>CM057450.1:489785526-492285526 GCA_016271365.2 Neoceratodus forsteri | reverse complement strand
GGTTGTCAGCCACTGGGCAGCACAAGCAGATCAAAGTGTCTGTCTCAGATACCCTAAACCATGAGATGGCTGCTGGCTCCTGCCATTACACTGCCTCCCTCTGGTGACTCAGGGGGAGAGGTCATGTTGGCAAGAATAGGCAGTACCAGATAAGGGGGGGGGGGGTGAAATCCTACCACTGATGTGTCTCAGGATGCTGAATATGGATGTCCAGTCTTGTGTCAAACTGTCAGCTGGAGTGTGGTGGCTGGGGGTACTCGGTGACTACGTCGTGGCAATTGCAGTATAGGAAAATCTGTGCTGGAAAAATAGCATTTCACATGACAGCTACAGGGATAGTGCAGTGCAAGTCAGTTACTGCTATCCCCAAAGATGTCGTGACATGGGAGGAAGAGGACACATGGAGAAAAAGCATGGCACTTTGCTGAGCTGCTCCCATGGTGCAGGGGGTTAAGGCAGAGAGCAGCTAGGGTGGTGGAACGTGCCAGAGACCAGGGTTCTGTTCCCAGTCTCCCATCTGTGTTGTTTTTCTTCTCCCCTCCCTCCTAAGTTTTATTCTTTGTGTCTTCTCCCCCACCTTGCACTTCTGCCCCCCACCCGCACAAATGCAATCCCCTTCCCCCAAATTCTGCCTCGTACCTGAGTTGCAACTCCTGAGTTTGTTATAATACATTTGGGTGTGCGGGGTCAAAGCCCTCAAAAACAAAATTTTGTTTGTTTTAGCCATAGTAGTGGTCGGTGTGTTTTTTGACTGCTACCAGTGGCTTTGTCGTCAAGGTCAGTGTCTTTGTTAAGTGCTATTTTCTAAAGCGCTGTTCTTTATACGTGGTTTCTGACCGCACTGCATTTCGTTTCGAGTATATGACCTAGTGCTGTGGTTGAGCCTGGTCACAGACATTATCTGACTGGCCAAAAATCTCTCCCATCTTAGGCTCTTAGGCTGCACCCAGTGATCACAAAACAGAGAGGGGATGCAAAATATGTAGAAGCAATTGTACCTTTCAGATGGATGGTGTCGCCAAGCTCTTCCTGCCAATGGTGGCACTCAGACCACTGGGATGTTAGACTGAGATGAAAAAAAAAATGTTTTTTCTTTTACTATTTTCATGGATGCAAGTTCAAAGAAACCCATGAAATTCAATGTAGTGAAGTTGGCCCATTAGTACAGTAGCTGCGCTACCACTCATGATGCCAGTGACCTGGTTTCGGTACAAATTCAGGTCAGTGCCAGCCTAGGGAAAAGAAACTGAGAATCCTGGGCATGGCTCTACCCCTTCGAGGTGGGAGGGATGCGTTTCCCGCAGCACAATCACCACTAAATGGAAGCAAGGGGATCTCATTTGAGACTGCCAGAAGAGGGGGGAGGGACATCCCTGGACGCTGGCATGGCTGCACGTTGGTGTGTATACATTACTGCATGCTTGGCATCCCTGCGAGAGGACAGCTCTAATCCACCAAGGATGATGCTGGCACCCATGCAGGCGCACATGCTAATTACATGCTGCTCCACCCACCACACGATAGTCCTGGGCAGGGGGGGGGGCAGTGTAAACAAGGTATGTGACAGAGCTGGGGGGTTGCCATCAGGACGGGGCGGCCTAGGGAACAGACAAAATGCTTGATGAGAAAAAAATAATGCTGTGCTGTGTAAGTCGACCAGCAGCAAAGGGGGACATTCTGTGACCTTTGACATAAGGAGAACCCAAGAAATGAGTTTCAACTGTCTGATAAATGTTATGCAGAGACACAGTACAGATATGAAGTTCCAGGCAAGATCTTCAAATAACAGCGCACTATACACACCAACTGTTTCCACGGCACATATTTAATGTTTAAAATGCCACTCACCAAAATCGCATTTTGCAATAACATTCTGGATCTGCCTATTTTTCTGGGCTCCAGATTGCCAACTTGTGATGCCGATTGCTGCTGTGTGTGTATATAACTGAACAAAATGTTTTGATCTGGCTACAGATTTGGGCATTTGATTACAAAACTTCACTAGCAGTTTGCCAAAAAAAAATACAAGTTTAAAATTTCCAGCTTATACCCTGCATGTAGAATGTCACATTTTTGTTTTTACTCAGCAGACAGAGGAAAAGTTCCCTGCCATTTGCACTGGCATACAAGTGTTATGCTGCTCAAGAAACAGATTTTCTGTAAACCCAGTGGCATGTACCAAGTCTAAAATGCAGTTCAATAGGCCATTCTTCAAGATAGTACCATGAGCAATACAGCAGGTTCTCCTCTCACTCTAAACCAGCACTTTCAGCTGTCCCCACTGGCCACACTTGCACACCCCAACACGTATGCTGCCTCACATTCTCTTGTGCGTACTTGCATTTCCTCATACAGATTTCCTTGGGATAATCACCTTTCAACCAAATCTTCTAGCTAGGGATGCCTGTGACATGCCTGCTCATCACTCTTTTTTCTCATTTTTTTTTATTAGTTTTAAAGAGCGAGATTGCTGAAGTATTAGTCTGGAAGACAGGAGTTGCTGGATAATTTGTTACCTTTAATGGTTCACAAGCTTTCAGGGCTACAGAGGTTCTGTCATCAGGTGTAATAGCATTCAGACAATCTGATGGTATTACACCTGATGAAGGCCCCAAAAGCTTGTGTACTTCACCATCTTTGAACAAGACATATAGCATATGGTTGGGGCTTACTGCATATGGAAATCAGTGGCTACTGCAAAGTTGTTATGTACATTCTAAAAGTTGTTGTGCATCTTCTATCATCAAGTGCATCTGTGTCCCTGCTCGTGCTGATTCCCACCTGCCAGCCCGCTTTCAATTACACTGAGTGCTCCCTGCCCACGCCAACTACTGCCTGGCAGCCCACTTTCATTTTCACTGAGCGCACTCTCTGGTCTGGTGCTCAGCGCCGCTCGCTATTTCCCTCTACAGAACCATATGCTATAAAAACTAAAATATGAGTGACCACATACAGCTCACCTTGTGTTTCCATCTCAGGGGTGAGATAATAGCATGGACCTCTCGAGCTTTACTGTCGAGGTCCAGATGTTGTTATCTCAACCCCTCAATGGAAACACAGGCTTGTTGTGTATGGTTACTCATACATTATTCCTTATATGTTGGTCTGATAAAAGTGTATCAAACTATTTAACGACTTTTATTAGTTTTCCAACATATTCACCTAGGGTAGTGTACTTCATAAATATAGTGGCACACAACAAGCTCAAATGCCTGATCTGGCAGAATTTTGCAGAATTCAGTGTAATTCAATGGCATCTGTGATGCAGGAAAGTGTGACACACTGTGACACTGCATCTGATCATGGTGGACACCACTGTTCCATCAAATTTTCAGTGGGGGTCCTGCTTCTAAACAGGAACAGTTTACTGATGGGAAGGACTCAGTTACACAGAGGTCACGTAACTTGTTCAAGGTCACACCGTGAGTGACAACTAAAGTAATGGACAGATCAAAAGGAATGGAAACCAGCTTTATGATAGTAGACACAGCTAAGAGAGTACGCTGGGATACAAATGGTGTTTCAACAAGATACTGAGGTGACTGCATAACTGAACACAGAAGGAATCTAATGTTTAACATCTGACTGCATTTGGGTGACTGGAGATAATACATGTTAATGATACGATTTACTTCATTATTAAGTGACATTAATGCCTATATCCTTCTCACACAGTGCCACTGATGTGAGCCCCTGAAACTGTTTTCTTTGCACGAATTTCCATTTATACCCCCAGAGATTCAACTGATATACTGTTATGGAGGGGGTGATATTAACTAACATTTGCATGCTCTCTACAAGGTAACAGACAGGTCCAGTACAGGCATAACTTCAACCTCTGGTCAGATATTACCCTCGGAAATGGATCAAGCCCAGGGTTAAACTCTCATGCACTTTCGGTGGAGTCAGTACCAGTCCCCACACAAAGAAACACACACACACACACCTTTTCTGGTACACTCACCTGTAAGTGTAACAACAGAACCCCTGCCCTCGAAAATGAAGATGATGTTGTTATTGCAAATGTACCATGCCCAATCCCGTTTGTGTAACTGGTAACAATACTGCTGCCACAGAGGGATGCAACACTTTGATTAACTTCAGCCTGCCCTGTAACACTGCCTGTAGGTTCACTGAGAGTCACTGACAGGACCCAGCAGCCACTTTAGTGTGCAGACAGGACTGATGGTCAGAGCCACATCAGAGTGCGGTGCAGAGTAGGCTTGGATTAAAGGGATTATGAGGTAGCACCAGCACTATCCATGAAATGGTATGTTTTGCAAATTTAAATATGTTACCAGTGGCTAGACATCAGCAGAGCAGATATAGAATACACACAGCCTTCCTTAAACCTATTTTACATCTCATGTCATCCCTCTGGAACAGGACCCAAATGAACAGTTGAACCCAGATCAAACGAGACTCCTCTGAACCCCACTCAGGACTGGGAGCGATGGTGTTCAGGATGCTTAACCACCCTTACTGTTGACCTGGGATTTCTCAAAGAACTGTAATGATCTGTATACAGATACATTCATTTTTGGATGCCCAGGGTAGGGGTGGTGGACTTGCTGATAAACATTTACATTTTTTCCTTCTGGTACATTTTAGTAATTCAATAAACAAGTCATTATTTGGATGGTTGGACACTGGTTCAACAGTAACAATGGCACTCTGCATTTCCACCTGTGATACCTGCGGATGGGAGCTGACATGGGCTTCAAGACCCTGGGCTAGTGTGGGGCTGGCTGATATGATGAACAGCCTCTGGGGTAAGGTGCCAGCTACCTACAGCATAGACATACACACCCACCTTCCCCCCTTCTCCGGCAGAAGAGTCAAGGATTATCATGGAGTTGATTATAGGAGCAGCCAAAAGCCCACCCTCACAGCTCCAGATCAGTACTGTTACAACAGTCCATAGGACAGAATGGAATGGCATGTAGAAGTGGGGAAAAAAAAAAAAAAACAGAAAACTAAAAAAAAATAGACAGGTCTTTAATATGCCAAAGGCAACTGTGGCTTACCTGGGTTTTTCACCTGGAAGTCTGTCTTGCGTTGTAAGGTGGAAGGCAGTTCATTGAGCCGGAGGGACAGCTGACGCTTGAATGGGGAGTTCTTCTGACTCAAAGCAGGGGACCCCCGGAAGGACCCCTGCCTCACCAGCTGCTCAATTGGGGCATGCCTCCTCGGGATGGCATGCTGGTATGTCGCATCGCTCTTGTTGACTGGTGTTGCGGCTGTCTGTGTCGGAGATGTGTTCCCTGCCTGACTGGGCCCTCCAGTTGTGGTAGCCACAGGTCCTTCTGCTGTAAATGACACACCAGAAGCATTATTGTCAAGTTACACAGTACTATGCTTCACAGTGACAGTGTGTTGCCTGTTGATCACTACACTTAGGGGTGAGCAGAGAATATTTGTGATTTGGGAGTTTAGGATACAGATATTTGGAATTCATACTTTATTCATTTAAGAGTTTAACCAGGCAGGCATACTGAGCGGAGAAACCACTCGTTTCCAGATGCGACCTGGGAAAATCAGGGGAGGGGGCATAGGTGAAAGGCAGCAATACATATATGATTTGTACATAGTAGTTCATGAGACATTATACAATAGGTAGCTAGGTCTTGAAAGTTTCAAATTAAGTGTCCTGACTAATATGCAACACTTCAACATTTTCCTTTAATAAACTACACTTCCCTGCATGCTCAAGCATTCCAAAGCTCCGGGATGCATGTAATGCAATTGAATCTCCCACGGCTGATAACCACCAGTATCCGGTCAAGATCGTGTGTGAATAAAAGTGCACTTAAATGTGCTCTGACAAAATAGCATGACTAAAAACAACTACCTGGATATAATAGTGGGGATGTTATAGCTCTATACGTATAGCTGTTTTCACTCATGCTGACTAGTGTAACTCTGAGTGTGTGCTGCTGGCAGCGTAGTGTAGAGGTTAGAGTCACAAGCTGTTAATGGACTTGCTACATCCAGCTAACCTGGGTTCGGTTTGGACACAGTCTTTTTCCTTTTTCTGGAACCCCTCCCTGACTTGCACCCTCCCTGGAATTAGAATAGTAAACTCCTCGAGTTACGCCCAGAGTTAGAATAGTAACCACTCGACTTTCACCCCTGTAAATCCCCAACTGCATCCCTTTGGAGTTAGAATAGTAATCTGCCCAGCTGTCACCCTCCCGAGTCAGCAATACTTAATCCGCACCCCCGAGTTGCCACGCTGTCATTGCTTTCGATATTTGCATGCCGCAGTTTTACTGTCGGCTTTTGACTGCAGTATTCTTGACTGTGGAGTTTTCATTACGCGGTCTTGCCCTGGACCCTAACCAACGAAGGTGCCAGCAACAGGGGATTCTGGGATGCTGCAATAGCAGCTTCTGTTTACTTTATGGTGGAGGGGGTTGCAGAATCAACCAGCTATAATAAGTACTAGTCAGGCAAGAAAGTCAACATCTTACATTGGTAAAGAATGTGCAAATTGAGAGCAGCCCATTCCATATATGGACATTCAGTCTTCAAGTTAATTGTAAAAAAAAAAATATATATATAATTTTTTTAAAAGCACATGTCTAGCCATGAGCCTGTGTCCATGATGGCTATACCTTTCTGAAGCAAAACTCTGATCTAACTTCATTAGGGCCAATGGTTGACGAGGCATCATCACAACAAAAGTTACCTAAAAACAGACTTTTACATTTTTTCCAGTTTAAATTGATGACAAACTACAGCACGTGTTTTGTGCTGTTGGGACAAGGATTTGCATACCCATGATGCTCTGCACTGCATCTGAGGCTTTACAGTGCATTTATTTATTTATTTATGTTAAGAGTGTCACCAGGAAAAATATACAGAGCTAACAGCTCGTTTCCAGATGTGTTGTGGGGGGGGGAGGGGATATGGAGAGTGCAGTAGTAAATTACATCAGTAATGTTACAATTATAATACAATAATAAATAATAAAAAGTACACAGCAGACAGCACAACTGAGAAGAAGCGCAAGTAAATAATGGAAAACGTAGATCAGTAGCAACAGTTCAGCAAAGTGTAACTGGCAGCAAAATGAGGGAGGGAAGGAAGAATGGGAGTACACCAAGGGACTAGTCAAGGGAAACATGGACTCATAAACCGGGGCAGCGTTTGGGGAAGGGGGGGTCTAGTATGAAGGGAGGAGCAATGGGATTACCATAGGATCATTGGCAACTGCAGAAGTGAACAGTAAAGTCACAGAGGAGGGATTTTAGAGATAGGAAAAAGGAAGCATTGCAAACAGCAACAGGGAGGGTGCTCCAAAGTTTGGGAAGCAGAAGAAGAAAGCAACTTAACCAGCAGAGGATTTACGGGGCGCCACATGGCAGGTGTCAGAGCTGTGAAGGGAGTAGGAGGTGGAAGGAGAGGAGGATAGTGTATGCATGTGTGATTTGGGGGGAGAGAGATACAGAAACCGAACAATTCTGATATGTGTCCTGATCCTACACACACTGTTCCTCTTGCACATAGCCTCTCCCGTATGATATCTACCAGTGTGCTAAATGTCAGATTTCATTACAGGTATGTTTTCCGTTGACTATCTGTAATCCAAGATGTATTTTATTTGTATTTAAATATTTTGTAACAGAGTAGAAACCCCATGGGCAAATAATGTCTGTCTTTCAAGGGCGGCACAGAACATTTAAAAACATTAAAACAGAGACACTCAATATAGCAGCAGATCATGTTATACACGTACACTTGGAAAGGTACATCAGATAGAGCTTTCATTGAGTTTTAAATTAAGAACTGAATATGACAGAGAATTTAGTAGGCACAGCATTCCGTAATTTAACTGCCCTATAACTATAAACACTCTGACCAAAGACTGATCTTCAAAATAAAATCTCCAAAACCAAACGATCTGACGACCGTTTATTATGCCTGAAGGAGGCTACCTTACACAAATCCCTTACAATCTGAGGAGAAGAACTAAGCATTATTTTCCACAGAAAGGACCGTGCATGGTAGTTGTAATATTCCTCAAAAGATAACAAAATATCATAAAGAATACAGTCATTTTTTTTTGGTCCACACCTAGGATAAAGTGACAGCTACACTGTTGAGACCCTGTACCCTGATCAGTGCAGTATTATTTGCCGCTGAATATATTGGAATACCATTTATTTATTTATTTCAAAAGTTTTACCTGGGAAAGACATACTGAGCTGGTAAGTTTTACCAGGAAAAACATACTGAGCTGGTAACAGCTCATTTCCAGATGTGTCCTGGGAGAGGCGGGGGTAAGGAGTAAACAATAAACAATACAAAAGGTGCAAGTGAAAATAAAATACAGTAAGGTGAGAGGTTAATAACAATTTAAATACATTCCAGATGAGCAGTCATTATATTCAGGCAGGTAGGGCAGCACGACGCAAAACAAAAGGTGCAAGCAGAATGCAAAAAGGGGGAAGTGCAATCAACAGAAGTACAGAGTAATTACTGGAAGTACAATTCGTTAAAGCACAGGTGCAGTACTTTTCTAGATATGAACACGTGCTAGGAAAAGACTAATGCCATGCAGACTGGGGGCCTAGCATGGGCAGAAAATTGCTCTAGTAGGGACATAAGGGAGGGAAAATGTTGAGCGGACAGATGGGGAGACAGGAACAAAGCTTGGAGAAAAGATACAAGAAGGTAGCTTGGCCCACAGTAGTTCTCCTGGATGGGAGGAAAATGGAAAGGGATGCAGAGTTCCGGAGAGGGTAGGAGGAAGATGGACGAGGGTGGAGAGAAGGGCAGAAAGGTAGTAGAGAAGTGAGCCAGAGGGCTGGCCCGTCGTTGTAGCGGTTGGATTTCCGCTTGCGACACCGACGACCCAGGTTCAGAGGGCCGACTGGAAGGAGAAGGCTTGAGAGTCCAAAGACTGCTCGCTTTCTCCGGGAGGGAGCGGGGCATGCGGGTTGGAGCTTGACTGACCTCAGGCAGAGGCCTGGGGTACGGCAAGCCTCAACCATAGAAACAGGAGGAGGACGTGAAAGGACGTCGGCACTTGCACCTTGACATTAAAGGCACATTTCATGGTCCGAAAGAGCACTGGAAAATGGCTCCTCATGCTCCAAGTAGACGGAGCACTGGCTCAGACCTCTATAGCCCCTACCTGTCATGGGCTGGTGTCCTGATGCAGCATAAGAAAGTTTGGGGTGCATGGGCCCCCCCACCTCATCCCTGCCTGGGGGGTATAACCAAGGCTGCATGGAGGACAATCACCATGGGCTCCAGGTAGGTGAGCAGAGGCAGAAACCACAGGTGTCTCTTGAAGGGATGGAGCACAAGCAGTTGGGGCAAAAAAAAAAAAACAACAACAAGGAAGTGAGCCAGAATTTAGAGACACAGTGAGCAAAGCATCTGGCATCAAGGGAAGGGAAGGAGAATTAAAATGGAGCAGTGGCGGGTACAGGAAGGGCAGTCCAAGGCAAAACAGCAGAATGAGAGAAAGAGGGGGTCAAGTCTGGTAATTGTGGACCTGGGTGCTGCACTGCAGACAACAGAACCGCAGATGAAGACTGGGAGGACCATCTTCAAAACTAGCTCTCAGCAGGCAGGAAGCAGGACACTGGCTTTGTTTCTGTACAGCGTACCCAGTTTGGGATGGATAGCATCTACAATAGTCTGAAAAAGATATCAATAAACTTTGGGCTTCCAATTTTCTAGTGCCCATGGTTAAATCGCCACAGCCATAAAATAATACAACCATATGTATGTGCGCTGATTTAATTAAGCAATTGGTATGGTGGCAAATGATAGTACACTATCCAATACTAACTCCAAATATAGTATCTAAAGCTAGATACAGTCTCCGTTTCAACCACAGCCAGTGTTTGTAATCCTAGGGGCAAGCAACCAACACCACGTTTCGTGTTTCTTACGTGTAATAAAGACCATGCATTTTAGTAATAACTCATTTTGTAGAAGCCAAAGATACATTTTGGAGAACTTAAGCTGAATTAGGTTAATTCAGTGAGGAGTCTGTGGAGAATAGGACAACATCATCAGCGTATAATTGAGTTCTTATATTGGAACTGTAGCAACAATAAGAACTTGCATTTGTGTCCAAGCACTTTCAAGTCCGTCACTGCATGAAGCTATAAGTGAGGCAGACCAAGGTAACCATGCTGCGGTGACTATCACAAGTTGCCAGATAGTAGCAATGCATGACTTACAGGAGTTGTTGCCCCCGCTCCTCCACTTAAGAAATAGGCACTCAGAGTCACAACATTACAGTCTCTCATCCCAATGCTTCTCTCTGCCCTGTCCCCGACCCTGCTGGCTAGGGTGCATCAAAAGAAAGTAAAGTTGTATCTTCAGCACCCTACTCCACTCTCCCTCAAAGAGCCTACCTCTAGTGAAATATTTCCTGGCTAACCTACTTATCCATCACCAGGCACCATCCTCTTCCTTTTTGTCTTTTTCAGCTCTGAGACTGCAGTATACCCCATCCCCACATTACTGAACCATGACCGGCCAGCTTCCATCAGTCAAGCTGTATCTGGGAATTAAAGATGTACAAAGTTGGCAAACTTCACTCTGTGTAATAATTAGCAACGCTTGCCAAATTCACAAAATACAAAGTGCCGACTGCGTGAAGTTTTTGGCAGAAGTGGCAGTTTTTCAGGTGAAGTTAAGACTAAGTTACAACTTCACCTTTGCTTAGCTTGAGCTCACCTCAAAAAGTGCCATTTCCCAAGGGAAACTCAGTGCAAAGTGGGCAATTTTTGAAGTTATTCGTAAAGGCGAATTCTGCAACTTCGCCAGCGAAGTAAAACTTTGCAACATCTCTACTGGGAATTAATATAAAGCAAAACTGCAATGTCTAAAGCAGATCAAATCAGAAGTCGTGATTTTGCTTTATGGAACCTACAGCACCTTGTACTTTTACTGTTCTCTCCTCTCTCCCACCCCACCCCACCCCACCCCACAAAATCATCTGGAAACATACTGTTACCAACTCAGTAAGTGTTTCTTCATACAACTTTTAAAATAAGTATTCTAGTTCCCTGGTGCATTTTGGTTGATGGAGGCCAGCTAACACATGTTTGGGAATGGAGATACTTGCTTAAAGGAACGCTCCACAACAGACCCCACCTTAGTTTGAGGCAGGGCCCCATTAGAATTTACTGAAAAAGTACCTTTTTTTTCACCTCTTCCGATTTTATAGGGCCAGCATTTCATAATTCAGCACCCCGAGTGGCGCGCCCACAATGACCCACAGCTGTCCTGTGAGTGACGTGTCATGCGGGGATCAGCCGCGGGTCCGTCCTTTAGACTTATGCATGCCTGTAGCTTCTAATAGCTCTGGATTGGAGCGTACATGTCTCGGTGCTATACTGAGACCAGGTATAGACAGGTAGCAGACTGTTGGTCTATATCTGGTCTTGGTATAACACCAAATTATGAAATGTCAGCACAGAGGGAGGCAGGATCAACCAGATAAATTACAAATATATAAAATCGGCGGAGGTAAAAAGGGTACTTTTTCAGTAAGTTCTAATTGGACCCTGCCTCACACTGAGGTGGGGTCCATTTTTACATAGAAGTTCCCTTTAATAGAGTCTGGGAAAGTGAAACTGAAGAGCATGGCACATGGTGATGAAGATTTTTCTACCTGGAACACATTCCAATTAAGATGGGTGCTACGAGTGAGGGTAGGTGAAGGGTGATGAGGGGCTCACCTAATGTTTTTTAAACTCCCCAGCCAAAAGGTGCCAGAACCAACCAAGGACAAATGTGTGTGTGGGGCAGTAAAGGTGGATCCAAGGTAAAGGGGGCATGTTTATTCTGTAATGGTGGTTTATTAAATTTAATATGTTTTATTCAATTTTCTTCGAGAAATCCAACATACAAACACTTCATTAAATCAAACAGCAGATGTTCATCAGACCTAATACATATAAATTGCAGTGGATATTCCCCCAACCCCCCTCCGTCCCCAAGCCAGTCCCCTGATTATGATCCTGTAGGCCACATCCTTATCCCTGTACAAGAAAAAAAAGGGGGGATTAAAAGAAACAAATTACCCTCTCCTAATTAGATAAGAGGTAGAGCAGGGGGAAAATTAAAGCATACCTAGGGAATGTTATATGATTCTGGACCACAGTAAACCGCACCAGTACCTTACTCTAGGGGAGTTATGTGCATCAGATTAATGCAACAAGTCCATTGTCCATAAATCATGAAACTTCTCCCATTTGGCATTAAATTTAGGCAAGGCACTTCTGTAACTAGCTATAGTTTTCTCTATCCTTAAATTAAACAATAATCCAGCAAGCCATTCCTGATGTGAGATAACAGTTTGATCTTTCCAATGCTTAAGAACTAAGGCCTTGACCGTGAGTGATATTAAATTAATGTAATCTCCTTTCCTTCACTGGAACTGTTGTGTAATCCCCCAATAGACAGATTTGCGGAGTGAATAAATCTTGTAATCCTAACAGGGGGTCTGCTCTAGACCTAATCTCGGACCATAGGGGGGCCACCAAGGGACATTCCCAAAAAATATGAAGCGGGGAGCCTTGTGCCTGACCACATCTAAAGCAATCATCTTATGGGAGTTTCCCCATTCTACACAGCTTCAATGGGGTCAAATGCATAGTATGAAGAATGTAAAATTGTATCAACCTAAGTCTATCATTTTTACTATATAGGTATACACCTTTCCATATGTGCTCCCAGCTAAAATGGTTACTAGGGAAAATATCTGTCCAGTAATGAGAAAATGCAGCTTTATTTTGATATACCCTTTCCTGCAAGGCAGCCACTAGACCAGAAACCGCATGTGGCCACTAAGCAAGGAACTGAAATACACGAAAGGCCTCCCCTTCATCATTATCCCACCGGTTGGCTCCAAACCAGGCGAAAAGCAGATGTCTAATTTGGTAAATGTAAAAAGCGCATTTAAATGGAAGATGAAACATTTCTAGTATTTGATGTAATAGTTTCAACTTCCCCATCTCAATTAGATCACTGACCTTCGTATTTGGAGGCAATCCCCATTTATGTGGTGAAAGGATCTCTGCTCCAACCCTAAAATTAGGGTTACCAAACAGTGGTTGTGAGACATCTCTAATATGTTTAATCTCCAAGGACCTACACATTTGATTGTGAACCTTAATCGACGTAAGGATCACCATGGACCCTATCAGTTTAGAAACTGTCTTAGGAAGTACATACCATAAGCTATCGGGTGTCAACTTAGAATTTTTTATCATATTTCTCTCTATTTGTAACCATATAGGAATGTACTCAGAGTTAGAATCCCCGGCCGTATTTGTCCACCTCATGTATTTTGCCATATGGCTAGCCAAATAATAATAATAAAAATTTGGAAGTTTCAGACCACCCAAATCTTTCGGGGCACTCAGATGACTAAAGGATTTTCGTGGAGGTTTAGCCTGCCACAAAAATCTCATAATCATGCTGTGGAGCCTCCGAAACCATGTATATGGAAGATATATATTCAGCATATTCAAGGGATAAAACACTCTGGGTAATACATTCATTTTAATGACATTAACTCTCCCTTGGAGTGACATATATAGAGGGGACCATCTAATTAAATCCTGCTGAATATTTAGTAGGAGATTGTCTAAGTTGTATTTTTTCAGAAGAGAACCTGACGTCGCTAAAGTAATACCCAAGTACTGAAGTCTATTAGTCCAGGTCATCCGGAACCCACTTATATCCCCTTTTTGTACATATACATTAAGTGGCATAATTTCAGTTTTACTAATATTCAGCTTATAATTAGAATGCCTACTAAATTCTCCTATTATATCCAACATTTTAGGTATACCCTTGACTGGATCTGATATATGAAGTAGGAGATCGTCCGCATAAGCTGATAATTTCAGTTCAGATGGGCCAACTGGGATTCCAACTATATCTGGGGATAGTTTCAAACTATGAATCAAGGGCTCTAGATACAGGTTAAACAACAAAGGTGAGAGCGGGCACCCTTGCCACGTTCCGGAACATAGTGGAAAACTGTTAGAAAACAGCCCATTGCAATAAATTCTGGCTCTGGGGTTAGAGTATAAATGTTTAATCCACCCAATAAATTCTAAAGGGAAACCAAAGTGGTCCCTAGTATTTAACAAAAAATTCCAACTTACCCTATCAAAAGCTTTCTCCGCATCCAGGGAGACAAGGGCCATCGGACAGTGTGCTTCCCTGGATACGGAGAAGATGTGGGCCGATTTCCGAAAATTATCTAGGGGATTTCTGCCACTGATAAATCCTATTTGTTCAGGAATAATTAACCTATCCCAGACCTTAGTAATTCTAGATGCCAAGATCTTAGCTAAAATCTTAACATCATAATTCATCAAGGAAATGGGCCTGTAATTAGAAACTTTATCTTTAGGTTTCCCCGGTTTAGGCAAAACAATAATAGTTGTTTCTAGTAGCGTCGAGTCGACAATGCCATGGGCACAAATATAACTATATATAATTCCTGAAGAATAGGGTAAGCTCTTTCTCAAATGTACGATAAAAGTTTGACGGGAATCCGTCTGGTCCCGGAGCTTTGTTAGGCGATAAGGATTGAATGGCCTTTATTATCTTAGCCACCGATATGGCGGAAGTCAACTGGGCCTTTTGATCTTGACTAAGGGTGGGAAGGGAAAATTTAGATAGATATTGTTGAATTTCAGTAGAAGTAATACCGTTATCTGAGTGACCATACAACTTTTTATAAAAGTTTTCAAATTGGTCTACTATAGCCTTAGGCGTGACTACTATATTCCCCCAACCCCCGTAGTTAGATGTGTGATCAGCCTGGATTCCTCTTGATGTCTCAGTTTCAGAGCCAAGAGGTGTCCCGCCTTATCACCTTGATCCAAGTATCTAATGTGCGTTTAAAACAGCGCGTTTTCAACCTTTTCCCTTAACAGATTCGCATATTGGTCTTTAAGGATCGTAAGCGGATGCGTATCATCCTCAGTTGGAGAAAAGTTAGTCCTATTCTCCAGATTCTGAATGGAGTCTAACAAAGATTTAGCAGCCTTCTCCCTCACCCTTTTACGGGTAGCCGTGAGTCTTATAAACTCACCTCTCAAGTAACACTTTAGGAACACCATAACTGATCACATGCCGTTACTGGAGCCCTTGTTTTGCTCTAAATATTGGTAAATTAGTGTACGATCCTGTCCACTATTTTCTTGTGATAATAACTGAATATTAAGCTTCCATCGAGTTTGTTTAGGAACAGCTTGGGGTAAACTCCCTTCAAACCACACTAAAGAGTGGTCTGATAACACCCTAGGAGAAATTCCGGAGACTACTGATCCCATCAGAATATCCTGACTAACCAAGAAAAAATCCAGACGAGAATATGATTTGTGGCTAGCCGAGTAAAATGTATACTCCTTATGTGGAGGTGCCATGGATCCACCAATCCCAAAGCCTCCATCAATTCGTGCAAATATTTCTGTGCCGGGGATAATGACTGGCTACTCCTAGTAGTTCTATCTATCTTATCCTCATAGGTAAGATTCCAATCCCCTGCTAATATTATTGGGAGAGGTTTAAAGGGAGCTAGCTTCAGGGCTATTTGAGAGAAGAATTCGGGAGAGGCACAATTAGGCCCATAAATTGCCCCTATAATGAGCTCCCCATGATTCAGCAACCCTCTGATTACCAAAAATCGCCCCAGCCCCTATCTCTTGTAAAGGTTGAAACTGTACCCCTTTAGTAACCAATATACACTCCTGAGAGGTGGAATTCTCAGCAGTAAAAGCCTGCCCAATATGTTCTTCTACGTAACAAATTACTTTCCCGCGCAAACAGGTGTGTCTCTTGTAGGAAGGCCAGATCTACGTGCATTAACGCTAAATGTTTAAAGATTTGATGTCGTTTTAATCTAGCCCTTGCCCCTTTAACATTCCATGCTGCAATTCTCATACCCACATGTCCCCATAAGAAAGGGGAACCTTTCAAAATCACTCACTTGAGAAGTGGCCTGCAGAATTGTCCTTAGTGAAAGTAATATTTAAGGAGACTGACTATGGACCCTCCCCCCGTACACACCCCAAAATCCCAACTACATAACCAAATACCCAAATCTGATCTTTCAGCCCAAAACTTACCCCGCTGGGCACACTCAAAGTATTATACAACGTGCCCTTATAGGTAAATCTGGATCGAACTACCCCCAGTCCCAAAGACCGCATCACCAAATAAGCACTCGGCGCAATGCTTCTCATGCAACCCTGGATTACCCATCCCATCCCTCCCCTCCCATCCTCCTCCCAAACTAGCTTTAAAAGATCATATTCTCCAACTACATCTTACAGCATCTTTTTAGTAAACAAAATTCAGCAATTCCCTCTCCAACTCAATCAAAAATCCCTGATTATTAGTATTAACAGTTTAGAAACAGGAACCATTACAAAAGGGCAGATAATAAATCAAACTGTATTTTTACCTCTATAATCTCAATAACCCCCCCCAAGGCAGCATAACAACCAAAGATTCTTGAGACTTAAATATTAGTCACAAATCGCTGCCCTATATAATTAACAACCACCCTCCTTACTTCTTAAGCATAGAAAATGACCTACTAGTTATAGAATTACCCCCAAAATATTGACCTTACTATTGGAGTCTTTGGAAAACTTCTCCATTTCCAATTTATATTGTAACTTGTCCATTTGCTACATTACCCCGATATTCTATCTTTAGGACTTAAGAAGAGACCTAAAATCAGTCCACTAGTAAATAATTGGTATAGAGTCCAACATCCTTTCACCGAATTCAAAAGCTCCCTCTATAAATTAAATCTAACAAAGAAAAAAATACACGAGAGAGAAAACCGGACGATCGCATTTCAACTGAGCGACCACAAGATGGCATACTTCGCCCATCAGTCTTTAGGACCAATCATTTAACTAAATCTGGATACCATTCCTTGCATGATTTAAAAGCTGGTTCCAAGGACTCAAAACAGTGCCATTGTCCATCTTTGTTAATCTGAAGAGTAGCTGGATAGCACACCCTAAAGCGAATACCAGCCGGTATTAATTTCGAAACCAAAGGATGGTAAGCTGAGCGTTTCTGGCGTACAGAATAGGAGAGATCCTGGACCAGACGAATACGCTTTCCTTCCCACTGTAGCTCAGCAATTTCTTTTATCTTGGACAAAATAAACTGTTTGTCCAAAAAATTTAAGAGTCTGAAGAGAAAAGGTCGAGGAGGAGATCCTAGTGGGGGCATTGGCCGCAGCGATCTATGGGCTCTTTCAATTACAAATACCGGCCCATTAGGAGAAGGCCCTGCCAACTTTTCGCATAATTTTTGTGCGAATAAGACCACTTGATGCCCCTCTTCACCTTCCGGGAGACCCAACACCACCAAATTATTCCTCCTTGAGCGGCCCTCAAGATCTTCTAATCGATCCTCCGCTTTCTTAATCCTGTGCCGCAAAGCTACCATTTCTGGATCCATTCTTGCCCTCCAATCATCTAACGACGAGATTCTGGTCTCATTGTCCTTGGTGCGTGTATTTAATTGCTCCAGTGATGACTTCATGCCCTTTAAGTCAGAAGCTAGGGCAGGCAGCATTTCTTTCATAGGGCCCATTTCCTCTAGGAACCTCTCTTCTGATAGCATGGTTTGTTGCTTAGGCGTTTCTGACCCGCTTGCCTTGGATCGCTTCGGGTTCTTATCCTTACCAGGAGTCAGCGGGGGAGTGTGACGGAGAGCTGACCCTTTCATCTCTACTTCCATTCTGAAAACGCGCTCCGGTAAGTACTGGTTCGAGCGTCTCACTGTCCTGGTAGTCTGCCCACTCGTTAATACTATAATCAGGCACTTAAAAGCAGAAAAAACACTCGATTTAGAAGGAGGTTAGGAAAGCGATGTAAAAGAGCTCTTCACAGGGCAGCCATTACGCTGGAAGTCCTGCAATGGTGGTTTAAGGCAACACACTGGCTGACAGGAGCTGGAATTTTTCCATGCTATTCACTCGTATCCTGTGTTCAATGATATCCATGTAGGGTATTGTAGCTACCATGTCTGAATGGACTCTGATGAACAGCAACCAAGAGAAGTGGAACTAAACCATACTGTTTTTGGATGGACGGACTCCAGAGTGACAACATAATGACCTCAACAATTTGTGGTAGAGGCACAGGAAGCATACAGCGCCAATCATATCAATCAAATACATTTTTTCTATAATGTTTTGCAATATGAAGACAACAGTTACACTGATTGTTTTCCTCAACAATAACTGAACTGTCAAAATAAACCATGTTTTTGTCCATGCATTGTAATTTTATCATAAGGCTCCCTTCTGTGCCTTTCACAGTGTCATCATCTAGCTTCAACCTACCTCAAGCTGTTCTATGAGAAGTCTCTCTGCATACTCCCCATACATACCTTTCCTTTTATCTTGTAGCTGCTTCATAACTTCTTCCCTCTCAGCTTGCTGAGAAGCCGAGGTGACCCGGAAGGAGCCCTCTCGTGCAAAACTTGTCCGGCTGGCATCAAAAGAAGCCGTGACGCCACATTCCTTCTCCCGCTTCTGTTTGCGCTCCAAACATGCTGCAAAGGCACAACCCACTGCATGGCTTAGACGCTCACCCTACAAATCAAACATGAATATTACTGCACAATGGGAACAAGAACATTCCTCAAAACAAATCAAAATTCCAGCTTTCCTTTCTGGGAGCTGCAGAAGTGAAAACAAGAAAGTGTAACTCAATTTTCAGTATTCTCCAAAAGAATGCAATACAAAAAAGTTTGAATATAATCTAGTGTACAGTAGAGCATTGTTCTGTGTAGGATGCCATCCCTTTCAAAATACTGTTGTATCGCAGTTCAAAGGTCATGGAATGTGACTGCACCATTCTTTGGTACAACAGCATTTATTTATTTATTTAAAGTCTAGGATTACAAGTACCTTTGAGCCAAGTCTCTTTTACAAAGGTTCCACGTCAGATTGAAGAACAATATAAACATAACAAAGTTTGAAATTAGCAATTCAGGCAGAATAAATACAGACATTTGTGGGAGGTATGTACAGGAGTTTGAATAAACAATGCATATCATGGGATTCAAAACAAACACAAGCAGAGGAATGAGGACAAAGGAGGGGAGAATGGAAACAAGGTAGGCAGGATTCAAGGTGAAACTTAAGACATCGAGGGGAATAACAGAAACTGAGGAGCAGCTGAGGGCCTTGTCAGGTTTCGGTGAGTGCTAAGCCAGGGAGGGAGGGTGAGGAAAGGGGGGAAGGGTGTGAGGGAGGGGAGAGGCAAGTGAAGCGGATTACAAAACCTCTAGAGACTGCACCAGTCAGCTTTGTTCTAAAAGCAGAAGAACCGCTGCGTGCACATTTCACATAATACTATATACTATAAAAAATACAGGATGAGCAACTTGATGCACAGCCAGTGTGTTCTGGCTCCTTGGGGTTCCAGTTCCCACAGACCTCTCGAGCTTCGCTCTTGAGGTCAAAGAGAATCAGAACCCTCTGTGGCAGAACACACTGGCTGTGCATAATTGCCTATCCAGTATTCACTCTCTCTCTCTCTCTCTATATAAGAATTTTTGTATTTTCACGTGGCCTCCCCTACTCACTGATACCCACACAACTATATGTTAATTTTTTACTATCGTGCCATTTGTAATTATTGCACATCCATGTTTTTGTATTTTGTCTTTGCACTTATGGTGCTTTGTTTTGCACTCTTTCTTGTTTTTGCCACACTCTGTATATTCTGCGCTTTGCCGCCCCCTCCCCCCAGCAGCATTTTTCCCTGGTATATCCTGAATTACATCTTGTGATATATACAGTGTTCGGAATTCTTTTAAATGTAAGATGCAATTTTCTTGAAGATGAGCTGCGTCTTCCTTTCTCAAAAAAATCCTAAATTTAGGGAAATGCAGCAGTGCATTCTAGACGGTATCACTGCACTGGGAGAAATATAATACAAAGTCTGTCAAAGCTCTGCAGCAGTCATCCCCTTGTCTGTGTCCTCTCTCCCGCAACCTGCAGACAGATAGGTAGGGTTCCACCTTCGGGGGTGGGGCTTAGCCCCGGCACCACCGGGGGAGGAACCACTGGGACCACCAACAGGGGGTGGGTCATCTGGAGGGGCAGAGAGTGAGGGGTTAAAAAACAGCTGAAGCCAGCAGCTCCCCCTCACTTTGGCCATACTCTTCAGATCACGCAGACGACACAGGACAGTAGCCTTTTCAGTCTTGCAGCCACTTCCAGCACTCCTTGGGTAAGACTTTAATAGTTATTGCTAACTGTATGAGTCAGCTAAATAAGTGCTCTATTGTTGAGTTTAATAAAGAAAGCGCAGTGTCCTCTTTTCAGCTAACAGGAGCACTCTAGCTCAGAGAGGGGATTTTGGCTGAAAATGTTGGGCCCCTTATCAGTCTACCAAACCACCTGCAAGCCCCTCATACCAGTTGGTCCCTCCAAGCAGCAGTATCTCCCCTTCATAGCCAAGGACTCCATCTGTTGCAGGCTGGGAGCAGGGTCTGGCTTATGTGGGTGGTGGAGCTGGTGGGTACTGGAATTAGTGGCACCATCTTAGGCAGTGGGATATAAGCATTTTCCTCAACCTTCACCTCTCCAGCTGCCGGGACTTTTTAGGAGCTGGGAAGATGCCAGAATGACCATGTAGTGGTCACTGCTGAGGGGGAATGAAGCCCATTCGGAAGCAAGTGGATGGCCACAACATCTCAGAATCCTTGGGCATTGGACTCAGGTGCCCTGTAGCCACCAAGTTTCAGTGAACTCGAGCTGGCACGCAGCATGGGCAGCATCTGGATTTCAGGCAAAGTCATGCCATTAAC
Organism: Neoceratodus forsteri; assembly: GCA_016271365.2. Lineage (NCBI taxonomy): Eukaryota > Metazoa > Chordata > Ceratodontiformes > Ceratodontidae > Neoceratodus > Neoceratodus forsteri. The sequence continues at coordinate 492,264,673 of CM057450.1, read as the reverse complement.
AAAAAAAACAAAACCAAGAATGCTGATCACCGCATGGGTGGCAGGAATGGGCGTCTGTTGCTCCCATTGGTAAGGTAGGATGCACTTGAGGGGGGTTCCACCACTAAGCTGGGTGCAAGGGACTGACTTCAGTTTATTGGTAGATAGTTGGGGTTAAATTGCACAAGGGGAAGAATGGCTGGTATATTACTATAATTTTTAGAACCGCATGTCTCCAGTATTGGCCTTATCCTTGATTTCAGCACCCCCGGATCAGATGAGTTGTGTAGAGGTCTGCGGGGTGCTGTAGTGGGCTACATGGCATGGTGGTCATCTACTGTGCAGTGGAGAGAGTGGTATGTCAGCCGGGGGGGGACCCATTAATACCTTGTCAGAAGGTGAAGATTCACCGGATGGGCAAGAGACGCATGCACTGAGAGAAACTTCTCCCAAGGCTGGCAGCGGAAGCCCAGCAAGGGAATTCATAGTGGGAATGACCCGGGACTCCTGAAAACTGTGGATCTGCTCCTAAGGATGAAGGAAGACCTGCAGCCTATTACAGAACAATGACCTAAGACCAAGATCATTTGGTATCACCTCACTGAATGGCTTTCCTGTCAGCATGCAATTGACTCTAAAGCTATGAACAAAGCATGCATATGTTTTAATAGAGAAATGCGGCATTTATGGAGTCTATCAAGGGAACTGTGGTTCGACACATGGACATTAACACCTCCAGTCAGGAACTCTATGCCAAGGATGGTGTACATTTATGCCATGAAGGATGGCACTTGTTGTTGAACTCTTTCTATCAAGTCTTGGAGCAACAACTGGAGTGAGCTGCTTGGTGGTCGGACTTTGTCCACCCTATGGCAACTTGGGAGTATCACACACTGATAGTACAGAGAGAAAAAGAGGGATGAGTCAAGTTCTTCTAAAGGGCTTGTCTTTCTTGGTCAGCATGAAGTCTGTGGGACTGCAAGACTTGAACTCCAGTTGGGGGAGGGGTTGCAGTCCAACCTCATTGGGTTGGTCTGTGGGTGTGGTGATGCCAGACATGGGCAGTCACTCACTACCAAGCCACATGATCTCCCCACTCTTGGGGCTTGGTTACCAACTCAGGTGTTACCTCATTCTCTCGGTCTGCATAAGGGGTTTGGCCCTTCACTGAAAAAGCTACTGGGCCCGAGGTGTCTGCTGAGATCTCCCAGCTGTGCATGCCACTCCAATAGTGTAATTATAATGACTGCAACCATTTCCCTGAGATATGTGTGTGTGTGTGTCTGTGTGTTCTTCAAGGGAAGGGGTATGGGGCTACTAAGAAAAGAAAAAGTCTGCCAAAGCATTGCAGCACACTTCCCCTTGTCTGTGCTCCATCCCCTGCAACTCGTAGACAGGATGTGGGCTTAGCCCTAGCAACATCCCCAAGGGAGGAGCCATTGGGACCGCCCACAGGGTGTGGGTCACCTGGACGGGTTAGAGAGGAAGAGGTTAACAAGAGCTGAAGCCTGCAGCTCCCCCTCACTTTGGTCATCCTCTTCAGATCACCCACCCAACTTGCCCTCGTAAAAGCAGGGTTAGGGTCAGCCAGGTTAGTACAGGGAACTAGCTGACCCAATAAGGGTGACTGCATTAGGGATTGGGGAGTGAGGTTTTTCCAGTTTTCCCTCAGAGGGCTTTTTTTCTGTTTTTTTTGCCACCTCCAAAGGGATAAAAGAGGCAGAGTAGCACAGATCCCGAACTGTTGCAGTTATGTAATATGGCACTTGAGAGTACTGCAGACCAATGGTATAGGCAAAAGGGGAAATTAATTCATTTCTTTTGAAGGGCTCATCTTCCCTGGTCAGTATGAGGTCTGTGGGACTGCAAGACCCGGACTGTGGTTGGGGGGGTCATCAGTCCTGCCCCATGCCCCCTGGTGTGTGCCATGGTGGTCCGGGGCGGGAGAGGGCTTCGGGGGGCTGCCTATCACCTGCCACGATTTGTGACATGCAGGGCATATACGCCATGCGCATGGCATTAGCCTACACATGGTGTAACCCGCATATCACAAATGCCGGGACCCTGCCACTCTTGGAATGCAGCGTAGGGTCCCTGGCATAGCGACGAATGGCGTAACTCGCAGTCGCCTGCGAGTTACACCATTCATCTTGGAATCGCCCCCACTGTGAGGTTAAAAGGGGAGTGGCAGATGTTTTCAAATGTTTCCTATGCAAATTTTTTAGATGGGCTTCCGAGATGGACTGTAACTCTTGGAAAGGAACACTGAGAATGAAAAAAAAAAAGTTTCCTCTACTAAATTGTAACAGCAGCTGAAACATCTTATTTATGAAAGCACACGCTGAAGTGCAGATTTGCTCTTTACCATCCCACTGCTCCAGTCCACCCAACTACAGAAATGGGTGGAAGAAGCAGGCTTCCACCGGGAAGAAAATGCTGCATCTCAGCTGGGCTAACCTAGGTAAATAAACTGTAATAAGTAACAAACAAAAATAAAATCATAAGCTGCAGCACTCCAATCATACTTGCCCCTTAACTATTAACCCTTCCACACCCCTACTGGTTCCTTCCTCACTGACTGTAGAGGCACTGGTCTTCCCCTTAATCACAGGTCTAAAGAGTATAGAATCATGTCTACCACTAGTGTCAAAATCTGTATCTTACATCATTAAAAAATACTTTGTCATTGTATATTCTAATGCTACGACTCTTAGCAGTCTTGTCTATGACAGTGACAATCTTGACTGAACTACACTTCACGTAACTTTGTAACTTCTTACTTGACTTTCAGTGTGTGGCCAGCTGTGTACATCACTACGCATCCGAACAAAACTCGCACTACTGTTTTCTTACTACCTAATGTGACAACTTTAATTGTCCGAAAGAACCTTGGAATTCTTGCTGCTGTTTTGTAGACCCTGTATTAACTCAATCTGTCATTTTGCAAACCCTGTATGAATTCATGCTGTCGTTTTGTAAACCCTTGTATTACTTCATGTTGTAAACCCTGTATTATCCTGATGTTGTACTCTCCCAGGTCATGCCTTAAAAATTGGCAAATGATTGCCTAGTGCAGCCTACCCGGTTAACAAAAACTAAATAAATAAAATAACTAACAACTTGCAGATAACTACTGGTTAGGGTTGATTTACAACTGAAACCAATGCCTAAAATTCTCCATTAGACATACTGCATTACACATTAGGTGTATGTAATGGAGAACTGCCTCTCTCTCTCTTACACATAGCACAAACTGTGAGACACACCAGTTATAGCCAAAATTTACTTTCACTTTCAATCCGCTCTGCTACCAGTAATTATAAAAATTAAAAATGGACAACAGTGAAAAGATTTTGTGACTTACCAGTTACAGTAGATCTTCAAGAGAATCTCCTCCATAGAGCCACATCTTTGGAAATGTAAGTCACTGGCGTCAGACCCACATGGATACTTTTGCCTAGCTGGGATTGTCGCTGCCTATATAACATGGGCAACCTCATATCTTTTTAGTGCCCAGCCTGAGATTGGCTCAGATTTGTGTTGTACTGACAGGAACGGGAGACTATAACCCTGACCAGGTTGACTGAAGAGACTGCAATTTTTTGTACCTTCGTGATACTCAAATAAAAAAAAAAGTCTACCTTCTTCAAGGACATTTCCCTCCCTAGAGCCACACCTTTGAATTGATTCCCATGCAGTACATAAGTGCAGAGTAAGAGAAAATCCAGAGAGTTAGGACGCAGACAACCCTGAAGAAAGGAGGCCTTTGGGAACAGCAAGGCCAATGCCAGTCTGTTTATGGGACACTACATCCAGACTACAGTGCTCAGTGAAAGTATGAGCAGAATGGCAGGTAGCAGAAGAGCATATCTCAGCTGCAGAGACTGAATAAAAACAAGTCACAGAAGTGGTGGCACTGAGAAGTTCCTTAGCATGCTTGCTGTAACAAAAAAGAAATGCAGCATGTCAACCCTTTGGAAAGGTACTGCTTAGAGACAGAGGTGCCCACCATCCCAGATGTGAATGAAACAAAAAGCTGTGAGGACGTTCTGCAGTCCGTCATGCAGTCCAAGCAGAAGCAAAAAGCTCTATGGACATCGAAAGGATGCAGGATAACTTCTCCTGCATTCTGAAGGAAAGGAAAAAACTACAGAAGATAGATATTTGGATTTAATGGGAACTCAGAAACCAGCTTAGTAAGGAAACTAGGATGGGCACATAAGGAAACACAGTCCGGGTGAAAAACAAGGTGTGGGGCAGCTGCATCTAAAGTCTGCTGCTCGGAAACCCTCCAGGCAGAGGTGAATGTTACCTGAAAAAGTGCTTTACAAAAAATGCAACTGTATATCACGAGTGGCATCAGGTTCAAAAGGAGCCTGTGTACGAGACTCCAGAACCAATGTAAGGTCCAAAAACAGAACAGGCTTATGGACCATGGGACACAGATGCAGGAGCCCGTTAAGGAACCTGTGGGACACCTAGAACTGAGCCACAGTATTGCCCCTTGAGAGGGCATGAAAGGCTAAAATGGCCAAAAAGTGTACTGTTACAGAACAGTACTGGAGGCCTAAGTCCTATAGGGACAGGAGGCAGACAAGATGTGCTGCATTGGACATGAAAAGGAATCCAAAGAGTGAGAGGCACACAAATACTGAAACATTTTCATTTCATTCCCTAGTTCCCCCCCGCCAAAGGATTTTTGCCCTTCTGAGAGAGGTCTGGGTGGCTCATCTGCTCTGTCCCCACACTCAATGGTTGTCCTCTTACCTTCTCCGAGTCTGAGGTACCCCCGTTGATTTCCCCACACGATGAGGCAGGAGGGCCATCCTAACCCCCTGCAGATAATCCAGTGTGTCCTCGGGACTGGAGTATCAGGGTGGCCCATCAGGACACAGGCAGGGCTTCATGGAGCCTAGGCTTCCATTTTTCCTGCCCTAGCCCACAGATATACAATGAGTGCAACGTGCGCACTCCACCTCCATGGAGATGCCTCTGGAGCTCTGAACATGGGATCTCTTACCACTGTGTGACTCGCCTGTGCTGCCACCCTGATGCCGCCAGGTGACGGTAAAGAGCGAGTCACGGCAACCCCCCTCCTCGAGGGAGGAGGGCAGTCCTATGGAAGCTCAGTTTTCCCTCACCCAGCCAGCCCCTGAGTGACCCACGTTTGTTTCCAACCCCGGGTCAGCAGTGTGGCACAAGATGAAGCACCGAGCGCCTCAGTAAAGGAGTAAATAGCGGTCCCACCTCGTGGGACTCAGAGCCACGAGGCGGGGTGGTCGGTGGAGCTGTAGAGGAGCTCCCAGGAGCAGTGAACCTGTACAGGAGGACCTCAGGTGGGGTGGGAAATGGACACCCCCACACCCCACAGGAGAGAGGTCCAAGGGGCCAGTGAGGGAGTAAAAACAGAGTTGCCAAAAAAAAAAAAACTAGCTGCGTTTCTTCTCCATTCACTTACTCCACATCCAGGAGGTCTGGTTTATATTCATCCTCCTGTTCCTCAGGCATGAGCAGGAGAGAGAGAGAGAGAGGCTGCTGAGGCAATGGTGGGCATGGCACAGTGGCAGGGACTGCAGTCCCAGAGGCACTTAGAGCTGACAGTGATGGGAGCCATGGGAATGTCTGTGCTCCAGATAGAGTAATCATACATGCCAAGAGTTTGCAAGAGTTGCTGAAATATTTCCAACAGTAGCTAAAACAGCAGTGCTAGCATTGCTGGCGCCAGCCAGTGAAATCAACGAATACAGTGACAGGACAGTGCCAGCTGACATGATGATGGGAATGAGCTGCAGGCTGCTGCCAGCGGCTAAGCCAGAGCTTGACATTTATGTCTGAACGATGTCTAGGCCAGTGATGGAGACCAACAAAGTTGCCTGTGACTCACCCTCAAGAAGATTCAGTGGTGATAAAGGGTAATCCGGAAAGCATCAAGACTCTGTGTACAGCACCTAATAAAGAAATTCTGCACGCCTACATAATCTTGTGAGCAGCATTTATATCATGGTGGTGGTGAGTGCAGGATTTTCTGTGACTGTGTTTGCAGTGACACTCCCTCAAAGAATCTCTTTTCAGCTTCTCCTTTGACAAATGGTATTTTTCCTGTGAAGGTGACAGCATGGCCGCCCATGAGGAGACCTGTGAAGCTCCCCAGATGCAGATCCCAGTAAAGAGTCAGAGACCCCAGGGTAGATGCCAATGCCATCCCCTGGGCATTCTCTGTTTTCTACAAAAAAAAAATGATTTTCTTTTAACTTTCTTTTTTTATTGAAAAAGGTATTCATAGGGTCAGGTACACAGTACATCATATAGCTCACATTACAATGTATAGAGCAATCAAATGGTGTAAACTAGCATGGCAGTTTCCAAAGACGTACATATTCAGTCTATCTAAAGAGACCAGCTACAACAGCCAGCTGTAAAGTTATTTTCTTGGTAAGATTTTACAGAGGTTACCATGTATATCCAAACTCCTACTAGCCATTGCTAAATATAAAGGTTAGAATTCAATTAAAAACTGTATTTGTTTATTTTCTAGGAAAGAAGACCAGCTTAATCTTACAAAGCTTGGCATATATAGTACCATGTACCAGTACCAAAGTCATATCTCTCCCCAATGCATTGAACAGTCCTTTGTGGAGTCTGCCCTATGCATCACCCAAAATTGCCACATATTATTAAATCGGTCTCGTTGGTGATGCAGTTTATGTGTTGATTTGTCCACTAGGTAGACTTGTTTCAGTACAGTTTTCCATTGTTCTATTGTTGATAGGAGGGGTTATAGCCACAGTTTAGTAATGACTTTTTTAGTAGCTGTCAGCGTTAGACTGACAAAATACTTTTGCCATTTATTAAACACCTTAGCTGGATAATACAGGAATACTGCCATCTTAGGGGTTAATGCTGGGAAGCTGGCTAGAGATGTGTTGTAGTTCCCTTCCTATGGCTGCCCAAAAGGAAAGTAGGGCAGGACATTTCCAGAAGACATGGGAGTGTGTTGCCCGTACTTCTCTGCATTTCCGCCAACATTCTACTGTACCTCCTCCACCAAATTTTGCTACTATACTAGGAGTTTTAAAATAACAAACTGTTGCTTTCCATGCAAATTCCTTCCACTACATGGATACTGTGACCTTATGCTGTTGAGTGTATATATGTTCCCACTGTTTAACCAAAAAAAGGAATGTCTAGCTCTGTGGACCACTAGTGCTCCATTTTCTGATGTGAGACACCAGGGGGATACATACAAGTTTTTATATTCTACTGGAATGAAATGAAGAAGCACTCCATGTGACTGAACAATCTGAAAAAGCTCCAATAAAGGGTGCAGCAGGGCCTGCCTACTGTTTTGCCCTCAAATAGTATTTAAATAATGTAGAGTTTGGAAAAACCTAGAGTGGTTCTCTTTGGACAGCTGATACTGCTACTTCAGCACACCATTAATATGTGATACCATGCTTTATACACCATCCGTGGACCGTGTGTGATACCATGCTTTACACACCATGTGTGTGATACCATGCTTTACACACCATCCGTGTGTGATATCATGGTAAACCACTCAACATTTGGCCTTGTGGTTTATTTGGTATAAGACACACTGGGTGTGAAACTCATTACCCATTGCTGTCCATTAATTAATCTCAATGTTACTTGTGTTATCCATAACATATAACATGTCATTTGGTTGTTTATACTGCCAGTACATTGTTATTGTTTATTTCAACTGTACTTTACCTCTAAATTTATTGTTTTCCTGTACCCCTCACCCCGGGTCACACCTGGAAACAAGCCTTGGCTCAGCGTGCTTTTCCCGGTTATGGATTTTCAGTAAGTAAATTAATTAATGTCTGGCATACATGTTCATGCACTGTCATATAAATAAGGATGTGCCATAATACCATTTGGCTAACATTTACCATTCTTAACTAAACAGCTAAACTGTTAGCCAAAAAGGGGAAAGTCAACCTATACCAAACACAGGTACCATGCTATTAAAACACATTTATGAGGAGTTTCTCCTGGACTCCACAGTAATAACCTGTGTAATGCAAAGAGAACTACTAATGGACAATTTGTGCATATGTAATAATGACTAGATACTTGATATAAAGCTCAATTCAAGGTGGTTTGCTTCAAACCGTCCCAGTGGTGCTAAGGGTTGAGGCGCTGGATGCCACAACTCACGCCACGCTGGTGACCCAGGTTCAGGAATGGACTTGGGCCACTGGGTGTCAGCAGGGGAGGGAAGGGACTGAGCGTCCAGAGGACTGCTCTCCCTTCCTGGGAAGGGATCCAGAGCTATGTGCCGCTCCTTAGCAGCCCCCAATGGTGATTGGGGCATCGCAAGGAACATGTGGCACAGCAATATGGGGGTGGAGTGGCAGTGGGCGGTGGCATGCAGTGCCACAACGCCATTGCACGACCGCGGCCCAGAGGAAATCTACAAAGAAAAACCCTGGTGGTCCTGTGGAGGCGAAGGGAGCTCTGGAGACCAGCCCACATCCCGCTGCCAGACCTGCCTCAGTGGGATCTCCCATCTCCTGCCCCGGCCCCGTGGCTGTCCCTCTAATCACAAAAAGGCCACCAAGGGTGGGCAGGGGGGCGATCTGGGGGGCTGGGCAAGCCATGGGGGAGACCACTTGAGGAGGTTTCAGGCTGGGAGTAGTGCCGGTAGTCAGGTGGGCACCCTGGAGAGATGCCCTGGACCTCCAGAGAATAAACAGTGCGTACAAAAAAAAAAAAAAAAAAAAAGATGGTTTGCTTCATATGTTGTATGAGGACTTCAAGAAAACTGCACTGTGCTGTGCAGTCTAGGACTTTAAATCAAGCCCCCAACAATGCACCTGAATTGAAACTGAATACAATTTGTCCTTGAGACTGAGACCACGTTATTTGGGGGTTAGAATGGTCTGAGCTGGCCAGCTTCATGTCAACCCTGGGAGAGGTGCATCAATCAACTCGGTGTTACTCATTAAAAACTGTCATAAGGAAGGAACAGGGACATGTCACCTAATCCAGCCCTCCCTTCCCCGGTTGGGGAAGTGTATAGTCAACATTGTAGACCTCAGGAAGAAAATAAAACACTATTTGACAGATAAATGACTGGATATCTCAGCCCGAATAAACACCATATATTACTGCAACAAGAGCCCACGTTCCGAAACCGCAGAACTCCACCAATCAATGAAAAAGTAGTTACGTTAAAGAATGTAACAAATGGAGAAACACAAAAGAACAGAGGCTTGTTTCAGCTTAAAAAAGTCATCTCCCCATGCTGAACAGCTTTAGAGACTTTAGTGTCCCTTCCAGCAAGACAAGTTTCAAAGAGAAAAACTCGGTGCCAAACCGACCAGGACCCAAAAGCAGTGACCCACAGATACAACTTGAGAGAAATCAGAAACAGAGGTCTCAGTACCCCCACAAATTCAGAACACCTATAGAAAGATGACCTCAAAGTATCATCTCACTAAGCTGTGGAACTCACTCCCCCAGACATTAGGAAAATCCCAAAACTGGGTGCTTTCAAAACTGCCACAAACAAGAAACTGTCCGAAACATGTGACTGCTTTTAAATTGAGGCACGGCCATTTTTCCCATAAAACATGCAACTGTTGACTCACAAATAAATGTATAGTATCTGATGTATTGTGCTACCTTAATGCACTTTCTGGATCCTATTTAGACTTATGTAAATTCTAACTCTGTACCGCTTATAAGATTTATGCAACAATGCCACTGTATCAGGACAATTTTGTAAACAGCACCTCCAGCCCTAACAGTAATATTCTGTATAAAAATAAAGGTCTTTACTACCAGCTACTTTTCTTCAGCAAATATGACACCAGAAGCGTTACATCTGATTTCTACAAAGAAACACAAAAAGACAGCATTTGACAGCACATAAAGACTGCTTGACCCATCCAGTTTGCCCATTTTCCCTACCTACAGTATAATCGTAGACCCTGCTTGATCTCTGGCCCATCCCCCCCCTTCATTTCCCCCAAGAGTCCCTTGTGCTTATCCCATAAATTCTTGAACCCCACCACTGTTTTCGCACCCACCACCTCTGCTGGAAGGCTGTTCCAAGAATCTACCACTCTTTCTTTGAAGAAGTACTTCCTTGTATCTCTCCTGAATCTCCCCCCTCCAGCGTCACAGCATATTCCCTTTGTTCTTCACCTTTGGTTTTTTGTTTCTGAAAAATACTTTCTTCCAGTACCTTATTTACCCATGGGACATATTTAACCCTTGCTGTGCTGCAGGCATGTATACACGTCCTAAAACCTTATATGTTCTAGATCTTCTGGCAGCCTAAGGGTTAAAGGTCTGTTTACCCCCAATAAATCAAGCCAAAAAAAAAAAGGTATGGTTTGGTCTGCAGATACTCTACAGATTTACTTTTTCTTTTCTTTTTTTTTAACAAATTGCTAGATGTTTTCTAGGGCAGCTGGGCAGGTATCTGTAGCACATCTTAATGAAGCTGTGCTACACTGGTATCTGGCATTATTCAAATAAAGACAAAAAATAGAACATACGCTCAAGTTATTATGTTCAATTTAATAAGTGCATGGCAATGATGAACTATATGAGTTTTAAATTTAATGAGTTGTGAGATTTAGGAGAAAGAAGCAAATGACTATCCTTCAGGTGCTGGTGTAGAAGTAAATGACGATGTTCAGATTCTGAGCAGCAGTGCAACTTCTTTCCTTTAGGTGCTTAACTAGTCTTAATTTAAGGTCAATGATGCAAAGTAAGTCGCCCACTAAATCAAAATATTAACACTCCTGTTAAATTTCTCTGTTTCCTATACAATATATAACTATGCATATATGCTGCAAAAAAAAAACTACACTGATGCATCTGTCACGGTTGAAACACAAACTGTACACAGTAAGGACATAGAAAGTTAGGCCCCATCCACACTGCACCGCTCAGACCCCGTAACGGATAGAAACTGTTACAACCAGGGAGTGGTGCAGTGTGTCCACACTGCCACGGTGTCCATTACGGGACTGGCACCACCGGTCCACACTTCAGGAGCTGGGCTATCGTTACCGTGGCACCGATTCTACAATGCAGCTCGCGCTGTGCTACGGGACCAGTGCCACGCATCCACACTACACCCGGTAATGTTACAGAGGTGTAACCGATTTCATAACCGTTATTGAAACCACCTCATATGTGGTTTCAACAACGGTTATGAGAATGCCTTCTGTAACGTTACAGGTGTAAACGCAAACCATTGTGGTAACGGTTTGAGCACTCTGTAACGTTACAGAGGGGTAGTGTGGACAGGGCCAATGGGTTTAAAAGCCTCTGGAACCATGGTAACATCAGTGGTTTAGTGTTCCTCTGGGTTTCAATGATCATGTGGAGCAAGGCTCCCATTACCCTAACATCAACACTTTCCATGCAAGCACTGCTGTGTCATTCACTGTACTCTGTGTGACATGACAGTGCTGATAGTCTTAAAATGGCTAAGAAAAATACTACTAAACAACTGGTGAAAACACATCACAGAGCACGCATTATACCCCAACGCTTACACCTTTTTCAAATGTTGGAACCCTAATTATGCATTAATGTTTCTGTTGCAACAAATATATATTATATAATTCATTGCAAAAATGTTTGTTAATGCACCAGTTAAGGTTAAAGTGACAAAAGTAGAGAAATGTGGTGTTACACCCCAACCCCCACCCTGCAGGCAGCAACAGGAAAAACGATGACGGTTTTACCTCTCCTGAGTCTTCGCAAATTAGGCATGGGGTGTATCTTGGGGTTGTCAACCCTAACTCTCACCCGATTCCACCAATAAATAAGGTGAGATGTATACAGTACACGAGAATGGGGTGAGCGTTAGGAATGATAGCCCCAAGGTGCACCCCACGCTTGATTTGCGAAAACTCAGGAAAGGTGAAATCGTAATGGTTTTTCCTGTTGCTGCTTGCAGGGTGAGGTGGGGTATTAAGGTTAGGAACCTAACACCACATTTCCCTACTTTTATCACTTTAACTCTAACTGGTGCATTAACAAAGTTTTTTGTAATAAATGTCCTTACTTTTTGAGACCCTATAATTGTATCCTCATTCACGCAGAGCTGGGCCCTGCAGCACTTCCATCCCTGTACAAATGCATATATCCATGCTGGTGTGGAAGCGTAGGTCCCACACTTTTACCAAAAAGCAATTTATTTGCTTGGCTGTATGGCTTGTTCAACGTCCAATGTTATCATATGGGAATTTTCATGTTTTCCTTTTTTTTTTTTGTTATAAGCCCCCTAAATTGTTGGGTGGGTATTATGTGTTATTCTTGTATTACTCATTAAGACTTTTGTTTCGATATATAGCTTGTCCCTTAACTATAATTATTGAGGGAGTCATGACTTGCTAAAGTTGAAAAACTGGTAAGAAAATGAAGTCAAAATTTTTTTTCCTATAAAGGGGTCCTTTTATCCGTTTTGGTATCAAATGAAACAGCCATATGAAAAAGGATTCCTTCATATGAAAAAAGAATCTGCCAAAAAAAAAAAAAAGTCCAAAATCTTCTTTCATATGAAGGCATCCTTTTTCGTATAAACAAAATAACCATACAATAAAGGATCCCTTCATACGACAAAAGAATCAGCAAAAAACCTAAGTCCACAATCTTTTTTGTATGAGGGCATCCTTTTTCATAGGATTAAAAAAAAACACATGAAAAAAAAGATCCCTTCATACAAAAGAATTTGGACTTTTTTTTTCTGATTCTATTTTCGTATGAAGGGATCCTTTTTCATATGTTTTTTTCGTTTATACGAAAAAGGATGCCTTCATACGAAAAAATAATTGGAAAACAAAAAACGAAGGGCTCGATTCTCAAAGCTCCCGGCATGGCGCAAGGGGCTTGCACCACAAAGAATGGCGCAAAGTGCCCTTTGAGCCAAAAGATGCACCAGGAGCGATTCTTAATGGCAGCCTGTGTCAACCGCAGGCTGCCTGCCCCAAGCAGGGCTTGCGCTGCCCATGAGCCACAAAATGGGCCATGGCATGGCGCTAGGGGGCTTGCTGCCATATCCCCTAATGTGGTATTCTCAAAACTCTCTTAGAGGCACAATTCAATGTACCCTACAGAAATGTCCTCTGGGAGGGTTGAGAAGGCTGCGACAATGTGTTACCCCCACCTGATCCTTGTGAACAGTGTAATAAGCACCCTGGTGTCTAGTGTCCCACCCTCCCCATCCCCAATGCCACCAGTATTAATAATTCATAACACCCCATTCCTGGTGGTCTAGTGGCCCCACCATTCCGATGCCGCCCGGTAATAATCATTCCTAACACCCGATTTCCTGGTGGTCTAGTGTACCCCCATACCCCACCCCAACAGGTAGTGCCCACCACCCGCTTGCCCCATCTCATCCCCATGCCTGAACAGAGCCAGCTACTCAGCACAGCCTTCACCTTCGCGCCGCTGCCAACTGAACTGTCACTGACCGTACTGTACAGTGTACATGCTCACTGATTAGATTAATGAGCGTGTACACTACACAGTACACACTCAGTGACAGTTCAGTCGGCAGCTGGCCACGGAGATGTGAGGAAAGCTGTGTTGGTCACTGACTCTGTTTTGGGATGGGGGAGCAGGGTGGCGGGCACTGCCTGCTGGGGTGTGGGGGTCCACTAGACCACCAGGGAATGGGGAGTTATGAATGATTAATACCTCCGACATCGAGGATCTGGAAGGGAGGGCCACTAGAACACCAGGGAATGGGGTGTTATGAGTGATTACTACCGGCAGCATCAGGGATCGGGGGGGGGACACTAGACCACCAGGGAATGGGGTGTTATAAATCATTAATACCGGCATCATCAGGGATCAGGGAGGGGGGCCACTAGACCACTTGGGATGGGAACTAATATATTTTATCAGGGGATCGGGGATGGACGATCACCTGCCTTTGCCACATGGAGTATGTGGCAAACACCTCCCATGCGCCTTGTGTTTGTTGTATGGGAGAGGTTGCGGCAAGTGTGAAGACTTAGGCACTGGCAACCCTCCTGCACCAGAATCTGGCGCAGGGTCCCTGATGCACCAGGCTTTGGCGCAAGCTGCTGTTTGCCTCAGCTTGCACCATTCTAAGCTGTCTTTGAGAATCGAGCCCCAAGTCAAATTTTTTTTGTATGAAAGGATCCTTTTTCATAAGGCTGAATTCCTTTTTTTGTATGGCCATATGAAAAAAGGAAATTGAGTCACGAAAAAGTGTTTTAAAATGAAAACCAAAAAAATACATTTCAGGGTCATTTTTCAAAGAAGTAAATGCAGAATCTACCTAATGGGGCCCTGCTTAGCAAGATACATGTGTTGGTGTGTGTGCAGGATGTCATTTTTGTGGATTTTGAAAAACATTTTTTAAACAGAAATAAGATGATGGCCATACAATGTAGGATTTTTTCCTCATGAAAAAGGATTACCCCATAAGAAAAAGGATCCTTTATAGTATGAAAAAAAATTCTTTTTTCGTTCCAAACAGCTATCCAAAAGACCACACTGAGCATGCTCAGAACCAACATTTTAAAATGTAATAACTTTGGAACAGATTAGTATTTTTTCACCAAATCAATGAAAGGCATCACTGTGGCCCAAACCCTTTCTACCCTGAAAATGTCAGACAGAAATTCCAAACAGTCTGGGTGCTATGCGATGAACAAAAACCAAAAAAAACAGAAAAAAAAAAACAACAACAAAAACAATTTTTTAACTTTTTTTGCTATCCACATCTCAGAATCCACACGTGACTGGACCAAAACTTGGCTAATCAAGAGATATATCTCCTGAGATTGTGCCTGAAAAAGTTTATGCAAATCCACTGAACAGTTGTGAAGCTATTGACGTGCAAAATTTGAGGTTTAATATAGAACCCCCTTCTCAACCCTAATTAGAGTGGCACTATTGTGCCACTATAATTGTAAAAAAAACTACTACATTAATGCAGATATTAGGGTTGAAGAACGCAACGCACACAAAGTAGGGACATTTAAAACATTAGGGGTTTGGGTCTTCAGAATATTGGCAAATCTGTGCTGGGGTCTTCCTTGGGGTTGTCAACCATAAATGCCCACCCTGTCGCCCCAGACCATAGCCTCCCATCTGATACACAAGGTACAGATCCAAGCCAGTGCCTTATAGTGATACACTCTTCAAAGGCAGAGATGTATGGCACTCGCCAGATATTGTCAACAGAATCTGTCGCAGCTTTCTTCACATGTTTGCTCAGGGCAGGGGGCGGGCTTTAGAGTTGACAATTCCAAGGAACATGCCACCACTGATTCTGCCAATACTCCAGAGACCCAAAACCCTCATGTTTTTCATTTCCCTACTTTGTGCGCTTTGTATTCTTTAACCCAAATGACTGCATTAACAGTTTTTTGCAATGAATGCCCCTTCTTTTTCTGATAGTGGAATTGTACCCTCATTCACACAAGTCCCTTTGTGACCTGCATGAAATTTTTTTTTTTGTTCTTGTTTTTTCCTCCTCTTATGACGGCTATCCTCTGAAGGGCGCCCATAGCCCCGTCCCCTGTCGTCCACCATCCAGCGCTGACCTGAACTCCCAGGGCTTGCCCCCCTAGTGGGATCGGCGGGGTTCCCCAACCTCCACTGAAGTCTGGATCCAGTGGGCCAGCACCATGGCTGGCTGGGAGCGGAGCCTGCAAGGCACCCTCCACCATTGTGCTGCGGCATACTTTTTCCTGGTGTTTTCTCCCAGGAGCTGGGGTGTGCAATGATGCTAGCGGAGGGGAGCGTGCACGTGTCCGCACACACTCCCTCCAAGTGTCTGCCCCAACTCCACCCCATACTGCAGCACACGCCCTGTCCCCCAGCCTCCGCTGGGGGGCAAACGAGCGCCGACCACAGAGGAACCCCCTCCCCAGAGAAGGAGAACAGTCCATCGGACTCTCAATCCTTTTCCTCCCCTGCTGACCCCCGGCAGCCCGTGCTCATTCCCGAACACGGGTTGCTGGCATAGCACGAGGAAAGGCATCCAGTGCCTCAGCCCTCAGCACCACTGGGATGGCTGGGACCTGCATGAAATTAAATAAATAGAATACTGGAGACAGTCCAGATGCAATGCATGGGCCCATCAGGCCTCGACACACACATCAACACCACGTGAGGGAAATCTCCTTGGCCCGGCACAATGCATCATGTGTGCATCAGAACACTGCTCTATCCCACCAGGCTGGGTCTGGTGCTACACACCACAGTGCCTCGCCCCACACCTCTGCCTATTTAGCAGTCTCACTGAGCTCGGCACCTGAACTCAAGTCATTGGCATGGGAAGGCAACGTGGTCCCCACTGAGCCAACAGATATCCCTGCAAACAATGTTACTTCATAATTTGTTTTTTGTGACATTCTGACCCCAGACTTTCAACAGAGCCTTTTTATGACTCCTCCTTAACATGACAGGTATCATTTAATAAAATACTGGACAAAACATAATTTCACGCCAAAAGTGCAAAATCACATTATAGCCAGAATTTGAAAAATTACACCCATCACATTTATGAGGCGGTGTGAAAAAATGGCCATGTTGAGGATTCAGGGATAAAATTTTGAAAATTACCAAAGTTATGAATACGCATAGAAAAATCATAACATACCTTCATAACTTTGTTGTTTTCAAATATTTTGAACTCACATTTTCAACATACTCTTCTTATGACTCCACCTCATTAACCCAGTAGGTGACAATTTTCAAATCCCTGCCGAACCATCATTTTACACCACAAGTGTGAAAACATGTTTTGGCCAGGATTTGAAAAATGACAGCTGTTACTTTCATGAGGTGGTGTGAAGAAATGGCTACATTGAAAAATCCTGGTCAAAATATTGAAATTTACCAAAGTTATGAACGAGTGTTGAAAAATGTCTATGTATGCACATAACTTTGCTGGTTTTTTTATATTTTTACCCTAAATTTTCAACATTGCATTCTTATGATCCACCTTATGAACCTGCTAGGTAAAAATGTATAAATCCTGCCCGAAAGGTGATTTCGCTCAACGACCACAAAGTTGCATTTCGGGCTAGATCTGAAAAATTCCACCACCACTGTCCATGAGGTGAGGTCACAAAAAGGCCATGTTGAAAATTTGGGCTAAAAATATTAAAAAATGGTCAAGTTATGAATAAAAGTTCAAAACCCATTGAAATACATTCTACTGCACTTGACGAATTTCCTCAGTTCTTGGTCCAGCATCAAAGAGTGAAGACGTGTTTCCGGTCCAGAGATATTATGGAATTGGACCTCTGCTAGGTAAGTATAGAGTAAGGGGGGGGGTGCTGAGTGGCAGGGTCGAGTGGGGGGCAGCAGCAGCATGGTGGTGAAGACAGCAAGGGACCACTTTATTTCAAGCTTATAACAAAAATAAAAAACATGTATTTGCACCCCAGTGTCAGCTTCACACTAGGGAGCACCTGGAGTGGGCACCCCAATGTCCCAGACTTCCAGATCATGTGATGGACTATGCCAACACCAGGGATCAGGGACCCTGGTGTTGGAGACTGATGTGGTGGGGGGTCGTGGTGGAAAACCAAAATGGGCAAGACGAACTGGCACCGAAAGTGGGCACCCAGTGTTGGTATCTTAAAATACTTAATACATTTAGCTGCCACCTTGGATTGGGCACCCCACTGTCCAGGTTAAAGTAAGCAATCCAATGCAGCTTGTTAATGGCGGCAACTGGGGAGATGAAAAGAGAAAGTGATGCATAGCACATTCTGCAGGGGCAGGGCTAGGCACTGACACCCTTGTCCCTGCTGAATGAAAACTGCATAACAAAATATGCAGACGGAACCAGCCCCGCCACCTGATAAACGAGTGCACTTTCGTAACCACATTACTTCACGTAGTCACAGAAATTCAGTTATCCTTAGAATGCTGATTTTTTAAACTGCGCATGCTCAGAAACTAAACTGCTTTTCTTAAATATTTTGAAAACTACCTAAGTTTGTGAAATAAAAACAACAAAAGTGAGTACATTGGGACAAACTGTATTAAACCTGCAAGTTTCAAAGTCATTGTGGTTTGGTTATATGTGAGGGAAAAAGGTCTTGATTTGTGTTTTTTTTTTTGTCCCTCTGTAAACCAACCCTCCCCCCCCCAAAATAAACCAAATGTCACGACATTTTCAGGATCCAGAAATCCTGGCATCATCTCTGAGCATTTCAACTTGCAAGTAAATCGGTTGAAGAGGGGCAAAGCAATTAAGGTGCAAAAACTGAGGTTTAACATTAAAGTGCTTGCTCAACCCTAATATACGGGTGCTACCCGCACCTGTATAGTATACTCATGCAATTATTTGGAGCTACTATGAATACAAGTGTTTAAACTAATATTTATACACATAGTAGAGATGTCGTCAGCTATCTACAGGTATATATATAGTCAACATGTCACCAGCCTTAAAGTACAAATAGGACTACTTTCAAGTCTTTCCTTGAGCAGCTCACACAATTTAGGAAAGTTATCGGTCCTTCAGTTCCTAACACAGTGGCTCACCAGGATGCCCATTTAAAAACAAACTACGTTTTTAAGTTTTTACCACACTTACTCAATTCTTCCCCAACCACAATACACAGTCCTTCCCCTAGCTAGCATGAGAACAGTCTTCCCTCCCTTCGAACAGACCACAGCTCACTGACTGAAATTTTTTAAATATTTCCTTTTCTAATTGAATCTCACAACTACTCCAAAGTGGCATGTACTGATTATTACAATACTCCACTTTTGAAATAGGCCGTGACCAGGGAGGTGCAAGAGATGTGACTGCAGTAGGGACTGGCACCAGTAAAAATAAATACAGCACTTTTATTTGCACCAGTTGCTGTGCTTTTCCCACAAACCAGGTAATCTCAGCAACAAAGTCAGCAAATGTGCAAACTTTAGGTAACTCATTCATGCATATGTTAGGGATACAAAGCCACAAAAGTATCTCCCTATCTATCTAATCATATTATAAGACAATCAGAGTCCAATAACACTGAAAAAGACTAAATTCCTTAACAGGCTACTGCCTCAGGTAAGAACAGAGCAGCTCAGTTCTTTCACACTGTAGACAGGCCAATTTATCCTCCCTGTCTACAGTCCGTAGGAGCCTCGTCCCAAGATAAGTGTGACAAGTTTTGGCAAATTCTTCCTGGACAAAGTGTCCTTCAGTAGGGATGGGATCTCTCCAGGTAGCCTGTCATGGACCAGCAGTGGCAGACCTCAGAGGTAATGGGCACTTCGGGGGTTAAGTGTGAGTTTCTGCCAGTTTCTTTGGAGAAGCTACTCAGGTGATCTCAGTGCTGCATTCCACCTTTTGTCAGATGGGTCCTAGGCCTACGCAGCTGTTGGCGGACTGCCGGTAGGCCCAGAGTCCTGTTTTTGCCAGCATTATTTGGTGTTCTCTTACAGAGGGATGCTTCCCTATAGCTCTTAAAAAAAGCTGTCATGAGACCCTTTCTGAAGAAACCATCCTTGGAACCAGAGTTGTTGGCAAGCTACATACCTGCCTTAACCCTTCTCTTCTTGGAGAACATTATTGAGAAGGCAGTGGCAAAAGCAGCTTGAGACTCACCTTAAGAAATATAACATCTATGAACCATTCCTGTCGGGCTTTCAGGCCCTGCTACATTATGGACACTGAGCTTGTCAAGGTGTCTAATGATCTACTACTGGCAGGAGACAGAGGGAAGTAACTGTTACTCTCCTCAAACTCTCTTTGGCATTTGACACCGTGGACCTTGGGGTACTGATGGAGTGCCTCGAGGAATGAGGAAGACTCATCAGGACAGCACTGAAGTGGTTTGAGTCCTTCCTGTCTTGCAGATCACAGCGGGTTGTGATGCAGCCCTTCTGATCATGGCCAGCTGGGGTCAGTTGTAGAGTTCCCCAGGGTTCGATTATGTCCCCCATGGTTAGAGTGGTGTACATGTTGCCCTTGGTGGTGGGTAATTATGTGGTATGGTGAGAGGTTTCACTGCTATGCATATGATACTCAGCTAGAAGGGTGGGAGCCAGTGTCCATGCTGGAACAGTATCTTTTTACACAGGTTTTCAGCACTGACTAGCTCACTAAGTTGCACCTCTGTTAGCTTATTGATTTTATGATTATATTGAAAATTATTTGATGTTTCCTTAGCTGTGAAGTGTCCTGAGCCTTTGGGATAGAGCGCTGTATAACTAAAATTACCCTGCCATGCTTTGCTTATGGAGGAGATAACCACAAAGAAGATACATGTCTTATTCCACTGCAACTCATAATCTATCATGTAATAATATAATACACACCCACATTTTATATATATATGTGTGTGTGTGTGTGTTTGTATTACAGTGGCGCGACCTAGGCTGTTTAATGTTAAACCCCAATGTCTGCACTTTAATACCTTTGCAGCCATTTAAGGGATTTGCACGAAATTTTGCAGGTACTATTGGAAACCCAAGGACTCTTGATATGCCAAACTTTGTGTGAATTCTGAAACCCGGACAGTGCAAAATGTATAAAAATCAGCGTTTTTTGCCATCTGTTTGTTAGCCTCTAGCACCCAGATGGTTTGGAATTTTGGTCTGAAATTATCAGGGTAGAAATGGCTTGCCCCAGAGTAGTGCATTTTGCTGGTTTGTTGAAAAAAACATAATCCATTCCAGAGTTATAAGGATTTTAAATGTTTGTTGGTTCTGCGTGTGCTCAGTATGCACTTTAGGATAGATGTTTGAAACGAAAAAGAATTTGACCATACGAAAAAGGATCCTTTTTTGTATGAGATCAATCCTTTTTCATGAGGAAAAATCCTTTTTCGTACGGCCACCATTTTCTTTTTACTGTTTAAACTTACAAACATTTAAAGTACATAAAAAATAATGTCTTAAAAAAAAAAAAAAAAACCTGAACCTAGATGTGTCCCTGATTTTGGTCATTTGTCCCTGATCACTTTAAGCCTTGTCCCTGATTTGTAATGAGGGAGGTTGAGAGGTGTGTTCAATGGGGTTTTGAACTCTGATGCATAACTTACTCATTTTTGCACATTTTGATCCCACATTTTCAACATGGCCTTTTTGGGACCCCACCTCATGACCAATGGTGGTGGTGGAATTATGCAAATCAAGCCTGAAAGGTGATTTCACAGCCGCTTGGTGAAATCACTTTTCAGTTGGGATTTGAACATTTTCACCACCCTTGTTCATGAGGTAGGGTCATAAGAAGGCTGTGTTGAAAATTTGGGGTCTCAATATTTAAAAATGGCAAAGTTATGTGCAAACATTGAAATTTTACTATGCTCGCTCGTAACTTTGGTAATTTAAAATATGCTGACCCCAAATTTTCAATATAGCCATTTTTTTTACACCACCTCATAAACATGGTAGCTGTCATTTTTCAAATCCTGACCAAAATGGGTTTTCTCACCTGTGACACAGAATGAGGTTTCGATGCCACAGAATTATGTTTCAGTGGGGATTTGAACAGTTTCACTACCGGGTTCGTGATGTGGGGTAATAAGAAAGCTATGCTGATAATTTGGTGTAAAAAATATGGTAAAATGTCCAGGTTATGAGTGAATGTTGTAGTATTTCAACGTTCACTCATAACTTCACTAATTTTCACTATTTTGACTCCAAACTTTCAATATAGTCATTTTTCCACACCACCTCATAAATGTGACATGTCATTTTTTTTTAATCCTGGATGAGATGTGTTTTCGCACTTCTGAAGAGAAAGGACATTTCAGCCAGTGTACTATAACTGGTACGTGTTATGTTTACAAGGCGAATCATAAAACAAGTATCTTGAAAATTTGGGGTCAAAATTGAAAAAATATATAGATATATAATTGTTGTTACATTTTGTGTGCAGCGCCACTCTTCACCCCAGTGAGTATGCTTTGTGATTCCATGCTGGTGTGCTGAGTTTGGGGGTGAGCTTAGTAACCCAGATGGATGGGGTGAGGGTGGGAGGATGGTGCTGTTATGCAACACCCACATACCCCCCACCAGGAAATGAAAGGTGCAGGATTGTCTGCACAGGCCTGGGTACCACATAGTGAAGGCAACTGTCCTCTTGGCATAGAGCCCTGGACCTCTGCGCCCCTGGGTGGCAGAGGGCCCTGTGCATTGACTGACAGATGCACTCTTTGCCCGGTGCATCTGTATCTGACACAGGGCCCGTGCTTCCACAGCCCACTTGACAGCCTCATGAATTCTTCACATCTGTTGCTTTACTGAAGTGCAGGGTGCTTCTGTTGTAGACGGAGTATTCCCTTGGCGCAGGGCATCAGGTCCCAAAGGGACCTGCATGAATGAGGATATGATTCCACTATTTCAAAAAAAAAAAAAAAAAAAAGAATAAGAAATTCTTGCAAATAAACGTTGTTAATGCACTAGTTAGGGTTAAACCAACAAAGATAGGGAAATGTGGCATTAGGGTTTCCAACCCTAACACCCCACCCCCACCCTCCAGGCAGCAACAGGAAAAAACATTATGGTTTCATCTCTCCTGTGCCTTTACAAATTAGGCATGTGGTGTGCCTTGGGGTTATCAACCTAATGCTCACCCCATTCTCATATACTCTACACATCTCAGCTTCTTTAATGATGAAATGGGGTGGCGTTAGGGTTGACAACCCCAAGGCACACCCCACGCCTGATCTCGCGAAGACGCAGGAGAGGTGAAACTATAACGATTTTCCTGAAGCTGCCTGAGGGTGGGGTGGGGTGTTAGGGTTGGAAGCCACAATGCCACATTTCCCAACTTTTGTCAGTTTAACACTAACTAGTGCATTAACAATTTTTTATGCAGAATATATCTATATATACACACACACACAATTTTTTTGAACATGCTCCTTTGCCTTGACTACAATGGTATTTCTAAGTTAGCTGCGGTGGTACATGGCTGCTGAGATACTGAAATAGCATTGCTCTGATGTAAATATTTAAGCCTTGTTCACACTTACCTGGCTGATATGCTCCCATCCACGCCACTCTCCCACTGCTCCAGCCACACCGTTCATGAAAGTCGTTTATATGGGTACAGTTGTGCACCGTTGCAAGGTAGTAGCCAGTACTTCTGGCGTTTTCACCAAATTTCCACTGGTGCTTGGAAGAGGAAGGCTCATGATGGTCTCCCTGGTCCTTGACTTTGTTTCGCTGATTATGGCGGTGTGGCCTTGTTGGGTTATACAGGCTGCTGCATGCAACTCTGCACTCGCTCCCTCTCGGGGTTTAAGTTGCACTCACTGCTTCTGGCGGGGTTTAAGAAGGGTTGGGCTGGACAAATTCTTATTGCAAAGGTTCAGTTTTAACAATAGAATTTCCAGCAGCTGTGGTTAAAGAGTCTGAAAAGGAAGCAGCAGGAATACTGATGCAGTGTCAGGGAAGAGGACAGCTCATCTGGCATGGGGTGTTATGTGGGCACACTGGTGCAGGTGGAGCAGTGTGTTTACATGCTAGGTAAAAATGTCTGCAGAAGCCGGCCTGCCTGCACAGCGGTAGCGCTAACACTTACGATGCTGGTGACCTGGGTTTGGGAATCAGCCTGGGGAGCTGGAGGGTTGGCTGGGGGGAGGTGCATTGAGTGCCCAAGGTGCACTTTCATCCTCTGGGGCAGGAGGGAGGGATGCCGATCCCGTCACAATGCCACCACCTGGGTGCACACAGGTGGAGGTGCAGCGGAGAGCACCATGTGTGAGGGGAGGACATCGGTTGGGGTCCAGAGTGCCGTCGCATCTCAACATACGCATGCCTCCATAGACCTCCTTGGTCACTGATGTCCTTGGGGATACCAGGAGAAAATGGAAAATGGCCCTGCAGTTCCTCCTGGCGACAGGCCCCACGGGGGCGCGGAACGGTTCTTGCTCAATCGAAGGACCGACACATATGGTGTAAGTGGGGAGGCAGCTGGACCTCCTGCTTTTCTGCCCAGGGGGTGATCCACAGCAGGATAGTGGCTGAAGACTGAGTCTGGGACATAGGCTGGCCCCCGCCATGGGAACCCTGAGGAGAGGAGGACTGTGGAGAGAAAGGGGGTGTGAGTATAAAATAAAATGAATAAATAAATTGCCTGCACCGATATGGGTTCCCAAAACACCAGGGATCATAGTTCGCCACAGTGGAGCAACTTACAATGCTCCTCAAGTGGTTTACATGACAGAATCTGCACCAGTGCAACTCATCTGTACCGCTCCCAACTGTGCAAATCAGATAGTGTAAATGGTCCTGTAGTGGACTCTGTAGACACTGATTTCAACCAAATATGAGGGCAGTAAGACAGAGGGAGATTAGAAAAAGGCAGACTTTTTTCCTTGTGATTAAAAAAGTAACTTACAAAGCATTTTAAGACACTTAAAACATTTTGGAATACCTCAGAGGATTATATCAGTAAGTAAAATCAGAGAATGTCTATTCTTTTTAGTAAAATAAGCTTTGTCTGATTTTTTCATCATGCACATTTCCCAATCTATTCTAATCTAGTCTTTACCTAATGCAAATATTTAACCTTTTTTTTTTATATAAAACTTACCGAGTCCTTCAGTGCCATAAAACAGTGGCAGATCCATCGCCTGGTGGTCCCGTCACGGCAGATGTATGAGAAGGCCTTGTCAAAGTTCCGATCAGGGGCACAGAAGGAGACCTTTTCGATTGTCTGGTCCACTATCAGATCCTGAGGGGGAAAATCCAAACAGCTAGAATTAGAATTCATGATTGCCTGAAGTTTCCCTTCCACATTTGCTCTAGTCTCCAAAATGAATGGACAGTAGTACGGTAATAATGAGGGTCACCGCCATGAAGCCTCAGACAAGGCTCTACTGGGTTACAACCATATGTCCATCAAGGGTTTTCAAAATCCATACCTAATGTAGCAGTTTAACACCTTATAGTTTTATTATTATTGTTGTATTTGGTGTATTGTATTGTATATTTGTATGTTTCCATGGTCCCCTCTCCCCAGGACGCACCTGGAAATGAGCAGTACAGCTCAATGTACCTCCTTGTCCAATTAAATAAATAAACTTAAGATTGGAAGCAACTAAGTTCATCATGTCCATCCCCCAACTTTATCAGCAGGGACCGACAAGTATGCAGTGCAAACATCTACGCATTTATAGGGATTTCCCTACACACCCTACTACAAAACCCAGGGATTTCCTTGCTAAGCAGAAATGTTTCCACATCTACAGAAACCCTTCAGAGAATCTTAGGGTGCTCCAATAACTGCACACTTTGGCAGCTAATAAATAACACACAAACTAGGTACCCTACAGTCATCTGCAGGCCATGTATTTTGGAATGTCCTCTTTAAGGGTCATGACTGGCATTTCATTGTGGAAGCATCTGCAGTGTGGTTGCTGAAGACCAGCCATCAGAGAATCCATGTTGGGCAGACTGACTTGAGGAAGAATTTAGGGAGAGGCTCAAGGGGTCTGGCCGACTAGAAGGGGTAGAGAATACACAGAACACAATCAA
This sequence comes from Neoceratodus forsteri, assembly GCA_016271365.2. Lineage (NCBI taxonomy): Eukaryota > Metazoa > Chordata > Ceratodontiformes > Ceratodontidae > Neoceratodus > Neoceratodus forsteri. Next base: position 492,239,206 of record CM057450.1, on the reverse strand, counting down.
ACAGGGGATCAAACAGGTATCAAAAATGCTGGGAAAGAAAAGAGGCATAAGAAACATATTCTGTTCTCCAGAGCACTGGAGAAGCGTTTCGGGCCAAGAATTCTACCTTCAGAATGTACATGGCCAACCAGTTGAAGGCAAACAGGGAGTTCTACCTCAATAAACTAACTGAAAGAGGCCAGCAACACAGTAAGGAGAGCCAAGGTGGAGGCCTAGCTCAAGATAGCAGAAGGGGTGAAAGAAAATGACAAGGCCTTTTTAGGTATGTCAGAGGAAAAGAAGCACAGGAGAGAAACTGAAAATTTGTAAAAGACGTGGTTATAGGTGAAGAGAGATGCACAAAAATCAGACATATTGAATACTTCTGATGAGTCTTAAAGAGCAGCTGACACATTTGGGAAAACTATGAAAAACAATAGTAAGACACAATTCAGATTGTATAGCATACATCTTCTATAGATTTCTCATCTGTATTATTTATTACTAAAGAAAATTCCCACAAAAACAAGATCTTTATCCCGTTGGGGTCATCTGCCTCTATAGCTCGCTCCCTATTTGAAATCATAATGCTTGGTTGTGACATCACAGTCTGTCGATGTGGGAATAACTGTGATGTCACAAGCGAGTATTATGACATCAGGTAGAGAAGCAGCAATAGAAGCTGATGAACCCTCAGGGAACAACTCTCCTGTTTTCATACATATGTCCTCAGTAATAAATAATAGGGATAAGGGATAAAGAGAAATAGAAGATGATTTGTGTCCAAACATTATGTTCTGTTAAAGTTCTTCTCAAGGTATCAGTGGCTCTTTAACAGTTGAGGGAGGAGGGCCATCACCAGAGTGTGGCATCACAGTTGGATGGGAAACAAAGGCAGTGATGGGGACTGTCACCAAGGACAGAGTGCTCTAGGACTTGAGGGGGGGGGGGTTGAAGGTAATGATGTCACCAGATCCAGATAGGCATCATCTACAGGTGCTTGGAGACATTGGGAAGGCTCTGGCAGCTCCCCTGGCAGACCTGGTCAGCAGACTACTTGAAATGGGAATCATTCCCATGGATTGGAGGGTAGCAGATGTGGTGCCTCTGCAGACAAGTGTGGACAGGGAAGACCTGGGCAACTACAGATCAGTCTGCCTGACCTCCACTGTAGGAAAGCTGCTTGACAGTATATCAAGGGGAGGTGAACTGGCTCTCTGGAGATACATGACCTCCAGGACAGCAAACAGCATGGGTTAATGAAGGTGAGATCCTGCCAAACAAACCTCATAGAATTCTTAAACACAGGGGGCTGGATTTTTAGCAGTGATTATGCAGGCCCAATTCCCAATTTTTGGGTAGTGTGTGTGTCATCAAAATGTGCAACAGTGTATGAATGGGGCTGGCGGTGTAGCCTAGAGGTTAGAGTGATGGACTGTGAATGAACTTGGTACATCCAGCAGACCTGGGTTTGATTCCCAAAACCTCCACTTGCATACTGTGTGACTGAGCAAGTCACTTAACCTCCCCAGTGCTGTAGGGGCCACTGAAAACAGGCACCTGTGTACTTAGTGGGCCTTACCTGGTTACTGTTACCAAAGAATGGCATCTGTATAAGTGCTGATGCATTTGGGTGTGTTTACCTGCTTTATGGTACAGAAGTGACGTGTGCATCATTTTTGTGACACGTATAATTTTCTGTGCACAAACTGCAGCAAATTGCATGAGAAAGTTAGATCATGTTTTACGTGGTATCATTTTATGTCGCAAGTTGTGCAACTGAGGTAAACATATGCCAGAAGTCCTGGACGCCCCTTTGAAAATCTAGCTCAGTGTCTCAGATGGTGCCAGGTGCTGTACTTCCTGTATCTGCACTTCAGCAATGCTGTGACTCAGTGCCCCATAAGTGTCTTGGGAAGAGGTTAGGGGAACATGGAAGCAGGGGAGTATGTGACAAAGCCAGAAGAGGACTGGTAAGGGTAAAGAACCCAAAGGGTAGTGCTGAATGGGGAGCACTCTGAAGTCAGGAGAGTGACCAGTGGGATATGCCTTGGGGATCAGTCTTGGCTTCTGTGCTCGTCAATCTGTTCATCTGTGACACTGGAGAAGGTGCCCAGGGCAAAATATGTCTCTTTGCAGACAACACTATGACAGAGTATGTGGCTGAGTGAATAGAGAGGAGAAGATGGGGTAAAGAAACGGAAACAGGATCTGAAGAAACAGGGAAAGTGGTCCAAGTCCTGGTAACTTGAGTTTAATACCAAAAAGTGCAAGGTTGTGCACTAGGGTAAAAGGAACTTGAAAATACAATATTGGATTGGATTGGGAATATACTTGACCAGACCTCAGAGGAAAGTGACCTGGGGGTTATTATGAGTGACAGCTTCAAGACCATCAACAATACAACAATACATATGGGAAAGTCAGCGGGATGCTGTGGTGCATACACAGGGCCTTTTCCAGCAGAAGGAAGGAAGTAATCCTGTTCCTCCATTAAATGCTGGCAAGTCCACACCTAAAGTACTGTGCACAGTTCGGGAACCGTTAACTAAAAAAGGACAAGGAATGCTGAGAGTCCATTCAGAGGTGAGCAACCACAATGATACACAGGCAGCAAGACAGGACATAATGAGGACAGACTGGCTGATTTGAATATGTACTCTCTGGAGATCAGGAGATGGGGGATAGGACTGAATCCTTCAAATATCTGAGGTGATTCAGCAGGGTGGGCTGCCGGCAACTGTTTGGGAAAAGTAAGGGTCTGCGATAAGAGGCCATAACTATAAGATGGGGGAGATTCAGAAGAGATGTGAGGAAGTACTTATTCACAGAAAGGGCGACTGTTAAGTGGAACTGTCTACTCAGGGAGGTAGTCGATATCGAAATGGCTACATGTTTCAAGAGAGGATGGGACAGACACACGGGTATGGTGAAAGTAATGAGGGAGGTAAGAGGGGTCAAATGATGGTCATTCAGCTCACAGAGCTGAGCTACGATAAGGTGCCACTGCATAGAATCAACCAGTACTACTAGTGGGGACTAAGGCAGGGACTGGGTGGACTTGAAGGACTGCAAGTCCTTCTCTGTCTGGAAATTTCTGTGCCTCTATAAGCCTTGTTTACACTGCCAACCTTGCAGCGCATCAATCCATGCGCATTGGTTGATGCACTGCAAACTCGGCAGCGTAAACACACTCTGGAGCACCTTAAGCTCCCTTCAGATCCATTTTTTGAATCTGACTCTGCTTGGGGGGGGGGGGGATCAGCAGCAGAGCGAGTGCCTTCCAGTGGCGGAGCTAGAGGAGGGGCTGGGGGGCGGTCGCCCCTCCTGGCTACCCCAGTGTGATTAGTGGTGCCCCACCACCTTCATTATTCAATGTTTAGTGCCCACTGTGGAGCCCATGATTGACTGAATGGCCCCCCTTGGCTCCCAAATGCTCCCAAACCTGGCTCCACTACTGGTGTGAATGCTTTGCTGCGCTCGCTCCGCTGCAAAGGCTATCTTCCCTTTATCCTCCGGTGAATTCACGGCCCCTCCTTGGAGCGACTTGCAGCACTGTGAGGGTGGGCTGTGTAAATAGTGAATTACCGGAGGAGTAGGGAGCACAGCATGAAGGGAGCAACGCAGATGCCGGAGCTCTGCCGCTGGGTAAACATGGCTTATGTTCACTCAAACTCTGTGCTGGGGGGGGGGGTTCTTCACTAGTTCCCTTCTGTATACTGTTTGCAAACTTTTAAAATATGTTTTTTTAACCTATTAAAAAACTAGCCACGCAACTGAAATTTGTAGCACATAATTTACCTGCTTCACTGTCTATCAACAAGGAACCAGATTAGAAGCAAGTGATGACCAGGGTGGCAGGCTGTCACGGAGGTGGCATGCAATGTTGTCTCTGGGAGGGAAACAGTCATATATCTTTGAGCCTGAACAGCACAGGCATTGGGGTTAAAGAGGGGCTTAAACTGACCTGCTCCTACTTTTCATGCAAGCTCATGGGGTGGGGATGCTCTTCCACTTACTCACCCCAATCAGGGAAACGTCTGGGCATAAATCCAGGAAGGGAACGCACAGCTGAGACGGAATTTTTGTTTTTGTTTTAGCAGGAATATCCAAGTGAGTTAAAGCCCTTTTAATAGGGAGTCCTGACCAAAATGGTAGTACACGGCTACAACAGCATGTTGTCATGCACAGCAGCATTAAATCATAATACACAGGGTGGAAAGGGTGCCAAAGGGCACCTGATGAAGGCCCACTGAGAGGTTAGCGGCAACTTCAGCACAGGATATTGCAGTTAAAGATGCAGACACCCTATGAGTGGAATTGAAGGGCTTGGTAGCTGAAAGGCAAAAAATAAAATAGACTACAATCAGCAGATTCTGTGAAACTATGCTCAACCCCAAGAGATGAGGGAAATGTTATAAATCTAGAAGCAGAAAAAACACTGCAGTTTTAGCTTACTAGCGCGAGGCTCTGTGAGCTGAAACCGCAGGGGTGTAGCAGTATTGGTGATCAAGAACTGCTGAGCAAGTCATCACAGAAACAAAAGAGGGAAAACGCTTTACGGACACATAACACATTCTCATCTTACAACAGCCAAGAGAAAGACTTTTCTCCAATTCTCAAAGAAACATTTATAACTGGCTCATTAATGCCCAGCCGGGGCACTGGGAACAGGGCCTCTGACTGCTGAATAGGCCTTTTAAGGCTTTGTTTGGTGCCGATACACGCCAATTTTATCAGTTTTTTTTTTTTTTTTTAAAGCCTTGCTGTTCTCAGTTCAGCGGTCTAGCATTTAACCCTTTCTGGGTCTGTTGGAAATGTAACTGTGGCAGAGCTGTAGCAATCTGCTTTCAGCAGGAAATGTACAGCAAAAGCACCACAGGTAGAAATGGTACATAGGTAAGCACAGTGTGACAGTACTCAGACAGAACAGTGAAAGCCGTTCCACAGGTGAATTTTTGCAGGGAAATCCAAGACTGAAAATCTGAAAGGATACTGTGGTCTGGATTTTCAAAGGGGCATCTGGGTTTCGTGGCCCCGTTTTAGTCAATTGTGCAACCTGCAACAAAACTTTACGCCACATAAAACGAGGTCTGACATTCTGTTGCGACTGCTGCAATTTGCGCAAATAAAATGATGCGTGCTGAAAAACAAAAAACCTGACACATGCGCCATGTTTGATGCTAGCTGCTGTGAAGCAGGGAAGCGGCTGCAAATGTGTCATAGCTGTTTGAAAACAGCATTTCAACATTCGGATAGATTTCAGATGATGCAGGCACAGCACGAAATTGGGAACTGTGGCTTTGTCATCACTATAATCCAACCCCATCTGCCTGACCAGCCATCAGGCCTCCTTTCAGCCCCTTGTACAGTATATACAGACAAAGGAGTAACAGCTGAACCAGACTCCTGCTAGCTATGTTTGGGGAGGCTGGGGAGCTGCTCCTTTAGCTTACCGGCTGAGACAAGTCTCTACTGCATTCCATTGTGGTCACAATGAGACCTGTGTCCAGAACTTAAAAGGGAAAGTGCCCTCAACCTATTTTCTGTATACCTGTGTAGTTTGTAGGCATGAACAATGATTCACTGTCCTGCATCCCCCTAATTTCATCCTAATTTAAATGTAAATGAGGTTGCCTCATGCTGTTCTGCCCTGGTGTGAAAACCTGTTCGTCTCCATTGCAAAGGTCATGATCCAACTCGTAAGGATCCTGGAATTTTACAATGTTTTGGTGCTAAAACCTGCAGTAAGTCATACTGTATTAGTCAGTGCTGTTGCTGCCCTCTGAAGTCCCTATATTCTTGTCTTATGCTGGCCATGAAACTTTTCAAGGTATAGTGCCCTACTATTTTCTGTAGTTTAATGTGTATCTGAGTTAGAAAAAATACTTTTGGGGAATACAGGGACTTCACAAGATATGTAACAGAACTGAATGAAAGCACTTCTGCTGTCTTGTGCAGGTACACATCATTAACTCCCAAGATGCCCTGCATGAGTGGGGTCATAACCTTTGCAATGGAGACAAGCAGGTTTTCACACCATGGCAAAACAGTGAAGCAACCTTATTTATATTTAAATTATAATGAAATTAGGGGGATGCAGGAGAGTGAATCATTGTTCATGCCTACAAACTACACAGGTATACACAGAAAAGGTTGAGGGGACTTTCCCTTTAAATGTTAGCTTCCTCGGTTTGCCCACTAGATCACTTTTAACTTGGTTCCGCATGAGTTTACTTTTGCAAGCTGCTGCAACATGCTTCCAACTGCCTCAAAATCATCAGTGGTTGGAAAATTTGGAGGGGCAGGTGAGTCTGGCAGGAGAGATGCATCTAAATCCATTGTACCCACCTGTATCAGAGGACTTCAGGGCCCTGGCCTGGAGTTTAATATTTTTTAGCCTTGCAGGCTAGGATCTAATGTAGCCATAAGTATGTTGTATAATTTGAAATAATTAAAGCAGTTGTGCACATCAGCAATGAAATGGCATTTCCCTCACTAGAAAATAGCTACCTCCATCATTGTGCTAAATTTGACTCTAAATTTTGGTTTGACTCACTCCTACCCTATCTCACCTCCTCTCTATCAGTTCTCCCTCTCTCTGCCCACTCACTTAGATCTTACGACTCCCGTTCCTTGGTTGTCCCTCGCTGGTCTACCGGTGTAGACCAGGCTGCTTTCTCGTATCGCTTCCCAAAACTGTGGAATTCACTTTCTCACCAGTTTCACCACTCCTCCTCCCCATCCTCTATAACTTCAGCCCTACATAATTTCCTCTCTGTGACTTGTACCTGCAATTAACCTACCTGGTATTTCTGACCTGCTCCCCTGCCTCCATCAATATATTAAGTAACTATTCTGCTGAGATCCCTACCTGCCCATTCCTTCGGGTTATCTATAACTACCAGTACAACTATGACCTTAGGTTCCTATCAGTCTACTACTATCATTATATCTATAACCTTGATTCCTACTCATCTGCTCCCCTCCCAGCCTCGCTACCTTTCCACCTCTGCTGTTACTCCCTATCCACTTATTTCTTTCCGGCTAAATGGTTCTATCACCATGCATTTAAGGTGTTATCCTAATGTAATACACTTGACCTGTCCATTGTGACCTCTGTATACAATTGTACTCTTATGCTGCACTTAATATGTTCTTTCTGTTATTTCCTATTCACCACTGCTAATATTGTTGTAATAATGTTTGCTGTTGCATGCATTTATGTATTTCCACTACCCTTTCCACCAGGTCGCAACGTGAGACGAGCAGCTTGTTGTTCAGTGTGCCTTTCCTGGTGAAATGTTTCAATAAATAAATAAATAAAAGTCTGACCAGTATTTTATATGTTATTCTATTTTAGATTGTCCCTTACCTTGTGTCTTGTACAGCACCCTTTTCCCAATTTTGAGTCTATTTCAACATCTTTTACACTTGAAATAGTAAAATGAGTGCTCCATTTAATATGGTTATCTCCAGGTTTTCATCACTATTCTCGTTTTTTTTTTTAATTTACACCCACTGTTTAAGATCATGTTCCTTGTGACTAAAATGAACTCACATGCAGCAGACACTGCTCCCTGAATTTATAGGACAATAGGAGAGCAAAAACAGCTGAGAATACCGATGAAAACCTGGGGTCAACCATATTAAAAGAAACACTTTTTATTATTTCAAATGTAAAAAAGGAGCTAAAGCAGAGTCAAAATGGGAAAAAGGGGTATCATACAAGACAGGAGGGGCAATGTACACTAGAGAGTGAAGAAGCACTGGTCAATATTTTCGCTGTAACAAGCACTGCCGCTTTATGTGTAAGTCTCTGACTACCCAACAGATGGCAGCAGAGAGCGCTAACGAACAGCCAACATAGGAACTGCATTGTGCATAATGATTTAATGTGAACAGTGCCTTTACCTTTGAAAAACTGTTAGTTCCAAGCACTTGTGCAGGATTCATTTCAAATATCTTCATTTGTGGGACTCTGACCCACTGGATATAAAAGACAGAGGTTAAATGAAAACAATAATGGGTCATATTGTTCAATAAAACCCACATTCTAAAGCAGCAGTGTAAAACACACTATTATAGATTGAGGGAATGCTCCCAACCAATCGGAGCGCCCCTTTGCTCTGCCAATGAGACACTCTTGTTCTGTGAAGAGTACCTCATGCACAGCTGCCCTGGAAACAGTATGTTCGGGGCTGCTTCATTAAATTGTAATATATTATTGATCAGTCTTGACCAATTTTAATACAGCCACGGTCCCTTATATCCTTAGGGTGTCAGAACCACTCACCTTTGGTTTGCATTTTTCATACCAAAAGAATGCGCATGAGAGCACTCTTACAGCTGTAAGAGTGGACTCTGCAGCTGTAGTAAAGGGACACTGTCCGCTTTTTAGGCCATTTTTTGTGCCGTTGTAATATTTGTGTCTGTTAACAGAACTTTATTCAGTAATTGCTTTGATTCTTTTTGAAAAGCATAAGTGATACTTGTAATGTATATTTTTTATAAAAAAAAAGACTTTCGGTCCTCCTGACCGAAATGCCACAGTCTGCTCCTTTCCATGTGTTTGCAACATTGGGATGGCACTGAATGACGCCAAACTCGTGCATGAACGAGTTTGGTGATTTTGGAGGCACACATACTAAACCAATTGGTGAATAGTGCTAAATGTGGTCATTTCTACAGTGTAAGTTTTTTTTTTTTTTTTTAACCAAGGGCTATTTTCTATAGTAACTGTTGTTTGAGAAGTGAAAGCGGGACTCTATTTAGCATGGGGATCAGGAAACAAACTAGACTACCACGGATGATACTTTGTAAGGGCATGGAATTACTGTGATGTCCCAAGTGCCCTTGGAAAGCAAGAACATAATGACTTTTCTTTTTTAAAAATGTATTTACCTAGACTAGCTCAACTCAAATATAACATCTCGTTTCCAGTGGGATCCTGCTTCTACTGACCCATTTCTGCAGCTAGGTGGACCAGAGTGTTGGGAAGTTAAGTGACTTGCCCAAGGTCACACACTGCGTACAGTATTTGGCTCCAGAGAACTCTTAGCCTGTAATCTCCTGGTTCCCAAACTGATGTTCTAATCTTAACTTGGTGTGCTCACACTCACTTTTCTATGGAAACTGGTGAATGGCCTGCTCAATAAAAGCCGACAGCCAGAACAGAGTGAGATGGTCTACGACAGTTGCACAGCTACCTCACTGAGAAAACAAAAAGCTGGTATTTGACTTGCTGGTGCTGATCTGTGTCCCAACAGTGTGGGAGTTCCATGGTGATCGGTTTTAGGCCCTTTGCTGAGTCTGGCACATATCAATGACCTCTCCAATTCATGTATTAATTCTGATGTTTGTATGTATGCAGATTACACAGTTCTTTCCAAACAGATCAGTGCTAACCAGCTCTCTCGTAACCTGAATAAAACACACAGCACCCTGCTCTCACTACAGCCAAATTCTACATCCGATCCTGCTTACCTAACTTTATCCCCCACCCCCACCCAACAGCTCTGTAAAGTACCCTGGGAGTGCACTGGGCCAGTGCACAATCATATAATGTGCACATTAATAACATTCCTGGCAAAATGCTGTGCCTGCCAAAAGTTGAGATTACCTTAAGCCGTGTTTACATCTTGGCAGCGCTGTCTCATGTGCGCTGCACCCTTCCCGACGTGCCAGCTCCTTTCCTGTTCACACAGCCCACCCTCACAGCACCGCAGGTTGTTCCGAGGAGGGGCTATGGAAATGGCATTCCAACTTGAAATCTGGTTCCAACCCTGTCTGCCTAATCAACTAAACCGTACCGAACACTGTTAATACTAAAACGTAAGTTCCAATTTGTATCCCCCCATACAGTATTGTGCCTCATTTCGATCATGATGATATTATCGCACTTGTTCTATGATCCAATTCTGAAGAAAATTCAGATCCTACAAAACAGGGCAGCAGAGTTAACCATAAAATGGATTACTGCACCAAAGTATGCCAGGTGTTCATGATCCTAAACTAGGTCCCCCTGGAATACAGACACCAGATGAACCTTTCTATTCTCATGTACAAATGTAACAATTCTCTTCCCAGCCGCCTAGTACTGTTAACAAGATCTGCAGTCTCCACAACCACAGAGGCAACTTGCAAATCTCACAAGTCAACAGTAATTCAGGTAAAACCAACCTTTGACCTTCCAAGGGAGTATGGTGTGTGGAACTCTGTTAACTTGGAAATGAGGGCAGCCAGCACACACACAAACAGCAACAAACAACATTTGAAAGAGAAATATCTTAAAAGTCCATAAGTGTGGCATTACTAATTCATGCCTATTTATTGATGCAATTGACTGCCTGGAGTATGTATGCTTGCGTGAATAGCCACTGCTCTGCCAATGTGCATTGTATTTTAAAGGAGTCACGACAGTTGTGCTGATTGGCAGCTGCTGGTAAAGTTACAATTTTCATAAATGATATTCACAGGAATCCTTGCCCTCAAATGATCTATATCTTACGGAGGTAACTGACTTCAGGGGAATGGATTTTAAGGAAATGGGAAGGATCCTTAAGGAGCATTTGGATGGGATTGGGTCAGACATGGACGCTGATAGTAGGTGGGAAATTATCAGGAGAGGGGTGCAAGATGCTACCAGCACCTGTGCAAGAGTAAGACGAAAATGCAGTAGGGCCCAAAACCCTGCTAGTGGACCAGGGAGGTCCAGGAGGTGGTGCAGGGAAAGAAGGCAGCCTATAGGCAATTCAAGTGCTCAAGGAGTGAAAGGGATCGAGGGGAGTATGAGCTGATGGCTAGAAGGGCCACTAGGGTGGTGAGGGCAGCTAAGGCAAGGAAGGAGCAGAACCTGGCCAGGGAAATCAGGAGAGGAACAAGGGGTCTTTAGATACATTGGGGAAAAACGAAGGGTGAAGGGCAGATTAGCAGGATTAAATCAGGGAGAGATGGGCACAAGACCTGGGGAGCAGGCTGAGGTACTAAATGAGTACTTCACCTCAGTTTTCACCAAGGAAAATGGGGTGCTGCATCAAACATGGGAGGAGACAGAGATACTGAGGAGGGGACCCTCACCGATCGGGGGTCTGGGGAGAGGGGGAGGCATCACTGGCAGGAGGGGAGGGCTAGCAGGGAGAAGAGGTACTGGAAGTGGAAATCACAGCAGAGAGTGAGGAAGCCCTCAGCTCCTTAAGACGGAGAAAGCACTGGGGCCAGATAAATTACATCCCAGAGTGCTGAAGGAACTTGCGGATGTCCTGGCGAAACCCCTGGCGGAGCTTTTCACCATCTCTCTGAGGACAGGGTAGGTGCCCCAGGACTGGAAGGTGGCACATATAGTGCCTATCCACAAGGGGGGATCAAGGGAGGTGGTAGAGAACTACAGGCCTGTTAGCCTGACATCGGTGGTGGGCAAGGTGATGGAGGGCATTGTCAAGGAGAGGCTGGGGGGGGAACCTGGAAAAGTCAGGGTGCCTGGACGATAGACAGCATGGATTCGTCTCAGGGAAATCGTGTCAGACAAACCTTGTGGAGTTCTATGACTGGGTGATGAGTGCCTTGGACCTTGGTAGACCAGTGGACGTCCTCTTTCTAGACTTCAGCAAGGCATCTGACTCTGTTCCTCACATGGGCCTGTTGGATAAGCTGGGAGAAATGGGGGTGGGGAACCAGATGATCAGATGGATAGGCAATTGGCTCCAGGACTGGACCCAGAGGGTCGTAGTTGGCAGGATAGTCTCATCCCCAAAGAGGGTCATTAGTGGGGTTCCACAGGGATCAGTCCTTGGGCCCCTCCTGTTCAACGCCTACGTCTCTGACATAAGGACAGGAATCAGGAGTGAGAAGAGTCTCTTTGTGGATGACTCAAAACTGGGGGCGGTGGTGGATGGGGAGATGGGGAGGGTGGCCCTACAGGGGGACCTGGAGGCTCTGGAAAGATGGTCTAGAAAGTGGAAGCTGAGGTTCAATGCAGGGAAATGCAAGGTACTCCACCTGGGGGCCAGAAACCCGGGCCAAGTGTACACCCTGGGGGACTGCTACAAGTCTCGATGGCTGAGAGGGACCTGGGGGTGGTGGTGGATGTCAAAATGAACAACTCGGAGACTTGTAGGAGGACAGCAGCCAAGGCCAACAGGATGCTGGGATGCATCGCTAGGGGGATCACCTCTAGAAGTAGGGAAGTGATGCTCCCTCTGTATAACTGCTTGGTGAGGCCACACCTTGAGTACTGCGTGCAGTTTTGGAGGCCACACTTAAAGAGGGACATTAAACTTCTGGAGAGGGTCCAGAGGAGGGCAACCAAAATGATTTGGGGCTTGGGGGACAGGACCTATGAGGAGAGGCTCGAAGAGCTAAATATGTACACATTGGAAGAGAGACGGGACCGGGGGGACATGATAGAGGTCTTCAGGTACATGAAGAGGGTAAATAGGGGAGGAACAGTCAGGGTGCTTCGAAGGAAGGAGGAGGGGCCATTAGAGGGCATGGGTGGAAGCTGGAGGGGGGAAGATTCAGGGAGAAAGGAGGAGGTGTTACTTCACTGAGAGGGTGGTGGAGCCATGGAATGCGCTGCCTAGGGGGCTGGTGGAGGCAGAGACGGTGGAGGGGTTCAAGAGGGGCTGGGACAGGTACAGGGGAAGGGTTCTGGAAGCAAAATCCAATGCAGCAAGAATATCCGGAACTGGGAAGGGAGAAGCCAGAAAAGGCGAGGGGGGCAGCAAGGTCAGCACCCAGGGTGGGGGCTGACCAATCGAGCAGACTCGAAAGACCATTAGGCCTATTCTGCTGGCATTTTAGTATGTTAGTACTGTAACCCAAATAAACGTTTATGGGGGAAAAAATTGCATTTTGTATTGCTTTCTATTTATGGGCAACATCCTGTTCCACTTTCTGTGAGGAACCAGGGAGTTGGAGTTTCTGCCCGCCATAATTTGTGTGCAGAATTCTGAACACTGTTCTGGCAGGTCAACAGCTCATGTTTAGCGCTCTGTACACAGACCACGATGTAGTGAGAACTCCAAATTCCTGGTTCCCTGAAGAGGCCTGTGAAGAAGGATGTCCTTAAAGCAAATGCAGAACTGCTTTTCACATTAGTGTTTACTCGGATCCAGTCAACTCAGGATCATTTGAATGTAAGACTTTTCTTTCTGTCAATAGGAACACTGTAAACAGTTGCCAGTTAGCACAATCGTTCTGCGCCCTTCAAGTCCTGTGGTCTGAACGCATTACCTTTTTTTTTTTTTTTTTTAATATTCTTTATTTTTTATATAGTATATATATATATATATATATATATATATATATATATGACAGCAGGAGTTAATCTATACAGTATTGCTCTTTTGTCTTACAATATATGGAATGTTCTTCGGGTTGGCAATTCATGTTTCTATAACATCATTCTGTTATATATCAAATGACACTTGATCAAAATTTATATCTTACAAAAATTGGTCACTTTCAAATGGCTCTATCAGGGAACAAATGTTTCATCTAGAGGTGAGATATAGAAAACCCATGGTCTCCACTGGAGCTCAAATCGTGACATCCTTCCAGTTCTGGAAGCTACTATTCTCTCTAGATAATATACAGTATCTCAGTCATCAGTGAATGCCAATCAGAGAGGGTGGGTACTTTAGCCGTTCGCCATAGGCAAGTTATAACCTTTTTAGCTGCTGCCAGGTGCAGGTATAACATATTTCCACCTGGTGGAACTTTTCCGTCTTCCCCAATATAAAGCAGAATCATCTGATTGGATAAATTAATTTCTGGTCCCACAATATTTTGTATACTCTTCTCTATATCTAACCAGTATTGAGTAACTTTCGGACAGGTACAAAAAATATGTGTTATATTTGCCATTTTTTCTCCACATTCTCTCCAACAAAGGCCATACCTCATAGATACAAATTTAGCAATTTTGTCAGGGGTATAAAAATATCTACTACGACATTTCCATATATATTCTGACCAGTATGATGACTGTGATACTTTCATCGAGTGAGGAATAGGTTCCAACCATTTCTCATAAGTTATCCGAGTCCCTAATTCTCTATTCCATCTCCCTAAGATATCTTCAGTGGATTCCTTCCAAAAATCTCTTATTGCTTTATATATTTGTCCAATTAAATGAATTTGTTCCCTGCCTTCTATAGCGTCCCTTAAGAGGGACATCAACATAGGTATGAGAGAGGGCAGAGTATTTAATGCTAATTCTTTCTGTATAAGTGACCGAATCTGTAAATATCTATAATGGTGTGTATGGGGAAGTTGATATTTTGCCTGTAGTGTGGCAAAAGGCAATACTCCATTTACATCTAGGTACTGATATAACAAAAGCAGACCTTTTTTCTGCCATTCTTGATGGACCCAAACAGCACCTATCTCCGAAAATACACTTTCTATACCTATTAGTTTAAAATAACCAAAAACTTCAGTTAATGTAGTAGACGCCCTTAGCTCAAACCAAGCCTTTAACGTATAACGGGTTCCAAATGTAAAGTTTTGTAACTGTGGATAAGCGTTTTGGGGGGCAAATATAATAGGGATTATATTTACTAAATCATTTAGTATAAATTCAATAAATTTCCATGGTTTTTCTACCTGAGGATTCAGCCATGTCATCACTATTTTACATGTTACTGCCTTATGGTAATCTCTAAGGTTTGGAAGATTACAACCCCCCTTTGCCACTGGTAACTGTAACAGAGACCATCTGACCCTAGGCTGCTGTCCTGCCCACACAAATCTTGAAAAGATTCTAGCCCAGGATGCAAAGTAGAACTGTGATGGAATAATCGGCAAAGTCTGGAAATAATATAATATCTTAGGAAATAAGGTCATCCGAATAGCTTGTATTCGAGCTGAAAAAGATAATACCTGGCGTGTCCAATTCCCGACTAAATTCTCTATCTCTATCGATAGGGGCTCTAAATTAAACAGTTCAAAATGTTCCAATTTCTGGGAAATATTTACACCTAAATTTTTAATCTTATTTCTCCATTTCAGAGGGATATGGTTCTTCAGAGACTGAGAGGGGATGAAATTTAAAGATAATAACTCTGTTTGTTGTATATTTATTTTGTATCCGGCTATCTCCGAGAACTTATCTATCACTTGTAAAGTAGCAGGAATGGACTTTTCTGGCTCTAGGAGTGTTAATAATACATCATCTGCATATAATGATATAGTAAAATCCCTCCCTCCTAAAGGGACCCCCTGAATATTAGGATGTTGCCTTATGGCTTCAGCCAATGGCTCAATGTATATGGCAAACTGTAAAGAGGAAAGTGGGCAGCCCTGTCTAGTTCCCCTTCCCAGCTGTATCATTGAAGATAACTGTCCATTCACTTTAACATATGCCTTCGGAGAGGTATAGATTCTCTGTATCATGCTAGAGAATTCCCCAGGAAATCCAAACTTACGTAAAGTTTCCCATAAAAAGGCCAACTGACGCAATCAAAAGCTTTGTCTGCGTCGAGGCTGAGCAACACTGCTGTATCCGTCTCTGATTTAAGTGGTCCAACAAATGGATCATTCTACGTATGTTATCTGTGGTTTCTCTGGCTCGAATGAACCCAGATTGATCTGAATTAATCGAATATGGTAACAATTCCTCCAGTCTATGTGCCCATATGGACATAAATAACTTGTAGTCCATGTTTAATATGGATATTGGCCTATATGAAGTAGGCAGATCTGCTGGTTTGCCCTCTTTTAATATAGGTGAAATATTAGTGTAATCCCATGAAGGAGGAGGTGTGGACTCTCCTGTTGAATTTCTAAAAAGGCCTTTTGTAATAAAGGGGTCAGTTATTTACTAAAAGTCTTGTACACTCGGACGGAAATCCATCTGGGCCAGGGGTTTTTAATGATTTACTTTCCTTTATAGCACGTCTGACCTCCTCTGATCTGATATGGGCTTTTAATCTGCTTTCCATTTCCCTAGTTAGCTTTCTTAATGTAAGGAGGGAAAAAAAATTCCTCAATTTTGTTAAATTCTGGATCTTGTGGTTTCTCATACAGCTGCCTATAATATTTCTGGAACAACTGCATTATCTGCTGTGAATTAAAAGCTCTTGTTTTTCTCTCCGGATCCACTAAATGTGTTATGATTGTGGCTGTCCTATGTCCCCTAAGCCTCCGGGCTAAATTTCTCGCCCCTTTTGGTCCTCCCTCATACCTATATGTTTTCAAGTAAAAAAGTGCCTGCTGTGTTTTTTCATCTAAAAGTTTCTGGAGCTCAGCCTTTGTCTGATTAATCTGGGTTTGGGCCTCTGTAGTAATAGGAGTAAACTTTGTTTGTATTTCCCTTAATTTCTCATGTAATTCACCATACCGTGTTTCCCAATATCTCTTCTTGCATGCTGAATACACAGTTATCTCCCCCCTGATCACAACCTTCAAAGTATCCCAAACAATTGTATTGGATGTCTCCTGGGACAAATTTTCTGCAATAACCAGAGCTATTTTTGAGTTAAAGCTGTTCCTAAAAGCTTTATCCTTTAGGAAGGATGTATTCAGGCGCCACCCAGTGGATTTCCTTGGTATTTTAAAATCTAGCCTCAAAAATAGGGGAGAATGATCCGAAAGAAATCTAGGTCCTATAGTTAAATCTTGTAAACAGTCCAAATGTTCTTTTGAAATGAAAAAGTAGTCCAATCTTGAGTAAGAATTGTGTCTAGGGGAGAAAAAACATATATCCCCCAGAAAGATGATAAAAATGTCTCCATACATCAATTAGACCCAATGCCCTAAATTGAGAGATAAATAATCTTTGAGCTGATGTTAGCCTATATTTGGAAGGTGCAGAGGAGTCCAACCTAGGTGTCAAGGTTAAATTGATATCTCCCCCTATTATAAGACAGCCGTGCATAATGTCTAGAAGCTTTGCAAAAAATCTTTTAAGAAGACAAACTGATGTAAGAGAGGGAAAATACACGTTCACTAACGTGACCTTTGTCCCATAAAGGGTACCTTTTAAGATTACGTACCTTCCCTCTAAGTCTATGCACTGTGTTTCTAAATGAAAAGGAGAGGTCCTAGGTATTAAAATGGCTACTCCTCGTCGTTTCCCTTTAGGGAAGGACGACGCATATACCCAAAACCTGCCCCCCCCCAATTCAATTTGCATGTTCGGTATCTGTTAAGTGTGTTTCCTGGAGGTAATAAAAATCACTGGGTGTTTCTTAATATATTGGAACAGTCTGGCACTTTTGATGGGGTTGTTAAGCCCATTTATATTAAGCGAGAGTGCTTTTACTATCTGAGTAGCCATCTTATTCCCTTATGGAAACATATTCTCTCCTGTTGTCCCCATCTTAATAATCCAGTTCCTGAAGGATCACCATACTGATGTCCCCCCCCAAGCCATCTTTCTGAACGTCACTTTTTTTGAAACATTTTATGCCTTTCCCGTCTAGATTATTCTTAAACATCTCCTGCTGCGATCTTATCAAACTTTTTGAAATCTGAAGCAAATTATCAGTATACGTCTGACCTTTTAACTATGTACATACACTGTGTTCCAAATAATATTGACTTCCAAGGTAGGGGAGTCTAAAAATCTACTCCCTAAGTGTGCCTCCTAATAGTCTGAGGTCACCGGAGGATATCAGGCAACACCAAAAGCCCAGGCCTCCTGGGGATATACTACTCCCCTAATAAAAATAAAAGGAAACGTGCAGACAAGCTAAATAGAAATCAAACTGTTAACTCAAAATATCCTGCCTGTCTCTCTTTGATTTGAAATGGGCTTCCTGTTAGGTCTGGAGATGCCCTCATAAAGTAAATTGTTTGTTTTATTAACAACTAAATTCTGTAATCTACAACTAGGGCAGCTTTTCTTAGGCCCTTATATCAATTTAGCCCTGAAAACAACTCGAACAGCCCTCAATAATCTGCTCTTTAAAGTTATATCCATTGCTTCCTTCAGAGCAATCGTCAGGGCCAGTTCGAACAGCCAGACTGAAAGTTTTACTTGTTTCTTTGTTATGGCAGAGTTTGCTGCAGGTAAACTTATTAAGCGTTCCTTTTCTCTGTCCAACCTCCTGTGAGAGAGTTGTCGTCTAATAAAGATTCCAGTTCAGACAACTGAATTCCCAGTCCCTCTCATCAGTCATGCTCTTTCAGAGACCTCTATCCAGAGGACCCTCGTGAAATCCCAAGGCAATCTTCATCTTCTATCAATCAGTCAGGTTCTTCCCCTTGCCAAAATTTGCCAGGCGATTGGAAATGTTCCCCCTCTTTGCTATCTCTCCACCATTCCGTGCTCTGCCCAAATTCACTGTTTGCCAGCGCGGTGGGTCAGCTCTCTGCAATCCCAATGTGGATTTCGTTTTTATTTGAATTCCCGCTTTAAGGAGCTCCTCTCTGGCCTCCTCCGCAGTATGAAATTCCTTCCTTCCCGATGGCAGTTGCACCACAAGTCTGGCTGAGTAAGTGTTGTAAATCTGATGGCTGCCTCCTTCAAAGCTGGTAAGATGTCTGCATATGCTCTCCGATTACGCATAGTTTGTGGAGTGTAGTCATTATCTACATAGAAATGGGTTTGTCCATAAAAGACCTTGCCTTTTCACCATGCTGCTGTTAATACTGTCTCCTTGACTGCGTAGCTTAGAAAGCGCACAATAATAGATCAAGGCCTAGCATTTGGATCTGTAGGCTGTGGGCCCAGTGCACGGTGAACTCTCTCTAATGATAATTGAATATCAGAGGGCAATTCAAGAGCTGTTTTGCGCAAAGTAGTAGTAAACTCAGTAATGTCCTGACCTTCTGAGCCTTCAGGAATGCAATATAATCTTAAGCTCTTTCTGCGAGCTCTATTTTCTAGATCTTCTTGTTTTTCTTGCAGTTGTACACATTGATCTTGTAAGAGTTGAATTGTATTCTCCTTGTTGCCTGCTACGTTTTCTACTGCTTTTATCTGTCTCTCCGATGCACACAGTGCGTTGCTCCAGGCTCACTACGTCTCAGCGAGGATTCTCCATAAAGATCTTTAATTTCTGCGAAGCGATAATAGCTCCTTATATATAGTATCTAACTTTATGCGTTTGTGTCTCACTTTATTATTTGGTATGGTCGTCTGGTCCTGCCGCTTGCTGGCGCTTGAGTTTTTTCTGAATCGAGGGCTCCCAATGACATTGTTGCTCGACGAATTTGCTCATACTGCCCGTAATTGTACAGTTTCTTTTATTTTTCTTCTTTAAGTTGCTTCTTACGTATGTCCCCGATATCTGGATCTTGTTTATTTTGATTTGTATGTTGTTAAGAACATCAAATCGGGAAGATTAGCGGGGGTGTAGCGGAGCTCTGCGTTTACACCACCATGCTGCTTGGAAGCCCAACCGGAAGTCTCTGAATGCATTACCTTCTTGTATCACTCTTGTGTGTATTAATTTGATAAGTGACGACCCACTGCCTCAGGGTCTCCTCAAAAAGGCACTACTTGTATGACCAATAAGTCACCCTAGTCCTGGTAGAGACCTCTCTGATGGTGTTATCTGGCCTGCTCAATTCCTGTTCTTGAAAAAACATGCACAGGCTAGAAAGGGTTAAGGAGCTTCCCTCCCAGCCTCAAAGCCTGGCTGGTAATTAAAGGTTTGTCAGCTAAGTTATGTGATGCATTATATTTTTTATGAGACTTTGTACTGCACTGCTATAATGTGCCCAACACACACACACACACACACACACGGAAACATCAATCTCACTGGGAATAGCCCAACAAAAGGCCTGCTGAGAGGGGTGTGGCATCTTTATGGACCCAACTACTGTTTTATGGGATCTACTCAGACTGCTCTCAAGCTGTCCGCTGCTGTCTGTGTTCTGCTATCTAATGCATGCCCAGAAAAAGCATTATAAATCAATACTTCCCCCACCCTGCCGCACACGGCAGCACCCTATGATTTCTTTACAAATTATTACAGTGGAAATATAAACTGCTCTGCTTGCATTTCTGGGATGGCCTTCACCACTGAAGCATCAGAATTAAATCCTAATTAGGTTTTTTTCTTCAGTGTGGGAGGCCTCTCCCCCTGTGTGTGTGCAGTGTACTCATTAGGCCTTCAAAATGTCTAAATGACCAAACTGAGAAATTGTTCATAGACGTATCTGAAGGCTAACTGCTAGCTTTTCCATAATTAAAAACAGAAATTATAGCGTGCCAAAGCAGAGGGTGGTGAATGTCTTAACATTTCTTTGTGGTAACCTCCACTTTATCTGTTCTGAGGTGTTTTTGGGGGGTTTTTTTGTAACCAGAGTGCAGATAGGGTATTGATTCCTAATTGAATTCAGAAAAAAAAATCAAAAGATTTTAAAATGGGTCCAACTGATGACCTAGTGACAGTGCAGCAGGAACACTGAAATATGGGTCATTTGGACAGATGATCCAGGAAACAGGCAATCGGAAGCCCACCAGGTCGCAACCTGGGGAGGGCTGTGAGCAGGGGTGGATCCTGAACTTTTTTTCAAGGAGGTGGCAATTTTGTCAAGGCGGCAGCACTTTCTCTGAAAAATGCAAAGCCCAGATTAGATTAAAACAGCTAGTATTTGCTGGCCTATGGAGGTAGCAGGTGCTACTTTGCTACATAGATGGATCCACTATGAAGTGCATTCCACCACTGCAGTAACCCTGGATAGGCCAGTGAGCTTGCTCTCCCAGTGGGGCATGCCCCATGTGTACAAAGCCAACAGTGTTCTGTACATGCCGCCACAGGTTGTCTGGGTGAGTGGGTTGGGAGAACCTTGGAGGAAAAAAAAGTGACAGCAACACCCAGCACCGTAGGACCCTGCACCTCCTACTGTCACTCCTACCTGAATGTGCTAAATGGGGATGGGGGAGGAACAGCCCTTCCACCAAGCCTCACCATGGAGGGGAAAGCCCACTGGCAAAAACAGTGCCAGGTAGAGAGGTGACACAGTTGTTGGCTTGCTGGGGGATGGAAGCCTGATTAGGGACATCTGGTCAGAAGGAAAAACAACTCTATGGGAAAAAGATGTTTTCAATTTATAAAAAGAGAGCTGCATCACCCAGTGAAAAAAAGCTCACATCAGTTTCATGATTCAAGGGCCGTGGATAAGCTTCTCGCTCCAGTCTGGATCCCCTTTTAATGAGCTGTTTTCCTCATTTTATGAGACAGGCAAGTGATAAACCTCACAGCTCATTCTGGCCACCAGTCCAAACTTCAGTTCCAGGAAAATAAAAAAGGGGGGAGGGAGCAGGTGCTATAGCATGTCATAAACATGCTGCTGGTCCCATTTAAGTGATATAAGATGTTTCAAACTTTAAAGCAAATTGTTTTTTCAGGTAGGGAAAAAACTTTTTTGAATAGCTGTCTCACCCTTGCAGTGTAGCCTCTAAGTGTGGACCAAGTTTCTACCCTATCTGCTGATAGTACTACAGTAAAACCCCACTTATCATTTCTGAAACTTTGTTAATTGAAATGGCACTGCCCCCCCGCATCGCCTTCAGTCTTGCTGCTTAGCACCCGATTAGCAATGCTTAATGCTGATTAGCGCTTAACTGGTCAGGCATTTAAGCATGTTGTTTTAGGCTCCTACTTTCTCCTGTGAGATCCGGGGGGGGGGGGCATTCCTGAGAAAACAGCAACTGTTTCCAACCAAAACGCTGAAGTTACAGACAACCTGTATCAATGTGAGAGTGAGATCACTATCAGTTGCGATCTTGTTGGGGACGAATGGGCTGAATCTGACGCTGCCAAAAACAGGGTACATGGTAATGTTTCTGAAACAAGGTACAGGGTAATGCTGTCGCAACAGGGTTTGAGGAAATGGCGGACAAATCACTCCGTACCACTGACTCAACAAAGAAACATAGAATTTGTCAGCAGAAAAGGGCCACTTGGCCCACCCAGTCTTCCCAGCTGTTCCCTGCTTAGTCTGCCTCCACAGACCTTAACTGGTCTCTGGCAACCCTGCCCCCTCTCTTCCTATTTACTAATATTCCCTTATCTCTGTCCCATGCATGCTTGAAGCCCCCCACTGTTTCCACCTCCACCACTTCTGCTGGCAATTTGACCCAGGCATTTACCATTGCCCCCCCCCCCCCAGCATGCCTCTGGTCTTGGTGATCTTTCTCATTTAAAAGACACTCCCAGCCAGCCCGGTGGCATGAGGGTTGAGACTCTAGACGCCACACCTCACGCTATGCCGGCAACCCAGGTTCAGGAATGAGCCGGGACCATCGGGGGTCAGCCAGGGAAGGGGTGGATTGAGCATCAGATGACTGCTCTCCTCTCCTCTCCCTGGGGAGGGTTCAGGGCTTGCACTGTGCTGCAGTGGCCCTGATAGAGATCGGGGGTTCCACAGTCACGGTGCATCTAGTGGGAGGAGTATGGTGGACGTCATCACGCTGTGCCCAGACGTCATTGCACATCTGTGCTCCTAGTGGCCGAAAAACATGGAAGAAAATGGCAGTCGGTCGTGACAGCTTGATGGCCATGCCTCTGCACACCCTTGGACCCATATGGAATCATGCCTGGGTATTAGATCCGGGCCCAGCAGCCAGGATTGGGGTTCCCCCCACTGCAGGCACTGTGCATGCCACCCTGTGCGAGTGAGCCATTGGGGATCGCATGGGGTATAAAGGACGGCAGCCAGATGATGGCAGACTGAGCCGCAGGGAGTAAATAATGTCGTGATAAAACAATAAATAAGTAAAAGACACTCCCATCCTGCACCCTGTTGCCCCCATGAGGTATCTGTAGGTCTCTATCATGTCCCCTCCTACTATCTTCTCTTCCAGGACGTACATTTTGAGATCCCTTAGTCCATCCTAATAGGGCTTCTTGTGCAACCCATGTCTCATTTTAGTTGCCCTCCTCTGGACAGCCTCCTCCCTGTCGATATCCTTTCTAAGGTGCAGCCTTCAAAACTGGACACAGGACGCCAGGTGGGGTGTCACCAATGAGCAATGCAGTGGCAACACTACCTCCCTCCTCTTGCTGGAGATACTCATCCCCATGCACCCCAGCGTCCCACTTGCCCTACCCACTGCTTTGTAACAATGCCTTGCCACTTTGAGGTCATCAAGTTATGATAAACCCAAAGTCCCTTTAATGCTTAGTAGTGACTAAGTACCTCCCCCAATCCTATACTCTGCTCTTGAGTTCCTATGTTCTAGGTGCATGACTCTGCACTTTTTGACACTGAACCCCAAATGTCATGCTCCTAACCACTCCTCAAGTTTCCCAAGATTCCTGCCGATTCTCTCTACCCCCCCACACACACACACGTCCACCCCATTACAGAGTTTGGTATCATCTGCAAAAATGCATGTCTTCCCTTTCAGTTCTTCTGCAACGTCAGTTATGAAGACACTGAAGAGGACCAGTTCCAGTAGTGAGCCCTGCAGCACCCCACTGGTCACTCTCCCATCATTCAAGGAAGTGCCGTTAATCACCACCCTTTGTTGCCTATCCATTAACCAGTTTCTAACGTAATGCACCACTTTGGATCCCATCCTAAGACTAGAGATGCAGTGAAGTTTAATTTTGCAGGCGAATATCCAGCAAAGTCGCAAATTTCGTATCTGCAGATTAATTCGTGAAAAGGCGTCTCTTGCTGAAAATTCACAATTTGTTACTTTACCTTGCTTTGGGGTTTTTTAAGTGCAAATTGCACTTAAAAACCTCCCAAAGCAAGAGGAAGTTAGGTATCCCAAATCCCTGGTGTCTAGTGGTTCCCCCCTCTCCCCTGCTGATCGCCAGCCATCCCCCCACCCCACCCCCATCGCTGGCCAGTCGGCCACAATGTAAAAAAAAAATCTATTTTTTTTATTAAGTCCATAGTGGTCCCCCCACGTAGATCGTGGGTCACAGTTAAATAAACTCACCTATTTACCATGCCGTGCCAATTGCTAATGCATCGGCAACAATGTAAAAATATAAAATACATTTTTGTAATTTTAATCCCTGGTGTCTAGTGGACCCCCCACACCATCAGGGAGTGCCCCACGAGTCCGACCACACCACCCTGCTCCCCCCATCCTAATCCTACCCCAACCAGGCCACCGGCACAGCCCTCCACTCACCTCCACAGTTGGCAGCCCGACTGAGCTCTTAAAGAATGAGCGTGTGCATGTACAAGCGCTCATTCATTGACAGCTTGCAGACATTTTAAGGAGTTTTTCATAGGGCTGGAGAATGGGAGGGGGCTCCAGTCACAGACTGGGGGACGGGATTGGGGGTGAACAGCATTGTGGACCCAGGGTGATCGGAGCAGCCCCCTCTCATTCTCTAGCCCCCTGAAAAACTCCTTAAAATGACCGTGAGCTGTCAATAAATGGGCGTATGCTTGTACAAGCACAGACTTATTCATTAAGAGCTCAGTCGGGCTGCCGGCCATGGAGGGATGTGCCTGTGGCCTGGAAAGAGTGGGATTTGGATGGGAGGGAGTGGGGTGGTGTGGTCGGACTTGTGGGGTACTCCCTGATGGTGTGGGGGGTAGGAGTGGTAAATTAGATACCAGGGACTGAAGTTACAAAAAAAAGTTTTATATTTTTATATTGTGGCTGACTGGCCAGCGATCAGTGGGTGGGTGTGCGTGGAGCCTGGGGTGATTTTCTTTAAACTGTGGCCCGCGATCAGTGGGTGGGGAGGGGGGCAACCACCAGGGATTTAAAAAATTAAAATTTTATATATATATTTATTTTACATTGAGGCCGAATAGCCAGCGTTTGGGGGGAGGGAACCACTAGACACCAGGGATTTATATTTGTTGGCCAAGTTTGTGCGTGAAGTGGGTGGCACTACGATGTAGGGCTTAACATCTTTATTGGAGTGCCCCACTCCTGACCCTTGATCAATAATTGCGGAGCCAATAGTGTCCAGCTCAGTAAACTCCCTTACCACAGAGCACCCACTCCCAAATATTTGTTTATTTGAAAGTTGATAGTCGGGACAGGCACACTGAGCCGTGGCTCATTTCCAGGTGTGCCTGAGGGAAGAGGGAAAGTGGAGTACAGTGTAGCAAAATTACAGTAAGTGTTAAAATACAGTTGCAATGACAAATTACAAAGTATAATAACAGAATACAGAATAAGCAGGTGACCAAAACCATGACAACTGGAGAAACCATAAAATTAACATACAAGGTAGCGTTCAATGCAAACGAGAGCTAAATAAAGTGCAAGGTGCCTGTAGGGAAAGGTGACAGTGCTTCAGTAGTGCAGACAAGTCAAAAACAGACAGCTACGGTTCACTGGTAAGTGCTAAAATCACGGGATGGGGGGACAATGGCAGGTGGGGAGGTCAGAAAGAGGGGTCAGGTGGAGGGTTGGCAGGAGGGAGCAGGCAGAAGTCTTAGCTGGTGTCAAAGGGATGGAAGTGAGATGGAGGGAGGAAGGAAACAGGTTCCAGAGGGAGGGGGAGATGACAGGAGAAGGCAGACTGCCCAGCAGAGAAGTGTGAGTGGGGAAGGAGAAAAGTGAAAGGGTCCCTGGAGCAAAAGGAGTAGGAGGAACACGGGGTGGGACAGAGGAGAGAGGACTGGTAAGAGAGTAGATGCAAACCAGTATTTTGAGATGAGGGAAGCGCAGTGAGAGTGGCAACGTGAAGGGACAGGGATGAGTAGAGGGAACAATGATGAGTACGAGAGGGTGAGTTGGTAGCAAAGCGACAGAAAGCATTGCAAAGGATGTCCAGTTTGGTTACGGAAGAGGAGGGGGCGGTGCCGTACACAACATCCAGGCAGTCAAAAACCAGAAGAACCCAGAAATAATTAATTGTTATTTATTTATTACAAAGTCTGTTAACTGGGAAAGGCAAACTGAGCCAAGGCTCGGTTCCAGGTGCGACCAGGTGTATAAACACAGACCGGGGGTTACAAGCAGTAGCATATACAATTACCTCACGAATATAAGGTACAAACACAGTACAGTGCAATGCAATAACACTGGTGAGTACAATCAAGATAGAGTGAATTACAGTGATAAGGCAAAAACATACAGTAGAGAGTACAGGAGCAATAAAACTAAAAAGATAAATAAAATACTATACAAGACATACCCCTGAACTGTATAAAGGAGACAAATGTTCCGTCTGAACTGCATAAGAACAGCAGAGTTGAATGAGTTTGGTCTGAACTGCATACCGGTACAGAAGTGCAGAATGAGAGGTGAAGGTGACTCAGGCAAGAGCAGAGAGAGTGGAATCACAGAATAAATAGAGAAAGAAGAGCCGGGGAGAGAGAGAGAGACAAAGAACCCCTGGGGGCATCCTCGGGGCCTAGAGCAGAGGGTAGGGGTGGAGAGGGTTGGGGGAGGGAGGGATGTACAGAGGAAGCGGGTGGCAGTTGCAGGGAGCAGGGGGAAGGGTATGAAGCAGGGATCTGACGGCAGAGAGGGAGGGGGCATGGTGGGTGGTCCAAGTGAGTCGATTCCAGAGGTAAGGGAGGCGGTAGGAGAAAGCCACTTGGCCTGAGCAAGTGCAAGGGAAAGGAAGGGAGAACGTTCGGGCATCCCTAGAACGTAGGGAGTACTCGGAGGAGTTGACAGGAGAAAGGCGAGAACTGAGATTAGAGGGGAGAGACCCGAACCAGAATTTACCGATGAAGGTGAGGCTATGTATCTGTCGCCTTGTGGGAAATGGAAGAAGAGAGAGGGAGGAGTAGAGGATGCAGTGGTGAGTGAGAGGGGGAGAGGAGGTAGCAAAGTGGTAGAAGGAGTTTAGCAGGGTGTCCAGTCTGGCGAGAGAGGTTGCCAGAGCTGAGCAGTAGACAATGTCAGCGTAGTCAAATACAGGGAGAATAGTTTTCGTGACTAGGTCACGCTGGGTTGACAGAGGGAGACAGTCTTTGTGCCGGTAGAGGGCACAGAGTTTGGGGCGGAGCTTCGAGCAGATTGCGTCTACGTGGACAGGGAAGTTAAGACTGCTGCCAAGCCAAACTCCCAGGTATTTAAATGAGTCTACTGATTGGAGGGGTGAGCCGTCGAGTGTGGAAAAGGCTTTGGGGGGGGGGTGCTCGATCTGAGTAGTTTTTGTCTGGAACCAAAGAACATAGAAACGTCTTTTTCGTCTTTTTGGAGCTGAGTTTTAGTTGAGTAGTAATTTAACCCATCCACAAGCCCTGGATCCCATAACTACTGAAGCAGTCACCACTGGTCCGCAGACACCCTCTGCCTTTCCCCTTGTATAGAGTGTCCAGAGAGCAAAAGCTCAGATAAATAAAAATTATAAAACGGGTGGGGAAAATCCCATGTTGTGACTGGTGGAATCTGATCACATGACTGTGGTTACAACAACACACTAGCACAGGTTAGAAATACTTAACTTTCTGAACCTCATTACTCAATTTTTAAAATAAAAATCAGATTAACCATTTCATACTCGCAATAAGGCACTCCAGGGTATACGTAATTGTGGGATACCAGCCCTTCTCTGGTGTGTAAGACCCTCAACAACTCACTTCCCCAAGACATATCAGTATGTAAACAATAAGACATGAAGGGGTTTGTGCTAGACACTTCTAGCGCATAGCCAGGTGCGTAGATCGGCACAAGGCTGTAGGCCAAGTTCCTTTGGACCCTGGCCATTTGCTAACGGTGTCTAGCGCATGTCCCCAGAGTGTCTTATTGCGCTAATGATATGGGCATCTAAGTTGTACAAGCATGTCAATTATTAGGATTGAGTAATAAAAAATTAAATCATTGTCTTTATTTTAAATAAAATAGTTACTCAGCCTGCACGAGTTTGGTGTATTTTACTTGAGGACTTTTGCCCTACTGTGGCCTCCACAGTTGTAGGTTTTTTAATGGCTGTCATGTCCCCCCACCCCCACCCACACATTTCCATTATCAGATCCCAATCATGTATTTCTATTAACAGATCCCAAATTTATTTTTTATTTTCTTTTTTTTTTTATATATGTTTTTTTTTTTAACCTTGCTCCTTCGGTCCTTGCAACCAGGGAGCCCCAGCCTCATCACCCCTATGTCCACCATCTGGCGTGTGCTCCCAGGGCTTACCCCCATCGGTGGGGCAGTAGAGGGGCCTTCCTCCACCGAGACCGGATCAATGTCGCGCCATGGCTAGCCAGGTGCAGGGCTCTGGCGCTCCCTTCATCCACGGCAACTATTTTCTTAATTTGTCCTCCCTCAGGCGGCACATGCAATGCGCCTTATGACGCAGCCTATGCACACCTCCCATGCTACACACACCATCACATCTGTGTCAATCCCAACCCTCTCACTGCGGCACTGGTGTGCCAGCCCCCAGTCGCCACTAGGGGCCAGGACAGCTCCGACGGCCGGAATCCCCCCTCCCCAGAGAAGAAAGCTGTCCTTCAGATGCTCAATGCTTCTCCTCCCTGCCGACCCCCGGCTGCCCGTGCTCGTTCCTGGAAACGGGTCACCAGCATGGAGCTAGGTGTGGCGCCCAGTGCTTCAACCCTCAGCACTACCGGGCTGACTTAATTTTATCTTCTGAACTGGACCAGCATGGCAAGGAGCAACCAAGTGTGCAGACCAGTGTGGCACCAACTGCCAAGAGGTGAGCATGCATGCTGCGAGAGCGGTGGCTGCAAATAGGAACTTAAACTTTAAAGTTCTGCAGATGCAGTTATTTTTACATGTGTTTTTATTTAAACTAAGTCAAAGGTAAGGGACTAACACACAGTGTGGGTTGTATCTAACAGTTGGATGAGAACAAATGAACAAGGCAGCAAGCTTAAGGGCAGTGGGAGAGCCGCCGCACTGCAGCAGAGCTAAAGGTAAAAAAGTGTACCAGTAACTTCTACAAAAGTCATTTTTTTTTACATCAGGCTAATGATGTGCAGGTTCTGTTCATCCGAGCTAACATTTGACTTGGAGGGCAGCATGTGAGGACTGCTGGGAGTTCTGAACTGGGATTGAAAAAACAAAAATGGCAGCCGATTGAAACACACTACAGGCACAAGGATTTTATTTTTTAATTTTATTCTTATTGGTAACCAGGTAAGGCCCACTAGGCACAAGTGCCTGTTTTCAGGGGTGACCCGAAAGCTCTGGGTGGTTCAGTGACTTGCTCAGAGTCACACAGTATGCAAATGGAGGTTCTGGGAATCAAATCCAGGTCTGCCGGATGTACCAAGCTCATTCACAGCTCGTTACACTAACCTCTAGGCTATATTGCTAGCTCTTAAAAGGGTAATACAGTACATCCTGGTTGCAAGGTCTAGTTTTAGCCGTGCACTAGACACTTTCAATGCACAGCTAACAACCAATCAGATGGCTCGAAATCTTAAGCCCATTTCATAAGCCACGATTATGTGCATCGTTATACCTAATTACTTAAATAAACTTCACTATGGGAATCTACATTGCCAGAAAAAAAATGTAGTACCAAGTGTATCCCACATCTTTCTGGGGAGCAAAAGCAAGTGCCAACAGTAAATCTTTAAACATGTATCACCTTTCTTTCAACCATCCAGTCTCGTACCCACCAGGCTATGATAATAATAATAGCTGTCAATGTTTCCACAAAAAATGTTGCTGGTTCCACAGAGAAAGCAGCTTTCTATTTCACTTGTACCTTTGTTTTGTCATCCACAACTCGCAGGCCATCTGCTGACACCCAGAGGACAGCTTTCACCGACTTTTTACCGAGCTGCAAAAGAAGGAGAAGATCTCAGTCAGAAGAGAGTCACACAGTGGGTGCACTGTCTGTTTACTGATCATTTGGTCTTGTATCCTTAGCGCAAGGGTATGATGCAGAGTAAACATCAACCAGTGAGTCTGCGTGATGGTGAGGTGTGGTAGTAGGATGAAGGGACAGTATCAGTGCGGCTGGTGATGAGGGGCAAACTCTGAATCTCAGTGCAGCAAGTTCCGGATTCTAAAATCAGCTTTGTGACAAACCATTTATTTGTTTTTCACAGCTTTAATTTTGACCATCTTCCACGTTTCATTAATAGTAACTTTACCTAAATTAATTTAAAAAAAAACAAACAAAGAACCTCAGCACAATAACACTAAGGCTAGGGTTACCTGGGAGGGGCATTGGCAACACAGCCAAGTTTCTTCGAAACCTGGTTTTATAGCCAATGCCCTTCCCAGGTAACCCTTGCCTCCATGCTTTTCTACTGAAATTCTTAGTCTTTTAGATTGCTTTCCCATTTTGGGCTCACCATGATCCAAACCCATAAGACCATCATAGAGCTGGTTCCTCCTCCTCCAGTGCTAGATACAGATGAGGCACACTGTTGAGTCCCAAGAAAGATGAAACACATGTTTGTGCCTTCGGTTTTCAGCCTCTGCAGACTGTGAGAGGCCATTTAGCACCTTACACTCCTCCTTAAAGCAGAACCAGTCTTAATTCTTCCATGCTGATTTGCATATACGTCCCATGATGCTTTGCAACATTGGGGTATATGACATTTTGTATTTCTTTACCTAATTAAGCCCAGGGCCACCAGTTTACACTGTGCACCAGAAGAAAAGAGGGTAACAAACATGGAACTTTGAATGTACAGTATGCATACATACATACCATTAAAAATAACAGCATTTTACACACCTGCATCTATGTTACATGTATTTTACTACAAAGTAGCTCTTAACCATTTTCATTTTGCTTTATTTGTTGTTTGTATTGCTTTCTTTCATTCTACTGTATATGCTGTATTTATATACATAAAAGCTAAACAGTTGTGTGCCAGCCCAGTGGCGCAGACGGCTGACACACTGGACGCCTTACCTCGCATCATGCATCGGGAACAACCTCAGGTCATTGGACAGCCAGCACGGGGGGGGGGGCAGGACTGTGCAGCCGGAAGGCAGCTCTCCTCTCCAGGGGAGGTTGTCCGCTCCTCCATAGTTCTGCTCCATCAGGTGGAGGTCCGATGGGTGGTGGCAATTGCCAGGGGTGGGATGTAAGGGGCCGAGCCGGCGCCTGGAGTGCATGTGTGCCTCCACTGCAGTGATTGCCGGGGTCCTGGGTCAGGAAGAAAAACGGGGAAAAAACTTGCAAAAATTGTATATACATAAAAAAAAAAAAAAAAGCTAAACAGTAGAGTCCAGGCAAAACCCATAAATTAAGACTAGCAGTCATGGATGGAATCCTGGAATTTCACGTCTTGAAAACAGAACTCAGTTTCTTCATTCACTGCTACTAAGTGGGCCCAATTATTCCGGCATTGCAGTGAGTGGCATATTTTTGGCACACTTAAAAAATGTACATATAAGGGACACGGCATGGGTCTAATAAAAATACGCCTGATGGTTTTTACGAGTGGTCCGAAACTTCACCAGCAGTGAAACCATGAGTGATGTTACAGGGGTCGCAGATCACAAGTAAAACATCAGGTACATTGTTTATTAGGGACATGAAGTTTAATGTGGGATCACACACACAGGGTTGTACTAGAAGAAATTCTATTGGTGGATCAAGGGATATTATGCCCCCCTTTTATAGGGTATTTGTGAGACCACAGCTACAGCACTGTTGTCAGTTCTGGATACCTTACCGCAGGAAAAATAGCGACCGGCTAGAAAAAGTTCTGAGAAAAGCAAACAACATGATGGTGGATCAGGATACTCCGACTGCAAATAGGTTAGAAAGTACGGGTATGTTTAGTGTGGAACACAGGTGTTAAAAAGATGACATGAAAATGATGTTTGGGTTCATGAAGGCTCTGGAACAGTGTCTAAAACTAGGTATAAATCTTAGGGGAAGAGAAGCAGCAATTAGGGATCAAGGTCAGCAGTTTCTGGGAGGGCAAGGGTGATCGATGAAAGTATTAATTTTCACAAAGGGTGGAGGGTATGGAATGGGCTACCGAGTAATGTAGTTAAAGAAGCCTGGAAGGGTTTGAGAGGAGGCTAGACAGTTATATAAGATGCTGGTTTGTCAGCATAGTGATAGTGTACTATCAGCGATGCCCGAGATCAAGGTTTAGAAGCAAGCCTGGACCAGCGGGGGCAGGAAGGTGACGTGTCCCAGAGGATGCTCACCTCCTCGGAGGATGGAGGGTGAGAAGTCTCGCTGAGTTACCACACCATGAGTGACCACAAGGGGAGGTGCTGGCAGGACCTCTGAGACTGGGAGGATGCATCCTTACATAGACGTGCATATGTGAACGCCGTATGCATGTGCATCATGATGTGCTACAGTGAGGTGTCCTTGCGGAACTGAAAGAAACCACAGGATAAGCCCTGCTTGCTCCACAACTGACTCAGACAGCCTCCCCAACAACTGATTAAGGAATTCTCTGGAGGGATTGGGCCACACATAGGCCCTGCCATGCAGAGTAAGTCACTGGGGTAACAAGGTAAACCCTGAAAGAAGATGGTATAATGGGGCTGGGCTGCATGGGACCAGAACTGGGTCCAAGAGCTTATGGATGCAGGAGCAAAAACAAGCAAAAAAGGTTAGTTATATGGGGTGGGGGTGTAAAAAGGTTTTACTATTGAGCAAACGAGGGATGGTCTTGAAAGGTCACAGTCTTTATCTGTTCGATTCTCATACGTTCTGCTTTAGCATGTTGGGGAGAGGGAGAGGAGATGCACACGGGACACTCATTGGTCAGTAGCACAAAGGGCACTCATTGGTCAGTCATAGAACAAATACAGAAACAGAAAAAATGTAGAAAGAAAAAAAAGCCATCAATCCTTCCAATCTGCCTTGTTATACCACATGCTACTTGTGGCCTATTGTCTAGATGGGGTTTATGCCCTCACTTCCCCCTTACCCCATTCATAACAATTAAAGGGGAACAATCAACACTAAGAGCTCCACACCCAAGTGGGGGGGGGGGGCTGTTCCCAATCTGCACTTTGTGTGCAAAATTGTTTTTATACTGTTTACTGTAGTATAGCAGATTGTATCAGATTGATTTTTGCTTACTTCCAAGCTGACATTTTCTGTAACTACAAATCCCAGAATACCCTGCAGCTGACATGAGAGGGGGCTGCAGCAGTGGAAGACTCAATAGTCTACAGTGTATGTTAGTGTCTATATATTATAGTGGCACTAGTTAGGGTTGAGTACCCCATTTAAGGTTAAAGTGTGAAATTTTGCATCTTAATTACTTTGTCACTGTATGACGGATTAGCTTGAAATTTGGCAGGCACGGAGCGGTACCATAGATCTCTGGATCTGCCAAGCTTCGTAACAGTCGGATATACGATTGCGGAGTTATAAAGCGACATTCCGTAGCGCATTTACATTTTTTTGTGCATTTTGTCAGAGCCTACACGCCGACAGTTTGTAACCAGTCCAAAAACCTCACGGAACATGCAGCCAGAGTCCCTGATGTGCCTTTTGAAGATTTCGTGAAAAAATATTAAACAGTTCAAAAGTTATTCAAAAAACAAGTTTCCCATTATAGTCAATGGGAAAAGTTAACAAAAAGTTCAACAGTGTCGCAAATGCAGTTTTCAGCGTCGCAAATGACCCCTGTAGTGTCGTGTCAGCCATTTTGTTTTCAGTTAGTGGTCACAGAAATGCTTGGCTTTTAAATTTGGGACCCTCTAGGGACACAATTCTTTTCGTGTTCACCTAGTCGGACCCTGAGGATGCTAGCCATGTCTTTTTGGGGGAGGTTAAACACCCCAGAAATATGTTTTTGAAACTTTTGTAAACTGTAGTGTCGCACTTGCGACACTTTCCATGATTTTTTTTTTTTTTTTCCATGAAAGTGTGATTTGCGACACTGCTTTGTGACACTGTGGCCAAAATAACAGGAATTCTCTGCCACCTTGCTGCAAAAGAATGGTTTGGTCTTTTGGGCTGAAATTTGGAGGGAAGAAAGCCAGCATCCCATGAATGTGCCTTTTGGTGGTTTGGTGACAAAATATTACAGGGATGCCAAGTTACGGTATTCCGAAATTGATGCTTTTCCCCATAGACTAACATTATGTTGCCCCGCCACGCCTTAGGACCCGTATCTCGGAACGCTTCAGATACGGACTTTGTCAAGAAACGTTTAGCTCTCCCACTACAGGCTAAGTACAAAACTAGCCAGGAAAGTCATAATTTATATGAAATTTTAATTTTTTTCTCGTCAGACGGGTCCTGAGATATAAGCAATTTAGTATTCCAAGTGCTCATTTTCTGCTCCGAGGCCCATTATTATGCATACATTCTTTGTATTCACTGTGTTTCTCTATGCAGCTGTTGGTGAAAAAAAAGGGGGTGCGCTTTCATTATTGTCACAGCATTCCCACTTGTGTTTCCGTAACCGTTTGCGTTGGCATTCCCGTCTACGCCACCGTGTGAGTTACCCTTTGCGTTTTCATTTGTGCTTGCATTTGCATTACTGTTACCATTTGCGTTTCCATTACTGTTTCTGTTTGCGTTTCGTTTTGCATCACCGCGTTCATTACCATTTGTGTTTGCGTAGACGCTTCTGTTTGTGTTTCCTTTGGCATCATCATTGCTGTTACCGTTAGCATTTGCATTTCCTATTGCGGTACCGTGACAGTTCATGTTACCATTTGCATTTCCATATGCGCTTGTGTTTCCGTTTGTGTTACCATTCCCATGTATGCCACCATGTGCGTACCCTTTCGTTTTTTGTTTGCACTGCTTTTGTTACTAGCACATTTGCATTCCCATTACTGCTTTTGTTTATGCTTCATTTTACGCCACCATGTGCATTACCATTTCATGCTTCCTTTCGGCCATCATTGCTGTTATAGTTAGCATTTGTGTTTTCTATTGCGTACCATGACCGATGCTGTTACCAGTTGCATTTCTGTATGCGCTATGCTTGTTACTGTTCTGTTCACGCCAATTGAGTGCGCATCTTTGCTTTTGTTTGCGCTCATGTTACTGTTAACATTTTGCGCTCCTATTACTGCTTTTTGTTTGCTTTCGCTTGCATCACCACGCATTACCATTTGTGTTTGCATTTTTTGGCGCCATCGTTGCTGTTACCGCTGGCTTTTTATGTTTCCTTATTGCGGTACTGTGACCGCATCATTACCAGTTGCATTTCTGTATGCGCTTGCATTGCTAATATTCCCGTTCACGCCACCGAAAGCATCCTTTGCATTTTCGCTTGCGCTTAGGTTTGCATTACTGTTAACATTTATGTTTCCATTACTGGTTTTGTTTGTGTTTCATTTTGCGCCACCGCAGGTATTACCATTTGCATCGCCGCTTCTGTTTATGCTTCCTTTGGCCATCGTTGCTGTTACCATTAGTATTTACGTCTTCCTATTGCGGTACCTGACCATGCATGTTACCATTTGTGTTACCGTTGTGTTTCCGCCAGCATTACCGCTCGGGTCATGCCACCGTGTGCTATCTTTGAGTTTTCATTGCGCTTATGCTATGTAACTGTTAACAATTGCATTTCCATTACTGTTTTTGTTTATGCTTTCTTTTGCGCCACCGGTGCATTTCCATTTGCATTTGGACGCATTTTCTGCCACGCTTGTTTGTGTTTCCTTTGGTGTCATTTCGCCGCCACCGAAGTGTCTGCATTTCCACCACGCGCTATGCCTTCAAAGCGCATGCTCATGCCCATATGTGCTTAGCGCTTTTGTTTCTGCTTTCATTAACATTTGGCGCTTGTGTTTGTATTACTGTTCATGTTATCGCCACGCTTTTCACCATGTATGCTAGCATTTGCGCGGTCGTTGTTTCACTCATTTATAGTGCACAATCTCAAAAGAAGGAAATTCATGACAAAGTTTCCATTTAATGCATTAGTTAGCCTTAATAGTGATAAAGAAGGAAATTGATAAAGAGCCTCCCACTTCTTGTATTTCACACCCCCACCCACAGGTAGTCAACAGGTGTTAGGTCATCGGGTCCCAACTGTCTCACCCACCTCCCATACTGCACCACCTCAGCTTGTTTTGTATATGGATGGGGTGAGAGTTAGGACCGATCACCCCAACGCACACCCTGATGCCTGTTGGTGGGGGTTGGGTGCAAGGGGGTTGGGAACCCTAACACCGAATTTCCTCGCTTTTGTCACTGTGGAACAACCATAACTGATGCATTAAACAGAATTTTTTGCCATGAATATATATATATATATATACACACACACACACACACACACACACACAGACATACACATATATATTTTTTATTATTTTTTTGCTGGTACTGCGGTCCTCCTGGGGCTAAGTACAGCCACAGAGGACTGTTCACAGCCCCAGCAGAACAATGTAACTGGAAGAAATATCTGATTGGAGCTTACATAAACTCTAACATGCACTGCAGGCTGTTGAATCTCCCATTGCTAAAGTTCTGCTCTGATGTCAGGTGCAGGGGATTTTGGGATTTGTAATTACAGAAAATGTCAACCTGGAACTAAACAAAATTAGTCTGGTACAATCTACCATACAACAGTACATAGTAAGTAAAATAAGCAAACCAAACGTTTCTGCAAAGAAAGTACAAATTGGGACCAGCCCCACACTTGGGTGTGGGGATCTTAGTGCTGATTGTTCTCCTTTAATCCCTTAACTTTGTCTCATCTGTGTTTGAAATCATTAATGGTTTCTGGCCCACCACTTCAGCCAGTAGGCTGTTTCATGGCTCAACCACCGTTTTTCTAAAACAGACGTTTCTCACATCCATCCTGAATCCCCCCCCCATCAGCCTCTACTCATGTCCCCATGTTTCTGACTTGCCACTCCTGCTAAATGCTTTCAGGAACTTGAAGGCCTCCATCATAGCTCCCCTCTCACTTCTGGCCTCCAGTGAATACATGTTCAGTGCCATGAGACGTTCCTCTTAGCATTTACTGTTGGTTATGAATAATTTTGGTTACCCTATGCTGCACCGTCTCCAGCCTGTCTTTGTCCTTCCTTATGTGGGGCTTCAGGACTGCTTACAGTATTCCAGATGGGGCCTCCCCAGTGTTCTTTTGAAAGGTAGCATTATCTCTCTCTCTCCTTCTGTCGAAACCCTCCCAATACACCACAACATTCTGGTCACCTTTCTGCAGACCTTGTTGAATTGGCTGGATTGTTTTAGAAAGTCTCTCATGATAATTCCCAGGTCCATTTCCCCCAGAAGTAGTGCCCAGCTTAACCCCTCCCATCCAATAGTCCATCCTGGGGTTCTTTTTTCCCTGTGTGATTTAACCTGCACTTTTTTGGCATTGAACTTTAACTGCCAGATTTTTGACCACCTTTCTAACCTGTGCAGGACATCTGCATTTCCCTTACCCCCTGCTTACTGTTTACCCTGCCACCATACCTCTCAACCTCCTGCCTCATATATCAGGGACAAGGCTTAAAAAAAATCAGGGACAAAGGACCAAAATCAGGGACATATCTTCAAAATTGGTGCTATCCACTCAGAAAGCTGGTAGAATAAGGGGCATAGTGTAAAATGCATTTCCTAAGGAAGAACAAGTTTGTAACTTTAATGGCTGACATTATTTTGTGCTTACAACTCACACTGTTTGGTCACGGAAGCACAATTTTTAGAAGGGACAGGGTAAAATTTTGAGGCAAAATCAGGGACATCCCTGAAAATCAGGGACAGTTGAGAGGTATGCCTGCCACAGAGTTTAGTGTCAGCAGTAAAGGGAGATGCATCTTGCCCTGTATTCTTTTTCCTGTGTTGTTGATGAACATGTTGAAATGGACTGATCCCAGGACTAATCCTTGTGGCACCCTACCCGTGACCCCCCCCCCCTTGACTTGACTGCATTTACCACAACCCTCTGCCGTCCCCTCTCAACCAACTTTCAACCCATCCAACTAGGTCTTTTGTTGCAGCCAGATCCTCCAACTTCTTCAACAACCTTCTACGTGGCACCGACTCAAATGCCTAAGTCGAAGTAAAGTAAATCCACTGATTTTTCCTCATCTACTGCACTAGTTATGCGGTCAAAAAATTCTATCTGGTCGATCTGACAAGACCTCCCTGCCACAAACCCATGCTGCATACTATCCTAGAGCTCATTTCTCTCCAGGTAGTCCACTAGGTCCTCCCTGACGAGTCTCTCCATCAGTTTACCCACAATGGAGATAAGGCTGACATGCCTGTAATTACACGGTTGCTCCTTGTCCCCTCCCTTGTGAAGCGGAACTATGTCCACCAACCTCCAGTGTTCCAGAAATACCCTAACTGTAGTGAGCTACTGATAAACACTGCCAGGGGTTCAGCTATTTCCAATGCTAGTTCCAGGAGCACCTCTTGGGTGCAATCCATCCAGTCCAGAGGCCATATCTACTTTCAGGGCAGTAAGCTCTTTTCTGACCCTTTCCCCTGTGATAACCACTTGCCCCAGTTCCCCCTTGCAACAGCCTTTATGCTACTTTCTGGCAAGGGCCCGCTATTCTCCACAGTAAATACAGGGAAGTAGTAGTCACTACGCATGGCTGCCTTCTACCCATCCTCCTCTATTATCCTGCCCCCTTATGTCAGCCTTACAATTCCCCCTCTTGTCTCCCTTTTTTACCTAATGTATCTAAAAACTGCTTTTCCCCTCCACTGACCTCCTCCACAATACACAGTTCTGAGTCTGCTTTTGTGTCCCTGATTGTTTTCTTGGCTTTCCTCATCTTTGCTTAGCATTCACTCCATTCTTCGTCTCCCTGTTACTCTTTGTTTCTAATGAAGGCCCTTTTTTTTTTTTTTTGCACTCACTGTCTCGCTGACTTTTTAGAGAACGAGACTTGTCACTTGTGCCTGTTACACTTGGGAACCGTTCTCATGCATGACTTAGCTGCTTCAAGAATTGTCCTTTTTAATTACTCCCCACCTTTCCTCCACTCTCCAATTTGATCAAGTTCACCAAAAGGCAGGAAACAAAGCCTCAGAAGCCATCAAATACCAAAACGAAGGTGGGGCACAGGTTCAGGTGTTAGTAGACAGTAGTATCAAGCCACCTGGAAAGTGACATGCATCAACACTAGGAGCTTGGGCAATAAAGTGGCTGGCCTTCAGGCACTGGTGCGGAAGCCCAGTTAGACTTGGTGGCCATGACAGAAACCTGGGCAACAATGCACAATGACTAGGACCTCACAAGACACAGAAAGACAGAAACATAAAATCTGTCTGCACAGAAGGACCGCTTGGCCCACACAGTCTGCACCTCTTTTCCCCGCCTGTTCTGTCATTGTAGATCTTACATGGTCTCCAGTCACTTCCTCCTCCCCCGCTTTGATACCAGTTTTCCTTTATACCTATTCCATGCATGCTTCAAGCGCACCACTGGTTTTCTCCCCCCCCCCACCCTGGTGGAAGATTGTTGCAGGCTTCCACCACCCTCTCAGTGAAGAAATACTTCCTCGCATCCCTCTTAAACTTCCCATCATCCAGCTTCATTGCATGTACCCTAGTTCTTGTATACCTTCTTTTCTGAAAAATGCCCCCTTTCTGTATCTTATTCACCCCTGTGAGGTATTTCAAGGTCTATATTATGTCCCCCCCTTCCAGGATGTACCTGTTTAGATCCTTCAATCTCTCTTCGCAAGACATTTGCTGCAGCCCCTGCACTATTTGTGTTGCCCTTCTTTGGATGTCCTCTGTCCTGTCTGCGTCCTTACTGAGGTGTGGTCACTAGAAATGGACACAGGACCCCAGATGTGGTGTCACCAATGATCAATACACTTGCAACACCACCTCCCTCTTTCTGTTGGTGATGCCCCTCCCTATGCATCCCAGCATCCCGCTGTCTTTCCCTACTGCTTTGTTGCATTGCTTTGCCATGTTAAGGTCATACATTATGATTACCCCAAGGTCCCTTTCCTGTTTAATGACCATCAAAACTCCCCCCCCCCCCATTCTATACACTGCCTCGGGGTTTCTGTGCCCAAGGTGCATGATTTTGCACTTTTCTGCACTTAAACCTAGCTGCCACACCCTTGATCATTCCTAGAGCTTTTTCAGGTCTTTCTTCATTCTCTTCACTCCCTCTGGAGTGTCACACTATTGCAGATCTTTGCAAAGAGGCACACATTTCCTTCCAGTTCTTCTGCAATGTCACTTATAAAGACATTAAAGAGGACTGGACTCAGTACCGAGCCCTGAGGAACCCTACTGGTCATTGCCCCTTCCCCCGAGTGCCATTAACCACCAGTCTCTGTCACCTATTCATTAGCCAATTAAGTATCCAGTGTGCCACCTTAGTTCCCATCAGCCTCATATGTCTCACGGTGTCGAAGGCCTTGCTGAAGTCTAAATAGGCCACATTCACCGCTCCTCCCTGATCCATTTCTCTGGTCACCCAGTCAAAAGAAATCTATCAGGTTTGTCTGGCATGATCTCCCTCCTGTGAATCTGTGCTGCCTTGGGTCCTGTAACCCACCAGATGCAAGGTAATCTACTAGTCTTTCCTGCAGAAGTGACTCCATTAGTTTCCTCACTACTGATGTCAGACTGACCAGCCTGTAGTTGCCAGCCTATACCCTGCTGCTGCTCTTATGGAGTGGGACTACATCTGCCCTTCTACGGTCCTCTAGGACAACCCCTGTATCTAGTGAGTTATTGAATTGGGCTGTCAGAGGTGCATCCGGTACCTCCCTGAGCTCCTTCAATACCCTTGGATGTACCCCATCTGACCTCATAGCCCTCTTTCACTCTCAGATTCGCAAGTCCCTTCAAGACTCTTTCCTCTTCAAATAGACTTGTGTCTACTTCCCTCCCTCCCTCCAGTGGTTCTGTAAACCTATATATGGCCTATTCCCTTCCCCGTCCACTGCGAAGACAGAAGTATTTGTTCAGGATATCTTTTTCCTGATCATCCTCTGCACAATCTCCCTCTGTACCCCTCAGCATCACAATTCCTCCCCTTGTCTTTCTTTTTTCACTTATATACCTAAAGAAGGTCTTGTCCCCCTTTGGTACCCCTTGGTTATTCTTTCCTCAGTTTGTGCCTCAGCAACCCTCACCACCTTCCCTGCTTCCCTCTATTTTTGCTGGTACACCTCTATCCTCTTCCCACTGCAGCTACTTGTTAAATGCTGCCCTTTTTGCCGTTACCCTTACCGCCATCTCCCTTGAGAACTATCTTGGTCTCTTTTTTCCTCCTGCTTTTGTTCACCTCTTCTTGCAGAGGTTTGCTGCCTTCACTATTTCATTCCTTAGTCTGGCCCACTGCCCCTCCATCCCATCAGGGTAATCCCCCCCAGCCGGAGCGTCCCTGAGGCATTCACCAATTTTTTTTTTTTAATCTGCCCTCCTGAAGTCCAGGACCCTCGTCCTTGTGTAGTTTGCCTCCGCTGCCATCCTAATGTTAAACAACACTGTCCAGTGATCACTGGTCCCCAGGTAGCATTCCACCCTGACATCCACAGCATTGTCCCTGTTTAGAAGCATCAGGTCTGGTATTGCAACATCATGCGTGGACTGTTTGACTAATTGCCTCAGAAATGCCCCCCCACACAGAGTTTAGGATGTGTCTGCTTCTAGCCGAGGCCACAGCCATAAGGCTTCAATCAATATGTGGTAGACTGAAGTCCCCCATCAGCAGCACCTCCCCTTATCTGCCATCTCACTACTAGCTTCCCCCAGTTCCTTGTCTAGATCCTCCCCCTGTGCTAGAGGTCCATAAATCACCCCAGTGCAAATGGAGGCTCTGGCTGCTGTCTCCAAGGTGGCCCACAGTACTTCCAGTCCCTCCTTTCCCCCTTGTATTTCTGCTGCCTTGATATCTTCCCTGACATATAACACAGCCCTCCACTCTTCCCTGAAATTTGTGTATCCTGGTATAGCAATGTCCCAGTCATGATTTCCGGTGTATGACAACTCAGTGATAGCTACTATGTCCAGGTCTGCCTCCGCCATGATCGCCTCAAGATCTGTAATGTTATTGCCAAGATTTCTTGCATTTACACACACGACTTTCCACATCTTTCTCACACCCTACTTGCAAACCCCCCGCCCCCAGGCCCTACTTCATTTTCTCCTTTTATATTACTATGTTTGTTCCATGCCCCTTTGTCTCCAGTTCTTCTCCTTTTGTCTTGAACCTGTTCCCTGGGAGAGCCTCAGGTTTCTTCCTGCTTCATTCTGTGGTCCCAGGGTCATTAATCTTTAAGAAGGACAGGGCTAAGGGCAAGGGGGAGGAGTGGTCCTATAAGAGAAGGAGGGCATCACGACAACCAGGGAATTATAGCGAGTCAGAATGTGGAGAGAGTCTCGCTGTGGGTACAGCTGGAATCATGGGGGAGGAAGCTGAGAATGGTAGTGGTTTATATGCCACAAAATCAAGAGACCAGGTGGACAGGGAGCTTGAGGTTGAAATTAAAAGGGCAGTTTCATAGGGGATGTGGTGATCATGGGCGATTTTAATCTACCAGATGTGGACTGGAGCTTCAGGGTGGGGGGGTGGCAAGCAGTGCCAGAAGTCAGGCCCTCCTGCATGCGTTCCAGGATGTCTTCTTAGTCCAAGAAGTCAGGGAGTCATTAATGGAAGATGTAATGCTGCTTCTAGTGCTAACAAATAGTGACTATACCAGGGGCATTAAAGTACAGGAATCACTGGGTACTAGTGACCATCTATCAGTGTGGTTTTCTATCGTGCTAGGTAAAGTACACACCAACTCCAAAACTAGAGTCCAGGATTTCAGATGAGCACATTTTGGGGAAATAAGGGAGACATTTAAAAGTAGGTTGGTGGGTGTAGCAGGTGCAGGGGGTGTTGAGTGGAAATGCTCATCATTAAGAACAGCCTACAAGAGGTCACCAGTGTGACGTGGACAGCCAGTTCTGAGTGCTGTATGATTTTTTGTAATATAAAAATGTGTTGTGGACTGTCTCATGAGAAATGCTGAAACAGCATGTGAGATCACACACACACACAGAGGTTTTAGATACAAGGTGTTACCTGGAAGGCCAAGAGCTAATTACAGGCTAGAAGATACCTAACTGCCACGATAGATAATAAACTTTTATAACGCTTAGAGGAAGAAGAGCAGGTTATGACGTTTTAGTGCGAAGTCATAAAAGATGCTTTGATGTCCTGAAAAGGGGAAGCTGATCAACAGATCAAATAAATGTCATTTGAAAAAGAAAATGAGTTGTGCTGAGATCACAGAATATTAATTTACCTTCTGGAAAAAAAAATCCTGTTTTTGTATAGAATTTTTTTTTTATATATTCTGACAGGGAGGAGCTAGGTGACCTCATGCAAAGAGTTGGGC
This sequence comes from Neoceratodus forsteri, assembly GCA_016271365.2. Taxonomy (NCBI): domain Eukaryota; kingdom Metazoa; phylum Chordata; order Ceratodontiformes; family Ceratodontidae; genus Neoceratodus; species Neoceratodus forsteri. Next base: position 492,196,164 of record CM057450.1, on the reverse strand, counting down.
AAAGCCAGCTTTTAAACAATATTCTGTTTTCCTTCAGAGGACACACTTCTATCCAGACTCTGACAAACAAACATATGTGAGCACTTTAAGCAGATATTTAGAAAGAGAGAGACAAATCTAAGTGCTGTAGTAAGAACTGCACTGTTAAAACATTGTTCTTTTAAAAGATTTGTATGTTTTGGGATATACAGTTCTGTATTTTATGTTTCACATATTGTTTATCTATTTTAGTAAAACTCTATTTTTAGAGCATACTTGGTCAGTCTTTGATTTCTTTCCTTTACAAGTGAAGTATATATGGTTACAGCAGACACTGTGCATAAGCGTGAATGGTGATACCAAACTGGAAAAAGGTAAACGTTTTAATCTGGAGGTCTTTATTAAAGTTTTTAAGGGTTCATTTCTGTACACCTGGTTAGGTGCCCGTAGGCAAAGATATCTGGCCCCCTCGAAGACAGAAATATCTGAGCCTGTGCATTGAGTACGCTAGCAAGAGGTTCACAGTTTGAATCCCTCCAAGACTTGAGACCAAAGGTTGATTCGAACCCACAAAACAGACAGGAGGGTTACCCTGTTTCTGTTAACTGTTCACAAGACTACGCTCTGAGGTTGGCACTTTGGGAGTAGAGGGCTGACCTGCTGAGTGGGTTTGTAACAACCAGCTCCATACGAGAGACATGTGGAGAACAGGAAGAAAGACAGAAAACTGGTTTACAAGGGAGATAGAGACTGCAATGAGAGATAAAAGGGTGATATTTGGGGGTATAAAAACAGAGTCAAGCAGACGGGGGACAAGGAACCATACCTAGAAAAACTGAGGAGGCCAACATGGTGCTGCGGAGGGCTGTCATGGAAGCAGAACTGAGGATAGCAGAGGGTGTTATGGAGGGTAATAATGCCTTCTTTCACTATGTTAGTGAAAAGAGAGAGAGAGATGAGGGAAGCCAAAGTCAAGCTGAGACAGGGTGAAGGATGGGGGAAAGAAGACAAGGGTAAGGCGGAAATACTAACCTTGTAAATACAGAACAGATGTAAAAAGGAGGAGGAGGGTCCACTACCTTAGAGGAAGTTAGAATCAAATTGGGGAGGACTGACTATGGAACCAATAGCCACTAAAAAGTCCTCCAGGGGCTCGAGGGACTGCAAGGCATTATATTTCCAGTGCTATATGGGCCATATTCCATGGTGCTGAGGGAGATGGCGCAGGTTCTGGCAGTACCCCGACTGAGCTCTGTAACCGTTCCCTAGAGTCTGGGGAATTGCTTATATACACAGGAGAATGGCAGGCGTTAGATCCCTGCACAAACCTGGGGGAAAGGATGAGCCAAGAAACTACAGACCAATCAGCTTGACTTCAATAGTCAGCAAACTTCTAGAGACTTTTGTTAAACAGCATCTAGTGGATTTCCTGGAAGAAAATGGGCCATAGGACAGAAGACAGCATGGCTTGTGAGAGGCAGATCTTGTCAAACCAGCTTCACTGACATCACTGATTAGTTGATAAAGGACAGGCAGTTGACATACTGTATCTGGACTTTAGCAAGGTGTTTTGACTTGGTTCCACACAGGCGGCTGGTCAAGAAGTTAGGTGATCTAGGGGGAACTGGACAGCTCAGTGGACTGGTAGTGGGTTAAGGAGCCCTTCACCTCTGGAGTCACTGGTTCAAATCCAGCCAAGGTCAGGAAGGGCTGTTCAGTGGCCTATATGAAATGAGCTGTGGTGGTCTCAGTCCACATCCCAGTGGGCAGGAGTCCACACCACAAAACCACGAACACAAATGGCACAACTTGGCACCCTTATTGGCAGGCTCCCATGAGAGCCCAAGGACTGAATGGGCATGGAGTCTGAATGACCCTCTCACCACAGAATTGAGGAACATTGGTGGGGCAGTGTAGGGAAGCGTGAACTCTTATTACCTGTTCTGTACCCATCATGTTGATAAGCAGAGGACTTCAGGCTCCAGTGCTGTCAATCCAGCATCTTTCATGAGCACTAAATTTGTGCACACACAAAGAAAGAAAATCTTTCAAAATAAAGAAGCTAGGGGATCTAGAGGTAGGGGACAGTCTGACATGATGGGTGGGAAACTGGCTAAGGTGAAAGACAGAGGATAGTGATAAACTGGGAGCACTAGAGCGTTAGGGAGGCCAGTGGTGGGGTCCCACAAGAGTCAGTACTGTACTTGGGCCAGTACTCTTAACATCTTTATCAGCTACATGAGGGAAGGTATCAGAGGGAAAACCTGGCTCTTTGTGGATGACACCAATCTCTGTGACAGGTGGACTGTGAGGAGGGTACAGGAACTGAATGAAGACCTAGTGAGGGCTGAGAAATGGTCACAGATCTGGCAGCTAGGATTAAATGCCAGGAAATGCAAAGACATGCATATAGGCAGCTGAAACCCTGGGGTTGAATACAGGTTGGGCGGGGTAATCGTTACTGTGACTGAGAAGGAAAGGGATCTGGGATGCTGATTTCTAACAGCCTCAAATCATAGGTGCAATGTACCAAAACAACAGGGAAAGCAAATAGAATGCTGGGATGCAATGCGAGGGGGGGGGGGGTTCAGCAGCAAAGAAGAGAGGCCATCTTGTCCCTGTACAGAATTTTGGTATGATCACTCCAGGACTGGAGTACTGTGTGCAATTTTGGAACCCCCACAAACTAAGGAAGGATACAAACAGAATGCAAACATAGAAACATAGAAACTGAAGGCAGAAGGGGTCCTCAAGAACCAGCTAGTCTGCCCGGTATAGGTAACTACCACCCCCACTATCCTTTCTGTGAAATGATACCTTTGTGCCTGTCCCAGGCATTTTTGAACCTGTTTACCATTTTGGCCTCCACCACTTCCCAGGGCAGACAATACCATGGGTTGACCACATTCTCAGTGAAGAAGAGCTTCCTTACATTGCTCCTGAATCACCCACCCTCGAGCCTCATATCATGTTCTCTAGTTCTGATGTTTTTCTTCTCCTGAAGTAACTCCTGCACCCCTACTTTATTTATACCCTTGATATACTTGAATGTCTCAATCATGTCTCTCCCCTCCCCCCCCGCTCTAGGAAGTACATGTTGAGCTCCCTCAACCTATCCTCATATGCCATTTGATGCAGACCCTGAATCATTTTTGTGGCTCTCCTATGCACCGTCTCAATCCTATTGATGTCTTTCTTAAGATGCGGCCTCTAGAACTGCACGCAATACTCCATGATGGGGCGTACCAGCACCCTGTAAAGTTGCAGTACCACCTCCCTTCTGCAACTCGTGATTCCCCTCCCTACGCTGTCCAGCATACCACTGGCCTTTAGCACCGCCTTTTCGCACTGCTTCCCCACCTTTAAGTCATCTGCTATAAAGACTCTTCGGTCTCGCTCCTGGTTGGTGCATGTCAGCTGCTCTCCCCCCAGGTAGTATCCCACCTTGGGATTTCCTTTGCCTAAGTGCATGACCTTGCACTTTTTGGCATTGAACTTCAACTGCCATGCATCTGATCACTCCTCGAGTTTCCTCAGGTCTGATTCCATGCTCCTGACTCTTTCTGGGGTGTCCACTCTGGTGCAGATCTTGGTATCATCTGCAAACAGACACATCTTTCCTTCCAATCCATTTCCGATGTCGGCTATGAACACATTAAAGACAAGGCAGAACAGAGTGACCAAAATGATACATAGCCAGCAAGGGTGGATGTATGGGCAGAGACTGAAGAGTCTCAACATGTGCTCGCTGGAGACCAGAAAGGTAGGGGAGAGGCATGATCGAAACATCTAAATACATGAAAGGTGTATACTAATAACACAAGCTAGCTGTTTTCTCAGAGAGGGGTAACATAAATACCAGGGGAGATTAAGAGAAAACTGTCAGGGGGTAGGTTTAAAAAGGACACTAGGGAGTATGTAATTTGTCACGGGCACTAGGAAGTACTTTATCATGAAGCGCATGGTGGATGAGTGGAACAGACTGTCCAAGGATCTGGTCAATGGGAAAAACAGTGAATGGATTCAAAAGAGCATGGGAAAGACATTAAGTGATGGGGAGGCCGTGGGAGGATGGCCATGGACCCCCAGGTGGCAAGTACCACCTCACAAGGCAGACTGGATATGCTGGCAGACCTTTTCTACCAAAAGTTTTTTAATGTTTCTATTTGTCTAGAGTGGCTCTGACAGCAGTAAATTAGAACCCCTTAAATCAAGATACATCACAACAGTGCCACTGACGTCAGTGCCACAGGCTGCCCCACCACTGTCAGTAGGTACCCATACAACTGGGAATTCAATTCCTATGGGGGAAAAAAATTCATCCCCCTCCCTCCAAAATAAAAATAAAGTAGTTAAAGATTGGATATTTGATTTTCAGTACACTGTCTATCTATATATCTTTCTTTTAAGACCTTTAAGGTTAAGAATGCAACTCATAAATCTCTTCAAAAATGGGGCCAGTTTTTTAATAATTTAAATCCTAAAATTTACAAAAAATGCCACAACAAAAGGACATTGCATAGTCCCAGGCACTGGAAAATGACTTCCTGACTGTTCCTAGAGATAAGACAAGCATTTGCATAAACTGTGCAAAACCTTTTCTTGTGTGCAAATCAGTGATTAAAGATGAAAGCAGCAGCGACACGCACCCATTACAATTTGTCAGCTTTGAAACTTCAGTGAGCAGGACTCCAAACCAAATTACATCAGAGTGGGACCCTTTTGGGATGCAATTACTAGCACAGAGGAGAGCAAGACAATTGCAGGATTAGGCACTTGAGTTTAAACTGGGACATTGCTGGCATTAACTAGAGCTTTTATTTCAGGATTTGGCTTGCTACAAGAACACCTGGCTGAGGTTACAGAACAGCATACTTTTGGAGACAAGTCTACACAGTACGCGTGGGGGCATTTATTTCCCCTGTCTGGTTGGCCTGTTTTGTTTGCTAGAGGAAAATCCAGTACACTGCTTGTAACCAACTCCTTTTATTAGATAAGAGAAAAGTAACGCACGTTTCCCATGGGCTCATTGCAAATCACAGAAGTTTTTGTTGCCTATGATTACACTCATTAAAGAAAGAAAAAAAAAAAAGAAACTGTCCCAGATTATTTCCTGCCAACCTGGCCTTCAGGAAAGAAACTTTTAATCTTCGGCCAGTTTCAGATACCTTGGCTGTACTGCAACTCTTCATGTTTACTTACGCAGAATATTTTACCAGATAATGCCCTGTGCATACAAATGGCACGTTTGAGGGAGGCCCTGCGGCAGGGACTTCACATGCCAATTTCACACAGGAGCCTTGGTTACAGGCATATCGTCTGGGCGATACCTTGGGAAAACCTGAAATCCTCTTCATATGAAATACAGTTTGGAACCAACTGCAGGGGAATTCTCTAGAAAATAGTTCCTATAAACAGGGTCATAATGTAATATGGTCAAACTGGGGTAAGGGTGGGGATTCAGAATATACGATGCATTTACTAGCACAGCAGGAATGAGCATTACCCGTTCATATAGTTCTTCCAAAAACTGTGGCAAAGCACTTTCCAGTGACAGCACAGCTGTTGGCCGTTACCAAAAATGCCATGCCAGGCTGGGTCTTTTTAACATTGCAATATTTGTTTGTCCCCCTTTAATGCCAAGGAGGGCACATAAATAATATATTACTTTTGCCAGACATAAAAGTTCCATTTTTAAGAAGATGCTACTAATTAGATAAGAAAACCAGGGAAAAGGATGATCTCGACTTGGGAGTGACAGCCTAAGGAAAATGTTCTGAATTTAAAACGTATTCTCATCAGAAAAGATAAATTTGTTCGTGAAACTGTCAAGTACTCACCACTTTCAATTTCTTCACAGCTTCCTCACATACATGCATCCCTCGAGACTCTTCCACCTCAACGTGCCCGAGGTACTGTGGGGAAGGGAAAGACTGGCGCATCAGTCATTGGCCTGACAGACAGCAAATCAATCAAATTCTGGATAGCTTTGGGTCCAGGTTACAGCAAGGCACTTCCTTATTTTGACATATTTACTACCCAGATTACACACAGCACAAGCCAAGAGGTCAACAAGTGCCACTAATCTGACTAACTCAAACAGACAGCCTTATCTAGCTCTGGAAAACTAAGGCACCATCAAAGAAAATTCATCCCCCACTCCCACCATCAGACCAGCCCTTCAGCTACACCTTCCTTTCTGCAGGGTGGGGGGCATTTATTTGGAGGGTACATCAAGATGTTGCTCACTAAGACACAGTCAGAAATAAACATATAGACAGACATACAGAAAAACAGACATACAAACACACAAACAGGTAAACAAACTGTTACGTTACGCATGTATGTAAGTTCAAATAAATAACTACATCAGGGTCTGCCTTTACAGCTGACACCAAGGCCACTCCATGGACAACCAATGGCACATTCTCATGTCTCGTCTCTCACTGAGAACAGTAGTCCATCATACTAAAGTTGGTATAGACACACAATTTGTTGGCAGATAAGGGCCGGTAGGCCCATCCAGTCTGCTCTGTTTTTCCCTGCCTATTCCTTACAGCTTGGACCCTATTTGGTCACTGGTGTCCCTCCCACCTTACTTATTATGCCTGTGTGCCTATCCCGCACATGCTTGAAGCTCCTCACTGTCTTCCCCCACCACCTCTTTTGGCAGGCTGTCCTAGGTGTCCACCACCCTTTCTGTGAAGAAATATTTCCTCACATCCCTCTTAAACTCCCCCCCCCACCTTCATTGCATGCCCCCATGTTCTGGTGCTTTTACTCCTTTGAAAGAGAGACCCCACCTAATCCTGTTCACCTCCATGAGGTACTTACAGGTCTCGATAATGCCCCCACTCGCTCTCCTCTCTTCTAGGGAGTACATGTTGACATACCACAGCCTCTCCTTGTATGGCTTCACATGCAACCCCCACACCATTTGGTAGCTCTCCTCTGGACTGCTTCCACCATCAATGTCCTTGCAGAGGTGTGACCTCTAGAACTGGATCCCTCCCAGTACTCTACCTGGAGTCTCACTAATAAGTGATACAGTGGTAACACCACCTCCCAGAGCACCCAAGCATCCCACTAGCCTTGCCTTGTCACACTGCCCTGTCACCTTTAGACCATCAGATATGATTACCCCAAGGTCCCTTCCTTTCGTGGTGACTGTAAGTACCTCCCATCCTTTTCCCACCCCAGGTGCATGACTTTGTACTTTTATGGTGCAGAAACCCACCCTAGACCACTCCTCTAGTTTCCCCAGATCCTTCTGTATTCTCTCCACCCCTTCCTGAATGTCCACCCAGCTGCAGATTTTTGTGTCGTCGACTCGTCACTCACTAGACCCTCTTATTTTAAGGTCCTTCTTGGTCAATTTTGTGTTGATAAACGCAGATGCCATTTAAAAGCAAAAATGTAAATTAAAGTATCACTGTATGTTCAATACTGTACTTGTTAGTAGCTCTTTTTATGTTTGCTTGCACGCATGTGCAAGAAACATAGTGCCTTCATCGGAGATTTCGGAGGTGTGTCACCTCCTCCTCCAATTCAGTCAGTGGGCTGGCAGGCACGGCCCCTGTAAGCCAATGCATTTTGGAGCTGTCTATGACACGCTCCAAAATGCAGTGGCATACAGTTGAAAGGGGGAGTTGACGCTGAGTGAGCACCAATAAGATATCGGCTGCTCACACACAGCTCCCCATGCACAGACAGTCGGCGCTCCGGGCATTGTGATAGCCGACGGGTGCCCAATCCTCGTCGGCTGAGCTCGGCCCCCACCCCAGTTGTGGTGCCACGCTGGGAGCCCACCCCAGCGTGGCAAGCACTGTAGTCCTCTGGCCAGCAGGGTGCCCAACTCCTCGCCGGCTGAACGCCCCCTGTTCTGTAGCACGCTGGGAGCCCACCCCAGCGCTGGCAAATGGTGCCGCGATTTTTTATTTTTTACAACGGGTGCCTTAACTCCGCCGGCTGAATGCCCCCCAAGTCCTTGTGCCACGCTGGAGAGCCCACCCCCAGCGCGGCAAACGCCCCACGACGCCTTTTTTGTTTTTGAACCTGTAAAATAAAACTGTCTGCCATGGGCGCTGCCTCCCAACCCCCCACAACCCGCACCCACCCACCGCGCACTCAGTTTTCATTACCCCAATTTACAGTTTCACCTCCCGACTCCGGCACACGATCTTTCGTGGACTGGGGAACACGCCTGCACTCTTCAAAGCCGACCGCGAACTGGAGTAAATGCCGGTAAGCTGTATAATGGGTTACATGGGGGTTTCAACTTATAGCATATCTCGGAGTTTTGGGAATTTTGTACCAAATTTTCAAATGGTTTTGGGACCCTTTCCTCATGAATTGTTCACTGTCATGGCAGGATTCGGTTCAAAGGTGATTTCGCGCAGTGACTCTGAAATCACCCTTCGGGCCTGAATACTGCCATGACAGTGACATCATTCATGAGCAGGGGTCCCAAAAACCTCATGTTGAAAATTTGGTGCCAAAATTCCAAAAAATGACTGTTTTACGAGGGTGCGATGCGCAGTTCCTACGCAGGCTTGTAAGTTCACGAAATTTCAATATTTTCACTCCAGATTTTCAACACTGCCATTTTACCACACCTTCTGAGTAGTACAGCTGTCATTTTTCACATCTCACCCAAAATGTGTTTCCACGCATGTAGCGCAGAATGGCGCAGTCAGTGTGCAAAATCAATGTACGGGACAAATTTAGAAAATCACAGTGACACTGTTCATGAGCAGAGGTCTTAAAATGGCTATGTTGAAAATTTGGTGAAAAAATTCCTAAAAATGACTGTTTTACGAGCGTGCGTTGCACAGCTCCTATGCACGCTCGTAAGTTCACGAATGTTCAATATTTTCACTCCAGATTTCCAACATTGCCATTTTACCACCTTCTTATGCAGTATAGCTGTCATTTTTCACATCTCACCCAAGCGTGTTTCCGCCCATGTGGCGCACAATGGCACAGTCGGTTGTGCGAAATCAATGAAGCAGGACAAATTAAAGAAAGCCACAGTGACACTGTTCATGAGCAAAGGTCTTAAAATGGCTATGTTTGAAAATCTGGTGAAAAAATTCCCTAAAAATGACTGTTTCACGAGGGTGCATTACGCAGTTCCTACACACACTCGTAGTTACATGAATTTTCAATATTTCACTCCAGATTTTCAACATTGCCATTTTACCACACCTCCTTATGAGCAGTATAGCTGTCATTTTCCATCTTACCCAAAATTTGTTTCCACCATATAGTGCACAATGGCGCAGTATGTGCAAAATCAATGTATGGGACACATTAAGAAAATCACAGTGACACTGTTCATGAGCAGAGGTCTTAAAATGGCTATGTTGAAAATTTGGTGAAAAAATTCCTAAAAATGACTGTTTTACGAGCGTGCGTTGCGCAGTTCCTATGCATGCTCGTAAGTTTGCAAATTTAATATTTTCACTCCAGATTTTCAACATTGCCATTTTATTACACTTCCTTATGAACAGTACAGCTGCCATTTTTCATATGTCGCCCAAAATGTGTTTTCGCACATGTAGCGCACAATGGTACTGTTGGTGTGCGAAAGCAATGTTTAGGACAGATTAAGAAAATCACAGTTACACTGTTCATGAGCAGATGTCTTAAAATGGCTATGTTGAAAATGTGGTGACAAAAGTCCATAAAATGACTGTTAAGAGTGAGCAATGCGCAGTTTCCACGCACCCTCGTAAGTTCATGACTTTGTAATATTTTCAGTCCAGATTTTCACCAGTGGCATTTTTTCACACTTCCTTATGAACAGTACAGCTGTCATTTTTCACAACATGGCTGAAGTGTGTTTTCACACTTTCAGCGCTGAGATGCATGGTCGCTGTGGGAAATCATTGTTCAGCACAGATAAAGAAAATCACAGTGACACTGTTCATGATCGGAGGCACCAAAATGCCTGAGTTGACAATCTGCTGTAAAATATCCCCAACCTAATTATATTCTGGTGTGTCGTTACAGTTTCTCTGTACGCTCATGACTTCACCATTTTTTTAAATATTTTTACTGCAGATTTGCAACATTGTCATTTTTTACACCTCCCCATGAACACTACAGCTGTCATTTTTTACATCCTGTTCAGAATGTTTTTGCACCTGTGGTGCTGAATACCGTACTCGCTGTGCATAAGCAGCTTTCGGCTAACAAGCTGATATTCCCCCTGTTCATGAGGTGGGGTCACAAAAAACATATTGAAAATTTGGAGTGAAAATACCAACTAATGCCTGAGGTATTAGGGTTTCCAACCATAACGCCAACCCTGTAGAGAATGACAGGCATCAGGGTGTGACTTGGGATTCTTGCCTGTAATGCTCATACCATTCCACACCCTGCAGCCAGTGAGAGACATTGAGGTATGCCTTGGGCTCTTCAGCCCCAAAGTTCACCTTATTCTCCTATCGCACCCACATCTCATACATTTCCTAATGAAATAAATTGCGCATAAGAACCAAAGACCCCAAGGAACACCGTGACACTTGTCAGTGTCTGCAGGGTGGGTGTGGTGAAATGGCGAGGACGTTATGCCTGATGACCCAAATGCACACCCCAATGCCTGTCACTCTCTGCAGGGTGGTGGTGGGGTTGGTTTCAGTTCAGTACTTCACTGCCATTCCTATTACGCAGCTCTGTAACTTCTACACTACCACTGCCAATGCCAGCAAGCAAACATTCGGCATTGACAAATGCTTGTTATATATCATCTCTGCCATAAGTCCTAAATATTAATACTCCTGCTATTCTTATCTGTGTATTAGATTATATCTGTTGGCAGTGTTTAACAATTGTTTCTTAGTGTCAGCCCCCTATGTAAAAGGGCTTATATTCCCCTTTTAGGTATCCCTTTCCCCTACTACACGAGCTAGGAAATGGGTTAGTGCTGGGGCATATTGTTCTGGACGCCTCAAGGTGGCAGCAGAGGGTAGGTTCAAAGGGTATATGAGGGGAATGACAGAAAGCATCTGGGCCTTTCCAGCCCAGGCATTGGGCCTGGAGCTGGGGGGTGTGGAGGCTGGAGCGTGAGTTAGGAGCAATGTGGGCAGAGTGGGAGCTCAGCGGTCCAGGAGGGCCAGTGGAGAAACCCTACAAAAGAGTACAGTTAGGACATTTTTTCCATGCGCCATGGTTGACAAGGAGTGGGGGTATGGCGCTCCATGGGGGAATAGGTAGCCAGGTCCTGCATCACATGGGGCTAGAGCAGTAGGAGGCTTAGCTGGCCAGGAGAGAGTAGGAGCCCTTAGGAAGCCCGTGTGTGTGTGTAATACCCCCAGGTCACCAGGGCTGGGAGAGAAGTGGCAGGGCCCTCCCAGGAGGGCAGCCGGTGGCAGTGGTTCCCCTCATACCCGGTGTGGCAGGGTGGCTTGGGGGGGGGGTAGAGTAAGCCAGGGGCCTTTCACCCAAGACATGGGGCCTGTTTGGAGGGACAGGTCCTGTGGCATCGGTACACTGAGGTCTGGGTGGGTCACAGGCTGAAAATGGCAGACCTCGGAGGGTAGCCCTCGTGCTGGAGCTTAATTCAAACCCAGGCGGTGAAAGCAGGGAAGTGGGCCTGGCAGGGACTCCCAAGGAAGTAAGACCTGCAGAGTCCCTGGAGTGAGTTTGAGCCATGTGCGGTAAGGCAGGTACTGAGGCAGGGCCGAGTGGCAGAGGCAGGTGTTGCCTTAGCAGTGGGAATAGTGCCAACTGCTGAAGGAGGGTCGAGGCCTGGGTCATCAGGAAAATTCCTGGATGCCCCTGAGGCTTGGGTCAGCACCCAGGGGGCCAGGTGGGGAAGGCCACTCGCTTTCCTGCACCAGAGTAAAAGGGGGGGATGACTAGTGCCAGTGTAAAAGAGAGTGACCCAAGGAGAAAGAGAAGGTTGGCTTACCAGATTCAAAGAAGCCAGGAGAATGCAGGGATCTGAGTTCAAGTAGGTCTCGGGTAGAGCACCTGAGAGGGATAGTAGATAGAGGAGAATCCTTGCGTGTGTCTGCCTAAATCCATTGTTTTCTGCTGCCTTAGTTCATCCAATCAGTATTTGTAAAATGTTGAATTGCCCCATGGAGCCACTTTATATATTTTTAATGACAAAGGTGACCCCTGTATCACTGGAATCATTTGCACTACAGGTGCAAAACAAAAGCCAGTTTGGGGAGGAAATAGTAGTTTGTGCATTATTTGACTGAGAGGGGGAAAGCCAATGAAATGAAATCCTTTGGCCCCCGTTTTGCAGTCTAATTAATTCTTCCATGAGTTGTATTCCAGTGGCATCATTCATCCAGCCTGATTGGGGCCGCAAGGGCTTCTGAGACAGCCAAGGTGCAGAGGGAGGTCCTGATCTGGTGCACAGCTCCGGGGAGGAAATCAAATGCCGAGAGAGAGAGAGGAGGTAAAGTGCACAGCTGTGGAAGACAACGAACAGGTAGGAGACCAACTGTTTCCCTACTGTTCTGAAGTACACAGGTCTCGAATGTTAGCGCTTAGGAGTGCTCTCCCTTTTCTGCCTCTGGGCCATCTGCGATAGTAAAAGTATGCCCCTAGACGGAGTGGGGGGTACATTCATTTTCTGTATTATGTGAATTTGTATCGTTACCCATAGTATGTTATCTGTCCTACCCAGGACCTCCTTGTAAATGAGCCTTGCTCAATGAAGCTTCTTCCTGATAAAATAAATACAAGAGAGACACACCTTGCCTCCAGTTCCTCAGCAGCATTACTTAAGAAGACATTGAAGGGTACCGGTCCCAATATTGATCCCTGTGGCACTTCGCTAGTCACTCTCTCAACCCCTGAGTATCTACCATTTACCACCACCCTCTGCCTCCTATCCCTTCAGCCAGTTTGATACCCAGCTTACCACTTTCTCCCCAAGGCCTTACTGAAGTCCAGATAGGCCACATTCACTGCCCTCCCTGATCCACCTCCCTAGTCACCCAGTCAATGAAATGTGTGAGGCTTGTTTAGCATGACCCCCGTGAAGCCATGGTTCCACAGCCCATCTGTCTCAGGGAATCCCTCAGTCTCTCCTTCAGCAAGGCCTCCATTAATTTCACAAAACTCCCAAGTGTAGTGTGGCCCTTTGCACCTGAAATTATAAACACACAACCGCTAGGGATCTGGCTCAATATTCTCAGGCAAAACTGAATCACCCCAAAGGAGATATATGATCCACTCAATGGTAAAACTAAGTATTTTATTTTCAAAATTCTGACCCACTACTCCAGACAATCAATGTGTCATGGTGCCCCTCGCCCCCAGCTTCTTCAGGCTCTCCATTGATTTCCCACCACAGAAACACAGAATTGGAGAGCAAATAAGGGCCGCTTGGCCCAGCCAAGCTGCCCAATTCCTTTTACTCCCGCACTATTACCACAAGACCATAATCAATCTACAGCTCTTTCTCCCTCCCCCCCTTCCTTTCCACTATGATTCCTTTGTACCTATCCCATGCACTCTTTGAATCCCACCACTGTTTTTGCCCCCGCCACCTCTGTTGGAGGACTGCTTCAGGAATCCACCACTCTTTCTATGAAGAAGGACTTCCTCACATCTCTCCTTGAATCTACCCCCCCAGCTTCATAATACCATTAACACATTGTAACACTGATGTGAGACTGACTCACCTGTAATTGCTAGCTTCCTCCTTGCTGCCGCTTTTGTGCAGAGGGATCACATCAGCCCTCCTCCAGTCCTCTGGAACTACACCCGTCTCCAACGAGTTATTGATCTCAGCTGCCAATCTGCCAGAATTCCTGACTCACAGCTGACCCCAGCATGGCAGCACGTCACAACTACCACTGGACCATCGGGCAGCCCTGCAGTTGCCTTCTTTAGCAATCCACTATATGCAATGAACCCAATTACTGCTCTACCTACCTACCCTGATCCATTGTAGCCTGTGATTGGCAGACTACCTAAACTTTAAAGTTATTGGAGTCAAAACCAGCAGAGGGAAACCAACCTTCACCATACAGAGTGCTCCCTCTGCTGCCCCCCAGAAAAATCTAACATCTGGAGCAAAACCTGAAGACTCACTGGGGAATTAGAAACACCTGATCAACTTTCCAATGACTATAGTTCCTCTTGCATTCATTCTGCAAGCTCAATATGTCCGTCTATAAAAAGGTTGGGGACCTACTCAACGAGTGTAAGCCTAGCCATACGAATCTTGTACACTGTAACTCATTCTGGTTCCTGTGTACTTCTTGTCCACAGTACATTTGTTTATTTGTTGTTTGGTGCCACCCCTAGAATCCTATTTTAAAATTAGATTCTGTATCTGAATGAGCTTTATACTGGAGAGAAAAATTCCAAAATAAAATCCAGTATATTTAGATATATACAAGCATGTAAATTCAAGAAAGAAAGCGATTACTGGTCCATCAAGTTCTTTCCTCACCAGCTCCTTGGGATTCCCGTCACTCCCTTTTCTTTGAGGTACTTATTTAGCTAAAGTTTGAAGGTAGAGACAGTGTCGACTGACACCAACTGCTCTACTGTCTGTCTGTCCCAAGTGCTCACCACTCATTCTGTGAAGTAGTTGTTCCTGATACTTCCCAAGAATCATCTTCTTTTTAAAGACACCGAGTGCCACCTTGTCTTCTCATACCCCCTTCACATGGAGAACAGTCCCAATTCTGCAAGTCGGTCCTCACAGACCATGATTTCCAAGACCTTAACAACTCTGGTGGCTGTTCTCTGCACCCTCTAAATCCTGTCTACATCTTTTCTCAGATATGGGAACCAGAACAGTATGCTACAGTCAAGATGGGGTCTCACTGGTGATATGTACCGGGGCATTATATATCTAGAACAGTTTTTGAAGCTGCTCTTGATGAACCCCATGATTTTATCTGCTTTGCTAGGTAGCTGCTGCCTGACACAGTTGCCCCCATTTAAAGGGGAACACTCAGCACAAACGGCCCCCACACTCAAGTGTGGGGCTGGTCCCAATGTGCACTTCGTGTGCAAAAACATTTTGCTTACTGTTTACTGTAGCATAATAGAGTGTACTGGACTAATTTTGCTTCGCTCTAGGCTGACATCTCTTGTTACCATAAATCCAAGAATCCCCAGCAACTGACATCAGACTAGTAGGCAGCAGTGGGAGATTCAACAGACTGCAGTGCATGTTAGGTCTTTTAAAATCTCTGATCAGTTGTTCTCCAGGGGCCAAGTACAGTCCTCTGTGGCTGTACTTAGCCAAGGGATGACAGCGGGACCACCAAACAAAAGACCAGAGCTTATATAAACTCTAACATGCACTGCAGGCTAGTGAGTCTCCCACTGCTGCCTACTGCTCTGATGTCAGCTGCACTGGATTCTGGGATTTGTAGTAACAGAAGATGTCAGCCTACAAGTAAGCACAATTAGTCTGATACACTCTACTCTACTCTACTACAGTAAACCAAAATGTTTTTACACACAAAGTGCACACTTGGACCAGTCCCACACTTGAGTGTGGGTCCCATGGTGCTGACTGCTCCCCTTTAAAGTTGTTGCTGGTCCTGCCAAGTTTCAAAAATCTCAGTGTTGTTCGGATAGTACTTTGCTTTCATATTTTTTCTGACCTTGATGCATCACTTTAAATTTTAAATGCTGAATTTCATCTGCCATTTTTCTAACCATTTTCCAAGCATGTCCAAGTCCCTCTGCATTTCATTAACCTCCTTCAGTGACTATCCTTCCGATTTTGGTGTCATCATAGAGGATAATGTATGGGCATGCATCGGTAACAGGTTTGTTAACTGGCGAGAGGTTGCCACGGCGACCATGTAAACCTCGAGAGCGAAGCTCGAGAGGTTTAGGTCGCCATGGCAACCTCTCGCCGGTTATTCAAACTGGTTGCTGATGTATGACCATACATTATATTTTATAGTGTATGGTCATGCATTTCTAGTGAAAAAAATAATCAGGATCCTTACTGTTGACATTTTAGTCACCGCCGCAGCTGTTCCGGGTCATGCTTTCACCACCGTGGCGGTTTCTGGAAGGCCATCAAGTCGTGTAGTGCACATGCGCAGAGCGATCCCCGTTGTTAACCTATTGATGTGACGTAGCATCGATAGGTTAACAACACTGGAACAGACAGACGATGGGTTAACGACCTTAGGAAACGATAATTTCCTAAGGTTAACAGCATTCTACCATGCATTGTAACAAACTTATATTTGTTTCGCGAGACTGGGAAAAAGGACTAGACAATACTGTATTTTCAGCCTCATCCCAAACTAACAGAAATTAAGCTAGTTTTTAAACTGTTGGTGGTATATACTTAAGTGATAACATTCAGTTAGCTAGAGTATACGAATGAATAACCAGTTGAAATGGCTGATTAAATGCTGAGGCCTGAAGTAAGTTATTGCACGTATACTTTGGTTAACTGAACGTTATTACTACTATACAACTAGAAATTTTGAACCCAGGATTTTAAAAGTGCTGTAGTAGTTTTTAAGTGATTTGCTCGTAGTCACACAAACCCAGTTCTCCAGGTTTGCAGTGCAGAGCTCTTAACCACTGCACAGAAATGGCTGAAGAGGAACATGTCTTTATTCCCCCTTTACTGTCTGCAGACTGAATGGATAATCTACTGTGGGTGTTGCCGTAATGTGGATAACCTACTGTGGGCATCGCCAGAAGGTTGATAACCTACTGTGGGCATGTCTAAAATGTGACTGTAGCAGTTTCTGGAATCATAACTGACAGTTTTCCTGTGTTCTGATTGACTTAGAACAGATACCTGTCGTATAATAAACAGTACTGGCCCCACCAGAGAACCTTGCAGGACTCCACAGGCCATCTGTTTCATGTGGATAGAGTTCCATTCATTATAACCATTCATTTCCTGCCCTGCAACCAGATTCTAATCCACTGTATTACATGACCAGTTATTTTATTCATTTATTTAGTTTTTGTTGACCAGGAAAGGAGGGCTAGACAATTCTGCCTATTTTCAGCCTTGTCCCAGGGAAGAGGGGAGATACAGGTGGTAACCAACTGAAATTGAACCAGATTAAGCTGTTGGTGGTATTTTTAGTGTTTGCCAAGGTTCTCATAGAAACATAGACTTTGACGGCAGATAAGGACCACTTGGCCCACCTAGTCTGCCCATTTCCCTACCTACAAGATAAGCTGCAGATCCTAGTTAACTAACAGCCTATTTCTTCCTACTCCCCACAAGAATTGCCTTATGTCTGTCCCATGCATTCTTGAATTTTCCCATAGTTTTAGAGCCCACAACCTCCTCCGGAAGGCTGTTCCATGCGTCCACCACCCTCTCTGTGAAAAAATACTTCCTCACACTGCCCCTGAGCCATCCCCCCTCTGTCTTCAAATTATGTCCCCTTGTTCTTGCACATCTCTTTTCCTGAAAGATGCTACCCTCTTGGACTTTGATGTTTCCACTGAGGTAAGTAAAAGTTTCTATCATGCCCCCCTCCCTCCCTCCTTTCCTCAATGGTATACTTATTAAGCTCTTTTAGTCTCTCCTCATATGGCTTCTCTTGCAGACCCTGCATGATTTTAGTTGTCCTCCTTTGGACTGCCTCCACCCTGTGTATGTCCATGCGGAAATGGGGTCTCCAGAACTGGACGCAATACTCCAGATGGGGTCTCACCAACTCTCTGTACAGAGAGATAACAACTTCCTGTTTCCTGCTGGTGATGCCTGCCCCTATACATCCCAGTATCTCCCCAGCCCTCCCTACTGCCTTTTCACATTGCTTGCTAACCTTAAGGTCATCTGATATGATTACCCCCAGGTCCCTTTCCATTTTTGTTGTTGTTACTACCTCCCCCTCATTGTGTAATCTTCCCTTGGGTTGTTGTTTCCCAGGTGCATTATTTTGCACTTCTCTGCACTGAATCCAAGCTGCCATACTTCTGACCATTCCTCCAACCTTGCCAAGTCCCTTCTCATCCTTCCCACACATCCTTGTGTATCAACCCTGTTGCAGATCTTTGCATCATCTACAAAGAGGCATACTTTTCTTTCCCACCCTCTGCAATGTCACTTATAAAGACATTAAAAAGGACTGGACCCAGTACTGAACCCTGCGGTACCCCACTAGTAACCCCAATTTCTTCAGAGTGGACTCCATTTACAATTACCTCCTGTGTCCTGTTGTCCAGCCATTGTTTTACCCAAGCTACCACCCTGGGACCCACTACCAGGCTGGTTAATTTGATTATTAATCTTTTGTGTGGGACTGTGTCAAATGCCTTGCTAAAGTCTAGGCAAGCCACGTCCACAGCCCCTCCCAGGTCCACTACTTTGATCACCCAGTCAAAGAAATCAATTAGATTCATCTGACTTGACCTTCCCGCTGTGAACCCATGCTGCCTTGGGTCCTGTGCCCCATTGGCCTCTACGTACTCAACAATTCTTTCCTTCAGAAGTGATTCCATCACTTTCCCTACCATAGAGGTCAAACTGACAGGTTTGTAGTTTCCTGCCTCTGTCTTGCGCCCACTTTTGTGAAGGGGAATCACATCTGCCTTCCTCCAGTCCTCAGGTACCACACCATCCTCCCATGATTTGTTAAAAAGGATGGCCAGTGGTGTCACTAGTTCTCCCCTGAATTATTTTAGAATTCTGGGGTGAATTCAGTCAGGCCCCATTGCTTTGTCCACATTCAGTTTTACAATTTCTTTCAGAACCCTTTCTTCTGTGAAATGACTGGGATCGACCCCCCTATCCAGAGTGCTACTGTTAATTGGATTAGGCACCTCCCCCTCCTCCTCTTTTGTGAATACTGAGCAGAAGTATTTGTTCAGTATCCCTACTTTTTCACTGTCCCTCTGACTGGCCTATAGTTCCCAGGATTGCCTGAAGCCTTTTTTGAATACTGGTACAACACAAGGCCCACCCTCTCATCATATCCAGACCTCACTGACTCAATCAATCAATCAATCAAATCTTTATTTATACAGGCGGTCACCATTGAGCAGAGCTCTTTTTCAAGGTGGACCTGTTTGAAACATGGACACAATTTATACAAGTGACATACATTAGTTACAGTACACAATATGGGCAATGCCCCAACACTGGGTTTATATACAAATATGCATAATATATAAGGTTTAGGATACTAGGTAGGTCTGGCTAGTAAGAAATAAAAGCAACAACATTCGAGAACTAAAGACCTCATGTATGCTTAAGACTAAATGTCGGCTGGCACTAGGAGGCAAGGAAAATTACAGAGCAGCATATATGGATTATATACCCTGGTGAACTAGAAGTTGTGGCTATCTGGGGGAAGTATGGCCGCAGTTTAGAGGCGGCTGTGATCATGGTTCAGACCTGGTAATGAGCCACGGGTGGTTTAGGAGTTGTTAGGGAACAAGCAAAGCAGTGGCAGATTTCACTTACTGTACTCGCGTATCGAGCCTTGAAGATGGGCATAGGTACAAGGGCGTCTAGTTTTAGGGACTTCTGTAAATTATTCCAAAGGGTTGGGAGCGTAAAGCTAATTGCCGCTCTACTGAAACGCAAGTTGAATATTATTGCTTTTAGATGTATTAAAGGGACACTGTCAGCTTTGCCCCTTCGTTTTATGAGTAAAGTGATCAGTGTGCCTCTTGGTACCCATCTATTCTAGATGCACCCCACAATTCCCCTACATGTACAAACTTCCAGCCTTTTGGCGGTTTTGAGATTTGTGCAAAAATATTTGGACACCGGGTCGACTAAAACTTCGCCCGCATCCGGGCTTACAGTGAGGTTCGGAACATGCCTCTGGCAGCGCTGTCCCAAACAGTGATTTTTCATAACAATGCGGGATCAGAATAATCTGCTGCCTCGTGCAGAAATAAAATGTTGCTGGTACCTCCGTCACAAACCAAGCGCTTAAAGTGCACAATTTTGAATTTCTAGTAGTTGCGAAATCTGCGCACCTGTGCTTCAGTAGTGTGCTCTTGCAAGCATACGCTGGGATCTCTGTTCATGCCACTGACACGCATGTGCGCGATTTCGGCAACAACGAGAAATTCAAAATTATGCAATGCAGAGCGCTCGTTTTTTTCTACGGAGACACCAGCAACGTTTTTATTTCAACATGAGGAGCAGACTTATTATTCTATCTCAGTTTTGTTCTGAAAAAATCACTGTTTGGGACAGCGCTTGTGCCAGAGGCGCGTTCCTGACCTCATTGTGCTTCCTGGACATGGGTGAGTTTTTGTCTGACCGAGTGTCTGAATATTTTTGCTCAAATCTCAAAAACCGGCCAAAAGGCTGTAAGTTTGTACATGTAGGGGCATTGTGGGGTGCATTTAGGATAGATGTGTGCCAAGAGGCACACTGCTCACTTTACTCATAAAACTAAGGGGAAAAGCTGACAGTGCCCCTTTAATTGTGTTGGGTCCAGTTTTGGCTCAACTGCCCATGAAATGAGTACATGTACTGTTCCATCTTCATGTTTTTCCCAGGTCTCTCTAACATAATTTGTGACTACTCGTTTAACCTGCTACCCATATCCTTTAGGGCGCTGCTGCCCTGTTATGTTGATTACTGTCTTCCATGCTTGTACCATGCTGTTATCTACCTTCTGCTTGTAATGTATACACCCGATGTTCTTGTATGGACCCTGTTATGCCTGATGTTCTTGAATGTACCTTGTAATCTCCTGGGTCACACCTGAAAATAGGCACTTGGCTGTCTAGTGGGCTTACCTGGTAAACAAAATCAAATAAATAAATTGCCATGGGGACAGATAGTAGATACCATGCACAAATATATTATACACTGCCAGCTCTTTTGCCTAGTGCTTGCCCATCCCCCAAACACTCACCCTGACTGGGAAGTTGCATTTGCCTTTCCGAACAGCTTCTTCATCTGCCTGCCACTGATGGGGCCGGCTGGCTTCAGGGATATACGTCTGCTTCTTACGCCGTAGGCTCTGTCTCAGCTTGTTCATTGCTCACCCTCACAACCTTTAAAATATCAATAAACAAACAAGACATGAGGAACAACATAAGGAGTCTAGCTGCACCTGCCTTATGGTACATATTTGAAAATATATGTCCAGTTTAGGGAAGCTGCCATCAGGAAATGGCCGAAGGACAAACAGTATTTACACACACACATCTGTCACATTTTCTACCCACACATCTCTAATCTCAGGTTATATCACCCACTTCAGCGGTCTGTTCTCAGGACATCTCTAGTCTCAGGTGATGGGTGTTCTCCCCCTTTACCTAGTTCCAGTTTCAGCAGATGTCAAACCTTTGGTGAAAGATTTTCTGCCCATCCCTAGTCTTAGACAATGTTACCCTTTCAGTGAAAGATTATGTTCCGGTCTCTAGTCTCAGGTGCTGTCACCTTTTTGGTGACATGGTCTCTCTCACTCTCTGCCCACCTCTGATCTGAAATGAAGTCAGTCTTTTTAGTCATGGGGGCTATCTACCTACCCGTAATGTCACTGTATGTCACCATTTCAGTGAAGGGTTCTTTGTACATCCCAAGTCTTAGATGCTGTCATCCATTTGTTGATGGGTTCTCTTTCTCTGCTCATCTCTAGTCTCAGGTGCTAGCATCCTCTTTCTCTGCCCATCTCTAGTCTCAGGTGCTAGCATCCTTCAATAAAGAGTTCTATCTCTGTTCTTCCCTAAAGACAGGTAACGGCACCCCTTCAGTGGTAGGCATTCTCTGCCCTTCCCTCATCTGGGGGAGTCTCCCTTCAGTGATGGGTTCTCTTGACATCCCTAGTATTAGGTGTTGTCATCCTCTCACATTTCACATGCACTGAACACATCTTCCATTTAGAAAAGGGGAAAAAATGAAAAAGCTGGCAATTATAAAATAATTACTTTGCTATTTTCTAATCCCCGACGCTTCCTTAAGAAATCACAAAACGAAGACTATAGATACAAAAATCCTCTTGGATGAACAGCTAATTTAGATAAGTAGCAGCAATTCTTTGTTTCCCAGCTGCACAAGTCATTAAGATTTCTTTTAATCAGTTATGCCTGTTAAGTTGCAGATTGCTGTGTCCCCATAGCCTTTTCTTTTCAAAGTTTCATTGTACTTAGCAAAGGCACCTGGGGACTCTTTGAAGAGTTCCTCTTGACAGCAGTGCTTTGCGACTCAGATAAACAGAAGTAAAAGTCCACAAAGGATGTTTATCTCTTGCACCGCAGATGCTCAGAGATACATCACTGATTAAAACAATGTGATGGGAATGGGAGACATACTCTTCAAAGCAATTTTTGATTTACAGCAAAATATTCTCTGATGGCATCAGCAGAACACAAGAAAGTTCCTCCAAAATTTAAATTTCCTTGCATCCTATTTTCTAGTAGACATTTTGCATGCAGTTTGGCCCTGCAGGCTTTATCTGTTCCAGCAGCTTTTCCTGACTTCAAGTCACAGTCCTCTGCTTGTGACGTCAGAATCATTTCCATGGACACAGGCTGTGATGTCACAGCAGAGGATTAGGACTTCAAGGCAGGAAAGGCAGCAGGAACAGAAGAGGTCTATGAGGCAGATTCCCTGCAAATGTCTTAACTCTTTACTACCTTAAGCATTTTTTAATCTGAGCTTTCCAGTGCATAAAATACAGCATATACAGTCCTGAAATACAAACTTTTTTGGAATGCTATGAGCTTTGTGAATTGCTAATGCCAACTGACAGTGTTTTGCTGAAAACTGGAAACTCACTGCAGTGTGCAGATACTCAGGTTACACAGCTTGGAGCCGAGAGAAGGACCATCTCCCTCAGTCACTTCAATTCTGCACCTCATCTGCTTTTCCACCCTCTTCCTCCTCCTCCTTGGTGGGGTGGCTTGTCAAGAAAGCTGCCCCAGAAGTCCAGGTGTAAAGCAGAACTCCGAATGAAAAGGGGGGCAAGGGGTACAGCTCTTGTCTACTGAAGTACGATACTGGAGTCCTGCTGCAAAGAAAGGACCAAGTCACAACACATAGCCCCCGCAGAACCAAAGCATCTCCTGCCCAGATCCTGGGAGCTGTTGTACCAGACACTAGAAAGGGCTCGGAATTATACGCACAGAAACACATAACCTGTCATTTTTTTTTTTTTAGAAAAATAAAATATAGTTGTTTGGGGTTTATAGGATCACACACATCCAAACCTATTTGCAGCAGAAATCCCATTATTAGCTTTGTCAGACGACGGAGACAGGAACACTGTTGTGTTACACTGCAGAAACAGGCATGGCCAGAACTACCACAACTCAGAATATAATAGTTTAAGGGTTCAGCTACTGAACAAAAAATGGTCTCTTGTGTCTCCCAAGATCTCATTCCACCCCTTCACCCACACACACATTCACACTAAGGATTGTATAATTTCTATTTCCATTCCCCCTCACCTTTACTTCCATGGATCCTCTGTTTCCCACTTAGACATTGGGCACATATCACAGCTACATCCTTTCTCAGAGGGGCTGCCTTCAGTTCCAATATCTCTCCTTGGTTAGTCAGCAAGGGGAAGGGCAATACAAATGCCAGGTGGATTGTGCCCCGTCCCCATGGGCCATGAGCCAAGTGCCTCACCTCCATGAAGGACTGCATCAGTTCATCTAGGGGCCTGCATCAAGATCTAATAACCAAGGCAGTGAAAGGCTGGCAGTCATCTCCACCTTACAGCAGAAGCAAAGAGCTATATTGACAAGGAGACATCAGATGCATTTGCACACACACAGGGTTTTAGCACCATCACAGCTCCTGAGTGTGGAGTGCAGTGCTGTAGCCATTTCTCATGTGTCCACACTGAGGGGCTGTACAGCACTGCTGCTACCCCAGCCCCCGACCTTTATTTACTTTCTCTCTGCTGGCTCCCAGCCCTGCAAGCGCATCCATCACTGCAGGTAGGGGGCAAACGTCCACACAGGAACTAAAAACTCCTGCAGTGTTTCAGTTCCATAACCCTGTAGTGTTTTCAAATGTGCTGAAACATATCCACCCACAACTCTCCCAGACATATCTTTACATAGCTGCCGGGACTGGATCAGCAACTCTGTACCACTCATAACTGTATATGTAAACAGATCTTTTGTCACATCCACAGATGCCAATTTGCCGGCCCAACGGTATCACTCGGAGGAATAATGCGGTCTAGTAATCTACTGAAGGGAACTGAAAAGAGGACCAGGACATTGCCCAGGCCAAAAGTAGATGCCCTGTGACTGTGCAACGGGAGAAGCTCCATTAGATGTTGCTGCTATTTGGGTTTCTTACCTCTTCCTAAATAACAGAAATTCCTATAATTTTGCATTTCTATAAAGCAAACTTGCTACTAATGGTTGGTTGTGGTACCATTCAGTATTCAACTCACTTCAATTTTATTTGTAAAAAGCGCTTTTCAAAAGCCAAAACGCTTGTACATACATACAGAATAAAATATTAACTTATCCAATTAAAATATATAATAAAAGAAGAAGCAAAACTAACAGTCATCGACAAATGCTAAACTAAACAAATATGTCTTTAGGGCAGATGTGAAGGACTCAGCGGTCAGGCACTCTCTAACCCGACAGGGTAGAGAGTTCCACAGGGTTGGAGCCAAAAAGGAAAAGGTTTTAGCCCCAAAGTCTTCAAATGACCCTGGGAACCTCTAGGAATGCCTCATCAGCGGAGTGGACGGAGGGGGCAGTAGGGGCAGAGGAGATCTTGAAAATAGTCAGCAGTCAACAGGCACTAGGTAGAAGGGGAAAGAGAACATGGTAGGGGCAAACAGCACAATTTATGGATTATTAGCTAACTAGACTAGAAATCTGTGGTTCTCCTTAGCAGAAAACCACCTGCATCTCCCAAAGTACCACAGTTCCACACTTTGTCATCAAATGGTAATAAAGTAACTGTATAGTTATTGTAAAAAAAAAATATATATATATTTGAATCAATGTTTAAAAATGTATATTCTGTGAATTTCATGTTTTTTTTTGTGTACATCTAATTAAAAAATACCAGAAAAAGGTTGTGGTGCTCTTTGACAGAATACCACTTGTAGGTTTCTGCATATGTGACACGAGCTATTTGGGGATTTGTTCCTTTCCATTGTATCAACATTACTTGCAGTATATCACAGAATATCAGAAACCTGCCAGCAGAAAAGGACCATTCGGCCCATCGAGTCTGCCCTAAAGAGACAGCCCACCCTCTCCTGCCCTTTTACTTCCTTCCCCACAGCCCTCTCTCTCCTCCCCTTCCTAGTCCCATGTAGTTACCCCACGCCCTTTTGAATTTCTCCACCATATCCACCTCCACTACCCATCCCGGCAACCTATTCCATGGCCCTACAACCCTTTGTAAGAAGTAACACCCCCTTACATCCCCCAAAATCTACCCCCCTCCAGCTTGAGTGCATGACCTCTGGTGTTTTTGTTTTCGCTCAGTGTGAAGATGCTAGCCCCTTTACCCTTATTTATTCCCTTCATGTACCTGAAAACTTCCACCATATCCCCTTTTCCCTTCTCATCTCCAGTGTATACAGACGAAGCTCCTCTAGCCTCTCCCCATATGGGCTTCCTTGCATCCCCTGGATCACCTTGGTCACCCTTCTCTGGATATTGTGATACATTAGAATTGTATCAACTGAACAAATCTGAAACTGTGTCAGCCTGACTCCAAGCTTTAATATGCCTTTAAATTAAATTTCTAGCCCTAGTGGTTCCAAAGTTAGCATTTCTAAAGATCATTTATTTGAGAAGGGTTAACTTTTGAATTGTTAGGGCTAGATATTTAGTTTTTTAATTGAAAGTTTGGAGTTAGGATGTCACAAATAGGATCTATCGATACGGTATCAATACTGTTTAAAAGTATATTTATGTATTTTAAGTATTTTGATAAATATTTTGCCTGGCTCTTTCAAAACTTGTTTGAAACATTTTCAACTTTTCTAATTTTTGGTTTACAATCAAAAAAAAAAAAAAAAGATTTAGGCAATTTTTATAACCCTAACTTACAAAAATGAAGCAATCCCATTACAAAAAAATGTCAAAACTCTTTCATTTATTGTTTAGTAATTCCATATATTTTAGGTAATAAATAAAATAATACTGCACCAAAAGCTCCTTGTAAATCAGAAGTGCTTTACAGTGCTACTCCCTTGCCTGGTATAGCGAGACCCAGAGGTTTGCTGCACTGGTGGAATAGGACACAATGGCACAGCAAGATTCAGGTGTGTGTGTGTGTGTGTGTTTGTGAACTGGCCCAATGATTTCAACTGAGAGGTCAAAATGTTTGGGTCCTGAATTTCCCATCTTGAACCTGAACACTCTGCACTAGTGTGCATATGCCAAATCCAATGCTTATGGGCCATAACTAGCCCAAACCATTGAGGGCCGAAGCCCAAACCATTTATAGCACAGCAGGAACTTCTCCAAATTCCTATTAACCTACAGATTCCCATCACTGTTTTGAGTATGGAAACAATAGTTTTTAATGTTATTTATTGTGAGTTGTGTGTTTGCATTGTTGTATTGGTTATTCTTCAGGACAGTATTTGCCTATTGTTTAATCTGCTTGATATATGTATTATAAATCATGTTGTTCTCCCTATGACCTTCCCCCCCCAAGACACACTGTGAGATACATAGATACATAGACAGTGTCGGCAGATAAGGGCCTATGGCCCACCCAGTCTGCCCATTTGAGCTTGTAAGTTCAGTTTGTTTTCCTAGAAGTCTGTTGCCCCTTACCCCTGACCTCCAGAATTCCTTTATGTCTATCCCATGCATTCTTAAATCCTGTGATTGTTTCAGCCCCCACCACTTCCTCTGGCAGGGTGTTCCACTCCTCCACCACCCGTTCTGTGAAGAAATTCTTTCATGTTTCCTCTGAATCGTCCCTCCCTCCAACTTCATCCCATGCCCTCTAGTCCTGGAACATCTTTTCACTTAAAATAGTGTTTTCCTGCACCCTGTTCCTCCCTGTAAGATACTTATACGTCTCTATCATATCCCCTCTCTCCCTCCTCTCCTCCAGGGAGTACATGTTCAGTTCCTTCAACCTGTCTTCATAGGACTTGTGATACAATCCGTGCACTATCTTTGTTGCCCTCCTCTGAACCTTCTCTACCCTGTCTATGTCCTTACGTAGGTATGGTCTCAGGGGCGTCATTTCAGCAAAATCATAGTGGTAGCAAGGTGAAGGGGGGGGTACGAGGTGGGCGGGGCCAGACAGGGTGGCATTTGTCAATGTGACATAGAGCTAGTTACCAAGTAATTTAAAAATGTGTATGAACTGGATAGTAAAGTTTGAATATAAATCTGAAATCGGTCATTACAGATGTTGATTCAAATTAAATAGCCAGTTTTCATCAGATTATGGAATCAGTATAATGAGTCCCATTCCTCAACTGTACAAAAACTAAACAATATTATAATGTATGGTAGAACGTTGTAATAGGTAGAAATCTACCTTTTATAACAACGTTTTACCATCGATGTGATGTGATGTAACAATCTTGTTAACCCTGCCGATGGTACGTCACATCGAAGGTTAAGAACCGGGGACAGTCTGGGCATGTGCTAACTGGATCGACAGTTTAAAATGGTCAGCAGCGGTGAGGGCAATAGCGCATGTGACTGAAACAAAACTGTAGTAAGGAACTGCTTTCTGTCTTAAAACCTAAATGGTACCATACACTAAAATATAGCATGGTACATGATGATTAACCATTTTTTTAATAATCGAGGTGCCATGGCGACTTAAACCTCTCGAGCCGCTCTCGAGGAGGTTTACATGGTGCATCCTAACCCCCTCGATGGTTAACAAACTGGTTAACCATCGATGACCATACATTATGCTCTATATAATGTATTGGTAGCCCTTATTACCCACTGAAATCAAACAGATTACAACCTTGTAATCCTACTGTTGTGATGTGAGAACCTTATAAACCTATCACATCTATGTCATAGCAGTGGGTTTTCAAAACAGAATTTCAGTGTAATTCAGTATCCACACCCAGAATGTGATTGTTAGTCTCAGTACAGTATTCAAATAACATTCCAACTGTCACAGTTAACTGTTACTGAGTCTAGCAATCACTATGTCTGATAGAGATTTTAACTCTGGTGCTATTCTGGCCCGCTGTCATTCAGTCCGTGTATCCTAATAATGTAGAAATGCCTGGCAGGTCAGAGGAAAGAGAATATTTGGGTCAGAAAAATGACAGAAATGTGAATCAATGTATTTGGAAGGACACATATTGGGAAGGCAAAGATGACTAGAACAAGGGTTACCTGTTAAGGCACAGAACAAACGTCAAGAAAGTAAAGTAATTTCTGTTCTGATATAAGCAGCCCTGTGCTGGGGAGAATTATTGCCTAAAAATACACTAAACTGCACCATTTAGCTCCTAAATTTTCAAACTTATGGGGAGCATGCCCTGGACCCCTAGAAATATTTGAATCCCAACAAATCCTGGCTATGCCCCTGGTTTAACCTTATGCAGTTAACACTTGCACATCTCTTTGGGCCTATTGCCAGTGAGAAAAACAGACAGAATGATAGAAGCAGCAGGAAACTTTTATTTATAAAGAGCAAAATGATTGAAGTTTTGAGACCTGCCTTTATGGGTTTGTGCCACTTTGAAAATATATGAAATTTAGATATAAATTACAGAAGCATGAGAGCAAATTGCTATTACAATTTATATTTTGAACCCAGCTTTTAGAAAACCACTATTAAAATTAAATTAGCTAATTCTGTCATCACACAAACATGCACAGCATATGATACCAGCCTTTGAAGATATGTCTCCTAGAATACAAAATTGAATTATGTTTTACTGATCAAAGTATTTATTTATTTATTGAATCTCAGCTAACACCTTTGAGCTAAAAGCTCATTTACAAAGGTTCCACGTCATACAATAGACAAGGTATGTAGACATTACAAAACAGATAGGGTATATACAGCAGGCAAGTACCTTATGATACATATAGATACAGATTCAAGTAAGTACAGTTAAAATACATCAGGTAGGAGAGGTCAACTTTCTTGCAACAGTACTAAGAGCACACCTAAGATGGACAAGCAATTTATAGTGGTAGCTGAGCTTTACAGCTGCAGGTAGAGTTATGGAGGTTCAGAAGTGGTGAAGACCAAAGGAGGGGAGGACAGAACAGAGAGAGCAGGGGAGGGTGGGGCAAAGATAAAGGGGTGGCAGAATAAGGGGTTGAGTAGTCAGAGGGGTGGGATTGGATAGGATCTACCTAGGTTACATAAGTAGGTGATAGAGCAGGGCTGGGTAATGGGGGAGAGGGAAAGGAAGGGTTTTAAAGTGGGGGAGTGAGGGAGGGGAAACGGGAGGGGTAAATACTGGGGATTAATATTTGTGAAGAGAAAGCAGGAAGGTGGGGAATAAAGAGGGGACATGGGGGTAAGTGCTCAGTGGGGTCACACCAGGCAGGGGAGGAAGTGGGGGGTTGATGCTATGTAGGACAGATAAGCTATCAATAACAGTAGGATTAGGCACAGGTGACACAGTCGCAGCTGCTAAATATGGCAATTATTACATTAGAATTTGATGGATAATGGGCCTTGAAGTTGGTAACTAAATAAGATAAAATGGTGGGGTTTGTTGATTTGTCAGTGTAGGCAAATGTATCCACTGTAAAGGCAAACTGGTAGTACTACAGTAAATGTAATTTGTGCCATACAGCTAGTTAGTACCCCTTGTGTAACACCACTGTGAATATGACCACTTAATAAAGGACCTGGCCCACTGGTTCCTTTCTACACCTCCTGCCTTAATTATGGGTAATTTGCGCACCAATCGCCTTCTTTCTAGATCAAGACCTGTTGGGGGATATTAAGCCCAAAGCTATGTTTTTAGAAATGATCAGAACCTGAAAAAAGTGCTGATATGAATCTTTTACAGAAACTAGCACAGGTTCCTCTGGAAGGTTCTGATCATACCTGAACTGGTTCTTCCATCCTTAATTTAGAGACTCTCTTTAGGCCAATTATGTTTGAACTATTTTTGAGAGAGCAATGTGTAGTTAATGACAGCAGAATGATCAGGATTTCTGAGCAAATGCTGTTTGAAGTGGATATAAATTGGCTTAAGCTGAATATGATCACTTCAAAATTGTTGTTTTCCTGGCAAGAGAAACTAATCAAGTTAGCAAGACAAGAGATGATTAGTTAAGGATAGTATACTACAGACAGGTGGGGTGCCACCATATACCATCAGTACACCACCACCTTTACAATGCTGCATCAGTAGAGCACCAGATTTTGGTGAATATCATTTATGGCAACCTCTGTGCCAACTTTCTGAGGTCTGCACCTCTGGGTTGTATATTTAGTATGGGAAGTGTTGGGGCACAGCCACCCTCAAGGGAGGTGTAGGAGGAGGAGCACAGTCAGCCACAAACAGAGAGGTCACCATTAGTGACAATTGCTGAAATCTGGCACTGTATTGACACGGTGCCTGAGATGCAGTGGAACCAGGTGCCACCGAGCACAGAAGCAACCTTACTCTCTTGTTGATCTTGCTATGTACTAAAAAGAAAAAGTGTCCTAACACTCCCAAACTCTTATTAGATCCTGTCCTGGTATTAATCATTTTTTTTTCAAAAGTGCTGCCCCCACACAAACTCTTGAGCCCAAGTAGGACTGGCTGAAATAATCTTGGAATTTAATTTTTTACCATTTTGATCTAGTCACCAAACGTTTAAAATTTGTTATAAAAGAGGGAGAATACAGAGTTTTAAGAGTTGATTATTAAATTATTTTATCATATCATTTAAACTTTAAATGATATGATAAAATAATTCTTTATGATCAGCTCTTAAAAATACTGTATTTACCCTCTCTTTTTATTAGCAATAAAATGTTTACATGTCAAGATGACTGTTTTCCACTTTATAAAATATCTGACTGCTCTCTAAAGCAACAACATTGATTGAATTAAGAAAGGGTAACAGGGTCAGATGTTTAATCACCAAGGAGAGGATTTGTGATCTACAGACAAACTTACTGTAGCAAGGGAAATAAAATACAGCTGGGACTAAGATGAAGATACAGGCAGACTCAGTTAATGTTCTTTAATTGGGACTAAGAAAATAAATTGACTCTTGCTGGCAGACTCAGTGGAGACTAGAAAGGTAGCAAAGAAGAGGAGCTGGCAAAGTCAGCTGAGCCTGAGACATCACTACAAGGAGTAAGAAGAGGTGCAGGACTCGGAGCTTAGTTACACTGGCAGACTCAGTAGATGCACCTTAAATAAATGAAAGTGAAGGACTGAAGGTAATTCCCATTAGCTGACTCACAACTGTGAAAACAAGTGAGAAAAATGTCGAACCTGCCAGCAGGCAGCTGCTTACCTTTGGTGGGTGATGCTGGCTGGCTGTGCTGACGCGCTCTCTTCTGCTACTGCAGCTACTCACCTCACTCCCGCTCCTCCGAGGCTCCTGCTGGCTGCTCTGCTCTGCTGCCGGTGCGGCGTGTGCCGCCCGCCCAGACTGAAGAGGACACTTAAACGCCACCACACCACCCGGAGAGTCCGCCATTTGTAGGCCCCAGCCTGCCTAATAAACCAACCTCCATCCTCTCAAACCTAACCCCACCTAGAGTGCTCGAATCACCACCCAGCCCAGTCCACTCACTCTACTTAACTCCCCCAACCACTGCCAGGCCTTCTCCATTTGCAACCCGTGCTTGCTGGCACTGCCTGGTGGTGTGTGTATCCCGCCTGCTTCCCAACAGACAATGCAATGAAACTGCTTGGTGCCCTCGCTCGCTTGATTCCCGAATCCATCCTCACTCACGGAATCACTCAAGAGTTGACACACTTGTCTCCGCCTCTTAAGCGCTACCCTCCCAGCCAATCACAGTGGCGTAAGTGGATTTGTTAACCCCCCAACCAACCAGTCACAAAGATTTTTTTGGGCGGGGGGGGTGCGGGAAAACCAAGCAGACAGAAGGCACCATCCGTGATCTGTGCCAGTTTTAATTAATATGAAGCCAGCGCAAACAGAGTACTCCCTGAAACCTACTCTCAGCACAAGCGCACGGACTTGTAACACTGCTGGGGAAGCAAAAAAAAAGTGTTTTTTTAATTCAGCTGGCCAGCTATAGCCAAGCACGTCTATTTTAATTAAGCCATTGCAAGGGCAGACAGGGGTCGCAAGCCCTGTCATAGGGGTTGCAAAATTTTCATAGGGCTACAATGCACTTCTGGCGAATTTCTGTAAATGACGCCCCTGTATGGTCTCCAGAACTGTACACTGTACTCCAGGTGGGGCCTCACTAGTGTCTTGTATAGCGGAATTATGACTTCCTTTCCTGCTGGTGATGCCCCTGCCTATACATCACAGCATCCTATTTGCTTTACCTGCTGCCTTGTCACACTGTTTCCTCACCTTGAGGTCATCAGAGATGACAACCCCAAGATCCCTTCCTGCTTGGTGCATGCTATATCCTCACCCCCAACTGATATATTGTGCCAGGGTTTTTGTGCCCCATATGCATTATCTTGCACTTCTTGCATTGAATTTCAACTGCAAACCCCTGACCATTCTTCAAGTTTGTGCAGGTCGCTTATTCTGTCTACACCCTCTGGTGTGTCTACTCTGTTACAGAGTTTTGTGTCATCAGCGAACAGTGAAATTCTGCCTTCTAGGTCCCACGCAATATCACTGATGAAGATGTTGAATAGGACCGGTCCCAGCACTGATCCCTGTGGTACCCCACTGGTCACTCTTCCCTCTGTGGAGTGACAGCCATTTACCACCACCCTCTGTGTCCTGCCACCCAGCCAGTTACCTACCCACCACACTACTGTCCTGCCCACACCCATATTCCCCAGTTTGTGTAACAGTCTTCCATGTGGCACAGTGTCAAATGAGCAATTTGTTGTTCAGTGTGCCCTTCCTGGTGAAACATTTCAATAAATAAATAAATGTTTACAGACCCTATTGACACCCTGAAGCATATACACCATGCAAGACACCACAGCTGTTCAAGGGTCCGACAATGGCCAAATAACTCCCCCGCTAATCAGGATAAATATTCCGAGTTTGTGGGGGGGGGAGGGGTTGGACTTTCCTGCAGAGCCATCTGTATCTCTGACTGCAGTGGGATCTCAGCAGAGTTACAATCCACACCATACTGTCTCACCTGCCACAGCCCTACATGGCAAGCCTTCTCTTGTTATTTTTGTCTGTAAGAATAAAACACACCTCCACTCTTGAAGAAACAGGAAATGGGTTTCCTTGTATCTTTTACTGAAGCAGACCTCAGAAAAGAGAGATCAAGGATCAGTATTTCAGAAATACTGACAAGGACTACCTTTACACTAGTAGGATTAAAACCCAAGCAAAAAAAATGCTGGTCTCTGGGTAAATGAAAAGAAGAAGTGGGTTGCCAGAAGATCTGGAGGCCTGACTGGAAAGCTGAATTACTTAACAGTAGCTCTTCAAAATAATGTATTCCATAGACCAGACCGTAAAGCAACTGACATCAGAACCCTCTAGAAGACTTTTACAGATGGGCCATCCAAGTTGCCATAGGTCTGTACCACCTATTATTACTTGGGCAGGCCCAATACTTTTCTTTCAGTTCTTGTTGGTAATGAACAGAGTTCCATCTACTGGCAGAAGAGGACAAAGCATCATACCATGATGTTCCAAGAATCCTGTTGAACCTAATCATATCAGAAAAGGCAGGAGGGAAGCAGAAGCATGCAGGCTGATAGGAACCAGAAGGCCGATCATGCAGTGATTCTGAAAGGAAACCTCAGCACTTCTCCTCACGGGGGTGGAGGAAGGATACTGTGTGACTCTACGGAGGAGATTCTCCTGAAGGTGTACTGTTCACTGATAAATAATGCAACTGTCTTCTTCGAGGATACCACCTCCATACAGCCACAAACACTGGACAAGCACAAAGCAGTACCTAACATGAAACAGAGGAGGAGCAAGTCCCCCTAGGTCAGCAGACCATGATACACAGCCAAATCAAATCTATCTTTCTTATGAGATATCAGATTCTGACTGTAGCACTTAGTAAACACATGGATGTTACTCCAGGTGGCAGCAGTACAGACATCAGCCACAGGCATCGACTGAGAACAAGCCACATAAGCAGCCATGCCCCTAGTGGCATGCACAGTGACCATGCCTGGCAAGTCTTGACTAAATATTTGGTAACTGAATCTAATAGGGAATGAGATCCACCTGGAAATACATCGCTGGAAAACTGGTTTCTCCAGTGACTGAGGATCAAAGGAAACAAATTCTTGGGGAGACTGCCAATATCCTTGGCGTGAGCTAGGTAAATACTGATCCCCATGAGAATGTTCAGAGAATGCAGGAGGATCTCCACTGGGTTCTCGGGGGTTTGAAAATTATACCAGAAGGTTGATGGACTAGTTTAAATTAAACTCAGCCATCACCTTTGGCAGAAACTTAGGATGGTTCCTAAGCAGTACCTGGTCCTTATCAAAGGTCAGGTAAGGCAGGTCAACTGCCCACGCCTGCAGCTCTGAGACCCAGCAAGCAGAGCTAAGGGCCTCCAATGACACTGTTCTTCCATTTAAGAAACAAGGTTGCAGGTGCCCACAGGCTGAAAAGAAATTGCAGTCAGGACACCAAGGACCACGTTAATGTCCAAAGCCAGCACCAGTTTGCGAACCTCTGGGTATGTGTGATGGATGCCCTTCAAGTATATCTGAGGAACAGTATTCTCATCAATGTTTGCATAAAAAGCTGAAATGGCTGATAAATGCACCTTAATGGAAGAATATTGCAACCCAGACTGATAAAGGTGGAGAAGGTTTTACAAGACCCTCTGGACAGACAATGAAATGGGTCCACAAACCTGGACTGATATCAGATAGTGAACTGCTTTCATTTACGAGAGTAACTGTGTCAAGTGGAAGATGTTCTGGCTGCCAGGAGAACAACTAACAGAGGTCTACTCTTGAGAGATGCAAAAATGGGCAGGCTCTACCTTCTCAGGATTGGGACTGGAACTACTTGAGAAGGAGGCAAAACTGTCATCATCCTAGTGAGTGCCAGCATCAAAACCAAATGTGCCATCAATGGAGTGGGCAACAGTGCTGGGCCTCCAGAATCAGATTCCACATTGGAAATGGGGACAGGAGGTGGGCCATCGATCATGTTTCGGCTTAATTTTGGATTTATTCTTTTCCATGGAATCAGGGCCTGCCACTGTACAGCCTCTCTGCACCAGGCCGGCCTGTCTGTTTTGGCGGTGGACTTGGTGGATGGAGCCTGGGGGACAGTTGTCGAAAGCTTCAACGAGACTGAGTGTGACCTCAGTGCTGTTGCTTCTGTGTAGCCCTCATACTTCTGCTTATAAGAAAGATGCCATGAGGAGATTTTTTGCTTGAATGCAGTTCTGCCTTTCTCTTGGGTGGTTTCATACCAAAGTCAGTGAAGTAGCAGGGATGTCTTATTGGGAACTGCATGGCCATCCTTTTCCAACTTTTTCAGAAGGACTTCAACTAGTCCCTTTCTTCTGATCTTCCGAGAGACCTTCATAAAGACCTGGTAGATTGTACAAAGTTTCATGCTGTCACCTATTACCAGACACTCAAAGCAGTGGTCATGCGCATCAGTGTTAAAGAGTCACTGACGCCTCAAGAAGAACTTTGAAAAACATAATGTTTGGATGTAAAGCAGCTTATATTTCTCATTAGCTCTTTATTTCTTATCCACATTATTCATTACTAAGGCCAAATGCATGAAAACAGGATAGCTGTTCCTTGAGGGTTCATCAGCTCCCATTGCTTCTTCTCAACTTGATGTCATAATACTCTGCTTGTGATATTACAGTTACTCCGATGGCAACAGACTATGATGTCACAACAGAACATTATGCTTTCAAGTAGGGGATAAGCTATAGAGGCAGATGAACTCTAAAGCCATGTTTACATGGCGGCAGCACTGTGGCTTGTGCGCCACTCCCTTCCCGATCTGCTGGCTGCATTCACATTTACACAGCCCGCCCTCATAGTGCTGAAGGTCACTCTGAGGAGGGGCTATGAATTCACCACAGGGTGATCAAAAAACAGCCTTTGTAGCAGAGCGAGCACAGTAAAGCGTTCACACTGCCATTTAATGCACTCGCTCCGCTACTGATCCCACAACTGAGTCAGATCAAAAAAATGATCCGACAGGCTCTTAAGCTGCTCCTGACAATGTTTACACAGCCGACTTTGCAGCGCATCGACCAGTGTGCATGGGTTGATGCGCTGCAAAGTCAGTAGTGTAAACGTGGCTTACAGATCTTGTTTTTGTGGGAATTTCTTCAGTAATAAATGACAGAGAGGAAATTCTATAGAAATCTGAAGAAGATAATTGAAATATCAGCTGAATTGTGTCCAAATATTATGTTTTCTAAAGTTTTCCAAAAGGCATCAGCTGCTCTTTAACTATCTTGTTGTTGCACTTAAAACAACAAAAAAGTGTCCTACTCATGGCTGGTGGCAGCTTCGACAACAGAACCACCAGAGAAAACCAAACACACAGCAGCAATGACTCCAAAGAGGTGATGCCGCGAACCCAGAAAGATAAATAAAGCCAGTATTAGAATGCAAAACCGCTTCAACAAACAAGGACGCCGAGGATTGAGTCTCTGCAGGATCCAGCGTTTACTCAATGGCAGGTGAAAAAGAACTAAAGTGGATGTGGCTTGCTCACATTTTGTGGGCAATGCTGGCATACAGCATTGGTGGCCCTAGCTGCTGAAGCCTCCCAGAGGGTCCTGTCACCGGTGGCTTACAGTCTAATGCGCATGGCTCCATGGAAGATATATCCTCAAAAAGTATCACTTTTTAGGGGCTTCAAGCATGTGTAGGATAGACACAGGGGAAATATTAGTAAACTAGCAGGGAGGGGTGAGGGTCACCAGAGATCAGTGAAGGTCTGCAGAGGCAGATTAGACAGGGACCATCTGGGCAAACTGGGTGGGCCAAACAGTCCTTTTCTGCTAACAAATTTTGTGTTTCTATGTTTTGCATTGAGGAGGCACTACCAAATGTTTTTCTCGACTTTTTGGCCCCCAAAATATGACAGCAACATTTGAAAGACTGAAAATACTTACAGTACCTGCCTGTTGCTGCTCAGGTTGTAAGATTTTTCTGGAGACAGTTATGATTTTGGGTTTTTGCTGGAAGCCATTTAGTTAGATTCACCAAATAAATCCCAAAGACAAACATGCAGTTACACTTAGCATGTCACATGTGTGGTCATCAGGTTACTATTTAAATGGCAACAGTTCTGTGATATGTTTTCTGTCACTGGACTGTTGATCTATAAAGTAGCAGTGCAACGAGAAATGTCTTCCCAAAAAACAAAGTTTCAGCTATGATAAATAAGAATATTAGCATACTTGTCAAATCTACTTTTCTAGGTACCACCTATGGTGTGCACAATGATATATAACATGCTAACATACATATATATATATTTTTAATTTTTTTTTATTCTCACGATCCTAACCCTTGACAGGTCTACAATGCTACTTCTAAGCCAATTGTGGTGCCCATCCTTTTTTTCTTGAGAAAAAAAAAATTATTAACACTTATAAAATATTCACTATTTGGTGGAACTAGAACATTGTACTAACAAATAAACCTGGAAGATGCCCAGAATTTATAGTGAAAAAAAGACATGGTCAAACAAATATCGTTGCACTGCTGCATTAAGAACATCCACACAGCTTCAGCCTTTTTAATCACATGGTCACATTTTGGGGTGCAAAGACACTAGTAGATCAAGCTATACAGTAATGTAGCACCCACAGTCTCTTTAGGCCAGAAAACAATAGCTGTTTAACCTAATCTGAGTTTTAAAAGGGAATACATGTCATTGTAATGATAAATCTGCTACCCTCACAACAACAATTCTATATCTGCCCATGCCCAAAAGGGAAGGAAAAGTGTGACATTGCCTCTTTAAGAACCATCCAGCTGCACTTGTGTAACAGGACTGTAGACTGTTTCAATTTGAGTTGGAAGGCGGCAGTGCTGCAGGCCAAATGAGCCAACTGTGACAGAGCTAGCAATGGCCTGATTCTATAAAGACTGGCCTCAGGCCACTGCTTATTTGAAGCTCTGCACCAGAGAGGAAGAGCACCTTTCCAAGTGGCTTTCCGCTCCGCAAGCACCACAGCCAGCAGTTTCATCAACCAAGTATTATTCTGTAGATTACAATTTTTTTTTCCTTGTCTACCTCTGCTAGCTGCTCTTCTGAACCTTCAAACATCCCCCCACAAACATCTACTAGACTGGACTCTCAGCAGCACACCATTCTCACATGGGAGGAGGTGGGTTTGTGCGGTGTATTTTTTTTTTCTGGACAGGTTGACCCAGAACTCAGCCAAGAATCCCCAACAAAGGCTTGCCTCATCATACTCCCAGCACGAATTATTTCATAGTGAATGAAAAACAGCTGGGTACCCAATTTCATCTCAAGAGAGTGCCTCCGTCACTGTTTATCCATGTTTGATCCAAAACACATTCTCACAATATTTCCCGTTAAGCTGCACTGAAACATCTGGACTCTAAATTCCTCTTGGTCTCGATTTAAGTTTCAGATTTCCCATGAAGGAAAACTGTAGCACACCCTCTGCCTCCTGATCTATGGGGGTCCACTGCTTGTTTGGCCTCAATATGGCTCTCTTATGTCCCAGGATCTGGAAAGCAATGCAAAACTCACAAACCTCTCAACAATTTTTAACCTTTAAAAAACAGTCCCCCCCCGCCAAACATGGCAAACTGTGAGAATGAACATAACGGCCTGCCTCACCCCCCTTTACTCCTTCCCTCTAGTGTTCATATAGTTATGAAAACAAAACTTACGATTCTAGTGGTGCAGTGCAGAAT
Organism: Neoceratodus forsteri; assembly: GCA_016271365.2. Lineage (NCBI taxonomy): Eukaryota > Metazoa > Chordata > Ceratodontiformes > Ceratodontidae > Neoceratodus > Neoceratodus forsteri. The sequence goes on along the minus strand of CM057450.1, from coordinate 492,157,330 downwards.
ATGGCCCTGGCTCTGAAATTAGTTAGTGCTCTATATATGAAGGGGAATAGACTGCGGTACAGACTGCTGCCCTGCAGAATATAACATTCTTGTAATAATACATAACGATAAATAGGATAACAGAGATATTTGGAGCTAAAACTTAAAAGAGACAGAAGAAGGGCATCACATAAGAGAGAGAGAGAGAGAGAAAGAAATGGAGAGGGGGGGGTGAAATCATGTTGGAAAACATTATGAAGGCCAGATTATGTTCCTCTAGCCCACTGAGCTGAGTGATGTCATCGGTGATATAGCACTACTGTGAAGAGGGCTGGAGCTGCGCTATCATAGCCAATCTCCACCATTTGGGGTGTAACTGTATAGCAGGAAAAAGGTTCCATACAGCGAGGGGAGGATGGAGTCATGGGATACAAGCATCAGAAAGCAGGAAGTACAAAATGCTTATGACAGCAGGGCTCCCAGATGTACAGGGATACTTGTATTTTACAGGGAAGTAGTGCAATCTACAGGAAAATCGTTCCCATAGGCTTGCACTGGGTATACAGGAAATTACAGCAATTCGGCTTCCATAGGACATAATGTAAGCTAGAAGAAAATAAATTGCCCAAGAGATACAAGGAAAATATCAGACTGATCTGGGAGCCCTGTGATGGTCTCAGTGGAAAGAAGGGAGTTCCCCGTGTATTCCCTCAGATCCGCTCCAGCATCACTTTCCTACAATTTCACTTTCAGTATGCTTTGGCTGTGCCCCAACAGAGCATAGTCAGACAGGCATTTCTTTTTTTTTTTGGTTTTGTTTTATTTTCCCACCACGCTTTAGATTAGGTGCACAGGTCAGGGTGGTTAGCTCCTCCAGTTTCTGTAACACATTCCCCACTCCCTTACTGACTGCCAGATCTAAACTAAATTACAGACTCGTCTGAGCTGAGCAGCCCCACTGGCCCGAGGCTGAACCCACAACTTTCAACTCCGAATGAAGCAGCAATCCCAGCTACTGTAGCATTCTGCCAGAAAGACAGCAATCGAGACATTCCTGCTTCTCCCATCTCTGAATATGGAACATTGGCCAGTAAGACTGTCAGTGCCAAATTCAGAATTCTTTTTGCCTCATGTGTCCCTACTCCCTTTACTTGACGGTCTGTGTGCCCGGCCCAGAGACTGCCTAAACTCATTCCACATGTTGTGACTTGACAGCGACTTTGATCCCTTGGGTCTGGGGGTAATTTAAACCCAGATTCCTGACATTCAAGCAGAACCACACCCTCAAACATCTGTGGAAATCAAAAGAACATCTTTATTTGGGGATGGTTGTTGGGTGACTTAAGTTTAGTAAGACGGGAACCATATGCTAAAGAAACACAAGGTACAATTCAAGATTTGCCAAAGAAAACCATGCACTAGCAGTTTCACTGGAGTTTGCTATATACCATGTTCTTTAATAAAGATACCTAAGACGTGCACAAGGGGAATAAAAAACAACATGTGTGACTAAGAAGTTTGGGACAGGAAAGTACATTTGAAATATACATATGTATCTTATAGACACAACTATATCTAAACTCAATCAATCAAGCAACACAATTGATCAGTTTATTCAAATGTGTTGAAAAGGACAGACCATTGAGCATAACTCAATTGCCATGGCAACTGGACATTGCTGAAAACAGGTTACAGCAGTCTTATGTCAATGAATGCTAGCATGGATAATACAATGTTACAGAATACAGTTACAATTAAACGATAAGATAATGGATGCAGGAAGGCAAGGCAAATTTATTTGTTTGGTGCCCATCCTGGGCGCTCAGCACCGTATAAGCAGGATAAGTAAGTAATAACCACAACAGGGTGTGCATTATAGGATTTTAATTCACACTCCTGGAGTGTAGTACAGCACGAGGCCAAAGGCCGAGTGTCTTTATGCCCCTGGGAAGTGCATTAAAATCCTATGATGCACACCCTGAAGGGGCATATTACACATAAAATGGCTCTAAGTAGGTTTTTGGGGGGAGGAGAAGGAGACCTGGCACCTGAGCGTGCGTTTACAGAGATTTAATGCACAGTCAGGTGATGTCTTTCAGTCAATTAAATTTTTAGATTTTTTTCTTACCATTTTATAGAAATATTTAAAATACATACAGCATAATAAAAACATGTCAAGAAAGGAGATGTGGTAAAGATTAAAAATACACCAAACCTAAAATTGTTATAACAAACTAAATGGTTCCAAAAGCCATATTCAATATGTTGGGTTTTTAACAAATCCTTCAAAAGTTTCAGTGAAGAAGCCCCTCTAGTTTCCACAGGAGGTGAATTCCACAAAATAGGCGCAGCAATGCAAAAGGTCCTATCCCCAGCAGATATAAAATGGGACCAAAGAATCATGAGGAGCCCTTCCTCAGATGAATAAAGGGGATGGACGGCCATGTAGAAAGTCGGGAGGTCTTTCAGATAACCACGGCCCAAATCATGCAGAGCTTTGTATGTCAGCAAACTTATCTTGAAGCTGATGTGCCACCTCACTGGCAGCCAGTGCAGTTCCCGGAGATCCGGTGTGATGTGCATGGAAGGGAAGTCCCACCAATCAGCCAGCCTGCCAAGTTCTGCACCAGCTCCAAGCAAAGCATCACCCCTACTGACAGCCCTAGGTAAACAGCACTGCAGTAGTCCACATGGGAGGCAACGAAAGCATGCAACAGTGTTTCCAGGCTGGTGGGCACAAGATAGGCTCAGAGCTGAGTGATATTATGCAGATAACAAACAGGAAGGACAGGTGCATGTACATGTGGCTCCGCTGGTATGAGAACCTTTTTGCTGCAACTGCACTCCCCTTATTATAAAGGCGTTTTTAATCTGCACTATGATCTGTCTTGGGTCTGGTGCTTTTCTCTGTGTGTGAGTGTCTCTTATCTTGGTAGCTGAACAGGAAAATGGATTCACTATACAAGGCAATAATCCAGTTGTGGAGTGGCTTAAGTATGTGTCCAGAGGTAGAGTACTTTATTTCCATGAGACAACTGTATTTGTGCCGAAGACCGTGAATCCACGACCACATTACTGGTACTATGCTACATGTCAAAAAAAAAAAAAGATTTTTATTCTGCACCTGTCCCAGAATCAGAATGCAAGGTGGAATGGTGACATCAATACTGAAATGTCACTGTCAATAAACCGACAGCAGTGCTGTCACTAATGTCCTTTTATTGAGAATAAAATGACTGCTGTGAGTTTGCTGTAGGATAAACTGTTTGTAGCTCTACTTTCTGATTGGAAGAGATGGTTCACATGTAGTATAAAATATTAGTACTCCAAAGTATTTATTTATTTATTTATTTATTGTGATCGCGTATTGACACCTTTTGAGAACAAGCTCATTACGTAGGTCCTACGTCAGAGTTAGACAAACAGTGAAAGCATAAGTGATTGCTGTTAAGCAGCAAGAATTAAATATGAAGTAAACTATACTTGCAATGTTAAACTTAGGCAAGTAAGGTAACAAGACATCAAGTTGGCATTGTACAATGAATGTAAAAATACAATTAGAAGCATGAGAGTGAGGTAGTAAAGGTATAACCGGTAAGACAGGCTAAGACACACATAATAGATAGGAAGACTTACTTAGGGAAGGCCGAATACATCGAGAGAGAGACTCTGGCTACAAAGGATATATGGGGAAGAGGATATTTTACAAGTTGTCGAAACAGGTCCAGGTAGCAGACAACTTAGGGATGAAAACTGGGGGGACATATAGAGGGAGGATTGAAGGGAGATGTGTTAGAGGAGTGGATAACTAGGGGAAAATTGCTTTGGAAGGCCAAGGAAATTAGGAACCAAGAGTAGAAAAACATTGGGCCATCTAATGGTTGCCCTAGGAGGAGAGTATACAAGTGCCAAGCCCCTGTAAGAGTGAAGGGATTAGTGAAAGCAGTCACAGCTGGAATTTGCAACAAGATGGTTCTTTAGCTTTTGTTTGAACGGGCCTAACGTGGCTACGGAAGAAATGTCCGGGGGTAAGGAGTTAAGCCAGTATGGAGCATGATGGGAGAAAGCCCTCTGTCCTTGAGAGGTACCACAGTGTGGGATTTTGAAAACCATACTGTCAGTACTTCTGGTGCAGTGATTATCGTCGTGCTGGGTGAGGAGCTTCTGTATCCCAGGGGGCACCAGGCCTAGACTTATTTTTTTAGCCATCAGACAGGTTTGGAATGTTAGCCTTCCTTCAAACTGGAGCCAGTCTGTCTTAACATACAAGTCACATGTATGTGTGAATCTTGCCAAACCGGTTGCAAGGCGGCAGGCTTTGTTTAGTGCCACTATAATCCTGCAGAATGCAGTGTTAGTTGCGGAGTCATAGATGATTAGACCATAGTCTATAAGCGAGACCACCGAACTAAGGATAGCTAGAGTAACAGCCTCCGTGGTCAGACTATTTTTATGTCTGTATAGAAGACTTATGTGCCAATTAACTGCCTTAACTGTATTGTCTATGCGGTAGCCATAAGTCAAAGCACTGTCAACTGTTACCTCTAAGTATTTTAAAGTGCGAGACGAGTTCCAAAGGTGTCCCAACCTTATTTGTGATGTTAAAAGGGTAACTATGGTGTCTATTGTGGGAGCTACAGAACAACACTGTTTTTGTTTTCTTTAGAGTTCAAGATAAGTTTTTGCTCACTGAACCAACTTTCTACCTTTGAAAAACTCATCTGGAGATTTATTTCCAGTTACTTTGGGTCAGGATCACTCACGAACAGGACTGTATCGTCTGCACAGAGCAGAATTTGGCACTGACAGGAGTATGGGAGCTGGTTTAGGAACATACTGAATAATAACGGACCCAATATAGATCCTTGGGGGACACCAGATTGGACAGGTCTGCTAGTAGATAGGATGTCCACAATCTTCACTCGCTGTGAGCGGTTTGAAAGGTAGCTCTCAAACCAATCAACAGTGTTGCATGCAAGCCCAATGGACCCCAATTGTTCAAGCAGAAGGACATGATTAACTGTATCAAATGCTCCCGATAGATCGATAAAAATGCACTAACAAGGGCGCCCTGATCCAGGGAGTTGTGGATATGACCTGTAATCTCATGCAAAGCAGTAGTGATGCTGTGTGCTAAGAAAGAGCAAGGTTGGCTAGTAACAGTAGAATTCCATTATTACAATGATTTACAGGTTCTCTGTTCCCAGAGGCTTCTGCATATTAACTTTCTAGCATCCAGTACCTCCAGTGAGGCCCATTCAATTATCCAGAGGGATAGATGGATGCAACAATGACAGGGAGTCACAGCAAGGTTTGAAGAATGCAGGCAGGGAGTGCCAGCATTTTGGACACCTATTGCTAAAGTTGTATCTGCCCATTACAACTGTACTGAGGGGAAGGCAAGTTCACTGCCAGTGGAGGACCTGATGTTAGCCCTGCTCCTCTTACTGCAAACAGGTTCAGTGACGTGACCTGGCACTGAGTTGCACAGGTAGTTTAGCATCAGCTGGGCTACGTGCAGTGCCATACATTTCGGGGGTAGTACCAAAAACAAGTTACAGAGAGGCATGCACATGAGACACAGTCAAACTTTGTTGGCTTATAGTATGTTTATTTTGGGGCCAGAAAAATGAAAAACACGAATGCCAGACTGTCGGTTTCAGGATGTGTAGAATGTCAGGAAGACAAGGACCAAAGCACCAATGTCAACATTTTATTCCTCTGACCAGAGCTGATCTCATACAAAAAGATAACTATCACTTCTCTGGCTGTCAGTGATGTTTTAAAAAACTACCAAGACCACTCTCCTTTCAAGGCACTGGAGTTGGATCTTGCTCCCTTGCAGGTCAGAACACAACTGCCTATAATCAAAAAACTCCCCTTTCATAGCCCTCCCATCATCACATGATCTGTTGGTCACATGGTCTAAACCATAATTACCTGAAATACAATTCTTCACACAGGATACTTAAACACAGGAATGAGGAACATAGCATTCTGGCAAGGGAGGTAAATGGCTGAGCGACATGGTGTTCTGCAAGACATTTGGGCCCCAATACTGAAACAGGAGCACAAGCACAGCATCAATATTTGCGCTGTTCTTGCGCCTGCCCCAGTGGCTGCTATACTCAGTCGGATAGCACAGCAACATTATCTGACTCAATACTGGACCGTGTCAGTGCAGCGCTAAGTGAAACTGTGCTGCCCTGACACAGACCTCGGCTGTATATAGCAAACAGGGAATAGCGCCACCCAAAATGGAGAGTGCCAACACCGCTGTAGGCTATATTCAGCCACAACATGCAAAAGAGCCCATTTGCAAGGCGCTAAGGGGCCATTTGTATGCACACAGTGGCCCATTAGCGCCCATTCTGCTGTGTAACTGCAGAATTCCCTGGTGTCTAGTGGCCTCCCCAACCCCTAGTCATCCGTTCCAAGCAATGTGACAGATCTCTGGTGTCTAGTGGCCTCCTCAACCCTCTGGTCACCTGTTCCAAGTAATGTGACAGATCCCTGGTGTCTATTGGCAACCCCCACACCCATTCCGAGTAATGTGACATATTCCTGCTGTCTAGTGGCACCCCTACCCCCGATCAGCTGTTCTAAGTAATGTGACATATCCTTTGTGTCTAGTGGCAACCCCACCTCCTTATCATCTGTTCCAAGTAATGTGACATACCCCTGGTGTCTAGTGGCACCCCAACCCCCCCCCCAAGTCGTCCATTCCAAGTATGTCCAGTGGCACCCCCACCTCTGCAATAGTGCCAAATAATTGACATTTCTCTGGCATCTAGTGGTAGCCCCCACCCCTGGTCATTTGTTTATGAGTATGAATTCCATGATGTCCAGTGGTCCCCGCTCCCCCTAAACTCCCATTGACATATGTAAGAGTAATCACTGGTGGTCCAGCATTCCCTCACCCACCCTACCTATTTACATACCACCACCCATCACCCCGGAAGGGTGTCAAGTCAACATTCAGTGAGTCCTGATATGACAACCAGCACAGACCTCCTTCCACCTCCTTGGCTGACTGCTATATCAGCCGTCAGTGAGCACACACATATACTGTATACATGCTCACTGATGGCTCATACGGCAGCCAGCAGAGGAGGTGAGATGAAGGCTGTGCCGGTTGCCCTGGTAAGGGGTGTGTGTGATGGGTGGTGGTATGTGAACGGCAGGGCAGGTGGGGGGATGCTGGACCACCAATGATTACTCTTACTTATGTCAACAGGAGTTTGGAAGGGGTGGGGGAACCACTGGACACCAGGGTGTTCATATTTGTTGTAAACGGTGACTGGGGTGAAGTACATACCACAGATATGTCACATTACTTGGAATGGGTGATCGGGAGGGGGTTCTACTAGACATCAGGGATACGTCACATTATTTGAGACGGGTGGTTGAAGGGTGGGGGTGCCACTAGACACCAGAAATATGTCACATAACTTGGAACGTGTGACCAGGGGGTGCGGGGGGGGGGTGTCACTAGATGCCAGGGATATCTATACCAATTATGGAACGGAAGCAGGCAGCTGCAGTACAGCCTCTCTGTGTTCAGAAAGGCGGTGACGCACTGGTAAGAGGTGGTTTTTGGTGGTGGTAATTAGCACCAATGGGGGCTGTTTACCACTACCACAAACCTTTGCCCTGATATGCATGGGGGGGGACCCTCATCTGCATAGGTGCAGTAGAATCATTGCACTTTGGTGCTGCAGGATTGCGCTGGTGCTCCCAGGGTTTCCGAATATGAGCCAATTGGGAGTGCCAGTACAATTCTGGATTAATGCACCCAAAAATCCTATTTGTTGGTGCGCTAATGTTTGAATATCCGACCCTTGTACAACAGAGAAATCATTCTAATTAATGAAAACTTCCCTTTCCTTTTTTTTTCCTTAGCTTTTCTTTCTAACTCTGCCTCTGGCCCTGTCCCCTGGCTGGGAGTTCTGTATGAATGGGCAGTCTGAGGCAGGCTGTCCTTTAGAACACAGTGGTCAACAGGCAAGTATGAACAGGAAAGGTACAGTAAGGTCATTTTCTTCTGCTGTTTGTTTGAATTAACCCAGGTCCTTTTATAACGTTTATGGGTCCATTTGGAGGGCCTCTTATGCATATAAGAGTGTTGCCTTAGGACCAGAGGACTGCAAACCAAAGGAGAACAGTTCTGTCGTCCTAAGGACGCAGGAGATGACACTCCTATATCCATAAGGAATCCTCCAAATGGACCCATAATGGACCATAAACTTATTATAGATCATTAACTATATTACATTTTAAAAAATCATTTTTTTCTTACTTAAAATGCTGATGGCACAAGTGGTCAGAGAGAAGCCCTTTACAGTGGCTCAGCGCGTGAGGTACTCTTACCTCACGCATAACTGAAGGGAAGGCTGTGATTGGTCGGGGACACTCTCGCGATCTATAATGTCTTAATTATGCTTTTTGTTTTGTCTTTGTTCTTTTACAGGTTCCTCTGCCATTACACCTTTTAACTGGCAGGATAAAAAACTTTTTGTAAATAATATATAAATGCTACTATGCATGCAGTAGATTTACACGGATGAGAAAGGACACGTAAGAAAAGACGAGGGAGGAAAAAAGTGTAAACTAGGCCAGGGGCCTCAGTCCATCATACAGTTGACAGTGGTGAGTGTCCCTGCAAGCAGCTAAAATGAATCTGATGAGTCTATTGCATGCAGTAACTGAAAGTGCCATAGGAAATAACACAAACAAGCCACATAGAATGCTTGAAGTGGCAGCGACAGACAGTAAGGAGCGAACTGCCGAGCAGCCAGCAGTGGTGAGGGCTTTAGTGAATGGGATGGAGACCGACACACACACACTAGCGGCATTGCTGCTGGACTGAAGCAGAAGCCACAGACAGCTTACAGCCAGCTGCCGAGCAGCCAGCAGCTGTTAAGGCTTTGCTGGAATGGCGATGTGTGTGTGTGTGGGGGAGAACAGACACACACACACTCTAGCGGGATTGTAAGGGTGTTGCTCTCCTCCCAGTTCACCGATAGTCACGCTCACTCTTAAGTACTGGCATTGGAAGGCTATTGTTTCATGGGGGGGGAGACACACAGAGAGACAGACATACAGACGTCCTGGTTCACCGATACTCATGCTCCACAGCCAGTTAAGTCACTTCACACTCGGAAGCACGGTCCCCATAGCCATACCCCCAGCACACAGTGCTCATTCCCAATGCCAACCATGGATTAAGTCTCCAAGGCGTGGATTACTTGGGAATTAATCCATGGTCAGGTGATCTGTCTTCACCAATCAGCACCGAGGACTGTACATAGCCATATTACAAGTGTGTTTATGTATATCCATGCAGATATAGATTATGCTGTTGGAAATGTCTTTTAGTACAACTATATAAATGCACAGTATAATAACCCTTTAATTCCAGACTACTTTATTCTTTCCCTTTACTGCACCTTCATATCCCTGCTCCGAAATAACCAACAAATTAAAATCCAAATTTCCCACCCATCTATATCAAAACACTGCCCCTAAACAGTAAAAACCTACCCTGTTTGTTTTAAACCACTAAGATGAGAAATGTTTTAAATAATGATAGTCAAATGTTCTTGCTCCTTGACCAGCAAGGCCAGTAGGAAGCATTCATCCCCACAATCTGGCATGGGTGCAGGTGGTGGACACAGGGACAAGCATGCTGTCCTTCCGCCCTGGTGGCTGTCATTTTTCCTCTGTACTGCCCTCTGACCCTTGCCTTCTCACCTCCCTTGGAACCATACAGGCACCCCAGAGTAGGCTTGCACGCGGGCGCGCGCACACACACACACACACACACACACACACACACACACACACACAGTTAGCAACCAGCACAGGAGGCCGCTGTGGTGGTGGAATAGGGCATCCACTATCCCTGGGTTGGGACAGGGTGTCCTTCCCAACCTGGCCACTCCAGCATAAGTGAGCCTTGTCTACTGCTCAGCCTGGGTTGCCTCAAGTCCACTGTTGCCCAACCACCCAACAGATAGCAATACACAACTTGGCTTCAGTACCTCAGATAGCCAATCTGAACCAGTTAGTCTCCCCTACCAGCCACCGTTGCCCAACCACTTAACAGACAGCAATACATAACTTGGCTTCAGTACCTCACACAGCCAATCTGAACCAGTTAGTCTCCCCTACCAGCCACCGTTGCCCGACCATCCAACAGCTAGCAATAAGCAACTTGGCTTCAGTACCTGAGACAGCCAATCAGTGTGCGCTGTCTTGGGTGGTCCAATCATGGGCAGTTTTACTTTGGCAGTGACATGCAGTCCCACATCATCTTGGCAGGATATATTAAAAACAATCTTCAGGATCTCACCCACTCACTGTCCTGACCGGGGTTTACTACTGCTTCTGCTGCTGTGGAAGGGGATCAGGAAGATGTCATGTTGGGAAGACACCACTACTGTTAAATGCGGCTGCTTCCCACCTGCTGCACTCAAACACAATGCAGCTGACCACTGCCAACTAGAGACAAGAACTGAGAAGGAAATGGGACACAACAGTGATGATGCTGATCAAAATCTTCATGGTGGAGGGTCCCACAGTTTGAATGGATGACATGCACTGTGGCCAAGACATTGAAGCTGTCTTCAAGCAAGAGGGGAAGCCAGCAGACCGAGAAAGCCACAGGTATTCTTTTCTGTTCTCTGCCCAGATTTACGACGGCATAACAAAGTGCCGAAGCCCAACACCCAAGAGCCCAAAAATTATAGCCTGACAGTCAGTATCCCAACAGTTAGGAACTGCCCATGGCGGAGTTTTTTTCTGTGTTTCGGGGGGCTTCACCCCCTGCACCCTCCTCATTTACGATTGCCAACTCTGCCATGGGCAATTCCCAACTGTCAGGATACCAACTGTGGGGCTATAATTTTTGGGCTCCTGGGTGTCGGGCTTCAACATTTCGGTATGCCGTAATACTTCCCTCTGCCCCGTCGGTCTCCATGCTGCTGCAAAGCATTTTAACTTTGTCCACGATAGATGGCACTAAATATGGGGCATGATCTCTTATTTTGTAGCTAAGTAAGAGTCTCTTACTTAGCTCTAAAATCCAGGAAAATACACCATTTACATCAGTGTGAGGCAGGGATGTTCAAACACCCAGAAATTACCTTTGAAATTTTTGTTCAAGTCACAGGCTATCCTGGTTTTGCTGGGATCGTCCCGTTTTTTCAGTACCCTGTCCTGGGAAATAAGAAATTCTGCCCAGGACATTCAAAGTCCCGGTTTTGGAATGTGCTATTATTTGCGCAGTGCAAAAGTCCCTGGTTTGCTGTAGAAAAACCATTGTTTAATAGTGTAATTTAGAGTAAACAATGACTTTTCTGCAGGATTTCTCCCTTATTTCCCCTGGATTATGCAAAAATGTACCTGCAGACCTTGGTCCACCACAGGGAGTCACACGTTTTAATTTTCTTTCCTCTCCAGTCCCAGCATGTTTGGCTGTGGCGCTAAGGCAATGGGGGCAGGGTAGGGAGAGGCAGCCAGGGCTGGGCTGCTCACTGACTGGCGGCTAAACTGCCTCTGCCACGTGGTTGGATAGATATGCTTCTACTACTCCTCCCCCTGGTAGACTGCATGACTACTGACCTCCTCCAGTCTCAGACTTCTCCTAGTAGTGCGATCGTCAGATCTGAGCTGCCAGCACATGTTGAACTTGTTTCCTGTGGACTGCGGCTCCTCAAAGTCCAACTACTCCACTGAATCTGCCCCCTTGGCTGCCAGAAATTGCCCTACCTAGTGCCAGAACCTCTCGTCTCTCCAGCTGTCAGAGCACTACCAGCACAGCAGATCGGGCCGTGGGCCCACGGCCTGCCTGCCTGGAGTGAATGCGGACGTAACAACATCTAGGGCAGCAGTCGAAGAATTTCAGCCAGGTCCTCTCTCCGAGTCTTGCTTGCTGGTCGGACTGGAGCCAGATGGCTGATCATCAAGGAGGTGGAGGATGCGGCAGGAGCCGGGACACCAGGCAGCAGTGAAGGGCGAGGCCAAGGCAAGTTTACTGAAAGTTGTTATTATGATTTGCTGTTGCCGATGTTTCATTTTTTTTAATTTTTTTTTAACTATTGAGGTCCTCTGGGACCGAAGACTGGGGAGCAGTCTTAACTGAGCTGGCTGAGCGCTGGCCTGGAACAAGTGGGAATCTGAGGCTGATTATGTAACTACTTACTAGGAGCTGCCCAGGAATGGAATCGTTTGGGGGACCGGGGGGAAGGGTGGGTGTCAACTGCTGCCTCTGTGTTTCAGTCCCCAAAACCTTGAATGAGTGAGTTAAGGACGGGAGGGAGGGTTGCTTCCCCCACCACTTAATGCCCCACCACCTAAATGTTGTCCTTGGCCCCCCCCCCGATGTGACCGACCACGCATTTGGTCACTGGCCAGTCAGATTCTCCCACGCCCATGACTTCAGGCCAGGGGAAAAAAATTATTAAGTTAAGAGTAGGAAAGACCCCACAAAAGTGTGTTTTTTTCCTTCAATAAAAGTCACAAACTCACTACAGAGCATGTGATGCCTAGCAGGCCCCCAGCCCCCCTGCCTTAATACAGAGATATTTCAGAGTATATTACAAAACGTGTATGGGGTAGTTGATGGCACTGTTGGTCAGCTAGTTGTCCACAAAAATCGCAGCTGCAGACTCTAATGCCAGCCAGAGTCTCTCACACCCCCGATTCCACGGGGAAAAAAATTCCCCTGAAATCAGGAGTAGGGAACATGTAACAAAAGTGTGTTTTTTGCTCTAGAAAAGCCCCAAAACTCACCACAGAGCATATAAACCACCCAGAGCTTCTGGGGGACTTAGTGGCCCCAGCTTTGATGTGTCCCACTTCACAAATATCATATGCAACCCCCAAAAAAAAATAATCCTGCCTATGCCACTGATTTACATTGCTGTTCCTGAACTATTGAGGCTCGGGAATGGAGCCATATTAAAAAAAAACTTTGCCTTGCCCTCCTGTTTAAAAAATTACCTGGGAGGGAATGCCTCCACCCGCCCCCTCAGCTGTGAGAGGATTTTGGCCCCCCTTGTTCACTGACTCTGCGCACGTCTTTGCTCGAGTCTACTTTCCACAAACCTCTAATCTTTACCTTCCACAAACCCCTACTCTTTCTAATTTTCAGGAGCTGCTGCTTGAACAGCTCAAAGATTCATGCAGATGCCATCATGCCTAGCACCCCCACTTATTCGCCTCCCAATGTGTATTGACTCACAAAGTGTGTGCAGAGGGGTAACCCTTAATGCCTTTCACTATCATTACCTTACCTACTGTATAAGTAATTGCCCTGTTCTGTTGCCATGAACTGTCTTGTACTGAGTAAGTAACTTGCATTTGTGTGTCCTATCAGAGCCTGAACTTGTGTATCCCTTTGCAGTGTACTATAAACAAAGCTATTTGTGTACTCTGCTGTACCAAGGGACTCCAATGAAAACGATATTTTTTATCTATGGTGGTATAGATGACACAAAGATTTGCAACAGGGTTGATACACAAGATGGAGTGGAAAGGATGAGAAGGGACTTAGCAAGGTTGGAGGAATGGTCAAATGTATGGCAGCTCAGATTCAATGCAAAGAAGTGCAAGGTAATGCACATGGGAAACAAAAACCCAGGGGAAGCGTACACAATGGGGGGTGACATACTGACAACAGTAAAAACAGAAAGGGACCTGGGGATAATTATATCAGATGACCTAAAGGTGGGCAGGCAATGTGAGAAGGCAGTAAGGAAGGAAGGCTGGGGGGATACTGGGATGCATAGGAAGAGGCATCAATAGTAGAAAACAGGAAGTTGTTATCCCTCTGTACAGACAGTTGGTGAGACCCCATCTGGAGTACTGTGTGCAGTTCTGGCGACCCCATCTCCGCTAGAAACATAGACAGAGTGGAGGCTGTCCAGAGGAGGGCAACTAAAATGGTGCAGGGTCTGCACCAGAAGACATACGAAGAAAGACTAAAGGAGCTTAATATGTATACCCTTGAGAAAAGAAGGGAGAGAGGGAACATGATAGAAACTTTCAAGTACCTCAAGGGAATTAACAAAGTCCAAGACAGTAGCATCTTCCAGAAAAAGAGATGTGCAAGAACAAGGGGGCACAATTTGAAGATAGAGGGGGGACAGCTCAGAGGTAATGTGAGGAAGCATTTTTTCACTGAGAGGGTTGTGGATGCATGGAACAGCCTCCCTGAGGAGGTCGTGGAGTCAAGAACAGTGGGGGACTTCAAGAATGCATGGGACAGGCATAAGGCAGTCCTAGTGGGGGGTAGGAGGAAGTAAGCTGTTGGTTAACTAGGATCTGCAGCTTATCTGTTAGGTAGGAAAATGGGCAGACTAGGTGGGCCAAGCGGTCCTTATCTGCCGTCAAATTCTATGTTTCTATCTCATGTGGCCATCCTGTCAACTGTGTCATGTACATTTTAAATAAATATATAACTCGTTAATTGGACACTTTAGGTGCCAGAATTCATTCAAATGTCATGAATGCTTTCCTTGGTCTTAAATATTGCTGCTCATCCCTACACACGCTGACAATACATCCTCAACGCCACGGTACCACGAGGCATTAAAGTCAATACGGACACACATAAGCGAACTACCCTTCTTTTATTGATAGCCAAAAAGGTGATATTCAGACTTTGGTACACAAAAGAATCCCTACCAAGGAAATGTGGTGAAATCTAATGCAGGAAGTATATTTCTTGGAGAGACTATCAACTGGGCTGCAGTTACGCACCGCCCATTTTGAGATCAGGTGGCGTAAATGGGTGCTGCACCAAATGGAGCACTGCCAGAGCTTTGTACCATAGGGATGGTTGGGGCTGGACACTTGTGGGAGGCAGAGAGGGCTTCCTCTCATCTTCCCTCCTATTTTATACCCCTACTGGCTCGACCACGACTATAAAGACTGATCTTTTGCTTCTGTGGCAGGGGCATCTACCTTTCTCTTTCTCTCAGTCTCTTTCTCCTCTTTCCCCTATTTCTTCTTTTCTCCTCTTTCCTTCAAACAACATGAAGTCTTGCTGTATTCTGACATATACAGTGATGTCCAACCTTTGAACTGCCCCAGAGATGAAAGAGTTAACTTTCCACGCCAGGCATGGAACGCTGAGCTCAAGCTCGGTTGAGACTCTGTCTGTTGCTGTTTGAACTCAAACCGTCAGATTCTTTACTCCGCCTCACTGAACAGTCGCTCCAGAGATTTCTCCTTTGCTCGGTTCAAGTTTGTCGACTAAAGTGCCGTTTTCCTCGGTTTTCGACCAAATTTAATCCGTTAACCTGTCGGTTCAGTCTCTGTCTGTGGTATCCTGAGTACTAGATAGGTTTATTTTCTTGTTCTTCTGTGTGGAACTTGTAAACGTGGGATCGGTTCGGTTTGAACCGATTAGGTTTATTCAAAAAAGTTTATTCTACTTTTAGAGTGTGGTAACCGGTCCTTATCGGTTCTAAAAAACCGGATTTCATTGTGGTTTTTTCCACGACCCATAACACGGTCAGGAACTGATTATCTTGCCTGGCGGATTGCCGAAAAAAGGGTAAGTTTTGTTAGGACTGGCCATGTCTAAGAAACCCAAAAGAAAAACCGGGCCCACTGGGTTTCAACACTGTAGTGTGTGTGGGGAAGCCTTTGCTAAGGCTGACCCCCACACCACCTGTGTTTACTGTCTGGGGTTTGACCACCTCGATTCAGACTGCCAGATTTGCAAGAATTTTCCTGCAGCTACCCTGGAAAAGAGAGTTGGTAAGCTCAGGGAAAGGGAGGCCAAGAAGTCCGCTGACCCAGATGGCCAGCCCGGTTCGGTTCCAACCGAACCAGAAGGAGTGCCCTCTGACCAGGGCGAAACTTCTTCAGGCAAAAGGAGAACCGACTCTGAGGAGTCAGTTCCGGTTAAAAGAAAAAGTTCGGATAAATCAGCCGGTGTGGATCCACAACTTCTTTCTCCGACCGCTGATGAAATAGCCAAAGTGATAAGATTGTTCAATATTCTTGAGGTTCTGTTGAACCAACTACCATCGGAAGGCCTGGTTCGTCGGTTACCCCGTTCCAGATTATAATTTAGAAGATTTTTATGAACCGGAGGAGGAGGAGGAAGGAGAGTATGAGGATAGTGATGGTGATTACGAAAGTCTGGATGTGCCCATTGACCTGGACATCTCCCCAGACAGACCTTCAGGGGTTTCTCCTCCTAGGCTTTCTGAGTCCCCTTCCCATTTTATGTTCTACAAAAAAGTGGCTGAAACTCTTCAGCTTCCTATGCAAGAAGCTGTAGACAATCAGGAGGAGCCTGACTATGTTGAGATGATGGATATCCCAGAGTCCAGGAGGCTGTCTGTTCCCCTTCATAAGTCCTTTGGGAAACAGACAATAAAAATTTTAAAGACTCCTAATTCTATACCTCCTGCGGATAAGAGAATGGACAACAGGTATACTCTCTCAGGCTCAGATACGGAGTTCCTTACCCAGCAATGCAGCCATGTTGGGGTAGTGCAGGCTGCTGCCTGTGATAAGGCAAATATACCCTTGGCTTCACACCCCCCAGATAAGGACTCCAGGAGGATTGTTGCCATGGCAAAGAAACAGTACATGCCAGCATCCTTGGGACTCAGGCAGGCTAATTATATGGCCTATACAGCTAGATATCAGAAATCTAGATGGGACACTGTAATGGCTTTAGCTAAATAGGTCCCTGGCCAGCTTGCCAAGGAGCTGGAGCAGGTGGCTGCGGATGGTATTGAGGCATCCAAGGTGCAGTTCCATGCTGCAGTGGACTCCAATGATGTTTCATCTAGAGTCATGGCTACATCTGTGGCCCTTCGTAGGATGGCTTGGGCTCAGATGTACTAGCCTGTCTCAGGATACCCAGACTAAGGCCATGGATTTTCCTGTTGTGGGTAATTCTCTGTTTGGGGAGCAAACAGAGAACTACATGAAGAAAATGGATGAATACAGGACCACCTATAGGAGTGCTCAAGGCAAGGAAAGGCAAGCCACTCCCCAGAGGCAGCATTCCAGGGGCAGGGGCAGGGGCATGCCTTTTCATAGGCCTTTCTACCAAGCCCAGGCCTCCTCTTCTGCTTATGCTCATAGGGGGTTCTTCAGAGGGAGAGGCAGACAGGGTACAAGCAGACCTGCTTCCACCCTTCAGCCTAAAGCCCCTGCCAAACAGGCACCCTGAAGGGTTTGCCAGGGCCGATTCTCCACCACCTGTAGGGGGCAGGATGGCTTACTTTGTCCAGGACTGGATGTCTTTAACATCAGACAAATGGGCCCTGGAAGTAATAAGCCAGGGACTGGTTCTCAGCTTCAAAAAATTTCCAAAGATGAGAACCAGATCCTTTCACCTGCAAGTCCTTCAGAGGCACTTGCCCTAGAGGCAGAGGTCTCTTCCTCTGGCTCTGAGAGCCATGAGAGGGTTTCACCCTACACAAGGAAAATGATTGTACTCCAGGTACTTCCTAACCCCCAAAAGACAGGAGAATGGCGCCCATCCTGGATCTCAGATATTTAAACAAGCACCTTTTAAAGCCAAAGTTCAAAATGGTGACTCTGGAATAATTCTACCCTCTCTCTAAGGCCAGGGACTGGCTAGTTTCCCTGGACCTCAAGGATGCCTATTTCCATATTCTCATCAGAAGCTCCCACCGAAGTACCTCAGGTTCGAGCTGCCCTCAGGCCATTATCAATTCAGAGCAATGCCCTTCGGCCTAACTTCTGCTCCAAGGGTGTTCACAAAATGCCTGGCAATAGTGGTTGCCTTCCTAAGGAGAAAAAAGATCTCAATCTTTCCATACCTGGACGACTGGCTCATAGTAGGGCAGTCTCCAGACCAAGTCAAGTCACACCTACAGATAACTCAGCAACTGCTCACTTCTCTAGGTTTCCTTCTGAATCTTTCAAAGTCAGTTCTAGGGCCTGTGCAGCTCCTCACCTTCATAGGGGCAGAGCTGGATACAGTAAAGGCAATGGCCTTCCTTCCCCTGGACAGGGCAAGGACCCTTATTTCACTGGCCTCTTCATTCATCCTCCAGGTGTCTCGACCAGCAAGGCATTTTCTGCAGCTCCTGGAACACATGGCTGCCTCTACAGCAGTGGTTCAGGGAGCAAGATTTCGGATGAGGGACATTCAGTTCCACTTGAGAGCCTTCTGGTCTCAGAAAAAGGATCCTCTGACCAAACTAATCCCAGTGACTCGAACCCTGATCCAGGCATTGCAGTGGTGGCAGGATCAGGACAATCTAAGACAGGAGTTCCTTTGTCACTCAGTCTCATTCTCTAATCCTTACAACAGAGTGCCTCCCTCTTGGGGTGGGAGCCCACTTGGGGACCTGGCCACCCAAGGGTTGTGGTCTCCTCAGGAATCTCTGCTTCACATCAATCTATTAGAACTCAGAGCAGTGTTTCTAGCACTTCAAGCTTTTTCCAAGTCTGTTCAGAACAAAGTAGTTCAGATCAGGACAGACAATACCACCACAATGTGGTATATCAACAAGCAAGGGGGCACTCAGTCTACGGCCATGTGCACACAGGCAATGGAGTTGTGGTCTCTGGCCTATTCCCTGAATGCCTGTCTTGCAGCAGTGCACCTCCCAGGGAAGGACAATGTCATAGCAGATGCTCTCAGCAGGATATCTCAGGGCCATCACGAATGGTCCCTGGATCCCCTGATTTTGAAGGTGATCTTCTCCAGATGGGGCACCCCACAGATAAATCTTTTTGCAGCCCCAGACAATCATCAACTTCCTCTCTTTTGCTGCAGGCCCCCAGTGTTGAGCTCAGTCCCCCTGGACGCCCTAGTTCTCAATTGGGAAGGGAAGTTCCTGTATGCCTTTCCCCCTTTCCCTCTCCTGTTTAAGGTGCTGGTCAAAATCAGGTCTCAACCCTGCAAGGTGATTCTGATTGCTCCAGACTGGGCCAGACAGCCCTGGTACCCTCTCTTGTTGTCCTTAGCAGTCCACCTTCCCCTGTCTCTTCCCAGGAATTACAACCTGTTAACATGTGCTCAGGGGAGGGTTTGGTATCCGAATCTCAAATCTCTCACTCTCAAGGCCTGGCTCTTGAAGAGTTAGAGTTTGCTGATTTACACCTCTCTCAAGGTGTTCTGGATATCTTAAAGGCTTCTCAAAGCCTTCCACCAGAAACACTTACAATTCCAAGTGGAAAAGATTTACTATATGGTGCTCTGGGAAGCATATTTCTCCAGAGTCTGCTGGCCTGCCCACAGACCTTGACTATATGGTTCATCTCAATAGCTTGGGACTCAGAACAGCTACACTAAGAGTGCATCTGGCAGCTGTCTCTGCCTTGCTCTCCACAGGCAAGCACTCTTTCCTTTCAGCTCATCCTGTATTTTCTAAATTTTTCAAGGGATTGCTGCATACCAATCCTCCCTTCAGGGACCCTGCCCCTGCTTGGGACCTTAATGTTTGCATTGCTCAGCTTATGCAACCCCCTTTTGAGCCTTTGTCCTCAGCAGAGCTTAAGTACTTGACTTGGAAAACTGTTTTCTTGGTGGCCATCACTTCTGCCAGATGCATAAGTGAGTTACAGGCCCTGTCAGTGGAGCCTGATTTTATCTCTTTCCATAGAGATAAGGTGGTCCTCAGGACTAATAGAAAGTTTTTGCCTAAGGTGGTTTCAGATTTCCACCTTAACCAGTCGATGTCTCTTCCTGTATTCTTCACTGACCATTCCTCCTCTGGGGAGAGGAGGATGCACAGTTTGGATGTGAAAAGGGCCCTTAGCTACTACATAGAGCGCACCAAGTGTCACAGGTTTGACTCCCTCCAACTGTTCCTCACTTATGGTGAGGTTGGTAAGGGAAAACCTGCCACTAAGAGATCTATTGCCAGGTGGATTGTCTCTTGCATTCAATTTTGCTATGAAAAACTGGTAGGATCCCACCCTCAGGCCTGAGGGCTCACTCTACCAGAGGTACTAGCTGCTTCCCGGCTGCTGCCAGGGATATTCCTATCTTAGAGATTTGTCAAGCAGCCACCTGGAAAACAGTACATACTTTTACCAAGCATTACTCTCTGGATATCCAGGCTAGGAGTGATGCTTGGTTTGGCACAGTAATGCTTCAGAGCCTATTTCCAAAGTAGGTTCTGTCCCTCCTCCAAGGAGGTACTGCTTGGTAGTCTGCATATGTCAGAATACAGCAAGACTTCATGTTGTTTGAAGAAAAAATTACTCACCTTAGTAATGCTGTTTCTTCTAATGGAGTCTTGCTGTATTCTGACCTCCCCTCTCAGAACCTGGTTTTTGGGATGTGGGTGGGCAGCAGCAGTGTTGGCACTCGGGAGGTGCCCCCACCCTTTCTTTTCTCATCCCCTTTAGTTTGGGTGTGTGGGTGTTGTGTTTTGTTTTATTTTTTGGGTTTCCT
This sequence comes from Neoceratodus forsteri, assembly GCA_016271365.2. Lineage (NCBI taxonomy): Eukaryota > Metazoa > Chordata > Ceratodontiformes > Ceratodontidae > Neoceratodus > Neoceratodus forsteri. Next base: position 492,136,938 of record CM057450.1, on the reverse strand, counting down.
GACTTTAGTCTTTGCTTTGGGACCAAAAAATATTTTTATTATATTTAGTAGCCAGTTGGCTAGTGTAAGTTTACAGTTTCCACACAGGACACCCAGTGAGTATAGCTCATAAAGATCTGACGGTTTGAGTTCAAACAGCAACAGACAGAGTCTCAACCGAGCTCGAGCTCAGCGTTCCATGCCTGGCATGGAAAGTTAACTCTTTCATCTCCGGGGCAGTTCAAAGGTTGGATATCACTGCATATGTCAGAATACAGCAAGACTCCATTAGAAGAAACAACATTACTAAGGTGAGTAATTTTTTCTTCTTTTCCTATCATATTATGCAAGCTGGGTTAAGCAAATACAATAAAACACGCATAGGGTATCTTATCACAAGCTCTTTGACACAATACACCTACGAAGTCTTGCTTTATTTCACAGCTATGAGACATTAGATGTCATAATAGATGAAGAAATAGGTGGCACATTCAGACAAGTTATGACTAGAGATATAGAGTAAATTAACAGCTATGCTTTATGGATGTATTTGTGATAGTGATGTTATGGAGTATGATTTCTTGTATGAAAATATATTTAATAAAAATTTTAACAAAAAAAATTGTGCTGATCACAGCTTTCAATTAGCATCTGTCATTGCTAGATTTTTTTAAACTGAGCAAGCAGAATATATGATGAGCTTTGATTTCCAGTGACGTGTTTATTTCCACTCCCAAGAGAACCACAGTAAGTACAGTATCATGCACGACCATGTCATCACGACTGAGGTACTAGTTTGTCTCTGCTTGTAGTTGAAGTCAACCACTGCATATTTTTAACATCCACAAATACACATGTATGGGCATATTGTATTATTCTAAACGTTTAGCTAGTTTGCTTTTTACCTCCCCCAAAAATGATATTTATTTGTATGTTTAGGTAAGAGGTAGAAAAAGGTCATAGACAACCCAAAGTTTCATGAAGCAGGGACAGAAGTGCCTCTTCTCCATTTTGGTAGGCTCTGGGAGGGAAGAAGCTGAGACCAGATACAGTACTTCAGACAGTAGAACCTGTTTGTCAGTAATTAGACCTGCATCTGCTGCTAACATTAGATTCCCCTTATTACAGAGGAGCCAATTTGAAATCATAGTAATAAGCATGTCCGCTTGCCATATGGTGCTTCTGCTTGCCACATGGAGGATCTGAGTTCATGTCCCAAGTCTAAATCCCATTCGGGATAGTAGGAAGGCAGATGCACAGCACGATGGGTGCATTTTGCCTTTGGTATAAACTGGCAATTTCTGCCACTGCATGTCTTTACCCTAGTGAACCTGGGGGGGATGGAAGCCCAACTGACAGGCCCCACCTTGTAGAGCATTCACCTGTCATGTGACAGGAGCCCACACACTACTGCCATGGCAGTCCGCACTCAGTCCAAGCTGGCATCTCATGTCCCACTCCTATAGCCATCCCCAGCATCTGTTTGCTCCATGATGTCCATCCCAGGAAGCCGACTGCTGAGGATGATTAGCCAGGCCGTGGGGAGGCTACCAAGAGACTGTTCCAGGTAGGTGCAGCAACAGGAGGGAGCCAGACTGGGGAATAGTAGAGAAAAACTGGAAAAGATGGACAACTGAGACAATTAAATCAAATGATACTAAAGTACCCATGAGGGACCCATGGAATACACTACCTGTGGCGGTGGCAGTTGATACAGTGGAGGGATTCAAGAGGGTCTGGGGCTGGTATAAGGGCAAGGTGAAGCTGAGGAATGCCAGATCTGGAGGTGTAACTCTGATGGGGTCAGGGGGATTTATGGGGGAGGTGGTGGGGCAGCAACAGTGTCTTGGCAGGGTGCTGATTTTCGAGCAGACTTGATAGACCTTTAGACCTATTCTGCTGGCATCTTAGTATGTTAGTATGTAAAGGGGTCTCACCTGTTTTAGTGACTTATTACTAAAGAGATACAATCCTGGAGTGAGAAAGAGGTTCTGAAGGATGTTAGCAGATATGTTACCAAGAGAGTCCCATGAGATTTGGCTGCCTGTAACTATCCATCAAAATACTGTTTTGTTTTTGTGAAAGATGATGAGATTAGTGGATAACAGAAGTGTCATGCATTGCTAAGATCATTGGAGAGGTTACAAAGACAAAACAAAACAGACAATGACATGGACTAAAGGAAGGAAGAACAACTGACATCTTGAAAGGCAACCGAATCAGCCAAGCAACAGCTCCCACCCATGAGATTAACTCGCCAGCTTAAAAAGCTCAAAAGAGTACGCTGACAGTTATAAGCTGACAGTTCTGCGTGTAGTGCGTGCATGCGCGCACACACACTGTAAACTATATTTAAATATATATATATATATATATTTTTTTTTTATACAATGTATGTTTTGGGATAAATGCACAAATAAAAAGTAATATCCCAGCCAGGTCGTGGAGATAGCAATGATATCTTCACATGTGAAGATATCACTGATATCTCCACGTTCCAATACGTCATCGTTAAGAAACTGAAAGTATTTAAGTTTCATAAACCTGGCTCTAGAACACCAAACTCCCGCGTTTCTTTCACATGTACAAACCTCCTCTGTCATCTATTTCATTTTCCATCAACTTTAATAAATATTTTTAAAACTTATGTGGTTGATCCTGCTCGCTTCACGATTCTTTTCTATAGCGTCAATGTCGCACCTGTAACTAGCTTGACCGAACGCTGTCATTTCCAAGTAATTTCCACTCAGTTACCTAAAATGAGGCACTCTCTTTCAAACTGATGTCCAGAATGTTGTCATTTTGCCTAAATTCACTGAGTTTTATTTTAAAATAAGCCACTGACTGTATGAGAAGGATAGAGCAAGCAAATTCTGTCAGAAAACCAGATGCAAGTGTGTGTGTTGCTATAGCAACACATGCTCACGCTGTTTTCTACTATTCTGAAGCCGCCGACTTCCTCGCTGCTCTCTCGGTACATTCAGCACCTTCTTTTCAACAAATACAGTTAACCTAAGGAAAAAACACTGACTTTTCTTACTTTTCAGACACAGACTGCCCTTATTGTAATGATCTACCAGCATGTCATGTGTCAGAGTCGAAAGCGCTCGGAACGCTAGGTTTCAATAGGAAAAGTGAATGTACTCTTTTTTTTTTTTGTAAATCTCATTTTTATTAAAAAAGGAACACAGATTTTTTAACTTTTTGACAGACAAGTACATACATATCCACAGGTACAACATTGACAGGTTCGCTTACTTACAAAATTGATTGGATCTGATATATGATAGTCACATTAAATGCTACGTTCTAATTCATACAAATAATCAGTTAGCTAGAGAGTACAAAACTTCTATTCCTAGGCCTTATTTTATTTTTCCAGTTGTCCCTCTGGCCTCCTGTAGGATCTCCCCAAAATGTCTCAGCAATCGTCCCTTAAATTAACCATTAATGTGCTCATAACCTCTTTGAAGCGAGTATTTCATTAAGCTGAGTCATGCCTGACCTTATTATGGGCTGTTTCCACTCAGCGACCCGCCAATCTCGGCCTCCACAGAGCCGTCCCAGCAACTCCTGCTCTGTTCCCTACCTGTCTATAACAGCCTCTTATGGTACAAAAGAGTCATCCATGGGCGATAGTATAACACCCAGCGGGACCACCTTTCAGCAAACTTCTCCTTCCTCTCATTCAGGCTATGTGTGATTTGTTCTAACTGTAAATCTGTTTGGTTATGTCCCACCAGTCTGGTATTGTGGGTTTTTATCCACCAACCACAGCCTGGTGATAGTTTTTGGCTGCAGTTATCAGTAGATGTAAAAGGTATCTGCTATTCGGGTTCCTTAATCCTGTGGGGTGTCTAAGAAAGAAAGATCTCCTGGTCAAGTGGAGTCGGGACCAAATATCTTCCTCAGGTGCTCTTGTAAGAGATCCCTAATGGATCCAGAGTTCCACACTCCACTACATAAGTGTGTGTGGCCCTGAGTTCCCCTGCAGACTGTCTCCAGCACTCGCCGAGGCCTCTGGAGAATAGTGCCTGGTGATTACTGTGTCTTAAAGAATCTAATTAGATTCTTCCATGCATATTCTCGCCATTGATGGGAGCATGTGACTCGAGCGCGACTCACAGGCCCTCTGCCAGTCCTCTTGTGTGAGGGGTTTCCAGTTCCTTCTGCCACTGTGCTCTAATCCCTTCTGTGTATGTTTCTCCCTGTATATTTTGGGCCCTGTAGTAAAGGGAAAGTAATCTTCTTGTTCCCATCCACCTTTATTCAATTGAAGTTGGGCCTCTAACAGCGGTATCTCTCAGGAAGAGACCACCTCTGAAGCCCCTGAGATAGTGCAAGCTGCAGGTACCGATAAAAATCCCTATTTGGTATATTGAACTGTTTCCGCACTTCACTGAAGGGCCACATCCTACCTTGAGTCATTACTTGGGGAAGGTACTTCAGCCCATATCTCTCCCAGGTTCCGAATCCATGGTCCAGCCTGTTAGGAGGGAAGTCCACTAGATTCGCTATGGGGCAGAGCAGACTCAACAAGGGTTCTAGCCTCTGTTTTTTTTTAATTTGCTGCCAAACCCTACAGCGTGCAATCAACCATGGATCGTCTGAGGCTGGGGTTCCCATCCTCGTCTCCGTATTATAAATGTTTTGAAAATAATCTCCGTCCGGTACCAAAGTTTGTTCTATCTGCAGCCAGTGTGGTTGACCCACCCCGTTTTGCCTCGCCATTATATGTGTCATCATCGCCGCTTGATAGTATAACTGTAAGTCAGGTAGTGCGAGCCCCCCGTCCTTCTGAGGAAGTGTCAAGATCCTCATCCTGACTCGGGGTCTGCTGCCCATCCAGACAAACCTGGAGATGCACCGATTCCAATCCCTGAAGGTTTTCTTTGGGATGTGTAGAGGGATATTCTGGAATAGATGTAGGGCCCGAGGAAGGGTGATCATTCTTATTACTTCTATCCTGCGGCCCAGCGAAAGTGGCAGCGTGGCCCACGATCCCATGTCGTATTTAAGTTGTGATGTGAAGGGATCATAGTTGTTTTTAAAGAAGTCCTCATATCTTTGAGAGATATATACTCCCAGGTATTTTAATTTGGTGAGACCCCAATTGCATGGAAAAAGGGAGGCGACATGTGATGAGGGTGTATAATGAAATGTGAGAATTTCTGTTTTTGCTAAGTTCAGCTTATAGCCAGAGACCTGACTAAATCGGTCCAGGAGTAACTGGATTGCCGGCATGGACTGTTCAGGATTCGAAAGATACAATAGTACGTCGTCCGCGTACACGGCAATGCGGTGTTCCATTCCCCCCAGGTTCACCCCAGTGATGTTTCTTGCTTCTCTTACTGACTGAGCTAATGGTTCAATAAATGCCCCGAAGAGTAGGGGTGACAGCGGACATCCCTGCCTCGTCCCCCGCCTCAAAGGGAAGTATCCAGAATGATGGCCTCCCACCTTAACACGTGCTCGAGGGGCTGCATAAATGTTTTGTAGGACCCCAATTAGAGTCCTGGGAATGCCCAATTTAGCCAGAACTTTATAGAGAAAAGGCCATGAGACCCTGTCAAACGCCTTCTCGGCGTCAAGGCTTACAAGAACCGAAGGGGTATTGCTCGTTCGCATTTTATGAGAGATATGCAGAGTACGCTTGATGTTATCTGTTGTAGCTCGCTGTCTAATGAAACCCGGCCTGATCTTGATCTATTAACTGGGGCATTATTTTATCTAAGCGTTGTAGCTAGTATGTGCATGAATATCTTATAATCACAATAAGGACCCAAATGGGTCTGACAGAGAGCTACAAAGCTGGGGATTTTTCCCAGGTTTCGGGATTACTGAAATATTTGCGAATGCCAGGATGGTGGTGGGGTTCCTCCAGGATAGTATTGTACAAGGGTAAGAGCCGTTGGCTGCTTGGTTGCCTCATTGCCTTATAGAACCCATTTCGCACTCATCAGGGCCCGGAGATTTTAGGGTTTTGCACCAGATATCGCCTCCATTATTTCTCTCTCCGTTATGCCGCCCCTAGAGCTTCACTCTGATCTGCACGAGGCGTGGCAGCGTTATCCGTTCAAATATTCCGTGATCAAGTTCTGGAAGGAGAGCTTTCTGGTGAGTACAGATTAGAATAGTAATTTGCAAATGCTTCAGCAATTTCATCTATTTTAGTTAAGGTTGGCCTCCCGTGGGGTGTCTAAGTGACGTAATCGTCGCAACCCTGTTTTGTCGCCTTACCTGATACGCTAGTAAGCGAGATGCTCGAGGTCCCACCTCATAGTATTTCTGTCTCAAAAATGCTAATGCTATCTCAGTCTGTTGTAATGCTAACCGGTCCATTTCCGCCTTAACCTCCTGAAGTCTGGGGAGCACTGTCGAGTCTCCCATCTTATGTGCCATTTGGAGGAAGTGTAAATTCTCCTCCAGTGAGTTCCTATACTCCCTTCTTTTGCGGTTCAGTTCTGTTGTATGTTGTATAATATGCCCTCTAAGGACCGCCTTTACAGTGTCCCAGTGTAACGCCGGTGTGGTGTCCGCGGGAGGATTGAATTCCAGTATCTCAGCCAGTTTATCTGCGATAAATTCTCGGAATTCCTCCGAGCGTAAATAATAGGGGTTAAGTCTCCATTGTGTGTTTTTTACACAAATCCCAAGCTCCCATGTCGAACTCACCGGAGCGTGATCCGACAAGGAAATGTCCCCTATCCATGCATTCCCCAGTTGACCCAGATATTCCGTCTGGGTGTATGTGTGATCTATACGTGTGTATGTCCGGTGGGCTGCTGAGTAATGTGTGTAGTTCCTTGCCCGAGGATGTAAATGCCTCCAGACATCAATCCATCCTACCTCTTTAGTAAATCTCCTAAAAAACTTCTGTGCTGGTGATTGCCTATGGACTCTTAAGTTAGTAGTATCCATCGTGGGTGTTGTGTCAGGTTGAAATCTCCTGCTAGAAGGAGCATGCCCTTCGTGTTTTGCAGGATTTTGTCGAGGAGCATTCTCAGCTGTGGGACCGTGTTGGGGGAAATATGCATTCGCTAGAGTGACCTGAACTCCATTTAGAGTGCCTTGCACCATTACTAACGTGCCCTCTGGGTCACTGATAGTTCTTTGCTGTTGAAATGGGGTCCCAGCGGGATAATTGTGCCACCCCTCTCCTTCTTCCCGACCCAGCCGATGAACTAAACATAGTTCCCCTACTGAGCCTAGCCAGCTTGAGGTGTTCCTCAGCACCCAGGTGTGTTTCCTGTAGGTACACCAGGTCTGCCTTGCTTCTGCGGAGGTATGTCAGTACCCGTGACCTCTTAACCGGGAGGTTATACCGTTTATGTTCAGGGACAACAATTTAACTGGAGGATTCCCATTGCTTTTCAAGGTGGCCCCGCTGGGAGGTTCTCCCCGATCATCCAATCGGACCCTGTTTGTAATCGTTAGGTTCATACCTGCCTTTCCCAACTCATAACCATTCAACCAACTTATATACATAGAACAGACATTCAATTCGAACATTGACCAACTATATACAGAACTGGTACTTCCAACTATAGGGAACTGCGTCAGTTCCCTTGGTGAGGGAAAGACCTCACCTTGAGGCTTCATCATCCAAGGAGATGCCTTTTGACACCCTAAGTGTCAATTTAGGAATAGGGAAAAAGGTGGCGAATCCTCTGCACCATACGTCTGATCCGCCTCTTTTAACTCCTTCCTGGAACGATGAGTGTGGTGTTCCTATATTGTCATATGTGCCTGCCTAACCCTCTCTTTCTGCACCGTCGGTCTCCAAGTTCTCCTCTTCAGGAGAGACATGGAAGCTCTCCTCTGTTGCTTATTACATCCTCAATGCCTCACGAGACTGACCTCGCTCAGTCCTTTCACACCCTTCCCTTCAATCCTAACTGGAATTCTGCACCTTAGGGTTCAGCAAGTGGAGCCTCAAGGTAGGCCTCGATGCTCCGTGCCTCCCCTCCGCCTCTGCTGACTGTCATCTCTCTTGAGCATTGTGAGTCAGAATCAGAGCTCCCTGTTTAACCTCACAGCTATTTAACCTCTATTACCTTCTATAGTATCGATTAACCCTGGGTGCGCCCCTTTCTCCTCCGTCCAACCCCCCAATTCCCCCTTTCCCCAAGCCTTCCTGATCTCCTTGTATCTCTCGGTAGCCTCGGCCTGTGGTTTTATTTCCCTTCTAACAGCCGCCATACTTGGGTAATGTCAGCTGAATTATCCATATCCTCTTTACTCCTCCTCCCCCTCCAGCTAGCCCCCATTGGTTTCCCTTCCTGTTGTGTCTCCTCTAACCCTTAAGGTCCTAAATCCCTCCCACTTAGTCGTTACTTTAGGTTCTCCTGAGTCTGGGGGGCAGTGTAATGTGCCCTGTTATAACACGGCCGTGAATATTTAACTGTCTTTCCAATCCCTCTGTGTACTATTTGTTCTGATATTAAGTGTATGCTTAGGCCCATCTCCTCCATTCCGATGAGGCCACGTGCTAGCCTTTACTGCTCCTTACTAAAACACCCCCACCAGTCCCGTGACAACTCTCACTCCCTCGGGGCTCCCCAGTATGCGTCAGGAGGAGACCCTATGCCCCCACCAATCCAAAGCCAGGGGTAGTCCTTCCTGTGGGCTGCAGCAGCCGATCCCATATGACCCGCCCATCCCCCGAGCAAATGGAATTCCCCAAGAGAGCGTCCCAACGCCATCAGTCAAGCATGCTGTGTCTGAAATATCTGAAATATCTTGCAGTCCTGAATCTTGGATTCCCGAGGAATATCCCTCCAGCCAGTTGTGTGTGGGGGTTGTTAATCAGAATAGGCCCATCAGGCCGTATCTCTTCTCGCCACTCTGTCACTGCCCCCACTCCCGCTCCCCTGTCCCAGCCTCCCCTCCATGAGGCGCACCGGCATAGCCTTCCGAGGAGGCAGCCAAGCGAATCCCGCGGGAGTCCGGGCCCACAGTGAGGGACGCAGCAGGGGTCCTTGCTATTTCTAATTCACATCAACTGATTCCCTTGTATATTCATAGCATCGGTATTGCTCAGTTCATTGCCCCCGAATGCTAGCATTGAAGTTGTGAAGGCCCTCCCCTATCTCCCCCTTCCCTCCTTTTTTATGTGCTCTCTCCCCTCCTTTCCCCCTTCCTGGGTTACCCTACCCGACTCTAGCCTATTCTGATTTCATCAGGGTGAACACCCCCCCCACCCATCTCTGACCATTTCCAGGTGATCGCACATTCCCCCTCCCCGCTTCGTACCTAGGCTGTCTAGCCCATCCGACCAAGCACCTCTATGGTCGACCAGCCCCCCGCACCCTCCTCTCCCCCTCCAAAGTCCCTCACTCCACATTACCCTTAGCTCGTCTCCAGGGGCACAACCATCCGGCCCACGAAGGCCCCCTCCCCATACTCCCTCGCCTCCCAGCCCGGACCTCATGTCAGGCCAACCACTGACCCGGGCCTCATAGAAATCTCCAGCCATCCTCATCCACCACCCGCGACGTTCCCTCCCTCCCCCCCGCTATATCTATCCTCCTGAGGTGAGAACCATCCAGGCATCCAGGTTTCAATTGTGGACCACTTGTTATAAACTACTATATTATATAACCCCATCCCCGTCGTCTCCAATTAGTCTGTCAGTATCGCCCATATTATAGTGCCCCTATCCCATCTCGCCCAGTAACACCTTGCCTTCCCGCACCCCAGAAGAACAGTTAATTATCCACTGCATACAGATTCTTAATTATTTCCTCTTCCCCAAGTCTCTCTGTGTCTGGAGCTTACAGCGTTGACCCAGACCAAACTTCAAACGAGTTTCTCTCCCAACCTATACAAGTATATTATTGTCCAGCCACTATACATCTACTTGCAGTTTTCAGCCCTCCGCTCCCTTCCGTTCTGATCCCGACAGTCCTGGAGCAGCTTGCTTATTAAGGGCCGCCACAATATTCTGAATTGCTTCAGCTCCTTGTCGTCTCCTGGCCTCTCGTTGTCCTTGCCACATCTTCTGGGATAATTTAGCAGATAAGGAAGTCTCTGGGTCAGCTCGCTGTGGGTGTGTGTCAATTCCCTCGATCGCAGTTCTTGTGCTGCGTGACGGATTCTCAAGCGTTACTGGGCCCTCTTTAAAGAAAACCACAAGTTTCGCGGGTATGGTGTTCTAAAGCGTATTCCATCCGCCTTGAGTGTCCTCATAAGTGGGATGTAAGCTTGCGTTTGGCCATAATCTCTGGAGAAAAGTCATTTTCAAAATACAGCCTGTTGCCCTGCCACGTTACCACCCGAGCCTTCCACGCCGTGTGGAGCACTAATTCTTTCTCCTGAAACCTCAGGAACCGGACCAGGATTGTTCTAGGCCTCGCGCCCGAAGGAGGCCTTGGGCCCAAGGTCCGATGTGCTCTGTCTATCTCTAACGAGACAGAGGGTGGGAGTGATAATAGGTCTCTCAGCGTTTTTGGGATAAAGCTCCGCATCTCGTTGCCTTCCGCCCCTTCAGGTATCCCGGAGATTCGAATGTTATTCCTTCTGCTCCGGCTCTCTGCATCTTCCGCCCGATTTTGCAAGGCAGTGATCAGTACTGTGTAGTTGTACAATTGCCTTCTCAGTCTCCGTGTCGCTGATCCGACTCGTGGGCCTGGGACTCCATCTCCTCTTGCCGCTTCTCCAGCTTCCCAATATCTCATACGTAGGGCTGCGGTGTTCACTCTTATTTCTTTCCTGAAATCCGTTAACTCAGATAACATCTGAGTCATTTTGTTTACGGTGACGTGATGGGAGTTGGTTCCTTCCATAACTTCACGGGAGGATCCAAAGCGAGGCCTAGCGAACCCTCGCTCTCGAGCCATCATCATTAATCTCCCCATCTGTCGATTCGGGGACTTTAGATTTTACTCTATCATTCTTTTTTCCCATGTTGAAACCTCTCTCAACACTTTTTCTCAATTTTAACCTGGTTTTAAGAGTAAATGAGAGGTTTTGTTGGCGGATCACGCCGGAGCGCTCTGACTCAGGCTGTTACCCAGAGCATGACGTCACCGGAAGTCTCGTGAATGTACTCTTAATGACAAGATCAACCAGATATACAAACATTCAAAATATGAGCAAAATATTTTTAAATTATTGTTTTCTTTTAAAAAATAATAGCTAGATCAACCAGATATGTTTCTTTATATAACCTAAAACTGGCAAGATCAACCAGATATTTGCCATCTGTTGTGTTGGACATGGATATAGGACTTGTCTTGGGGGGCTCAGAGCTGGAGCAACCAAAAGCCAAATAATGTTTTCAAACAATTTTAAAGTACCATGATCAACCAGATAATTTTTTTTAAATAACATGTAATCTCTTGTGATCCTAGGAATATGGGAGGTATGTTACAGATTGTATTTAGGGAGCATGTGGGGGAGCGGTGTTCTGTGAGACCCAAAATATACATTGTATAAACAGAACATGACATGACCCGACTGAAGATATCATATTTATCTTCACTCGAGGCCAATGACATCAAGATACCTCACTCGTGGCTTCGCCACTCGTGAGATATCATGATATCATGGGCCTCTCGTGAAGATAAATATGATATCTTTAGTCGGGCCATGTCATATCCCCAATATATATATATATATATATATATATATATATATACACACACACACACACACACACATCCTTTCAAATGCACAGTAGCCACAGACATACCAACTGCTCACCTGACACAGGTAAACTGCAGCACTATAAATTCGGTGTGGATACATGTGTTAGGGTTATTATTCAGGGCTGTTATGCTATTATTTTTCTTAGTGATGATGTAGTTTGTGTCCCAAATATATTTATTAAAATGAATTAAACCTGGCACACACTGTGACTTGTTTAGTTGTGTGTTTGTGAGGATACATAAAAAAAGCTCAATATATTATGCATGCATACATTTATACATCATCAGCATAGATCAGAAACAATGAAAAGTAGTTAAAGCATGTGGCCAGTTGAAACTTAAACATTCAACAGGAATACATAGCTCTAAATGAGGGACAAAAGCTAGTCCAGCTGGTTAGAACTCAGTACTTCAGAGATGGCTATCTAGCAGGGATTGGCTATAGCCCAGTTCTGTTTCTGTCTTTTTGCAAAGGTTTTTATTGGTCAGATAATGGATTGAAGATCCCAGTGGTATGCCAGACCTTTGACCAGCAACAGGAGAGAGAATGGACTTTTTCCAGACTAGTCCAGAAACAGGTCAGTGGCAGATACAAATCTGGTCAATGGGGCACACTGGATCAAGTCAAAGTAGAGTCACAAATTACTGTGATTTCCAGAGTCAAGTCGAGGTGGGCCGGTCCAGGGGGTCCTGATTTGCCACAGAGAGCAGATCCTTCCATCCCAGCCTTCTAGTTCCATATGCACTAGGGGTACAACAGAAAAGCAGTCCAATAAAGGCCTAATTGAATAAACACAGGCGATTGGTTCAAAGAGTTGCTTTAGACATAGACAGGCACCGACAAGACCACTATGATACTGTAGGGAGAACAGGGTAGGTTGTACCTCTTTAGGGAAAGAGTTTAAAGCGTTGTACCGTTCAGGTATGCCCCCTGTACAGCAACACTATTATAGCGAAAATGTTGATGCCGATAACATCAACGTTTCTTTGTAATAGTCCACCTGAGACCCCAGCACTGCCTCCCAGTCCTGCACCCCCAGTCCAACACTGACTTGAGTTAGAATCCTATCGATCGGGGTAGCAGAGCCCATGAAAAAACAGCTAGGGTCTCCAGTTAGATTTATGTCGACCCAAAATCCATCACTGTGATGGCAGTCGACAACGTTTTTCTAGAGAATGCAGTTTTTGTGAAGGAGGGTTGGGGACAGCCATGAAGATCATGTCACCCTGACTGGTGGTAGAAATAACGATGCTGTCATTTTTCTTCTGAAGAGTTGACTCTGTAAGATCTGGCCCAATAGACAGCATCTAACGTTTCATGAAGTGTGTGCAGTGATGTAACTGATGTACATTTTCAAGTTAAGATTTGCATCCCAAATGGATACCTGTGTATCTGAATACAGCGAGACTGACCAGTGGTATTGTTTCTTTGTTTATGTTTCTAGGCAAACTATGTGCGCCTCAGGTTCTGCTGTTTCAACAATATAAAAAAAAAAAAAAAAACACTGTGTTGCCTCACTGAAACAGCATGATGCCACCACAAAAGACAAGCTGATAAAACCTCCATAAAAAGAACAAAATATGGTAAACATGGCATTCAGTCTATTTCTGCTGAATCAGAGATCATGCCATTTTTTTATTCTGAGAACTCACATACTACATGTAGACCAGCCAATTTCATTCAGTTCTTGAAAAGTGAAATCCACCTTCCCTCCTTATGCGAAGAACCTTGGGCCAGCAGCAGGAAGAGTCTGACCATCTATATTTCAACCCCAAATCCTTTCAGACCAATTAGAAGCACAGTAATGGAGTATTGACTGGCCTAATGGGTCTGGAACTGTGAACATGCAGACAGCTAAATCACGGCTAAAATATGGCAAGGTCTTGCCCTGCGTAAGAAAAGATGCTCCACGATGCCGTGCATGTTATACAGCTAACAAATAAAGCCTTTCAAACAGTCTTGGAAAGTCAGTTAAAATGAGCAACTTCTGGTCAACTTGGCTTCTAGTTCGTGTTGTAAATTCACAACTGATACACAATCTGCCAGCCAACGTGTGCATCTGTGGCTAGAGAGAGCACAGCACTGGTTCCCACAGCAACATTAAGCTCTTGGATTCTGGTGGCTAGTTAGATGGTTGATTGGTTAGCGTTTATTTCAGCGACAGGAAAGCAACTGACAACAACTCCTTTTAGATGGCATCCATAGCAAACATACAATAAAATGAACAGTAAAACAATATCATATACATATTAAATAACATGCTACCATATTTCATAGTGAGCATATCAGTAAAATAAATATGCATCAAACCAGCACAGTTCATGCCGAGCACTGACAGACAGACTGCACAGAGGTGTAAATCCGAAAATAGCATTTACTGCAGCCAAAAAGAAACAGAAGATGACATGGTCACAAACACGGCACCACCCCAACAGTTCACAGTACTATATTGCTTTTCCTCCATCCCTTTATCTGTGCTGCCTTTATGTTGCCATCGATTTCCATGCCCGAGCCACGCGTGCCCATCCCCTGGTTTTGGATAAATAAATATCATATACTACAGAAGACACAAGTTATACATGAGATAAGGCACAGCTAGACAATTTACATACTGGGGGGCTACCTTTGTGTAGGCCTTTAGGAGGGGCCTAAAGACTTACTTGTTAAGCGAGGCTTTTGGTGCCAGTTGATGTCTTCCCATTCTGGTTGCCTCTTCTCATTTAATCTATTTATTATCCTGAGATTCGATGCTGATATTGAAGTTATGTATTTATTTTACTTATTCTGTTTATTTTCTGTTTTTCACTTGAGTTTGCCCAGTAAAGCACTATGAGCCCCACAGAATGGGTGCTTAACAAACTTACTACTACTGTACTACTACTGAATTCATGAGGTGGAAATTTTCATTTTTTTTCTCCATCCCTTGAACTGTGCTGGCTTTCTGTTGCCATGGATATCCAGCCTGAGCACCAGCCTTCAACTGTACCCGACCCTCTCTAATTCTGAATAAATATATATCATATACTACAGAAGACATGAGCTATCACTAACAGATACACGAGATACAGTGCGACTGGCCAATTTATATACAGCAATTATGAGGTGGAAATTTTCATTTTTTAAACCAGGTAGAAACAGAAGGAAAAGAAGAAAAGGGGTCTATGACGACACAGAGAGGCCTAGAATTCTAAATTTCAGGGCCTAAATTCTTTCTAAATTATTATTTTTTTTAAATTGAATGTACTTTGCTGGCCCAGTGGTGCAGAGGGTTAAGGTGCTGAATGCCACACCTCGTGCCACGCTGGTGACCTGGGTTTGGAAGCGAGCTCAGGCTGCCAGGGATCGGCTGGGGGGGCGCGCCAGGAGTCAAGACTGAGCAGCTGTCAGGCAGCTCTCATTCTCCAGGGTGGGATGAGAGGTGTCCCCAACTCTTGGCTGCCACCTGGTGGAGGCTAGGTGGCAGTGCTAGACTGGGGGAACCTAGGCGCCAGGCCTGGAGGGAGGATGGGACCGCCACTGGAGCTGTGGGACACATGCGCGCCTCTACGCACATGCGCGGCCATATTCTGGGGTCCCGGGAACAAGGGGAGAAAAATATAAATACCATGTTTCCCTCCATTGCTGTAAGGCGAGAGGGGCAACAGGGGAGCAACAGACTATGAAAAAAATATATACTGAATGTACTTTATGGATTTAAACTGGAATGCACAACCATTATGTATGTCATACATATCTGACTATTTTTAAAACTGTAACACAGTTATAGAACAATACAAACAGCAGCAATAACATGACATCTTAAGCACATAACGTGAAGACCTAAAGTAATGATTCGTACCAGTCCTGCACACGGATCAGATCTGTTAAATATAATTCATTGATAATAATGTGACAGAGATAATCAGATCCTAGAATTAATAAGGCTCATACACTGTATACGCATACTTCAGTGCATCAGCTTGATCATGCCTGCCCCACAGCTGTGTCCTGTGGCAGCTCAAGAAGAACCTATAGTTTCTCCCATCTGGGAGTAAAGGTCTTGTGTCTGTGGTCCATACTAGGCAGCATCTTCTCCATGCTCAGTGCCTCAAGGAGGGTTGGTAGGTAGCCACTCCCTATAATTTGGAGTCTGGTCATCCAACTAGTGTCTGGCTATTACCTTTCTGGCTGTGGCTGCAATAAGAGCCATGTGGTTTCTTTGCTGACCCACTAGTTTCTCCAGACAGAGACCAGACAAGCAAGTCATGGGCTCAAATGGCTCTTGGAGGGCAGTCTAGCTTTTATTTTGTCCTGCAAAGCTTGCAGATTTCAGGCCATCCCAAAATACATGCTTGAGTGAGCCCCTATGAGTTTAACATTTGATACAGAGGTCTGTTTCAGCTCTCTGCAGCTTATATAATTTTACAGGGGGTGAAATACATGTTGTTTGACAGCTTACAGTGCACCAATCATTGTTCATCAAACTTGAGATATCTGAACAAATGTAACTAGATTCTCTCCAGATGATCAAGCTCTCCTAAAATCAGGAATTTTCATTCCCAATAATCCAACTTTAGGTGCACTGTGTCTGAGGCAAGATCCTGGAGTTTGTCTGAGAGAGGGCCGAGATGGCATGCCTTTCCTTGGCTTGATGGCTAAGTACTAACCACATGTCACTTGTAGAGACAGGCCATGGTCGGCCCCCAGCTCACCACACACCATGTGTTGCAGCTGTAAGAACTGAAATATAGGGTAACTGTTGAGGCTGATTCTGTGTTTAAAGAGCACCTTTCTTAATTCTAAAAACATCAAACAGGGAGCTCCCTTACCTCATTGGGATCTCCTCCAGACTGTTTTCATATATATATGTATATATATATATATATATATATATATGTACATATATATCCCCCAAGGAAAGGAAGGGATTGTATTTGGCCCCCGAGGGGCTGGCTGTATGATCCCGTTCCACTTCCCGACTCTCTGATCCACCCCCGTGCACCAACATTTTGTGACGTCTTTATAGGTCGAGCACGGGGTGCACTCCATTCACTTGAATGGAGCATCTTTTTTAAATGTAATTTCACAATTTTAAATTAGGTTTGGTACATATTGATGCCAGGGTTCAACTAACAAGCCTTGGATGGGGAACTGAGGCACTGTCATAGTATTAAGGGGCCCATCCTGTATATTGCCAGTGAGTATATACCAAGGACCTGTGCACTGAAACAGAAAAGTAACATACAACACTATATACAACACTTTCCTTGTCTTTCGATATGTGGTTATCACCCTGCAGGTACACTGATCATGTTGCTGTCACCAGACTGTATAAAACAATGTTGCTAAGCAGCAAGGAGGTTGACTGCTCATCTTAATAGCTTTGGTGGGCAGCGCATCCAAGGTTCTCCAGCCACTAGCAAAAGGTTTTGAACTGAAGGAAGACACTTAAAGTATGGTTACTGACTATGGAGTCAGTCTCTAGTCTCTGTCTCTCTGCATGTTTTGGGCCCTTGTGTGCTCTAACCTTACTGCTTAGCTTTGCCTCTGCTACTTTTCTCTGGTGAGCCGTGGCCATAGGAGTTGGTTTTGAAAATGTAGCGGTCCTGGAAAAAAAGACCAGCATTGCAATGCCCCAGCCTCTTGCACCCAAACAGAGGGAAGCAGGCCTTTGATCCTACTCATCATACATCTTTTACTGTGGATTCTGGTTGGCTGTCTTGTCTCCAAGATTCTTCACACATGTTGAGAGTGTTTGACAGAGAAGGTTTCTGCTTGGCAGTTGGCTCTACGATGGTCCCATGCACTGTGGGCTATTGTGCAACCTGAAGATTTCCAGCATGGGAAAAATGGAAGAAGAAGGAGAGAGTTCTGAAGGAGGTGAGTTGTTTTTCTGCCTTAATGCCATCTTGCATCCAAGTTCCAGGCAGGTACCTTGGTTTTCACCCCTGCCCCTGTTGAATGGTTCCCCCCACAGTACTCCCTTAAAGAGTGCCTGAGAATCTTTAAACTACTTACACAGTCATCTTAGATAGAAAATGACTTCTACCTTGAGTTTCAGGATTCATTTAGTGGGTCGAGATGACTTGTCATTCCTACCATCTGAAGGTAGCTGGAATCCCAGAATCCGTTTGGGGAGGTCTGCTTCTGCTGCTTCTACTGAAGTAAACTCTATTGTGCCTTTGGCTGTGGTCTCAAGCAGACGAGCCAGGTAAAGCAGGTGAAACATAACCTGAGCTGTGTGCAACGCTTTCTTTACCTCCTTATGTGTGATTTGCTTATCGGAGACTGCAGCTGTCACATCCCCAAAGATAAAGTAGGCATGTCCATTCTAGGCAAGTGACTGTTTTTCAAGGGCTTTAGCCTGTATATATAGATTTTCTCCTGGAAGCTGAGACATGTAATGATTATTTCCCCTTGGTTTGCTGATGGGTGGACAAAGAGGTTTTAGGAAGCGATGTGCTCTCTCAATAGATCAGCGGTCTGCATTGGGTGGGGGGGGGACCAGCCATTTTGAATAGTAAGGACTGCATTAACACCAGCATTTCCTTGCATTCAGCTTTCAGAGGGACCCCTATAAAGACCAGGTTGCTCCTTCTGCTCCTGCCCTCCTGGTCGTAGAGTCAGTACCTGGGTTCATTAACCTTTTTCTGAAGCTTCTGCAGTACACTAGGACAGAAATTTGAAATCTTTATCAATCGTTTAAACTAGGCACCGGGGAGAGGGTGGCAGTACTACAAAAACCTGCTGACTCTCCCCAAAACCCCAAAGAAATGAGGGATAAAAACACAATGTAAAGTAAACAACTAGGTGGAACAAAAACAGATGACATTAAAATAAAACAAACAAACGTACTGTAAGACATGGCACCAAAAAAAAGGGATGCCAAGTTTGGAAAGCTATGTTCACAAACACACAGAGTCTAGCTAATAAAATAGCTGATCTAACTGATATAGTCACAGAAGCAGATCTGGACTGGGTTGCCATCCAAGAGACCTGGGTGAACGAGAACCTTTACTGGGAAACAGCTATTCCAGGATACTGTCTTTTCTGGAGAGACAGAACTGGAAGAAACAAGGGAGGGGTGGCTATATATGTAAGGGAGGAAATAAACGCTACTATGGCCTAAAGTAACAACACAGAAGCAGAGTCACTTTGGGTTACCCTGGAGGCTAGTAATGGGACAGCAACAAAGTTAGGGGTGTTTTACAGACCGCCGGAGATAGGGGAGGAAGGGGACAAAGAAATTCTAGAATCCACACAAAATTTGTGACAAAGAGGCGGTGATAGTGGTGGGCGACTTCAATTTACCTGACGTAAACTGGGGTACCTATACAACATGCTCAACCAGAAGCAAAGACTTTCTGGAGTCTCTGCGCATATCAGGCCTGAAACAGCTGGTTAAGAACCCAACAAGAGGGAAGCTGTCCTTGACCTGTTACTCACAAACAGGGACATCATAGAAGTAGAAGTTGGGAGTCACCTGGGGTCCAGTGCCCACTGCATGGTGTGGTTCTAGGTTAACTCAAAAATGGAAACAAAGCACTCAAAAATCAAGGTCATGGGCTTCAAATGGGCAGATTTTGCTAAAATGAAAGAAGGACTCGAGAACAACCTTGCTAAGTTTGAAAGAGGAAAGAATATTGAAGAATACCGGACACATCTCAAAACAGCAATATTACAAACGGCAAATCATTATATAAAAAGGGTGAGCAAAACAAAGAAGAGAAGAAAACCCCTTTGGTTTTCTAAGGAAGTGGCCACCAAAGTCAAAGAACAGCGATCTGCATTCAGAAAATACAAAGAAACTGGATCCAAAAAAGACAAGGAGGAATATAGGAAAACAACCAATGAAATCAGAGCAGTGAAGGCATCAGTGGAGAAGAAGTTAGCCATAGAGGTCAAAAAAGGCGACAAAGCATTGTATCGATACATCAGCGAAGAGAAGGCAAGAGGGAAGATTATCAGACTTAATACGTGAGGACGGGGGGACCACAGAGTACGACATAGGTAAAGCAGAAATCCTCAACAGAGACTTCTGCTCTTTTTTCTCAAAACAGGATGAAGACTCAGACCCTCCTGCACATGGAGCAGCTCGGAGGCAGGTGATACAGGGCCTTTTACAAAGGAAAGAGTAATAAAGGAGCTGGAAAAACTCAAAGTAGACAAGGGCATGGGACCTGACTAATTACACCCTAGGCTACTGAGAGAACTAAGAGAGTAACCAGCGGCTCCCCTGACTGACCTTTTTAATCTATCATTTGAACTTGGGGACGGAACTATTAAAAGTATTTTAAACAAACTGTAAGAGGTGCAGGTGTCTGCAATCTCCCAGTAACAGCCACTCAAGCCGCTTATATATAGCACAGTGGGGGGTGTCCCTGGGGGTAGATAAAACAAAACGAGTCAACTCTTTTTTTTTTTTGCAAATAAAAATGTTGTTTCTTTTCCAATCTCAATTGCACAATCCATCAACAGAAGAGTCTTCAGATAAACAAACTTATTTGGGTGCTTATCTTATGCTAATAAATAATCTTATATTAACTACAATATTTAGAAAAGGTTGTAAAGTGCTGTCAACAATTGCGTCGTTTTTCCATTCATAAAATATCAAAATCCTGTTGGGCCGCCTTCCTCCACCTTCTTACTGTAAAGGTCCCATAGCTTCTTGAATTCTGAAACAAAGTTATATAAAGTGCTTAAGAATAATTGTTTCCATTCCATTTTTGGAAATGGACTATGGACTGTGTCACATTTCTAGTTTTTTTTTTAAATTAGTCTCTTAAGAGTTGTTACATTTGCTCTCACTAACATTCTGTGTTCTGGTCTTAGACTATATTTGTTAGACATGTCCAGTGTTGTACTGTAAATGTAGGGTCCCTCCAGTCTGGAAAATTAATTCCTATTTGTTCTAAAAGTCTGAAGGACCGCCTCCACCAGGAATAACTTAATTCACATCCCCAAAATAAGTGGATTATATCAGTGCAGTATATCAGCCTTACTTTCTCCACAATGCCAACAAGCATCTGATAGCTTTTTATTCATTTTATGCAATCGATCTGGCATAATGTAAGCTCTATTTAATATTTTATATTGTATAGCCTTGTCCCTACTAAGCCAATATCTCTCTAAAGAGCCACAGGCCAGCTGCCATTGTTGTGGAGTGCAGTTATGCTTTAACTCCCATTTCCCACTTATAATATTTTATACACACAGGTAATGTTTATGTTTTTTGTATTGGCTTGGTTAAACACACACACAGTTTCTTTGGATTGTTTTTTAATATAGTCATCAGTTCTCCTTCCGTAACCTTATTATTATTATTTTCCCATCTGCAGTAATCCTTCTCATATTTGCTTACTAGTCGATTGAAAAACAGAAAATGAGAGTCTTTAAAACAAAATGAGTCAACTGATTATGTAATACATTAAGCAGACCAGGAAGATTTAGAGACAGAACTACAGTATTCTGTACAGGCACCAGTACTGAGAAGCAGACCCAAATTTAATATGAATGTAACGAGTAGTACCACAAGCCTGTAACACTGAGTCGGCCCAGCAGTAGGACAGAGTACCACACCACCAGATGCTCTCCTCTTGCTGGAGAGGCTTGGAACCCCTGCTGCAGCACTGCTTCCCCCGCCGCTCCAGGGGCAGCAAATGCATTCTGAGCAAGATTCTCTGGACGTCCAAGGCAGGCAGGGAGCTTGTTCTGCCCAGAAAAGAAATGGCAGGGATGATAAGACGCAGGGCCAACCCAGATGATGATGATGTACACATTGTTGAACTCAGCCAGCCAATATCTCCTGTCCATATCTTCTTCACAGTCACTGGATTTTGGCTTCCGTCTTTCAGGTTTGAATGAATGGGGGAGGGGGAGTAGAATGGTAGAGTTCACCAGAGAGACAATGGGCAAGGTGAACACATCAAGTGGACCCAGGGAGATCTTGGGGCCTAATTGAAAAAAGTGCACTGTTGCTTTAAATTGCCTCTTTGCCATCATTTCAAAAGTGTGAAAATGCACAGTTTTTCATCACACCCCATTTTACATACATGTTTCCAGTTCGTATATACTCAGTTTGGTCCCCAGCTGTCAGAATCACTTTATGGTTCTAGAGTCAATTCCACAAACCCTATCAGCATTCCGTGTGTCCCATGCTGAACCCCCTACTGCCAGGGAGATGGATGTAGACCAATTCCCTCAAAAGACACGGACCATAACTCTACAGCCGCTAAGGAGAGTGTGCAACAACAAAATAAACCACTGACACCTATCACAAATGACTGGGCTACATTTTTAGTTTGTACAGTTCCTGTGGTGTTGTGGTGCACACTTTCATACCACTGACAGTGGCAGGATGACTAGTAGGCCTAAACATGGCCTGTTTCCATCTGTGTGCCAATCAAATATGGAAATCCTAACAAGATTTCCAAAGACCTCTAAGGGAAACATTTTACAAGTGGAAATTCTTCAGTCTGGCAGCATTATCCTACAGAGAAACAGATGCGAAGATGAAGGTCTTAACAACATTACCCACCATGTCTGCTGTATGTCAAGCAGGTTTTTTTGTCAATCAAATGTTATTAAATATTCAAGGAACATGACACTACACATGAAAAGGTGTATAACTCAGAAACAATACAAACATAAATTGATGCCCGTTATGCCGTAAAGGATATAGTTATTCTAAAGCACATATAAGAATCAAATACATGAAAAAGCAAAGATACCTATATTAGTAAATGGAGCCATTCTGAAGAAAAACAGCACATCAACTATATGCCCAAGTAGATATCATTCTTAACAATGACATACCTCAAGCCCAGTTCTATTTTCTTTCTCATACATATTGCCCATACTGTATAAATATGTAAATCAGGATAACCTTATAAAAGTAAGAAATGGTACTTAATCCCATAAAGAATCAGAGAAAAAGAAAGGAGAAAAGGGAAGGAAAAGAGTCAGAATTTGTATGGGATGGGAAGAAAGGATAGTAAGAATATTCTTATGGTGTGTGGTGAGGGCTTATTCTGGATGGAAATCCATCCTAGCTGAAAAGTTGTTGTACCACAGTTCAAAGGTCATGGAATGCTGTAATACCATACTGTGGTACAACAACATTTCAGCTCATTTTCAAAGTGCATGAGCCACAAGAGCTGTGGCAACAGAAATCGAAGGATCAACCACATACAGTAGTAATTTGCTGCGGTTCCAGCACAATCACTCAAACTGCCAGAGATGCAAACAAAGCAGGATCAACAAGATGTTTATACTTTTATTTAAAAAAAAAAAAAAACAACAGCACAGGATCAACCAGATATTTTAAATTACTTACAACAGCTAAGAAGATTCCTTGCAGTAAATCCTCTCGCTTAGTGAGAAATAGAGACACCATGTTTTTCCTTTTGAAAAACCCTCCCAGAGGCAACTGGCAACCAATCAAAGCCTGCGCTAGACAAGTACGGCATCTGCTCCATGACAACCATGTCACTGACCCTAGCAAGC
This sequence comes from Neoceratodus forsteri, assembly GCA_016271365.2. Classification (NCBI taxonomy): domain Eukaryota; kingdom Metazoa; phylum Chordata; order Ceratodontiformes; family Ceratodontidae; genus Neoceratodus; species Neoceratodus forsteri. Next base: position 492,113,823 of record CM057450.1, on the reverse strand, counting down.
AGCCTTATAATAGGGAAATAAGATGCAGCAGCAAACATTTATTTTAAAAAAATCCAGCGTTTTAAAATTATTTTCAGGGGCACCATACACTATACAAAATACCGGATGTGCAACTCCATGCACAACCAGTGTGCTTTGCCACCTTGGGGTTCTGATTCCCATGGACCTCTTGAGCTTCGCTCTCAAGGTCAGAGGGAATCAGAACCCCTTGGTGGCAGAACACATTGGTTGTGCATATAGTTTCACATCCAGTATTCTCTATATCTTAGCAATTCCATATAAGAAACACTATGGGCTACATTTTCAAAAGATGTAGGAACTAAGTCCCACAGTGCAGCCATATCTGCAGGATGAAACCTCTGCACCTGCGGAGTTTCGTTTTTCCAGCTAGCACAGCTGCAGGGGATGTTGTGCCTGGTCCCACCAGACATAACATTTTGGTGCAGCCGCACTGCAAAAACGTCCGCAAGCCACCATAAATCGTGGCGCCAGTCGTAAACCAACCCCACCTTTGAGAATACCACAGCTATGGAACAAGCTGTGGCTCTGCGAGTGGAGACCCACTTGGGCCAGTTTTTTCCCTGCAGCTGCGGCAATTCCAGGGGCTTTGAAAATCTAGCCTTACGACTGTAAGTTAGGTATTTGCACAGATCATAAAAATCATCCTAAGTTTGTTATGATTCTTTGGGCTTAGTTGGAAACATCCAATCATGGGTAATACCCCAACTCTGCAAAAAAAAAAAAATTGTAACCTCCCCCCACTGGCCCACTTTTTTCTCTGTCAGCAGGGCTGCTCCTCTCACATCTAGGCTCCACCGAGAGGGGTGGGGGACGGGGGTAGTTACTACAAATTATCTTTTGCAGAAACTCTGTGTGGACCCATTACTTCTACTTCTGAGCCTGCCATCCTTCAGACAGGCAAAGTGTGGCAACTACCTGGCTCACACCTGGGGGGACAATTTAGCGTGGCCATCAACTTGGGTCCCTGGGAGAAAACATTTGCTCAGCATCTTGCTAGGTTTGTACTTCTGGTCAGGGGCACCCAAGTAAATCTGGACACTGGAAGCAATAACTGAAATGTCCAAACCAGGAATGGGATTCTAGAGTGTGGCTTTTATTCACATAATACAGAGAATAACAAAGCAAAGATAGACCCCCACAGGGCTACACTCGCTGGTAATGCAGATTACAAAGGTACAGAGCACACTTCTTCACTACGAACCCCCAGGTTCTGAACGGATCTGGGCACACACGGCCCAAACTGGTACACTTCTCTTCTATTCCTTGACATGGCACCCCAGCCAGTACTAGGACACTTTTCCATATGGCATGGAGGTTGATGGTGGCTCCCTAAACCACCCATGAGCACTTTTTAGCTCTCAGGGAAAATCCACAATCCCACATCTGGGTGCTCTCTTCAGACACTGGCCAAGTACCTGAGAGAAAACCACAGGTGCCCAAACTGAACCCGGAGAGGTAAACCTGGTTACTCCAGAAGGGGGGGGTCTCCCACCTCTTGCTCCCAAATCTATACTCGGCCATTCATTTGGTTACAACACCTTTCTTTAAACTACTGTTTGTAGATGCTCTCAAGAAATGTTTAGTACATTTAACATTCTACATTTTATTCTGGAGGTGTCCTGACTTTAAAAGTTCTGTAAGAGGCTATGTCTTTACCCTAGACCCCCACTGTTGCAGATGCTTCTAAGCCATACACAAACTAAAAGTTCTGTACTTGGCAAGTCTTCCTTTGACCCCACAGTAGGCAGACACTTTTATTCTAAACTCTGTCTCGGTGAACATTGTCTCTATTTCAGAGTAGAATTCACCATGGTATGCAGGTGTCCCAGGGCTTCTTTCCCACAACAGATTCTCTGGTACACACAGAACAACTCGATTCTCAGCCAGCTTCTCCCTGTCCAGGCTGGCACCGGGGATTGCCCCTGAATTCCTGGAATTCCCCCCCATCCCTCCAGGGATGGGGCACTGGAACAACTCTAGGAACGGTCTCTACCACTTCCTTCTGGTCTCTTCTGTGTCCCTCTCTAAGGTGAGAACACACAACCCCTTCTTTCTACGGTAGCTCTATATCAGAGCTGGGCTCAGAGGAGCTGCACACTGCAGCACTCCTCACACTCTCGAGTCTCCACTCAGACTGCTTCCTGAAGACTGACTTGAATTCCCCAACGTTCTACAGCAAACCCCTGCAGCTAGCATTCCATTGTGGCTAATGCTGCTGCGAGAATTCTATGGTGACATCATCACTTCAGCTCGGCTGAAACTGAGAGGAGAGTGAGACAGTGTGAAACCCATTTAACTGGCATCTCACAAGCTGCCTTCCCCTGCCTGCCACAGGTTCTAAGTGGGATTCTAGTAACCCCTGGGAACAAGGGGTATATATATATATATATATATATATGCACACACACACACACACACAACACACACACACAGATGTTTGATCTGGTGTCCTACACTGGGACTCAGACATGCTCTGGAGCTCAAAGGTTGGGTCATGTTAGGAAGCACTTCTTCTCCCAGAAGGCGGTGAACCTATGGACCAGCCAACCAGTGGAGACGGTAAACATAAAGACAACATAGGCCTTCAAGGTAAACCTAGACAAACTGCTGCTTTCCAAGGGACTTGCTAGATACCCTGGGTAGTACGGTGGGAAGGGAATCCCTTTAAGTGAGTATATATTTAAACCGCATACTAATTTATACCTATTAATGAAGCGGGCGTGGGGGGCAGATATGATGGGACCTAGAGTCTCCTCTGACGACAGTCTCTGCAGGTACAGGGTTTGGGGCTTCTATGGTCAAACCAACCAAAGCCACTCTTAATTACAAAAGTAAAGAAAGAGGAGGAAGGAAGGGAGGGAAGGAAGGAAGGAAGGAGGGATGGAATGTTGATTATTTGTGACTATGGTATATGTATATGGGATAAAATATTTAGTTGTATTTCTTTAGTTAGTTTTCAGTGCCTAACATTTCTAAAGAGTACGTTTCAGATTCATGTTGGTGGTCAGGTAAGTGTTGCACAATAAAATCATTGTACAACACCCCTTTTTATTTTTTTAGACAGCTTTATTCAGAAATGTCATGGCAGTAAAGGCAATTAGCATTGCTGCGGGGGGATGTTACAGAGATCCTGTTTAGTACACTTTCTTATATACCTTACTCAGATGTACATGATGGTACTTGTACCTATACAGCATGGCATTATGTCTTTAGGTGTGCAACACTTTTATCCACTGAAACACAGCAGACACCCCCCCCCCAGATGCTAACTCTCTACTCCCTTAGGCCATAAATGAAGTACTGGCCAGCCCCAGCCCCAGCCCCAGTCACTCAACCTTTCAGCACAGTGGGAATTCTGCCCCTACCATAAAGTCCCACATATCTTTAGTTTTGATGAAGAGGCAGCCTATGGGGTCATCCAGTACTCTCTAAACAATGATCCCCCCTTGGACAATGACCCCCCCCCGGACACCTACCCTTATAAGGGGGGGGCAGCAAGATCCTCAATCTCAGCAGCTACAGAGTCCTCATTGGTTATCCTACACCAAGGCTAGCTCAGTGGTTCCATTCCAGGGTTCTTCCATCATTGCTCAATGCTCACTTGATGTAGTCATAACAGAGGACTTAAACCACAAAAGGTCAGGAAGGCCTTACTTACCCTTTGCAGAGTGCTGATTGGGGTGTGCAGAGATCTCGCTCCACAAAATCAAAAACCTCTGTGTACCCATATTCATATGTCCATACCCCTTCCACATCCAGACCCGAGCCCTACATGTGTCTCTGCACATGGTTGGGTTAATGGTGGACTGGGGCAGGGAGGAGAGTCCACACTAACCACGATGTGAGTTACAGTGGTTATGGGGTGTGCAAGAGGCAGCGGCATTAGTACAGCTCCCCAGGGTGTCTAACACTGCCAACACTTAAGCAGCCACTAACCACAAGAGTATTATTACAGTCACATGATCCAGAATCTATGTGGCAGTAACAACAGATAGCAGCAGTGTTATTTACTGTTTCCTTTTTACAGAGTCTAATATCAGGGTCGAGATCACAACACTGGCTGAGATATGATGCAGGTGGAGAGGGTGAGAATAGATTATTAATTTCACAGGGATCACTGCAAAGGTCTACAAACAAGCATTTGTCAATGCCGAATGTTTGCTTGCTGGCATTGGCAATGGTAGTGTAGAAGTTACAGAGCTGCTTAATAGGAATGGCAGTGAAGTACTGAACTGAAGCCAACCCCACCACCACCCTGCAGAGACTGACAGGCACTGGGGTGTGCCTTTGGGTCGTCAGGCATAATGGCCACGCCATTTCACCACACCACACCCTGCAGACACTGACAAGTGTCATGGTGTTCCTTGGGGTCTTTGGCCCTTATGCGCACCCCATTCCATTAGGAAATACGGTGAGATGGGTCCGATATAGGAGAATGGGGTGAACTTTGGGGCCAAAGAGTCCAAGGCATACCTCGATGCCTCTCACTGGCTGCAGGGTGTGGAATTGTATGAGCATTACAGGCAAGAATCCCAAGTCACATCCCTGATGCCTGTCATTCTCTACAGGGTTGGGCGTTATGGTTGGAAACCCTAATACCTCAGGCATTCGTTGGTATTTTCACTCCAAATTTTCAACATGTTTTTTGTGACCCCACCTCATGAACAATGGCAATATCAGTTTGTTAGTGGGAGCTGCTTATGCACAGCGATTCACGGCATTTAGCACCATACAGGCAAAACATTCGAACAGGATGTAAAAATGACAGCTGTACTGTTCATGGGGAGGTGTAAAATGGCAATGTTGCAAATCTGCAGTAAAAATATTTAAAAACTGGTGAAGTCACTGAGCGTACATAGAAACTGTGCAACGCACACCCGTAATATAATTAGGTTGGGAATTTTTTTACTGCAGATTGTCAACTCAGGCATTTTGGTGCCTCCGATCAAGAACAGTGTCACTGTGATTTTCTTTATCTGTCCCGAACAATGATTTCCCACATCGACCAGGCATCTCTGCACTGAAAGTGTGAAAACACACTTCGGCCATGTTGTGAAAAATGACAGCTGTACTGTTCATAAGGAAGTGTGGAAAAATGCCACTGGTGAAAATCTGGACTGAAAATATTACAAAGTCATGAACTTACGAGGGTGCGTGGAAACTGCACAATGCTCACTCGTAACGCAGTCATTTTATGGACTTTTGTCACCAAATTTCAACAGCCATTTTAAGACCTCTGCTCATGAACAGTGTAACTGTGATTTTGTAATCTGTCCCAAACATTAAGCCAGACACCAACAGCACCATTCTGTTGCAAAAGCAAAACACATTTTGGGTGACATATGAAAAATGGCAGCTGTACTGTTCATAAGGAAGTGTAATAAAATGGCAATGTTGAAAATCTGGAGTGAAAATATTAAATTCGCAAACTTCACGAGCATGCATAGGAACTGCTAGCATAGCGCCGTAAAACAGTCATTTTAAGGAATGTTTTCCTCAAATTTTCAACATAGCCATTTTAAGACCTCTGCTCATGAACAGTGTCACTGTGATTTTCTTAATTTGTCCTGTACATTGATTTCAAGATAATCGACTGCGCCCATTGTACGCTACATGGGCGGAAACACGTTTTGGGTGAGATGTGAAAAATGACAGCTGTACTACTCATAAGAAGGTGTGGTAAAATGGCAATGCTGGAAATCTGGAGTGAAAATATTGAAAATTCGTGAAGGAACTGAGTAACGCACGCTCGTAAAAATGTCATTTTTTTGGATTTTTCCACCAAATTTTCAAAATAGGCTTCTTGAGAGCCCACTTTATGAACACTGGCAGTGTCGTTTCATTAATCGGCCCCGAAAGGTGATTTCGCGCAGTGACTGCGAAATCACCCTTCGGGCCCGAATAACGCCATGACAGTGACAGCATTCACGAGAAGGGGTCCCAAAAACCCCATGTTGAAAATTTGGTGCAAAAATTCCAAAAAATGCTTGAGACATGCAACAAACTTGAAAAAACACTATCTATCCCATTATACAGCTTACCAGCATTTCCTCAGTTCGCGGTCGGCTTTGAAGAATGCAGACGTGTTCCCGGTCCACCGAAGATTGTTGCGCCGGACTCGGAGGCAAGTATGGGTGAGGGGTGGGGAGGCAGGGGTGCAGTGGGTGAGTGCAGGTTGTGGGGGGGCAGGGAGACTGTGTGGGACCGCTCTTTACAGGTTTTTTTTTTTTTTTAAATGACGACGCTGGGACGCTTGCCACGCTGGGTGGGCCTCAACGGGCACAAGGACGGCTGGTTGGGGGTGGAGCCGATGGGGATTGGGCACCGCCAGCTATAGCATCTATTGCCACACTGGGTGGGGCGGAGGACAGTGGAGCCGATGGGGATTGGGCACCCCTGCCGGCTACACAGTGTGCGTGGGGGCAGCACGCAGTATGCGGTGTGTGTGTGTGTGTGTGTGTGTGTGTGTGTGTAGGGGGAGCTGCGCATGAGCAGGCAATATCTGATCGCTGCTCACTGAAGCGTAGCTCCCCCTTTCAACTGTACGCCACTGCATTTTGGAGCTGTCATAGACAGCTCCAGCATGCATTGGAGGACTGGGGCCGCGCCTGCCAACACACTGACTGAATTGGAAGAGGGGGTGACACACCTCCGAAAACTCGGATGATGGCACTATGTTTCTTGCACATGCGTGCAAGCAAACATAAAAAGCAGCAAATCACTAAAGCTGCAATTAAGCCTAATGGTCCCCTCGGGCCTTTTCTTGGCTTTTCAGATGTACTGCCTAGTTTCAGTCACATTTGTCATTAGAAATGAAGGTCTGCCGGCCTGGTGGCGCTGAGGGTTGAGGCACTGGATGCCATACCTCGTGCCACGCCAGCGACCTGGGTTCGGAAGCGGACTCAGGTCGCTGGTGGGTCGGCAGGGGGGAAGATAGGCTTGAGCGTCCTACGACAGCTCACCTTCTCTGGGGAGGGTACAGGCCAATGCCCACACACTTGCCTGACTCCGAGCAGAGGCTCGGAGTACTGCAAGCCCTTCACAGGGATGGCAGGCCATAGTACAGCGTTGACGTTGGGGCTCAGCGTCATGACATCAAGGGGTGTAGCTCGCTGTATGGGGAGGTAGGGAGAACATGGAAACTGAGCCTGCCACCGCCGGGAAGATGGGGAACTATGCCGTGCCCATGATGTGCCTCTGCCCACCCGATGGACCCAGAACCGACAATACATAAGTTACGGGATATGACCCCACCTCGTCCCCACCCGGGGGGTATAGCCTCGGCTCCATGGGAATCTAGGGTCCATCAGGGCTGGGTGGTTGGCAGTGGGATGTCAGTTGTCTTCCCTGAAGGGTCGATGTTGGCAGGCTGGAAAGGGAGCAAGGAAAAATGTTAATTTCAAAAAAAAAAAAGAAATGAAGGTTTCATTTTAAATATATGCCCACCAACACTCCTATCATGTGACACAGAATGTTAGCGTTTCACCTTTAGCTAGGGCAATGCTTTGAAGTAGCTGGAACTTGCTAGGAATACCACAGCAATGCCTCAGGGTAGATGAAGGGTACTGCACAATGTGCTCTCCACTCACATCCCCTCTTACTAAAGCATCTACTAAATTAAAACTGAGGTGGGGAAGGGGTAAGCTTTCATGTTGTGCACCAAGTTTTCCCATGTAACATCCTTATCCATTTCCTCAAGTTGCATATGAACACCATTCCTGTGCCCAAGAAAATTGTGACCGTATTCCTCTTCATGTGACAAGGCTGTTCTGTGTTCAGACTCTGTCTAGCAGTGGGTGGCAGAGAAGTTGGTGTAAACCCCCTGCAAATGGGGGTTCCCAAAAGTCTTCCAGGAGCTTGCCTGAATGCTCCAAGCCTGGGTGGTGTTCGGCGTCTGAGCTGCTTAACTGTGGTTGCAAGTGACTGCTATTTGAGCCTCCACGTACTGTCTCTTTAAGAGCCGTCTGCTTGCAGACTTAATTAGTTTGTATGGGGGGACTGTGCATTTAATGCTCGAATCCCGCCCGAGCTGCAGAGAAATCTCTCCATTTCTGCAGTCGCTAAGAGCGCAGAGGGAGCCTAAATGAAAGCCGTAACTGTTTGCCTGTAATCATTTAAAGCATTAGCAAAATTGTAGTTTGTCTAACCTGCCTTTATTGCAGCTGGGACTCTGTGTGTGTGTAACCTCTCCATTTTTTACCTAAACTGCTGTGCTGGGCCAATTGGGTTAAGGGAGCCCTAAAATGGAGACTGTGGACGAATCAGAACTTGGACTCTTAATTTTGAACCAGCCACAAGGGGATTGTATGGGCAGTGACTCTGGGAAATGTAGTTTTGACCCTGGCGCCTTTTTCTACCAACAGAGGGAGTCTTATTGTGAGTGACAGCTAAATCAGCCAACAGAATAGTGTGGAGCTAAATGAAATGCCCTGCTCTGTGACTGGAAAGAGCAGATCAGTTGTGGCAGTGAAGAGAGAAGGAGCTGTGTGCTTCTGCGGTGTATAGTTTCGCGCGGGAAGCGCACGTGAGGCCCCCAGTTTCGGTCTGCAGCCCTTGTGAGTGCCAGTTTGGACTGAATCCGAATTGTGAGGAGAAAGAAGCACTAGAAATGTGGAAACCAGGCTCACCCTGTAGAAGACTGGAGAAATTGCTGAATCGCGCTCAGTCTGTCAGGAACTGAAGCTGCTGTGTGTGCTCCCGGGTAGTTTGCAGTAATTGCGATCGGGATCGAGGAGCAGCCTGCCTGGTATAGTACTTTCCTTTTACATATGAATGTGCGTAGTGCTTGAGGGGAATCGCTATTTCCAATCCCCAGTGCTGTGTGCTGTGTGTTGAAGCTGGAAGCAAACCCCAGCTTGTCTCGGACTAAATCCGTTTGCTATCTACTGCAGTGGGGTCCAGTCACAAGGACTTTGTCTCCATGCCTTTTGTTCTGGCAATCCAGAAGAACATCCACCATCCGGTTCTCAGTTTGGGTATTGTGAGTACAAATCAGGGTATTCCCCTGCAGCTTGTTTTCAATCACAAGTGTGTCATCTAATTCTTGTTTCTTTGCTTCATGGACTGAGCCATCAGGCTTCGGATTACAATTGGGTGTTGTGCATATATTTTCTTCTACAGGGCCCTATCCATCTGCACCTGCCGGCCAACCCTGGGCAACGGACCTGGCTAGCCCCCCCCCCCCAACCTGGGTACCCAGAGTGTGACGTGTGACTTTTCAGACCCTGTATGTGTGCACAGCACTGTGATTTAATGCCACTAATTAACCTGATTTCCCCCTCCCGTGTTTCTGTTCCCTAAATAAATCAGATTTTTTGTTGTTAAACTTTAAACTGTCTGAAGTGTCAGTACTTTCATGCCAAGCACTGTATTGGTTTGTGTATGCTGCTTAACCTTATTTTTCAGGGGGTCCTCAGAAACAAACCTGCGAATCAGTCTCGAGGGTAAGTGGTACCTTATGAATGAACAGTGTGTACATGTGGGGTATTGGTACTGTAACTCCTGTGCATCGTGTGGGCCATTAGAGGGATTAGAAGGGGGTCTCAGTGTCCCAGAGGGCTGTGACCAAACTAGACCAACCATTACAAACCCTGACCTCTGGGTGGAGGCACCCGCCTTAGAACCTAGGCCCCTCAACCTGTCAGTAGTCAAGCAGGCAGGGGTAGTAGCCCTTGGGATAGCGCCACCTGGGGGTTACACTTGCAATTAAGTGCTTCTCTCTAACCCTGCTGGAACCGAGCATGTCACCTCAAGGACATCGAGTGACCTGCCCAGGACAGAGGTCCCGGGTTTGGCTGCAAAGTGGGCCACCTCGATGGCTGTGAGCTATTCAATGTTGATAAGAGAGATGGAAAGTAATGAGGCCAAAACTACAGCACTAACAGCATCATCAAAAAACCTTTGCACATTCTTATATTGCCATTTAACGTGCTGTCTGTCCATCTGCACTTTTTAAGGGAACAGTCCAAGGACTAGTAACACTAATGCCTCCACCCCAACTTCAAACAGCAGTACACTCCACTAACTGGCCGCCCTAAGAATGGACACACACTACTGCTCAAGTAGGACCTGACTGACTAACAAAGAGGCTTGCCACTTTTCCACAGGATGTTGTGGTACACTATCATAATGTTTAGCACTGCATACAATCTGGGTGTGTAAAATGACTGTCACAGCACCACTGTTTGTCCAACTTTTCCCATTCTAAAACATGCAGTTGTGGAAGCTGAGATTTGTTCTACCCAGAGGGCATACTCCCCACTGACTAACACTGTAGTCTGTCTGTGTACCTTCACAGAGGACCGTAGCAAATGGATTACTGCTAGTTAAATCATTCCATTACACACAGTAATCTTTCACACAGTTTGTACAGGCAAATTAATAAACATTTACAATGTATGTTAAACAGGTAAATAGACAAACATCAGTTTCTAAGGAGGGACTAAACCACTAAACACAAGTTAACCAATATTTAAATTTAAACCAGAACAGTCAGCACTAAGAGATCCACACCCAAGTGATGTGCTGGTCCCAATTTGCACTTTGTGTGCAAAAATATTTTTGTTAGTTACCGTTTACTGTAGTAGAGTAGATTGTATCAGACTAATTCTGTTTACTTCCAAACTGTACTTTGCTGTAATCCCCTGCAGGTTAGAGATTTTGTAAACTCAGATCAGATGTTTGCCAGTCCCACTGTCCTCCCAGGGCTAAAAAGTCCTCTGTGATTGTACTTAGCCTAGTAAGGACAGCAGGACCAGCAAATAAAAAAAATCTGAGTTTATATAAACACTAACATGCATTGCAGGCTATTCAGTCTCCCATGGATCTGATGTCTGCCGAACAGGATCCTGAGATTTCTGGTTACAGCAAAGGTCAGTTTGGAAGTAAGCAGAATCATTTTGATACACTCTACTATACTGCAGTAAACAGTAAGTAAAAAAAATGTTTTTTTTGCACAAAAATGCACAAACTGAAACCAGTCCCCACATTTGGATGTGGGTCTCTTAGTGCTGACTATTCCTTTTTAAGTTGCAAAAGCTTGGTTTCGGTTTGGTCCTGTGTCTACACAGTTTTGTAGCTGGGCGAGGCAGACTAAAGTGCAGGGAAATTGGATGACTTGTTCAAGGTAACATGGTGAGCGAGTTCAACATATGGCCTGCACCAGCAGCCATTTCTGAAACACTAGTGGAAGGGGAAGGGGGGGGGGGATGACTTAGTTCCAGAAGCGAAATGAATGTCTGACTCAGTTCCAGGAACTTGGGGAAGGATTGTTCCTGTGTGAAATGTTACACCCCCCCCAAAAAAAAATAAATACATAAAACAGACTAAAGAAAGTTTAAAAATGCACCATTTAATGAGGAAATGTGTCCCTGTCCCTGCCAGGTATGTCCCATCCAATATCAAAGGTGGTGGGTTCCCTCAGTAATTGTTTTTCCATTGCCAACAATGGTAGAGCACTGAATTTTCCGTGACATATCAAAGTAATATTCCACTAGAAGCACTGTGTGTGTGTGTGTGTGTGTGTGTGTGTGTGTGTGTGTGTCGTGTGCGCACGTGCCTCAGCTTCTGTGGAAACCCAGCAGCTATGGCCCTCACTACCTGATGCCTGCATCATTGTAAGATCTATTTAACTGATCATTATTTTGAAAGCTGTCGTATCACAGAATGTGTTATCTATGGAAACATATTAAGAGGCTATGCTTTTTTTGTAAAACTCAAAATGAATTACTTGAAGTAGTTTTGTGGGTGAAAATACAAAAGCTCGAAGGCTCTCCTAGGGTTCAAATGTTGCATTCATTTTGCGCTTGGAGTACACCACGAACTGTGGATGGAATACCAATTTCCAGCGGCTAAATTCAGTTTTGATTATCAGGATTTTAGAAAAATCATGTTTTGCAACATATAGCATGTAAAAGGGCAGTGAAAATTATTTAGCCAGAAATGTAATGCCAGATTTTTGGACAGAATACCTTTGTAGTGACATCAAATCTACAGATAAATTTCAAGTCCCATAACCACAGGGCACGGGATACCCCGGACAACGGCCTTTTGGGGGGATAGATAGGACAATCCAGATAATTTGCTCTCCTTAAATGTGTGCAAAGCACAGTCAATGGGCTGTCGATAAACTCTGTCTGGATAGCCAGTTCCTGTCATGGATGGGTGATAAGCACTCAGGCTAGAAGGAGAGGGTACAGATAGTGGACAGCCAATTAGAAGAGCGTGCACAATCAGAAGCAAATTGTTGTAACAGGATTTCATTTAAGCATATCTTCTTTTCTTTAATTACAGTGCAGTAAATCTTCCTCCTTTGAAAGCAAACGAGGACAGTGATCTGTGAAGAAACAGCTGGCCTGTTGTTTAGGGCAGAATAACAGGAATTGGTCACACAAGAACTGCACAAAGGACTCCTTTTGAGCACCCGAGTAAGCTTGAAAATAAAAACTAAGGCTACAAATAGAAAGTAACTCCCTGCCGGAAAATTCCTTCCGCTAACAATCAATACATGGTCAATTCATTCTCTTTTTTTTTCTTTTTTTTTTTTTTTTATAGCTAGCCTTCTGAGTATCATCAGCAAGCTGCGAGGAGGAGAGGAGGACCACTCTGAGGTTTCACTAGGATTAGTCAACAAGACTGACCATCAACAAGTTTATTAGCCCAGAAGCCACTTATGTCATTCACAGAATGCCAGCAAACAACTTTGCATGTCTAGCCCAACCTGTGAACAGACTCATTAGTGAACTGAACCTGAAACACAGCAGAGGAAGAGCTGAGATGAAATTAGAACCAAAGCATGTCAAGCCATAAGGCAGCAGCTCCATCAGTCTGCTAAGGGTGAAATTGCCAGTAGCTGGGCTGTAGTAACTCTGCTAGACAGTCTCCATTATTGAATCCTCCACCTCTAGAGGACATTCAGCTTGCTCTCCCTCTGCTTGCTTATAAAAATCTGCCCTCCCATCTGCACTTGGCCTTGTTGCCAACAGTACACCTGACCCAGCCCACCAAAGGACTTCTTTCAAACAAGCCATGTTTGCATACCTCAATACTCCAACTCCATTCTTTTGATCCTTCAATTTGATCCTTTGGTGGCATACATCTCTCAGAGGAGGGCACCAAGATGCTGGGGTGCAAGTTTACAGAGCACATCAAGGTGCTTTTAAACTAGCAGAGGGGGACAGCAGATCAGTTACTGGTAGGTGCAATTACTCAAAAGTGGGAGGCCTGGATAACTTTATCCGACAGAGGGGAACGGAGAGGAAACAGAGTGGTCACAATGAGATAACAAAACAAGTGATGATGCAGCAGCTGTGGAATATTCTGGCGAGAGAGATGGGCAGGGACAGTAGAAGAGGAGCCAAAAATGAGCTGAGGGGAGGATGAGGGACAGGGAGACAGGGAGAGGAGGAAAGCAAGAATCATGGAGAGCTATGTGCACCGATGCCAGGAGCCTAGGAAACAAAACCAGTGTGATTTGCAGACAGTGGTGGCAGAAGCAAACGTGGATCTGATAGTGATCACAGAGACATGGGCCACACAATACACAAGGTTTATGTTGTTTAGAAGGGACAGGGAGTGTGGGGTGGGTGGTGGCACTGTACATAATGGAGGGTATAAAAGCCGTGAAGGTTGGGGATTGTAGGGAGGGCTAGTGCAAAGAGACAGTGTTTGTACAGATAGTTACTTGCAGGAAGGGACATCAGTATAGGAGTGGTAAATAGAACACCATCACAGAAAGATGCAGCAGATGGCAGACTACAGCTAAGTTCTCGCCCTTACAACCTCAGCTTCCTCTCCGTCTAATCCCTCCCCTTTCAGGTGGCACGGTGACCAGCCCGCATTACTGCCCTGGAAGGAGGCAGGAATGGCACGGGGGCTCCCATAACTCAGGCCTATCGTGTAACTGCTCTCCAGGAGCCCTCTGCACTCAACAATTCGAGCTGATGAACTTCACGCCAGAGTTGAAGGATGTGGGCAATGTAGTTAGCTGAACAAAATCCACTGGACCACCGAATTTCAAGCATTTGGTTCATTACTTGGGCTATGGCAAAGTTCATCTGCACAAGCAGATACTTGTCCAAGGACCTCAGATCATTAGTTCACAAGCAGTTCATCTCAATACACAGATCTTAATGGATAGCTGTCTCTATCCCCAGATATCTCATACATCCCATCCCAAGTCCCATCTCTACCCCAACTGATCAGGACAAGCATGCCAGTAGTCTACAGCCTTTGGATGCAGTACTTAGTGACCCCATCGTGCTTCCTAGCAGCTTTAACACTCAGTACAGGGTCTCGGACACTCTCTATCCTTTTTTTAGTCATTCAGCCGGATGTATACAAGTGAGTTATCCATACCTCTCTGGCCCAGGTATCATGGGATTCCCTAGCCACATGCTGCAGAATCCCAGCTTTTTATTTTGACTTGCAATTTTGTTTGCTGAGCATGGTGCTGCTCCTTGGCACAGACCCCTACGTACTTCAATTTGTGCAGTACTCTGACATAGCGCACTAAAATGTCAGGTTGATCTCTCAGTCGGGACTGCCCGTTAGAGCTGGCACTTCCCTCACAAGACCCATGGTGCTCCTTCACACTGGCAGGTCGTGTGGCTCACTCGGCATTGTCTACTCTAAACCATTACCTTAGTGTGCTTCCAGCGATACCCACAGACCTGTCCCCGCAGGTTTCATATCCCAGCAGTGCAGTCAATGGGCTACCCTCTCTTGCTCATTTAGGAAGTCCTTCTCCCCGTACACATCTCAGAGAATGAGTTCTCCTATCCGGTAATGTCCCCCTGATCCAGTATATAACCCTGGAACAGGCTGCAGGAGCCAGGAGAATTTAAATACTGTCTTTCTAAACCCCGAAATCTACTTGTCAAATCTGAACAGTTTGAAGTCTGGGTAGTGTCAGTGCAACCCAATATAATATCTCCAACCAAAACTTGGCTTACCCCGAAAATACTGGATGATGCTGTCTCCCTACCAGGAATTAATCTCCCTAGAGAGGATCTCCTAAGAAAGCAAGGTGGGGGGTTGTTTAGTATATCTAAGGTCAGACCTGCAGGGCTCTAAAACTGAATTTAAAGGAAAGTCTAGAGACTGAATGCCTGGCTGTTAAACTTCTCTTGGGTAAGGGCCACAAATCCCATGTCTTCATAACTACATATATCCCACTAGGTAAACAGCCTACAGGCCTTGAATCCTTTACCAGCTACTGAAAACAAGTTAATCAAACTTGGAGGAAACCATAGTCACAGGTGATTTCAACATCACACAGACCTCTAAGACCAGCTCTTTACACAGAAATACAATTGCAAGTCTGTTTCTAACCCAAATGCTCTTGGGTAGTGCCAGAATCAATTAGAAAACTGGCACTAACCCTAATAGATTGGTTACTGGCAACCAACCCAGACAGGGTTCCAGATGTCATGGTTCTACCGGACACCCTAAGCAATCATTCACCAGTGCAATGTAAATGGACTGTTGAACAACCAAGGCCCCCCCCCACCCCAGTATGTGACATTAAGAATACAATTGTTTACAATGTTATGGGGCCAGGAAAGACACACTAAGCCAAGGCTAGTTTCCAGGTGCATCCTGGGAGCACAGGGAAGTTAAGTGACTTGCTCATGGTCACACAGTATGCATGTGGTGGCTGTGGGATTCAAACCCAGTTCTCCCGGCCTGCAGCTCAGTGCTCTTAACTACTACAATATACAGCCTCCTAACAAATATGGACTACATTCCTGACATTGATTTAGCCCTTGAGTTTTTAATCACGGAGTTCAACAAGGCTTGTGACCATTTTGCCATAGTAAAAAAAAGCATAGTAAAATGTACCCCTCCAGGCTGGATCGCCGCTGAACTCTTGTCCCTTATGAAACAGAGGAACAATTCGTGGGCATTGTCTGGAGTAATGGGGGGTCCTGTACACCTCCACAAATTGAGAGAATTTCGATACAAGTGCACAAGGAGGATTCGAATGAAAAAAATCTGAATTCTGCAAGGCCCAACAAGCCCAACATTGGATTAGCTGTAAAAGGTTTTGGGAAAATGTCTCAGAGCTCCTCGGTAAGTGAGAAAAGAAGTCACCTAAAATGCTAAGGATTCATGGGAGGGAGATCTTAGATCCAACTGTACGGATTTAAACTCCTTTATCCTGCCGGGCCCTGCACAGCAGCTCTGTGATGGTCCCGGTGTAGATCCGAAACGGCTGAGGGACTAGGACCCTGTCACCCTAATCTGTACTTCAAGTCAGTCTTTAAAAGGAATACCTTACAATATGTTGAAAAGGTACTAGGCAAAACCAGGATGGGGGCACCTTAGATATGAAGCTACTAGCCATGGTACTGGACTAGAATGCCCTATAATAACAATTTTCAACTGTTCCCTGTGGTACACTCGGTTTCCAGAAAAACTCAAATCCACACTGGTCACACCTGTATTCAAGAGGGACTGAACAAACCTAGCAAATTACAAGTCAGTTTCTGCCCTCTCCCTGCTGTCCAAGGCCCTTGAGAGAACTGTAGCCGACAAACTTGTCTCTTCCATGGAAAAATAAGATCTCTAGTGTGCCCAAAAGCATGGATTCAGGAAGCTACATAACATCAATACTGCAACGACTGAGTATGCCAACTATATTCATGAGGCCCTGGACAATAGTGACATGGGTCAGGGCTATCTACATAGACATGATGAAGGCCTTTGACCTGGTCATCTGCAAGCTTCTGCTTATCAAGTTACATAGCCTGGGTCTGTCACTGGACATGGTAGTTTAGTTTGGGAACTATCCATCAAATCGTACACGGTGTGTAAAAATCGAGGGAGACAGTGCAAAGAAGGGCAACTAAGATGGTACAGGGCTTGCACCACAAAACTTATGAGGAGAGATTAAGGGACCTCAATATGTACTTGTTGGAGGAGAAGAGGGAAAGAGGGGACATGACAGAAACATTCAAGTACCTCAAGGGCATAAACAAGGTGCAGGGGGGAGACATCTTCCAATAAGGGAGGAGTACAGGAACTAGGGGGCATGACATGAAATTGGAAAGTGGCAGGTTAAGAGGGAATGCAAGGAAGTTTTTCTTCACTGAGAGGGTAATGGACACATGGAATGGTCTGCCACAGGAGGTAATGGGAATGAGCACTGTGGTGAAACTATAATCTCTACATTTGTATTAGGTGGAACTGTCATTCATAGGAGGTGGAACTCTCCAACAGAACTCACTGGAGAAAGGTGTCCGAGGAAGTGGAACTGAGTTCCTCTGACTTCCTGCCCAACAGGGAGGGTCGGAAGCTGTAATGAAGTACAGGGATTACGGGTAGACTGGATGGGCCTAGCAGTCCTTATCTGCCGACAATTTCTATGTTTCTACATCCTCTGATGACTGGAAAGTACCTACTGGTGTGCCCAAAGGCTATATTCTGGGCCAACTTCTTTTGGCCTGTTTATCAATTGCTTGCCAGATGCCTGTCAGTCTGCCAGTGTCCTTCTATATGCAGATGATCTAGTAATCTACACTAAAAACTCAGATACAGGCAAATTAGCTTCTGACCTACAATGCAATGATTTCTGGCAAAAATGTGGTCCTCAGCTCTAAGAAAACTAAGCCTGTGCTCTTCACCAGCCAACATCTGAAGAAGAGGGCACCCCCTTTCGCCATCTTCAGTGCCAAGGGTTTAAAGCTTGAACAAGTTGAAGTTTTTAAATACCTCAGGCTACAGCTAGACCATGCCTTTTCCTTTGCCCCCCACACACATAATCCGCTATGGACAGTCAACAGGAGACTTGGAACTCTACGGGAATCATAACAACCTTACTGCTGAAGCAAAATGTTGGATTGTGTCCAGCTCCATACTGTCACTCATGGACTATGGTCTCACTGTCTACTCTACGGCAAGTGACACTGTGTTGAAAAAGGCCTGCCAGGTTGTATGGGGGGGTGGGGGCAGATATACATTCCCACAATTGTGCACTGTACACCCAAACCAACTGGCTACTGCTATCTAGCAGAATCAGGTACCACCCATGTCTGTTCGGGGACAAAAACTACTTCTGCTTTGTTGTTAACTAATGCAGCACTAGGAGTATAACAAAGAAAACTCTAGAGACACCTTTCCGTAGAACTAAACAGGGTCTGCGCTCTTTTGTGTTCAGGGCTGCTGGTTGTCTGAATGAAATACTGAACTCTCCTCCTCCAGGTGCTTGATGTTCTCTGCCCTCTCTCGGGTCTCCAGGGTTGTCCTGCCATGAATGCCCATGATGTTATTCGGAGAAAACTGCTGCAAGTCTAAAAGCCGTCACGCAGTATCCCTTATTGGGATAATACCCTGAGGATCTTGCATTCTTCCAGTGGTCTCTCTAAACTCCCACACTAAGGGCAATCCCCAGATCCTTACCCATGAGTCTCACTGGCATGGGGCATGTCCCAGGTGCATGAGGTCCCTCCCTGGCTGCCTCCAGGGTCCCACTAGATGATACACGACACCCTCACCATAGTGAGATGTCCAGGAGGGTGTCTGGGACTTCCTGCTACTCTTGCAATTAAGAAAATGACTAGCACCCATGCCTCCTAGTGGGAGCACACCTCAGAGTTTTATTTATTTTTTTATTTATTGAAATATTTCACCAGGAAGGCACACTGAGCAACAAGTTGCTTGGCTCCCAGTGCGACCTGGGGGGTAGGGGAACATAGGGAGTGCAAACTGAGATATGGTACAATAACATAATATAGCACAGAAATTACATACAAATACACACAATACAAGCGAGTAGACTGTACAGAGAGTAATAAAATAGGGAATGCTAAAAGTTTTGGTCTAGGGGCTGGATGGAGAAACACTGGAAAATAATAACAGTAATTCAGCCTTAACTAAATAATGCAAATACTAAATAACTCTTAGCTGATTAGGGATGTTGGAATGGGGTAACTTGTTATAAAGCCAGGTCACGTGCCGACGACTAACTTCAGACAGTACAATGTCCAAGTAAGCTCCAAAGTGCAGACAGTAGGTGAAAAATAGATTTGGGCCAATCGTGAAACAGGGCTGGGTAATGAGAGGGGGGGAGAGGAAGTGGGAGAGTATTAAAAAGAGATGGGGGGTAGAGGAATAGATACAAGGCAGTGTTAGACTATGAGGGTATGAATATGCAACCGGGGGGTGAATAGGGCTAGGAAAAGGAGGGGATGTGAGCTTAGAAGGTGAAGTGGGAGGAGGGAGGCAGAGGGATGGTGGATGAGGGGATTAAATGGGGGGGAGGTTTGCCAGTTCAATCCCGTTCAGGATGTTGAGAACCCTGCCAGAGGATGAAGCAGGCATGGGAAACAAGAATTTGAGTGCCAAGAGAGGCGAGACATTAGAGAGTTGGGGTGGGAGGTAAAGGATTATTGGGTTGGGGGGGAAGAGGACCGGGTATGACATGCATAGAAAAACCGGGTATTTCAGGGGACTGGGAGCTCCGTGTGGGGGCACAGGACAGAAAAGATGGGAGGAGATGGGGAAAGGAGATAGAGGTTCTGAAGAAGAGTAAGGAAGGGAGAGGTCTGCCAGGATCTGACTCCTCCCAGATGCTGAGTAGCCCTGCCTGCACTAGGCAGAGGTAGAAGGATGAGGAAGGAAATGGGTAATAGATAGCAAGGGGGAGTAGACAAGGGAGGAAAGAAGAATAGTAGGAGGAGAGACTGAACCCTCCCTGATGCCGAGAACCTCACCTGCACAAGGCAGTAGTGGAGCACATCAGGAAGGAGGCAGAAAGCAGGCAGTTTCCTGTGCCCCTGGCCAGAGTCCTGCAGTAAGCCACTTGGTGGGCACAGCATGTGCCACCCTTCCAAGCCTGCAGAGTACCCTTGATAACCCACTGACTTGCTAGCTATGGCCGACTGTCCCTCTCAGATGGCATCCCTGTGTAGGGTGGCACAGCCAAACCCTAATCAGGACCCCTAGGGGTGCTTACCCAGTGAGGGCACCTGAAGCACTGACGCTTCCTGGCAGAGATAAAACCTGGCTGCACTACCACTACTCTCACTCCAAGCCCAAGGCTAAAGCCAACCTCAGACTCCTCCAAAACACACTGGCATCTCAAGGGCACCTATCTATACACCCTCTGTCACTCCTCCCTACCAGCTAAGTCACAGGAAAAAATGTACCAGTGCAAGCCTGCCTATCCAATTACCATACATTAGTGAGCATGCCAACTTATTTTAACTTTCACATTTGCAAGTTTTTGGACTACTTCAATCATTAAAACGTAGCATTAGAGTGAAATAAAACATTGAAGTACCTGTTATTCTGTAGTCTGTGTACATTTACCACAACCCCCCCCGTTTATCTCCTTCCTGATCGGTTCCCTTTGGACAAGCATCCTAGCCTCGTCACTCCAACCTCCATTGGAACATTCCAGCAGCCATCTTCACCCAGGGCTCCCCTCCCCCCAGCAGAGTCGACAGGGCTCCCCAACCCCCACCGTGGTCTGGATCCAGCTCAGACTGGCGTGCCCAGTCGAGTGCGGGGTCTGCAAGCATTCATTGTCATTCTGGCACCGGCATTCCCATTTCCTGGTGTCCCTGAGAAGCATGGCATGCAATAATGTCAGGGCACATGCCACATGCTCCTGCGTAACATTGACATCTGTTATGTCTCCCAACACACCAGGCTCTGCCCCCCCCCCCCGAGCAGTCAAGTGATGCTCGCTTCTTCCCACGACCCCCCACCGATCCTCCGACACCCCGGGTTTCCTTCCAAACCCAGGTTGTTGGCATCACAAGCAGGAGCACTACTGCTGCACTGGTGGGCTGGCCATATAAAACGTGTCTGAGAATGGGCCCTTGGGACCTAGACCAGCTTCCTGTCCAAACAGACGAATAAACTCTGATCCCTGCTCCTGCTGTCTGATCTGCCTTCAGACCTTGGCTGGCCAGGCTGCCTTCGCCTACAGGCTCCCTGGTCTCTCGCCTAGCCTGTGACCTTAATCTACCATTTTTCCTCCTCTTCTGCCCTGAAGTCCTTACTCTGTGAGCACACTTCTCACATCTGTAAATGCACCTAGCCCCCTCTCACTTCGCCTCCCCTTTTATTTAAAAAAAAAAATCCTTTTATCCTCCTGCCCTTTCAAAAGGAACTTCCTTTAAATATAACCAGGTGTCTCCTGCCTAACCACAGACACTTGCTGACCCCTACTCCCATTGGGATCTGTGTTTCAGCACTGTCAATATACCCCACCCCCAGATTGTGGACCTCGATATTTTCGCATCTCAACAGACAAAATCTCCCAGCCAGTAGATGCTGAGCAGTGGGGCAGAGAGGGTGTTGCAGGAAACAACAACCAGATGTCTGCAAGGTGTTCTCACCCAGGTGTGTCCTGTGCTCTCAGCTTCTGTGGTAACCCAGGTGGATGTGGTGCAGTGAGAGGCAAAACCATCTCCTCTAGCTATAAGCATCTGTAAGTGCTCAGTACCCCCCCACTGGCTTTCCAATGATCCGAGCTTGTTCCTGATCCCAGGTTGCCTATGTTGCAAGCGGCAACACTGCTACTGTGTTGCCCATGCCTCCTCCTTTCAACCCACATTTCCCTCACCTCCTCCCCTGGGGTCTGTTTTTCATTAGCCAATACTTCTGCCATTAGCACTCTGCCCTGCTAATTCCAATGTGTTTTAGCTAGCTGCTCATATACTGCACTTGTCTGCATACTTTGTAACCTGCACATTGATTACTGGTATTTATAAAACAGGCTTCATTGGTCTAAGCACATCACCTGACCACTGATTAAGCTGTGTTATACACACAGTTTGTAACCAACCTACCCAAATCTACCCAGCAACAGCCTAATTAAATGAAAATAAAATCTTTTTTTATTAATAAAATGTTTTTTCCCCATTTTATAGTGCAATTACCCACTCCAGGACATGGATGTAGCAGACATTAATGTACTTCCTGGATGGTAAGGGGCACTCGGCCTTCGGCCTCATACCCACAACCACCTGGGATGTGCATTAATGCCTGATACACTCATAGCATGTCATGGGTTATAGCTTACACAGTAATGTGCTAATGTACTCTGACACTGTTAAAGTCTGCAAACAGTATATGTTTTACTCTTGACTCTGTGTCTTCCAACTTTTACACTTCATTTGTTCTATGTGTTATATACTGCAGTTTCTCCCAAACCCTTTCACGAGGACTCATCTGTTGACTAGCTACGTGCACTTTAGTATGCCTTCCTTTTGAAAATTTATACAACTAAAATGTGCAATTTGGTTGCTCATATACTCTTTAATTAGGCAGAACAAAGACCAGACAGCTTTTTCAAGGACATCAACATATGTTCTAGAGCCGGCCCGGTGGCGCTGAGGGTTGAGGTGATGGACGCTACAGCTCACACCATGCCGGTGACTCAGGTTCGGAATGGACTCGGGCTAGCCTATCCTACTTCCTCAATGGCAACTCCGCATAATCAGGCCCCACAGCTGGAATACTACGCAGCAGCCTTTTGTACAGGCTTTCCTCCTCCATTCCATGCACAGAACTAGAACTGCCTCGTTCAAACAGCTCATTCAAGCTGGTTATGGAGCAATGTGGCATACAATCCAAAAGTACCAGCTCACATACCCCCCATGCCACTCTCCAGCAGCACCCCTTAGAAGAAATGTGAATTCTAGTGGGTGAAGCAACTTAAAAGGTTTGAGCAGGCTATTTTGGATTTGTTGGCAACGTGGCATAGTCTGGCAAGTTGATGTTACTATACGTACACTTACACTCAGAAACTGTGCAGTGTTCTGGAGTCAGAAACACGATGACCCCATTGCAGACTTGGTAATATGGACACCATCGAAGCAAAATCTTTTTGTGAAAACAGCTGCCAGTTTGGTGGGAAGCCAAAATGCAGTAGGCGTTTCCAGGCATCATGTAGCTGCTTCTCCCCACCTGCTACCTTTCCTGGAAGAGGTACTCCACCCCCCTCGCTGACACACTGGTCATGCTCTTCACCTCATACTAGTCCGCAGTAACTGTCACTTCAGAAAAGTTGTACCACAGTAAGTAAAGGACTCACAAGAAAATACATCCGGTACCACCTGGAGCTGAAACTGTTAAAAAAGGCCAGTATACACGAACCCAATGAGACTGTACATATTTTAGTTCAGAAGTGCCAAATTTAGCTAGTGGGGATTGACACTGTGTGAAACACAGACTCTTATTTCCTGTTTCATTCGTTTTTGTTTTGGTTTTTTTTTCCCCCTCCATGCTCCTGGTAAGCCCCACTCCTTCAGGCTCCTTCCAAGTCCTCACCAATCCCCACTGGCCTTACCCAAGCTCTCTCTCTAACCCTCACAATGCAGCCGGTCCCTGGGATATTCCGGACGTAACCCTTCGCTGGTTGGGTCCCCCTCCTCCGAGGGGGAAGGCACCAGGGGAGGAGTCCAGTGCACTCTCGATAGGGCCCAGGGATGCTGCTGAGGGAAGGAGCATTGCCGAAGGCACCAAAGGAATCGGGGGACGGAAAGCCATCATCCGGCGGCCACCACCAAGTAGTATTTCCGGTTTTCTAGGTTCCCTCATCGCGCTGCTCATGCAGTGTCTCCAGTCTCCACTGAGGGCAGCTGCTGAGCGAGTCAGTCCCCAACCCCACCCCAGGATAGGAAAGCAGTCTGCTTCTGACGCTCAATCCTATCCTCCCCCTGCTGAACTCTGGCATCCCGAGTCCGTTCCAAAACCCAGGTCGCCGGCATGGTTCAAGGTAAGGCACCAGCATCTCAGCCCTCTGCGCCTGCATTCATTTTTTATTCATGCATTATGTTTTTTCCAGAAAGAATTGGAAAACCATTTGGCCAGGCTCATTTACAATGATTCACATGAACATGTGCATAATTACAAAGTTTCAGTTGAACAAATACAAAGGAGAAAATACCTATTTGCGTTATAATATTACTAAGCAGACATATTCAAATGTACTTGAAAGACACTTTTCTTCTGTATGATCCTATATGTGTATTGTGGTGTATGTTGTTTTATGTAATGGATTATCAGTTGTGTTTTTCAGAAAACACCCAGGCCGTGCCTGTAAACGGACTATATGGTCTAGTGTACTTACTTGGTAAACAAATAAAATTGAAAACTGAAATGGAACAGTCATATTACAAAAACAGATTCAATACAATACTATAATATGTAGATTTATACATAGTAAATATACAGGCATGTTGTTTCAAATGTTATATCAATCCATCTGTTTGTATGCCAGCTGTTTCTACAGTATATACACACTCGCTCTGTGTCATTCAGACAGCAGACGGTCAACACAGTGATAAGAGGGTCTGCGCTGGTCGCTGTCTCCAGCACTGCCAGTGGACCTTTAATGGCTATTCTAAACATAGAAACATAGAATTTGTCAGCACAAAAGAACCATTTGGCCCTCCCAGTCTGCCCAGATGGTCCCTGCCCAGTACCTCTCCACAGACTCTAGCTGGTCTCCGGCAACCCTCCCTCCTTCCTGCCTATTTACTAATATTCCCCTGTGTCTATCCCATGCATGCTTGAAGCCCCCTACTGTTTCTGCCTCCATCACTTCCACTGGCAGTCTGTTCCAGGCATCCACCTCTCTTTCATTGAAGTAGTACTTCCTCACATCTCTCTTAACTACTCCTCCAGCTTTATCGCTATCGATGGGTCAGTAGGGGTTGAGGGTTATGACTGCTATCACAGCGATCAGGGTGGGAGGGGTTATCACTAGTCTACTAAGGAGTTCTTCACTTATTTAAAGGAGATTAGGGAAGAGGAGGCACCACTAAACTACCAGGAAGTTCTTCCTTTATGTTACGGAGATCAGGGAGGGAGGGAGGGAGGGAGGGGTACCACTAAAATACCAGGGAGTTTTTAATTTACCTGTATGTACTGTGGACTGGGGTGGGAGGGAAAGGATGTCACTGACACCAATACCGGGAGGAGGCTGGGCACTGCCCACTGCTGTGCATGTTAAGGGTAGGGTTTTGGAAGTGATAACCAGTGCTACCACAGCAGCTTTTCAGTGGTCCAAAATCCACTGACTATACCACTGCACCCTGTATGAAGGAGGGCTCCCTCATTTGCATGGATGCAGTGGTGTTTTTAGTGCAGTCATGGGTACCTGTCAACATGGCCCCCACCAAGTCTGGATGCACTATGTCCAGTTAGCGCAACACTATCTATGTGCAGCACTAATCTTCTGAATATCGGAGCCCACATCTCTTGAGGTATATAAATAAACCCCAGCAAACACTAAGTGCAACTGCATCCCTTCCCTCTGAGCTACCAGTATGTACTCTGTGCATCAAATACTCAGGCTGACTCACTGAATCTGCACGAGAAAGTTTTATTACATACCACTTTAAAGTGAGATAAAAAAAAAAAAAGTGTCAAAAAATACAGGGCATATGCAGCAACTAAACTTATCCAACAAAGGTGCTATGGACCGGAGGAACCGCAATTAGAAAATTGATTGTACAAACTAAGCTGATTCTGAAGAGTAAGAAAACTAAATGTGATGCTATTTAAGTCAGGGGCTGAGAAAAGAATGACCATGGCAGTAGGTGGTGTTAAACTTGATCAAATAAATTCTTACATGTACCTGGGCCTTTGGTTTGGTTCTGAACTAAAGTGCAATGATCATATTGATGAACTGTATGGCGTATGATAGCAGACAAAAATTAGCATCAGCGGCCATGCTACTGATGTTGGATTGTGGTACTGCAGACTATGGAATGGCAGGAAAAGGAAGCCTGCAAAAACAGGATAGACTTCACTACCGTACTGCTAGATTTGTCTTACGCTACACAGGCCCACCTATAATAGAATACATCGCTGTACACTATTGGCAAGTGTTAACTGGATATCTCCGAAGATCAGCAAAGAAAGGCAGTTATTAGGCTTTCTCTACAAATGCATGGCAGCAATGCCCCATCTTACTTGCTAAATAAGTTAGTACCAATTTCTTCAAAATATTCCCTCCGGGAAGTTGCTGGAAGGGGACTGGTAGTTCCAAAGACAAGGTCAAGATATGGTACTTGGGAGGGGGAAGTAAACAGAGCAAAAAAAAGGTACCAGAATGAAACATTAGGGTTAAAAGTCCCTAAAACCTTAGCAAATCTATGGTGTGGTGTTCCTCAGGGTTTAATGATCATGTGTGGCAGTGTTGGCATTACACTGATATCAGCACTGACTTGACAAACAAAGTGACACAACAATGCTTACATAGAGAGTACCGATACTGGGGTAACATCAACACTGCATCACATGATCATTTAAACCTCAAGGAACACCATACCACACCACAGATCTGCCAAAATGAATGCAACACCCTGTAAAGTTGTACTGAGACTGAGGATACTCCCCATATGTACAAGCAGTACAGACTAGTGGTTAGAGTACAGAGCTGTAAACCTGGAGACCCAACAGACTTGGGCTGTCAATCTCACACCCGCCTACTGTATACTGTGTGACCCCGTGTTTAATCCTCTCGCAGGTCGCACCCGGAAACTGGCTTTGGCTCAGTGTGCTTTTCCCGGGTAAAGCACTCTAAAAAAAACAAAAAAAAAACTATGCCAGTACTGTGCTGCTATTAAATAAAAAACAAATAAAATACAGTTCTGCTGCCACCCACCTCCCCTAGTCAGTTTATATGCGCCAAAACTGATGCTAGTGAATGAGTGAGAGTGTATGGCGGAGGGGGGGGTGCACGCTTGTGCCCATGCATGTTCACTCGTGCCCATGCATGTTTATTTTAGTGTTGCTTTCAAATGAAACAGTAGGGATCTGTGTTTTGTAAAGACACCTAAAACTATTCCAAGTTTGTCCAGGAAGAACAGGTTCGGTTGCAAACAGCGTGTGTCCAGGTGTGCCCTGGGGACAGCGTGCATGGGAAAGAGATGGTGATGATGATGCACAATAAAAATAAGGTTAGGCAGTGTGCAGAAACAGAGTCCATAAATAAAATGAGGTAATTATAAACTGAAATAAACAAAAATTGCGGAAAACAAATCCTGACTGCTGCAGGCGATAGTCAGGGCAGCAGGGGAAACCATGCCTGAACGGCAATATGCAGCTGCTAAACCACAGGGTGCTGTCCCATGACCAAACAAGGAGAGGGAACCTACCAACAGGGGAGAGAAGCAGCCGTAGGTTGATCTCCGACATCCCCGATTTCTCGTACAAAGGAACCACCATGTGACAGTGGACTGATGCAGAGATGGGAGGGAACTGCAGAAGGAAGGGAATCTCCAGGTTCCATAAAGAGGCAATGTAGCCTGGCAGGATTTCTTACGTAAATGAAGGCCATGACTACTGCGGATACCTGAGATTCGGATGTCAGCCCTTCTCCCAGGACTTCTCCCAGACTGTGCACTGTCCTTTTCGTCTGAAGAGGAACCTCATCAGGGATGGTGAACCTGAGGTCATACACCACTGAGCAGAGACCTGCAGATCCGACCCACAAGTTACAGCTGCTTTTTTTCAGGATTATGTGCCAGCCATTAGGAGGCCAGGCAGTTGCTGATATCCAACCAGCAATGTTCTAGCAGCCGTGCAGACAAACCCTGATCTGGTGCAAAGGTGACATGCAGCTGCTGAATATCATCAGCACAGAAATTCGACGCAGTGCTGTTATTGAAAAAGAAGTGATTACTATACCATTATAAAATGGCAAGAAGATCTGACCATGCATCAAACAGAGAATGATGGATGGGAAACTATGCACAACCAGCTTCTGCTGGCACAGAACCCCAAGTTGGCAACATAGGCTGATTGGGCATATGGTTTCCCATCCGGTATTTTATAGAGGGTATGGTTTTATCTTTAGGTTTTTTTTTTTTTATGAATTAGGCCCTCCTAGAGCCGCCGCCGGGCGCAGCGTTGGATTTCGTTATGACGCCAGCGACCCGGTTCGGGAACGAGCCCGGAAGCTGGAGGGTCGGCCGGGAGGGCTTGAGCGTCCCAGGGACTGCCTCTCGCCCTTCCGGGGGAGGGGGATTCAGAGCCCGGCGCTTGACTGTCCCCAGGTGGAGACCTGAGGCGCAGCAAGTCGATGGCAGGAAGAAGGGGGTGACGTGCCAGATTGCCAGCGCCAGCGCCTTTTGACGCCAGGGACACGTGCACGCCGCCAGTAAGAACACTGAAAAGCACCTCACGGGTCCCCCTGTAGACGGAGCACTCAGGCCCCGACTCAAAGCCCTGCCTGCCCAGAGACAGCATCCCGACGAATTCCAGTAAGTCTCGGGTGTAGGCCCCACCCGCACCCCCGCCTGGGGGGCAAACCAAGGCTCCGTGGGGGATGGACTGCTCTGGTCTACAGGCAGGTGAGCGAGGGCTGAAAAGGCCGTAGAGTGTCTCCCGAAGAGAGGGGGACTGCAGGGGAGAGGAGGGAAAAAAAAAAAAAGAATTAGGCCCCTCCTCCAGCGAGTAACGAAAGTGAAAACTAAGCTGTCTGGAGAGTCGCACTGAAATGACTGTTTAACAGTAAGGTTTTAAAACTGGCAAGTTACATAACTAAATAAATAAATAACTATCAATAAATAAATTAAAATGTATTTTTATCTGTGGCAAGTTGTCATCTGATCTTCCTCTCCCGCACCCTGCAGTTCGACAGCTTTTTTTGTTGTTTAAACATTGTGCATGTGGGGGTTCTCAGCGCAGGTGGCTGCGGATTTCTGATCAGCTGATATGTTGCTGTACCACAGAAGGGTACAATGATGTTCCATGACCTCTGAACTGAGGTACAACATTTCAGCAAGGATGGAAATCCATGCTGAAGAAGGGCTCACTGCACACTGTAATAGTATTTATGCACGACCAAGTTTCAGATCTCCTTTCTTAACCCATAAAACCTGTTTCCCCATGTCTAATCCATTTTAATAATACACTTCAATATGTTAATGCATTAGTGATGTACCTCCCAGGGGACAAGGACACTCAGCCTTGGGCCTCAAGCCTCAGACCCCACTACGGCATGCATCACAGATGTTTTGATGCACACCCTGTTGTGTATTCCTGCTTACATAGTTTTTTTATGATTTAAAAATTGGTAACCAGGAAAGACACACTGAGCCAAGGTTCATTTCCAGGTATGAAATGGGGGACGGGAACAGGAAATACAATAAAACAAACGCAGTTTCAATGATTGGTACAAAGTAATGTGCAATCAGAGTAAAATGTAATGTGGTACAAGTGCAAATAAAATAACAAGTAAATGTAGCTAGGCAAGGTACAATGAACAGATTTGATGTACAAAAGGTTGTCTGGAGCAGAGGGAATGATGGCCAAGCAAGTGTAGATTAGGAAGAAGTCTGATACAAGCTGAGGTAGAACCCAGGAGGAAGCCCAACAACAGGGATGGTAGGAGAGGGACAGGGAGAAGTTTTAGGTGGTGCCTCAGGGAGGAGGATAGACGGAGAGAGTAGGGGCAGGTTCTAGAGGGAGGGAAGACAACAGGAGAAGGCTGACTGCACAGCAGAGGAGTGAGGGTGGGGAAGGGAGAAGTTGCAAGCATCCCTGGAGTGGAGCAAGTATGAGGCAGAGGGAATGGGAGAGAGGAGAAAGAACAGTTAAAAGGGCAGGGGCACAAACCAGTATTTGAAGATGAAGGAGACTCAGTGGAACTGGTGACATAAAGGCAGGGGGGGATGGACAGGGAGGAGTACAGGAGCAGTGGTGAGTTTGGTGGGGGAGTTGGTAACAAAGCAACAAAAGGAGTTACTGAAGGTGTCCATTCTGGTACAGGAAGAGGAGGGGAGCGGTGCCGTAGACCACATCTGCACAGTCGAAGACTGGGAGCACCATTTTGGTAACAAGGTCCCAGCAGACCTGAGGAGACAAGCAGTCTTTGTTGTGGTATATGGCATCAAGTTTGGGGTGGAGCGTGACGTTCATGGCATCAGTGTGGGCAGAGAAGTCAAGCTTACTATCCGGCCACACACAGAGATACTTGAAGGATGAAACCGCTTAGAGGGGGATGTCATCCAGAGTGAAGAAAACAAGAAAGGGAGAGCCTGGCCAATTTCTGGCTAGTGCCAAAGGTCATGGACACTTTTTTTGGTGTTGACCTGGAGTTGGTTGTAGTGGAACCAGTGCAGAACATTGTGGAAGTCTTGCTGGAGCACACCTTCCACCACTGCAGTCAAGTAGTCGAAGGTGAAGGTAACTCTGTAATCTGCATACATGTGAATACGCAAGTTGGCACACATAGAGGAGAGGTCATTCAGAAAAATGGAGAAGAGAATGGGACCCAGGATAGAGCTCTGTGGGACCCCAACCTGGATGGGTAGGGGAGGTGACAGGATGTCTCATAGCTGCACTGATGGTTGATGGCCCGTGAGGTAGGAATGGAACCATTCAATAGCAGGAACTGAGAGGCAGGCAGAGCTCAGCCTGTACAGGAGAAGTGGGAGGGCCACCGAATCAAAGGATTTGACCAGACAGATGAAAACAGTGCCATAGTATGCACCTGATCCATCCCAGTGAGGATGGAGTCAGTAACGCACATCTGGAAAGAAACAGTGAAATGGTACTACTGGAAACTGGACTGAAAAGAGGAGAGGAAGTCTGATGAATAGAGAAAGCCTAAAGTAGACAAGATTCTTTTGCAGCTTTGCAAGAGAAAGGAGGAGGGAGACAGGATGGAAGATGCCAGGGGAGGAGGCATCACCCCCTTTATGAAGGGGAGAACTTTGGCAATCTTTCAAAACTGAGAAAAAGTGCGGTGGGAGAACAGGAGGTTGAGGAGGTAAGTAAGGGGAGATGCAATGGCAGGAGCTGAAAGATGGCAGAGTTTCAGATACAGTCTGACAGGGCTATATTTAGACAGGTAGAGCGACGAAAGGGCAAGCAAAGTTTCCTGGGTGGGAGGGGAATGAAAATCCAGGGAAAGGTAGGGTGGGGAGGAGGGTAAAGCAGAGGGGAGAGGACAGGAGCCAGGGTGGCAGGGTGAGCACAAGTACTGAAGAACTCTTTGAGGTGAACTGCTACAGAGGGAAGGTCAGAGAAAGGTGAACCATTAACCATGAGGACTGGGGGAGCA
Organism: Neoceratodus forsteri; assembly: GCA_016271365.2. Classification (NCBI taxonomy): domain Eukaryota; kingdom Metazoa; phylum Chordata; order Ceratodontiformes; family Ceratodontidae; genus Neoceratodus; species Neoceratodus forsteri. The sequence goes on along the minus strand of CM057450.1, from coordinate 492,082,766 downwards.
AACGGGGCAGGAGAGTTAAAAAGGGAGTGAATCACCTTACAAGTGTAACCCCCCTACAAATGGGGGTTCCCAAAAAGTCTTCCTTGAGCTTGCCTAAATGCTCACTGCCAGGCTGATGTCCTGCATTTTAGCAGTTTAAATGTGATTGCCAGAGAGTGCCTGTATAGCCTCTGTGTACTGTCTCTTTAAGAGCTGCCTGGATTGCAGTCATAAGTAATCTGAGAGAGAGCTCTGTTGAAAGATGTAATTATTTGCTGAAAATCATTCAGCGTGATAATGATAATGTAGTTTGTCTAACCTACCTTCTTTGCAGCAAGGACTGTTTTGTTAATCTCCACTATCTTGGTCCTGGAATGTGGATTGGACCAATCAGTTCTGGTGGGACCTAAAATGGAGCCGGACTACAGGAGCTGTCTGGAGTCAAAATCTGTAGGAATTGTAGTTTTGGGCTTTTGGTGCCTTTTTGCACCTGAAGGGGGAGCCTTTGTTGTGACTGACAGACAGATCAGCCAACTGAACCTTTTGGATTCTGGGGAAAGTCCCTGGCTTGCTGGCAGTTGAGTCAGATCTCAGGTGGGAGCTGAAGAAGCAATAGCTTGAGACAGTCAAGCAGCCGTCTGATTAGTTTTGCGTGGGAGAACTGTGGAAAAGCCTGAGTTGTGGCCTGCATGTCTGCCTGCTGCCCCTGAGATGGAGAGAAGAGAATTATTTCAGACTAAATCCAAGTTTGTGAGAATGAAGTAAGCCACTGATTTTTCACCAGGTTCATACCTGAAGAAGACCAAAGATTTTGCTGAATGCGATTGGCCTGTCAGGATTTTCAGCTGCTTTTGAATCCCCGGTTTGTGTAGAGACTCTGCGATCGTGACCGGAGAGCGGTTTGCCTGGTACAGTAGAAGTTCCTTACATGTAAATGTGCTGTATATTGAAAGTGGGTCGTGATTTGGTTCCCCACTGTGTGAACTGTGTTCTACTTGCTGGTACCGTAGAATCCTTTACATGTAAATGTGCTGCGTATTAAAAGTGGGTCGTGATTTGGTTCTCAACTGTGTTCTGCTTGCTGGAAGGTTTATCCAGCCTAATCGGACTGAATCTGCATTCATCTCCATTCGGCCTGAGCCATGCCACGCTGGCCCTGCCAGACTACCCCACTGCGCAGAGAAAGCCACCAACAAGAGACCTGCCTGGGGATCAGCCCCCTGCTTCACGATTGAACAGGAATGATGCCTCAGCAATTCGTGTGGGCCCTGCTTCTCCTGGCACTCCAGATTAGCCACCTGCTGTCTCGATTTTCGTCCAGCCTGTGTCCAGTCTTGGGTATCGTGAGTAATCATCAGGGTAGCTCCCTGCAACAACAGCCTAATCTAAAAGTGTGTCATCTGATTGTCTTGTTGTTTTCTTTTCACGAACTGAGCCCTCCGGCTCCAAATTAAAAATAGTGTGTGTTGTGCATGTTGTTTTCTTCCATCACAGGGCCCCAACCAGCTGCAACGTTCCTGGCTAGCCCACCATTCTCCATCTGGGTACCCATAGTGTGTGACAGTTTATGGACCCTGAAGTGCATGCATAACTGTTTGACTGATACAGCCTTTAAGCAACTTAACCTGATTACGCCCCTCCCTTGTTCAAGTCCCTTAAATAAACCAGATCTAACTCTTATTTGCATTTACCTTGACTGTGGTTCCAGTTTGTGCAAGAGTACTGTACTGCTGTTATTTGCTGTGTATAACCTTGTTTTACAGGGGGGTCTGCAGGGCCAGGCCAAATGAAAGCCCTGGTGGCAAGTGCAAACAGTGTGGGTACTTGTGTGGTGTATCAGGGATATTGTGAAAATGATTACTGTGTATTGTTCCGGCCACTAGTAAGGAAAGAGGGGGGTTACAGTGTCCCAGAGGGCTGTGCCCAGGTTAACTTGACCACTACCAACCCTGACCTCTGGGTGGAAGCACCCGTTTCAGAACTCAGGCCCCTTAACCTGCTACTAGCCAAGCAGGCAGGGGTAGTAGCCCTTGGGATAGCGCCACCTAGGGGTTACACCAGAATCTGGCTGGGGAGCTAAGGTTGTTCAGGATGCTGGCCTTAAAACAGAGAGATTTAGCAGACTGGATAATCTTAGAACATGAATATCTATGGGCCCTCTAGCAGAGGAAGTCAGGCAAGAAGCAGGATAATTTGTAGCAAGTCCATGCGTGATCATGGGACTTACACTGGTTTATGAGTTCAGGAATAATCCATATTACAATGGACACTACAGCAAGATAGATAGGTTCCACTGTTGCACAGGTGTAAGAAATATAGGATAAAGTATGGGTCAGGGTGTGTAACGAGAAGTCTACACACACCCGAGGGGTTAGATGCTACATAAACTCAGAGCAAAGCTTGAGGGGTTTATCCACAGCATCTAACCCCGAAGGTGTGTGTAAACTTCGAGTTTACACACTCGACCCATATTTTATTTTATTTAATTGCTGGGTTTTCATTTTTCACCACAGCAATTATATAAAATAAAAGAAGACGTCTCTCTGCAGCGGCCTCGGTCCACTTAGGTTTGAGTATGTGGTGTGCTGTCGCTTTTATTTATTTAAACTTTGTGAACACATTTATTTGTGCCCACAATAGAAATGTGTCTTTTTTGTGTTAAAATTTCTACATTTTATTTCTACAGCAGACTTACTGCAGAGTCCAAGCAGCAGTTCCATGTCTGAGGGAATGACAAGGTACACAGCGGTCAGGAAGGAAGAACTGCACCGGACGCATGCACAGGAGGAGGAAAACTATGTGCGTTTGCCGTAATAAACTCTCACGTACCACAATCACATCAATCTGCTCAGCTCAGCTATCAATTCCAGACTATGTCTCCTATATAGGCACAGGGAGTGTCTGCCTCCTGACGCCTTAGGTCTTGCCATGACATCACTGACATCATTTCTAGCTACAGTTACGTGTCATTTAGTGTAGGCCTAAATGTTATTTTGTGTTGTTGTATCTGTCTAGTCCAAAAGTGTTGGCGTAGTATCTATCTAGTTCAAAACTGTTAGCATCCCGCTATATTATTACTCCTGTACAGTCTGCTCAAATTATTTAAATGTAATCTACTGTAAATTTATATTGTGTACCAAATCTCTATAAACTATCCTCATGTTCCCCTAGCCCCCAGGTTGCACCGGGAGACGAGCAACCTGTTGCTCAGCGTGCCTTCCTGGTGAAACATTTCAATAAATAAATAAAACATCATCGGTGCTTTCCCTTATTGACTATGGTATTGTTATCAAAGTCAAAGTCAACTTTATTTAAAAAGACGCCCAATCCCGAAGGCTCTGGGCGCCGCACATAAACTATACAGTATGTCATACCGTGTTCATTAGAGTTAAAATATCAAACATATAACTTAAACTCCAAAAGCCTGCACAAATAAAAAGGTCTTAAGACGACTCTTAAAGGCCTCTATAGTGGGGGCCTTTCTCACTTCAAGCGGAAATGAGTTCCAAAGAGCTGGAGCAGCAACTCCAAAGGATCGATCCCCTGCTGATTTCAGCCTAGCTCTCGGAACTGTGAGGAGGCCACCACCTGAGAAGCGAAGATCCCGGACAGAGGTGGACGGTACCAGGAGATCAGAAAGGTAACCAGGGCCCTGTCCATGTAGGGTCTTATCGGTGAGAAACCCCACCTTGAACAAAACTCTCCACCTGACAGGCAGCCAGTGCAGTGCATATGCAGGAGTAATATGACAGAACTTACTTTGTCCAGTCAAAAGGCAGCAGCGTTTTGCACTAGCTGCAGTCTGCGAAGAGAAGTTCCAGAGACCCCGAGATAGAGCGCATTACAGTAGTCAAGTCTCGAAGTGACTAAGGCATGTACCAAAGTAGGGAGGTCCAGAGCCGGAACAAGGGGTTTAATCCTGGCGATATTTCTAAGATGGAAAAAACAGGAACGCACCACAGAGGATATTTGGGCCTCCATGGACAAGTTCCTGTCAAAGATCACACCAAGATTACGCACCCTTGGGGAGGCCATCAATGACACAGCTCCTAGCACAATGCTAGTCGCAGAATCAGAGGCCATCCCATTACGAGCTCTGTTCGACTCCACTACCAGTACCTCAGTCTTGTTAGGGTTAAGTCGCAGCCAGCTGGAAGACATCCAGTCATTTATCTCAGCCAGACAGATATTCATCACATCCACTGCATTTGATGTTCCTGGGGCAAAGGATAAGTATAGCTGAGTATCATCGGCATAGCAATGAAAACTCAGACCATACCTCCTAATGATCTCCCCCAGGGGCAGCATGTATACTGCGAACAACATTGGGGCCAGTACCAAACCCTGAGGGACTCCACATGAAAGGAGGCAGGGCATGGATGAGAAATTACCCATCACAACCCGCTGCCTCCTGTTAGTAAGAAATGACTCAAACCATTTGATGACAATACCAGTGAGTCCACATAACTCCCTCAGGCGGAAAAGCAACACACAATGGTCCACAGTATCAAATGCTGAGGAGAGATCGAGAAGGACAAAAATTGTCTTGTCCCCCCAATCTCTAGCCCTAAGGAGATCATTTTGCACCCGAACTAATGCAGTTTCAGTGCTATGCCTGGCCCGAAAAGCTGACTGGAAGGGATCATACAACTCGTGGGTCATGAGATGCTCTCCCAACTGAAGTGATACCATCTTCTCAACAACCTTTCCCAGAAATGGAAGATTGGAGATAGGACGGTAATTTGCCCTAATCTCCGGGTCCAGAGAAGCTTTCTTTAAAAGGGGTCTCACCAGAGCCTCCTTCAAGGCATCCGGAAAGACACCCTGACTCAAGGAACACCGGACAATCAGGGCAAACACCGGGCCAACAGTGTCAATGCACCTCATCAAGAAGCTCGTTGGCACGGGATCCAGTTCACAAAAGGTATACTTCAAGTTGGCCGCTATCTTAATGACCTCATGAACTTCCACTGGCCTAAACTCCCCCCACTCAGAGAGAGTGCTCTTAGAACACAACTGACGACCACTGACAGCAATAATATTACTGGCTGAGGAGACCTCCCGCCGGATCGCAGACACCCTGTCCGAGAAAAACCAAGCAAATTCCTCACAATCCTCATTTGAGGAAACTCTTCCGGGCTGAAGACAGGATGGATGAAGAAGTCTGTCAACAGTCCGGAAGAGTGAGGCTGGTCGGCTTCTCCCGGCAGCAATCTCCCGAGACAAAAATAATGTCTTCTTTTGGTTGATTGCCTCCTGATATGCGCAATAATGCGCACACAGGACCAGTTTGTCAGCCCCCAGATGGGATTTCCTCCAGCGACGCTCTAATCTCCGACCCAGCTTCTTCATTTCCCTGAGATCACCATCATACCAAGGTGACCTCAGGTACGAAGTTCTGGGTCGTACACAGACAGGTGTGAGGGAGTCAATGGCGACAGATAGCACCTCATTATAGGCGTCTACCCCAGCGTCAACGGCTCCGACGCATGCATCACCCACCCTTGATAAGTCAACTGCCGCCACATAACCCTCAGGGGTAAGATCTTTTAACGGGCGGCAGCAAAATATCTCAGAAGGGGAAGAGATTATGACAGGAGCACTAAATGTGAACTTTACCGTGCAATGATCGGACCAAGCTACTCGATCAATATCGAGATCAGTGATCTCGAGTCCCAGTGAGAACACCAGGTCCAATGTGTGGCCATCCCGATCAGTAGGCACGCCAACAGACTGCACCAGCCCAAAAAGGGACATACTCTGCAGTAACTCATCGGCGCACCTTTGACTTTTATCCTCGGCCCAAACATTGAAGTCCCCAAGAAAAATACATCTATGGCATAGCTGACCCCACTGCCCTGCGTCAAATCATGATCTCCCTAAATAAAGTCTGCTGGTTAGTCATTGGATGCAACCGCTGGACACACACCTGTGAGCTCTACAGACGCACCAACTGGCTTAAATTTGAAGGCAGACTCAGGTACCAGACCGGTCTTGCTAGGAAACTCTCCCTAAACCCCCCCCCCACCCAGGTTTCCGCCACCTTGTTCAGCCCTCCACTCAGCTACGGTCTACATGGAGCTCCTTGCTAGCACCCCCTCTGTACCCCACTGCAGGACCTCTCTGGGCCAATGCTCCTTTTACTACATGGCCCCCCTCTGGTTGAATGAAATGCCATTGGCCATCACCCTGGAACAGCGACTAGGCCCGTTTAAAACCCTACTCTGTGCTGAAATCCTCTCTCACTCCAACTGTGACTGTGCTTGGTCCTTCTCCCCCTCGTCTGTGACTATAACCTTTTGATTTCTGTATATTGTTATTGCACTGTACATGCTGGACTTATAATGATTTGACACGGGTTGGTCCATTCCACCGTTGAACTGTAACTTGTCTTCACTACATGCTTCTTATTGTATATACTGTTTCTAAACTTGCAATGTATTTATTCTGATGTGTTCTATGTATACTTATTATTGTATATCTTGTCATTTCTTGTAATGTATGTATATCTGATGTGGAGCCTTTGCAAAGGAGTCCTTGACTCAAAGGTTGTAATTCCGATTCCTTCAATAAATAAATAAATAAATAAATAAATAAATAAAATAAAATAAAATAAACACTCCTTTATTACGGCAAATAACGCCACAGATTTTCAATGGCAAAAATGAAGACCTGTTACTTATATTATTACTGCTCTACATTTCTCTGATTTAAACATACTAAGGCAGAACTCTCACACACAAGTGTAAAATGCTAGCATGGTGCTACCTTTGGTAATCTTGGAACAGCTAGGCACAACCACGAAAAATCAAAGACCAATTGCTGGAGGTAAAACTGTGCCTGCTCTTCCTTATCTGCTATAGTTACTAATCTTTACACAGCATCTACTAACCATCTGCAGGCCTTCCCCAGGGACAGTTTACACTGCAGCTAATTTCTCATGGAGAAAGAAAAAAAAAACACCACCAGCAGTAGCTGAAACTTGCCCAGTGCTGCTGTGAGTATCCCAAGTGTATTTGGAAAAGCTAAAAAATGGTTTCAATCCCATCACACAGTAACAGCAGAAGGGCAATGTTACATTTCAGTCTGTGCAAGCTGGGGGAAAGCTGACAAAGAGGTTTACAACATTTTACAAATGTCCTTACATTCACAATGCGCAAAACATCAGTCTTTGCTTCTTGTTTGATCCTGAAGAGAGAAAAACATGCAGATCACTGCAGAAACAAATTAAGGGGTAAAATGGGAAAATCAGTTTGCTGCATGTGACTGCCAGGTCTTACCTCTGGGGGGAAAACCAGTTGATTGGGGAGGGGGCGTGACTGTGACTGTCTCCACTAAGGCCCTGTCCACACTCGCCAGTTTGTACCGTTACTGCAAGTCGCAACTGTTACGAGCATGAGAAAAATGGTTCACATCCGCTTTGGTAATGGTACATGATGCATTTTTGCTACCGATCTCAAGAATTGTTGGAAGGTAGTCTCGAGATCGGTAGCAAGAACTTTCAGTGGCAGCAAACGGTTTAACAAATGAACACTCACCAGTGTGGATGGGCGAGTGCTGGATCCTGTAACCCCAGTCCTCCATGGCCGCACCAGGCATCCCATGAGGGAGCGCGGCACTGCTAATTCTGTTTAGCCCTTTTAGCAGTAACTCTCTTTAGCTGGAAGTCTTTTGCCAAAGAAAACTTCTGGGGAGCTATTGATGGAAATGGGATGTCAGGGGTGGGATGATACAACCAAAACTGCTCTCAGGGTTGTTGCTTCTTGTCGCAAGAGGTGAAAAAAAACATATTTACTGAAGATCCCTTGGCATGCCGCCATGCTCACTTCCGATTACTGTGCCCATGGAAATGAGCGATGGCATTCTAGGATACGTTATGAAGTGATGCACAGCATTATGGGATTGTGTGCGTCACTTCTCTAGTATCGGATGATGGTGGCAGTTGGAACGAACACTGGAGGACAGCAGTGTGGATGCGAGGTGAGGGACAGCACATCTCAGGAGAGAACGCTTTGGGGAAGAGTGCGGACAAGTGGTAATGGTAAGACTAAAACCATTATCAAAAACGTTCTGGTGCCGCACTTGCAAGTGTGGACAGGGCCTAAGAAACATACAGGAAGGAAATCACAGATGTAGCAAGACAGTGCCTGTGTAGCTCTGTGCTCTGCATGTTCTGTCTCTCCAATCAGACTGAATTAACTGACATGCAGAGCACAACTGATGGGGACCGTTCTGTCAATCAAAGGGAAGGGCTGCTACAGCAAACAGATTACATCAGTGCATGCTGGGACCTCGAGTTGTGGTTCAAGAGCAAGTCTAAAGATCAGAGAGAAACTCAGATGGTAATAATTCCATTTCCCAGTATAGCACACCCCATATCGTAAGTTTGAGACACAGCAGACAATATGAAATAACTTTTTAACAAAATGACATTGTCACACAGCATATTACAAAGATATCGAACAGCTATCACCTACCATCTAGCTGCCGGACGTATTAATACAATATTTTAAATGCAATAATGCCCTCTGGCATTGCCTCCTTCCTCTTTATACTCCTCCCCCTCCCTACCCTATCTTGCTGCATCGGTTCCTGTCGCAGCTAATGTACATAGGTTCTTGTATCAGAATATGTATTCTGCTTTCTTCTAAAGATACATGCACTCTCTCATTGTTTACGCTTGCATTACTGCATGGTATGAGCTCCAATTTGTTGTAACACTGTATATATTTCTGCCTTGTACCCATCATTTATTTTTGCATTACTGTATTGTTTGTACTCCCATTTGTTGTAACACTGTCTATATTGATGCCCTGTACCCATATATGTGAATACCCAGGCTCATCTCGTAAATGAGTTCTTCTTAGTGATGCTCACCTGGTTAAATAAAGATTGCTTGATTGATTGATTGATTGATAAACCTGGTAGTTGAACCATTTGTTATGCTACTGTAGCCCCGGCACCGTATGCCAGTGGGCTACCTCACCTTGCTTACTGTCCCTGGTACCCAGCAAGGGACCTGGATCCTGCTACAGTGAGAGTTGGGGGTTCATTCCCAGAAAGATTGATAATAGCGTGGTGCCTCCACCCAGAGTGAAGTATTAGTGGGCCAGGTATCCGCTTGTTACAGCCCCCTGGCACACTGTACCTACCCACCTCCCCAACCAATCACTCTGCACACTGTGTCCCCAAATATCTTGTTCCACCACAAACTATATATCTCAGCAATAAGCACAGTCAATGAACTTCACTTACACAGCAGTTTCAACAAACTCACTGCTTTATTCAAGGGGGTAAGGGCTAGGGAAGAGATACTGGGACGAAGGATGGCTATGAAAGGAAAACAGGTAAGTGAGATAGGCAACAATAATAAACCTTTGGGCCCGCAGGCCAAGCCCACCCCCACTGGTACCAGTGTCCCCAAACTTTCTCTTGGGGTACCCACTAGGTGCAAGCTTGATCGGTGCTGCGAGTTGGCCAGCTGCTGGGGCCTTGAAATATTGTAGAAACTTACATTAAGAAAACAGACTAATTTCCCTTTCCCTTTCCAGGAGCCAGCTCCTGGGTACTCACAGTTTGTTGATCTCAGCACTTGGGGGATGGAGCTCCTTTAGTGCAGCAGAGCAGAAACAGGCCGGCCAGGATCCCTCTGACCGGATGGAACTTGCTTGAGGATCTTGCAGCTGGTCACCTTGAATGTAGTTCTGGCCGCTTGTCACCTTCAGCCTCTTCTGACCCATTGCAGAGCACTGTGGCAGGACCACACTAGCCCCAGAAGGCCCAGACCCAAGAGTGGCTCCACAGCCTGGCTCCCCGATGGCTCGTAGGTGCCCTAGCACCCCAGCAAGAGTTGGTGACTTCCTGAGGCAGTGAGTCCCACTTGGAAGGGATTAGCAAGTTCCCTCCCTGGCTCTTGGTGAAGACTCCCAAAATGGTGGTGGTCCTCCTACAGTCCCTGTACTGAGTTCTAAGCAAGAAAAGTTCACAGGCAGCCGCTCCAATAAAGTTCAGTGCCAATCTGAGTGGGTGCTAGCCTTATTCCCAAGAAGCGCAGGTGCATTCCAACAGGGGGACCCAAGAACAATAGACTCCTGCACACCAGTTCATACTGTCCAGTTAAGCAGTGTCCACAGCCTTTTCTTTGGCTGCAGCTGTGCCTCAGCTCTCAGTCACTTTAACCAGTTCGCTCAGGACACACACAGCACCAGACGACCAGAGACGTTTTACCTCTACAGAATTTCAATTACAGTCCCACACAAGCAAACAATCTCTCAGCAATAGCTGTAGCACTCTGACAATCCACACAGTCCTCTCAGCTAGTTCAGCACCTAGTGCAGGGCTTCTGCAACATTTAGTTTCTCCCAACAAATAGTTAAGCAACTTCTCAACACCTGGAGAAACAGGTTCACAGTTCAGTCTCTTCCTCTCTTTCCCCTTCTCAATTCAGTCCTGCAGCAAAGTACCTGGGGAATCAGAATCATAGCTCAGTCTCTTTTCCTTTTTTGCTCCCTTTCCAATCCACTTCTGCCAACCAATAAATCTCCAAATGGGGCCTGGGTAAGCCCCTGAAGTTCAAATTCCACTTTCACAGAATAGTCCTGACTCGTACAGAGCCTAGGAACAGATTGAAGAAATCCCAAAGTCCACACAGTTTCAGCTGAAAATCCAGGGTTCTGACTGGCTGATGAAGCCTATCAATACTCTATAACCATAGAGATCAATATTTCCTGATCATTTATTGGGGCATGATCTAGGTGCCTGAATTGGTTCCCTCCTTTTCCCAGGAGTCCCTCTGTCCAAGTTTTTCGCGCCCAGATCACTGACTGGCTGCAACAATGGAGTCAAGTGTCACAAACATGTCAGCTCCCATTTATTCCTATGGAGTCCATACAGTTCCCCCAGCTTCATAGGGCAAGTGCAGCCTAACATAATAACTTTAGTTAGTCAAATACCCCACCGGATTGTAGCCCCAAATGTCCCCTGCCAAACAAGCCTGTGCTCATTAAAGTGATCCCAGCAGTTTTATGGTCACTGCCGCCAAAACTCTGTCCCCCTAGGTGGCAGGCAGCAACATCATTAATATTCATGGTGCTGCTCATTAATATTCATGACTCCCCGAGCAGCCCCACTGTTCAAACTCCTATTTTATTAACATTATGTGCTTCTGCCCGATCCCCCTCAGGTCTCCGGTCCCCTAGGACATAAAGAGGGGCACCAGGACCACAGAAAAACTCCCCAACCAACAGTAAAATTGTGGGTCGGCACACCAAAGCGCAAATCCATGCATGTGCAGTTAACTCTTCCCAGCCCAGCGGGGTTGAAACTAGCATAAAGCTGCTCCCACGTGGTCTTTGGCTGCGGAAATGGCACGGGGGGAACTCAGGCAACACCACAGTCATCAGGAGACAAGGAAAACTCAGGTAAGCCCCCAGAGGGGGGTTACACTATCTCCATACTGATGTTGGTCCTCTCAAAGCCATACACCAAAGTATTTGCTTGCTTGTCCAAAAAGTGTTTTAGTCAGATTTGGACGAGCATTCAGGGCAAGTTCACTTTTTGCCACGTAGAGAAAAATTAGACAATAGTGTGGCCCCACAGATCTATAACTACAGAGAATAACATACAGGTGTCAGTGTGTTACAAGTTTTTTTTTTTTTTTTTACACCACTAAGCTGTGTGATACCACATAAACCCTTATACCACTCAGTTGTGTGTAATACTAAAACCACGAGAGCCAAGCTTGAGTGCTTTATCAAGGTATCACACACTGAGAGCACGTAAAAAAAAAAAAAAAAAAGAGAAACTTACAGACCCATTTCTTTATTTTTCTAATTACTGTTTTTTTGAGAAATGAACACAGACCAAGCTGTATGTTAATTTCACTGTTCATAAGTGAAATTTTTCAAGTCTTCATGAGTGTACAGTATAATCCAATTTAGCGTGATAGTGCTGTACAGAAGAAACAGGGACATTTCTCAGTAACAAAATTCACTTCAAAGTTTAACTGGAAAGCTGGTGTTCTGAGTGCATTAGCGTGTGAATGTCATCACAGCAGTCTGTGATTCATCTGACAGCAGTAACATTTTGTTCTTTTCCTTACAGGTGCTTTTAGAACAGCTGAGTGCCTCACTGGACAGCTCCACAATACATGTTTACAATGTCACAAGCACGTATTGGGGCGTTTGCTTGCAACTGATTTTAGGTTAATATCAACCTCAACCAGTAATTATGCAAGCAATAATACCCGACATGGTGGGCAGTATTGGGCAATGCCAGACGGCCAGGGGCAAAATGAGGCTCGATGCCACAGGTGGAGGGCCTTAAAGCTCCTGGAAGGTCTGGTATTGTCCATACCGCCCACCCTGGAGGGTATTATTACGCTTAGAAAATGAGCCACTGTGTTTTACATGATTAAAATACATAAATGTTGTGTTTACATGTTAAAACCTATTTATTTTGTAATAAAATAGTTCATCGCCTGAATTAGACTGTTTTTTTTGTTTTTTTTGAGCTAGGAACATTTGGGCTGAAGGAGCTTCCATTCTAATGACCTGGAGCGGGCTGTCATGGTTTTGAGCCCCCACCCACCGCAGGCAGATATCTTTTTTTTTTTTAATTGTAATTTCTTTCCTTATTAGTAAGTCTCTCTCACCCTCACCCACAGTATGTTTTTGTATCCTCTCCCCTACCCAGAATTGTACCTGTGCAGGAGTGAGCTGCGCTGGAGTCCAGCAGAACGGCTCGTCAGAGAGTTGGTTTGTGGCTGTAGTGAAGACTTATTCTGGGTTTGGACAGAATGTTTTGCTGCGGGGAAAAAGAGGGGAGATCAGCCTGTCCACTAGTTTATGGTTCCGTTTGTGAGCGGTAAAATATATGAACATATGAAATTGCCAGCAGATACAGACCATATGGTCTATCTAGTCTGCTCAAGTGTGCAGCACTTCAGCCCATTAAACTGCAGCTGACCCTGCCCATTAAATCTTCCTTCCCCCAACTTCCACCCCGCCCGGTATGTACTTTCCCCTTGAATTTGTCCAACCCCCTCCTGAAGCACCCCACAGTCTGCACCGATATGAGCTGCTCAGGCAGTGCATTCCACCCTGTTACCACTCTTTCAGTGAAGTAGTGCCTCCTCCTTTCCCTCCTGAATCTGCCCCCCTTTAACTTCAGGGAGTGCCCTCTGGTATCTCTTCCATTCTGGAGAGTGAACCCACCCTGGAAACCTACTCTGTTCATCCCCTTCAGGTTCTTGAAAGTCTTTATCATGTCCGCTATCTCTCTTCTATCCTCCAGGGTATACATGTTGAGCTCTTTTAGTCTTTCCTCGTAAGTTCTATCCCCCAACCCCTGGGATCATCTTTGTTGCTCTTCGCTGCACTGCCTCCAGTAGTTTGATGTCCCTTTTCAAGTACGGGCGCCAGAACTGCACACAGTACTCCAAGTGCGGCCTCTCCAGGGACCTGTACAGGGGCAATATGACTTTGCTACATCTGGATGTAATCACCCTAGCATCCTATTAGCCTTAGCCGCTGCCTACCTACACTGGCCCGAGTGGTTCAATTCCCCAGTCACAAGCACCCCCAGATCCTTCTCCTCGTTGGATGTGGACAGTTTGATACCATCCATCCAGTAGCTTTATCCTGGGTTTTTAGCTCAGAAATGAATCACTTTGCACTTCTTGGCGTTGAACCCAAGCTGCCAGGTGTGCAACCACTCCTTGAGTCTTGCCAAGTCCTCCTGCAGTAATTTGCCACCCTCCTCCCCATCCACCTCAGCACATATCTTGGTGTCACTGGAGAAGACGCTGATCTTATTCTTGATCCCAACTGTTACGTCTGCGATGAAAATATTAAACAGGACTGGTCCCGGTACTGATCCCTGTGGGACACCCACTTGTCAATTGGGCTAGCTTCAACCCTATACCAAGTCTCCTCAACGTGCAGGTCAACCTTCCGTGTGACACTGAATCGGAGGCCTTGCTGAAATCCAGGTAGACTACATCTACCACATGGCCCTCATCCAGTGCCCTCGTGACCCAGTCAAAAAAAATCAACCAAGTTTGTCTGACAGGATCTGCCAGCGACGAACCCATGCTCTCTGTCGTCTTGCAGATCATTACCTACAAGAAACTGCACCAGCCTTTCTTTGAGGATAGATTCCATCAGTTTCCCCACAATTGTGGTGAGGCTCACCGGTCTGTAGTTCCCTGGTTCGTCCTTGTGCCCACTTTTGTGGAGAGGTACCATGTGTGCCTCCCTCCAATCTCTGGGCACACATCCTGTATTTAGCGAGGTGTTGAACAGATCCGCCAGTGGCTCTGCCAGGACTTCTGCCAGCTCCCTCAGCACCCTGAGATGTACCCCATCTGGCCCAGGTGCCTTGTCTTCCCTCAGGGACTGAAGGTCCTCCAGCACCCTTTCCACCGTGATGACCACATCTGTGGTTGTCTTACCCCCCCCCATGCCTGCACCCCCTTTCCCTGCAGGAACGGGTCCATCCCTCTCTCTTGTGAACACTGAACAGAAGTACGCATTAAGTACTTCTGTCTACTCGGCCCCCTTGTCTACCCACCCACTGCCTTTCCTGATCCTAACTATTTGATCCTTGCACTTCCTCTTTTTCCTGATATACCTAAAGAAATCCTTTTCTCCTTCTTTAATCCCCTGTGCTAATTTCCTTTCCCTGGCTGCCTTTGCAATCCTGACCGCTTTGGTCACTTCCCTGGATTTCCTCACATAGTTCTCCTTATCCTCTGCCCTGTTGGTGCTCTTGTAGGTTCGCAAGGCCCTTCTCTTATCCCTCACCTTCTCTGTTACCTCTCTGGTCATCCAGCTTGGATGTCTGGTCCTTGACTTCTTTTGCTGGCTCTTGACACAAGCTTTAGTGGATTCAATCAGCCCTAGTTTTATGATCGCCCATTTCTGCTCTGCGTCCATGTCAGGGTGGATGCCATCTATGTGTGATCTCATTAATTGCCCCATCCTGCCAAAGTTTGCCTTTCTGAAGTCCAGGACCTTTGTTTTTGTATTGTGGATCTCTCTACCCAAACTGATAGAGAACCACACTGTGTAGTGATCGCTACCAGCCAGTGGTTCCTCTACCCTTACATCTGTGACCTGTTCATCCTCTAGCACTAGGCCTAGAATATTTTCTTCCCTTGTTGGCATGGTAACCCTTTGGGTCAGGAAGCCATCCTGGATTGCTTCCAGGAGGATCTGCTCCCTGGCGCATGTGGTGGCTGGGATGCTCCAATCCACCCTTGGTAAATTGAAGTCTCCCACCACCACAGTGCTCCCTTTGCCACAGAGTCTCCTTAGCTGCTCCCCTAGCTCCTTATCCACGTCCTCTTTCTGGGTTGGGGCCTATAAACAACCCCCAGTTGGACCCTAGCCCCCTTTGGGGCATGGAGTTGTATCCAAATGACTTCTGACCTACCTTCTTCCTCCTCCTCCCTGGTGCATCCAATCCCTTCCCTTATGTAAACAGCTACTCCGCCCCCCCTTACCTTTTTCTCTGTCCCTCCTGAATAATTTAAATCCTGGGATGGCCAAGTCCCAGTCATGGTTATGGGTTGCCCACGTCTCAGTGATGGCCACTATGTCCACCTCTCCTTCTGCCACTAGTGCCTGCAGCTCTGCCATCTTATTCTCCAGGCTCCTAGCATTTAGTAATACCACCCTCCACCCTAACTCTCTCCCAGCTGCCCCCTTACTCTCCCCTCCCCCCATCCTAGACAAAGTAGGCCCTATCATTGCTATGGGGAGGTCCTCTGACCTCCTCTCCTGATTCATTCCACCTCCCAGCCCCCAACAGCAGGTCTAAATTATACTCTGTCTTTCGGATGAGACGTTAAACCAAGGTCCCATCTGCCTGGACTGGTGGTAGTTCAGGTGGATGTTAAGGATCCCATGGCACTTACTGAAAAGAGTAGGGGAATTTCCCTGGTGTCCTGGCCAAATTTCCCTCATTCACTAAAAATACCACCAACAGCTTAATCTGGTTCAAGATCAGTTGGCATTCATCTGCATCCCCCTCCCCTGGGTCGTGCCTGAAAATAGGCAGGATTTGTCTAGTGCGCTTACCCGGTCAACAAAAAATAAATAAATTCCCTCAGCCTCTGCTTTAACACCCCTGAACCCTCCTTTCTTAGATGTAGTCTGTCCCCTGCATACAGATCTGGGTTCTCCCATGTGTTGCCCCACTCTCCCACCCAGCCATACCCCATGGACTCACACCAATCTCTCAGCCACTTGTTGAAGTCCGTGATTCTGCTTTTTCTGTCCATATTTGCCCTTGGCATTGGCAGAACTTCTGAGAATACCACTGTGTTCCCTCCTTTCTGCATTGCTTTCCCACTTCTCTGAAGCTGTTCTGAACCTCCTCTTATCTGCCTTCCTTCCAGATCATTTGTTCCCAGGTGAACAATGATGTGTGGTTCCCCCCACCTTCTGCACACACCTACCAATGTGCTGCTGCAGCACCCTACCTGCTGTCATGCCAGGCATGCACTCTACCCCATGCTGCTTCTTCTGGCCCTTCCCCATCTGACCCCTTAACTACAGAGTCCCCAGAATTATGACTGACTCCTTTATGTGCTCCCTCTCTTTTGTGGCTCTTTCCTTCCCCAAAATGCTCCTCCTCTAGCCCCCAACTATTCCCCTTCTGCCGCCCCATTCTGTGTCCTGACTTCTCCCTTTGCCAGCTCTGGCTGGTGCATCAGCTTCACTTACTAGACCATTCCCCTTGTGCCCCCTCCTTACCTTTCTCCCATGCCATTTCCTCTGCCCCCTCATCCTGCTGCCCTCCCCACTATGGTTTTCCTGTGTTTTCCTTGAGTAGCGTGTGCCCCCTCCCCAAGGTTCCTTCCTCAGTCTTGTTCCATCCTTATCCTTGCTGGCTCCAGTTTCAAGCTTCGCTGCACCTTCCTGCTCCATTGTCCCTGGTTTTGCTTCCTTACCACCTTTCTGCTGCCCCTTGTCTCTAGGGCTATAGGTGGCGCCTGCCACTTCTGTGATGCATCCTTTCTCCCTGGTAGCAACCCCCTTAACCTTCTCAGTGATTACACGACCTTCCCTCTCTTGCTTCTCCCAGTTAGCCATACCACTGACCTGATTTGCTCTGTTTATCCCCTTTCCCTGTTTTTTCCAGGCCCCCCTTTCCTGAGGCTTATGACCTTGCACTGGCCCTGCTGTAGTCTTGTCTCCTCAACTACTCCAACATCTGTCTCCATGTCTTGCATGTGACTGCACTGGATTTTGCAGCCACCTCCTGATTCCTCTGGAATTTCCTTGTGGTGGCCTGCTGGGGGCTGTATTGTGTGTCCCAACAGCTTCCCCTTACGACCCCAATCTTCCCTACCTTGGCCTCCTCACGCCTGCAGCTCCCTCCTCAGCTACCCAATTTCTCCCCCAAAATATGGCAGCTAATCATTCTGAAAATTCGGGGTGCCCAATGAAACCCTAAGTAATGGGGCACCCCGATCTGGCACTTGTTTTCCACTGGGCAGCCATCAAAAGATAATGTACCCACCTGCTATGGTTGTCAGCCAATGAGAGAGCTCCTAGTACCTAGCCCATTTTCTAATACATAGTAACATAGTTATTTAGGGTTAGAAAGGGACTCAAGATCCATAGGGTTCTTCTGCCCCACTCCCTTTGTAAGCAAGGATTAGTAAGTATGCTCTGTAGATGTGTACTCATTTACAGGGATACCACACCCAGCGCATCGGGTTTTCTTGTGGCTGCTGCGGCAATCGGGGTGCCTCTACAGTGCTCCCGACCCCTGTATTCTTCAAAAAGGGGTCCGGACACCTGGAGGAGGCTGAAGAGAAGCCCCAAAAGTATGTTAGTTTAGGTGTGCCTATGAGCGCTAAGAATCAGGGCATGAATAATGCATAGGGCTCATGAATATTAATGAGCCTGGCCACTGACATAAGGGGACAATGTTTAGGCAACAGCGACAGGCTGCCAGTGGATTAAAAATGTGAAACTCTGCATGTATGTGAGAGGATGGGGGGCTGCTATATATTAGTGTGGGAACTAAATAAAAACAATGTTAAATGTGGCTGCAGAAGGACTCTGAATGTGGGAACTCTGTTGGGACTTTTATACAGCGGCCATGATGGTCATCTCTGTCCCATGTTTCAGCCAATCAAAAGACAGTATCATGCCAGAGGATTTATGGGACTATCAGAGGACTTTTGGGAATAAACAAATGGACTTTTCTTGGTGACAAATCGAAGAACCAATAGGGCGTCGAAGGAGGTTAATGAATATTAATTTCCCCAGTTGGACAAGGGTTGCAGCCAATGACAAGGGGCTGCTTTTGAATGAATAAAATGGACTGTTGCCTGAGAGACGAGGTCTTTTGCTGGTGTTCAGAGGCCAGCAGAGATCAGGTCCATTGGTGGTGAGAGCCCAGCCAGGATCAAAAAGTGCTAACCAATAAGACTGTTGTCTGGCAAGCAAGGGTGCTCTGGCTAGATGTGAGAGACCAGCCAGGACCCAGAAGAAAAACAATGTTTGGGGCTCGCTAGCCCTGTAGGACTGTGTGTTTGCTCCTCAGTCTAGTTGGCCACAGAATAGGACAAGCTGCACTGCGCCTAGACCAGTTAGCCTTAGGGAAGTAGAGCGGAAATTCCCTGGGTGAGATGTTAGTCTGTGGCTGATGAATGTTGCTGCAGTGAAGAGAAGTTATTGCTTCAGTGAAAAAGTTTTGCTCCAGAGAGTGAGCCAGTGTCTGTGAAGTGAATTCTGCTCCAGTGGGTGAGCCAGTGTCTTCGAAGTGAAATCTGCTCCAGAGAATGAGCTGGTGAGATTTGAACCTGTGGCTGGGAAAGGAAAACCCCGCAGTTTGAGGTGTGAGTTTTCTGGGTTTGTTCAGAAGAAATGGACGGTGCTGCCGTGCATTGAAAAAGTTGAACTTCAGAGACCGTAAAGGTCGCTACCTAAAATCCACAGTGCTCTGCCAGCTACGTAAATGAGACTGTCAGAGTGTTTCCTCTATTTGGGGAGAGAACTTGTACCCGGACAAGGAGAAAAGTTGTACCCAGACAAGGAGAGAATCCTGTGAAAGAAAGAGTTTGAGAGGCCTGCCAGGTGAAGACCGCCTACAAAGGCCCCAGTGGGTGAAGAATAGAAAGGCTTGGGAGGTAAAGATCGGCTTTCATCTTTGCTTCAGTCTGTGGCTTTGAGTTTCAACAACAGCTACTAATACCAGCACAGTACTGTGAATTCAAGTAGCTGCAAAATCCCTTGAGAATCTGCAGAACTGTAAGTACCCCGGGCCGTGGCTTTGGGGGAAGTGATTCCATCTAGTGATCTAATTAGGGAAAACAAAGGGGGTAAAGTCCTAGACAGGACTGTGGCAAGATCAAAAGTGTGCCCAGGCAAAAGTTTAAAAGTTGTGCACCTGTTTAAAGATAGTTGGGCCCTGACAAAAGATATCTAGCGTCTTCTGCATCTGCAGTGTGGTACCCACCTCAGGGACTTTAGAGACATTGGGGCAGATGCCAAAAGGGAAATGGGAGGCAGGATTGGCAAAAGTGTTGCAGCTGTTGTTAAAGTGATTCTGCTGTTTTCTTTTCTCCCGTTTCCCCTCCCCAAAATACAAATTGTTAACTGTTAATGCTACATTCAGGTACAGTGACTTACTGTAAAAGGTGGGAACTGTTGCGTGGGGAACTAAGATACAGTGGGAGCAGCTACTATATTTTCCTGGGGGGCGTTAACCTGTAATTTATTTTCAGGTATTCCCAATCACTACCCCAGGTGGGGGCGCAAGCACACTTACTGTCCCAGTACCACTGGTACTCCAAGAACCTAGGCCGGCCCCCTCAAGGTGCGTCCAGGGAGGACCCGAGGGCCCAGGAAACAGCCAAGGTGAATCCGAAATCTGGCTGTTGCACTTGGTAACAGAAAGGTTACACAGAACTGTGAGCCAAGAGGCCCTAGGTTCCAACACCACCACTACAGCCACTTGACTTGCTGTATAACTGTGGGTAAAATCACATGACTTACCTGTATTACACTCTTCTCAGTTGTAAAAATAGGGAGGAGAAGGGCTGCAACAGAAAATAAGATGCTGCACCCTGGATCAACAAACTGAAAACTGGAATACCAAAACCGAAATTTGGTATTCCGTCTCAAGGTCTGGAATTCCACATATCTGAAAGAGCAGTGCTACAGATTTAGCTGCCGAGCAGCAGCACAGAGGAGTGGTACTCCAGTCAGAATACTAGCATAATGAAAATGGTATCCTGTCCTGAAACCTGTTATGCAAAATGGTGGACTACAATTAATTTCAACCCCTGCTGTGTTTGGTCATATATCAAGGAGACATGGTGGAAGGCTACTTTGGAGGCAGTCTGGCCTAGTGGCTAGAATACTGAGCTGTGAACCTGGAGACCCGGGATTGAATCCCATAACTGCCGCTTACTGTGTGACACTGAGTGGTCACCTAACCACACTGAAGTTAAAATCTTTGAATCTCCCTGTGTTGCACATGGTAGCAACATACTGTCCCATTCCTTTCCTGGACTATGGGTGTCAGCAGGCATACTCCGTGTACTCTGCGAAGTACAGCAACATGAGCCTCCGGCCAGGGCAAAAAACACACCAGAGCTTGATGTACCTGGAGAACTGTTTTTCCCCTTCTTGGATGCTTTAGTGCGAGTCTGTGAATGATCTCTGGAAGATGCGCGAGTACTAAAGTTAGAGGATAGCTTGTATGAGTGACACAATCAAGTAAGCATGCATGAGTGCTGGTGTAAATGGACTTCTGTAAGGCTGGCTGCCTTGTTGTGGTACAGATGCTTATCACAGTGTATCCTAACCACTGTAACTCAAAGCCAGCCAACATCTGCCTGATAGGTAGTGTGTGTTAGATAAAATAAAATGTGACTCTATTAGGATCATTGGCTTACTACATATTGCTAAATGAAATTGGGATTCAGCAATATCTGTGTGGCGGGGCAACACACGTTTTGGTTTGTGTTTATGGAGGGGGCCAACAGTTCTGTCATCTCTCGAGTACAAGTTTAAAATTCCTGGCTACACCCCTGTCCCGGATTGTAATACACTTTGGGATACAGTTGGAAGGAAATTTGCTATATAAAACCACATTCTCTTTCCTTCATTCCTACTGATGCTGAGAAAGCAGGGGAAAAAAAATGTCTGAGGCAAAAGAGGAGGGCAGTCCACCCCAACAGTGGTGAAAGATGTTCACTGGCCCATGGCAGGCTACCTAGGATACCATATGCACTGCATGAGTTACGGAAAACGCTAAATAAAAGCCGCAGGGCTTACAGCCATAACCCAGTATTTCTTTGATGTGGTCGAACTGTTCCAAAGTTATTGATGCTGAGATAATGCAAAGCTCTTGGTATTCAGGTTTGGAAGTATGTGGTTGAACATTCTGGCACAAGATACTGTGCATGTATGATGACATCTCCACAACCCCCACCCACCACCCCACACAACTGAAAACAACCATATTAAGTGAAGAAGGTCTACAGAGTAAAACGAGAACACAGGAATCATGAGACAGATTCAAATCTAGGGGTCCAGCTAGTCTGGCCCCTATCCTCATGAGTTGCATCCCAAAGTTAGTTCATCTACTTAGTTCCGTACACAAAATTGTATGATACTATAGTACTCCATGGCACTGGACTTGAGGAGAGGAAAAACCTTTGGGAACCTGAGACACAGTAGACACACCCATTCTCCCCTCCCCACTCCTCCCCCAACACATACTACTTTATTTTAACCCTAGTGACAGAGCCAACCTTATCATGGTACAAATTATGCATTCACACAGGGCTTCAAGAACAGAGGGGCCCCAAAAAGCCTCAGCTGTCCAGTTGGCCTCCTTTCTTCCTGGTCCCCTGTGTCTCCGTCTGAATTTCTCCAGAATTAATCACTGATGCGTGCTTCTCCTCATTACTTAGAGATTATGTTCTAATTCAATGAAAGTGCAAAAATTACACAACGCTAGTAGAAAATGAAGATATAGGGAGGCCATGGTAGGAATGAGGCTGTCCCCTGGGAGGGCTTCATGACTTCTGATACAGGGTCCCAGCAAGGAGAAGAGATTTGCACAGGGCCCCAGGATAGCTAGGGCCAGCACTACCCAATGATCCCATCCCCTTATTCTGTTTTCCTAACATCTCTTGTCTACTGGATGTAGACATTTCTTAACCTTTAGGAAGACCAACCCAAAGTGGTCAGAACGGCTAACACAAAACTGGGCGTCCTATATCGCCACAGGCAGTCCATGACCCCGGACGCCGTAAAGCTAGTTACACACTGCTCAGTATTATCCACCATAGACTACAGCCTCATCATCTATGGTGCTGGCTCTTACACCACATTAAAGAGGGTCATAACACTACTTAACAAGGCATGACGTCTGGTCCTAGGGGCCAACTATCTCACCCATACCTGCACCCTATACAAAGAAACCGAATGACTCCCCCTCGAATCCGGGGCCCAGTACCAGACCTGCCTGCTGGTAAAAAAAAATCCTTATTTGGCCAAACCCCTGGCTCAACCTCCTCCCTGTTCAAATATGTCAACACTAGAAGTGCAGCTAAAGCTGGGCTCCTAGTGCCCTTCAAGCACTCCACACTGGCTCAGAGATCCATCTCATATCGAGGACCCAAATGGTTCAATGACCTGCCCTTTGCACTCCGTGACTGAAAATCTCAGTCAATTCAAATCTGGGCTCCACTTGCACCTTGCACTTGAAAATGCTTGCTCCTGCAAAATATAACTCTAGCTAGCCTAAAGAATCGCTATTAACAAGCCACCAGCCACCTTTGGCCTACCCCCATTCCATCTTTACCACCCCTCCCACACCTGACCTATGCCCCCCTTACCTCCCTCCGCCTCACAGTTCTTTGCCCTGCCCATTTGACTATACCATGACAATGCCTTCTCTGGCTGCTCCGGCTCCTCCTTCCACTTCACCTGGAGGCCCCTCCTACCTTAATACCAGGCACTTACATAAGGGCTGTACCACACTGATTAAGTGTTGTTTATTTCTGCATCCTTCAAGTGGTAACTCTGCACTCATTTGAAATTGTGTAATATTCTCATTCTTTGTCAACAGCTGTGTCCCAAACATATCTTATTTGTTAGAAATTATATTAAAGTTCAGACACTGGACAACAGCCTGCACTCTGAGGCCCAAATCCTTAATCTAAAACTCTCCACAGGACAACAAAATAAGGTCCTACTGTTCACCACATTGTACATACCACTAGATAAGCATGATCCTGGCCTCGAGCTATTTGTAAATAACTGGAAACAGCTGGGCACAAATTGGGAACAGGTCATTGTTGGAGACTTTGACACCAACTGGCACTCCCAGAAAGAAACCCAGACAAGAGACCTCATCTCCAGCCTATCACTCATGCCACCTGTCTTAACTACAAAACTGGAACCAGTACACTCATTGACTGGCTCCTCTCTTCCCACCCTGAGCACATATCTAAATTATCTGTCCTGCTGGACAGCCTCAGTGACCACTCCTCAGTCCAGTTCATCTGGGCCAACAAGTTCTCCAAACGCCCACCCAAGGTCTCCAGAAATAGGGCCTTGAGGCCTGGGCTACTGGACACCTTCAAGCGCTATCTAACACAGATCGACAGGACGCCACTGACAGCAACCAAGCCTTGAACTACCTAGTCACGACCTTCAATTGAGCCTGTGACATATTTGCACCTTTCAAAACTAAGAAAGTGAAAGGAACCCAAAACCCGTGGCTCTCCAGCTCACTAATCAATCTATTGTGTAACTGCAACAACCTGTGGCATAAGGCCAAGTCGTCCAGGAAACAAGCCAATGTTCCTGCATATAGGGCAGCTAGAAATGACTGCACCAGGCTCATCTGATCAGCCAAAGCCATGCACTATAAAGACCTTCTTACCAAGAGCTGGGGCTCAGGTAAGGAATTCTTGAACTCCATGAAATCCCTTACGGGCTGGGCCCCCTGAGCTCCATCAGACCCGATTACAACCTCTGCAGAGACACTCCAGGAACCCGTTGACATAGCCAATGAGTTCACCACTGCCTTTACAGATCTCACAGGTGTACTACCAGCCAATTACCTCAATCCAATTAAAATGCAATCCTACAATCAGGCCTCCCCCTCAACATCAACAACTGAGCCACCGCCATTCTACTTTAAGCAAGTACGTCAAGTGCATCCTTGGCAAGACAAGGATGGGGAGTGACCAAGTCGATATGAAGCTGGTCGCCTTTGTCCTATATGAGCTTGCCGACCTGCTCACAAAGGTTTTTAATGCCTCTGAACTAACTCACAGAGTTCCTCGAGAAACATAACCTAATGTGCCCACAACAGCACGGCTTACAGAAACACCACTCCACCCTAACAGCCCTACTAGAATACACTTCCCAATTATATGATGCCTCAGACAAAGGGATGGCAGTGGGGTCAATATTCGTAGATCTCCTGAAGGCTTTCGATTCTGTTAACCACCACCTCCTTCTTAACAGCCTGCTCTCAACAGGACTGTCCCCAGACACAGTGGCATAGTTTGGCAGTTATCTCACCCCTTGGACTCCACGTGTCAGAACTAATGACTCACTCTCAGCTCCCAGGCAGGTAAGCCTTGGAGTCCCCCGAGGGTCAATCCTTGGGCTGCTCCTCTTCAGTCTCTACATCAACACCCTACCCTCACAGCTTGCCCGGCGCACATCGTACTTTATGCAGATGATGCCATAATTTCTGCCCCAGGCAGGGATCAGTCAATCATCACTTCTCAGCTCCTCAACAGCTTCCACAAGCTTGAATCCTGGTTCTGTGACAAAAAACAGTTGCTTAACCACAAAAAAACTAAGAGCATGCTGTTCACTGTCCCACAGACAAAAAGAAGTTCCACCCCATGCTTATACGGAACCTTAAAGGAGAAGCTTTAGAGCAAGTTTACTCCTTTGAATATCTAGGAATTCTCACTAACGACACTCTCAACTTCTCCAGTCATATTGACCAAGCGGTCAAGACTGCCAGTATGAAACTTGGAGTGCTATACCACCACAGGCACTCTATGACACCTGACGCACTAAAGCTTGCCACAAGCAGCTCGGTCCTAGCATCAATTGACTACGGCCTACCAATATATGGGGCAGGCACAGACACAGCCCTCACTAGAATAAAAACCCTACTAAACAAGGCCTGCCGGCTGACCCTAGGAGCCGAATCTTCTACCCACATATGTGTCCTCTACTCTGAAACTGGATGGCTTCCTCTTCATCTCGGAGCTCGATACCAGACCTGCCTGCTTGTCAAAAAAGCCCAGTTAGGACTTGTGCCTCCATCTCTATGTGGACTCTTCCAGCAGGCAAAATCACCCAAGCTTACCAGGAGTGCTGAGAAAGGTGGGCTCCTGGTGCCATTTAAGCACGCCACTCTGGCATAGAAATCCATCTTGTACCAAGGGCCAAAATGGTACAATGGGCTACCGGCATCCCTCATTAAAAGCAATAAGATTAGCCTCTTCAAAACAGGACTCGAGTCTCTCCTGCATTGTGAAATGGCTTGTATATGCTTCAACTTTCTTATTACTGGACTCTATAGCCAGAATTACCCTCACCCCCCCAAAACCCCCACCATCTCTCCCCAACCTCTCCTGCTGCTATCACCTCACCTGCACCCCCTACACCAGCTCCCCTCAGTCTCCCTCCCTTGTCCTTCCCCTCACCTGCCTCCCTAATCTCCCAGTTGCCCACCCTCCTCCCCACCCCTCCCCAATTTTATTCCTGCTGCTGCCTCCTGGAGCTCCACCTCCCCCACCCTTCCCCTCTACCATCACCATCCCACAAAAATGATAAAGCTGTCCTCAGGCTTCCCTCCCCCGCCACTCTCCCCACTGTATAAACTTGTCCCTTACCTGTGTGGACAGCACTCCCAGGGACCTAAGGCACTATCCTCTTGACAGCCTACAGCACTTCCTTTGAAACTGTTTTTTTGTCCGAGTTGTATTTTGGATATTATTTTGAAATGCAATATCCCTTCACAACCTTGTCACCTTTTATTTCTGTAACCTGTCCGAAACAAACTGTCCCTCATTGTAACTAATTCATATTATATTCAGTGTCTATAATCTGTATGTTCACGTAACTGTTTTTCGTATGACCTGGAACCTTTGTAAACGAGTCCTAGGACTCAATTGTATTAATCCTAAACTGCAGTAAATAAAAAAATAAATAAATAAATGTGATGATTATTCCTCCTACTTGATCTGTAACCCATGTATTGTGTCTCTCTCTGACTTGGAACCTTTGTAAACAAGCCCTGGCTCAAAGGTATTAATCCGAATCTGAAATAAATAAATCAATAAAGTCCCCCCCTCAAAAAAAAAAAAGTAGTAGTAAAAAGTTTTATTTGTATGCAGGATAGTGATATAGTGATAACGCAGTTAGGGTACACACTACCCTGTTTATAAGGTGGTTCTGTGTAGAAATTGTACAAACAATGGATACAAAGATTATATATTTATTATACTATTTTTTTATTTAAAATTTGGTGATCAGGAAAGGCACACTGGGCCGAGGCTCGTTTCCAGGTGCGATCCGGGTACTGAGGTGTATATAGAAGTTATCCAGAGGAAATACGTACAAATATAGTATGTATATAGTATATATAGTATGTAAGAGTAAAAATGTAGGAGTAAAATTATATTCTAATAACAGCATTTGCAGATAAGGAAGCAAAATGTATACTAAAGTGATATACAAAAACAATTACAGAAAAGACAAACACAAACATTTATTTATTGAACTAGATTTCTGAAATTTGTTGCAAATGTAAAAACAACAGAAATTGTCAACCCCCACACCATATCCATGTTTCAATAAAGGGTAAACCCTGGGATTAGATAACTACATTCTGTCTGAGAGATCATTTAATTTCTGGAAGACGTGAGAAACTCAAAACAGGGAGATTCCCTAGCAACATGCGAGACTTAAAACACGCTCTCTGTTCTGCGTTCTGAAAACATGTCAATCAAAAAATAATGCCAAAAATACATCTATGTTTATTGTCTTTTTACCACAATTGTGAACTCTGTGTAGCGCCATTAAAGGAAAATGACTACTTGTAGCAACAGCATACAATCCATTTAGCCTAGTAAAAATAAGCCCTCTATTTGTTCCTTGTGGTAAATGAGTGAACAGCAGGAGCTGAAAACCCTGCAAATTGAATTAACACCCCCTGGAATGTTGCCAGCATGCTCCAAGTCTTTCAACACCATCTTGGTAATTTTGGGCCAGCGTGGGATTCTGCAAGGCAGCCTCCCCACCCCCAAGTCATTCTAACCTTTGCATGAGAAAAAATCCCCATCATTTAACATTTGGGCACTGTCACTGCCTGTTTTTCAAAGCTTAAACTAGGCTCCACACATCAAAGAATACATAAAACAACTCTATCACACTCCGGCTAATGGACTAGCGTGGTCTCCCCATTTCCAGGCAAAGGTTAAAGAAGCATTTGCATACAAGCCTCAACTGCAGTAACTGGTGCCATTCAGTTGTACTGCTACTGCTATTTGTAGCTGCCTTTAGCTTTTCTGAAGATCTTTATCTCAGCTGTGCCCTTTATTTTATTTTTTTTTTCTGTGTGTGAATTTTTAGTGATTTTGAAAGGTGCTGGATTGGTGGTACTGGAAACTGAAGCCCTCGGTTTATCCACGACAGGAACAGCACAAGGCAATCCCGATGCAAGCTTTCACACACTGCACTGCCTATGTGCCTCAACCCTGTCACGGAGGAACCACAATGTAGGGGAGAGGTTATTTTAGATTCCACGCCCACTCAGTTCTTGGCCTCTCATGTGAGACTGCAAAAAAGGTTGCTAATTAGTGCCAACTGTCTTGGTGATTTTTGTGATGTGGACACGGGGCATAATGTATAGTTTAACTGCTGCACACGTTAGCTGCCCTTACTCATGAGTGTGAAATCGTCGCAATCTTGCCGACATCAGGAGCAGCTCCCAACCAATCCCTGAGCGGCCCCCAGAACTGAAAATTTTGTGTGCACAAATTCTTTTTCTAGCAAGTATAAACAGCTTGCCTGCTTGCACCCAAACTACATTATTCTGTAAACTCCTGCCTGGAGTGTGACCTGTTCGCCACCACCCATCTGCTAGCAACCCATGCCAACAGAATATTGCTGCCTGCTACATCACATGGTATATCAGTTCAACTTTGCCAATCTTCTGACCTCAATCTCTTGCTGCCTGCTGCCTCACTCTGACCTCTCCATTTCTTGCTACTTGTCACCGATCTGCTGCTCTGACCTCCCCATTACTTGCTACTTGTCACCGATCCTCTGCTCTGACCTCCCCATTACTTGCTACTTGTCACCGATCCTCTGCTCTGATCTCACCATTACTTGCTACTTGTCACCGATCCTCTGCTCTGATCTCACCATTACTTGCTACTTGTCACCAGTCCTCTACTCTGAAAGAATAGGTACCTACTGTAACAGCAGATTTTCAAGAGAAATCTCCTCCATTGAGACACATCATGTAACTACAAGTCATTGATATCAGGTCCAGACGGAAATGTTTTGCTGGCTAGGGCCGCCCATGTTGATGCGACTCGGTGCCTATATAACTGTAGGTGTCCCCAGCATGCCTTAGTTTCATGCCAGAGACAAGCTCAGAGGATCATTGGACCAGCAGGGACTGAAGTGACCAGGACCAAACCAGACATGCAGCAGAGGATACGGAAACCTAAGCACAGACGCCATTTGAGGCATCAGAGGAGAAGCAGCTTGCAAAAGCAGGTAGTACTTGTCACCCTTCACCCGATAAAGGGGGGGAAGGAAGGAAGAAGCGCTGTGGTTCAGTGGAGGAGATTCGCTGAAAGATCTACTGTTACAGTAGGTGACTATTCTGTCTTCTTTGAGGATATCTCCTTCCACTGAGCCACACCATAGAAGGAGTACCAAGTACAGAGGAAGGGCAGCAGGACCTACTGATCCTGAGTGAGGAGGCCTTGCAGAACACTGAAACCAAAGCCGTCATGTCTACGAGAGGCTATGTCCAGACTGTAGTGTTCGGTAAATGAATGAACAGTACTCCCAAGTGGCAGCAGCAGTAATGTCAGCAGTGGACACATTCTGGAAACATGCCACTGAGGTAGCCACCCTGCGGGTGGAATGAGCATGAAAAGGACCAGGAAGCTGTTCACTGCGCTTCTGTCAACAAAACATAATACAACTGGCCAGCCATTTGGATAGGCCCAGTATCAAAATTGGGGAGGCCACCATTCTGGGGGAAAAGGCAATAAACAGCTGTGAGGATTTTCTACAATCCTTAGTATGATCCATATGAGTAGCATCTTCAGGACTCTCAGGGATGTGGGTACCCGTGTCCTCTACACACATTTTGTGCATCGGGATGCTAGGTTTTTTTTTTTTTACCCAAAATGTCTCTGAGACGCTCCTTTCCAGAGCCCCAAGAGTCACTTGAGAGAGACGTGTCCCCATGTCCGCACAGCTTGTACTGTAAGATTCTGTAGAGCGTGGGGGGAGCATTCCATTAGTTTCTATGGGGGCATTTTAAACTATATTTTTTTTATGTTTCAGAGGGTGAATTCAAACAAATTACAGCCACTGCTCAACTAACAAAGCCCTTGTTAGTTGAGCAGTGACCGTAATTTGTTTGAATTCACCCTCTGAAACATACAAAAATGTAGTTTAAAATGCCCCCATAGAAACTAATGCAGCCCGGTGGCACTGGATGCTACACCTGGCGCCACGCTGGTAACCCGGGTTCGGCAACAAACCAGGACCATCAGGGGTCAGCAGGGACGAGAGAGGATTGAGCATCTGGAGGATTGCTCTCCTCTCTCTCGGGGGGGGGAGGGAGGATTTGCCATCCCGCTCACTGATTGCCCTCTAGCAGTGGCTGGAGGGTGGTATGGGTCAGGAGGCAAGTGGCCTGTGCATCAGACACTGGAGGGAAGGGGGACCAGGAGAAAACGTAAAAACGGAGGTGGCAGGCTCTGTGATGGTCCCGGTTGCACCCATGCCGTTCCCCCGGACTCTGGATGCTGGCTTTCCGGGGAAGGGGAGAAATTCAACGCTCCTCACCTCCAGCCCAGTCATGGGGGAGCAACTCATAGGTGATTTCTTGGGGAGGTTCGGTGCAGGGATGCAGGGTCAGAGAGATGAGCTCCTCTGAGAGAGGAGCCATAGCTGCTTGCCGGCTCCCCACCAAAACAGTACAAATGGGGGGAAAAAAAAAAGAAAACTAAATGAAGTGTGCCCCCCGCGCTCTACAGAATCTTACATTACAAGCAGTGTGGGCGTGAGGGCACGGCTCCCATATATTCAAATACGGACCCCAAGAAATTTTCCGGGGACTCCCACTTTTGGGCTGTGGAGCCCCCCCCTCCTTTTTTTTTTTTTAAAGCCAGTCCTGGACCCCCCAAACAAAAAATCCTACCGATAGCCCTGGTCTTGCAGATGTCCAGCGTATGTAAACAACATTCCCCACTAGCCATGGGAGATAAAAAAATAAACAGAAAGGTCAACAGTCTGATTTAGTGTTTTCTCTCAGACACTACCTTCAGAAGGAACCAAGGATTAGTACATAATGTAAATCTATCCTTGTGAAAAATAATAAAAGAAGGGTCTGCTACTACAGCCTGCAATTCTGAAAAGCATCTTGCAGATGTCACAGCCACTAGGAACAGTGTCTTCCAAGAAAGGAAGCAAAGCTTACAAGTGGCGGCAGTCTTGAAGGGAGGCACAGTCAGGATCTCTAGGACCAAATTAAAGTCCCATGCTGGAACCAGATCCCAGGCGGGGGTGGGGTGGAACAGTAAAATACCTCTTAGGAATCTACCAGAAACTTCCATCTGTGCCACTGTCTTGACTTCTGTGAGGCACAAAAAGCCGACACTGCAGCCAGGTGGACCTTAACAGAGAATACCCTAGTCCAAAGTCCTTAAGAGACAAAAGGAAGTCTAGCATAGTAGGAACTGGACATGTAAAGGGATCCAGGGCACAGGCAGTACACCACACTGTATAAAGTTTCCATTTTTGTGAGTATGTGTACCACACAGATGGCTTTCTAGCCAACAGCAGAATATCAATAACTGCAGGGAAACCCAGAAGCAGATGAGTTCTATGTTCTCGGGGGACAGGTGTGGAGGTGCAGGTGTTGCAAATCTGGGTGCACCAGTGCACCCTCCTCCTGTGTCAGAAGTCCCGCTTGCAGGAAGAGTGGGACGGGGGTTCCACTGCCAGCTGCTGGGGTAGTGGAAAGCAGATTTGTCTGGGCCAGTAAGAGGACAGCAGAATTAAGGAGGCCAGTTCAGCCAGCAGCTTCACCAGAACCCTCTATATGAGAGGGAATGGGGGAAAACATATAGAAACCTCCTTTTCTAGGAGAGGGACAATGCTTCTCACCAGAAAACTCCAGGCCATGGAGCAAGCAAGTAGAAATGTGGCACTTTTGCATTGCATGGAGACGGAAACAGGTATATGCCTGGACGGACCCATTTGTTCGAAAAGGACATCCACAACAGAGTCTGAGAGTTCCCATTTGTGGCAGCGTGTACGGGATAATCCACCAGTGTGTTCAGGGTACCTGGCAGGAACATTGCTGGCAGAAATGTGACACTTTTTCACTGCCCAGTGCCAAACTCTCACTGCCTCTCTGTGGAGAGTGTATGAATGTACTCCTCCTTGTCGGTTGATGTAGTACATCACCAAAATATTGTCTGTACAAATCAGCAGCTAGTTCCCTGGAAGGAGGGCAGTGAAGACCTGTAGGCTACACAGAACAGCCCTCATCTCCAGAGTGTTGCTGTGCAGAACCATATCCAGGGGGGGTCCACTGGCCCAGAGTTCTGAATGGGCCCAAATGAGCCCCCCATCTTGAACCCAAGGCATCCGTGATCATTACTAAGAGGGGGAATAGCCAGAGGAATGGGGACACCATCTCTAGGTTGGAGCGGTCCAACCAACAGAGTAGGCAGGGAGCGACAAAGATGAGGAGTCACTTGTATGAGACACTCCAGTTTGTCTTAATGCTGTGCTCACTGTGGCGTGAGGAACCACCGAGGGATCCCCATGTATCTTTAAGCTTGCGGGACAGTTAGTATAGAGCTGCCATCAAGCTGATTAACCTTAAAAGACATATGGCTGAAACATAGTTGTTGCCACAGTATGGCCGAAAGACAGAAATGCCCTGCCCAGGCCTGTGTCCAGAACTGCTCCTATGTATTGGTGCCTCTGGCAAGTGATAAGGATTGACTTTAATTCGTTGACCAGAATACCCAGCTGGTTGAACAACTGTTGGGTCCAAAACAGTGTGTACACTAATGGCTTCCTGAGATGGGGCTTTCAACAGCCAATCGTCTATGTAAGGGAAGACACACAAGCCCTTCTTGTGGATGGCAGCAGCCACTGTGGCAAAAACTTTGGTAAAGAAATGCGGTGCAAAGCATAAACCAAAGGGAAAGAGACAAACTTGGTACTGTGAGCCTTGAAGGCATTTTCTTTTTTTTTTTCTCCCACAATTTATCTCCCCCTACTACCCACTGGACCCGCATCATCGGGAGTCGTCCATTAAGCCTGGTCTCTGCCGGAGCCTTACCTGTCAGTCCCAGGTCTCTTCATTCTGCTGTGGAAACCCCCAGGTGGGGTCAGGGTGGGGGCAATCCCCCGAATCTTGCAAGTGTCAGGGTCTGGAGCTGCAGGCTTGGCTCCGGCACACAGAAACCCCAGCTCAGTGCTCCGTCTTCTTGGCTCCAGTGGGGGTATTTCCAATTTTCTTCCTTCTGGGACGTCACGGGCTCTGTATGTCAAGGCGCGAACGCCGATGTCGGCAACATCCCTCCCCTCTCCCTACAGTCCCTGAGGCTGGTTGGTTGCTGACCTACGTCCTCAACCAATCCAGCCCCTAGGACCCCGACTTGCCGTCGTGCCCCCAGCCTCCACCAGAGGTCGACGCTCGTCGGGATAGCGAACCCTCCTTCCCCCGGAGAAGGTGAGCCGTTGTCGGATGCTCCAGCCTATCTCCCCCTGGCCAACCCCCGGCGGCCCGAGCTTGCTCCCGAACCCGGGTCACTGGCGTGGAGCGAGGTGTGGCATCCAGCGCCTCAATCCTCAGTGCCACCGGGCTGGCAGCTTGGAGGTATTTTCTGTTAGACTTGCAGATTCTCACATGAAAGTATGCATCCTTCATGTCCAGAGCAACCATCCAATCCCCCTTTAGTAATAGGGGTAGCAGTGACTGCAAGAAAGATCATTATAAACTTTTTGTATTCCATGAATATGTTCAGTCCTTAAACGTCTAGTACCGGCCTTAAATCCGCGGTCCATTTTGGTACCACAATAGTCCTGGTTTTTGTTCTGAAATCAAGACAAGATCCACAGCCTTCTTGCAGAGGAGGGTTTCAAACTCCTCCAGCAGGAGGGCAAGATGTCCTGGAGGATATCTGTTGGGGGTTGGGGGGAGTGTCACAGGAAGAACAATAAGGAGCTCTAGAGCATGTCCTTGCTGAAAAGACTTTATAAAGCAGTGAGGCTGGGAGAAGGGGAAGGGAGTAAGAAGGTGCAGAGGATGATGAGGCTGCTGGTCTGACCTTTTATAAATCTGGCATGGGAACCGGGGGCAGGTTTGCAGCTTAGGAAATGGAAGGCTGAGGCATCTGGGAACCATGTCCAGGGCCTCTTGAACAGCCACAACATGGACAGGCATATGGCCTGCGAAAAGAACCTTTACCCATTCCCGGGGTTTAAACTATGTAAGGACTGTGAATCCCTCATTGCACTTTCTATGTTACTGCCAAACAACAGCTTTCCTCTAAAGTGGGATGTGTGTGTGTGTGTGGGAGTATTACGAAAGACTGAAGCCCACTTGCCCGGGTTTCAGAATAGTGAGACCGGAATCCCGACAATCAATTTCCTGACAGGGAAATTCTGCCCGCAATGGAGTTGGTTATTTTTAATAGAGGGGTGCGAAGCCCCCTGAATCATGGAAAAAAAAAATTTTACTGTCAGGAAATCCATTGTCAGGATTGCAGTCTCGGTATTCTGAAACCCAGGCAAGTGGGTTTCAGTCTTTCTTAGTAAATCCAAAGGGGGCATTTAGCACAGACTGTTGCACATCAGACGCAAAACCACCCACTCTTCGCCAAAAGTGGCTTCAAAGTCAAATCCCAGAGGCAGAGGCCTTGGCAGCAGCACCTGAGACCTCATAGGCAGACCTGAGCAGGTGCTTTCCAGCTTCCTGTCTATTAGCAACAGTCTGCTGGGCCAATATTTTGCCCTGGCCCTCTGGCATTTTCTCAGTCAGGGAGGCCACAGTCCTCCAAAGGCAATTTGGATATTTTACCATGTAAGCCTGCTAATTTGCTATCCTTCGGTCAAGGGAAGCAGAAGCAAAAGTTATTTTCCCCATCACATCCAGCTTCCTCGACTCCTTATCAGGAGTAAGAGAACTCATGTGCTTGGGTGCTTTTGATCTGTCATGGGCAGCTTTGTTCACCACTGAATCTGTTTCAGGCTGTAATGAATAATATGGTTTTGTACTGGGGTCTGGATATTGTTTGTCAGCCTTTCTAGAAACTGTTGGTAATTGAGCTGGCCTTTGCCAAGAAGCCAAAGTGGCATCTGCCAATACAGAATGCAAAGAGCTAAGAGATTTCTCTTGCAGGAATCCTCCACCTCTGCTTGGAACTCCAATTTAGCCTGAAACTGTTTAAGGCAGGCCTGAAATGAGGCATCCTCAACACTCTCCTCTGAGCAGTAAGAAACAGTAGAGTTTGAGCCTACTACATCAACTGCTTTGTCTTTTTCATCCATGGCCTCCTCCTCCAACATGTACTCTGGATTATATTCCATTTCATCGTCAACGTTGACCGTCATCGGTTGATGGCTGACGGGAAGAGGAGACAAGTGAGGAGGTGCCGTCAATGGGAATCCAGTCAATGGATGTTGTGCAGGGCCCGGCACAATGGTGGGAACAGAGAACTGAAACGTTGACAGTAAGGTTGATGACAGCACAGCCGAGGGCACTGATGGAAGTGGCAATGACAACAGTAGTGGCAACAGGCTCTGAAAAAGCTCTGACATCGTCTTATACAGGAGCTGTGCATCAACAGGCCCCAAAGAGTTCGACGACAGCCGAACAGTCAATGTATCTGTATCCAACAGCAGTACAGGCCGGAGGTGGAAGCAAGCCAGTTTCTCACCCTGACCTTGGTGTCTTAGAGACTTGTCAGTGGGGTGGCAGGGCCCAAGGCCGTGGCCTGGGACCTATCATTTTCAATAGACTTACCTCTTCTTAGAGGCAAACAGTCTGGGGAAGTGGCTTTGTTTATCAGCCAACTTTAAGAACTTGTTCTCCTTCTTTGATGAGTCTGCAACAGACGCTATTGACAGCAGGGACCAGTGGGTCAATGGCAAACCGAGAATAGAAGCGGTTAACAAAGCTGCCTTTGCTGCAACCTGTTTTTTCATTTCTTTTAGTTTTAGATGCGCTTCTAAGGCTTTCCTGAGATGTCTTCTAGTTGCCTGATTAAACCTCTGGCAGACTGATCTCGCTTTAACATTGCCTAGACCAAGGAAACAAATACACAGACAGTGGTCGTTATCATTATGAATTTTAATGTCACCTGAGTGGCAATAGCAGAACAAAGGTTCTTTTTCTGTCGGCGTTGGCATAAAAGAAAAGTTTAATATAACAAACCTGAATTAGCAGTAGCAGCAAAACTTTCCAAGTTTGTCGGCATTCTTCAGCAGTAGTGGACGAAAGAACTGAGGCATGCTGGGGATGCCCACATTATATACGCACCGATGAAGCATGTCAACATGGCCAACCCCAGCCAGCAAAAAATCTCCTGGTGGTCCTGATGCCGACGTCTTAAAGTTCCATGATATGGCTCAATGAAGGGAGATATCCTTGAAGATCTCTCCATTACCTGCTGCCTGCCTCCTGCTTTTGCTTCACTGGAAGGGAGACTACTTCTATTGCTACTAAAAGCTAAGCCCTACTACTACCTACATGGCAGCCACTACTGGAGCTTTAGTCGAGACAGAGAGCTACTGAGCCTGCCGCCTTGCCTGAATGATCATCATAAAACTTCAAGAGATGATCCTGCCTGCAGCATTGGGAAATAACTTGCTGTCTGCCATTTGCAAGCCGTCCACTTGTCAAATGGTACTACAGGTAGTGACATTTGGGGACATATGGACTGCTAGGCTGGCATTTTCACCACAGTGAAACTGTGGTTACTTGTTTTCTTGTCTGGCTGGCTCCATAGAGCACACATGCTGGCTTGTACTGTAACAGTGTACCTTTTGAATCATATACATGGTGGTAGGGGGAGGCTGGACTGGCCTGAGTTTGAGAATGAATCAGATATGTAAGGTGTTGGTATTTTTCTATAAAACATGCATTAGCTGGCTCTACACTGTGGGCCCTCTAGCGAGCTAGCTGAGCTTGGCTGGCAGATTTTTCTTTATGACAAGGTTTCATGAGATGGGGAGCAGCCTGGTACTGACTTCAGCGAGCTAAGGTATTTGGGTATTTTTCTATTAAATGGACGGTCCCCTCCACCTTTTATCCTGTTTACCTGTGTAGTCTGTAGGCATGAACAGTGATTATATCTATTGCACCCTCCTAATTTCATCAGGATTTAAATGTAAATGAAGGTACGCAAGTCTGGGGTATAAACCTGCTTTACTCCATTACAGAGGTCATGACCCAACTCATGTAAGGCATCCTGTAATTTTATGATATTTTAGTGCTAAAGCCTGCAGTAGTTCTACTGTATTATATATTATGTGGGAGGTTATGAGTGGGGTTCCACAGGGATCAGTCCTGGGTCCGGTTGTCTTCAACATGTTCATTAGTGACACTAGAGAAGGAATCCAGGCGGGGGGGGGCAGACCGGCCACAGCTCCCCCACTCTTATTCCTGGGTAGTCCACATATGTATTCCATCCCCCCACTTTTTTGACACTATGTATTTTTTTTATTAATGTATACATGACCTGTATATATTATTCTCAATCGGTATATATACTGTAGCACAGGAATTGAAATTTCAGTTGTGCGGTATGATCAGCTGCTTATGAACACCAATCGTACACTGATATTCATGACAGTAATATCATCCATGCAGTTAGCTGCATGCCAGGTTACTATGTAACCTTAAATATAGAATGTGTTTATTGCTTCTCCCAGTATTACTATGGTGATGAGTGCAATCTGCAAGTAATACTGGGGAACCAATAAATGAATTCGTCATTCAAGTCAATGAAATATCAGCACACAACAGCCACTAGTTAAGACTGAGAACACGGCATACTGGTAGTCAAACTGAGTTGGTTGGCAGTTAATAGAAGTGCCAGATCCTGAGTGACTGAGGTAATAATTCTTGGTCAAATCATGACTTTTTACACAAAAGTATGATCTGTTCTGCTTCCTAGTAATTAAGAGTGGTGTGGTTCCGATTTTTGTTTGCTGTCTAATGTTTTTATTTGTGGGTAATCAAAGTTCCAAATCCTGAGTGACTAAAGTAAATTATTGAATCCTGTCATTTTTCACAACAGTATGATTTGTACTGCCACTGTTGCCTATTAATTCAGAGTGGTTCAGATTAGCTTTACTGGCTAATTAATTTTTTTTTTCCTTGTGGATAATCAAAGTGCCAGTTCCAAGGCTGAGTGACTGAGATAAACACACAAATCCAGCCATTATCCATAACAGTCTGATCTGTGCTGCAGATCATAGTGTTGTGAAAAACAGGTGGGTTTGACAATTGACCTCAGTAACTCACCTGCCACCTATTAAATAAGAGTAGCTTTGATTTGTGTTTGCTCCAAATATCAGTTTTTTGAGTGTGTGTAGCTTCATGTGGCCTTGGGACTTGCTTTTCTTTTTTTAAGCCCTCACCCCTTCCACACCGCGCGTTTCATGCTCAGAGCACATTTAGCTGTAACAAGAGTTTGTTTGTGTGGCTTGATGATTTTGTAATGTTTATGAACCATAACCTATCCAGTCTGGATGCTTTGGTGGGATTACTGGTTTACTGCACCAGTACAAGCACTGCCTCCCACCTGAAGCCCTCCACCTAGCTGTCTCAGCTTCAGTACTGTCACTCATAGATTACGGTATCATAATATATGGGGCAGCTGACAACACACACCTAAACAAAATCAGGCTGGCTCTTAATAAGGACTGTAGACTAGCCTCCGGTTGCGCCAGATGCACACACACCTGCGCTCTGTATGCCTCCACCAACTGGCTTAACTTCAACGGGAGGCTCAAATGTCAGACATGCCTCTTTGCTAAAAAAAAAATAACTGCAGCTCTACTCCCACCTGCCCATACCCCATACTCCAGGC
Organism: Neoceratodus forsteri; assembly: GCA_016271365.2. Taxonomy (NCBI): domain Eukaryota; kingdom Metazoa; phylum Chordata; order Ceratodontiformes; family Ceratodontidae; genus Neoceratodus; species Neoceratodus forsteri. The sequence goes on along the minus strand of CM057450.1, from coordinate 492,044,392 downwards.
ACCCTTGTCCTCCCGCCAAACCCGGCAATCTACAACAACCTACTTCCGGGTACCCCTCTGCAAGACCTCCTTGGGTCAAAGAACATTTAGGCACCAGGCCCCTAGCTGGCTTAACTCCCTCCTCTCAGAACCCAGACTTGGACGGTTCAAGTCCCAACTACGTGATCTAATCTCTCAAGGCTCAGCCTGCGAATGTCCTTGATTTTTTGCTCTACCCATGTCCTCTCTCGTATTTGGACCTCATCCTGGTCCTGCCACCCCACGGTATGCTTAGACCTGGACAATGGACATCCCCAGTCCAGCCTAGACTACTAAATAACAACCAGGGCATGGTTGGTGCCCCAGTCCTGCAGTGTATGTACCCTGTTAACTGATTACCGTCTGTACTCTGTAACTGTTTTTGCAACTTTCTGTAACCACTTTTGCTAATGTACAAGCTTCTTTGTAACTAATGTGTCTTATTTGTTGCTATTGTATCTGATTTCTCTGTATATAATGATGTGGAACCTTTATAAAAGAGGCTTTGACTCAAAGGTATGTTATCTGATATCTTCAATAAATAAATACTGCAACAAATAACTCCATCTGACCCACTGCCAAAGGGCTAAAATGTAATGATTATCGGCAGTACTGGCAGTTGATTAGCCAGTGTGTTTGCTAATAGATATGTGTCAGTGCTGCTCTGGAGTGAGAGGGGCTGCCTTTTTCATAATTAAGGTCGGCTGCAAAACAATGAAATATGGTATATGTTAATTGGTCATCTGTCCCTGATTTTCAGAGCTCTGCCTTCATTTACTTAGCCCAGAGTTGAGTGGTATGAATGCATACATTGTTGCCAAGTAGGAATCCTCAGAATAGCCCACCTTCAGTTTATGGTATTTTTCAATAATTTCTGTTTAAATTCAGATTTTAGGCTTGAGCATTTGACACTGTTGTGAGTGGTGCAGAGTAGCTGCTCCACTGCCGGAGGATATGTGTAAACATATTTGGCAGCGCTGTAAGCTGATCTATCTCAGCTCCTGTGAAACCCTGCAGTGGCAGGGAGCTGAAATGGTGCAGGAGTTTTAAGCCCTCGTGTAAACACTCCACAGCACCTAAAGCAACTGCAGTGTTAAAAGACAGCAGAGGGACACAGATAAAACTCAAGGTGGAAGAGAACCCCAGGCTGCTTTTGACACTTTCACAGTCTCTGCAACGCTCTGCAGCTCCTGTGTGTGGACAATTGTGTACTTCATACACAGCTGCTGTAATGGCACCACAACCCAGCATCTGTGTAAATGCACCTACCGACTGCCAAGCTGATACTGAACAGAAGATTTAATATAAAAGCAGCCCTGTCAACCCTCTCAGGCACACCAACAATACCCCCTTCCCGTGATGGAAAAGGCCTTTTATTCCCCAAACACTGTTTGGAATCCCCACTGAATGTGAAGGTTTCTTTGGGCATAGTGGATGGTGGTGCTGGTTCAAATTTAGCTTCTGCCAGCTGTTAACTCAATGGCTGCTGCAGTCTGCAACTCCACTAGCGAGGGACACAATACCGACATAATAGCAGCAGATTAGAATTGTGGTCTGACCCTCCTCTTGGGCCCCTGAGAAAAGTGAGCATGGCTTGTTGAGGTAGAACATTCTGTGTAGGTAAAAAGCAGTCTTTGCAACCACTTTGCACCCACATTATTAGCAAATACGGATTGGGCTCTTAAAGCCTGAGAGGGAATGTTTTGCCGTTGCTGTTTTTTTACCACCATTCCGGGAAAATGGCCAGAAAGATCTGAGATCAATATATTTATTTTTTTATGGTTTAAGTAAAAAAATGATGAGTCAGTCAGGTAAAAACTCGCCATGTGCTCTTGGGAAAGGAACGTGATGGACCAATGGTTTTCTTTCGCCCATAAATCCGTATGTATGAATGTAAGTATGTGTATGTATTAATTTGACTATTTACTTAATTGGGAGGAATTCCTAGGAGGATCCTATATGGACCTCTAAGTTTCATTTGTGATCACAGCTCTGCATGGATTCTGCTGTTGACTATTATTCTAAGACATTTACTGTACTTTTGCAGTGCCGTTGCTGCTTGAGCAAGAGAGCGAGCTGCAGTCTGAACACAGATGGATGTCTGACAAGCTCCACTTATTGTGCCAAGGCTTAATGGTGCTTAAAAGCATGAAGAACAAAAGGAGTCATGAGAACACTACCAATTTATTATGACAGAAAGGTAGCATGCCTTCCATTTTTAGATATGAGGGACAGTACTGAAACCTTACCTACAGACTTCACATGGTAGCAAAGCTCGAGTTTTAACAAGTCCATATAGTAAAAGGTATGGTGTTTTGCCATTCTTTTTTGCTGGGAAGAATACAGATTGCAACTACAACTCCGCTATATGATTATGGGTACAGTAAAATGTGTTTCCTACTGTTTCACAAGCATCTCTCAAGCTGGTTGGGCAAGAGGACTGCGAAGTGAAGCTGAGCTGTTCTGTCGCCCAACCAGTACGAGACACACTTGTGAAACAGTAAAAATATGGGTTCAGTCACAACATGTTTTTGTGTGTGTGTGTGTGGGGGGGGATTTTTACTCTCATACTTTTTGTGCTCCCCCACTGTGTACAAATGGTTTGGCTGATGTCAGATGCTCGTTGACGTTTGCCATTGTGGTGGAGCTCTGTGTGGCGGTGTGGAAGCCACATGATTCTTGTCGTGGGCTGTGTATGGCAGCAGTAAAGCTGAGAACTTTATTGTAAGGGTATGCAGTTTATTGTTCAGCTTTTTTTTTTTTTTTATTAGTGGCACTGGTGTGGATGAAGTAGTGCTTAAGTTCCCAAAATTGGGGACAACGACATCAGATGCACAGCATGAGGAGACAGCTGTACAGTAAATAAGAGGTACAGCCATTCCCCCCAATTGGCCAGAAATGTTCCTCTGCCATAGAATGCTTGTTATGTAAGGCACAAAGTAGTCTGATCAAGTTAAAAACGGAATAACTGGGAGGCTGGGTCTGTAGCTCAATGGACAAGCTGCCAATCACTCCCCCTTCCTGAGCTATATAAGCAGTTCCTTTCAGCCTCCTTCTGAAGCGCTTTTTCTTTGCCAGACAGAGGTTCTGTCCTCTGCAGCTGGCTGGAGCCCCCAACCCCCACCCCCCGCTGCGTCTGCTGGACTTCTGGGTTTTCCTGCATCTGATTTGTATTTTGCCTCCAGCTATGTGCTTCTTTCTGTCATTGTTCCCCGTTTTCTGTGTTTGTGTGTCTTTGGATTTGCCTTTTGGGGGCTTTGTCTCTAAGCTCCTACCATACTGCTAATCCACAGCTCATGCTACTTCCTCAGTTACTCACAATGCTACTGCAATCATTAACTATGTGTTTCAACTCCAACTACAGCTGCTCTCCATGCTGCGCACTTAATTGTTTTCACCCAGTTCAGGCTCACTCAGAACCCTAGCTATGCAGCTTAATCGTGCTTTCTCAACTCATCCTACTTACCTCATTGCTGCAGTTTCATTGCACTGCCTGGTGACAGCTGCTTTCAGAGCACTGTGCTTCCCTCCATTCTATATTTATCGAATATTACAATTCACAGTTACTCAATACAGATGCTGTTCTCATGTTTGTACATGCTATTGTACTCTGAGGTCAGCTAAGCTACTGCTGATGCTGTAAACTAGTTTCAATATCTGCATGTGGTTCTCGATCCCTCCCATCACTTTCTTGTTTTTCCTATGGTAGGGACTTGGAAGTGTTTGGGGAGTTGTGGCCCCATGTGGCTACTTACTTATGTTTTAAATCCTGCCTCCACCGCTGAAAATCCTCAGAGTATGTGTCACCTTTATTGGCTTTCTTGAATGCCTGGCTGGCTTGCCCCACTATTCATAGTGCTGCTCCTCCGACCTACGTGCAGGTCCCACTATTGCTACTATGTTTTGCAGACCTACGTGCAGGTCAGACTATTGCTACTGCTTACTGACCTACATGCAGGTCCGACTGTTGCTATACTGCCTTACTGACCTACGTGCAGGTCCACTCTTGCTTATGCAATCATTGCTTAAGGTTCACTTACTGCCATCTGACCTCTGCAGGGTCTCAGCACTCCATGCTCATTCAGCTCCACATCAATTTCTGGGGCATGTCAGCCATAGCATTCTGGTGCAGGGTTCCCCTGCAGCCGACAGTCTAGCTCTGCACCCAGAGTCCACAGCCTGAGCATGCGAAGCTTGGGGCGGGGTCCTTCTCACCTGGCCCATAGCTGGGAATGTCCTCACTCCGGGTGGACCTTCAGTTGTCAACTGTATCGATGGCACCTCAAGTTGTAGAATTTAAGACTCAGTGGTGAAGGGGTGGGGCTCTCACGGGGGCCCTTTTAGCTGCCCGAGTGGGTTTGGAGGCACCCTTCAAAGCTATTCTCACCATGACTGCCTCTGGTTCACCTGGTTTGTTTTTAGATCAGTAGGCCGGGTGAGTGCCTCGGTGGTTGTTTCTCTCCTCCTCCTGCCCTGGTTGTCCAATGTTGTAGTGTAGAGTATTGCTTGCAACCTTCCACGGCGTTCCCATTAGAGGGACTGAGTGAGAGCTTTCCTCTAAATTGGAATGTTTTCCACCTTTCTTTAAACTGGGTTTTCAAATTACAGCAGCAGAGCCATCACTAAAGCATCCCAAGCCTGGAGGGAAGGCGACCTAGGCCTCGGATCCCCAGAGATTTCCTCCTCAAATGGGGCTTTTTTCTCTCTCCTCCATGCCTCAAGTCATAATCTTAGTTAGCGTTCCTCAGTTCCTTTAGGTAGGTTCCGCTGTTGGATGGAGGTAGATGGTGTCCCTAATGCCATTCTCTCTCTCCTTAGGAGGTCCCCTCATTCTTTAGCGCAAACCATCGAACTCATGCCATTAGTAACCTGCGCATCTCATTACATTATCAAGCTGCCTGATGCCTTATCTACTACAATGCCTCACAGCTACTCATTGTTAACATGCTTCGTACTACTACAATTCTTTTAGGGTTCCTTCCTAAGGTACCTTTAGCCAAGGGAATCGTCCTGCGGCACCTCTAGGGGTAGAACCCTCTTCAAGTGTTCCTTGCCTTTGGTACCCCTACAGGGTGGTAATTCCTCTGGAATAGACAGTGTGAATGGCCAAAACAAAAGTAACACAGTTGCACAAGCATTAACACGATACTGGCTGTGTAAGCCATTGAAGTGGAAGGCTGGGTCTGTAGGTCAATGGTCAAGCAGCCAGCTACTCCCCCTTCCTAAGCTATATAAGCAGTTCCTTTCAGCCTCCATCTGAAGCACTTTTTCTTTGCGCCACCATCCTCCCCTCCTCCTTCAGCGGCATCGCCTCTCTCCTCAGGATGCTTCCTAAGGTACCTTTAGCCAAGGGAGTCATCCTGCGGTACCTCTAGGAGTGGAACCCACTTTGAGTGTTCCTTGCCTTTGGTATCCCTACAGGGTCATAATTCCTCAGGAATAGAGCGCGTGAACAGCCAAAACCAAAGTAACACAGTCGCACAAGCATTAGCACTATACTGGCTGCGTAGGCCATTGAACTTCTCACGATGCTGGCAAGCCATGTTCCGGAATGAGGCAGGGTTGTTGGGGGGCAAGCTGGGGGGAGGAATACTGAACATGCCAGTGGACACTCTCCTCTTCTGGGGAATAAGGGAGGGTTGCTCTCCCGTCTGTACACTAGCACCTGGATGATCACATGTGGAAGCGCAATGGCAGATGATGATATAGAGGGAGAACGTTGTCAAGCCCCAGTGCGCAGTCATGAATTTATATGTGCATGTGTGCACATTTAAGCCCCCAGACAGCAGCATCCCAAGCTCAGTGTTCTTAGGCCTTGCCAACCCAAATGGACAGACTATGCTCCCACACTTGACAGGCCAGATGGAGCATCTGAATGAGACAGCCCCTGCTGGATGGCATCTAGAGGCAGAGATAAGTGGAAGAGAACAGCTGGGATGGGCCTGAGAGCTGCCACGGGTAGATGGGGGCAGCGATAGTGATATGGATGAAAAGAATGATAAAAAGAACAGAGTAACGCTCAATTCCATTTCTCAAATCAGTAAGGGTGCATTAACACGGGATGCAATAGGAGGGGGTGAGGAGCAGGTCAAGGGAGGCATCTGGCTCTGGTCACTACAGCATAGAAAGGACATTGAAGAGATGAAGAGGGTCCAACAAAGGTCCACCAAGATGGTTAGAGGCTTAGGATGCAAAAGCTACAAGGTGAGATAGGACACACGCACTGTGTTCAGTCTAGAGAAGAGAAGGCTGAGAGGGGACAGGATCACAGTATTCTGAATACTAAAGTGGACAGAAACAGGGGTCAAAATTTGCACCTGCCCACTAGCCAAATGCTGGCAGATTTTGTATTGGGCTAGTAAGATTTTCCTTTAACTAGCCCTGCAGGCTTGTACTGGAGAAGGTAACATTTCATTAAATACATTAACTGGGTCTGTGGAAAAGATTTTGGGGCTGGTGGATCTTCCCAGTCACTAGCCGTGCTGGTTAGTGACTACAAAACTTAATTTCAACCCCTGCAGAAAGGGTGGAGTATACACAGTTGGTTCAGCTGGCAAGTACAAGTAAAGCTAAATGGTATGCCCTCAAACTGAGAGGGGTCAGGATCAGAAGAAACACTTGAAAGCACTACTTCCTACAGAGAGTGGCAAACATGTGGAACAGCTTACCTGGCAAGGTTGGCACTGTCAAGACTTTCAAAGCAGGACTAGACAGATTCTTGCAGGAGAATGCTATTGAGGGGTAATATTTCAGCTGACAAACTTGAATGTGTTTCCACTGGGTAGAGTCACTGCTGTGCAGTAAGAGGCACAGACACGATGGGCTCCAAGTCCTTTCCATCATCACAATGCTATGTTAGTTACCATTTAATATTGTTCACCCTTTGCCCTGACCCCATGGTTAAAATAGAAACATAGAATCTGATGGCAGATAAGGACCAATTGGGCCACCTAGTCTGCCCATTTTCCTTACCTGTTTCATATACTGCAGATCCTAAATGCAAAGGTTTAGGTGGGGGAACTCATATCTAGGTTTCTGGGTAGTGGAGCTGTCACGTCTTGGTGGTGGAACTCTCCCAAAATAGTGGTGTAACTGTCATCCCATTTTTTAAGAAATAATGGAACCAAGTTCCTGTGGGCTCCTGCCCCATTTAACTCTTGCCCTGATCCCGATTTTAAATAACAGAAAAGTTTTGCCAAATAAAGCAGTGTAAACACTGCTGAATAGATCTGTCACAGGTGAGACAAGCACCTGCTTCAGTGACCCGCCACCTACAGGCTCAATCTGAACCAACATAGCCAAAGCACTTGCTGTGAGCAGTGTCAGCATCCTATCTCAAGGTCTCCTCCAGAAGAAGCAGAAGGCACAGAATCAGAAAGTGCAGTGGCATGTGGTTCTGAGCTAGGCATTGTAAGCACAGCTTGAGCGAAAGTATTTTTAGATCACCGATAGCATTATCTGGTTTCTAGTCTAACACAGTAAACCACAACATGTACTGGTGATGAGCTGCACAGCCTCATATCTCACATGGCAGCGGTGCTGCGAAGTGTTGGGGGTGGGGGGGCTGGACGGCTGTTAAACTTGAGGTATTGTTCCTGCCTCTTCTTGTCTCATTCCGATTCCTGTGCATTTGGAACACAATCTGTGCGCTCACACTGCCACTTCATCTCTCTTCTGATTGACAGCACTGCCTATTTTACTCTTCTGCACAGCGGCGCATCCTCCTCTACTTCTAGCACATGTTGCTTCTTGTCCGTTTCAGAAAATTGGGCTAATTGGAGGTTTGGGCAAATCCAATCAGGAAGTAAAAAGAGGAACTGAAAAGCTGGAGCATGCAGTAACCCTGGAAAAATGAGATCAAGCTATTGTTAATTCATCACAGGATCCTGCCCACGAGTGACAAGGAACTTGACAGAACATTATATATTCTGTACAGTCCTGTCTCATCTATTCAGCCCCAGAACACTGAAGTTTCCTCTTACAGTATATCAGTTTACAAACAAAGGCAGCCTTTTATTTGGGGTTTAAGGTGGAATGGTCAGTGTTGAAATTCCCCTAAATCAAAACACTGGATAAAGGTCTTTGAATTTCACCCCTTTGCTGATACAGGCTTGGGAGATCCAGGGAGTTGTTCTGATCGGTATAAACCACTTTCATCACATTTACAAAGCTCTTCCAATCAAGAGAAACTGCAAAGCTCCCAGTTAAGGTTCCCATTGCCTATCCAGTTTAAAAAGAAAAAGCTTTGAAGCAGCTGCACCCCACTCTAGATTAGAATCTGAATCTAGAGTTTAATTCCAAATAATCCAAACTTGGCAAACTAGTGGCTGGCTTGCTGTCTCTAGAATGGGGGTGGGGTGGGGGCTGTAGCACATCACAGAGTAAAAACATGCACCTTTGAACATGGTATCAGGAAGAAAACCAGAAGGTAGCGGTTCACTAGAGTATGTCGTGTGTTTCAATTCCGAATGGTTGTGTTTGTGTTCCTTACCAGGATCAGAAAGAACTGGAAGGGGACAGGATCAGTTGTGTTCCAGGACAGTAGCTGCTGCTGTTGTTTTCACAGGGTTCTTGTGGATTTTACTTGGTAGGTTAGTTCTTTTCTTTCTTACTTCTAAGGGGCTAGCAGGGTATTGTTTTTGGGGATGCTGGATGTTTGTAAACTGATTTGATGGCTGTAAGTGGGGCTCTTTTTGTGGATGTTTCACTGTGTAACAGGCTGCGCTGGTAGAGGCCTATTTCTTCTGATTTCAAACCTATTTGGTGGGATTTGCTTGGAGATGGTTATTTGAATTGGAGACCTATATCTGTTAATTTCAAGCCTATTTTGATGTGGTGTTAGTGAAGCTGATTAAATTGGAAACCTGTTTCCTTTGGCAGCAAACATATGTTGGGGGCTTTGACTTGAATTTTGATTCCTTGTGCTGACTCCATTAGCTGTAAAGGTTAGTTCATAGTGGGGGAGGGGTGTTAATGGTCTGGCCAGGTCTCACTCAGTCAATTGACTGGAGGCAGGGCTGAATCAGGTTGAGGTGCTAGCTGCTTTGTCTTCTCAGAAAAACTGGAAGGGACAGGATCAGTTGTGTTCCAGGACAGTAGCTGCTGCTGTTGTTTCACAGGGTTCTTTGGATTTTACTTGGTAGGTTAGTTCTTTCTTTCTTACTTCTAAGGGGCTAGCAGGGTATTGTTTTGGGGATGCTGGATGTTTGTAAACTGATTTGATGGCTGTAAGTGGGGCTCCTTTTGTGGATGTTTCACTGTGTAACAGGCTGCGCTGGTAGAGGCCTATTTCTTCTGATTTAAAACCTATTTGGTGGGATTTGCTTGGGCCTGGTTCTTTAGCTGCAGGGCTTGGAGGAGACACAGGCTGATACACTCTCTCTTGTCAGGTGTCTGCCCAAAACCCGCCCTCCCCACCCTCCCTCCCCAGAAGTCTGCAAATTTATAGGGAACACCTGCCCTGCAATTGGAGGAAAAGGCTGCTGGTGCAGCTCATGTAGTTCTAGCCACTGGGGTTGGATTTAATGGCTGGGAGAGAGAGCTTAGGGAGTTGTTCATTTCCTTATAAGTTTAATGTGTTGTACTGCACCTAGTAACAGAGTTACTGGTGTACAGTGGGACTGTCTCTAAGATTAGTGGGTGACCTGATTAGGCAGTAGGGTATCTTGGACTAGGGGAACCTGGTGGCTCACCCAGGAAACCTATTTGGAAGGGGATGGAACCACATCATTAGGGCCAGCATATTTGGGAGGGTGGTGGGGTGCAGGGTGTGGAGCAGCCACGATACTGGACTGGGCTTGGAAGTTTGTTGGTTGCCCAGTATGCTACCAGCTAGCAGCATTAGGGAGGAGGTTGCGGGATGAGGAGAAAGCTGGGGAAGGGGGTGGTATGGTTGGGGAAGGGGCTGGAAATCTCCCACAGGGTTGCACCAAGCACTGGGGGGTATAGGAAAGGAGTGCAGGAGAATACTCAGGGGTCACATAGGGACCCTGGCAGAGGGGTCCAAAAGGACACTACCAAGGAAGCAGGCAGGTAACTGGGACCCCACAAAGGGGACGGAGGGACAACATTCTCAGGGAAGTAGGCAGATGGCCAGGGCTGGACAGAAGGAAGCAAGGCGGGAGGTGGATCAGACCTTATACTCAGTAACCTTCCAATTCTTCTTCTGCTCAAGGATGAGGGGGTGATGTAGCCACGACAGAGGTGGTTAGAGACGGAAAGTGTGTGGAAGTGGGAGGCAGGAGGCAGGGGCCAGATAGCAGGAAGAACAGGGGGGGACCTGGAATGCAGGAGAATGGGGGGAGCAGTGAATCAGAGCAGGAGGGGCAGGGGGAAGAGGGAGGAAAGCGCAAGGAGAAGGACCAGTTGGGAGGAAAGGTAAAGGAGAAGGACCAGAAGTACAAGGAGGATTCAGTAAAGGGAGCTGAGGGTTTAGGCCAGGGGAGCACGACGAGCAAGGAGGAACTAAATGGGGACAGAAGGAAGGGAGGATGAGCCAGGCTAGTTTAGCAGATGGGGAGAAGGACCAGTTACGAGCAGTGAGGGGAATTAGCAAGGTGCAGAAGGATACTCAGGAGGAGGAGAGGCATAGGATTGGAGGGGGGGGTGGCCATGGTAAATAAGGAGGGTGTGGCATGTGGCACCCAGAAAGGGGAGGAACAAAGAGCCAGCTGGCTGGAGGAGCCAGTAGGAAGGATGAGGGACATGGAAAGGGGGGAATGGAGGAAAAGGAGGGTCAGTGCTCCTGCTGGGGATTCTATGATCAGGGTATCAAATGGGATAGGGAGGGAAGCCTGGCCAGTTAGAACAAGATGCTTCCCTGGACTAAAGGTGCACAGGGCTAAGCACAAGGTATATCAGCTGGCAAAGGACTGTGGGGGTTCCCCAGACATACTGGTCCACCTGGGTACAAATGACATTGAGGAAACAGCGAGCTAGAGATACAGGCAAGATTCAGGAGCTCGCCAGGTCTGTCATGACATAGGATGCACAGTTTCCTTCTCGGAAATCCTGCCAGTGCCAAGGGCTAGTGGGGAACACAAAGGAAAATTAGGAGATAAACCAGTGGCTCAGGGAGTGGTGTGAGGCCAGAGGGTATGGGTTGATGGGGGATTGGGGGAGACCAGAGGATAAGGAGCTGTATGCTAGAGATAGACTACATCTCAATTTGGAGGAGGGAATCCTTAAGTTGAAAATAGAGGGTTCATTGGTGGAAAGTGGGGTTTAAACTTGTGAAGGGGGTGGGATGGGAGAAAGCGGCTGTCAAGGGGTGCCGATAAAGGAGGGACTCTGTCTCCACCCCTGGGGACCAGGAGGATTGCAGGAAAAGGCCAACTGGCAAAGTGCAGACCAGGAGAAAACAGAATCCCCATGGGAACACGAGGCAGGAAATGGAACTATAGGGAAAGGGTGGAAGGTAGTCCTGCTAAATGCCAGGAGCTTGGGCAATAAAATGCCTGAGCTCCAGGCAATGTTAACTGAGGGAGCAGTGGATGTGGCAGCAGTCACTGAGACTTGAGCCACTGCAAGACATGACTGGGACCTGAACCTGGAGGGTCACACTATGTTCAGGAAGGACAGTGGGAGGGAAGGGAGGAGGGATAGCAATGATAGTCAAAACTGCATTGGCATAGGGGAGTAGAGGAGGCGGAGGGAACCATGGAGGCAATTTGGGTCACCTTGATAACAAGGGGGGCAGAGAGTAAAAATAGAGTGGTGTGAGACCCCCTGTTCTGGCGGAGGAGCTGGAGGACAGTCTGGTGGCAGATGTTAGGAGACACTGCAGACTGGGCAGAGGAAAGGTGGTGGTGTAGGGGACTTAAACATGCCAGAACAGACTGGAGACCATGACATCCTCTGTGACCAGGGAACAGAGTTGTTGGATGTCTTTCAAGGCAGCGTTCCCTAACTCAGCAGAGTGAGAGAACCGACCAGGAGGCACGGGTACTGGATGTGGTCCTGGCAGACAGTGACCAGATTGGGGGCCTGGAGGTAAGGGACCCATTGGCGGGGAGTGACCATGCCACGGTCTGGTTCTGCCTGGACCTAAGAGGGGTAGAAGGCTGCACAAAGACTGAAGTAACCGACTTCAGGGGGGCGGATTTTAAGGAAATGGGAAGGATCCTTAAGGAGCATTTGGATGGGATTGGGTCAGACATGGACGCTGATAGTAGGTGGGAAATCATCAGGAGAGGGGTGCAGGATGCTACCAGCACCTGTGCAAGAGTAAGACGAAATGTGGTAGGGCCCAAAACCCTGTTGGTGGACCAGGGAGGTCCAGGAGGTGGGTGGTGAAGAAGCAGCCTATAAGAAATTCAAGTGCTCAAGGAGTGAAGGGATCGAGGGGAGTACGAGCTGATGGCTAGAAGGGCCACTAGAGTGGTGAGGCGGCTAAGGCAAGGAAGGAGCAGAACCTGGCCAGGGAAATAGGAGAGGGAAAAGGGTTCTTTAGATACATTGGGGAAAGACGAAGGGTGAAGGGCAGATTAGCAGGATTAAATCAGGGAGAGATGGGCACAAGACCCGGGGAGCAGGCTGAGGTACTAAATGAGTACTTCACCTCAGTTTTCACCAGGAAAATGGGATGCTGCATCATACATGGGAGGAGACAGAGATAATGAGGAGGGGGACCCTTACGATCGGCAGGTCTGGGGAGGGGCATCACTGGCAGGTGGGGAGGGCTAAGCAGAGAGAAGAGGTACCAGAAGTGGAAATCACAGCAGAGAGAGTGAGGGAAGCCCTCAGCTCCCTTAAGACGGAGAAAGCACCGGGGCCGGATAAATTACATCCTAGAGTGCTGAAGGAACTTGCAGATGTCCTGGCGAAACCCTGGCAGAGCTTTCACCATCTCTGAGGACAGGGTGGGTGCCCCAAGACTGGAAGGTGGCACATGTAGTGCCCATCACAAGGGGGGATCAAGGGAGCTGGCAGGGAACTACAGGCCTGTCAGCCTGACATCGTGGTGGGCAAGGTGATGGAGGGCATTGTCAAGGAGAGAGGCTAGGGGGACCTGGATAAGTCAGGGTGCCTGGACGATAGACAGCATGGATTCATCCCAGGAAATCGTGTCAGACAAACCTGGTGGAGTTCTATGACTGGGTGACAAGTGCCTTGGACCTGGGTAGACCAGTGGATGTCCTCTTCTAGACTTCAGCAAGGCATTTGACTCTGTTCCTCACGTGGGCCTGTTGGATAAGCTAGGAGAAATGGGGTGGGAAACCAGATGATCAGATGGATGAGGCAATGGCTCCAGGACCGGACCCAGAGGGTCGTGAGTTGGTGGGATAGTCTCATCCCCAAGGAGGGTCATTAGTGGGGTCCCACAGGGATCAGTCCTTGGGCCCTTCTGTTCAGCCTCGTATCTGACATAAGGACAGGAATCAGGAGTGAGATGAGTCTCTTTGCAGATGACCTCAAACTGGGGCGGTGGTGGATGGGGAGGGGAGGGGTGGCCTGCAGAGGACCTGGAGGCTCTGGAAGATGGTCTAGAAAGTGGAAGCTGAGGTTCAATGCAGGGAAATGCAAGGTACTCCACCTGGGGGCCAGAAACCCAGGCCAAGTGTACACCCTGGGGGGGGAATACTACAAGTCTCAATGGCTGAGAGGGACCTGGGGGTGGTGGTGGATGTCAAGATGAACAACTCTGAGACTTGTAGGAGGGCAGCAGCCAAGGCCAACAGGATGCTGGGATGCATCACTGGGGGATCACCTCCAGAAGGAGGGAAGTGATACTCCCTCTGTATAACTTTGGTGAGGCCGCACCTGGAGTACTGCGTGCAGTTTTGGAGGCCACACTTAAAGAGGGACATTAACCTCCTGGAGAGGGTCCAGAGGAGGGCAACCAAAATGATTTGGGGCTTGGGGACAGGACCTATGAGGAGGCTTGAAGAGCTAAATATGTACACATTGGAAGAGAGAAGGGACTGGGGGACATGATAGAGGTCTTCAGGTACATGAAGAGGGTAAATGGGGAGGAACAGTCAGGGTGCTTGAAGGAAGGAGGAAGGGCCACTAGAGGGCATGGGTGGAAGCTGGAGGGGAAGATTCAGGGAGAAAGGAGGAGTGCTACTTCACTGAGAGGGTGGTGGAGCCATGGAATGCACTACCTAGGGGCTGGTGGAGGCAGAGACAGTGGAGGGGTTCAAGAGAGGTGGGACAGGTACAGGGGAAGGGTTCAGGAAGCAAAATTCAATGCAGCAAGAATATCCGGAACTGGGAAGGGAGAAGCCAGAGAAGGCGAGGGGGACAGCAAGGTCAGCACCCAGGGTGGGGGCTGACCAAACGAGCAGACACGAAAGACCGTTAGGCCTATTCTGCTGGCATTTTAGTATGTTAGTATGTATCTCCTCGGGCCACCCCATTCCTTTAGCTCCAACATGCCGCACTTCCCTCCAGGCTCACCTCTTGCTGTTTCTTGCAGCCACCTGGCTTCCAGGGTTCCTAGACAACTTAAAAGTATCAGCATTTTCCTTCTCCACTCCCACCTCCTACCCCACACAACAAGGGAAGGGAGCAACTTGATCTAGGGAGAAATGTTGGCTGGGGGGCTGTGGCAGTGTGTAGTGGAGCTGGGTGATAACAGAGGAACTAGGAGAAGTCAACTGAGCTGTTCAGTGTGAGACCATTACATTTGTCAGTGTTCTAGTATCTTCCTTTACCTTCGGGAGCATGGCTGTGGGAGGTGCCAGATGGCAAATGGTCACTTATGCCATCAGAGGAACCAGCCCCACACCAACACCAGCCACTCAATGGGCGAAGCAGCACTCCACCCTTCCCAAGGAGGACAGAGTCCTCATAGATGTTCTACTGGCCTCCACTCCTGTCATCCCAGGCTCGGGGCAAGGACTCAAGTCACCAGTGTACCAAGATGATGCCCCACTATTCTGTGCCCTGGAACTAGAAACTGTTCTGTGCCCTGGAACTAGAAACTGTTCTGTGTGTTTATGTCTGTCTCCGGGGGGGGAGGAGTGCGTGTGGTGTGTGAGTGTACATACACTGGCTAGGAATAGACAAAGAGAAGAGCAAAACCTAAAAGAGAAAGCAGACTGAGCTTAGAAGATACGGGGGAAGATGCCAAAAAGCACCTTGAGGAAGACTGAGAAAATGAACAGGAATAATAACAGAAAGGGAGCCAAAGAAGGTAAGAGGGTGAATAACAGATGGGAAACACTCTTTACTGTAAAACTGTAGACCATGCATTATTAACAGGAACGTAAATCAGTTCATTACATTTGTGCTGTTAGCAAAAAAATAGCTAGGTTTGAATAAGGAGTTCCATCTGAGCTGTCATGATATCTCCCAGTCTTTCTTCCCCCTCCCTCCAGCCCCATTCTGACTACAGAACGTTTACCATATTCAAACATGCCATGACTCATTCTCCTGTTACGGTACACTGTAACAGTTACAAAAAAGCCCCCTGCTGTTTTCTTTATTCTTTGAAGATTGCATTCAATGGTTCATGAAGCACTGCCCACAGCACAGCCTGCTGCCCCTTCCCCCCTCCCCAGAGCTAGACCACGACAAGTCACGCATGTTTTTTTTGTACAGTAAAGGGGAGACTTAGACACCACATTAACCAAAACATACAGACACATCTGTAAAATCCATCAGTTGCAGTGTCACTGGTTGAATAGGCTGCTCACTCGTCTCTGAGATTCTAGACCCACACCAGGAGCTTGGGGTAAATCCCAGTGCCAACACTGGTGTGCAGCATGAGTGTGGAGTTGCACTACAGAGGTGCCGTGTTTCAGATGAGATATTAAACCGAGGTCCTGTCTGACTGTTCTGGTGGTTGTTGAGGTGGACGTTAAAGGGTCAATATTAGCCTTGACCCTCGTATTTGTGGATAATTCCATCAGTGTGCCTCTATGCACACACTGATCGCCTATGATGCACAGAATAGCCATAGATGTACTTCAGAGCACTATTCTTACCAGTATTCATTATTTTTAAGAATTTCCACTTTCCTTTGGTACCCCACCCCCCAGAAGCATAAGGCAGCCAAGAGAGCACATCTGACACTTAGTGCCGGCACGGAGACAGATTTTTACACATGCCCATGCTGACAAGCTAAATACAGCATGTATCTTCTATTGCTGTAGAGACCTGCCCGTTTTTAAATAAAACCGAGCACTGAGAAAGTTAAAGAAAAAAGCTTTTAAAAGCAGTAACCGAAATCTCGTGCATGCGCAAAAGTGGATGCTCTCCACATGTGAGGGGATGTGTGCTTCATCCACTTTCGGCGCATCTGATGAGTTTCAGTGACTACTTTCAATAACTTTTTTACTTTCTCGGTGCTTCAACTGAAGGCGGGCACATCAATGAAAATATTTGCTATGTTGGTTTGTCGTGTGAACGTAATAATCATTCTCTGTCGGCGCTCAGTCTCAGCGATGTCTCTTGGCTGCCTCTTGCTCAGGACGAAATGCTGCAGGCGGACCTGAAGGAAGTGGAGTTGTAAAATAGCAAATGCTAGTAAGAATAGTGCTAACACTGTATGCTCTGTGCATCACAGGCGATTAGTGTTTGCATAGAGGCACATTGATGGACATCTCCACAAAAATGCGGGCCAAGGCTGACAGTGCCCCTTTAAAGATCCCATGGTCCATCTCAGAAAGAGTTGGGAATTCCCATAGTGTCCTGGCCCCACTTCCCCTTCCACTAAAAATATCACCAACTGATTAACCTGATTCAAAACATCAGTTTACATCTGTATCCCACCCCCTGGATGAGACTGAAGATAGGCAGAATTGCCTAGCCCTCATGTCCTGGTCAATAAAAAACAACTAAATAAAAATAAAACCCTGTGACGTATCTAGGAGTGAAATGCCGACCCAGCTTTGCTTCACTGACTGCACGTCTCTACAGAGGTAATCCATACTGATCTCCACAACTTCCCACTCTGCACAAGGATTAAGTATTGATTCATTGCAACTCCCATTCTACAGAGGCACTGTGTATTGATCCCAATTACTCTGCTTAACAGAGGTAGTCCATATTGCTCAGTGACTCCCCCACACTACAGCAGCTAGACCGTACAGATTAACAGCTCCCCCATGTTACAGGGATAATCCACACTGATGATCACCAACCCTCCCACTCTCCGTAGTACATCTGCATTTATCACCATAACTCTCTAACTTGACAACAGGAAATCCGTATGTATAACCTGGTCATTTCCCAAACTCTGCTAAGGTGATCTGCACTGATCACCAGATCTCCCACTCCACAGAGGTAATCTGTGGTGCTCCTCAACTCATTCAATCCACTGATGCCATCCACACAGTTGGGGTTCATGCCTCAAGACATGATTACAGAAATGCTCTACACCAAAGGCTATCTGGAGGGTTGGTGTGCCACCAACAGCTGGTGCAGAATGCTGCAGTCAGACTGAGTACAGGTGCTAAGTATTCGGAACATATTACACCTGTGCTGCAGCACCTGCACTTGCAAACCTATTAGGCAGTGCACCACCTTCAAGACTGCATTGTGAACTTACAAGGCCTTGCACGGTTTGAGTGCCAGCAATATTAAAGGGGAACATTCTGAACTGAGAGCCCCACACCCAAGTATGGGGCGGCTCCTGTGTGCACATGGTATGCAAAACTATTGTTTTTCTTACTGTTTACTGCAGTACAGTAGGTTATAGAAGCCTGACTCTGCTGACTTCCAAGCTGCCGTTTTCTGTAACTACAGATCCCAGAATCCCCTGCAGCTGAGAGCAGGGCTGTGGCAGTGGGAGATACAATAGCCTGCAATGCATGTTAAGAGCTCTTATCTTTTGTTTGTTGGTCCTGCTGTCCTCCCTGGGCTAAGTAGTAGCCCCAGGGTATAGTAAAAATGGCAATGATGCAAAGTAATAAGAAATATTTCATTTTTATATAAAATTACTGGACATCTGTGTAAATGAGCACTAGCCCACAGATTTTTCAGTATAAAATAAAAAATTAAATGAAATTAAATTAAATCTACTCCAGCCTGAAAGAACCAACAGAATACATGGCTATGTTCCTCATTTATGGTACATCTAAAGAGACAGGGCAGGGTTTTAAATAATTGATTAGCACTTTTTTTCTTGGGACAATACTAACTGTACAGAAAGTATTTATATAGGTTTTCTAGAAGTGTTATGTTTCTTAAGCACAGTGAGGCAAGTGCTATGCATTTTCACAATGTTTTAGCACTTTTATGAGCAAAACGCTAATCAATTTTTAGAGTTAAAAAAAACCCTGCAGGGCCAACATCAACCCTCTTTGAGCCCCAGAAAAAAAGCCAATAGAAATTAGAATCAACATAAAATACACTTTCGTTTGTTTTGTTTTAAAAGGTTTTTTTTTTTAATGTGGAAATATTTATTTAACAAAGAAGGGGATCATTTACATAGCAGCACTGGGCAAGCCAACTTCTTTACTGAGACCACAAAAACGGCCAGTCTCTCTTGTTTTTCCTTCTATAAATATTTTTGTCTGGAAAGAAATTTGTTAAAAAACAACAGTATAAAAAGAAAACTCCATGTTTTAGGCTGGTTTTAAATCTCTGCTTTGGCTGAGAAAACCTTTACAAGATGATGGATGGGGTCAACAGTGCCCCTTTAGTTCATATCTGTTGGAACGAACAGCAAGAAATATACCTCTTGGGAGTCTCCCAGATTCCTACCTGAAATGTCAGCCATCCTGTTTTAACAGTCATAAACACAGATCTGAAGAAATTGTTATTTTTTACATTAAAAAGTACAACCACAAAAATGTCTAGTGAAGCTCTTGAGAGAAGATGCTCTAAGATCAGAAAGGGGCTTGAAGGAAATCTGAGATTTAAGGCACTTTTTCACACAGGTTTCTGTAACGGAATGACTGTTACAGAAACAGTACACCGTTACATCCCATGTGTGTAAAATGTGTCTGTTCCATTCCCCTGGTCAACGTTCGACCGAACTGCAATCTCTACCTTCCTCGGTTCGTCTCGATGTGTTCCGTTTCGTCAGCCTGTATAAAACAGCCATTCTGGCAGCAGTGCAAAAACAGTCATACAGCACCACACTCCATGGGGGAGCCGAAACACAAAATATTGAAAATGGAGATGGGGGGGGGGGTTGCTGGAATACCTTTAGTGTAAAGTGAGCCACAAATGGAACAGAGTACAACGCTGGCACACAGGTAATGGTCATTCTGTTGTATTCGCCTGTGTGTAAAAGCGCCTTTAGTGGAGTAGTCAACATTTTTGTACAGCAGTCAACAACTGAAGACCATTTTTTATTAACCATTTGTGTGAAAGCTGTTGCCCTAATGCCTGTGAAGTGGCCAGAAACATCAGCGATAGGTTGGTTTGGTGAATACTGGCTGTATAATACAGAAAATCTGAGGAGGTCAAAATGCTGCTGTTTTCTGTCGCAATTTGGCATTGTGCAGTGTTCTGACCACAAAGGTCAAACTTAACACGGTTTTACTGCTCCCAGACATCGTTCAGACTGCCTTTGCCTCAGGCTTGAATAATTCGCCTCCAGGTCACACTATGTGGCTAGCGTTATTTTAAGCTGAAGGGTCAAAGTGTGGGCCAGGCAGCAGCACCAGAAGAAGCTGTATGTACTGTATTCCCACCAAATAAAGTTTCTCATTATATCCATGGAACTGTACAATTATAAAACATAGTAACATAGTATTTGACGCCAGATCAGGACCGCTAGGCCCACCCAGTCTGCCCATATTCCCTGCCTGCATCAGAGGTCGCCAACGCTACTTGGTCATTGGCTTTTTAGCCTTTCCAACCCTACCTCTAGGGTACCCTTGTGCCTATCCCATGCATGTTTGAATCCCCCCCAC
This sequence comes from Neoceratodus forsteri, assembly GCA_016271365.2. Lineage (NCBI taxonomy): Eukaryota > Metazoa > Chordata > Ceratodontiformes > Ceratodontidae > Neoceratodus > Neoceratodus forsteri. The sequence continues at coordinate 492,024,560 of CM057450.1, read as the reverse complement.
TGTGCTAGCTCCCACTACTTCCCGGGGTAGGCTATTCCTTGCATCTACCATCCTTTCTGTGAAGAAAAATGTCCTCACATTCCCATTTATCCTGCCTCCTGCCAATCTCATATCATCCTTGCACACTTCCTGTACTGAAAGATGTTGCCCACTTGCACTTTGTTTATGCCCTCAACATACTTGAATGTTTCTATCATATCTCCCCATTCCCACCTCTCTTTCAGTGTATACATATAAAGGTCTTTTAATCTCTTTTCGTATGTCTCTTGATACAAGCCCTGCACCTCCTCTGTTGCCCTTCTCTGAATCACCTCCACCCTGTCAATGTTCTTATGAAGATGCGGACTTCAGAACTGCACATCGTACACAAGATGAGGCCTCACCTGCGTTTTGCATACTGGCATCACCACCTCCCTTATTCTGCTACTGATACCCCTTTCTATGCACCCCAACATGCTACTGGCCCTCCCCACAGCCTTAGTACACTGTTTGGACACCTTTAAGTCATCTGAGATGATTATCCCCAAATCACTTTCTTCCCTGGTAACAGTCATCAACAGGATACTACACTGCAGTAATCAGCAGGATACTGTAATCATCAGTGGTACACTACAATCATCAGCATGGACAGTGACATTTTCGGTGGGACAGCGCAGTCTTTGGCAGGACAGCGCAGTCTTCAGCTGGACAGTGCAGTCTTCAGCGGGACAGTGCAATCATTGGAGGGATGGCGCAGTCTTCAGTGGAACAGTGCAGTCTTCAGTGGGACAGTGCAATTATCGGTGGGACAGTGCAGTCTTCAGCGGGACAGCGCAGTCTCCATTTGGATATTGCAATCATCGGCAGCCAAGTGCAATCACTGGCAGGACACTGCAGTTATCAGCAAGACATTGCAGTCCTCGGCAGGACACTGCAGTCCTCAGTGGGCAGTGCAGCCCTGAACAGGACAGGGCAATCATCAGCAAGACAGTGGAATCATCAGTAGGACAGTGCAATCATCAGCAGGACAGTGCAGTCATTTGGGGGTCAAGTGCAGTCATCAGTGGGACAGCACAATCAGCAGCAAGACAGCATAATCATCCATGGAACAGTGCAGTCATCAGCAGGACAGCAACCTTTTGATCCTATTTTCCCTGCTGTTCACTCCCCCAAAAAATTAAGTGTGACCCCTGTGGCCACCTTTGAAAGGTCATCTCAGGAGTTCACTACCTCTTTTATCCTCTTACTTTCTAGACAGCTAAACATACAATATTTTCTTTAATGCACCAGCAGCTACACACATTCTAACCCCCCTTTCCCCACTCTGCTTAAGCTCACATAATAAACCAGTGATTAATATTTAGCAGTTTCCACTACTAACAGCATCGGTTCAGAGTGAGCTGAGTTTTGAATGTTTCTGTGACCCAGCAAACCATTTGTGTGTGAGCCAGTTCCATTAAGCCACTATAGGCTGGGCTCCCTTGCCACGTCCTCCTCTGTCGATCATGCCCTCACCTTCTTAAATGATAAATTCCTTACAGCCTGGAATACTTTTGCTCCTTTCAAAAGAACTAGAGTTTATGGCAACCATCTTCCCTGGATCACCCCTGAACTGCTGGCCTGCCTCAGGACACATGATAAAGCCTAGAGGAAGCATAAGGCACCCCAGCTACCTGCTGATTATGCAAAGTACAGCATGCTAAGAAACTCTTGTACTAAAGTGACTAGACTAGCTAAGTCTGAGTATATTAGATCAGCTTTCCTCACTAATATCTCTACCCCTTCAAAATTCTGGAAAGTGGTCCAAGCCTTCTTTTCCCCTCTCCCGTCACCCCCCCCAGTATTAAAAATAAACAACTCCCTTGTATCTGACCCCTGTATAGTGGCCAAGGAATTTAACTCCTGCTATACCTTGTGCGCCTCGGCTCTCCTTTCATCCCTCCCCATCCCTCCCTACCCTCATATCCTCTTTACGCCTCCATCCTCCTCTTACCTTCCCCTCCTTCTCTGCTGTCACCCCTGCTGAAACACCAAAAGCCCTTCTTTCTCTTAACCCTTCCAAAGGCTCCTCACCCAATGACATTGACCCAAAGCTCCTCTTCCTCTCAGCCCCAGCAATGGCCTTCCTCTCCTCTTAATCCTCAACCTCTCTTTCTCATCCTCAAATGTCCCCGTCCTGGAAACATGCTGTGGTCCTTCCCCTTTCCAAGAGCAGTGACCCTACCTCTCCAGTAAACTTTCATCCTATCTCCCTCCTACCCTCCCTCGCTAAACTCCAAGAACACCTGGTCCTCTCCCAACTCGCCTCCTATCTAACGGACACATCCTTCTTCACCCCATTCCAATCTGGTTTTCGGAAAAATCACTCCACCACCATCTCCCTACTCAGGCTCACTGACTCCATCCTTTCCGGGATGGATAATGGCCTCATCACCTCCGCCATCTTTGTCGACCTCGCCACGGCCTTTGACACTGTCTCCCACTCTCTCCTTCTTGACTCATTCATGGCAGCTGGCCTGTCTACACCTGCCTCAACCTGGTTTAGGGATTACCTCACAGGTAGAACCTGATCTGTCAAGGTCCAGGAATCCACATCCCCTCCCTATCACCACAGGAGTCCCTTAGGGCTCAGTGTTTGGTCCCATTCTCTTCTCCACATTCCTTAATGACCTGCCGTCAGTCTGCTCCCTCTCCTCCTCCATACACATGTATGCTGATGAAACTGTCTTGTATTCCTCTGGCAAATGCCCAGCTGATGTTGCAGCCACCCTGCAGCATGACTTCCACCGCGTTCAGCTCAGGTTTGCCTCTTATCAGCTCTTCCTAAATGCCAAGAAGACAGTCTCCATGACCTTTGGCACTAGGCAGAGACTCTCAAGGTTCCCTGGTTGCCTTCTTTCCACACCTGGAGGAACACTCTTAGAGGATACCACCTCATTCAGATACCTTGGGGTCTGGCTGGACCAACACCTCAACCTCTGGACATGTCGATGCCATCCTGAAAAAACTGCGCCCCAAGTTTGGTGCCTTATACAGGAACCGTAGTTGCATCTCTCCTATGGCCAGGTGCAAACTTGTCCAGAAGACGATACTCCTTTTTTTTTTGAGTATTGTGATGTGGACTACGGTGCCTCTTCCAAGTCCTCCCTGACCGGACTGGACACACTAACTCCTTCTGTCACTTCGCTCTTGACGCACCCTCCTGGACTCATCATTGTGAGCTCTATTATGCCCTATCCTTCTCCCCGCTTGTTAACAGGCGCATCTCCCATTGTGTGAAACTCACCTCCAAATATTGGTTGGGCGAACTCTCTCCCTACCTCGCGTCTTCTCTCTCAAACCCTCTCCCCCCACTCCCTCCATTCTACAGACACTCGTACCTTGCTGGTCCCTCAGCGCCCCACACTCATCGGACAGTCTGGCTTTTCCTATCATTTTCCTAAAGTCTGAGCCCCCAAATATGCCACTCCTCCTACTCCCTCGGGTCTGCCTTACACAACCACCCTCCTCTAGCTGTTTCTGCTATAATCCTCCTTAATCTTTCTCCTACAATTTTGCTCCAGTGCTTTCACCCCTACTCCACTTCACTGATGATCAGCCTCTACCCCCCCCTTGTATTCTGTTACGTACCCTCTCTTCCTATTCTCCCTCCTGCTCTCCCAATCCTATTTATCTTCTCCCCCTCACCACTCAATTAGCCTAGTTCTGCCCCCTGGCAGGGTTTTCAGCATCCTGAAGGGGTCAGTTCTTGGCATGCCTCACACCTCTTTTTCCCCTTCTTTTACACCTCCCCCACTGCACTCCTCTCTATTTAACTGCTAGCCCCTACTTTTACATTGTACTTGTATTTTATTTGCACTTCTGCTGTAACCGAAGCTTATTGTACCATATGTGCTTTTGTATACCAACTCGCCTTAGTCCAAACTGCTTGTTTTATACCAACTCTCCTTAGACCAAACTGTTTGCCTCCTATTAGATGTACTGCCTACTAGCTACTCCCCATGTCTACCTACCATTTGTAAGTCATTGCTTAATCACCCTGTCTGTGTTTCTTATTTGTATGCCATTCCAAATGTGAATTTTGTAACACTGCATCAATCTCTGTATTTTGTCCTCATTGTACCCTTCCCCCCAGGTTGCACTATGAGATGAGCAACTTGTTCAGTGTGCCCTCCTGGTGAAACATATCAGTAAATAAATAAAATAGGCTACTGTGTCTAGATCTTATTAAATGGAACAATCAGCACACAGGGCACACACTCAAGTGTGGGCCTGATCTCAGTAGGTGCGTTTTGCATACAAAAACATTTTGGTTTACATACCGTTTATTGTAGTATAGTAGATTATAATTGTATCAGACCAATTTTGCTTAGCTATGGGCCGACATCATCTTTTACTACAAATCCAAGAATCCCCTGCAGCTGACATCAGAGCAGAGCTGCAGCAGTGGGAGATTCAATAGCTTGCAGTGCACGTTAGAGCTTTTATAATCTCCAATCAGACGGATTCCAGGATTCCTTTTCTCTGGGGCCAAGTACAACCCTCTGTGTCTGTACATAGCCCAGGGAGGACAGCTGGATCAGCAAACAAAAGATCAGGGCTTATATAAACTCTAACATGCACTGCAGGCTACTGAATCCCCCACTGCTGCACACTGCTCTGATGTCAGCTGCAGGGGATTCTGGGATTTATAGTACAAGAAAATGTCAGCCTAGAACTAAGCAAAGTTATTCTGATACAATCAACTATACTACAGTAGACAGTAAGTAACCCAGAATGTTTTTTTTTTTCCATGCAACGTGCACATGGGGCCAACCTACACTTTATTGTGGGGACTGTTTCCTTATAACACCTGTGCCAGTTTCTGATGCAGCTGTGTTCTGCAGATGTTTGAAATAGTTTTCAAATTGCCTTTGTTAGGACCTCAAAGATGTGTTGTCTATCCTTGTCCAAAATTTCCAACTTAAAAAAAGAAAACTTTTTCTGATGTTTTGCAAACCACCTGCCCTCTTGCAGGGGTTGGAGAAACAAGAAGTCTCCCAGCTACTGATGAGGGGAAAGAAATACATGATTGTTTAAGAAGTTATAAATAACTAAAATTTCAGCTAACATCCTGGGAATCATACTTGCTGGGTCACTTATAACCTGTGTCGGGTTTACAACTACAAGGGATGTACTTTGGTGCAAATCCGTTTATTTTCATGGCTGAACATTTTTGCATTGAAAATAACTAACTTAGCCCCCCTGGTTTGGGATTTTGGATTGGGATGCCCAGTACTTAGCCAGCTGGGAAATGGCATGCTCGATGGGTGGGGTCCAGATGTGGGCAGGGCATATGAGGATGTACACAGGTAGCAGGAGGGGAGTGAGGGGGCCCTGTGCACGGAAGTGGTGTGTGCACATTAGTTGAGACTGCATGTAATTGGGGGTCACTAACCAGAGCCTTCAGTTTAATTTTCCTGGGTCTGAGGATGTCATCTTGACCCTCCTCTGTTGATAGTCAGTCCCCACCATTTTAGCCTGGCCACAGCAGGCCCCACTACAGTCTATTTGTGCTACAACAAAGGTCTTTCCCACACCACCAATACAAGGTCTCAACCGGGCTGCAAGAATACCAGTCAGGATGTACAAGGAATGGAAAGACCAGTTCACTAGGCAGGCCACATCTGCCTGAATAGAAAAAAGAACAAACTAACCACTGGGACCCTGCACAGGCCTTCTACTTTCAAAAAAACCTGAAGAAAGTGCCTGTGGGTGTAATTGGCAGTCTTTTGGAACCAGAGGTTGGGGTAAGAAAAGGGGTTCAGACCTCCATGCCACAGAGACTACTTTCCAGGGAAGATTCTGTAGCTACTGTGGAGTTTTTTCTGGGAACTGAATTATGGATGCTCGTGTCAGGACTTTTGCCAGGAGAATCTCCTCAACTGACCAACACACATTAAGCCAGCACAGCCAGGTCCTAACAGGAGACGCTTCAAAGCTGGGGTTGTCCACATCATCATACATTCCCCATGTGCAACACTGGACACCTCTGCATTGCCTATGCAACATGGGCAGTCCTATCATCTTCGGTTCCCACCCTCAATAATGGAATTCCAACATTTACGGAAAAACAGGAACAAGGAATCCCTGCCTGACAAATCATACAAGAGAGATAGGGAAAGTGGGTCACTAGAGTCTGCTCAATAAAACACAACAGGCATCTGAAAGGCAGAGTTTGCATTACTCTGCAGTGACCCAGCGACTCATGAGGACAGTGACAACACACACAGAAAGTACAGTAGATTATAACAAAGTATCCTTATCATGGGAGGAGATGTTAATATCACTTTATCTCCCTCTTTAGTTACTACTAACCTGACCCCACACCAACTTTCTGCTTCCCCAAAATGTTTTAAATCACAAATAACTCAGCTGGGGTTGCTGGATGTGTGGCGCCACTTTTTTCTGAGCCTACACTTCTTATTCCTCCAGAGTTCATTCTTTTTCCCGTATAGACTATTTTTTTTTACAACACTTGAACATTCAGATTATCTATGGGATATGTCTATTGCGTACCAGGTCCCTTTGTCATATGCTCTATAGTGTACTACAAAACTGCGCAACAAGACAGCCTTGATAGGGAAAAACAAGGAATGTAAAACAGCGAAAGGATGTATGTGCGTAGTGCACCCTCTCACTCTTCCCAGCACAGGATAAGAATCCTGCTGGGATGGGGGTCCACTGATCAACTGCCGTGGCTCGATGGGATGAGCCACTGGCAGCAAGGGAGGCAAGCAGTGTGTTTGGGACGGGGTTTCGAGTCCCAGTCCCAAATGCATGGGATTTTGTTCTTTTTCACACTTTGTGCAATTTTAACTGTGTCTTCCCCCCTCCCCCGAGTTAGTTATTTTAGTTGGGGAAAGACTTATGCGCTGGCAATATATTGCATGTATTGGCAGCGTGTTGTATTGCTGCAGCATAAATCTTCTTGTTTGAGCATTATGACTCCGATGCCATCTATTGGGGCTAGTCTTCTTTCAGATCACTCTCAATTATTATTAAAATTGGATTGGGGAAGACCCCTTAAATTGACATATTGGCGCCTTAATCTAACCCTATTAAAGGATGAAGCATTTAAATCCATGATAACGGAGAAAATTAAACAAATTCTAATTGATAATACCTCTCCAGATAGTTCACCTAGTATCCTATGGGATACACTTAAGGCAGTCCTTTGTGGAGAAATTGCAGCCTATTCCTCATATAAAAAGAAACAGTGTGAAGCTACATATAAAGCTTTATCCGGGGGCTGTGGAGCCCGAGCAAGATGGCCACAGGGTTTTAGAGAGAATCGATACCTCAAAATAAAACTTCTTCTTTGAAGGTTGAGAGCCTCATACGAAACCAGCAAAAGTACTTTTTTGGATATCGGAGATTCCCTAGAGCAAAAATGGGGAATCCTAAGAAGGACAGATCGGGAGGAGAGAGTGCTAAAAGTAAAAGTTATGCAAGCCCTTTACCCACGCGGTCGATTCAAGGCCATTCAACATTGGATCCTGATATAGAAGGAAGCGAGGAAACTCTACAGACTTTGGGACAAAAAATGAATCGAATGCTTGCATCTATGGAAGGTCTTTCTGACCGTTTGACACCCTGTCTAATAGAGTGACTCTCCTGGAAGCAGATACAGGATCAATCAAAATAGTGGTTTCCAATGCTAAGAAACAATCGGAGACAGCGATGACTACAGCGGCAAGTCTGGTGCAGGAGAACAAACATCTTCGATCTCGGCTAGAGAACTTGGAAAACCAAGCCAGGGCCTCCAATCTCAGGATATTGGGAATCCCGGAGGGCAATGAAGGGGACCATCTTACTCTATTTTTGAAAGACTGGTTGGAACAACAATTGGGTCAGAATCTTCTGAGCAGAAATTGGTCAATTCAGAAGGCTTACAGAGTTGCCTTCCGGGGAAGGCCTAGCAGTACGGACACTCCGAGAACGATCGTAGCGGTGATGGATAGCATGGGGACTCGAGATCTTATTTTGTCCCTTGCCAGACAAAAGCGTATTTTGCTTCAAGACGGACAGAGAGTTTCCATATATCCCGATCTAAGGTATGCAACAAGGCAAAAAAAGAAGCATTTTGATGGCATACGAGCTATGCTTCGGGAAGCAGGTATCACACATAACATGTTGTTCCCTGCAAGACTCAGAGTGGTGCACGACGGAAAAGTTTATATATTTTCGGACCCTGCTGATGCTCTGACTTGGTCACAAAAACATGCAAAGCTCCCCAGAAGACGACGGGACTCTTCTCAATCTAAATCGGAAGATGAAGAAGATAACGAGCTCTAAAGGGACACTTACATTTAGCCGACTCCAGGTTTGACAGCTATAATTAAGGCTGGGACGATATTAGCTCTTCCTGAATGATGGACCTGCACCTTATAAAAGGAAAGGGATAGTTAATTGTCCTTGTAACTATGTTGGGAAGGGCATGAAGTTATATAGATATGTATGGGGAGGATAATGGAATTCCCCCCTTCATAAACATGCAATCTGTTTTTCTTTAACTAGTAATAAGTTTTAAGTAGATAGCCTGTATATGAAGTTACTTTGAGGCTTAAAGAACATATACTCGTTGAGGTTCAGTAAGTTAAGAGTGGAATATCCCCAACAGTATAATACCATAATGGTATAATTCATTTTGGTTAAGCATGCTGCATTTTTTTTACTGTCCTTTTATAGGAAGTTTAAAACACGGTCTTTACGAAGTAATAGTATTAAGCATGCAGCTCATGGGCTCACTAAATACAGCAATTAATCCTGTTTGTTTGTTTTTTTTTCCTAATCTGTATGAAAATTCATATATAATGGAATACCCCCTATGTTGTATCTCACAGATGTATGATGACTCTGCTTAAAGGCGTGTATTAAGAGGGGTGGCGCCCTCGTGTGGAGACTATATGTATCCTCAAGTTCTACATCAGAAATTGTACTGTATGTTTACTATGCAAAACAATAAACAGCAAGTTAAAAAAAAAAAAAAAAAAAGCTTTATCCGATGAATTTTACTCTTTGCAGGGGGACCTGGGGCTAAGTGAGGATCAAAAAATCCGTATTCGGCAGATTAAAGCAGAATTACAACAATTACTAGATCAAAAAGTGCAAATGGCATTAATGTATGTGAAGAAGTTCCACTATGAGTGGGGGTCCACATGGAGCATGGGTCTTTGCAAGAAAACTATGAGGATATAAAGCCTCCTCTTACATACACTCACTAAAATGCCCCATGACTGGTAAACTGTCTAACTACCCCACAGATCATTAAACTTTTCAAGAGTTTTTATGCTCAGTTATACACAGACCATAACCCTCCTGCTTGTGACAGAATCTGTTTTTTTTGGTGACTCTCCTGTTACCGAAGCTTTCTCAACTCCATCAGGAATCCTTATTGGCCCCGATTACAATGGAGGAGCTTTCAAATGCCTTATCTCAAATGAAGACGTTAAAATGCCTGAGCCCTGATGGGTTTCCCATAGAATGGTACAAGGCTTTCCACTACATCCTTGGCCCCCACGTTGCTTGATGTTTTCTTGGGAATCCAGACGGGGAAGGGCTCTCCTCCATCGTGGTCTAGTGCTATCTTTTCAGTGATCCCGAAACTGGGCCATGACCTTATATTTCCAGCTTCTTATAGGCCCATATCTGTATCAAATACAGATTATAAATTATATATGTCCATTTGGGCTCACCGAATTGAGAAATTTCTTGTATCTGTTATATATCCAGACCAATTCAGCTCCATTTGGTTCAGACAAACCCATGATAATATTAGTAGAGTCATTCATCTGATGGACTACGCTATTCGAAGGTCGATCCCCGCAGCCTTGGTCAGCTTAGATGCTGACAAGGCTTTCGACAGAATGTCGTGGCCCTTTCTTTGGCAGACCTTGCTTGCTTTTGGTTTCCTGGAAAAAGCGGTCTCTTGGTTGCAAAGTGTATACCAGTCTCCCACTGCATATCTGAAAATTAATGGGCAGTTCTCATCACCTACTAAATTATCCTGGGGTATGAGGCAGGGATGTTCCTTCTCACCACTACTGTTTGCCCTCTATCTTGAGCCTTTGGCTATTGCAATCAGAGAGGCTGATGGTGTGGAGGGCATTCATATTGGAGGCCAAATCTATAAAATCAGCCTATACGTGGACAATATTTTGTAGTCCCTTTTGAACCAGGAGCGTTCCCTCCCTGAGGTGTGGGAGATTCTCCATGGGTTTGGTGAACTATCTGGTTATGTTATAAATGCTTCTAAAACTGGGGTATTGTCACTTAAATTCAAACCATCCCTGCAGTTGAAATTACATCTGCCTTTATGCTGAGGTTGTATCAAGATCAAGTACCTTGGGGTTCAGCTTCCCAAGGATCTTCAACATCTAAAACTTGTAAATTATGAGCCCCTGACTCAGGCCCTTACGCGGGACTTGGGTCAGTGGTCTTCCTTATGTCTGTCCTTTCTTTCCCATATTGCTACTATTCGTACGATTATTCTCCTGAGGTTATTCTGCTTATTCCAGAAACTCCCCATAATGCCCTCCTCCTTATATTTTACGTTGTAGAATAAAGTACTGTCCTGTTTTGTATGGGCGGGTTGGGGCCCTCGACTTCGTTGGTCCCTTCTCCAGTTGTCCCAGGCCAAGGGTGGGGTTAAAATCTCCCTAATTTACTTGATTATTTCTGGGCGACTACATTCAGAACAGTGGCACTTTGGCGTAAATCCTATATATACTGTCCCTTGGAAATATACCGAGTTCATCTTGAATGACCTTTTTTTTTTTCCACTTTCTTTTTATCTCCGCCTGACTGCCCTCTCTTTCCACTCCTTCAGACCTGATCAACCCCGTAGATCCCTCCCATGGAGTCTGCCCCCACAGTGCCAGGCTTACTCCATTATCCCCTTCCTTACTCCTCCCTTAGGAGTGCCTGCTCAACGGGATCTGCCCATGGGTAGGTGATCTGAGGCTTGGATCAGTTGTCATCTTGGACTGAGAGGGTTTTTTATTTTTCCGTTTTTCTCCCTTTGTCCCTCCTTCCCCTGACGGTGTCGGCAAGCGTGCAGAAGCATGCCGCTGTAAAATGCCCACAACGTCCTCCCCTCCCCAACTCCAGAGAGCTGCCTATGCCCTGATACCCGTGATTCCACAGGCATAGGTGTGTCGGGTGCTCAAAGCACCCAAGGAACCCACCTCAGTCAGAGTTGAGGTAGTGAGTGAGTTTTTTCTCAGAAGAAGCCAGAAGGGGAAGGAAACATATTCAATTCAGTGCTTTACAGTAACTGGTAATTGCTATTTTTCTTTTAAACTTAGATTGTGGGCTTTTAGTGACACTGTACTTTCTTTGTTGTCTTTACTTATAATTGTTTTTGGGCTGCTGAAAATTTAAAATGTAGTGGTGGTGTATTTCTTTGCTGTCTTTAATTGCTGCAAATTTTGCCCCCCTCCTCCCCAACTCTTAATTATATGCCCTGTTAAATCTGATTGACAGGAGCTAAACACAGGGTATAGTAAGGGGTGTGGAGTAGGAGGGGCATAAGGGTGAAGAAGCCCACCCTCAGCACGACAAGTGTTTTGACTCATTTATTTATTTATTGGTTTATTTTCTTTTTTTAAAAAGAAAAGTATCTGAGGATCAGTTGCAGGATTTTTAAGACAGTAAATTAATAAAAAGGGAATTAGGAGAGCTTCAGTAGCAGACAAGTAGTGGAATAGCAGTATAATGTGGGGAGTGATGCAATGCAGTGGCTGTGGGGCAGCCATATTCAGGCAGACCTTCTGGACACTGAGGTGCTGCCTTATCTGCATGCATCTCTCTGGACTGCGGGATGAGGTAGCCAGACTCAGAATGGAAGTAAACTGGGTCAGGAGTACCATCACCCCTATCCAGAGACCACCCAGTCCAATGCAACTGCCTCAAAGAATGCCGAGAATGAGGAGCACTTGGATGACAGTGGGCTCAGGAAGGGTTAGAGCGGTCAGGCAGAGGTACATCCCAGATCCTATTCCACTCAAGAACTCATATGCCACACTGGCAAATGGGGACAACCAAATAGAGGTACCCAGAGAAGTGGAAGGAAAGGATGTGGAGGTTAGCCAAGGAGGTGACCTCAGCAGGGAAAGCAGTGGACCCCAGAGGAGGTGGAGGAGGAGGAAGTGAATCCTGGTAGGGGACTCCATCATAAGAGGGAACCAGCTAGGAACACAGGAGGGGGAGGACAGGGAGGTGAGGTGCCTACCAGGTGCCACGGCATGGAGGGATGGAAGGAAGATCCTGGGGATCACTGGGAAGGCAAGACGGGAGGGTAAGCTGGATGTCATCATCCACCTAGGTACTAATGACCTGGCATATGGGGAGCCAAAGGAAGTTCAGGAAGAGTTTAGGAAATTAGGAGGGGTCTCAAGCAGTAGCTACTCTGTCACTTTCAGAAGTACTACCTTAGAGGCAAGGAAAGCATAGGGGTGCATGCACCAGGAACTTTAACTCATGGTTGAAGAACTGGTGCTGTGAGGAAGGGTTTGGATTCATTGGTGACTGGGGACCCATCTGGAGGGATGGAGGTTTGTTCAAGACTGATGGCCTGCATCCATCCTGGAGGGGAATCCAAGCACTCAATGATAAGTTTAAATGCTACACTGACAAGCATTTAAACTAGCAAAGTGGGGTGGCAGGCCAGCAAGGAGGGTACCTACTTGCTCACCCCCCACAGCTAGCAGTGGAACCAGTGAACCAGAGGAGTGGCTATCTCTACAAAGCAGTGTGCAAAAGATGGAGATTAGTGCCCAAGAGGTGGATAGGCAGAAAAGGGGCAAAATTCAGCAAAAAGGCAGACAACAAGTAGAACCAGGGATAAAGGACAACCAAGGAGGGGGCTGGAGTAGAACAGAGAAACAGTCTAGGGAGGTCAAATCATGGAAAGCCATGTGTGCAAATGCCAGGAGCCTTAGCAACAAGATGGAAGATCTGGAGGCTGTCATGGTGCAGTCAGACCTGGACATTGTGGCCATCACTGAAACCTGGTGTAATGATAACCACAACTGGGAGATGGCCATACCTGGCTACAACATATTCAGAAGAGACAGGGCAGGCAGGAAGGGAGGAGGAGTGGCACTGTATGTGAAAAATGACATAAGGGCCACAGAGATCCAGGAGGAACAAATTGGGGGAGAGATACTGTGGGTTAAGCTGGAAAGGAAAATAGGGCCAGCCATCCGCACAGGTGTGGTCTATAGACCACCAGCCCAGGAGGAAGAAACAGATAGGGAGCTGATGCTAGCCATCCAAAGGATGGCAGACAAGGGTGAGGTAGTGCTGGTTGGAGACTTCAATATTCCAGACGTGGACTGGAGCATCCCAGCAACACCATCAACTAGGAGCAGATTTATCCTGGACTCCCTTCAGGGTGCCTTCCTCAAGCAACTGGTCATGGAACCAACGCAGCAGAAGGCAAAACTGGACCTTGTGCTCACAAACAGGGACAGTATGATGGGGGTAACAGTGGGGGAGCACCTGGGGAACAGTGACCACCAGTCATTGTGGTTTGAAATCACAGAAAGAGCAGAACCAAACCACACAAAAACACGTGTCCTGGATTTTAGGGGGGCAGACTTTGGGAAAATGGGGAGATACTTGAAAGAGGCATTAAGGGGAATGGGGCAGGAATCAGGGGTTGAGGAACAGTGGGCATTATTTAAAATGTGGATTACAAGAGCAACAGAATTATGCATTAAGCAGGTTAGCAAGAGGAAAAGGAAGAGGAGACCAGTATGGTTTTCCAAAGAGGTAGCAAAGAAAGTGAAAGCCAAAAGATTGGATTCAGGCAATACAAAAGACACAGGCAGAAGGGGATAGGGAGAAGTACCAGGAGAAGCAAAGGGAGGCAGGAGGTCAGTAAGGGAAGCCAAAGCTCAGACAGAAGAACACACTGCAAAATCAGTGGGTAGAGGGAAAACCTTTTACAGGTACATAGTGAAAAAAGAAAGGCAAAGGGAGGGATAGTGAGACTGAAGGGGAGGATGGGGGTCAGCGTGGAGGATGACAACAATAAAGCTGACATACTGAACAGGTATTTCTGCTCAGTCTTTACTGAGGAAGAGGAGGGTAATGGGTCTGAAGGGAGTACAAGGGTTGAGAATGGTGCAGAAATGGACACAAGTCCCTTTACCCGAGAAAGGGTCCTGAAGGAACTGGAAGTAATAAGAGTTGATAAAGCAATGGGGCCAGATGGAGTGCACCCCAGGGTCCTTAAAGAACTAAGTGAGGGGGTGGCTGAACCTCTGGCTATCCTGTTTAGCCGATCACTGGAAACAGGGGATGTACCAAAGACTGGAGGATAGCAGATGTAGTCCCCTTATACAAAAGTGGAAACAAAGAGGAAGCGGGGAACTACAGACCAGTCAGCCTCACCTCGGTAGTGGGGAAGATCATGGAAGCACTACTGAAGGAGAGATTGTGGAACATCTGGTTGTCAATGGACTACAGGACCCAAGGCAGCATGGTTTCACCAGGGGAGGTCATGTCAGACCAATCTCATTGAATTTTTGACTGGGTGACTAGGGAGGTGGATCAGGGAGGGCAGTGGACATGGCCTATCTGGACTTCAGCAAGGCCTTTGACACTGTGCCACATAGAAGACTATTACACAAATTGGGGAATATGGGTGTTGGCAGGACAGTAGTGTGGTGGTAGGTAACTGGCTGGGCGGCAGGACACAGAGGGTGGTGGTAAATGGCTGTCACTCCACAGAGGGAAGAGTGACCAGTGGGGTATCACAGGGATCACTGCTGGGACCGGTCCTATTCAACATCTTCATCAGTGACATTGTGCAGGACCTAGAAGGCAGAATTTCACTGTTCGCTGATGACACAAAGCTCTGTAACAGAGTAGACACACCAGAGGGTGTAGACAGAATAAAAAGGGACCTGCAGAAACTTGAAGAATGGTCAGGGGTTTGGCAGTTGAAATTCAATGCAAAGAAGTGCAAGATAATGCATATAGGGCACAAAAACCCTGGCACAATATATCAGTTGGGGGGTGAGGATATAGCATGCATCACGCAGGAAATGGATCTTGGGGTTATCATCTCTGATGACCTCAAGGTAGGGAAACAGTGTGACAAGGCAGCAGGTAAAGCAAATAGGATGCTGGGATGCATAGGCAGGGGCATCACCAGCAGGAAAGGAGGTCATAATTCCACTATACAAGACACTAGTGAGGCCCAACCTGGAGTACAGTGTACAGTTCTGGAACCTTACCTGCGTAAGGGCGTGGGCAAGTGAAGAGAAGGTTCAGAGGAGGGCAACAAAGATGGTGCATGGATTGCATCACAAGTCCTATGAGGACAGGTTGAAGGAACTGAACATGTACTCCCTGGAGGACAGGAGGAGAGAGGGGATATGATAGAGACATACAAGTATCTTACAGGGAGGAACAGGGTGCAGGAATACACTATTTTTAAGCGAAAAAGATGTTCCAGGACTAGAGGGCATGGGATGAAGTTGGAGGGAGGACGATTCAGAGAAAACATGAGGAAGAATTTCTTCACAGAACGGGTGGTGGACAAGTGGAACACCCTGCCAGAGGAAGTGGTGGGGGCTAAAACAGTCACGGGATTTAAGAATGCATAGGATAGACATAAAGGAATTCTGGAGATCAGGGGTAAGAGGCAACAGACTTCTAGGAAAACATAAACTGAACTTACAAGCTCAAATGTGCAGACTGGGTGGGCCACAGGCCCTTGTCTGCCAACACTGTCTATGTATCTATGTAAGAGCACCCATTGGG
This sequence comes from Neoceratodus forsteri, assembly GCA_016271365.2. Lineage (NCBI taxonomy): Eukaryota > Metazoa > Chordata > Ceratodontiformes > Ceratodontidae > Neoceratodus > Neoceratodus forsteri. The sequence continues at coordinate 492,008,762 of CM057450.1, read as the reverse complement.
ACTCTCAATCCTCCTGCCCCCCAACTCCCAGCGTCCCAAATCCATTCCCGAACCTGGGTCGCCGGTATGGCGTGAGGTGTGGCATCAAGCGCCTCAACCCTCAGCGCCACCAGGCCAGCGCTTGAAATACCTTTTTGATATAAGAAAAATGTTATTTGCCCCTTTAAGTGACCTCCCTTACATCATTTTAGCTTTGGTACTGTTAATTTACTTAGGGTTTGGTTTCAGCTTAGAAATTTCCCCCAATTGTCCTCCATATTCTATACTCACTTATTATTTATTTATTTATTAGAACATCAGTTTAACAACCTTTGAGCCAGAGGCTCATTTACAAAGGTACCTCATCACAGTGAGGACAAAACAGTGCAAGAGACATCAAGGCAGACAAAAAATCTGAGTAGATTTAGGAATCAGCCAAAAAATACAAGCAATTGTCAAACACAGTATACAACAGATATTATCAACTGCAGTGGAGCTCCTCCAATCAAGAATAGATCACACTTTCTCACGCTGGCACCAAATGGGCTTATCTTATATTTTTCAATTTTTGGATTCCCAGGGAGTTCTTTCATTTGCCCAGTTACAAGCAATGTTTCCCTTGACAAACCAGGAGCACTTTCGATATTTGCAGGTGGGTTCGCTTCTCCTACATAAAAGTACGGGAGAAATGATGTTTGCCTAACACCATGTCCCTATTATTGAAACTGCTCCTCAATTCAGTGAAAGGGCTGCCTCAGCAACATTTGATTGGGCAGGCTTATAAAGCTCTAATTGACCTCGCCGTAGATTCTTCATTGTCGGTCCTTCGGGCCTGAAGTGGGGAACTGGCGTTGGACATTTCTTATTCAGATTGGATCAAATATGCCCTTCCTTCTTACAAGGTTTTTCAGGCCCACTATTGGAAGGAGTTCGTCTGGAAACGTCATTTGAGATTTTTTAATACACCTTCTCATTTAATCAAATTCCTTCCACCCCAATACGGATTTTGTTGGAAGGAATATGCTGAAAATAAAGCTACTCCTTATCATATCTTTTGGTCCTTTGGACTCAGATAGCAGATGCCCTGATACAAACTGTGGGGTCAGAGGCAGTTCTTACTCCTGTATTAGTTTTATCAATCCCCCCCTCCCCCCAGTCTTAGACTTAATCCTTGAGCTATGCTCTACACATATATTCTTACAACTAAAAAGGCCATCACTCGGATGTGGCATTGGAGCCCCCCTCACCCGACGCTTGCCCTTTGGCATTCACTTGTGAATGAAATATACTACTTAGAGTGCTGGATGGCTCGTTGTAATGAGAGGGAACGGGAGTTTGAACTAAGATGAATTCCATCGGTTTTTTATATAGGGGCACAAGATGACTCCTTTGTTCCATGAGGGATGGGAGCTACAAGAAGGTCACTAGTTTGCACGCTTAAGCAGAATAGAATGGGAGTGGCCGTGACCTCCGTCGCTTGAATATCTTTTAGATGTCTAGCCGTTGACCTTGTATTTAATTAATTTGGTTCCCCATTTTGATCCTCTGTCTACTATTTGGACTTACTTTTGATACTCTGTAACAGTCTATTTATGTTTGTAGACGTGTACTAATTAGCTCTCTGTTTCACCCAAAATGCTTTATGTGCAGATTTATTACTTTTAATTTTTAACATTCTGATATTTACTTTGACATACGAATATCTGTATAAACAGTTATCCTGAGGAATGAAAATAAAGAGTATACACCCTGTTGGCTGGAAATTGAATGTTCACTGGCCCAAATAAATCATATTTCTCTAGAATCACTAATCTACACTCCATATGCAAAACTTCCTGGAGTCCTTTGTAGTTCCCCCATAGGCTGGAGTGTTAGGGCGCATTCCCAAATGTGTCAAAGCCTTAAAGTAATTCATATGAAGGCACCAACACTACCGTTATTTAATAATCTAAACCTTTGTGTAGCTGGCAAACCTATTCCACCATCCTTTTGGCCTGCAATAAATCCAGCCTTAAATTGGGAGATGTAGTATCCGACAGCTCAGATCCTTCCAGGATATGATAAAGGTTTTTAAGGTTCAACCTAACTGTTTTACAAACAGCTTTGTAACTGTATTAAGCAATTCTTGGGGCCTGCCCCTTGACCGAGTGTCTCGAATTCCCCTATTCAGGATTGTATTCTGTTAGCTGGTAAACAGAAAGCAATATCTGGTATATACAAAGCGTTAGTGTCTCATGACTGTGCCCTGGCTTCTCTTGTGGCTTATTATTGGCAAAATCTCTTGAACCTCAACTGGCCGTAGTCGTACTGGCATTCTATTCGAAATTCTATTTATCATTATATTAAGCAAGACAGGCTCAGGCTGCTGCAGTTTAACATCTTACACAATCTTTATCGGACCTCCTGTGCCCTATATTGAATTAAAAACGTATCTTCGCCTATTTGCTCTAGCTATGAAAACCAGGAGGGAGCCCTGTTCCACAAATTGTGGGAGTGTCCGCCAGTCAAACAACTATGGTCCCTTGTTAATACTAAACTGTCCCCCTTATTTGGCTCTATTATTTTGTACCAGACATTTGTCTCTTATGGGAGTATTCCTCTATTAGTGTATCTGCACACAGATACTATATGGCCTTAATCTCTCTCTGGTCACTAAATTTATAGTACTAAGACACTGGCTCAGCACTTGGTCCCCTTCTCTTTCAGAATGGGTACAGGAGCGTCTGACAGCCATCTCGGCTGAGACGGCTATTGGGAATTTTACTTTTCCTCATGCCAGGGCCAGGGTGTGTTGGACGGAGCTTTATTCTTTCCTTGTTCGGTAGCACTCGGTAAATAACTTTTCTTTATATGCAGCCGGTTGCCGAGGGGGGTGCACCAGAGGGTGGTGTGGGAGGTTGGGAGCAGATTTTTGGGAGGGGGATGGTTTAGTTCGTCATGTTTATTTATTTCCATCTAGAATTATAACACCTTTGAGCGCAAGGCGCTCTTTTACAAAGGTTCCACGTCAGTAAGTGAGGGTAACAAACAGACAAAGGAATACTAAACAGAGGTAATCTAAAATGACAAACGAACAGTTAAAATCCAGGAGAACTAACAGTGGTAGTCTAAATGACACAACAACAACTCAAATCAAGGAAAATAATAGGTAAGCACAGTAATTATACCAGCAATTAAAGAGAGGTGAGGTAAAGAGCAGTTGGGGGGGTAGGAGTAGCAGCCCTGGGCCTTGTCAAGCTAAGCAATAGGCAAAAGGGGGGGGAGTGGAAAAGGTAGACCAAAGAGGGAGCTGAAATGGGATGCAGGAAATCGTTGGGAAGGGACTGGGGGGTGAGGTTGGAGGCGGAGGAAGAGGAACTAGAGGAAGAGGAAGAAAGGTTGAGGCAGGAGAGAAAATAGAGAGAAGGGGAGGAAGGTGCGAGTCTAGGGGAGGCATTTGACAAAGGGTAAGATTCTGACAACGGAGGCAGTGACATATGAATGATAAGGGGAGTCACTGTAGGAAGCAGTCACAGGAACTGTTAGATACCAGGTACATGTACCTTTCTTGTTTTTCAATGTATTGTTGTATTGGAAAATTTCATTAAAGCATATTCAGTTGCAAAAGGAAATAAAGAGTATAGAAAAAAAAAGAAAGTACATTAGATGTGTGCTGCATATATTTTTATTTCTCTTTGGTTTCACTTGTTTCTGTTTTTTTTTTCTGAGACTAGTGCAGATAACCTGACTATGGTGCATATGACATTGTGCCCTACCCGCATAGCAGGGCAAGTACTAAAAAGATAGCTTCTGTCCCTGCTGTGGTGTCACAGGCAGGCCTGGTACTGGTGCCAGTGAAAGTGATGACAGTAACTGTTAACAGTCTCTGTATCAACTCATTGGACTGAGCCCCGACATTGCCAGGAACAACACTGATGGATGTAACAGTGGTAGTCGACAGTGTTGGCATTGTTGGACTGGGGTTTAGTGACAGCAAGTTCTTTGACAACGTAGAACTTATGTGTTGCTACAGCAGCACTGATGGTGATGACCGCTTTTCTGCCCTGGGTTCCGGTTATTCAGTGGCTGAACCAGGAGTTGGTGCTGGATGTCTGTTGGTGAATGGTAGGCCATTCTACTGATGCGACCACAGCCTAGAGCCTGACCGAACAGCCGCATCACTGCCCTTTCTGGTGGCACAGTGCCATGAATCTGATGACAGCACAGATTTGGATGGCGACTATTTGTTTGAAAGTGACTTCTTAGCTGATTATAGATGGAGGAGCAGGTGTTTCATCTCAGACTGCACAGACCTTGTTTATATTCTGCTGAAGAAAATTAATCTGGCGACTTCCACCTGCATCTCCAGGTAGCCTGATAAACCCTCATCAACTTGCACAACGCTAAGTGTCATGGCCAGTACTGAAACAGTTAATGCAGTGATCAAGGTGGTTGTTGGTAAACATTTTGTGAAGACAACGACACTGACCAAAAAGGGTGTCTTCTTCAGCAAAATTGGATTCAATAGCATACAACACCAAGATTAATGGTAGACAGCGATTTCAAAAAACAGTTTGACAGTGTAAACTGAAAAATAACATAGCTAGCAAGAAAAACATCTTCAATGGCGCAGCAAGTGATGACGCAGAACTAGTCACAGCTGGTCCAATGTACAGTCACCAGCAGATGACAAACTGATGTGAACGGAGCCGCACACATTATTTAGGCACTGCAGAGGCACCCCACATCACATGTGACGGTGTACAGCAACATGGGCAACCCCAGTTCTGAACAGTCTTCTGTGAGGTCCTGATACCGCCGGCTTACAGTCCAGTATGTGTGGCTGTATGGACGCATGTACAATATTTATGAAGAACATCTTTAGATTCTCTACGAGCCCCATACCCCTCTTCTTCCCTGAAAATAAACTGATGCATTTGGACTTTACTGTTTTCTACTGTTTCATGTTGAAATGAGTCTTCTCCAGGACATTAGCAAAATACACTTTGCCCCTCTGTTTTCGGGTCACACCTGAAGGCATGGCAGCATCATAATTAAAATGTACTACTGCTGTTTGAATGCATCCATGAGTCTACCTTGACTATTTTAGCATGAGTTGTCACCTGGGCATCCCTAGCAAATCTTGAATTGTTCTGCATGTTAAACAGTGACACGCAAGTGGGTAAGGGGGACTGCTTACAACTGAATGTCCCCCAAAGCCTAAATCCTCCATTTCCAGAAGGTAACTACAACCCTGGCCAGTTTTACCCACATACTGTACAACAGGGAGTCTGTGGAGACCCACTACATGAGGTCACCCAATGACAAAAGATGCCGCTCACGTCAGATGCTCTGAAAAGTCCTGCATGTCTCTTTATCACACCAGATATGCCAAGCTGCCATTTCAAGATAATTAAGCAGCTGGATCTGGCTATGTAACCGGCATCTCCCAATATATCTGTGGTGTGCCCTGGGGTGTCACAGGTCATCAGCATTTTTCTGGTCTTCGTTTACTGTGGAGATGCTCTGAAGGGTATAACATGCAAATAATGAGCCATGATCAACAGCAGATTAGAAACATATACTCAAAATAAGGGACCAGCAGCCACCCTGCAGACTTCAGTCAGCAAACTGCATTAAGAGTACAATTTGCATGTAAATATATGCAAATTGTTAGGTTCATAAATTGAGAACCTTTAAGAAACTTTTTGCATTCTAGACAGAACTGACTCTAAATAGTACTGGAAAGACATGTGGGTCGCCAACCCTTAACAGGTAGAACCCCCCACAGTACTTCTGAAATTGGTGAACTATCTTGTTCAGCTGCTGTACAGACAAAAGGCTGTGTCGCAAATGTAATTAATTTCATACAGCAGCGTGCTGTGCTATACCAGTAATTACATGCTCCATCTCCCATTTACATTGTTTTTGAAAGAAGGGCGGGGGGGATGGTGCATGGGGGTGGGCGCTCTGAAGTAGTCATCGTTTGGCCTGTAACTGCTGTACTGTAGCTCTAGTTCAGAGCTGTGTTGAGTGTCAGCCTGCTTAAAGTGCCTCTCTTCTCCAAGCCAGGGTTTTCCATCTGGAGTTAATAAACTTTCCCCATGAGAGTGAATCATTAAAAAAGCAAATACTGATCTGAATACTGCTGGGAAGGAGTCAGAGAGGCCCTTTCTTGTCAGCGTGGGTTCTGCTTTAGTCAAGACAAATTCATTTCTTAAAGGGGAACAGTCAGCACCAAAGGCCCCATGCCTAAGTGTGGGGCTGGTCCCAAATTGTACTTTGTATGCAAAAACATTTTTTTTATACTTACTGTTTACTGTAGTATTATATCAGACTAATCTGGCTGTGTCACAATTTGCCCCAGTCATTTTGCTCTGTGACAACTCACCCCAGACTGCTCCGGTGTCAATTGGCTCCCACATCAGTTTGTCCCCCAACAATTTGCCCCCAGCATAAATATTATAAAATGAACTCCAGATGGGTACAATTCACCCACCAGATGAGGCAATGTGCTTGAGGGTTGCAGAAGTGGAAGTTGTACTGTAATTGTTGTTGGAGAACAGTGCAATATGTAGTGGGATGCGGGAGCGAATTGTCCAGGGACAAATTGATGTGGGAACCGATTGATACCGGCGCTAACAGTCCAGGGTGAGTTGTTGTGGACCGAAATGACTGGGATGAATCAACGTGTTCCAGACTAATTTTACTTACTTTCAGGCTGACATTTTCTGTAACTACAAATCCCAGAATCCTCTGCAGTTAACATCAGCGCAGAACTGTAGCAATGGGAAATGTAATAGCCTGCAGAGTATGTTAGAGCCTTTATAAGCTCCAATCAGGTATTTTCTGTTCCCGCTTTTCTCCTGTGGCTAAGTCTGGTTCTCTGCAACTGTACTGAGCCCCAGGAGGACAATGGGACCACCAACAAAAGATCTGAGATTACATAAACTCTTACATGCATTACAGGCTATCGAATCTCCCACTGCTGCAGCCGTGCTCTGTTGTCCAAATCCAGAGAAACACCGTAAGCAGCAGCTCCCAGTCTGTGCTGCACTGCCAGAGGTGTCTCACATCCGCAAAAACACAAACCAAAACACGGTGGTACTCACAATGAGGTTCAGTATATTTTGCATGAAATAAAAGAATGTCCAACATCCAAAGTAAGATTGGGTAGATTTTTTACCTCAATTCTTATCATGCAGCAAACAATTCATACAAAATCAAACGGTCAAATGTGCCCCTAGCGCCTCGACTCTCGCGAGTCTTCAGAAAGAATCTACCCGATCTTACTTTGGATGTTGGGCATTCTTTTATTTAGAAAAAACATACTGAACCTCATTGTGCGCACCACCGCTTTTGGGTTTCTGCTCTGATGTCCGCATAAGAGGATTCTGGGATTTGTAGTAACAGAAAATGTCAGCTTGAAAGTAAGCAAAATTAGTTTGATACTGTTTACTTGTAAGTAAAAAAAAATGTTTTTGCTCACAAAGCGCAAAATGGGACCAGCCCCATACATGGGTGTAGAAATCTTTGTTCTGACTGTTCCCTTTTAGCAGATGGAATCTGCTTCCCTTCACTTTCTTAAATATGACCAGCAACAGAATGAGAAGTTGGGCTCTGGCTGTACCATACCTCATTAGGTGATTACCAGAGACCAGTCCAAGATACGGAGTGGCATACTTTTTGATTGGTATCAATTTTATTGTTTCATTCCGTACTGTTTTGCCAAATGTGGAATTCAGCACAGCACTTCACGATACCCCATCAAGTGGCAGAAAAAGCTGCTGGGAAAAGCAGCCAGACTAGTGACATAAATGCCGTCACTGCTGTGAATGAAACAACAGTGACCCTGTATTACACTGATGTTTTAACTGTATCAGCGGGGCAACAGTCTTTAAAGAGCAGCTCCCTACTTCAGACCCCCCACACACATATAAGGAAGCTTAAATTTCCCTGATTTGATTGCAATATAAATTTTAATTGATCTGTGCCATTATACACAGAGGGAAGGGTTTGTATTTCCCTCCGTGGAGCCCAGTGGCAAAGTGCTTTCTCTTCTGCACTCTGAGACACATCCCCGCGCGAACACATTTTGTGATGTCAGTAAAAGAAGTGCATGGGGGCATGCTCCACAGAGTACAATGAGGACACTTTTTAACGACTTTTTATTATATTGCAGAGTTACGACGACAAATGAAGGACACTGGCTCAAGCACTGGCCTTCATTTATCTAAAACATTTGTACACCGCTAAGATTGTTAATATTACACTTGTATAACGAAATGACTGATTTTGCTACATACTTTTAAAGAGATACGATATTTCTGCTATTAACATACTCGCAACACAGTCGGAAACATTTTCTAAAATGTTGCGGTGTTTTCTGGGTTATCCATGCGTTATTTTAATTTCTTACTTACACTTTCTGGCTGTTCCTCCCCCAAGTGCGATTCCAGCATTGCTGCTATATTTATCCGGGCTGTGCGAATATCGAATATTATTTCCCAAATACCACGAATAATGAGCTATTCGTTACTCGGAATCCGAATAAGGAATAGCTCACTATTCGTCTGTATTCGAGAATAATATAACCCCTTCCCCACCCTCAAACAGCACCACCCCCCAAGTTCTCCAACAACACACAATGTAAAAAAAAAAAAAGAATAGCAAATTCTTTGGGGGCGACCGGCACAACTCCATCCGCCTCCACGGCCGGCCGCCAGGGTTTAATTACTATGTTAAAAGCTTAAATCCTCACCATGATCCATTCATCCCCCCCCTCCCCATAGCTCCGTAGCTCTCTGTAGCTCCATAGCCAGCAGCAGCCCTCGCCTTCCCTGCACCTTGCCGGTACCTAGAACAATATGTAAATGTAAACAAAAGGCAGCCGGCACAGCCCGCCCTCCTCCACGTCCGGCTACTTTTTTGTGAATGAAACTGTGCTGGGTTGTGCTTATATAGAGAACAAGCTAATCAAGTGATCAGCTCATTCTCTATATAAGCGTAAAGCAAGCATAGTTTCTTTCACAAGAAGGCAGCCAGACATGGATGAGGGCACACTGTGCCAGCCGCTTTTGCTTACATTTACATATTGTTCTAGGTACCGCAAGGTGTGGGGAGGTCGGATACTGCTGGCTATGGAGCTATGGGGGGCGACCATGGTGAGGATTTGAACTTTAAATGGTGATTAAACCTGGCGGCTGGCCGGAGGCGGGTGGGGTTGTGCCGGTCACCCCCAAAAGAATTTGCTGCCTTTTGGTTTTTTTACAGAGCAAAAGTGGTTGTGGAACAGTGTGTGTGTGTGTGGGGGGGGTGGCTGCTGTTTACGGGTGGGGAGAAGGGGGGCTACTTTACTTGGCCAAATACAAATATGCGGCCGAATATTCAGTCTTGCTGGCCCCGAATGCCGAATATTTGGCCGAATATTCAAAAAAAGGTATTCGCACAGCCCTAATATTTTTAGTTAAACCCGCTACTTAAGCTAGCAATGTTAAGTAACAAAGTATTATACAACAAATATATTTTAACACAACTCTGACAACATTTCACATTCCTAAGTTGTCCAGAAGTGCTCCATTATCTACTGTTCTCTGGAAACATTGTCCCCTGTGCACAGTAATTAAAGTTGACGGGGCTGTGCACTGTGACCCAGGAAATATTGAATGGATTGCATTTGGCAGCTGTCTTGCTTAATACATTTGGTATGCTGTTACTCATCTTGTACGTTTGCTCTCTACATGTATATGCGGTGTCACATTTGCACCCTTCTGTTTGTATTACAGTAATTCTCCATTTTTTCCCCTCTAACTCAACGTCAATACCAACGGTGTCAACCGGGTGGGTGGGAGTTGGGACACAATAGTTGTTGGATCACTGTGTGGCTGGTTTGGGCATTACACTGCCATACATATCCTAGGAATTAATGCACCCTTACTTTTGTGTCACATGTGTTCTTTAGGCCAATGAAATTGTTCTGCTTGGGGAAAAAATTAATGACCATGTTACAAATGACTAGAGACCTCTAGTATATGTAGTCTTTGGGATAGCAAGCACTTTAACCTTCCAATAAAGGGAATTTCACTTTTCTTTCCTGGGAAAACCTCATTCATTCAAGTCAAGTCATCTTTATTTATAAGGAGGGCTTTTCTAAAACCAAAGCGCCTGTACAATATATCGTAAAACACTACAGGTTAAAATCCCAATTCATAAAATTCCCCATTAGAATTCACACCAAACTATCACTCTCCTATTCTGGGAACCACATTTAAAACATCAGTTTTAAATAATGATTGTTTACTCTCACTCTTGTTTCCCTAAGTAAACCCACTGTATTTTGCCTTTCGACACAGATCCATAGAAAACGATGGCAGAAGAAGACCAAGGGTCCATCTAGTCTGCCCAGGAGATCCCAGGACTTGTCAGTGTCCCTGAAGAACAGCTCCCTTTTAACTTCGAAACATTGTACTCATTTCTATTATATTTATTTTCTTTTGCCACACTGGTAAAATAAAATCCACCATACACATTTTGCAGTGGGGTATCACTGGATCCTAGTCTATATGTGGTTGGGAGACTGACGCACACAAAAACAAAACAGGTATTTTAGCTGAACGGTTATAGAATTATAGCGTATGGTGGAACGTCGTTCTCCACCGAAATCCATCACTGTCGAAATGTTGTTCTCCTACACTAGTGACGTTCGCAGTGCAGCAGAATGATTTTTTGTTCTACTGCACTGCGCACGTCACACACTGTGTCCTCGAGCAGCATTTGACAGTTAGGGCTCACTCCACAGACAGGACACATAGCGAAAGCAGCAATGTCGGTGGCAGTACTAATGTTTAGTGTTAAAACATTCAAAATGTAAAGTTCTTAAGCAGTTAAAATGTCAAGCGTGAAAACGTTCAAAATGTAAAGTTCTTTTTCTTCTAGTAACCCAGAAAAAGTGTTGAAGCAGAAACGCTAGTGATTTCCTCAAAAAACAACGCTCCACTATACACTATAATAGGCAGAGTCTGGAATGTTGACAACAGGCCTTTCACTACATGACTATGACGACGGATTACCTCCTCGAGCTGCGCCTCGAGGTAATTCGTCGTCATAGTGGCAACTCGGTGAAAGAATAGCCCTGTTGTCAACTGTTCCCCATGCTCTATCCTATATGTTGCTTTTGGGGACTCAGGGTCCCAAGTGTGATGCCCAACAATGGCAAGCAGTGAATTTGGCCAAGTAGAAGGGACAGACATACCAGAGTCCCGTGAAGCTTTCTAGACAAAGACAACCAAATGTACTGAGACAAATTATGTCAACTGTGCATGGTTACGACAGGACTCTGCCCTCCTCCCAACTGAGCCGAGGCCACAAAGCTCCAAACTGTTCAGGGGTACAGACTGGAAGGCAAAAGCTATGAGGAGACGCTAGTGGCCCTTTACATTTTCACAAAGAAAAGGAAGCCGAGAAGGTGACAGGCTCAGTTTTTGTTTAAGCTTTACGTTTATTCAGGTTTATCATAAACAAGTATAACCAGGTTTCTGAGCACACAAGAGGTAAACAAATGCATACAAAGTTTCTTCAAACTTACAGTAGAATAAACAGAGTCTTTACAATCTGAGAGGCACTGCAAAATAGTTAAAGAGAATTAACTAGCCTGCTAAAGGAACTATTTAAACTTTGGGTATTGCAGCGTGACCATGGCGTCAGTCCAAGCATGAAGTCCATTACAATCCATGCCAACCAGTGGAATTTTATAACCCACAAGGCTACATTTCAAAAATTATTCAAAGCTATGGATGGAGCAAAAGTAACTCCCATTATGTAGCGAAAGTTATCTAAATATGCACAGAACATAAAGAAACTTGATGCTAACATTCCTCAGTTAAGAGTGGTGTCTCCAAGCAATAATATAGACACTGAATGAAACACTTCAGACTTCCAGTCATTAATACATGATTAAATCCCAGTTTTATTATTTCTATTCTGGTGGCCAAGGTGCAAATGTCCAAGCTTTATAGCACTGCTTAATAAATGTAATCCAGCGATTCGAACACCTTATACTTAAAACTGGCCCAAACGTTACACAATCTACATTATACACTTTCAAAAGTAGCTATAGCCGGGCTGTTGGCGCAGTAGTAGGATTTCCGCTCGCGACGCCGGCGACCCAGGTTTGGGAACAGATCTGGGTCATCGGAGGGATGGCTGGTGGAGAAGGATCGAGCGTCCCTGGACTGCTCTCCTTCTCTGGGGTGAGGGGAGTCTGAGTGTTCAGTGCAGTGGTGACACCCTGCGAAGGCCGGGTGTTCCACTATGCACCAACGCCAAATAGAATCATCAGGGCCGGGGCGGACGCTGGTGTCATTGCACATCCCCGCCCCTGCCAACAGGGGGAAAACTTCCATGCCCCCGGTCATCTCCATGAAGGCCTACCCCCAAGCCTCGATTAGCCTCCGCCGCCGGCTCCCTGTCTAGTTACTAGCATCTCAGTGCTGGAAGGGCCACAGCACCGAGACCCTCACCCACTGGGGGGGCAAGCCAGGGGTGACTGGGGAGTGCAGGCAATAGTCGGAGGTGGAGGCGAGGGGGTCCGTGACCAGGTCGGACATTGACGGCCCGGGGGCACACATAAAAGTACTAAAATAAAAAATTTAAAAAGTAGCTATATGAGAAACAGGGTGATGAAATAATCATTTATTAAATGCAAGCAACTTCTGAAGCCACACTTACAGACAGTTCCTAGAAGCAGAACATAGCCTCACGCCCCGCCCCCGCACCAGCTGCGCGATGTCACCACTACGTGCAGGAGTGATTGTGCAGTATTAAATCACAGGCGCCAGTTTCACTACATCCACGTGTATGGTACTTTATTTTTATAAAAGTAAAGGCATAAAACTGTAAAAAACATAGGGTCAGAATGCAGTGTTCAACATTTTTTATATTTTAATGCCAGTACTTATATACAAAGTCAGGCACTGCCATGGCTTCATCCGAATGGAAACAAATTCTATAAACCACTACTCTTTCAGTTTTTGTCAGCTAAAACACAAATGCCGCGCACACCACACATGCACGTGCACGTATGCACACACACACACACACACACATACACACACACATATAAAACATTCTCAGTTTTCAATATACTCAAGGGTATCAACAAGATTATCCTCCAACAGGACACAGAGACACTCCCTGAAGCTTAGAGGTGGTACACTCAGGAGTTAACACGAGGAAGCAATCCTTCTCCCCTTGGGTGGTGAACCTATGGAACCGTCTTCCAGTAGAGACAGTGGGCATGAAGACAATCCAGCCTTCAAGGTAAGCCTGGAGAAATTTCTGCTCACCAACGAAATCACAGGATATCCTGAGTAGTAGAGTGGGTAGGGAACCCCTTTAAATTAGTACAAGTTAGCATAGCATAGCATACTTAATCATATCTGCTTATAAAGCAGTGCTGGGGGGCGGGGTGGGAACATGCTGTCCCTAGAGTCCCTTCCAAACTTATATCACTGCTACATTACTATTGTGGTGCTGGCCAGGGTGTAACGCAATACTGCAACAGAGTTACTGCAGTAAACAAGGCTATTTCAATGGCAGTTCATCCTTTCTGTCACACATGCCCTGCTCACACTGGCATCAATTTTTTAAACTCTATGGGCCTGATTTTAAAAGGGTATATTTTGCTGCAAGGTGCCTGCTTCAGACAGCTCTGATGCAAGTGGCACCTTGCATCAAAGTCTGCGGCAATCCCGATTTTCAAATGCAGGCTGCATCGAAATCAGGATGCCTTGCACCCAAGCCCTCCTGCACCACCCTTGTGGCAAAAACGCCCTTGCACCAGGTCATAAGGGGGCTTCTACCATGGCAGGGCTGCACCACCTCCATTTTTGGAATTTTGCAAGTAACAGGGGGCTCTGCTTAGATCAGCCAGGAAGTGGTCTAAGGACCCTGCACCGCTGTGGTGGAACAATGTGGTGATTGGGGGGGGGCCTGTCAGGAGGGGGCATGGGGCAAAAGGAGAATTGGCAGGGAGACAACGAGACCTTGCCCCAGGTGGGCACAGCCCTGGCACCTGCCTCAGATGTGTCATGATCCCTAATCCTGTAGGTGGGAAGCATTGGTGCAGGTAAGGGTTGCCAGTGGTGGAGGGGAACATTCTCCAGGCACCACAACAGTTTCCTGGTACCCAGCCCTCCTCCCCCGCATTGCGGCAGGCTGCTTCCCACTTACAGACTTGGGGGATCATAGCACCTCTGGGGCAAGTACCAAGGCTGTGCCCACCTGGTACCAGGTCACTTTCCCTCCATGCCAACCCTCCACGAACTGCGAGCTGATCAGCTGCCTGGCATTGCAAAAGGCACCCCTGCTGTATGCCACATCACCAACCTGCTATTCTGCCATCTCCCCTATGCCCCCCTAGGGTACCACCGCTGCTCCTTCTGCCCCAGACCCCCTCTGGCATGCATAGTCACCCACGGACCCTCCAGTGTTGCGCTGGGTAGAGGGGAGCCGGATCCCTACATCAATCCCTGCAGGTACACCACATGTTTGGTGCAAGCCTGCAGCTGTGGCAATTCCTGGGTCTTTGGTGCAGGGACCCCCCTTTTATAAAACTGGGCAAAGAGATGCCCCCAGAGTTTGCCGCAGCCCTACAGCGATGCAACTTGCATCTCTCTAAGGGCTGTTTTAAAATTGGGCCCTGTGTTTTTAAACTTTATGCCTATTAATTTCCGGAAAACAGACAGTTAATATCCATTTGCTCATACATGGTACTAAACCTGAGGCTAAATACAAGCACTGCATCATCAGACTGTCAATAAACATGTCTGATTACCACCTAATGATGTACTGTGGTGCTGGTGGGGTGGAATCCTGATATATCTTCGGTACTTGTTAACCACGCAAATGTCCAAGTAGTTGCTAGCCTCTTCAGCAGCTGTGGATGTATCTAAATCAGGTAGAACACACACACAATCACTCAGATTCCTATTTAATCCAGTATGCTAATACAAGGAATAAAACTGAATACTGACCCCTACTGAAACTCCCTATGTGCAATATCAGCATTCCCATAACCATAGTACATTTGAATTTAACAATGGAAATTTAAAATATTAATCTCTGCAGCAGTTACACTGATTTACAGCAGATCTAATAGATAGTCTCTCAAATACGGTCTTCTGATTTGTCCAAACAGGTCACCTGACCATTGATTAATCCCCGATACACCCACAGTTGCATGTTCACAGGGCTTTATTTTACTACTTCTTTAGATAAAACTCTAACATAACATTGCCCGTGTTATAAGAGGATTAATCCACTCTAGGGTATGGGTTTACTGAGCATTAATTCATGCCTGGGTGGTTGAAGTCACTCGGCTTCGCCTAATAACGCTAAACACCCCTTCCCCCCAGCGTGGATTAATGTTCAGTAAACCCATACCCTGTCATGGGTTAATCCCTCCTTAACTCAGTGATCTATAATGGAGAATAACATGCAAGTAGGAGCCCAAAATGGTGGGATTTCCTGCCTCAACCAATGGTGAAAAAAAAAAAAAACATTTTATTATTTGATCAGTCGTGGATGCAACATCTTTTAAATTGTTATATCTGGGCATGGAAGAATTTAGCTGTGAGGGAGGTCTATACTGGCATCAATTTTAAAAAACAGTTTAAAAACATTTTAGTTACCATGCATGAGCACGGCTGTCAGAGCATCCGCAATGCACTCTGATGCCAAGCTTGCCTGTTTAAGTTCCCAGGCATGTTTGCAGCAGTACCACAAAGCAGTGTGGGTACTGCAGTGCATGCTGGGTTACTCACAATCAGGCGCAGCAACCAATTTGGGAAAAAAATCTTAGCATTTCATTCTGGAGCTCACTGCTGCTCGAAGATGTAAGTAAATAATTTCCTTTTCTTTTTGCCAACCTACAAAAAAAAAAAGACAAGGAAGTGGGGCAGCAGTTGCCTTAAACCATGCAAATCAAAAGGCGCTTTTACACACAGGTTTTGCAAATGAAATATTCTGTACCTGTGTAGTGCCACTGCAGTCCATTCCGTTCACTTTACACTCCACGAGTGTTCCAGAATTCCTGCCCCTGTTTTGCATTCTGGAATCCTCAGGAGTCAGCGGGGACAACCGTGATGCATGATCTTTTCTCACTCTCAGAACGGAATGGCCACTTTACACTGCGGGTTACATGAGAAAAAATCGGGACAAACCATGGCTAGAAGGGAATGTAGTTCGGGCAAGCGTTCACCAAGGAAACGGAAAACATTCGTTTTACACGCAAGGGAAGTACCAGTAGAATGCTTCTGTTACGTGAACTCCATAAAAGAAACTGTAGTGTAAAAGCGCCTTAAAACTGTGCTAAAGTCCTGCTTTGAGCAGCGTTTTAACACAGTTTTTGAACATAGACTATAGCACAGTTTTGCTGTGCTACAGTCTTGTTGTGCTACGGTCTACAAGCAATGCTTTAGAACTGGTTTAACAAGGTTAAAAACAGTTTAAAACTCAGAAAAAGTGCTAGCGTGGACAGGACAAGTGTCACAGGATACTGCATTACGTCCTGGCCAGCTTCACTGTATGTAACTCATTTCAATTTGTGTGACTTAACAAGATCAGTGCACTTAATGGAACATTAATCTTGTTTTTTTTATATTTTTTAATATAACAAGAAAATCTGGACATGTGTTTAACGCTTCATGTGTACTGTTTTGTGTGTTTGTTTTAAAATGGTTTCTTTTTCTTGGGTATGGGAGCACCTTTTTATGTTTGCTTGCACGCATGTGCAAGAAACATAGTGCCATTATCCGAGTTGTCGGAGGTGTGTCACCCCATCTTCCAATTCAGTCAGTGTGTTGGCAGGCGCGGTCCCTGTACGTCAATGCATGCTGGAGCTGTCTATGACAAGCTCCAAAATGCAGTGGCACATAGTTGAAAGGGGGAGCTACGCTTCAGTGAGCAGCGATAAGATATCACCTGCTCATGCGCAGCTCCCAACACCTGCGTCGCATACTCGTGCCCCCCACGCACACCTCTATAGCTTTGACGGGGTGCCCAATCCCCGTCGGCTGTCGCTTGTCACCCCCCAAAGCCTTCTAAATGCCACGCTGGGTGCCCACCCCAGCGTGGCAACTCATCGGGATAGCCGACGGGGTGCCCAATCTCGCCGACTTCACTGTCTCTCCTCCCCCGAGTACAGGGTGCCACACTGGAACCCACCCCAGCGTGGCAACAAATGCCATGGCTGACGGGATGCCCAATCCCTCGCCTGCTCCACGCCCAGTTCCTTCTGCCACGCTGGGAGCCCACCCAGCGTGGCAAACGTCCCCGCCATTTTTTTTTAAATACCTGAAAAGAAAAACGGTCCCCGCAGTCTTCCTGCCCCTCCCACAACCCGCACCCACCCTTCCCACCCCCTCCACACCAAACATACCTCCGGACCTCGCGCAATGATCTTTGGTGGACCGAGAACACGTCTGCACTCTTCAAAGCCGACCACGAACCGAGGAAACGCCGTAAGCTGTATAATGGGATAGATAAGGGTTTTTCAACTTTGTTGCATATCTCAGGCATTTTTGGAATTTTTGCACCAAATTTTTCAACATGGGGTTTTGGGACCCCTTCTCATGAATATTGTCACTGTCATGGTATTGTTCGGGCCGAAGGGTGATTTGCCAGTCACTGCATGTAATCACCTTCGGGACCGATTAACAAATGACACTGCCAGTGTTCATAAGGGCTCTCAAGAAGCCTATTTTGAGGAAATTTGGTGGAAAATTCCAAAGACTATTTTATGAGCGTTGCGCTAGCGTTCCTCACGCACACTCGTAAGTTCTTAATTTGCAATATTTTCCTCCATATTTTCAACATTGCCATTTTACCACACCTTCTTATGAGTAGTACAGCTGTCATTTTTCACATCTCACCCAAAATGTGTTTCCGCCCATGTAGTGCACAATGGCGCAGTCGGTGTGCAAAATCAATGTACGGGATAAATTAAGAAAATCACAGTGACACTGTTCATGAGCAGAGGTCTTAAAATGGCTATGTTGAAAATTTGGTGAAAAAATTCCTAAAAATGACTTTTACGAGCGTGCTGCGCAGTTCCTATGCATGCTCATAAGTTTGCGAATTTAATATTTTCACTCCAGATTTTCAACATTGCCATTTTATTACACTTCCTTATGAACAGTACAGCTGCCATTTTTCACATGCCTTCTAAAGTGTTTTCGCACACAGCTTACTAATGGTGCTGCTGTTGGTGTGCAAAGCAATGTTTGGGACAGATTAAGAAAATCACAGTTACACTGTTCATGAGCAGAGGTCTTAAAATGGCTATGTTGAAAATTTGGTGACAAAAGTCCATAAATGACTGTGTTACTTAGTGAGCATTGCGCAGTTTCCACGCACCCTCGTAAGTTCATGACTTTGTAATATTTTAAGTCCAGATTTTCACCAGTGGATTTTTCCACACTTCCTTATTTACAGTACAGCTGTCATTTTTCACAACATGGCCGAAGTATGTTTTCACACTTATAGCTCAGAGATGCGTGGTCGCTGTGGGAAATCATTGTTCGGGACAGACAAAGAAAATCACAGTGACACTGTTCATGATTGGAGGCACCAAAATGCCTGAGTTGACAATCTGCTGTAAAAAAATCCCCAACCTAATTATATTACAGCTGTGCGTAGCACAGTTTCTATGTACGCCAGGACTTCACCATTTTTTAAATATTTTTACTGCAGATTTGCAACATTGCCATTTTTACACCTCCCCATGAACAGTACAGCTGTCATTTTTACATCCTGTTCGAATGTTTTGCACCTGTGGTGCTAAATGCCGTAGTCGCTGTGCATAAGCAGCTTTCGGCTAACAAACTGATATTCCCCCTGTTCATGAGGTGGGGTCACAAAAAAACCATGTTGAACATTTGGAGTGAAAATACCAACGAATGCATGAGGTATTAGGGTTTCCAACCATAGCACCCAACCCTGTAGAGAATGACAGACATCACGGGTGTGACTTGGGATTCTTGCCTGTAATGCTCATACCATTCCACACCCTGCAGCCAGTGAGAGGCATCGAGGTATGCCTTGGACTCTTCGGCCCCAAAGTTCACCACATTCTCCTATATCGCACCCATCTCATCGTATTTCCTAATGGAATGGGGTGCGCATAAGGGCCAAAGACCCCAAGGAACACCATGACACTTGTCAGTGTCTGCAGGGTGGGGTGTGGTGAAATGGCATGGCCGTTATACCTGACGACCCAAAGGCACACCCCAATGCCTGTCACTCTCTGCAGGGTGGTGGTGGGGTTGGCTTCAGTTCAATACTTCATTGCCATTCCTATTACGCAGCTCTGTAACTTCTACACTACCACTGCCAATGCCAGCAAGCAAACATTCGGCATTGACAAATGCTTGTTACTGTTGCCTTTATCCCACCCATCATTCAATTGCAATTACTTCCGAGTTCAAGAACCCATGAGTAATCAGTTGAGTGGAAGCTTCACATTAAACTTTCCATGCAGGGCTTCTGCTTAACTTAGGTCAATAAATTCAGAAACTAGTAAGTAATTAATAATGAATGCTAGGTGAGGTGACTAAAAAGGTGGCATTAACAAGGGCCCTTAAGTAAGGGAAAAACAGGACACTTTCAAAACATATGCACAAAACAATATACTGGGAGTATTAGACTTCACACATGCCCACATTTCCAATTATAGTGAAAAAAAAATGGTTTATGTTACATCTCTGCCCCCCCCCCACTACTGTAAAAGGGACTCTTGTTTCTTTTTTTTTTTAGTAAAGAAACATTTACATTCCATCTGGTGACAGCATCGATTTTTAAAATTATTTCACAACATATATATTGTACAGATTTCTTAAACATTGAGGAACAACAACCCCTCTCTCTAATAGGAAGGAAGTCCTAAAAACAGGAAGGAGGTCCTAAAAACAATTTTTCAATTTTATCATTATATTTATACTTAAAATCACAGATAAAAATAAACTTGAATGTTTCTGCTAGCTCATCTGGTCAACAAAACAAGTAAGCAGAGGGGAGGGCACTGTGAAGCCGGAGTAAGATGGCCGCTGAACCCTAGAGCTCCTTAAACACTGTTAAAACTAAGTGTGTTTTTTTTTTTTTGAGGACTTTATCCTGCACAGCCAGACAAAAAGTTATCTTAGCAGGTAGTTGGAACATCAGAGAACAGATATGAGTAACCCGTAGAAAGAAAAGTAATCTGGAGATAGAACTAAATCAAAAGTACTAGTGGGAGCATCTTCCTCATGAATAACACCAGGCCGAGAACAAGACATGAGGCAGAAACCAGAGGAGAGACCCTACAGTACTTGGGCGAAAAGCTGAATCACCTGATCGCTTCGGTTGCGGGACTGTCTAATAACTTCGACTCTCTTACTACGAGAGTGGCAACTGTGGACACTACATTGGAAGCAGTCAAATTAGCATAGACATCTGCAAATAAAATGGCTGATGTAGCCATGGGCTCTGTTGCCTCTGTTGTAAAAGAGAACACGCATCTTCGTTCTCGACTGGAAATGCTGGAAAACCAGTCAAGGGCCCAAAACATCAGAATTCTGGGGCTCGTAGAACGCACCGAAGGGGACCACTTAATTCTGTTTCTACAAGACTGGATCACACAGCAATTAGGTGAGGAGACCACCCCAATCACCCAAAAAATCCAAAAAGCCTATAGAGTGGGGGGGGAGTGTTCAATGTTTTAATGTTTTTTAAAAACTGAAATCTAAGTAGCCCATATTCATCCTGTGAAGATCTGTGGACTGTTTACAGCAGGCAGGGATAGAAATTAACTTTCTTCGGTACCTGTACCAAGATGCATGTGGTGGCGAAAGTTACATGCACCAGAGTCAGGTTACTTGCACTAGTGGGCAAAATGATAAAACAATTGAAAAAAAAAATATTTAACGGATTGAGTAATTGGTGCATACAAAATAAATGTATTACTGTTCTAAAATAGTGCTTTCAAGCGAGGCAGAGACATGTGGGTGGTTCTCTGTTACAGAACTATACAAGGGTGTATGGTGTAAGTACAGCAGAGACTATTATAACAGTAGTGGTGGATGGGCAGTAGGCACAGACCAAGCACACACAGCAGCAGATGATAGATACACTGCCTGTAGCAAACCTCACACTGCTTTGGCTATTTTTTTTTTATTTTGCATGGAATATTTATAACACAGTTGTATTTCTTTTTTAATGATGATTTTAAGGTGCAGGGTTTTTTCTCATTAATTTCAGACACAACTACAGTTGTTGGTGCTGCCCTGTTAACTGTAGACTGGGAGCAAGGTCACAGTAAGAATTCTGTGCTGCTAATATGAATTAAATTACATTTTTATACAATTTACCCGCACCAAAATAAAAAGAAAAGCAATTATCAGCAAGTTAGGGTATTTTGCTGTTGGAGTGCTGCTCTGTCAACTGCAGTCCGGGGGCAAGGTCACAGCAAGACATCTGTGCTGCTGATAAGAATTAAAATAGATTTTAATACAAATTACCACCACCAAAAAAAAAAAAAAAGAAAGAAAAGAAAAACACTGGGCAGCAAGTTCGGGTATTATATTTTTTTCCTCAAAACAATCAAGTGGTGAATCAAGGTTGTGGTAGGTTATGGTAAAAATTTATAACCACTGTTCCTGAGAAAGATTTTCTGTCTTTCTGTAATTCTTAAAACAAACAAAACCTTTACAGTACACCAAATCAGTTCTCAAAGCAGCTGCTGTTCAGTTGCCCTTCTATCTCTCTGAAGTAAAGTCTGCTCAAAATCTACTTAGGGAAGGGGTAAAACCCCAAACCGATCAATTTGCCGTCTGCCAAGTAATCAGTTTGTTTTGCTGAAAGGTATTTTTTTTTTTTTTACTTAAACAAAAGTATATCTCTCCGAAGAAAAGTCTGCTCAAAAATCGCCTTGGGGAAGAGGTGAGATCCCAACTTTATCAAATTTAACTTCTGCAAAATAATCTGTTTCTTTAGCTCAAAATATACTTTTTATTTTATTTTTTTTAAATAAGCAGAAATCTGATGACCCTTCCTAAATATCTATAACCATTTAATGTATAAAAATATCAACGCTGATCACAAATTCCACTCATGGAAGAGCTTCGCGCCAAATGACTGTTCACTTCAGCAGTTCAATCCAAAATGCATAGCTGACACAGACTCGCATGCCTATGTGAACCTTACTGTAACATGAGGGTGACAGAAGGAAGCACACATGGTACAGTAAGGGTAAGATAGTATGCCAGAGCCAGATATGCCATCATTACCACCACGTCTCTTGTGCTCCGTACCTCCCCCCTCCCCCGTGCTTCCAACACCCAGCACTGACTGGCAGTGACTACAGTCTCAAGCAACCCAGTGCCCACCTCAATCCCTTTATTACCACTCACCACTGCAGCCTGGGACTTCAGTATGACTGACTTGCCCCTTGGAGACTGTAGCCCCTCCCGATGTCCAGCCGTATGATCCCGACTCCTCTGAAAGACACTCAGAGCTCTTCCTTCGGCACTTCGGCTCTCTGTCCTGGCTCCAACTCCAAACAATGCTCACTTCCTCATCACGCTGCTCACTCCCGTGAGTCCTCACTGTGGTGCGCATGCGTGCGCCCAACTTTACATCAGCCAGAAAAAAAAGTATTCAGTCTGTCTCTCCAGCACTGCGCCCCTTGTGGCGGCTTGTTATAAATGCAGCCTAACAGAACATGAGTGAGCTACCTGCACCACAGTGTATGCGGGAGAAAAAAATACATGCACCAGCCTGTTTCTACTTGCATAGGGAACAGGCTAAGTATGTTAATTTCGACCCCTGACAGCAGGGCTGGACTTTAAAGTTAGCTGTTAGGCTACTTATTCTGAGTTTTTTTTCCTCCCCTTTCTATTGAAGTCCTAGCTGTTAGCAGCATTAATAGTTTATCTGGAAAATAATGTTTGTTGCTTTTCTTTTGCTCGCTCTGTTTATCTGGCAAAAGTGCCTCTGAACATGTACACTAATATGTTTGGTGAGTGTTTGAGGGTATTAGTTGGTTGGGCAAAGAGTTCTGAGGGTTTCCTTTTTATGTCACACTATAGTGTGTAATCACTTTGGTACAGCATGGCAACTGATTCCCTATTTTTAGGGGAGGAATCTGAATATTATGGTGTGGACTTTCTCTTAACTAAACCATGCTACTCATGGTCTCCTGTACAGCAGATGGACTGCTTGTTAAAGTTTCCAATTTAATAGGAATCCCCCTCATAGGACGTATGTTATGTCATTTAACTGATCTATTGTGTGTATTAAGAGGAGTGGCGCCCTCGTTGTACTATGCATCTGCAATGTTACATGAAGGTCTCTTGCTGTATGTTTGTTTACACAAATGAATAAACAAAGTAAAAAAAAAATAACTAAGCAAATAAATATATAAAGAAATAAATGCGTACACACATACATGTTCCTTTTAAACACTCTGCTCACTGAGCTTCTTCCACATCCCATCTGGTGACAGCAAGAGGTTAATAAAAAGGCAAGAGAGATGTGTCTCAGTTTACAATAATACAGTAAAAGTATCTGAACTTGAAAAACAAAAAATCTCACCCTTAGGTCATCCTAAAGTTGCTCCACCCCGACTCCACAGCCTGTCGTCACAACTTGGCTCCAGGCCTCTACTGGAACCTCGTTTCCTGCCAGGTCACTAATTGCTCTCTGCTGGTTTGCAATCTGACGTGAGCAGGACAGTGCTGCTGGATTAGTTCTAAATCTTGTTTGCAAGCTGCCGTAAGGCCGGGTTGGGGGACTCAACTGTGCAAAAACGGAGCAGGGATGTGACCATAGTGTGGGACAAAAGGTCCAAACTGCGGAACCAAACAGCATGTATTTCCAATCTACAGTATTTTCCTGAAGAGAAATGCATACATCACTACTCGTACTGCATTAGTGCAAGTTTTCCCCTTCAGCCATACCTGTAGTTCAACATCAGCTAGAAAGCTGGACTGTGAACTTCATGGCCCAGATGTGCAAAGTTGTACTGGATCATGTACTCACGAAGGAGGAGGAGGAAGCACAAAGCTGATTCTTATAGTCCCTGCTGCACTGCTGTCATGGAATTACTGGCCACCAGCCAATGTTTCTCTCATCTCCGAGTTTCGAGTTGCAAGGAGTTCTGGATGACTCAACAATTATGCGCAATCCTCCTTAAAGGAAACTCTAGCGGCCATCAGAAAACCTTCATGTGCTTTTTCCCTCAAATTTCACACTCCATCTCTGTTACAGAAGGGAGGGAGGGATGTAAGAGCCAAGTCCCTGGAGCGCACTCTTAATGCAAGGGGCAGCTGAAAGAGAGAGTAGAATGAGTACTGAAATCTCTGTAATTTGGTCCCCACTGATGCCTGCTCACAATCTGTGCCATCGTTACCACAATTTGATCAAACTAAAACCTTTTGAAAGATAAACTAAATTAACGTCGACTTCTGAGGTCACAAAGTTCAGTCCCATGTATCTATAGTCTCATCACATGACAGTGTGCACAAGCAGTACCTCACAGAGTCAAGAGTCAGCAGACATCCATTTTTCATGTGACAGAACAGCAGTATTTTTGTTTTCCTTACTCTTACAACTGCATAAATGGGAGTAAGAGATGCGCTGGCAAAGCCTGGCATCACACAGAGTGCCCAGACATCCTACAAACTGCACTGTCGAGTCCAAGTGTGAAGAACTCCCATACTATTAAACA
Source organism: Neoceratodus forsteri (assembly GCA_016271365.2). Taxonomy (NCBI): domain Eukaryota; kingdom Metazoa; phylum Chordata; order Ceratodontiformes; family Ceratodontidae; genus Neoceratodus; species Neoceratodus forsteri. Next base: position 491,984,044 of record CM057450.1, on the reverse strand, counting down.
CAAATCAGACCAAGCATTCCTCATGAGGAAATCAAGGAGGCTGAGCAGAGAGAACTTACATCTGGGAGATCCAGTCGGAGGGTTAAGCGACTGAAGTGGTGGCATCAGTGGCAGCGCAGATGTAGAGGACACAAGTTTGGACTGCAAGCCTGGCTTCTGGCAAGTGACACTCTGTTATGGTGATAAAGGTAATCCTCTCAGACTCCAGTGAAGGGTTGGTAGGAAAGCCAGCTGAGACACATTATCTAGCTTCAGCAAGGTTTTGCTATTTACTCTTTTTTACAGCTGGCTAGACTTAAGTAAGAAAGGTTAAATTGCTTCTCAAGGTCACATAGTGAGTAAGTTGCTGTAGTATGGCTTAAGCCTCCTCTTTCTGAAACCTGTGCTCTCCCCACTTGGCCACACTGCTTCACATTGCCAGCGAAAAGAGGCACTGCCTCATACTGCCAGCCAAAAAAGAGGTGCTGCCTCACACTGCCAGCCAGAAGAGGCGCTGACTCACATTGTCAGCCAAAAGAGGTGCTGCCTCACATGGTCAGTGAGAAGAGATGCTGCCTTACACCGTCAGCCAGAAGAGGTACTGCCTCACACTGTCAGCCAGAAGAGATGTCTTACATTGTCAGCCAGAAGAGGCACTGCCTCACATTGTCAGCCAGAAAAGATACTGCCTTACACTGTCAGCCAGAAGAGGCACTGCCTGACATTTTCAGCCAGAAGAGATGCCTCACACCGTCAGCCAGAAGAGATGCCTCACACTGTCAGCCAGAAGAGGTGCTGCCTCACACTGTCAGCCAGAAAAGGAGATGCTTCATACTGTCAGCCAGAAAAGGAGATGCCTTACTGTCAGCCAGAAGAGGTGCTGCTTCATACTCTCAGCCAGAAGAGGTGCTGCCTCACACTGTCAGCCCGGAAAAGGAGATGCCATACACTGTCAGGCAGAAGAGGTGCTGCCTCACACTGCAAGTCAAAAAAGGAGATGCTCCACACTGTCTGCTAGAAGAGAGGTGCTGCCTCACACTGTCAGCCAAAAAAGGCACTGCCTCACACTGTCAGCCAAAAAAAGGTGCTGCCTCACATTGTCAGCCACAAGAGGAAATGCCTCACACTGTCAGCCAGAAGAGGAGATGCTTCACAGTGTCAGCCAGAAGAGGATATGCCTTACACTGTCAGTCAGAAGAGGAGATGCTTCACACTGTCAGTCAGAAGAGTAGACGCTTTACACTGTCAGTCAGAAGAGATGCCTCACACTGTCAGCCAGAAGAGGAGATGCTTCACACTGTCAGCCAGAAGAGGTGCTGCCTCACACTGTCTGCCAGAAAAGGTGCTGCCTCACACTGTCAGCGAGAAGAGGAGATACCTCACACTGTCAGTGAGAAGAGGAGCTGCCTCACTGTCAGCCAGAAGAGGAGCTGCTTCATACTGTCAGCCAGAAGAGGAGCTGCCTCACACTGTCAGCCAGAAGAGGAGCTGTCTCACACTGTCAGTCAGAAGAGGAGCTGCCTCACACTGTCAGTCAGAAGAGGAGATGCTTCACACTGTCAGCCAGAAGAGGTGCTGCCTCACACTGTCAGCCAGAAGAGGAGATGCTTCACACTGTCAGCCAGAAGAGGTGCTGCCTCACACTGTCAGCCAGAAGAGGAGATGCCTCACACTGTCAGCCAGAAGAGGAGATGCTTCACACTGTCAGCCAGAAGAGGAGCAGTCTGACACTGTCAATCAGAAGAGGAGATGCTTCACACTATTAGCCAGAAGAGGAGCTGCCTCACACTGTCAGCCAGAAGAGGAGCTGCCTCACACTGTCAGTCAGAAGAGGTGCTGCCTCACACTGTCAGTCAAAAGAGGAGCTGCCTCACACTGTCAGTCAGAAGAGGAGCTGCCTCACACTGTCAGTAAGAAGAGGAGATGCTTCACACAGTCAGCCAGAAGAGGATATGCCTCACACTGTCAGTCAGAAGAGGAGATGCCTCCCACTGTCAGCCAGAAAAGGTGCTGGCTTACACTGCCAGCCAGAAGTGGCATCTGTATGGTGAGCACAGTGAGAGATGCCAGCACCTGGAATGGAGAACTCCTCCTAATAAGTCCCAAGCTCACAGGGGAAAAGCCTGCACTTCTCCATTTGAGGTGAGGGCTATGGGTGGGTACTCTTTGGGTCCACCTTTGTGGAACTCATTTATCTAGGCCCAAGTTGACCAGGAGCAGGGAGTGAAAGTGGAGGAGGTTGAGGGCTTGTGAGGGAATGGGAGTAATTCCAGGTAGGTCTGGTGCAGTCAGACCAGACATCTGGACAGAGCAGTTACATACGCAGGCATAGGCTTGCAGTCCTTTAAAGGAGACAGCCTAGCCTTAGCTGCAGGGGTTGAAAACTGGTGGGGAAATGGTCCCTATGTACTAAAGTCAATAATACACAATACACAGAACCACTTTTGTCTGTCAGGGCAAATGATGGCAGAGCAGATTCTGACAGCGTAGTTACACAAGACATTCAAGGGAATCTAGTATTATCAGCACCATGTCACACCCTTCACAATGCACCCCCAAGAGTAAACATGTGATTTCCTCACATTGGCAATCGGGCAGGGGGGCTGTCTGATTACATGGACCACAACAAAACACACTTTTCCCAAATGGGTCAGATACAGCAATTAATAATTTTTAGTTTACTTTCCTTTTCATTCTTAATATATGTTTCCCTACATCAATTGCCAAACAATAAACCAATGAAATTTATTAAATAAAATATAGCAGTGTGATCTAATGGCTAGTTACAGGTCCGGAAACCAGGGGAACCAGAAGACCCAGGTTCAAATCCCGCCAGAGCCACATACTTACTGTGTGACCTTCAGCAAGTCGCTTAACCTCTTGGTGCTTCAGTCCTCCCAGCTATAAACAAGGCAGAAACAGGACCGCACTGAAAATGAGATACTGCATCTTAGCTGTGCTCTCCTAGGTAATTTGTGTAAAAAAAGGTTGAAATAATTGTTTTCAAGGGTATGGTAATTCTGTCTTGCTTTCAAATTGACCAGAGCATCCTGAGGGCCAATTTATCACCCTTTAAAACCTTAAATCTGCCACATAGGCAAAAAACATTTTTGCTGTACTCCACCTAATTTATGAATTTAGACAGATGACAGTACTAAAACCAGCAACCCCCAATCTGTGTGGTCCACGCCACACCTCAGAGAGGACTCCAGGAAAGGGGGGCGGAGAGGGGATTCAGCTTCTAATTACTAAACAGATCTAAGGTCTAATTGAGACTGCATATAAAATTAATTAGGAAGTAACCATCCCAGAATGCATCATAATAAAATACTGACTAGCTGCCTCCTTCCCGCCTCTAACATTTTCCCAATTAGATTACAGGCTAGGCTGCTTCGGTCTTAACCAAGACAAGTCATTCTGCAGAAATGGGTGTTTTAGACTGATCTTTGATCCAAATGAACATTAAACTGAACATTGTGCTGCCCACACATTTGATAAATGACAGCTACTTTAACCCTAACAGCGGTTTGCTATGTGGGGATCCTGCTCGCTACTTACTCTGTCTAGATTATGAACCATGCAGTCTCAGCCTGAAACCTGATAATAATCAGCCTGCAGCTTGTATGAATGTGTATTAGATGTGAGACTGATAACATCCGGCCCACTGTGATTTTAAGAGTGATGTATGTCAGTCCTTGGTTATGTGCCCTGCCTCCTCCAGGCTATGTCCATACAACTATGGCGACAGAAGAAATCAATTTCTACCCCTTGGGCACTTCTTGCAGTGCCTCCGACTTGTAACCCTGGACAGTTTTTCTGCATATAAGCTCTTCTAGTAAACTAAACAACTCTCCTTCCTCTCTCCTGCTGTCCCTTTCCCTTCCTCTCTTCCCTCTCCCTCTCATAACCCACTCTCCCTCCCTCTTTGCCCCCCCCCCATTCTCCGTTATCTACTCGACCACTACAGTAATCTCAGCTCAGCACTAAAAGCCAATTGAGCAAATTACATTTCCTGTAGATGATGGACTGCACAATGCTCTGGAGAATAGCTTGCATTATGCTCCAATTATGAGCTGCCTAAATAAATAGTGAAACACAAACCAAAGAATCAAATGCTGCTGAATCCAAAATCTAGCTGCAACTCCCATCCCACCCATCTCGGCTCAGTCCAGAAAACACATAGCAGTGCCTGTATAGTGCAGTGGTTTAAGGCTCTGAGCTGCAAACCTGGAAACCTGGGCTTGAATCCCACAGCCCCTACCTGCACACTGTGTGACCCTGAGCAAGTCACTTAACTTCCTTGTGCTCCCAGATTGCACCTGGAAACAAGCTTTCAGCTTAGTGCGTCTCTCCTGGTAAAAAACAAAGATTCCAGAACAAAATCTTATTGCTGAATGCAGCATTAGGTTTGTTGGATACATATTAATGCTCAACAGTCAGTGCTGGAATTACAGGGGGACTTGCCAGGGCTCACCCCCAGCTCTGAAGATAGGCCTAGTAGCTCATGCATCACTGCCATTAACTTATAATGGGAAAGGGGGGAGAACTCAGTTTAATGATAGGGCCCTTATGGGCTCCTCTAGCTCCCAAAGCTCTTCAGGTGCAGCTCCAACACTGGGGCAACCTCTCACACATCCCCTGATGTAAAATGAGTTTCCAATCCCCCGTGGTTGCACTGACTGGCAGGTGTTATAAGGGAACCTGAGCAACCTGTTGGGATGCTGCATCACCACACACTGTTGGTTCTTTATGACTAGGATTCATGGCTGGCTGAACATGGATCTGGCTGGTGAAAGCATGGGGCGGATTTCATAAGAAGCGGCAGTACATGACTTACATTGCACTACAGCACAACTGTGTATTCTGATCAGCAAATTAGCTAACTAAGGTGTGTCAGTCTGCAGCAGGATCACTTTTCGGGGAAGTAATGTCATGCAAGCAGCCAAAATGGGTATGTACAAAAGGGTGTTTCATGCATGAAAGCCAGTGCCAAAATGCCAAAAGTGTGGCACTTTGATGTAAAGTCCCCAAATGATTTTGGTATATAAAATAATCCTTCATAATGCTTTCAGGCTATATTAAAGGGGAACAGGCAGTACTAAAAAATCAAGTGTGGGGCTGGTCCCAATTTGAAGTTTGTGTGCAAAATTTTATTTTATTTTTTTTACACTTACTATTTACATTAGCATACTAGATCTTGCTGATTTCCAAGCTGACATTTGCTGTTACCAGTAATACCAGAATCCCCTGCATGTCAGAGCTGAGCTGCCACAGTAAAAGATCCAATAGCCTGTTAGAGGTTTAACAAGCTCAGTTCATTTGTTTGCTGGCCCTGCTGTACTGTCGGGGCGAAGTACAGTCACAGAGGACTGTACTACACCCCAGGAGAACAGTGGGACAGGCAAACATCTGATTGGAGCTTATAAAAGCACTAACATGCACAGCAGGCTGCTGAATATGTGTTTACGTTTATTTATTTATGTAGAATTGTGTACGCCAGAATAGCCTAATTCAGCCACAGCAACTATTTCACAAGAGGGTCCCGAGGAGAAGTGGGGGGAACTACTGCAGCAGACTGGTTACAGTCTAGATTAGTGATAAAAAGTTACAGCATAATATGTGTATATAAAGTAATGCCCGGGGAAGTGTGTGTAATAAGAATTTTTACGCAGACCCAAGGCATGCGAAGCCTCATAAACCCCGAGAGTGAAGCTCGAGAGGTTTATCAGGGCATTGCACATCAAGCGTGTGCATAAAATCTGAGTTTACACACACTTCCCCATTTTTTTTTTTTATATACAATTTTTGCGTTTTCTCCCGTGCCCGGGATCCCGGCAGACACTCGCACATGGAGGTGCATGTGCATGCCGGGTACCAGCTCAGCCCCTTATGCCCCACTCCTGACAACTGCCTGTTGCCCCCTCTGCTTCCCATCAGACCCCCACCCGATGGGAGCGGAACTACTGGAGGGTGCAGGCAATCTCTCCTGGGAGAGGACAGCTGCCTTTCAGCTGCTCAATCCTGCTCCCTCCCCTCCATGCTGGCTCCCCGACAACATACTAACATACTAAAATGCCAGCAGAATAGGCCTAATGGTCTTTCGTGTCTGCTCGTTTGGTCAGCCCCCACCCTGGGAGCTGACCTTGCTGCCCCCCTCGGCCTCTCTGGCTTCTCCCTTCCCAGTTCCGGATATTCTCGCTGCACTGGATTTTGCTTCCAGAACCTTCCCCTGTACCTGACCCACCCCCTCTTGAACCCCTCCACTGTCTCGGCCTCTACCAGTCCCCTGGGCAGCGATTCCATGGCTCCACCACTCCTCTCAGTGAAGTAGCACCTCCTCCTTTCTCCCCTGAATCTCCCCCCTCCAGCTTCCACCCATGCCCTCTAGTTGCAACCCCTTCCTTCGAAGCACCCTGACTGCTCCTCCCCTATTTACCCCCTTCATGTACCTGAAGACCTCTATCATGTCCCCCCGGTCCCTTCTCTCTTCCAATGTGTACATATTTAGCTCTTCAAGCCTCTCCCTGTAGGTTCTGTCCCCCAAGTCCCAAATCATTTTGGTTGCCCTCTTCTGGACCCTCTCCAGGAGTTCAATGGCCCTCTTTAAGTGTGGCCTCCAAAACTGCATGCAGTACTCGAGGTGCAGCCTCACCAAGCAGTTATACAGGGGGAGTATCACTTTCCTCCTTCTGGAGGTGATCCCCCTAGCGATGCATCCCAGCATCCTGTTGGCCTTGGCTGCTGCCCTCCTACAAGTCTCCGAGTTGGTCATCTTGACATCCACCACCACCACTCCCAGGTCCCTCTCACCCTCTCAGCCATCGAGACTTGTAGTATTTCCCCACCAGGGTGTACACTTGGCCCGGGCTTTCTGGCCCCCAGGTGCAGTGCCTTGCATTTCCCTGCATTGAACCTCAGCTTCCACTTTCTAGACCATCTTTCTAGAGCCTCCAGATCTCCCTGTAGGGCCACCTTCCCCTACCCTCCTCCCCATCCACCACTGCCCCCAGTTTTGAGTCATCTGCAAAGAGACTCATCTCACTCCTGATACCTGTCCTTATGTCAGAGACATAGGCGTTGAACAGGAGGGGCCCAAGGACTGATCCCTGCGGAGGAGACAGTAAGAAGGAGGAGACAACCCGAGGTCATTCCCGAACCCGGGTCGCCAGCGCAACACGAGGTAAGGCATCCAATGCCTCAGCCCTCAGCACCACCGGGCCAGCCTATGTTTTATTTTTTATAACTGGTTGCTTTGATTTTTCTGTCGGACAGGTACTCGTTGAACAGCCTAACATCGGTCTCGGTTTTTCTTAGTGTTTCTGTTTTCTTGCTGCTCTATGAATTTGTCTTTCTAGGTCACTAGGTTGCTGAAATGGTGATGAATGTGCCATATTTCGGATGGATTGACAGATGTTAGTAGACGACTGGTTATTTTTCATTTCTGTGAGAAATGTGTCTTTCTTCAGCTGCACGTAAGTTAGATTCCTGCTCAGGGGTTTCAGTGAGGCTAGTGCAATCAAGATGACGGCGCAAGGAACCAGCAGTGCTAGCACGAGTGATTTTAGAATTTTTGCAAAAGGTGCTTAATCAAACTCCGTTATTTATGGATGATTATACAAGGCAGTGTATAATCAAACTCTGTTATACATGGCCGTGTATAACAGAGTTTGACAGCTTCTGCCCATACTTGATAATCATCACTAACCAGTTATTATAAACATTATAAACATGATCCTAGTTACAGCATGGAAGTGCCACAGGAGAAGTAATACGTATGATATGTGCATGTAATGACGGTATGAGCTGGTTAAGTAGCTGCATGGGTAATGAGGGTGAGTACACATGACTGCAGAGATGTCCACGTGCCCAATATATGTGTGGTTACCCTTTAATACACCATACTCTCTCCAGCATTTTCCAGAATATCCTTTATCATATTTTCCTAATATAACCAGTGTCAACGAAAAAAAGAAATAATCTAGCACAAGAGGTGCTATTGAACATCACTGCCAAGCAGGTAAGTTTTAGTGTCAGCTCTGCAACTCTACATTACTAAACAAACTTTTATTTGAAAGCAAGAATTACAATGTTATCTCATCTTGCAGTGCAACATTTTCTGAGCAATTTGATGCTGAACTTGCTATGGTTTGGCTGAAGCAGGCAACAGGAGGAGGCTCGAAAAGTCAGTAACGACTATCAGGGTGTCAAAATTGCAGCCTTACCTGCACAATCGCTTAGGATGGGGACTGATCCAGCCTGGTGGTTCTTAGTTCTTTCAATGCAGGCTATCAACGCAAAGACAGACTAACTTAAAAAGAATGGGTGACCAGGATGTTAAAGTCGCAACAAAATCAGCAGCACCAGCAGAGACCCATGCAACTCATGTCTTGATGGCCATGAGACATTAAACCGAGGTCCCATCTGCCTGGATTGGTGGTAGTTGAGGTGGATGCTAAAGATCCCATGGCACTTATCGAAAAGAGTAGGGGAATTTCCCCGGTGTCCTGGACAAATTTCCCTCATTCACTTAAAAAAAAATAAATAAATAAAAAATACCACCAACAGTTTCATCTGGTTCAAGGTCAGTTGGCATTCATCTGTATCCCCCTCCCCCAGGTCGTGCCTGAAAATAGGCAGGATTTGTCTAGTGCACTTACCCGGTCAACAAAAACTAAATAAAACTAAATAAAAACTGGTCCAAGAAAAGGTACAATTGCATTGCTGGTTAAAAGCCCTAGAGAACTCAAACAGGGCATCTAATACTCGGTTGGTAGGCCTACCAGAGGGGAGTGAGAGGCTTAGACTTCTACAGTTTTCCACAACTGGCTACTGGAGGCATTGCATCTTAACACTGAGTGAAGTGACCCCAAAGTTTCAGGGGATGTACTGGATTTCTTCCAGACTGGCAGGGCCCAGGGAGACTTGCCAAGTACAATACTGCTGATCATATCAGGGGTCTCAGCTCAAGATCAGCTGTTAAATGACCCCTGAGATTCACAGCAGCTGAATTATGGACACAACCCTAATATTCTTCAACTGAACCTACCTCTGACTGGAAGCTGCAATACTGAACATAGGATTTGCAAGAAAGCGAGTTGTGCTCACAACAGAGGGAGGTGAACCTTACAATTGTCTTTGGTTTGTAGCAGATATTCTGCAGGTGGAGGCTACTTCTAACGGAAAGGTGAAATAAGGAACTTAGAATTATCAGGAAAATACAGTCTTTCAAGCAATAGAAGGAGGTGGATCTAGCTTTACGTTTGTTACAATTCTTAAGATTTTCAGTGCAGGAAGAGTTTAAAGCACAGCTGACTTATTTTGGGGCTGACTGCTTTCAGAGCACAAACCACCAGGCTGTTTTGAGGCTGGGGAGGTTTACCTGTGTCTGACTTGGATGTCTGGATTTTTCTCTGTTTGATTAGCAAGGTATTTTCTCTGTCAAATTGTTGTGTAGGGCATCTTGCTGACAGGAAGGCACTCATCGCAGCGGTGGGTCAGAGCTCTTAGCTGATTGTTTTGTGAGGGCACAGTTTAGGCCCAACCCTTCCCACCCCTCACCCCACCCACCCCTGGAAAATAGTTCCTTTATACCTGGGGTTCTGACATCATTTCCTCAAGAATGCAAGGTGCATATCATTGTCATATCCTCTCTAGCACACTGTACTGACAATATAAGCATACACATTATATAATATATATATTTCTATATAACAAACCAATCACACACACAAACACACACACAAAAAAAAAGTAGATAAACATGTGGGGAGTAGTGCAATGTAATGGCTATGGGGCAGCAGTCTTCCGGGAGTCTTTCTGGAGGCTGAGATACTACCCTATTTGCAGACAACTCTCTGCCCTGAGGGAGGAAGTTGCCCGTCTTCAGGCCACACTGGACAGTAGTAAGAGAACCTTCCCCCAGGCCACACTGGACAGTAGGAAGGGAACCTCCCCCATCCAGGGAGTACCAGAGCCGCCACCACTACCTCAGAGGTTGCGAAGAAAGCACAGCAGTTGGACCACAGTGGGCTCAGGGAGGGTGAGGATGGTGGAACAGAGGCACACTCAGTCAGTTGTTCCACTCACAACTGCACCATTCTGGGGGCATAGCTCCCCATGGATGCACCCGCAGAGGAGACTAAGGAGGCTGAGGACAACTGTCACAAGGAGGCCCACAGGAAGGAGGCAGAGGACACCACAAGGAAAGGAAGCAGCCCTGGTGGGGACTCAATATTAGGGGACAGAACTGGGGAGCAGGGAAAACTGAGTAAGGTGCCTGCCTGGTGCCATGGCTTGAGGGACAGGAAGCACATCCTCAGGATCATAAGAACAGCTGCACGGGAGTCTGAGCTGGACGTCATTGTCCACCTAGGGACAAATGACTTGGCTCAACATGAGATTAGAGCAGTGCAGAAGGACTTTGTAGAATTGGGGAGGGGCCTAAGACAAGTAGCACACACAGTATCCTTCTCAGAGGTGCTGCCTGTCAGTGGCATGAGTGAGGCGAGGGTACTTTGCACCATGCAGTTTCATGAATGGTTGAAAAAATGGTGTGGAGCACAGGGGTTTGGCTTCATTGGGGACTGGGGTTCCACCTGGAGGGACACCCACCTATACTGGCAGGATGGTCTGCATCTGTCCAGGAAGGGAACAAGTCTTTTCAGCAATCGGTTTAAATGCTTCATTGGCAAGCTTTTAAACTAGTCAAGGGGGAAGGCACTGATAAGCAGCAGGAAAATCCCAGCTTCCCTACAAAACCGGTACTAAATGAGAAAACACCCCAGGTAGAAAGGTCAATGGGGATGCTGCAACAGAATGTAAAGCCATCAAAATGGAGAGCAATGAGTACCAATGCCCGAGTCTGAGTAACAAGCTTCCTGAATTAGTGGCCTTGATGGAGGAGGAACATCTGGATATCGTGGCAGTCACAGAAACATGGTACACACAAAACCATGACTGGGACGTAAACATACCAGGATACACTATCTACAGGAGGGACAGGGAGGGTAAAGAGGAGGAGGAGTAGTTTAATATAAGGGAAGGAATCAAAGCAACAGAACAAAAGGGAAAACAGGGAGGAGAAGAAGCACTGTGGGTAAATTTGGAGACCGCAATGGCACCACAATCCGCATAGGGGTTAGATGCAGACCCCTTCTCAGGAGAAATGGACAAGAAAATGATAGAAAGTATACTCAGAATGGCAGAAAAGGGAGATATTGCTGATGGGTGATCTGAATATGCCAGATGTTAACTGGAGTGCAATTGCAGCAGCCACTTCAAGAGTGGGGTTATTCTAGATGCCCAGGGGCATGCCTTAGACAACTAGTTTTGGAGCCCACTGAGAGGGAGCAATCTTAGACCTGGTTCTCTCAAATGCAGATGAAGAGAGGATCACAGATGCAGAAGTGGGTAGCCATCTGGGAACTAGCGACCATCGAACAGTATGGTTCACAATAAACACAGCAATAGAGTCAAGCCATACAAAGGCAAAAAGTACTGGACTTTAGGAGGGCTGACTTGCTAAATGGGTGAGTGCCTACAGGAATGCACTAGCAAATGGGCAGGAAGGAGGGTGAAGAACAATGGGAGTAATAAAACTGCCATCACAGAGGTAACAAGCCTTTGTGTGAAGCAAATAAACAAAACGAAATGATGTAAGAAACCACTATGGTTCTCAAAGGAAGTGGCAGTGAAGGTTCAAGAGAAAAGAAAGCATTCAGGAAGTACAAGGAATCACAGAAGGAGCAGGACAGAGAACTGTATCAGTTAAAGCAAAAGGAAGCTGGGAAGGCAGTCAGAACAGCAAAGGCCCAAACCGAGGAAAAGATAGCCAACTCCGTTAAGAAGGGGGATAAAACCTTTACAGGTACATCAGGAGCAAAGGAAGACCAAGGAGGATAGTGAGGCTTAATAAAGGGAGGGAGGTGGGCAGAGGGTGACTGTGAAAAGGCAGAGATACTAAACAAATATTTTTGCTCAGTATTTACAAAGGAAGAGGGAGGTACCTAAAACAAACAGTAAAACACTCTGGATATAGAAGTTGATACCAGCCCATTCACAGAAGAAAGAGTTCTGAAAGAACTCTTAAAACTGAAGGTGGACAAAGCCATGGGGCCTGATGGGATTCATCCCAGAATTCTAAAAGAACTAAGGATAGAACTAGTGACACCACTGACTACCCTCTTTAACTAATCATGGGAGGATGGGGTGGTACCCGAGGACTGGAGGAGGGCAGATGTGATTCCCCTTCACAAAAGTGGGAGCAAGGCAGAAGCAGGAAACTACAGTTTAACCTCAGTGGTAGGGAAAATGATGGAATCACTTCTGAAGGAAAGAATTGTCGAGTATCTAGAGGCCAGAGGGGCACAGGACCCAAGGCAGCATGGATTCACAGTGGGAAGGTCATGCCAGACAAATCTGATAGATTTCTTTGACTGGGTGACCAAAGTAGTAGATCAGGGAGGGGCTGTGGACATGGCCTACCTAGACTTTAGCAAGGCATTTGACACAGTCCCACAAAAATTAATATACAAGTTAGCCAGCCTGGGAGTGGGTCCCAAGATGACAGCCTGGGTAAAGAATTGGCTGGAGAATAGGACACAGAGAGTAATAGTAAATGGAGTCCATTCTGAAGAAAGGGGGTTACTAGTGGGGTACCGCAGGGTTCAGTATTAGGACCGGTCCTCTTCAATGTCTTTATAAGCGACATTGCGGAGGGACTGGAAGGAAAAGTATGTCTCTTTGTAGATGACACAAAGATCTGCAACAGAGTTGATGCACAAGGTGGGGTGGAAAGGATGAGAAGGGACTTGGGAAGGTTAGTGGAATGGTCAAATGTATGGCAGCTTAGATTCAATGCTAAGAAGTGCAAGGTAATGCACCTAGGAAACAAAAACCCAGGGGAAGAGTACACAATGGGGGGTGAGATACTAACAACAACAAAAATGGAAAGGGACCTGGGGGTAGTCATATCAGATGACCTAAAGGTGGGCAAGCAATGTGAGAGGGCAGCAAGGAGGGCTGGGGGGATACTGGGATGCATAGGGAGAGGCATCACCAGTAGAAAACAGGAAGTTATTATCCTCTGTACAGACAGCTGGTGAGACCCCATCTGGAGTACTGCGTGCAGTTCTGGAGACCCAATCTCCATAAAGACATAGACAGGATGGAAGCTGTCCAGAGGAGGCAACTAAAATGGTGCAGGGTCTGCACGGAAGACATATGAAGAGAGACTTAAGGAGTTTAATATGTATAGCCTTGAGGAAAGGAGAGAGGGACATGATAGAAACTTGCAAGTACCTCAAGGGAATCAACAAAGTCCAAGAGGGTAGCATCTTTCAAAAAGAGGTGTGCAAGAACAAGTGGGCACAATTTGAAGATGGGCGGCTCAGAGGTAACTTAAGAAGTATTTTTCACAGAGAGGTTGTGGATGCATGGAACGGCCTTCCGGAGGAGGTTGTGGAGTCAAAACAGTGGTGGAATTCAAGCATGCATGGGACAGTCATAAGGCAATTCTAGGGGTTGGGGGTAGGAAGAAGTAGGCTGCTGGTTAACTAGGATTTGCAGCTTATCCATTAGGTAGGGAAATGGGCAGACTGGATGGGCCAAGCGGTCCTTATCTGCCGTCAAATTCTATGTTTCTGTGTTTCATGTGTTCACAGACTTCTCCTTCGTTACCTGGGCTTATTGCAAAAATCTGACAGGGCCCTGGCAAAGCTGAAGAGTTCTGGTGTGGTTCACTCCCTCTTGATGCCGGCTTGATTGTGGATCTGTTGCAGAAGACACATATACTAACCCAGTGGAGGCTGCAATGCAGGTTAAGCAAATCGCAAAGTAATTTGAACAGCAGGTAGCTCCAGAAGAGCTGGACTCTGCTAATGAGATGAATAAAGAGAGACCAAGCAAATTTTCATGTGATTCAATCAAGCAAGAATCAGACACTTTCAACTGGAACATAGACTTTGACGGCTGATAAGGACCGCTTGGCCCACCTAGTCTGCCCATTTCCCTACCTAGAGGATAAGCTGCAGATCCTATTTAACCAACAGTCTATTTCTTCCTACTCCCCACAAAAATTGCCTTATGTCTGTCCCATGCATTCTTGAATTCTCCCACAGTTTTAGACCCCACAACCTCCTCAGGAAGGCTGTTTCATGCGTCCACCACCCTCTCTGTGAAAAATACTTCCTCACATTGCCCCTGAGCCGTCCCCTCTATCTTCAAATTATGTTCCTTGTTCTTGCACATCTCTTTTCTGAAAGATGCTACCCTCTTGGACTTTGTTGATTCCACTGAGGTACTTAAACGTTTCTATCATGCCCCCCTCCTTTCAGTCTTCCAGTCCTCAGGTACACCATCCTCCCATGATTTGTTAAAAAGGGTAGTCAGTGGTATCACTAGTTCTCTGCTTAATTCTTTTAGAATTCTGGGGTGAATTTCATCTGGCCCCACTGCTTTGTCCACCTTCAGTTTTAGGAGTTCTTTCAGAACCCTTTCTTCTGTGAAAGGACTGGGATCGACCCCCCTCTCCAGAGTGCTTCTGTTAATTGGATTAGGCACCTCCCCCACTTCCTCTTTTGTGAATACTGAACAGAAGTATTCATTCAGTATCCCTGCTCTTTCACTGTCACTCTCTGCCCACCCACCATCCATTCTATTCAGCCTCACTATCCCTCCTTTGTCTTTTCACGCCCCTGATATACCCATAAAAGGTTTTGTCCCCCTTCTTAACCGAGTTAGCTATCTTTTCCTCAGTTTGTGCCTTTGCTATTCTGACTACCCTCCCTGTTTCCTTCTGCCTTAACTGGTACAGTTCTCTGTCCTGCTCCTTCTGTGTTTTCTTATACTTCCTAAATGCTATCTTTTTCTCCCTAACCTTCACCACTACCTCTTTTGAGAACCATAGTGGCTTTTTCTTTCATTTTGATTTGTTTATTTGCTTCACACAAAGGCTTGTTGCCTCTGTGATGGCAGTTTTGATATTTCCCTTTGTTGCTCCACCCTCCTTCTAGCCTGTTTGCCAGTGCTTTCTAAGGCACTCTCCATCTTGCCAAAGTCAGCCCTCCTGAAGTCCAGAACCCTCACTTTGTATGGCTTGACTCTGTAGCTGAGTTTATCGTGAACCACACTGTTGGTGGTCACTTGTTCCCAAATGGCTACCCACTCTAGATCTGAGATCCTCTCACTCTCCCATTTGAGAGTACGAGGTCTAAGATTGTTCCCTCACGAGTAGGTTCCAAAACTAGCTGTCTGAGGCATGCCACCTGAAGGGCATCAAGAATGGCCCTGCTTTTGGATGTGGCTGCCGCAAAGGTGCTCCAGTTAACATCTGGCATATTAAGGTCCCCCACCAACAGTATCTCCCCTTTCTCTGCCATCCTAAGTATGCCTTCTATCATATTCTTGTCCATTCCCTCCCCCTAACATGGGGGTCTATATATAACCCCTATGCGGATTGTGGTGCCATTTCCAGTCTCTAAGGTGACCCACAGTGCCTCCTCTCCTCCCTGTTTACTCTTTTGTTCAGTTGCTTTTATCCCTTCCCTTACACAGAGAGCTACTCCCCCCCCCTCCCTGTCTCTCCTGTAGGTTGTGTACCCTGGTATGTTAACATCCCAGTCATGGTTCTTTGTTTACCAAGTTTCTTTGATGCTACGATATCCAGGCATCCCTCTTCCATCACGGCCACCAGTTCAGGGAGCTTGTTGCCCAGACTACGGGCACTGGTACTCATTATTCTCCATTTCTTGGTGGCCTCACTCCTTTTTGCCCCATTCCTGTCCTTATTACATTTGTCACTTTCTCCATTTACCCTGCGCTTCTCCCTATTGACATCTCTATGTTGGTGTCTACCTCACTTAGTACCCTGATATTTTGGGGGGAGCTGGGATTTCCCTGCTCCTTTCCAGTGCCTCCCCCCTTGGCTAGTTTAAATGCTTGTCAATGAAGTATTTAAACCTATCACCTAGGATCCTGGTTCCCCTCCTGGACCGATGCAGACCATCATGCCAGTATAGGCCTGCATCCCTCCAGGTGGACCCCCAGTCCCCAATGAAGCCAAACCCCTGAGCTCTGCACCAGTTTTTCAACCACTGATGAATCCCATGGTGTGGAGCACCCTAGCCTCACTCGTGTTATAGACAAGCAGCACCTCAGAGAAGGTTACCGTGTGTGCTATTTGTCTAAGGTCCCTCCCCATCTCCACAAATGCTTCTTGCACTGCTCTGATCCCTATCTTAGCCAAGTCAAGTGGAGTCAAGTACTTGTGAATAATTACATCATGGTTTATCAATTGAGATTTTCTTTTTGGGGTTTCTTGAACTTTTAATTTTAAAAATGCAATTATTTTTTGAAACTGGACTTTGGAGGACTTCACTAAAGATGGTGGATACCACGAAGTAGCAAGACCTCACGTACTTGAATAAGAACCTTATGAGTATTTTTATTTCCTAGCGGCAGAAAGGATCGGACTACTAAATCTTATTTAGTTGTTACAATGTACATGATTTCTTTATACTTCTATACTGTGTATATTTAACCTTATAAGTCTGCATCTGCCTTCTTCAGGGCTTACTTCTCTTCATTTCCATCCTGGTTTGCCCCACGGGGGTGGGTCTTG
Organism: Neoceratodus forsteri; assembly: GCA_016271365.2. Classification (NCBI taxonomy): domain Eukaryota; kingdom Metazoa; phylum Chordata; order Ceratodontiformes; family Ceratodontidae; genus Neoceratodus; species Neoceratodus forsteri. The sequence goes on along the minus strand of CM057450.1, from coordinate 491,967,447 downwards.
GCCCCCTGACAGAGACTTGGTCAGAGGCCCATTGGAAAGAGTGCTGCAGTCAGTAGTGAGGGGACTACAGTGAGGGGTGGATGCCCTCCTGCAGAGATCAGGGCTTTTCTCTTTTTCTGTTGCCACAACCCCTAGGACCTCAAGAAATGCCCCTGACGCATACACATGCTATTCTGTGCACTGTGTGTTGGAGCACACTGGTGTCCTCCTGCCCATATCCTTTCTCAAACTGCACCACCATCTGGGGTCACCGTGGCGGCAGTAATGCAGTGGAGACTGAACTCCCCCCCCCCCAACATGGTGAGCGTCCTCTGGGATGCTCCGCTCACCTTCCGCGGCTGACCCTCTGATGACTCAGGCTTGCTCCAGAACCCATGTCGTCAGTGTCATGAAGGACAGCACTACTACTGCGCCGGGGGGGCTCTAGTTGCTTTCATATTCTTATAAGCAGCGTAGATGATATGAATCATGCCCCATCCTCGTGTGAATCTTTTATCCCCAAATCAGTAAAGCTGGCTAGTGTTTTTTCTTGCTGGTAATTTCTATAGACCCATTTGTTACCAATTAAAGTGCGGGAGTTTCAGTAGGGTATTTCATATGAGTACTAATATTCTGCAGATGCTAGGGCGATTATGCTAAAATTATTCCACTTGATTCATGTTCGGACTTGGACCACATCAACTTTATAGTTGACTTTCAATATCCAGGTGCTGATAACATCATTATATACTTGAAAGATCACTTCACTCTCGCAGAGTGCAGCTATCTTTGAACAAATGTATATGTTTCAGTAATGCATGTAGAACCCCCAATTCAAAAGTCAGTAAGATTAGACTGCCTATTCTTATCCTCTGGATGAATCCTGTGCATTTTTTCAGACTGTATGGTCTGTTATGAGATGGATTACTGCTGTATTAAGTTTTTTAAAACAATAAAATATAAGATAAAAAAAAACACAATCTAGCAGAAATTTTCCTAAATAACCGTCTCCACATATCCAGGTCTTGTTGCATGATGCACGGTAGTCCAGATTGGTTTCCTCTCTAAATTAGGGGGCAGATTAAATTCCATTTCCTAGGCTGGCTTGATGGTACCTGTATGTTCTACTGTCGCGTGGGAGACCTGACTTTAATAATTCAGGACAAGTTCCATTCGGACTGGCAGGTACTCCAAACATGTTGCGGAAGCGACATGCCGCAGTCCTGCTGGGGTGATGGTGGTGAGCACCCGCAGTGCCAGACCCCCATGCTGGTGCAGTGGCATCTCCTTTTACTCCTGAGTTCCAAATCCTAAGTCATTCTTGGGTGTGTGCATGTCACTTTAAATGTGGGTTGGGAGCATCGTGGCCAGGATGGGGGGGCTTGGCTTCCAAAGTGTGAGATGGGAGCTGGTTTATGAGGTTTCCACTGGGGAGAACTCCAACTGCATTAATGCAACCTCAGGCCCTGACCTCCTGCCTGCTGAATGGAAGTGGATTCAGTTCACTGGTCACCTCCCTGCCACAGCCTTGTCATGGTACGGTAAACTGAGGTGGTCTGTCTGGTGAGTTCAGGAACCACAGGATCAAAAGGCAAATGTTATGTGCGGAGGTGCAATTGGGAGGGGGCAAATTATCTTTGTCATTTCAGATGGACACCCATAGATTCAGACTTGGATAATTTTTGTACTGGATGCCATGACCCTCTCCCCAGGGCTACCTTATTTATTTATTTAGTTTTTGTTGACCGGGTAAGTGCACTAGACAAATCCTGCCTATTTTCAGGCACGACCCAGGGGAGAAAAGAAAGGCCTCGGACGTAATGGTGTTTTACTAGTGAAACAAAGCAAAGCAAATCAATAAATGAATGATTTTAAAATCAGGTGTCTTGTACATTCCCTTTATTTCTCTCATTTCTATAACTAGGTTTCCAAAAGAATCATTGAGTTCCTTTTCAGTACATTTTCGCAGTCACACAAAAAAAAAAAAGTCTCTTATCTGGAAATATCTATTTCTGACTTCTTCTGCCAAAATTATGCCTTACTCTCCAGTGTAAATGATTTCCTTGAATTTTATTTCTAAAATGTGCTTCAGAAACCCCATGCACTGTTCCAAAGTCAGTACAAGGAGTTCAGGGTCCCTAAATCCTCAGTCTAGCCAAAACTCTCTCCTCCTCTCCACTGCATGAATTAAAGGGACACTGTCAATCCCCTTAAGCCTCAGAGTGTCCCTAGTTTAAAAAAACACATCTTATGACCAAGGCTCCTACTTTTCCGCAGAACACTGGGACCAAGTTCTGTGGCAAGATTACCATTTGCCACAGAACTTCTGCGGCAGTGGTTTGTAATTTCTGTAGAAGTTCTGTGGCACTAACAAACTACCACATCACAGTGTCATCTTGTCATCCTGACTTCAGTTCCATGGCACTGGTTATAGTAATCAGGATCGGGGAAAGCACAATAACACAAGTTCAAAAAATAACAGATTTATAGAAATAACTGTATGCCTAAAAAAAGCAAAAAAAAAATATCTATCCCTTAAGGTCCTAGCCTATTGCATAAATGAAATACACGGAGGGGACCTTATATATTCCTATACTCATGCTGTCTATACCACTCATGAGGGCCCCACTGTGCATCACTTATATATTTATATGCAATCTATAACATATATACAAATGTGTGTGTGTATATATATATATATACACACATAGATACATACACACACACACACACACGTATATAGTGAGAGAATGCTACTGTATGTGTATATATATTATTTTTTTAAATTTCCATGAACTTGTATCCTCATTCATACATGTTCCTTTGGAAATGGAATAAACAGAACAGAGGAGATATTGCAAAACTCATCTGTCATGCCAGCCTGCTTCCCCTGACACACTACGTAACACCATCAGGCCATGACATGCATGTGAACCCATTGTGAGATAAAGCTCTCCAGCCCATCACAATGTGCCCCCTGTGTGACAGAATACTGCGCCATACCTTCCCAGGCTCAGAGCAGTGATGTGTTCCCCCAATCTTTGTGCTACCCAGGCAGCTCCCAGAGCTCATCTCTGAACCTGAGTTGCTGGCACAGGAACGCAACATGCAACCCTCTGGCCCAAGAGTTGGCCCTGCACACAACATTTCTCCATAACTTTTAGGTGATTCTTTCAACCAATGGCAATATGTAATCAATAACTCTGTCAAAAATGTGTAAAGCGCAGTTATTTATGTAACCGATCTGTTCTTTCAACAGGTCTACACATTATTATATTCCACTTTTCTGGGCATAACCACTATATTTTTCTTAACAACAGGGTAGTTCATTTTACCAGTTGTTCATTTCAGATGGCAAGTCTATACTTTAAAGGCAAAAAATAAGTTTGCACAAAGTAAGGTATGGACTTAACAGGTCCATGCTATTGTCAAGGTTTTGTTTAAGTTGGCCCTAGTGTAATAAGGTAAGCCTGAAAATTGTATTAGGCTGTAGCGCAGGTTGAGGAAATATCACCATGCATGATGTGCTGTGCCACCATTTATGGTAGTGGGAGCTGTGATAGAGAAGTGATTATTCATTTCTGTGGAATGCAGCCATTTCATTAGCTAATGTATGATGTTATAGCATTGATAGCATCACATTCTGAGCATAGAGGGGTTGTGGATATAAAAGAGAGGAAGGGAACTAGATTTTATGGTTAAACAGAAATATTAATAAAGAATCACCAAGAACAGTGAATTCTGCGGCACTGCAGAAGTTCAGCAGTAGGTTGCAAGTTCTGCACAAAATTCTGCAGCTGCAGAACTCTAGGGGCCTTGCTTATGACAGTTCACATTCTGTAGAGACAGCTGATGTAGCTGGTTGTTTGATTCTGGTTCTTTTTTTATGTTGGCACCCTTACGCAGCCAACATCTTGCAGCAGTGCAGATTCGGAGGCGCGGTCACTGTTGGGCAAATGCAGGGCACGCACCAGTTGGTGCGTCCCACATTCCCCAATCAGCCAGCAACAGGGGCCGACACCCTGCCTAGCTAATGAGGCGAAGACATCAGACAAAAGGTCCGCTGCAATGAGAGCGAAACTCTCATGCAGCGTGACCACAACACGCCTCCCCCCTACGTGCAGGCAACATGGGGGCAGTGACTGCTGCTGTTGCCTGTCAACACCCCCGTTTATTGTGTGCCGACGGAGGTGCCCAGTCCCCGTTGGCATCATGTAACCCCTCCTTTTTTTGATTGCCGAGGGGGTGCCCAATCCCCTCGACATCATGCACCCCCCCAACAGTTTTTCTTTGCCAACAGGGCCCAGTCCCCATCGGCATGTATCCCTCCCTCCTTGAATTTTGCAGATGGAGACCCCTCCCCATCGCGCATCGCCTCCCCTTTTGCATGCCGGTGCCCAATCCCCTCGGCTCCTGCCTCCCTTTTCTTGTTTGCCAATGGGGTGCCCAATCCCCATCGGCTAAAGCACCCACCACACACACACACTCAGGTGGCACACTGGGAGCCCACCCCAGCGTGCCAAGCACCTATTAAAACAAAAATGGTCCCCGATGTCTTATTTTTTAACCTGTAAAGCCAAAAGCGGTCCTAGTACTCTTCCAACCCCTACCACAACCCGCACCCACCCACCGCGCGACACTGCCCTCCCACCCCATCATTCTCCACAGTCCGCGCAGCGATCTTCGTGGACCGGGAACACGCTCTGCACTTCTTCAAAGCTGACCGAACGAGGAAATGCCGTGTTGTAAGGACACAAGGTAGTAGTGGGAGGCTGTTTGTGTTTGTCTGGGTCTGTAGCTAAGTTTTTTGGAATTTACAAGATCTTTTGCTTGGAGTAACTACACCTTTCTTGCTCACTACATCTGTGAGGGTCTCCTGGATTGGATTTTCTGCAAAATATCACCACAAGGTATTTGCATTTTCAATTTAAAATCAACTTTTTGGAAGCTATCCCAAGCAAAACAGAAATCAAGCAACTAGGTCTGACAAACTCCAGTGACTCTGGGTCCTGCTCAAATCCACATTTTTATCTGGCTTGCTCCTAAGGGATCTATTTGTGGGCTTTTATACAACCTCTTTAAATAACAAAGGAAGTACAAGGACAAAATGATTTCACATCCTGCACTTGTACTTGAGTAGGTGTGCCCCAGGCTATCAATGTAATGGGGCTGGGGAGTGCATGCCTGCAAGGTCTTGCATAGCCAAAGCCTCTTCTCAATCCCTGCCTAGCTGTGACCCTGGATGACCTCTGTCATGAGTTGAACCAATGTTGTACCAACAATCACACCATGTCCAGCAGCTGTCTGGGGGTTGCCCTCGTAACTTTTCTTGTCCTTCTTTGCCTTGACAGAATTACACTATCCACATGGAATGAGGATGGCTCAAATAAATCCAGGACCGAGCACTATAATTTTACTTTCTCCAACCTTATTGTTTATAATACAAGGATACTACAAACTAATCTTCTTCTCTACCAAAAGGGCTGTCCCTACCGTTCTCTCTATATGTTTAGGAAACTACGGAACAAGTCTGCATTATTCCATCCTTTTCTAAACGTGGGACTGTGGTTCCTTGTCATCATTGCCATTCTGCTATCTGGGGATAGAGAGACAAATCCTGGGCCACTAGATGCTTATTTCTCAGCAGATGACATACATAGTATGTCCAAACATGGGCTGTTAATTGCACACTAGAATATAAGAAGTTTGATGTGTCACTTCATGGAACTGGAGTCATGGGTCAAACTGTACAATCCTGATATCCTCTGTCTCACTGAGACCTGGCTAAAACCATCAGTTACTGACTCCCTCTGCTCCTTGCCAAATTACTCTATTATTCAAAGGGATAGGATATTGAACAAACGTGGTGTGGTGGAGTTGCTCTGTACTCCAAAAATAATCTGACTGTCTCTCTTCTCGCTATTCCGGATGCTCAATCGGTATGTGAATACTTGCATGCTACCCTTGCGTTGGGAGCCAAGGAACTGCATGTTATCTGTGCATATAACCCCCCAGCGGGAGGGATTGCGGGTCTGGAGTACCTGTTGGAAAATACCTCTCAGAATTTTTATTATAATGAGGTTGTCATCTTAGGGGACCTAAACTTAAACTGGCTTGGGGCAGCTCTCAGTTCTCTTCAATCTCTGACTCATAGCTACAACCTGCATCAGATGGTAACAGTGCCAACTAGAAGTCTGTCTTCATCACCACTAGGCACACTATTGGATTGGGTGCTGGTAAACCGGATCAAACACATCTCAGTCGCTGGTACTCTTGCTGATGCCTTAACTGACCACTCTTCTACTTTCTGCATCCTGTCCTTGGGGGCACCTCCATCTCCTCCACCACGTCTCATCACTCTCACAAACTTTGCTCACCTAGACCAAGAGGTGTTTCAGTAGGACGTCTCCAGAATTGATTGGTCGGAGATCTATCTATCACACTGTTCTCAGGATGCTCTTAACCTCTTCATCACTAAATTCCTTATGGTTCAATGTTAACATGACCCAAAGATCACCTGGAGAGTGAGGGGTAAACAAACAAGATGACTAAACAAAGACTTGCTCAAAAGTTTGCACCTTAGAGATAAACTCTGGAAGCGCTACAAAACATCAGGCCAGCAAACAGATTTCAATGCTTACCGTATGCTACGGAATTCATGTAAAAGACAAGTCAGAGCTGCTAAGAGCAAGTACTGTAAAGACCTGCTGATTAACTCGGCCAATGATCCCAGAAAATTGTGGTCACACATCAAATCCTTCCTAGGATCCTCACAGTCAACTACCCCTGGTGATATGCTGATAAATGATGTGCATTGCAATGACTCACAAACCATAGCTAATTCTTTCAACCTGCATTTCTCTGATCTCTCCCAATATACCTCTTCCTTGATCCCACTGCAGTGTCCTCCCTCCTCATCAGGAACCCATCTGGATAAGTTGGGTGTTGTCCCTGTGCCTCCTTATACTCCTCCATTCTATTTTAAGGCTGTGTCTAGAAAGGAAGTCCCGAAGCTCCTGAGGTCCATCTCTGATCATACCAGCTCTGGCTCAGATTCCCTTGAACCCTGCCTCTTGAAACTTGCAGCTCCCCTTATTGCATTACTGCTGGCCAAAATTTATACACTATCACTTTCAGGTGGAGTGGTCCCTGACCTCTGGAAAGCTACTCGGATCACACCTGTACTTAAAAAAGGAGATCCTAAAGTTGTCATGAACTACAGACCAATTGCCATACTCTCAGTACTGAGCAAAATCCTGGAGAAAATTGTCGCAACTCAGACAACTATCTACTTAAGCACAGCATGCTCTCGGATACCCAACATGGCTTCAGGAAAGGACATAGCACAACGACTGCACTCCTTAAATTCACCACAGACACTCTTTCAAAAATGGATACTGGCAATCTGACTGGGGCTGTCTTTATTGACCTCACAAAGGCTTTTGACCTTGTTGATCACACTTTGATTCTCTCCTCGCTTCGACACCTGCATTTCTCCTCCTCTTTTGTTGACTGGTATGAAAGCTACCTGACAAACAGAACTCAAGTGGTGAAATTTAATTCCTCTCTATCGAACAGTACCACCATTAACATTGGTGTATCTCAGGGCTCCATCCTAGGGACCCTCCTATTCTCTCTTTACATAAACAACATTGGAGCTGCTCTAAAATCCTGCTCTGCTATTCTATATGCTGATGATCTTGTCATCTATACAAGTTCTACTAATATAGACACTATCAACACAACCCTTTCCTCTGACTAACAATATCCAAAACTGGCTGATACGACCACAAACTGGCTGTCAACACTAGCAAAACTAAAGCTATGCTGCTTGGATCAGCCCCAAAGCTCAGACTTGCCAATGGCACTGATGTTGCAGGAGTTAGAAGGTCAATTACTGGAATGTGTGACCTCTTTCAAGTACCAAGTATCCTGCTAGATCAATCTTTGATCTAATCTTCATGTACAGTCTGTTTGCAGAGCAGTCAACTCCAAACCGGGTGTTGCATATAAGACTAGTTATATGCTCATGCCATCGACTAAAATGGCCATTGCGAGGGGGATTCTGCTCCCAACCCTAACCTATGGGGCTCCCTTATTTGGGGATGCTCATAAAACTGACCTACTCAGATGGGATATTATGTATAACAACATATGTCGCTATGCCTCTTCTGCTCCTCAGCTTAAACACCACTGTCAGCTTTATAATGATCTTGGTTGGCTCTCTCCGTTAGCTAGTAGGAAATACTACCTTGGCTCTCTTATTGATTTGATAATTCGAAATCAAACCCCTAGGTGTCTTGCAGCTATGCTTGTTCCTCAGGACACACTCCATGGTCTACGATCAGCTGATAAATCCTTTCTGAATTTGCCGAGGTGCTGCACTAGGAAAGGAACTGTTGCATTTGAGCATGCGGGTCCACAGCTGTGGAATTCCCTTCCCCTCGACATTAGACTTTCTAGCTCCCACACATGCTTTAAGAGAAAACTGCGCTCGAATCTGCTGATTGCTGATACCTGTTCCTGCTTTCACTCTACCTAATGACAGATGTCTCTGGCCATACAATAGTATTTCCTCACCTCTATATAACCCTCTTACTGCCTCAGCCTGTCCCGGCTCGCTTTCCCTGCCCATATACAATCTTGCACTGCAGGCATCTCCCTTACACTTACATACACTCATATAATCTAATTTCATGGCTTGCTCCCCTCTTCCTCACTTACCGACCTTTTCCTTAATGACACCCCCTGCTCTCAATGGTTATTTGTTCCTTTTGTATTACCTGTTTTTGTGTACCTTGTTCTGTTCATATGATATGTCACCTGATAATTTATTGTCCAAGGTCCTCTCTATTCATTGCATAGGTAGGCATCTATGAACTTATGAATGATCTACTCTGTGTGTCTCTGATATATTGTATCCACTTTAACTCATTGTATGTAAAGCGCTTTACTTTGTATGTTCTGATATATTGTATCCTCTTTAACTCATTGTATGTAAAGCACTTATAATTTGTAATCCTGTTAAGTTTCTGCATGTTTGTACTCTCCCGGGTCATGCCTGAAAATAATCATTTTATGGCTAATGCACTTACCCGGTTAACAAAAGCTAAATAAATAAAATAATGGAGTAAATTGGGGTTTTTCAACTTTAATGCATATCGCGGGCATTTTTGGGAATTTTTACACAAAATTTTCAACATGGGGTTTTTGGGACCCCTCCTCATGAATTCTGGAACTGTCATTGTTAATTGGTCCCGAAAGGTGATTTCGCAGTCACTGCATGGAATCACCTTCCGGGACTGACTAAAGAGATGACAGTGCCACTGTTCATGAGGTGGGCTCTCAAAAAGCCTATGTTACAAATTTGGTGGAATAAATCCAAAAATTGGCTGTTTTACAAGCGAACGTTGCGCAGCTGCTATGCAGGCTCATAACTTCACTAATTTGCAATATTTTCATGCCAGATTTTCAACATTGTCATTTTTGTACACCTCCTTGTGAACAGTACAGCTGTCATTTTCACATCCTGGCCAAAATGTGTTTCCGCTCTTCGGCGCTAGTGCGCGATCGCTATAACCAAATCAGTGTTCAGGCCAGATTATGAAATGACAGTGACACTATTCATGAGCAGAAGTCTAAAATGCCTATGTTGAAAATTTGTTGACATTACTCCATAAAATGACTGTGTTACGAGCATGCGTTGGCAGATTGCATGCACGCTCATAACGTCGTGCATTTGTAATATTTTCACTCTGGATTTTCACCATTGGCATTTTTCTACACCTCTTGATGAACAGTACAGCTGTCATTTCACATATCCTACCCAAAATGTGTTTACGCACATCCAGCGCAGAAGAGCGCGGTCGCTGTGCAAAATTACTTTTTGGGACAGTTTGAGGAAATAACAGCAACATTGCACGTGAGCAGAGGAGCTAAAATGCCTATGTTGAAAAATTTAATGCGGAGCGTCCATAAAATGACTGTGTTACAAGCGTGCGTTGCACATTTCCCACGCACTCTTGTAACTTCGCAAATTTACAATACTTGCATGCCACATTTTCAACACTGGCATTTTTTTACACCTCCTTATGAACTGTACAGCTGTCATTTTTCACATCCTGCCCAAAATGTTTTTTCGCACTGCACTACCAAAGCCAATGCCAGCGCGACAACATTCAGCATTGACAAATGCTTGTTCTGTTAGGCAATGAAAAAAAGACTGCTCACCATACATACTGGTGTTACCACACCAAAACATGTTTGTTTACATTCCTTGATCAACTCCCACTGCATTGTTACTGGACCTAGGAACACCCTCAACACAGTCTGGCCACTCATTATTCAGTGGGAGTAAGGGAGACTATTGTAGCATGAGTGAATGCACTGTTTGGGGGTGTTTCTAATGTTCAGAAAGTATGCAATAAAAATAGATCCAGAATTCAAAACAAAGTTGTTTATAACTATAGATTAGCATGCATTTCAGTCCTACTAAGCAAAAAGGCAGATACACAAAACATCAACATCAATGGATTTTAGAGTAGATAAGTACTCCTAGAATGTGGGGTTTTAACTAGAAATAATATGAGGGGAAAAAAGGTTGACAGTGACCCTTTAAGATGCCTAATGAGTTCTTTACTGGCATTTCTTGTGCTGTCATTATCCTGCTACAGATAGGGCTGCAGTACAATACTTTCACTACAATACTGACTATTTCATTAACATTTCAGTCCCACTCCTCGGCCCAGCCAACATTATTCCAACTCCTTCAGAGCTTGGGGTGCCAGCCAACTATCTCACCTTTCTTGTCTGGCATCCAGCAAGTTAGATTCTTTAGAACACCAAATCAATACCTTCCTAACTCTGATCTGTCCATTAAAATTGTAACCAAAAGAACAAGAAAGCTTTTGTCACTTAGCTTACCACTCCTTCTGCCAAGCAAGCTCCTTTCAGGTGGTGCCAGGATCTTAATTTACTGCTAGTGTGTCTCATTCTTTGCAGCTTTCATTGGGCACAATTAGTAAGAGCAGTGAGTGTCTCTTGGGGGAATGCTGTTAATACCACTGAAGCCCACTTAGCCTTGTTACTGAACATCTTTTTTTTTAACCAAGAGAGAGACACTAAGCTGAACTTGTTTACAGGTGCAACCTGGGAGCACAAGGAAGTTAAGTGACTTGCTCAGGGCCACACAGTATGCAAGTGGATGCTGTGGGATTCAAACCCAGGTCTCCAGGTTTGCAGCTCAGAGCCTTAAACCACTGCGATATACTGCCTCCTTTAACATCTGACATCTGTTCAAATTAATTTTAGTCACATTAGCTCTGATGTTGCCCCCAATGTCACTGCCTCGAGTGGGTGCTGTGTAGGCTAACCAAGAGGAAGCCTGGCCTCTGGAATCTAGGTTATGAATTAAGGTGAAGGACATCAAGCTAACTGTCCCAGGACAAAGGCAAGACTCTTGGACGGCTCAGTGGAAGTCTTTAAAGATGAAACTGGCACAGACCATTAGCCAAATGCCGGTAGATTTTTTGCATTGGATGCTAAATTTTCCTTTAACTAGCCATGCTTACTTTTGCTGGAGGAGGTTAATACTGCAATAGGTAAACTAGTGAGGCCATTGCAATGACTATGGGGCCCATGAAGCTTTTCCCAGACATGACTCTATTGGTTAGTGGCTGCAAGACCGAATTTCAACTCTTAAGGGAACTGATGAAGTTAACAGTTTACGGTGGTTATGGGTTTAAAACTAGGGGAGGGATAAAATAAAATTCAGAACCCAAGAGCAAAAGGATACATTAGGCAGCAGAACGTTTTTGCTCAAATGATGACGATATGGAATAAGGTGCCAGAAGTGGTCACAGGATAAGTGGTCATCTTGCTGGAGAATGAGCAGACAAGACGGGGTATGGAGAGCAAGCACGGGGATGGAAATCTGATAACCCTAAATAGGAGAAGCCTGCTTGGACCAAGTGATATTTTCCGGTTCCCAAAACTAATGCTTTAATTAGCAGCCTGCAAATTCCACTTTCAATGTCTGTGTGAGTCAAGTGGATGCAGCCCTACAACAGAAACATACAACAGAGCTCCAAAGTAATAGATTGTAAACAAATATATTTTGCTGTTTTTTTACTTTAGTGTACTTTATTTCAATTCAGGCAATTGGTTACTATCGGTCCTGCCCTCTCACCAAGCCCCATCACCTGCCTCCTCCGAGACTTACCTCTTGTTCCTGAGTGCACGCTAGCTTACCCTCCGGGGCAGGGCCATGGGGGGGGTCCCCTGGATGGAGACTCAGTCAGTGATCAGGAGACAGAGTGCTCCGTCAGCAGTGTGGGGTCTGCACTGCGAGGCAGACATCCTCCTGCATCAGTCGGCGTTATTTTCCCTTTTGAGGAAGCTTCCCAATGCTGGTGCATGATGCCTGTGCACTCATGTCAGAGCATGGCAGCGTCCTGCCTCCCAGCTCATGGGCTCCACATGCACCACCACCTGTGGTCACCCAGGTGGTGGAAGAGCAGCGGAAACCTCCCTCCCTCCCTGTGGTGGACAGCATCCAGTGAGATGCTCATCTCACCTCCCAGCTGGCCCTCTGACAACTCAGGCTCGTTCCTGAACCCAGGTCATTGCCGTTGTGAGCGGTAGCGCTACCGCTGCACCAGTGGGCTGTCTCTCTCTCTCTCCCTCCATGATTTGATGTTGTGTACTCATTTGGCTTTTGCTTACTTGAATAAGCATTCATGAATGGGCCAATACCAGTCAAGGAACTTCTAGCCACATTTTCAGACCTCTGCATAGGAAGGTCTGTGCCGCAATGCCTGCACCAAATTGATTAGAAAAACTAAAGAGAATTTACTACTTCAACATTCTTGAGTTCGCCAATGGTAACCCAGTGAAAATCTGGCGAACCTTTAAACAAGTAGAGAGTGGCAAAGCTGCTCCATCACTGCCAAATAGTATACTCTCTAACAGCATCTCCATAACCGATAAAACTTCGGTTCTTGACAAGCTGAATGAACACTTAGCTACAGCCAGTCTTGCTTTTGACACCTCTTACTCAGCTTCCATCCGCCCCTCTGTTCTGCAGATGGTGGAAACCCTTTACAAACCCACCACTGCCTCCTCTTCCTTTTCACCCATTACCTACCACCAAGCTGAAGAAGTACTACTCAAACTAGATGTTAATAAAAGTGCTAGTGCTGACAATCTTGACCGACTCATTCTTAAAATTGGTTATTACTATCTTACAGCGTCAATCACTCATTTATTCAATCTGACCTTGGCAGAAGGTGTAGTACCTCATGAATGGAAAGTAGCTCACCTGCTACCCTTTTTTAAGTCAGGTGACCCCAGCGACTTAAACCGCTATAGGCCGATATCACTTCTTCCAACCCTGTCTAAGTTACTTGAAAAATTGGTTAGCCTGCTAGTCAGGGAATTTCTTGATCAACAACAGCTGGTTTGCCCCCGCAGTCTGGTTTTAGACCGCTTCATAGCACCACTTCAGCTCTACTGAAAGTCACCACTGACTGGCTTGAAGCCACGGACAACAGACTAGGCACTGGCGCAGTCTTTTTAAACCTCAGTAAGGCCTTTGATACAGTGGATCATCTTCTACTGCTAGACTGCCTTAAGGAGCACGGCTTTACTGCTTCTGCTATAGGATGGTTTAATAGCTATCCGGAGGACAGGAAACAGCAGATAAAAATTAATGGAATTTTCTCTTCGCTGCTCCCATTAATGCAAGGCATCCCCAGGGTTCTATTTTGAGACCCCTTCTTTTCTTGATTTATGTTAATAACTTAGGCCGAAATCTTGAACATTCCAAGATTAATTTATTCGCAGATGATACTGTCCTTTATACTTCAAAACCCTCTGTTACGCAAGTCTGTTCAACACTTCAATCTGATTTTAACCATTTACAGTACAATCTAATATATTCGAAACTCTTACTAAATGCTAAAAAAAAAAAAAAAAGATTATGTTCTTCTACCTGCCAAATTCTGCTCCATTTGTTGCAAATTCTAGCTTATCTACACCAATCTCTACATTATCAAGGGATATGCTTGATATAGTAGAGACATTTAAATATTTGGGGTTCTTGCTTGACTCCCAGCTATCCTTTCACTCCTCACACTGAGGCTTTGGCAAAAAAATTTACGAATGAGGCTAGGATTTTCCTTTCGAAATAAATCTCTGTTCTCCCCGGACTCCAGAAAAAGACTAGTTTAGGCTACCTTTATGGCTCTCTTGGATTACACTGATATCATTTACAATAACAGCTCAATAACAAACTTCCAAAAGTTGGACACCCTCTACAACCGAGCGATTCAATTTATAACCAATGTTAAAACCACAGCACACCACTATACACCGTACAAGGAATTAAACTGGTCATAGCTGGCTTCAAGAGGACTTTACCACTTACATGTTTGGGTGTATAAAACTCTGCTACATAAACTCCCAATATATATTACTTCCACTTTACATCGATTGCATAGCTCATATTAACTTAGGAAAATCTCATACATTTCATTACAAGTGCCAAAATGTCATACCCGCTATGGGATGAATGCCATGTCCTACATCCTTCCAACCTCCTGGAATAAACTTCAATTTAATGTAACCCCAACCCCTGCCTCTTTTGCAAAATGACACGTGGCATGCTGTTGAAGCTGACAGCAGTACCTGGTGGGGACTGGGTTCGGAGAGGATAAGGTAACTCAGCACAGTGGGGCCTAGGTTTGGCTACTCTGCACAGGGGCACCCAAGTAAATCCGAACACAGGAAGCAATAATTGTAATGTCCAGAACTAGGAATGGGATTCTACAGTGTGGCTTTTATTCACATCCAAGCTGAACAAACAAAGCATAGACAGACCCCCACAGGGCTACATTCCTGGTAATGCAGATTAGAGACAACAGAACACTTCATCACTATTTCCAGCCCTCAGGCTCTGAACCCACCAGGCACATAGCCCGGACTTGCACGCAGCTTTGGGTACACAGCCCGACTTGTACACTACTTGGGTTTTCCCCACTGGCCCAGCTCCCCACCCATGATCCCATGGTCCATTTTGGGAAATGAACCAATTATCCTGTTGTGGCTCCCCAAACCACACTAGAGCCTTCGACTCCTAGAGGGAATTTTCCTTCCAATCCCATGTCTGGGTACTTCCCTCATCACTGGCCAAGTGCCTGAGGCAAAGTAGAAATCCACAGAGCAAATCCGTAGAGGTGAACCTGGTCACTAAAGATGGGGGTCTCCCACCTCAAGCTCCCACAGCCCATACCCAGCCATTTCTCTGGAAACTAAACAATTCCTTTACTGAAAGCTTGACAATGTAGATTCCTGGGTAGACATATGTCACATCTCCTCTATATACCATTTTGATTTCCCAATAAGCACTGGACTTGAACCTACTTTTACTCTTTGGCTAAGCCTATTACTCTAGGCCTCCCACTATTTCAGTAGTCCAATCCCCACATGTCACACAAGTCCCAGGGTGAAAAACATATGCCCTTTCAGGAAGAGCAGACACTCACCCTACAGTTGCAGGTGCCCCACAGGCAATTCACAAATCTTCTTGTTCTCCCCAAAACTCTGGAACAAATAGGCAGCTTCTCCATTAGTAGCAGAACCAGGGGGGTTGTCCCCGGAATTTGCAGGAAACCCCTTTCCTGCCCCCATCCCCAGAGGGAGGGGGCACTGAGACCCGAAACAGCGGTCTCCACCACTTCAATTATCTTCTGTCTCTCTCTTTTGGTGAAGACACACACCCTTTTTACCTAAAAGTAGCCCTCTGTCAGGGCTGAGGCTCAAAGAGCCTACACTGAGCTGCTGTGCTGCTTCCTCAGCAAGCTCCCAACACCAACTGACTTACAGACTACTGTTCAAACCTCCCAACATTCTATTCCAACTCCCTGCTGCAGATTCCATTGTGGCTCATGCAGCTGCGACAGTTCTATGGTGATGTCATCCCTCAGTCTCAGCTGAGACCGAGAACAGAGTGAGACAGTGTGAAACCCATTTAACTTGAGTTTCACAAGCTGCCTTTCCTGCCTACCACTAGGTCTTACTGGGATTCTAGTAACCCCGGGTAACAAGGGGGTTACATTAAGATAAAAATACAAGCCCTAATACCCCTTAATGCTTTTAAGAGAATCTTAAAGGGAAGCAGTACTGGAGGGCTCCCGCCTGCAAACCTCCTCGGTTTAGCTTTTCTGAGAAAGTGTCTTTTTCTTGGTAGCAAATAATTTAATTTAATTACGAAAGTCCACTGCCCGAAGTATGGTGGGCGCTGGGGCGGCTCCATTAACTGCAAAGGTGTGGCCTACGCACTGTGGCTTCTATACAAATGCATTGGGCGCTGCGGTGCCTTTACACTAATGGAGCAGCTCGGCATCCCTGCTACTTTCAAGGTAGTGGACTTTTAAATAACTAAATTAAATTACTTTGTGCCACAAGAAAAAGTTTTCTCAGAAAAGCTAAACTGAAGGTAAGGATTTGCAGGGAGTGGAGCCCTAGTTTCACTTCTCTTTCATTAAGGTGTTACTAGAAACCTGCAAATGTGTTACTGAACCCTCCCTCCTGTTTCCTGCCCTTCTGTCTGTTCTTCTGAACCAGCCTAATGAAACTGATGTCTTTAGGCACTTATTACCTAAATTGGACGACTTTACGGTCATTTATAAATGTTTTATTGCTTATTTATTATCACTGTCATTTGTAATCCAGCACTTGTAAATCTTGTAGTGCAATCCAACGATGAACCTGTATGTATTACTTGGTGTTTGTTTCTTATGTATGCTTGCAATCAACTGATGTATTTGCATGTATAACTTGATGTGGTCTTTGATGTATGTTGCCTTAATGTATGTTTTACAAGGGACCTCCAGCAAATGAGCTTGCTCAGTGGATCTATCCCTTTACAATAAACTTCAACTTGAAGTTTTAGGAGGGACTTCAATCATGCTCTCTGATCAACAGTGGAAAGGGACTGGTTCATCGTCACACCACACACTAAGAAGTGCTGAGAGCGTTTGCTTGGAAAGTTGCTACTAGAGTTTTTATTTAAAGCAGGTCTCATTAAATAATGATCAAATACAGATGAACTTCTCTACTGAGGACTTCTTCAGGACCAAAGAATTTGTCCTTAACAGGTTGCATATCATGTAAGAAATTGCATTTTGGACTGCAAACAAGTTTTGCTGGATTTTCTGTGACATGCTGGAGAGAATGTGGCATGGAGAGAGATGACCACATATGCACGTATCCAGGGCATGCAGTAAGCTGAGGAATGTAGGGAGGTACAGGTGGAGGATATGGGGAGCTTTAAGGAATTAAAAAGACTGCTTGGCAGAGAATATTTTCCTGGCAGCCTTTCAACAAGATAAAATGACTGATGTACAGATATACAGTATCTGTTTTCTATGCTGCTAATCACAGCAAATAAATGCATCACTAGCAAGTGACGACAACATTTTCTCCAACCATGGAGGAACAGTGACTCATGGAGACTGAGATGGAGAAGTTGACATACAATAGGCTTGTCTACATGGCTGCATTTGCACTGCAGTGACCTGAGAACTCGAGCTGCTGTGTTGCAAATGTGGCCATGTGGACACTTACCTGATCGCAGTCAGTCAGTACTCGCTTCTCTCGTGGAGCTGCTGTGCAGTTGGGGATGCATTCAGGAGTGAGCAATGTAAGCAGCTGTGTGAACAAGCTGCACTGCTCACTCCAAAGCACCCAGCTGTAGCTGGCAAGCTACCGACAGTGCCCACCGCACTAAGGGCCCCTCTCTAGCACGGCTTGCATCGGTGCTAAGGGGGTCTGTCTAAACACACAACTGTTCAGTGCAGGAGGTCTCGCAGCACTAGAGTGAAGCTGTGCTTGTGTCAGGGGACAGCTGTGCAAACAGGCCTTAAGTGAAACTACAAGAGGATGCTTCTAACATAAATGGATATAATGGGAGCTACTTATCATCCCGAGGGCAGTTCTCTTTGTTCCCTGAGGTAATGCTTATTTCGTTTTCGTTGACCGGGTAAGGTGCACTAGGCAGACAATTGCTTATTTTCAGGCACGACCCAGGAGGTTACAGAGGTTGCAGAGACACGTTTATACAAGTGTTAATGGGAACTAGCAACAGATGGTGGTAAAATTATGCAAGACACATGGGTGATACAGGTGGATTATTCCAATGAAGAATCCTAGTTGCCATCAGCTTACAGTGGCAACAACAAATACACAACAGTGGTCAAGTTCTAGTAGGGAAAGAATTGACAAAAGGATGTTTTTAGGCAATATAGCACCGTGCCTGGCCATGTTACTGCGTAGTATCTCGTGTTTCCAACTAAAGATACTGAGGTAAGATTAACGGCTCTTGAGTCAGAGACCTGAGGGTAGGTACAAGTAAGTGCATCCAATTATCAGGGTGGGAAGAAAGAGTTTTGTATCAGCTTCTCCATTTTGAACTCCGTGACCCACTTCCATGGTTGCAGAAAATGTTATCGTCACTTGCTAGTGATGCATTTATTTGCTGTAATAAGCAGCATTGAAAATAGATATATCTGTACATCAGTTATTTTATCTTGTTGAAAGGCTACTTGGAAAATATTCTCTGCCAAACAGTTTTAATTCCTTAGAGCTCCCCATATCCTCCATCCCTTGACTATGCTGCATCCTAGATATGCAGAGCTAGTAGAGACCCTGGCATTCAAAGGGTTAAAATAAGACAATTATCAGGGGTTGGGGGGTGGCAGGAAGAGAGTTTCTTTCTGAAACAGACATGTAGGAAATAGAAAAAGAGATGAAAGACATCATACTACTGTATCGGATGTAACTTGGCAGTGAAGAACATTAGTGATAAAAGTCTTATGGACAGCAATACACACTTCCAACAGTAATACAGCAAAGATGTGTAATCAAAGAGCGGTGTAGTTTACTAGGGCACTTTCAGGATTCCTGTCACGGAGTTGCATAATAACGCACTGTGACAGTTCAGCAAGGCTTGGCTACGAAATGCTATGGGGCGTTTTTTTTTTGACTAAACCTCAGTGAAGCCTTCTGAAACAAACTAAACTCATTTGGGAATGGCCTTCTTTTTTTTATTTCAAGTCTCTTTTTTTATTGGTTGTTTAGAAAAGTGACAAAAAACATCCCGCAACAGTTTTCATGGTGGCTGACACAGTGGTTGGAGTACAGAAATCATTTAAATACATTATCCATGCATTACAACTGGTTTAACTCTCTTCATTGTCCGACTGTCCATGTTTAGGTGAATAACTGTCCATCATCTATCAGAGGGAATAAAAAGGCTTGTCGAACCATCTTTTATTCCATCTGTCAAACATTTTTTTTTTTATTTGGCCCTGTTATGTACTGGTTGCTTGTGAAAACTGCAATTATTTGCTCACAAGATTTACCAGTATAATAAATAAAATGAATGAATGTATTCTTCTAAAACACTTTGAAGTTTACCAGTCTTTCTCTCAGTCTGAATGTCATGCCCTACTCTAACCAATGTGTTGGAACCTTTGCATGCAGTAATCGGATCCCATGCCAGTCTTGGTGTGTGCTTACTCGGTCTTCCCATTCCATCCTCCTGGCACTGGGCTTCAGAGGTTAGTTTACTGTGTACAGCCACTTTCTGATGCTTCAGGCATATATTGTGGCATATTATCTTGGTTCCCTTAGACCTGACCCACTCTGGGTATGTGGCTCTCTGTGTCTTACCTCTGCATGTCTATGTACTGCAGATGTTTGTCCCATAACTTTTGGTCTTTATTTCCCCCACCCCTTATTACTCTGTTTTTAATGGTTTCTAACTACTAACTAACCTGCTAATGTGGGTAAAAATAGAAGTTGTTTAAACAAAAAAGTTGCTGTGTGTCTGAAATAGCTGTCTCAGTCTGCCTTGGTTAGTCTTGGTGTGCTAACTGGTCCAAAACCGATATACCTTCCACTTCCTCTACTTTGTGTGTAATGGGAAGCCAACATGATTGGAATGTTCCCTGTTTCAGCTGATGATGTATAACATGTCACCAAGCTACTAATCAAACTAGAAAACAGGTTAAAGGGTTTATAAAAATGGCCCTACATCAAGCTGTCTGGGGTATAGGTACTTGCCCAACCAGAGGCAGTCACAAGTCCCGCACTGTCTAATGCACAATTGCCAGTCCTGCACTGTCCTTGCAGTCACTGGTCCTGCTCTGTCTGGGGCAGACTTGATGGTTCCGCACAGGAGAGGGCAGAGTTGCTGGTCCCACACTGGGCAGGGCAGAGTTCCTTGTCCTGTGCTGTTTGGAGGATAGTCTTGTGTTGCACACTATCCAATGCAGAGTCATGTCCAGCTCAGAGCCACTGGTCCAACAACCACCAGGGCAAAGTCGCAGGTCCAGCACTGTCTGCAGCACAATTGCAGGTGCCATGCTGTCCCAGAGTACAGTGAGTCACTAGTCCCACACTGTCCCAGAGCAAAGTTGCTAGTCTCACACTGTCCCAGGACAGAGTTTCTGGTCCTATACTGTTCCTGGATAGAGTCACTAATCCTACACTATCCCAAGGCAGATTAGCTAATCCCAAAATGTCTAGGGCAGAGTCAGTAGACGTACACTATTCCAAGGCAGAGTCTGAAGTCCAACACTATCTCAGGGTAGAAGCATAAGTTCCGCACCATCCCGGGGCAGAGTCAGAAGGTCCTACATTGTCCTGGACAGAGTCTCCAGTCCTGCACTATACCATGGCAGAATCACAAGTGTCACACTGTCCTCTGCGCAGCTGCTGGTCCTGTACTGTCTCAAGACAGAGTCTCTGGTCCCGCTCTGTCTTGAGGTACAGTCAGTGGTTCCACACTGTCCCAGGACATAGTTTCTGAGCCCACATTGTCCTGATATGGGGTCGCTGCTGGTCCCAAACAGTCCTGGGGAGAGAAGCTGGCTAGGATTACATTACGTGCAATTATTTAAGTTTAATATTTCAGTCCACAGCTTAATTATACAGTATAGTGCAACTGAAGGCACTTCTACACTACCAGATCTGCAGCAGTGTCAGCGGCGCAGATGAGTTACACTGATGCAGATCTGGCAGTGTAAACAGCTGCCAGAGCACTGTAAGCTGCTCTGCTGTACTCTGTTGTGGCGCAGAGTGATCCCTGTGGTTTGCTGGGAATGTGGACCAGCATGTATTCTCTAGGTGGTTTCTGCAAACGTGTGAACACACTGCTTCACCTGCACCGTGCCACTCCCATCCATTTCTGCCAGGAAATGCACCAAAAACACAGGCAGTCCATCAGGAATGCGGCACAGTCGCAGCATGTGAAAAGAAAAGGACAGCGGTGCGATTGGAGTGGAGGAAGCTGATTCAGATGGCAATGCTCAAGGTAAGCTTTGTGTAAAACCGACACTCCACAAAGGACTGTGCTCCAAGCCAAGAGTCAGTGAAGCAACTGATTAGGGGATGTGCTGTTCCCATCACAAAACTGAATACAAGAATAACACTGCACTCAGGAAAGGAGGACTCAAAATCCAAACGTTGAGCTAAAAATTGTCTTTTATTCAGCCAAACAGCACTCAGCACTCATAACAGACAATACTAGGGCTTAGGCTAGAACCACAGTGCTTCAACCAGGGGTCTTCCTCAGGGTGTTAACTTCTAGCCAATGTGCTCCTGCTTAAATACTGACAAGGCTGCTGACATCATTATTCTTTATCCTGATTAATCCCAAATCAAACCCATCAGAGCAAACAGCACTCCGCCTCATACATTCAGCCATGGTTACGTGCTCTTCCAAAACAAGATCCAGGGTGGTCTAGCAAATCCTCAACAATGACCACAGTTCCAAGAGCATCTCCCATAAGAAAGTCAACAAAAACCTTCATCTCCATTCATTCCAGCTCAGCAGTGCCTGGGTAGAGCAGAGAGCACCTAGTACCTGGACATGAGCCTGCACTGTGGCAGACAGCAGGCACACAACCACGGTACAGGCACAGCTCCAAGAACCCCCACAGTTCACTGTGGCATGTGAATGGGCATACCTCGCAACCCCTGACACAAATCCAGGCAAGACCTAAAAAACATCTGACACAAGTTACCAAAATCAGAGACAACATTATACCAAAAATGATGCTACCAACTCAGGAAGCTGTGAAAATGGTCTTAGTAATAAAAACACTTTTCTGAAGGCAAACTAGACTGTAACTTCAATCTCAGACATTATTTTGTGGTTCAGAGCACCACTCTTTAGTGACAGATACACCTGTTTTCTAGAGGGACAGAGGAGGTTTTTGATGGGGGAGGACAGGGATATCCCAGACAACAAGGTACAGTTGAGAGGGTTGTGGGCAGGGGAAGAGATTGCAAATATAGTGCAGCTTTAGCATACGAGAATAGACTGTGAGTGGGTATTAGTAAGACTGTGCTTGGCAGATTCGCATGGAGATGTACGAGGATTAGGAAATCTAATATCGGTAGTTAACACAGAGTTGTACAGTCTCTTGAGACAGAGAGCATTTTCAGCAGTACGCACCCACTTTCTGATATCGCCTTCAGTTATGTTAGGGTGAATAAAAGGCTTCCAGTCTCCTGAAAGATCCGTCCCCACTGTGTGCGGCACCAGCTTTTAATCCACAGTCCAAAACAGCTCACACTCATGAAAGGGTCTGTGGTACATACTTCGATCGCCAACCACTTGAAACGAAACCTCACAAATGTGGTAGCACTCGGCCTGCTGCTGGAGACCCGGAGTAACTGCACAACTGGACATACACTTGCTCTTTCACAAGGCTTTATGAGCAAGTTCAAAAAAAAATAGTTATCAGCAGTACATGCCAGTGGTCTGTGTACTGCTGCGTACAGAAACCAAACATTTAACCAAGAGTAAACTGTCCATATGAGCATCTCACTCCTGAGTGGTAGACAGCAGGAGGCTCATATGAGATAGTTTACCCCTATTTAAATGTTTGGTTTCTGTATGCAGCAGGACACAGGCCACTGGCATGTATTGCTGATTAAAGTTCCTTTTTGAACTTGCTAATAAATCCAGGTGAAAGCAGTCATACAGTTACTCAGAGTCTCCTGCAGCAGGCTGAGTGCCACCACAATGGAGAGGCCGCAGCACCACCTTTGGCAACTCCTTTAAGATTTGCTCAAAATGAGCTGCAATTTCAGGCTATATCACTCCCGTATTAGCTCGGTTTTGACTTGGCAGCCATTTTGTGTCATGGTTAAGCAATCGAAGGCTCAGACTTTTAAAAGCACTAGAGGGAGTTAGGAGTTAGAGAGAAAGAGATCCAGAATACATTTGATGGGACTGATTAAACAAGGAATTTCAAAGGCTAACTCCTCAAGCATTAGGCATATGACCTAGTAAAGGACTAAGTCTGCCACTAGCCACAAACTGTCTTCTCTGTTCAGCTACAAATAACATTCTTCATGTGGCCACATTGCTACTGTAGTTCCACAAGCTGCAGACTGAAACCCAATTTATTATTTTTAGAAATCTGCACTTATTTTCAAAGAGTCTTACCACTCAATTTGTGACATCACAATCTGTTACCTGGGGTGAACAAAGTGCCAGAAATTATAAAACGTTATAAATAGAGAATACTGGATGGGCAACTATGCAGAACCAGTGTGTTCTTCCACAGAGGGATTCTAATTCCCTCTGACCTCAAGTGTGAAGCTCGAGAGGTCCATAGGAATCAGAACCCCGAGGTGGCAAAGCACACTGGTTGTGCATAGAGTTGCTCATCCTGTATTTTTATAGTTTAGTTTAGTTTAGTTTATTGTTCTAGGAATTACTACTACCTTTGAGCCAGAGGCTCTTTTACAAAGGTTCCACATCAATTAGGTACAGTACAAAAAAGGTTACATAGATAACACAACAATTTGTGCTGTGTCAAGAGCGAGAAAACATATACAAATACATATCAAATCATTTGTGCAAAAGGACAGGAGATATCAATAATCACATTATTATTACAAGAAAGAGGTCATGCCAGATTAGGAGAAACAAATAGGGAAAAAGTCCAGAACAGAGAGGGTAAATGAAAGGTGTGGGGAGCAGACAATAGCAGGAGAAAAGGTTTCCCAAACATGTCTTTGTCAAATAACGGAACAGGGTGGGTAGTGAGAAAATAGGAGGTTTAATCAGAGCAGTCACAGGAGCTGGAGGTGGCAAGGTGAGAGAACAGCTTTGATTTGAAAATACCTAGAGAGGTGGAGGCAGTAATATGAGTGCTGAGGGCATTTAGCCAGCTGGGGGCACGATAGGCAAATGATCTTTGTCCCTGAAAGTCCGGCATCGGGGACTTGGAGAGGCTGGTGTTCTGATCTTCTGGTAAAATGGGTGCTAGCGCCGGGCATAAAGGTCTTGGATACAAGGTGGAGTGAGGCCCAGAGTGGATTTTTCACCATCCGCAGGTAAGGTACTTTATCCGTTTGAGAGTTGCAACCAACCTGAGTCAGCATAGAGTTCATATGTGGGTACGCTGACAGCACCAGTGAGCAGCCGACTGGCCTTATTTAGGATGTTGTAACGCGACTAAGTGCTGTAGTAGTGGCAGATCCATATAACTAGCCATAGTCAACGACTGAGATGATAGAGGATTGGATGGCAATCCTCAGTGCAGAATGGGTAAGGAGCTGTCGGTTCCGATACAGAATCCCAATTCGCTGATTAATAGTTTTTATATAATAATATATATATTTATATAATTTATATAATAGTGTATAGTACTGTGTGAAATATGTGTTTGTGAGTACTTTTGCTTTCAAAATGAAACTGACAGTCTCTAGAGGTTCTAGAATGCTATTCTACCACATAGATACAATTAGGGTTGCCACCTTTGGATGAGGCAAAAACCGGATCCTAAGTTCCACCCTTAGCCCCACCCCTTTTCATGACTCATAATGCACTGTTCCTCCAATAAAAGACAACACTTAAAGCAGCAGTGAAATAAAAATGTTAAGATACTGTACTGTGCCTGTTAAAGTTACTTTCCGAGGTTCTTCCTAATTATTTATTTATGTATTTATTTATTTATTGACACTGGTTAACCAGATAAACATACGGAGATACAATAAATCTCCAAAATTCTGTTGGAGATGAAAATGTTTACCAGCAAATGAAAGTGGAGGACAACTGGCTCTGTTACTGTTACTGTTACAGTTACAAAAGGTGGGGGCAGCTTTGCTGCTATGCCACTTTAAGATGCAGTGGAAAAGATTAGGTTAAGTAAGTGCTAATGGTGTTAAAGGGGCACTATCAGCTTTCCCCTACATTTCTGACTACTTGAAATCTATAAACTTATACCACACACTTATTAAAACATGTACAGTAGAATACCCCCATAGATGTAAAAATAACAAATTATACCTGTTTTTATTAAATTTAAATCAAAATCCCCTTTCACTCGGGCCTCCGACAACTGACCCGCCACCGGAAGCATATACTGGATGTGAACGCGCACCATGAACGCTCGCTGTCCCGAAGTGTGATTTGATACCATGACACAGCCAACAAGATAATCCCTTTGTGCAGTCTACTAATACAAAATGCTCCTGGTGCTTAAAATCCCAAACCGAGCACTCGAAATATCACAATTTATATCTGCAGACTTCAGCCGAAATCTCGCGCATGCGCTAAGGCGGCATGTTATGGCAGCTATGAATCTATGGATGGTCACTTCAGAGTCTGGTCTGCAGTGGTGTCCAGGGAAAGAACAGAGTTAAGAGATTTGGAGGGAAGAGGGAACTTATGGTGAGGCTGGGATAAAACCCACCACCTGCAGGGCCAATCCTTCCAATTGTTTAACCAGGTGAGACACACTAAGCTGAAAGCTTGTTTACAGGTGCAACCTGGGAGCACAGGAAAGTTAAGTGACTTGCTCAGGGTCACACAGTATATGTAAGGTGGGCTGTAGGATTCAAACCCAGGTCTCCAGATTTGTAGCTCAGGGCCTTAAACCACTGCGCTATACTGCCTCAATCCTGTATACCTCTTTGAATTTTGTCACTGAAATGCTGTATACAAACACTCAAAATGTAGAGAAATGAGGGGCACTGGTCTTAAAAATATTGGACAAATTGTTAAACAGACACATTCAGAAAACTGGAACCTAGTGACTTAACAGCACTCTACCCTTGATCACGCCCTGGACACTAGCTGAACGTCTTAACAGTGGAGTGATAATGACTCACATTGAGTCTTTTGTGGGATCCCTCTCTTGAACTGCCAGATAAGTGCAGCTCTTAATGAGCTGTTAATCACACCTGGCCATCTGGGACATTGAGAGAAATTAGCATGAGGACTTAAGAATGCTTAAGTAGAGCCTTTTTTAACTTTATTAACAGCCATGAAAATCTGCACTAGTCAAGATGGGCAAGTAGAGAATTAGCTGCACTAGCCCTGGTCAATTTGCACTAGTGTTTGGGCTAGTAAAACAATATTAAGATCGACCCCTGGGGTAGGAGCCACAAAAGCAAAGGCACTGGCTCCAGAGGTCTTCAAACAGACCCTGAGAATCTCCAGCAGTCCCTCTTCAGCAGAGCAGAGTGGTCGGAGGGGGCACTAGGGACAAAAGAGCTCTTGCAGATAACTCGGTTCCTGTCCATGTAGGGCCTTGTAGGTTAGCAAGCCAACCTTAAAGGTGATCCGCCACTGAACTGGCAGACAGTGCAGGCCCGCGCAGCACAGGTGACATGGCTAGATCGAGAAAGCCCAGTCAACAACCTGGCTGCAGCGTTCTGTACCAGCTGCAAGTAATGGATATCAATCCCCGGAAGCCCTAGGTACAGGGTATTGCAGTAATCAAGGCGGGCGGTCACAAAGGAGTGGACCAATGTCAGAAGATCACCAGGCAGAACCAGGTGCTTAATCCAGGTGATATTTCTCAGATGGTGAAATGAGGTCTTGACGATGGATGACACTCAAGACTTCAGCGTCAACCCCTCATCAAAAATAATGCCCAGACTCCACATCCATTTGGAGGACACCAGCTGACGACTGCCAAGCAAAAGCCCAGAGGCCTGCCCTACCAAGGGCCCCTCTACCCGGCGACCTGGGTCCACCAACAAAACCTCAGTTTTGTCAGGGTTCAGCTTCAGCCAGTTGGCACTCATCCAGCCCTGAATCTCGGCGAGGCAGTTGTTGAGCACTGAGATCGCATCATCCTGGTCAGGCGCAAATGACATGTATAGCTGAGTATCATATGCACAGCAGTGAAAACTCAAGCCATACCACCTTACAATGTCTCCCAATGGTAGCATATACACTGCGAATAACATAGGTGAAAGCACAGAGCCCTGGGGTATCCCCACATGATAGAGAGAGTGCATCAGAGGAATAAACTCAACCAATGCAACTCTGAGAGACCTACCAGTGGGGAATGAATGGAACCATCTGAGGACTGTCCCTGACAATCCACAGATAACCTGCAGGTGCTCCAGCAATACGCCATGATCCATGGTGTCAAATGCTGAGAGATCAAGAAGGACTAAGATGGAATGAGTCCTCCAATCTCTTGCTATCAGGAGATCACTGAGCACCTGGAACAGGGAGGTCTCAGTGCTATGCCTCTTCCTAAATGCTGACTGGAGAGGATCGTAGATGTCATGGATGGTAAGGTGGTCATCCAGCTGCAGCGTGACCACCTTCTCAATAACCTTGCCCACAAAGGGCAAGTTACAGATGGGTCTGTAGTTGGCGAGACAATTCTGGGTCGAGAGAAGATTAGTTAAGGAGGGGTGTCACAACCGCATCCTTCAGGGGAGTCAGGAACCTCACCCATCTCAAGCGAACTCTGGACTATCCTGCCAGAACTAGGCCGATGACATCAACACACCACACAAGGAGGTGAGTTGGGCCCGGGTCCAAACTACAGCAGGTCAGCCACATACTCTGGATGATCCTTACGACATCCACGATTGCCGGCTGGCTAAAAGCCGAACAACCAAACCGTGGTTCTGCAATCTCTGACCGATCACTGCCCCGCCCATTGGAATGAGCTAAGCAGATTTCTGATCCAATGTCGGCAACCTTATCCGTAAAGAAGCAAGCAAACTCATCACACTTATCCTGTGACAATGCTCTCCGAACTTGCAGACAAGATGGACTGCACAGTCTGTCCACAGTTCGGAAGAGGTGAGCAGGTCGGTCCCTTGCAGCTGTTATCTCCCCTGACAGGAACTCTGCCTTCTTACGGGAGATCACCAATTGATAGTCTAAATAATGGACCATCAAGCTAAGCCTGTCAGCATCAATACCACATTTCCGCTAATGACGCTCCGTCCTTTGCCCCTCTCTCCTCACCTTCCATCAGACCAAGGGGTCTGAGGGTGAAGGGTGAGGGGCCGAACATAAACAGGTGCAATGGAGTCCAGAGCCGCCACCACAGCTGTGTTATAAGCTTGCAGCAGGTTTTCTGGACTCCTGCTAGCAGTCAGAAATCCTAATAGATCCAGCACTGGATCTGTTTTTCAAGGCAATAAGGATTGGTTTCCATGGAAATAACTTTTAAGAATGTGGGAAAGAAGAGCACAGAAACTAGATTGCTAATATAGGGAAAGTTCTGTCTAAAACCTCAGTTTTGAGATGTTTGTCTTGCAGGTATCAGCTGCTGTTTATAACACTGCCCATCACGCTGGAAGCTCTTACAGATGGGGGCCCCAAGTAATGTTACAGTCCTCTCACTCTAGACGTCACAGAGGACCTTGTGTCACTCTGAGGAAGGCCTGCTTGCTGTTCCCAGTGGCAGAGCAAACTAAAACATGAGTGATTTCCTAATGGCTGTCCTGTCATTAAGGACTGTCCAGCTCAAAGACATCTGGGACATACCATTCGGCCAATATCTGAAAATACACGGGGGTAAATATTCTAAAATGACACTGGCAACACCTGATAAAGAGACCTCAGAGGTCCTGAAAGCTTTCACAACATTTCTTTAGTTAGCCTAATAAAACATCCACAAAACATGTACCGGATTCCTATGACACCACAGACTTGCAACACCTGACAATGTGTTTGACGACCTTATGAAATATGTTTATTTCTGTCTGTTTTACTCAACTGTTATCAGAACTCCAAGAGATCTCAGGGGCACGGGCCCTGAATCCATGATGTTCCAGAACCCCATCGGGACATCTGTCTATCAGCATGGAGAGTCCCTGGGATGCTCTGTCAGTATCTCACAACATACAAGCCACACTGCAGCAGCACATGCCAAAGCAGCTCCAAAGGAACATGGCTTGACTTCTACATTTTGGTTCAGAACCCGCGTTTTTTTAATGTGGGGACTCCTGGACAACAGAAAAGAAAAAAACTACACAGAGAGTCCACAGTTCAGTTTTTGGGACTATAATCCGTGACCCTTTGCTTACTGTTTCATGTAAAGGTGCATCTTCGCGGCCCTTGCCCCCAGATCCCGGAACCTCCTCCCTGCTCATGTAAGAGCTGCCCCCTCCCACAGCTGTTTCAGGTCCTCCCTTTGGGGCTACTTAAAACAAGCTTCTGACTGCTTTTGCTCTTAGCTGCCCCACCCTCCACGGAGTGCCTGGGCCCATCTATGTCTGTGTGTATGCATATGCCTTTAGTGCACACTTCAAAAAAATGCCCTGCTGATTCTGTGGCTTGCTTTGTTGACTGCCTCCTGAGGTTACCATGCCTTAACTCTGTATTTGCGTTTTATTTGTATTATATTTGTTCTCTTTCTATACCTGACTGTAGCTCTCTGCCCTTACCTGTCTGTACCATGTTGAGTGCCACTACCTTATTTCTGTATCTGTATATTGCCTGAGTTCTCTGTCTGTACCTGACTGTACCTTGTTGATTGCTGTTACTCTGTCTCCAAATTGTTATTGCCTGTACCTTTGTAATTCTCCCGGGTCGCACCTGAAAATAGGCACTTGACTGTCCATCGTGCTTACCCGGTAAACAAAATCTAAATAAATAAATAAAGGTGCCATCCTTTGTGGTCTTTCAAAAATAAATAAAAATACCCATAAAGACTGTGCAGTATGACAGACTCTGGCTCCCTCCCCCAGGTCTATACTGATGAAAAAAGCTGTAAATAAACTAAATAACCCATATTTTATGAGTGTTAGCTACTTTACTGAGTTTACTGGTGACATTTATGGTCATGGACAAGTACCTGCCATCTCTCCAGCAATGAGCATGTTTGTTAGCCCTAGGCTAAACACAGAGTAACTACTGGCCAATGACAATGGACAACCCTTCATTGTAAATAATCTGTCATCTAGCAATAATTTTCCGCAGATTGTGATCACAAGATGCTCAGCTAATGTCAATTTTTTTTAGTGAAATCTGTATTTTCTGATCTTACTTGAAGCAACACTGGCAAAAAACATTTGACATGTCACTTCTCAGTTATCCACTTTGTCTAAGTGGCCCACAGTAATGGCGAAGCTGCATAAATTGCACAACGGAGCCCACTAAATACAAAACTACTGCTGAAGGAACCAACTGCCAAGGAACAGCAAGATATTGCACTGATGTCTATGCACTGCCATGAACAGCAAGTTAGGAATAGGTTTTTACTGTATCAGTTAATGATGATCAATGTTGACTATAATCAGCAGCACAGACATGCAGATTTCTGATCTTCTCCCAGCACTGCAAATATCTGTCAGCATCATGTAAAGTGTTCAACAAAACAGAGCAAGTGGGGGTTGGTGAAGAAAATAAAAACTAGCATGGCGGTGCACAATGTCTGGACTTGATGTGGGGGCTGTGGGAGCCTACAGGCATCTGGTGAGACATCTACCCTAACGGAATATACAACATCATATTCTGAAAATATTACTGGGGAAGGGAGACTGGTATTCTAGATGCTAGTTGAATTTCCATGGCTCTACTAAATATTACCTTACAAAATTGACTACGCACCACAGAGTAACAGCAGTCTGCATAGAAACATAGACTTTGACGGCAGATAAGGACCGCTAGGCCCATCTAGTCTGCCCATTTCCCTACCTACAGGATAGGCCGCAGATCCTAGTTAACCAACAGCCTTTATCTTCCTGCCCCCCACAAGAATTGCCTTATGTCTGTCCCATGCATTCTTGAATCCTCCCACAGTTTTAGACCCCACAACTTCCTCAGGAAGGCTGTTCCATCCATCCACTACCCTCTCTGTGAAATAATACCTCCTCATTACCCCTGAACGCCCCTCCTTCTATCTTTAAATTGTGTCCCCTTGTTCTTGCAAGTCTCTTTTTCTGAAAGATGCTACCCTCTTGGACTTTGTTGATTCCCTTGGAGGTACTTGAAAGTTTCTATCATGTCCCCCTCTCCTTCTTTCCTCAAGGGTTTACATATTAAGCTCCTTTAGTCTCTCCTCATGGCTTCTCTTGCAGACCCTGCACCATTTTAGTTGCCCTCCTCTGGACTGCCTCTATCCTGTCTATGTCCTTGCGGAGATGGGGTCTCCAGAACTGGACACAGTATTCCAGATGGGGTCTCACCAACTGTCTGTACAGAGGGATAACAACTTCCTGTTTTCTGCTGCTGATGCCTCTCCCTATACATCCCAGTATACCCCCGGCCCTCCCTACTGCCTTCTCACATTGCTTGCTAACCTTAAGGTCATCTGATATGATTACCCCCAGGTCCCTTTCCTGTTTTGTTGTTGTTACTAGCTCCCCACCCATTGTGTATTCTTCCCCTGGGTTCTTGTTTCCCAGGTGCATTATTTTGCACTTTTTTGCATTGAATCCTAGCTGCCATACGTCTGACCATTCCTCCAACCTTGCTAAGTCCCTTTTCATCCTTTCCACGCCTCCTTGTGTATCAACCCTGTTGCAGATCTTTGTGTCATCTGCAAAAGGCATCTTTCCTTCAGTCCCTCTGCAATGTCACTGATGAAGACATTAAAAGGACTGGACCCAATCTGAACCCTGCGGTACCCACTAGTAACCACCCTTTCTTCAGGTGGACTCCATTTACAATTACCTTCTGTGTCCTGTTGTCCAGCCAATGTTTTACCAGGCTACCACCCTGGGACCCACTCCCAGGCTGGTTAATCTGACTATCAATCTTTTGTGTGGGACTGTGTCAAATGCCTTGCTAAAAGTCTAGGTAGGCCATGTCCACAGCCCCTCCCTGTCTACTACTTTGGTCACCCAGTCAAAGAAATCTATTAGATTCGTCTGACATGACCTTCCCGGCTCAGAACCCATGCTGCCTTGGATCCTGTGCTCCACTGACCTCTAGGTACTCAACTATTCTTTCCTTCAGAAGTGACTCCATCACTTTCCCTACCACAGAGGTCAGACTGACAGGTCTGTAGTTTCCTGCCTCTGTCTTGGTCCCACTTTTGTGAAGGAGAATCACATCTGCCTTCCTCCAGTCCTCGTGTACCACACCATCCTCCCATGATTTATTAAAAAGAGTAGCCAGTGGTTTCACTAGTTCCTTCCTTAATTCTTTTAGAATTCTGGGGTGAATTCCATCAGGACCCATTGCTTTGTCCACCTTCAGTTTAGGAGTTCTTGCAGAACCCTTTCTTCTGTGAAAAGGACTGGGATCGACCCCCCTATCAAAGTGCTTCTGTTAATTGGATTAGGCACTTCCCCTCTCTTTTTGTGAATACTGAGCAGAAATATTGTTCAGTATTCCTGCTTTTCCTGTCCCCTCTGCCCACCCACCGTTCATTCTATTCAGCCTCACTATCCCTCCCTTTGTCTTTCTCGCTCACTGATGTACCTATAAAGGTTTTATCCCCTTCTTAACTGAGTTGGCTATCTTTTCCTCAGTTTGGGCCTTTGCTATTCTGACTTCCCTCCTGCTTCTTTCTGCCTTAACTGGTACAGCTCTGTCCTGCTCCTTCTGTGTTTCTTATACTTCGAATGCTATCTTTTCTTCCTGACTTTCACAGCCACCTCTCTTGAGAACCACAGTGGCTTTTTCTTTCGTTTGATTTGTTTATTTGCTTCACACAAAGGCTTATTGCGTCTGTGATGGCAGTTTGATAATTCCCATTGTTGCTCCATACCTCCTTCTAGCCTGTTTGCTAGTGCTTTTCTGAGGCACTCTCCCATTTTGCCAAAGTCAGCCCTCCTAAAGTCCAGTACCCTCACTTTGTATGGCTTGACTCTGTAACTGAGTTTAACGTGAACCACACTGTTTGATGGTCACTTGTCCCCAGATGGCAACCTACTTCTAGATCTGAGATCTCTCACTGCCCCGTTTGAGAATGCGAGGTCTAAGTTGCTCCCTCACGAGTGGGTTCCGAAACTAGCTGTCTAATGCCTGCCACCTGTAGGGCATCAAGAATGGCCCTGCTCTTGGATGTGGCTGCAGCAAATGTGCTCAGTTAACATCTGGCATATTCAGGTCTCCCATCAACAGTATCTCCCTTCTCTGCCATTCTAAGAATGCCTTCCATCATATCCTTGTCCATTCCTTCCCCTGACATGGGGGGTCTGTACACAACCCTCTATGCGGTTTGTGGTGCCCTTTCCAGTCTCAAGGTGACCCACAGTGCCTCCTCCTCCTGTTTACTCTTTTGTTCAGTTGCTTTTATCCCTTCCTTTACATAGAAGCTACTCCTCCCCTCTTCTCCCTTGCCTGTCTCTCCTGTAGGTTATGTACCCTGGTATGTTAACATCCCAGTCATGGTTCTCTGTGTACCATGTTTCTGCTGACACTACGATATCCAGGCATCCCTCTTCCATTGCGCCACCAGCTCAGGAGCTTGTTGCCCAGACTCACAGGCATTGGTACTCATTACCCTCCATTTCCTGATGGCCTTACCCCTTTTGCCCCATCCCTGTCCTTCTTGCCTTTGTCACTTTCTCCATTTACCCCTGCCCTTCTCCCTATCGACACCTCCATGTTGGTGTTTGCCACACTTACTACCATGATTGTTTGGGGGCTAGGATTTCCTGCTCCTTTCAGTGCCTCCCCTTGGCTAGTTTAAAAGCTTGCCAATGAAGCATTTAAACCTATCATCTAGGATCCTGGTTCCCTCCCGGACAGATGCAGCCCATCATGCCAGTATAGGCTTGCATCACTCCAAGTGGACCCCCAGTCCCCAATGAAGCCAAATCCCTGAGCTCCACCAGTTTTTCAACCACTGATTGAATCCCACGGTACGAGACATCCTAGCCTCTCCTATACCCATAGATGGGTAGCACCTCCGAAAAGGTTACCGTCGTGCTACTTGACTAAGGCCCCTCCCAATTCCACAAACTCTTCCTGCACTTCTCTAATCCCTTTCTTAGCCAGGTCATTTGTCCCTAGGTGGACAATGACATCCAGCTCCTCCCCTGTGCAGCTGCTCTGGCAATCCTGAGGATTAGCTCCTGTCCCTCAAGCCATGGCACCAGGCAGGCACCTACCTCCTCTCCCTTCCTTGCCCAGTTCTACCTTCCTAACAATGAGTCCCCACCAGGAGTTGTTTCCTTCCCTGCAGGGTCCCTGCCACCCTCCTGTGGGTCTCCTTTGTGGAGGTTCCCAACATCCTCCTTGGTCTTCACTGTAGGTGCCTCCATAGAGGAACCACACTTTTCCAGAATGGCATAGAAATTGTGGAGAGGTACAACTGGAGGGATGCGCCTCTGTTCCACCACCCTCACCCTCTCTGAGCCCACTGTGGTCCAACTGCTCCTCTTTCTTGGCAACCTCTGAGGCAACGGCAGTGGCACTGGTGGTCCCTGGATGGAAGAGGAGGTCCCACAAATCCTGGCCAACTCAGCCTGGAGATGAGCAACCTCCTCCCTCAGCCCAGAGGTGCCTGCAGATGGGACAACACGCATCCTCCAGAACATCTCCCGGAAGACTGCTGCTCCACAGCCACTGCACTGCACCACTCCAATCATGTCTTATTTCTGACCCCTTAACTGTTTGCAATCCTTACTCTTTCGTCTGTTTTTTTCTCTCTCTCTCCTTACTTTCTGCCTGTGTGCCCTTTAAGTTCCTGATTGTCCTGTTCTGAGACAAGAATATCCTATATTTCTCAGTAGACCACTTACTTGTTCAGAGGCAGACCTCCAGCAGCTAGAGGGGGCCGGAGAGCTACTCTTGCCCTTCTAGGATCTTCAGAGGCAGACCTCCAGAAGCTAGAGGGGCCCGGAGAGCTACTCTTGCCCTTCTGCATCCACTGAAACTATGTGCTGTGCCTCTCTGGATCAGCAAACCCCTGCACTGCTGTCACTGTCTGGTTACCTAGTCAGCAGACTCAACATGTCCTAGGCCCTGACTCCTAGTGACACCAGCCACAGAACAGGGACATGGTCAGTTGACAGAAGCCAGACAAATACAACTGCTGGGAATGGCTTTCCTACAGCAGTTTCCGAAACCGCACTCTCTATTCAGGGGAAATGAGACAGTGTGGTTTTCCAATGGAACTGTAACCCAATCCCACCAAGTCAGGCAGAATTCACACTCTTGCTGGGATTTAAAAGAGGTTTTCTGCGCACATGCAGGCATTTCTTTTTGACCAACTATCCTCTGGGGAGAAATCTGAAAGAGGAGTGTGATTATCTCGGTCAGCTTCCATCGTTTGCTTTGGTCAGTGGGAGGAGCTCCTTCAACATATCTAGCAGTACCACATTTATAATCGTCAGACATTAACCCCAGACAGACCAGATGCAACATCCCCTCTGCAGCGGAGTCCTGCTTCTAGCCAGTGTTACCGCTGGGGGAACTGAAGCAAAGGCAGATTAGGTGAGATCATCAGAGGCCATCCAAATGGCCCAGTGGCAGCCTGTCACCTGCCGTGCATGTGACCCGGGTTCAGAAGCGGACTCAGGTCAGTGTGTGTGGAGGCAGGCCGAGTAGAGGCAGCTGGCGCATAGTAATGATCCTCAGTTACACAGGACTGGCAGCGCGTTCTGGCACCCCAACAAACCCTGCAGCTGGGCCAGGAAGCTTGCTCCTGTTGCAGGGATACTGTGGCGTGCAAGGCCTACAGAGGCACTACTTACGCCATGGGGTGGAGGGAGGGACTTTGGGTGAGGAGAAAAACTGGAGGACAAAAGATATGTACTGTCTAAAGGCTGGGTGCCACACTCTCAGGCCCTGCCCATGTGGTTCCCCACCAGCTTTGACAGTGAGGGGAGTGGAAGAAGAGACCGAGGGTTCCCTGACAGCACATGACCTGGGAGGAAGGGAACTGGTTGTGACTCAGGCCAAACAGCTCTGACAATGAAGTGCCTTCCTCAAGTAACACAGTGAATCAGTGGCTAGAGTGGTTTAATAGACCCTTCCAATTACTTCAAGAAATTAAGGAAATGGCTTCCTTCGATTTCATGTATGACATGGGGAGGGATCCATTCCTTAAAATAATACTTTGAGCCGTGTGTTAGCATCTCGTCTTCCAGCTGCCCTACCCCAGCATTAGCACTGCAATTCTGAAAAACAGTTAGCCAGTGCTTTTAAGAGGCATTCCAGCCACCTACATGAAAAATCCTTCATAGCTGGCATCACAGAATATGGTTTCACTACATTAAAAACAAATAAGCACTTTAAGCCAGGTATTTGCATAACAAAACTGGATCTTTGTCACTTACAATTGAGGCTTATTCAGGAGCTGTGGTAATTCAATCCATTACTTGTGACATCAGAGTCTGTTGCTGGGAAATTACTGCGATATCACCAGCAGGGGATTATGAAATCGCTAGCTGTAAGTCAGCCATAAGGAACAAACATTCAGTTCCTGGACCCAATTATCTTATCCTAATAAAAAATAAGGTTTTATTCACCCATTCATTTATTCATTCATGTACGTGCCCTTAGTACTTAAAACTGAAGTAGCTAGAAATTTTTATTTCTTTTATTAATTAATTTATTTTTTGGGGGGGGGGTAGTGCTATACCTCCCTTCCCCTGGGGAGCTGAAGAATAAACAAACAAACAACAGCCAGGATACAGAAGCGGCTCCTGCAGCCTCTGGTAGTGGACTACTGAAGGCCATCTCCTCTCATCACCACAAGCTCCAGGTAGGAATGGATAGAGAATTAGCAACTGAGTAACAATGTACCTGTCCTTTCAGCAATCCAACATTGTATCAAGCAGAGAGAAGAGAGAGAGAGAGAGAGAGAGAGAGCACAACAGATGGAAGAGCAACACAACAGTTAAGACTAGGTTACAAACTCTTTCAGAAATCCTTTTGAGTAATCCTGAAATACTCCTGTCTTAAAATATTTATTTCATGGTTGAGGTAAAACGCTGCACGGAGTGGAACAGATTATTTTTAAGAAGACTAAGTGCCTGGAACAGTGTGGTATCATGCCTTTAATTTATTTTATGCTAAGTGAGTGGCTGAGTGTTCACCTCCTTTTTATGTCTGCCAGAAAGAAGCAAATCCCCAGTTCAAGCTCTCATTTCCGTTCTAGTAATG
The DNA here is from genome assembly GCA_016271365.2 of Neoceratodus forsteri. NCBI lineage: Eukaryota > Metazoa > Chordata > Ceratodontiformes > Ceratodontidae > Neoceratodus > Neoceratodus forsteri. The sequence continues at coordinate 491,930,114 of CM057450.1, read as the reverse complement.
GTCTCCTAAAATGCAAACCAGTGTGATATACAGCACTTCCCTTTACATAAATCTCTTGGGTATTATCCTGCTTTTGATACAAGCAGGCTGGGGAGCTGAGCTGATTATCCGAGCCATCAGATTACCCAAAAACTCAAATAGTGCACTATCCGAGCATATCCAATCCTTTCTGCCCAGATTTTTGAGGAAAAAAAGATAACTTTTTTATTTAACATTTTCAATTTCTGCTCTTGTGGATGGATAAAGAAATGCATTGTTGGCAATTGCAATATATTATAACAACAGTAACAAAATTAAGAAACCATTGGTATGCAAGTTCCCTCATTTAGTATGCAGCCCCCACCCTTTGGAATTCTCTACCCCGTCGGCTAAGGGAGTGCACAACTGTGGAGGGATTCAAGCAATCTTTAAAAACATTTTTGTGGCACCAGGCATTCAGTGATTGATTTTTCTCTCTTCTTTTTGGTGTACTGCTATTTTAATGTTCATTTTATTGATGCTTGTTCTGCTTTTAAATTGTTAGGCACCTTGGTTATAGATAAGGCGCCCTACAAATAAAATGTGTCATCATTATTTAGCTGCCTAGGAATTTAAGTGAAATCATCAACCCAGTGTATGTGCCATTAGTCTGAAGAATTCAAGACAGTCTGCCCCACATTCGCCACTCTGTAACGAAGTACCATCCATTTAATCCGGAAGATTATATCTTTGTAAAGTGGAAGGCTTCAAGAAGGGGTGGGATAGGTACAAGAGGAAATTGAAACAAATGAATATCCTCTTGGGGGCTGGGGGGGAATGGTAAGCCGAGTAGCCATTAGGTTGCTGGCTTTCAAGCAGACAAGACAGACCATTTGGCCTATTCTGCTGGCTTTTAGTATGTTAGTATGTTAAATATAGTGTTTTCTCCGAGTGGTTGCAACATGATGTCAGGCCAACAGATGGCATGTAATGGGAGTGTTGAAGCAGGAAACTAACAAAGCATCTAATTAGTGTTTTGGGCAGAGCACTATGCACTCTGCTAGTCTGGACTGGATTCCGAAATGGTTCACCATCCCAAATTTTGAAAACCCGCCATCACAATTCCGTTGCTTTCTAAAGGGAGGATTACCAGTCCTCAATTAAGAAACTAAGGATTGAGGAGTATCGTTTCATTTTCCCAAGTCATAATTGGTCGACACAGTTAAACTAAATCCAAATACACTTTTTGAGGTGGTTCTGACTTTGAAAAGCAGACCACGAGCCTTGTCATCAGAGCTTTTAGAGATATTTGTGTACCTGCACCTAAAACACAGAGACACACAGAAAATGTCAGCAGATAAAGGTCTATCGGCCAATCTAGCATACCCAAGAATCCAGGTTATGGGACACCGTCCCTGGCTGTCCTCATTTCTTCCCCTCCCACCCCAGCTGCCACCATATGCACATTTCCCATGTGCCTGTCCTACCCTGTTCTGAGCCCCCAACTGTAACAGCGCAGATGACCTCTTCTGGAAGTTTGTTCCAATCTGCCACCCCTCTTTCCATAAGAAAGTACTTCCTAACATCCCTCCAGTTTCCAGAAGTTTTCCCCTGGCGCCTATGTTACTGTACACTCACTGTGAACAACTTAGTACTGTCCACCTCGTTTATCCTGTGAAGGTACATGGATGTCTCAGTCACGTTTGGAAACAATGCACCCAACTCTCAGATGCTGTCAAGGGGCTTACATCCACAATACTGCACAGGCAGTCACCCCCCCCCCAAGTTAAGAAGAGAGCTTTAGTCTCTGGTAGTCCAGCAGGTCCCTCATCCCTCACCATAATGCCTGTGTGTTCCTGGTGGTCTGGTGCTCTCCCTCCCAACACAACCAGGCTGTGTGCCTGTCAGCCAGCAGCTGAGCCCACCTGTAGTGCTGCACGCTTGTTACCACCTGGGAATGGGGGGGGGTGCACAGTGGTTACAAGCAGCCCTGCAGGTCAATTGCATGGTGGCCCCACCCCCTTTCCATATGGCCTGCAGTGGCCTTTGCAGACACAGGTGAAGTGGTTGCCACCCCTGTTGAGCTTGGCTCAAAATGGAGACATCAACACTAAGTGGTATTTCCAATCACTTGAACTGGAATACTCAGCTGTCCAGGGAAAGTACAGTACTTTAGCAATTCACAACGTTAAGTAATTTTTTAGTGCACTTACTTAGCTGCACTTCAATTTATTATCTTGTTAATCTTGGAACACCCCCTGCCCACCATGGCTTTGTACTATTTATCACAGAGTCCCCCTCGACCAGCCCTCTGATGATGCGACTGACGGACTATGCCACAGGAGACGTCTATGTGCTGGCATCTCTGTTAAGTGAATACTAATGTCACAGAGTGCATGATCTTGCTTATTTTACTGGTACCAATCGTTTTAACATTAGTATTCAGTTAATAGAGATGCTGGCACTTAGACAACCCTGTAGAGTAGTCCGCTAGTCATGTCATCAGAGGGTTGCCCACGGGGGACTCTGTGATAAACAGCACGGAGTCATGGCATGCGGGGTTGGGGGGGTTGCAGGATCCACCAGATAATAAATTCAACTGTTGCTAAGTAAGTGAATTATAAAATTGTTTAACGTTGTGGTTTGCTAAAATCAGGATGCCAAGGTCCCTCAGTATTTCTCCTGGGGAGCAGAGTATTCCCATTTAAAGCCAACTTCTACATCTTAGAATCAGGCTTGAGAGGTTTCAATTGCTCAGTGCCATTCCTCTTGTGAAATACAAACAACTATTTAAAAATATTAATTTAAAATGCCTACCAGCTTAAAATCCAATTGTTTTACAAGCTTAATGCGGGTTTGAGCCTGCTGAAAACCCTGAACTACTGCAGCTCATTTGCACTTATTTCTGGCTCACATCGAGCCATTATACTGTACACTGCTTTCTAGTTCTAAAAATAAAAAGGTACATTTCAGTTTGAGGTCAGAATTCAATTTTATTAGCTGCAACGATTCTCCCTCCCCACATGGAAATCAAAGTTATCGAATTCCTAATTGGACTGCATTCCCTCAGGACCTCCTCCTGGCATAGAGACAATGTTTTAATCAATAACCACTCCAGACATGGCTCATTAAAACTGGTGTCACCCGACTACCTTGGGGAATTTCACTCTCCGTGAAACAGGCTCACTGTGCCGTTACAGTCAGCCACTGACCAATACTGCCAGCTGAACAAACTCGGGTGAAGGCAGGTCAGCTATTCGAGATGCACCTGGTTTCCAGCACCGAGACCCCAGAGTCAATGAATTAACTTTATACATTGATTAAAGTTCTCATTACTGATGCAGGCTGATAAAGCCTGTCCTGTCCTGAAGGCAACTTTTGCTGTTCACTGCTAACATGAATGCACAGACGAGAAACAAACTGGATGGCTCACAACATCTCCAGCTCCCTTTACTTATATGCATCTCTACAGAGGAAATGCCTTCATCATGCACGGGACTGGTGGATGAGGGCTGTTTAAGCATTATACTTTGAGTGAGGTATGTCCAGTGCTAAAAATCATTCTGCATCATTTCTACATGTACCCCTAGGAAACGAGCTTTCTACACTGAAGTTCAGTTCCTTGTGCATTAATTAAATGACTGTATGCAGAATGAGAAATTCTATCAGACTTACCATAATTTATTTTTGTTTTAGTTACAACATTGTCAATGGAAATTACTTACACAGTAAGTGTAATGTGCACCCAGACAAGGGAATCACTGGTACAGCTATAACTTTAAGAGCTCTGCCTAGCAGCACTGAATGCTTGTGTTATGAGAGTTCCGAAGCCTCATTTCAGGCAACACACAAAATTGTTACACAGTACAGTATAGACATCAAGAACACCCACAACTGCAAACATAAGTGACATATAGAAAATACTGGTTAGGCAACCATGCACAATCAGCCTGGGCTGCCACAGAGGGGTTCTGATTACATCAGTCCTTGAGAGGGAAGCTCGAGAGGTCCGATGTAATCAGATGCCTGTGGTGGTAGCTCATGGGGTCATGGGCATGGGGTCACTCAACCAGTTTTATTTAATTTTTTTTTATAGTGTATAGTTTTAAGTTTTTATTAGTTAAAAAAAAAGAAGAAAGTGTTTTCACAGTGCTCCTGTGGCAGGCAGACGGTTTCAGTTCAGAACCTCAAATGACTGCTGTGCGCATGGCAGTGCTGTGAAAAACACCAGCTACCTTGAGGATTTCCGATCAGCTGGAATCTTGTTGTACCACACAAGGGTACAGCTGTGTTCCATGACCTTTGAACTGTGGTACAACAAGGCTTCAGCTGACATGGAAATCAATGCAGAACAAACCCTCACTGTATTAAAAATGACATATTAGCAAGGCCCCCTGGAATTCTGCGGTTCTGCAGTTGCAGAATTTGCATCATGCCGCAGAATATATATAGTGCAGCAGAATTCATTGTTTTTGGTGAATTGTCATATAAATACACTGTTTTTCCATAGTGTCAGGCTTTCTTTCCCACCTCGTTTATCCTGAAGCCCCTCCTCTATGCTCAGCATATGATGTCATCGATGACATCACATCATATTTAGCCAATGACAGGACTGCATTCTGCCAGAGAAATAAATAAATCATGCCGCAGAAATCAGAAAATGCTGCCACAGAAGTCAAGGAGCCCTGCCGCAGAAATCACAAAATTCTGCCGCAGAACACCAGGGGCCCTGCATATTAGCCCTGTTTACACTGCAGGGGCACTTTACTTATGCTCCACTACCATCTCACTGTGCTCTATTGCAATTGGCACGGCGTCATCTCACCGCAGAAAATAGCTGCGCAGCAATATATGCCACAAGCAAAACAGCAGCAGCAGCACACACAAAAAAGGTCAGGAACAACAGCAACCCGACTACGAACCCCATCGAATGCAATGCAACTGTTTGTTTTAAACACCCCGACTTAAAAAAAATAACTCCAGGGGGTCGTGGACTTTGGGAATTGGGAGAAAGTCAGAAGGGGGGAAATTACATTTCAAAAAGCAATGTGAAAAGCTGCAGCAGGAGCAGACCTGGCGGGTACTGAACTGCGCTCCCAGGTCTCCTGCTCTGCCGTGTGCTAGTACCCTAGCCACTCTACCACAGAGGGGCTCAACCAGCACATAGCAACTCAATACCTCCAGAGGGTGTGTGTGTGCAGAGCGATGGGGTTAGCAGTAATTCCCTACCACTATTCTAACCCCTGTCACTCTAAACCCTCTCATGCTTTACACAGCGTGGTTCTTTCAGCGCTCTTCTTGCAGTGCTATTATGACCTGGTACCACTGTAATTCAGCAATAAATGGTTTACACCTCCCGATGGTCATGTGCCACAGATGGCGCAGAGGAGTGTCCGTGCTAGGTGGGCCGGGCATCCATCTGTGCTGGGAAATACTGGACCGCATTGGATTGAGCGCTTCAACAGTTTACACCGAGGGATGATGTGCTCAATGCAGTACACATCCCAACAATTTGATCATTGCAGAAACGGGAGCAGAGCGACAGTTAACCTGATGTGGTGAGTGTCCACAAAGAAGACTTTGTGGCACCTCGCCCACAGTGTATGGGTTGATGAGAGGGAAGTGTAAACGGCGCTATTAAATGAGACAAATTATTTTTACAGCACATTTCTCAAAGACGTCAGCACATGCATTCATGTTCCTTGTAATATGGAGATGCTGGTCCAAATAGGTTGGCCTTGCCTACAACCAGATGGTGTGAGTCATACAACTAGAACTTAAAAAGTTTTCCAGCTGGAAAGGGAACGATGTGATTCTGCAGAGCAACAGGAAATTATTAGTCAAGTGCCTGTTATAAGTATATGAAATTAGAAAATTAAATTATAAGTGTGCCAGTTCACTTAATGTGTGTGTGTGTGTGTGTGTGTGTGTGTATATATATATATATATATATATATATAAAACTACAACTTCATTAGTTAAAACACAGCACCCGCCCATTCATTTACAGTATCTAGAAACTGCACAGTTCATAACTAACCTGCCCTAAACTACCTACCAACAACTTAAATAAATGAAACTAAAACCTTTTTCCTTTAAAATAAAAAAAAGTACTTTTTAAACACAAAACCCCACAACAGAGCACAGATTCCTTCTAAATAATTGCAGTTCCCAGGTTCATTCAAAGGCACTCGACTGACTAAAAACTAAAATACCTGGGATGTAATAATATACGTACAAATTATAACATCTCTACTCTTGCCCAGCTGTAATATATGGTCAAAAATTTCAATACAGAACTTTTAAGATTTGCTAAAAGTTAAAAAAAACAGTATGCAACTTGTAACTGGAATCCCCATATCGGGCAAGCAGGTAAACCATTCATTTAGAATATCCGCAGAACGTTTTGTGTTCTGGAAAACTCCATTTTGTTATATTTGTATAGAGGATGAATTTTGTACTGGCTTTTCAAAAATGAGTAAGATTCCAATACTATTTTGGTTCTGTTGTATCTTTACCTTTCCTACTGTGGGACTGTGGGTTTCACACTTCCTGAACTGTACTTAGAAGTGTCACGTGTACAGCGATTAACTTTTTAACATGAGGGTATATCCGTTTAAATACCATGAATGATACACTATGCTTGCAGTATAGATGCTGCTCAGGAACAACAAAATGTAGGGATTTAACTACTATGAACCTGTATATTACTTTGAGTTCAGATTTTCATTAAGAAATTATTTTTTTCTTTACGTGTATTTTTTTTTTTTTTTTACTAATTACTACCTTTTCCTAAAAAAGTGGCGATTGGCCATGAAACACTTAAAATTAATTGTGGCGGAAGCAATATACAAAACACTGATTTTAAATAGGAGTTGAGTCTCTTTTCATTGTTCCGGATCTTCTAAGAGACAGTACCCATTCAGAATCAGATGGGGCAGAATGCAGACAAATGTATAACCCAAAAGGAAATTTCTGATTACCTTTTGACAACTGACCACAGTACTTTGCACCCAAATGCTGCACTGGCTGAATTTTGTATGCCAAGCCTGTAATGTTACGTATTGTTTGCTCTTTACAAGTTTTTAAAAAGCATCTAAAGTTATACTTGCTTAATTTATGTATTTGTAATTGTTACTGAACATTTTATCTTATGTTTTTGTATGTTTTGTATTATATGATCTGTTCGGATCGAGCCTAAAAAAATTACCCTTGGCCCAGTGCTCTTACCCAGTTAACAAAGTAAAATAAATAAAATGTTTCTTGAAGGTGTGGAGGGAGGACCATGTAGATGGATGCCCTATACAATTCTAATGCAGCTGCTTCTGTTTTTTTGGCCCCAGACGATAACATAGCCCTGGTGGCATATACGCTGATCAATGACAGATGTTTCAAGCTTAACACTACATAAGATCTGACCCCCCTCGTCAAAGTGGCCAATTTTTTGCTGCTCCAAAACGGTAATATATCTTGAGGTTTTGACTGCTTTGGAAAGCTCAAGCTAATGTAACTCATTTTCTGTTGGATTAGCTGGCTGTGGACAAAAAGAAGAAGGCACACATCTTGGTTCACATGAAAAGCAGTGGGAACATTCGAAAGAAAAGAGGGAACAGTCCATAAAACAAGCTCTTCTTTATGCAAAACGAGCTATGGCACCCAGCAAGACAGGGCCTAAAGCTCTCCGAAGCATCTGGATAGCTACCAACAAGCAAATTCTGTAGGAGAGGATATGTTCACAAGTGGAGGATAAAAGACCATTCATATCCCATGGGAGAACTAGAGAATGATATAAAGGTCAGGAATGGCTAACCGCGCAAACAAACAAAAAAATGACATCAGAATGAGTATCTAGGACAACACCATTCAACGGACCATCACAGCCCCTAGAACCAAGACCTGATCCCATAGTGTGCTTACAGATAAGGTATTGTCCACTCCTGATCGTAGGAAATACAAAAACTGTGAGATGGTGTCTTTAGTGGGCTTCAAGCCCTGTTCCTTAGCCCAGGAGGCAAAAAGGTTCCAGGTCCAGACAAATGCCCATGAGCTTGAAAGATTTCTGGACAGCTTAGGGATGTTCATGACCTTGGCAGAGAAACCTTGTTTTAGAAGCCTTCTCCTCTCAGCAGCCAGCTTGCTAACCAAAGCGACTCTGATTCTGGATGTAGAACAGGCGCCCTGACCTAAAAGATCCTTTTGACAAGGGAACTGAAACAGCTCCCAAACTACAGAAATTATCAGATCTGGTAACCATGGCCTTCTTGGCTACTCTGGGGCTATCTGAAAGAAGCTTTCTCTTGCTTGCTAAATTTTTTTGCAGAACCCTTGGGATCAGAAATATTGAAAGAAACCAGTAGGCCTTTTCAGGTTCCAGCACTGGGCAAGTGTGACCACTGACACTGCCAGGAACAACAAAATCGACTGATGAAACTGGGAACCTAAGCCTTTTCCTTGGACAAAAAGTGATCACTCTGAGCAGTCCTGAAGTGAACATACAGAAGACAATCTCCGGGTTTAGAGATCTTACCCACGGATGGACAACTGGGTGGCTGATCCAGTCCATCTGAACTTTAGCTCCCCTGCAAGATAATTAGTTGAAAGAGACAGAAGAGTCTCTTTGGCCTGGTGCAGAACTTTCTGGGCTTCCAGGAACATGTTTTTGCTTTCTGCACCTCCTTGATTTATACTTCTGACCGTCACTGCATTGTCTGAGCAAATTTTCACCGCCTGGGACCTGAACTGCTCCAGAAAATGGAGGAAAGTGAAAAAAAAAAAAAACACTGTCTACATCTCTACAACATTTATGTGAAGCGCTTGTTCCTCTGGACTCCAAACACCCAAGATCAGAATCTGGTCATGAACAGTGCCCAAACCCAGAAGGCAGTCATCCACTGTCAGAATTCACTCTGAAAGGGAAACAGTGGGGATCCCTTCATCAGGTTCTTTCAGTTTTTCTAGCAGGCAAGTGACCAATGAACAGAGAGGCGTAATCCAAAAGGAGGTTAACATCACTCCGACAATGGCATTCAAGATGATAGAAGGTGGTTCTGGAAATGCCTCTTACGGAGGCAAGCTCATAGGACTAGTTCTATATTGGCAGTTATCAGACACAGGTTTTGAAGGCAGCGTAGTGCACAAACCACCTTCTGCACCCTAAGATGCTGAACTCTGCACACAGAGAGGAAGATCTGCTGCACATCTGTTTAGAAAAAGGCTCCCAGGAGTTCCTGCCTCTCTGAGATGGGAGTAAAAGAGCTCTTTCCCCCACTGACTACCTAACCATGCTGTCTGAGGACCTGTAATGTCAGAGTTACAGAGGCTCTTGCTGCTTGCTATGATATGAACATATGAAATTTGCCAGCAGAAAAAGGCCTTACGGTCTACCAAGTCTGCTCGGTTGTGCAGCTAGCAGCCCTTATTTTGCAGCTGCCCCTCCCTCGCTTGCCCCCACTCCCTTGACCCTCCCTCTTACCCTGTCCTATCCCTTCTTGAAGCCTCCCACTGTATAACTGGATACCACCTCTGCCAGTAGCATGTTCCACCCAGCCACCACCCTCTCCGTAAGAAAGTGTCTTCTCATCTCCCTCCTGAACCTTCCACCCTCAAGTCGCATATCATGGCCTCAGGTGTCCCTCCTCTCCCTTAGTTTGAAAAGCCCCTCCATACAAGACTTGTTTATCCCTGTTATGTACTTGAAAGTTTCAATCATATCTCACTTCTCCCTCCTCTCCTCCAGCAAGTACATGTTCAAATCCCTCAGCCACCTTTCGTATGGTAAGTCCCCCAGTCCTTCGATCATCTTTGTTGCCCTACACCGCACCCCCTCCAGTAACTTGCCCTATGTTGCACCCCCTCCAGTAACGATGATGAAACTCTAATCAGGAGAACATCCAGGTAAGGGGTAACATGATGACCCGCCTGTTTGAGAGAGACAACATTCACTATCAGGACCTTTTTCAAGACCCTTGGAACAGAAGCCAGGAAGAAGGGTAGGGCCTGGTACTGAAAATACAATCCCAAATGGCAAATCTTAGAAATCTCTAACAGAGTGATGGATGCATCAGAGTATGAAAACAGGCATATGACAGAATGATGGAAGTCAGATAGTTCCCTGGTTGCACTGCCCTGTTAAAGGACCTGAAAGGACTCCATCTTAAACCTGGTTTGCATTTGCCTCATGAACTTGTCCAGAATCTGCAGATCTGAAATAGGGTGGAATGTCCCTGACTGCTTTGGGGTTATGAAGCCCCCTCCCCTCTTGGAGGACCCAAGGAAAGAATGGACCCACAAAACCTTGAAAAGACCATTTTGTTTCCGTCCACAACCATGGAGCTGAAGAGAAAAAGAGGCCGCATGTGAGAAAACTTAAAGTCAGTTTACAGGCTCTACCTTGCTGGTTTTTGAAGTCTCAAAAAAATCTCTTCCTCAAGAAGGGTAATAGGGGCTCTGCTTTCCTTAGGAGGCAGCAAGGGACCATTTTTGCCTTAGATATCTTCCATACGCTTGTAATTAAAAAGAGAAAAAAGTGACATGGCGCAAGAGTTCCTAGGAGGTTTGGTCTGCAGGCCAGTGCTGGAAACATACCCTTCTTATACACAAGTATGGTGGAGGAAGACCAGTTAGAAAATTGAAAACCTGTGAACCACAGTATCTCTCAAGCTAGAAAAAAAAGGGAAAAAAATGGACACTGGGGAAACCTCCTGTAACCATTGGTGGAACCAATACCATGCCCCAGAGATCCCTGGGAATCAGGAAAACTGAATAGAACTCCAACATAAGACCCAGCCAGTGCAAGGCATACCAAAGGACTGCATCTACGCTCTTATCACGCTCTTTTGCTACAGCACACGTCTCGTACTGAGGGAGTGTAGTATGCTTAAACATGTTAGCCACCAAGGCATGAGAGATCAGTACGGCCACTCATGTTTTTTACATAATTAGAAAAGGATGGCCATAGCAGAGTAATTTCTCTACCTGACATCTGATCCCTGTTGCTTGATCACCTGGTCACGATACCGACAACCCAAGAAAACGCTTAGGAACGTTTCTGATGTTGGAAAAGAAACCTTGGGTCACTGACTGCACCCCCAAAAGTGCACTGTTCTGTAGTGAGACACATAAGCTGAAAAACTGAACAAAAAAGGAACTGAGGATGGCTGCAAGCCCACAGGCCATTCAGTTTCCTCTTCCTTGCAGGAATACTCCCCACTGACCAGTGACTGTGCGGGATTTGTTGAGATGGGGCATTCCTTATCAGTGGCATTATTCTTTTTTATTGTAACTTATTGTTTGTGTTTATTTCTGAACCAGGTAAGTCTATGGAGTACAAGTACTCACTTTCAAGGCTGACCCAGGTGCACAGCACAATCAAGTATTCCGTACGAAGGTAGTATAAAGTCATAATCAAACTGAATAAACATATAAACCAAGTATTAAAACATGTACATTTGCATGAAGCTAATAATTACATTATGCTCCCACCCTAGTGCAAACCCTGTTCCCTGGGCTGGGCCCAACCCCGCCACCCCTCTGCATCTCTAGTACATACCCCATCTCCTTTCAATCACACCAACTTACTTCTCTTAGGGTGGGGAAAAGCAGAAACTGTCCTGATCTGAAACTTAACCAGATTTCTAACTTTCTCTAGGAAGAGGCAGAAGATTCAAATACCTTAAACTGAGATATATCTCAAAATGAATGAACATGATGGAAGTCAACATGAACATGTTAGACAAAAATCTTTGATTATCTGAAGAAATGTCTATTACATCGGTTTGTATTACATATTCACAGACTTGTGTATTACGTCTTCTCCCAGAGGGCAGTAAATCTAGGGAACAATCTAGCAGCAAATAAACTGGCTCGGTGGTGCTGAGGATTGAGGCACTGGACGCTACACCTTGCATCACGCCAGTGACCCATGTTCAGAAATGAGCACGGGCCGCTGGGGGTCGGCAGGGGAGGAGAAGGATCGAGCGCCATACGGTGGCTCTCCTTCTAGAGGGATGGGGAACTGCAAGCCTCACTGCAACACCGCCACCTGGGGGAACTTGGGTGGAGGGTACAGGAATGAGGTAGCAGCATTGCGAGGGGCAGGATGTTGGCCGAGGGCCTGAGCAGGACGTGCCTCTGCATGTTTCAGGTTCAACAGCACTCCTAGCGTGCCAATGTCCAGGGGGCGGGGAGAAAGCACAGGAAAAACTCCCCAAATTGGCACCAGTAGATGAACTATGGGCAGTGGCGATCAGAGGCTTCCAGGGTCCAAGCACAAGGTGCACACTCCAGAACAGATCTGGAGGCATGGGGTCCTCCGCCCCAACTGGGGGGTAATCTGGGAATCAAGGGTTCACGGAGCAGGACGCTCATGTGAGCTGACGACCCCCGGACGAGCTCTGACGTAGGTTGCCATAGGAGTCCTAAAGAGAGGGGCCAATGTGGGGAACTGGTAGGAGTATAAACATACAGTAAAAAAAAAAAATCTAGCAGCAAATACAGTGGATATGAAGACAGTACAGTCCTTCAAGGTAAATCTGGACCAGTTTCTGCATACCATGGGAATCACAGGGTACTCTGGGTAGTATAGTGGGTACAGAATCACTAAAAATTAGTACCTGACTGCACAGCATATTAATTATTCCCAGCATGTGAAGCTGGAGTAGGGGGCAAAGTTGATGAACCTAAAGTCCCTTCCAAATTAAATGAATATGTTACCATATTATTGTTATTACTGTCTTGGGGAAAATAATGCTTTGCTATACAGTGTCCTGATCTGTGCTTGTTGAAAGATTCTAATCCTAGCCTCAAGCCATAGCAACAGACTGTGAAAGCAGAAAGAGTCAGAGGCCCATCCAGTTTGCCAATTTCCCTCCAACTTCAAATGATATGTCGGGTGGTCTGTACTCAGCTACTAGTGGATGGCTGCCCACATCTCTCTCATACTGTACACACTGATAACTTACATCTGTTAGTCTGTGCTTAGCAGAGGCCCTGAAGAGGCCCACCATGGAGCCCCCTCCAGGTTACGGAGGCTCTGGTGATGTTGATAGGGTAGGAAAATTGGCATCACACCTGCCTGCACTGGTGACCACCGTCAGCAATCCCGGACCTCTTATCAAGCCCAGAATTCAACACTCAGATTGTAATGTTAACCACCACACTTGAGTATTGATGTCTCCAAGACTCTTCTCACGCACTCAGCACAGCCCCTTCCAGAGAAACTGACCTATTACGGATTTTGCAAAATGTTATGAACTTGACTTCAGAGGTCATCTACAGAAAGAAAAAATCAACTTGTGGCATCAGAAGGGTTGCAGCGTTTTTGTGCTTTCTTTACTTGTTGCCATGGGCAACATGCATTCAAACCAATCACATGCTGATTGGTCTGTTTCCACAGTCACAGGTCAAATGTCTGAGACAAGGACTTGCGAGCATGTTTAAGGAGCTTTTGTATATTAGCTATAAAAAAATCTCCTGTTGGAAGTATAAAACTTTTCTTACTATGTGCTACCAAGATGCATGGCTATGGTTAACTGGTAATGAAAAGCATACTGAGAGTGCCTTCTGAATTTTGCTGCACTAAGTGATCAGTGCTTAGCCCTGTTAAACACACACACACACACACACACACACACACACACACACACACACACACCCTACCCCCACCCTTGAAGTGCTCTACCATATGATGATGATGCAGCATTAGTTTCATATGGAGCTTGCCTCCCAGTAAAATACGAGCCAGCAAAGAGAACAAACCATAAAACAGTTAACAGCAGATAACATTCAAATAGGCAGTGGTCCAGCAGAGGTGCTCAGCTGGAGCCATGGTGCAGGCGGTGGCCCGAACTCACAGTAGGGACAGAAGACTGTGCACTCACACCAACGCTAGTTGCAGAAGCTGCTAACAGGGATCACCACAATACAGGCCATTGTGCTGTGGTTTAAAGAGTTTTATTTTTATTTATTTATTTAGTCTTTGTTTACCGGGTAAGGTGTCATAACCATAAAACATGACTATTTTCAGACACGACCCGGGAGGTTACAATACAAAATTGGCAGACAAAACAAATAACAGGCATAGTTCAGAGGTAATCAACTATACAAGGAAAAATCTACATGATGTTTTGTGATGTAAACAGTATTGCTAATATGACAGAGACAATGGCAGAAAAATACACGATAATACAAAACATAATAGACACACAATCATAATGCAGTAGAGTTTTAACACATAATACATGGTAAATGCTACATATAACAGTAACAAGGGGTCAGAGCAAATCTGAAACATTTTGAGAGCTGAGGAAGGGGATGTCAAGCACCCTATGGGGGTTTAAAACAGGAGCATAGGGCATGTTTGGCGAGGAGAGTGTGATGCATCTTTTTAAAAGCAATAGGACTACGTGCAGAGCGAACATCAAGGGGTAGGGAATTCCAATATTTTGGGGCCAGACAGGAGAAAGCTGAGGTTCATTTTAGGGTTCTGCACCTAGGGGTGTATAGTAGAGAGAGAGTCCAGTAGAGTGGAGGCCATAGGTGGGGGGACAAAGGCACCAGCATGCCTGCAAGAGAGGTAGGTAGATCAGTTCTAATGATGTTATCCAGCAGAGCATGGGTGTAGCCAGGCATACTCCAAGTACTCCATGGTGTGCAATTTTATTTAAGGGGGGTAGCAAATAGGCTCTGAACTGCTTCCTTTTTCCATGAAAACTAACAAAGAAAATGCTGAACCTTTCCGTAATTTTATTCATAGGAGTTGAAACTAGAAGGACTGGTCATTAATACTGTCTTTGCATCCCAAGGACAATACAACTTTATAGGCTCTGGGCTGGTATGTGGGTGTCTTAGAGAGCAATGCGTGGCATTTGTATTTACCCATGCATGATAACAACCATTGTCATGAGATACAAAAGTTGTATTTATTTTGTCAAATGAGGCAACAAACACGGTCCTGGTGTACATTTGTATATTGTCTGGCTACACCCCTGCAGCAGAGTACCAAGGGCAAGGAGTTGATTGGCAGATGGAGAAAGCCATCTAATGTCTGCATATAGCAAGCAGTGGTGCTTCAAACGTGGGGAAACCGAGGCATAACGACAAATACTATTGTACATTGTATCCCACTTACTTAGAGTGATTTTTGAAGAATTTATGTAGGTGACAACACCATACGCAAGGGATGGAAGTAGGATACCCCTAGAAATAGCCAGTCTAGCTTAGGGGTTAGGCATCTGACTAGTCCTGTAAGCTATTCCGAGTTTGGAGTTTACTGACTTGCAGGTGTCGATGATGTGTTGCTCAAGGTTGAGTTTCATCAAGCAGGACACCTAAATACTTGAATGAGGTTACTTTTGTAAGGAAGGGGGCACTTGCACAGGAGACGTTGAAAAGGTTGCGGTTTGTTCTAAGTTTGGTTGCAGATCTGAAGAGCGTGTCCTGAGTTTTACTTATGTTTAGGATGAGCCTTTTGTTGTGGATCCATTCTTGCATTATGAGAAATGCAGATGTTAGTCGACTATTTATTTCTTCTGTGTTTGCAGAGGAGGTGTAGAGCACCAGATCATCTGCATACAAGATTGTTGAGCACCAAGGGGTGTTAGAAGATAACGTCATTTATAAAAATGGAGAAGAGAAGAGGCCCCAAGATGGAGCCATGAGGAACACCAACATTGATAGGCGCAGAGTCGGACACCGCACAGCTAAATTTTACCTGTTGTCTTCTATTGCTTAAGTAGCTCTGGAACCAGTTTGTGGGTTGCTCCGAGAAACCAGTGAAGCTAAGGCAATTAAGCAGAAGAGGGTGATCTACAAGATCAATTGCCTTTGAGAGGGCAGTGAACACTGCACCAGTCATGAGACTGTGATCCATAGCAGTAAGGGCATCATTTGTAAATTGTATCAGAGCAGTAGAGGTGCTATGCCCCTTGTGGCAACCATGTTGAGCAGGTTATAGGAGGGTATATTTAGAGAGGAACTCTGTGACCTGTATAGACACTAATTTCTCAGGTATTTTGTTTAGTACTGATAGAATGGCTACGGGCCAATAATTAGCTGTGTCCTTCTTGTCACTTTTCTTAAAGACAAGGGTGACTTTTGCCAATTTCCATATGTCCGGAACACGACCATGGCTGAGAGACAGTGTAAACATTTTAGCCAATGGGGCCGCAATAAAAGGAGCAGCCAGCTTCAGGAGTTTAGACTCTAGGTAGTCGGGAGCCTACACTAGTACTATCAGAGATTGTTTGGTAGTTTTAGAACATCAGCATTTGGAATCGCTTTAGAATAGAAGGGCAGATATGTATGGGCATGTTTGTGCAACGGGCATCAGGATGTGATTTTCTGTGAAAGAGGCAGTGTATTTGGTGAGATCAGTAAAGTATTTGTTGAAAGAATTTGCAATGGTGGTGGGGTCATTACAGTGCATACCATTGAGGACGATATCATTCATGTGTTGAGACTGGTTTGAGCCCAGGAAGGATTTTACATGTGTCCAGAATTTCTTCGGTGTCCCCAGCAACTTCCAGCAATAGACCTTTGCAGTATGAGCTTTTGGCAAGCCTGATTTGTTTTTTGCACATATTGCGCTGCTTTCTGTAAGTGTCATACTCACTTTGCAGACCCAAGGTTTTGTAGTGGTTCCAAATTTTGTCACATGCCAAGAGGGAGGTGAGAAGTTCTTTGTGCAGCCACCTAGTCTGTTTGGCCCTAACGCATTGATTCCATTTAGGTATATGTATGTCCTGGAGGGATAAGAATATAGAAAGAAAGAGACTGAGAGCAGATTCAGTGTCTTGGGACTGGACAATAGGGATCCATTTTACAGAAGAGATATTGTGTAGAAAGCTTGCTTGATCAAGTGTGGAAAAATCCCAGAAGGTGATGTAGCATGGCGAGGGGGCTGGAATCACTGATGTTCCCCATATGCACAAATATGGGGAATGGTCACTTATAGAATCAGGAAGCACACCTGAGGCGATAATTCTATCAGATCGATTTGTGGGTATCCAGTCTGTAAGTGTTCCAGCAGCAGGTGACTGGGTCAGCCTGGTGGGATCTTCAATTACCTGGTGCATGTTAAATCCATGTACTAGAGATACCAGTGCGCTTTTATTTTTCCCCAGCCAATTTAGGTTGAGGTTGCCAAGAATAATAAGTTATTTTTGGCCAGCTGCTGAGGTAGAGTACTCAAGTAGTTCGGAGCATCCTAGTTGACCTGCTTTAGGAGGACTGTAGCCACATATTAAGTGAATCTTTTTGGTTCCAAGTAGAAGCAGGGTATGTAAAAACTCGCAGTCAGAGGTAACCAAACATTTCATTAAGGACATATTCAGGTGTTTTTTGAAATAGAGCTCAACTCCACCTCCCCATTTTTCAGATAGTCTGTCTCCTCGAAATAGGGAACAGTTAGGAAGACAGCAGGAACAGTCAGGAGTAGAGGGCTTTAGCCAAGTTTCAGTCAGACAGAGAATGTCAGGTTCATATATGAATATCCATGCCTCAAGTTTTATTCCCAAACAGTAAAGCAAGAGTGCAGGAAGAGCATACAGGGCAGCAAAACCACCTCAACGTTTCGTACTTGCATGCTCTGGCAAAAGGCAACCATGGCAACTGTCAAAAGTCCTTTTATAGTCTGTGTTCTTAAAGAGACCATTACTTATCGTATTACATTACTTGCAGTGAGTTCATAAGTCAAAGTGCTAGAATGTAGTGCAAAACAATTGATGTGGTTTATAGTTTAAATAAAACAAGACGTTAAAGAACACACTGTGACCTTAACCTGCTAAAACTATATGTTGTGACAAACGATCGTCACAACTGTAGCAGTTGCACCATGAAACTTGATAAGTACTATAAGCGAAAGTAGGGGATGTATCAGTTATTCACCTACATCATTTTACTGAATTCAGGCTATGGGAAAATGAGTAATTAAACTTCTGAGGATAGTGGTGGGGGGGGGGGCAGTGCGCAATGAGGAGTCAACCCAGATGAAGAACAGGATTCACAACATTGCAGCAGATATACCTTTAAACCCCATCTTTGAGTGCCACTAGTGTTGTTAAGCCAGAGGCAATAGTCCAACCGGCAGGAACATTGAAATGAAGGCTAAAATTCTCAAATTATACAGACTTGACACTAATAACCCTGGGGGAAGGGTCACCAACACGGAATTTTCTAACATCAGCAATATGTTATCAACACAAACAATACATGTAATACCAACAATCCCGTACAGGGAGAGGACTCCTCAGAAAGCAACAGAAAAAACTGCAAAAGAAGGACCACCCAGATAGGGTGTTTGCTGGGTATATAAAGGTTAAGAAGGGTTAAGCACTAATATATACAATCCCAAAAGTACATAGACAGCACCTGAAAAAACAGAAATGTCAAAGAACAGATGCCCTGTGCTCGCAGCACACTTCAAGGTGACCAGCATGTGGAGAGAAGTACATCGCTGTAGTACCAAGTAGTGCAGCAATACAGAGTGAGACAGTACTTGCTGATTCAGGAGTCCTTACAATAAAAAACAGAATGTCTGGCTGACAGCTGACTCCCCAGGCAGACTATCATGCTGCCCTTTGCATCTGGCCCTTAGCATGAGGACTGCAGTGCGGAAGGACCGCTGAGAGGGGGCTGAATAAATGGCAAAGCAAAGGTTCCAGGCTGGCTGCTGGCTGTAATCCAATTGGCCCACAGGATGATCGGAGGTGCGGCTTGGTTGGAGGTGGCAGCTGATGAGTCCCACTAGTAAGTCCATGTGCAGCTCAGGAAAACAGCAACAGCAGAAATCAGATGGAGGAAAGAAGTGTAGCAGCTCTTTTCGGAAGTTGTTCTACCTCTCTAAGCTGGTGCAGTGTGACGGCAGCTTCCACGGATGGAATGGCAGCAATCCGAGGTGCAGGAGAAGGCTGAACAAAAAAACAGCCCAGCAGAAATTTAAAGGTCTCAGGCTGGCTGGTGTCTACAATCCGATTGGTCCACAGCATGACTGGAGGTGCAGCTTGGCTGAAGGCAGCAGCTGACAGGTCTCTCTAGTAAGTCCAAGTGCAGCTCAGAAAAACAGCAGTGGCGGGAATTGGGGGAGGGGGGATGAAAGAAGTGTAGCAGCTCTTTTACACAGTTGTTCTCTCGCCCAAAGCTGGTGCAGTACAGGGCGGCTTCCATAGATGGAATGGTGGCAGCCGGAGTCGCAGGAGTGGGCTGAACAAACAACGGAGCCCAGCAGACATTTAAAGGTCCTGTTTACTGTTTGTTGCCCAAGCTGATTGGTGGCTGCAATCCGACTGGCCCTCCGGATAATTGGAGGTGCAGCTTAGCTGAAGGCGGTAGCTGATAGGGCCCTCTAGTAAGTGGTAGTGCAGCTCAGGAAAACAGCAGCTGCAGGAATCAGGGGTAGGAAAGAAGTGCAGCTAGCAGCTATTACAGATCTAATCTCCAGACCAGTCTTGACTTTTTTGGTTGATTAAAGAACGGCACTGACAGGATTCTCAACACCTCCTTGACCTTTATCCATTCCAGCTGCCTATATATTATACTTAGGATTTACGGGTGTCCATTTAGCTGTAGTTCATGTCTGTCAACTTCATTTCTATAAAGTAATCCTCTTTGTCTTGTTAGCCTGCTTTCCTCACAAAAGACCAGTGATGAAAGGGCAGTGGCTTGATAACTATATTTAAAAGCGTCCCACAAATTGAATCCATCATCCCTGCAGTCTTAGTGAGCCGAAACCAAAAATGCGTTACTTTAAACTCAGACAGGAAACATACAGAGGACTGGAAACCTCAAGGGAGCAGGGCTTTTGTGTTTCCTTATTTTACCATGCCTCAGACAATTAGGACCTGCTCCCTTGGTTTTAGTTACAGGTACTCCTTTACTGTCATACCCAAGTAGCAAAGAAAATTCATTGTGAGGGTTCAACCCAATCCCCCACCAAGCAGGCCTACCCAGAATCTCCCATAGACAGTTAAGCAGGGCGCACCCAATGTGACCTTATCAGCTTGCTTTCAACATGTTTATCCCCCTCCTGCTCCCCTCCTCATCACCAGCCGGCTCAGTCATGCTTCACTGTAGTAGGTGATGACTGGGCACTGTTTTGTTGGCATTTTGCACTGATCTATAAACAACGTAGCAATCCAATCAAGTACTGGAGATCCCAGCACTTCCAAAGACACATGATTATGCCACCCTTGCATAAACCCCATAAAACACTGACTTGGCCTGCTGAACCGATAAGCCAGGCGTCCCGGCATGTCACAATATACTGTACCATGGATTCAACTCTACCTCACTTCAACTTGACTGGTGTTCTCTGGTTGACTCTCCTTATGCAGCATGTGCACACACTATCCGGCTGTGGTTCTAGTACAAACTAAAAAGGTTCCAATTGGTTCCTGAGATCATACCTCTGCTTGAGCTTGGCCTGCCACAGGGGTTACTGTGACAGCATAATACAATAGTGATCCTCTCTGGCCAAAGCACTACCCCAGGCAGACCAAGCTCTAGCTCTTGAACTCCAGTCAGCAGGCCATTGTGTGGTCCGAGTTTAATTTTTTGTTCTTTTTTTTTTAAACTAATTTGGCTGAAGTAATGGAGTTTTATATACTGATAGTTTTATATACTGTCATTCACGCACCCTCTAGCCCAAAGTGCTTTACCATCCACGAACTGCTGCTGTAGCCATGAGAAAACTAGCCACGTTTTCTAACAGGAAGATAAAAAGTGGTGTTTGCAGCTGTCACCCTGGGCTCTTTGGATTCACTGTCTTTTTGACCCTTTGTAAGGGATGCGGAAATCTAAAAAGAACAGGATATTTATCGATTACAGTAATGGGGAAGTCTAAAATGAAAACGGTATTTGTTAATTACAGTAATGGAAAAAAAAAAAAAAAGAATGTTTATTGATTATTCCCCTTTAAAAAGATCAAGGAATTACCACTGTCAAAATATTTTGTTTTTAAAAGGCAGTATTTCTATGTATGCTGGCTGCTAGAACACTACTGAAGTAAGTAAAGCTGCTGGGTACTCTTAAAGGGGCAGTAACTGCTTCAGAGTATTTTAGTTACTATTTTACCCTTACTTTAGCCCTCTATGGGATTTGACATCTGTTTTTATCCGAGTACCAGGGTAGCTGTGTATAAGCAGTATACTGCTTCACAGACACAAAATGCATATACAACATCAGCTAATCAGCTGTGGAAATATTAAAAGAAATTGGTACAGTGGATACAACATGCTTCTTGGTGGAACAGCCACAGTGCAAGGCCCCACGGCCATACTGGAGACATCGCTTTCTAGGAATCTGTCCCTGAAGTACTGACAAGGACTACGAAGATGTGCTGTGGTATTGGGTTTTTTTCTTAGCATAGATCTTCACCCTGCTGATACCATGGCAGTTCAGGGGTTTAAACTAACTTTTTCAGCCAGTAGCCCTACCAGCCAGAAAAATCCACTGGCCTCACATGCTCTTTACTAGCTCAGCACAGAGACCTGATATCAGAGACTAGCACAGCACATTAACCATCTCTGACTTAATTTAAATGACATAATTTAGGCAGGAAGGAGCTGACCTTCTGAAAAATGAATCCAGGGCACTTGCATGTTCATGTGATGCACTGCCACCAGACCATTGGGTAGACCCTGCCAGAAATGTTTTGACGAGGTCATCACTTTCATCTGGTGTCAAAGCTTATGCAAATCTGAGGGCATCCGATGAGCAAGAGTTGCTAAGATCTCCTGCCAGTGTCTTTACAAATAAAAATATTACTTTGGCATTTTTATCTTTCTTTTGTATTCACTATTTGGACAGTTTGAGCAGGTGACATTGAGAGTTTGAGACTGGCCCAGTGCAAAGAAGCCCAAAATCATGACTGTACAGCCCCTTTAATTCCAGGCTAAACAGGGTCGAGCAACACCCAGGATTTAATGATGAGGACTGCCTCACTCCAATGGCTTACTTCATTGCCCAGTTCTGGTTTATCAGGCACATAGGAAAGGTGAGGGAATCAAGATTTCAGACGTCAAATAATCCAAACTCTGAACACACTGGTTAATCCAAACTCGGAAGACATTTTCCTTTCGTTATATGCATCGCCACTCCACAGCCCTAGCAAAGGTTGGGAGACCTGAGTCATGCCTTAATTCCCCCCCCCCCCCAACATACATACCACACACACACACACACACACACACACACACACACTCTCTCTCTCACACACGCTCAGAATATACCCGCTGTTTATTTGTGCTGCAGTGCAAAGATTTTTTCCTTACCGTTATAAAATGGAGGTCAGTGGGCCTTGCTCAGTCTTTCATTCAATGCAAGACAGCCAGAGCCGACGTCGAGTCTGTGTGCCCTTCCAAGATGGGCCAAGGGGGGGAAAAACCCTCTTCTTCCCTGTTTTTAGAGAAACATAAACAGAAAGGAAAAAGATGTAACTATATTAGCGGCACGTCTTGTGATATTTAAGAGACCATTTCAAGTGTTTGCAGATTTTGCAGATACTGGCATGGGAAAATAACATGTTGACCAGCATTAACTAAAATTGCCATTCTGGACCTAAACTGTCCATCAACTAGTATCGATTCTGAGAGGAGATTGAGTGCCGCTAGCAGTATTGCTACTATCTGCCACACAATGCTGAGAAAATGACATTTGTCAATCCTGGACTACTTGCTCGATACTCAGACCAATGCATCGTTGCCCTCAAATTCATAACGACACCAATGCTGACTAAACACGACAAGAAAAAAAAACAAAAAAACTTGTGAGCACCTGACATTATGGAACACACAAATTCTTTCCGATTCTGTAAATAAAGTGTTTGGTAAATATTACATTGCTACACACATTTTCTGTACTATTCAGCTCTGGAACATAAAAAGTTCTTTTTTGATTTTGTAAATAAAATATTTAGTACATGTTGGATTTCTGCACACATTTGTTGTTCTCAGTTCTTGGACTTACAAAAAATGCAAAAGGAATAAAAACCCAATAACTTTACAGTGCATGCTGGTATAATAACACTAAATGCTGGCATAGGGCAGTTAGCAACAACTAGCCACACTGAACTACACACTTCCATTACTACGGGTGAGTTCCTAATATTTCCAGTCCTCACACAAGTTATCATCTGTTACTCTCAGAAATCACTAGTCATTTTCACCTATACAAGGAAGAGTAGGCACTGTATCTGTCCGCAAAATGGAGGAAACAGACTTGTTTAATGCAGTGGTACTGGGCTGGGGATATATGTTCAACTCCACAAACTGTTACTGGCTGCTCAGACCCTGACACTCACACTCTCACTTGTGCCTTTTTAACTTGGCCTGGATACTCTCACTTGTGTTTCTCAGCTTGGCTTTGCTAATCATGTTGCTTAAATTCAAACAGGTGATGCTACGAGTATCAGAGCTCACCTTCTAATTCTCTCTTTTTTTTGTTTTAGGCTTAAACCAGTATTTCACCCACTCAAAACTAAATCAAAATTCATAAAAAAAAGGGCCAAATCGAAATCCAGCCCTGAACTGCTCACCACTATTTGACAGCACCAGATTTGTCAATCTCCATTCTGGGTGGGGTTCCCTTTTTCCCCACCGAGAAACCTCTTCATCTGTTGTTGAGAGGGAACTGCCCACATTGTAGACTCATGTTTTGTTTTGTTTTTTAATAGATCTGAGTGGAGTTTTCTGGGTTTTCTCCCATATCCCCCCCTCCCCCGGGCCCTAACACACAGCCGTACGTGCACGTGGAGATGCGCTCAGACCCTTCTTTTCACCAGTATTGCCACCCCCACCTGCCTACGTTACCCCACTGGACCTCCCCCCAGTGGGGACGGAACTACGGGAGGGGCGACAACCTACCCCATCACCCCCCAGGACAGGAGAGCAACCTGGCAGCTTACTCAGTCCCGCTCCTCCTGCCCCCCCATGCCGGCACCCAGATGACCCGAGGTCATTCCCGAACCCAGGTCACCAGCATACCGCGAGGTGTGGCGTCCAGCACCTCAACCCTCAGCACCACCAGGCCAGCTTCAGCCTTATGTTTTTTAAACAGAAACATACTGTAGATGGTCCCTGGCAATACCCATTAAGATTGATGATTTATTTTATGACTATTTACACAGAATAATCCAGCTGAGATGCAGCATCTTGTTTCCAGGGGGTCCTGCATGTACCCAGTTTCATAGCTGGGCTAACTGGAACACTAAGAGTTTCTGACTTGTACAAAGTCAAACAAAAGTGTTTGGATCTGGCGGGGTTTGAACTTGTGATCTCCTGGTAACCAAGCTGATGTTCTAACCACTAGACCACACTACATTCAAAGACTCTGGCATGTTATTGTAGCTCAACATACACTTGATTTCCTGCTCTCCTGAATTCTGTTCTGTGCCTTTGTACGTTTATTGAAAGCAAGGGTTTTTTTGTGTGTGCTGCAAGTTGTTTCTGTGAGTCATTTTCATCAAAAATATTTCTGACTGCACCCTCCTCCACCCCTCGGCTGTCATATTGGTTCCAGCTGATTGTAGGGAGGATGGAGTCTATACTGACTAGTGCTGATGTGAATCTGCTTGTATTTTATGTGGGACAATCACAGACAATAACTTGTAAAAAATACTGAACACAGAAATCAGACTTCCTGTTTAGTTAACTTATGTGTGTGTGTGTGTGTGTGTGTGTGCGTGTTGGGGGGTAGTGTTCAACTGCTAACAGACCTGCTATAAATCCCTTTACTCTTTCATGATTCAATTAGCGGTGTTAAATGTGGTATTCCTCTTTGGAAGAAACTCATAATAGTGTAACTAATATATTAAAAATAAATAATCATGATGTATATCCTTCTCCCTTCCATTTATTCACATATAAACCCCCTACGCATTTGAAATTTGCATAAAGTACACACTGAAACACATGACCTGTGAGAGAGAGAGAGAGAGAGACACACACACACACACACACGTTTATTCATTTCGGGAACCTAAACCATGCCAATCTTTTATTAAAGGAAAAAATGCTGATCATTCCTGAAGCTTGCTCCGAGCTAGTGCTCATTAAAATTATATTAAGATGTGCCCTTTATTTCAGTAAACAGATGGTTTTCCTTCCTCCTCCTGCTCTCCGAGTGTCAGTGAGGTTGACAATTGCCTCCATGCTGGGATGCTATAAGTAGGACTCTGTGAGTGCCTTCAGCTGCAGCAGCGCCCACTAAAATAACTCTCGCGTAAACCACAACCACAAATGCTGCAGCAAACAATTATCTGCCTCTCCCAGACTAATACTGCACATCAACCTGCGGTGGGGGGGGTTAAATCCTTTGAAAAGTAATATAAACTACACTCTGTATTCGAGCTTCAAGTGCACTACATTTTTTTTTGCAGCTAAATTCCTTGTCCTCTCACTTCTCTTCTCCCACCTGCTTGCAAGACTATAGGATCTCTGTCTCGGAGTAGGGTGAAACTGCTGATGTGGCCATTTTTGCGAGTTCTCAGCAACGGGTGAAGTATGCTTCAAAGCAGCAAGACAGGAGTACTAATAACACACAAATATAGTTTATGACATCATCAGAACCCCAAGATGACACAGACTGCCTGGTTAAGCATGGGTTACATTCCTGTTATTTCCCTTTTCTTGTACCCCCCCAATATACACACATATTCCCGATGTCTGTCAAGCTGACAATCTAGACTGCAGCAGCTCCCTTTCTTCATCCAGGAGGGCAGGCTACAGGTGCCTTTGCCGTTTCCTGGTCAGCTGGTGGGGACAGAAGCTGCACAAAGGCCGGACAGCCTGCACACTCCCTCTACTGGATTCTAGTGCCTCACCTCTGTGACATCCTCATCCCACCGCCAGCACCAAAGTGAGATTCCAGGGATCATACATGAATCCTGGCTTCCCAGATGGCAAGACCATGCCGCCGCATCTCTGAAGCTTTGTATTAGAAACAAGAAGGTACTACATCAGAGTGACTGAACCACAGAGTCATAGAAAGGAAGTTTTACTTTCACTAGAAGCAGTAGTGCATGCTACATATCAAGTCCCATTCTCAGTCGCATTTTATCAGCGCAAAGTGGTCAGACAGGCAACTTTGGGCCGGCATGGTTTATATAGTTGCATACTTTTCCTTTGCTCCTGTGAAGACCATTGTAGGTTTTCAGGAAAGGCAGTGTGGTGGAACAACTTGCAAATTTCAGTGCATGGCTACCCTTGCCAGCATGCCCACACACTACTCCACCCTCCCCTATAATGGTTTCGCAGTCGTGTGAGCGGACAAAATGGTCAGCCACATAGTCACAAAGCTGGCCACTAGGGACAGCACGACACTGAAGTAAGGTGGGAACTGCTGACCACCCGGGTTTTTGATAATGGCAGAAAGGAAGGAGGGCCCACCAGACAAACAGGGAAACCTTAAGTTGGTGGGGGAGGAGGTGGGAGAGGGAACCTAACTCAGCTGCAAAAACAGCATACTACTGTGCATCATGACATTCACCAAATGCATATTGTAACGTGCGCCATATTTGCAGATACATGCCAGGATGTTAGTGTGCACTGACATCTGTAATGGCAATTTTCATTGCACCAAACTCATGGGAGAAGGGGAGACTCCCCCCGGTTGAATGTGCTGAGGTTTATGTAGGGCTGATATGAATGGCAGCATAGCAATGTGTGTGCAAACTGCCTGATTTGCGCCAGCATAACTGTGACCAAAAACGGGGCCCCAATATTTCCAAAGTACTTAAGTAGATGCAGAATTAGAAACCAAAGGCCCAATTTCTGTACAGGTCTGCCAGGGATATTGTCCCTGTGTGCAACTCGCTGGTGTGGAAGAAAAAAAATCCCTGCACCAGTGAAATTTTATTCTCAGCACTTTCTGTGCACAGGTGGTATTTTCCATTTTTGTGTCGCACATGCAAGTCTAGTAATACCAGGCAGAGTACCTGTCCCACAATTTTGGGCAAGCTGCCATAAACTGATACAAAGGTTGTGAAAAGGCAGCTTTCCCAAGAATGGTACATATGATGCAGCAAAAATTGCTGTTTCACAAGGGCACCCCTCTTGCCCATTTTTTTTGCCTCACTGGCATAATTTCTAGTCTTAAAAACACAGCCCTTGCACCATACTTTCTCTTTACAACACATACCACATGTTTCAACACTGCACAGACCTTTATGAGGCCAGGACCTGTGCAAGAAACATCTGTGCTTGACACTGCCTCATCCCCTACCCTGAAAAAATAAGAAAATTAGGTAAACCGTCCAAAAAGTGAAAAAAAAAATGGAAAAGGTAACAAAAAATTCAGTTGCTTTTAAGTTTGATGGCATAAAAGTAAACAGTGTTTTTTTATTTAAAAAAGGGTATTTTAACAAATAATGATATTTTGTATTTATAAAATGATCTCTCCTAAAAAACTGACTTCCAAAAGGTGGGACCCAGGAAGTACTTGGCCTTTCAATAAACTGAAATTTCCAAATTTGGACACGTGGAATGTGTTAACTTCTAACAAAATGAAGTGTCCTGAGTGAATCCTTTCTTGAAAGTTGTTCAGTGTTCGATGTTGTTTCAATTTTCCAGTCATACCAAGTTGCTTGTGATAGCCCTGCTGTCCCTACTCTTTGTGATTACAAGACAGAACACAATACAGTTATAGTTGGGGGGGATTCACATGATGAGGAAGCATTTTGTTTCTTTAATGTACCTTCTTCTCCTCTTATGACCCATTAGCCCCTATCGGCCCAACCCCATCACCCACCTTCTCCGGGACTTACCTCATCAGCTGGGTGCAACCTGGCTTACCCACCAGGGCAGGGATGTTGGGAGGGGGGCTACCCCCAGCAGAGACTAGGTAGTGATTGGCAGAGAGTGATACAGTTGGCAGTGTGGTGCCTGCAGTGAGGGGCAGATGTCGCCCTGCCACGGTTGATGGATTGTCCACTCTTTGTTCTCTCCACTAGGATGCCAAGACTGCCATCTGATGCCTATGCACATGAGGAAACACACCTGAGGCAGAGCCCATTGGCGTCCTCTCTTCCTCGACTCGTCGGCTCCAATGCACCGCCACCTGGGGTTAACTAGGTGGCGGCAGTGCAGTGGAGCTCCATCACCCTCCCTCCCCAAGGTGAGAAAGTATCCAGAGAGTGGTATGCTTGTCTCACCGCCCCCTGTCAGCCCTCAGCCAACTCAAGCTCGTTCCCAAACCCAGGTCATCAGCGTCATAAGCGGTAGCACTACTGCCACACTGGCAGGTCAGCTGGAGGAAGCATTTCTTAACAGATAAGGCAGTGGACAGTTGAATTGGTTGCCTAGGGTGGTGGTTGGGGGCTAAGACAATGACAGGATTCAAGCATGTGTGGAACAGGCACGTGGGTATCATTAAAAGGAATATTCACCCAGAGAGGTGGGGATGGGGAGTGGGTCACATATGGCCCCTTGCCATCACATACTGTAGATGTGGTTGGGATAAACTGGATGGGCCTTGCAGTCCCTTTCTGCCAACAAACTCTGTGTTTCTTTATAAACAACCTTAAAAAGTGCAAAACTTCCTGAATAGTGTCTGTCCCACTAAGTAAAGCTGTAAAAGCAAGTACTAGATTACAACTCCATTATCATTAGAGAATTGACCTTAATTACAGGCCCTCAGTACCCAGACACAGCGCCACACATTTAGGGGTACTCTGTCGCTCTGCGGACGAGGTCAGAGAATAAAACTGTGTGCTAACAATATACTATTAGGGAGTTTCACCTATGTTTTTATCTAAATTCATCTGCACTTGTTAGCAGGAGCTTGTTGTGAATCACTCAGTAGTTCTATGTAATATAAAATTGTCTGCATTTTCTATATAGGCCAAGAAGAAAAGTTACAGCCAGGTTCATTGTTTTGCTATTACTACAGTATAACTCACTGCTCCTATAGCAGAACACGCACTGATATAATCACACTGATTTAAGACTCACTGCTTGACTGCTGCACAAGATGAAAGCAAACATTCAGAGACTCCACTACTACTAACTAAATATTTCTGCACACTGCCGGACATCCAACTCCCAGTCCCTGATACTGATGTAGGGACAGTACAACCCACCCCTACTGTCATAGAAAAATAGAACATAGAATTTGACGGCAGATAAGGACCGATTGGCCCACCCAGTCTGCCCATTTCCCTACCTAATGGATAAGCTGCAGATCCTAGTTAACCAGCAGCCTACTTCTTTCTACCCCCACCCCCTAGAATTGCCTTATGACTGCCCCATGCATGCTTGAATTCAACCACTGTTTTTGACTCCACAACCTCCTCCGGAAGGCCGTTCCATGCATCCACAACCCTCTCTGTGAAAAAATACTTCCTTAAATTACCTCTGAGCCGCCCTCCTTCTATCTTCAAATTGTGCCCCTTGTTCTTGCACCTCTTTTTTGAAAGATGCTACCCTCTTGGACTTTGTTGATTCCTTTGAGGTACTTGAAAGTTTCTATCATGTCCCCCCTCTCCCTCCTTTCCTCGAGGCTATACATATTAAGCTCCTTTAGTTTCTCTTCATATGTCTTCCGGTGCAGACCCTGCACCATTTTAGTTGCCCTCCTCTGGACAGCTTCCATCCTGTCTATGTCCTTGCAGAGAATGGGTCCCCAGAACTGCACACAGTACTCCAGATGGGGTCTCACCAGCTGTCTGTACAGAGGGATAACAACTTCCTGTTTTCTACTGGTGATGCCTCTCCCTATGCATCCCAGTATCCCCTCAGCCCTCCTTGCTGCCCTCTCACGTTGCTTGCCCACCTTTAAGTCATCTGATATGACTACCCCCAGGTCCCTTTCCGTTTTTGTTGTTGCTAGTATCTCATCCCCATTGTGTACTCTTCCCTGGGTTTTGTTTCCCAGGTGCATTACCTTGCACTTCTTAGCATTGAATCTAAGCTGCCATACATTTGACCATTCCTCTAACCTTGCCAAGTCCCTTCTCATCCTTTCCACCCCACCTTGTGCATCAACTCTGTTGCAGATCTTTTTGTCATCTGCAAAGAGACGTACTTTTCCTTCCAGACCCTCTGCAATATCGCCTATAAAGATACTGAAGAGGACAGGTCCTAATACTGAACCCTGTGGTACCCCACTAGTAACCCCCCTTTCTTCAGAGCGGACTCCATTTACTATTACCCTCTGTGTCCTATTCTCCAGCCAATTCTTTACTCAGGCTATCATCTTGGGACCCACTCCCAGGCTGGCTAACTTGTATATTAATCTTTTGTGTGGGACTGTGTCAAATGCCTTGCTAAAGTCTAGGTAGGCCATGTCCACAGCCCCCTCCCTGATCTACTACTTTGGTAACCCAGTCAAAGAAATCTATTAGATTCATCTGGCATGACTTTCCCACTGTGAATCCATGCTGCCTTGGGTCCTGTGCCCCTCTGGGCTCTAGGTACTCGACAATTCTTTCCTTCAGAAGTGATTCCATCATTTTCCCTATCACCGAGGTTAAACTAACAGGTCTGTAGTTTCCTGCTTCTGCCCTGCTCCCACTTTTGTGAAGGGAAATCACATCTGCCCCTCCTCCAGTCCTCAGGTACCACCCTATCCTCCCAAAATTTGTTAAAGAGGGTAGTCAGTGGTGTCACTAGTTCTACCCTTAGTTCTTTTAGAATTCTGGGATGAATCCCATCAGGCCCCATTGCTTTGTCCATCTTCAGTTTTAAGAGTTCTTTCAGAACCCTTTCTTTTGTAAATGGGCTGGTATCAACTTCTGTATCCAGAGTGTTTCTATTGTTTGTTTTAGGTACCTCCCCCTCTTCATTTGTAAATACTGAGCAAAAATATTTGTTTAGTATCTCTGCCTTTTCACTGTCACCCTCTGCCCACCCCCACCCCCCTTTTATTAAGCTTCACTATCCCTCCCTTGGTCTTCCTTCGCTCCCTGATGTACCTAAAAAAGGTTTTATCCCCCTTCTTAACTGAGTTGGCTATCTTTTCCTCGGTTTGGGCCTTTGCTGCTCTGACTACCTTCCCAGCTTCCTTTTGCTTTAACTGATACAATTCTCTGTCCTGCTCCTTCTGTGATTCCTTGTACTTTCTGAATGCTTTCTTTTTCTCTTGAACCTTCACTGCCACCTCCTTTGAGAACCATAGTGGTTTCTTACATCATTTTGTTTTGTTTATTTGCTTCACACAAAGGCTTGTTACCTCTGTGATGGCAGTTTTTATTATTCCCCATTGTTCTTCCACCCCTCCTTCCTGCCCATTTGCTAGTGCATTCCCTAGGCACTCACCCATTTTGGCAAAGTCAGCCCTCCTGAAGTCCAGTAATTTTGCCTTTGTATGGCTTGACTCTATTGCTGTGTTTATGGTGAACCATACTGTTCGATGGTCGCTAGTTCCCAGATGGCTACCCACTGGATGGGCCTTGCGGTCCTTATCTGCCGTCAACTTCTATGTTTCTATGTTTCTTCTACATCTGTGATCCTCTTTCCATCTCCATTTGAGAGAACCAGGTCTAAGATTGCTCCCTCTCGAGTGGGTTCCAATACTAGTTGTCTAAGGCATGCCCCTGTAGAGCATCTAGAATTCTACACTTACCAACGACCTCAAAATTTCATTTCAGAATCCTCAAGAGCAGACGTCCATAAAGAAATGAACAAACGAAATGCAAAATAAAAAGTCATCTGGCCAGTCTCAATTAGAAATACAATTCCTAAAGACATCTGTAGAGTATGTCTCCACCGTCCCAGCAAAAATAGAACAATAGGAGCCTGACTGAAAATCAACTTCCCAGACTTCTGGAAGTGTGCCAAAACTGTACCCAGTGGTGCAAGTAGTAGATAAGAAGTACAGGAACTCAGACACTGGCAAATATGAAATGCAGAATGAAGATCCTCAATCTGAAGGACAGCTGTGTCAAGACACGTCTATCTGTTTAGACACAAGTAGATTCAGTTAGAGATACTGAAGTATTTCTAGGAAAATAGAATTGTTGTACAAGTCAAATGTTGTTATGGAAACCCTGATTTCAGATCACAGGCCCAGAAACAGTCATTATGTTGCTGGTTTAAGAATTTCAGTTCTGGTGTCCGTGGGAAGAAGTACAGGAACACCGTTCCTGCTGCAAAAAAGGTACAGGAACTGGGTGATGGGGCTGGGAGGGTTGGACCAGAAGGGGGCATGGCTAGAAAGCCGAGAAAAAAACTGAGAAATTAAGAAAGAGATTAACAAAAGAGATACAAGCTTTTTTTTGTACTATTGGCTGGACTGAGAATAAACATAAGAATAACAAAAAGGGATACCAAGCAGAGCTGGCAATGATGTCTTCCTGATGGGCTCTAGCTGAACATCTTTTAAAGATGAACCACTGCTTGCCTGGAGCTCAAGGATATCAGACTTTAGGGGCCTGCTCTTACGTTGGCGCCTTCAACTAAATGAAGTCATTTGCACAGATCCTGCTTCTGTCAGCACACCGCTTTTCCATAATTGGTCTAAAGAGACTGTGGAATATAAACGGGAGTCATGATTGACTCAATCAAACGAGAATGAATTCCGGTGCCAGTGGCCAGGCAGTTTCCCGTAACTGTCTCAAATGACAGCACTGCCAGAAACAGGAATGCAGCTGCAAGCTGCTGATTTATCTCAGGCAGCCCTCCTCAGTGTTCCCAGATGTGGGAAAGATGCAGCATTCCTTTTTTTCAGCTCTCTTCCTTGGTGCTGGACACTGCAAAATGATGATGTGTTCCTTTTCAGAGCTCTGTTATGTTGTCTTGGACTATAGGAATAATGCAATATTCGTTTTCTAAGCTCATTTCTGCTGTCCTCACTGTAAATAATGCAGTATTCCCTTCCTCGACTCACATCCCTGGTCCCCAACTGTGTGAATGATGCCATATTACTTTTCTGAGCTCTCCTCTGTGGTTCTGCACTGTCGGAATAATGCAGTATTCTTTTTTCTAAGCTCTCTTGCTGTTCCCAGGTGGAGCAAAAGATGCAGCATTACTCTTCTCAGCTTTCATTACAAAGGGCCATGAACTAAGGGATGGACAGCAATGGCTCTAAAATGGCAACGGCTACATCTACCCATCTGTGTCAGTCACACATAACCAGAGGTGTATGTAAACAGGCCCATCGTATCCTGAAGTTCTGAACTGAAACCAGGATTCCACTGTTAAACTACTTCCCACCCCTTCATATATATATATATTTGTGAATTCTGTTTTTCCTCCGGTCCTCACCGGCTACCGGGGCATCTCTAACATACTATGAAGCCAGCAGAATAGGCTCTATGGTCCATCGAGCCCTATGGACAATCGAGTCTGCTTGACGGTCAGTGGCTATGCGGGCATCAATTTTAGCCCTCCCTCCCACCCACATAAGGACCCCTATTTCCCAGCTGGGCTCCTGGATGTACCCTCCCCCTGCACCTATCCCAGCCATTCTTGAACTCCTCCACCATAGTAGCAGCCACCAGCTCTCTGGGCAACACAGTCCAAGGCTCCACCACTCTCTCAGTGAAGTAGCACCTCCTTGTTTCCTCGCTCAGCCTCCCCCCATTCAGCTTCATGGGGTATCCCCTGGTGGCCCCCAGTTCCCTTAGCTGTAGGACCCTCTCAAGGCTTACCTTATGGACCCCCTTGAGATACTTGAAAACCTCTATCATATCCCCCCTGTCTCTTCTCTCCTCCGAGTAAAGGTTGAGCTCCCCCAGTCACTCCTCATATGGCGTTTCCCCTAGCCCCAGTACCATCCTAGTCACTCTCCTCTGCTCCCTCTCCAGTAACGCAATGTCCTTCTTTAAGTAGGGACTCCACAACTGCACACAGTACTCTAGGTGTGGTTTAACCAGACTATTGTTCAACGGAAGGAGTACCTCACTACTCCTTGAGGTTATCCCCCTGGCTATGCACCCAAGCATTTTATTTGTTTGTGCCGCCACCGTTCTACATTGCTCTGAGTTGTTCATTTTGGCGTCCACCACCACCCCGCGGTCCCTCTCCTCCCTTGAAACCTGCAATGCCCCCCAAGGTGCATGTATGAGTCGGGTTTCGGGCTCCCAGGTGAAGAATCCTGCATTTTGCAGCATTAAACTTTAGTTTCCAGATTCTTGACCACCTCCCTAGAGTCTCCAGGTCCTCCTGGAGGTCCAACTTTCCCTCCTCCTCATTCACCACTGCCCACAGTTTAGAGTCATCCGTAGAGAGACTCATCCTACTCCTGATACCATTTCTGATGTCCATGACATAGGCATTAAATTGGAGTGGACTCAGTACCGTCCCCTGTGGTACCCCACTTGTTACTAACCTTGAGGATGAGACCCCCACCCTCTGTACCCACCCCAGCCAGCCAGTTTCCTATCCACCTGCCCATCCTCCCCCAAAACCCCATACTCTCCAGCTTCTCCATTAGCCCATGATGTGGCATGGAGTCAAAAGCCCTGCTGAAGTCCAGAAAGAGGACATCCACTGGCCTGCCCTGATCCAGCACCCTTGTCACCCCTTCATAGAACTCCACCAGATTTGTCTGGCACGATCTTCCATTAACAAAGCCGTGCTGGTGAATGTCTATTGACCCCGAGCCCTCAGCACCCCCTCTATCCTTTCCTTCAGGATGCTCTCCATCACTTTGCCCACTACCGACGTCAGGCTAACCAGTCTATGGTAACCAGGCTCCTCTTGCGGGCCTCCCTTGTGGATAGGCACAATGAAAGCCATTCTCCAGTCCTGAGGTACCCACCCAGACTGCAGGCAGGAGTTAAAAAGATCTGCTAGGGGGGTGGCCAGGGTATCCACCAGCTCCCTGAGCACCCTGGGGTGGATCCCATCAGGGCCAGGTGCCTTGTCCCCTCTTAGGGCCTTGCGTGCATCCAACACCCTACCTCTGGGTATTTCCTCATCCTTTTCCCCCTCTTCGACCACCGTATCCCCGGCCCCCTCTCCTACCGGTGCTGCTCTCCCCTTTCTCCTTGGTGAAGACAGAGGCAAAAAAGTAATTTAGTAGCTCTGCCTTCTCCCCCACCTCTTCCACCCACCCACCCCTATCCTGAGCTGACTGATCTGCCCCTCCCTTTCTTCCTTCCCTGATATACTTAAAGAACCCTTTTCCCTCTTTTTTATCCCTGTGCCAATCTCAGCTCCGCCCCAGACAATCTCACCACCCTGGTGACCCTCCTGGCTGCCATATCATACTCCTCCTTGGATAACCCCCGGAGAGCCTTTATAACGGCTATAAGCAGCCTTTTTCTCCCTCACTGCATCCTGGACCTCCTTCATCCACCAACTCGGCTTCCTAGCTTTGCCCCCCTTATGTCTTTCCCTCGTGCGGGTCTTGGTAGCCTCCAGGAGCCCTTTCTTTATTAATTCCTATCGTGCCTCCATGCCCAGGCTTGGCCTGTTCCCATCTAGATAGCCCCTCAGGATCCACTCCATCCCCCCAAAGTCCACCCCTCTGAAATCCACCATGGTCATTCTTGTGTGCTCTACCTTGCCCCCTAGTTCTAGGGAGGACCAAACAGTGACAAGGTCACTACCTGCCAGTGGGTCCCCAACAGCCAGGTCCCTGATGAGCTCCCCGTGCGACAGGACCACATCCAGGATGTGCCCCTCCCTTGTCAGCTCTGTTACCAGCTGGTTAAGGAACGCATCCTGGAAGACATCCAACAGGCACTGCTCCTTGCTCGATGAGGATGCCATGGTTCCCCAATCTGCTCCTGGCATATTCTGGTCCCCCATCACCACAGTGATATCTTTACCTCCACCATAGTGGTCCTTAAGATTAGCCACCAGGCCATCCTTCTGTTCTTCCTCCTGCCCGGGGGGGGGGGGGCTATATATCACCCCCATATTCATCCATTTTCCACCCTGAGCCTGTAGGGTGACTTAAAAAGCCTCTACCTGATCCCCTGCTTCCTCCACCTTGCTTATCGCTATGTTATCCCTGATGATTAAAGCCCCCCCTTCCTTCACCCATCCCTTCTGCAAGTGGTGTACCCAAGTATGTTTAGGTCCCAGTCATATCTGGATGAGGCCCACGTCTCCGTGGCTGCCACCACATCTACCCCCCCTCCACCATCAGCACCTGCAGCTCTGGCATCTTATTTCTCATGCTCCTGGCATTTATCAGGACCACCCTCAAACCTGTCCCCTTGTCTTCTTTTCCCCCACCCTGAGGACACCTTGCCTTTAGCCTACCAGGACCAACACTTGCACTATCTGTTGCTCCTGCCCTGTGTCCCCTCCTCTCTGCCTGTGTGATAAGGCCAGGGCCTTCCCTCCCACCCCCCCCTCACAAGTTTAAACCCCACCTGGAGTGGATGAACTCTGCCAGTCTCAGCTGCAGGACCTCTTTTCCTTCACTGCTAAGGTGGAGCCTGTCCTTAGTGAACATATCCTTGTCCTCCCAGGTTGCTCCCCATTCCCCTACCCACCCATGTCCCCTGGTCTTGCAGCATCTGCAGAGCCAGGCATTTATATCCTGTATCTTCGGCTTGTTTTCTACACTGATCCTAGGATCTCGGAGAAGGAGACCAAGCACCCCACGTCCTGACACACTCTGGCCAGCTCCCTAAACCTAGCTTGACTCTCCAGCTCACTGTTCCACCACACTCCTGCACTAGAGAATAGATGTGATGTTTTGCCTGATGCAGCGTTAGGTCAGGTATACTCCTTGACTTAACACCACAGGAAGCCCCCCCCTCCACCTGATCCCCCTTGATATGGAGTCACCCAAAAGCAGCACCCTCACTGCCTCCTTATCCCTGTTTCTGCTCGCTATCTCTGTGTCCCCCTCCATTCTCCTGCTTGTCTCCTCCTCTCTCTCTCCTGCCCGAACCTTGTCCATTCCCCCTGCTCCAACCCATATCTCTCTTTGACCTGACCTCTTTGGTTCCACTACATCCTGCTGGATCACTGTGGACAGTGGCAGCTTGTCCCCCTGGATCACTGTGGACAGTGGCAGCTTGTCCCCCTAGAGCAAGGGATCCCCCATCCCCAGATCGTCCTCCTCACTGACCTGTCCCCCTCAGTCTCTTGTCTTTCACCAGTGATGCTAGAGACCAACTCAGTATCTCCCCCTGGCACTGACCCCCCCCTTGCCCCCTGTCCCTTTTCCCCTCCATCCTAACCCCTGCCTCTTTTCCTCCTTTAACTTGTGTCTCCTCCAGGTGTGTCCACGAAAGGGCCTCCCCATTTTGGACAATTTCCCAGCTCCCAAGAGAACTTGCCCCTTGTCTCCTAGCTTCCGTGCCCATGAACCCTCCTCCAGGGAGTGTCTCCTATCCTCCTTGCTCCTGCGCCTTCCTCCAATGGTTTCTCGTAGTCACTTCCTGTCCCTGTCAGTGTGATAAGGGGTGCATAACTGTTTTCCTGCTGAACCCCCATGTTTGTCTTTCCCATATTTGCTGCGCCCCCATCTGAAGTTGGGCCCACAATATCCAGTTTCCTCCTTCTTTTTCCTGAACCTATCATTTTCCATCCCTCCTGAACCATATTTGCCTCAATGCCTCCTGATTTCCTAGAAGTCTCGGTCTCCTGTGTCACCGTTTACTGCCTGGTTTGTACCTCCTCAGCTCTAACAGTTCCCTGTCTTAGCATTGATCATGTCTCATCATTTGCATCCTCTCCCCTCCTCCCCTCTTCTACTAACGGGTGTATCGGGTTTAAACGATTTGTGAGCTTTAGCCTGCCCCCCAATTCCCCCTCCTTCCCTACCACCCCTCTTGGTTCCCTCTGGACACCCCTGGCACCTTCCTACTGCTGTGAAAATGTCCTCCTTCCGTAGTTTCTCCCCTCCTGTTGGATGAAACTTGTCCCAGTCTTCCACCGACACTTCCCTCTTGTCCCCCATTACCCCCAATTATCTTTCATCACCTGCCTCAGTGCCCCCAGTTGCATTCTTAGCCAGTTTAATTCTCCCCAGAACTACAAAAGTTGCCTGCAGCGTGGGCAACCTCCCACCCTCAAGGACCAATTTAGTATTATCGCCACTCCACAGCCCGTGCAGTCTATACTCCTTCCAAATATGCCTGTCCTGTTGGCTGGAGGGCCCCCCCAGTGTCCTTGTCCATAAAAGTTCGGACCTCCCCTCTTGGCCTGGTCTCCTCCCCCGGGTAATACCCCTCACCCATCTCCAAGTAGCCATACTGGGGTGGTCTAAGATCAAGGTTTACAGCCCATTACAGTTGAACAGATACAACACAGCCCTCGTAGCTAGTTCTTAATCTAGGTAAAGACTATAGCAACTAAACAGTTCTAAATAAGTTCTAACAGTTTGCACAGCATTCATAAAGTATACTTAGCACTGTTTTATCCATCAGTTCCTATAATATTATTCTGTAGCAATCATATAGTATATCTTAGCTCTGTTTTACCCCCCGGCTGCCTGTAATATCACAGCCCCACTTGCATCTCCATGATTTTCCTTACTCCCCCCAGAATGATGCAGGCACCAAGTTTGAGTCGAGTAAATCTGTCGACCACCCACTTAGTGACGACTGTCAGACACTGCTACTGTGCCTCAAGCCCCCAGAGTTTTCTTGGGACGCTGTGCCCCCACACCTCCATGCAGGGTGCTCTGTTCCCACACCCCGGACTTTAGGATTCTCAACACCAGGTTGGAGTTGGTCCAGGGAGGGGAGGACACTGGGGGAGCTAAACGATCGAACGACCACATTACAGCCACTGTTGCTGTAGTGGTCATTTTCCTTTTCATTGGCCAGGGTGTTGGGCAAAAGGGGGCCACCTGAATGATACAGTTTTATTAAAGTAGAAGTCCTGATCTGTCCACCTCCAGAGAACCCTTCCCCTTACCAGCCCATAAAGGCTATTTAAAAGTGTGGTGGTGTGGGGTGGGTCAGAGGGAGAAAATATATGTTCAGTCCCAAAGCGCTGATGAGCTCCCTCTCGCTGCTTGATCCTCTCTCACTCTCCAGCGCTGCTGCAGGCCACCAGTTAAATAGGGCAGCAAGCCTACAGCGTTTTGGCACTGAAAATAAAATTTAAAAGTTCAGTCCCAGTCCCAGCGCTCTGATGAGTTCCCTCTTGCTGCTTGATCCCTCTCTCGCTCTCTGGCACTGCTTCAGGCCACCTGTTAAATAGGGCAGCAAGCCTGCAGCGTTTTGGCACCAAAAATAAAATCTAAAAGTTCAGTTCCAGTTCCAGAGCTCCAATGAGCTCCCTCTCACTGCTCGATCCCTCCTTCTCTCTCTCTCAGGCGGCTTGCTTGACCTTGCCTCCACTGCCCGCCTGAATCCATTCCACAGCCGAGGAACCAGGTATGCTGGCCCCCCTCTACAGCCAGACCCCCAAAAGAGGAGGCGGGGGACCACAGAGAGTCAAGTCAGGGTTGGGGCCAACACTGGGCGTGTGGGCTCGGCCACTGGAGACTCCCCGTCGCCTCCCCGAAGCCGGGTTTTTCCTTCAGGTTGCGTGGATATGCAATGACGTCCAGTGTGCTCCCACACCCGTATGCAGGTCATCCACCGACGCCCCCCTACCCCAGTGTACTTGCCCCCGCCTACTGCAATGCCCCCGGTCGCCACCGGGAGCTGCTACTGCAGCAAGACGCACTACCCTCCCTCCTCCCTCCCCAGAAGAGGAGAGCAGTCCTCCAGACACTTGATCCTCTCCTTCCCTGGCTGGCCCCCGACGATCCGAGTCCACTCCCAAACCCAGGTCGCCAGCATGGAGCGAGGTGTGGTGTCCAGTGCCTCAACCCTCAGTGCCACCGAGCCAGCCACCCCTTCATATAAGAAACTGTAAAAACTACACACACACACACAATCAGCTGACTTACAGCAGCTGGGTATTCGAACTGGGCTAGTCCACTACCAAAATGAGAGCTCTGATACTCAGGAGGCTCTGGTGGCTCAGTTAATCCAAGTTACGTTATAGTCAACCTGGAACTAACTACAGGAGGTGGCACTGGTTGTCATCATAAATCCCAGGATACAGCACAGCACTTTGCAATTATTTTCAGCAGCAGGGTTCAGTCAGATCGGCAGCCCTCTCCCCCATCCATCTTTCAAAGAGGCTCAAGGCTGAATGAGCAGGGCAGCCAGGAGGTGGGGTCAAAACCAAGCAGCATCCAAGCTGCACGGGATGCCTGCATGGTCCCTACCCTCAATGTGGAAAGCAGGTGATCAGCGTTCCACTGT
Source organism: Neoceratodus forsteri (assembly GCA_016271365.2). Classification (NCBI taxonomy): domain Eukaryota; kingdom Metazoa; phylum Chordata; order Ceratodontiformes; family Ceratodontidae; genus Neoceratodus; species Neoceratodus forsteri. Next base: position 491,890,051 of record CM057450.1, on the reverse strand, counting down.
GTCTCAGCATCGACATGACTCTCAGCTCCTATACGATGCTGTCTCACAAGAGTAGCAAGACAAAAGCCAAATGGATTTGTCACAAACGGTAAAGAAGAGTGCAGTTTTTTAAAAGTGAAAAATGCAGGAAATGAGCACGCACACACACACACCTCTCTCTCTCTCTCTCTCTCTCTCTCTCGGTAAACCCAAAACGAAATAACACAAGGCTGTTTTTTCAAGTCTGCAGAAATGGGGGCCTTTCTCACCCCTTGTAAATTCCATCATATAAAGTAGCAGGGTCTAGTAGTCAAAGCACTAAACTAGGAGACAAGGGATTACAGGTTTCATTCCTACAGCAACCAGTAACTCACTGTGTGACCCTAAGCAACACACTTGACCTCCTGGTGCTTCAGTCCTCCCAACTGTGAAAAGGGCCAGAAGCTTGACGTCACTGAAAAAGAGAGGTGACATCACAGTTATGCAAGCAACTGTTTGCAGACTCCCTGATCTGTCTGGTATTACTCTATCCAGCATACTGGATTTCTCTTGCACACTTACCTCACAGTGCCACCACTGGAGCAGCTGCACTCCTTTGAGAAACTGAAATTCTCTGATCTGGCTGGTCAGAATTTAAGGTTAGTCCTATCTTATCACCCTCCCTGGACAGAGCAGAACATCCTCTGAGAGTTTGCTAGCAAGCAGTCACCTATCACTTTGGAATCCCCAAAACTGCTGCTTTGGGATTTCAATGCACGGGTTGATTAGCTGTCTCAGATAACTGTTCTAAACAGACTCCTCCAGCTAACTAGATTTATGGAGCTCAGCAGGAGATTTCTGTGGTCCTGAGGATGAACATAACTGAACCTGGTTTTCTCAAGCATGAAGACAGTGCTAGTTAAGGTACATAATGGTCTCTCTTGATCAAAAGATAAAGATGAAGTTAATTTAGTGATCTTATCAGACTTGTGGAGTGCTGGGCGGTGGGGGTCACAGTGAGGGTTGTGACTGCATAGTTCCGCCTGGCTGACTGGTGGCAACTGGTCGCGATGGGAGGCTTATGTTAATGACCGACTGGCCTAGAAACTGGCATTTCAGCAATGTTCTCCATGTACATGCTGCTGCCTGGGCAGTTGACTAAGCAATGTGGGGGTTTACTGCTATGCATGTGACACCCAGCTGTAGCTGTCATTTGCAGTGGATCAGGCCAGGGTTCTCTTACGCAGGTGTTAAATCATCATCTGCTGAAGAATAAAGCTTAAGCTGTGTTTACACGGCAGTAGCGCTGGAACTGCAAACTGCAGCAGCACAGTCCTGACCACTTGCAACCCGCGACTTGTCCGTCTACATGGATCCTCTCTGCACCACTGCAATCAGTGCTGTTGAAAGGCCATGCATTGTGGGGGAGCCGGACATCTGTTGGTTGCTGCGGAGCAGGCAGTCCACACTGCCACTTAAGCCGCTGTAAGCCACTCACTCCACTTGGTGCTCCCAGCTTGACAGAGAATCTAGGAGCATTTTAGCGAGCGGCTTACCCTGATCGGGTATGTGTCTACACAGCACATCTGCAATGGAGCATCCCAAGTGCACGGGTTACTCCAGTGCAAATGTGACTGTGTAAACATGGCTTTAGATGGCCTCCAAACTGCTTGTATGGAACCCGCAGAAGAATGAGCTGCTGCTGCTGCTGGGATCGGACTCCCAAATGCCAATGCTTAAGTAGTACCTCAAGCTGGCCATCTTGTACAGAGTTTGGATAAAGGCAATGGAGGAAATCTGCAGCCTGAGAGTAGTTCTTGATAAGAAACTGACACTTGACTTTCAGGTGCCAGTGATCAGACATCAAAAGCTGCTTTTACCATATGAGAACTATCCCCAGGTGGCATTCTTTTCTTCGGACTGGCAATCTGAGGACACAGGTGCAGGCATTTGTGGGCTCTCTTTTTGACTACTGCAATGTTCTGTACTATGGTGTCACCCTGAGGCTTCCATGAAGAGGTCAAAGCATGTTACACTGTGGTTATGTCATCTATGGTGGCTGCCAGATGGTCAAAGGATCTGTTACAGGGTTTGTTTATTGACATATAAGACAATTCATGGACTGGGCTTCCAGTACCTTCACATGCTCCTGACCTCATACCTACCTGGCAGGTCAACCCTGCAGCAGGACAGGGGTTGCTTCCTGTACTAGTATCCCATCATATGTCTGTGGGGAATACTCAGGCTTTTGAGACTGCCATCTCTGTCCTGAGGAACAGCTTGCTGTGAAATATTTTCTGGAGCTTTGAAAGTATGCCATGCAAGAAATAAAATAACCAATCCCCAGTAGTGAGACAGCAAATATGGACCCTTGGGGGTAAGGCATGCTTTCAAGCTTCACTCACCTATCTGCCTCCACTTGGCCAGACCTGCTATCACACACAGCACAACAAACATGACATTCACCAGAGTACCACTGCACACAATGGAAGCAGAGTTTAAAATTCACCCAAAGGAGCCATTAAGCCATATAGGAACACTGCTGAAGTGAGTCAAATGAACACAAAATTACACGTACCCCCATAATGCCAGGCATCATGGGTAATACATGCAAATTACCAAGAAGGAATAAGGCCTGTGTAGACTTTAGGCAGAACTATAAGGTGCCAGAAGGCCTCAAAAACAACCTGAAAGGGTTAAAAAAAAAGTGTATCGTAGCTGTTGCCTCACCCTGTACTGAATCAAGTTTCCAACCCGTTTCCTTCCCAGATACCTAGCCAGCCCAGTCTTGAAACTCTGTATGCCACTTTCATCATCTACTCTGGTAACTTGCTCAACTCTATCACTCTTCAGGTGAAAAAAAAAAAAGACTTCCAAAAACCCACCGTCTTTCCCTTAACTTGAACTCCTACTGTTCTGGTCCTACCATCATAGATTCCACTAATCAAGCTGCCTCGGTCTACATTTGAAAAATAATTCATGATTTTGAATAACTCACTCATAGTGCCTCACAGCCTCCATTTTTCCAGAGTATAACAACCCTAGGCACTCTTCCTCATAGGTCATGGTGATTTGGTCTATGTAGCTGCTCTGTAAACCTCCCCTAGCAAACTGAACACCCTTTCTAACTCATTCTACCAATCTACCTTTGACTTTCACCCCTTTGTACCCTCAGCTGCACTCTGTACAGTACAGCCAGTATTGTTTGAGAGGTAGCAGAATATAGTGACAGCTACTTTCCTTTTCAAAATCTGAACCACTGAGTGCCTTTTTTACTTCATTGCTGTTCTATCTCCAGTTACCCCATCTGCTTATGCCTTCAGAAAGCATATTCACTGGTCCATTATAACTCCTAAATGTACTAAGGCCACCAGCCAAGACAGGGTCCCCATACAGATTTCCAGTTCTGCCGAATAACCACCCAGGAGATACTTTCAACCACCTCGGTTTAGAACCCTGTCAGTTCACGTGCTGCTGTGTCTAGTATTACTAAAACTGGTCTGCTGCTGCATCCTTGTGCTACCATTTTTTGCAATATTGTGTCCCTCCTTTAATACCATACTGTAATGCGTCTACTGATTGCTCTTGCTGCATCTTATTTGTCTTTTTTAGTGTCTAGTGTGTTTCATTTACATCTTTTTACCTCACTTAAAGCAATTTCTGATTTTTCAAACAAATTCCTAGTTTGCATCAGCAGAACTTTATTACACTAAATGTCCCTAAAATATGAATTTCTGGACTTTTTAATTATTATTTTTTTCTAATATTGAAAAATGTTGAATGAAACAGACCCTTGGGAGGGGGTGCTGTAGAGCCTGAACTAAGCAGCAACATCTTTGTCTTTGTTCACAGCTTGTGACACCGTTTCAGGCAAAGTGGACTGAAAAACAATTTGCTGTTTATAAAATTAACTGAAACCGGCACTAATTCAGTGCTAAAAACTGTCTAGAATGGTAATCCATGCACAGAGAAACTGCCCAGTTATGCTAGAAAAGGCAAGGGATCTGCAGAAGCTCAACCCTCATGGTCAGCGACAGAGACTGATGCCACAGCTGGACAGGGTCTGGAAACAGAAACCCTTTCTTCTCTAGGGTTGAAGTTCCAATGACTTGTCACTTCAGTAGCTGATCTAAGCCAGAAGGTGGATGACTTCAACACCTGTGCAGCAGCTGCTGAAACTACAGTACACTGCTTACAAAAAGGCATACTGGACTTACAGAAGTAATCCCCGGTGACCACAAGTGCCACTGCACTGGTCGGAAAAGAGAACCAACACCTACGTGCATGACTCGAAAACTTGGAGAACCAGCCCCACTCGGCAAATAGTTGGGTCACCGGCCTTCCAGAAGGCATCGAAGAGGATGACCCCCAATATCTTTATTGGCCTCTCCAAGGCCTTTGATCTGTGGACCAGATATTGCACCACTCCAATTTATTTCAGCTGGCCTCTTCCACCAGCAGCCTCCCGGTTTGTGAGCTATCACTCCAGAAGACAACAGTATGTCCACTTCAGGAATTCAGTTTCCACCCCCACCCCATAAATCCTGGTGTTCCTCAGGGCTCCATTCTTGGCCTGCTACTCTTCTCCTGGTTTATAAAATGACCTTCTTCTGTACCCTTGCACTGTGCGTCGATCAGGTACGCAGACGATACTGTCTTGTATCTCACCTCTCCCTCCATCACCACTATTAACTTGTGGCTCCAGGAGGATTTTTCCCGGTTTCAAACTGGCTCCTCAAAAACAAACTGATCCGGAACTCCTCTAAGACCCAAGCTATGCTATTCGGGTCTCTGGACAGACTCTGGTCTTGTACTGTGCCCCTCTCCATTCGTTGTCAGGATGGATCCTCCACTGTAACAGTGGCTGACTTTAAATATAGCTGAATCACCCTGGATCCTGTCCAGGAATTCTCCCTTCATATCTGGGCAGTCAGCACAAGACTTAGTGCAGTGCACCGTGCAAGATGCTCCCTAATACCCAAAGCCAGACTTGCCATAGCACAGAATGTCCTTCTCCCCCCGTCTTCAGTATGGACAGCTAATCTTCTCCCACGTAGCCAGAGCTGCTCTTAGCAAGTGGGAGGTGTCACCTACAACATCTGTCACCTCTGCCTAGCCTCCCCACAACTCACACATCACTGTGTCCTTGATGATTCTCCTCTGCTGCCCAATCCTACTCCCTAGCATGCTTTATTAATAAATTGCTAAGATCTCACACACCTCCCTTTCCCTTCCCCCAAGCGCCACATCAGACCTACTCATACAGATCCAATGATGCTGCTCTCCTCCAAGTTCCTAGGTGCTAATCTAAAATGGGGGAACAAACTTTCTCAGTCTTTGCACCAAATGTTTGGAAATCACTCCCACTAGAGATTCGCAATTTTCCCTCACACTGGCTTTTCAAAAGTCTCCTCTTCAGGCATCTTATGGGGCCAACCTCTTGCCACTGTGCTGATTCCCCTTCTCCCCATACTGTCTATCCATTTTAACTGCCTTCATGTCCCGAGACATGACCCGAGCCATGGTTTACCCCAGTAAGCAATCCTAAACCTGTACATTGTATTGCCGAATGTGTATCCATAATCAGTTGTATATTTATCCTCTTTTTATTGAATGTACAGTATACTATCGTATGTTATTCTTCTTTTAACCAAATGTATATTCATAATCACATGTATATTTTTACTCTCCAAACCACGTATGTAAACTTCTTTAACTGCATATTGCTCCTGTTGTATGTTGTTTGCCTGACCCCCCAGGCTACCTTGCTGTGCTATGTATTATGTTGTGTTTACTGTTCACACTGCAGAACCACTCACGTTGTTGGTAGTAAGTCAGGGTATCTGAACCAGAGATAAAATTCTCTCTTTGGCAAAGAGAATAAGGTCTTCTTCTCAGGATGGTCAAACTGTCCATATGTTCCCGGACCTTAGTTATGTGACACGTCAAAGAGGAAAGGAATTTGATGGTGTGAAGAGAGTATTACAGGAGACTGCCATTTCACATTCTGTTGTTGGCCTGATAGTGTAAAGTGCATACAGGAAAAGTATGGGCTTTTTGCAGATCTCATTGAGGCAGGCAAATGGGCAGACTGAACACTGCAAGAGAGAAGCCACAGGGGTTGAAATTAAGTTTTGCAGCCACTAGCCAGCAGGGCTAGTGACCGGGGAAAAATTGACTAGCCCCACAGACTTTTCCATTGTCCCAGCTCATGTACTTGAGATTCTATCTTCTTTAGTACAAGCCCACAGGGCTACTTAAAAAAAAGTTTTTACTAGCCCAATGCAAACTCTACCAACACTTGGCTAGTGGGCTGGTGCCAATTTCGGCCCCTGGAACCAGCAAGGGAACTAGGCAGGGAAGACCCAGTTGATGAAGGGACATGAATAAATGGAATTTAATTCTTTGTTTCCCCTTTGAAACAGTCTATCAACGTGCACCACCAGTATTTGCTTCCGTGGAGCAGGACTTTGGACTAGGTCTCAGACACATGTGTTAGATTCAATTTCTTTGAGATGTGGGAGCTAAGCCCTTCACTATTTGGACTTCAATCACAGTTGATTTTTTCTTTTTTTTTTTTTTTGCAGTTAGTCTTTTTATACACCCCCCCGGACGAGCGACTTTTCATCTCGCCGATCCACCAGCCCCGTCCCCCGCTCACAGCAACCTTACCAGCTTCCCCACAGCTATACCCCCCATGGTGGGGCAGCGGGATCCCCCAACCTGCTGAACACACCAATCCGGTGCTGGAGGCCGCTGCCATTTGTGGGGGTGGCACCTGCGGGGAAACAGCTTCATTCTGCTGCGCCCAGCCACCTTTTCTCCATTTCTCCCTGAGACGAGGCATGCAATGGTGCCACAGGAGACAGTGCACACACGTCCGCACACCATGCTCCAAGTGCCTGCATCATCTGTCACACATCAAGTGTCGGTGTGCCAGCCACCGGCCTCCACTAGGGGCTGATCATGCACTGACAGCTGGTGTCCCCCCCTCCCCGGAGAAGGAGAGCAGTCCATCAGATGCTCAATCCTTCTGCTCCCCTGCCAACCCCCGGTGGCCCATGCTTGTTCCTGAACACAGGTCGTCGGCACAGCGCGAGGTAAGGCGACCAGCGCCTCAGCCCTCAGTGCCACCAGGCCGGCTGACTTTTTCTTTTTAAATTAAAAAGGAGCTCTTGGTACTTGTACTGTTCAATGGATTCTCCCCAAGTCTTGTGTTTCACATAGGTGCTCCACCACAGATTGAGTGTACAAGTATAAACCATGTGTAACCCCTAGGTGGCACTATCCTATGGGCTACTACCTCTGCCTGCGTGACTATGCACAGATTAAGGGGCCTGAGCTCGGTGAATGGGTGCCTCCACCCAGAAGAATGGTTTTGGAGTGGCATAACTGCTATTGGTATAGCCCTCTGGGATGCTATAACCACCTACCAACCCTTCTAGTGGCCTAAACCGTTCATAAGTAAAGCAATCATATATACCATTTTGACAGTAATAATATGCTCATGCTCATTGCACTTACCACCAGGGCTGGATCCGCTGCAATTGCCCTGGAGACCTCCTGCAAAACAAGACCAGTGATGCAGCAATTCAAAGGCAGTACAATATCCCCACCAAGATGGTACACACTAGCCAGGTTAAATGTGAAAAAAAACCCCACAATCTGATTTATTCAAGGGAATGTGAACAAGGGTGGGGCGTAACTCTAGCAGTGATTGGCAAATCTGATTATATTCAGGTTGGTAAAGCATGCATTGCAAGTCCCTCTGACCAAGTCCCGCAATCCTGGGTACCCAGTTGGAGAACAGGCTAGCCTGAAGCGTTGCCCAGGGTAGGCTGGTGTTGCAGCTCTTGTTGGGGCCCTTAGGAAGGAAAACACAATTAACATGCATTCAACCCAAATAACTGTAATCCATAATCGGATGGCTCAGTCTGTTGCAAATAAACCCAGAACAAGAGAATCAGATGGACACACAAATGATTGCAGCTTTGTTGCAGGGAGCTACCCTGTTTTGTACTCACGCTACCCAGATCAGGGTGCAGGACAGACAAAATGAAGACCTCTGGATATTGTACTGGATTACCAGAGGAAGCAGGGCCTACATGACTCACCGTGGTGGTTGCTAGCTGTTCGGTGATGTTGAGCAGGGGACCAAATGCCCGAGCAGGTCCTTCATCGGAAATGTCTCTGATTTGGGAGCGGTAACCTAGGCCGAGGTGGCGGGGCCTAGGCAGAGTGAGCAATTTGGATGCAGTCTGTGAAAAGTGCTGGAACAGCCTCCAACAGGCGTAGCAGAACTCGGTGTGGGGAACCAAATCGCGACCCACATGGTACATTCAGCAAACCCATAACACTCTAAAGTAACCTGCCACAGTTCGGCTAGAGTCTGTTTGCAAATCGCAGTGTTTCTGTGCAAACCTCTTGATCTAGGGCACACTTCGGTGCCTGGCAGACCAATCTGCTTCCGGAACAAGTCTTCGGTCCACTTGCAGGCAGCAATAACACACTTTTCTCTTCAGGTTTCAGGTCTCAATCAGGAAATCGGATAAAGTCCGACTTTCACACTCACATCAGTTCTTCACACTGGAAGAGGTAGCAGGCAGGCCAGCAGGACCTTCCCGCTGATTCTCCTGAGCTGTTATGCAGGAGCAGCCGCTCGATGACTCGAGCTATTCTCTTTCCAAACTCCAACTCACAACTGACACAATGCTGCAGGCAGCTCTGGGATTTCCCAGGGATCCAAAAGTTTTGTTGGCTGAGAGAGCTGTCTGTCACAGTAAGGGCTCCCCCTCCAGGTCCATTTAGGCACCAACCCTTGAAAACTACAATTCCTACATATTTCAATCCCACAAGACCTCTGGGGACAGTCTCCATTTTAGGTCCCCTGAGGTTCCGACTGGTCCAACACTGGCTGACCAGAGCCAAGACGGTGACTCTAATCTAAATGTTCATGCTGCAAATGAAAGCAGGTTAGACAAACCTCTATATTATTATGATTACTACAGATAAGTAGTAACTAATTACTTTTCCTAACAGAGCTACCTCTGTGCTAATAGCGACTGCAGAATGAAGCAGAAATACAACTTGTCTTAAATCACCCGGACCCAGCCCAGACTAATTTCCTAATACAGTACAATGGTTCTCTTAAAGAGACAGGCACGGAGGCTTACTATGGCACTTCTCATCCAGGCAATTTTAAACGGCTGGACACAGGACACCATCCAGACAGTGGGCATTAGGCAAGCCCAGAAAGGCATTATAGGAACCCCTATTTGTAGGGGGTTACATATGTCTGAAAGAGATTATCATCTGCTTACTGCTTAAGACATATATAATACTGTGTTGTTGTACACGCTGTATCCTGTTTTGTTGTTTAGTTAGAATTCTGCTTTTCCTAGATGGAGTGGGGGCAGATATATGTTGATATGGGAGATTTATCGATGGTACTATCATGTTATGTCTTAATGCTGTAACGTGCTGCAGGAATTATTTATACATAACTTGAAGTCAGTTATATATGAGACACATACTTTATGGTACAAGATTTTTTTTTTTTAAATCTCTTAAATCTCGAAACCCGTCATGTTGTTCATGGGCTCTCTTTTTTTTCACCATAATACTCTAACTTAAGAGTTTTCTTATAATTCTGAAATCTCCCCAAAATGCTGCATTACAATGTGGCTGATGCATCTATCCTTTGATTAAGGAACTGCACTGTTCTAGATGTCTTCAGTATTTTGGACTGTAAACCATATGTTGTGCTGGGTGGAAGCTGGAGGGGGGGGAAGATTCAGGGGAGAAAGGAGGAGGTGCTACTTCACTGAGAGGGTAGTGGAGCCATGGAATGCACTGCCTAGGGGGCTGGTGGAGGCAGAGACGGTGGAGGGGTTCAAGAGGGGCTGGGACAGGTACAGGGGAAGGGTTCTGGAAGCAAAATCCAATGCAGCAAGAATGTCTGGAACTGGGAAGGGAGAAGCCAGAGAAGGCGAGGGGGGCAGGAAGGTCAGCACCCAGGGTGGGGGCTGACCAATCGAGCAGACTCAAAAGACCATTAGGCCTATTCTGCTGGCATTTTACTATGTTAGTATGTTAGTATGCATATCAACTGTATGTCAGTTCAGGAAATACTAGAAATAAAGTAAAAAAAAAAAAACCATAAGACTTTTAAACTTTATGTTTGTGCTGCTCTTCCTCCCTTAAAGTTGCAATCCTCTGTTTGTGACATCAGAACAATTTCCACGGCAACAGGTTGTGATGTTACAGCAGTGGATTTGGATTTCAAGGCAGAAAAAGCAGCAGAAAGATGAAACCTAAGGGACAAAGAGCCTGAAAATGACTTTACGAATGAAGAGCAGAATGTTCTGATACAGATTTTGTTGGGGTGGGGGATATAGTATGAGATTTGAATCCTGCTGATACCAGCTGTTAGTAATTTGCAGGAATCGAGCAAATCAGTAATATTTTACAAACAGCTGTTCTTGCTCTTGATCCGTAGCATCCATTGTCATTTCATTTTACCTATGTTTTATTTGATGTTTCTGGACAACTGTACTTGTCCCTCAAATCAGGACAGCAATTATAAAATTCAACTGTGCGCCTTATACTCCTCTTTGTTGCCACCCTTAACACCTACCAGGAAACAGTTGGTCCACTTCACTCCTGTCTAAGCACACAAATGCCAGTTCTCTGGAACCAGTAAATACAGTTTAGTACTTCGTTCCCACCCCTGCTCTACAGGCAGGTCCTCTACAGGAGACAAAGGAGAACCTCAGGGATAGTACTGTTAGTTTAACTCACAAGAAAGATGGCACAAAGGACTGGCTGGACGTGGGGGGAAGAGATCGCATGTGAGGCCATGTTGGAGGTGCAGACCCCATCATGTTGCCCCCTGAAAATAAAACTGTACACTGCACAGTACATTGACTGTATCTTACCATATCTGTTATATCTCGAATAATATTTATTGCACAACGTTTACTACATGTATGACCCTTCTCCCCACAGCGCAACTGTAAACTAGCTAATTTTAATCCAGTATGATTCTCCTGGTGAAAAATATTAAAGAAATCACTACAATAAATACATGTCTTCCAGTTCGAGTCACCTTTGTAGTTTCGTGCTGTACTTTTTTCCAGCTCTTCTATGTCCTTTTTGGTATTGCAGTGCCCAGAGCTGCACGAGCTACCCCATCCGAGATCTAACCTTTGCCTTGTACGACAGCATTTTCAGTTTCCCCTGCATTCTCTGCTGTATATTCCATTCATCATGCAAGTTAGCATTCTGTTGGCCCGAGGGACTGCTGCTGAGCACAGCTTGGGCACCATCAAGGTAAAGGCTACAATAACCTTCACGCCCCACTCCTGCTCTGTTGCATGTTCCTTAGTATTTCATTTTAAGACCGAATTCTCATCAGGGGAAGACTGAAAGTGCACTTTATTACAACAGAATTGCATCTACAGCAGTCAGAACAACCTGGCAGAAAAGATGAGGCTGTCAAGCAATCAGATCAGATCTGATGGTCAATAAAAAATGAAATCCCTCCCTCCTTCCCATGCCTGGTTGTCTCACTGTTTAACTGGAAATGATCTGGCTCCAATTCATTTAACAGCTGCAGTTGGGAAAATGCCGCAAAAAAGACTGGTATGATGTGTTTTTTTCTTATGAAGTCTGTCGTCTTAAGCCTATTAGGTGCACTGCATGAGAAGTGTAGCTCAGGTAATAGCTACAGAAGGACTCCCCAACCCCCCAAAGTCTCCACTGTCAAGTAAGACCACATCGAGACTGCAGGCAGGTGTTTGATATTATGTGAATTGCTTGTTTACGCATACACCCAGCATGTGATTGCAAGACAGAGTCCATAGCAGTTACCGGCCAAATATTTAAGCAATATACCATGAGAGGGTGTGGGTGATGGCAGGATTTACCCACAGCTGGTGTGGTTCGGTCACGAGGCCATTGGCCGGATGAGTGAACCACAGCAGAAGTGGGTAAATCCTGGCATCACTCACACCCTCAAGGGGCATATTGCGATCATATAATGTACCCTTTTTTTACTCAGAAAAATAGTAAAGTAAGAAGCTTTTTTTTTTTGTTCAATTTTTAACTTATTTCTGGTTTATTTATTGTTCTGCCATAAAAAAATAGTCTACGATTGCTGGGGCTGCAGTGGTACTTTGCTTGCGCAGTGCTGCTTTGTCATGGCCAGCCCCAATGCTTTTGTGGGGGCCAGGAAATGTTTAAAACTGTGCCCCTGTTGCTTGTTTTGCTGTGTCCCCGATCCCTTTTTCTTGTATAATCCGGGACAGTCTTCAATATGTGCTGCTTTGTTCGTTTGTTCATTTTTGAGTTCAGAGCACTTGGGGACGTTTTGTACTGCTACGCTTTTTGTAACTCATTTGCTGGTGGTCACCAGTATTGGGCACAGGGAATAAAAAAAAAAAAAAAAAAAGTTTTGTGGTATTCTCTGTGGTGTGGTTTACCTTCCTGGCTGCAACACTGTGAAGGCCCGATGTTAGATCGTTTCGAGCAGGAATGGCGGCGGCGGTACTTTGAAGTGTGAAGCTGTGTTACTAGTTCACGGGGGTTAAGCGGGAATTTTGGTTTGGATGTTGGGTGGTTGGAGTGATTTATAAGGGGATTTCTGCATGTGGCTGGCTGGCACTTTTTCCCATGGGGTGATGGAAGAATTTACATGTTGTAAATTGTGCCAGCCAGCCAATAAGCATCTGGGATTTTCCTTGCCATCGTATAATGGTACATATTATAGCATGCCACTAACATTTTCACGGGTTCACTGCGTTACACAGACTGGGCCAGGTAAATGCCTGTAGAGTTAATGGATTTTACTAGCAGTAATAAAATGGGTTGGGAATTTCCTGCTTCCCGACTGGATAAATAAGTTCCAAGGACCATAAGTTAATCCCCCAGAAATGCACAAGATGGAACAAGTTCAGGCAGTGGTATTTGGAATATGAGCCAATCATATACAGAATTCATGACCCACTTTATTCATCTGCGATTGCCATCACAAATATGGCTGCCACCTTTGCCTCATTATGCCCCTGGGCATGCATTAACCCTGGACAACCAATGCCCTGTTGTATCTTAGTGCTTATTTAGCACTGCTAGCTAGTAGTTGCAGAACATAATTTCAAACTCCGTGACGAGGTGCAGTTAACCCTATTAAATTATGTATTTAGTTTTTGTTGCCATGAAAGGCGGGCTCATCAATACTGTTTATTTTCACCCTTGTTCGGGGGTGTGGAGGGGGATACAGATGCAAACCAACTGAAACCAGACAATGGTGAAAATTCTGGCACCAAGGAAATTCCTCTATTCTTTTTTGACCTGAAAAGTCACCAGAAAAGGCAGAGAGGACCTTGGCTTAACGTCTGATTTGAAGGATGGCACACCTCGACAGTACAGCATCCCCTTAGTATTGCACTCCGATGCCAGCACTGTATGTTATGAGCCCAGTCATGTTGCTGGATTAGCACCCACAACCTTCTGGCCCAGAGGTGGATGTCCTACCAACTAAACCATGCTGACACCTTACTAAGTAATCTGCCCAAACTTTGCATTCCAGGCAGAGGTATATGCTACGATAAAACAAGCTGGAAAAATTCCAACCATCTGATTGACTGAGAACTGTTGCATTGTGTCCGGTTATGTCAGGATAATCAGAAAGCTCAGCTTCTGCAGCTGATTATACATTATTTATTAATATTTTAGGATCATTTTATTAGCGCAATAACACTCTCCAAGGAATCGAAGCACATGGAAATGTACAGACTTCTTGTGTGGCTGAAGGCACGAGCCAACAACAAACCCACAGAGCTCAAATATTTCAGCACAACCTGACACCTCGCTGAGTGTTATTGCTTACATATTTAAATCTTGTATTTCTGATTTTTGGATTCAGATAACCCATCTGTTATTGCCACTCGGACCAGGGACAGTCTTTGGGACAATGTTTCTGAACTGTTGAGATGGCACTTTCTGCTGGTCTCCCATAACTGACCAGGTGGAATGCAAAGATCCCACAGCACAAAGTGGGGATAAAGCGTCTGTGCCCCAGTTCTCGCAGAGAAACTACTCTGAAAGGGGAAGAAACAGCATTGGTGCACACTTTTGTCAACGGGAAGGGGCAACAAATGGAGAGGGGGTAGTGGCTACAGTTCAGACTGCAGCCTGTCCCAACTGTCCAGCACATCTGGAAAACAATAGGGGATTACCCCAATGTTCAGATGTATACTTTGTCTTCTAACCTTTATTTGATTTATCCAACTAATTTGAAAAATTTTATCTGATCTTGAAACTACATTGTACCTATATAAACTGCATAAAATGTCCAGGTATTACATCTTGTTTACATTTTATAGTTTTTTATACTACCATTCTGTAGACTTTTTCCATTATTTTAATTTCCACTGTGAAGCGTCTTGGTACAATAAGTCTGAAAAACACTAGTCAAAAAATAAGCTGCGTTGTACAGTATTTTCTATTAAGAATCGTGAATGTTTCATTATGAAACAGGCAGCTAGTGGTTTCTCTCATGAAAAAACATGGATTTTATTCAACTCTTAATTTTTTTCACCAGGAAAAAGCATACTGAGCAGAGAACAGCTTATTCCAGGGGGTAGAGGACAGAACACAAAAGCAGTTAATACAGTCCTGCTGAACAAAGATAATTACAAAGCCACAGGAGGGGAGTAAACATCAGCATAATGTGCAGAAGAATAATCAAAAACAGTGCAGGAGAAATGTAGCAAATTTGGAAAAATGGCAGCAGTAACAGTGGCGGAAGACACTTAGCAGTAGTGGAAAAAACAACAGTACTGCGCAAAAAAGCACCTGAGACGTGGCTCAGCAGTGAGTTTTATGCACAGAAGTATGTCTTAGTATTTTGCGGGGGGGGGGGGGTGACAAGCCTTATTCCCCTAAAGGTACCTGCCTGCTGGAAGTTTACTGTGTAAGTCACCTTTCGTAATTCATTACCTGATACATGCATCTTTTTGTTCCCTTTAGTGATCTGATGATGTATTAATCTTCTCAGTTCCAAAGTTGTTCAGAGAAATTTGCCGAATGTAATTCCTAAGCAGACTGTAGAAGACGCTGTAGTAGTAGTAACATGTAGATCATAGCTGGTGGTTTTTTTTCCCACTGGTTGTATGTACAAATTGTTTAATAAAATGTTGTTTGTTGTAGTAGTACGAGCATGCCATCTTGGCAATGATTTTGGCCCAAGAATGGAAAAGGGGTGAACAGTTTGGAGATTAATAGGTCAGACAGAAGGGGGGATAGGAGAGAAGAGGGGTAAAAGGAGAGACGGTATAGTGGTTTCGGTCAACATACCCAAAACAGAGTGCAACAGGTTTGTGCATTTTGTATTATGTGCTTTACCAGGAAAAGGCTCCACTGAGCAATGTTTGTTTACAAGGAGGTCCTTGTTAGGACATCAAAAACATCATAAATTTAGAATGGCATTGCTTCAGGCCCACTAGGGGTTTGCATAGGGCGATATCGCAGAGTTCCACCATTCTATAGGCTCCTTCTAAGTTCATAATTTAGCCTATGATCTGCCATCGTTTCAAGACTAGGAAGCAGTCTCAGTGTGTCTGCAGTTCACCGCCTGTCTGGCTGAATGATTTCAAATGTATGTCTTGAATTTGTTTCAGTGAAAGAGTCTGAAATGCTACAAGACAAAGGTTGTGTTACTTGAAACCGCTAAAAGGATTCCTGCTCCTAAAGACAGGGGCTAACTGGGCTAAGTGTATAATCCGAATGCTGTTTGTAGTTTACATTCTCAGTTGGCACAGGACCTACTAATAAACCTTGAGGCGTAGACCATGATGTCAGCTGTTTTGAGACAACACATGTGTGATAACTCAGTCAGCCAAGAAACAACTGATGGTTCCGTTACTCCACTCTTCCTTGGAGTTATGGTCACATGAACAGAAGAAAAACAGTATCCAGTGCACCCAGAGGCATGCCCAGAGTCTGTGAACAAGGGGGGCTAGAATCCCCACAAAGCTTGAGGGTCTGGGGCATATATAATTTAATTATATTATAATTTAACTGGAGGATGATTTTTAACGGGGGCCGGAGCCAGGGTACCCCCACCGCATTACTCTCCATGAGTGCACCCCTCATGCAAGTTATTTCACTTTGTTACTCACTCTCTTTCTTCATTCCATGATTATAAAAGGGGATCTTAGTTTCAGAAATCAAAAATTTTAATACTACACGTATTTACAAGTTAAGCAAATATAGGTGCGACCAACTAAAGACAGACCAGAACTACAGGACCAGAGTAGATCTGATGAGGGATAATAGAGAAGGGAGGGAGAGGTGCACTTTTTTATGCACCATACTATCTGGTTTTGAAAGAACCCAGATGGGTTTCAGGTAAACACAGAATTCAATATTAAAAATTAATAAGCAGGGCCACTGTTATGCAACCAGAAAAACAATAAAATCATGGAATTTGACGGTCTGCACATTGGTAAAACGTCCACAGTTTGACAGAATTTGGCAATTTATGTAAGGAATAACACATGCCAGACTGTCCAGTTGTGCGGAGAATACATGGACACTTCTGAGTACATTGTGAAGCACGAGGCACAGCAGAGTGCCTTCAACCACCAAAGGTGTCAGTATATCAAGCACTATGGGGCACCCTAAAGTGTGTTAGTTCTCTTATAAAATAGTTTTAAAAATGTTACAATGGGCTGCCAGATGACCCAGTGCTGCTGCGTTCATAACCCGGGTTCAGGAGTGCCTTGGGAGCTGGATCAGGCAACGAGGGGGCTACAAAAAGGCAGGGCTCCCAGCCAGGAAGGGGCGGCACCAAGTTACACCATGCATGGAGAGCTGGGGAGTTTGCGCCTCCACACCGAAATCGCTGTGTGCTTGGGAGGTCCTACCAGACATGACATGGTGCCATCCAGGGAGGTGGGCAGGACCCCAGACCTGTCTTGAGTGGTCAACGGCACTCCTGGGCCCAGCTTTGTGGTGACCCACTGCGGAGTTGGTGGGGTCAGCAGCTGACATGACTGGAAGGTTGACAGGTTGCTCCTGCCCGACCTGTAGACTGGGAGGACGACTCTAGCAGGCAAAAAAAATGGATATGAAAATACGTACATAACGCCAGTAGAGATAAAATGGTAAGGTAAGTTACAGCTTTGTAGCTAACTGCAATGTATCAATAATACCTCGTTTTTTGTGTCATCAGGTCACAAGTGCCAGCTTGAATAGTGTTAGCATCATCACAGTGGAGTTCTGAACCAATCAGACAACAGCTTTCACAATGTTGATGACATATTTGCTTATGGCAGCCGAATTCAGAGAGAAAGAGTTAAATTTTTAAACAAACAGCAAATTTAAAAGTTATAACTAGTAAAACTGATGTATCAATCACCACTCATGAGTTATGGTTCCGCAGTCCTGCCCCCTCACATTTGAAGATAACCTGCATATTCTGATTCAGGTCATTGCCTATCTCCTGCTACAAATACTATTTGACTGGGTGTGCCTGGTCACCCGCTGTGCCTATATGTAGTGATGAACAGTCCCAGAACAATTTAATACCAGGCTGTTTTATAAGGGCCAACACATTCCAGTTTGCTGTGCTTGTTAGTCCTCCAGTGTGTGTTGAGGCACTTGTTAAACAACAAAGAAATGTCAGGTGTTTTTTTTTTTTACTTATATTTTGTTACATTTCAGAAGTTTAATGCAACTAAACATATACAAGAGACAACAAGCCTTCAGTGCAGAACACAGTATTAATACAATATCACGCTGGGACTCTGGTCCAGGATTGCCCTCGGGTCTTTCTCACTGGTTCATGAAGGGTGGGATTGTCACAGATATGATACACTTAATCCCTGAAGAGGGAGGGCTGGACCTTGTCACTCTCCAATAGAGATGTGGTGAAGTATAACTTTGCCAGTGAAGTTCGCGCAAAGTGGCGAAAATTCGCACTCCGCGGAGCTTCTCAAAGTGTTCCCAGACTTGGGAAACTTCTACTTCACCGAATCACAAAGTCTTTGTTACTAAGTACGGAATTGCGATGCAAATATGAAATTTCTCATGCGAAATTCCATACTTCGTGGCAAAACTTCACACTTTGTGGCATATCTGTGCACTGCCAATTACATAAATTTCGTGAATTCATGAATTAGCAGAGCAAAGTTTGCCGACTTCACCCATCTCTACTCTCCAGCACCCCGCAGTCAAATTATGAGCAGACACAGGTTGGATCTTGTACCACGATGTGCTCTGTAGGTGCCGGTAAGGGTGGAAGAGCGACAAAAGAGGAGAACAAATGGCATCGGGTCCCAGAAGGGAGAAAAAAGATTTCAAAAAGGTCTCCCAGTTCAACTGGATTGCTTGCTTTTAATGGGTTCTAGCCAAAGGTTGGTTTATCGGGTTATGAACCACAAAGATCACATGCCCCATAGCGGGAGCCCAGTGATGCACACCAAATGAATACAACCAGACACTTACAATGTGTTGTAGCAATTTTTATCATGCTAGATCCTGTATAGATAACAGGCAGTGAAAGTAGATGTTACCACAGACAAACCTAACCAAGGAGCCATGCTTTCTTTTAACAGACTTCTGGCCCCAGACTCTGGTATCTCTGTGTCTGAGAGGTGTGTGTGTGTGTGTGTGTGTGTGTGTGTACAGCCTGCAGGCATATATGTGGTAACAGCCGACTTTTCAATGTCTGATGTGATGTCATCCTGTGCTCCTGTTGTTGAGCAGGTGTTGTCTGAAGAATATCTGGAAGGATTATAGCATCTGCAAATTGCATTATGCAGTACCTAAGGGACACAGTGGACCTGAGTTATTAACCCATCACATTAAATCAAGTAAAATGCAATAGTAATTTATGGTCAGAAGGGACTCTAGGTCCATCAGATGGTCTCTCTTTCATAAGCAGAGAAGAATCAGCATGCTGCATGGAGCAACAAGTGTAGAAATGTAATTTTTGTCAACCTGGTAAGCACAGTACATGTGCATATGTTTAGGTACAACCCCGGGTGATTGCAAAGTACAGAAAGTAAGACGAGTATCATACAATAACAGTGTAGAAAAATTCTGCAAAAACAGATTGCAGAGAACTGCTGATTAAGGTTAACATCAATGATTTCATCATAAAATATAGCGCAGTGGTCTAAGGCTCTGAGCTGCAAATCTGGTGACATCCAGCAGACCAGACCTGGGTTTGAATCCCACAGCTTCCACTTGCATACTGTGTGACCCTGAGCAAGTCACTTAACCTCCTTGTGCTTCCAGGTCACTCCTGTAAAAAATCTTTCAGCTTAGTGTGCTATACCTGGTTAAACAACCAAATAAAAAAAAAAAAAATAACAGAAGATAAAAACAGGGCAGGCACAGATAACATGTCCAGTGGTAGAGGATAATAAGGATGTATCCTGAAGTCATTAGGAAGTACACACTGTAAACTGTACAAAGTAATTGTGTCAAACCAAGTAACAATAAACAGGAGGAATAAAACAACAGCAGTCTGGTTACGTGACATACAACCACATAATCCACTTCCTAGCTTCACTGCACACTGGACTGGGATTTCAAACTGCTTAAAGACTGCGCTGGCAGACGATGCGCTGATGATGGGGGAAGGTTGAAGAGCTGTGCTGGGATCTGTAGTAACACTACTGTGTAGAGACTCCTGCTGGTTCATCACACTTTACAACAGATTTATCTGTGGATATGAAGCAGCTGTCCATTGTCAGCACTGCTACCTCAGCTTGTCTTTAATCATCATGGCCTTGGCCCTTAAGGGGCAGAAAATGATGTTCAAACTCCATTCATAGTCGATTCGTTTTTCTATCATCTTTTCATTGATTTGTGGGGTCATCTCAGTTACACCCCACCTCCAGTCGCAACTGCAGGTGAGTAGCTGTTTTCTTGGCTGATGGCAATGCCACTCCATGGTCTGCTAGCAGAGAGCGCAAGTGCCTGTCAGCCTGCAGCCTTCCTACCCCGCAGTCAAGCACTTGACAGCCATGACATGCCCCAGCCACCAGTCGACTCTAGTGTAGGATTCGGAGGACTGCATGTGAATCCTGGCCTCCCCCATGGCACTGCACTATGCCACTGGGCTGCTCATGGCTTTGTGCACCATGTCAGTCATAGTACTATATATGCCAAAGTACTGAACAAGAAGTAACAGCTGGTAGCACATTGCAAAATGTGACCAGCGCTCTTACTTCACACTCATCGCTGCAACCTGCAGTGTATGCTGGGAGTTCTTTGACTTCCAGTCCCAACCATGCCAGATGTCAAGTGACCTGTCCTATAGTATCTCCTCCTCAGGCATGCAAGCACTCCACCCCAGCCCCCCACCACTGTCCAGATGATATCTTCATTTCTCACAGCACTCTTCCCCCATTTGACCTCAGCAGAGACACTGCCATGTATTTTCAGCAGCAGTTACTGCTTGAGGTCAGACCTGCTTCAAGCCAGTCTCAGCCTCTAGACTCAAAGCATCGGCACTGGCAATCATGCCACTGCTTCAAAGGACCTTTCTTACTGGAGTCTGTCTGCACAGACACTCATGGGGGGGTGACAGGCTGCAGGTGTCCTGCACTGGAGTACTGCGAAAGCCAACCCTGGATTCAATGGCGCAAGTCCGAACCAAGTAAAGAAGTTTGCAGCAGACCCACCAACCCAAACCATCACCACCACCAATAAACACACACACTTAACCCAGCTCATCTGCTCACACCAACACAGTACTGTACATGTCAGGTATCCATAAATGGTAATATCCAGAGATCTCCACTGCACAGGCTCTGGTATGCCCATGTACAGTACTGTACTTTATACAATCAGTGCTCCACATCATGTTTAAGTACACAAATCAAGGCATTCTGTACTTTTTATCTAGTTCAAATTCCCAGAAATGAACATAATTCTATTAATGGTTATCAGGGTCTTGGCCCTGTTTGCTACTGAACAACGCAGGCCTGGCTCTGAACACAGTTTTGCATCACCCTGCTGTGATTTGGCAGTGCAAGGAATAAGAGTATGCCCATTTCTGTGCTCACCAGTGCTGCAGAGATAAAGGACAGGCTCATCTCAGCAGGAGGTTTTGTGGCACTTCAGAAGTCAGGCAGTTACCAAGGCAGAATCCTCAATGGCCCCCGCTGCCGGAGCCTGCCAACATGACCCTCCTGACTAATTTCAGATTCTTCATATTAGTGCCTCCTACTAAAGATGGAGAGCCCTCCCATTCCTGGGACTCCCTAGCTGCAACAGGCACTTCAGAGGGCCAGCAGAGAACAGAAGTGAACTGAGCAGAATGGCACAAATCTGCATCACTTAAAACCCTGCCTGTTAAAGGCTATGTGTGCTAAAGCCCACTCAAATGTGGGCATCAGAAGAACTGTTTCTACCAAGTTCCAAATTACTTATTTATCTAGAATAAGGGAGCCTTAAAATATACATCTCATTTGCTGGGTTGTCCTGGTAAGATACAGACAGATAGCTACAAAGATCGTGAGGTCGTGAGGGCTAGCTCTGAAGCCCTCCCTGCGCCGCAGTAGCCCGAAGTGAAGCTCTCCCAGATTCCATCCCCCTTCCCCCAAGGAGACCGGAGGTTGTGAGGGCTAGCTCTAAAGCCCTCCCTGCGTCACAGCAGCCCAAAGTGAAGCTCTCCCAGATTCCACCACCCCAAGGGAGACGGAGGTCGTGAGGCTAGCTCTGAAGCCCTCCCTGCCGCATAACAGCCAGTGAAGCTCTCCCAGATTCCACCCCTCCCCGAGGAGACCGGAGGTCGAGAGGCTAGCTGAAGCCTCCTCCTGCGCCTGCAGCAGCCCAAAGTGAAGCTCTCCCAGATTCCACCTCCCGAGAGGAGACCGGAGGTCGTGGAGGACTAGCTCTGAAGCCCTCCCGCGCCACACAGCCCAGTGAAGCTCTCCAGGTAAATTCTCCTCAGCAGCAGTCGGCCGTTGAGCATCTGGCGCCTTTTCTCAGTACCGGCCCTAGCTCCGCTACTACATCTAGCAGCCCGGGTGCCAGAAACAACACTAAAGGTGCTCAGGAGGCTTGATTTGACTCCCACACTTCCCCCCTTACTCGGCAGTCGAATTTATAGCTAGTTTAAGTCAGGTGACCTAGTTTAAGTCAGGTGACCTGCCGAAATAACCTATCAGCCCACTTTTCCAGCTGCAGGTTATACTAAACAAACACTAGTGGCCACTGTAATCAAGCCTCTCTCTTCCTATATTTTCAGTGGAATCCCTTCTATTTGTAACCCTCCTGATTTCCAGGTTCTTTCACCTTGTTCGTTGTCCCCAACCCCCCCAAGAGGCACCAATACCTAGCCACCATAACTGTAACACTTTTCCTCCAGCTTCTTATGAATACTGCAGATCCAATTCCCGCAACATCACACACCCTTGCCAAATTGTCCCTGACTGCCTATACCCACACACGATCTCACTCAACCTTTCACTCCTCTTGGAAAGCATTGTACCTCAGCTCTCCTGCTCTTCAGACCACAACCCCCACCACCTACACAGCCCCTCTACCGTACCCCACATGTCCCTTTCCTTCTTTTCCAGCACACTCCCTAGCCTCCCAGTTCCCCCTCCAGCTAAAAGCCCTACACCCTACCAATCTCAGCGTTGCTCATCCAAACTCTGCAGGTTGGCCCTCCTGCAGATCACTTTCCTCCTACTTTTATTATCTGGCAAATATTCACCCCAACCCAGACCCACCCTGCACTAAGGCCTCTGCAAAAAACCGCAGAGGAGTTTGCTGTTAGCCACCTAAATATCTGCAGCCTACCTAAAAACACACTCTCTCAAGGCTGGATCGCCCAGCATGCACCTGACATTCTTGCCCTCACTGAGACCTGGCTCACGGAAAAAATTCCAATGATGCTGTCTCCCTCTGAATTATGCCATCTTCCAGGTGGATAGGACCGCAAAGAGGCGGTGGCTGTGCAATCTTTGTTAACTCCTCGCTCAATGCCATTGAAGTACATACCCCTGCACCTAAATTTGGAGCCCAGACTCTAACAGTCAAACTCGTGCTGGGTACCAAAACTCTCCATATCATTGCAGCCTACATCCCCCCTAGGAACCAAAACTCGCGTTTGATTCCATCCTCCATGTTATCTCCCACCTAATATTAGTGAAATCATCCTAATGGGTGACTTCAACGTCAACTGGCTATCCCCAGCCTCATCCAGCTTCAAAGACGCTGCTCTGGCATTTGATCTTACCCAACTAGTCACCTCCCCAACCAGAAGGGACAATAGAACCAGGACTTCCATCCTCTTGGACCTCATTTTTACCAACAGGCCACGTAACCTCTCCCAAGCCACTGTTCTCCCCGACGCTATTAGTGACCACTCTCCGGTTACATGCCGGTGGTGGGTGAAAGTCCCCCTGCCCCCCCTATAATCTCCTGGCAGTGAAGGCTTAAAGGAGGCCTAGAACACCTCAAAGCCCATCTATCTAACAGCAACTGGCTCCCATATACAACACGCAGTCAGTTGACCATGCACTCGCCCACTTTATAACCACTTCAACAAAGCCTGTGATATATTCGCTCCCTCAAAGATAGTGGTGAAAACCAGAACCACCCCTGGATCACACCCTCACTTCTTAACTGCTTCAACAAAGGGACAACCTTTGGCACAAGGCTCTTGACTCTCAACACACCCAGGATAGACAACTATGCGGAGGCAATAAATGTACCTGGGCCTTGCGGCAGGCTAAAGCTAACTTCTATCAACAAACCCTTACCTCCTCTTGGGGAGATGGCAAAAAATTCTGGAACAACATAAGAGAACTCAGTGGTAGAACCAGCTCCCCTTCCCCTACCCAACTCAACCTAAATGGGGATGTCACACAGCATCCTGCCACTATCGCTGAAGCTCTTAACTCTGCCTTCTTGGACCTCTCCCATATTCTCCCGCCTAACTTCTTCCACCGCCCCTCACCTCCCTCCCTCAAAACCGTGTAATGTCAACTCGCCTCCTTCCGCCTCGTGGTCATCCCCTGCAGTGAGGCTAAACTCTACATTTCCAAAGCAATAGCCAATACCGTTACAGCAATGACTCCCTTGATCTGAAACTCATTCAGCTTACCCTGGATGTCACACTACCCCATCTTACAAAATCCTCAACCTCTCGCTATGCCTTGGTCAGTTCCCCTCAACTTGGAAGCAAGCCATAATCACCCCCATCCTGAAGAGCGGTGACCCCACTAACTCCAACAACTATAGACCTATATCAATACTCCCACCCCTCTCCAAAGCTCTGGAAAAAATTGTCTCAGACCAGATAACAGAACACCTTACTAAACACAACCTTCTTAGCCAGGAATAGCATGGTTTCCAGACTGGCCACAGTACCGTCACCGCTCTGTGTGAGTTCACCTCATTCATCCACAGGCCTCGACCAAGGCTCAATGCTGGAGTGATCTATGTGGATCTGACCAAGGCGTTCGACACGGTCAGTCACGAGCTACTGCTCTGTGTCCTTCCACAACTAAATGTGGTCCCAGAGGCAACTGCCTGGTTCAAGGACTACCTCTAAGGACAGTCACATAAAGTCCGAGTTAACACCACCATCTCCACCTCCAAAACAGTTTGCTCTGGGGTCCCATGAGAGATCAATGCAGCCCTCTGCTTTTCACCCTCTTTTTAAACTCGCTCCTAAGGCATGTAGTGGTCATCTACTACTCTCGCTGATGATGCGGTACTGTATTGGAAACACCCCTCAACAGAGCCCTCAACTGTCCCTACAGGTTTTTCCGGGAGCTAGAGAACTGGTTCGCAGACCACCGCCTGATCATCAACTATAAAAACGAAGTCTATGATCTTGCTCATCGCCAAAGCCACATAGTCAGTCAGCACTCCAATTAAAACTCACTTGGTATCCTCTGGAACATGTTACAAACTTTAAATACCTTGGCATCACATTAGACACCTCCTTCTCCTGCCATAGGCACATCCAACTTCTCTCCTCCGCTGTCAACTCCAGAGTGGGCATCCTCTACAGACTCAAGCACTGCCTGCCCGCACAGGCTATGCAACTTGCTGTCACCTCCTCCATCTTCTCCCTCGTTGACTATGGGATAGTTATATATGGCTCTGCCGAACCCTCCACACTTTGCGTTTTAAACGTTACCTTGAATAAAGCTTGCCGCTTAGTTACAGGTAGTGACAGACTTATCCACACTAAGACCTTTATACTTTGTCTGGTTGGCTAAATCTCCAACAAAGACTAAAGTACCACACCTGCATCCTAGCTAAAAGATACATCTCCAGATAGCCCCATGGCCTACTCCCCATTATCTGTGCAGCCCCTGCAGGCAAGCAAGACTCTCACAGCAAGCTCAACATTCCAAATCCCCTCTGTAGAACATCCCTAGGGCAAAGATCCTTCCGCTACCGGGCCCTTGCTGGTTCAATGCGCTACCTCCACCACTCACCCAGACCCACAGCATCTCACTGTTCAAGACGGGACTCAAAGCCCTTCTACCTTAGAGTGCAAAATGTGTCTGTAGCTATCGATGCCTACCCAACTGTGCTACCAAACCCCCCACTTCTCCAGACACAGGGTCTCTATTGACCCCATGAATCTGCCACCGACTTGTCTCTGTCTAAGATTTACAAGAATGCTGCTAACTACCTTACTGTTTTCTAAAGTTTATGCCTGGACTGCTCTGTCAGTACTGTGACTGTAAATACTGCCTGTTCATGTTTCGTGTATGTTCTGTATTTGTTTACCCTCCACCCACTGTAACCGACGTGGAGCCTTTGCAAAAGAGTCTGTGACTCAAAGGTTTTAATTCCGATTGTACTCAATAAACAATAAACAAAGATTAGCACAACATACAACCAAACAACATTAATTAGCAGCATCAGTGTCTCAGTGAGTTTGCACATGTTCCACCAGGCAGAAGACTGAAGGTCATGGGTTCTAGTCCTACACTACTGACACTGTTACACAGCACTAGGGGTTGCTGCACTGTAGCGATGTCATTCATTGGGTGAGACATCAGACTCCGATCTCTTCTACCCATTTCTGGTTGCTGCCTAGGTGAAAGTTAAAAGTCCCATGGCACTTTTCGTAAGCCGAACGTAGGTGATTTTCCCTGTATCCTGGCCCAAGATCAATAAAATAAAACAGGCTTATGTAACATTCCACCCCCTAAAAACGCGGGAAATGAGGTGTCACAGCTCAGCCTGCCTTTCCTGGTCAAAAATTACAAAAATAAAAAATCACATTCAATACTGTGTGATACAAAAGTAATAAATACATGCGTATCAGATGTAGCAAGCTGAAAATAGTAATTACCAGATAAACCCGAACATGTGTATATTACAGCTGTGGGAAATCAACTTTTGAGACAGATTGACAAAATCACAGTGCCACTGTTCATGAGGAGAGGTCCCAAAATGCCCATGTTTAAAATTTGGTGAAAACATTTCCAAAAAATGATTGCGTTATGGGCACGTGCATTGCACAGTTTCTATGTACGCGCATAACTTCACCAATTTTTCATATTTTCACTCCATTTTCAACACTGCCATTTTTTCTCACCTCTTCATGGACAGTGCAGCTGTCATTTTTCACATCCAGCCTGAAATGTGTTTTCCTACCTGTGGCGCTGAATGGTGTAGTTGCTCTGCAAAATCACCGTTTGGGATTGAGTAACGAAATGATAATGCCACTGTTCATGAGATGGGGTCCCAAAAAGCCCATATTGAAATTTGGAGCAAAAATACCAACAAATGCCCATGGTATCAGGGTTTCCAACCATAATGCCCCACCCTGTAGAGACTGACAGGTGTCGGGGGTGTGACTTGGGGTCACTGGCCGTAATGCTCGCGCCTCTCCACCCCTATCCTGCAGCCAGTGACAGGCACTGAGGTGTGCCTTGGGGTCTTTGGCCCTAACATTCACCCCATTCTTCTATACTGCACCCATCTCAGCTTATTTCCTTATGGAATGGGGTGAGTGTAAGGGCCGAAGACCCCAAGGCACACTGCGACATCTGCCAGTGTCTGCAGGGTGGAGTGAGGTGGAATGGTGTGAGCATTATGGCTGATGACACAAAGGCACACTCCCAATGCCTGTCAGTATCTGCAGGGTAGGGGTGGGGGTTGCCGTTAGTCCAATACTGCCACTCCTATTGTGCATCTCTCCAACTCCTGCACTACCAATGCCAACAAGCAAACATTCTGCATTGACAAATGCTTGTTCTTTAACTGCTACACAAATCCAGTGCTGACTAGGACACCAAAATCAGCTGAAGGTCAGCCATCCTTGACTAAGCGGCTTTGGCTGTCAATCATGCACACAAATGGATGGGATGCACTCAGACCTTGGCCTTCGGAAATGCTGCAGCACAGAGGTTTTCAAGGCAAGGTTCCAGACATTTATGGCTCCGTGACTGTCGTGGTGTCAGGTAGGCGCTGCAGATCCTGCTGATCAAGACTCACTGCCCTCGCTAATGTCTCTTTTAAATGCTACTGTCCCATTGACAAAGAGGTGCTGAGAGGGCTGGCCCAACCAAAACTGCTTCGAGATCAAAGGCTAAAAGTCAACTCAACCCTTCAGGCTCTGGATGGGAGCTGAAATGCTAGCATTGTGTAAATTCTTCTGGGCTTCAGCGTGCAAGCAAGGAAAACACCTGCCATGGTGAAGGCAGCATGGTCTAGAAGTTGCAGTAGTGGCTTGGGAACTGGGTCTGCAAAATCACCGGTCCACCCCCAAAAAAAAAAAAAAAACTACTCACTATATGACTATGAGCAAGTCACTTAACCTCCCACTGCTCCCATCTACCCAGCTGTAAAATTAGGTAGACGTAAGACACTGCTAAGAAAGTAGGGCTGTCTGTTCCTTATACTCACAATGTGCCCTACATCATGTATATTATGCATTTCTTTCTGTTCATGTAATGTAGGGAGATACTGTGGTGTGGTGGTTCAAATCCCATCACAGCCAGTTGAAGCGTAATCCTGAACTAGTCCCTTGGCCTTTCTGTGCTTCAGTCCTAGCAGATGGAATGCAAGGAGAATAGAACCCCCTGACTAAAATTGAGATATTGCATCTAGGCTCATAGACAGGATTATGGATTGCATTGAAATAACTAAACCCATTGAGACCAACAGCTCTCAGACACAGATAATGAGCCCTCTTGACAAACAGCTGTAATTTGTACAATAAAGAGAGCATTCTCCAGGGGTCAAAGGACAGAGATATAAATGACTGAACAACCACGTTTGCCAGCCAAAGCAGTCTACAAAACAAATCAGCTGAATTTCAAGTCTAGTACACTATTTAAATAGAGCTACAGTATTCTAAGGGTCACTCTAGACCTCAAGGCACCAGAGCCCAGTTCTTCTTTATTATTATTTGCCCCATCTCCTATCCAGACAACTGCCTTCATGGCCATCACCTATGCTGGGCTTTATTGGCCAGGAGAGGGTCCCAAATCCCCCCTCCCCAGGAGCTGAGCACCAGTGGTCGACTGCTAGCCAGTACCAATGTTGGATGCTGGGACTTGTATGTGACCCCTGGATCCTTAGGTGGCATCAGGCCAACCCCAGACTTCCCTCTTTGATACTAACAAATCTCTCTCTCTCTCTCTCTCTCTCTCTCTCTGTGTCTGTGTCTCTGTCTCTCTCTCTCTCACCCACTTAGTGTAGCCCCCGGGGGGGGGGGATTCTAAGATATGACAGTAACTCTGGATCAGGGGATCCTGCAGCAGAAGGGATGAAAGGCTCAAAATGAGCATTAACAAGCTAGTGGAACCAAAATCAGCAAAAAGCAAAATGCTACAGATTTTAGTAGTCAGTTGTAACTTTATTTCTGAAGTAATTGTACTCTTTCTTGTGCTCGTTGGATAGTTCTCTAAGTGATGGTATTATACTGGATGTGTGGAACAGCGCCCTGATTGGTAGCCAACATATCTAGTTTTGTTCCTTCCATTACAGCACGAGCACTATAAACTTACCGGCATTGACATCACAGGTGATGGACCTGGCAGCTACTGAGTGACTGTTCCTGAGCAGCAGTGATGTCACAATGCTGATAATGTAGTGTATGGAAAAGAGCTAGATATGTCAGCTGCCAGGCAGAGTAGTGTTCCACACATCACACGTGCTAACTTCAGATAACACATTTTCTAATTAACTAAAGGGAAAAGAAAAGCACCTCAGATATAAAGGGTAATGGTTGACTACTTTTTAAAACTATTAGCTTTTGGCAGTACACGAGCTCTTTAAGAAGTAGTACTTTGGGGAAAAGGTAAAACAAATATCCTGACAGGGTTCTGGTGGCAAAGACAATAGTGGGGTTTAAGACGAAGTGGGATACATGTAAAGGAGTTGTCAGAGGGAAAGAGAAGAGAAGGGAAGGCTGTTAGGGAGTATGGAGACTACAGTGACTCCGAGTAGGGACTCTTAGGACAGATTGAATGGGCTGTTCAGGTCTTTTACTGTCCTTTTTTTTTTTAATGTTTCCCCTTTTAAGACTTCCCCTATCAAACCCCCCCCTCCCCATCCTCAAATATTACAATCACTACAGCTGCGCAGTCCTGAGGCCAGGTGGCTGCCTCCACAACGGCTGTGAATGCTGCTCCTTTAACTGACTAATGAGGAATGTTCTTGGGCAAAACTGCATGCCCGCCCCCTCCTCCCCAGCAGTGATTTAGTGTGACAAATTCCCAGTGGAACCAGATACCCACCATATAAAGTGGAAGTCAGATATCTGTCTCAGACCCTGGTCTCCTATGTGACATGAGGTTGACGGCAGCTGATACCTTCATTAACTTCCTGAAAATTCTGCCCCACCCCCCTTCATACAAGGTACACACTGACATCATTATGCTTATAAATAACTCTGGGGGTGGGGTGGGGTAGGGTGTTCTGGATGGGCTCCCTGACTGTCGTTTCCACACCATACTGTTTTTAACTGTCTTCTTTTTCAAGGTTTTTTTTGTAGCAACAGCAATATATGAATCACACTTGTAGATGCCAATCTACAATGCGGGGTAGGCTGAATAAGCAGTGCGGTACTCACAACCCTAACAAATGACTCAGACATGTGATCCAAGGTTGATTTGGCAGGGGACAACTCGTATCAAATATAAGTAAAAATAAAGAAACCAATGTCAAAAGGCTTGTTCTTCATCCAAGATTAAATGCTTGGAGATGCTCAATTAGTAAGCCAGCAACCCTTTCAACCAGTAACAAAATAATCAGAGCTCGCCACAGTAGATCTCTGTTATAAAGGACTGCTCCCAAAATGGAACTGCAAGCCACTCCATTCTTTATTCCGAGGACATCTGTATAAAAACAGGATCTTTGAGCCTTGCAGTTCATCTGCTCACAATACAGATTCCCTAGCTGAGACCATTATCCTTTTTTTTGTTGTTGTTGATGTGGAAAGGCGGACTAGACAATTCCGCCTATTTTCATCCTCATCCCGGGGATACAGATGGATGTGAACTGACACTGAACCAGATTAAGCTGTTGGTGGTATTTTTAGTGAATGGGGGAAATTCGGCCACGACAACGGGGAAATTTCCCCTACTCTTTTCGAGAAGTGCCATGGGATCTTTAATGTCCACCTGAACAACCATCAGAACAGGCAGACAGGATCTCAGTTTTAACATCTCATCTGAAAGATGGCACCTCAGGGAGTGCAGCACCCCCATCATGCTGCACTACAGTGTCAGTATTGGGATTTAACCCAAGTGCCTGATGTACGGATAGAACCCACAGCCTTCTGATCTTCCGGCCTCAGAGGTGAGTGTGCAACCTGCTGAGCTACTGACACTGCTTAGGCCCTGTCCACACTACACTGAAAACTCCCCTCTGTAAAGTTACAGAGGGTCCAAACCGTTACTTCTACGGTTTGTGTTTACACCTGTAACGTTACAGGGGGCATTTTCATAACCGTTGTTGAAACCACTTATGAGGTAGTTTCAACAATGGTTACAAAAACAGTTTTGCCTCTGTAACGTTACCAGCTGTAGTATGGACACATGAGCGTGTAGTCCAAAGCACTACCCTCAGTGCAGCACGGAGTGCATTGTGGGATAGGGTGCCGACTATAATGGTCACCCGTCACCCACAATGTGGACCGGCTGTAACAGTTCAGAACCGTTATCATGACGGTTCACTGGCAGTGTGCACACACTGTAACGTTTACTGTCTGTAACGGTTTGAAACCGTTACAGGCTTTTAGTGGTGTAGTGTGGACAGGGCCTTAGTTTGTGACATCACAATCTTCTGCTGTGGAAGTGATTGTGGTGTTCCAAACATGGTTAGGATTTTAGATAGGGAATAAGCACCAGGAGTTTTATCAACTCGAAGAGACAAACATGCAGTTTTCATGCACATGGGCTTGCAATTCATATATTTTGGGGGAATGTTGTGGAATTAAGTTCTGTTGATTCCACGTGACTATCGTTTTGTGCAGTACTGGAGGTCGCACCCTGACTTTAATTGAAAGACCACTGTGACTGGAAAATGCTGGCACTCTTCCTCCTTCCCTCATCTGAAACAGCTGCTCACTGCCGAAAAGAAAAAACTAAGTCAATTCTGCATTCAACATGACAATAAAAGAAAAAACACAAAAATTAGTTTGTGCCACATCCTAAATTCTGTCTGCAACTTACATTACATACTGTATGCTTGTACCTGGATAGTCAATATGAGGGTTTTACACACCGTCTTAAATATGAATCACATTCTAGCTGTTTTCTGTGAGCCCACCACCCTGCCCAAATGGCAGGATGACCCGAATGTCAAGGCCTGTGTGGTGAGATGGCATGCTGCTCCTAATCAGTCCTGGTCAGTATTTTCAGCTCCTGCCCCTCCCCCATGACCCAGTCTATAAATGAGGTTCTTGCGCTGAGGCCCTCATGCTGACCTACTGATGGACCGCTACTGTGAAACAAAAAAAATCAACAAGGAAGCACACAGCATAGTCTACACTGTTAAAATGTTAACGTTTTTATTTTTAAAACCAAACAGCTGATAGCTTGTAACAGCAGTAATGCACAATAATGCACACTGCCTAGCTTTCAGCCCCTTGGCTCTTAGTCGGAATGGAAAGCTCACATGTAAGAAAGTCCTCACTTTTTACTGTATAATAGCTATCAAATCTTCTGCCATCAAAGTGCTCCCGTATGATAGAAACTTTTAAGTACCTCAAGGGAATCAACAAAGTCCAGGAGGGTAGCATCTTTCAGAAAAAGAGATGTGTAAGAACAAGGGGGCACGATTTAAAGTTAGACGGGGGGACGGCTCAGGGGTAATGTGAGGAAATTTTTTTCACAGAGAGAGTGGTGGATGCATGGAACCACCTTCCTGGGGAGGTTGTTGGGTCTAAAACAGTGGGGGAATTCAAACATGCATGGGACAGACATAAGGCAATTATAGTGGGGGGTTGCAGGAAGTAGGCTGCTAGTTAACTAGAATCTGCAGCTTATCCAATAGGTAGGGAAATGGGTAGACTGGGTGGGCCAAGTGGTCCTTATCTGCCGTCAAAGTCTATGTTTCTGCGTTTCTATATGTTCATTACTGTGCCTTCACTCATGCCAGAATACTGTCCCTCAAATTGTGTGTGTGTGCGTGTTTGATAAAATATGAGGCACATCACCACATACTACAGACATAAGCTTGTGATCACATTCAGTTTGCTTTCTGAACGAGCAACGGACTCCTGAAAATTCCTGCACTATGTGGGACAGAACCTACTTCCTGTGGGACAAAGGGCAACCGTGTTGTAAAATGAGGGAGGCATCCTTTCTATCAGGAGGCAGTTGAAAGATACAGTATGTGCGAGACCTGTGTCCTCGCAACTCTGTGTCTACCTACAGCAGAAGGAGCTGCTGTACAGCCTTCACACTGCCAGCACAGCAGAAATACTGGGAGCATTTACAAGTTCAAAAACCTCAGTGGCCTAAAGGCTAGCATTTTCCTGTCAAGCTACATTTTTTCACCCAAGGGCTGAAATTAGCACCGGCCCACTGGACAAATGCTGCTAGAGTTTGTATTGGGCCGGTAGGATTTTATATTAACTAGCTTTGCTGGCTTGTGTTGAGAAGGTAACATTTCAGTAAGTACACCAGCTGGGTAAGTGGAAAAGACTGTAGCACAAGTGGGTCTTCCCAGTCACTAGCCCAGCCATCGACTGCAAAACGCTAACCAGTCTACAGCTATGTGCTGTGACTCTTCTTGCGGAAGCAAACCTTTTGGTATACTGTAGAACGCCTTATTTCTGTGCTGCTTGTATTTCACTATCCGTGGTCCCAAACTGACTTTGCATTTCCTTAAGTTCACTTTCCAGCCTTTGTTAACATATTATATATACACAAAGTATACATATATTCGCGAGCACTTTATTTTAGTGCCCAAGTCTCCAATAGTGAATACAGCAAAAATAAAATGCCAGCGAATACAAGGTGTTCTACAGTATCTGAACTTCCCTTTTACACAACTCCCCTTCCCCCGCCAAACAGAAGTGACCAAGGAGGTAGACACAAAATGGCAGAAGTCTTTTGAGAATAGGATCCAAGATATGAGAGATCTGTCGCCGGTTTCATTTGGCCCAAACGCCACTTCAGTGATTTTCTTGTGAAACAATCCCCCAATTTCTTTATCCCAAACTCTTAAGTAAGGCAAATTGGGAGGGAAGGCGGGAGGAAGGAAACCATTAGTTTTTATGTAGTACATTTATACTCACTGTATCCCATTATATCCCACAGCACTTTACAATCCATGAACAGTTGGCAGCAGATGTACAGAAGGAGGGTAGACTAAGGAAAATTAAGGAAAGCTCTTAAGTACAGAGAGGTGAGGGAGAAAGAGAGGAGGTTCAGCCACTTGCCCAAGATCAGTGCACTCTTCACAATGGAATATATGCATTTCTACATATTATATAATAATTTGGATAAAATACCTCCCGTCAATATTAACGTACGACCACTCTCTGCTTCCTGCCCATCAGTTAATCTGCGCTGCCCCTTCTGTACACTTTGCAAACTCCATACCGTGTTACTTTCTTCATGAGGTTTCCATGCATTACAGTGTGCCAAAGGCTAGTGTCACTAAACCTACAGGTTCATATCACTGCTGAAATTCTGCACCTGTCAATATCAATTGCCCTGAAATTGACATTTCTTGTAAAATAACAACTGCTGCTAGTTTATGTTTATGTTGCATCCCCCTACCCCCACCCCAGACCCGCATTCATGATAGCTGCTGCAACTAAGTTAGGTTATTATAGTGCAAATTATGAAACATTAAACAAATACAAAAATAAAATTATCTGTCATTTAAAAAACAAACAAAAAAACAACAACAACTTTTTCATCTTCTACACAACTGTTAAAGATTTGTCAAGGGATCAATCAGATCAGAACAGATGACCCCCATGCTACACAGGCAGTATTGCTGAGCTTGTGCTGCTGAGTTGGTCTCTTGGCCATTTCCTTCTGAGGAGACGTTGACCTCTTGTAATACTCTGTTTCCTTTCCATAATCCCCTCTGGCCGTGTTGACATGTGTAGGAAAAGGGCCATCGGGAAAAGCTGTCTCTAACGAGGCACTTGCTAACTTTTCAGCCCCCGAGTAGGATCTGCTTTGAGCTGCCTAGCAACATATTTCTATGGCAACAACTACCGAGGGAGATGTCAGTTGATCAAAAGGACTTTTATATCACAACAAAGAAAATTACTATTACATTTGAACCCTACTGAAGTGGTGCAGAAAAGAGAATTTTAATGTGCTACAGGTATTACGTAGCCATTTAAACTTGGCACTTTTACAGGTGGAGAAATGGCATACTGTCTCAGAAGTCGCCCTGTGTCAGTAACAGATGAAAAAGTTGTGCTCCACAAGGCAATCTTGTAGCCCCCAGAGAGAGCCTCATTTAACATTCCTAAAACCTTTAACTTCATTCATATGAAACCATTACTGGAGATGGAACCAGCAGAGGCTGCTACTGGTCAGCCTGGCGAGCAAGGCTGCCCCATCTGTTAGGTACTGCCGTTAGATCGCACGGCCACTGTTAATATTTAACACTGCATAAAATGGCAGAGTAGAAATCTGGGCCCTTTGCATGAGCCTCAAGTCGCACTTCAGGTCAGGGAAGATATAATAAGCAAAGGACTAAGTAGGCATTAAGCCACGACGGAGGTGTGCTCTAATGCTGGATTGATGCATGGGGGGGCCGAGGCCCAGGGCCGAGGGCTGCCACCCGCCCCCCCCATGCATCAATCGCATTAGAGCACACCGACGGAGTGGCTTAATGCCCTTGTAACACGGACCGCGGGTCAGTGGAGGCAGCTGGCAGGACCTCCCTGTGCGAGATCAACAATGACAGGCGGCAGCAGTGCGAGGTTTGTGCAGCTGCACTTCGGGATCAGAGCACAGTGTGGACCATCAGATACGTACCTATCTGGTGATCAGCTCATGTCCCAAACTTCACCCGGAGGCATGCGGCCAACATCGCTGTTGCACTTGTGTGGAGGTTGGTGCGGGTATTCTGCTGATACCCGCAGCGGGAGGTCTCAGGTGCGCGGTTCAGCCGCTCTCAGGAGGATCGCACTGGCGCTATGGATGCCGGGAGTCACTGCCTTCTGCCTCCGACACACTGCTCCGTCCTGCCGTGCTCCAGCTGGGCTGCCGCTCCTGCTCCTCGGTGTGCCCTGCGCTCTCTTCATCTCCCCGGCTGCTTCCACTCCCAGTCACCGGTGGCCCCGTTCCATCAAAGACAGTCTCCGTGCCACGGGCGGTGAAGGTCTGACACTCGAAGTCTCGCCGCTCAGTGCACCGCAGCTTCAGGTCCCCCCTCCCTGTTTCCACCCTCAGACGGGTACTGCGGCTGACTCACGGCGCTCCTGCCACTGCTCCTCTCGCTCGGCCACAGGACCCAGTGCTGCTAGGCTGGGGGTCTGGCTGGTCATGGTACTGCCGGAGCAGGCATGGCATATATGCTGGGTTAATACCTGCTCCGGCTATGGTCCCGTGACGCTTTTAAGCCTATCCTGGATCCCGATTCTGTGTGTGCCATTACTGCCGTGTTACAAACTGGATTTAGGCCACCAAGTCACTCAGTTTTGTGGAAGTACTATGACAACTCATCAGAGCTGATCTGACCAGAAGCAGACCTCATGCACAGAGTCTGACAAACTGGAGCAACCCACCTTGAAAAAGGGGGCATGTTATTTTGTTTAATTTTTATGTAGTGCTGATCCTCGAATGAATATATTTAAAAAGAATGCTTATGGTGTCTCCTGCAGCTGTTACAGAGTGTGACCGCTTGAGTGCTTAGGGTGCCACCGCCACTTACCCATAAAAACTGTACAAGACATAATATATCCAAGCATCCCCATTCTCACCTCTTACAGTGCTGTATTACCCACCAGTGATAGGTTCCTACACAGGTGTGTAATAAAGCACTGTAAACTACATTTCCATCCTTTCAAACTGCTCCATAAACTCTCACACAACAGGGCACAATGGACCTCCTTTTTATTTCATTCCCTTCTTAGCAGTTCCCAGAAGTCAGGACTGGCTCCCCTTTCTGCTGCCTGCCACTCTAGCCCCTGAGAAATGTGCTTCAGGTCCCGTGCCCCCCAAAGGCAGAGACACAGGATCTTGTGCCCACAGGAGACAGGAGTCAAGTATGCCCTGCTCCTTGACGGTTCTCAGGGTCAGGCCTCCTGCATCTTTGCTGAGTCAGCACTCCATAGGGATGCAAGATTTGCCAATGCCCTGCATCCCTAGAATTCAGTGCTGGTGCTTCAGGATGCACAAGCTGCTGCCTGGCATCCACTCTGACTGTTGCAGGACGCGCAAATGGTGCTGGAGGAGCTCTGCTGAAGTTCTGAATTTTGGTCCAGGACCACAATTGTTTTGTTTACTTTAGGAGGCATGGACTCGTCGGGAGAGAGGACTATGGAGAGTCCTGCGTCCCTTCATGCCAAGCACCATGGTCCCTTTTTTTACCACCCCCATCCAATAACAGTGGCTGCACCTATCTTTCACTTTTGTATGCCAGGCCTCTAGTAGGGGCCTCTCACTCATGGGTTCCAAGCATACAACCTCTGCAAAGCAGCTGAGCTGCCCTTCACCAGGCAGAGGCTTGAGGTGTGAGCACCAGTGGGTCCCCTGTAATGTTTGTTTTCCCACATGACAGTGCAAAACACTGTCACCACATCACTAGGAAAACACAGTCAATGGCTGTCTTGGCCATGGAAATTGGTCTTTAAAAAGAATGTGGAGCCCTAGGAAGCTACTGGTACCTTATGTGGGTAATATGTAGCCAGTGTGACATGGTACACTCACACTGCCCAATTGACAGTAAGGACTGTACCAAGCTATGTTAAAACTACTATATACACATATATGAAATGTGAAAAGTACATTTATGCACACGTATGAAATGTAAGAAGGTACATTTATACATATGTATAAAATAGGAAAAATTACACATTTACAAAGGTATGACATGCAAAATGGTGCATTTATACATACACATATGAAATGTAAGAAGGTACATTTATATACAGGCATAAAATGAGAAGTGTACGTGTATACACAGGTGTAAAATGGGGGAGGTACATGTGTATTCACAAGTATGAAATGGGAGAAGGTACATTTATGTACACACACACGTGAACACATGCATATACAAACACATGTATGAACTGTGAAAAGCAGAAAGTTACCAGATCAGTATATACAGAAACAGTTCACCTTGTCAGCATGCCAAAACCTACAATACTGAGGCAAGACACCTTACTCACAGTATGTAACTGAGTGTTTTTAAAAAGAAAAAAACTCACACCTGAAAAGGCTTACATTCCAACTAATTCCTTTGAAAGCACAGAGACATGAAACCTGAAGCCAGAACTACAGGGATCACCCATTAGGCATCAATTTCTTTGGAGACTTTCACCTTATTTTTCGCGACACCAGACATGTATATACCATACAACAGGCAATGTACCTATTGGCACATTGCCTGTTGTATGCAACGTATGTAACATACCCTGTAGATAAACAGAGGCCTTTATCATAAGAGCTGTACTGGATAGTGGTCTCTCTCTACCCCCTGGATCATAGTAGGGAATTGCTTTTTCTTTATAATTGATTTCTTGTAGGTGTAAAGTGCCATCACCTAGCTAGTGAGTGTTATTTAATAGGGAGAATTGTTGGTCTGTGGTCACACCTCCTAAGAAAGGGGTTAGAGCCCCAAAGCACAGAGGTCGAGAATGATGTATGGGAGCTTGAAATGCACTGAAATCTGATTTGCTTTATGACTGTATTCACACTGGAAACTTTTTTGCACCTACGTAAGTGTGGACTCTAAAATAACTCTTTCATTAAAACAAACTCTTTTGAAATCTAATCTGGAGTGCTGGTTGTTTTTTCTAAAAAGCCTTTCTTGTAACAACACAGACTGCGCCTTCCTTATAATTTGCACCATGTATGCATCTGCAATGTTTTCATCTTGTATTTTATATTATGTACTGTTGCTGCATTTAAGAACCCATGTGGGCAACTGTATTCTTCCCCATTACTTTCCGTATCCCCACCCCACCCCCAGTCGCAACTGGAAATGAGTCTTCTGGCCTCTGCTTGTTTACTTGGCAAAATAAGTTTAAATAAATTACATAAATAAATAAATACTGGATAGTCTGACAATGTATTTAGTTCCCAACAGGAACGTGGTGCCAGGGTTCCTTATTTGGGGTTAGTTGTGAGCTCTGTGACCCTGCTTCCTGAAGCATGTAATAAGCTGTCCTTATGGTTGATGCTTCCACCGCAAGCCTCTGTTTTGGACAGGCTATAATGCTGGGACCCCTCCACCGCAAGCCTCGGTTTTGGACAGGCTATACTGCTGGGACCCCTCCACCGCAAGCCTCTGTTTTGGACAGGCTATACTGCTGGGACCCCTCCACCGCAAGCCTCTGTTTTGGACAGGCTATACTGCTGGGATCCCTCCACCGCAAGCCTCTGTTTTGGACAGGCTATACTGCTGGAACCCCTCCACCACAAGCCTCTGTTTTGGACAGGCTATACTGCTGGGACTCCTCCACCGCAAGCATCTGTTTTGGACAAGCTATACTGCTGGGGCCCCTCCACCGCAAGCCTCTGTTTTGGACAAGCTATACTGCTGGGACCCCTCCACTGCAAGCCTCTGTTTTGAACAGGCTATACTGCTGGGACCCCTCCACCGCAAGCCTCTGTTTTGGACAAGCTATACTGCTGGGACCCCTGATGCACTCAGAAGTGACCAACTTGAGAGTGTCCCCTATATATTCATATTCATATATACACATTCAGTTCTTGCCTCTCCCCTTCTCTTCTCCACCTGCCCTTCTGGGTCACCAGTGTGCACAACCTAACCCAATCCTTTTTACTCCAACAGCACTTGCATACTACCTCGAGCCTACTCCTGGTACACTCATGCACTATAAATGGTTCTATTGCATTATTACCGTTTTGTACATTTATATATTCTTTTGTATGATTTTGGACATGTATTGTAATTTACCCAATGTTCCTCTACTGTTTATTGTACAATACCTTGTGTTCCAACTGTTGCACAATCTTACAATGTTGTATGGTTTGCACTACCCACATACTATTGTAACTGATCATCCTTCACAACCCTATGTAACCCCTCACCCCAGGTCACACCGTGAGATGAGCAACTTGTTGTTCAGTGTGCCCTCCTGGTGAAACATTTCAATAAATAAATAAATAAATAAAATATAGGTAGAAACAAAACAAACCAACTATAGCAGCTCTTGAAGCACTGACACAGGAGTAAATATGTATTCCTCATAACGTGCTCGTTCAGTCATACTGTTTATTATTTGCAGTTTCCTCAATTGTTGTCATTAACCTGTCCCGATATGTAAACTGGTGTCTGGTTGTAAACTTGTATTCCTGTCGACTGTAATTAACTCTGCGTCGCCCCTGAAAAAGGGACATTGTGTCTCAGTGGAGCCACCTGGTTAACAAAATTTCAATAAAATAATACCCCTGCTGCTGCTCCTTTCCAACTAAAGTCATAACCTTCTACTTGCAGCATCACAATCCGTTGCCAGAAAATGATTCTGATGTGACAGATTGATAGGGATGCCTAGGGATTATTGAGCTGTTCCATCCTGACTGGCTGTCTTCAGCAGGCCTCTCCTCCCAGCCCCATCATCCACTGTCCATGGGACTTACCTTCCAACCAGTCAGTGCAGGGTATTAAATAGCGGGTTTAGTAAACAGCTGGTATGTCATAGCAAAGCGCTATGCAAAACAGGAAAACGGGGTAATGCTAACCACTTTCAGAAATGTGTAGCAGTAGACTGCTAACCATTTTTTCCAGTGACTCCATGGCACAGTATTTTATTTATTTATTTAAAATCTGGTAACTGGGAAAAGCACATAGAGCCAAGGCTCATTTCCTGGTGCGACCTGGGGATCAAAATTAATAAAATTATATATATTTTTTAATTTTGCTAGCCATTCTATGCCAAGTGCTATGCATTTTTACAGCTGATTAGCACAGTCACACATAAAACTGCTAATCAATTTGTTCAGCTTGTTTAATATCCTGCAGTGCCCTGCAAATCCCCCCTCACCCCCCATGGCAAAGCTTCCAGGGTTCCCCAAGCCTGGGAGGTGTTAGAGCTGGGTTGCGGTCGGGAGTCTGGTGAGCGGTAGGGGGCCTGCAGAGAGGCAGAGTCACGCTGCCGCAGGCAAGACGAAGTTTTCCTTCCCATGTTGGTCCCTTCCCCTGAGCACTTCATAGGCTAGGGCCAAGTGGACATCTGCAGTCCTCGGCAGGAAGTACCTGACCATCTACTGCGGCTCCACTGCCCTGCCACCCATGATCCTCCAGGTGGCAGTGACGTAGTGGAGCTAGCAATCCTCCCTCTGTAGAGGAGGGGAGTATTCTCTGGGATGCTCAGTCCTCCTCCCCCCAGCTGGCCCGAGTCACCAGTGCCGCGAGCAGTAGCACTACCACTGTGCTGACAGGCTGGCTTCTTTCTTCCAATTCTACAAATAACAAACAAAACCGAGCACTCGCCACACAAAGAAAATCGCAGTGACTACACTTTAAAGTTAAGAAACTCCTTTAATGTTTGGGGGGGTGTGGGGGGTATGCACAGCAGTAAAAAAACAACACATTTTTGTATTTATGTTACTGTCTCTCTACTGGAGGCACCAGCATGCATGGTAGCCGTCTTTATGTGCTGCTGTGAGCTTTTTCCAGTTCTGTCTGGGATTCAACTTGCAGAATTTGGCCTCAGGTCATAGTTTGTGATTCTGAGCACTTCATGGCGTCATATTTATGTGCCCCAAGGTCTTCAAGATTATGAGAAACAGACATTTCACATCCACACCCCCAAACTAACAAGCCCCTAATAAGCTGAGCATCAGCTCCGATTTGAACAAAACCCACTATGAAATCTAAAACAAGCAATGACAAATCAAATCAATCAAAATCTTTATTTAACCAAGCGAATGCCATTGAGCGGAGCTCCTTTTCAAGGCGGACCTGTGTGAACACAAATACAACATAATAATACTCCATTTAATTCTATAGAGGGTGCTGTAGCCCTCCGCAATCTCCGACGTCAAAAAGCATTTGAACACGGGGGCAGTGCACCAGACAGGGAAGTGGAAGAGATCCAGCATCCAGCACTTGCAGGTTACAATGAAAATGATGTCTCAACACCAAGCTGCCTTACTTGGAACTAGGACTCCTTTATAGTTATTGAATTTAGAACAAAATCAGGGTTGCACTGGTCTAATTGTAACCAAAACCCTTTAACCAAATACCAAACACATAGTCAGTGCATTGATAAGTTTGCAGATCAAAGTTCGGTAAACAAAATATGAATGAGTTAAGTTTTATGAAATGGAACAGAGCAATTTGCCTCCTGGAAGCAGAAGCCTGCTGGTACCTGCCTATCAAATGCACCTGCAATGTGTGGCAATTTCAACCATCTGAATAATCTAAAAACAGAAACACTTAGGAAAAAGTGATTCAATGACAGCTCAAACACTGAAGTGTAAAACGCTGTCTCAAGATTTAACTGCAGGTGACAAAAGGTTTTTCCATTTATTTATTTCACCCATGTCAGCCTGTATAGAGGAGTCGCTGGACAGTTAAGCTGCCACTAGCCAAATACCATTTTGCTAAACATTTCAGTCTTTACTGTGTGTCCAAGTGACCCTGCTCAAACAGCAGAATTTCTACTGCAGTTCTCACAGACTACAACGTAACAGTCAATTATGTTTTCAAGGAATGGCTAATAGCTTTTTCATGTGGGTAAAGTTCAGGAGGCACTAAGCAAACATTATTCAATGTTTCAGGTTTCCCACTTTAGAACAAACGTTGAATGAAAGGTCCACAACGACTTCCTGAAGTCATGAAAGTACTTAAAAGCAGCCAAACCAATCAGGACTGGGGAAAGAGAAGGGATGAATGAGGAGCCCCCTTCCCCAAAATGGACTGTACTTGCTTGGGACCCTCCAACCCTTGAGGTCATCAGTGCTACAAGAGATAAGGTCATCACTTAAATGCTGCTTTTTTCGATAATTATTCAATCTCTAGGACAAGTGAGACTTTGTTTGAAATCAGGGTCCCTACGTCTAGAAATTGGACTGCTGGTTAAAAAAAAAAAAACAACAAACAATTTAACTATATACTTTGTTTTAACATCCCCTCTTGACACTTTTGCACAAAGCAAACTGAAACACTTGAGAGCTTGCAATATCCTGGCAATAAAAATGTTTGATCCCCACTCACTGCAAAATTCCATAATATTTGCGAGGGGACCCCATTTATAGCATAAACTATGAGTGTCTTCTTTAAGCACACCTGTCTGTCTTATAGCCAGGAGTCTTGCACGGTGGATCCCATCATCAAAGCTCAGCTAAGAAACAGCCTATTGGATAAGTCACTGAGCCCCATGATGCCGGGTCAGAAAAAAGGGAAGGAAGGGGCGAGTCCAGACTGCAGAATAAAAGAATCGGCAATTTGTAATGAGCATTGTACAGACCATTTGCAGACTTCCCTCTGAGGACTGCCTTCTTTCAAATGGCACTGCCATATCACTTTCAGTCCCCACACAATAGCACTAATTGTGCGGAGCTGAGAATCTTACATAACTGAGAGTGGAGCTGGGGCAGAGGCCAGACTGCCCGCAATGACCGACTGCAGATGTTGTCTGGCCTCGCTTTTCTTTGCTGTCAATACAGAAAACAACAAGCCCAAGTCTAAATTAGCCCATGCTAATCTGCACATTGAAAACTACTGAGCACTGGTAACTAGCCAGCAGAAGAACCAACGGCTTCATAAAACAAGAGCCAATCAAAATTTTTCTGCTGACCTAGGGTGAAAAGGTCACTATGGCATTGTCACAGTGCATTTCTTGTAAGCACTGGAACAAATCTTAAAATACCTAACAAAATGCAGCAGCAACAACAAAGTGAGATGTTTTTGAATTATGGCTGAAGTGGATAATTTACATGACATTTACATTTGTTACAAGTCTTGCCTGCAGTGGTACAAGCTTCCTTATGCAGTGCATCGAGGTGGGTCAGCGCTGTTCTCACAGGCAACCAATGCTATCTGTGTGGAACAGCAACTGAGGGAGGTTTGCCCCATTGTTCTGCCTAAAGCAACAAGAGCTCCATCTTTCCTCAAGTTATCTATACTCAAGCTTGATAAGCCTCCCCAGGAACAGGTTAAGGCCTCCCCTGTGCAGCCTCCCCTCACAGTTTAAGAAACCCTGCTTCAGATTCAATCAGAACACAAGAGAGCCCACCCCCAGTTGTATACAATAGCACCACTGTTGACTTGCTCCATTGTATTACTGATACTCCATGAACTTACAAAAGCGCACAGTAAGAGCGTATAAAATACAACTGAAGTTCAAAGAGCAAGGACCGGTCAAGATAAACGTGGTGCTCTAATTCAAAAAGTAAATTAATTCAGAGAAAATATGAACTGTCCCACTCCCCCGTAGCTGACCAAGTCACTCCAGGCAATGCTATGCAAAGTCCCCTTTCAATAAAATCATTATTAAATCCACACATAGGAATACATACAGGTGCCACAAAAGATGGTTAATAGCAAACCCGGGGGTTGCGTACAACAACCAAGACCCTCAAACTAATGTTTCACGTCATTTATTTGATGTGTCGGAGCTTTCCACTTCCTGCTAATCAGAACACTTTAGTCCATGATTCCAGTGACATCACAGTGCAAAATTCACAACAGCCAATCAGTCCGACGTGCACGTAGTTGTTAGATACTCACAACGCAAGTGCAATAGTGCAGTTAAACAATAAGAACAATTATAAAAACATATAACACACTTGTACTGATAGCATATTGCTCTATAAATCATTTTATGCTATAATATAAGCTTACACTTAATTAAATCCCATAGTACAAACAGATCTCATAAATACATTACCTATATACATATTCTACTGATAATACTGCTAAAGATGACTCATATTAATCGCTTCATTATGTTGCCGTAAATAAGGAAACATTTCCTCATATTGGAAACAGAATTTATAAAACCCATCTGTAAAACACGGAAAATCATCATCATCATTTTAACACCACTACGTCTGCTGTATGTGTGAGGGAAGGTGGACAAAACAAGGAATAACTAGCCAGCTTCACTGGAGCAGCGGTACTGCCAATGGTGGTGACGCTGGTGCCCGGGTTCAGGAATGAACCTGGATTGTTGAGGGTCAGCCGGGGGAGAAGGATTAAGCATCCCAACGGGTGCTGTCCTCTGGGAAGGGAGGGTTGCTTCGCCACGTTTTGTTACTGCCACCTCTAAGCACGTATATGTGGTAAAGCAGCAAAACGAGATGGGAGGTTAGATATACGG
Organism: Neoceratodus forsteri; assembly: GCA_016271365.2. Classification (NCBI taxonomy): domain Eukaryota; kingdom Metazoa; phylum Chordata; order Ceratodontiformes; family Ceratodontidae; genus Neoceratodus; species Neoceratodus forsteri. The sequence goes on along the minus strand of CM057450.1, from coordinate 491,845,140 downwards.
CGGACCATTTGGTAGGTTGTCAATGACACGTTTCCACCAGGACTTCTGTCCTAACATCGACATCCCCACGGTGTTGAGACCTCAGCAGCGCAGGGAAACTAAGCGAGAAATGTCATCTATGCAGCTCTGTGGCGGCCAGAAAACAAAAATGGCTTGATGCCAGTATATCAACCAAAATAGATACAAAGGAGCAAAAACAAAGTAAAAAAAAAAGAAACACAGGGAAGGGAATTATGAATGAAATAAAAACTAAAACTAAAATGTAATGGGTAAGGGGAGACTAGAGGGATGTATGATAGAATACAAAAAAAGGGAAGGGAGAAAAGGAAAAATTGGGGGAATAAGGGGTTTGAAGAGAGACAAGACATCAAGGATTAAAATACAATCTAGAAGGCAGAGAAACAGCGGATTGATAATTAAGCCACTAAGAAATAAAAAAGGTTCAAGAAGAACCCTTTCTGTCAATGTTGTATAGCAAGCTGGAAGAAGAAGGAAACAAAATGTAAGTAATGTCTCATCATCATTAATGTATAAAAACAGATAAACATCAAAACAACACAATATCTCACCTTTCCCTTTAAAGTAGCAGTATTTGTTAGTAACCGTATAGTTTCTTTTTTTCAGACATACTACTCATCTGGCGCAAATATCAAGATACACATTTTTCATTTTGTTATTTTTTATTCCTGAACTAAGAACAGGATTTGGAAGTTTTTAAAAAGTTCCTACTCCCGTGCCATGCCCAGTCTGAAAAAATTAAATATCCTGGTACAATGTTGTGCTGCTTACGATCAGAAACATGGGGTAGCACCATCCTAATACTTCTATACCTCTAGTATGAATATAGCGTGCACATTCAACAGGTAACCACAGTGGAAAAGATGTTTAAAAATTGTGAGTGGCAGCCATCTTTAATGACATGAGTCATTAATTACAAAATTAGCTGTAAAAACTATTTTAACAATGCTATAAAGGAAACACACTGGGCGAGGTGTCTGATCTCAAGGGAAGGAGAGGGAGGGCTATGGGGAGCAGTGGTAGGTGCAGTGTGAGGGATGGTACAGTGCAAAGCAGCAAAAGCAGTGAAACAGGTATTCAGTCCGGCCAGGATGGTGGGAGCAGCACGTATACTATGTCAATATAGTCAAAGATGGAGAGTATCATCTTCAAGATGATCTCTTCGGGCAGGAAGTGGAATACTCCCGTTATTCCCATATAGCACACCAGTTTTGATGTGAAGCTTCAGGTGGATGGTATCCATAAGTGCTGAGAAATCAAGGTGCCAGTCCAGCCAGACCTCAAAGTACTTGAATGAGGGAACATCCTCAAATCACTATACCATCAATGGTATGGAAGGAGCAGAGAAGGATGAGCCTAGTGAGTATCTGCCAAGTGTCAAAGGTCAAAGAAACTGTTTTTTTTGGCTTGAGGAACAGCTGATTTGCCAGGAACCAGTGGTGGATGTTAGTAAAGTCCAGTTGGAGCCTGGTCATGAGGTCAGGGGCAGTGGAGCCACAGGCAAAGAGTACTGTGTCATCTAAGTTTATATGGATGGACATGGAGGAGCAAGCAGTAGGGAGGTCATTCAGGAAGATGGAGAAAAGTACTGGGCCAAGGACGAACCCTTGGGCATGCCTGATCTGATGGGAAGTAGGGGGATTGGGATTCTCCAATAGGGACAGCTGGAGACCTGTCCTCAAAGTAGGAGAGGAAACACCTGGCTGAGGAGTCAGAGAGCCCTGCTGCCTTGAGCTTGTCCAGTGGAAGGGGATGGGAAACAGTGTTGAAGGGTTTGGCCAAGCTGACAGACATGGCAGAGGTGACCATGCCCTGATCCATGTCAGACAGAATGGAGTCAGTAAGCTGGTGGAGGGGGCTGGTGTGGGATTTAAAGAAGCCAGACTGCAAGGGAGTGAAGGAGGATGAATCAGGGAAGGGGGAAAGCTAGGACAGCACCAGGTGTTCATGGAGCTTAGCCAGGGTGCGGAGGAGGGAGATAGGATGGTAGCTGCCGGGAGAGGTGGGATCTCAAACAATTTTCTAATTTTTTAATTTTTTTTTACTTTTCCCTATTATTGGTCTACTACTGCAGATAATGCAGTACTTATTTAGATAATGCAGCACTTATTTCACTGAGTCTTTCAAAATATAGCTGACTCTCCCCTGCTGACCTCATAACTGCTGTTTGTGACATCACAGTCGGTTATCATGGTGAGCACTATGATGTCATAAACAAAGGCACTGTGAGATTAACAAGGGGGACAGGCAAAAGCATTTTATACAGACTTCTTGGATATACCATTAAGAAGTGCTATAAACCTTGGAAAAGAATTAGAAAATGAAGAAAAGGATTCTCTAGTAAATTGGAATAGCAGAAACATCATATTTATGAAAATACATGCTGAAGTGCAGAGTTGCTCTTTAAGTATCTCAGGCAGGGAATGTTAGGTCTCAGCAGTGAGAGTTGCCTCGAGGGTGACATTGACTTCATTATTTCCTTTAATATGAATAAGTGATGCCAAAGATTCTGGAAGAACCTTCCAGATCTGCCTCAGTTCGTAAAATAAATTTACTGCAGTCCCATCAGTCTGCTCACAAAATCTATGTTCAAAACACAGAACTGCTATAGTTAGTTTCTCTTACGCTGCAGAAAATTGCTCCTGCATAGCATTTTGTCCCATGGCAACTGTACAATTTTCACATCATTTTCTGCTTTGCTTTCAAAAATCCAGTGTCCCCAAAAGTATGCCTTTGTGTGTGCAGACGTTTCTCTGGGAAAATCATCAGGCTGTAATTGATGCTTTGCACAAGGAGAAAAAAAAAAAACTAGTCAAATAATCATTACCTCAACTTCTCCAACTCACAAGCTCCCTAAAGACTGAACCTCAAGCTGTTGTGCAGATAGAAAGGCCAGGGATGACGTTCATTATTTGAGGTAGTAGTCCCATTTTGCTTGTGATTTAGCCTAGTATTGAAAATCAGAGACTGTGGGTGCTCATTTCATATGGACTTAGCAACACTAAAAGGAAATATAAACTTTTTTTTTTACCCATCTTTAAATATAATTGGAAACCTGTTTACGTGTGCAGTCTGCCTAATACACCAGAATAGTTTCATGTGTTTGTTTTGAAATAGCCCTATTTGTTCCTTTTGTTGGGCCTCTAAGTAAATTTCCGACATTATGTTTATTGCATATGGGCTTTATAGCCTCGTTCCTTAGTGTTACATTAGTCCTTTCCTCCATAAACTGAAATTATTTTCAAAGTCCAATTCGGGAGGAAGGGGATCATAAATTGGGCCAAACTGATAGCCAGCTGATCCCTTCCACTTCCCAGTCCACTGGCCATACCCCCGCACTCAAAAGTTTTTTTTTTTGCAGCTACTCTTATTTATCCACCTGGCATTGGCAGCTGTTCTCTCATGATCCTCCAGCCCCATCCTCCACTCACAGTGTACCTCTCGGCATACCCCACAGCTGTGCCCCTATGGCATAGCGGCGGGAACCCCCAAACGCGCCATTACACACGAATATGGTGCCATGGGTTACTGCCCGTCATGGAGGCAGTGCCTGTGGGGATCCAATCATTCTGCCCTGTCAGTGCCTGCTTTTCCTCCTCCATTTTTACTCCCCTTGACCCGGGTTGTGCAATGATGCCGCAAGGAGCGAGCATGCACGCTCCCGTACGCGCTCCTCTGAGCATCTGCCTCATCTCCCCCCCCTTCCGAGCCTCAGTGTGCCAGCCTCTAGCTCTCTGCCAGGGGCCAGACGAGCACCGAAAAGCAGTGTCCCCCACCCGAGAAGGAGATCAGTCCTACAGACGCTCAATCCCTGCCGACCCCCGTGGCCTGTGCTCATTCCAGAACACGGGTCGCCGGTGTGGCATCAGATAAGGCATCCAGCACCTCAACCCTCAGCGCCACTGGGCTGGCTACACTCAGAAGTTTTCTGACGCCTAACCAGGGAGAGTGTGGAGACGCGCCCCATTGCAGTCTATGGGGGGCGTTTTCAAAACGTTTTTATATGTTAAAAAAAATTTTTTTGTAAATGAAAGCCACCACTCAACTAATACAACCCCTGTTAGTTGCTCCACATGACCCTCACTTATTCGGTGAATTAGAGCCTGTAATCAGGAACCAGGAGACCCCTAGTTTAAATGCCACCACAGCCAATCACCAAGTCTGTGACCTTGGGCAAAAATCACCCAGCCTCTCCAGTGCCTGTTTCTTGTCCTCCCCAATGTAAAACTGCCTGAAATCTGGACCACACTGTAAATGAGATCAAGAAGATGTTGCCCCTCAACTGGACTACCCTGGATAAAAATCTCCAAGGACAGCATGCTGTTAGTGGGTATTGTGAGGCAAGTGCTGCACTGAACTGAATGGAACAGTCACTGGCTGCTATACTGCCAATCATTTCTTCTGCAGCCAAAGCAAACACTAGTGACTGAGCAGGCTTCCGTTTATGGAGAGGAGTGCCCCTTCATCAGTTAAGAATGTGGCCTTACTCCAGAAGATCAGAACTAACAGAGTCAATCGCTGATGTTAGGGGGTCACAAGTGGGGTGCCACAGTGGTCTGTCCTGGGGCTGATACTTTTACATGGCTATAAGAGACACTGGAGTGGAGGAGTCTGTTCACAGATTATGCGAGAGAGATGATAATGAGGGGAATAATCAACAGCATGAAAAGGGATGTAGAAAACCTGGAGTAGGGCAGAATTTGGCAATTAAGATCCACTGGCAAACAAGTAAGCATTAATGCATGAAAGAGGAGAGCTCTGCTAGGGAATTAATGCCCAGCTTGGGGGGAGGGGGGGTTGAGGCACGAAGTCTAGTACAGCCCAACTCTGGAGTGCAGTAATGCGCTTGTAACATGGCAAGTGCTACAAAAACTATTTCACACAATTGCATTTTGAAAGAGACAAAGATGTATGTTTTTACTGATCACAATTTTTTTTTTAAATGAATGCACTTGGTTTTCACACATGAAACATTGTTTAATAGCTGTACTACTTAAACATATAACATCTCCAACAATAAGACATGGTAATAAACGGTATATTGTTAAATTTTTGTAAAAGGTAGTTGTGCATTCTGAAAAATGCTGGTAACTTGTTCATTTTCTAGGTATCTGTGGAGCACTGCAGTCTGGAACTGGTGAGTAACATAGTCCGCTGTAACACTGCCACTCGCTAACTAAACCAAGCAATTGTGGCACAAACAACTATAGCGGGCATATTGAATGGTCAAGAACATTTTACAATTCTGTTGTCCACTACACATTAGGAATGTTTTTCCTCAGGTTTTTAGTATCGGTGACACCAGGAGCTGGACTGTTGCTGTCAGTAGCAAAGTAATTGAAATGCACTGGGCTGGTCATAGTAAAATGGCTCAGGTTGAAAGGGCTCCAAGTGACCGGATTTTGAACATCGGGAGGGGCACTGGGTTCACAGTGTACATAATTTTCTTCTTTTGCTGTACTAGAACTGTGCTTTTCATGGTTAGATGGTGTATTATTTGCTTCTGATGTTTGTGCTGTGTCACATTTTGAAGCGGTGGCTGCAACTATGAAGGCTAGCGTTGGAGAACACAGCAATGTGTGAGTTTTGTTGTGCTTGAAAGTCTCTGTTGTTTTCCATTGGGGGCACAATTACTGGCTGTGAGTTTTTTTCTGGTGAAAACTGCTGAAGCAATGTAATTTGCTTTGCTGGGCCTCAGCCTAGGTTGGAGGGCTGCTTGTCACAACATCTGCTTGTCACAACATTGGTAGTCGGTATTTGACAAAATAGATGACCACTTTCTCCAGTCATCCTGAGAGGGGCACCAGTAGTTTTTCAGACTGGTCTCGCATCTGTGTCCCATGATGGACATGATTTCTCTCGATGTGAGACCAGCCTCTGAGAGCATTTGCACTGACATGCTCCTGATGGAGTGGTTGGTGTACTTGGTGCTCAACTCAGCGTCGGAGGAAGTCTGCACCATTAGCTCCCCAAGACAGTTCTTTCCCATAGGTTGTTTTGAAAACCAGCATTTCTTTGTATCAAACACTTTCTGAGAGAACTTCAGGGGGAGTAAATAAAATGCTGGTGGGTTCTTGGGGCAGTGGGCCACATACTCTTTAAAAATGGCCAGAGGGCAATTGCTGCTTCCAGGCTGGGCATAGAGGACACCACGAAGAGCTTGCTTGTTGCCTTCTGATATCTTATTGTGGTTTTTAGTGTTGTCATTGAACGCAACAGTGATAAAAATTCAATACCCTCATCATCAGTTTCCACTTTGAACGACTCGTGTGTTAGCATGCACTGACACGCTCTCCCTTGTCTTGCTAACCCCAACTGAAGTTCGAACCACACTCTCCTTATTAGGCCGTATGCAGTTTCAGGGTTCAGCTTGGCAGAGGAACGTATCTTTTCAAGGTCGGAGGGGGAGATGAGAGGGTGGTGGGAGGCTTTACCAGCCCTTCTGTATTCCTTTAAGATGACTAAGAACACATTATTTGCTGAGGTAAATTTGGAGTCTATAATTAGGTTGATATTTTGAATCCCCTCTACAGAATTAATATAACGATTCAAGCAAGCCCTTTTTCTAATGAATGATCTGATACTGTATTGCTTCCCCTCCTCTTTTCTAACTGCACCACAGAAATTTCTGAGGAGGGAAGCAAGTTTAGGAATGGAAACAGTACTTATGTCGATAGAAAAATTACTGGCTCTCAACCAGTCTGAAAAAACATTGCAGGCCCAATACGTATTTTTATGCGTACTGGGCTCGCATTTTCTCCCCTTAAGCGTGTCAAGCTCTTTCTAGCTTAGTTTAATGTGTCTCTGGCCACCACTAACCTTAGGATTGATTACTTGTTGCAGACTCAATATGCTTTGTTTTTTTTTTTTTTTTTTAAGATGCTTGGGGTGCCTTTAAGAGTGGTGGTACAGCCTGCTGGGATACAACGCACATCAATTCGGCAGTCTTACGGATCTCAAAGACTCCAGGTATGTCCACCCAAGATACAATGCCACCAGGACCACACAGATCGAAGGTACTGATCAATTCAGGTGGCTGATACACATTTTTTGGTTTAGAATACATTTTCCTTTCTTTTCCGATTAGCGCTACAATACTGCTGCAATCAAGGATCAGCAGGGATGCAACTGTGACTGCTGGGCAGGTGGGTGGGAGATGACTATTTTACAAAGTGCTTGGTTAGTGATTCGAGTGTGGACATTCACAGTACTGCAAAATGAAGTAGGCATTACTAGGGATTAATGCCCGCTTCATTTTGCATCATGGGTTGCCTTCCGGCTTAATACAATGCTCTATTCAGTGATAAAAAACGTTGCCATGTTACAATGTGAAGTAATGCACACTGGGAACAAAAATCTGCATACGGAATATTGCGTCAATGATGACACAGTAGAGTGTTCAAAGGAGTAAAGGGACCTGGGGTGATAGTTTGAAAGTCTCTTCCCAATGCAGTATGGTCAAGGCCCCTGGAATTCTGCAGTTCTGCGGTTGCGGAATTTGCCGCAGAATTTGCATCTTGCCGCAGAATATATATAGTGCCACAGAATTCATTGTTTTTGGTGAATTTTCATATAAATATACTGTTTTTCCATAGTGTCTGGCTTTCTTTCCCACCTCATTTATCCTGAAGCCCCTCCTCTATGCTCAGCATATGATGTCATTGATGACATCACATCATATTTAGCCAATGACAGGACTACATTCTGCCAGAGAAATGAATAAATCATGCCGCAGAAATCAGAAAATGCTGCCACAGAAGTCAAGGAGCCCTGCCGCAGAAATCAGAAAATTCTGCCACAGAACACCAGGGGCCCTGAGTATGGTATACGGGAACATTAACAGGATGTTAGGCTGCACTGGGTATGGTTTCACTAATCTCAGCAAAGACGTGATATTGCCGATGTACAGGTCATTTGTTGATCACACCTGGAGTACTGCATACAAATTTTGGAACCCACAGCTGAAAAAGGACAGGGAGAGGATAGAGACTATCCAGAGGAGGGTTACAAAAGTGATCCAGTGGCAGCAGGTAAAACCTATGAGCAGAGACTAGACAGTCTCAACATGTAATCCAGGAAGGGAAATGTGTGCTATGACAGACACATACAACAACTGCAGTGTTAATGGCTCAGTAGACAGCACACTCACCTCTGGTGCTGGAAGGTCAGATGGTTGTGGGTTCTAGCCCCACACCAGGCATGTTGGGTAATACTTATAACTGACACTGTGGTGCAGTACAAAGGGGGTGCTGCACTGGTGCGGTGCCATCCTTCAGATGAGATGTTAAACTGAGTTCCCTTCTACTCATCTCTGGTCACTGCCCAAGTAGAAGTAAAAGTTCTACTAGTGGGCCTAAGCTTGCTGCTCTAAAAGTAATTCTACAGAAAGAATTTAATTTGGTCCAGGAATGATTTTTGTCACATAAACTTCCACAAAAACTGAATCTAAAATGTTCCATAATGCTAGGAAAAACTGTTGTCAGATCACATTTCTGAGCTGGAAACCCATCATGGTTCCAAAATTGAGCAGGTCTGTGCTTTCAAATACCTTGGTCTGACCTTGGACAGCACTCTCTCTTATAATTTACACATCTCATATTGGACAAAAACTTTGCATCAGAGAGTGGGTGTACTCTACAGATTAAATTCAATATGGTTACCATCCACCAGGTTATTACCTGCACAAAGTTTCTCACTACCCGTTATCGATTATGGATTGTGGTTTCATTTTTCAGCTGGTGCGGGTGTTTTGTCAAAGGTCAGGGTGCTGGATAATCAGACTGTCAGGTTTGCATCACAACTTCCCTCTCAAACACATCACTGCATTCTATATAATACACTCAAATGTAGGCAGAGGATGGATCAGTCTATTATCTGAGATATGTATGTGTATCTAAGCTGTATGTGTATGTCTCTCTTGGACGCATTCTCTGTATTAAATACCTTTAATAAAATCTTAATGGAAAAAAAAAATACACACTCAAATGGCCCTCACTAGAACAGAGGTTCTAGATACAAATATTGGAATTCTAGCTAGGAAAACTGTGCCAAGGAAAGTACCTGTTTTTTATATCAACTTTTTCAACAACGTTCTATTGCAGTGTGTACTCAATCAACTATTAATGATTCATACTTCACTGGTCCAACCATAAAAACATGTTTAGGACAAAAGTCATTGTTATACCAGTGACCTCAGTTTCATAATTCATTGCCTCAAGTTATTACAGCAGGCTGTACTAGTCTTCGGAATTTCAGAACAAGCCGTAACAAACACTTGACTGATTCAGACATACGTCAGTGTAACTGAACTACTGATTGTTGCTAATATGTATTATTATTTAATGTTATTTTTATTGTGTAAATGTTTGTTGTATAGCAGATGTTAAATTTTTTTATATCTGGTCACCCATGAAAACGGGCTTTATACTCATGGATTATCCAGATTTTAAATAAACAAACTAAAATAATAATAATAAAACAACATAAGATCCCATGGCACTTATCGAAGAACATACAATAAATTTCAAGTTACAGACTACAGAGAGAACACATAACAAAATTCCAAATGGAAAACAAAAAAGTAAGAGATAAGACTTGTAACAATACAAAATAAAAACAACATCATAAATCATTCGATCCCCAGAAAAAAAGAATCCTATTTTCATAACAAAAAAAGGGAAAAAAAATTTCATGAAGTCAGGCAGTCCCCTTTAATGTCATTAAGAAAGGAAAATATACAAAATTAGTGATGTGTCTCACTAGTAGTAGTAGGCTGGACATCGATAATCCATGTACGGTGCCCCCAAACCCAAGTGAACTGTGCATTAGAAGGGGCCAGTATTTCAGTCTGGCAATTTTCTCAAACAATTTCAGACTGTTTCTACAACATCAGGTGTCACCTTTCCTTGCAGGGTGAATACACACCTTGCCTGCCATAGCGTATACAATAATGCATGTGGGGGGGAGTGCTTGAGAAATTTAATACACACCGAGGTGTGGAATGCCATGCCTGAGGGGTTATTAAAGCATCCCACACCGAGGGTGTATTAAATTGAGGCACTTCCCCCATTGCACCGTTCTGTGTAATTGCTGAGGGACATTGTTTTCTCCAACAAATTTCTCTGGTGAACAGGAAATTTCAATAAGAGAGTCGGAAGAGCGCCAGTCGGCAGGTTGTATACATAACAAAAAATAAATCACTTAGAATGGCAGAACAGAGGCTGGCCTGGTGGCGCTGAGGGTTGAGGCATCCTGCCTTACCTTGCGCCACGTTGCTGACCTGGATTCGGAAACGAGCCCGGGGAGCTGGGGGCCGGTCGGGGAGAGAAGACTAAGCATCTGACAGACTGCTCTCCTCTCCTGGGAAGAAGGGGTCCCTGTCCCGCAACACTAATGGTGCCCAGTGGAGACTGATGGCACAGCAGTTGGGGACCATGTAAGAGGGATGACATCAGGCAGCCAACCTGCAGCATGGGCGGGAATGCGCATGTCATGCGCTGGAGGCATTGCACGTCCTTCATGGGAGAGGGAATGAATAAGGAAAAATCCCCAGCACCGGGGAAGTGAAGGTGGATGCTCAGTGGCCATGCCCACATGCCCAATGCCGGCCCGAACCCCAATTTGGCTCTCCATGGTCCCCTGACTCTCTCAATGGGTCAGCAGGAGAGGGGGAGGCCCAGCATACATGATTTCCGGGTCGAGGTAAGGGTTCAGGCGGGCTGTGGAGGCATGGACCAAGCTGGTCCACTGGAGAGATGCCCTGGAGCTGGTGTAAAGGAGAGATAAACCAAGTTCACAAAAAAAAATGGCAGAACAGTTATAAATTAAAAGAAACCTGTTTAAAAACCTGCCCTTTATTTTGTATGTTTTATGTTTGAACAGTTTTTTGTTGCCATGGTCCCTGCTGTCAACGTAATATTATAATGAGCTGCCAGGTCAGAGTTCAGGGAGATTCATGTGGATATGAGTGAGAGAGTGTTGTATCGGGAATCTGGCTGCTGTTTCTAAAAGTTGCTGGTGCTGTGTCAAAAGGTAAGTAAGGGTCAGATTTATTTTTTTATTTATTTTTTATTGTTGTTCTACCAGTTTTCGCAGTCATTCCCTACACTGCCAAATTGTCTTATGGCAGCTATTAGAGGGCAGTGAGCGAGCCCGAGCTGGGCAGAGGAGAAGCTGGCATGTGTACCATTATTTTATTTTTATTTTATTTTAAATTTGTTGACCGGGAAAGGTGCACTGAGCCGAGGCCCATTTCCAGGCGCGACCCAGGTACAGAGAAGTACATAGAAGTTACAAGGGGAGAATTAGTACAACAAATGCATTCAAGTCCAATACAGGCCGGACTTGTACCCAGAGTGCTGGTAACAGGCAGCAGATAACATACAGTGCTTACAAAAATAGGAGCAACTTAGTTTTTACAATATGTTAAAGGCAGATCCAGGAGTAGTACACTAGTGATATAGGAAATTGTATAATGACCTGTGGTAAGACATGGGCAGAGAAAGCAACCAGCTGGGAAATTTAAAAATGTAGCGGTTTAGGGACCTGCATAGGGACGGGTCCCTGAATGCACTTTAGGCAAGGTGTGGCTGGGAGGAGTCTGAGGAGTCGCTTAAATTCTGGGAGGGAGGAGGCCTGGCGAGTGATGGGTGGGAGGTTGTTCCATAGGAAGGGAAGGCAGTAAGAGAAGGCGGCTTGGCCGGAGGTTGTGTGAGGGCGAGGGAGGTCGAAAATGCGGGCATCTCTGTGGCGGAAGGAGTAGCCTAGGGCATTAGCTGGTACAAGGCGGGAAGTAAGGTAGGGGGGTGGGGAGTCCAGCCAGTATTTAGCTATGAAGGAGGCGCTATGGATGATTCTCCTGTGGGAGAGCAAGGCCAGGGAGAGAGTGGAACATAGGGTGCAATGGTGAGTAAGTGGAGGGGAGGCAGTGGCAAAACGACAGAATGCATTTAGAAGGATGTCGAGTTTGGAGAGGGATGAGGTTGGTGCAGTGCAATATATAATGTCTGCATAGTCTAGTATTGGTAGGATAGTTTTATGTATGATTTCACTGTGGGCGGGAAGGGGAAGACTGTCTTTGTGTCGATAGAGGATGGCAAGTTTGGGCCGGAGTTTGGAACAGGTGGCCTATATGCGAGTACAGAAATTTAGGTGGTTGTCGAGCCAGACCCCTAGGTATTTAAACGTGGGGACAAGGTCTAGGAGAGAGCCATCCAGCCCATGTGTTATAACGGCAAATTATAACCAGCTTCTCCTATGAGAAAAAATGGCCCCCAGTTATTACAAATATCATATACCATAAAAATCCAACATAAATTGCTTTTTTCATATTTGTGGAGTCTCTGTGGGTACAATCCTATTACTACTATGTCACAAGACTCCGATAACTTCCACTTTCTCTCTCTCAATATTAGAAAACATGTTACAACATTAGTCCTTCCTCTTTTGGACTATGGGGACACAGATTATGAGAGTGCAACAAATACAGTATTAACTAAGATAGATGTGATGTTTAATAAATTGGCCAGATTTATCCTGGGAGCCCCGAGAATGGTAACACAGACAGCAGTTACATGATCTACTGGGTTGGGTGTATCCTAAGGATAGGAGGTTACTCCAGGTATGGAATTTTATGGTAAAGTGCAATATGGGGAAGGTCCCTGACTATATATTTCATGAATTACAAATCAAGGAAGTACAATTAGGACTACGGTCTGCTTGTGGCATCGAATATAAACAACCTAAAATGACGTCAGAATTTGGATGTACACAATTTTTTTTTTTTTTTTTTTTTTTAATAGAGGTCCCCAGATCTGGAATTCTGTGCCATATGGTTACAGATCAAGGACTAATGTGTGTATACCATGGTGAAACTGTAGCCTGGTTTCAACAGGAAGCTATTAGGAATGTTGGGCAGGGTATTACTTGATGTGTAAAAATTGACATAGGTATACCCTTTGCTGCTTAGTGGATACTTGAATTTTATGGTGCAATAATGTTAGTGTTTTTGTGTTATGTGTTATGTATTACGTGTGTTTGTAGGATGCATGTCTTATTATGATCAATGTATATGATATTTATTATGGTATTTTGTAATCTGTATTGTGTTTATTTTTTACATTAGATGTATTTAGGGCCTTGCTGGAAATGAGCTTGTCTCAGTCGAGTTATACCTTTTCACTGATACGTATTTCAGATGAATACAAATTTTACTATGATTACAATACAGTTTAGCCACTGCAAGGGAAATTTGAAAATCCAGTTGCACAAATGAAAGAAAAAGTGTGACTCCCACTGGGACTTGAACCCAGGAGCTTGGCATTCCATGCCTTGCCTAGAACTATGTCATATATAAGGGATGGAAGGAAGCATCCTGCCATATTCTTAGTAGTGTAACCCAAAATTCCATAGATATGGGACATAATGGAAAAATATGTTTCTGAGTTTCAAGCTGTGTTCCTCAAGAAGGAGTTGGGCACATGCGTTCCTCGATGGACTTATACTTTAAGGAATTCCTAATCCTCAATTTCCTATGGCAGGACAACCATGGCACATCCCACACAAATACAGGAATTCTCTTAACTGTAAAAACTCCTCCTTTTCTTTTCCTACAGAACAGAGGAAGAGTTGTAGTTGGGGTGAAAACGTACTGTATTTCAATCACGCATGTATCTGCTTTCCAGACTGAGATATTACATGAGATGGCAACACATTCCACTGCCTCACTGCTGTCAAGGCTGATAAGACCTCTGCCTCACTGTTTATTGCTACCAAACCTCTGGGAAATCCTTACATTTCCTCTGGCCCATTTATCTTTCAGTGGAAGTAGCCACTCAGGTACAAATGGCATCCAGAACTTAGTTGTTTTTGGTTTTTTTTTTTAATACTGGACAGAAATTGAAAGTAAAAATATGACATGGAAGAAAACTACTGGATTGAGCATTCTAACCCCACCTTTACAATAACCTGTACAAGTATGCTCTCTTTGAGCCTACTACCCCATAATCCATGAAAACATAAACAATATAATGTAATATGTAATGTTAGTGGGGTTGGGAATACATGGGCCACATGTAAAAATGCAGACAAAATCAATGTCTTGATAAGAAAAATCCTCTTTTTTTTTTTTCTTGAGAAAGTTCAGTTTCCAAAGCATTATTTTAGCTGTGGAAATATTCTGTGATTGTTCCAAATTATAAAGAGCATCATTTGGAGTCCCAAACATGATATCCAAAATTTTAAGAGCTGTGATCAATAGCTGTGTTGACTATCTGAGATCGCATACTTTCAGAACCAGTCAGGCCTAAAGCCATGCCATAACGATTTCCATAATTTAATCTGGCTCCCGACACCACTTCAAACTGCCTTACTACCTGCATAACAGCTGTCCGGGCCAACTCACTGTCTAGGCAGAGACATTTTCACCTGCATAGGCCAGGATTTTAAAAGGAAGTCTGTCAGGGTGTAGCCGAATAACCATTATGTCTGGCTGTACCTGTACTTTCCTAAATAATGGGTCTAATAGAAAAACAAACAACAAAGGACTTATTGGGCACCCTTATCATATCCCCTTATAAGCTGGAATACTGCACCCCAACCACCTGTTTACAGATGCTGTAATATTAGCTGTGCTGTATAGTGCCCCTATCCAATTAATTAAAACTGGAGGCAATCCATAACACTCCGAGATTTTAAAAATATATAAGCAGGACATGCCCTGTCGTGCATCTTTTCTTGAACCAGGAATAAAAGAAAACCAGAAATTTGTCCTGCCCCCCCCCCCCCCAATTCATTAGTTCTCTAATAATATTTAGATTATCAAAAATTGACCTATTGGGTACTGCACATGTTTGAAAAGGGTGGGGTATGTACCTCAGCTGCTTTTGACAGTCTATGGGCCAATGATCGTGCTAGGATTTTAAAGTCTGTATTCAACAGACTGATTGGTCTCAGAGTATCAAGTACTGTATGCTTGGTTGCCTTTTTTTGAACAGAAAATTCATAATAGCCCTTCACATTTTGGGAGGTACTGAGCCAGTCTGCAATACTTCATTCAATATGTCTGCTAACACAGGGCCTAGAAGTTATCCACACTTTTTTATAAAATTCAGACGTAAGACCATCTTCCCCAGGAGAAGAATAATTACACCATGTTTTAATAGCCCGTGAAATCTCTTCAGATGCGAAGGGGTTCACTAGCATCTGTTTCATGTGGTTCAACATTTGAGGAACTTCTACCTCTTCCAAAAAATGTGCATCCCACAATGCCTTACAAAGAGATCCAAACGTTGAGGTTACACATTTTTTCTGTATTTAGGGACATAATAAGATTTTTAAAAGATGGTTTAAATATACTTTTCCCTATTCTAACAAATTGTTTAACTGGAGCCTGAAAGAGGGAATAGTCCCTTCCATCTGGAAGGAGACAAGAGTGATTCCTGTCTATGGGGGGAGGAAACAACAAGGTCCATCTAAGTATTCCCGCTTATAAGGGGATATGATAAGGGTGCCCTACTGCCTTACTGCCAGTAGTGCTGAAGGTCTTGGAACGACTGGTGCATGGGTCAGCAATATGATTACCTGGAGAAGTATGGGCTGCTGACCATGCACCAGTCAGGATTTAGAAAGGAACACTCCATGGGCACCGCGATCATTGATCTCATTGACTTAGTTGCTACATCACTGGATAGGGGGAGTCAGTGGGCATGGTGTTCGTGGACTTATCCAAGGCCTTCAACACTGTAAACCACCAAATTTTGTTGCATAGGCTTATAAATACTGGAGTCTCAGAAGAACCATGCAAATGGTTTGATTCCTATCTAACTGGAAGAAAACAAGTGACACAGGTAGGCAAGGAACTTTCAGAGGAAGCAGCTGTGATATGTGGAGTCCCACAAGGATACATTTTGGGGCCACTGTTATTCTTGATATATACTAACCAGGTGGCCACAGCCACAGAACATTCTATAGTTAGATTATATGCCGATGACACGGTTTTACTTAAAATGGGCTCGGACATAAATAAAGTTAAAATAGATCTACAAAGAAATTTTATGACAATCCAGGATTAATATTAAATAGTAAGAAATCCAGGTTGATGATGTCTGTTAACAACTCTAGGATTAAATCCTGTTCTCTAGTGCTGGGAATAAAAACCATATCTGGAAACTTTCTGCAACAGATCACTGAATGCAAATATCTGTGTCATTGGGTGGACAGTAGTCTGAAGTTTGATTATCATATTAAAGAACTAGTAAAAACAATCAATAGAAGATTAGGAGCTCTAAGAAGCGCTAAACATTGTAGGGAGAGGAATGTAAGGTACATACTAGTTAACCAGATGTTAATTACCTATAATAAGACTATGGAATATATGTGCAAGGTCATGCCAGTATAACAGAACTGAGAAAAGTTAAGGTGCTATACAATCAGTTGGCTAGGTTTGTTCTATTGGCTGACAGAGGGACCCATCATTGTAACATGTTGATTGAGTTAAATTGGCTTACAATAGAAAACAAATATAAAGCATATCTAATTAATCAAGTAAGAAACACCATAGTGACTGAAAAACCAATCTATTTACAAGAGAAAATGGTAAGGTCAAAGCATTCACACAATCTAAGGAGGGATAAATTATTTAGGGATTACCAGATTAGGACTCCAAGAACTAGATATGGTGAAATGACCTATCTATATTCAGCACAAAGGTCTGGAATGAACTTAAAATACAGATGAAACATATTATTGATAGTCATATAACATTTAATACTGCTTTAAGACAAGAATTAACCACTCGCAGGTGTTTTGACTAGGCAGACACTCATTGCTACACTAAAAATACGTACATTTAACTGTTCGTAGGATGATTGTGTTACTAATTTATTGTGAAACTGTATTTGTATGAACCTATATGTGTAACTTTATCTGGAAATCAGGAGCACCTTGTAAATAGGACTTGTCCTAACGGTGTGAAATGACATCTGTGCTGGACTAAAAATAAAGATTTTACTACTACTAATTTTGTCAGGTTCTGTGTATACAGACCCATGGTCACAGTTTGACAACCCACTTACCTTACCCTCTTCTACCCAATTTGCATACCCTCTCAGCACTGGATCTGGCCTGCCATGTTGCTGACCAAGTCCTGTGCTGGCTTCTTGTCCTGGCTGACAGATTTCCTTTGAAGTCCCTGCTGTTAGTTTAGCAGCTGACGGCAGCTCAGGGGTTTGTAAGGCTGTTGGTGTATGTTGATCTAATGGCTGTGCAGAAGAAGTGTCTCCAACAGTAGGCTCTGTGCCATGAGTTTCTGAAGTTGCCTCTCTCTTCTCACTTTTTGGCTAGTTTCTCATCTTCCTCAGCAAACAATTTTAGGAGGTGGGCTTTTCATGTCAACATACCAGCTTTCGACATCTGGTCTTCAAAGCTCTGTCAGCTCTTCGTCCAATCCAGATAACTTAGCATTCTCAAAATCAGTATCCACAATGTTGGGTCTGTCCCAGGGTTGCTCCCGTGGACAACATCACAACTTGGTCCAGAATCAGGTAAGTCGCTGTCCACTGTTTCAATAGCAAAGGTTTCAGGAACATAGAAAATGAAGGCAGAGAAAGATCCATGGTCCATCCAGTCTGCCCAGTTGCCTATTTAGCCCTGGTACCTACTGTCCCGTCAGGATCTTAGCCCTCCCCAACCTCTGTCCCTCCCCCATTCTACTCCCAGTTTCTGCTGCCCCCCCAAGCAAGCCGCATACCCTTCATTCGGTCCCAACCATGCTTGAAACCACCAATGGTTTTTACACTTACACTTCGGCTGATAGATTGTTCCATGGCTCCACCACCCTTTTTGTAAAATAATTCTTCCTTATATCCCTCCAGAACCTCCCTCCTGTTAGTTTCCACTCATGTCCATGTGACGGTGAGCTAGTAATCAAGCTAAATAGTTCTCCGCAGTTTATTTTGCTAATTTCTTTCAGAAACTTGAAGATCTCTATCATATCTCTATCATATCTCCCTTCTGGTCTCCAGTGAGTACATGTTCAGTGCCTCGAGGTGCTCCTCATAGGACCTGCCTCATACAGCCTGCTTGTGAGTTGAAGGACATATGCTCTAGTCCTCCTCCACCACCTCCTCCAGCATCCACAGTGTCCACCACCTTGATCAGACAGATAGGGGCTCCTCCTACAGGAGGAGAGTAGGGGAGTTTCCCCTGTGTCATAGCTAACATTCCCCGTCAGTTAAACAGGTTCATGTACCCCACCCAGGAGGAACCTGGAAACAAGCTATAATCGCTTAGTGTGCCTTTCCGGGTCAAATCGTACAAATAAATAAACATAACAGTGGGGACTAAATGTAATTATTTAAGGGATAGCACAGCCATGGGGGGAGGTGGGCACAGCCTTAAACTGGCAAGGGGGGGATTAAAGAAGGACATCCAAAAATATTCCTTCACAAAGTGCATGTTGGATAGGGGAACAGTCTAGCCAGTGATATGATAAATGTTGGGACTATCTCAGGGTTTAACACCCAATGAACATCTTCAATGGGAGCAACTACGAACATCAGGGAGGCAGGGGCTGGGAAGCGCTCTGTAAGGGTAGACTATAGCAATGTAGAAATCTCTGGGCAGCCTCAACAGACTCATTGTCTTTTTCTGTCATTAACTCATCTATGGATCTACAGTATCTAATGGATCAAAGTTGCTCCTAAAATTAAGCAATGTGCACCCCTCTACACAGAAGGCCTCATCAAAACTGTTGTGAGAAACCATTTAATCTATTTAAATGAAGCCTATTCTGCTGGCATTTTAGTATGTTAGTATGAAACTTGAGAACCCCACCAAAAGCAGAGATGCAGACAAGCTAGCAAAGAGGAAACTCAAGGCTTTCTCCTACAAGATGCATGATCTTGCAAAAGCTGAGGTCAACTTTTATTCAGTCAGTACGGTTGGAAAAAATAATAACTGTTTATTGAATGTCAGCATCTAATACCATATAGAATTCAGTTTGGGTTCACAGATTGCTGGTTGCAACTGAGTTTTGAAAATGCAATTTGTTTTTAATTTCCTGCAAATTAACTTTGAACAGCAAAACGGGAGAGGTCTGAACCCACAAGATGACCCCGACCAAGTCACTTACTCGCCTGTGTTTACCTTCTCTCTAATCTCTGTGTAATCTGTCTTTCTGTTGTTTTAATCTCCCTGTGTACATAAAATAGCAGCAGTATTCTCCTCCCTCTCCTGAGCTACAATTTCTATGAAAAGCAGAGTATAGAACTATATTCCTTTCTCTTTTTTCATTGCAATCCATGCATTATAATGAAAATATTTTATGATTCATTCCATATACAAATCACCACAAATCACAACCATCTGATTATCTAGCATGGAAAGGGATTTTAATTAATGCTAGGAGCCTTGTAAATAAATTTGAGGAGTTTAAACAATTTCTTGACTCTTAGGAAATCCAGGTAGCCCTGATTACAGAAACCTGGTGGGAATGCAATTATACATGGGACAAAATCATTCCAGGGTGTAATGTGTTCTCTGAATCTAGGGAACAAAGAAAAGGAGGGGGCATTGCAATTTATGTACTAACATACTAAAATGCCAGCAGAATACATGGTCTTTCGTGTCTGCCCATTTGGTCAGCCCCCACCATGGGAGCTGACCTTGCTGCCCCCCTCTCCCTCTCTGGCTTCTGCCTTCCCAGTCCCGGATATTATCGCTGCACTGGTTTTTGCTTCCAGAACCCTTCCCCTGTACCTGTTCCACCTCCTCTTGAACCCCTCCACCGTTTCTACCTCCACCAGCCCCCTGGGCAGCGCATTCCATGGCTCCACCACCCTCTCAGTGAAGTAGACCTCCTCCTTTCTCCCCTGAATCTTCCCCCTTCCAGCTTCCACCCATGCCCTCTAGTTGCCCCCTCCTTCCTTCAGAGCACCCTGACTGCTCCTCCCTATTCATCCCCTCATGTACCTGAAGACCTCTATCATGTCCCCAGTCCCTTCTCTCTTCCAATGTGTACATATTTAGCTCTTCGAGCCTCTCCCCATAGGTCCTGTCCCCCAAGCCCCAAATCATTTTGGTTGCCCTCCTCTGGACCCTCTCCAGGAGTTCAATGTCCCTCTTTAAATGTGGCCTCCAAAACTGCATGCAGTACTTGAGGTGCAGCCTCACCAAGCAGTTATACAGTGGGAGTATCACCTCCTTCCTTCTGGAGGTGAGCCCCCTAGCGATGCATCCAAGCATCCTGTTGGCCTTGGCCGCTGCCCTCCTACAAGTCTCTGAGTTGTTCATCTTGACATCCACCACCACGATTCTATTAAATGTGAAGAGGTACTAGTGGATACACAGGACCGAGAAATGATTTGGTTTTACCTCATGTGAAAGCCAAAATTACTTTAGGACTAGTGTATAGACCCCCCCATGCAATAGGAATATGATACCCTATTATTAAAACGTATAAGCAACATCAATCCCTCAGGAAGGATAATACTGATGGGAGATTTCAATCTACCAGAGACTGATTGTCACGAAATGATAGGATTCACTAAGGTAGCTAAAGAATATGTGGGGGTCTTCGACCAAATTGGTTTAGAACAAAAAGTGCTGGAGTATACAAGAGGAGAGAACATTTTGGATATCATCTTAACCAATATGGGGGATGCAGTAACTAATGTAGAAGTAAACATACATTGGACAATAGTGACCACAGTATGGTGTCCTTTAAAATTGTAGGGGTAAAATAGATAAATAGTACAGGTACAACACACAAATTAAATTTCAGACGGGCTAACTTTGATATTAGAAAAAAAAATATGTCACAGTGGGATTGGGAGCATGATTTTAAGGACAAGAATGTGGATAAAATGTGGCTCATATTGTTACAAAAAATAAAGGAAGAAGTACAAAATCACATCCCTATAACACAGAAATATTCCAACAAGAAACAAACTCCTGGATGGTTAAACTACAAGCTAAAGAAGTAAAGAAAAAGAATGAGCTACACAAACAGAATAACTACAATAGAAGCCACTTAGGGGACGTTGCTTATAGGGAATCTGCTAGAATAGTGAAAAAGGAAATAAAAAAAGGCAAACACTCAACATGAGGCTTGGTTAGCAGCTAAGGTAAAGGACAATTACAAAGCCTTCTATGCACATATAAACAGCATGAAAGGGAGATCAAATACAACTGGCCCCTTTTTATGACAAGAATGGCCCCATGGTTGATAACAAGGAGATGGCTGATATTCAGAATAAGTATTTCTGCTCAGGTCTTAATAATTCTAGCACAGGGTTAATAGATAAAAGTATAACATCCACTCCAGGACAGATTAAAATAGAGCCCATGGAAGTTTCAGATAGACTGCGTAAACTGAAGGTAAACAGCTCACCAGGCCCAGATGATGTACACCCCAGAGTACTTCAAGAACTATCAACAATGTCAGCACATCAACTTGCTTATATATTTCAGTTGTCACTGGATAGAGGGGAAGTGCCGCAGGGATGGAAGGAAGCTATAGTGGTCCCCCTCTTGAAAAAAGGCCCAAAAACTAACCCAGAAAACTTCAGACCTCTAAGTTCGACTTCCCAAATGGGGAAAACATTGGAGGGTATCTTAAAAGACCATATACAAAGGCATTTGGAGATAAATGACCTGAAGGACTCATCACAACATGGGTTTAAAAAAGATAGGTCATGTCAGACCAATATGCTTGTTTTTTATGAACAAGCTAGCAGAAATTTAGATCAGGGTCATCCAGCTGATGCCATTTTCCTGGACTTTTTGAAGGCCTTCAATACGATCCCACATATAGAATTAGCTAACACCTTAAATAAAATCAAACTAGAAACTAACATAATACATTGGATATGGGAATGGCTGAGGGGAAGAAAACAGAGGGTTGTCGTAAATGGTGTACTCTCGGATTGGGCACAAGTCATAAGTGGGTTCCCCGGGGATCGGTTTTGGGACCCTGCCTCTTTAATATTTATGTGTCTTCATTAAAGTTAGGGCATCATAACATAAATATATAATGGGCAGCGAAACTCTTGTGGCTACAGCTGAAGAAAGGTACTTGGGGATAAAAATCAGGAATGACCTACCGTTTGGGCCACACTGTGGCGATATAGTAAAAAAGGGCTAACCGAAACCTAAACTGTATCTTAAGGCACATAGCTAGCCGGGACATGAGAGTGATAATGCCACTGTATGGGTCCCTGGTCAGACCTCATTTGGAGTCCTGTGCTCAGGTCTGGTCACCCTATAAAAAAGATGAAATTAAAAGGATAGAGGGTATTCAGCAGAGAGCTACTAAATCAATCAAGGGACTAAAAAACTCACCTCATGAGAAAAGGCTCATAAGTTTAAATCTTTTTTCCTTGAGCTATAGGAGGATTTGTGTGGGGGGGGGGGCGGAACGTGTGTATACTGTTTAGAGCATTTAAAGATCCTAAGTTAAGGGAGGATTCGGGACTGAATTTCAAAGAGTGCTTTTATGAGAGCAGAAAACATCCCCTGTGTGATGCAGACAGCCAGCTCTGAGTGCTGTATCTAATTTTTTTTTATTACATATAAAATATGTGATGGGAAGGGCAGTCAGAAGACCCACAGTCTTGCTGAACTGACACATCCCAAAAACCCCAAGGATAAGTTCAAAGGACAGAAGGTATTTAAACTACAGAGATCTGAGGTTCAATTAGCATGTTAAATTTGCTTTGATCCCAGGAAATAAAATTAGCCATTCATGGCATCCCCATGGGAATCCTTTGATTTTGCTCTAGGTGTCATATGGAAAGAGCACACATGGGTTACGAATAACCTTCCAGGAACCGGCTCATTTCAACAAAGAGGTTGATGGCTGGGCCAAACAGGGCCCAGACGAATTTGGAAAGCCAAATATACATTCCCGGGGAACCCTTGAATTACATCAGAGAGACCTTTGAGGTGTAGATTCCAAGGTCTAGACAGGAATAAAGAGGCAAATACTGTACACTTTTGCTTGAATACAGTGACTTAGATCAAAGAAACTTTTGAGATGTATGTGTAGCAGAGCACAAACCGGTTTGGTCTGGTTAACCTGAGGGAAGAAAGGCAGTGAGGTCACCTATTATGTTTTTTTAAATATTTTATTTGGACATACTGTGAGATAAAATATAGATGTTGTTACACCAAGGCGGAGTTAGTGACCTCATGAGAAGGCCGGCTCAGAACTGTGTTTAATTGCTGAGGAGAACCTGGACAGAGACACACAAGACAATATTTCTGACTGAGACAATACAGACCATCAAAGCACTGAAGTAAGGACCTTAGACAAGATTAGTCTGAAGTTATTAATTGTAGGAACTGAACTTTTACCCGTTTGTTTTTAGGCTGTATGTGTTGGCATATATATTTGTCCTGTATTTATTGTTCTGTTTTGATATTTTAAAGTAAAGAGATATTTTTACAACGGAAACTGTCTGGAGTGCCTTGACATTTCTTTTTATTTTAATTGGAGCTTTTAAAGGTTATCAGTTACACTGTGTATGGGCTTATTGTATACCAAACTGGGAAATGGATAGGGTTCTCCAAAGTCTTGCATAGAGTTCTAAGGGTCCATTTGAAAGAACTGGTTGGGTGCCCGTAGGCAAAGATATCTGGCCCCCCGAAGGCAGAATTATCTAAGCCTGATAATTGGGTATGCTAACAAGAGGTTATCAGTTTGAATCCCTTCAGAGCTTGAGACTAAGGTGACTTGAACCCACAAAACAGACAAGAGGGTTACCTTGTTCTGTTCACTGTACACAAATCATACACTCAGAGGTTGGTACTTTGGGAATAGAGGGCTGACCGGCTGAGCGTAGTTTAGACACCTGCAGCTTCATATGGGTAAATGGAATCTGCTAAAAGAAAATATTGGTTTAGTCAGCGGGTTGTACCTTACTGGAATAGTCTACCATTAGAGGTAGTGGAGAGTAAGGCTATGGAAATGTTTAAAAAGCTTGGATACTTTTAGGAAGAAAAAAAAATAAAACACAATTTTAGATAAACAAGGCAAGCACCAAAGAAGAAAGTCTTATTAAGCTTGTAAAATCTATGAAATCTATGCAGCTGATTTACACCAAATAGAAAAAGCACATACACAGTGATATCCCCCCAAAACAAACACACAAACACACGGTTTTTGCACATGTTTGTATAGGAGTAACGAGTAACGCAAGTCCTTATAGATGGCCATAAGGTGGTTGCAGGACTTTCTAAGTGGCATAAACAAACTAATAAAAGGAATGGCATTATGATGGCAAGCACTGCCAGTATACTGCAGCAGAAGCAGTTAGTTTACCAAAAGGAAAAACAAAACATTTAAAAAGAAGAAACAAATCATCAGGATGCCCTGCCATTTTAATCCTTCATTTTCAGCAGTGTCAGTGGCTCAGAAGGTTGCATGCTCGACTCTGGGGCCAGAAGACCATAGGGTTGCATGTTCTAGTCCCACACCAGGAACTTGGGCTGATACCCAATACTGACACTGTGCAATACTGGGGGTTAATGCTGAGGTGTCATCCTTTGGATGAGATGTTAAACTGAGGTCCCTTCTGCCCATTTCTGGTCACTGTCCAGGTGGAAGTAAAAGATCCCATGGCATTCATCGTAAGAAAAGGGCATTTTCCCCAGCATCCTGGTCAACAGTCCCCCATCAATAATGCAGGTCTATGTAGGCTGGCCTGTCGGTACAGCTACAGAGCTGCTGCTCGCAACACTGGCGACCTGGGTTTGGAATGAGCTTCGGGGGGGGTGGCAATGCACCCCAGATGACGTGCTCCTTCTCCAGGGAAAGAGAGTCGCTGTCCACGCAGTTCCACTGCCACCTATGTGACCACAGGTGTCTGTGCAGCAGGGAGGTAGTATGGGTGGGGCAGACCCCAACTGGGAACCCACTCTGGGCACACTGTGCATGACCATGTGCATTGGTCCCCCCAAGCATGCTAACGTTCACAGGGTAAAGATGAAAACACGAAGGATAATGGCCCCTTTCTCTGCCCCCAGAGAAAAAGACCTGCTATATCTGGACCCTCACTTACGACTCGATTGGAGGTACAACCCTCCCACCCCAAACCCTGCCTGGGGGAGTAAACCAGAGGACATGCGTTAGGTGGGGCCAGGGCAGGATGTACTGAGGATACCTCCGGGAAGCCAGGTTAAACAGCAAGGGGCCTAAATGTCAACTGCAAAAAAAAAAAGGGTCTATGTAACCCATCCCCCAGGAAGCACCTAGTAACAAGCTATCAGAGCTCAGTGTGCCTTTCCTGATCAAAAATTAAAAATAAATAATTATATTTTTTCTACAGTTTATTTACCTAGGATACTCCAACGCCAGTGCAACAACTCATTTTCAGTATGGTCCTGCACTGCATTTACCCAATTCTACAACTAGACAGACTTATAACAGTGGTAGGTCGAATGATTTGCTGAAGATCACATGGTAAGTCAGTGGCAAATGCAGTGGGAGTTGAAACAAGGATCTGCTTGTTCACAGGTCTGTGCTCTAATCATGGAACTATGTTCACCCCCCCACCCCCAATGATATGGGTGTCCACCAAGGCTCTGTCCTAGGTTCCGTATTATTCCTCAATGACCTGCCCAGAACCAGTATCTCCTCACACATTCACATATATGTGGACAATACACTGCTTTTTGCCAGTGGCCTAGATATTGCATCACTTGAATCACAAGTTCTAGCTGAACTTGGCGCCCTTCAGGGGTGGCTCCCTTCAAACTAATTGATCCTGAATGTCAAGAAAACTGCGTCTGTGACCTTTGGTTAAAAAAAAAAAAAAACTGGCAGAAACTCACATCTCATCCCTCCCTTATAACCTTACATCATGTCTTTAAAATACCCAACGGTCTGTCTGTACCAGTCCTTTGACTTCTCCACCCACACTGACTCCATCTTCTCCATTCTACTTTCTCAGCTGGGTGTGCTCTCCACTGCAGCAAATCCTGCTTCACTCCTACTGCCAGATGGGAGACCATTCACAAAATGATTTTTGCTGTCTTGGACTATGGCTACAGGAGCTATGGTTCAGTGTCCGAATCCTCCCTAGTCAGACTGGACCCTCCCCCCCATCCCTTTCCATGCTTTCTGCCACTTCACCCTTAAATACCCCTCCACCTCATACCTACCATGGTCTGTACTCCTGTCTGGGCTGGTCTTCCCTGAAGAGCAGTGACTCATGTATGGAACCTTACTGACCTGCTCGACTACCATTTTCCGCCATTATCCTCCCTCCTTATGCCTAGCCCTCTCCCCCATCATTCTAGTCCCCAATCTTTCCTACCTCCCAGATGTTCCCGAGATGCAGACCTGGATGCTTTCACCTGGAGACTTTGCTAAATGTTTGTCACGTATGCACTTTGCTTTGCTATTTATCTCAGCCCCAGTTCGTACTGCCTAAATGCCTAGTGACTTGTACTGCCAATTTTTCCATTGCATTTCCTGTATTTTATATTGTTTTGGGACACACCTGGAAACAAACTGTTTGCAGGTGCGTGTGTTCTCCCTGGTTAAAACATTTCAGATCAAATAAAAAGCTAGCACGGCCCGGTGGCGCAGAGGGCTGAGGCGCTAGTGCCTTACCTCGAACCATGCCAGTGACCCGGGTTCGGGAATGGACTCGAGACGCCGGGGGACTGGCTGGGAAAGGAGAGGACTGAGTGTCCGTAGGACTGCTCTCCTCTCCTGGGGTGGGTAGTGGGGTGGAGTCGCTCAGCAGCGGCCCCTGGTGGAGACCAGGAGCACTGCATGGGCTGCGCAATAAAAGAACAAACCAGAAAAGCGGAAATTGCTCCCCGATCAGCTGGATGACAGCTGCTGGTCCTCCAAAGCCCTGAAGGAGCCATGTCCACCTCAGCAGCACCCCGGGTCCAAGTGGTTGCGTTGATCTCCCCTCACGGCGCCTTCCCTCTCGAAGGGGGACCCACCCGGTGAAGAGTTATGCCAGGTTACCCTGGGGGCAGCTGCTATATGAGACTGGAGGCTCAGGAAGGGATAGGTGGATTGGAGGGGACCTAGGCAGCTTGAAGGAGTGGTGGGGCGAGGAGCACGTAGGAAGGAAAAGAATTAATAAAAATTAAAAAGCTAGTAAATGTCACCATTCAAGCGTGGTATCTGCCTCATCTCTGAATGACAGCATCACAGTTTCTTTCATATCAACAGACTGTGATGTCACATTAGAAATCATGGCATCATAGTCAGTCACTTGGGACTGTTCATTTATAAAGTTTCCAGCTACTCTTAACCATAAGTGTCACAGTATCGAACATGCGACTGAGCCAGCAAAACAAGACACTGCAGTCCGTCTTATGTGCTTGTGTTTGCAGAGCCCACAATATCGACTGAGGGTCCTCCCTTCCCCCTTATCCAAAGTAGTTGTCAAAGGTGTGGCAAGCCTCCCATGGGAAGGAGGACTCAACCTCTCCAAGGGGAGGCTTGAGAAAGCCTAAAAATACAATAATGAGCATGTGTGTTTTGGATATTTCTCTGTTAAAAAAAAAAAGAAAAACAGGGCAAAATGTATATATAAATACTGTCAGGTGAATTTTTGGACTGATACAGACACCACAGGGATAGAGTCAGGGAGAGGCGAGAGATAGTCCCTCTCTATTGTTTTCAACAATTATAGGCAAAGAAGAACATGGTGAGTGTCAAACAGAGACGGGTGTTTTTGCAAAGGTTCTTCTGATGCTGGCCTGGCCCCTGAAAAGAAATGCAGTCTGTTCCTGCAGCCTTCATTCTTCAGACACAACTGGCTGCCTTCCTGCTGCTTTAGGCAGACAACATGAGCCAGGGGAATGTATAGATGCACTTATCATATGTCACCAGGACACATACAAGCAAGTAACAGGTTTTCCCTGATCTGATGGGTCTAACCAGTCACAATCAGCAACAGGCCAAAAGAACATTTTGCCAGTGAGGTGCCTTCTGTACTAGAGTTCACAAGACACTGCTAGACAGAACAGGATATTGTAATTTCTCAAGAAAGCTTCACACGCACAGATAACACAGTCAGAATCCAGCAGTACCTGTAAAGCTGCATGTTTTATGCATCACATGCAAAGGCTATGAGGTGAGGTGTGGTTCTGTCACCTGGAACCAATATTAGGTCTTGGACCAATACCAGTGCCAGATGCCTATGCCAGGGTTCATATGATACAATTATACGAGTACTCAGTTTCTATATATATAACAACAAAGATCTTGGGCATGTTCGCAAGACTTGGACGGTTTATTGTAACTAGTATTATTTTTCCTAAAATTGGGGCATTTCCATACCCAGCAAACTACAGAAGCATAAAATACATGAAAAGGCTATGATTACAATTCTTAAATCAGAAAAATTCACATGGTACACGTCATGACAGACTCATCTCTTTCTTATTTTAATCAGCCTATTGCATAACGAAGCTATATTCTAACAGCCCTATTACCTAACCCATGCATGTATGCTGTAAAGCATTTCCCCAAGAGAAGTCTTATTTGGACCTGTAGTCCTGACCACTAATATTTTGTACTGTCCCATAATAACAGTGAGCAAAAAACCTTGGGGAACAGAAATGGCGAGGACAAAACAGCGATTGCCATTTTGGTGACTTCATCACTCCCCCCTCCTTGAGTTGTACCCACCCCTTGAGTTGGTTATTCAGAGTAAGATCGGTGTAAAGGTAAAGCCCCCCACAATGGGGGGTGTGGGCATGTGACCCACCTTAAAAACCACGGTCACTGTTTGAGCTCTCACTGTTTTGTCCTCGCTATTTGCGAGTCACCATTCTGCGCTTGCTATAATCACATAGAACCATATTTTGCATGTTGCCTAGCTAACTATGCCAGAGGCAAAGAGCTTAGGCCTGTCTGTCCAGTGGCTTTGCCCAGACTGATCCAGGTCCTTGGGAAGTGGGTTTCCCAATATTATTCAAAATGCCAGCTCTATATTACTGCTGTGCATTAACTGCTGCAAGGGTTTAGCCTTGGCTAAAATGCTTTTGCCTGGACTGCTTGTACTCAGACTCGGGTCATGGGGAAAGCTTCCCCTGCTATCAGTTCATGTATCTGGAAAGGCTATAATCTGGAGCTCACTCCACTCTTACTTCTTGCTTCGAAAAAGCTTTTATTATCATCAAACTTGTCGATAGATGCCTTTTCTTATTTTTTTACTTTACTAGTCATTAAAATTCCATTATTTCTCATATTATGCCTTGCATAGCAGGACAAATCCCACTGCTAAGGTAGATTTGAACGCTGTGATTCAGACGTCTCACTCAGCACTTACGTGTCTTGCAGTGCTCGAATAGTAGAGTTACATAAGAACTTACTATAACAGTAGATCTTCAAGAGAATCTCTTGCAGCAGGCCATCACCGGTAGGACTAAGCTGTCAGGCAACAGGACCACATGGAAACCTTTCTAGCTAGTAGAGGGGGCTGCCCATCTCCGACATCATCAGCTGATGTCAGCCTATCCTATATAAGGTGGGCAGTCCCCTCACCCTCCTCACTTCTCCCACCGGAGACCAAAAGCAAGATCCTGAAAAAGAGTGAACGAAGGAGGATTCTGAGGTAACCTAATAACCAAGAAAAGTAAAGGCAAAAGGTAAATCCCTATGGAAGGGGAGAAGACAAAGGAGAAGGGGAGAAGGGAGGGAAAGCAGGGTCTGCTGCAAGAGATCCCCCCGAAGATCTACTGTTATGGTAAGTTCTTACGTAACAGTACTATCTTACTTTGAGGGTATCTCTTGCAGCAGGCCAACACCAGTAGGACTGAGTCCCATGCAGTTCTGGCACCACAGACAGACACTCTGGGTGGAAGATGACAGAAATAACTGCCTAAGAAAGGAGGCCTTGCAGTACAGTAAGGCTGGCATTGGCCCTGCGCCGAGAGGCAATGTTCAGCCTGTAAGGCTTGGTAAAAGTGTGGACAGTACTCCAGGTAGCAGCAGATGTCAGCAGCTGACACATTACCGAAACAAGCCACTGATGCGGCCATATCTCTTGTGGAGTGGCCCTTAACCCCTCTGGGAAGTTCCTTGCCATACTTCTGGTAACAATAAACAATGCAATTTGCTAACCATTTAGACAAACACTGTTTGGACACTGAGGCATGTTTAACTTATAAAACGAGAAAATAATAGAGCATGGTAAACACGGGAAAATGGCAGTCGACTGTAGCTGCAGCAGTGATCTGATGTACGATGGTCAACAGTGGGAAAGAACTGAGGAAGGTGTTTGGGCTGCCCGCCTTACATAGGATAGGCTGACGTCAGCCGCTGACGTCGAAGGTGGCCCCCACCCCGGTAGACTGCTAGCTAGAAAGGTTTCCGTGTGGTCCTGGGGCCTAATGGCTTAGTCTTACCAGTGATGGCCTTTTGCAAGAGATACCCTTGAAGTAAGATCTATAGTAACACAAATCCCACTGCTAAGGTAGATTAGAGCACTGTGATCTACGTGTCTTCTTCAGAATTTGCTGAAGGACATGTGGATACATGATATGAATCTACCTGTAAAAGACTGTGTGCTATCTAAAGAATACTAGAATATTAATGATCAGTCTAGTAAAATAAAATATAACAAAAGACTAACCATTTGAAGAATTACCAAATCTGGTATCACGTATAATTTGGATTTATAACGAAAGTGAATATTACGACACAGCTTTCTGATTTTAAGGAAAAGGGCATCCTGGACTAGTTGGATTTTTGTTACTATGGTTCACATATCTCATGTACACTTTCCCATAGAGGTGTATACCCAAACACCAGAGTGGCAGGCAAAATAAATTACAACCGGCAAGAGTGTTGTGTTGTGTAGTGTAGGCTGGGTCATGCATTGACGAGCACCTGTCTGTTTAAATAAAAAGCTTAAAACTATCAGATTTACACCAATTATGTTTTTATTGTTTTCTTGGAGGCAGTATAGTGCTGTGGTTTAGGGCTCTGAGCTGCAAACCTGGAGACCTGGGTTTGAATCCCACAGCCCCCACTTTCATACAGTGTGACCCTGAGCCAGTCACTTAACTTCCTTGTGCTCCCAGGTCACACCTGGAAATAAGCTTCGGCTTAGTGTGCCTTTCCTGGTAAACCAATTTCCCCCTTTACCCTTAGTTGCTGTTTTTTCCCCCCACTTTTCCCTGTTGTTGGTCTACTAAATATCATAGATAATGCAATACTTAGTTCACTGAGTCTTTCAAAATGTATCTGACTCTCCCCTGCTGGCCTCACAATTGTGGTTTGTGAGATCACTGTCTGTAGCCATGATAAGCACTATGATGTCATCAATAAAGGCACTGTGAGGTCAACTGGGGAGAGGCCACCCAATACTTTTTATACAGACTTTCTGGATATACTACCAAGATGTGCTGTAACCGTTGGAATGAAACACTGAAAATGGAAAAAAAGTATTCTCTTGTAAATTATAATAACCGAAACATCACATTTATGGAAAGTACATGCTGAAGTGCAGAGTTGTTCTTTGAAGGAACACTGTCAACCCCCTTAAGCCTCAAAGTGTCTAGTTTAAAAAATCACATTTCTTTGATTGTTCACATTCTGTGGAGACTGTTTATGCAGCTGGTAATTTAATTCAGATCCATTTTTTTTCTTATAAAAAGTGAAAAACTGACTGCCCACCATACTGGTGTTACCACACCAAAACATGTTTGTTTATATTTCTTGACCAGCTCCCACTGCATCTTTTCTGTACTCGGGAACACCCTCAACACAATCTAGCCACTCATTATGCAGTGGGAGTTGAGGAGACTCTTGTGTCATGAGTGGCTGCACTGTTTGAGGGTGTTTCTAATGTTCAGGAGGTGTGCACTAAGACTAGTTCAGTGATACGAAGCAAAACAAAGCTGGACATAGCTGTACATTACCATGCATTTCGGCTCAAATAAGCAAGGATGCAGATAAAACAACCAGCAGCATCAATGAATTTTAGAGACAGTAAGCAATCTTGAAATGTGGGTTTTACTTAAAAATAATGTGATGCAAAAAAGGTCAACAGTAAATAGAGTATGTGGTAGTGTCAGAGTTGTTGCTGAAATGCAGGCTAGACTAGAAGAGATCAGAATGCCGTGGTTTGGGGTGAGAGGTTATGAAGGACAGTGAGTGGGAGGTGGCATGTACAGTGTAAACCAGGCTAGACAAGACTGAATGGGGGGAGGTGAGAATAGTAACACAGGACTGTGACAGGGATGGAATGTACGCTTTAGATAAGGTATTTAAGACAGAATTGGGTGGTCTCGGGGTGAGTGGTGACATAGGATTGTGAGGGGGAGAGTGGAATGCAAGCTAGGTTAGACAGAAGGGAAGACAGAAGCTACTGACTATGAGTTGGGGGATAGAGTGCAGATTAGACTAGATTTAGTGTCAGAGGTTGGCAACTGAATCTGCTTGATCTAGCATGGAAGTGTAAAGCAGGACATCATAGGTCTGAGTCACACCAAAGCCTCTGGCTCACTGTGTGACCTTGTGCAAGTCACTTGACCTTCCTGTGTTTTAATGGTCCCAGCTGTAAAACTGGGTAAAAATAGGATGACCCCCAAACAAAAAAAAAGGCAGCAAGTTGCAACATCTCAGTTGAGTTACCTCTTGGATGACTTGTGTGTTTCAGTTTCTGCAACAGGCACACAATGGAAGGCCTGGCACAAGGCAGCTATGGATAGGTCCCCTCTTAGAATATCACAGCTGTGCAGAAACATTTTCTCTATCCTTTATTGGATATAAGGGAGGAATAGAACCAAACACTCACTAATTTGATGTTAATAAACTATCTATTGAAGTATTTATAACGGGACACATATAGGTTCTGACATTTCATGATTATCTTGCATCGCTGCTTCAGAGAGAGTAGTCCTTGTTGTGAGTGGAATAGATCTGCCCTCTTAAAGGATTAAGAAATCTTCTTATAAAGACTTAATGCAGCAAAGGTCATTTTGCAGCTGCCAGATGTATAATTCTTCTCTGTGTTTTTGCCTGTGTCTTGCAGTCTCAGATATAATGGCTAGTCATATCTGAGGTTGCAAGAGACATGTGAAAACAATGTAAAAGCGCCTTTAGTGAAATGAAGTCCTTATGAGAATGCTTCTTAATCCTTTAAGAAAGCAGATATGTCCCTTTGACTACAAGCACCACTCTCACTGAAGAAGTAATGAAACAGAGTCACAAAACTTCAGAAGCTATGACAGTTCAGTTGTAGATAATTAAATATTTTATTAACATTGATTCAGTGAGGGTGCAGTTCTGTTTCTCTCACGTCTAATACCACTGCCAACAGAACCAGAATCTGGCCCCAGTTTCATTTACCTACACAGAGACATACATGGCTTCCTGAGTGTTCCCTTCCCTTCTTTTTTTTTTTTTTTTAAACTTTATTCGTGCACTCACATCAACCTGAACTCCTTCGGGAGTGGCCACTCGGTGGTCGCCTTGATCCCGCCTGCCTGAAGCTCCCTCTCGCTCTTCTGTGACAGGGTATCTCTGATTCCCACGACCGCCCAGGCCCGCAGCTCTGTGCCACCCCCCCCCAAGGCAGGGCCACCAGATTAACGCCTCCTGGTGCTCCATCTATAATCCAGTCGGGTGACCACTGTGACGGAGAACAGAGGAAGCGAGAGGAGGAGCCCAGCTTTGGACATGGTAGGCTGCACCCACGGACCCTCTGTCATCTATCAGGTGGCAGAGGTTTTTTCCTTTGATTTTTATGCCCTACAATTCCCCACTCTCCCCTCGAGAGCTGTGGGCGTGCAATGGCATCAGGTCACCTGCCACAGCTCTCATCCCACTATTTGAGTCCCCAGACATGCGCAGTACCACCGATTTCTACCAGGGGTCACTGCAATGCCGGGATGCCCTGAAACCCACCCCAGAGAGAGGAGAGGAGAGGAGAGCTGTCCTCCGGATGCTTGATCCTCTCTCTCCCCTGCCGACCCCGGCTCATTCCCAAACCCGGGTCGTTGGCGTAGCGCGAGGAGTGGCATCCAGCACCTCATCCCTCAGCGCCACTGGGCCGGCTGAGTGTCCCCTTCTAATGTTGTCCTTTACTCTATGTTCTGTACAACAAGCTGTGCAGGTTTGACCTGGATTGTGGTTGCAGGACACAAACTGTACTCATGACTGCCCCTGATGGTTATGTCTGACTGCAAGAAGAATCCAGCACTGACTTCCTGTACACGTATGCACACATGACCATATCCTGTAGGCTCCTTAAAGTCTGCTGCACCTAGAAAGATGAAAAGGGAATATGGCAAATATGCATCTGAATTTCTTCCATCTGACTTGATGAACAAACTTGCTGTCTGCCTAAAGCAGGCACACACCACCTGTGCCTTCAGAAACCCTGCTCCAGTTATACCAAGGAACCATACTAATGCAATGTAGATTGCTAAAACATAACTTTCATTTCATCTCATTCCATAATGAGCCCCTGGTGTGATAAACCTGCATGACTGTACTTACTGTATTAATATTACTATACTGCTGTATATGACCTTGTATTTTGTAATTACTGTTTGTCTTTTGCTATGTGACACTGTAGATACCTGTGTATCCATCCACTGTCACCACTGGAACCTTACAAAAGTGGCGTGTGGTGACAGAGACGAGGCTGAGAGCTGGCCTACTGGTGCAGAGGCAGGGCTACTACTCGCAAAGCCATCACCCCAGGTTCGGAAGTGAGCCTGGATCACCAGGAGTCGGCCAGTGGGAGACGAGGAGGATGGAGTATTCCAGAGAATGTTCTCCTCCTCCAGGGAGTGAGGGAAGCTGGCTCCACTGCAATACTGTCACCAGGGTGACCAAAGGTGACAATACAGTTGGCGTCTCTATGTGGGTGGGAAGGTGCCAGCTAGTGCCACGCTGCTTACACTAGCATGTGAGCTTGCGCACCCTCTTTTGCCAGCGTCCTGCGGGCTGGGACAAAACTAGGGAAAACCTGAATAGGCAGAATGAGCTGCTTAACCATAGCAGAATCAGCACCAGCAACCCAAGCACTGACCCTAACTGAAGCCTGTACCACGATGGGTCGAGAAGCTCCCTGCCACCCCTTGCCATGAGGGGGGGGGGTGGTGGTGGTTAAGCCGTGGAAGACTGGGAGTTAGGTAAGGCTAGGAGAAGCCAAGTGACTGGACTGGAGGGAGCAACCCAAAGGGGACCTTCAGGGATGAGGAGTATTTTTTTTTTTATCACAACATTATTTCTCCCTGCGGCTCGGTCTGCCATCATCCGGCCACCGTCCTCTGCACCCCATGTGATCCCCAGCAGCTCACTTGTACAGGGCTAGCACACACAGTACCAGTGGCAGGGACCCCCAATCCTGGCCACTGGGCCTAGATCTAATACTCAGACACAATTCCACACGGGTCTGATGTTGTGCAGAGGCACAGCCATCAAACCACCATGACTGACTGCCATTTTCCGCCATGTTTTTCTCCCCTTAGGAGTACAGACGTGCAATGATGTCTAGATGCACTGCGACTGTGGAACCCCTGATCTCCATCGGGGGCCACTGCAGTGTGGTGCAAGCCTGGAATCCACCCCAGGGAGAGGAGAGCAGTCCACAGATGCTCAGTCTAAACCCTCCCCGGCCGACCCCCGATGGCCTGGGCTCGTTCCCGAACCCAGGTTGCCAGCATAGCCCAAGGTGTGGCATCCAGCACCTCAACCCTCAGCACCACCAGGCTGGCCAGGGATGAGGAGT
This sequence comes from Neoceratodus forsteri, assembly GCA_016271365.2. Taxonomy (NCBI): domain Eukaryota; kingdom Metazoa; phylum Chordata; order Ceratodontiformes; family Ceratodontidae; genus Neoceratodus; species Neoceratodus forsteri. The sequence goes on along the minus strand of CM057450.1, from coordinate 491,809,399 downwards.
ATAAAGAGATAAATGAAAGAAGGGAAATGGGCTAAATCTCAGCCTGCTACTGCTAGGCAAATCAGGGCACAGAAATGTGTCCAGTTAACAGCCACAAGGAAAATGGCCACCAGCGGCAAATTTAGAACGCAACGGTAAAACTCCCTCACACTACTGTTCTGCCCTACTGCAGCCATGTGATGACAGATGCTCACTGGAGGATGATGAAGAGAATCTTAGGTTGATGAGGAGACCCAATTAAGACATACAGAGATTTCCTGTGCTGCTGTCAGCTAGTGACAGCAGGCTGTGTCCCAGAGTTGCCTGACTTCTCAGAGGCAGGAAGAAGAATCCACAACTAGAGATGGTCATGTACTGCTGTGTGTGTCAGTCTTCTCCTGCCTCAAAGGCGGGGTCATGAAGTTGTGCACAAAAACAGCACGGCACATAACCTCACAGGTAAAATGCTGCCTGCACAAAAAATGTCGGTCAAAACACTGACTGTAACAAAAATGTCATCTGCCCATTGAAATCGACAGGGGCAATAGAATAACTCTCTTGTTTTGAACATCCTCCCGTAATGATTATAATCAACTCAGAGGGTGTGTGGACCTCGGGGGTAAGTTACAACTCAGGAGGTGGTAAACTATTTCTCACAAAAGGAAAAAAGTGAAATTCAAAAGACAGGGAATCAAACCCTGGTCTCTCGCTCTTCTCCACTGTAGGGTCTAGTGGTTTAGCCACTCCTCCATGGGAGCAGATCGATGACGCACCAGACCTGCAGCCTCTTCATCTCTTCCCATTCCTCCATACAGTGATGGGGTAGCGGTAATTTCCTATCGTTATTATACCAGTCACGCTGAATGGATTTATGCTTTGCACAGTGCGGCTGTTGTGCTATTCTTGTAGCACTATATCGACCTGGTATCCCTCAAAGGAAGCTTAAGAGGGAAGAACTCCGGTGTTCTCATCTCATAAGGCTACCAGGGAGAGCAGTTTAATTTGGCTATAAATAAATACAGAGAGTGCCAGGTGTTATGAAAGGACAAGGGATGAGACTGACTGAAAAGCCTCAATAAAGGAAGTCATCTGGGACAACTTCTATATCCTGAATTACCACCAGTTCACAGCTACCATCTTCTTGGCCCCCCAGGCCTTTCTGTGTGTCTGCAGAAGACCACGTCACCTGCCATGTATTCTCTTCAACTGGTCGCCCACCAGATTTCTAAGAAAAGATTGTTTACAGCCAGGCTGTTCCTTCGGGAAAGTGAATTTAGTATAAATTGAAAGATATATCTGTAAAACATTTGCATTTTCTCATGTCTCAGCCCCATCACTATGAGTTAGATGGAGCCTTACCCACGGCATCCTTGTCACTTACCCTCATGGATTTCCAACACACAGGCTTACCCTCCCCCACTCCGTGGGATGGTGCAGCTTAGCCAGATTCGACCCCCCCACACCCACACCTCCTACTGATCAGAGAGGTTCGCTTAGGAGGTGAGCAGCAGTCAAGTTCGGGTCAGAGTGCACTCAGCTCAACGTGCATGAAACAGGACTTTTTTTTTCCATTTTTCTGATCCCACAACCTGGGAATGTTGACACACTAGGAGGCCCACTCAAAAGCACACAAGTGTGCTTCATGCAGGCCTCAGCTGATGCCCCTTCCCACTCTCGCTGCCTACTGCACTACCACCTTTGGCCGCGCAGGTGGCAGTATTGTAGCGGCAATGAGACCCTTCCCTCCCTGGGGGAGAGCATCCTCTGTGATGCTCAGTCTTCCTGCCCCCACCCCAAAGCCTCCAATGGCCCAATCTTGCTCCCGAACTCAGGACGCCAGTGTGTCACAAGTGTCAGCTTTACCACTGCATCGACAGGCCAGCCAGCTGTGATGCATTTTATTAGACTAATGTACATTTTGTACATAGATGTTACGGTACACAAGCTTTCAGGGCCCACAGGTCCTTTGATCAGAAATTTTCGCAGACTAAGCAACAGAAGCTTATATTACATCCAACAGTGTGTTGTTACTGCAAACAATAACTGACACACTAACAATGCAACTGTAGGTGTCAACTCCTAACTTATCTGATATACTCGGCTTGTCACTTACTGTAACAACAAGCACAGTAGCATATTTGAGAGCTGACCGTAACAAACTAGAAATGGGTCATTGGGAATGCCCGTGTTTTCACATCAAACAACCTCAACCAGCCCTTCCTTCAGACAAGTCTCTTTTACACCCTTGCTTGATTTCACAAGTGCAAATCCGACATTTTGGTGCTACATTCTAGCACCTGAACTGTAAACAGAAGGCAATGTGAACTGTCTCAAACGTTTTAGGCTTAGAGACCCAGCAATCATTTCTAATTACAGGCAGAATCCCATAATCAGAGACATTTTATTTTGTTCTACTTACACTGGTCGAAAACGCATGTGTCACTTACTGCGTTCGGTTTAATTCCAGAACTGAAAGGTAATTTTATTTGTTCTTACTTTTATGAAAAGCTTTTATTGTTGTGTAATAAGTTTGGAAGGCTCTCAAAATCTGTTTGCAAATGTTTAGACAATGTAGCTGTGCTTGTTGAACTGCTAAACAACACAGTTTCACTGGTGTATATGTGAATGCTTGAGTCAGATCTTTGGCAAGTCATTAGGCCCTTTTACACGCAGCCTACCTCCAAGCGTTGTAGTTTCAATCCGCTCCCTCCGCTCGGTCTGTGCCAATACCTTTTTTGTTCACATGCAGCAGCTCTGCATCAGTCTTGTGGCTCTTCTGGCATTTTTACTAGTTTTCTGACCGGTGGAGAGCCAGAGACTTTGGAGCTGGGGGTGTGCATTACTATTCAGGACATGCCAGGAGGCTCGTGCACGCCTCACAAACTCGAGGTTAAGATATACACATACTGTCACAGTTTGAAGAACACTTGTTAGTGTAGTATAATGAAAACTGAGGGATACAACATATAAAAATCATGTCCGAAAAGTCAAGCCATGATATTGGGCTTACGCCTATACATATGCATAGCCTTGGCATAGGCACATGCCCAGTGTCATGACTCGGCTTTTCAGATGTGATTTTTATGTCGCAGCCCTCAGTTTTCATTACGGTTCATGAAAAGTTCGGTATTCTTCAAAACAGTGACAGCATGTGTATAGCTTAACCTCGATTTTGGGAGGTGTACACGAGCCTCCTGCCGTTTCAGCACCGTTTCCTTATGTGACCGGGCTGTGGCAATCGCCAGGGGATCTTGGAGGGTCATGCAAGGCTCTCTCCTGGAGCACTGCGAGTGCTCCTATGTGTTTACACAGCCACCCGATCCATCCCACAATAATGCATGGAAACCGCAAACACAGGAAAACAAGGAATGCCAGATCAGCAAGCACTCATTTTGGATGCAGTGCGGGTTGTTTGTACACCAAAAAGGTAACACTGCAATTGCTCTGCACCAATGACAACGGTGAGCAGCATGTTGTGTAAAAGGCCCTACTGATTCCTAGGCTAACAAGAAATCAGCCTGGTAGACTGTACTGTGATGCACTTCTGCCAATGGGGGAGCCCCGCATTTATGATGACCTCAGGTTGTCCGTTCTTTAGGCCTGCAGAGAGTGTAGAATTAAGGGGGCTAGTATGCACTGCCACACAGCGGCTAATGTGGCTGTGGGCTCATGAGGGGGTCCCTCCAATGTCCTCAGAGGAGACTACTCCTCTGTGCTCCTAATGACTGTGGTATGGTAGCGAGAGTGTGAGAGTGAGAGTGAGTGAGTGAGAGAGAGGGAGAGAGAGAGAGAGAGTGCATAGGGGCATGGACACAGCACCAGGGGTGGATGGGGTCCAGTCCCTGTTAACATTTCAGACCCAACAAAATGGTCAATGGCTTTGGTGTGAAAGGCTCTGTAAATGCTTGCCCCCTCTCCCCCCACAGCTTTTTAGCTGTGGTTGCACTCATGCGTAGGACTAAGTAGTTTAAAGAGCAGCCAATGCCCAGCTTTGAAAAACAGAATATGCGTCACACAGTTCTGCTAATACTTCACACCGGTTCTGTATTTGTCCTCCCCATCACTTATCACTGTGGTCATCTGCATGAAAACAGGGCATTTGCCCCTTGTGTGTTCCTCTGCATTGGTCGCTTATAACCCTCCCCAATAATGCTCTGCTTGTGACATCACACTTATGGTAACAGATTGTAATGTCACAAAAGAGGATTATGACTTCAAGTGGAAAATGAGCTGCTAAGGTGTAAAGATACGGTGTTCATGGAAATGTCCCAGTAGTGAATAAGTAGGAGGTGAAGTCTACAGAAGATATATAAAATATAAGTTCACCCTTGCAAACAGGCAGGTTTCTGCTGAAGAGTCAAACTGGTTACCAAAGGCAAAATTAATAAATCGAGTATAAATGTTACGTGAAGTGCCTCTCCCCAATGGAGACAGCAGCTCTTTAAGCAGCCAAGAAACAGACAAAGATTCCTGGCATATACAGGATTAGAACTGACTGCTCTGGCTTTGAGCCAGGCTTGCAGTTCACAAAGCTACTGACAGAAACCTTAGCGGTCCTGACCCTTACAGGCAGGCTATGAGGGACTAAGCCAGACTTCAGTAATAACAAACACAGACAACACAGGGGTTAAATCTCTCCACCACAACCCCCACCCATGACTGCTTAAATACTCTCTCTCTCTCTCATTGATACATTTTGTACTTGGTACTGTACTATACTTGACAGTGCTCACAGACTCAGGGCTCTCGGTAGTATTTCTTGTTTAAGGGTCTGGGACTTTCTTTAAAAATAAAGGGGGGGTCCGCAGCCCAAAAGTGGGAGTCCCTGGTAAATTTCTGGGGGTCCCTATTGAAATGAATGCGAGCCATACCCCCATGCTCGCACATCTCATAATGTGCGCACTCCATTGGTTTCCATGGGGCCGTGTTTTTAACTAGAATTTTTACTGTTTTAGAGGGCAAATTCAAACAAATTACAACCACCGCTCAACTAACAAAGCCCTTGTACAGCAGCAGCGGGTGGGAGCGGGAGACATTTATTTTCAGCCGGAGGGTCAGCCAGGGAATGACGGAATGGGGACGACAGCAGCAGAAGGAGGGAGGGAGCGGGAGGGATTTCCTATTTGTTCCACACCGAATCGGCAATCAGATCGGAGGGCTGGAGGTGCTTTGTGATGTGGGTTGTAATGGCCGCTATGCAAATGAGAGGAATGAATCGCACTCTCTCATTGGTGCAGTTAATTTCTCTCAAGTGACAGCCAGCTCCCACTGTGAAATTCCAATGGCTGTCACGCTGGGCTTCAACGTTCATTGGTGTGTCAGGGTCACGCCCACTGTGCAGTGCTCTGCATTGGACTCATCCCTGACACACATCTGATACGGCGGTCCTGTCCCAATGTGTTTCTTGCGCAAGCACAAGGAAACACAATAAGGACAAGACAACACAAGCAACCAGAAACGGGCATCATCAAGTACGAAAAACAACACACAGCTGTTTCCAGATGACAAAAATGCAGTAGCACTTGTGTGCTACTTTCATGGATTGTATCTTCAGCTTCACAAGCACATCTGCAGCCACAACTGTTATTGGAATACTGGTATCACGGCTTCAGCAGCAGATCTATACATTTTTCAAGGGGGCAGCAATTTTGTCTAGATGTAGCATGCTCCCTGAAAAAAGTAAAATGCTACCATTTAAAGCTCAGATTAGGTTAAGACAGATACTTTTTTGTGGCCTAAGGGAGGTAGCGGATGCTAACTCACTACACAGATGGATCCTCTAGTGCCTGGTTTTCTACAGTTATTTATTTGGATTTTGATGACCGGGTATGTCAACTGAGACAACATCCCTTTTTCAGTGACGACCAGAGGTATACAGCATTCCAAGAACAAAACATAATACAATAATAAACATAGAATAGTACAGTGAGTCACAATATACAGTTAAGGCATAGGTAAATAACAACAGTACTCAAGTAGGCAATAACCAGAGGATTCAGGATTACAGGCAGTTTGCAGGTAGCCTGGGAAGGCAGGAGGCAGGTTAACATTTTATACCATGTGCAGGACATTTATGCCATTCATATGCAGCTGCGTAAGTGCAAGTCACACAGGGGCCTGCCCTTCTGCCACCAGAAGTCAGTGTTCATGTCTAACACCTGTGGCTAAAGAGGCAGAGGCCCGTACTCCTGCAGACAGAAGTACCACTGCAATTTTGGTATCATGGATTTTGTGGCATCTGCGCTACTGGACCAAAGGTCGGTGTGTATATCTTACACCTATGGCTGCAGTTCTGCAGACAGAACTGCGTGTATGCCTTACAGTGTGGATAAGTACCTGTGGCTACAGAAGCACTGGCCACTCTGCAGACAAAATAACTCTTGTAATTTGGGTACTGTGGAGTTGTATCTGTGGCTGCAGGGCCTGTGCTTCTGTACAAGAAGCACAACAAACAAATCCAGCTTCACAAGCACAAGGGTGCGAGTAATGAAAGTCCCAAATGTTGGTCAGCAAAAAAACGCACACCTCAGCTGTAAGTCAGTGAAGCAATGAATACTTTATTCCATAATCATTTAAAATATGCCAGAGATAAAAAAGCTCCATGCTAAAGCTGCAGACCTCGACTGGTTTTGAACCACTAGTACGTCATCAGGAGGACCGGTCGAACTTTAGCATGGAGCTTTTTATCTCTGGCGTTTTTTAAATGATTATGGAATAAAGTATTTACTGCTTCACTGATTTCTGGCTGAAGTGTGCGTTTTTTTTCTAACCAACTTCTGTACAAGAAGCAGGGTTGTAATTTTAGTAGTGTGGATTTCTGCCTGCAGCCAGAAGTGACTACATTTGCCTTGAGGTGTGCATACTACAGATACAAATCCACAAAGTTAGCTTTTCAGTGCTAATGCTTATGTCATCTGGAAACAGTTGCATGTTGTTTGTCTTACCCGATGATGGCCGTCTGTGGTTGCTTGTGTTGTCTTGTCCTTTTGAGACTAAGAGGGATGGGGAGTTAGGGTTGGAAACCCTAACACCACATTTCCCTAATTTTGCTACTTTACATTGAACCCTAACTGATGCATTAACGTAGTTTTTTTGCAATTAATTTCCTTTCTTTTTGAGATGCCGCTTTTGGGACCTGCATGAACAGATCCATTTGGCTGCAGAAGCACAAGCCCTGCACTTCCATGTGGCCACAGATGCAGGCGTAATGGTGGAGTCTGTTTGACTGCAGAAGATTCCATGCAGCTACAGATGCAGACACACTGGGTCGACTGGGCCCTGTGCCAACTGAGGAGTTCATCTGGGTGCAAAGCTTCTGCGCCAAGTGAGGAGTCATTTAGATGCAGAAGCGCAAGGCCCTCTATGGCTACAGATGCACAGACACAGACACAGGGCTCTCCAGGCCCTGTGCCAAGTGAGGAGTCTGTCTGATAGTAGAACTGCAGGGAGCCATGTACCAAATGTACAGTCCATCAGGCTGTGGAAGAGCTGGGCCCTCCAGATCTTGCACTTCTGTGCCGCTGCAGATGGAAGACACATATGGCCCAGAGGGCTCTGCGCCACATGAAGAGTCCATCTGGGCATGGAAGTGCTGGACCCTGCACTTCCATGTGAAGTAAGGAGTCCATCTAGCTGCGGATCTGTGCAGCTACAGATACAGATATACAGGCCCTTCCTTCTTAACTTTGTTGCTTCTTATTAGACCCCAAATTTATGACCTCGCCTCATGAACCACCTCACAAAAGAAGATCATAAAACAATAAATTTCTTCTTTTGTGAGCCTAGAGTCTTTTTTCATGAGACTCAAGAAAGAAAAATTGCGACTCACAAAAGAAGAATCGGGAGCCCTCGCCAAGCCTTCCACCTAGGATTTTAGGGATGTCACAAAACTATATTTCAGGGTTGTTTTTCCAAAAGCAAGCTCCAGAATCTAGCCAAATGAGTCCTGTTTAGCTAGATTTATGTATTTGTTTTTCTCCAGGGCATCACATTTGTATGGCTTTTTTTTTTTATAAAATGAAAAACAAGATGGTGGCAATAGAAAGAAGCATTTTTTTCTGAAAGAACATTTTCAGCTCATGAAAAAAGATTATTTTTTGTGGGCTGGAAATTCTGCTTCTGCAACAGCATCAGAGATATAAATGAAAGACCCTACTGAGCATATTCAGAACCACAATTTCAATTCCTTATAACTTGGGAACCGGTTAATATTTTTTCACCAAACCAGCAAAAGGCATCTTTCTAAGGCAAGTTCCATCCTGAAGATTTCATAACAAAATCCCAAACCAACATCTGACTAAACAGACCTGGGCAGTAAGTAAAGCAACCCCCGATTTTTCCACTTTTTGCACTATCCAGAACTCAGAATTGACATCTGACAATCATGAAACTTGCCAACTCAAGAGACCTTCCCCCCAGACTGCGCATGCAAAATTTCTTGCAATACCACTGAACAAGGGCAACATTATTAATGTGAAAAGTTAGGGGTTTAACATTGCACACCCTACTCAAACTATAAGTGTGCTGCCACGCCCCTATGTTATATGTATATACACGCACACATACAATATTTTATATTATATACATACATACATACATGGGTGGTGTGTTTAATGAGAATTTTAGACACACTGGAGATGCTGGAAGCTCGAGGGGTTTATTTAAGCATCCAACACAGAGGGTGTGTGTTAAATTCTCATTAAACACACCACCCCATGTTTTATTGTTACATAATTGCTAGGAGCATTTTTTCACCACAGCAGTTATATAAAATAAAAACACATTGCTGTGCAGCCGCGGTTGGGCTGGAGCGGCTGTTTAAACATTTACTTTTTTTTCCCCACCCAAAAGTGTACTTCCCAATAGTGTCCCAAAAGATTTTCTGTTTTTTTTTTGTACTGCAGTTTGCAGAGTCCGAGTGCAAGATGTGGTGAACTGTCCAGCAGGATGGTGTGTAGCACATGCATGGAGTGAGGGAAACCCGGCGCATGTTCGCCATTATAACCATATATCTTCAATGCACAAAACTTTGTTAATGCACTAGTTAGGGTTAAAGTGAAAATAATTAGAGAAATAAGGCATCAGAGTTTCCAACCCTAACAATCCCACCCCTCAACCTGCAGGCAGCAAATCAGGCATCAGGTATGCCTTGGGCGAGCATTAGGCTTGAGAACCCCCATTCCATCAGTAAATAAGCCTAGATGTATACAGTGAATGACAATGGGATAAGTGTTAGGCATGAAAATCCCAAGGCACACCTGATTTGCTGCCTTCAGGGTGGGGGCGGGGTGTTAGGGTTGGAAACCCTAATGCAACATTGCCCTACTTTTTTTGCTTTAACCCTAACTAGTGCACTAACGAAGGTTTTTGCAATTAATTTCCTTACTTTCTGAGATAGTATCATTGTATCCTCATTTCCCAATGGGAGCGCAGGGTCCTCTGGGCCCTGCATTCCCATCCATCCACACTTTTTGAAATAGCATAATCATATCATTATTTGCCTGTGGGAGTGCAGTGCCACTCCCATCCCTTGAAAAATGCATATATGTATGCTGGTGTGGAAGTGGTAGGCAGTCCGAGCCCCGCCCTTCCAATTTTTTCAAAACCACAGCAAAATTTGTCACCATAGCCTTCTTATTACCCTATCTCGTGAACCCAGTACTAAACATGGCCCAGTGGCGCTGAAGGTTGAGGCACTGGACACCACACCTCGCACCACGGTGGCGACCCAGGTTTGGGAGCGGACTCTGGTCGCTGGTGGGTCAGCCGGGGGGAGATAAGCTTGAATGTCCCATGACAGCTCGCCTTCTCCAGGGAGGGGGGAGGTCGATGCCTGCACACTTGAATGACTCCAAGCAGAGGCTTGGAGTACTGCAAGCCCCCAAAATTGCGCCATGATGTCAAGTGTCGCATGCTATACGGGAATAAGAACAGGGTAAAACCCCTGCCAGCTCCAGGAAGATGGGTTTCCTGGTGTATGCCTCCAATGTGCCCCTCTCGCCAGACTACCACCTCGGCCCGATGAAAGGATGGATGTCGGGGTGTTGAGGCCCCACCTCGTCCCTGCTCGGGGGAAAAAAACGCAGCTCCTTGGGGGATCGAGAGGTAATTCTCTGTGAGTGAGAGGCAGGAGGATGACTCCTTGGATGCCCTGAAGGGTCGGAGTCAGCAGGTAGTAGGGGAAAAAAAAAAGAAAAGAGTAATTTAAAAAAAAAATAAAAAAAACACATTTCCAAATCCCTGCCAATATATCATTTTGCAGCACTGCAACATCATTCCATGCCACTGGTGGGAAAACACTGTTTTGGCCACAACTTGAAAAATGGTAGCTGTTACGTTCAACAGGCAATGTAAAAAAATGGCTATGTTGAAAATTTGGAGTGAAAATATTTTACATTACCAGACTTATGAGACAGCATAGCAAAATGTGAATGCATGTGCATAATTCTGCCATTTTTGCACATTTTGACCCCAAATTTTCTTTCTTATGCGCCCACCTTTTGAGCCAGGGTGCAGAAAATTTTCAAATCCTGCCCAAAAGGTGATTAATGAAGGGCACCACTCGACTAACAAGGCCCTTGTTAGTTGGGCAGTGCCCTTCATCAATCTCTCAGTGGCCATTCTTGAGCTTAAAAAAAAAAAATGAAGAGAAATCAAGTCCCATTGTCATTACGTGCTTTAGCGCGGCGGCGTGTCACCATCACCAGGGGCACTCAGAATGGATTGGGCTGCCAGGCGCTATATAAAAGTTACGAGGAATATTACTCAGGTACCAGCTGCTATTTATAGTAAAACCTGGCTAGAGTAACTACCACTCAGGGCAGCTACCACAGTATGCGAGTGGTAGCTGCTCTCAGGTCAGAAAATCACTTTAAGTATTTGCTGGGACAAACAAAAGAAATCTTGTGTAAGAATAATTCTCTGAGGCACTGTACAGTATATTTTGAGAATAGTTCATGGAGAGTGCAGTGCTTATGTTAGAGTACACAGTGTGTCCTAGCAGTTGCAGTCCCAAATTATGAAACAGGAGATCACAGATTTAAATCCCACCACAGATTCTGGATTACTATACGGGCCTGAAAGAGGTCACTTGGCTTGCCACTGGTGGCTCAGTCCAGCCAGCTGTAAAAGTGAACTGAAGTAGGACCCCTCTGAAAACGAGACACTACCTCTCTCAGCTGACCTATCCTTAGTACATACTTTATGAATTAAGAACATTTGTAATTGTAACAAAATGCCCTGAGGGGATATTAATGGGAACTGACAGAGGGCAACCCGCAGCCAATAACAACTTGAACAAAAGAAACAGACAGACATGCTGATAAGCTTAAGTCCTTGCAGTTTATACAAGTACAGGTATGAACAAAAGAAAAGATTAACACTAACAAGTTTTACTGTTTGCTTATTTTACACTTTCCATGGGAGGATCACGGTCTCATTGAAAAATTTCAGCGAGACTTTTTAGGTACAGCAGCAGCAATGTAAACAATCTTAAAGGGTCACCGTCAGCTTCTCTGGACTTTTTTTTTCACAAAGTCCAAACCACCTATGCTGGCAGTGACAGCATCTCTTGTGCATGATTTCAGTACTACTAATGTAAAATGTTTCTTTACTAAAATGCTCACCCTCTTCAGTTCGACCTTACTCCCATGGTCAGCCACTCCAGTGCGTCACCGAGTACTAAAGGCACCAATGATCAGCACACCCGTGCATGGTCAGTCACTGAATTTTCTAAGCCTTGTGAGAGAAATATATTATTAAACACCTCCCTGCCCACTGATCACTGTTCAGTAAGCCTTTGTATAAGACCAAGGGGTATTAGTTGTAGAAACAGCATTTTGAAAAGTAAAGCGGTGATTATGACCATACACATTAGCACGGACGCTAAAAGTACCCAGTAAGTTGGTCATTGTCTCTGCATCACACAAGCCAGCCCAGCACTGACAGTCAAGAGTGGCGCACTGCAGCAGGTATTGAGGAGCCTGAAAACACATCAGGACAGGGTAACAAAGCTGGCAGCTGAAAGCATTCACAATAACTGAAGAGCATTACAGCACCAATAGCGTGCAATGGGCCATTTTGTGAAGCCTGCTAAAGGTCTGCGGCAACATGTGTGATAATTTATTTTTATTTTTTAATTTAGATTTGTTGTCCTGGTTTTACCCCATTTTCTCCCGGCTCCTTGTCCTAGGCACGCACACGCAATGGTACCAGGGCACCCTACCACTGCTTTGCTGCCTGTTCACCTGCACTGCCCACAGACCTCCATCTGGGGGCAGTGGAACTACAATGGGCAACAGGGCCCATCCCGGGAGAGGAGAGCTAGCTTGCAGTTGCTCAATCCTGCTCCCCCACCCCCGTGCCGGCTCTCCGACAACCTTGGCTTGTTCCCAAACCTGGGTTGCCGGTGTGACACAAAGGTAAGGCATTCAGCACCTCGGTCCTCAGCACCACCAGGCCAGCCATGTGTGATGATTCAGGTGCTGTGGGCAAATGCAGCGTTCGTCATGGGGTTAAAAATGGCAAATGCTAAAAGTGTCAGTTGTTTTCTATGTTTTCAAACAGTAAGGAAATAAATTGCAAAGAACTTTGTTAATGCATCTATTAAGGTTGAATCACAAGGCATACAAAATAGAGAAGTGAAAACATAGGATAAAAAGTTAATGGAACCTTGGCAAGTCTGTGGTGTGGTTCTCCTCGGGGTCTGGATGATTTATTTTTATTTTAAATTTTCATCACTAGGAGAGGTTCACTTCGGTGCATCACTGAGTTTTCCAGAGGATCCTAAGGTGGCATCTAACTGGAGGCAGTACAGCGCAGTGCGGTAAGGCTCTGAGCTGCAGATCTGGAGACCTGGGTTTTAATCCCAGAGTCGCCTAGGTGCATACTGTGTGAACCTGAGCAAGTCACTTAACTTCCTTGTTCTCCCAGGTCGCATCTGGAAACAAGCTTTGGCTTAGTGTGCTACTCCTGGTTAAACAATATTCCCTTCCCTGAACAGCAGTAACTGAAGCAAAATTTACATAAAATAATTAGTTTACGTACGTACAACTGGCTGTACCGATCACGCAGCACAGTTTGGGAGTTACCCTAATTTCACCACTGTACTGGCAGACAAAGTAAAATAGTGACACAGAAAAATGTCTGAATAGAGGATGTCGATATTAGACTAATGTCAACACTGCATCACGTAACTATTTAAAACCCAAGAAACACCCCACTAGATTTGCCAAAGTTCCACTGCCTTTTTATCCTAATTAATTATTTCCCTTCTTTGTACTCGTTGTGCTTCAATCCTACTGGATATAATAATGTTTTGCATTACATGTTTGTGTGTGTATACACACACACACACACACACACACACACACACACACGTATACAAGAGGTAAGATTACTTGAGTGAACTGATTGGCTGAAGCCCCTCCTGAGCAGTCCATGTGTTAAGAGTAAATGTTAGCATGAATAGACTGTTCAAGTTTGGTTTGACTTTCAGTTTTCCCACCCCACCCCTAATTACTGTACCCGACTGTAAAACCACACATTCACCATCCTGAACCATCAACTCTAATGGAAATCCATAAAAAATTCTGAAAGACACATTGCTAGATGTCGTCCAAAATATAGAACTTAAATTACCCAAATGAACTATTTAAATCAAGAGCATGGCACCATGCTTTTGTTGAAATTAAGAAATTACCAAAACTGTTTCAACTGCAAATTGTTACTAGTTCTAAAACTTGACATGTGTTACACTTCCAAAATGTTTTTTTTTCCCTAATAAATGAAACACAGTAACATAGTTAAGTCTGAAATGGACTCTACGTCCATTTCATCAGCCTACCTCCACCCGCAATAAGCAGGGATGAAATAAGCAGGTTGTGTCCAGTTTACAAAATATTTCTAATCTTGTTGCAGTCTGTTTTACAACTGCAGTAACATATGGTTAGGGCTACATGATCATACTGCATATACAGACACCTCAAATGAGCGTCAAGGCACTCTGCTACTCCTCACGCCAACACAGCCTTGGTGTCTGTATAGCAAGGATGGACATGCACCCAAGCATGTTATCAGCTATATATATATATATATATATATATATATACATACACACACACACACACACACACACACACACACACACACACACTTGTATGTATGTATAGCTTTCCTTCATTCTGTGCATTTATGCACTCAGGGACATCATGCCAAAAGAATTTCCAGTGGGGGGCCATTAAAAATTAATCAAGGGAGGGCATGAATTTACACTTTTACAAACCTTACCTCAGCTGTCTCCGCACCTGCCACCGTAAACTATGGGGTCCCTCAGGGTTCCATTCCTGGTCCTCTCTTCTTTTCTATATTTATTAATGACATTTCACTAAATACCACTAACTGCTTGTCCCTGTTCCACGCGGACGACCTAGTTCTCTACTACTGCACCAGAAACATCTCTGACATAAACTCCACTCTCGCATCAGACTTGCTCCTTATACAAACCTGGCTCTCAAACAATAAGCTAATTCTCAACACGGGTAAAACTCAAGCCATGCTATTTGGTCTGCCTCCAGGTTAAGAAATAGTCAGGGCTTCCTGTTGATCTCCAACTTGGATGAATCCCTCCTAAAAAGTGTTCATTTCTAAAAACACCTAGGTACTACGCTCAACCCCTGCCTAGACTTTGAACTTCACATTGCTATTGCCTGCAAATCTGTTAATGCCAAAATTGGAGTTGCATATAAAACGAATTATGATCTAACCCCCTCTGCCAGAACTGCCATTGCACAGGGTATCCTGCTACCTGCCTTTGCCTATGGCTCAGTTACTTATGTGGGAGCCTCCAAAACAACTCTTCAAAAATGGGACACCATGTATAACAGCATTTGCCCCTTTGCCCCTCCTTGACTGACTCATCACTGCCAGCTTAACAATGACCTAAACTGCCCCCCACCCATGATCTTCTCTCTTAAGCTCCTTAATTGACTGCATTATTTATTTGAATTTTGGTGACTGGGCAGGCCCACTGAGATGTTATTGACCCCTTTTCAGGGGCAACCCAGGGAACATACACATTCCAGGCAATTTACAGTGCATTAGGTTACAGAGGTTAAATCACATTTATAAATTCCTATGTACAGCAATAGAGTTTACAATATAAGCATCTCAAAATCAGGTATACACACAGGTTACAAAACAGAGAGGAGTAGCATACACCTCAAAAGATATTGTTATTGGATAGTAGTAGTAGTAGTACATTGATATGATAGGTAGGTAAAACATGTATTTACATATATACAAAAGTGTCTAGTAAGGTAAAGTCAAACTGAGTGAAGCAGTAGGAATAGGAGAGGACGGGTAGCTAATTAGATCAAGAAGGTAGGTAATGGGGGTGGGTAGAAGACCAGTGAACTCTCAGGGATAATTATTTGCAGTTGCAGATGGGCAGGGGAAAGAAAGTTTCTTTGAGGAGCCATTTAAACCGATGAAGAAACTACAGGAAAGTATTTGCTCTGGTGTTCCCTCCTCTCTTACTCTTATGCTAAATCAGTCCAGCTTTTGCTATGACCAGGGCCCCGTGTTTTCTGTGATTCTGCAGTTGCAGCAGTGGCTGCAGAAATCAGGGCTGACCCAAGAAATCAGGAAAACCACCCACATAGCCGCAGAAATGCTAGCTATGATATGCAATCACACAAGGCAAGGGCATAGCTATTGATGTGTTAAGTATGCCATGGCACACATGCTCATTAGAAGGGGCAGCAAACTGATGCCGTCCACTACAAAGCCGAAAAGGTAGTGGATGCATGGCATCTTGACTCATGCTGGCGCTTGTTACATAACAACTTCCAGCCAGTATTGTGTGTGTGGGGGCACTGATGCAAAATAGCAGAGCTTGATTAGGTCCATGGCAGTTCTGATTTGCGGCTGTGTAGGTGTGGGTAGCTCAGCCATGTTAATTTTTCATTGTGAGGCTGCTCATGGTGCACGCTGAATCCCTGGAAGATGAATTTGGAAGGAAGAACTGGAAGGTGCGCTGTAGTCAAGAAGTGAGAAGATTCAGTGGTGCCCATGGAGGTGGAACTGATCTCAGTGTGGTGACAGGTATCAGAGGAGGAGCTGATTGCAGAAACATGGGGCTGGCAGCAGACTGAGCAGAGGACTCGGTCCCCACTGGTGGATGTCTATCACAGTTTTGATTTGTAGGCTGCAGTTCTGTACCTGCACGTGTGAGAGTAACCTCTTGGCAAATCTGAACCTGCAGCCAAAGTGGCGGCATTAAACTCAATAAAGAGGGCCAAGTTGCCCAGCTGCAGCAGAGCTGGGGACCAGGGAATACTAGAACTGGAGCAAGCAGGTACAGAAACAAAATCAGAATGGAGAGCTTGATTGCTGCCATTCATACGTGAAATGAGGTTCACTGACTGAAGAACACCACAATCCCCTGAGTTGCGAGGAGAAGAGAACATGCTAACCAATGTTACTCCAGCTTAATTAGAATGACTTGCTTGCATTTTTTAGTGTGTTTCCCAAAAGAAAAATCAGGAGTCAACAAATCCTACAGACACTGCAAGTTACACCCTCCTTCACTATTATAGGAAGACAATTCCCCGCCCCCCCCCCAAAACACAGATTTGTACACTGCACTCAACATGTTTGTTGAAAGGTAGTTGGAGTATTCCTAGTTTACAAAAATAATAATTTAAAAGAACATTAATCAAAATCAGAAAACAAAATGGCCTCCAAGTTGGAGTCTATCTTTATATCTGCTAACTGTAAATATAAACCAGAAGAAATCCAAGCAGGTCTTGCCTTCTGTGTAGTTTTAGTTAAATGTGCATGTCCTTCTCTAATTATAACCTAGGAGAACAGCAAAGGCCACCAATTTCCAGAAGAACAGATGAGCCTTCAAATTTAGAGTGGGAGGGAAAATTCATTAAAACAGAACACAGCTGCCCATGGCTGTGCCAGGTTTGAGTTACTGCTGTTTAATATTTGTGATAAGAAGACTACATACTGTTAAATGGCCTGCTATTCCACGTTCAGTGTAGCAGAATGGTTGCATGAAGGCAAAGGGTTAACTAAGATAATCCCTTTGAAGGTATGCTGTTTAGCCACAATTTATCTGCCGCAGAATCAGCAGTTGTTCAGCCGCAGAAAGTATGAGGTCCTGCCGCAGAATGTAGGTCCACTTTGCTGCAGCAACACTGGGCTCTGGCTATGGCCTTAGAACTGGGGGGGGGGGATAATTCCTTCTACTGGTACCTACATATAAAACTACCATAGGCACCCAGGCCTTCTCCCATACTGCCCCTCAATTCTGGAACTTACTTCCACTAGAAACACGACTCTCACCAAATTGGGCCTGGTTCAATAGCATGCTTCGTACTGACCTGCCCAAGCTAGCTCCCTGTAAATGCTTCCATTCCTCCATGTCCCTCTCTCTCTGCCTTCCTTCCTTCTACTCACCTTATACCTTCCCTTCCCACTGCTGCCCTAAGTACTCCCCTTTGCACTTACAACTCTGCCTTGTTTCACCAGCCCTCCTTACTACCTTCTCCTTTTTCCGTACCTGTACGCCCAAATGTAATCCAATAGTACTTAACCACCTATTATGTAATTATGAACGTGCTCCTGTCTGTAATTGTTCATGCTCGTGCTCCTTTTAACTAACAGTGTTTCTAACAGAGATGTGTGGGAATGTACAGTTGTCTTCTGTTATGGCTACTGCTTTTTCACTACAACTTAATATCTCTCGTTGCCAATTTTGTATCCGAGTGCTATAAATGTGTCCTGTATATCCTGTATATCACGTTGTTTGGTTTTTGACCATTTGACTTGTACTCTCCCAGGTTGTGCCTGAAAAACAGGCATTTCTAGGTCTAGTGCACCTACTCGGTTATCAAAAACAAACAAATAAATATTCAAGACCTTCCCATTCCCATACACAAAATGCAATGCTTGGATGGGAATTTTTTTTTGTGGGGGGGGTACACCCCTCCTACCCGGACACAATGGGCATGGTGGCTCGGTATGCAAATCATACATGCTGGACAGTAGCAGGGATCGAAATTGGTACTGGCCCACTAGCCAAATGCTGGTAGATTCTGTATCGGGCCAGCAAGGTTTCCCTTTAACTAACCCTGCAGGCTTGTACTGGAGAAGGTAACATTTCAATAAGTACTCCAGATGGGCAAGTTGAAAACTCTTTGGGGCTTGTGGATTTTCCCAGTCACTAGCCCTACTGGCTAGTGGCTGCAAAACATAATTCAACCCCTGGTAGCAGAATACCAATAAAGTCTGGAAATTAGACTAGTTATAAACGGTGAAGCCCCTGAATTTCATATTTAGAAACATTATTTGATAGCTTCATTCACAATGGCAGCGACCCTGCAGTATTTATGTTATGTTGGAATACGTCCATCAATGTACCTTGTTGTTTCATTTAACTCTGCTCTTTATACACAGCTAGGGTTGTGTCTGTACTGTTTTGTGTGCGTCTTCTGAAACCAATAAAATAAACATAATTGAAAAAAAGTCAGTGACCCCAAGTATAACCCTTTATACCAATTTACAAGACCTGTGCCACTCTAGGAGTTGGAACCCAAAACAGTATCGCCACAATCTAATTAATATCAGCTACTGGTTGTCCTTAAAATTCTGTTGCTGTCAACAATACTGTATTTTCAAATTCCCCCATCAACCCCCTCACTAATGAAATCTTAAGGCTGGCCAGGAAACTCGTAAAAGAGTTCCTCAGATCCATTCTCCAGCCCTGAATAAAACAGATTAGGCACTCATTTGCATTCCTTTAGTTTGCACAGAGATTCTGTTTTCTAAACAACTTCAATGTCTGTAGAAAGAACTTAAGTAATTCTTCAAACTTTACAAAAGACAAGAAAACACTAACTGTAGAAGGGGTGGTGGAAGGATTAGAGAGTTACAAACCTACAGATGGCAAACGTGCCTTATTTTATTTAACCCTGAAATAATTAATATAAATGACCTCGGGTCTTTTGTGAAGGGGTAACCTGAGCGTGTGGCAGAGACAATGGGGGGGGGTCTTCTGCAAAGCTACAAAAGCCCCCGCTCCCCTTACAAACATGAATGGTCTGACACGAGTGACTTGTGACAACCTAAACAATAGAGCACAGACGCCCAACATCAGTCTCCACCCAAAACCAGTGTCTCATTTACTCTGGCCCCAGGCTTCTGTGCTAGGGGTAGGCCTCCAAGCAGATTGCAAGTGTTTAGCCATGGTGGAGAGAGAAGAGGGCATGACCAATTGTTCCATTGTGCAGGGACAGCTATGGGGGCTGTGGTTTAATCAATGCTAAGAAAGTCAAACTTTGTAACAGCTGCGAGGAGTCGTCTGGAACAAAAGGGAAGACGTGGCCTTAGTAACCCTCTGATGGCTGATTCCTGATGGGCCTTTAGAAAAAGACAGCTGCCCAAAAACAGGACTTGGACCAGCTGTGTGTCCAGTGTCTACCCCCACCAGCTGTAACAAAGTAATAAGGTTAGAAGTGCTCCCTGGGCAAACAGTTGGCATAGGATTGTTTCTTCAGCTGTTACCTTCCGTACGGGCTTGCTCTGACACCGCCACATTGAAAGGGATTAGGTTTGTGTACTAGGCAGGTGGAGGAGTTAACAGAGTTGAATTGCCCTGATACATCACTGTTGAGCTGAACTACTGTTGTATATAGAGGGCTATCAAAGTCATCTGTAGTCAGCTCAGCCTTTATAAGTCTGACAAAAATAAATTGGGAAATATACATTTATTTTTTACTCAATCTTCGGTGAAAACTGGATTGAGTAAAGTGATTAATATCACTGGCCATTAGAGCCAACGGAAGAGCAATTTTTTTTTTTTGTTATTTACAAAATGAAGGTCTGGAAGCATGCAGTCATTTCAAGGATTTGAGGGGTGCGTTTGTTAAACCATCTACCGCTGTGCTAGTAGCTCTTGCAAGGTTTGCGTTAGAATGTAACACCTTCAGTTTTTCGGAAGAGTTCAGTGGCATGGCGATGGGTGCGACCTTCTCACCTAGTTACGTGTACAATGCCGAAATTAGCAAGTTCTTCCCAAATGCAGTACTCTGGCATCATTATATCGACAATATGTTTATGGTGTGGTGTGAGTTGGTGAAATGCCTCACGTCGTTTGTGTCATTCCTCAAAGTGAGAAATAGAAACTTGCGATTCACTATGTCCTTTGATCGGCACTGTTTATCTTTTCTTGATATAAAGATCAAAAAGAAAATTGAGGGAATCAACACTGACCTACTTAAGAAACTGATCCACAGAACACCCCACCCCCGTCTGGTTCCTGCCACAGCGTGGGGAACATTTCCGCCAGTCAGTTTCTGTGCGTGAGGAGGAACTGCAGCACTAGGAAATGGTCTGAGAGCAATGCTAACAAACTGGAAGCTAGGTTCCTCACACGGGGGTACAGTTATGGTGATGTTTCCAGAACTAGAACAAAGGCAAAACACACAGAAAGGCCATTCCTGCCTGAACCAAACACCCTGATAAATCCAGTTAACACTGCATGAGAATTTGTGACAACATTTTGTTCACAATCTTATGCTGTAGAAAACCCTCTCAAAAAGCACAGGTACATCTTGTTAAACTTTGTTAGTTCTCCATTTATTCCCCCCATACACAGTTTGAGTTCCCGATGCAGAGGAGCAGGGCTTCTGTGTCGACAGAGCAGATTGATAGGTCAGATGCAAGAGCAGACTCGGAATACATTAACCCAGCCAATAGGACAAGTGCAACAGCAGCTGCTACAGCATCCTAAAGTCATCGTCCACACGAACCTACAGCCTGTAGCTCTTCAGCATGAGAGACACACAATATTAACCCACTGAGGGCCCCTTTCTTCAAAAGATGTTTGCGATGGATCTGGGATGGGAGACAGCATCTTAGAACAGGGCTGAGCTCATGGGACACAGCTGAGGGCACGAGTCAAAGTACTGTATCTGTGCAGTATCTGCTTCATTCCATTCCCAGACCTTCTGTGCAGTGTAGTTTATTTATTTATTTAAAAGCTTCACCAGGAAAGGCACACAGAGCAAAATTGCTAGTTTCAAGGTGCCATTCTGGGGGAAGGAGAATAGGGATGCAACAGAATACAGCAATAAAACAATATAATAATATAAAGGAAATTAGGAAAACATAATGCAGTATATATACAAACTGGTCACATAACGGGAGAATTCAAATGGAAGTGCAACATGTAAGAGGTGTCAAAAGAGTTGGGGGAACAGGGAGTTAAAGGCAGTCACAAGTGGTGGAGAAAAAATTGTGTAGGAGGGATGAGTGGGCAGAAGGGGAGGTGGCGTATTACCAGAGGAAGGGAGTTCCACATTTTAGGGAAACAGTGCAAGACTCAGACTGGCCAACAGTAGAGGATCTCGGAGGGATAGCCATGGCGTAATGCTAGGGAGTGTGTTGCACCATTAAAAGGTTCTGTCATTTGGATGGACCAGTTCAAGATTCCTGCTAACCACTTGTCATGGATGTGCCATGATAAGGTACGGATCTCATGACACTATTCGGAAACAGTATGGGGTAACCCCCATGCCATGGTCAGCAGTCCCTCTCCCACTGGGGCCAGATGATAATACCACTGTCCAAGGAAAAGTGTGGGAATCCTGTTGCACACAGAAAGGTTGCCTGCATACAGTCTCTTTACTACTAGTAGCTACTGAAAAAACACTATGAGATGCATTTATGTAACCAACTTACTGCCATAGAGGTTACTAGTTAACCTGGATTTATGTTTGCACAAGGTTTTGCACTTAAAGGAATCATGTTCCAGCCCAGTTTCTAATGTTTTAGCCTAGTTTTAGCCGTGCTGTTATATTTTAACAAATAAATTGCTTTTTCCATCTCATTTTCTGGTGTGTGCCAGCCTTTTTCTTCATTTGTGGTACACCTTTGTGTTGCTGGGGCACTTTTAAGGAGCCTGATGTGCGCGTCACTTTTCCCCTTATTGTTTAACTACGTCATGTTTTGTGTAAATAACTCTAAGCACAGTTCTCACAGGGCAACAGCTCATAATTGGCATTCTGTACACAAGCCATGCCATGACATAGTTAAAAACTCCAGATTACTGGTTCCATGAAGAGAACTGTAACAGAATGCTGCCCATAAACAAAAAATGCAAAATACAGATTTTACTATCACTTTTTATTCAGGTACAGCTAAATGTGGATCATTTAGAGGAATGCATACCATTTCTGAGAATAAGAACTTTATAAACATCTACCAATTAGCACAACTGTTCTGTCGTCTTTAATACTGGAAGGGACTCCAGGTCTATCATGTCTGCCCCTCCCAGCTATACAAGCAAGGATGAAGTAAGTATAAGGTGCAAAAACACGCCCATTTCTAGGGATTGCCTAGCTTTGTTCCCTTCTCCTATTCTGGCGACACTGAGAGGCCGTCAGAAGACTCCGCTGTGTGGACAGCGGAGTTCTCTTGCAGAACAGCATGATCTAGTCTTGCTGCTGAAAAAACTGTTATGTCAAAAGCAAGGCCATCCGGCCTCGCCCCTAGTATTATAGACTGCATTATGTAATAAAAGACATGTGTTCACAGTAGCTGCAGTGTTGAATTCAAAGCCAGTCAGCATGTGTCTGGAGTATCCACACACCTTCGCAAGAGAACTCTGCATTCACATCACTGCACTGGGTGGCTCATAGTGGCACAGATGAATGAGTTCAGCAAAAAGATGGCTTCTGTTAGAAACTACTGCCAATGAGTCCCCACTGACTTGAGTAAAAAGGAAAAAGTCCTTTACCTTAGCAGGAATAATAAGATGCTGCCTGTTTGCCTCAGCTTCAGTAAATTGACTGACCCACTCCTTCCAAAAATCAAGAGAGAGCTCCAGCAAGGACGCCCGATGTCCAGACTTTATATAAATACAGATGGGCTTTCAGGGCCACTGCTGCCAAATATAGTGCTAGGAAAAGACAGTCCGTGGTATCTGACAAAAACACTAAGAAAAGCACACTTGGAGGTTTGAGCTGACTACAAAGATTTATAGGAAAAAAGTTAAACAGCCAGCATTACAAATGCAGGGTGGGTACGGGATGGCTCCCCCAATGTTTGTTTCATGCTGCGTTAGCCATTCCTGAGAAAGTTCCTTAATTATTTTTTTGAAATTACTCCAACTGGGATAACCACATGAGAAGCAGCATCTCATTTTCTTGGGAGTCCAAGGGAGAACAGCAACAGTCAACAGGTTAACATAGTCTGCAGGAAGTTACATACAGGCTAAAATATACAGAGGAAAAAAAACTGCATAGGTAAGGTCAAAAATCACAAATACAAAACCAGGAAATGATCACAACAGCGATCTTATGTTATTATAAAATGGGTTAGGAAAAAAAAAAGAAATGTAATTGGTGAAACGCCATCAAGTGACCATGGATTAAATGCCTGTATATGCACAGTTGATGTGATGCTCCTTGAAACAATATCCCGGTGCAGTGAGGCACTCGTTATATACTGGGAAACTCAGGACTGAAAAGCAGCCATTTAAAATACTACTGAAGTAAGAGAGTGCTCCACCACTGTCATTGGTGATAATGGGGAGTCATAAGTAACTGCTGGCATTTAATCCATGGTCACCTGATGGGGGGAAAGTGCTGTCAGGACTAGTTCTG
Source organism: Neoceratodus forsteri (assembly GCA_016271365.2). Taxonomy (NCBI): domain Eukaryota; kingdom Metazoa; phylum Chordata; order Ceratodontiformes; family Ceratodontidae; genus Neoceratodus; species Neoceratodus forsteri. The sequence goes on along the minus strand of CM057450.1, from coordinate 491,785,745 downwards.
TCCTGCAGATCCCATAAGAGAAATGCAGCTATGTAAACCCATGCCTGCCCGTACATCATCACTGAGCAGCCGCACTGACATCGAGAGACAGAGACCGGGACATTTAATGCAACATTCCTGCAGTGGCCTCTCTCTCTCTATCACTCACTGTCACACGTTGGACTGTGCAGAGTGTTTAGAGGTCATTGGCGGTGGCTCCCCACCCACCCGCTTGCCTGCCCAGCATCAGTCACCACCCACATTCGGATTGTGACTAGGCGGTAGTCCTGAGAGTGCAGAGAGAATGTGAAGCCAGCAGAGTTCGTTCACCAACCACCCGTCCAGCATTGCTCACCACCTGCACTGACAGGAAGAGAGAGACCATGACTTTTCTGACAGTGCACGAGAGAGGCACCCGACATGTAAGTCAGAAGTCGTGCAGTCTCCTGTCTCTCTAAACTTTTCAGCCATGCACTTACTGAAAGGCACTTGTCAGTCTCTGTGGTCTGGTTTCTGTCCACATTCCCTCTGTGCAGTCCAGTTTCTTTTCTGTGTGGTCGTCCCCTCGAGCTCCGTACGGAGACAGACAGAGAGAGAGTGCTGCCAGTGTTTCTGTTCACCCTCCCATCCCGTGGCAAACTGCTCCTTTTTGCTACCCATCTTGTTCCTGGGTTGGGTGGCGTTGACTCCCCGCACTGAGCACTGCACCTCCTGACGAGAGAGAGAGAGAGAGAGAGAGAGAGAGAGAGACAGAGAATGACAGCGACACAGGGATATATAATGTACAATTCCTGCAATGTCCTGCATGTCTCTCTCTCTCTCACTGTTCAGCCATACAGTACTGTTTGTGTTGACAGTTTACGGTGTGCCCTTCCCCCAAAAGCTACGGAGCAGCTTAGCGTGACAAAAAGAAAGTGTCCAGGACAAGGCATATGTTATTTTATGAACAACAAATATCAAAAATAATTTCAGGACTGTATTTCTGGCATTTGTATGTTCATAAAATAACTGACACATGAATTAGTTCTGTGGACTACTTCTCAGTGCAGTAGCACACATTACAGTTTTTCTATCTGAACTGCAAAAAACACCTTTCTTGATTTTTTTTTTTTTTTTTTTTTTAATTGTTTCAACATAACCCATGTTATAAGCATAATAACCCACTCCAGGGTATGGAGTTATACAAGCAATAACACACAACGAGGTGTGGGTTATCACCTGATAAGAGCACGCCCAAGGGTGTACTAAGGCACGAGGCGCTTGCGCCAAGTGCCTTATGCACCTGGGCATGCCCTTATCAGATGATAACCCACACCTCAGAGTGCGTTACTGCGCTTATAAAATGGGTTCCCCAAGTAAATATTAAAAAATGAGAAAGAAAATTTTAATTTAGTTTTTGAAAATATTATATGCTCTGTCTTGGGGAGGGGGAGCAAAGTTTCATTAAAGAGCATGATGTCAATAGATACATTACCAGGGATCATTTTCCTATTACCAAGGGTAATAGGAAAAATGGTCCCCTTGTTTAGTGTTATGCCCTGTATTTGACATCATGTAGCTGGCCAGTAGAGGGCTTTTTCCACAGAATATTGCTCCCCCTCCCCCAAGACAGGCATAGACTATTTTAAGTAGTTTATTGTGTTTTTTGTAATGATTCTTTTGCCAGTCATTGTTTGACAGGGATCGAGTGCATTTGTGAGTGGGTCAATTTATATTTGTAGCCACTTCAGAGATCGTCGAATGCACAGAAAGTTTACAACTCATATAGTAGTGGGGAGGTACTAGTGAGGACAGCGGGTGTGTGCAGAGAATTTATAGAACAGGGCACTGCCTGGGGCAGGAGAGCGGTGAGGAACACATGGAGGAAGCACGCAGTTGTGAGCATCCGTTTAAAGCAGAGGCCTTTCGGAGTGAGCAGGTAGTTTTATTTCAGAGCGAGCGTGTCAGTCAACAGCTTTTTTTGTACAACAGTTCTGGATCGCGGTTTCTGTAAGCAGTTTTCTTAGTGCTGTATGCATGATAGCTTGGAATGATTGGTTACTTAAAAAAAAAAAAAAAGTTTACCAAATCGTTCATCGCTGGGAAATAAGTAGTAGAGGAGTGGTGTGGTATCTGGGAAGCTACATCCTGTCACATGTGAGCAACAGTCTGCGAGAAGTCCCGGTAAGCAGCTTGACGGGAAATGAAGGTAATGGAAAAAAATAAAACCTTGTTAAACAGAACTGGATAAATGAAATGAAGCTTTAGTCTTGGGGAATGACGTGGCTATGTATCAATGAAACGGAAGCGGAAGCGGTGGGCACGCCAGAAAATTGTTTTCAAAAAGTGCCAGGCACGGATCTCTCGATCATAATTGGCGTCTGTTTATACAACAAGTACCAGTTGCCATGTATATGCTTGATAAGGACACGGCTAGTGGTACCTGTTAGCCAATCAGGATGCAGGCTGTCTTTTACCCATTTTATAAAGACATTTAATCTACGCCTGCAGCCTCATGCCTCACAACGCATCTGAGGAGTGGATTAAATGCCTATAACCCCATATCCTGTCATGTTATTACTAACATATTTATACAACATATGCTTTTGAGATAAGTGACCAGATAAAAGAATATCTCATACAACATGAAAAGATATCTTTTCTTGATACATTATATGTCATAGTGATATGATATCTTTCTCGTGCCACTGTCATGGTGCATTCTTAACTCATTCAGGTTTAGAATGTTCAGCTTCAGTAGCAGGACTAACTGTATTTGGCATTTATTTACTTTAGGGAACCGTCTTCCTGATTCAAGTGTGCCCAAGAGAAATATGGCTGCACATTCGAGCATGCGCATTCCTGTGACTGGTACGTCTCTGCATTGCTCAGATGTTCTGTCAATTCACATAATATTAAATAAATCATTGTGTGAAATGTTAAGTGTAACATTTCATGAATAATGGTGAATAGGACCCAAGGTGTGTGTGTGGGGGCGGGCGGAGCGCCCCCACAGAACAAAGAAACACTGGTAATAGTGCGGCAACGCAGTACATAGGACACGGGGGGGGGGACAGCATCCAAGGTAGAGAATACTGGTAGACCCAAATCTAATAAATCGCCTAACCAGCAATGCAGAAGAATAAATAATGGTGAATAGGACCCGGGGGTTGTGGATCGCCCCCAAAGAACAAGGAAACACTGGTAATAGTGCGGCAACGTAGTACATAGGACCCGGGGAGGGGGCGGAGCGCCCCTACAAAGAAAGAAAGAACCGATGTATTCAATAATATTTTTGAGCACATTGTGCAGAGGCAGAGGACAATGCTGTGAATGTGCCGTCTCTGCTGTGAGCTCAGCTGACATGTTAAAAGAGCTGATGTGTGATTTAGTCTGATTTCTGCTTTTTCCTGTATTTTTGCGACTTACATTCAACTTAGATAAAACATAAAATCTGTGGGCAGAAAAGGATTATTTAGCCCACCCAGTCTGTGCAAGTGTTCCCTGCATACTGTACCATAATCCTCGGAATTAGGAAAGACAAGTACTTTAGGTTCCCTAATCTAATAAATCGCCCTGTATTCAAATGTGAGTAATTTTAAAATGAAAAATGATAGCATGGTACTGCGAGCATGAACGTTGCTCAGCACACAAATATCTACAACACGAGTGGTGTTTCATTTATAGATACTTTGTAGATTTTTATAATAAGCAAAACACTGAAAAATATTCCATTTGTTTTATTTTTTTTATATATCTTGGATAACAATACCTTTGAACCAGAGGCTCTTTTCTAAAGGTTCCACATCAGAAAGTGACAAAACACTTAACATATCAAAGCGAACAGAAAACACTAATGAACAGTGAATTAATACATAAAAATGAGGTTACAGAGTAAGGTTCATATAATACAGATACTTGCATTTTAGGGCAGCCAGAAGATGGCTTCGTATGGGGTAAAAGGTGGTGGGGTGGAGGGGAAGGTGGGGGGGGAGGAGTAGGGCAGGGGCTAAGGGCAAGGGATTGGGAAAGATGGAGGAGGTGTGGGTAAGGAGGGAGGGAGACAAAAGAAGAAGTGAGATGGGGAGTGGCCGGGGGGGCTACTGATGTTACTAGGGGTTGGATTTAAGATTTTCACTTCTTCAACTAACAAATGCCCCACGAAAAGGAAAAACAAAAGAACTGTACACCAACTTTTCATTCTGTACTGGCCATAATGTAAAGCTGTGGGACACAGTGAGCTAAACAGTAGTAGGAGTAAATCTTGGAAACCATTCCCAAACAAGTACCGTAAATGTAAAAGAAGCTGAAAGTTAGTCACACATTTCAAAGATCTAATTATTAGCCTTTTCCTAAAACAGATGGTCACTGCCGACACCCGGCTTAACTACAAAACAGGGAGCAGTTCTCTCATAGACTGGCTGCTGACTGCACACCCTGAGTATATATCTGATGTCACTGTCCTGCCTGACAGCCTCAGTGACCACTCCCCTGTGAAGTGTACCTGGTCTAACAATATCCCCAAGAGTTCACCCAAGGTGTGCAAAAACCGCTGCCTGAGGCCTGGACTACTTGAACATTTCAAGCTGTACATAACACAACTGGATGGGTCCCCGATGACTGGGGATATAGATGGTAATGAGGCACTTAGCTACTTCATAATGGTTTTCAACCATGCTTGTGATATTTTTGCACCATATAAAAGTAAAACAATTAAGGGAACCTCTAATCCCAGGCTCTCCAACTCCCTTACTGGACTTACGAAAAACAGAGACAATCTTTGGCATATAGCAAAAGCAGTTGGTACACCTGCTGCATTTAATAACTACAAGGCAGCTAGAAACGCCTGCACCAGACTCATCCGACAGGCTAAAGCCTCCTACTATAAGGATCTACTAACCAAAACTTGGGGTTCTGGAAGAGACTTTTAGCGCTCCCTTAAATACTTAATGAGCAAAGCCCCCAAGACCCCCCAGATCTACTACTGACTGTGAAGGGCCCGCTACAGGAACCCATCGAAATTGTCAATGAGCTCAACAACGTGTTCACTGACCTTTCAAGTGTACTCCTGGGTGACTACTTTAAAGATATGCATGTTCAGCAATGACCAACTGCCCCTCAAGATCCCCCAAGGAAAGATGTATCACACTTTTATGTTAGACGTGTCAACAAAACCGAAACCATCAAGCATATTAAAAGGGCGCTTGGCAAGACCAGGATGGGAGTGGATCTGCTTGACGTGAAGCTGGTTGGTCTACTCCTTCACGAACTTGCTGGTCCTCTTACCATGGTGTTTAAATCCTCTCTAAAAATCAGGAGTATTTCCAAAAGCATGGAAGTCAGCTAACATAACACCTGTCTTTAAAGCAGGGGATAAAACCCAAACATCAAACTACAGAACTAAATCCATCCTTCCTCCCCTTTCAGAAGTACTTGAAAGAATGGCCTCAGAGCAGCTTACTGAATACCTTGATAACCATAACCTACTCTGCCCACAACAGCATGGCTTCCGTAAAAAGCACTCTACACTAACCGCTCTAGTTGATTATTCATTCCAACTATATAACGCCTTGGATAGTGGTCAGGCAGTTGGATCAGTCTTCATCGACCTCATGAAGACTTTCGGCTCTGTTAATCACAACCTCCTCCTAAGTTGTCTTCTGTCTACAAGTCTATCCCCAGATACGGTACTATGGTTTGGTAGCTACCTCTCTAACAGATCACAGTGAGTCAAAACTGGTGATACCCTATCCGCAACAAAGGAGGTGTACCTCGGGGTTCTGCAGGGGTCAATCCTCGGTCCTCTACTCTTTAGCCTTTTCATCAACTCCACCCCAATGGCTTGCTCAGCAAGCACAGTTCTCTATGCTGATGATGCAGTGATCTCAGTCGCTGGCAAAGACCAACAATCCATCACAATTGAACTCCAAGGCAGCTTCCATAAACTTGAATCTTGGTTTACGGAAAACAAGCTACTACTAAACGTCAAAAAACAACAAAGAGTATGCTCTTCACCACCTCCCAAAGCAAAAAGAAATACCTGCCCCTGAGTATTCATAACCAAAAGGGTGAGATCCTAGACCAAGTATCTAACTTCAAATATCTCGGCATTACCTTTGATGACATTCTCTCCTTCTCAAACCACATTGACTCTGTCATCAGGACTGTAAATATAAAACTTGGTGTACTTTATCATCACAGACATTCAATGACACCAGATGCACTCAAACTAGCAACCAGTGTCTCAATACTGTCTACCATTGATTATGGGTTGCCTATATATGGGATGGGCACAAAAACTGCTCTTAACAGGATCAACACACTCCTCAATAAGGTCTGTCATCTTACTTTGGGGGCTACTCTTGACATCCACTCCTGCTCGCCATACAATGAAACTGGGTGGCTCCCACTCCATCTTAGAGGGCAATACCAAACCTGCCTACTTCTAAAAAAAGTACTACTCGGACTGACATCCCCCACACTGGGCGGACACTTTAAGCTGGCCATCCCAACAAAATCTACCCATAGTGCGGTCGCTGACAAGATGGTAAATCCCTTCAAAAGGATGAAACTTGCCTAGAACTCCATCCTGTATCAAGGTCCGAAATGGTACAATGAACTACCTGCTGACCTCACTAATACTACCAAGATTAGTACTGTCAAAGCTGGGCTCAAATCTCTCCTTGGTTCTAAAATGAATTGTACCTGCCTGTGCTAATGTGATAGTACCTCGCCCCCAGTTTTCCATTTACCTACCCCCCCCCACATCTTTCTGCTATTTTTAAAACCTTTTAAAACTGAGTTACAAGACTATGTTATGTCCGACTCCAAATGTGACTGCTGATAACCCCGGTTCCCTGTAATGACAAGTTCCTCTGCTGACTAGCCCTTGACCCTATTGTATAACTGTATGGTACACACCTATGGTGATGCTCTAAGTGTTTGTTATGAAATATGCCTCTGTATTTTACTCTCTGTATTTGTTCCCATTATCTCCTGTGTTTGACTTTGTTCCTTGTTTGACGTGGAGCCTTTGTAAATGAGTCTCTGACTGAAAGGGTTGTAATTCCTAGACTTTAATAAATAAATAAACACTTTTTTCTTAACTCGCTCCCCTACACCCAATTACCTGACGATGGCCTCACTTGGTTGAAAGTTCCACCTCTCTCCCTCCTCAGATGATGCCACCTCCGACTGACCCCCCCAACCCCCTCTTGTCTAATTAGTCTATCTTAATATGTACTAATCTGACGTGTATAAGTTCAAATTGTACTATTACTGCCTGTGTATGTGCTTCAATGTTTTTCTTTTTTTTCTCTCTGTAAACCTTGTATTTGTGCAATGTTTATTCAACACTGATGTGGAACCTTTGAAAATGAGTCCTTGACTCAAACGTATCAATCCCAAACTGAAATAAATAAAATAAAATAAATAAAGTCACAAGCACTTTTACACATTCCCAGTCATGTTTATCCCAAAACATATGTCTGCATAAACAGAACAGAACATGGGTCGACTGAAGAGATCATATCTTCATTCAAGGCCAATGATATTAAGATGTCATTAGCCTCTCATGAAGATAACTAGGATATTTTCAGGCAGGCCATATCAAATCCCCTACATCATCGTATATAATAGTGGCACGGTAGTGTCACTGTAGTTAGGGTTGGCAGGCCACTCCTATGTTAAACCCCAAAGTTTGCACTTTAATAACTTTGCTTGTCTGAGTTGCCTGAAATTTTGCTTGCACAGTGTCCAACCATAGATCTCTGGATCTGGAAAGTTTCGTTCCAGTCAGATGTACAGTTGCAGAGCTGCAGAGTATCACAAATGTGAAAAATCCTCAATTTTGCGCAATTCTTTATTAGGCTCCAGAGAGCGAATGGTGTGTGTGTGTGTGTGTCTGGCTTCAAATGTGCATTTGTATGTGCGGTCTGGGTCTGGGCCAGGGTGGTGCCTTTTGAAGATTTGGTGAAAAAATATTAATCCGTTCAAAAGTTATGGAATTTTTTTATGCCCCATTTTAGCCTATGGGAAAATTTATATGGGTGACATGAAAACGTTTGCAAAAACATTTTTGTTTTCGTGCTCTGGAATTTTGTTTTTGAGCTTCCGCCATCTTGTTTTCAGTTAGCAAGCGACAGAAAACATTCTAAATCAAAAAATAGTACCTCTTGCTAAATACCAACACTTGTGTTTACCAATTCGGGCCTTGAGGAACTTGCCCCAGGCATCAGTTTTTGTGCAGGTAGCCTGGAAATGTTTTCCAAAAATTTTCCACCATTTTGTTTCGTTTTCATGAAAACATTTTTTGTGTGCGCAATAACAGCCAAGCACAAAATAAAAGATGGCTCAACAACATATTTTTGTGCATGAAAAGATTTCATGTTTTCGCAAAAACAATGTTCAAAAACACTGCCCCAGATGAACATACAAAAATGCCAGCAGAAACGGGCCTCGTGGTCTTTCAAGTCTGCTCGAGTGTGCAGCTAGCATCTTATATTGCTGCTGCCCCTCCCTCCCCTCTCATATCATTACCCCTTACCCTATCCCAGCCCCTCTTGAAGCTGTCCACCCTCTTGCAGGCCACTACCTCACCCGGCAAGGTGTTCCACTTATCCACCACTCTTTTCATGAAGAAATGTCTCCTCATCTCTCTCTCCTGAACCTACCCCCCTCCAATCTCAGTTGGTGATCTCTTGTGTTTCTCCCCTTTCTCCTCTGGAAAATCCCCTCTGTTTTAGTCTTATTTATTCACTTCAGGTACTCAAAGATCTCAATCATGTGTTATTTTCGTTGTCACTTCATTATGCCAAAGTGGAATGTGCTTTTGGGCTGAAATTTGCAGGCTGGCAAGCCCTGGCCCACAGATGATGTCCCTTTTGGTGGTTTGGTCCCAAGACATTCAACAAGTCCAGAGTTACAGCATTCTAAAGTTCAGAAATTTCCCATAGGCTAACATTGTAAACAGCAATTATTTGCCACCCCACTGCATCAAAACGGTTGGGTCTTCTGGGCTGACATTTCCAGGGTGGAAGGCACTGGTCCCACAGATGTGCCTTTTTGTGGTTTGGTCCCAAAACATTCAACAGGCCTATAGTTACAGTGTTCCGAAGTTGAGAAATTCTCCATAGGATAACACTGCTGCACCTTTTGGTACCCGTATCTCGGAAACGATTTGAGATACGGATTTTTTGCTACCTGCAGCTTAGTGCAACAGTTAGGGTTAAATACATACCAACAAAAGTATGGAAATGTGATGTTAGGGTTACCCCCCACCACCACTCACTCCCACCCTCCAGACATTGGGGTGTGCCATGGGGTCGTTGGGCCCAACTAAGCTTGTGTGGAGGTTTTGAAGTCATAGGTTACAACTGCAGTGGAATTTTTTTTCATAGTTGCTACAGTTACTGAGATATTGCCAAATAAGTGTTACAAGGGTTCCTTTTCAGTACTACGGGGCTGCTGTATTGCTCCGTACCTATGTGTAAGTGAGCGCGCAGGGCCCAGAGGGCCCACGCTCCCAAAGACACATACCATTATGCAAAAAATGGGCAACGTGAAGGGAGTGCAGGGCTGGAGGGCCCGCCTCCCACAAACACATGCCAGTTACCAGTTACATTATATTTCTCAAAAAGAAGGGAAATTCATTGCAAAAAACTTAATTAATGCATCAGTTAGGGTTGATAGCATAGCAACAAAAGTATGGAAATGTGATGTAAGGGTTACCCACCCCAACCCTCCACACACCAACAGATGGGGTGTGCTGGGGTCATCAGTCCTAACTCTCACCCCATTCTCCTATACTGTAGCATGTCAGTTTGCTTATATGTGGAATGGGGTGAGAGTTGGGCCCGATGACCCCATGGCACACCCAGACGTCTGGAGGGTGGGGTGGGTAACCCTAACATCACATTTCCCTACTTTTGTTGCTCTGCATTTAACCCTAACTGATGCATTAACTAAGTTTTTTGCAATGAATATATATCACAAATCATACAAAGTAGGGAAATAAAAAATGCGGGTAAAAAAGTCCCTGGAATATTGGCGAATTCATGGTGTTGTGTTCGTAGGGGTTTCAATGATCACATGTTGCAGTTCTGAGAATACCCTAATTTTGGAACCCTCTATGCAAGCTTTGCTATGTCAGTATTTCACTTGTCTGACAAGTAATGCTGAAAGCAGTTGCAACACCAACACTGTGTCACATAGTTGTTCAAACCCCAAAGAACACCACACCACAGATTCCCCCTGGTTCCAGTGGCGGCTCTACACCAGGGCCCACCAGGGCACATGCCCTGATAAAAAAATGCTGTGCCCCAGTTGGTGCCCCATATGGTGGAGAGATTCCCCCATAGTAACAATATTTAAGTGCCCTGGCTACCATCTGTTGTGCCCCGGCTGTGCCCTGGTAACCATTTGTGGCTAGAGCCGCTGCTGCCTGGTTCCAGGGACATTTTGCCCTACTGTTTCATTTCCCTACTTTATATGCTTTGTAATTTAATCATAATAGATGCAAGAACATTGTTTTTCCTTTTTTTGTTAAAAAAGATATATGTAAACTGAAACCTTTAGCTTTTGCTTTTCTTGCAGCCCGTGACAAACACTACATAGTGATGCTTACTGCATACCTGTAGCTTGCTTTGTGAGTGGCACTCACAAAGCAACTGCATAATGACATGCACTGCACCACATTTGCAGCTTGCTTTACGAGTGGCCCTGCAGACTTGTAGCTTGCTTCGCATGTCGCCTGCTGCACAGTGATGTTCAGTGTGGCGGACCTGTAGCTTGCTACATGACTGGCCTGCTGCACAGTGATGTTCAGTGTGGCGGATCTGTAGCTTGCTGCATGACTGACCTGCTGCACAGTGATGTTCAGTGCGATGGACCTGTAGCTTGCTGCAATACTGGCCTGCTGCATAGTGATGTTCAGTGCGATGGACCTGTAGCTTGCTGCATGACTGGCCTGCTGCACAGTGATGTTCAGTGTGGGGGGACCTGTAGCTTGCTGCATGACTGGCCTGCTGCACAGTGATGTTCAGTGTGGCAGACCTGTAGCTTGCTGCACGACTGGCCTGCTGCACAGTGATGTTCAGTGCGATAGACCTGTAGCTTGCTGCATGACTGGCCTGCTGCACAGTGATGTTCAGTGTGGGGGGACCTGTAGCTTGCTGCACGGCTGGCCTGCTGCACAGTGATGTTCAGTGTGGGGGGACCTGTAGCTTACTGCACGACTGGCCTGCTGCACAGTGATGTTCAGTGTGGCAGACCTGTAGCTTGCTACATGAGTGACCTGCTGCACAGTGATGTTCAGTGTGGCGGACTTGTAGCTTGCTGCACGACTGGCCTGCTGCATAGTGATGTTCAGTGTGGCAGACCTGTAGCTTGCTTAGCAAGTGGCCTGCTGCACAGTGATGTTCAGTGTGGTGAACCTGTAGCTTGCTGCATGACTGGCCTGCTGCACAGTGATGTTCAATGTGGTGGACCTGTAGCTTACTGAACTACTGGCCTGCTGCACAGTGATGTTCAGTGTGGCAGACCTGTAGCTTGCTGCACCACTGGCCTGCTGCACAGTGATGTTCAGTGTGGCGGACCTGTAGCTTGCTTAGCAAGTGGCCTGCTGCACAGTGATGTTCAGTGTGGCAGACCTGTAGCTTGCTGCACGACTGGCCTGCTGCACAGTGATGTTCAGTGTGGCGGACCTGTAGCTTGCTGCACGACTGGCCTGCTGCACAGTGATGTTCAGTGTGGCGGACCTGTAGCTTGCTGCACGACTGGCCTGCTGCACAGTGATGTTCAGTGTGGCGGACCTATAGCTTGCTGCACGACTGGCCTGCTGCACAGTGATGTTCAGTGTGGCGGACCTGTAGCTTGCTGCACGACTGGCCTGCTGCACAGTGATGTTCAGTGTGGCGGACCTGTAGCTTGCTGCACGACTGGCCTGCTGCACAGCGATGTTCAGTGTGGCGGACCTGTAGCTTGCTGCACGACTGGCCTGCTGCACAGCTGATGTTCAGTGTGGCGGACCTGTAGCTTGCTGCACGACTGGCCTGCTGCACAGTGATGTTCAGTGTGGCGGACCTGTAGCTTGCTGCACGACTGGCCTGCTGCACAGTGATGTTCAGTGTGGCGGACTTATAGCTTGCTGCACGACTGGCCTGCTGCACAGTGATGTTCAGTGTGGTAGACCTGTAGCTTGCTACATGATTGACCTGCTGCACAGTGATGTTCAGTGTGGCGGACCTGTAGCTTGCTGCATGGCTGGCCTGCTGCACAGTGATGTTCAGTGTGGCAGACCTGTAGCTTGCTACATGACTGGCCTGCTGCACAGTGATGTTCAGTGTGGCAGACCTGTAGCTTGCTGCACGACTGGCCTGCTGCACAGTGATGTTCAGTGTGGTAGACCTGTAGCTTGCTACATGACTGACCTGCTGCACAGTGATGTTCAGTGTGGCGGACTTATAGCTTGCTGCATGACTGGCCTGCTGCATAGTGATGTTCAGTGTGGCAGACCTGTAGCTTGCTTAGCAAGTGGTCTGCTGCACAGTGATGTTCAGTGTGGCAGACCTGTAGCTTACTGAACTACTGGCCTGCTGCACAGTGATGTTCAGTGTGGCGGACCTGTAGCTTGCTGCACGACTGGCCTGCTGCACAGTGATGTTCAGTATGGCAGACCTGTAGCTTGCTACATGACTGGCCTGCTGCACAGTGATGTTCAGTGTGGCAGACCTGTAGCTTGCTGCATGGCTGGCCTGCTGCACAGTGATGTTCAGTGTGGCAGACCTGTAGCTTGCTACATGACTGGCCTGCTGCACAGTGATGTTCAGTGTGGCAGACCTGTAGCTTGCTGCACGACTGGTCTGCTGCACAGTGATGTTCAGTGTGGTAGACCTGTAGCTTGCTACATGACTGACCTGCTGCACAGTGATGTTCAGTATGGCGGACTTATAGCTTGCTGCATGACTGGCCTGCTGCACAGTGATGTTCAGTGTGGTAGACCTGTAGCTTGCTACATGACTGACCTGCTGCACACTGATGTTCAGCGTGGCGGACCTGTAGCTTGCTGCACGACTGGCCAGGCAGCCCACTCATGAAGCACCTGTATTTGTAGTGGACTTCAGCTACATGTTCCCTAACATGGCCCTACAAGGCCATTTGCATTTGTCTCTTTTTCTTGTTTTGAGACTGTAAGTGCAATAAAAGTGAGACTATATCTCATGAAAGCAGTTTAGTGAATAATGAAAGCAAGTTCACCAGTGACAAAAGCAGCGCCTGTTTTCATGGCAAGCTTCAACCTAATTTCACTGATATTTTAAAAAGTATTTCTTTTTTTGTCAGTTCTGTTTATACCCCCTGGCCCTTCTGACTAGAACCTCCTTCAGCTTTTGCTAGTGCTACCTCCTGTCCATTGAGGCTCCTCTTCTGGATACCCTGGGACTCCTCGGGTCACCCAGCACACATCGCTGTGTTGCCATCTTTGATTATGCTCCACCTTGAGGTGGGACCTGCCTGTCAGCTCCTTGGTACCTTCCCCTTTGTATTCAGCTGCCCACTGCAGAGATAAAGCCCAGAAGCAGGTAGCCAGGAAAGTATGTCCAACAATGGACGCGGGGAGGGGGGGAGAAGAGACACACAGGGAGTCATCCAACCGGCCAGTGACCATTTTGTCCCCATTTCTGTCACCTCAATCATGGCTAAGTAGCAAAATACAGGGTACACTCCCCCATGCATGGATCGTGCCAGCATCAGCTATAGCCCGACCCTCCCTTAATCTGCAGACCCAGCTGTAGTGCCACCCAGTCTTCATATGGTAGTAGTCAGAAAGGGGGTCATGCAAGTACACCCCCCCCCCCGAAGGAGAAGAGCAGTCGGTTGGATGTTCCATTCTCCTTCCACTGACTGATCCCCAATGACTCAAGCTTGTTCATGAACTACCACTGTGCCAGCGGGTCAGTTGAAAAAAGGTATTCTCAAAGAATCAGTCTCACGTACTACATTGTTTAACACACACATTCAGACTTCATTTCCATTTACAGATTTTTTTTTTTCCATGTGTGCAACACTTTCTGTTCTGCTGCACACTTCCACGACTGCTAATACTCACAATGGTGGGTTTGTCAGTCACGAGAGCAGGTTCACGAGATATGAAAGCAGGGCCTGATTTCATGAGACACAACAAATAGAATAAAGAATGGGGTGGTGTGTGTAATGAAAATTTTTACACACACCCAAGGTGTTGGATGCCACGTAAACCAGAAAGCGACTCGAGGGTTTATTATAGCATCCAGCACCGAGGGTGTGTTAAAATTGAGTTTTACACCAATTATTGATTTATTTTATATAATTGCTGGGTTTTGCTTTCTTGCCACAGCAATTATATAAAGTAGTATCCTTTTGGAGGGGCTGCGGTCCGCTTCGCTTTTAGCGCAGTCACTCTGCAGCACTTATTTTTTTTCTGTTTTTCCCCCTTGTCGCATGTTTAGTGAAGGACAGTTTTTTTATTGTTTTTTTTCTGTCCCTGTGTGTAGCATCGGCAAGGAGGCAGGGTGATGAGCGAGCGGCGAGAAACTTAGAACAGTTTCGGGTGGTGCAGGCGCAGAGGCAGGGAAATTTGGCGCCTGTTTGCCATTATAAACAGTCCTTTATAACGGCAAATTATGTGACGGGTATCCACATGGGTGAAAGCGAAACCTATTAGTTATAGCCTAATTTCATTTCTATTTTCAACACCACCCAACAAGCTGTCTGTATCCTTCCCTGGTGGCATAGTAGTTTCCCCCCCCTCCCCAACGGATCATGCTTCAGACCTGTCTCGATCCTTCCCTGGTGACATATTATGCCCATCCAACCCCCGATCACTTCTCAGAGCTATATGCATCCTTTCCTGGTGCCAGTTAGTCCACAACCCCCATTGCTCCTCATAGCGGTCTGTTTTCTTCCCTGTGCCACAGTGTGTCCCCCCCGACCGCCTCCTCAGAACTGTCTGTATCCTTCCCTGTGGTGCCATAGTGTGTACCCCCCCAATCACTTCTCAGAGCTGTCTGTATCCTTCCCTGGTGCCACAGTCTGTCCACTCACCCCTCGTTCATGTTTCACAGCTGTCTGTATCCTTCCCTGGGGGCACAGTGTATCCCCCCAACCTCCAGTCATTCCATGGAGCTGCCAGTCTGTATTATTCCCCAGTGGTCAACTCTGTTTCCCCACACCACAACTGCCCATTCACACAGTTTAACAAGAGTCCCTGATGGTCCAGTGGCCCCCAAAAGCCCCCCCCCATGCTTGCTGACACCCTACCTCCCCACACTCCCCCTCACCCCAGTGGCCAGTGCTCCACCACTTTATACGGCAACTGGCACTGCCCTCCTCTCACCTCTGTGGCCAGCCCCTGTATGAGCTCTTAGCAAGCGTGCACATAGTAGAAACCATTGTTTCGACTGTACACGTGCTCACACACAGCTCATACAGCACCCGGTCTATGAGATGAGAAGAGGGCTATGCCAGTCACTGTATCTAGGTAGGTGGAGTGTCGCACACTGAGGTGAGGTGCAGGAGGTGGAATATCAGTGAGTGGATCTGGTGGCGGGCTGTTCGGGGCCACTGGACCACCATGAATGATACAGGCAGCTCCGAGGAGCATTCAGGGTGTGGGAGGACACAATTTACCATCAGGGAAGGATACAAACAGTTCTGAGAAGTGATCGGGTTGGGGGTGGGGGATGACACACTACGCCACCAGGGAATGATATAGACAGAACCACTGCCACCAGGGCATACCATTTCCTCTGACTCGATGGTGCTAAGGGGATGCTGCACCCCAAGCAAATGAGCCCATAATGGGCCTGCTAGTGGACCCTTAGCACCTTGCATGCCCAATGGGCTCACTGCATGAACACAGCCCACAGGAGTCTTGGTGATATCCTGATTCAGGCTGAGCTATTCCCTGTGGACTATATATACAGCCTGGGTCCATGTCGGGGCAACACAGTTCCACTTACCACTGCACTGATACAGCCGGATATTCAGCTGGCTAGTACTGCTCGCTATCTGACTGAATATCGCAGTAGCCAGGGGTGTGCAGGGGTAAGCGCAGCACAAACATTTTGCACTGCACTTGCACGTTCTTCTGACTATAGGGTTCTTAATTTCCAACACAGGTTCCTGTTCATAATGTGCAATGGCTGGCTTGTTTTTTCCTCACTTTTATGACCTCTAAGGCTCATGAAATCATGAGTCTTATCTCATAAAAGTGGGTTCAGACTCACAAAAGTTTTGGGAAAATCCAGTTCTGAAAAATCTGTTAAAAATGAACTGCACAGAAATTACATTTTATTTTCTCAATAATTTAAAGTCTACAAATTTCTCAGTAAAGCCACCTATCAAAGAACCATTCTTTGGCCAAACTCTAACAAACCTGCTCAGGATCTGGGCTCTGTTTTTCAAATTTTTTTTTCTTACACTTACAGTGCTCATTTTTGTTTCAGAGTGGCATTGTCCTGTTAATAATTGCACTTTTTTGGAGTGGTTTTAACTCATATCAGTCCAAAAAATTGCAAACTCATTCACCAGTTATTATATAGCAAATGTGCATAAGGGATATAGTACAACATGACAATGCGTAAGTTATGGCCACATAACAAGCACACAACATGTTGTTAGGCAGGAGGCACAGTCAAATGCCTCTAAACCACTGAGAAGTGTTACGTGACCATAACCCACAGCCTGGGATATCTTAATGCTTTTATAAAATGGAACAGTTTGTAAGGTTTTTAATATGAAAATAATACCTCTTTTACATTAAAACCATTTAAAAGTGTTGGGGATGCTCTGTCCTTTGTTTCACCTTCTGAAAACGTACAACATAGAAGCACAGAATGTTGTTGTAACAGGTAGAAATACTATTTATTCCCTCGTGTAGATAATACAAATATTTTCCACAGAAATTAAGTTGGTGAGTCAAGTCTTCATGATTTTCTTCTATTTCCAACAAGGTCTGAAGGTCACACTTGTTTTATGAACTGGTTTTGTCAATAAATGAAAAAATGTTCAGCAAAATAGGCAGGCAATGATGACATTCTGCAAGCTCAAATCCCGAAGGGCAAGTACTCTCTCCTATCTCCCACTGGACTGCATGACAGCATTCTGCAGAAACCTAGGCCATAAATTCTACAACTAACAAGAACCAAGATTCATAAAAACAAAATCTGGACTTAATTTAAAAAACTGAATGTGAAGCACAAAATTCAGGGTTTAACCACTGATCATTCCAATGAAAACCTCGCAAGTGGAAATGGATCCAGGTGGTTTTAGCCAAGTCCCCAGTGCACCGAAGTAAACATCAGAAAACCGCCTGTACTTGGCAAGAAGTCAGCTATGTCAGCTGCACGAGAACAGAGGCGCTTTACAGGAGGGTCTCCCCTCTTCATCAGACTGCGGCTGAGATGGATTGACCTGGCAATGGCAGTGGAATTCACTTTTAACCCAGCACTGCACTACACCCATCTGACCATCAATCATTTGATGGCAGAACACAGATCTGACACCCACAGTCATGGAATGCTACACACCCCACATTTTCAACTTCTTTTTAAGGAATTTAAAAATCAAAGTGCAGTCAAAATGAAAGCCATAATTTCAAAATACCATGAAGAGCAGAGACAGTCCCCAGCAGTGTCTCTCACTGCTGTTCTGAATACAAAAGTCATCTCACAACACATGGCAAAATCCACCAACTGAGGGATTTCCAGTGGTGTTTCTTAATAAATTCTCACTTGTGGGAGGTGTAGAGTACACGTACAAAGGTATTAGAAGACCAGAGAAGGGTGACCTATTAAGTACATCTATTTATATATGTATCCATGATGCCAGAAGTAATGGGTAGCTTTTGCATGTTCATAGCTAACAAGCGGGGTTTGGTTTTAGTAAAAGCACATTAATTTTACAAATTATTACACATAAAGTACCTTTTCAAACACACAAAAACTTTGCAAACATACACAGCAACGTTAATTTTATGTGCACATACTATACCTTTGACTATATACTGCAACTTTATGAACATGCAACTGTAGCTTGAGGTAAATAAACAGTGCATATACTGTAACATTATGAACACATACAGTAAATTTAAGTACATACGCTTTGCAAATGTATGTAATTGTTTGGGACACTCAGTCCTCCCCCAGGCCATCCCCACTGAGCTCGTTCTCAAACCTGGGTGGCCAGCGTTGAGAACAGCACAGTAGACCTAGGCAGTATCTTCTAGTGTTTGGGGCACCAGCTTGGGAAGCAGGAGACCCACATGCGATACTACGAGTGTCAGTAATTCACTGAGTGATCTTGATCAGAGTCTGATGCTTCAGTCCAAGGCCCTGCTGAAAACAAAATGCTATATCCAGTTGGGGTACGTATCCTAGGTCAATTAATTGTAAAAAACAAAACAAAACAAAAAACAACAAATATATAAAACAAAAGTATGTGGCATATTGCAGCAACCCACGAGGATGGATAAGATGGTCTGCGAAAAGCTTTTCTGTTGTCAGTCTTGTCAGTCGTCTAGTCTGGTAGCTGCTTCCTTTGTTCTTCTCTCTCAATTTAAACACAGTTAATTATATAAGTCCCATCAAACCTTTATAATAATTAAGCTAGAAAATTATATTAGTGCTAAATCTTATGCACGGGCGCATATACACACACACACACACACACACATTTTAATTAGAGCAGCAAAATCCATATAACAGACTGCCCTACTTTGCCTGGCTCATTGGTTCACTGCCATGTGTATAATGTGCAGCTTAGTGTGGAAACAGAGAGGATAAACATTCCCTATCAAAAACTTTAAAGTGCACACTGTTTGCTGGCTCTCTCACATTTAGCTTGTATGATCCTCCCTGCAGTTCTTCTGATAAAACCAGGAGCTACACCAACAACATAAGGAGATTCAGTGAAACCAGTATCTGCAAATTACCACCAATGCAGTTCCTCTTCACAACAGCAAAAACTGCAGCTGAAATCCAGCATGCATACCTCTCAACTGTCCCTGATTTTCAGGGACGTCCCAGATTTTGCCTCAAATTTTTCCTCTGTCCCTCATAAAATTTGTGTTCTTGTAACAGAACAGTGGGAATTAAAAGCACAAAATTATGTCAAACGTTAAAGTAACAGACTTGTTTTTCAGAAAAAGCATATTAACACAAATCCCTTTATTCCATCAGCTTACTGAGTGAATAGTACCAGATTTTAAGATGTGTCCCTGATTTGGGGTCTTTGTCCCTGATTTTTATAAGCCTTGTCCCTGAATCATGAGGCAAGAGGTTGAGAGGTATGCCAGCACGGTTCTAAAATAACTACAACATTTCTGTAGGGTCAGGCTCAGCAGTTGTGAATTTTTGTTAAAGTGTGCATGGGTGTAAAGTCACAGCTTCTACAGTAGCAATCTCCCTGCAGTTCCCCACTGGCAAACTGATACAGCTGAAAAGTACAAGTTCAAAACCCAGCTGGGCTATGAGTGAAAAAAAACAGCCTCCTCCATATGATTCCTCACGCGGCTGTCCACAGAATCTAATTATTACGGTGCTGATGGAAGGTATCTTAGGGTTCATCTTCTCTCCCCTTCTGCCCTGCGGAAGTGACAACACCCAGTTGGAGTATGGATACACGCCCAAGCTTATTAGCCAGAATGCTATCCCTTCTCCTGCTGTGTGATCCTCACTGCCACTCTCTCTCTCTGAAATCTGCCTAGTTCTGCTGTAAAAGCCTGAACAATGCTAGCTTACACAATCTCACCAAGTAGGTTATTTCATGTGTTGAACACCCTTTGTGTGAGGTAATGCTATCTAATGTTTACCCTTTGTCCTCCCCCTTCAGTTTGAGTGAATGTACTATAGTTCTACTAGCATTCACCAGCTCAAAAATCTATGTATACTCCCACTCTGTCTTTCTCCATCAGTATTCAGTGCACCATTTGGGTGTGATTTATGCACCCCAAGAGCTCATTCAAGCATGACACACAGCAGATAGGGGAAATTATGAGGACAGCCATATCAGATGTAGTATTTATTGAAATGTTTCACCAGGAAGGGCATACTGAACAACAAGTTGCTCGTCTCACGGTGCGTCCTAGGGAAGAGGGAGGTATACATCCACAGACGCAATAACAAAAAATTTTTTTTTTTTTTAAACACACTGTCAATTCATTGTATCAAGATTAGGAACACAAAAGTAATACACCTAATAAGTGCAAATACAGACAACAAACAGCAGTAATGCAGAAACTATTGTGAGAGCGATCAGGGCTAAATGCTAAAGTACACAGTGAGTCCAGGGAGGATAACAAATAATCTGACAGCTGGGGTAGGTGGCTGAAGTGGGAAGGGAAGGAGAAGGCATAACGTTCTGAGCACACAGTGAGTCCAGGGAGGATAACAGATAATCTGACAGCTGGAGTAGGTGGCAGAAGGGGGGGAGGGGAGAATGCATAAAGTTCTGAGGGAGTGAACCAAGGGGATGGAGGTACAAGGAATTAGATAAGGAACTTGGAAAAGGTGAGAAGTTAGATAAGGGGGAGCAGCAGGGATTATGTGGGGCATCTACCTCCAGGTATAGGGCAACGTTTTGTAAGAGCTAACAGCAGGGCTGAGACAGAGCTCCTGTCCACCTTCACGGACTCCTTCAAAGAACAGTATGTCCAACAGGTGACTACGTTTGTGGCAACCCTCAACCTTGTTCTCAGAAGTGGGGATGGGGTCCTCTCCAGTATGAGCATCAAGGAATCAGTGGAAGGCAATGATTACAACCTGGCCTCCTTCTCCCTGGTCACATGGAAGACTAGCCAAGCCTCAGCCACCAGGGATGACAACCTCAGAAGTTTGGACTTTGCCAAGATAAAGGACTAGAGTAGCTATATGAGGCTGATAATGCACAGCACTTGTGGGGTTCACTGAAGAAGGTGCTGAAAGTAGCCAGAGAGGTCTGCAGCCTTGTAAGCAATATCATCTGTGGAATCATGACACCCCGGCATACAGGGACCCAAGGCAAGTTATCCTGTACAAAAGGTCTATGACCATGCTAAAAACGACGGATTGCCTCTAAACCACAGAGGCATACAGAGCAGCTGTGAGGGCCTGCAAGACTAGAATTAAGAAAGGCAAGGAGGAGCTGAAAGCCAGGATAGCAGCAGGAGCCGTCAACAACACTAAAGCCTTCTTTTGGTACACAAATGATAGGATGGTGAAGGAGGAGACTGGGCTCCCAAAAACAGGGAAGGGGCGGACAGAGAGAACCATTGACAAAACCAGGAGATATGGCTAAGATTCTGAATGAAAACTATGTTCTAGAACTCAAAGGACCTTCGGGGTTTAGAGGGTGCTCACTGGGAGGGCCCATGGCATCACAGACAGCCATGATGTGGTCTGCAGGCATCACTTCCACCCTGGTAGTGAACGACTTGAGAAAGACCAAGCCAAGGGGGACACACCCCAGGATCATAGTGGGGCTGAAGGAGGAAATGGCAAAGCAGATTGCAGTTATCTATTATGAGTACATCTGGACAGGCATGGCACCAAAGGACCTCACTGGAAATGAGCTTGTCTCAGTTGAGCCTCCTATTCTTTTGCTTGTCAATTGAATAAAAATTTTTACTTACTACTTACTTACTACCAAAAGACTGGAAAGTTGCCAATGTGGCCCTCATTTTCAAGAATGAGGATGTGGCCTCCATTTTCAAGAATGAGGAAAGGTTAAACCAGGACAGTTACAGACCACTTAGCTTGTCATTAGTGCTGGACAAGGCCCTGAAAGCAATTATCTGGGACAGAACAATGGAGCAATTTCTGAGTGAAGAGAAGTAGTGTACTTTAGTAGCATTGACGTACCACAGGGATCAGTGCTGGGGCCACTGCGGTTCCAACATTTTTAGTAATGATCTGTACGCTGGGGTCTCCAAGAAACTGTACATTAACTGGCACCACACCAGGCACTTGGGTTAAATCCCAGTACTGACACTGTAGTGCAGCATGAGGGGGGTGCTGCACTCCTGAGGTGCGTCTTTTGGATGAGACATTAAACTGAGGTCCCATCTGCCTGTTCTAGTGGTTGTTCAGGTGGACATTAAAGATCCCATGGCACTTCTCGAAAATAGTAGGGGAAGTTTTTATTGAAACAAAAATCAGAAAACAAACAACAACACAAAGTCAGGGGAAAAAGAAAAATTCAAGTCCACATTCTACAGAAATCATGTAATAGCAGCATCAATATCAGTTATCCATGGAAGGGCTTTCCACAGTTCCAAAACAACAGTTCCAGACAGGCAATTACAGTCAAAAACATATATCTTCTGTAACTCTGTAACAATTTTCCTTTCCAATTCCTCATAAGAACAGTCTTTTTCTTGCAGCGTAAACAAACACCGGGCCATCCAAATGTTCCATTTAATAACTGTAAACATACGGTGCAACTTTTGGGTAAACCATTTGTTCCATTGTGGGGGAAAGAGCCCATACATCAAGTTAGGGTAGGTCACACCTGTAAGGAGCGGCATTCCCCATCACTGGGCTAGGTGGTTCCAGAAGTGTTTAATAAAGGAGCAATCAAAAAATAAGTGTGAAATGGTCTCCAATTGTACTATACACTGAGGTCAGGAACAAAGCCTTTCTTGTGCCTGTTTATGTTTCTGATTGGCTGTCACGTTGATTCTCTCATGACATGAAAGCCAGTGAAAATCCCAAATATGAGAGGCGGAATTCTTGTGTTGCGTAAAAGGAGTCTAAGATTTGCTAAGAAAGGGCTAGGACATTTAGGAAAGGGCTCAGGGACAGCACATAGTGTCAAAAGATGAGTGTATAATTGTCTATGAGTAGAAGAAAGTATCATTTGTGTTGTCACCTGCCATTGCTTGAACCTTAAGAAAGTATGTTTTAAATATAAATATAAAGGGGTCGACTCATTCTGTCTAATAGTTCATAAAGAATTTTGTTCCCAATTTCGAAACCACTGGCTGCATGATGCATACAACCATGATTCCCACCCAATGTGTGTGTTAACTAACAAAGGCCGTAGATTCGAGGAAAAAAAATATACTAGTGAAAAACAATAAGGGGTTTATCATATGCAACACACCATCTTTTACTAGCAAACACATAACATGCCGTTTGAATCGGGTTCAGCCTTCTCCCCCACAAGGCTTGGAAAAAAAGGCTAAGAATACCAGTTTCTAAAGTTTTCGGAATTGGAAAAACATAGCTGAGATAAAGAAAAAGGGGTATCAAGAAGGTTTTTTGTAAAAAAACCCTCTTTTTTTTTTTCCCCAATTTGTCCCCTATTCCAGTGTGCCACTTTCAGCTTCCCACTGGCCAGTTTCTCTGTCCAATTTAAGACATCTGCATCCGGGGTACCAAACTTTATCCCCAAAATGGTAATAGGGCCTTGCCGCATTGGAATGGGGCCAATTCTATCTGATTGTGACTGAGAAGGTTCAAGTGCCATACTGACACATTTCTCAAAATTAAGATAGACGCCGGAGAGTGCACCAAAAGTGGTACAGAGATCCAGTGCCTGTAATACTGAATCTTCTATAGCTACCAAGAGACAAATATCATCGGCATAAGCGATGGCCATATGCCATGACATGATGTCCGCACTCTGGATAGCACATATCTGGGGATGGGAGTTAATAGCTCTCAATAATCCATCAATAAAAAATACATAGAATAGCGGACTAAGAGGGCAGCCCTGTCGGACTCCCCTCAATCGGAATATAGGGGCCTACCCATCCATTAGTAATTGGGACCACCGTCGCAGTTCGATATAATGCCTGAAACCAAGAAATCATCAATTCTAGTACGTGATAAAAACGCAAAACCTCCCACAGGCATTCATGCCTAACGGAATCGAAGGCCTTCTTTTGATCCAACGAGACAACAAAAACTTTAGCTTTATTAAGATGACCATGTGAGCATACCTCTCTGAGCAGCAACAGACGGCCAGAGATCCGTCTGGCTCTCAGAGAGTATGACTGAGCAGGGGAGATCACCTCATCCGCAACCGCAGAGAGTAGTTTCATCAAAATTTTTGTAAGTAATTTAAAATCTGTATTTACCATACAAATAGGTCTCCAATTGGTAAGTGATCTGGCATCACCCTTTTTGTATAGAAAAATTAAGGCTCCTTTTGTAAATTCTAGGGGAATCCCATCAGTTGTAAGGACAGCATTTAATACTATCGTTAATTCCTCATTTAATATCCGAATGTTGCTAGTATATAAAGCATTAAGTAATCCATCAGGGCCTGGCGTCATCTGGGGTCGCTGGGAATAGACAGTGTCCAACACCTCCTGTGCTAAAATAGGGACACTCAGGCCCGAGAAGAAACCCGAACCCCCCCCCTCCAACAGGGGTAAGGGAGAGAACACGTCCAATGCATAGTCTGTGACTATTTTGTCAATCGCTTGCCGAGATGTTTGTGGGTGACCGAAGGTGTCCAAGAGGCAAGACATGGAAGTCTGACCCACCAACTGAAAGTTACGGTCAAAGGGACAGACAGGCTGAAATGCCCCGTGTGCCATATTTTTGTTGAGTATAGAGCTGCTGAGACCGTCGATTCTAGTATGTATGCATCTCAGCCTGGGTTAGGTGAATTTGTTGGGACAAATTTTGCCCGGTCTCTCATGCGATCGTCATTAATGTTTGCAGATGGGATCTCTGCCCCAAATATTGTAGGTAGGTACTCTATATTACATTTCTTAAGACTATATTGCTTTAGAAAGACCACCAACTTTCACTTTGCGTCTTCCCACCAGGAAATTGGATCCTCAAAGCAGATGAACACTGATTTTATGGCTAATAAAAAATGATCTAGGGACTGCATGACAAGAGAATTTTGCAACAGGGAGGTATTAAATTTCCATAATCCCGGGCCTTTAGGGCATGGGAATTGGGAGCCAATATACACAGACACCCCCTTATGATCAGAGAATGCCACTGCCTGCACCTTGGCAGTGGAAATATGCAAATATTGGGAATGAAAAACAAAATAAATTCTCGTGGCCAAACGGCCTTTTTGAAACATTGGGGTATGTTGTCTCGTAAATTCAAGATAAGTATCCCTTAAACATGCTGTACGAACAGTAGCTAAGACCTCATTTGAATCGCAGTAAAGCTCTTGTGTACAAGCATGAACACTTCTGTCCAATAGACTGAGCCCACAATTGAAATCCCCAGAAAACATAATATGTTTAGAAGTGTGTAAGAAAGGTCTTATAAGTCGCAACAGCTCAGTTCGAGCTGTCTTTGTCTGTGGTGCATATTGATTGATCAATCTAAAGGGCTGTTGATTCAGGACTACATCAAGAACCAGGGCCCTCCCTGGTGAAATATTATATAATTTCAACACATGAAGGTTCGGGATTGAGAACATAATACCAATACCTGAACCCAATTCTTCCCCAATGGACCAGTAGGAGGGACCAAAGAGCCAATCTCGCTGTGCTTGTCTAATCTCATGTGTGGTGTGAAATCTAGTATCTTGCAGAAACACAATGCCCGGAGAGAGGCCAGAGAAATAAGCGAATACTGTTTGACACTTGGCAAGATGCTTTACACTATTTACATTAACAGTTTAACAGTTAAACCCCAGCTGCATGAGAAAAGGGAGAAACTGGAACAGAAACCAAAATACAAACATAAGCATAATCATTTCTTCCGACCTGCAATAACCTTTCCCTTCAGTTTTATTTTAGCCTTTCATTTTTCCGGAACCCCAGCCTGCCCCACCACTTCAGTATCGGTCGTTCCTTCTGGGTGGGAAGAGGCAACTGAGGAAGAATCTGTCTCTCCTCCAGTATCATCTGAAGGATTCTGTAAGAGCGCAAACTGATTTGTGAGCTCCACCAGGGAAGGTTTAGGGGCCTTCGCGGGAGGGGAGGAAACAAGTGCATGGGTCCTTGTTGAGCACCTCCATAGACCAAATGTCTGATCGCTTGGGGGGTGGCCTAACCCCCACATCAATTGAGAGGGAAGGGGAGGAGCACTCAGTCCAGGAGTAACACTGGCCTGAGGTTGGGTCAAAGCCTGTGTCGACTGCATGGGTCCCATACAGTGCACTGGGGGAATCAACAACCTTCGCAGACTGCTGGTCAGGGGTTTCAACATCAGTTGGGGTGGAGTGCGGTCTCACTGGCCTACTACAGATTCTAGCTTTCCAAGCTCGAGTGATCAAAAATCTCTGGTCCGCACCATCCCCTTAATGCTCCTGATTATGCGCTGCCCAACTACAATTCTGAAAGGTATGGCTTTGTATATCACACAGGTTACAAACACATTCATTAAACACAATGGGTTCCTGCATGCCCCAGTTCCCCAGAAAAAAAGAGTTAGGGAGGTGTTGTACCCCAGATTCCGAAGCTGTTCATAAGACCTTCACCTTTCACCCTCCCGTCCAAATGTTTTCAGAATCTAAAAATCGCCTCAGGTTGCCCCAATACCGTACATTTTTGTTTCAGCCAACAAAAAACATCCTCAACCTCCACCCCTTCATTTCGGAACAACACATTTATAGTTTTATATGCTGGTTTAGTCAGTGGGACTGCCAGAAAGGGAGTCCATAATGCTGTAGTCTTCAGAGTCTGATATTTAGCCCAAAATTTCTCAAGACCCTGGATAGTCTGGAAACTGACGTCAAAAGAGGCCTCCCTCGAAATATGAATTAATGCATCTATCTTGTGTGCAAAAAATTTCATTGAATCCTTAAGTAATGCACGGGCCACAAAAAAAAAAAAAAACAATCCGGGGGGTCAGGGAGGCCTCCCAGGTAAGACAAACGGACCACATTGTGATGTGTAGTTGGTAACACAGGCAGTTAGAAAAAGGAAGAAAAAGTACATTTCTGTCCCTGAGGTACTCCTTGTTGTGGCCCAGAAGCCATGGTAGGCTGGTGTAACTCGGGAGCAACCGACATAGACGAACCCAACCCTGGATCTGTCTGCAATGGGTCAGGGGTATGCTGAACTGGTAAGTCTGCAGCCACACAAACATCTGGTACTGTCGGCTGCTCATAAGAATGTCTTCAGTGTGGGCTTTCATATCAGGGACATTCCTGACACCCAAAAACCGGCAGGAGTCTGCTGTTCCCAGCCAGCCTCCCGTAAGGCAGTTTCCACGGACCAGTCTCCAGGAGCGGAATCAGACTCCGAAATGTTATCAGGTAGTAGCGAAGGTAACAACACTGGTGGTTCTGGAGAACCAGAAACCAAGTCAGTACTCACAGTAGGAAGTGTATTAGATCCAGAAGTTCCAAGTTCCAAAGGTAGCCTCTTAGTCGCAACAGACAGCGGTTGCTGCAAAGAACCTGCATTAGCCAGGCTGTGTGTGGGCGTGACAGCATCAGGCGAACTGTCAGTGTGGAGTCACGCTATTTCTTTCACTGCAGTCTCAATTTAGTCAGCGCGAACTTACGCTCCTCAAGTTCCAACTGTTTTCTCAATTCCAGCAATGCCGGAGAGTCTCCTTCAGGTACAGAAGTAAATAGGCCCTCCTCACGGTCGTCACTAGACAGCATCTCGCAAGTCTCCTACAGCAGCGGGAGCGGTTCCCAGGTCTGGACTGTCCTATCCAGGCGTCTTCACAGGTACTGCCACGTCCTGCTTCAATCCAAAAGCAGTAACATCGTTCAGAATCTCAGTGGTAGCCAGACTCTGCTCACCCACCTTCATGTCCACCACCTTCTCCTGCCGTGCATCTGTCGCCATCTTGGCCAGTAGCCAGGATGTCAGAGGTTCCCCTACCTGTGAGTAGGGGAATTTCCCCGGTGCCCTAGCCAAATTTCCCCCATTCAGTAAAAATACCACCAGCAGCTTAATCTGGTTCAATTTCAATTGGTTACCAACTGTATCCCCTTCCCCCGGGTCACCCCTGAAAAAGGTACTTCTAGTCTCAGTGGGCCTACCTGGTCAACAAAATTGAATAAATAAACTGAAGCCACTATATCAGGCAGGCGGGTGGACTCCTATGAGGATGGAAACATTCTTCAGGAGGACCTGAATAAGCTGGGGGATTGGTCAGATTCCTGGAGCCTTATAGTCAATGAAGCCAGGTCCAAGGTGTTACACTTGGGGAGAACAAAGAGAGGTAGGACTTACACTATGTGGGGCTCCCTTTGCTACAGTGGAGAAGGAATAGCACCTCTGGCCATAACAGACCAAGGGCTGCAGCATGATAAGGCAGAGCATGATCACAGAAGAGAGTGCTGGCAGCATGTTGGGGTGCACCCAAACAAGGGTGATCAGCAGAGAAGGGAATAATCCTGCCACTTTATAAGGCCCAGGTTAAAGCCTCATGTGGTGTACCCAACTGATTTTGAAAGACATGGCTACTTAAGGGAGGGTAAGTCAAACATATTCCACCCCCTCAGGAAGACCACACCCCTGGTCGAAGTGCTGAGGAGGGAGTTTGATGGTACGCACTCCTGAAACGTAAGGAGCAGCACGCCTTGTTTGATATCTGCATGGAAAATAAAACGTTTTTTGATTTAAATACTGAAGGTTTGTGGTCTGCAGTTTCATTTGCACGTGGAGTGCCGAGCTTTCCTGGACTTTGTTAGTAGATTTTGGGGCTAGCAACCCCGTGTTTCTGCACCTGGCTTACAGGTGAGCACATGTTGTAGGATATTTTCATGTGGTGCACTGCACACAGTTCTAGGGTCAAAATGGATATTAAGGTAATTGAATGGATGCAACACACAGCCACTAAAATAATCAACGGCAAGGGGGACAGAAGCTAAGAGGAGAGGATGGAGGCCCTTAATATGTTCACCCTGAAGTAAAGGAGGCCAAGAGGGAAGATGAACCAAGTCTTCTGCAATCTATCAACAAGATACAGCAGACAGAGATGTCTGATCAGGTGTGCTCCTGCAGAACATGGAGACAGGCCTGGAGGCTCAGAGGTGAAAAAAAATAAAATAAAATACAGAGGTAACCTTAACAGGCACTTCTGCCAGAGGATGGGGAAATATATGAAACCACCTACCTGTGAAGACAGTGGATATGAAGGTAATACAGGCCTGGTACATTTCTGAATACCATGAAAATTACAGTGAGTCTACCCTGGATGGTAGAGTGGGTAGGGTGGTTATTCCCACAACTTCGCACGTTTGTACAACACACCTATTAATCCCTGTTTAGGAAGTGGGGATGGGGGACCTGATGGACCTAGAGTCCCTTCTTTCTTTATATGACTATGTCACCGTGATTATGTCCCCTCTCAGCCTTCTCTTCTCTAGGCTGAATAATTGGGGCATATCCAGTCTCTCCTTGTAGCTCTTGTACCCAAGTAGTGAATCAGTTTTGTGACCCTGTGCTGGACCCTCCCCATTTCTTCAAAGTTCTTTCTGTACTACAGTGACCAGAACTGAGTGCAGTACGCTAGGTATTGGTAGAATCAAGGTCTTGTACTGGAAGGAGGAGGACTGCAGAGCCATTTGTGTGGTGCTGTAATGCAGGGCATGATCAACAGCAAATTGTGTCCTTCCTCCTGCAAGCACTAAAAAGTGGTGCAATTGCAAGCTGCAGGCATTGTGTGTTTTTCTGTTGACAAAATTCTACATAATGCACATGAGTAACTTGCACAGGTAGCGTGATATGAATTGTATAATACAGGAAACCAAGTTAGGTGAAAGGTAAAGCGACATGTTCCTTTAGGTTCATAAGTCTCTGACGTTTACTTGAGAAAAAGCAGATGGCCAAGTCCTGCAGCTGACTGACATGGAAGCTCTGCATGCAAACTGGCCAGTCTGCTGCGGATCTTATGAACATACGAATCTGCCAGCAGAAACTGGCCTTACGGTCTATCAAGTTAGTCTGCTCGAATGCGCAGCTAGCACCCTTATATTGCAGCTGCCCCACCCTCCTCTCCCCCCTCACCTTTACCCCCCACTCGCACCCTGTCCCATGCCCTTTTAAAACTGCCCACTGTGCTACAGGATACCACCTCCTCGAGTAGAGTGTTCCATTTCTCCACCACCCTCTCTGTGAAAAAATGCCTCTTTATCACTCTCCGACATCTTCCACCCCGAGACCATGCTCTCTGTTGTCCCTTCCTCTCCTCACCTTAGATATCCCTTCTGTGCCCATTTTGTTAATCCCCTTCAAACATTTGAAGGTCTCAATCATATCCCTCCTGATCCCTCCTCTCCTCCAGGGTGTACATATTCAACTCACATCAGCCTTTCCTCATAGGTTTTGCCCTCCAGCCCTTGGATCATCTTAGTTGCCCTACACTGCAGCCCCTCCAGCAATCTGAGACCCTTCTTCAGAAAGGGATGCCAGAACTGCACGCAGTACTCCAAATGTGGCCTGACTAGTGACCTGTACAGCGGCAGGATCACATCTCTATTTTGGATGAGATTCCTCTCGCAATACACCCCAGCATCTTGTTGGCTTTAGCTGCCATCTTCCTGCACTCTGATGAGTTGTTCATGTTACCTGTTACGTTCACCCCAAGGTGCTTCTCCTCCTCTGTGGCCTCTAATTGAACCCCTCCCAGCTGGTAGCTCCTCCCTGGGTTCCTTGCTCCAAACTGCATTACCTTGCACTTCTTCGCATTGAAACTCAATTGCCACTTTTCCGACCAATCCTCCAGTTTGATCTTAAGACTGTTAGTGCTGGTCATAGCCTGTGGTGGGATACAATAACATTTATTTATTTATATTTTTGTTTAAGTTTCACCAGGAAGGCATGCTGAGCAGGATTGCTCATTTCCAGATGCATCCTGGGGAAAAGGAGAAGGGAGCAGACAATAATACAGTACAGTTTACAACAGTGCAGTACGATTAAAACAAATATACAGTACAGTTTGAGCCCAGGTGGGTATGATCAGCCCATAGGCTGGGTGAACTCTATAGTGAAAAGCCACATTTGTGGAGAATTCTGCTACCCAGCTCCATTCTACAGTATACAGAGTGCGTATGCGCTCTATTATGTAAATACATCCCAATGGTCAGCTGTACATTCTCCAACAAGAATGGAGTGAGCAGTCTCATACCATCGCTTTCAGTGGAGATGAGGTCTGCTGCTGTGTGAGGATTATTTATTGAATATTGCTGTGCTTTATTCTAATTCACACTTCTGTTTTTTTACATCAATTTCTAGCTAGGAAAGTGAAACACATTTATAAACAAAGAATAGCTGTGACGAACAGAATTTCGTACAGCATGGTGGGGGTGGGAGGGAAGTGTCATTCTGGGGATGTACTACAGGCCCCCAAGCAGTTCCGTTTTCAGTTTAAAGTTTATTGTTCACCTTTCAGTTTTACAATATACAGATATTACAATCATATTAAATATAGACATTATGGACCCTTAACGAGCAACTTTCTTGCTCTATTTCAAAATCCCCCCCCCAAGAGGTAAGACAAACCCTCACCTGGCCCAAGGTCAAATGCTTCATAAATTTTCCTTGCCACTAGCCCCTATTTCAGTATATTTGTCAGTGTCAGTGGCTCAGTAGGTAGCACACTCGCCTCTGAGGCCGGGAGATCAGAGGGCTGTGGGTTCAGTTCCCACATCTGGCACTTGGGATAATATCCCAGTACTGACACTGTAGTGCGGCATGAGGGGGATGCTGCACTACTGAGGTGCCATCTTTCGGATGAGACGTTAAACCGAGGTCCCATCTGCCTGGATTGGTGGTAGTTCAAGTGGATGCTAAAGATCCCATGGCACTTATCGAAAAAGAGTAGGAGAATCTCCCTGGTGTCCTGGCCAAATTTCTCCCATTCACTAAAAATACAATACCACCAACAGCTTAATCTGGTTCAATTTCAGTTGCTTACCATCTGTATCCCCCCTCCCCCGGTCGCCCCTGAAAAAGGGACTTCTAGGCCCAGTGGGCTTACCGGGTCAACAAAATTCAATAAATAAAGATTTCGGAAGGGACGGGATAGTAATTTGGCTGCGTGGAGCTGAGCCGCGCTAATCCCTTCCATTTCCGTGTACACTTCAGTCTGCAGTCCGCCCCCGTACTACGTCATTTTGTAACATCACTATTTGTAGAGTCGTTTATTTTAAAGTTAAATTTTGGTACTTTAGAGTGTCATTTGGGAGTAATTGTGGCCACCACTTAACTAACAAGGTCCTTCTTAGTTAGGCGGTGGCCATGATTAGTTCCAAATGGCAATCTAAAGTACCAAAATTTAACTTTAAAAAAAGGCCCCATTCAAGTAGATGGAGCACACCCCTGCACTCTGAAAATAGTGATGTCACAAACATGTTAGCGCAGGGGTGGATCAGGGTGGACCGCAGACTGAAGTGGTACATGGGAGTGGAAGGGATCAGCGCGGCTTGGCTCCATGGAGCCAGATTATTATCCCGTCCGTTCAGAAATAGGGACTACTGGTAAGGAAAATCTATCAAGCATTTGACTTTGGGCCAGGAGCAGCCTTGTATGGAGAGCCAGCCGAGAGAGTGGTAAAGGTCGCAGTGATGTGCCGAGTAGGGGGTGGCTAGGGCGAAGCAACAGGCGCTACTGTAGGAAGACGAGAGTCTAGCCCGAAGGGTGATGGAGACTCAAGAGTAAATGGGGGAACAATAGTCCAAGATGGGGAGAAGGTTTCCTCAGACTATAGCCAGGCGAGCCTCTTTGGGCAGGTAGGGTTTGATACGGTAAGCAGCATCAAGTTTCTGGTTAATCCTGTGGATTACAAGGTTAATGTGGTCTGTGAAGGAGAGAGAGGGGTCAAGCGTTACCCCCAAATATTTAAAGGAGGAAACAGTGTCAAGGGCAGGGCCATAGGGAGAGAGGATTAGGAGAGAAGAGTTATGAACGATGGATTTGGCTAGGAATGGTTTAGACTCAAATAGCATTGCTTTGGTTTTTTTAGCATTAACCAACAGCAGGTTAGAAGTGAACCAGCTATGAGCAGCACTGTAATTCTCGGTAAGGACAGAGGATATACAAGGAAGGGATTTATCACCATGGAAGATGACAAGGTAATCCACATATAGGAGAGTGTGGCAGTTAAGACAGTCTGAGGGAAGGGGTGTTAACAAAGATAGAAAAGTGCAGGGGGCCCAGGATGAACCCTTGGGGTACTCTAGTGGGTAACTGACAGGGCAGGGGAAGAGACAGTGCCAATACAAACTGATTGGGAGCATTTGGAAAGGTAGCAATTGGCTCCAGGACCTGACCCAGAGGGCGATAGTTGGCGGGATAGTCTCATCCCCAAGGAGGGTCATTGGAGGGTCATTAGTGGGAGTCCCACAGGGATCAGTCCTTGGGCCCTCCTGTTCAACGCCTACGCCCCTGACATAAGGACAGGTATCAGGAGTGAGATGAGTCTCTTTGCGGATGACAAAACTGGGGGCGGTGGTGGATGGGGAGGAGGGGAGGGTGTCCCTACAGGGGGACCTTGAGGCTCTGGAAAGATGGTCTAGAAAGTGGAAGCTGAGGTTCAATGCAGGGAAATGCAAGGTACTGCACCTGGGGGCCAGAAACCCGGGCCAAGTGTACACCCTGGGGGCAAATGCTACAAGTCTCGATGGCTGAGAGGGACCTGGGGGTGGTGGTGGATGTCAAGATGAACAACTCGGAGACTTGTAGGAGGGCAGCAGCCAAGGTCAACAGGATGCTGGGATGCAATACTAGGGGGATCACCTCCAGAAGGAGGGAAGTGATACTCCCTCTGTATAACTGCTTGGTGAGGCTGCACCTGGAGTACTGCGTGCAGTTTTGGAGGCCACACTTAAAAAAGGACATTAAACTCCTGGAGAGGGTCCAGAAGAGGGCAACCAAAATGATTTGCGGCTTGGGGGACAGGACCTATGAGGAGAGGCTCGAAGAGCTAAATATGTACACATTGGAAGACAGAAGGGACCGGGGAGACATGATAGAGGTCTTCAGGTACATGAAGTGGGTAAATGGAGGAACAGTCAGGGTGCTTCGAAGGAAGGAGGAGGGGGCCACTAGAGGGCATGGGTGGAAGCTGGAGGGGGGAAGATTCAGGGGAGAAAGGAGGAGGTGGTACTTCACTGAGAGGATGGTGGAGCCATGGAATGTGCTGCCTAGGGGGCTGGTGGAGGCAGAGACGGTGGAGGGGTTCAAGAGGGGGTGGGACAGGTACAGGTGAAGGGTTCTGGAAGCAAAATCCAATGCAGCGAGAATATCCGGAACTGGGAAGGGAGAAGCCAGAGAAGGCGAGGGCGGCAGCAAGGTCAGCTCCCAGGGTGGGGGCTGACCAAACGAGCAGACTCGAAAGACCGTTAGGCCTATTCTGCTGGCATTTTAGTATGTTAGTATGTCTCCACACAGCAGCCAATCGATTGCAATTTGGAGAGGAGGAGGGCATGGTTAACCAGACTGAAGGCTTTACATAGGTCTGTAAAGACAGCACTAGTGGCACAGCCATGATCCATGTTGGTGAGGATGTGACTGGTGAAAAGAGCCAAAGCTGTAGAGGTGCTGAGATGCTTACAGAAGCCGTGTTGATGACTGCATAGCAGGTTGTGTTTAGTGAGATATTCAGATAGCTGGTGGCGAATAATCTTTTCAAGGAGTTTACTTAGGTGGGGGAGAATAGATATAGGCCGATAGTTGGGGGAGTGGGGGTTTCCAGCTTTGAAGATAGGAACCACCTTAGCAGACTTCCAGGGGAGGTGCACGGAGGAAGTGGACAGGGCAAGATTGAATATAAAGCTGAGCAGTTTAGAGATTATCGAGGAGACGCGTTTAAGAAAATCAGGGAAGCGGCCATCAGCACCTGGGCTGCCCTGATTGAGTAGACCCGAAATAGTTTAAAGGTATTCCTGGGGAGATGGTCTTAAAATAAAATGGGGGTGAGGGGTGGAAGAAGGAGGCAGAGGAGGCTGGGGGACAGTAGGTGCCAGGGTAAGAGGGCTAACTAATAGGATGGGGAGGAAAAGGGGTGGGGGAGGAAGTACATGACCCAGTGTCAGAGGGGTTACTGGAAAGGAGTTTGCTGAGGAGGGCTGACAGGTCAGTGAATTGAGAGTTAAATGCGGGGTACCCCCAGCTTCATAGCATGTCCCCTTGCTCTTGAGCACCTTTTTTTTTCTGAAAAATACTGCTCCTACACCTTATTACCCCCTCCCCGTGAGATATAAAGTCTCCACCATACCTCCCTTCCCCCTTCCAGGGTGTACATATTGAGGTCTCTTAAACCTGCACCATTTTAGTTGCCCTCCTCTGGACCGCCTCCACTCTGTCTATGTCCTTCCACAGATGCGGTCTCCAGAACTGGACACAGTACTCTAGGTGGGGTCTCACCAGTGATCTGTATAGAGGCAACACAACTAGCCCTCCCAACTGCCACGCTGCACTGCCTGGCCACCTACAGGTCATCCGATGTAACTACCCACTGGTCTCTTTCCTGCTTGTTTGTTATCAATAACACCGCACCCATTTTGTTCTCTACGCCTGGTTTTCTGTGCTCCAAGTTCATTATTTTGCACATTTTCACACTGAAACTCAGCTACCATACCCATGACCACTCAGGGTAGGCCACATCAACCGCCCCACCCTGAACTAATTCCTTTGTCACCCAGTCAAAGAAATCTATCAGATTTGTTTCACATTAACCCCCCCCCCCCGTCATCCCTGAGCCATTCACACATCTTTATAAAATCTGCCCTTTGAAGTCCAGGACCCTTGCCCTTATGTGGCTCAATTCTGCAGCCATCCTTATATTGAACCACATTGTATGGTTATCACTGGTCCCCCGGTGGCCTCCCACCGTGACGTCTACTGTTAGTGAGTATCGGTCCAGTACTGCTCCATCACGAGTGGGTTTTCCGACTAGCTGCCTGAGGAACACCTCCTGCAGAGAGTCCTGGATGCCCCTGCTTCTAGCTGAATCCACTGCTGGGAGGCTTCAATCTACATCCAGTGGGATATAGTCCCCCAGCAGCACCTCCCCCTTTTCTGCCATTTTGCCAGTGCTTCCACCAGTACCTTATCCAATTCCTCCCCTGTGCTGGAGGTCTGTAGATCACTCCAGTGAGAATAGTGGCTCACTTCCCTGTCTCCAGGGTGACCCACTGTATCTCTATCTCATGCTGTATTCCCTGTATCTGTCGCTTTTTATGCTTTCTCTCACATAAAACAGCAGAACCCCAACTTTCCTTCCCACCTGGTCCTTACTGAACAGAGTACAACCTGGTATGGCCACGTCCCAGTCATGGTTTTCAGTGCACCGTGACTCAGTAATGGCCACAATATCCAGGCTGGCCTCTGCCATGATGGCCTCTAGGTCCAAAATCTTCTTTCTTAGACTTCTAGCATTCGCACACATGGCCTCCCCGATTTTGTTACTGCCCATGTTTCCTTTTTGCTCTACCTCTTTCCTCCATCTCTTTTTAATACTCTTGCCCCTTCCCTCTTTGTCTCTACCACCCTGCTTTCTTTATGAATTTTCACCCGGGGGGGGGATTCC
This sequence comes from Neoceratodus forsteri, assembly GCA_016271365.2. Lineage (NCBI taxonomy): Eukaryota > Metazoa > Chordata > Ceratodontiformes > Ceratodontidae > Neoceratodus > Neoceratodus forsteri. The sequence continues at coordinate 491,749,356 of CM057450.1, read as the reverse complement.
TCTCCCCTCAGATTCTCCCTACTCTCTACTTCAGCCTGTTGGAGGGGCAGTTTCTGCCTCCCCGATTCCTTCCACCAACCCCCCGGCTAGTTTAAATGTTCACTGAAGTAACATGTAAACCATTCATGGAGGATTGTGGTCCCCTTCCTGGATGGTTGCAGACCATAACCCTTGTAAAGGCCCTTATCCTCCCAGGTGGGTCCCCAGTCCTCAATGTAGCCGAACCCCTCCTCTCTGCACCATTCCTTCAGCCACAAGTTGAAGTTCCTGGTGCAGAGATCCCTCTGTCCCCCCTTGTCACAGACAGGCAGCACCTCAGCGAAATCCAATGAGAATGCTACCTGTCTAAAACTCTCCCCAGCTCCCTAAAATCTCCCTGCACTATGTGAACCAACCCCATCCCTAGCCAGGACATTAATCTCCAAGTATACAGTTACATCCAGCTCTCTCTCACATCCTACTGCCCTAGCAATCCTCAAGATCAACATCCCATCCCTCCATGATGTGGCGCTGCACAGGTACCTAACCTGCCTTCCCCCTTTCCTATTCCCAAATCTATCCCCCTCACAATCGAGTCCCCCACCAGAAGTTGCTTCCCCCTCCTCTGAGGTCCTCTACCAGCCTCCCTCATTGGGGTTTACACTATGGAGGGCTCAAAACATTTGTGGGTACTTTCTTCCGGCAGTCCCACCCCACCACAGCACATAGGAATTCTGTAGTGGTTCCAGCTGAGGAAGGTGCCTCTATACCACTATACCTACCCTTCTAGATCCCACCATAGTCCAACTTGTCCTACTCTTTGGCATCCTCTGAGGTAATGGTGGCAGAGTTGGTGACCCCTGGGAGGGGGAAGTAGTCCCCCAAATCCTAGCCAACTCAGCCTAGAGTTCTAGCGACCTCCTCCCTCAAACCAGAGAGGTGTGTACAGATGTGGTGGCACCAGTCTCCAGAAGGTCTCTCTGAAAACCACCACTCCACAGCCACTGCACTGCACCACTCCCAGCATTCTCAACTTCTGTTCTCCCTGTGTTACCTGGAAATACTTTGGCACCCTTACCCCTGATAGGGTGTTTCAAGTTTTGCCCTTTTTTTTTGGTCTGTTGCTATTTGTGTTCCCCATGGCCTGTTTAAGTCTCTTTATGCTCCTTCCTTAGATAAGGTGTTACTCATATTCCAGCTTTTGGCCTACCTTTTAATTTCCACCCTTCCCAAAGAGACTGTCACATAGCAGTGAACAGATGCCTTACCTTAGTCGACTGGCAGAGTCCCTTACTTCCTTCTGCCGATGCCTAAGATGCCAGTTACCTGTTCCACTCAGTTGCTGGGACACAAATGTGCTGGACACAGTCGGCATGGAAGTGCTTTTATAGCACTTCTGTAGGAAGGCACTAAGCCTCTGTCAGCTTCACCCTCCAATTACACACCTGATTCACAGGACTTCCTGAATCTACTCAGCCCAAGAATAATCTCCTGAGCTAGTCTTCCCCACACTACCTCTTACAGTTTTAAAGGCAAGTTTCAAAGTGCCCCCAAAACTGCCTACAAATCTCTTTTTTTTCTTCCCCTTTACCCTGCTACTTTTAGTATGAAGAGAAATAGAAATAAATATACCTTTAAGATAAAGCTAGATGCTTTCACTCCTCTCTGTCAGCAAAGTCTATTCTTCCAGCACAGGACCCCAACTAACTTTTTTTTTTTTAAAGCTTTATTTTCAATTTTATATCATATATCTTGACTATATATATATATATATATATATATATATATACATATATATATATAGCATATAGTGAACAGACCATACGTACATAATACACCACTGGGGAGACAAGTCCCCTGAGATACAGGATTAACAAAGTTTGCATCCACTATATAATGTTACAACACAGGAGAGTAACATATTAATTATCTAGCATAACAAAGTCCCATATATGCTGTGTGAATGAGCCCATGAGCGACATGGCGCGCTATATGTACTAGGATTGTCCATCATTGTCCAGCCTAATTAAAGGAAACAAGTCCCACTATGGGACTTAGGGTGCCATGTGTTCTTCCTAAATATACTACTAACATCTCTAAAGAAAAACAACTTGCAGCAGTTTGTTTCATTAACTACAAATAAACATAGAACAGAGATTTAAGAATCCCCCTCCACAGTACTGTCCCAATCTCTGAAAAAAGTTATTGCTTCTGTATGAGCTTAAAGCTATTTTAAACAGCAGAAGTAAAGTACAATGTGGAGACAGTACTGAAAAAATATGTTAACCCAAAACAGCTGTCTGTGAGAACAGTAAAACAAATTATAATCACTCAGTCCTTATGAGCCTTAAAAGAAAACCCCAGGATAGTTTAAAGTCACTTAACTTCTGCCAAGAGGAAAGTATAAGTGGCCTAACCCTATGGCCTCTCGTTCAAGTGTCGTCCTCCGAATCGGCTTCTCTTCAACTCCTAGAGGTGGCACCATACGAGTGGCCCATTTACTGGCATCAACAGGGTCCGAAAACAAGAAAACCTTCCCCTGGTGAGTAATCCTTAGCCTCACTGGGAAGATCATGGTGTGCGCTATGCCAGCATCCCTCAGTGTCCGCCGCACCCCATCAAATCGCTTTCTTCGCTGACGAGTGGAGTAGCTAATGTCAGAAAAAAGATGAGTCGGGTGATCATCCTGCACAATAGGGCTCGCTCTCCGTGCGAGTCGGGGGATACGGTCACGAACTCCCACTCCAGAAGTGACTACCATCACTGCATGGGATGCCTCCAAATTCTGTGGTCGACCTTTAATGTTGATCCGATACACTTTTTGAATGTCCCACGAGACATCATCACCCTGCAGAACAAGCTTTTCCGATAGCCATTCCTAGATATACATCAACGGATGATCCCCCTCAATACCCTCCAGGAGGTCAATTATCCTGATGTTCCCTGAATGAGCTTGGTTCTCCAAGGCCTCCAAGCAGGCCCGTAGATGCCGATTCTCCTTCACCACAAGGGCACTGGTGGTAACATTAGAGTCAGTTTGTCGTCGGACATCCTGTAAGTCCTTTTTTAATCCATCTACTGCATTTTCGACTATTAGGACCCTTCCTTTGAAGTCATCCACCTTTTGATTAAGGGTGGAGACCGAAGCAATTAAATTCTGGAGTTTTAGCCCCAGAGATGCAATAGTTTCCTGTGGTCTGGTATCCTTGTTGGCCTGCTGAATAGACTGAACTCGCAAGGCCCCACCAACTCCTTTGCTCCTATCCGCTCCACTTTGCTGTTTTTCTTTCTTTGGGTTGCCCATTTTAGGTTTTTTCGAGGTTGTTCTTTTCAAAATTAGCACCAGAATTCAAGCTATTTAACTGTAAAGTGTAGTTGTTGTTTTTTTTGAGTTATCTTTTTACCTTCTCCTATGCTCCGTCTCCCACCTCTCCTTCAGGTCCTTCCTAGTATCCACACTCCCGGAGATCCTCTGCCTGAGTTCTACCCTCTCCACATATCGCGGCCAGCCCTCCGAGTCGTCCCGGAGTAACCCATTTCCGGGCGGGTCCCCCTCCTTCGAGGGGGAAGGCACCGGGGTGCCGGGAAACCACAGCGCTCTATTTTTTCCTTACAGGCTCGAGGGTGCCACTGCGGAGGAGCAGGCTCCTGGACGTTCCGGGGATGTGCAGGATACGAAGGCTGTCATCCGGTAGGAGCCGAAGTTGTTTTCCGGCTTTCGGACTGTCCCTCCTGCTCTGCTGCATGTAGTACCCCTGGTCTCCACCGGGGGTCAGTACAAGAATGAGATTACCCTCCCAACCCATCCCAGGAGAGGAGAGCAGTCATCTGGACGCTCAATCCTCTCCTTCCCCAGCCAGCCCCCGACGACCCGACTAAAGTGTAGTTTTATCGAAATACACATGTTTTGTCAGGAGCTCCCAAAAACTGCTGCTGATTAGCTTGGGCTCCACAGTGCCCCCACCGGACCCCAACTAACTTGACCTTTATATCTGCTGTCTTTTGTTAGAAAAGGTACCAAGCCTCTGTCAGCTCCACCCCTCAATTACACACCTGATTCACAGTGCTTCCTGAATCTACTCATCCCCAAGATAAATCTGGCCTAGTTCCCCCCACAATACCCATTACAGTTTTTTTTTTTTTTAAAGGCAAGTATCAATGTGGCCCAAACACTGCCTATAAATCTCTTTTTTTTTCCTCCCCACTTACCTTGTTAATATCAGTATGAAGAGAAACAGAAATAAATATCCCTTTAAGGTAAAGCTAGGTGCTTTCACTCCTGTCAGCAAAGTCTGTTCTTCCAGCTTGTAAATTGCTATGGTCTCTGTAAGTCCAGTTTCTTATAAATAACTTTTCTTTTAAAACTTTCAATGTTCCCCACTGACCATTTTAACACTTTATTAATTTTGTAAAAACATTTTCCTAAATTGGTGCAGTTTATGAGCAAATATGCCAAGTGCTTTATCATACATATGTTACATGAGGCAAATAATCTGAACAATCTATCCATTTAGGGCCATGACAATTTTCTATACAGGGAATAACCCATTTTTTTTCTTAGCACAATATACAATGTTCAAGTTATAATGTTGTGTTCGATATCTCTATTTCTCCTATTTTTCCACATGGGCATAATCTCCCATGTTATGGTATGCCCAGCCATCTCTCTACTGTAACTATTTCATTTACTTGCATACCAAGTCTTGCCATGGCATTGCAAATGCTATTTTTTTTTAAAGTGCCCAAGTACTATTCCAAGCAGCACCCAGATTTATACATAACTTGACACTTTTCTAGTCTTTCTTGCCTATTCAAGATCAGTTTGTTTCCCTTGAGCAAACATTCTTCTTCTTCTCTTCTCTTCTGACAGTCAGCTGTTTAACTTCTTTTGACTCCTGGTTAAGGGAGTGCCAGATGTAACCTAAGCCACTTCTATATAATGAATCCTTGATCTCCTGAAGTCTTATAAAAGTTGCACCACTCAGCAGCAACCCAATGCTTCATCCCAACAAGTCTGTGGGAGTCTTGTCTAACTTAACTCATTCAGGCGATTCTAACACCCAAAGGCTCAGGTGCCCTAATATTCAGGAGGCGCACATGGCACCAACATGAACAGTGTTGTGGCACTAGCCACAAAAAGCAAGTCTAACAGGGGATCATAGTAAAAGGTGCCCACAGGGCGGTGCTCAGTGGACAGCAGGACTGGCCGAAACACACTGCTGCATCCATGCAAATGAGGGAAACCCTCTTATTCACAGGGCACTGCGGTATATGCGACATATTTTGGAAATGCTAAAAAGCTGTCATAGCAGCACTATTTACAGCTCCCATAACCTTACCCTTAAAGAGACCCACCAAGCTGTATAAATATCGGTTTGCACCACATGGTGTGGTGCCTTACCTGAGCTGCACTCCATCTGGCTATATTTTGCCAAAACAATATTCCATATTAAAGAGTGGAAGGGATCGTAAATTTGTGAACAGCCAATCTCTTCCACTTTCTGACTCTGGGAGCTGACTAAAGACCCACCCCTGCGTTCAGGCACGTAATGACGTGAGCCCCAGGGAGAGCACAGGGGCGTGCTCCATTATTCTCTATGGGGCCAACTTTTAAAACATTTTTAGATATCTTAGCAGTCGTTTTGTCATTAACCATAGGCACCGGGTGTCTAAAAAGAATGTTAATGTTTCTCTGTAATTCAATTGTCCAGTCTGATCTTACAGAAATTGGCAGCTAGTGGACTATGATGCTGGTTGTGGAAATTACAAGTGCAGTGAAATCAGATGCAGTGGTTATTCAGCAGGACTTTAACCTCTCAAACAGACTGGCATCTTAAGAGGGTTAACAGCGGGACTGAGAACAAATGCCTGTTCACTTTCAAAGACGGCTTCATAGAATAGCAAATCCAAAAGGGTACAAGATTTGAAGCCACCCTTGACCTTGCTCTCAGCAGTGGGGAAGGGGTTATCTCCCACATAAAAGTCAAGGAACCGGTGGGAGGCAGTAACCACAACCAGGCCACCTTCTCCCTGGTTACAGGGAAAAAACTAATCAGACTTCAGCCACCAGGACCAGCAACTTTAGAAAGGCAGACTGTGTCATCAGGGGCATTTCTATGGTCTGAAAAGATTAGTGGCTTGAGCTCTCTGACCTCCCACCAAGTAAAATAATAAACAGATATGTTGGGGTCAGTTTTAGGAACTGGGAAAATTTTATTTGGGGCTCATGAATAAAGATTGGGTGCTCCAGCCCATAATGCCTACCCCTAGAGATGCCCCTGTTTGCCAAGGTAAAGAACCACCTGGTGTCCAAGGGTCTGGAGCAGCTACATGAGGCTAGTAATGGAGAGCACATATGGTGTTTGTTGAACAAGGTGCTCGAAGAAGCTACAGAGGTCTGCATTCCTGTAAGCAATAAGGGAAAGAAGGGCCAGAAAGTGGTCCCCCAACTACTTTGGAACAAAAGGAAGGTCTTATGAGTGCTAGAGAGAGACAGGTTGCTTCCAGACCAGAGAGGGTACAGCAGCACTGAGGGACTACAAAACTAGAATCAAGAAAGGGCTGGAAGCCAACATAGCAGCAGGAGCTGCTGACAGCACTGAAACCTTTTTCTAGGGCATAAATGAAAGGAAGAATGTGTTACGAGGGGATTGGGCCCTTGAAAACAGGGGTACATGGGAGGAAACAGAGAGAGCCGGAGCTGATGGCCGAGTTGCTTAACCAATACTTCACTTTAGTGTACTCTAAAGAGCCACTTATTGTGGTGGAGGTGGTGGGGGGCAGGTTCAACAGGAGGGCCCATAACATCAGGGGTAGTGATAATCCAGCCATTGGACACCATGCCTGCCCTTGTTGCTAACTACGTGACCAAGATCAAGCCAGGTAAGTCCCAAGGGGTTGATGAGATACACTCCTTGATCATGGTGGAGCTAAAGGAACAACTGGCAGTGCCACTCGAAATAATCTTTCAGGAGTCAGTCCAGAGAAGTGTAGTGCCAGAGGACTAGAAAGTGGCCAATAAGGACCCCATCAAAGGGGGGACGAGGTCAAAACCAGGCAACTAAAGGTTGGTCAGCCCAATTGCTGCTGGGCAAGCTTCTGGAGGCCATTATCAAGGATAGGATAATGAAGCACTTGGTTGGGACCAAGGTACTTGACCCCCTCAGCGTGGCTTAATAAACGGCAGAATTTTTATTTATTTGTTTAAATGTTTCACCAGGAAGGCATGCTGAGCAGGATTGCTTGTTTCCAGATGTGTCCTGGAGGAGGGGGAAGGGGGTAACTTGGTAACATTTCACATAGAGAGCAAGAACTTACAGTATTTAGAATCAGCAGCTGTCTCAATACGGGACAGCAACATAATAGTGATAGCCATCAGATACTAGTAACATACAGAGGGTAGGCAGTCAAAATTACAATTAGTAGCAACGATAACAATGAGATACAGCATTCCTGGTTTTAATGGAGAAAAAAATGTAGAAACAGTAGGGTTGTGAGATGCAGAAAAAAGTAGAGGCTCAGAGCTGGGGACGTGAAAGACATATAGGAATTAGGAGCAGGCACAGACTGGGAAGGTGTGATCTTTAAGTAGAGAGGAAAGTGATGTGGGGGAGGGTGCGTTTTGGATAATGAGGGGAGGGCGTTCTACAGTTTAGGGCAGTGATATGAGAAGGCAGACTGACCAGCTGAGATGGACCTATGGGGGATAGCCAGGAATCTGTCACTGGTGGTACGGAGAGAATAGGGGGGAAGGGAAGGGGTAGCTAGTGCAAAGGTAAGGTAGGAGGGTAAGGACCTGAACCAGTATTTGGCCACAAAGCTAGCAGAGTGGATGAGGCATCTGTATTCAAGGGAGGGAAGGGAGAGGGCTTTACAGAGATCACAGTGATGGGTCAGAGGGGGGCAGGATACAGTGAAATGACAGAAGGAGTGAAAGAGGGTGTCCAGTCTCGCATGGGTGAACTTGAGAGTGGCACTATGGACTATATCAGCATAGTCGAAAGTGGGGAGGATAATTTTCTGTACAATTGTGCAGCGGGCTAGTAGTGGAATGCAATCACGGTTTCTGTATAATGCACCAAGTTTGGGGTGCAGTGTCTTATGGACTGCATTCATGTGTACAGAAAAGTCCAGGTGCTGGTCTAGGTAGACCCTAAGATACCTGAAGGAAGTGTCACTCTCTAAGGGTGTACCATCCAGTGTGTGGAAAACAGTGGGGGTGAGGGATCTATTGCGTCTCTGCCTAGTGCCAAAGGTCATGGAGACAGTCTTTTTGGCATTTAGGAACAGCTGATTGGATTGGAACCAATGCTGAACCTTTTAGAAATCCCGCCACAGTCTAGCTGCGACTTCCAATTGGGAAGCACCAGAGGTGTAAAGGACAGTGTCATCTGCATACATGTGTACCTGGGTTGATGAGCAGACAGCCGGTAGGACATTTAAAAAGATAGAAAATGGGATTGGGCAGAGAACTGAACCCTGTGGGACTCCAGTGTTGATTGTGGTGGTGGTGGTGGTGGGGGGGGAATGCCAATCTTGACTGATTGCAACCGACCTTCTAGGAAGGAGTGGAACCAGGCAGTGGCTGAGGTGGATAGACCAGAGGCTGTTAGTTTGTGGATGAGGAGGGAGTGTGATACTGCATCGAAAGCCTTAGCCAGGTTGACAAATATCGCAGATGTGACTGCCCTTGATCCATATCTGTGAGTATGGAGTCAGTAAGACGATGGAGAGATGTGGTGGCAGAGTGGGACTTATGGAAGCCAGACTGGAAAGGGGTGAAGAAGGAAGAGGAGTCAAGATAGGGGGTGAATTGGAAAAGAGCAATATGCTCCTGTAGTTTGTCTAGGATAGGGAGTAGGGAGACTGGCCAATAGGTACCAAGGTTGGTGGGGTCACCATCTTTTGGGAGTGGGACAACAGTTAACAATTTCCAGATTGAAGGGACAGAAGCAAGAGAGAATGATAGGTTTAGGAGTGCAGCCATGCAGCCAGGGGGTGGAGATAGAGGGGGCGGCTAGATAAAGGAGTTTGGAATCGAGTAGATCAGGGCTCTTTCCTTTGCAAGGGTTTAGGGCTAAGAGGGGCCTTAAGGGCTTCATCTGGGGAGATGGGTGAGAAGGAGAGGGGGGGGGCTAAAGAGGTGTGAGAGCTGGTGAACAGGTGGGATGTGAGTCGGAGTGGAGGGGTGGGGAGTGGCAAGGAGGGATGAGGTGCAGGAGGTGGAAAGATGTTGAAAGATGCTGCTGCAGAGGGTGGGTCACTTAGGGTGGAGGTACCTTCCTTGAGGAGTGGCGTGGGGGGTTGAGTAGTGGGTGAGAAGAGGGATTGGACAACTTTCCAAAATGAGGATGGGTGGCTTGTGGTGGCATTAAAGGAGATGGAGAAGTATTCAGCTTTGGCATAGGTAGTAGCTCTGGTGCATGCATTTCTGAGGTGCCAATACCTGGGTAACTCTGTGTAGGAACTGGAAGCCTTGTAAGCCATATAGATTATGCCAAACCAAATAACAAGTAATGGTTTTGCACCGGGAGGGTGGTGCTCTGGCAAAAAACTAATAATGCAGACAATAAAAGATGGGCACTTACCACCTTGTATTACACAGACGCCAGAGAATTAGAGTTAAATCATTTCATTATTTGAAACAGAGTATGCCTGATGCATTTCGGATTATGTGTTGGATATCAAAGGCCTTTGATAAAGGATCCAACACATGATCTGGAAACGCTGCATGTACTCCATTTTTTTTTTTTTTTTTTTTACATTACTATTTCTTCGCCCTTGCCTGAGGAACTCTCTCCAGCAACTGCCAACCTGCTCTCTACCTCCCGCTGTGGCAACGTAACTACTCCCTCACTCTCCACTGGGAAGGGCTGCCCTATCCTCCCAGGGCACTCTATGTAGAGTATAGCGCGCCTGTCAGAGTGGAGGGCCAGGGACAGTGAGGAGCCCAGCACTGGGAATGTGAAGCTGGCAGCAGTGCCTTCGCCTATCCTCTTGGGGGGGGCAGTTTTTCTCTGTTCCCCCCGATGCTCGGTCATGCAATGGCATCAATGGCACTAGTGCTGATGCCCGGCGCAGCACCACCCCTTGCAATGCTTGGCAACACAAACTTGGCTCCCCCTGATCTCCACCAGAGGTCGCACTTGTGCAATGCATACCCTAGAGCCCTCCTTGGGGAGAGAGAGCAGTCCTCCGGATGCTCAATCTCTTCCCTCCCCTGCCGACCCCCAATGACCCGAGCTTGCTCCCGAACCCGGGCCGCCAGCGTAGCGCAAGGTGTGGCGTCCAGCGCCTCAGCCTTCAGCGCCACCAGGCAGGCATACTCGGTTTCAAACAATAAAATGATTTAACTCTAATTCTCTGGCATCCGTGTAATATGAGGTGGTGAGTGCTCGGCTTCTGTTGTCTACATTATGCCAAACCAACTTGATCACCTTCTTTGAGGGGATGAGCAGGAAGTTAGACAGCGGCAGGGCTGTGGATGTTCTCTATCTGGACTATGCATGTATGTAAGCATTCATTTCGAAAGTTTCACCAGGAAAGACATACTGGGCTGGTAGCAGGAGCTCATTTCCAGATGCAACTTTGAGAGAGGGGGAAGGGGAAGAGTACAGCAGTGCAACTACAAAAATACAATAACGAGAGATAAAATACAACAATGTGTAAGTACCACAAAATGAGCAATGACACAGGCAATGCTTTGGTGTAGAAAATATACAACAACGTGCAGAACAACAATATGCAGTGTGCAACAATGCAATGCCTATTACAGGGTGGGGGGAGGGGACTGGATGAAAATTTGGGAAGGGTGACGGGGGACTGCACTATTATCAATGTAGAGTGAAGGGGGAGCAGGAGTTGGAGAGCGGCAGACAAAAACTCAAGGCCCAGCGTCAGGATCAACAGCAGAAGGGAGTACTGAAATCGCGGAGACATTTCAGAGCGTGAAGGGAAGGAGCACAGAGGTTGGAAAGGGGACAGAGGCCCCACAGTTTAGGGAAGTGGAAGAAGAAGGCAGATTGACCAACAGAGGATTTCACTGGAGAGAGTACGACAGAGAGAGCCAGAGTTACGAAGGGAGTAAGAGGTAGTGGTGGTGGTGGGGGGGGAGTGAGGAGGGAAGGAGGCAATGTAAGAGGGAAGGGAGCCAAGTCAGAATTTGAAGATAAAGGAGACACTGGGGCAAGGCACCTGCATCAAGGTGGGGGAGACAGAGGTACAATGAACAGTGGTGAGTGCAAGGGGGACTGCCCGGGGCAAATCGATAGAAGGAGTGACATTTTTGAAAGTTTTTCATTATGTTTTTGAATAGATGTTTTTTGCACTTTAGCACATTCACTGTTATCTGGCACAGAGCAGGTCTCTGACTGCTTAACTTACGCTCACGCATGCAAATACATCAACTGCCTATTTATGAGGCTTGGGTGAGAGAACCAATCAGCTCTGAGGAAGTCGTTTTGCCAAACTGTCAGCTTTCAGTTTCTGCATGGCATGTGCATGCAAGCTGTCTGTCTGCCTGCCGCCTGGTCAAAACAGCCACTGTGGTTACACAAACGGGGATGTTGGCATGTTATTTTCTCTGTTGAGTTTTGCCATTTAGTCCTGTCGCTGCTGTTGCTGGAGTTAAGTCGGGATGGGGAAGGAGAAGATAGGAAAGTTGTTTCCAGGGAGGAGGAGTTGCCCCCTTCATATGTGTGTTGGTAAAGCAGGCACATATATCAGATTTTAAAAATATTATTTATTTATTTAAAAGTGTTACTAGGAGGCCTGAGTTTCAGAAAACAAAACAAAACATATTGGGCCTGATTCCAGAATGGGGTACGCATGGTGCAAGTAGCACTTTGTGCCATGCATTACACCGACCAGTATTCCAGAAAGCAGCCTGCGACATGGCGCAGGCTGCCTATGCAAAGGTTGGCTACGCCACCGGCTATGCCAGAAACCCCCTGCAACATGGCGCAAGGGGGTTTAATCCAGCCATTATGCCCTATTCCAGGAGGGAGGCCGATGGAATAGCAAATATGCCGTTCCAAGTTGGCCCCAGAAAACAGTGGTCTAAGTACAGTTAGACCAGCTATTAGCTGGTCTAACTGTACCCTACATCCGCCATGGGTGCACCTCTGTGCCTAGTGCCCCAACTGCCACCCCCCCACGGTACAACTGAAGGCCCCACCCATCCCTCAATATCAGGGTAGCCCTCTGCAGGCTGCTGCCACCCCCAGGCCTCGCAGGGCACAGCATGCCCACCACCAAACCCCGCCCCTGACACCATGCCAATGCCCCACAGGGCTATTCAGGCACCCCGCCCCGATGGCAGCCACCTGGATTCCTGACTGTACCTGATATCCCTGGTAGTCTAGTGGCCCCCCACCTGGCAGTGCCAGTCCACACCCACCTCCACACCCGGTCATGGTCAGTGGCTGGCACAACCCTCCTCTCACCTCCATGGCCAGCTGCTGACTGAGTGTCCCTGGGTGCGTACCACTGTATACAGTATGTGCTCACTGAATGGTCTGTCATTCCTTGAGTGCGTACTGTATACAGTAGTATGCACTCAGGGCAGCTCAGTTCGCAGCTGACTGTGAGGGAGAGGAGGGCTTGGCGGGCTGCCGATAAGGACCGGCATGGGGAGGGGTGGGGTGGACTGATACGGGGGGGCAGGGGAGTGTGGAAGAACAGAGGGAAATGAGAATACAATACAACACAGTAGTGTATTGTGAGGGTTTGTTCTGCATGGATTTCCATGTCAGCTGAAACCTTGTACCACAGTTCAGAGGTCATGGAATGCAGTTGTACCCTCCTGTAGTACAACACAGTTCCATCTGATCAGAAATCCTCAAAGCAGCTGGTGTTTTTCAGAGCGCTGCCACATGCACAGCAATCAGTTCAAGTTCTGAACTGAAATTTCTGGTGTGTTCGCTGCTACCACAGAGCACTGTGAAAACACTTGTTTTTCAAAACAAAACAAAAAAATTGATTAAAAAATTACACACTATAAACATACTAGTTGGGCAATCACATGCCCAACCAGCCTGAGCTGCCACCTCCGGCTTCCGATTACATGAGACCTCTCAAGCTTCCTCTCGAGGTCCAATGTCATCAGAGACACTTTGCGGCAGCACAGGCTGGTTGTGCATGGTTGCCCATCCACTATTCTCTATTTTCATAACATTACAAACACGTGTAGGTTTTAAACAATGAGCTGTTATTCCTTTACAATTACAATAGCACCCTGGAGTTCTCTTAGTCAGGTGTTTGTTAATTTCTATTCAAAACTGGTTTCTTTCCAGCTATTATTTTTATAAGAGAAATGTAATCTCTAAACAAAGCCATGTGTATCTTAGAAATTATAAAACATAATCGAGAAAGGCAGCCTTCTGATTGAATTTGGACACGGTGCACATATGGGTTGTACATGCCCTATCATTTCCTGATGTATGATCGAGCGCACAGGAACTGACAATTTTCTTTTTTCTTTTAAAACTGAAAAATTCTGCTGAAATGCCTTACAGTGTTTCATAAAAGCCATAAGGGAACCCCGGGGTGGGTTACCGAACATGACCCCACCCCACCCCCGCTGGCTTGCCTCATCGCTTAAAAAAGACTCTGCTTGGAGCAAACAATTTGCAAATCACAGCTGATGCCATCTAATGGGGGGGTGTTAATAAATGGTTGCTGCCAGTGTAAACCTTGGTGCCTCCCTGGCCCATCAGGCCTCTCCAAAAGGCTTCTAGACAATATTTGCTCTGGATCACTGGCAGTGTGCTGTGGAATGTAAATCAGCCAGAGAGCTCATGGCAGCGAGCACAGCATGTGCAGCCTGTCTGCTTGTCCTGCTCCATCTGCTCTGTATAAATCTGCTGCAGAGACGAAGGCTTTTCATTTTTAAGACTCACTGTGGATCAATAATGTACACAGGGCAGGTTTCTGGAATGCTAAATACCTTTTTTCCTACACGTCAGTAAACTGACAAATAAAAAAGTCTCAGCTGATGTGCATTTCGATTGTCTTGTGAGAGTTTCTTTCATGTGAATGCATGCATGGCTTGTTTGGCAGTAAGCCTTTACCGTTCTGTGGGCCCTGGATCCCAGCATGTCCTTGTTTCACCAACAGCATATTGTACTCTCTCCCTAGAAGAAGTACAGAGAAGGCAGCTTCTTGTCACTGCAAACACTTCCCACACTAGGCACAGAGGCTACTGATATGATCAGTGATGCCTGTGCTTGTCAAGGACTACTTTGTGTAATGACTAAGCCACACGGGAGTGGGGGCGGATGGTTTATTAGTTCCTGCAGCAACGTGCCACTACAGCTGATGGAGTCGGCTGCAGCCATCCTTTCAGATCCGTGATCCAGAGCACCAGCCGCTGGATGACTTTTAAACCCACTTAGTTATGACATACATCTCAGACCTGATGGTAGGTTGGAAGGTTATGTTACAACGTAGTGGCCTTATGGAGAACACGGACAGTGCAAAGTGGCTACAAAGCAATAAATCTGACAAAATTACCCATAGTTTTTATAAACAGCATGAACTGATAATCTGAATAAACAACATTTAGAATAACAACTGGCTAGGGAATGCTTGTTCAAATAAATGGTGCCCTCATTTTTGTTTTTTTTAAAGCAGATGGAAAAAGCGCAGTCATGGGATGCTGAACAATGTGGTTACCATAAATACAGGGTAATACAGAAAGTGTGCTTCCTCAGGAATGATGTATACAGAAAAAAGGGAAAGTAGAGATAGTAATCCTTTCTTTTAAGGCTGCTTCACATAGCCAGAAGCTTTCTTTTTTTAAGACTGCATCACACAGCCAAAGGCAGACTTTTTTTTGTTGGTAATAGGAGAGGTGGCACAACTGGGAAGGGTGAATTAGCTAATGTGTTCAGCCCACAGGGATGGCCATGCAGTGGCATGCTGACCACAGAACAGCAGTAATACAATGCTTTAGACTGCATATGGACCTATATGAGCACTGCATATCTGCTGCTCACGTAAGTGACGGAGACAGCCGAGTCACAGCAATGGAGATGGCACTGAAATGTACGTCAAAGGTGATAAGGTTAAAGAGGAGCTGTGGAGAGAGAGGGAGAATTCAGTGTTGTGCTCACACTGCATAATTGCCATCGCTGTTAAGTCACTTCACACTACTGCGGTGTGTGTGTGTGTGTGTGTGTGTGTGAAGATGGGGATATGGTGCAAACAGGGAGAGATGGAGGAAGTGGGTCAGGGTTGTGCCCACATTACATAACAGCCACTGCTGTGAGTGACCAAGGAAACAACCCACAACAGCTGGAGTCATGCTGCTTTGTTGAGACAGTTTATGTGGACCATCGGAGGTATGTGTGTGTTAACTGCTGCTGGTGTGATTGAGTGAGGAAGTCACATCACAGGAACAGAGATGAGATAGATAGATAGAGAAGGAGACGGGTTAAAACAGTAGAACCAGGGAGAAATGGAGAGAGCAGGTCTGTGCTGCTCCACGGATCCAAAAGGTGAGGGCGTTACGCAGGTGGAGCAGGGGTGAGACACTGCATCCACATTGCATAACCGCTGAAGCCCCACACAAAAACACTGCCACTGGAGTATTTATCCCTCCATTCCAGTCTCGGATTCTAGTCCACAGGGACCAGATGAAAGATGTGCAGATGCTTTTTGCTGCTCCATCACTCTGAACTGCTGGCATGTCGTGGTGAGAGGTTTTGTGATAGCAGGGAGCAAAGGTAGGAGTCCTTAACTTTGGGTGGAGGGGGGTTCTACAACTGTTGAACTGAATGTGTAATGGACCCTGAATACGACCGATGGGGCCCACGAATGTGTGTGTGTGGAAGGAAGCATAGTGTGCATGTGTGTGAGGGGGCAGAGTGTTATGTGGGGTGGAGCATGACTGTATGTGCTGAGGTGCCTCACTGTGTTCCATAAGGTGACAAGACCTGATTCAACACTAATAAGCAAGGAAGGAAGGGTGTGTGTGTTTGTGTTTATAAAGGGGTATGCAAGCATCTGTCTGTATATCTCTTATGGGAGGGCATCAGTGTGTGTGTGTGATTGTGTATGTGTAGTAGGATGTGCAGGCATCTGTGTTTCGAGATAAGCAGGCACCTGTGTGGTGTGCATACATCTGTGTATGTAGTACAGCGTACACACATCTGTGCCTGGGCAGTGGAGTGGTGGGTATCAGTGTGTGTGTGTGTGTGTGTGTGTGTGTGTGTGTGGAGTTAGAAACAGTTGATTTTGTATTAGCCTGACGGAAGTTTTTTTCTCTATTGTTGTGATGTCAGTATCGGATTATGATGTCACAATAACAAGTCAATTACAATCCAAGCCACACTTTAATTCTATATCCCTCATCTAAGTAATACAGTAATAGCCATTCCTGATCCGGCTAGAGCATTTTTATAAAAAGTCCTTCCTAAGGAACCCCTCATGACAAATATGGATTCGGACTGAATTTCCTGTTTCTGTTTTTTTGTTTACCTGTTCAGTGACGGGACTGACTGCATTTCCAGTGGAAATGAAAGCAGCTAGCTTATCCATGGTGCCCAAGGAATAGTTTCCTGGCTGTTACAAGGGCTGTGCAACTCGAGACAGAGAGTGGAAGCATGCAGAACACAAAGCCACTCAGTCGTGATTCTAGTCAAGCAAGCAAGGCTAACAGGAACTAGTTTTCTCCTGGGTGACATTTTAGTTTGGTTGAGTGAGGGAAACGAGTGCTGGCCACTTATAATCTATAAAGAAAAAAAGAGGGACTCTGCGTTAACATTTGGGCTGCACGTAGAACGAAAGGGTTCAATGAAATGCACCTGGAAATGAAAGAGCTTTCATGGCACGCCATGCACCTAAAACAGCAAGAAGTGGGAAACATAAGTCATCTGTTTCAAAACAAGTCCCCAGCCATCCTGGCAAACAGGGCTATGGACTGCATACTCAACACACAAAGAAAATGCCACTGTTGCAAAGTGCCACACCACACTAAGGTGGGATATGTCTCATTCAACAACATGCCTGATAAATGCCATTGTATAGTCTTACCATTGCAGTGTGCAACACTCGCAAGATTTGCTAGACCAAAACTGGGGTGCGATGGGAAGGGCACTGCCTGAAAATGCTTCTCCTAGCAAAAGGTATTTATCCATTCATTTAAAGTTTGCATCCAGCAAGATAGCCCTTATGAAATGCAATACCTAATTTTCATGGGAGTCCCTGGGAACACTGAGGCCCTGTCCACACTCACCTGTGAGTACCGTTACCTCGGGTCACAGTCGTTATGGAACATGCTAAAAAGAGTTTGCGTCCTCACTTGTAACGGTACCCAATGCGTTTTTGCTGCCAATCTCAAGACCTGTTGGAAGGTAGTCTCGAGATCGGTAGCAGAAACGGTTAGCTGCTAAACCTGTGCCCAAAACTTTAAGCTCACCAGTGCGGATGGGAGACTGCTGCTACAGTAATGGCTGGTCCTCCATGGCCCCACGAAGCATCCCATAAGGGAGAACGGTAAATGCACATATGCGTTAAGAGCGCATCGTGTGAGGCCAGATGGAAGAAAAAAATTAATGATAGGAAAAATGCAACATGAAGACAGTTTAAAAAAGTTTAATTAAATGGAGACTGACTGACTATGGGCAAAGAGCATCCCTGGAGCCCCATGCTCGTTTCTGTTTACTGTGCCCATGGAAACATGTAGCAGCATGCAGGGATACACTGTCCGGTGACACACTGCATTCTGGGATTGTGTGCATCACTTCACTGAATTCGGATAATGGCGGCCTTCACAAAACATGCTGGAGCGATGGAATGTGGACATGAGATGAGCAGGAGCACACCTGGTCGAAACACGGTTTCTGGATTATGTGGACTGGCTGTAATGGTAAGCGCTAAACCGGTACCAAAACCGTTATTACGCTCCCGCAATCGTGAGTGTGGACAGGGCCTGCATTGCAGAACAAGCATTTTCATCAGTTACAACACTATCGGTAGTGGCAGGCTATGCACAAAAAGATCTATGTAAATTCCAAGTAGGGTTAACCACCTGTCCCTATTTTTGCAGGACAGTCCTGATTTGGGCAGCTGTGTCCTGCAGAAAAACATGAAAAATACTAAATGTCCTGACATTATAGTAGAAAAAATATTTTCTGATTTTCCTCTAAATGTTGCAAAAGACTATAATACCTTAATTAAAATACCTTAAAATAATAGAAACACAAGAAACAACTAAAAAACTACAACACTTAGTCTTAATTCTGATTATTTAGAGAAAACATGTCTGTTGCATTGGTCGAGATGACATATTGTCCTGCAAAAAATCCTGTTTCAGTAAGAAATGTCCCACTTTGGGCTCCTTAAAAGGTGGTAACCCTAGTTCCAAGCACAGTTCTAAAAACAGAATCTGAAATCTTCCTCAGTTATAGAGAGAAAAGACAATGTTCCATGGAATCTGAAATCACACAAACACAAGGATGCAATTAGCTAGTAATGAACTTAAAATATAGGCATCCAGCCACTACATGACAGAATATCTGTATTGCTAAGTTAGTGATGCCTGCATGTGTGGTGCTGGTGGTGGGTGCTTTTATAATTTATTTACCCAGGGTAGCCCAGGTTAAACACAGCAACTCATTTACAGTGGAGTCCTGCTTCTAACCAGTTTACAGCTGGGAGGATGTAAGCATAGGGAGGTAATACGACATGCTCAAAGTTATTGGGTGAGGGCTTGATCCATAAATGGCCCCATCCCCTTCTGCTCTGAGGAAGGGGTGTACTAGGGAGTAAGTGTTGGACACATGTTGCATCCTAAGAACAACCTCTGTGATACAGAGTTCCAGTGAGGGAAGGAGAATGCTGTACAGCACTAGGGGCTGCATTAGCCAATACACCCACCCTCCAGCTACAGTAAGGTCCATGTGGCCCAACTGGCCACCCCACCAACAGCTCCTATCCCTGAGGGCATCCTCGGTGGTCTGGAGGCAGTATCAACACCAGAAGGAGCTATTTTAAAAATGTAGCACATTGCAGTGGGGATAGGAGAGTCCTTAGAGGACTGCCGTATCCCATCATTCCCTGCACCTAGGTCAGGCACATGTCCACTGGCACCCCAGCATAGGCATCCAGCTAGATACCCATAGTCCAGCCAGGTCCATTCCTCTATCACCAGTGAAGCACCGCAGGCAAGGGTTATAGATACTGTCTAATGTGAACAGGTACTAGGGTGCACACAACCATGGTCAGGATACACTTGATTTGATCGCATCCCAGCCCTCTACGCAGATCAGTCCCCGAGTCAATTGTTGCACTGGAATTTGAACCTGTGATCTCCCATTTCACAGTGGTGTATCCTAAGCACTAGCACACAACTGACATCTTCATAGATTAATCCAGTAAAACAGCAGCATTTCTGTGTTCAGAGGAGTTAAACTCTCCCGAGGCCTTTTGACAGCTCTTCTTCTTTTCAACTTATAACTTGGCAGGTGGAGACCCAGGAATGTTTTATGCGCTTGTGTGTGATGAGGTTGGGACATTTGTAACATTAAAAGAGCAGAAAAGCCAGCATCGAACATAAACCACCCAAGTCTATGATACTTTCACAATCACCGCTTCAAGCAAATAAATTGTGTTCTTCACTATCTGCCGAGCAGCGCGCTGGTCGGTATTCTGCTGATGAGCACCATGCAGTGACAAATGACGTGGCAAACAGCTCAAGGCCACCACTAGGTTTCGTGAGCTGGTTATTTTCTGGTTATAAACACAGAAGAGGTATATATTCCCCAGTTCGAACTGGTGGCCAACAGACCAGCTGCTACTATTTTCTTGCTCCCTCCAACTGCAAACTGTGATTGAATGAATAAAAAAAAAAAAAAATGGTAAGCCAGAAAGGCCTGAAGCAGGATTGCCTGTCACTATCACATGTCCCCATCTTGTCTGTCCTAGTTCTATCCATCTGTCGTCCACATTCCCCAGCCACCTGGTAACTCACTGCTGCACACCCTAGGCTAAGCACACAAAGGCTGGCATTAGCCTCCACTCATTCACGCCACGCTTCGCCTATTGTGCTGCTGAAACGGTCTGACACCACTGATGAATTACATGTTTGATGTTGTCTCTCCGCGATTACCTTGAGGGGGAAAAAGAAAGAAAGGGCCAAAACATTACTCTACTGGTACATCCTCAGCATGGCCCTTTAGTGCTGTTTGATAACAACTGGATCACAAGAGTACAATCATGCATTCAGAGTTATTTTGTTGCAAATCAGGAGATACTGAGAGAAAGCTTACCTACCAGTGAGTGTTTAACCTTCCTGCTTAGTCTCAAAGCAGCTGGGAAATAATTATGCAAATCCTTAGGTAGGTATCAAACAACCACCCACCACCAAAACAGCATGATACATACTGGTCAGCAGGAAGGCAGCTGGAAGTTTCACAGTTGACTTCATTTCTATTTATGCAAAGGAAACAGCAGTTGAAAAAACTGTAAGTTACCATCGGCTTCAGCTGTGCCTTCCTTCCAGTAAGGGAGATGGCTGCCACCACAGTCCCTCTGACTGCTGACTTCTTTCAAAGGACAGCACTCAAAAATTACTCTCATCCTTTGATTTCCCTCCAAGATCCACCATTATTCCACCACACTGTTATTGGGTTTAGACAATGCAGTAATTCTTAGAAATATTTCCAAGATTCCTCTAACTGGTTGGCATGAAATGTGTACAACAGAATTTCTCACACACAATTCACCAGTATGCTTTTTAGGACTGGAACACATTGCAGGAAAACCACCTAAAATGTATTGGCCGTTGTATTATTTTTCCAGGAAACTAGACTTTTATCTGCTATGCAAACAGCTGTACAGACTACTCTAACTGGTAAGAGATGAGATACCAAGGGATTATGTACACCCTTGTTGTATAAGATTGTATTTTGTTGTTGTAATCCAACTTTTTTCTATGTAAATTTTTCTGCTGCCTCATGCCGAGGTCTCTCTAGAAAATGGACTGTCCCCCATCCCCTGGTGACTTTAACCTGGCAACAGATAAATGAACTGTAACAAAAAAAGGAGTTGTCAAAGGTCTGAGCTGCCTGAGGTTCTCTTGGCGCTTTGCAGTACCTGGCAGACAGCAGTGGGTGGAGTAGGTTTCCCTGTTCAGATTACAAACTGATTTTTGGATTCATCACAAGCCAAACTAAACAGGGCTATAAAATCATCTCTGAGGTGGGATTGAGGTTTATTGGTCACTTTTGGTCTTGCATTTATATTCGTCCTACAACAGAAGTTCCACCATAGAATACGTCTGCATTCTGAAGTGTAAAACTGCAACAGGAGACCCACCCGATACTCCATCATGAACATTTTTGTGATGTGGCAGATCAACTGTCCACTTGAATGTATTGACTTTTTCCCCCATAAACACAATTTGTTCAGCCGGTACAATTTCCAAGACACTGCTTTTGTAAATATCGGGGGTGGGTCTAAATGAAGTCATCTTTAACGCCGGCTAAATTTAGAATTTGTGTGGGCAGTGTTAGCAAGACAGTTTAAAAATGTCATTCTAGTTCTTATGCTTTGATGGTCTCAGACAGATCTATGCTTTCATAAAACTCCCCCAGTAAGAGGATAGGAGTTTACTGATGTAGATTAGGAAAAAGCTAGCCCCTTCCCCCCCCCAAAGAAAAACACCAGTCTGGTGCTACAAACAGGGTCAGATGTCAGAAAGTAGAGCTTCTTCTAACTTCGGGACAGGTGGCTCAGCAAAGACTAATCCCAGCATTCCTGCTGAAAATATTTCAATAAAGGGCAGAGTGAGAACACCAGCTGGGAACTCACCCCACCATGACCTCACAATCTAGAGGCACCTGTGCTAGCCACCACAACATGCAGCTTTTCAACATCACACAGCTTTCTCTGACTTCCCAGTGTCTTTATTTGTCGACTTTGCCACTGGAATAAACCTCTGTGGTCTGAAACCTCTAAAGCAACATCACTTCCCGGTAAGACCACTGAAAGATCATTGTTCTCCACCTTTGCATCTGGCTCTGGTTAGTAGTCTGTTATTTTTTTAGAATGAAAATTTCAGTATTCAGTGACCAAGTCTGCTGCCAGTCCCTCTTTCACCATGCCACTATAACTACGCATGGTTTTAGCTCAGATTTCGGCATGGCACCTTCATCAGACGGCTCCGTGAAAGAGGTACTAGCTGTACATTTTGTCAGTGTTACTCTCTGTGCATTTTCTAGTAAAAGAATGGCATCTGTGATTCGACTTTGGATGCATGTGCGACACTGAGCCACCACCGCTCTGACACGGCAAAACTAAAGGAACTCAACAGGGACATCCCCTCATTGTTAGAGCATGCTGGAACAAGTGAGATGGTATAACATGGGCCTTGGACCCAAACTCCTTACAACTGATATGCTATGCAATACTTCCTTAATGGTGCTCTCCTTAACTCTGCATCTCAAAACAGATGTTGTATATGAAACAGAGGGCTGATTGTGGACACAAACTGTAATATGGTATACAAATGAAGAGTATTAAGGATACTGATCCTTAACCATGACTATGAGAAAGTGCATTATAAATCACTTAAGTTACTTCGGCCAATTAGCCAACATGTTGATATAAACTATACCGACCAGCGATGAATTAATAATAACAACGAAGCAGAGGAACAGCAGATTCAACAAGATATTCAGATGGAACTACTGGTTGATAGAATAACTACAGCTAGATGAGTAATTCTATGGTGTCAGAACAAGTACACCACAAAGTCCTTGTTGCCACCGTCCTCTAATTGGATTAATCACTCTGCTCTCCAGGAATATACACCCAAACCCTGGACCTATGCCAACGAGCCCTACCATACCCCACTCTGGAGCCGGTCTCCGAGTTGCATCACTGAAGATATGCAACCTTCTAAAGAAATATGCTGCACTCCTGTGCTGGGTTGTACAACACCAACCCGATATTATTGTGTTAGTAGAGACCTGGCTCTCCAAAAACAACCCCTGACTCCGTTATTTCCCTCCCTGAATACACCCTGATCAGGGAAGACTGAGTTGGTAAACACAGTGGTGGGTGTGCAATCTACATGCGGGACACCCTTATAAGCCATGCGCTCCCTGCCCCCAAGCTTGACTATGGCACCCAAGCCCTCACTCTAAAAATTACCCCTGACCCAGCCAGGGGCCCGCTCTTCCTCACAGTCTCCTACATACCCCCGAGGAACCAGAACCCAGTGGTCCGGCTCTCATCGACTACCTCACCTCACTACCACTCAAAGCTGAGCAACTCATCCTAGGTGACCTTAACGTCAATTGGCTTGGTACCACTGCCTCCCATACCAGGGACTCCTTCGTTGCCCTGGACATGTCCCAGTTAGTCACCCAGCCCACTAGATTCAACCGGACAAGTGGCTCCAGCACCCTCCTGGACGTAATACTATCGAACCACCCTCATAAAATCTGGGATATCAACGTCCTCCCCGACTCACTTAGTGATCACTCACCTGTCCTATGTCTCTGGTCATCCTCCATACCGAAACCTGTGTCCCAGGCCACCTTGCGCCAGCGCCTATGCCCTGGGGGTCTCAGAAAGCTAAAATTGTATCTAGCACAGCTGGACTGGTCCACCATCCATCACGCCGCTGATATTGACTCTGCCCTAGACCTCTCCACCAATGCCATCAACAAGGCCTGTGACCTTTTGGCCCCCCGCACCAGAATCCATACTAAAAAAACAAAATGTCACATGGATCTCACCATCCCTTATCCAAAAACTTAAGCATAGGGATATTCTCTGGCACACTGCTATCGAATCAGGGAAATTGGCTGATAGACAAGCCTACAACACGGCGCGTAATCAGTGCACCTGGGCCATTAGACAGGCCAAGGCAGAGCACTATCAGACCACCCTTGCATCCACCTGAGGTTCTGCGTGGACTTTCTGGGACAGCATGAAAGAGATGAATGGGAAGACCCGCTCCCCCCTACCATCCCAGCTCTCCATCGATGGCACCGTCACTACAGACCCAACTCGCATAGCTGATTGCCTCAATACTACCTTCTCTGACCTAAGCTCTGTCCTCCCAAACAAATTTTTTGACCCAATCCCCGCCTCTATCGCCCCTGCCTTGGATCGCCCTTCTTTCTACCTGCATACTATATCCCCCCACGTAGCCATGCCACACCTGCTAAAAGCCCTTGGTAGCAACAACCCCTGCTGTGAACCCCTAGACTCCAGGATCCTCCGCCTGGTCTTGGATGTCGTCCTAGTCCCCCTTACAGACCCACTAAACCGGTCTATATGCCTCGGTCAGTTTTCCAGTGCTTGGAAATCAGCTGAAATCAACCCTATACATAAGAGTCGAGATCGGTCCGCACCTAACAAATACTGGCCGATCTCTATCCTCCCCCTGCTCTCTAAGCTCTAGAAAAAATAGTGTCTATTCAACTCTAAGTACCTGGCCAAATATGACATAATGTGCCCAGAACAACATGGTTTCCGCCCAGGACACAGTACCACTACTGCTCTCCTGGAGTTCTCTCAATATCTGCACTATGCTCTTGACTCCGGCAACCTTGCCAGCACAGTGTTCATAGACTTCTCCAAGGCTTTTGACACCTGTTTGTCACCCCCTCCTGCTCGACTCCCTCCACCAACTCGGCTTTTCCACTGGTCCCATTGCCTGGTTCTCTAGCTACCTCTCTGCTAGATCCCAGCATGTGAAGATAAACGGCTCCCTGTCCAATACCCGGCCCATTCGTTCCAGGGTACTCCAGGGCTCCATTCTGGGCCCTGTACTTTTCAGCCTCTACCTCAACACTCTCCCCAGCTCCTGCACAGGAAAAATGCTCCTCTATGCTGAAGATGCGGTTCTCTTTGCATCCCACCCCGATCCCTCTTCTCTCCAGGTATCCCTCCAGCACACCTACAACCAAGCTGAAAAGTGGTTCTTTGACCACTGACTTGTCATTAACCTAAAGAAGACTAAGTCAATGCTCTTCTTCCATCACCAAAACAAGTCCAAGAATGCCCCCCTCTTCATTCTCCCCAGCACTCTGCACCCGCTGGAGCAAGTGACCTCTTACAAATATCTAGGTATCACTTTCGACTCGGCTCTCACCTTCCACACCCACATCAATGCCCTATCCTCCGCCATAAATTCTCGGATAGTCCTACTATACCATCATAGAGATTGCCTCCCCCAAGTTGCCCTCTGGCTGGCCATCATCTCTTCCCTCCTGTCGCTAGTGGACTATGGCTTGCCCATTTATGCTGCGGCGGACAATACTGCCTTGACTAAAATCCAGCTCTCAATCAATAAGGCCTGCAGGCTCCTGACCGGAACCCCTAGCGCACTCACACTCGTCTGCTCCACTCCACTGCCAACCTGCCCACCTTTGAGGAGTGTCTGCACTACCAGACCTGCCTACTCGCCAAAAAATCTCTTCTAGGGCTCTCCCCTGGGGGTCTCTGCTTCCCTACGGTGTGCGTCCTTGTCTGTTGCCAACCGTAGCTCTGTCAAGGCCACCTTTCTGTTGCGCAAAACCAAGACCTCACTAGCCCAGAGGTCCTTCCATTACCGAGCCCCTGCTTGGTTCAACTCCCTCCCACCCTGCATCACAGACATTGCCAAAATTGGTCCCTTCAAAATAGCCCTCCAGACCGTCTCTTCAGCGCTCATTGCATCTAATTAATCCCACTGTGTGATCCTCCTGTCAGACCTCCCTGACTTGACAACATCCTCTGGACAGCCTATCCTCTCCCCCACCTCGCCCCCCATCCCTACCTCCACCCTCTCCAGGTATTATCCAGGTATGTCCAGGGCTGTACCCCAATGTAACCCTTTGGGTACCTTGTATATGACTGTAACCTATTACAAGTAACATTATTATGTAACCTGTGTGTACTCTATGTTTAATGTTCTGCACCTGTACTGTTCTCACTGTTGTAACCTACACTATGTAACTCTGTCTACCACCCCCCCCGCGATGAGGTGCCTTTGTAAATGAGTCCATAACTCAAAAGTTGTAAATCCGACTTTTCTAATAAATAAATAAAAATAAAAAGTCACAAAATCCTTTCGAAAGCCTTTTAGACAGATGATCTAAACAGGTTGGCAAAAATTTACTGCAAATGCTGAGCAAGACAGGTGAGTTTGATCTTGTGCATTCTCTAGTAACCAGTTAATACCTGACTAGAGGAGCTTTAAAAACTTGTATACTGAAGTGAGGAACCAGGGCTGCAAATACGAGCCCCTCTCATCTCACACTGACCAGCAGCAGGAAGTTTCAGTTACCAAATAGGTGTGTTAAAAAATGTCTTCAAAACCTTTAGATTCACGTACTAGCCTGGCAGGGTTTAGAACAACGTGTAATTTGTTGCCTTAGGCCTGTCTCAGTGTCTCAGGCATGCTAGGGGCTGTAGCTGGTTGTCCCTCGACTTACAAGTTTACACTTGTAACATGGGGAAGAGAAAGGGTTGCGCAGGATTGGTCCTCCAGCATCAGGTGACCACTGATTAATAAGTAATCCATGGTTGCCTGAGAATTAATCAGTGGTAAAGTACACCCACATTCTGTTCCCCATGTTAGTTTCCTGTCCCAAAATGATCTCCACCTGCAATTCACGGCAGACCAACAGATGGCTATCAAACAAGAACAGATATGCTTAAGTGCAATTTCTGGTTGTTCCGTCATAAGTAGCTTGAAAACATCTACATGACTATGTAATATCTTTTTTTTTTCTACTTGGTCTATTGGCTCAGAAACACATACCCTTTCAGTAACTACACACAGTAATTTATGCCACATATGATTTTCCACATTGCCTCTATGTCTTATTAAACATTAAAAAAAAAAAAAAATTGCTTTAACAGTGGAACCTAAAAACCACAAAAGCACACACCTTGGACCAATCTCTATTGGACCTGAAAGTTTCAGGTTTCAAAGTCTCCTATTTTTTTTAGTTATCAAGTGGCAAAAAAGGCTTAATATTTGTAAAAACTGAGACTTTTGCATTTTTTTGCACCTCTGTAACTTTGCCTCCCCTGAACTGAACTATGTGGAATTTACAGGATCAAGAGTTCCTGACACAGAGGCTGTGCTTTCTAAATTTCATGTAAATCAGTTGAAAGGAGGCAACATTATTAATGTGCACTACTGGCTATAAAATTCACAGATAAAAAAGATGTACGCCTCAGTGTACTACCACCTGTAGGTCGGCCAAGGGAATTGCAACAACAGCTATCGGATCGCACAACTCCTCTGCATTTAAATATATGCATTTCCCATAATGCACAGCAGCCAAATCCCAAACATCAAACAGCAGAAAAACGGAGATGATTCCACAGTTTACAAAACTAAATCAGTCAAAATGAGCACATATTCTGAAATGTTGATGACATCTGCATGTAATCAGTAATTATTCACCGTTGCAGTCACAATATAAAAAAGTTAAGCATGGCATTTCTCCAGTCAGGTGCAACCCCTTTCTCTTCCCCATAGTAGAAACCTTAATATCCTCCCGTAACCTTTGTAATTTTGCACTTTAAAATGACTTTGACGCAAATGTAACATGAGAAAGAGGAAATGTATAAAAAAAAGTGCCGAACCCTCTCTCTTCCCCATGTTACAAGAGGATTAACCCACTCTAGAGCGTGGGTCTCTCAGGGATTAATATATGGCTGGGTGGTTGCAACCACTTGACCATCCAACTCTAACCCCCCCAGCCATACATTAATCCCTGAGAGACCCACGATCTGTTGTGGGTTACTTCTCAGCTACTGATCTGTCATGGCAGTTTGCATCATTGAGATGGGGGATGGGGATGGGGGGAGTGAAGAGTGGAAGACATCTACAAGATGCCAGGTAAACCAAGTACATTCTTTTCAGCTCTCCCGTAGCCCACTGTATAAGCCACCCCCTCCACACACACACACACACACACGCGCACCTCTGCTCTAAACAGTTTACACTGAAGAAATGAAGTTCCTTCTACACTGATGCATAATTTCTTTGAATGACACAGCTACCACAGAATCCAAGGAAATGGTGGGTCAGGTTGTTCAGATATGTTCTCATGGGTGCCCAATGTCACTTTCATGACACCAGGAAAAAAAAAGTCTGAACCAGAATCTAAAGGCGTGTGCACACACGGCTGCTCCACCTGCAATTTCCGACCACACCTGTATTGCCCCGAACTCTTGCGCCAGCTCGTCTGTGTTTACACTGCCCCCCCAATGCCAATTCAAGTTGCGTTGGAGCAGGGTATTCCATCTGGGAGCCAGGCTGTTCAATGCTTGGAGCATGTGCTTTGTGTTAGAGCGAGCAGTACAGCCTGTTTACAAGCCAAGGCTGCTTACAACTCTTGCTTCAATACACGTCCCTATTGCTGTGCCAGATATAGGAGAGGATTGGAAGGACACTTACCATGATCAGGTAAGTGTCCACATGGCTGCTTTTGCAATGCAGCAACCTGCCCTCTCAGGTTGATGCATTGCAAATACAGATGTGTAAACATGCGTTTAATCAGCTGATTCGTCTCCCACCTCTGTAAATTTTTTCCCTAAGGATCTCTACTGCTTTTCTTGCCAAGTAGAAATCATATCAGGTCATCATTAGCAGGGACACTGGGAGCTGGTTATTGTGGGGAATGGTTGCTGATGCAACATGAACGAATTGTAGTGTCTTAAGTCCACTGATTCACAGACCCGAACTTTCCAAGGTTGATTCCTACACCCTAGGTCTGCTTGCAGTTCATGACATGCAACTCCCTAGATCTGGACATTGTGGGTTGGGTGGGCAGGTCACTCCTTACAGACTGGTTGCCCTGTGGCAGAGGAAGCTCCAGAAAGGGGGTCTGCCTCAGAACAGTCCAAGCTCAAAATACTTGCCCTCGTGTTTTAAAAACTACTAAACAAAAAACCCTGCAGTAGTTCTAACCCAGCAAGGCCAAAGGTAGAACTCCTCTGGTAGATGGAGCCTAGCAGGTGTAGTAGCAAGTCTGTGTAATGGACCACCATATATCTATTTTAAAACAAACCGGTTCGGTGACACGGGTGCACTGCAGCTTCTTCTGCTGGTGGGGCTGCACATGAGGTATCAATACTCCCAGTTGCATGTAGCACCAGTCTTGCTTATCCATGAGGTTGACAAACAAGTGCTTTTACAGCAGTGCTGCCATGGAGCCACTGTTTTAAACATATTTTATGGTGGAAAACCAGAATATTCCCAGTAGTCTTAAAACCTGAAATCAAGCCCTGAATATTATTATGCCAGCATATGCGCCTTGAGTCAAAGCTAAGACTGCCAGCAAAAGAGTGGGGAGCAGGGGTTACTATGAACAGACTCACTGTAAAATCGCAGGCTCACCACCAACAACAACAGAGGCCGCCATCTGCAGCAGCAGCAGAAGAGCACTAGAGGGAGGAGACCGATTCAGAGAAGAAAATGTGCAAACACTGCAGGGACCTCCAATTTCACATTATTTTTGCATCTCCAGGGTTTCGAACCCAAAATAAAATAGAAGTAATGGAGAGAAACACATAATCCAACTCTAGGATGGCCTTTGCCATTGTTGTTACCAGAGTGGGACAAATCAGTTTGTGAGCTGGAGGTCAGTTTGACCACCTGCTTTCAAAATCTAATAGCCCAATCAATATTTTTAGTGGCTACCATTGTTGAGGGCCCAAAGAATCACTTCCTGCGTGGGTAGCCAGCTGGCCAGAAACTTTCAAAATCTTGTAGCCAAACCAATTTTTTTAGGGGCCACTGCCACCTGGCTTCCTGATTTGTCCCAACCTGGTTGTTGCATATTTTTGAGCAGCCAAAGTTTTTTTCCATGGCCTCCAAAGCTGTCCGCCCTACTCCATCTTCAATACTTACCTGTCTGCCCCATGCAGGATTCTATCAGGGGACTGAGAGGGAAGTGCCCCTCTAGACAGAGTGGTGGGGCCCCAAGTGTGCCAGCACCATACTGTTGCACTCTGAGGTTTTCTGCTTTGTTTCTTCTCAGTCCCAAGGACACAGCTGTTGAGGAATCCATGGTGTGCATGGCACACAACTGTATAGCTGTGCTCCACAGCCAGGCTGTCTCCTCCCTCCCTCAAGCTTCTCAATCTGCACCCCCAACCGTGATCACGCAGGTGGCAGTACTGCAGCAAGCAATGCTGCCCTTCCATCCTAGAGGAGACAGTGTCCTGTTGGATGCTTGATCCTGCCCTTATGTCTCTGGCTCATTCCCAAACCCGGGTCACCGCCGTTTGGAGTGGTAACCCAGCCACTGCCCCAAGGGGCCAGGTCCGTGTTCCTGCATCATGTAGTACTTTTTAGACTTGACAACGTGCTACTGGGATCCTCCTTCACCTGACATGGTCCCCTCCCTTGCAATGTTGCTTTAAACTGGACTTGCCCTATAACGTACTGCAACATCCCTGGCATCAACTGGTTCACAGCTCTAGGCTCTAACTAGTGGAACAGGCTGCCAAGAAAAGACACCAGCTCCTGGCCAGAACACCAGTGGAAAGACTGTATCTGATGCAAGACATACAGAGCTGTAAACTGCTCCCAGTCTCAACAATTGAAATGGGTTGGAAAGCCCTGTCCAACAGGACATGTTTGGCTGAAACAGGGATTTTGTTCCTTTAAGCCACAGTGTAGCATCAGTCGTCAGTTGACTGCAAGTGCAAAGCTGGCTCCTATATCCTTGTGCTCCTACATTTGTCAGCCCACTGAATACTCAAGCTTCCCAAACTGAAAGCTTAAAAGAGGCAGAACTAATTGCAGCAATTTTCTTGAAAAAAGTTCTTTTTACCTCCTTTCTTTTTAAAGATTCAGTTGGTAGTAGAAATATAGCCACATTTACATTTCTAACAAGTGTAGCAGCAGTACCAGAGATCCCAGCCTACTGTTAGCAGCTTCTGAAACATCATACACAACCTTTGAGGCATGACGTTTATCATTCTATAAGGGACATCCGAGATCAAGTCCATTCACAGAGGAAAAGGGATTTGGTTTTATATAGTGCCTTGCATACAAACTATATCACAAAGTGCTTTACAAGGCAGGAAAGTGGTGGTGGTGGGGGGATGTTGCTGCATTTAAAGAGATTCAAAAAGCACAGAGGTAGAGGGGAGAGAGAGACTGAGACAGGAGAGGTTCTAATGAACAGTCTATGGAGAAAACTTGGAAAAATATATTTTCTCACATTTCTGCTTACATCTGTCCTGCATTTATCATCCCCTCTTTCTTTATTACTAAGGACAGTTGCTTGAAAATAAGGTTCCTTGGCAGTATAGCCTAGAGGTTAGAGGAACGAGGTGTGAATGAGCTTGATACATCCAGCAGACCAGACCTGAGTTTGATTCTCACAACCTCCACTTGCATACTGTGTGACTGAGTAAGTCACTTAACCTCCCAGAGCTCCCAAAATTAAGCCCCTGAAAATAGGCACTGTGCCTAGTGGGCCTTACCCGGTTACCAAAGACTAAAATAAAATAAAAAAAAAAAAGACCACATCTGCTCCTTCTGACAGTCTACTCATGATACCAGAATCCTCTGTTGACGAACCTTAGTCCATTCCTCTGAAAATTATTATGATGTTGCAAGCAGGAGATTATGACATCACATGAAAAACAGTAGGAGCAGAAGAAATCATAAGGACAGGGATCCAGTTTCCATGCAAACTATCTTAATAACAGAGGACAGAATGAAGATAAAAACTGGACATAGCACAGTTAAGTAAGAACGTATCGTAACAGTAGATCTTCGAGAGGCTCTCTTGCAGCAAGCCACACCTATGGAACCAAAGGCGCCAGGTACCAGGATCACAAGGAAACTTTTTAGCTAGCAGTCTACCAGGGGGCCGCCAGCTCAGATGTCACACATTGACACTGTCCTATCCTATAAGAGTGGGCAACCTTTGCACCCTCCTCAGTTCTATAGCCGGAGACCATAAGCAACCTGTCTCCCGCTGAGGAAGAGCCAAAGGTTTCCACCAAGGCAGCAGTAATAACCAAAAGGCAGATGGTTCTACGCTAAAAAGAAAGAGAAACAAACACAGGAGACCTACAGGTCCGGGGGAAGGAGGGTGGGATGGCATGGCCTGCTGCAAGATATCCTCTCAAAGATCTTCTGTTATGTTAAGGTCATAACTGTACTATCTTACTTTGAGGGCATCTCTTGCAACAGGCCACACCTATGGAACGAGTCCCAAGCAGTTCTGGCATCAGAAGAAGCAGTCTGGGTGGTTGGAAACCAAGAGCCTAAGAAAGTAGGCCCTGTAGAACAGCTAGGCCAAAACTGGCCCTGCGCCGTGAAGCAATGTCCAGACTGTAGTGCTTGGTAAAGGTGTGGAGTGAACTCCAAGAAGCAGCAGCAGATCTCTGCAGCTGAAACATGCCTGAAACAGGCAACAGAAGTGGCCATGCCTTGGGTGGAATAACCACGAACAATGCCAGGAAGGTTCTTGCCATACTTACTGTAGCAAAAAGTGATACAGTTGGCCAGCCATTTGGAAAAGCACTGTTTAGAAACAGCAATACCCTCTTTCCCAGGGGCAAAAGAAATAAACAACTGAGAGGACTTCCTGCAGTCCTCTATATTGTGAGTATAATAATGCAGTATTCTGTGCACATCTAAAGTAAGGAGCAATGCTTCCCCTGGATTGACATGCTCTAAATAATAAACAGGCAGGTGAAGGGTTTTATTTAAAGTAAAGTAAACTCAGACACCATCTTGGGAAAAAACTTAGGATTCGTCCGCAAAGACACATGGTCTTTGTGGAAAACCAAATAAGGAGGCTCACACATAAAAGCCTGAAGCTCAGAAATCCTTCAAGCAGAAGTAACAGCAACTAAAAATAATGCTTTCCATGACAGAAAGTATAGCTCGCATGTTGCGGCCGGCTCAAAAGTAGTCAAAGTAAGTTTCTCTAATACAAAATTCAAGTCCTAAGGTGGGACTGGATTGTGGATAGGAGGCTTCAAGTGAAGAATGCCTCTTAGAAATGTACGTGACACTTCCAGTTGTGCCACAGTACAGCCATCAACAGGCATATGGTTGGCAGAAATAGCAGATGTGTGCACCTTAATAGAGGAGTACTTCAGACCAGAGTTTGAAAGGGACAGCGAGTACTCCAGAATCTGGTTCACTGGACAAGTGAAAGGATCCAGATGATGCGAAATCGCCCACAGAGCAAAGCATTTCCACTTCATGGAGTAAGTGGCCCTGGTAGAGGGTTTCCTAGCTGCCACCAGGACATCAGCCACCTTTTGGGACAACCCAAATATAGCCATGGCTATGTCTTCAGGAGCCAGGCATGAAGATGCAGGGATTTAAGGTCTGGGATGGACCAGGGTGCCCTGCTCCTCGGAGAGCAAGCCAGTGCACAGAAGCAGGGACACTGGAGGTTCCACTCTGAGCTGCTGCAGTAAAGAGAACCAGATCTGATGAGGCCAGAAGGAGGTGATGAGGATCAGAGTTGCCCCTTCCATCTGGAGCTTGATCAGAATCCTCTGAATCAGGGGAAAAGGGGAAAGAAATCTCCCTTTCCAAGGAAGGGGCAATGCATCTCACCAGAAAACTCCAGGCCCTGGAGTGAGCAAGCAGAAAAGTGGCAGTTTTGCATTGAGTGAGGATGCGAAAAGGTCCAACTCTCAACAACTACCTGTCAAACAGGTCTTTTACTACTGAGGTCAGCAGCTCCTACTCGTGCATCTTGGACTGCGACCTGCTTAACCTGTCTGCCAGAACATTTTGGATGCCTGGAACATGGACGCCAACAGTTCTAGATCGTGTTCTAGAGCCCAATACCAGACTCTCATCACGTCCTGGCAGACAAGGTATGAGTGAGTGCCCCCTTGCTTCCTAGCAGAGAGGGTACAAATGAGTGCCCCCTTGTTTGTTGATGTAGTTGACTACACTGATGTTGTCCATCTACACTAGCAGAAGGCACAGGGATAGCTGTGTCTGAAAGGCCTGCAGGGCATAAAGGACTGCCCGCATCTCCAGAACACTGATGTGGAGGAAGGACTCCAACCTGGACCATGTCCTTTGCATTTGTTGAGGCCCCAGATAAGCTCCCTACCCCAACCTCAAAGCAGCTGTGGTGAGAATTTCCTGAGGGGAAGGAATGAGGAAAGGAAGCCCTCTTAACAGATTGCTGGATTCCATCCTCCCAAAGCAGATCCTTTGTGACCGGAGAGGAGACTAGGGCCTGCTGTTCCAGGTCAACGGTGCGCTGGTCTCACTGGACCCTCAGTGTCCACTGGGGTACCCTCATGTGCAGTCTAGCTAGAGGCACTGTGACAACTGCTGCAGCAGTCAGGCCCAAGAGCCAGAGAAAGGTTCTGGCTAAGATTTATTTATTTATTAGAACATCAGTTTAACAACCTTTGAACCAGAGGCTCATTTACAAAGGTACCTCATCACAGTGAGGACAAAACAGTGCAAGAAACAAACATCAAGGCAGACAAAAAGAGGGGCAATGCATCTGTTGTTATAAAGTAGGCAGGCCTGAGCCATTAGACGGTCCTCCCTGTCCCAGAGCAAGAAGGCCATACCCTGAGCTGTGCCAGGACCACCCCCTATGTACTGGAGGCACTGACAGGAGGTCAAGACTGACTTGTTCAGGTTGACTGTGATCCCCAGGCCCTGGAACAGGTGGGTGGTATGTTCCAGAGTCTGCAGCAGGTGCTTCCTGGACTGTGCCTTGAAGAGCCAGTCACCCAGGTAGGGAAAGCCACAGAGTCCCTCCCACCCAAGTGCTGCTGCCACTACTGCCAAGCACTTGGTAAACACCTGAAGGGGCAAGAACAAGTCAAAAGGCAAGGCCTGGAACTGGAAATGCACTCCCTGAAATTGGAATCTAAGATTCTGACAATGGGAGGCACATAACATGATATGCAGGTATGCATCTTGCATGCTGAGGGAGCATATCCAATCTCCCTGGTACAGAATGGGCAACAGTCCCTGAAGGGTCACCATCCAGAATTTCTTGTACTGAATGAAGAAATTTAGCTCTCAGAGGTCCAGGACAGGCCTGAGATCCGGTGTACATTTGGAGACCAGGAGGAAATGGGAGTAGAAACCCCTGCCCCGCTGAGTCTCTGGGATGGGTTCCAGGGCCCCTTTTGTGCAGCAAGGTATGAATCT
The DNA here is from genome assembly GCA_016271365.2 of Neoceratodus forsteri. Taxonomy (NCBI): domain Eukaryota; kingdom Metazoa; phylum Chordata; order Ceratodontiformes; family Ceratodontidae; genus Neoceratodus; species Neoceratodus forsteri. The sequence goes on along the minus strand of CM057450.1, from coordinate 491,714,237 downwards.
CCTCCCAAAGCACTGGAATGTGGTCATCGGGGGGGGGGGCGGCCAAAAGGACTGAACTGGAGGCTTTTCTGGAGGCCATGGTCTATGACCTACAAGACCCAGGCAATCTCTGGAGATCTCCCTCCACTTGTCCAGGTGCAGGGAGAAGTGACCCCCAACTGCTGCCTCCTGCCTGGCTGGGGGGGGTGGGCCAACCAAGAAGTCATGCTGAGGTAGCCCAGATGCACCACCTCCTCTAGAGGCTTTCTCAGGGGTGGAGGTAGGGGTGGGTAGGGCTGCAGCTGCCCTATATTTGCCCTGAGGCTTGGCACTGGGCTTGGGCCTATGGGTAGCACACCCAAAGAGAACCTGCAGACAACTTCTAGGTGGGTTGGTGTGGTACATAACGTGAAATGACTGCAGGGTATTGCTGGAAGCCTGCAGGTTTGAAAGAATATCCTGCACGTCTGCTCCAAAAAGTTTATGCTTTCTAAAGTGGGCATTTAGGATGGATTGTTGCACATCCTGGGCAAAGCCTGACACCCTCAGCCAAAAATGTCAGCGCAGGCAAATTTTTTTATTTATTTATTTATTTTTTTAGTCTTTGGTAACCGGGTGAGGCCCACTAGGCACAAGTGCCTGTTTTCAGGGGCAACCTGGGAGCATTGGGCAGTTAAGTGACTTGCTCAGAGTCACACAGTATGCAAATGGAGGCTGTGAGACTCAAACTCAGGTCTGGTCTGTTGGATGAACCAAGCTCGTTCACACCTCGTTCCTCTAACCGCCAGTCTAGGCTATACTGCCAGCCTAAATACATCATATTATATAATATATATATTGCCTGGGCCGAGGCATTAACGGCATCACAGGCCAAATGTAGAAGATGCTTGCTGATGTCGGCCCCCAACTGAATGCTCTAGAGCAATTGCTGCCTCAGGGGGTCATCTGAGAGGGCTTGTGCTGCTTCTTTGGCCTGCGCCCAGAGCTGGTTCTGAAACTGGACCATATGAGCCACACAGTTAAGGACTCTGATGGTCAAAGTGGCAGAGGCAGAAGTCTGCTTGCCAGTGCAGTCCAGCCTCTGGGACTCCTTGGCCGGGGAGGAAACTGGGGTGTTCAGGCCTCTTGGTGCAGTCATTGGCAGCATTAATGACCACAGAGTCTGCACATGGTTGTTCTGTGAAGAATGGCTTCCCCACAGGAGCCTGGCACAGCTTGTCCACCTTCCGAGACATGACAGGGACCAAGCTGGGCCGATGCCAGGCAGCCAGTGTGGCATCCTCAAAAGGTCCAATCAAGGGAGAGATGACCAGAGGAGGGGCGTCTGGCAGACCAAGATAAGCTGACAGACAGGCCGAGTAGGGTCCTGCTCCTCAGTGTCAAACACCATGGCAATCTTCAACTGTCTCAGAACAGAGACCAAGGAAGGGTCATCGGGGGGGTCCACAGAATATATCTGGGGGTCTCCTCATTGACAGATGACACCAGACACCATAGAGGTGGAGTGGGAGAGAGTATCTCCTCCAGCATCTCCATCATCCTCCTCGTCAGGGAGAAGGAGGTCTGGGTGATACTCATCCTCGTCCCGCTGGTCATGAGGGGGTTAGAGGGCACCCAATCTCAAGGTGCATGCCTTGGCCCCGTCGTGGGAGGGGGCAGGCACAGTAGGCCACTTTGGTGTCAGTCTTTGTGGGAAAGCAAGCCTAGCCTGCGTGAAATCCCATAAAGAGGAGAGCATGGCCTGAAAATTCACCATGACCAGCATCGGGACACTAACTATCATCGATTGAGGAGCAATCAGTCCAGCTGTAGGGACGGGGAGTGCAGCTAGGTAGACAGAGGCCTGCAAGGCATCTCCCTGGCCTGGGTCAGTGGTGGCAAGGGTGAGGATAACCACAGAACAGCCAAGGGCAACACTGGAGAAGGCAAGGGCCCTGAAGTAGAGGAAGTGACAGAGGAAACAGCCAGGGTCAGCGCTAGAAGACAGGGCTGAACCCCAGAGAATGCCAATCCGGCTCCAGTTGAAGTTGAACTGGCAGAGCCCCCTATACGCTTCGGTCTTAGGACCAAACCCTATATTAGCTAAACTATTTCAAATGTGTATTGCTGCTGCATGTACTTGTCCTGTGTGATCCACTATGTAACCCTCACGTTGCATGTGGAAACCAGCGGTCCCCGCTCAGTATGCTTGCCTGGTAAATCTCTTAAATAAATAAATAAACTGATGGCCTGAAGAGAATAAGGGCCAAAACAGTAGGGGCTGAGATGTCGGCGGGGTGCCTGAGCCTGAAGACCAGACTCCTGTCAAGATGAGATTGGCAGGGGGGGGAACTGCCAGTGGTAGCCCTGTGGGGGGAGAGAGTAAGTGAGGAAGAAGGGGCTGTCCAGGAAGAGGAAGACGGTTGCACCTTGGCCAATACGTGAAGCGGCGACCACGAGCTAGATGGGGAGGACTGGGCCATAGCACAGTCCTTATCCCAGTACTTTTGCTTCCCGCCCAGTTTGTCCTGGGCATTGGAGGAATGCGAACCCAAGGAAAGGGCTGGGAAGTGGAGGAACTCCTGGCCTGCAGCTCCTTCTCCATTAGAGCGACCTTCTGCTTCAACAAGAAATTTTCCAGGGTCTTCTGGCAGAGCCACCTGATAGCCTGGTTGAAGCCGCAGCAGATCTTGCAGACTTGGAGGTCATGGCCTAGGTCTAGGCAGCGGACACAAGCATCATGGTTGTTTTTCTCAGGGATCTTCTCTCCACAGGCACAAGTCCTGAAGAGTTTTTCGGAGACAGACCTCAGCATAAATGGGGGAAAAAAATCACTTTAAAGTAAAGTTATGCTACACTAGGGAGAGAAATAGAAAAACAAAAAAAAAAAAAACAGCGGTCGACTGAAGCTGGCAGAATCTCTGCGAGGTCTGACATGCGAGGGTCGATAGTGGGAAAAGAACTGAGGAGGGCATGAGGGCCACTCACTCTTATAGGATAGGGTGACATCAGCGTGTGACGTCCGAGTGGGCAGCCCCTAGTAGATTGCTGGCTAGAAATGTTTCTGTGTGGTCCGGATGCCTGGCGGCTTTGGTTCCATAGATGTGGCCTGCTGAAAGAGATACCCTCAAAGTAGGATCTAGAGAATACAACTAAAGTTATCTATAATTTACATGTTCCCAGAGGCATCGAGGGCTCTTTAAGTGACATACTCAGGGTTACGCACAGAGTAAGTGTGGTTCTGGGATTTAAATCCAAGACTCCGGATTCACAGTTCTGACTGCTAACCAGCAGGCCAAAGTGCCTCCCGCACCTGATAACTGAAATGCATGCACAGATTTAACCCTCCAGACTTGGCTTTAGCAGGGACTGAGTATTTCTATCTGACTACCTACACTGAACAGGATCTGTTATTCCAAGGGCCTCACTAACCATACAACTACACTGTACACAAAACTGCTACGCTTGCCATAAACTTACTCACACTGGCTGCTTATAATCCACTGCATGCTCACAGCGCAATAATATGGTAGTTGTAGCTCAGCTTGTCACACTACATTTGCCTCTGGGGCTAGAAAGGTGAGGGTTTGAGTCTAACATCAGGACTTTGGCTCTTACCAGTGTGGACACTACAGTGTTGGGTAGTGCCAACCATGCCACCCTTCACAGAACATGTTTCCTAATGCAACTGCCCAGGGCTGTGTGTGTGTGTGTGTGTGTGTGTGGATGGGATGCTGCTGATGTACAATGGCAGACGTGTTTGCCTCTGGGTATCAAACTGTTTACTTTCCACATGCTTTTGAGATACAGTTCTAAGTATGAAAAACTTGATGTGCATGTAACTTTGTAAACTGTAATTAAACTTCCAGAGTAGATTATGTTACAATTCGACTGTTGTAATTTCTGCCCATTAACAAAACAAACCACTTATACATGTTATGCACCGTTTCATGTGTAGCAAAAACAGTTTAAAAATATAATCCCTATAAACATGTGCTCCTTCCCATGCTATCCCCAACTGCATACCATCAATTAGAAGATGTCATTTTACTACATACCTGAAAAAGAGACCTACCACGTCTTGAACGTATATACTGTGTTTGCATAATCTTCTAGGTAGTGGCCTATGAAAAGGTTCGGTAGCACAAAAATATCATTATAAATCTTGACATCATTCTTAGCCAATCAGGATTGTTTAATTTCTAAACATTCCAGGTACTCTTATAACCATGATGGTGTCTCTTGCACACAGTTCTAAAATTCTGAAGTTCTAAAGTCACTTGGTACAGTCCATTTCCAACAAAGGAGCTTTTCTAATGTTCTGCAAAACAAAGCAGTCTGATTTTTAGTAAAATTAAACTTTTTAATCAAAGGTGTTTAAGATGATTTGTATAATAATATGTTTATATGTACAGTTCCTGTGAGTTTCTTCTCAAGTCCTTTGTGTGTTCAACTGCGCTTCCCAAATCTCTCACCCAAGGAACTCAAGAATGCACTTTTATAACCACAAGAGACACAGTAACAATATATATAAACATATAGTTTTGATTTGTTGGCACCCCTGCTACCACCCCACTGCAGTCTGCTCTTATAGGTTGGATCTAGTTGGATGAGCAATGGTTTAACACTCCAAAATGAAAAAACAATAAACAAAGTGTTGTGTCAGTATGTGGCCTGAAAACATAACAAAAAGGATAAGAATTACTGTTGATCCTTTCTAATACACGGAGTTGATAGACATTTAGAACGCTGTAATCACCAGTAGAACCGGTTATTACGGTGTTTAGTGCCACTTATTTAAAGCATGCCACCTCACTGGCCCCAAGTCTGTGTGTGGGTGGGCCAAACACCTGAAAAAACGCGGCTCCGTTTTTCCGTTATGGCATACCCGCACTGATCCATCACATCTCACCGCCATGGCAAGTAACATCTTAATATATTTCAATATTTATCTGGTTTATCCAGCCTTTACTAATTTGAAGATCTATCTGGTTGATGCTGCAGTTTGTACCCTTCGGGTGGGGCTGGACAGCGGCTGCATTGTGAACAGAGTGTGTTATCGAGGGTCACTGTAATGTAACAAAAAAAGGAAGAAACAGCCTGTGTGTGTGTGTGTGTGTGTGTGTGTGTGTGTGTGTCTGCGTCTGTGTGACTGTGTGTGTGGAGCTGCTCCAGTGACTTTGGCATTCACTCTCTTGCACCAGTAAATATAAAAAAGAATGCTTGTGCAAGGTGTGTGTTAGCAGGATTTTCACACGTCCTTGGTGTGGGATGATCTCATAAAAGGATTATTAAAGATTAAGGGAGCGCTCCCGACCAGTCGGAGCACTCCTTTCCTCTGTGCTATTCTGTGAAGAGTGTCTCGCGCAGATGCCCTGGAAACGGCCATGTTCCGAGAATAGTGTTTTTTTTTTAAATATATTATTGCCCATGCTCGATCAGTCATATATTAATATGTACCCCAGTGCCACTCGTTGCTGCATCAGAGTGGTTTCACGTGCCTTCTACTAGAGCCAGAATAGCTCAGCTTCGCTTCACTGTTCTTGCTCCAGCTGAATGTATGTAAAAACTACTCTTGTATAGCAACAAGTGGCTCCAAGGGACACATTAACATATATCACACACCTCGGGTATGTGAAAAATCCTCATAACACACACCTGCACAGGCATTATTCTCTATACAGCAAATGAAACCTGAAAATAGAAAATGACAGCTAGGTTGGAATTGACATTTTGACCATAGATGATCTTCAGGAATTGTCTAAAAAAACAACACTAGGCAAAGTTAGAGTTTAGAACTCTAGTGCACTGACTTGTTATTTCCACTGCACTCCCAGAGGTACTGGTGAGCTTGAATCCTAGGGCTGCTGTTTAGCTGAGGGCAGCTTGGCAAAACTGCCATAACTGCCTGTTTGTGGACAACATGAAGGTCTGCAAAAGGGTGGATGGTGAAAAAGTGGTACGGTATGAAGGAAGGTTTAGAGAGACTGGAAATGGTCTAGGGTATAGCAGTTAAAATTCAATGCCAACAGGTGCAAGGTGCCGCATGTTGGGGGGGGGGGGTGAAACTAAAATACAGAAGGGGTGGCAGTGGAAACTACATTCAGGGAGACGGAACTGGAAGTAATAATTCTGGACAATCTGAATACTAAAGTACAGTGTAACCAGGCAGGTGGGAGGATGAATAGGATGATGAGTTGTATGGGAAGGGGGAGCAGAAGAAGGAGGAGTGAGGTGATTCTGCCACTGTACAGGACCCTGGTACATCCACACCTGGGAGTATTTTGTTCCAATCTGGAGCCTGGACTTGAAGAACAAACAGGGACACGGTGGAGAAACTGCAAAGGAAGGTAACCAAAACAACAAAGGACCAGCAAGACATGACTTGCATGGAGAAGTTGAAGGCCCTCAACATGTATATGCTGGAGGTGAGGTGGGAGAGGGGGAACATTATGAGAGACATACAAATATCTCCACGGGATTAGTAATGTTGAGGGAGAAGAGCTGTTCCTGCTGAGTGGGAATACAAGCACCAGAGGAAGCTCGATGAAGCTAGTCTGGAGGTGAAGACTAAAGAAGAGGGATATCGGGACTGGAAGCATTTCTTCACAGAGAGAGAGTGAAGAAGTGAGACAAACTGCCAAGGGAGGTGGTTTGTGTAAAATCAGTGAAGAGAGGTTCAAACTGAGGTGGAACAGGCATGTAGGGATGAGTAGGACAGCAGCTAAAGAGGGGAGAACTGATGGACAGTTAGGGCCCTCAAAAGCAACATTAAATAGGTAAGATTGGGCACACTCAATTGACTGCAGGGCCTTTTTATGCTGACAGATTCTACGTTCCTAGGTTTCAAATTTATTTATTTTATTTGAAAACTGGTGACTGAGGAGAGGCACACTGAGCCAAGGCTCATTTCCAAATGCAACCCAGATGAAAGGGAAAGGGAAAACACAGTTACAAAGAAACACAAACTAAGCCGATAATAATAATTACAACACAATGAGATTAAGCGCATAAGTTGTGGTGCAAATAACAAACAGTAATGGCAAATACTGTGACAGATTGTGCAAAAAAGTGAAATATAAAAGTGTGGAGGAATCAGGAATGAAGGGATTCTCAGTCTATAATAATAAGTAGGGTCAGGAAGGGTTTGGGAAGAGCAAATCACAGCACAGTAGCAAGATTTCTGGATCCACACAAGCTAAGAGGACTTAGACGCCTCAAAGAGCAGAAGCCAAAACGTGCCCAATACAGGGAACAGCACAAACTATGGTGTGGGCCACAAACTCATCTGGAAAAAACATAACTACTTCTTCCATGCTCGCGTGCTTTCGGACTGCAAGACACGGCTCGTTAATGAATGCATTCTGGTTAATTACATACAGATAAGTGAAACATTACTGAGTCCTGTAGGCTGTTCCTCCTCTGCATTTCAGGAAACAGTAGCAGAGCGGCACTTGGACTTGCAGACACCAGCTAGTTCTCTCTTCCTGGCGTCTTACAGGTTAAAAAGGGCATAGGATCTGTGTATGTTTCTGGTATGTATACCACCTAGGCAACCGATGCATGATCACAAAATGTGACAAGAATGAAGGATTGGACCACCTAATGTGGGACAGCAAAGAGGTCAGAATGTTATCAAAACCTAAAAAGGTGTACATTTCCAGCCACATTCTGTGCACTGGAGAGATCTGACTCAATTCAAATCCTGTTTTTCATGCAGGATGCTGTTCAGAAGGACAGATTCAAGAGTTCTGATAGGCTTAAAGAAAAACACTCATTATTTACTTGTTGCAACTTACATAATTTTATTAATGTGAAGTACGGGATTCCACAATATGGTGGACGCTGTGCGGTTTCATTTAATTGCATACACTGGTACTGGAGCGAGCAGTATGGTGCCGTACTTTCACATGAAATGGAACCGTGCAGTGTCCGCCATGTTGTGGAATCCTGTGCTTTACAACAATAAAATTAAGTACGTTACAACACGTAAATAAAGTGTTTTCTTTGTGAAAAGCCTAATCGGAGGGTAAGGCTTTGGAGGGGGTGGGGAGATTGAGATTATGAGCGTTTTCTTTAAAGCACCCCCAGGCCCCAGCATAACAAAGCTGATCTATACAACCTTGAGCCCTGTTGGAGTTGGACCAGTAGTGGTTCTGATTCATTAGTGTGGCATGGGGGAGGAGCAGGATGAGAGACTTAAATGACCACTACCAGGCAATATTTGTGAGCAGGTTCAAGCCTTGGTGAAATGTGCACTGTGGTTTCCGCATTTCAGAAATAATTCTTGAAACTTTTCCCATGCTGCCCTAATAGAAAAATGACACTGGAACATACTGCTCAACCAGTCTCCACTAACACGAGCACTTCCCTTTAAAAGGCACAGCAAATAGCCAGAACATGCAGTGTGTTTCTTAACATAAAAACAACCAAAAGGAAACTTACTGGGCACCATACAATATGATGCGTGCTTAGCAAGATTTCTATCTAGTCAGTTTAACTTTTTTTACACCAAGAAATAGCTCCAACACAAGGTGAAACATTAGGATGCCTGTAGGGTGAGAGGAAGTGTAGGGGTTCTCAGTGAAGTGATGAACCGAATGTGTAGCCCGTGAATGATATACACTGGGAACGAAATGCTGCAGCAGTCATAAGTTATACAATCAGAAAAGGAAACAAAAAAAACCTCACAGGTGGGAAAATCAGCCACTTCCTATCACCATGCCCTTGAGACTTTGCAGGCATAGCTAAAGTCAAAAAACAGTCTGTCCTTTGTGTCTCCCACCCCCACTCTCTCTGCTGTAACTCCATGGAAGGAAACGGAGTAGAGAATGGGTCTCCCACGTTGCTTACAGCTGGAACTTGCTGGGCATGGTTAACAGGCTGGAGATAGAACCTGAGAACTCTCTACAGTACGACCAAGCAAACACAAATAAATTGTTGGAAATATTTGCCCAAATACTTCTGTTTCATAAACTGGTTGTGTTGCAGCATATCTGAGTGGCTTCTTTGGCAGATACTGCCCCTACTTCATTGCCATGAGGGACAGACTAAGTCATTTCCATTGATTGATTCCCCCTTCAGAGTGACGCTACTCCCCATAACCTCTATTAATATACCCACCCCCAGGGACAGTGCCAGATAGGGCAGAAAGGGAAAAAGTTGCAGCCTGCCCAAAAAATGATCCACTTTCCACTTGACATTCCATCCATAGTGGTGCACCTGTCTGTAACAATGGCTGAAACATGGAAAAGTGAACAATTGGAAAGTATTTTTTACTTGACAAGTTTTAGCTTCTGTATTGGTGAAATCTGTACTTTGATTAGGTTTTGACCCATCCGTTTCTCATTTTGACCCACATTTCTTATACCACCGGGTCCAATTTGACCCATGTTTTAAACTCCCTAGCACTGTCACTGCCCACGCCTACCTTTTGGCTAGCTGCCTGGTTCCCATTTTGTTCCCCTTACCTTGTATTTCTAGTACCATCAATGTGTAATTTTGTACTTCTGCAGCTTATGGTGTTTTTGTATTGTTTCTGCCCTTTGTTTGTCAAATGTTGCTCCAGCTGTATCCCTTTCCCAGCTCCTACCTGGTAACAAGCTTTGACTCAGTGTGCCTTTCCCAAAAAAAAAAAAAAAAAAAATTAAAAGTGAGAGACACAAAAACTGCTATATATATATATATATATATATATATATATATATATACATACATATATATATTTTTGTTTGCATTCCTTTAAACTTCTGTGCTTGTGCCCAGGACTCTTGGTAAATGGATAGCCTGTAAGCTCCTTCCAAGCTGAATCCAAGTAGAACAGAAGAAAATAACTCCAAGCCACATGGGTCCTGCCCACCCACAGTGAACAAGAATACAAGCCCATTTCTTAAAGAACTACTCAGCCTTGAAGATGCAGCATCCTCTCCTGGAGGCCTCAAAGCTATCCACAGTTTGTAACTGCCCTGAGTTTAGGGTGTGTGGGAATTCTGGCTTTGGAGAAATATCTGTTGCCTTCTTTTTTCTTTAATCTTCCCGAGCCCCAGACCTTCATTTTAGCTAAAGTGTGGACATTTTATCTTGAATATTTATCAAGGAAAGATGCACTAAAAGTATATCTTGTTTCTTGGTTTGCCCTGCTGATGCTGGTGATAGTGGGTGCATACATAAAATGTCTGGGGCTGCTACACTCCACAGCAAATTCCAATGCTACTTAATTTTCAGCAATATGATTGATAGATGTGCAGTACCACATTCCATTTCCTCAGACTCAACCTCAGCAGAAAATTAACTATGCAGGGGTCGAAATTAGGTTTTGCAGCCACTAGCCAGCAAGGCTAATGACTGGGAAAATGTGCTAGTCTACTTGTATTATGACTGCCTTATCCATTGTTTGTACCAAATGCATTATGTATAACTTGCTGTTATTGTTGTTTATTATTTTGTGTTTTTTTTCTGTTCTGCTGTACCACTGTAAACTCCCTACCCCCAGGGCGCATCTGGAATCGAGCGGTACTCTGCTCAGCATGCCTTCCTGGTAAATCTCTTAAATAAATAAATAAAAAATCCATTGGCCCCAAAGACATTTTCACTGGCCCCACTGGTGTACATACTGAAGTGCTGCCCTCTCCAGCACAAGCCTGCAGGGCTAGTTAAATGAAAATCTTACTAGCCTGCTACAAAATCTACCAGCATTTGGCTAGCGGGCCGGTGCCAATTTTGACCCCTGCTATGTGGTTTACAGTTTCAAATTATTGAAACAGAATCAGCCCACTGAGTGTGGACATCTGAACTGTCGCAACACTTAAAGCAGCAAAGTATGATAGCAGTGAAAATGTTAACCTATACGTGTTTATTCTGTTTTAGATTGCTGCTTATTCCCTCCTTGTAGGATACCCTTCTTCCCACATTTTGAGTCTGCTTCAGCACTTTTTTTAACATTTAAAACAATAAAAGAAGTGCTTTTTTTTTTTTTTTTTATTTTTATCTCTTTGCTCTGTCAGACCTGCCATACATTGGTCCTGTTCCCTGGTTTGGACTATGCTTTCATCAGTATTCTCACCTATTTTTGTACACCTGTTGTACCATACGGTCAGGGAGCATTGTCTGCTACATGCTAGTTCATTAAATTCACAAGAAAACAATGGGTTTTCAAAATAACAGAGAATACTGATGAAAACCGAATCCTAGCCACAGAAAAAGGAATTCTCCCTTTATTATTTCAACTGTAAGAAAAAAAAAACAATGTAAAGCACACCAAAAATGGAGGAAAAAAAAGAGTACCATGCCAGTCCAGAAATAAGAAGCAATCTAAAACAAAATAAAAAAGTATAGGTCAAAATTTTCACTGCTCTCTTGCACTACTTTAAGTACACAGATGTTAAGAACAAGCACATGGGACTTCTTCATGATAAATTTTATTTATTTTATTCCAGGAAGTGTCCAGGAGAGGTACACTGAGTCAATGCTGGTTTTCAGGTGTGTCCAGGGCAGGGCTTTACAGAAAAAACAAAACAATGGAAGCAAGAGTCATTCATTCATTCATTCATTTTATTTGTTAGCCAGGTTAGGGCACTGGACATGTCCTTTTCAGGCCCGGCCCAGGCAAAACACAATAACAATAACAAACATTTCAATTACGGTTTACAAATAGCAAGCACAATCATCCTTTGACATCAAAAAGTGCTTAAAATGACATTTATAAGTATTTAATGTGGAAAAACACTCATATTTTCAGCTAAGTTGTTCCAAAATAGAGGACCACCTATGGAAAATGATCTAGAACCAAACTTTGACCTGTGGACAAAAAAGGTACAACATATAATAATACAGGCAATAGCAGTGATGCAACTAACAGAAACAAATATGCAATGTTCAACAAACAATACAATCAGAACAGTAAGTATAATATATACCTGGTTTGTAGATACACAACTGATATATGCATTGTTCGGTAAGACATACGTACAATGTAGCCTGCGGGAAAAACATGTCAGCAATTGTGCTAGAAAGGACATACACGAAGCAGAGGAACACTAGAAGGGTAAGGCAATGAAGGAAGGGAGGGCAAGAAACAGGAGCAAGAGTGAGAAGGGTATGCCCGGAGCAAGGACTTAAAAGGAGAAGGACCAGAGGGTGCTGGAGGGAGGGAGAAAAGATTAAACTGGATAGGAATCCACAGGAATTCAGTCCCACCAAACATTTTATGAGAGTTTCTGCATCCATTATCTTTCTCAATTTAATACCACAGGAGAGTTCCAACAACTAGAGATGACAGTTCACCACTTACATAGTTAGAGATGAGCATTCTCCCACCTAAACATTTCCAATTTAACCTTGGGGTGGCAGGCTATTTTAATGAACAAGCGGAAGGTGGGAGGAAAAGGCAGTTGGTTAAGCAGTTGTTTTAGAGGGGGGGAAGACTAAAAAGAAGTGGGAGCCACAGGATAGGAGAGTGTAATAAGAGGTGAGAGCAGGAGCATGAACAGCAGGAGATAGAGGAAACTGAGACAATATTTAGAGAGAAAGGTAACACAGTGGGATAGGCACCTGCATTCAACTGAAAGGAGGGTAGGCTGGGGTAGAGAAAGCAGTGGTGAGTGAAGAAATGGCAGTTTAAAACAAAGCAGCAGCAGGAGTGGAACAGGAGCTCTTGCCAGGTTAGGATGGGTTTTGGGAGCAGCAATGTAGACCACATCCATGTATTCATCAATTTGAGCATGATCTCATGGTGGACCGAGACTGGAAGGCAGGTTTTGTTGTGGTGAACAGTACTAAGTTTGGGGAGAAGGCTTTTTGTGGATTGCATCGAGGGGGTACCATCCAGAGTCATGAAGAGTAGGGTGAATGCAGGTCTAAGACTGCAGCCAAAAGTCATAGAGACTATTTTTGTTACCACACAAAGAGAACTGGTAGCACAACACCAGGAATGGATGTTACTGAAATCACACTGGAGTGTTGCTTCCAACTCAAGAGCCCAAAGCATCCATCTATGGTTCCACCACTTTACATCGTCGGCAATGCTGCCAACATCCCCGACAGCAACAGGAACAATGCCGACTGTCGGCACTGCTCCCATCGGGAGAAAGTCTTTTCAGCCCCCCGCAGCCCCCCATCTCTAAATATACAACTCTGAGTCCGAGTTGTTTTGGGGGTGGGGGTGGAACACTGGGGGTCGCGGTGCCACTGTACAGTGCACGACCACAGCGACCTGGTGAGATTTGGCGCTGTGGTGGTGTTCGCTGTGAAACTGCCGCTGTTGTGGGGTGATACAGAGTCAAAACGTACAGTGTCAGGCTAGGACCCACGATGTAGCCCTGGGTGGTACCTGACTTGATTGGTGGGGAGGAGTGAAAGGGAGCCATCAACAAGGACCGACTGCTGGCAGTCTAACAGATAAGAGCTGAACCAACTAAACAAGAAGTTAGATGGTATAGATAAGGTTTACAGACACTGATTAACTACCTTCAGAACATGGTCTGTGCACCACAGCAGTAAGGAGACAGAGGGTCTTGTGGAAGCCAGACTGAAAAAGGCAGATAAAGGGGGAGTCCATAAAGGATGAGACATGGGAAGGCACTAGTTTTTCTTGCATGTTGTCCATTGTAGGAAAAAGGCAGATGTGTCAATATTTCCTTGGGGTAAGAGGGTTCCCACTTTGTGTTAAAACTCATTTCTAGAATGGACACGACATACCTCCAAGCCTGCCTCCCCCACTGGCCTGATCGGCCCTGAAGGCACTGATCTGTTATGATCCAGGACGGGATGCAGTAGGCTCAGGACATCAGGCCAGAGGAGTTGTTTACCTCTGCTGACCTTTTATCTCTCAGAGCAGTGTTCCAAGTTCAGGTTTCATCAAGGAGCATCAAAATTTCCTTCTGAGATTTAAAAGTAACAAAAGTGCTCTTTTCAGACTTACTTTGTTTCTCTGACCAAATGTAGTAAGGCAAAGGCATGAAAAATATGCTGTCCAACAGAATCTGCCTCTACTAAATATATTTCTACTCTGTGTTGTGCATGAGCATTTACTGAATTATCACACTGACCAAGACTAACAGTTAGCATTTTAAACCTGATCTTCCCCTGGACAAGCTAATGGCTCATTTACACGGCCACATTTGCACCACAGCATCCTGAGCACTCGCATTGCTGTTGTGCAAATGTGGTCATCTGGACACTCACTGGATCATGGTAAGCCGGTCCTCACTCTGATCCTGCAGCCATTCTGGGGATGTGCTCCAGAGTGAGTGGATTAAGCAGACGTGTGGACAGGCTACACTGCTCACTCATACGCACCAGAGATCCTCCCAGCATCTTTTTATGCTTGCAGCTGACCCCCCCCCACCACACCGGACTCGCAGCCCCTCTCCAGGCATGTCTTGCATTGGCACTGAGAGGGGCTGTGTACATGTACAAGCCGAGTGTCTCTGAAGGTCAGGGCAGTGCTGTGATGCTCCGCAGAAGGCGTGAAGGCAGCCACGTAAACACAGCTTTAAGTTATAAACTCCATTTGTTCAGCTGACCCGCTGGCACAGTGGTAGCAGCACTACAGCTTGTGACTGCAGCTACCCAAGTTCAAGAACAAGCTCACGTTGTTAGGGGCCAGCCAGGGGATGGAGGACAGAGTGTCTGATGGGCTGCCTTCCTCCTTTGGGGGTGGTGCAGGGCCATCATGATCTGCCACTTGACTGCTACCTAGCAAAGGTGGGGTGGCAGCATGGCAGGATCCGCTCATGCGAGGGGTGGCTGGAACATGGCCAATGCCAGCATAATCCGTGCATGCATGCGTACCCTTACTGACACTGCATGGCCGTAACGCAGTGGAAAGACTATGATGGGGAAAAATAAGGCATTGGTTGTGCAGATGAAATCCTTCCTGCCCCCCTCCCCGATGTCCACAAGCAGGCTTCCCTGCCCTGACTCCTGGTATACTCCCAGACTTCCCCTCTACCATGGGTGACGGTATATGGAGCTGCCTGAGGAGTTAATGGGCAGACCCCACACTGAGGGGCACAGGCCAAGAGGGTACCTCAGTGGTGTGTCACAGGTGGCCCGAGGAGTCTCAGGAGACCAGGAAAGAGAAACCTCAATGGACAGGAGGTGGCGCTGGCAAGCGATGGAAGGAGGCCCTAGCCATGGGGCCGGGGGGGGGATAGAGTTAAAGAAATAAAATTGCCTTTGTTCTTAAAACTGTTAATAATGTTTGTTTACTTAAAACGGGATGATGTAAACAACACTTGTGGCATGGCTCATTTACGATGGTGTCCTCCCACAGGCGCAATATAAAATATTACTATGGTACAAATTTATGGCTGATGGTTTTGAAGGCTTTGGAGAGGTCAATACAAAACAGAGAAATACAGTAATCATTTACTAGTTCACAACACACCAAATACACACACCAATTTATCCAGTAATATTTTAGTCCCTAATACTGGCTACAAACCCATAATTTTAGACATTAAAATAATACAGAATTTTGTCAGCCCTTATGTATGGAAATCGGGTACCTCTCAAAAGTTGTTGTGCACATTCTAAAAGTTGTTCTGCATGATCCATCATTAACTACACCCGTCTTCCCTCTCGCACTGACTCTCGGTACTTTCATTTTCCATGCGGTGCTCTGCTCCCTAACGCAACTATCGAATGCCTACA
This sequence comes from Neoceratodus forsteri, assembly GCA_016271365.2. Taxonomy (NCBI): domain Eukaryota; kingdom Metazoa; phylum Chordata; order Ceratodontiformes; family Ceratodontidae; genus Neoceratodus; species Neoceratodus forsteri. Next base: position 491,698,625 of record CM057450.1, on the reverse strand, counting down.
AAAAATTTCACAGTCATTTTACCACCTGTACAAGGTCTCCTCAGTCAGCTGCGAGCCTTGCCGAGCACATGAGTTACACACAGAGCTTTTTATTGATTTTCTTCTTTCCCTGGGCTGGTTCACGATTTGCTGAACTTTCTGCTACAACTCGTTTTGAAGTTTCAGGTTGAGGGACAGTTTTTCCACTGCGAGACTTAAGTCTGTGTCAGCCACAGTTGGTCTACAGACTAGACAACGCAGAGCAGTGCCCCAGTTACCAAGTGTCAGGTCTCCTCTATCCACGCTGCACACCATGCCCCTACAGCGACGAACAGGAATGAATGAACTCCTGGGAGACACATAGCCACTCATCCTATGTTGCAGTTTAAATGAGTAAAGGTCTTTTACAATGTCCTTACTTGTATTTTTATTTTGAAACCATACGTTATAACAAATAAAATACAGGTTACCATAAATTTCATTTATATGGATATTAAACTGATTAGGTCATTCCATGTTGTAAGCAGTTAATATGATCATTTTGATTACGGTAAGTTAATGTAGCAGTCACCATTTTATCCAGTCATTTATGGACTTTGGCCATGTGCCAGTATAAATAACTATATTTCTACATGGAATAAGTTTATTTGAAATGGGATTAACCCCTCATCATTCCCAAGGTACTCTTCAAATGTAGTTGTTTTTTTACCACTACCAGTTAAAGCCATTATTACTTTAACTCAGTATGAGATGAATTCCAGCATGCTTTAGCAAACATGCGTGTAAACGAGGAAGTAAATTGAAATGTCACCACTTCCTTATTTAGATACAGGAGATTTTGATTATTTTCTAAACTTTATTATAATGAGAGCTTAATTAAATTGTTGCTCTCTAACAATGCATTTTTTAGGCAACTAGTAATCCTGGTTCACCAATTTATTCAGGATGAATGCTGCCACTTAGATCATCAGCTTTTAATGTTTTTCAGTGTTGGTAATTTATTCAAGTTTGTTCTATTGGTGCATCTATAGGACTGTAACTAACTGTTTACTATATATTGTGATTTAACTTGTTTGTCTTTATACCTCCTGATGAAGACCCGAGTGGTCAAAGCGCCAAGGTTTCCGGTCACTGTTAACTCATCACGTTTTCTACTTTAAATATTTGGTAGTGCATTTCATTTTTTCTAACCAGAATGCAAACCTTTCTTACCTCTAATTCCGTCTATACAGGCTACCTGTCATATTTTGAATGTGAAAATCCCATGATTTGAGTCAAGCCAGACTCCGAGAACCTTGTAATAAGGAACAACTTTTTTTTTTTTTTTTTAGTTGTTTAACCAGGAGTAGCACACTAAGCTGAAAGCTTTTTTACAGGAGCGACCTGGGAGCACAAGAAAATTAAGTGACTTGCTCAGGGTCACAGAGTACGCAAGTGGAAGCTGTGGGATTCAAACCCAAGTCTGGTCTGCTGGATGTCACCAGATTTGCAGCTCAGAGCCTTAAACCACTGCGCTATACTGCCTCTCTCAACTTGAAGAGGCGTACTATCAATTGTTCAAAGGAGAAATTTATGAACAGCTGAATCACATGAAGCTCTGAACAACATGACCCGAATATTTTGCATATTTAGGACAAACTTATTTTAAACCTGTGAAACCCTGTCAAACAATGTCCATTAACTGGACTGAATATCCATAATGTGACCAGTACAACAGAATATGGTGCCATCTGCAGAGAGGTGGGCCTGAACACCCTTAAGATGATAATATAGATCATCACAATTAAGTGAAAAGCACTCCATCTCACCGTATCATAATGCTCATCTGTGCCTTATTCTGTGTGCTACTGCATGATTTTATTAAGCTCTTTAGTTCCCACAGTTACCTGTATTTGCCTTGTACGTTCTCTATTTGTAGCTCAGAACTATTAATATACTCAAATACCATGTAACGTATAGTATGCACCATACCTATCTATTGCCTGCACATCTGCCTGTAACTAAGCCAACACTGTATCTTTCAACTGTCTAAATATATTTGAAATGGTGGTGATCACAGGGAAGGTGGTGCTTCTCCAACTCAGCTTTAATGGATAGCACTCACCCCTGCCAAGCAACCCAAAATGAGCAGACTTACACAAGGATGTGTATATGCAGTCTTTTACTTCTCAAAGCATAGTTACAACAAAAATCAGGACATCTTACATCACTGAACCAATCACAGAAAAGAAGCCAGATTGGCCTGTGAAATGTAGATGTTTGATTGTCCTCTCTTTAATGCTTCTACATATCCTTGTCTGCATCCTGCTCTCTCATTAAAGTTGGGTAAATGTCTGTATATATGGTTTGTAATTACCCCTTGCTGTGCCACAGACTGATATATCAGCCCAGATGCACTATGCATTCTAATTATGTTGGCAGCCTAAAGGTTAATTCCGGGTCACCCCTGAAAAAGGTATGTCTGGTTCCAGTGGGCTTACCCAGCTACCAAAATTCAACAAATAAATACAACTGGTACTACAGTAGTTTTTACCACGTACCTTGGATGAATGAGTAACTGCTTAAGAATGGAAAGGTAAGTGCTATACCAGCTATTGCTAAGGTCATCAAAATACAGCACTGCCAATTTTCACTATAAAATGTTATGGCTCATGGTGTTGAAGGCCTTGGGGAGGTCAATAAACATGCTCCAACTACCATGTTATTAGTCAAGGCTAGATATAATGTATCTCATTAGCTACTTTAATGACTGCTGAAAGTGTCCCTGAATCCTAATCGAATGATGATACTAAGAGTATTGTACAGATACGTATTAACCAGCACAGTAATTAAGCTTTCCAAGACCTGCAATATAGTCGGCAACAAGCAAACTGGGCGACAGTTGCTGAGCAGGCTTCGTTGTCCAGATTTGAAAATGGGTACAACCTGAGCCATCTTCAAGTTATCTAGAAATGACCCAGAGGATAAAGATAAGTGAAATACAGAGGTAAGTGCTGAGTTGGGCAGGCAGTATAGCTCAGAGGTTCTAGCAACTAGTTGTGAACGAGCTTGGAACATCCAGCAGACCTTGGTTTGACTCGCACAACCTCCACTTGCATACTGTGTGACCCTGAGCAAGTTACATAACATCCCTGTGCCCCCAGGACACACCAAGAAATGTGCTTCCGCTCAGTGTGCCCTTCCCGGACAAAATACTATTGCAAAATAACATATGAGTGCAAATCATCAGTATGTCCTACTGTAATAGCTACAGGGTATTCATTTCAGCCCTCTGATTTTTCCAGTCATAAGAGAAAGCAGTTCATTGGAAACAGCAACAACTTCTATCTAAATGAATAAAAATAATAAAGTAACCCTAGCAGCAGATTCTGCAGAGACAAACATCAGACAGAGAACGCCCCAGAGGCACTAAAAGTTGAACTATGTTGCTGGTGTTAATGAAAAAAGTTGCTAAAAATCACAGCATACTTGAATTGGTTACAGTTAATCCATTAGTATCAAAATGATTTAAGTAATTCTATAGAAGAATGCCCATTGAATATTGGCAGGACGTCATTAAACGTTTAAGGCAATTAACATATTCGGATATAGAATTGACACCGGAAATGATAATGTTGTATAGTCAGAGGAACAGATCCCCCCTCAAAAAAGTATGTTATATCTTTACTTAGCAGTATCCAAAGAACACATTACCTGGTTATGGCATACAACTTTGGTACCCACGTTATTCCACTGGCATAAAGCTATGATAGAAATCTATCAGATGGAACGATAATTATAAATAGAACGGGGCAAAAATCCTTATTAGAGAATAAATAGAGACCCTGGGTTTCCTATATAATTCCTATAGATGCATCATTTGCCCCTTGAGATGTTGAAAAGAAAAGTTGCTGGATTAAACAATGAATATGAAACTTCACACTCTCTTTGGAAATATAAGAGAAATATAAATAATAATAGTACTGTATTAACACTGATAAATTTCAGAGAACTGGAAATGTATATGATTGTAAACTTGGATGTCTGCTGTCTGTATGTAAATATATACCCAGAAAAGAAAAGAAAGAATATAAAAAAAAAGAATGCCCATTGAACAGTCTCTGTCTAGTTAGATCTATAGTTCTGTAGAAGTGATTTTTGTGACATACTGGTCCCTGGATCAGTTAACAGAAAACCGTTTGATCTCCAGGAATACGTATCTGGCTTTAACATTTTATTTTTAAATTTGCTTTCAACAGGTACTGGGATGGCCTCAGAAGATACAATATTTCACTTTCCTGAGGGATCTTGGATTACGCAAGTTGGAAAACAAGCGATTTCTTCACTTACAAACAAAGAAAAAAGTAAACAAGACTATGGGAACACGCGAGCTGCTGCTCTACAAAGTAAAACAGAACTCAGGTGGGTCAGAGGTAAAGAGATAAAAGGGTAACAAATAGTTCTCGTACCATCAACGCTCTATAGTTCAGTACACCAAAAACTTCATAACGTTCATACTAGATTCCAGGATGGCAAAATTTGCTTAATATGAAAAACAAACCATTGTGCACATCAGTCATTTCACCGGGCTAACCTAGCCTACTGCCAAGTAACCATTATACTGTTTGATTCTCCTCTTCGGAGAAGATACTCTGTGTCTGGAAAACCTAAAGCCTTTTCATCCATGAGTCTCTTTTAAAAAGCAAATAAGTAACCTGATGTTCCTTTATCCTCCATGCGAAACAAAGTTATTAAGGTGTGTTGAGCAATTCAGACATACTGCAGGTAGGCACAGCACCAAAAGGACATTTTTCATACCTGGAGAAACAAATGATTAAGGTTTTGAGTCTTAAAAGGAGATATCTGGAATTATTATTTTTTGTGTGTGCGATAGTCTCCCCACTTCGCTATTTAACAACATTCCGAGTGTCTGTAGACTCTGGCTGCAAAGAAGCAGGACCTGCTTTTAACTAGAATCCCCCCGAATGGTGATTTCTCATTAGGGCACTGAAGTAATTCCTTATGAACAAACAGTGTGAAAGAAGAAGTGTTCCAGCAGTGAGTTTTATCATTTTATTCTCCTCCACTTCTGACGGCTGGCTCCTGTCATCGCCCCCAGCCCATCACCCACCTTCCTTATGAATTGCTAGGCTACTGGAAGGTCACCCACAGATTCCTCCCTCCCCCCATCGAGGAGGATGGAATATTTATTCATTGATTACATTTTGGTACTCTGAAGTAGCTTCTCTAGTGTCAGGAAGCAACGTATCATCATAGATATTTTATTAAATGGAAAGTAATGTTTGCAAGACCTCTCAAAATCTCAGCAGTACCCCACTGCTCCGTGCCGAAGAGCTAGCCTTAAAATATATGATTTTTGATTACTGGTGAGCTTTTGTTATGGTTTAGCAAATGTTGTTTTCTTCCTAACCAGATTTTACTTGGGAAGGAAAAATTAGAAGACTATTTTTTGTTATTGCATTTGATATATCTGGATAACGACTTTAGATACATATAAAAAGGTGCAATGTGACACTGAAAGAAGTACTCGTTTCTTTTGGAACAGAAATTGCAGTCCTGGTGGCACTGTGCTAGCCCTACTGCCTGCCACACCAGCAGACTCAGGTCATTTGGGGGTCGCCTGGGGGAGAAAGGAAGGAGTGCACTAGGGACAGCTCTCCTCTCTCGGGTGGTTCTGGCATCCTGCTACCACCCTGCCACCTGTCGGAGGTCCAAGTGGTACAGCAGGGATTGCCTCAGCAGTGAGAAGGGGCAGCCTGGAATGCTGATACACACTTGCATTATTGTATGCGAGGTGGTCCTGGGAGAAAAAAATCTTCAACCAGCTAGATGATTCTTTGACCTCCAAAGGCCCCACACCATCGACTAAGCAGGGCTTGGGGAATCTAGATTGTGTTCCGATTGAGGGGGCCCTCCCCCTCAGGCATCACCGAAAGGGGGGGGAGCGGTCTGTGGGTGATCTGCCAGGAGCCAAGCAATTCCTAGAGAAGGTGGGTGATGGGGCTGGGAGGGGTGACAGGGGCCAGCTGGCAGAAGTGGAGGATAAAGAAATGATTAGGGAAAACGCTATAAATTAATCTGCAGCTTCTCACTGAAATACTTAATGGGTCACCTTCATAGCTGGGATTTACCTGCAGTACCAGAGTCCTACTAAATTAATTTTACTAGCAGTTGAAAAAGTAAAGGGGAACACACACTAATTTAATTGCATGAACACAATTAATTAAATGTAGAAAGCACTTTACTAATACATTAAAAATACAACTGTCATCACAGCCAATAAACATCTGCTGTTTAAGCATGGCTTGTCCAACTATAACATCACTTCCTGTCTCACGTGTCCATGATATTTTTATTATTTAGTTTTTTTTGATCGGGAAAGGAGGGCTAGGTTGTTCTGCCTGTTTTCAGCCTTGTCCCAGGGGGGCAGGAGATGCAGAAGGAAACCACCTGAAACTGAACCAGATTAAGCTGTTGGCGGTATTTTAGTGAAATGATTATGCCTTCTTTTAAACTACGGCTGATTTAGATATGAATATCTCAGTGCTGCTGACAACTATTGTTTGAAACAGCTTTTCATGTTCTTTCGGACTTTAAGAGATCCTACAAACTTTTCTGCCCCTTAAAATAACATAATGGCTATCTACCCAGCATAGCTGGAAAACAGAAAACCACACAAATGAATAAGGATGACTATGTTTTCTCCCTAACTAGAAACAGGGTGTGGTTTTCTTTTAAGGGAAAACCACTTACATCTTCCAAAGTTAGTGTTCCTTGATATGAGAAATATACCCTCACCCTCCGTTATCTTTCACCCTCCGAACTTCCCCCTCCATCATATTTCCATACACTGATTCTGTGCCAAAAAAAAAAGGGATGCTGGTCGCAGCAGTCAGATCCATTTTTTTCCTGAGCCCACCCATTGTGTCATTTATCTGAAGTCAGCACTGAGCAATGAGTTGGCCATTTGTCTGACAAACGTCAAGCTGTCGACATCCTATATCTGGATTTCAGCAAGGCCTTTGATGGAGTGCCACACAGAAGGCTACTGAAGAAGTCAGGCTGGGGACCCAGTGCTGTGGGTGGGACTAGCAAGGTAGCTAGATATCCAATAGCAGAAAGAAAGAAGTGACACCCCCCCTTCCCCATATAGATCCCTGGTGAGGCCATACCTGGAGTATTGTGCCCAGTTCTGGAGCCCTCGCGTTAGAAAGGACAAGGATAGGCTAGAGATTGTACAGCGTAGGGTGACAGAGAGATACAGGGCCAGCAGCGGAAGTCCTACAAGGAAGGCCTCAAGGCACTGAACATGCACTCACTAGAAACCATGAGGGAGTGGGAGGGATATGACAGAAACCTTCAAATTCCTAAAAGAAATAAAGTAAACCGCAAGGAATTATTTAGCAGGAACACCAGTTCGACAACATGGGGCATGACTGGAAGCTGATGGGGGGAGAGGTTTCAGAAGGGATGTAAGAAACTATTATTTTACTGAAAGAGTGGTGGAACCATGGAACAGTCTGCTGGCCAAGGTGGTGGGTACTAAAAACTGTGGGGGGCTTCAAACACACTTGGGACAGAGTGAAAGGATTACAGTGGTGCTCACTTTTAGAGAGGAAACTAGGGAAAGGAATAGGAAAAATGCTAGAGAGGGTTAGAACCCTGTATCGACAGTAGGTCACGGAGTTATATAGGGCCAGATGGGTAGACTTGATGGACCTTGGTCTTTTCTGCCATCAATGTCTATGTTTCTGTCTGGGGGAGGGCCCCAGAGAGTAGTAGTAATTGTACAGCACTCAAGGGAGAAGGGGGTCACTATAGCGATGTACCCCAGGGATCAGCCTTAGGACCAGCTGGTTCTATTTAACTTGTTCATCTGGGACACAACAGAATGGATACAGGGCAAGATCAGCCTGTTTGCAGATGATACTAAGCTGTGGGGGAGTCGACAGTGATGAAGGTGTCAGGGACATGAAAAAGGGATCTAGGAAAGTTAGAACTGTGGGGTCAGGGATATGGCAACTCACGTTCAGTGCTACAAAATATAAAGTCATGCATACTGGTAGGAGCAATCCTGAAACCAAGTACTGGCTTAGGGGTGTCAGAGTATCCTAGTTATCAGAGGAGAGGGACCTGGGAGTGATTACAACAGATAAAGGTGACTGCTCTGACCAGTAAGGCATATACTGTAGGAGGGCAAACAGAATGCTGGGGTAAACAGAGAGGGTTCCACGTGATTCTGCCTCTGTGCCGACCTCTAGTAGTGATAGCTATTTACAGTTTTGCCAGTTTAGATTCCTTTTGGTAACTGTAGCGAACCAGCTAGTCCCAACTTATTAACAGTGTTTCAAAAATAATAATCATATATATGGTGTCGCTGAACCTGGAGTACTATACACAGTTCTGGAGCCCCCACTTAAAGAAAGACAAGGACAGGCTGAAGTCAGAGCAGAGAAAGGTAATAAGGATTATTTAGGGGTAGTGGCAGCAGGGAAATCTTATACGGATTGCTTTGGTCACCTTAAAGGGGAACAGTCAGCACTAAACGCCCCACACCAAAGGGTGGATCTGGTCCCAGTTTGCACTTTATGTGCAAAAAGGTTTTTTTTTTTTTTTTTTATTCTTATGATTGATTGATCGATTATGTTGTGTTTGGAAGACATCTGAACTCAAGAGCCCTTTTTCAAAGGTGTCTAGGTCTGGTAAAGTTACAAACCGCAAGAGGTACCACATTAACATCAAGAGATACCACCACAATAAACAAGCATCCGACAATGACAAATATTCACTGCTTGCACTGCTGTTGTACCAGGTCTTGCTTGTACACATTTTTACTATATATTTACCCAGGAGAGACCAAATGAGATGCAACGTCTCATTTTCAGTGGTGTCCTGCTTTCACACATTTTTAGATTGCATTTACCCAGGACAGGCCAGCTGACAGGCAATATCTAATTTTCAGTGGGCTCCCACATTTTGACACCACATTTCCAACCGTCTTTTTATGACCTGATGTTATGATCAAGACAGGTGAGATTTTTTTTTAAATCCTTTCCGAAAGGTGATTTCACAGTGCGATTGCAAAAACAAGTTTCTGAGGGGAATTCAGAAATGATATCTGCCATTGTTCAGGAGGCGGCGTAGCACAAGGGATATGTTGAACATTAGGGGCCAAAATCTGTAAAACTAAACTTATGAGTAAACGTTGGAACAATTCAATGTTTCTTCATAATTTAGTTGTTTTTTCACATTCTGAACCCAGATTTTCAACATAGTCTTTTTATGACCACTCCTTCTGAACATGACAAGTGTCATTTATAAAACTGTGGCCAAAATGTCATTTCACGCCACAAGTGCAAAAACACATTCTTGCCATGATCTGAAAAATGAAAGCTGTCACGTTCATGAGGTGGTGTGAGAAAATGGCTATGTTGAAAATTTAGGGTCAGAATATTGAAAATTAACAAAGTTACAAGTGTGCGCTGAAAAATTTCAATGTACACTAATTTCTTTGTTTTTTTATTATTTGTACCCCAAATTTTCAACACAGCCTTCTTTTGACCCCACCTCATGAACAAGATGGAGACAATTTTCAAATCCTGCCTGAAAGGTGATTTCATGCAGTGACCACAAAGTCACCTTTTGGAACGGATTAGCATAACATCACCACCTCTGTTCAAGAGGCGGGGTCCCAAAAAGGCTATGCTGAAACTTTGGGGAAAATATTCAAAAATGACCAAGTTATGAGGACAAGCTCAAAACCCACTGAAATGCATTGAACCGCATACCTGATTTCCTTAGTTTCCAGTCCAGCACTGAAGAGTGAAGACATGTCTCCAGTCCAGAGAGAATTATGGCACTGGACCCCCGATAGGTAAGTAAAGGGTGGTGGGGTGTGGGGTGATGAGTTCTGAGTGGGAGGGTCAGATGACGGGAGGGTAACAGAGGCGGTGGGCCAGCAGCAGCAACAGACATTGATGGATGGTTTTCCTTTTTTACAGGGTATATAAAAATAACAAAACAAAACAAAACAAAAAAAAAAGTGTGAGGAACGGTTTTCTTTATTTCAGGTGCCGACATTGGGGACTGGCCACCCCAGTGCCGCTGTTATGTTTGGTGGCAAAGGGGGTGGGCTCCCCAGTGTCACACAGTGAAAACACGTGGGGTGGGGGTAGTAGATGGCACTGGGGACTGGGCACCCTGGTGTCAGAAAATTAAGAAGGAAAGGGTGGGAGGGACTGGTTTTATGTTTGGGGGAGAACCACAGCAGGATGATCATGATGCTGATCAGCTCTGCTTGCTGGGTGGCTTATGCAGATCAAAGGAAAGAGCCGTCCTATGATTTGGGCAGCTTCTTTTCTTTGAACTACACAAACTTTCCACCCAGCAAGATCAGACGAGTGTCATGATCAGTCTGGCTGATGACTGGTCTGACACTGTCAAGCCCCTTGCAGACTGCCCTGCACTGGACTGACAGTGACACACCTCTCAAGACCCACTATCATACCAATATGTTCGCTTTGTGTAAGGGCAAACATGAAAAGTGTTTTTAAAAGTAAGTAGTAGTTTCATGATTTAGCAGGCTTTACCATCTAACACTGGTGTGTGCAGAGTGGATGACATGGTGAGTTGTTTACAGCTGAGTTTCAGCAGGCAGTAACAAATATCACAGGTAAGTGAAGTCAATCAACCTCTGGGTCATGAATAGTACCAGAGGGCCAGGGTGTGGATGAAAAGCAACCCCACTGGGACGGGGCTAAGGAATGGGTTGGAACTAGGCAAACTTGCAGTGGAGCTTTTGGAATAGGTGGGTGGTGAATTGTGCCTTAAAGGTGGGAAGGGTGGGTACAGCAGTAACCAGTAAGCACTGACAGCAGCACATTCCAGGTTCTAACTGCTCTAGATACAAAGGAATGCTGTCCCAGTGATGTTCTGAGGGGCAGCAGCAAATTTTGGTCATCCATGGAACGAGTTCCATAGCCATTGTTGAAAGGGGAGATGTGGTTGCAGATTTACTGTGGTATAGTAGTTTGTATCAAATTAATTTTGCTTACATCCAGGCTAACATTTTCTGTTACTAGAAGTCCCAGTATCCCCTGCAGCTGACTTCAGAGCAGGACTGCAACCGTGGCTGATTCAACAGCCTGCAGTGCATGTTAGAGTTTATATAAACTCTGATCTTTTTGTTTGATTGGTCCTGCTGTCCTTCCGGGGCTAAGTGCAGTCGCAGAAGACTGTACTCAGCCTTGGGAGATCAGTGGGATCTGCAAACAAAAAGCTCTAACATGCACTGCACACTCCTGAATCTCCCATTACTGCAGCCCTGTTCTGATGTCATCTGCAGGGGATTCTGGGATTTGTGGTTACAGATAATGTCACCTAGAAGTAAGCAACATTAGTTTGATACTTAAGCAATAAGACACAATGGGGCGCTGGTGGCATTAGGTTTCCCTCACGGTCGGGCCAAAATGAGGCACGCGGCAAAGCCGAGTGCCTTCATCCCCCTAACCGTGGGGGTGTGGGGGGGGAACTAGTACCACCAACATCCCCGGAGTGCATTATTGCTTATAAAAAACTGGCCCATAAGCAACTGTTAAAAAATGAACACTCTAAAAGTTTTCAAAACCACAAAAAATATTATAAAATAGAGAATAATGTATGGGCAACCATACACAACAAGGCTGTGTTTCCATCGAGGGGTTGAGATGACAGCATATGAACCTCGAGAGTGAAGCTCGAGAGGTCCATGCTGTCATCTCAACCCCGAGATGGAAACACATTCCGAGTTGTGTGTGGTTGACCATATTTTATTTTTTATAGTATATGTTTTTTTTTACACTAGAATGACAGGCCCTCACTGAAGTGAAAACAAAAACATCTTGCCATTTCTTTCTTCTACTCCCATATCAAAATCAAATTTCCAGACTTTTGAAAGGTAAAAGGTAAAACTTTGGGTACTGGGTGGTTAGTAAGTAGCTAGGTGTAGCATAAATGAGAAATTTAAAATTGTATGACCTTTGAACTGTGCATAACAACTGTTCGGAACGTGTATAACAACACTTTAGAATACATATAACAGTTTAGAATGTGCTTAACAAGGATTTTGAGCAGGCTAATTTTTACACATAACAAAGGATAACCATATACTATATGTTGTTAAATAATGTAAAATAGTCCCTACACAGGATGTGTTTCACCTGTCAGTCATCTGCTTTCTTCACATTCAATGTACTGTGTGATTGTTTACCATGGAATAGAAAAATTCAAGGCTCTGCATTATTGCAGTAGTAGATTACTAAACCCCCCAACACGCACACATATGCACAAAATGGTAATATGGAATACGTGAATTCAGAATTCTTCAGAGTTCCACTGGCATACACACACAGACACACACAGACCTGAAGTGGAACTAGAACCTCAGTTTTATCTGTTGCTAGGTAAGGAACAGGGAGCTCTCTGGCAAACTGGTAGGGATAGGAGGGGGATTTTTCATGGTCATCAAAGATACACCAACAATAGAAACTCTGCATAGTTTTTTAATTTTTTATTTGTGTATGGAGGGGCTCTTGAGTGTAAATAACATTGAATTATTTACTTACTAAAAAAAGGTTGCAGCCATGTTTGTGATGGAAATTAGGAAGTAAGTGACTTCTGAATTCTGTGAGTTGCCCTCATCAGCAAGGACTTGATTTAAGCCATCGGTGGTGCTCTCTTACTGCCATGGCTAGAACCAAGTCTCTGCCAATCAGGACACAGGAATTTCCTTGCCCATTTTATATAATCCAGTGTAGTTATAGAAAATATCAGCCTAGAAGTAAACAACATTAGTCTGATACTGTTTACTGTAGTATAGTAGATTGTAAGTAAAAAAAAGACAACAAAAAACTGTTTCACTCACAAAGTGCAAATTGGGACCTGCTCCACACATGGGGGTGAGGAGCTCTCAGTGCTGATGGCTCCCCTTTAAAATGGAGACCAAGAGGGTAGCAAGGTGACAGGACAGAAACCTTCAATTTTCTCAAAGGTATAAACATAGTAGATTAACATAACAGCAGCTCTTTGGGCATTTTAAGGGGTCCACCACTAGTGAATACACGTAGAAGCTGTTGGGGAAGGCTCAGAAACGATACAAGGAAATATTTCCTCACAGAAAGAGTGGCGGACAAGCGCAATAGGTTGCCCAAGACAGTGGGAGAAAGGGACACTATGGGGGGGGGGTTCACAAGGGGATGCGACAAGCATAAGGGCTGATTAGGACGGGGAGAAGAGGGTACAAAAGGAGGGGAGAAGAGGCCCTGCCATGCATGTATGGTGGTAGAGTGGTGGGAAATGTACACATAAGAACAGCACACATTAGATGGACTCCGGTCTTTTCTGCCTATAAAAATGTTTCTATGTTTCTAAGTGGATGCCCCTATTGAGCCCCCCCAAGTCATGACTACGGGGGGAAGCAGCAGTACTCCAATTTCACGCTAACTCAGAAGGTCCCCCTGCCTAACCCAGAGTACACTATTCATAGGTCCTATTTTCACGTGACAGCAGCAGTGAGCATGTCTAGGAGGGGGGAGGAGCGGTCTTGCATCACTGATAAAGCTAGGCAGATCCTCCAGTGTTCCTAGCATCACCAATAACTCAAGACTGCCCACTCCCAGGCATGCGCACTACATCTGTCAGATGACAATGTGACTTTTGAATAGCACATGCTGGGCCAGGGAGGGGGACCTACTGAGTTAGCCTAGAACTAGGTTTAATGGGTGAAGCTGGATTTGTAGGCACGCCTCTGCATCTCGTGCCCAACGGCATGCGTATATTTTTTTATGACCATATGCCCTGGTGTGTGCCATTGTTTACTTATATACCACAGGGGTGCCAAAATTAACCAATTCATCTGTATCTAACATGACCTACATGGCCTGACAAATAAAATGGAGTGCCAGGCGAGGGGGGGGTTCTTGTCATGCCACCCCCTTTCTGATAACTGGAAGGCAAATGTGAATGGTGAACTTGTCAAGACAACCAAAAATAATATGTATTCCAACAGCTATAATAATCATATGTATCCCGAGTATCCACAGCATGTGGCTATCCGCATCCAGTCAAAATCCTGGTTGCCAGAGGGGTTTTGGCTCTCACTCCCGAGGTGTCTCCCATCCACGTCACACCCACTGACAGACGGAATTTGTAAAATTCCTTTCAGACATCCACAATGAATCACAGCAGTATTCAGTCTGGTGTTTGGGGTATATTTAAAGGTGAAAAGTTGACAGCCAACAAAGCTAACAGCTCTCCAATTTGTGCTAACGTATCGAGGCGAGCAGGCAGGCAATAAACATAGAGATTGCTCGCTTTGAGCACTGCATGTTTTCATTTTCCCTTTACACTCACACAACTTCTTTTCTAAAACCCTTGTAATGCCCAATGTACAACTCTGGGTAATGTATGATGCTCTGGGGATTGATTACTACACAGGGTTACTGCCGGTATGGAATTCTAACAAAAAGAAAAAAGTCAAAACAACAAAATACAGCCATTTGGGTTTGTAAGTCATATTGCTACCTAAACCTGGTGCACTGCTGATAAACCCTGCATAAACAGCTACTGCATTTAACGGAATTCATTAGTCAAATCACCACTGTTTGCTAATCAGTTTAGGAGACCGGATTTACTGGCTGTAAACTTTTATGGGTAAACATCTGCATCTGGTGTCATTTCCTAGACTCATACTTCTTCATAGCACATTCCAAGAATCCATTTTTGCAACACAATAATCATGAACTTGGGGAGGGTGTGTGTGTGTGTGTGCAGATTTGAGGTGTCAGGGACCCAGTCCAGAATCCACCACCCAACCCCCTTCTGGTGCATGTTTTTAGAAGTCATAAGGCACCAGAACTGGGGGTAAGGAGACCCTTCACATTTATAGCTAGGAGGACAGTCAATGCATTTTGCCTGCCTCCCCCAATCAAACAAAAAATGTTCAATCTGTGGAGCAGGAGATTGGTGCATATTCTGTGAGGAAAGCAGACAATGTACAGATGTCCTTGCCTGTTTGTAAACATGTCTATTATACTGATTATATATTATTCCATATTGATTCTGCATAAATACTTCCATTGGTCTGTATTTTTCTTATGTTCACTTGGAGCATTATTTATTTATTGGAAATTACTCCAACCCAGATAACCCCAAGAGATGCAGCATCTCATTTTCAAGGGGGTCCAAGGGACAACAGTAGCAGTCAACAGGTATTGTCCAGCAGGACATTTTAAATACAGACTACCATATGTACAAGAGAAAAAGTAAACGTAAGGTGATTATGCAACAATGTTATTCAAATCAGAACGATCCAGTAAACAGCATAACCTCTCAGTGACAATACAGTACAAATATTTCAATAAACTAAACTAGCAAGAAGGACGATTTTAAAAATCTGTGTTCTTAAAGGGGACTGTCCTTATAGTAACTGCCCCCAATCTGCACATAGCCGGACCTGCTACCCTTTTGACATGAGGTACTGTACCAGTCTGTAGTTGGTCTTGGGAGGGTTGTGGGATGGGTAGCCAGCTGATCGGAGCAATAAATAGCCCCAGTATATTAAGTGGGTAAACTGAATCTCCTGCAGCTGATCCCTGCAGCATCAGGTGATTCTGGGATACTGCGGACTGTGGCTACACACTATGTTGGGGTTGGGCAATGGCAGGATAAATGTAAACCAAATGAGAACCTAGTAAACAAAACATTATATAACTAAGCACACAACGGCTGAGTGGTCTAGTGGTTAGAGCACTGACCTGGGAACCAGGAGATAGAGGTTAAAAACCCATCACAGCCAAGCACACACTGTGAGGTTGTGAGCAAGTCGCATTACCTCACAGTGCTTCAGTGCATCCAGCTGTGGAAATGGGTAAAGGAAGGACCTCACTGGAAATGAGATACTGTATCTCAACAGGGCTTCCAGGGTAAATAAACTGCATTAAAAAAAAATCTGAGGCAGCCCACACTTGGATCTGGGGTTTACTATATTGACATTCCCCTTTATTTATTTTAAAAGTTTTACCAGAAAAGACATACTGAACTGATAACAGCTCATTTTCAGATGTGTCCTAAGGGAAGGGGTATGGAAGATAGTACAAAACTAGAAAAAATAAATAATAATTAACTGTATTAGAAAAAAAAATTGTTATATACAGCAATCCAATACATCAAAGGTACATAATCATTAAATGTTGCAAGTCATAACAGTACAACAGGTACATGCAGTAGATAAACCTAAGTTCAGATAGGCAAGGATGAATTACCTCTACAGGTATGGGGGCAAAATGGCCAGGGTCATATGAGTAGGGGGGAAGGTGATCAAAGAGGTGGAAGTCATGGACAGTTGCAGGTGGCGAAGACAAGTCACAAAACTTGAAAATGCCATTTCTAGTTACATAACAAATGGTTAAAATACTGCACATGTATCAAACAGCAAGTGAGGAGGCATGTCCAGATGTCTTTTTCCCCTGCTGAACTTTAATTGTGCTAAAACATTACAATAAAGCCACATTTAAAAAAAAGCCAGGAAGAAGAGACTTAAGGGAGAAGGAAGAAGAGACAGAGCAGAGTGACAGGGAAAGGGTGGACCAGAGTTTAGGGAATCGATATGAGAAGGCAGCTTGACCAACAGCGGATGTCCTAGATGGACTAGAAAGGGAATGGTAAACAATGCTGTGGAGAGGATAGGAGGAAGGAGGGGTACAGGACATGAGGTAGGACATGAGGTACTGAAGAGGTAGGAGGGAAAAGAACCAAACCTGGATTTGGACATAAAGGAGGCACAATGGGAAAGGTGTCTGGCATCAACAGAGAGGAGGGTGAGGGGAGAGCGAGCAGTGATGGTACAAGGGGAACAGTTTAAGGCAAAATATCAAAAAGAGTAAAAAGAGGGGGTCCAGTCTGACGGGAAAATTTTGCAGCTTAACTGTAAACTGCCACCATAGTCAAAACTAAGATAAATCATACTTAAAAACAATCTCATGATGGGCAGAAGTGGGATACTCACTGTGTTCCTATATATTGCCCCAAGCTTGGGATGGAGCTTATGGTGTATGGCATCAACGTGCACGGGGAAATCTCAAGATGACAGTTCAGCCAGATCCCGAGGTACTTAAAGGGGAGACATCCTCAATCGCAGCACCATAAAGGGTGCAGAATAATGGGATGGAGGGGAGTCCAGTAAGCCTCCGACAGGTACCAAACATCATGGAAACCTTTTTTTTTTTTTGCATTGAGGGACAAGTTGGTTAGACCAGAACCAGTGCTGTACATTGCCAAAACCCAGCTGCTACTGTGAAGTAAAGTCATGGGAAGAGGAGCCATGCAGGCAACAGAAAGCATAGTTTTGTTGAAAACTTTGTGTATGGAATAAGGCATGAGAGGGTGTGTGTGATTATGGGCAGTAATCACAAAGGCACAACAGGGTGTGTGATTGTGGGCAATAATCACAAAAACTTGACAAGGTGTGTGATTATGGGTCAATAAATGCACTTGCTCTCAGTGCCTTTAAACACCCGAGAGATGTGTGTGATAATCACACATCCTGAGGTGTTTTATCACACTTATGAAATGTGTCCTACACAACACACTGAAAAAAATAAAGCCCAAACTTTAAAGAAAAAAAATGTGACTTTTCCCATGTTCTTTCAAAAGTAGTCCCTTTATTGTAGTGTACATGTACCCCTTCCATTCCTCTGATGCACGTTCTGAAGCAGGCTACGGCATACATGCCACCTGGTGCCAACACCTCTCCTGCTGTCATGGTGCTGCTGTCTGAATACAAGCAGCATACAAAGCATCAACAGTCAAGGTAGGAATGGCATGGGGACACAAATGCGTAAGAAAACATCTCCCCCCCCCCGACAGAAAAAAACTGGCGCTGATTAGAATCTTTACTCACCAGAAGGAGTGTATAACTACTGCAGGGAGCCACTCGTGAGGCAGCTGGCTTCCTGGCTGGTACTACAACCTGTGTAATTATGGGCTAATAATTACACAGATTGGAGTGCTTCTCAGCCAATCAGCTAGTGGGATTTTTCTCATACATTTTATAAATTGCATTTTTACTGTTGAGTAGGTTGCGCTGTATAGCTATTTGGCTTCTCTTTCCCTCTTCAAACTCTCCTAAAGTTCCACATCCTAACTCTGGCTGTTCTGCTTTGATTATCATGAATAATGTATACAGTTCTGAGAATAAGCCATACATTAATCATTGAAATGTGCAGATTACTCAGGATTATAAGAAGTCAGGTAGGTTGCCTGAAATATATTCAATAAGGCAATTGTTTTCCCAGTTTCATCACTTCACCTCCTGGCCTATACAGTTCTGACTGGCCTCACACCTGTCGCCGTGCTCCAATTGTTAGTAGCCACAGCTGTCCACACACACGCCAACCCTGGTTGATCAGAACTAGAAGTCACCATTCTTTCTTACTGCAGTCCCATGCACAGTCCCTGTAACGTCTGATACCACACACAACTACATATTAGCTACCAATATAATCTTTTGATTTGAAAAGCCATGGCTTCTCTATTTCTACCATGACCTGGCCTCTATTTGCATATGGTGCAACTTTAAAATCCAATCAAGAATCTCCTTTTGAAACCAGGAACCACAGGAAAGCAACAGGGGTTGTGCTATGCAAATACTATTTGGACAAATACTGCACTTTTATACATACACACAGGGCTCCAGATAAGATTCTTTGAGACGAGCACTGTACTCCTTATTTTGAAAGTGAGGCGAGTAAAACCAAATTCAGATGGGTACAAATGTCTGGCCGGAGTGGAGTGAGGAATACATGTTTAAGAACAGTATACTTTTTTCTTACATAAGAACTGATCAGGTGCCAACAATGCTCTAAATAATGTTAGAAGGTAGCAATAATTGACTCACGTTTTAAAATATAGTGAGCAAAAGAAAATTGGGATGTGTAGGAGTGCTGTGACTGTGGGGAAAAATGCTCCTTTTGAATCACCAGTTGTTAATGAAGCACTATTCTATTGGTGCAGAGCATTTACAAATGTTGGGTGAGTACTGGTACTCGCTAAAAACATTTTCTGAAGAGTATTTCCTCAAATGAGATGAGTAAAATAGGTCCGTACTCCCCTTATCTGGAGCCCTGCATACAAATATCACTTATATACAACTGCACTATATCTGAGCTGAACCTCAGTGACACGTCTGTCTATCAAAACTCCTTGCATGAATGCATATTTGATTTTTTTTATAAATCCACAAACTTTATTGATATCTATTAATTAACACAACAGAAACACCTCGGAAGTGTAAGAAATGTATTTTTTGTAAACATGAACGTGCAAATTCCAAACATCCGCCCCATGCACACCTCTAATAACCTCTGAAACGTCACTAATCGATACATTTCACACAAAGACCTACATTATGGACAGCTGCTGCTAGCGTTGGTCATCAGGCTGCACTGTGTACCACATCTGGAGTGAGTTCACTCTTCATTCAACGCCAGACCAACTACTGGGGGTGGTGGCTGGCTGCTAGGCTGGGAATCTGACAACGAGCTCCCAAAAACCCACCGGCCCTTTGCGATCGCATCTTCCTTCCTACCCGCTCCCAGTCTCATCACGATAACGGGGAATCGGGGTGAAAGGACGTGCTTAATGACCAGCACGGACAGAAGCGCAGACTGCTGCCCACCCCTGCTCTACCCAGATCCTCTCTCGTGGACTGACATCCCAAAGGACCAGGGTACTGTGTACGAACAACGGAACGCTTTATTTGCTGATCAAATGCAGCACCCTCCCCATCATTCTGCAAGCACTCAAGGCGCTGAAGGGGAAAAGTCCCTCCACCAAATCGCAAACAAGAAGATCCCCCGATTTCTCGCCTCTCTCCAGGCTGTTGCCTGCATCGTACGCCCTCTCTCACACAAAGTGCATCTGATCTACAGCACTTTGCAATAGACAACCCCCAGGGCAGACTAGCAGCCCCCGAAAAGCCAGCCGTGCAGCACCTGGTACTACTTACAGTCAGTCAGCCGGGCCGTTGCTCCTCTCACCGATAAATCCACAACAGCCGGCTCGCACACACACCCTGAGCAGCAGGTCCCGAGTCCCGACGGTGCGGTACAGCCTGCCTCTGGTGGCGCATTCAGCGTGGCTCCTCTCTCTCGGCTCGCGTATCCTCAGCTACTTTGTCGCTTCAATCTCCAGGCTGTGATTTTGTTGTTATTGTCCTCCTCCCGGCGCCGCCGACTCTGATTTTGTTACTGAGCTCCACGCACGCGCGTGCTGCGAATGGAATTTTTATCAATCGGTACGACCCCTCCTCAGGCACTGCCCCTGTCGTACGGCGATTGGAGCTCGGTTTATGCATATTTAAACACCACCATAAAAAGGCATTGGCCTCCTCCTCCTTCTTCTTCTCGTATGGGGCCTCTGCACTACCCTGGTCCCAGTTGCGGTGCTGCGAACGGAACTGCTTCGACCTTGTTCCTATACTGCTTTAGTCCTCTTTTATATCCCTTCCAAACTGTTTAGGCTGTTGTATTTTCCATTCTTATTCAAACTGTATCAGTCGGAAACGTCATGTACACAGCTGTGTGACTGTGAGGTGAACATATGTGTTTTTTAGTTTATGTGAAAAGGCGACAATCCTGGCAGTCTTCAAATGAACTGATGAAATTAAAGAGCTGCTCTATTCTTGGTCCCCTGCTTTTCTCTCTCTTCCTTAATGGCATCCTAGTCCTTCTCCTCACAGTAGTATGATCATGTACCCAGTTGACCAGGTGCTTTACTCTACCTCCAAGTCTAATGTCGACATCAATCAGCATCTTTCACTTGACTTTCAGACCCTCCAATCCTGGTTCTCTGCAAACTATCAAATTCTAAACATAGCTAAGACCCAGGCCATGTTCTTTGGGTCCTCCAGAAAGGTGCTCTGTAAGTGTCATAAACTTCTGATCCACTGATGTGATGGGATTGCTGTATCTAACACCTTATCATTCAAATATCTAGGGGTTACATTCGACCTTGTACTTGACTTTGCTGCTCACATAAATGAGGTGTGTCACGCAGCTAACTCCAAGATTAGTACGGCATACAGAGTTCGGCACTCACTCACCCTGGCTACTAGGATCTCCGTAGCAAGGGGTGTGTTACTTCCACAACTTCAATATGCCCTCCCTGTACTCTCTCATGCCAATGCAGGGGTGCTTCGCAAGTGGGACACCTCCTATAACTATATCTGCAGATTTGCCTTATCTGCTCCTCGCCTTACCCATCACTGCCTACTCTACTTGGTCTTAAACTGGCTGTCACCCAATGCCCTCCATGCTTACGCCTTAGGTTGTTTTGTTGACTCCCTAACCAGAACCCCTTGACCCACCACTCTGGGAGACATGTTTACCCCTGCCTCTCACTCTTGCCCCTTAGGTCCTCCCCTTTGTTCTCTGTGCAGCCCTGCTCCTCTAAAATGGGTGAGCAAGCCTTTTCCTATTCCGCTCCTAGGTTTTGGAATTCCCTCCCCCTCCATGTAAAGAATGCCTCATCTCACCTTACTTTTTAAGCATACTCTGTTTTCACACCTCAGTGCTTTTGGTAACTGTGACTGCATTTAACTTCTGCGTAGCTGCTACTGATGTTCTTCATCTGTGTCCCGTGCCAATTTCTGTATGCCTAACTGTGTATGTTGTCAACTGTCATCTCTCCTTGATGCCATCCTTGACTTTTTTAACGGGTTATTAAGCTACAATTACATTACTACTCTAACTTGTACTATTTTGCTGGTATCCTCTCTAGTATGAATGTTCAGTTGCTTCTACTGTTGATATATTATGTCCTGACTGCTTGTCTTCATTATGTACAAATTGTTGTTCACTGCTGTTTTTCTTCTTGTACTCTCCTGGGTTGTGCCTGAAAATAGGCAGGATTGTTGTGTAGTGCACTTACCCAGTTACCAAAAGCTAATAAATAAATAAATATAAATAAAAAATGGAGGTTTAAGTTAGCAATAACCCACAACAGGGTGTGGGGTTATAGGCATTTAATCCATGCCTGGGGTGTGTTGTGAGGCATGAGGCCACAGGCCAAGTGTAACATAACCCCACACCCTGTCATGGGTTATTGCACTTATAACATGGGTTGCATGACGAACACAAATAATGCTCAGAAAGGGTGATTGTAAGACTGAAAAATAAATTTTTTATAGTATATCCTTCAATCTGGAAAAATAGTTCCCAATGTAGACTTGCTTCCTGGACTATATGAGTAGACTGTTGTTTATTTATATTGTACTGACATAAATACTTTAGTAGTTCTTTTTAGTATTCAAAACACAGGAAAGCAAAGTAACACAGTTCCTTTCCTAAAGCAATCAATACATGTTAGAATGTCTGTTTTACTTGCTTTTAACCATGTATGAGAATACATTACTTCCATGAGTTGCAAACACTGCATTATGGGTATGTAAATGTGGGTTATGCACTCGTGCTGCCATTCTCTGAGAAATATGCTTCTGAACAGTAACTCATATGAAAAAGTGATAAACAGTGTGATGCTTGGCAAGCTGGTTATGATTGCTGTATGATATTTGTAATATAAAAATATGGTATGTGAGTCTGTGCTCCATGGGTGCACCTCCCCCCCCCAGGTTTCAGTTACAGGAACTGACCAGGAGATCTCTGTAATGTAATTAACTTCCTTGAGAAGTTGCATTGTATGGCCTTTTTATGACCTCTGACCTCTGAAGTAGGGAAGCTAAATATGCATTTTATTACAGGACAGGGCATGGTTATAGCGCATCTAGGTGACAAACTGCAGAGTTGTAAAAACCTTTGATGTTAGTTGGGAAAACAGGAATTAGCCACCAGTTCAAAGGAAAGGCTTGATTAAAGACTGTCATAATTTGTGAACTGAGATTTTGCTGATGTCACATTATTTAATATACCTCCTGATAGGACATCATGCTTGTTTTTTTTTAATTCTAAAAAGGAGGAGCTAGATGACTCACAGAAGGGGTGTGGAGAGACACAGTTTAAACTAATACTGGTGTCTGATCTTTTAGATATATTCCATCTTGGGATGCGAGAGAGACAGAGCTCTCAACTCTCGGACCTAACTATAGGCACGTAGAGGTACTACTTTAGATACATAGGGCTAGATATTCAAAAGGGTTGCGCCATGCTCAAGTCCGAAATTGCGCCATTCTGCGATATTCAGCAGGAGGCAGTTGCGCCCCCCAAGTCATGCTGAGCAACAGCACAATGCTAATGAAGGCATGCTCAACCTGAGGGGGAGGAACCATGCATAAACTGCACAGCCCGATATTCAGCCGGGCTGTGCAGAGTTGTGCAGGCGCAACCCCTCACCTGCGCCTGCACAACTTTGAGACAAAAAAGAGATCAAGTTGAGGGCCACCCACAGGTGAGCTGCCGCATTGCAGGCGAAACAGCAGCTGCCACCTGTGGTGGCCCCTCACTGTTCCTAATAACCCCTGCAGCCCGATCGCGGGCATAGCATAGTAACCCCCATAGCCCGATCATGGGCAGAACACACCCCTCCCTGGCCCGATCGTGGGCATAACAGTATTAAACCCCCACTGGCCCGATCCAGGGCATAACAGTATTAACCCCCACTGGCCCGATCGTGGGCAAAACAGAACTGAACCCCCGACTGGCCCGATCGTGGGCATAACAGAAATGACCTCACCCCAGCCCGATCGTGGGCAGAACGGAGTTCAACCCCAAGACCATCATCCTGGTGGTCCAGTGGACACGTGAAGCCCGATCGTGGCATTGAGTCAACCCCAAGATCCAATTTCCTGGTGATTTAGTGGCCCCACCCCACCCACCCACCCAGGAGCCCCACCACCCGCCCCCGTCAGCTGGTGGGCGGCAGCATCTCACCGCCTTGCCCCACCGCCACCGACTTGACTGCTCGAGGCTGCAGCCCATTGGTTCAGGAGAAGAGCCAATGGGCGTACAGCTCATCTGATAAGGCAGTCCAGATATGTGAACATATCTAGACTGCGCTTATGCTATATGCTGGCTGCGCCACGTGGCTCTTGCTCTGATCCATGGGCATGCAGCCCTACCGGCAGGCGGGCGTGGGGTGGCAGGCAGGTGGTGCTGCTGCCTGCTAGCTGACGGTGGGGAGCGGGGTAGTGGGCCCGTGGGTGGGGTGGGGGACACTAGATCGCCAGGGAAATTGGACCTGGGGAGTTGACTCTAATGCCCGCGATCGGGCTTTCGCAGTCCACTGAACCACCTGGATATTGGTCTTTGGGGGTTGAATTCGGCTCTGCCCGCGATCGGGCTAGGGGTGGGGAAATATTTCTGTTATGCCCGATCGCCAGTCGGGGGTTCGTTCTGTTTTGCCCGCGATCGGGCCAGTTGGGGGTTCAGTTCTGTTTTGCCCGGCGATTGGGCCAGTCGGGGGTTCAGTTCTGTTTTGCCCGTGATCGGGCCAGTCGGGGTTATTACTGTTGTGCCCGCACCGGGCCAGTGGGGGATTTACCTACGCCACGACCGCTGCAGGGGCATCGTCCCAGATGACTGCCGTTTGCAGGGCATCAGGCACAAGTTGTCAGGGATCGGGCGCACCTGCATGCTAATGGCATGCAAATGGGGGCTAGGTAGAAGCAAATGGCCCCATGCCTTGCATAACTTATGGCCCCATTTGCATGTCACCTTTGAATATCGGAAATTTGCACATGGCACAATGGAACTTGCGCCACCGCATCTTGAATGCTCCACTCTGACCACTTGCGGTGGCGCAAGTTCCACTGCACCATGCTACGCATAGGACTTGGGGCGATATTCAAAGGAGTTGCTCAATAGCACAACTCCGTTGAATATCGCCCCGGCCACACCCCTGCGCAACTTTTTTGAGCAGCGCAAGGGCTTGCGCCACAGAATGGCGCAGTTTGAATATCCAGCCCATAAAGTCTAAATGTATTGTGGTAGGAGTTTTTGTGTTGTACTTTTCCTTGTCTTAATTTAAATGATTGTATGCTCTCTGATATATTGTTCTGTGTTTACATTTTTCATATTTTTATCCATTTTTAGTAAATATATTATTTGAAAGACTGCCTGGGTGTCTGCAGGTTCTTTTTATGCATGTGATGTATAGATGTTTAAGTTTGACAACTATTCAAAAGCTTGATGGTGTTACTAACCTGGGAAAAGATAAGACTATACCTAAGGTCTTTTACAGAGTTTTAAGGGTTCATTTTGGATACCTGGTTAGGTGCCCTTAGGCGACAGATAAATTGCATCCCCTGAAAAGAATATTATCTGAGCCTGTACATTTGGGTGCGCTAGCGTAAGGTTCACAGTTTGAATCCCCGACAGAACACCCAGTGCCCAGGACCAACTTGAAAATGAGCTTGCTCAATGGTGTTTATGCCTGGTTAAATAAAGTGATTGATTGATTGATTGATTGATTGAACATGAGACTAAAGGTGATTCGGACCCACAAGCAGACAGGAGGGTTACCCTGTCTGTTACCTGTTCACATTACTGCGTTTGGAGGTTGGCACTGTGGGAGCAGAGGGCCTGACCTGCTGAGTGCATTTGTGACTGATTTGGTTGGCAGTGGTGTGGATAAATTTGGTAACGCAAGCTTTAACTGTTCAGAGTGTCAGCTTAATACTGTACAGCTCACTTGCAAAATAAGACAGTGATTTATTTTTAAAAAAAGGAAACAGAACTATATGATTTTGCTTATAGCCAAGTTCATACCTGTTTTATTTTTTTCTAAAGTGCAAGTTAGAGTAGCTGTAGTTAGGGAAGAAGGTGGCTTCCAACTACAGCGGGCACAATGCAGACTGCTTGAAGCAGCTGTGCAAGGAGAGAGGGGTCCTGCACGAGGTGAGAGCCACCAAGCAGGACCTCATGGATGCCCTGATGGCAGCAGATGCCCAGAGCATCAAGTCACAGACTGTGACTGTAAAGGACCAAACCTTGGGCATGGAGGGGCCAGCGGCTAGTACAGTGTCCAGATCCGGTGAGGAGGACAGCAGGGCCAGTGCAAGCCAAGGGCCACAGCAGCAGGGGAAGGTCACCAGCATTCTGGAGCCAGAAGCAATCAGGCTGCAGATTGAGTTGCGCAGAATGGAGCTGGAGTTCCAGAGGGAGGCTGAGTGGGAATGGTGAGAAGTGGAGAGAGAACAGAGAGAAGTGGAGCAAGAGAAGCGAGTCACAGAGGAGAAGAGGGAGCGAGAACAGCAAGAGGCATACCGTGAAGAGTGTGAGCACCAGAGGCAACATGAACTGGAGAGGTTACGACTCCAACCAACAGCACCAGAGCAGGTAAGTGGCTTGGGTTTAACTGGAACTACAGGACTGGGTTACAAATTTAATTCCAAATTGATAGCTGAATTTAAAGAGGGGGAGGATATGGATGGCTTTTTAAATACCTTTGAAAAAGTTTGTATTCAGGCAAAAATTCCTAGAGGGTCCTGGAGCTTCCAGCCATCCCCGCTACTTACAGGGAAAGCTCGGGATGCATTGGGTCAAATGGACAATATGGACAGTAATGATTACAGCAAATGTAAAGCTGCACTTTTAAAAAAGTTTGATTTAACTGAAGAAGCATACAGAGCTTAATTCCGTAAGCTCAGGAGAAGCCCAGACATGAGCTACGAGGAGCTAGCCACGAAACAACGTCAATGTTTAAAACGTTGGTGGGAGGGAATTGAAGCAAACTCTGTAGATAAAACTAAAAATGCTGTTTTGATGGAACAGTTTTTTTTGGGCATGCCCAGCAGAGCTGAAAACCTGGCTGGAGGACCGAGATCCCAAAACAATGCAAGAGGCTGCTGAACTCTCAGACTGCTATGCCAAGAGCAGACCTGCTCTGAGAGCGAACAGGGTGGGCGTGGCAGTGCAGAAAGGGAAAAGCGTGCCTTAAGGGCAGCTAAAACCCACACTGCCTCCACCGAAACCAGTTAGCCCCAGGTTTCAAAGAAAAGAGTTCTCTGAGAAAAGAAACGAATGTTGAGTATGTAAAGAAACTGGGCATATTGCCAGCCAGTGTCCCAAAAGGATGAGCAATACACAACATGGGGCTAGGAAAGAAGTGGGTTGTTTATGTGTCCCTGGAACCATGCCTGTGAACATGAGGCAACACATGGACCCAGTCACGATGAGTGGTGTACAGACACAAGGGTTAAGGGACACAGGGGCATCCCTGACATTGGTAAAAGGGGGTCTGGTAGAGCCTGGTCAGCTTATACCCAATAAATGTGTAACTGTGCAAGACTTTAGTGGGGAGGAGAAAACATTGCCACTTGCTAGTGTTCTCCTAGACTGGAGTGAAACTGGGGGAACTGTGCAACAGGTGGCTGTAGCCAAAACTTTAGCAGTTGATGTCATCCTTGGCAACAATCTCAAACAGGGGATGGTGTGTGAAGTTACCCATAGCCAAGTGGGAAGAGGAAATTGTAGTTCCCTGGACCACACAGAAGTCAGTGTGGAAATCACTGGGAGGCTGATTCCCCAGCCTGTGTCTCCTGATATGGAGACTAATGAAAAGGGGATAGAAATTTCCCCAGTAGTTGTTAACCACACAGCTACGGTGGGTTACCCCGAAGAAGAAGGGGTGACCCATTGTCAGAGGGTTAGGGATGACAGTGAATCCTGAGTGCGCTGATGCTAGTGCTAGGGACCCTAGTTTAGAGACTGAAGGGGACCTGTCCCATGCCTTGGGAATGTGTAAGGCATTTGCAGCTGCTCAGAAAAGTGACTCTAGTCTAGAGAAGCTGAGGGCTTGGGCAGACTCTGACAGCACACAGGGAGGTGATGGTAAACATAAAATTTATTGGGAAAATGGACTGATGTATACTCAGGATGTGAAGACAGAGGGAGGGGTGATAGGTAGGTAGCTTATCATTCCCCAGGGGTACTGTGAGCAGTTGCTCAAGACTGCACATGATATTCACTTGTCTGGTTATCTGGGAATCACACACACTACGCAGCAGATAGCCCAGAATTTCTATTGACCCAACTTCACCCAGCAGGTGAAGGAGTATTGCAGGTATTGTCACAGGTGCCAAGAAATAGGGAAGGCAGGTAAGAAAACCCAAGCCACCCTAATTCCATTGCCCATAGTGGAGGAGCCATTCCAGAGGGTGGGAATGGATATTGTGGGTCCTTTAAATACCCCCAGCTCCTCCAGGAAGAGGTTCATCCTAACTGTGGTGGATTATGCCACCCAGCACCCAGAGGCAGTTGCCCTATCCTCACTGAGGACAGACAAAGTGGCAGATGCCTTACTTGGGATTTTCTCCCTTGTTGGGTTTCCGCAGGAGGTTATCACTGATTGAGGGGATTCCTTCATGTTGGACCTGATGAAATGTTTGTCGGAGAAGTGTGGGGTGGTGCAGAGGTGCATGGCACCTTATCACCTGCAAGCCAAAGGGCTTGTGGAAAGATTTAACAGTACCCTGAAGTCAATGCTCCAAGCATTTGCTGAACAGCATAGAAGGACTGGGAGAAATACCTTCCCCACCTGTTGTTTGCATACAGGGAGGTGCCCCAAGAGTCAACAGGATTTTCCCCCTTTGAGCTCTTATATGGACACCGGGCACATGGGCCCTAGACTTGATCCGGAAGGACTGGGAAGGAAGGCACGCCACCCAGGGAACTCCCATAGTGGATTACATCCTTAGGTTTAGGGAAAGGCTGAAAGAGCTTATGGGGACAGCTCAGAGCAACCTGGCAGCTGCCCAACAGAAACAAAAAGTGTGGTACGACCACAGAGCCAGAGCTCACTTGTACACGTTGGGTCAGGAAGTCATGGTCCTTATTCTGGTCCGGAAAGACAAGCTGCAGGCTGAGTGAGCAGGACAGTACAAAGTAGTTAGAAAGGTAAATGACGTGAACTATATAATAGAGTTACCTGACAGAAGACAGACAGAAAGAATGTACAGTACCATGTCAACATTATGAAGCCATATGCTAATAGGGCTAACATGGTGTTTACAGTATGTAGTCCTAGGGAGGGGACGGATGAAGGAGAGCCCATTCTGGACTTGCTGGAAGAAAGCAAGTGGGAGTCCTCTGTAGAGGCAGTTAAATTGTCTCCCCAGCTGGCCCCAGACAAGATCCAGGAAGTAAGGGATGTTTTAGCAGATTTTGCCCCACTGTTTAGCGTCAAGCCTGGACTAACCCCCTTAGCAACACATGATGTAGAGACAGGGACACAGACACCCATATGGCAGGCAGCATATGGGGTGTCAGAGGCTGTCCAAAAGGACATTAGGAGGGATGTGGAGGAAATGCTGGATTTAGGGGTAATCCAGAGATCCCACAGCCCCTGGGCCTCACCCATAGTCCTTGTGCCCAAGCCAGATGGCTCTACTCATTTCTGTGTGGACTATCATGGATTGAATGCAGTCACAAAGTCAGACGCCCAACCGATGCCCCAGATGGATGAACTCCTGAACAAGTTGGGAGGGGCGACATACTTTCCGACTATTGACCTGACCAAGGGGTATTGGTAGGTAGAGTTAACTGACAGAGCTAGGGAGAGGTCAGCCTTCATCACTCCGATAGGCTTATTTGAATTTAAATAATGCCTTTCGGAATGTAGAATGCCCCGGCCACTTTTCAAAGGTTGATGAACCAGGTGTTGAATGGTGCTGAGGAGTACACCGTGGCATACCTGGATGACATTGCCATCTTTAGTTCCAGCTGGGAGGAACACCAGTCCCACCTTAGGGAAGTGCTGGGCAGGATACAGAGGGCCGGGCTCACTGTCAAAACTGAGAAGTGCCAGGTGGCCATGGCTGAAGCGGCATACCTCGAGCATGTTGTAGGCCGGGAACAGCTCCATCCTAACCAAGTAAAAATAGAGGTGATCAAGGCATTGCCCAGATGGAAAACACAGAAGCAGGTCAGGAGTTTTCTAGGGACGGCAGGGTGCTACAGGAAATTTGTTCCCAATTACAGTGCCCTGGCTGCTCCCCTATCTGACCTGGTAAAGAAAAAGATGCCTAAGAAAATTACCTGGGAACCAGCCTGTGAAAAAGCCTTTACCAGACTGAATGAGGCACTGTGCAGTGCTCCTGTATTGACAAGTCCTGACTATAGCAGACCCTTTATAGTCCAGACTGATGCCTCAGACATAGGTATTGGGGCAGTACTGAGTCAGACATCCAACCAAGGGAAAGATCACCCTGTAGTGTACCTGAGTAAAAAGTTACTTCCCAGGGAGCAGGCTTACTCTACTGTGGAAAAAGAGTGTCTTGCATAGTGTGGGCCCTAAAGAAAGACATCCATGCTTATATGGGCAGCATTTTGAGGTACAAACTGACCACAACCCCCTGGTTTGGCTGAGGCAAAAGGGAAAAACTAATGACAGACTATTAAGACGGAATCTTGCCTTGCAAAGGTATGACATGACAATCTTACATAAGGCTGGAGCGACCAATCAGAACACAGATGGCTTATCGTGTCTATATGAGGAGTGAACTGACTTAGGGAGCTCATCCCATGCAGGGGATAGAGCCCCCAAATTCAGTCTAGGTGGGGAGGACTGTGACACTTGGCCAGCTGGTTATGATTGCTGTATGATATTTGTAACATAAAAATATAGTATGTGAGTCTGTGCTCCATGGTGCACCCAAGCCCCAGGTTTCAGTTACAGGAACTGACCAGGAGAGCTCTGTAATGTAGTAAACTTCCTTGAGAAGTTGCATTTTATGGCCTTTTTATGACCTCCAGCCTCTGAAGTTACAAAGCTAAATGTGTATTTTAATACAGGACAGGACATGGTTATATCGCATCTAGGTGACAAACTGCAGAGTTGTAAAAACCTTTGACGTTCCTTGGGAAAACAGGAATTAACCACCAGTTCAAAGGAAAGGCTTGATTAAAGACTGTCATAATTTGTGAACTGAGTTTTTGCTAATGTCACATTATTTAATATACCTCCTGATAGGACATCATGTTTTTTTTTTTATTCTAAAAAGGAGGAGCTAGATGACTCACAGAAGGGGTGTGGAGAGACACAGTTTAAACTAATACTGGTGTCTGATTTTTTAGATATATTCCATCTTGGGACACTAGAGAGACAGAGTTCTCAGCTCTTGGATCTAACTATAGGCACTTGGAGGTAATACATTAGATAGAAAAAGTCTAAATGTATTGTGGTAGGAGTTTTTGTGTTGTACTTTTCCTTGTTTTCTTTTAAGTGATTGTATGCTCTTTGATATATTGTTCTGTGTTTACATTTTTCATATTTTTATCCATTCTTAGTAAATATATTATTTGAAAGACTGCCTGGGTGTCTGCAAGTTCTTTTTTAGCGTGTGACATATAGATGGTTAAGTTTGACAACTGTTCAAAAGCTTGACGGTGTTACTAAACTGGGGAAAAAGTAAGAATATACCTATGGTCTTTTACAGAGTTTTAAAGGTTGATTTTGGATTCCTGGTTAGGTGCCTTTTGGCGAAAGATACATTGCATCCCCCGAAGAGAATATTATCTGAGCCTGTACATTTGGGTACGCTAGTATAAGGTTCACAGTTTGAATCCCCCCAGAACTTGAGACTAAAGCTGATTCGAACCCACAAGCAGACAGGAGAATAACCCTGTCTATTACCTGTTCACAGTACTATGCTCAGAGGTGGGCACTATGGGAACAGAGAGCCTGATAATCCAAGTGTGTTTATGATGAACAATAGTTATCTAGGACATCTTTTTGTAATGAATAGTCATATGTATGAACACGTAAATAATATCAGCTATACAGTAGCAGATTCTTGTTTATGTCACATATTGTATTGTGTATTCACTTGCTTCCTGGGGTACAGTAGTAGAGTCTTGTTCATTTATATTGTAATGACCAAACTACTTTAATGCTTTTTTTTTTTTTTTTAATCTTCAAAACACAGGAAAGCAAAGTACCACAGCTCTTTTCTTAAAGTAATCAATGAGTGCAGGAACATGTTACAACATCTGTTTTACTTACTTTTTACCATGTATGAGGATACATAACTTCCATGAGTTGCAAGCACTGCGTCATGGGTATGTAAATAATATGGCTTGTGCAGATACAGTGCTTGCAACTCATGGAAGTAATGTATTCTCATACATGGTAAAAAGCAAGTAAAACATATGTTCTAACATGTTACTATACTCATTGATTATGTTAGGAAAGGAGCTGTGGTACTTTGCTTTTCTGTGTTTTGAACACTAAAAATAAAAAAAAAATGTTTTGCTCATTACAATATAAATAAACAAGACTCTACTCATATACTCCAGGAAGGTGGGTAGGTGGGGCTATACTATTTTTGGGATAATCACAACAGTTGCTTTGTTGAAAGTAATTTAGGTTTCTAAACTGTGGATTAAAAAGGAAATTGAATCCACAGTCACCTGATGGTGTCTGATCAATTAGCAGCTCACCTTCATGCAACCCATGTTGTAAATATCTATAACCCCACACCCTGGAGTGGGTTGCATGAAAGATACAAATAATGTCCAGAAAGGGTGATTTTAAGGCTGAAAAAGACAGTATTTGTTGTGTATCCTTCCATCTGAAAAAATTGTTCCACATGTAGACTGAGGATAACATTTTATGGTTTGGTTAGACCTTTTGGTAAAGTACAAAAGCATTGTAGACATATTAATACTAATGATCAAATGTAAACTAAGTGAAACACTACATGTGGAAAATACAAGTGTGCACTGGCAAGCTTGCTGTCAACTGCACTATTCTGTTGAAAATTATTTAAGCAATAAGCCACAAGGTGTGTGGATTATTGGGGGATTACGGCTGGAGTGGTTTGCCCAAGAGGCGGTGAAGTGGGTAAATCCTCGCTGGCCGTGGTAATCTCGATAACCCACATCCTCGAGTGGCTTGTCATGTATTATATCATGTCCTTGTTTTTAAAGAATTTAAGATTAAAGTGATTTTATTTGAAAATATATATTTTTTATCGATTTTTCCTGTAATATCCTTCCCCCATGTGTTAAATAGTTCCCTGTTGCTAGGTAGAATATTTTAAGTAGATGGCAGTCCCCCTCCTCCCCAACCCCAGACCACTTTCCCCAGCTCTGGGCAAAAGTAAAAAAAGAGAAAGTCTTTACCATGTATGTTATCACACTATTGTGTGTATCTGTGTGTCTCTCTTTCAGAGGTGCTTGATTTTGGTTTGATTCGGGAAGCAGCATGGTAACAAAAAAGTAGGAACATCTTTGCTGGTCTGTCTCGGTAAGGGGGGACTGCGACATTCCATAGTTTTATTTGAGCAGTCCACAGGGTTATTATTTTAATTTTTAATAATAAAAAAAGACAATGGTCTCTGTTCTGTTTTAGTGGTGGCAGAGTGCAGTGTGAGTGTTTACGGGCTGTGGTGCATCTGCACGTTTACTTCCGGGTGTAGTTTTGTGGTGAGCGAGGACAGTAGTTTGAATTGGTGGCTTTTTTTTTAATTACATTTTAGCAATACATTGATGTTTGTGGGGTTTTCTGCTCTTTTCTTCAGTCCTGGAACACTGGGGAGGATTGGAGGACAGAGAACGATAAGCGGCAACAGAGGGAGATTCAACTTACGGGACACTGATGTTTGTGCCCTCCTGGTGCCCCATCTTCAGCAGTGTTGGGGCAGGTGGGTGCAGATTTTGGGAACAAGGGACTAGAAATGAAGTAGGGAAGTTACGAATTTACAGGGGAGGAGGGCACACAATTTTGTTCGGGCTGCACTGTTTTAAAAAAATGTTGTTTCTGTGTGTCGTTTAGCAAGGTTTCAAGATGGCCATTTGCCACTGCCAATTTTGGGGTTCAGATGGATTTTAGAGATGGGGCTGACTGGCACCTTTGCCAGTGATATCATCGGATTTACCACAGAGGTAAGGTGCTAGTCTGCATATGTGATTGGCTATTACTTTATGTAGATGATATAATCAATTGCTAAATACCTGTGTGTAACACTTTCACTAATATATTAACTTGCTTCCTGGAGTGTATGAGTAGAGTGTTGTTTATTTATATTGTAATGACCTACATACTTTAATACTTTTTTTGTGTGTTCAAAACACAGGAGCGCAAAGTAACACAGCTCCTTTCCTAAAGTAATCAATAAAAATATGTTACAACATCTGTTTTACTTGCTTTTTACCATGTATGAGAACGCATTACTCCCGTGAGTTGCAAGCACTGCATTATGGATATGTAAATAGCCTTGCCAGTAGAGAGTTTCTGACTTCATAACTAGCAGTTGGCAAAATACAAGGTAAGCAAAAAAAAAAAATTGTAGACACATTACTGCTAATGATCACATGTAAATATGTTTAGAATTTCTGAAAATCTTTCAATTTCTACTCGCAATATTGCAGTTATCAGCAACCTTTTCTGTATCACCACTATATTGCCTCTGTGGGTAGGGATATGATTTTGGTGGGATAATCACATCACTTGCTTTGAGGGAAGAAGTGCAGGTCACCCAAGTGTGGATTAAAAAGGGAAGTTAATCCAGGGTTACCTGATGCTGTTTGACCAATTATCTGTTCTCCTTCATGCAACCCATGTTATAAATGCCTATGACCCCACACCCTGGAGTGGGTTATTGTGCTTATAACATGGATTGCATGATGGACACAAATAATGTTCAGAAATGATGATTTTAAGGCTGGAAAAGACCATTTTTATTGTGTATCCTTCCATCTAAAAAATAGTTTCACACGTAGATTGAGAATAAACATTTCATGGTTCACTTACACCTCTCTGCAAAGTACAAAAGCATTGTAGAGACATTAACACTAATGATCAAATATCAACTAAGTAAAACTGTACATGTAGAAAATATAACTATGCACTGACAAGCTTGTTGTGAACTGCACAATTCTGTGAAAAATTTATAATCAATAATTGTATAATACTTTTCCTAACATATTGGTGTGCTTCCTGGAGCACATGAGTAGAGTGTTGTTTATTTATATTGTAATGACCTACACATTTAATACTTTTTTTTGTGTGTTCAAAACACAGGAGAGCAAAGTAACACCATTCTTTTCCTAAAAAAACATGTTAAAACATCTATTTTACTTGCTTTTTACCATGTGTGAGAATACATTACTTCCATGAGTTGCAAGCGTTGCATTATGGGTATGTAAACAGCCTTGCCAGTAGAGAGTTTCTGACTTCATAATACAAAGATTCAATTAGATTCTTTTTAACAGCAGTTGGCATAATACAAGGTAAGTAAAAAAAAAATTGTAGACGCATTACTGCTAATGATCACATGTAAATATGTTTAGAATTGCTGAAAATCTTTCAATTTCTATTTGCTATATTGCAGTTATCAGCAACATTTTCTGTGTCACCACTATACTGCATCTGTGGGTATGGATATGATTTTGGTGGGATAATCATATCACTTGCTTTGAGGGAAGAAGTGCAGGTCACCCAAGTGTAGATTAAAAAGGGAATTTAATCCATGATCACCTGATGCTGTTTGACCAATTAGTTGCTCTTCTTCATACAACCCATGCACAATAACCCACTCCAGGGTGTGGGGTTATGTTAGCAATAACCCACAACAAGGTTTGGGGTTTTAGGCATTTAATCCTCACCTGGTGTGCGTTGGAA
Organism: Neoceratodus forsteri; assembly: GCA_016271365.2. Taxonomy (NCBI): domain Eukaryota; kingdom Metazoa; phylum Chordata; order Ceratodontiformes; family Ceratodontidae; genus Neoceratodus; species Neoceratodus forsteri. The sequence continues at coordinate 491,663,036 of CM057450.1, read as the reverse complement.
GTCATGAGACCACAGACCGAGTGTCCTAACAGCACCCCAGGCATGGATTAAATGCCTATAACCCCACACCCTGTCAGGGGTTATTGCTAACGTACTGTAACATGGGTTATATGAAGGACACAAATAATGGTCAGAAGGGGTGATTTCAAGGCTGGAAAATTTTTTTATTGTGTATCCTTCCCTCTGAAAAAAACAGTTCCACATGTAGACTGAAGATAATGCTTTATGTTTAAGTTAGATATTTCTGTAAAATACAAAAGCATTGTAGACACATTAGAACTAATGCTCACACGTAAACTAAGTGAATCACACCATATGGAAAATACTACTATGCACTGACAAGCTTTCTGTGAATTGCACAATTCTGTAAGAAATGTGTTCTATTTTGAATCAATAGCAGAATAATTATGTAACACTTTTTCTAACATATTTACTTGCTTCCTGGAGTGTATGAGTAGAGTGTTTTTTATTTATATTGTAGTGACGGAAATACTTTAATACTTCCTTTTAGTGTTCAAAACACAGGAGAGGAAAGTAACACAGCTCCTTTCCTAAAGTAATCAGTAAATCATGTTAGAACATCTGTTTTACCTGCTTTTTACCATGTATGAGAATACGTTACTTCCATGACTTGCAAGCACTGCATCATGGGTATGTAAATATTATAGGTTATGCAATAGCTCTGTCATTCCCTGAGAAATAAACTTCTAAACAGTAGCTCACATACCCATGATGCAGTACTTGCAACTCATGGAAGTAATGCTTTGTAATACATGGTGAAAACAAGAAGAATCGGGCCCGGATAGTCAAACTGCACCAGGCTGTGGCGCAAGCCTGGGTGCATCTCAACTTTGTTGCGAAGGGGTGTGGCCTGGGCAACATTCAACGGAGCTGCGCTATGGTGCAGCAGCTTTGAATATCGCACCCTGGCCACTCCCACTGTGCATGGCGCAGTGGCACTGCACCAGCGCAAGTGGCAAGTGGAGCATGGAGATGTGCTAAGCAAAGTACCGATGCGCCATGCACAGCACCTGCGATATTCAAGCAAGGACATGCAAATGGGGCCATAATTTATGCAAGGCGCACAGGGAACATTTGCATCTCATTATGCCCCATTTGCATGCCATTAGCATGCAGGTGCACCGATCCCGGCGACTTAGCGCCTGGCACCCTGCCAGGCAGCAGCCGATGAGGACCGGCGCTTCAGCCCGATCACGGGCATTAGTGTAAAGAACCCTGGCAAGCCAACATCCTGGTGGTCCAGTGGACCTCTATGTGCCCGACCGCGGGCATCGGTGTATAGTAGCCCCCGTCCAATATCCCTGGTGGTCCAGTGGACGATCGCCACCCGATCGCGGGCATCTGTAACACATAAAATACCCTACTACCCTGGTGGTCTAGGTGCCCCCTCCCCACCCACCTGCCCCACCGCCCGTTCCACCCCGGTGGCGGCAGCACCCACGCCTGCCCGTCCTGCCATCTGCCAACTGACAGCTTGGTAGGGCTGCACACCCGTGACTCACGCTGTGAACCAATGGGTGTGCAGCCCAACTGTCGGCTCCCGGTAAGCGGCGGGGCGGCAGGCGGTGGTGCTGCCCCCACGCCGGCTGGCGGGGAGCGGGCGGTGGGAGCTCAGTGGGCGGGTGGGAGAGGGCTACTAGACCACCAGGGTAGGAGGGGTATTTTATGTATTACAGATGCCCACAATCAGGCAGCGATCAGTCCACTGGACCACCAAGGATATTGGACATGGGGGGTACTATACCGATGCCCACGATTGGGAACATAGAGGTTCACTGGACCACCAGGGATATAGGAGGGGGGGTTCTTTTACATGAATGCCCGTGATTGGGCTGCAGGGGGTGTCGGTCCCTGACGGCTGCTGTCTGGCAGGGCGCCAGGCGCAAGTCATCGGGGATCAGTGCACCTGCATGCTAATGGCATGAAAATGGGGCCATAATGAGATGCAAATGGCCCCCTGTGTGCCTTGCATAAATTATGGCCCCATTTGCATGTCCCCTTTTGAATATCGCCGGTGCTGTGCATGTCGCAATGGCACTTGCGCTAGCGCATCACCATGCTCCACTCTGGCCACTTGCGCTGGCGCAGTGCCACTGCACCATGCACAGTGGGGGTGGCCAGGGTGCGATATTCAAAGCTGCTGCGCCATAGCGCAACTCTGTTGAATATTGCCCAGGCCACACCCCTGCGCAACAAAGTTGAGCTGCGCCCAGGCTTGCACCACAGCCTGGCACAGTTTGAATATCCGGGCCACTATGTTTAAGTAACCATAGTACCTACTTGTAATTCAAAAATCTCTTTCCCCTTTTAAGAGGTCTTCTTTTATTTTTTTGTGGTTGCTCACTTTCTCTGCAAAATAATTTTTTAAGTAATTCACTAGGCATTGTCTTAATCACTTCTCTTTTTATATAATACTATGTCTAAGTTTACCTGACAATTATTTCTGAGAGTTTGATAATTCTTTACAGTAAGCTGAATTTAGAACAAAACAATATTCACATTATGTATGACTTCTCTAATTTAAGTCAGTTTCAAAGCAGTTTCATATCTACATTCTCCACTTGAAATTTACCTTGCAACATGGTGCTTTTACATAGCTTTCTGACTTTGTCAACTGATATTCAAACAGACTGCAATTAAAATAGTACGAAAATGACATTTTATGTAGTTTGTTCTCTTTAAGCTTACTATTCAACTGTTGAACACAAAAACATCACATGATAATACGGAAATGCTTTATTGTTGATATCTTCATGATTTGGGATGGTAGTGAGTTAGAATTTAAAGGTTTTTTGAAATATCTTAATCAGTGTCAAAGTCATTTAGAATTTACTATGGAATACAAAGATGATAAAATTCCATTTTTGGATCAGATTATTTTAAAGGAAAACAACAAAATCACTACAGATCTATGCACAAAGAGTATGGATAGAAAAACTTTATTACATGCTATTAGCTATCACCCTCCCCCCCCCAAAAAAAAATACTTACTGAAAGTATTCCATATAGTCAAATTCTTAGATATAAAAGAAACAGTGGTGACAACAAGAAGTTTGAACACAATAAGGAAACATTAATAAAAAAATGTAGGGACAGAGGTTATAAGAACTGGACCTTGAAGAAAGCTGAACAAAAAGCTGAAAGCAAGACAAGAGAAGAACTTTTATTGAATAGGGGGGTACAACAGTCCACACAAAACCATTTATCTCTGAGCACTATTTACTGTGGCTAATTTAACAAAATAAAGAACACAATATTAAATATTTGGTTTATTCTGTGGAGTACTGAACAGGGAAGATTATGTTTTGAAACCAAACCATGGGTCACAGCTACAAAAACTAATAGCATTAACAAAATGCTGGTTAAAACCCAACATCTGAAACCTTCACAACCAGTATTTCGATGGCAAGAGCCACAAATTAAAGGTTTTTACAACTGTGGGAAATGCACTCACTGTTCGGGGGCTATAAAAGAAAACCAATTTTCTAACACAAGCAGAAATTAGAAATTTATTATTGAATACTTCATTACTTGCGATACTGACCCTGTAATTTACATATAGTGTATGGTAGAATGCGATAGTGTATGGAAAGCCATACACCACAGAAAGTCATTCTGCTGCGGTAGTGACATCCTTACTAATGTAGAATGACTTTTTGTTCTGCGTTAGTGAGGATGTCATAATACAAGCTACTCTATCAGTGTTTGTGATTCATCGGTTCCTGTTGGAGAGTTGCACGTGTGTGCTGGTCAGCAGGCAGTTGTTCAAACATAGTCAGCAGAAGGGACTTAAAACTTAAAAAAGTGAGTTCCTATTATGTTTTTTTTGTATTTTACATGATGGCTGTAGACATTGTGACCCACCATACACTATACAGAACAGTGCATGGGAAACACACACAACTCGGCTACTCTTCTTCCTCATGGATACCATGCTGACTGAGGGACCTCTCGGGCTTCGCTCTTGAGGTTATCATTCATCATGGTATCCACTCAGGGGAAGAATAGCCTTGTTGTGTATGGTTTCCCATATACTATCCTATATGTTAAAAGGCTTGTGTCCCTATTTACATAGGAAAGAGCATGAGACCTTTAAAAAAATAGAATCAGTGAACACAAGAGTTCCATTCATAATGATGATGAAAAATCATTATCAGCAAGGCAATTCAATCTTGCTAGACTCAATAGTAGCACACTGAGATTCATGGGTTGTGAGCGAGTGAACAAACCCATAAGAGGGGATGACTGGAAAAAGCACTGTTGAAATGCGAAGGTTGGTGGATTGACAGATTAAACAGTATAAGTACTAGACATGGTCTCAATGAAGAAATAGAATGGACAGGCTTTATGTAATTAGATAAAGCAACATTACAATGATTGGGAATCAGAAAGAAAATGTAATAAAAAAATATAATTTGCACATTTTATTATATCAGCGAAACACACCAACACGATACTAGAAGTAAAAATCTTTTTATTTTGATTGGGAATCAGAAGTATTTTATGATACATGTAGATTTGCACATTTTAGTATATCAGTGAGACACACCAACATAAACATTAGATGTTAAAATCGTTTTATTTTTCTCAACTCTCCCCCCCAGTTCATCTTCTTTTTCCACATAGAATAGTTCTTAGCATAAAGCATTTACAGTCTGTTCTTATGTAGACTCTGCCCTTGGATTTATCTTAACAACTTAATCCAAGTTGATACTGACCTTTTTGCTCCCCACACCACTTACCCCACCCCCCAATTGCCATGCTTCATACATAGTTCATTTATTTCAAGAAAATAACTAAAGCTATTTATAGCCACTTTATCCTACTTCTGGTCTGTGAAATGGAAAAGATAAGATGTGGCGTTAAACTTTCAAAAAAAGACAAAATGGACTATAATCAGATTAGCACTGGCTTCCTGACAGCACACTTCAGTGTGCTAGGACCTTTGGCCCAATAAGGAAGTTTTTTGACTATAGGGACGTAGTCTACAGTGCCACTCCCAAATCTTCCCTAACCAGGCTTGATTTTCTTTTTTACTTTTTCTGCCACTTCACTCTCAACTGTCCTCCTCATACCCATCACTGTGCCCTATACCAGTCTCTCTCCCTTCCCTCCCTAGGAGATAGGCACCATGTCCACTGTGCCAACTTTCTAACTAAATTCTGGATTTGCTCTCTCCCCTCTAACCTCTTCTCCTCTATTTCCCTCAAGCCGTGCTCCTCTCACTTCCTTAGAAAACATGACTCCCATACCTCAATCATCCCACCCAGGTCCACCTCAGCAGGCCAGGCAGTATTCTCCCACCGCTTCCCAAAAATATGGAACCCCCCCCCACCCATTTGTCATGCTGCTTCCCCTCAGATCCTCACCATCCTACTAAAAGACCTCTTCTCCACATCCTGCCAATATGCTTAATTTCTGCCCTCACCATATTTGCCTCTCTGTTCATTATGCAAGTCAGCACTTATTCTATGTTACTAATGCGTTCAACTGTTTAATATAGCATCCTAGCACTTTTCTGTTTCTTAAATGACTGTTATCAATTTTGTCATCCTGTTTACTGATTGTATCTCTTATCCATTTCGTAATATATGGATAAGCACCAATAATAGTATACTAAGTCATACAAAGATTTCCTGGTAATACACTACTGCTCTTTCAATAATACTGTCCTGAGAAGTGATAATACTACTGTTTTTGTTGATAATACTACAGTTCAAAGGTAATCTCTAACTGTATTATTATCAATGAACTTCAGTCGCATGAGAGCAGCTTCCAGTGCGCGCTGAGCGCGAGCCCGCTTTTCACTCAAACTGTTTTCTGACAGAAAGCTGGTTCGCCGCTTGCAGGTACTCCAGAAAACCTGGAAAATGGATTCCACTATGGAAAATGAAACGACCATTCAAAGAAAGAGTCACAATAAAAAAAGCTGCCAGAAAAGACTGTTTTTTAAATTTTACCTCCCCTTTTCTTGGTCAGAATCAGTGGCTTTACAAAACTTAAATTCCAGTTCCAGTTCATAGTTTACTTCTTACTTCCAGTTTGCTGTTTACTTAGTGCAGTTCCTCTTCCTGCAGCCACCATCTCAGATGTACCCAGCAACACAAGGTAAGGAAAAAAACTGCCTTGGATTCATATATTACAAAAAAATAACAAATAGATAAGAGTGTTACACGGCAGTAATACACACTTATCTATCTATTATTCTGTTTATTATACTGTAATTGTATTTTTGCTGCTTGTATCCTTACTGTGGTTCTCAATTCCCCTGTCCCCCACGGCACTTCTGGAAATGAACATTTGCTGCTCCTTTCCTGATGAAACTTTTAAATACATAAATAAATAAAGGAAGTCTACAAATACTTCAACTGGACAGGGCGGGGCAAGTGACATCACATGGTCATTGGCTCCAAACCCTTGCCCAGACTGCATTTTTCTATAAAGGAGGAAGAAGGTACCGCCCTCTCCAACAAGTGGTTGATGGCAATTTGAAAATGCCAAGAATCCGGCATCTTGTGCTTCACACAGAGTAGCTCTGCATTTAAAGGCTTCATATAATAATACTTTAACACTAAATAGCTAGTGATTGTTACTATATTTCTTTGCATATTACAGCCAAAAAGAAAAGAAATAATATTTATTTATTTAAGTTTTACCAGGAAGGCACACTGAGCAGAGTACTGCTCAATTCCAGATGTGTCCTGAGGGAGAGGACATAGAGAGAGGAATAAAGGATTTAAATGGCTGTAATACAAACATTATGAAGCAAGGTAACTAATGTGAGAGAATGTTATAATGAACAGTTGAATAGTAAACTTAAAGAGAACAAACTACATAAAATGCCATTTTCATTCTGTTTTGACTGCAGTCTGTTTGAACATTAGTTGAAAGAGTCAGAAAGCTATGTAAAAGCACCATGTTGCTAGGTAAATTTCAAGTGGAGAATGTAGATATGAACCTGCTTTGAAACTGGCTCAAGTTAGAGAAGCAATACATAACATGAATATTGTTTTGTTCTAATTTGAGTTTTTATTTATTTATTTATTTATTTATTTCAATCTAGGATTACAATACCTTTGAGCCGAGGCTCTTTTACAAAGGTTCCACGTCAGCATGTGAAACAGTCATCATTTTTAGTTACAAACATAAAGTCACTGACTTACAGACATGTAATAACCAGTGCAAAGACTTGAGCTATAGAGCAAGACAAGGGAGGAGGAGGATGATGGAGAGTGAGGGTAGGAGATCGAGGGGGGTGGAGGTGCAGGGGGTGAGGAGTGCAGGAGGTGGGTGGGGGCAGGGCAGGAGTGGAGATACGGGGGGGGAGGTGGGCAAGGGTGGGAGACAGTGCAGCCAGGGGGCCTTGTCGAGGAAATATGCCAGATAAGGTGTTAGGGGTGCAAAGACTGATTGTAAGTGCTGGGTGCTGGGGCATGTGCAGCTGGAACGGTGGAAATGTTAAGATGGGCAATCGCAGGATACAAGCAGTGAGAGGTGCAGCTTAGACTTGAAAAGACCGAGTGTTGGAGCAGTCACGATGTTGCTGCCAAAAGAGTTGAGCCAGTTGGATGCCCGATAGGCAAAAGATCTTTGTCCTTGGGTCATGCGACATCGTGGGATATGTAGTAGATGGGAATTGGATCTCCTTGTAGTGACATTCCTATGTCTAGGCTTAAGGAGGGCACAGACACCAGGTGGGGCAAGTCTCATTATGATTCTCTTGGCACGTGATGCAGGTTTGGTATTTTATCGTTTGTCAGTTGAAGCCATCCAGATTGGGAATAAAGGTCACATGTGTGGGTATGGCGATGTGAGCCAGTGATGAGACGACAGGCCTTATTCAGGGAGGTCGCGATACGTTTGAGAGCAGTGGTAGTTGCAGACCCATATATGATAAGACCATAGTCTATGATGCTGACAATGGAGCTTTGGACGGCCACTGACAGTGCTTCTGGTGTTAGCTGTTTCCTGTGCCGGAATAATATGCCTAACCTCGCATTGGCAGACTTTACCACATTGCTAATATGGACAGCGTATGAGAGGTGGGGATCAAGGGTGATGCCAAGGTACTTGAACAATTGTGTTTGCTCTAGGATGGCTCCTTGTTCGGTTGCAATGGAGAGGTAGAGTTGTTTGTTTTTGTTGTGGGGGCTGCAAAAGACCATAGACTTGGTTTTTTTCTGATTGAGAAGCAGTTTATGATTTAGGAACCAGGATTCGATGGAGGAGAAGGCCCTGAAGTTTATTTTGTAATTGGTTTGGATCAGGGTCCAGGTGAGGATCACAGCATCGTCGGCATGAAATTATTTGTTCTGGGCAGCTGTCCGGTAGTGAGTTTAAGAATAGGCTGAGAGGAGGGTCCCAGAATGGAGCCCTGGGGGACTCAGCGGACGGTCACAGGTCACGAGTGTATCAGCGATTCTTACTGTTTGGGACCGTTCTTCAAGGTAGCTCTTAAACCAGCCAATGGTGTTGGTTGACAGCCCAGTGTTCTGAAGCTGGACAAGTAGGAGGCGGTGATTGATGGTGTCGAAGGCTTTAGTTAAGTCAATGTAGATTGAGCCTAGTAGTTCACTGGAATCAAGTGCGTTGTGGATTGCGCCGGTGAATTCAAGTAGGGCTGTGGAGGTGCTGTGACCTTTGCGGAACCCGTGTTGTTGCTTGCACAGGATGTTGTACGTATCCAGGTATTCTGTGAGCTGGTCCGAGACGATGCGTTCTAGTGCCTTGGAGAGTGGGGGTAGTAGGGAGATAGGTCTGTAGTTATCGTGGGCAGTTTTGTCACCACTTTTATGGACTGGGGTGACAGTGGCAGATTTCCATCTGTCCGGGAACTGGCTAAGGCTGAGGAGAGGTTGAAAATTCTGGTCAGAGGACTAAGCACTTCATCAAGTGTGAGAGACAGGATTTTGAGATCGAGGAGTCATTACTGAATCTTGATTTACCAAGGGCTATGGTAACATATTTGCGTGCCGTGAGCCTTGACTGCTTTGAAGTAGAAGCAGGAGGAGCTGGTGGGAGTAGTGTTCATTGCAGACAGTGAGGGCTACACCATCTTTGAAGTAGTCCTGAGGTAGGACAAGCGCTGAGGTCGGTAAAGGCTTGGTTAAAGGTATCCACAATGGTTTTTGGGTTGAGGTTGTGGTTCCATTAATGTTGAGTATTGATGGGGGGTTGGTGGATTCCCAGTGAGTTCCTTTATGTTCTTCCAGAATTCCCAACCATTGCTCCAGGAGTTTGTAAGGGCATGCTTATAGTAGGCAGACTTCATTTGCTGGATGGTTTTGGTGCAGTCATTGCGGGCACGTTTGTAGTTTTGGATGTCGTTTTGCCTTCCAGAGTTTCTGGCCAGCTCCCATAGGTGGTCTCTTGTTTTTAGTATCCTGAGGAGGTCACCTGTGAGCCAAGGGTTACTCAGTGATTTGACTTTGTGTTTCTTAATAGGAGCATACGTGTCACAGGCCACAGTGAAGATGTTTATGAAGTGGTCAAGGGCAGTGTTTACGTTGGTTGCATTGAAGATAGGGGACCAGTCTTGGTGGAGGAGGTGGGATTTGAGTTGAGGAAGGTGACCACTGGGTAGAACCCTGCTGGTGATTGTTTTTGGTGGTTGTTTGATGTTTTTGGTGGTTGTTTGATGAATTTATTTGACCAGGTGCAGCTAACAGGGGAGTGATCGCTGAGAGAGTCAGGGAGGACATTAGTGTTAGATATCCGCGATGGGTGACTGGTAAGGATCCAGTCCAAGAGTGTGCTGGTGCCGGTCCTGTAATTTTTCCTGGTGACAGTGTCACTCTAGGGCCATAAAGGCAGAAAATATCACTGTTATATGCTATTTGTTTCCTCACAGGTATGGCATAAATGTTACCATAAAGAATTATCAAACTCTCAGACATAATTGTCATGTATACTTAGACATCGTATTACATAGACAGAGAAGTGATTAAGACAATAGGGGCCAGATATTCAAAACTTTGCCCAGGGGCTAAATTAGCACTGCCCGGCGGGCAAACTTAGCCCGAAGCACAGAGCAAGCTGTATTGAAATGGAAATAGCCCGGTGCTAATCCTGCTGAATATTGCAGTCTACGGAAGCCGGGCAAACTGGTCTGGGAGTGCAGGGCAAAAATAGCCCGGGAATAAGACGGCACTGAATAAAGCAACCAGGAAGTACAACCCACAACAACAAAACAGTGCACAGCAACGTAAGGGCAGGTACAGATGAACTACATGGCCAATGTGTGTGCCAGCAAATGCATGGACTCAGTACAGCTGAAGGAAGCAGCAGATGTGAAAGAACAGTGATCAAAACTGTATATTATTCCCCGTACCATTAGCGCTGCGCTAACACATTAGCGCGGCATCAGCACGGAGCTAAGCAGTTAGCCCGGTGCAAACACATTTGCCCGGAGCTAAAATGTGCCATATTCAAAAGTGCCATGCAAATGAGCCTACTTAGGTAGTCTCTGGGCAAACAACTGGATTAGTATCTCATTATACCCTGATTTGCTTGCAGTTTGCCCAGCGTTACTGCAGGGTCCCACAGAGCCACCTGTAGGTCAGTTTGGAAGTACAGGGTCTGACCAGGTCCAACCGCAGCTCCACCTGTAGGTCAGTCTGGCAGTGCACGATGATAGCTGCAGGCTACATGTAAACAGTACAGCATAGCATAGCATATTGTACCCCAGGGGACAAGACAGCATAGGCACAGGTGGTGGTGGTGCTGCATGCAACTGTCACACTGTAGGGCATGCTACAGTGCACAGCAGACACTACAGTAGCAAGGGGCCAGTAGTGTTAGGGACACAGCACTGCCTATGGTGTGGGGCAGTGATGACTGCACTGTACACAGTGACAGGCCCAACCTGCAGGTGTTTACTGACAGTGGACATTACTGTTACACTGTTGTGTGACCCACAGATGCTGTACCTGTGGCATGGGATGCTCACAGTGACATGTACATTTCTGGCTTTGTGTGCTGTGGCAGTTGTACAGCTGTGCGGTATGTGGCGGGGGCATATATTATCCGAAAGGCACACTAGTGTTGGGGTATTCCCAATACTGGCCTATGTGCACTGCATGATGTGTCCCAGCCTTGTGGCCACACCTGGTCTGTGGCACAGCCTCGCCACCCATACACGCTCCCCTCAACATCCTCCATGCCCACAGTGCAGCATGTGTGTGCCGGCATCTGTTCGTGTCCACAGATGTGTGGTCTGCAGGTGTGTGCTGTATGGCCACACTGCCCTGCTGTCCACTGGCGGCAGGGTCACCACTTACTGCCTGGCATGGCTGGGACTGGTGGCAGATGATGGCATCATTGTGATGCCATCGGTTAGCAGCATGCTTCCTCTATGTTTGGCTTTATCTATGTGTCATATTTCTTTGTTAGGGTTGCGCAAAACCCACGCTAAACCCACGCAAACACCGCGCAAAGCCATAGTATCATAAAGCTGATTGCCCAGGATTAAGACAAGCTTTTCCTGGGTGGTAATGCGTGAGCGCTAAGTGTTGCGCTTAAGTCGCCAAAACCACTGAAGGGTTAGTCACTGAAATATAGCATTGCGTTTGTATTCATGTCAGTTTGCCCTTGCATACATTATAATTTTGCCTAGCGCTAATGCAGTTTGCCCACGTTATTTGGCCTTTTGAATATAGCAGACCAGCGCTAAACCTGCGCAAACGGTTTTTGCCCGGCGCAAAGTTTTGAATATCTGGCCCTAGATGTCCTGGTGAATTACAATTATTTCGCAGATGAAAGTGAGCAACCACAGAAAATTAAAAGAAGACCTCTTAAAAGGGGAAAGAGATTTTGAAATCACAAGTAGGTCCTATGGTTACTTTAACATATTGTGACTGGGAACCTCGTGTTAAGATATTGAATTGTATTTAAAGGATATATGTTGAAACGTCTGTATTTAAACAGGATGGCAATGCTTGTAAATATTTACTTTAAAATTAGATAACATGTGAACATTTATTTTATTTTTATAAAATGAGTAAAGATTTAACAGCAGAGAGTGATTTCATGATTTAGGAGATCTATACACCTTGTGATGAATTATAAGGTAACTAGGAGCATTTCCACACCCAAGTTTCAACCTAATATATTAGAGCAATCATAAAGAATGGATGTGAATTACTCACAGTTTATTGTTAAATAATTAAAGAACAGAGCTATATACTTATATATGTTATTTTTAATTATTTACAGCCTATTTTCCCTGAAGAAGAGATCACATAAAGATCTTGAAATGGATTTATTTGAAGAAATTTAAGAGAACAATGGCTATAGAAAAATAAAAAGACTATGTACATATAGTGAAAACAGATGCAGGGTCCTGAATTTTGTTTTTTTCCTGATGTCCGATTTATGCCATGCCTTTTGCTATATGATGGCAAGAAAACAAAAAAACACGTGTCCTGACTGATCAGTGGCCACGTTCAGCACAGTGATGGTGTCCCAGCACAACGTTACTGGGAAGGTTTGAATTGTATTACCCCCACCTTCACTGTGCCTACATTGCCATCATGGACCTAGAGTGAGAATATTGGAGCTAGAGTAAGAATATCATGACAGTGTCACTCTAGGGCTATAGAGGCAGAAAATAACACTGTTACATGCTATTTGTTTCCTCACAGGTATGGCATAAATGTTACTATTTATGGAATTTGTGAATTTGTTTCTAATTTGAGTATAAAAGTAATATCATTGGATTGTTTTTAAACACGTCCTAGTTATTGTTTTTTTTTATCTTTAGTGGGAGAAGTTAGTTTGATTTATTTATTCTAACTTCATAAAATAGTAGATGCTAATACTGTATAATTTGATTCAGCAATCATTTTTCTAATGTTTAACACTGTGAAAGAGTTGTTGTTTATCAGTTGTGTAACATTATGTATTTATGGAATGTTTGAATGTTGTCTATTGTTATGTTTTATTACATTTTAAATCTCAATAAAATATTAAAAAAAAGAACTATTGTTGCCCATATACTGTATATTTAATATGTGAAACTTTCCTTCATATGACCTCTACACTGATGCCATAGGAAAAACTTTTGAACAAGATTTGGTATTTTTTTCAGTACCCCTCATCCCTCCTGCTGCCTCACAAATCAGGGAAAGGGTAAGGTTACCATTTGTCCTGACAACAGGACAGTTTTGATTAGGATTCCACTGGCAGTAAAAAAAAACAGTAGGTAAAAAACTGGTAAATGGATAGGTGACAGAGGGTGGTGGTAAATAGGACTCCCTCTAATGAGGGGAGAGTGACCAGTGGGGTGCAGCACGGCTCAGTACTGGGAAAAGTCATCTTCAATGTCTTCATAAGTGATATTGCAGAAGAACTAGAAGGGAAGGTATGCCTTTTTGAAGATAACACCAAAATCTGTACTAGGATGGATACTCAGGAGGGGGTGGAGAGAAGAAGTAGGCCGTGGTGGCTCCAGCTTCTGTTGGTTACCAAGGCACTGGGTGGACAGGCAGGGCACCTATAGAAATCTGAATGGAAAGCATGTGTTCATATTCATGCATGCCTGCCTCTTGGGGTATTTGAACAAATGATGAATGTTATGTTTCTGAAATAAAAATGACATTCCCCATTTTATTTTTTTACAGGAGATGGCCCTGCTTCTCCTGGCTCGGGGGACGGGGGATGGGGGATGATGACTCTGCTTCTCCTGGCTCAGTGGGGGATGGCCATGCTTCTTCTGGCAAGAGAAGCAGGGCCACCCAAGTCAGAAGAAATAGGTCATCTCCCCCAGAGCCAGAGAAGCAGGGCCATCCCCCAAGCCAGGAGAAGCAGGGCCATCTCCCTAAGCTGAGAGAAGCAGGGCCCCCTCCACCCAGCCAGGAGAAGCAGGGACATCCCCCCCGAGCCAGGAAATGCAGATCCACCCACCCCTAAGTCAGGAGAAGTAGAGCAATACCCCTCTGAGCCAGGAGAAGCCAGGCCATCCCCACCAAGCCAGGAAAAGCAGGGCCATCCCCCTCTGAGCCAAGAGAAGCAGGGCCACCCCTCCAAGCCAGAAGAATCAGGGTCACCACCCCCTAGCCAAGAGAAGCAGGGCCATCCCCCCCCGAGCCAGGAGAAGCAGGGCCATCCCCCCCTCTGAGCCAGAGGAAACAGGACCATCCTGCCCTTTTCCAGCAGGTATCCACCTCCCAAACTGGTCCCCCATGGATTGCCCATCCATCAGGCGATAGAGGACCATGCATTCTCTCTCGCTCTCTCTCTCGAGTTCCTCCCCTCCCCACAGTACTGAGATATTTTCAAATAAACCCAACCACTTACCTCGGCAAAAAGGCACAAGCAGTCAGGACCCTGTCTGTCTGTTCTGCAGGCAGCTCCTCTCTTGGCTGTTGTTGCTGCTGGCTGGACTTTTACTTGAGGGGCTAGCTCTGTGCTGTAGCTACTGGCTGGGCAGGGTGGCTAGCTGCTGCTGCTCTCTGCCGTTACAGACCAGACCATGCTCTAGTCTTTTGTGAAACAAGCACAACAGATTACAGCTCTTTTTCAGATTGTCTGCACTGCTGAGTCTGGTGGGGGGGGGCCTTCTGTGCTGCTGCCTGCAAGCAATGCCAGTACAGTTTTGATTTTAGCAGGTGCAGATGGCTGGGCAGCTCCTGATTCAGGCAGGTGACAGTGAGGCAGCATCTGATTTTTTTCGCTATGGCAGTCCTTGGGCTCATCGGCAGCACCATTGTGCGATCCTATGCAGGCTTCGATCACGGACCAGTGCTAACTCTGCTCGCTCAGCAGATGATTACTGCGGCATGTCCAAGAGCACCAAGAGGGTGGGAGGGGATTGCGCAGGCCTCAGCGTAGACCTGCGGGGACCAACCACCAGAATACCTGGCTGTTAGGGGCAGAGGTGGTAATATGCAGATGGAGCTCAGTTGAACTAATTGGCTGTATTGGTGCGCTGATGTCAGACGCAGTGTGCATTAGTGTCAGGGCTGCAGAAGTCTGACTACAACCACAAAGTAAGAGAAGCAAGGCCAGGGACTATATCACAGAATTTTAGTGCCACACAGCCCATGGGATGGGAGTCAGTGGTTGTGCATGGGGGTGGAGGGTGGCGAGGCACTCAGCGTCAGGAGTTGGGACATGAATGATTTGGGACCTGGGTGCAGCTAGCAGCAAGTAAGCAAGTTTAAAGCTGCAGCATGCAGCACTGCAGCAGGGACTCCGAGTACTGGGGCACGCACTGGGGCACAGTAGTTTTTGACCAGAGCGCATGCCCCTGTGTGCCCCAGTGTAGCGCTGTCTATATAAGTAGGTACCTTAGAAAGTAGAGGAGTGATTAAGGGCATGGCAGCTGGGATTGAATGCCAAAAAGTGCAGATTCATACACCTAGGACATAGAAACTCAGGAGCTGAGTATAAAATGAGGGTTGAGGTATTGACAGTCACTAAGCATGGAAGAGAACTTGGGGTTATTGTATCTAACGACATCAAAGTGGCGAGGCAGTGTGATAAGACAGTGGGCAGGGCCAGTGGGATGTTAGGGTGCATAGGGCAGGTGGTCTTATCATAATATCAGTCACTGGTGAGACCTCACCTGAAGTACTGTGTCCAATTCTTGAGTCCACATCTCAGAAAGGACACAGACAAGGTGGAGGCAGTCCAGAGGAGGGCAACTGAAATGGTGCAGGGGTTACATCAAAAGCCCTGCAAGGAGAGGTTGAGGGATCTCAACATGTATACCCTAGAAATGGGGGGGCAATGTAGAGATCTACAAGTCCTTCAGAGGGGTGAACAGGGTACAGGAGGAAAGTCTGTTTCAAATCAGGAAGTGGACCAGCACAAGAGGCATGTAATGAAGCTGGATAGGGGGAAGTTTAACAGGGATATGAGGAAGTAATACTTCACTGAAAGAGTGGTGGACGCCTGGAACAATCTACCAGCAGCCGTGGTGGGAGCAAAAACAGTGGGGGGGCTTCAAGCATGCATGGGATAGACATAAAGGAATACTGATAAATAGGCAGGGAGGGGGAAAGGTTGATAGAGACCAAGTAGGGTCTACAGAGACAGAATAGCCAGGAAAATCTGGGCAGACTGGATGGGCCAAGCAGTCCTTTTCTGCCAACAATGTCTGTGTGTCTATGTAACAGAAAAATGGAAGGAGTTCTAATCTAAGACAAGCAAAAATAAAACCCTTTATTTCATCTAAAAAGTCAGAGAACAGCGCCGTCCAGTGGCCCTGGTGCAATGACACATGCTTTCCGTGCAGTCACCCAGGGTTTAACAGTAGACTCAGATGTTTGCAGCCAGGTGGTCAGGGCTAGAAAGACCACTATTGCAAAAAATGCCCAAGTTCACACTTACCCACGAAAAACAAGCACTGTGGATTAAAGTGCTAAGTATTCAGTGTACCAATATTCAGAAATGGAAATACAAAATAAAAATAAAGGATAAATAAAAGAACGTTGGCCCAGGGAGGAACAGAAGAGTGGATATCTTATGAAGTGAGTATGAGCAGGTCTAGTACTCAAGTTGCCAGCATTAGGGCTAGCGTCAGCCATAAACAAAAACCTAACTGGGCCTTTTAGGAAATGTTTAAAACCAATGAGGGTAAAATAAGTAGTGTGTGCATCAAAAGAAGATCAGCCAAGGTGTTTGTAAAGAGTGCAGTGATGAGAAAATCTAAGCTGGAGGAAGCAGCTCTACAGATGGACTTGTATAGAATTGTAACTCTTCGCAGGTCCGTGACGTTAGCAGTGGTATACACTGGAAGCCTGTAGGCTACTGTACATAATGTTCAGGAGAGGCAGGGTAGGAAGGAAGGAGGGAGGGAGGGGTGGTGCTTTATGTGATGGAAAGCATAAAATCAACAGAAATACAAGGAATTCAGGGAGGGGCAGAGATGCTGTGGGTCACCCTCGAGTCAGGAAACAGGGCCACTATTTGGGCAGGGGTGATCTGCAGGCCTCCAACACAGGGGAAGGACTTAGATAAGGAAACGTTAGAAGTAACTGGCAGGATGGCGGAAAAGGGAAAGGTGTTGCTGGTGGGGGATTTCAATCTACGAGACAAAGACTGGAGTCTTCCTGTGACAGCTACAGACAGAAGTAAAGACATCCTGGACTCCCAGCAGGGGGTTTCCTCAGGCAGCTAGCCAGTGAGCCTACTCATGGGGGGTGATCAATATTGGATCTGGTGCTTACTAATAGGGACAGTACTGTGGATGTCAAGGTGGGAAGCCATCTTGGAACCATTGATCACCATACAGTGTGGTTCAACATAGGAACAGCTGCAGAAACCAATCACATATTCTGAGTCCAGTTCTAGAGGCCCACCTCTGGAAGGACATTGATAAGATGAAGGCAGTACAAAACAGAGCCACCAAAATGGTGCAGGGCCTGCATCAAAAGCCCTATAAGGAGAGACTCAAGAAACTGAATACATACTCTCTGGAGGAGAGGAAGGAAAGGGGGGATGTGATAGAAACATTCAAATACTTAATAAGTATTAATAAGGTACAGGAAGGTAGCATTTTCCATAGAAAAAAAACTTGAGGACAAGGAGTCATGCTATGAAGTTGGGGGGGGGGGGCTCAGAGTAAATGTGAGGAAATACTTCTTCACAGAGAGGGTGGTGTATGTCTGGAACAGCCTTCCAGCAGAGTTGGTGGGTGCCAAAACAGTGACAGGATTCAAGCATGCAAGGGGACCTTGGTAATAAGGCAAAAGGGGAAGGAGATGACCAGAGATCGAGTAGGGTCTGCTGTGGCACAGCAGACAAGGAAAACTGGGCAGACTAGGTGGGCCAAGAGGCCCTTATCTGCCAACAACTTCTGTGTTTCTACGTTTCACACAAAGGCGTGAGTCCTGGACTTCAGAAGGGCTGATTTTACCAAGATGGGCAAATGCCTCAGGAAGGACCTGGCTAGGGGAGAGGACATGGGAGGGGTGGAGGAAAAGTAGGCCAGATTAAAAGGGGATAATAAAGGCAATGAACTTCTGTGTCTAGCAGGTAAGCAAAAATAAAGAAAGACGAGACTGCTGCGGTTCTCAAAGGAGGTAGCAGAAAAGGTAAAGGCTAAAAAGGCAGCATTCAGAAAGCATAAGGAGATGCAGACAGAGGAGGATAGGGAAGAGCATCTGCAGAAACAAAAGAAGGCAGGCAAAGCAGTATGGAGCGCAAAGGTGCAAACTGAGGAAAGATTAACTCAGGGAGTTTCAAATGGGGACAAGACATTTTTAGGCATGTCAGCAAGAAAAGGAAGATAAAGGGAGGTACAGTAAGGTTAAAGAGGGAAAGAGGTGACAGTACAGAGGGGGTTCAAGAAAACACAAATATTTTAAACAAATACTTCTGCTCAGTATTCTGAGTAAAAGGAGAAAGGGGGCACAAAAAGATGCCAGGAGCTTTGCGGGAAGGAAGATGGCTACTAGTTTGTTTACTGAGGAGAAAGTCTGTGAAGCACTCACTAACTTGAAGATGGACAAAGCTATGGGGATAGATGGGGTACATCCAAGGCTGCGAGGGAGCTTAGGGAGGTACTGGCTGCACCTCTGACAGACCTGTTTAACAGGTCACTGCAGACTGCTGTGGTTGCAGAGGTTTGGAGAAGGGCAGAGGTAGTCCCACTTCATAAAAGAGGTAGCAGGGAAGAGAAGGGTAAATATAGGCCTGTCAACCTGTTATCAGTGGTGGGTAAATCAATGGAATCACTACTAAAGGAAAGGATTGTAGATTATCTTGTATCCAGTGGATTGCAGGATCCAATGCAGCATAATTTTAGAGGGGAGAGGTCATGTCAAACAAATATGATAGATTCCTTTAACTGGGTGACCAAGTAGTTGGATTGGGGGGAGCGGTGAACGTGGCCTACCTGGATTTCAGCAAGGCATTTGACACCATTCCACATAGAAGACTGGTAAGCAAGTTGGGGAGCTTGGGATGGGTAATATAGTGGTAACCTGGGTAAGAAACTGGTTAACAAATAGAACACAGAGGGTAGTGGTAAACAGATTCTCTTAGAGGAAGGGAAGGTAACCAGTGGGATACCTCAGGGGTCAGGGCTGGGACCAGTCCTCTTCAACGTCTTTATAAGTGACATAGCAGAGGAAATGGAAGGAAAGGTCTGCCTCTTTGCGAATAACACCAAGATTTGCAACAGAATGGACACTCTGGGGGGAGGGGTTGAAAGGATGGATAAGGATATGAAAAGACTGGAGAAGTGGTATAGGGTATGGCAGCTGGGTTTTAATGCAAAAAAGTGCAAAATAATGTACTTGGGGCATATAAACGTGGGAACAGTGTGCGAAATGGGCAGAGTGACACTGACAAAGACCAAGCAGGAAAGAGATCTAGGGTTAATCATGTTGGATAACCTAAAAGTGGCCAGGCAGTGTGACAAGGCAATCGGAAGGGCTAGTGGTATGCTACAGTGCATAGGAAGGGGTATCAGCAGCAGAAAAAGGGAGGTGGTGTTGCCCCTAGATAAATCACTGGTAAGACTTCACCTTGAGTACTGTGTCCAGTTCGGGAGACCACATCTTAGGAAGGACATAGATAAAATGGAGGCAGTCCAGAGGAGGGCTACTTAAATGGTGCAGGGTCTGCATTACAATCCCTATGAGATGAGGCTTAGGGAGCTAAATATGTACATCCTGGAGGAGAACAGGTAGAGGGGTGATATGATAGAGACCTTTAAATGCCTCACAGGGGTAAATAAGGTACAGGAGGGAGGTATTTTTCAGAGAAAAAAGTGCTCTAGAACAAGGGGGCATGCTATGAAACTGGAGGGGGTAATTTCAGGAAGGATGTGAGGAAGTGCTTCTTCACAGAAAGGGTGGTGGGTCCCTGGAACAGCCTTCCAGTGGAGGTAGTGGAGGCGAAGACAGTGGTGTAGTTGATGAATGCCTTGGATAGGCACAGGGGAATCATAGGGGTAATGAAGGGATGGCACCGTAGATCAAGGTCAGTCTGCAGCAAAAAAATGATGGTCTGAAAAAAATGGGCAGACTGGGTGGGCCCAGCAGCCCTTAGCTGTTGTCACATTCTGTGTTTCTGTTTCTAGACCACTAATCCACTAATGACAGGAGTAGGGACTGAGCCAAGACTATTTTAGAGTGAGTGGACAAACAATTGTTTAGCCTAAAAAGCTGCCCAAGGTGAGCTTGTACTGACTTAAGTATGTTCCCTGGTGTTTTAGCAGTCCCATGTCAGATTCATAATCTTTTGTCCAGTACTTGGTGGTCCATCTAAACATTTAAAATCCACAACAAAAAATATGGATTGCCTTGCTTTTTTTTAAGTTATGTGGTGAGACTTAATAATTTTTTAGGTAAAAAATCCACAAGGGGTCAGATTGTATTTTGAAAGGCTATGCCTGTAGTTCAATGGGGTGAGCAAAAAGCCAGGCCCCCTTCTAGAGCTATATAAGCAGTTCCTCCCAGCCTCCTTCTGAAGCATTTTTTCTTTGCAGGCCAGAGGCTGTGTCGGTCTGTCTTCTCCCTTGATACCTTTTGGGGCTTGCACCCAACCCCACTTAGTTTCTGCTGGCTTCTGTTTATGTGTTTCTACTGCTTGGGTTAGTATTTATTTTGTTTCTGGCTGCTGTGCCTCTTTGTACGCTTGTATTCCCATTCTCCTGTGTTTGTCTTTTTTGTTTTTGTTTTCTTTTGGGTGTTTTCTAGTTTTCCTATCATCCTGTTACCCTTTGTTTATATTGTACTTACCTCATGCCTGTGCTCCCAGGCTCCCATTTACTCACCAGATTTTGCAAACCCTCAGTTCCTGCATTGTTATCTGTATGCTTCAGCTCAAGCTCCTCCTTATCTACCTAACAATCCTCAGTGTTCCTGCAATTGTTATGCATGCTTTAGTTCACACTGCTGTTTCTCTGCTGTCTCCTTGCTTCCACCTTATAGTCTGTACCTGGTCTGGGCTCATACTGCTTAGCTAGCTGCCACTCTCTGTTGGCCATGTTTCTTCTACAGCTCTGTTGTTAATTCACTCAGTGCTAGTTCCACTCAGCCAGCTGCTGCATGCTATATAGAGACTTTTAGCTATTATATTAGTTGCCTGGTCTCTGCTTACAGCTGCAGGCATTTTAGCATATGTTTCTGAATGTAACTATTTTGAACCTTTAAGTCAATAATTTGTTTCCCCATTCACATTACTCTGGCAGCTTGCTATCCTATGGCTCTGTCCTTAACTAGGACCTTGCCAGTGAAGGTGCCTCTTTGGGGGAGTTCCTACCCTATGAACATTACAGTTGCTGTTTGGTCTCATGGTGTTCAGCTTGTGGTTTCCCTGTTATTCCCATGGCGGGGACTGCGGTGTCATGGTGGGGCATCGTGGCTCCAATTAGCAGGAGCATGCTTTTATGTAACCTATATGATTTTGCCCCACTCCCTTTGTCTACATGGCTTTTCAGCTATCCATGCCTAAATACATTAACCTCACAGCCTACATGGCTTTCATGATATTCATTGCATTTCAGTACTGCGTTGCAAATGCTCCTTACTGGAATAACCTACATCTGCCTTAATGGCATTTCAGGTATTCATGCCAATCATATCAATTCACTATTCATGCTGAAACCATAGCAATCATCTGCTAAACCTCATCGATTCAATTATACTAAACCTCATCAATTCAATTACGCTAAATCTTATTGATTCAATCACTGGCATCACAGCCTCTCACTGCCTAAATGTCTCTCACTGCCTAAACACCTACCTTCTACGTCACCATCAATTCGGCTTCTATAATGGAACTGGTTGGCTTGTTTTCTGTTGGTTGCAACTACCGTCAAACTACCAAATGCTGGCTCACACTGCAGCCTCCTACCTCACCCAGGTCCTGCCTTGGTAGTTCTCGTTGTTGCCGAGTTCACTCACAACCTTTCACAGGCTCCAACTTGGTAGTTCTCATGTTTCAGAATTTGCTCACAACTTTTCAAGGCTGGCTTCCTCATCAATATCTACAGTCGCTGGCTTCGCCTCGCCTCTTCATCAATATTCTGCTACCTAATCTACAACTGTTGACTTCGCCCGGCCTCCTCCTGTCTAGAACTCAAAGTTGATTCATGCTCTCATTCATAAATTAGAGGCATGCCAACCATGTCTATTACTTTTTCTTGCTCAGGGCTTGCCCTGTAAGCCGACGGTCTCGCTCTGCACTCATGAAGTCTGCATCTTGAGCATGTGAACCTCAGGGAGGGAGTCCTTCTCATTTGGACCATAGTGGGAATGTCCTCGCTCTGGGCAGAGCTTTAGCATGCAGTCATATGGCACATCTCTTGATGCAGAATTTAAGACTTCAGCTGCTGTGGGGTGGGGTCTTCACAGCCCAAGAGTGCTTCTTTGGTCATAGATACACTGTGGCACCTTTGAGGGCTATTCTCCCTACAATTGCTTCTGGTTCACCTGGTTTGTTTTTGTTGGTATGCCAGCTGAGCATCTCACCAGTCATCTCTCTTCTCCTCCCACCTTGGTGGTCTGATCTTGCTTCAGAGTACCCATTGTTGCAGAGGCCTCCTTACAACCTTTCATGGCATTCCCCTTAGAGGGATCATGAGAGCTTTCCACCAAAATTGGAATATTTCCTGCTCTCAATTGGGTTTTTAAATTGCAGCAGCAGAGCTGTCACTAAATAAACTACCCCCAGCCTGGAGGGAAGGCGACCTAGGCCTTGGATCCCCAGAGGTTTCCTCATCTTAAAAAGGGGGTTTTCCTCTTCTCCATGCCAAAGGTCATAATATGCAGTTAGTTGTTTATAGTATATTCCCTATTTTCCTTAGGCAAGTTTCTACTGTTGGATGGGGATGGATGGTGGCCCTACCACCATTCCCTCTCTCTCCTTAGGAAGCCCCCTGATGTCGTCAGTGCAATCCATTTTATCACTGCTGTCCTGACAACCTGTGCCTCTCATTTGTGTTTCATCATGCTGTCTCATTGCGGTCAGTCTGCTTCTCTGACTCATAGTCAATGTTTACTGCTTAATATTCTTTTTGGGGCTCCTTCTTGAGGTACCTTTAGCCAAGGGAATCTTCCCATGGCACCTTTAGGAGTGGAACCCTCTTTGAGGTTTCCTTGACTTTGGTACCCCTACAAGGAGACAATTCCCAGAGGAATAGAGAGTGTGAATGGCCAAACAGTTATCACAGTTGCACAAGCATAATACTACTCTGGTTGTGTAGACCTATTGAATTAAAAGGCTATGCCTGTAGTTCAATGGGGTGAGCAAAAAGCCATGCCTCCTTCCTGAGTTATTTAAGCAGTTCCTCCCAGCCTCATTCTGAAGACTTTTTTCTTTGCCCCACCATCCTCCCCTCCACTTCCAGTGGCATGCCTCTCTCCTTGGGGGGGGGTCCTTCTTAAGATACTGTTAGCCAAGGGATTCTTCCCTCGGCACCTCTAGGGGTGGAACCCTCTTCGAGAGTTCCTTGCCTTTGGTACCCCTACAGGGGGGTAATTTGCTGTGGAACAGAGAATGCGAACGGCCAAACAGTTATGACAGTTGCACAAGCATAACACTACTCTGGTTGCATAGGCCCATTGAAATGACGTTATAACATCAATGTTTTAGGTGTCAACGAGTGTTTGAAAGAAAAAGTGAAACAAGGACACATCATTTGTCATGATGGCTGCTTCAGTTTTTCCATAAATGCAAAAATAATAAGTAAATTACCAATACTATGACACCCTCTTGAACAAACATTTCTCAAATGGGGGAAATATTTATATGTTTTTATGTATAAAACCATCTCAGTCCCATGTCATTGCCATAAAACATTTTTGACAGATTGTAGAAAATGGTTGTGAATAAAGCAAAATAAAAAATATAGGGGTTGCCATGTATCTTTTAGTTATATCTGCTTTCAAAGTTGCAGTTTTACAGGTGCTTGGCTCAGGACAAAGATAACTGAAAAATCCCAATGAAAATTAAAACTTAACAGAAAGCTATTCAAAGGTACATGCAGAATAACCTGGGTGTTAATATAAAAGAAACAGAGTAATCAAAGACAGACATAGATGTACATAAAGCACCTTGAATGATGCCAATGGATGTAATTGTGGGAGCTAATTTCCTTGCTGCCATCCTATATATATATTTTTAGCTGGACATGACATAATAGGCGAAATCATTATATCCATGTATTTAAGAATGTACTTTTGCAAGTAAACAGCCTTGAAAACATTTTAGGGTGCATCAGAAAAATGGGAATTTGAAACACCAAGGAATGTCTTTAACCAGTGTGGAGATATGTTCTTTGAAAGAGAGTCTGATGCATACTAAAACCAAAATACATTACTTTAAACTGTAACTTTCTCAACTAAGGTGCCACTCACATCTTTAATTATGTCGGGGGATAAAGTCTTTAAGTTCTGTTTTGTTTCAAAGTGCATAAATGTGGTTTTACCAACATTCAGTGGAAGGCAATTTTTTAATAACCATTTGTGTACCAATTCAAAGTCAGGCTGCAAAGATCTACTTATGTCACTGACGTTAGATACCCTTCTGTGCAAAGCAATATCATCAGCATACATGATAATACAGGATTCAGAGCAATGCGAAATATCAGCTTGGTCATTCAAGAAAACACTAAACAAAATAGGCTGCAGTATTGATCCTGGGGTACTCAGGTTGTGATTTGGATGAGCGGAGAAGAAAAGGAATTCAGAGAGCTGACTGAGTTCTGTCAGTCAAGTAATTCTGGAACCAGGATACTGCAGAAACAGATGGACCAAGGGCCCAAAGTTTGGCAAGCTGGTGACCATGATGCACCATGTCAAATGCTTTGGAAAAATCCAGGAAGACTACACTAACTGTGTCCCTGTTGTCCAAGGTTCCATGAAGGTCATAAGCGACTTCAAGCACAACTGTGAACATGCTGAGATTATCTCAAAAACCATGCTGTCAAGATGTAAGCAAATTGCCAATATCCGGGCACTCCTTTAATTGGCAAAAAAAATAAAAAATCCTCTCAAGGACCTTGTACAATGGAGAAAGTGGGAATATTGGTTGATAGGTTTTGGTCGGGGGGTTTGCTCTGCTGATTTAAAAATAGGGACCACAGTTGCTGCTTCCACAAGCTTGGGACCTTGCCAGTAGCTAATGAATGGTTGTACAAAGTGCCAAGAGGATTAGCCAGTGCATCAATAACCAAAGAAAAGAGTTTTAGATCAAGACTGTCCAGTCCCATTCTAGTTTTTAAGATGATATGCATTTGCAGTCAGTGATGTAAACTTAAAACCAGCATCTGAACCACTACAGCTGGTCCCAAACAGCTCAAGGTCTGACACATCAACCAACGGAGCAATTTTTGCAGCTCCACAAAAAGTGGTTTTGAGCTCAGCGATAATTTCAATTGGATGTGTGAAATTACCTTGTTCAGCAGTCAGAAGTGGTATTGCTGTGGAACTGGTCTTTCTCACCAGATTGTTTAATATTTGCCAATTTGCCTGTTGTCCATTTGAAAATGGAAATTGGGAGTTTAAATAACATTCAGTTTTTGTCTTTATAACCCATTGTTTATGTTAAGTGCAATGTCAGTGGCTCAGTAAGTAGCACACATACCTCTGAGGCTGAAGAATCAGATGGTCGTGGGTTCTAGCTGCAGGCATTTTGGGTAATATCCATAACTGACTTTGTAATGCAGCACAAGGGGGTGCTGCACTGGTGAGGTGCCATCCTTCAGCTGGAATGTTAAATTGTGGTCTTTTCTGCTTATCTCTGGTCACTGTTCAGGTGGAAGTAAAAGATTCTAAGGCACTTATCAAAGAAAAGTAGGGGCATTCTTAGTAAAAGAATATCAGCAAATACAAAAACAAACAAAAAAAATCAGATACTTATTGCACTTTTAAAACTTCACCAGTATAGTTAGAGGAAAAACAAAAACGTCACAGATATTAATTATATTTCATTGTTGTAAAGGCATAATAGTGAAAAAGAGACATGAAAGAAAAAAGAAAAAGAAAATGTAGGGTCATGCCCGTAGTTAAGTGGGGGAACAGCTCCCCACATCCTATTTAAACCAGCAGCCTGCACACGCCTGCGCGGAGTCACGCATGCTGCATGGCTCAGCTAGTACCGGCTGCTCTCATCTCGTTCTGTCTGCCTGCGCCTCCCCCCCTCTCCTTCTCCCAATTGTGCCTCCCCCTTCTCCTTCTTTGTTTGACAGATATCTTTCTTATTGGGGGGATATTCTACTGGGTGTCTTTTTCTGTGGTCTCCCTCTCTATCCCTCTTAGTTTTCTGTTTCCGAGCAGCTGCTTCATGCTCCACTGTAGTGTCGCTCGCCTGCTTCCTGCCTTCGTTCCTGCTCCTTGCCCTGGCGTTCCAGTCCTGCCTACAGCTTTTTTTTTTTTTCTCCATTTTGCTGCTACCTTACCTCAGGCTGCCTGCCGCCACTGTACTCGCCTGCTACCTGGGGTTCTTCCACTTTTCAGCTGCTGCTCATCCAATTGGACTGCCTCTACCTTGGTGCTTGTTCGGCGCCTACTGTTAGACTCTGTCGCCATTGCCTATATGTATTTCAGCTATGCTTGCCTTCAGCTGTCATCAGATTCACTTCCGTGTATGCAAGTGCTGGAATGTCTGATATGGGCTGTTAGCTCAAACAATGCTGAGCCCTACGTACTGTGAATGCCTTACTGCTCATCTTATTTACTCCTAGTTGAATTTGCATTGTGGATAACAATAACTTTGCTGCACATTACCTGCAGGTGCTATTTACATGGTTTAGAGGTACCCTGCCATGATAAGCATACCAGTACCCTATAAACAGTACAGAGTAGGACAGTCAACTAAACCTGCAGAGATGTCCACTGGTGCACCTTCCTACTAGCAAAACAATAAAACAAACAGCCATAATAAGCTTTAATTGTATCCACAGTCTTATCGTTTATTTACTATGCCTCAATGTTCATTGCAGTACCCAATAATTTCCCATTGCAACGCTACAACTGCTAACAAGGCTCCTACTCTCTGGGGACTCCTGTTTTTGTGGGCTTGGAAGCTTCTTCAAGACATCTATCCCTGGACAGTTATTTCTACATGTATTACGCTTTTAGGCTGCACTGCGATTACAGCTCGATCCATGATTACATTCCGAGATTCAAAGTACTGTACTTACTTCTTTCATCGTGACTACACGGCCCCCTTCTGGCCTGGCTACACCTATATTTCTAGACCTCATCATCGTCTTGCTACTGCACTCATGCTTCCTGTTTCTTTCACCCCTTCAGCTCAGCCTGGGATGACTGCTGCACCAAGCGGCCTCCATGGCAGCACTGGTAATGCTAGCCATGGTGATCAGCTTGACTGCTTCCTATTTTCTGCCTAACTTACATAGGGTTTGACCACACTGCTGGCCTCAAAAGACCTCAACTGGCAAGTGTTTACTCTCCCCTGCCACCCGGCGTGTGGGTTTGCAGTTCTGCTAGCCTTCATGGGGCCTAGCTGCCGCCTTCTACACCTTCCTCCGGCTGACCTACGTGTGGTCCGGCCATTTATTTTACCCCACGTATGGGCTTGGCTGCTTATCGCCTTCAGCCCTGGCAGTTATGCCATGCACTCCTTAGCCTCTGCACCCTTGCAGATTCACGCATGGTGGTTCAACTAGTGCTACTGTCTCTCATACAGACCTTATCGATATCCACTCATTCTTACTCTATTTACTGACTCATGTGCAGGTATACGCTTGCTTAAACTCATTGCTCATTCTACTATACATTGTTGTTTCATTATTACTACTGTCTCCTTGACTTACTCTGGGATTCTGCTGCTCTCAATAACCCTTATCAAGATTGAATACACTGCCAGTTATTCCTTGCCTTATTCGTACTTTTCGGATCCTGGATCTCACAGCCCTCATTTTGCTGCTCACACTTACTTTCATCTGCCAAGGATGCACTTCTTCCTCCCATTAGATTAATTCTGGATTACATCGGACAATCACCTCAATTCCCTAGGATGCTTCTTTCCATACTGCTCAACTCCTTCGGAGTTACTACTTCGGATGCTTATTACCTCTGATCAAGTCACCAATTTAGCCACCCGGGTCCTTTCATTGCATCTTTGATCATCAGAAACCGACAGTCACCAGCACCTTTCTACTGCTCTCATAAATTGCCTCAGAATATAATCTATGCTGTATGGAATAGGCTCAAGAGTGTGCTACCATTTACAATGCCATTTACAATCTGTTCCTTACTACGTTGCTACTATTTCAGCATTGCACGCAGTTAGACATTACTATTACTCTAGCTACCACTGCTCTACAACCCTGCCTCGCCCACAGGGCCAGAGAGTTACCACATCACACTTCAAAAGACCTATGCTCCTATGGGCCGGAGTCTCTCGAACTTATTTACTACACCATATTCACCTGCTTCGCCCTTTGGGCCTGGAGGTTTCACTACTTCTACTCCATACCTGCCTCGCTCGGCTCGGAGCCTGGAGGTTTGCATATTCTAACATACACTGACTTGCTGCCATGTCTGCCAGCCTTATGAGCCCCTTTTCTCTGGACTCACATCTGAATTTGTTTACCCATTCGTCATCTATTCTTTGGATGCTCCTGCCTTGCTGCTTCAGTTATATGAATTACTGCTACTATGCTCCTACCAGGATAATTAGTTAAGCTTATCCAGAATACTTTCAATCTCATCTTTTTTGCTCTGAGGCTTCTTGGAACTTATGACACAGCTACTTAATTCAAATCAGCCTCTTCATGTATAACCAGTTGTGACTCATAAGCTCGACTATTCAGGACTTGTCAGAATATTCTCACCAAGTCACTTCTAGCTACTGTACCATTCTGGCCTTCTCAACATGGATACATCACTATGCAACTATTAGGATCACCAGACCAAGCTTCGATTCCAGTGCTATTACCATTTCCTCATGCTTCTCGCCATATACTGTACATAATTTATGCTACTGCTCCTCTGCTACTACGTCTGCATCATGCAGATTTCATCACTACTACTACTACTGACCTACGTACAGGTCCACTTAGTTACACTACTTGCTTATATTACCTGCTTCGCCCTCACAGGGCTTAGAGGCTCATCAAGACTGACTAGCCTATTCATTGACCTACTGCACCCCTCGGGATCTGGAGGTTCATCTAACTCATGTCTGCCTATTCACACTGAGATCTATACCTAATTCACTTGCCCGCTTCCCCACTCTGGATCGGAGATTCCTACTGCTCCCTCATTCCTGATCACGCAGCATATGCCAGTTCCTGTGCTTCATCACCATGGTCTTCATTTGCAAAGCTTGCCAAGCAGAACATGACCCAACTGTCCTCCTTCTCTGGACATGGACACTTAGCCTTTGGTTCCTGGTTCTCCTCAGAGAAGTCGTCCTCACCTGCTGGAGTGCTTCACCACTGCAACTTGTCGCTTTGACTTCATATCGACCATAGATCCCACTCTACTTTCATTCCGGCCTGCAAATGGATTCTTGAACTTGGAGTTTACTGAGAGGATGCTTTCTCTGTTCACCTGACATGTCACGATTCATTACTTCTTCAGTTCTTCGTTTCTCTGGATCAGGTTCTACAACTTTGGGGTTCGGATTAGCCAATTAAATAAAATTTTATTTAGAATTACTCTCCTTTAGTATGCCCTGAAGGACGGGCAGGTCAGAAACCATGGGTACTCAGAGGTTTCTCCCCAAGGTTTTTTTTTCCTCTCCTGTGTGCTACTGGTCACACTCTCCGGAGTTGGAGGAGGTGATCATACTTCTACTCATTTTCTTGGGGGTGTCATCCTACTTGACTCCTTCAACAGTCGGATACAGATCAATCATTGATATCATTATTTTTTTTGGGGGGTCTCATAGTACTGGACTAAGCATCCTTCTTTGGGATACAGAGAAAGGCCAAAACTATCAAATCATAACAAGTAGCTCATCAGTTCAAGCATCTAAGCACCTTGCATATACTATCCAGTTCATACGTACTATAATCACTGACTTGCTCATGTCTATGCTAAAGTACCTAAACACAAATCATTTCATACTACTAGTACCTTGCAAGCATTATCCTACTTACTGGTCTGGCCTCTGTATCCAAGCACAACCTACAGCATCCAGCTACAGTATGTAACATAAGCACTAAGCTCTGAACCTCAGTTAATTTAAGAAATATCCTTTCAAGTTCCGTTGCTAAACTATCCTTATTTCAACCATTCAGACCCTTGCTATAATTTTAGAAATGTATCTCTGGGAAGAGTCCTATATGCATATTCTCATATTCCAGTCAATTCTTTTTGTATTAGATCCAATAATATGTGCAGTGGAGTCAATTTTTTCCATAGTACAAACTGTCCTCTAACCTGCCATACCCACCATTTGATACAAGCAAATAATAAAAACAGCATCGTTTGTAATCATTTGTTTCAAGGGATGTGTCCCATAATAATTAAAGTTGAATAACTCACAGGGCCCGATTCACAAATGGCAATGCTGGGCTTACAGCAAGCCCTGCATCAAACCTGTTTTTTTTTTTGGTGCAGCTGCGTCAAACACTTTGCCACAAAATGCACCTGATTCAGGAAGCTCATTGCATTTGCAACTCTTTGCATGGTTTACGGCAGCTTGCACCAAATATTTGGTGCAAGCCCTGTAAAAAGGGTACCCAAGATAGCTGCAAGTTAGACCAGAAACAACTGGTCTAACTTGTGGTGATTGGCGCACGGGATTGAGAATCCGATCACCGGCTGGGGAATGCTACAAGCCCTGTGCCTCGTATCTTCAGTGTACCGAGGGCTTGTGGCATTCCAGGAATGTTTGTGAATTGGGCCCACAGTCTGTAACTCAGGAAAAGTCCACCTGACTGTTACTAAGGGCCAAAAAGGTTTATTATAAGTACAGGTAGAAAATTAATGCTCCATTGTTTTTATTACCTGCAAGCACTTCTGTCTAGGACACACTCTGTCATCTTTTTTTTTTTTTTATGTTTAGCATTGCCCTTAATATTCAACCTGCCATGTACACTCAACCATAACACATTCCACATTTTCTTGGACATTCTACCTAAATAAAAAAAAACATGGGAATCAAAAATGTTTTTGACCATATAAACCCTTTTTAATTTAGACATAGGCCATAGGCATCATCCGTTAACTTGTACTTCTACTTCCTGTAGACACAATTCCCAATTATATACCACTTGAGCCATATGGCCAAACCACATACCCAGCATTTTTAAGGGACCAGGTTCAATTCCTATGTCACCTACGGAGGTGGGGCCATCAGGAACCGTGAGATCCAATAGAAGGCCTGAACTTTTTGCTACATTTAGTTTGGAGATACAGATCTCCGAATGGGCTTTAAGGTGTGTCAAATCTTTCAACCCAGATTCTTTGTCCCTTACTAATGCACATATATCATCTGAATAAGCAGCTGTTTTGTGCAGCAGAGCTCCCAAAGTTGTCTGTATACCATTAATATCTGGATCTTGTTGTATATGTGTTAAAAGTGGATCTAAGACAAAAAAGTACAGTACAGGGCTCATGGGTTACCCCTGCTTGACCCCTATTTCTATCTGTACTCCTCATTATAAAAGTGTGTGATGACATCAGACCACATGACAATTGTCTGATTTCCCTCCACAAACAATTGCTCCATGTAACCATGAGCATTAATTATTTTGACTATAGAAAGCTGATCTCAGTTAGAAATGGACTACTGCCAGAGGCTGGTGAGTGAGGTTAAACATTGGTCAATATGTCAGACCAGTTCTGATTTGGACATCATAGCAAATTTCATGAAGGCAATGAAGGATTTCTTTGGAAGACTATTTCGTTTTGGTGAAACATATGTGACAACAGAGTTTACATGGGGAATCACTTGTGTGCTGCTTACTCTAATGTCAGATAAACGCCCAAATTAACTAACTACACGAAAAGTGCAAACAGACAAAGATGACATAACAGTGACTAGTGCACATTTCACATAGAGTTCACGCTTATGAAATACATGTTACGGATTTATGTAGTTTTTTTTTCTGGCTCTTTGATATGGTTTGCCAGTATTTATTCAGTTTTATTTAGTTACTAAAGCACTGAGCATGGCAGTCCAGATAGAGTAGTGAAAGGACCTCTGTCTGTCAGTCTACTGCACTATCATATGGGGCCAGTAAGCTGGACATAATGCCAGAGTTTGAATCCCACAACAGACTTTGGCACGCTGTGATGCATTAGGCAAGTCACTTGACCCATTCAGTCCATGCAGCTATTGTACTTGGCTTATGTTGTATGATTGTATTTCTGTATCCCAGCTGGGTTACCACAGTAGATGAATTACAGAACATAATCACAAATATAACAGATCTAGGGTCCCATATTCAGAAGCGGCTGGATACGTTGCGCAAGTCAATGCACTGTGCAATGACTTGCGCCTGCAGAAAAGAACAGGATATTCAGAAAGTGTACCAGCAAATGCAATCACACAAACACAGCTGAATATCCCAATGCTGCATGATTGCGCAGTGGGAAATGCATGGCAGGTGACCAGCGCAGAGCATGCGGAACTGCGCGATGGGAAGCCACTTGCACGGCACACACAATTGCAATATTCAGCCAGGATATGCAAATAGTCTAATTGCACAGTCTGTGCCCAAACAGCACATTTGCATCTCATTACTGGAATGTATTCAGGCAATTTGCATGCGCAGTTCCAGATATGCAGGGCAGCACCACCACACCCCAGAGGTGATTAGGAGGTACTGCAGCCTAACAGGCAGGTTAGGGGTCATGTTTGTGTGTGTGTGTGGAACACATTGGCCTGTGTACAGTGCTAATACCCATGGCCATGTATGTGCCCGTGGTGGCTGCATGTGCAACACCGGAAGGGTCCAGTGTCTATGAGGCATGCCCATGATTCCACCAGGCCACAGGTGGTGCTACCTTCACCCCAAACTGCCTACACATGCAGAATGTCCACATCCAGAACACCACACTGACCCACCACAGAGCCCCTGTGGCATTGTCACAATGCATGGATGGCATTAGTGACATGGAAGTGGTTTCTGGTGTCATGAATCAGGCATGGGCATGCTGTGTGCATTTATGGTGTACCACCATGGATTTGTGCTAATGGTCTGTCCCTGATCCATGCCTTGCAGCCATCAGTACTGCCATGCATCCTTATCACCATTGCCCCAGACGTGGCCATAGGTGCATGCCACCACTGGGTGATGCTCTGATGGCCACATAGCTTCAAGCAGTGGCACCTAGTACATGTGTTGCATTGTAGCTGTCCACTCCACTGGTGTTCTGGGGGATGACTGACTGCACTAGGATGGGGCAGCTGGGTATCTACGACCTGGGAGTGGCGAGGGAGGTGGCTGACTGGGCAGTGCCATTGGAGTCACCCATTGGTATCTGGCAGGTGTACAGCAAGCAGGCACAGCACAGCTGTGGCTTTGGGCACTATTGCCCTAGCATGTCTGCTGTGTGTGGGTGCCTGGAGCTCATCCTGGAGTAGCACACAGAGCTGTCTTAGGATATCCTGTCTGTAGTTCAGCAGTCTGCCTGTGGGTGGCTGGTTGATTTAGGGCAGCCCTCTTCTTGCCTAACTTTGCATTGCACAAATGTGAGATGCGCGGCATATGCGCTGCGCAGTCCCACTGAATATACACATGCGCAGCATATGCAGGTGTCCGCCACCTTTTTCTTCACGGCATACATTATATGTGTACAATCATGCATTTGGATATGCGTGACGCATTTCACCCTTTTGAATATTGCACCACTGCATTTTCTGGGATGCGCCACACATTTCCATTTGTGTTGCACAAGTCTTTTGACTATGGGGGCCTTACTGTTCAACATGTTTAGCCTTAGTAGTCTCTGTCACATGACAAGGAGCTGGATTGCCCCTCACAAGGGGGTGATGGTTGCTTCCATCAAACCCCTCCTATGTGCCACTTGTTTGGCACATGGGACGGTTGTGGAAAATCTGTCGACTTTGGTGCCAGGACCACCAATGTAAGAAAATATGGCACAGGGTCCCTGGCACACCTGAAGTTTGCCACAGGTGGGGTTTGGCACAACTTGTGTTGATCTAGGGACTGTTTGAAAATTGGGCCACATTTGATTTCGAAAATTAGTGTCACAATAAGTTTTCTTGTCACAACATTTTAGTACAGTAGTGGTATAATTACAGTTAAAATCCCCTCCTAGGATTATTCATTTTGTTGTATACAAGAAAGGTCAAATTATATTGAATAACTCAATCCTAGCTGTTTTAACTTGTGGGTAGTATGCATTATTTAACAGTTATTCATATCCATTATAGGACATGTCTAAAATAAACACCCTCCCTGGGATTAAATCAATCAATGTACCCTACTCAATAGTCTGCAAACAAGATACATTCTTCTTCTAGGGACCAAAATGTAGGACCACGCATCCAGAACGTTTGCACTCTCTGTGCCTCCTAAGCATGTGTATGCGAGCGTCCTGTAAAAAAACACAATATCAGACTTGAAATCTTGTAATATAGAAACTGTTGACATGGGGGGGGGGGGACTGGATGGGCCAAAGGGTCCTTTTCTGCCAGCAAATTTCTATGTTTCTATGTTATACATACTGTTAATGTTTAAAGAAGCAACATAGAACTCCTGATCCATTGCTGTAAGAAAAATGAGAATGATCCCAAAAAAGATAATTAATTCTGCTTCCCTCTACTTTTTCTACCCCAAACCTGTCTCATGCTTTTCCTTTTTATGGCTGTGGGCATAGCCCAGTAGACGTTTTGTATTCAGAAAAGGGCTGATGTAATTTTTGCTACCAAACAACATGACAGAGTGTTAAAAATAGAATTCTTCACTGAAGCCTCATTACTACACTGCCTGTGTATGTATAGGAAGCTGTAGAGCTCTATTTTTCCTCTGGGTTGAGGAGTTAATTGAGCTGACAGAAAGTTAACTCATTATCTTCTGGCAGTCATTCTGTGTCAGATTACCAATGGATAGTACAGACATCATAGAAAGCCATTGATAGGAAGTAGAATGGGTTAAACACTTCCTGGAGCTTTCTGCATAACAAATAAGCTCTGCTGTGCCCTCAGACCCTATGAACACCCCATTAAAGGAGAACTAAAGTCAAAATTTGCAAATAAATATGTTGTGTAGAGTGTTTTGATTTGTAGGTATACTCCTAGTAAGGCCTTCCCTTTATTTGCTGGAGTTTTTTCTAAATTTACTTGCTGCTTTTATAGCCCTGGGGAATCTCAATATTAACATTTCTAATGGCCTTTCTTGTTCCTACAATGCCTCCTATCCCATGTGACAGTGATGTATCATAGGACCATTGATTCAGAGAGTAATAACTGCTGCAGCAGCATCTACTGTTATGGGTCTGAGATTCTGGCTTCAACTAAATAACTATATAATCCAAACTTCTGTTTTTTATGTATGTATCTAGGTCTAGTCAGCGGAAGTGACTGTTTTGTTTTTAAAGCCTTTCATTTTATCAAACTACACACAACCATTAGCAATGCACAAATCACACAAGGTCACAAATGCCACAGATGCTACAATTAGTGAAGACTCTAGCTGTTTCCTTACAGAATAGCCCACTCAATTATCCCTCAGGCATTTGCCATGTGCTTATAACTCCCTGGACAAGGAGAGTTAATTAACATAACAGCTCTACTACTATAAACTTGAGAAAACACAGCTCTTGTTGAAGTAATGGTCCAGGACACATCACAGTCACATGGGACAGGAGGCATTGTAGGAACAAGAAGAACCATTAGAAATGCTAGTATGGAGATCCCCAGGGGCCATAAAACCAGCAAGCAAATTTAGAAAAAACTTCTTTCCATAAGGAAAGCAAAGGACTTACTAGGAGTACACCTACAAATCAAAACACTCTGCACCACATATTTTTTTGTAAATTTTGGCTTTAGTTCTCCTTTATGCCATTTGACAAAAGAGCAGTCATTCTGTTACTTTGCAGGACATTCCACAGCAAAGAGTCCCAGTGATGCCTGTTCCCAAATAATACACCAACTTCATTTTCTCAGGCAGGCAGTTCTGGACTACTGTTTATATTCTACTGAATGTTCTTAACCTGCAGTTTGTGACTATAAGTGTCTACAACTGAATGATAGTAACCACATTTGCTTCACTTTCAAATAGGTAGGCATTTGTGTGCCTAATTTTTGTTTGACTTAGGTTACACATAGAATCTGATCAGTTCATAACATGCTGTATTGTGATTAAATTAACTGATAAATGGGGGCTTTGGTTTCTTTTACAAATTCATTTTTCCTGCCCATGGATATACTAAAACAAAAATTTCTGAAAAAAAATGTTTAAAAACAAGGAGTTTAGCAGTAATTTAGTTGATGTGGTGTAAAGAGCTGCTCCCTGGAAAATTGCATGATTGGGGGGGGGGGCTGCCACAAGCAGAATTGGGACTTCATGGATGGGGGAGCTCATGGCAGCAGAAGAGGCATGATGGTATTAAAAGCTTAATGGTGTGGATGTAGAGGCACTAATATTTGAGCATGACTTTGGTAGAGGGCTAAGTGTGACTTGGGGTGGGGGATCATCAAGAATTGTATGAGTCTTGGTATTTTTAGCATAATGGTTTTCTGAAACTTCAACCTTCAATGGGTTAGACTCTGCATCCATCTGTATAGAATGTCACTAAGCCACATGCAGTGGGGTATAGATAAAAACCAGATCACCAAACCCGGACCAGAGCTGTAAAATCTGGACTGGGCACACCTTGTACAAATATTGCTGATCCACTCACTCCAGATGATCTGGTTTGGCTTTTACCTAGCTGGTCTGGTCCTGACGGTTCTGTTTTCAACCATGCCAAGGAAGGGTTGAAAAACAGACTTCTAGGAGTGGACCAGATACATAAAAGTCAGACTGAACAGTGCAACCAGAGTGACCGAACCAGCAGTATTTGTACAAGTTGCACCCAGTATAGCCAGTTTGGATTTTTACAGAACTGCTGTGGTTCAGGTCTGTCAGCCCAGTTTTTAATCAATCAATCAATCAATCAATCAATCAATCACTCTTTGTTTTATACTGAAAGGTATGTGAGCAAAAATGTCTGTTTACACAAGCATCCAGTTAAGAATAAAAAGAGAACAGAACCCCAGGTCAAACAATTACACAGTAAAATACAGTATAAACAGGTCTAACATAAACAGGTCTAATACAGAGATCTTGAAGGATATACAGAAGAAAGGGGAAGCAAATAAATAACAGTGACAAATTTACAGCATGGAATATAGTTGGAGGTACAGTTCAGGAACATGAACAGTTGGGTGATGCGTCAAAAAGAAGAAGTGCAAGTCTTGCGGCACCCAGATCCTGCATGCGGACGAGCATTCCCGCTGTGTGATCTGTCTAGGCCCCAAACACCGGGTAAAGGACTGTGCTCCCTGCCAATCCTTCGACCAGGCCACATGAATTAGGCACCAAAAAAAGCTCAAAGCCCACTTGTTGAAGAAGTACCTAGCTTTGATGGAAAAGGAGCTGCAGAATCTGTGGGAAAAATCTTCATCTCCAATGCCAGAACCCAAAAAGAAGAAAAAGGACAAGGAGAGGCACCGAGACCGGGATAGGTCTCCATCCACTTGGCGGTGACCATCGGGCACCACTGACACCGGAGGGGCCTCCACTTTGGTAAGTACCCCTACTGCCAGGTCTCCTACTGCTCCGGGGATCTGACCACGGCCTCCCTGCCTGCTTTACTCACGGTGCAGTTGGGGCGCTTCTTGGACGACAATAACCCCTATTGTGCTCATTAGGCCCATATCTTCTTCAGGGTCTATCACCATCAGCCAGGTCGATAAATTGCTCCCCAGTCCCACCGAAGAGTGCACAATCACAGCTGGTAAGCTGGACTCCAGCTTCACTGTTGTTTGCATGGCCCACGCTGATAAGTTGGATGTTAGCTCTTTTGATGTCTGCACGGCCACTGCTGATAAGTCGCTCCCTGATTCCTCTGGGGACCGCACAGCTGATGCTCTCCTGTCAGGGTCGCAGGATGCCCCCCGGTGTTGAGTTGAGCCAGCTGCCGGACATGCAACAGTCTTTAGAGGGTTCCTCACTCCCACTGACCCAACCAGACCCTCCGGGCTTACCTGAAGATCAAGAGCCAGAGGTGGATACTAATCTGGAGGTCCCCCCTCCTTCACCGGGTTGGTATGTTCCTGGTTCACCCATTGGGTCTATTGTTAATCTCTCCAGGGACCATCCATCGGGACCTCCTCAACCCAAGGCCCCTTGGACAACCAGGTTCTGCCATCTTGGACTCTGGCTTCCATCGGGTTCTACTCACACCCTGATGCCAAGTGACCCTTTGCCAGGTGGTCCTTCACTGGGTCAGGGTATGTCTGGCACTCTGGCCATTCCTCAAATGCTGGACGGCCTTCCATCAGGCCCCCAGGCACTGAATCTTCTGGTGCTGGACATTCCTGTGCCTGATCCAGAGCCAGCCCCTTAGAATATCCCTATGGGGCCAATGCCTGGTCCTTCTGGACCTCCTGCAGGGCCTTTGGCCCCACCTCCTGCCGGGTCTTCATCTCTGTCTCCAGCTGGACATATGGGCAATGTTCCAGGCTATCTGCCCCCACAATGTACCCTTCACTGGGTCAGGGTATGTCTGACACTCTGGCCATTCCTCAAATGCTGGATGGCCTTCTGTCAGGCCCCCAGGCACTGAATCTTCCAGTGCTGGACATTCCTGTGCCTGATCCAGTGCCAGCCCCTTAGAATATCCCTACGGGACCGATGCCTGGTCCTTTCAGACCTCCTGCCAGGCCTTTGGCCCCACCTCCTGCTGGGCCTTCAGCTTCGTCTCCAGCTGGACATATAGGCAATGTTCTAGGCTATCTGCCCCCACAATGTACCCTTCACTGGGGTATCCAATGCCTGGTCATCAACCCCATTATGTACCAGGGTACTAGATGCCGGGCTATGTCTAATCAAGGGTATGCTCCTTCTGGCTTTCCCTGCTCCTATCAGGCTCATGGATACCCTCAATATCAGATGCTGGGCTATCCATTATACTAACCTCCTCCACCACCTCCTTCTCAGCCTCTGCCTCCAGAGTAGCCTCAGGCTGATATCCTGGCAGTGTTTCAGACCCTGATTCAGGAGGCCAGGACTCAACTAGCCTCGGAGCTTGACTGTCGGAAACCAGTGGCAGCCTGTACTCCCACCTCCTTTCCGGACCTTAGATCATCCTCTCCTGTGGATTCCCACCTTTCCGGAGAAGGCTTATCTAGACACCAGGTCAGGGATAAAACCAAGGACACTCCTCTAAAAAGGGTTCAGACCCCCAGCAGGCACTCTTTGGACTTGGACTCCAACTCGTCCTCCAGCTCTGGTATGCATACACCTATAGAACCTCAGCCTAAAGAGTCCCCTCTGGAGGACCCTTCCTTTGCAGAACTCCTCATAACTATACAAAATGCCTGTGGCTGGGCTATCCAGGAACAGGATCCAAAGCGGAAAAGGCTTGTGGAACATCTAGATATGACTGACACAGCTCCTATGCCCATACTGCCTTGGACTGGGCCCCATGAAGACCGGATGTCCACTATCTGGCAACAGCCTTCCACCATTCTGGCTGTTTCAAAAAAGGCAGACAGGATGTACCACCCCCCCAGATGGGGTCTCACACCTTACTGGCCATCCTAATGCAGACTCAGTTGTTATCACAATTGCTCACGACCGGGCCTCTAAACCTAAACATTTGAGCATGTCTCCTCCTGATAAGGAGTCTAAGTAGCTGGACAATTTTGGTTGCAAAATCCATTCCTCCTCCACTTGCACCCACAGGTCCCCTAATTATGTGGCTCATATGGTTTCCCACCAGAAATCTTCCCTGGTCTCACTCAAGTCCAAGCTGGAAGCTATCCAGAACCAGGAGCTTAAGGCCAAGCTTGCCAAGACAGTGAGAATGGCTAACATCTCCTGTCATCATGCCCTCCAGCCGACTTATGACACAGTAGACTCAGTTACTCACACCACAGCCACTGCTTTCTGCATTAGGTGACATTTGTGTCTCAGGATTGCTAGTCTGGCACAAGATGCCCAGACCTCCATCCAGGATGCCCCTTTCAGGGGATCTGTGTTATTCGGAGGTGACTCCAAGGATATCATCACTGAATTGCAGGACTGTGGTAAATTCATCCATGACATCTGCTTCATGTACAGAGGGGGTTAGAAAGGCAAACAGCCTTTTCATCGGCAAAAGAGATGCCAGACCAAAGACACCGCTGCCAAATGCCAGGCCAAATGCTGGTATCTAGCATCAGGAACTCCTACTCCCCTTGTCAAGTCCCAGAAGTCCCCCAGAGGAGCTGCTGGCTCCCTCCCCTTGGCCTCCTGACTCGTGGGGGATCCCCCGCCTCCTCCAGATCCTCTAGGGGAACAGCTGGGGGAGAAGATTTGTCCTCCACCTTCTGGGTTTGCAGAACATAACCACGGACTCTTGGGTCCTTCAGTTAATAGCAAGAGGGCACACCACAGAGTTCCTAGACAGGCCTCTGGACAACCCACCAGGCCTCTCCCATTATCCTCTAAGGCACCTGTCTCTGATAGGGGACGAGATCCAGGCTCTTCTGCAAAAATCAGCCATATAGCCCATGGCTCCAGCACAGATAGGAAGAGGGTACTACTTCCATTTCTTCCTAGTGCCCAAAAAGACGGGTGACCTAAGACCCATCTTGAACCTCAGCATGCTCAATCTGTACGTTGAGTACAAGAGGTTCTGCATGCTCACCATTCAGGGACTTCTACCCCTGCTCCACAAGAGCCATTGACTTTGTGTGCTGGATATGCAGGATGCTGACCTGCACATCCCTGTCTTTCAGGCCCACCACCACTTTCTTTGGTTTGCCTTCCAGGGGAACATTACCAGTTCAAGACTTTCCCTTTTGGCCTATCCTCAGCACCTCCAATTTTTGCCAAGTGTCTAGCAGTAGTGGTTGCAGCCCTATGCCACAGAGGGATCTAATTATGCCTGTATCTGGATGACTGGTTTCTGTCAGCCCCATTACAGGGCAGTCTGAGGGAGTCCCTTTCCTTTACCCTGAACCTTTTTTCCAGACTTGGAATAACAGTCAACTATCCCAAGTCCCACCTCTTCCCTCTCAGCGTCTACAATTCATTTGGGGTGGTGCTGGATATAGTCTAGGGAAGGGCCTTCCTTCCATCAGACAGAGTGAAGACCCTGCAGGAACAGGTCAGATTAGTGGCCAACTCTTGCTAGACCACAGCCCGGTCGATCTTCCATCTTCTTGGACTGATAGCAGCTGCGATCCCTACAGTTCCTCTAGCCAGACTGCATATGAGGGTGACCCAATGGACTCTTTGTGTCCAATGAGATCAGCAGCTGAACAACCTGAACCACAGGGTCCTAGTGTCTGGGTACGTGAAGAAGGATCTTCTTTGGTGGCAGGAGTTGTCCAGTCTCTCCACTGGGGTTCCCCTTTCAACCCCCTGCACCTACCATGACCCTTACAATTGGTGCTTCATGTCAAGGTTTGGGAGCCCACCT
The DNA here is from genome assembly GCA_016271365.2 of Neoceratodus forsteri. NCBI lineage: Eukaryota > Metazoa > Chordata > Ceratodontiformes > Ceratodontidae > Neoceratodus > Neoceratodus forsteri. Next base: position 491,621,490 of record CM057450.1, on the reverse strand, counting down.
AGGAGACCATCAGACCCAGGAAACATGGTCTCAGCTGGAAGTGTCTCTATGAATCAATGTGTTAGAAATGAGGGCAGTGCTGTATGCCCTCCAGGCCTTCCAGCCTCTTCTATGTCCAGGGACACTCCTGGTTCAGACCGACAATATGTCTGTGGTCTGGTACCTGAACAAACAGGGAGGCACTCGCTCATACCCTCTATGCTGGGAGGTGATGTGAGTGTGGTACTGGGCAGTCCAACACAACCTCTGCCTGACTGCTGTCCATGTGTTGGGCATTAGCAGCATCCTGGCAGACAGTCTCAGCCACAGCACTGTCAGGGCTCATGGGTGGGAGCTAAATCAAGAGGTGGTCAAAAGCTTATTCGACCTGTGGGGTCAGCTGGAGATAGACCTCTTCATCTCCCCATGCAATGCAAAACTACCCAATCTTTGCTCGCTCGTTCCCAGGCATGATATTTTCTGGTGAGATGCACTGTCTCTTTGCTGGATAGGGAGGTTCTTGTATGCCTTTCCTCCCTTCCCAGTGCTTCAGAGGGTTCTCCTGAAGCTATAAGTGGAAGGGGCTCACATGATTCTAATAACTCTTCTTTGGCGCCTCATCAGATTTGATTCCCTCTGCTTCAACAGCTATCGATGGAACTCCCAGTACCTCTGCCTCTCCGCCATGATCTTCTGACTTAGAAGCAGGGCAGACTGGTGCATCCGGGCCTCAGATCTTTTCACCTGCATGTGTAGAACCTGTGGACATATGTGGAATAACTCCCATTGTTATTATTTTTTTACAAAAATTGCCAACTGTGCAGACACATTTGTAAAAAATGAATTATAATAGAGAAACTTTTTGAAATGTTATTTGACTTACCATACTCATGCTTGTCTACCCACTTACTCAGTCTCCTACTTGTTTCTGTTGTTATACTAACTAATTCCTGTTGGTTCATATCAAGGGGTTGTTGATTTTCATATTGTGTGTGCCTGGAGTGGAGCAGCAATAAAACATAAGCCATGCAATACCCTCAATAAACCACCTACCCCAGTTTACTTTTACCTAGTGCCCATTTTTAGGCCTTGTACAGCAAGATCTTCCTTAAAGAAAACAACTTGTAATGAAATGTACAAGATTTACGTTGCCATTTGGGTATATGCACTTTTATATTATACTAATTATGTGTGTGTGTACTGTATAGCAATCTCTAAAAAATCAATTAAACACATCAAATGTCTTCCTAAACATGTCTCAACACTGTGTTTATCTTCCACCGTGTCACAACATATAGTTGTCTCAGCAGTGTTTGCAATTCAGGTATAATACCTTCATGTATATGATGGCCCAGTTCTGTTGAGTTGATTGCTATAACAGTGCATAGAATAAAATGTGAAACATATAGGTAACTGTAATACAGATGGTGGCATTATTTTTATATCTGCCCTTTCTCAATGTACCTTACTTTGATTCTGTTAGTGTATGCAATGGCAATTCATGTTTATGTTTAAGCCCATGAAACACCCTTATCTAGTTAATGCATTTACAGGCAGCTGTAGTGGCTCTGCCAGAGTTTGTTTTTGAAGTTACAGTATCAGATTCTGGATCACCCGCATTGGGACAGGGTTCTGGCTGAGAAGACAGAGCCGAGGACCCATCTAACTCATCCTCACTGTCTCTACATTCCTTCTGAGTGGCCAGAATGTCATATTTATTTTCCAGTGCCACGGAGGACCTCCTTGTCATTTTAGAGTGTGGTTGTCCTGCTTTTCTTTTTTTTCCGAGTCACTTTTGAAATACTTTTATCTGTGCCATGTTTGGAGGGGGCATCTGTTTCTCAGCTTCCATCTCCTCAGTCTGTTGCACATCCATTTCTACTGGTGGGAGTGTCTTTCCTACTGTAGTGGCAGCTGGAGCAGATTTCACAGATCCTAAAGGCTTCTCAGCAGATTCTGAAATTTCCTTGGGGTGGGGGTGGGGGGGCTAGCTGCTCTTGAAATACCAACTTGCCCTGCAGTTGAAGTTGATGGAGCTTCGGGGTGTACATCTACAGTTCTGGTGGCTATTGAGGGACACTTTACAACATTAGCAGATCTGAGTCTAGCCAACAAATCGTCCTGCCTTCTTGTAGATTTCTGAGTCATATTAACATAGTAGTCTTGTTCAGCAGTGTCCATTATGTCTCCTCTGTTATGTGATGCCCAGGGACACTGCCTGTATAAATGGTCTTCTTCATCACACAGAATACACCTCATTTTGTTTTTGCACTGTCTGCTTGTATGACCCAATTCCACGCGAAGTCCGCATTTAACTGAGCCACAGGCACTGCTCAGAAGAGTGTTTGCTCCACTCCTGTAGCATGTCTTTGGCTGCTCTGCATAAAATAGAACTCCTCTGTCTCTTCCTAAGTAAAAACCGTTCAGCAGATGTTGTAGGCCTGTGGTAGTATGTAACAACTTCACATTAATGCACCAACCCCCAGTCCAGATGTTTTCTGAATCTGTAATTGGGTCTGGGTTCCCAGTTACAGAACATCTTTGTTTTAACCAATGCAGTATGTCAATCACACTAACACCTTTATTCCTAAACAGAATTGTAACCAGATTGATCTCATGCTTAGTTAAAGGAACGGCAGTGAAAGGGGTCCAAAGCAGAATACTTTTTAGCTGATGAAATTTAGTCCAAAATCTTTCCAAGCTGGTTGAGCCTTGACACTTACATCAAAGCATATGTCCCCTGGTGTATGAATGAGGGCATAAATTTCAGGTTGAATGAACTTCATGCTGTCTTTAAGTAGGGTTCTAGTTACAATGCGTCGCTCAATGGGTTCTTCCATTCTCTACTGTATTTCATCCTAATTGCATTCCTCCTTTTAGTGGGTTCTGTGAGGATTTAAATTAGTTCACATAACTCTGCTGGGTCCCTGGTCTTGTTGAATAGGAATGGGCCTGGGGGACTACTAGTGTTTGTACAGGTCTTGTTCTTCTGTATCCAAAGCAGTGATATCTTATAAAACTGCAGCTGTCTGTTCGCCAGGTGCAGAGCCCTGAGCATCCCCTTGTACCTGAGGGGTGGGTGAGCAGAAGCAGAAACCTGCACTGTCACCAGTACAGAATTGTCAGAGGAGTCTTTAGTAATATTCTCTTGTTATTCAATCTCTAGTGCTATGTGAGACCTTGCCTTTTGGGGGGACTACATACACTGAGGTAATCCCTTTACATGCTTTAGACAAGTCTGGTGTTGACTATTTGATCAAGAAAAAGTAACAGGGACCTCTTAGTCTAAATCTGGGATTGCAGGGACACTTCTCTCTATAGGATTAGTAACAATATTTTCTGTGCTCAAATTATCCTGTTTATCTGCAGCAGTAGTAATTTCATCCTGTACCCTAACAGTTCCTGTTGCAGCTTCTTTACCCAAATTTGCAGCACTTACTGGTCCTGGGGCTCTTCGGGGTGAGGCTGGACTGTCTCTCACCCAGCCTGCTTTTACTAAAGGTGATTCTACTGACCAGTCTGATTCTGTAGGGGTAGGCTGAGTTCCAGCTGCAGAAACTGATTGTTTACCTCTCTCCTTTTATTTGTTTCAAAATGTCTCCACTGTAATTCCTACTGTCTTAAATGACATTGCCTCGCCCTTCTTCAGCCATTGCTCATTTTCTTGTTTCCTCTGTGCAGTTGCACTCCCCACTGTCAGCAGCTGATGGTTCTCAGACAGCCCAGTCTGTGCAGAGGAAACTATCTCAACATTCGTGGAAGAAAGATGTCTTTCATCTTCATCAGCCATGTAAACAATTGGCTGAGCTGTAGCATTTTGTTCTGATCGTTCCACAAAACCCATACTGGATACAGTCTGTTCAGAATTGCCCTCAGCAATCTGTTGAGCTCCCTGTGATTGCTTCAGGGACTTTTCTTCCTCTTCATCAATGAGCTTTAAAAGGTACTCTTGTTTCTGTTTGTATGCTGTTTCCAAGTCCAGGTCAGTATCCTCGCTCACCACTGTCGCATTCACATCACTCTGAAACACTGCCGGTATATCAGAGTTCTCTGTACCATGAGAGCTAGTAGAAATACCACTAGTAGTTTGTCTCCACTCTTCATGAGAGACATTTTGAGCTCCACTTTCTGTCAGTTAATTATTAGCCTCCTTGATTCTTTAGGTGGGAAGGGAAGTAGTCTCCTCCACCTAGGTAGCCATGCTGCTCTCCTCTCTTTCCTCCAGAATCCAAATTGAAAACTGGCAGGTCCCCCCACGAAAAGATTAGTGGATTTCCCTGGTGTCATGGCCAACATTCCCTCATCAACAAAAGAGGTCCATGCAACCCACCCCCTAGGACACACCTGGAAACGAGCTAACATAGCTTACTGTGCCTTTCCTGGTCAAAAATGACAAACAAAATAATAAGTTTACATTTATTTCTTAGTTTTTTATATTCCAGCAATGTTGGATTTGTACATTGTTTCCTAAAAGTTTTCCAGGCCCTGTCTCCCTCCTGCATCGATTGTACCAGACAAAAGGTGATCCATTCCGGACTTCTTATTTTTAGTACATGAGTGACAGATGGGGCAAAGTGATTACAAGCCCTGTTAAATTAATGTATAATATAATCAAACATCAACTCTACTGAAGGGATAGCATGCAAAGAAGACCAGTCCATCTGTGAAACAACATTCCTGAATTTACTAATGTTCAGATTGCGAATCATAGAATCACAGAACTATAGAAATCCAATGGCAGAAAAGGGCCCCAGCGGCCCATTGAGTTTTCCCCTTCCTCCCCCCTACTCATCTCCTTTTCCACAGCAAAATTATCTGGAGAATGAATGAATGGACAGAATGGATCTGGAGAGTACATGTAGAGGAGGAGAACAAGGCCTCTGAGCTGGCATTCCAATAGCAAAAAAAACAGAGAATGGTCCTTTAAATTACAGGGTAGAGGATAAGCTTGATGGATATGATCTGGTACAGAAGTGACTATCCAGTCTATTTGGGATTCAATGCCAGCCTTGCTATTTATTTTATTTATTTATTTAGTTTTTGTTGACTGGGTGAGGTGCACTAGGCATACATTTGCCTATTTTCAGGCACGACCCGGGAGGTTACAAAGAGAGAATTACACACGATGGATGGAACAACAAGGACTGTACAGGGTTCAAAGAGATTTACACCAAAGCAAGGTAAAGTAGGTTTTAAGCAAGTCAATAACAGGGGAGCATCAGATGCAGTAGGTAGAATAGTGCACAATAACAAAATAGACTCTAATAGGTAGGATGGTAAACAAATAACAAAGTAGTCTGTAATACAGGGTTAAGTACAAATATCAATGATATTAGTTTCTTAGGGTAAGCAGCAATCAGTGATTGCACAGACAGTAGATGAATTTACTGACGAGAGCTGACAGGCGACAAGGAAGCGCATGAAGTAAATAAATGCATGTACAGAGAAATTAACTTAGCTGTAGGTAAAGTAACCTTGGAGGAGGGGATGCTAATGAGGTGAGTTAGGTTATGAGCAGTTGCATTGGTAGCTTTGGAGCACGAGGGTTTGGAAAAGTGATCTGAAGAAGCCGGCAGATAAGTTCTGCCTCATAGGTAGGGTATTCTATTCCAGAGTTTGGGGCTACCAAGGAAAAAGCCTGCTCACTGTATTTCAATCTTGTTCTGGGGATGGACAGTTGTTCGGCTTCTGATGATCTTAAAGTGTAATGGTTGGCATTTGGTACTAGGTGGGTGATAAGGTAGGAGGGTGCTTTGTTCTGTATTGTACTGTGGACAACACTCCCAAGGGTTAGGTCTGCTAGTGCTGAAGGAGAGGGCCATTCTAGCTTGTTATCAAATCAAATCATATTTTATTTATACAGAGCATCTTTCCAGGAGCTCAAAGTGCTTTTACATAGTAAAATCAAACATGTATAACAATGTAGAGCTGGCAGTGGTGGGTGAGTCAGTTGCAGGCAAGGATGAAGCGGCAGATGTCATTGTAGCATACTGTCCACTTACACATTACAGATGTGGTGGTGTTGGCAAAGACTGGCAGACCACAGGTGAGTTTGGGCAGCAGTGGAGCTTGTGCTATATTAAGCCTACTAAGTTATTTAGTCTGGTAGCTGAGGAAATCACTTGCTTAAAAGCTCGCAAGATGTTGACCCAGTGGTGCTGAGGTGCTGAAGAGCACCTTACTTCACACCATGCCAGTGACCCAAGTTCAGGAATGAGCTCGGTTTGCCGGTCAGAGGGGGTGGTGGGCAGGGAGTGGATGTAGCAGCCACCAGCCAGTTCTCCTCTCATGGATCAGGCAAGCTTGATGATTCAGTTCTTAGTTGCCACAAGGTGAGGTCTGGTCATAGCACCGAATGTCCAAGCAGCAGACACGAGTGTCATGGGGTGGGGAGAGATGCAGGTTCCAGGGTGTGTGATAGAAAATGGAAACAGTGACCTGAGGGTTAGCTGGCACACCCACACCTCTCTGGACTCATACCACCACCTGGGAACCTTGGCATATTCTGGATGTGTTCATTGGTGGGGATGGCCCTCCCCTTCCAAGCCCCACCATGAGGGGCAATCCATGGGGAACTGCACAGCAGCAAGGCCAGGCAGAATGGCAACCAGGCTGGGAGAGGTGGAGACGGAGCAGCCAGTAGCCCAAGGGGTAAAAAGCTATATGGGAAAAATAGCTCTCAAGGTGGTCTCTACATCTCCAGGTTTACTTTATCATTCCAATTAATCATGGCATCTCCTGGGAAAAGGATTTCTTTCATGTCGCATTTGGACTGCCTGAACCCAGACAATAAAGCAAGTCTATCCAGCAATAAAGCAAGTCTGTCCTCATAATAACCTGGATGAAGGTAAAAAGAAGCTAATGATAAATGTTGCTCCCCCCCCAAATAACACAACAGAAAGAAAATCAAAGGATCAGTAAGTGTAAGCACCCCCCACTTCCCTGTCTGGGGTATATGGTGATGGCAAAGTTCATGAGGAAGGGGGAGTGCTGTACAGCCAAGAAAATACAGTCCAGTAATAATATAGGAAAAGCAGTTCTTGATTTTCCATGGTGGTATTAGTGATGGATTGGCTCCCTTGCAGTGCCCTCAGACCTTCAGGGTGCTGAGAATGGTACACAGGAGGGATTAAAGACATGGACTTTTCACCTGTCTGGCCTTGCCAACTTCACCCATAGACCTTTGTAGACTGCTTTCACCAGGCAGACCTCTCGATGTCCTCCTCGGTGGTTCTCTGGTTCCTGCTGTTCTGGATGCTACCCTGGAACTACCTGGAGATATGGCTGTGGAGGCAACTTCTTTTAGCAGCAACAAAACAGTTTCTTCAAACACAAGAGGCAGACAGCAAAGTTGCAGAAAACAGAGGATCCCATTTAATGAACAGGTAAAGCAGAACAAAACAGTCTCTCCACGGAGCAGAAATTCGCAACAGGTTGCTCAGGACCGGGTGGTCACATTAAAAGCTCACAAGTCACTTTAGACCACAAGGGTCACATTAGAAACTGAACGACGCTCTGGACCGAGGGGTCCAATTAGAATTTGCAACTTTACACTGGACCCAGGAGTCTCATTATTCATAAAGGTCCAGGCAGCTGTCCCAAGAATTACTAGGCAGCTCACAGTCCAAGGCAGGAAATGCACTTGAGGCTGAAAAGGACACCATAAAGCAACAGGCTAAATAAGTTGTCTGGCTCCCTCATTCACACATCCATTGAGGAGAATGAACCTCCTGGGGATGGCCGGCCCAAATGCAGCCCCCCTCACCATCCACTCCTCGCTTTCTGATGCATTTCTGGAGCATGCACCTCAGGAAACCAACTGCCTGACCCACAGCTGCCCCCAAAACATGCTTCTCCAAATAGGGCACAGACTGCAGAACTTGCAATCCAGGCACAGGGGCATGTGGGGACCCAGGGGCTGCTGCAACCCCAGGCTCCAAACTAGGACCCCCTACCTCATGTCTCTTTCCTTTGGTGGCCGCTGCTTTTTACGGTCCCTCACGGAGACACACTTTTGCTTCTGGCCCCAAACAACAAGGGCCTCACAGGAACAACAACCACTGTTCCCTGGTTCCTGAACTGCGGTACTAATAAAAAAAACAAACCAGGCCACATGGCCAGAGGGCTGCATGGCCGAGTGGGTGAATGCCCCACTCCGACCACAGCCTCCTCAATCTCTATCCCAAATCTCTTGTTTCTGTCCCTCACTCCCTCTTATAGCCTCAGGAAGGTTTGGTGCCTAAAACTAAGTTCCAATCAGGGACCAGGCACACAGGCACCAAACTTAGTCTACCCCCTGGTGCTCCATGGGATTTGTAGTCATGATACAACTATTTACAGTGGTGCCTCATGGTGCCAGCCAGCACCGAAACTACTGGCCTGAAAAGGAGCTGCTGCTCCTTTAAATTTCTCACTCCCAGTGGCTGCGCCTGTGCATTACATGCAGGTCCACCATATTAGTTAAAATTAACTAATTATTTTCAAAATGGTGTGGTCCCAAGCCCGGCCTGCCTACCAGGACACGAGACCACCAAAACCCCACCACGGAGGCACAGGCAACACTCCGCCACTTGGCCTAACCTGCAAATGGCCAAGACAGCAGGAGCATCATGGTCGCAGCTACAAGCCACACACTAGGGGTTGCAAGGCGTGACTCCCTCCAGGACCACAGCCAGCCAGGCCGTGGGGGAGCACCAGAGTTTTGGGGCTCCAAACAGGTAAACCAGAAAAACAAATCTGGCACTACCAAACAGGTAAGCCCACTTTGGGGAGCTTACATAAGTATTAGTGAAATTATAAGCCACTACAAGAAAACAAGACCCATAATAGATTAGGATCCCATCCCCATATTTTCATAGTCTGTCTCATCTTAAGAAGCAATAGTTTGGAATTCCAATTTCTGAATCAGATAGTCTGTTTGATAACAGTGTCTCAGACACTATGACCAGATAAAAATCATTCCCAACACCCATGTAGTGAGTTCATCTCACTTTGATAATAAACTTCTACTGTTTACACAAACAATAGATAAGGTGTGTTTGAGGGCCATAGTGTCCACATCATGATTACCTGAGAAAGAACCAGGATTGGGTTAAATGTTATTAGCTAGAAACAAGAGTAGCAAAACAAGGACCCATTTTCTACATAGAACCATAGACAATGATGGCAGAAAAAAAGACCAGAGGTCCCTCCAGTCTGTCCAAGTTCCCTTTAATCCCTGGCACGGCACCTACTGTTCCTTCAGGGTACTAACCTTTCCCCTCCTCTCCCCATTCTCCTCCCTGGTCCTGTCACCCCGGGCAACCACTATTCTCTTCATTATGTCCCAGCCCTGCTTGAATTCCCTGACTGTTTTTGCACCCACCACATTGGTCGACAAACTGTCCCAAGGTTCCACCACTCTTTCTGTAAAGTAGTACTTCCTCACATCCCTCCTGAACCTCCCCTCCTGTTAATTTCCAATCATGTCCACGTGACAGCGAGTTGGTATTCAGGCTAAATATTTCCTCACAGTTCACTTTGTTAATTCCTTTAAGGAACTTGAAGGTCTCTATCATATCTCCCCTCTCCCTTCTGGTCTCCAGTGAGTACCTATTTAATGCCTTGAGGCCCTCCTCATAGGATCTGCCTTGCAGGCCCTCAATCATTTTTTTTACTCTGCGCTGCACTGTCTCCAGCCTATCCTTCTCCTTTCTGAGGTGAGGACTCCAGAAATGGGTGCAGTACTCTAGGTGAGGCCTCACTAGGGATCTGTGGAGGGGTAGTATTACCTCTTTACTTCTGCTATCAGTACCCCTCCTGATACATTCCAGCCTCCTGTTAGCCTTGCTGTAGGCTTTGTTGCACTGACTCGATTGCTTAAATGAGTGGCTAATGATAACTCCCAGATCCTGTTCCTCAGCTGTAGTGCTTAGTCTCCCTCCTCCCATCCAGTACTCTGTCTTGGGGTTCTTTCTCCTTAGGCGCATTACCTTGCACTTTTTAGCATTGAATTTTAACTGCCAGACATTTTACCACCCCTCTAGCTTTTGTAAGTCTCTCTGCATTTCAGAAGCACAGCAGAAGGCTCACACAACTAAAGTCAAAACAGAGTGCAGATGTATCACAAACACATGAGAAAGTGCAAAAATATTTATTTTACTTACACAAAAAGTTAAAACAGCCAGATATATATAAAAAGTGTTCACACAGACTGAAAAACCCCCAACAATGGTGTTTCATACCTAAACTGACACTTTGTCAAGGGTTAACCAGATCACAAATACATGCTGCTCAAATATCATGAAAATGCCATCATTACAGGTGTTTCAGATAACAGAGTGAACCCTAAACCTATTCAAGATACAATAAAAGACAGACAACCAATTGAAAACTAATGGATGTTCTATGGGATCGAGAAGGTTACCCTGGGAATATGGGAAGGGGACCTAGATGCAGCATTGTTGAAACGGGAAGCATATTGGATTTTTAAATTAGACACTTTGAAAATACCAGCATTAAATGATAGGATGGAAATTACTCTGTTTTTAATACCTGTAACAGTTGATTAATGAGATCACTGTCTGGTTTCGTGATTTACTTATCTGCACTGTCTGTACTGCCTAAATATTTACCCTTTTTTCTTTTTTGTCCTGTACTATTAGTCATCTGTGTTGTGCAGACATTTTCCAGACCTATGTCCCCAAGGAGTTCAAGTAGAAGAAGAAGAATCAGCATTTATATAGCGCTTTTCATACACAGTATCCCAAAGCATTTCACAAGCAATGCTAGACTGGTAGTGAAGTGACTGAATGTGTGGTGGCAGCCATATCGCACATCATCATCCACACACAGCCTGGATAATCGCATGAACCAGTTTATGGGAAGGGGAATGTTGGCCAGGACACTGGGAATGCTCCCTGTTCTTTTGCGAAGAGTGCCCTGGGCTCTTTTACTTCCACCTGGACACCCACCAGGACAACACCAAGATGGGCAGAAGGGACCTCGGTTTAACATCTCATCCAAAGGGCGGCACACCTCAGCAGTAGAGCACCCCCCAATACTGCACTTGGATGCCAGCGATTTTTAGGTGCAGGTCCAATCCCGGTGTGGGATGAGAACCCACGACCTTCTGGTCTAGAGGCGGATGTGCTACCAACTGAGCCACGCTGACACCGTACAATAAGTAGTCCACTGCGATCAAAAGACGGATGCACACTGATAGGATGGAACATGATTTAAAAAACAAAATCTATGGACATTTTCCATGCATACATTTGTTCAAATCCCACCAGGATTATACCTTGTTTACATCTCCTATATAATTAAGATGATTTTCATTGACTCCTGGTACCTTTTACATAGGTTTTTAATATAGATTGCCGTAATTAGTTTTCAATTGGTTGTCTGTGTTTTATTAAATCTTGAATAGGTTTAGGGTTCACTCTGTTATCTAAAACACCTGTAATGATGTCATTTTCATGATATTTAAACAGCATGCATTTGTGATTTGGTTAACCTTTGAAAAAGTGCCAGTTTAGGAACAAAATGACGACAGGATTTTTCAGGCTGTGGAGACACTTTTTATATATGTCTGGCTGTTTTAACATTTTGTGTAAGGAAAATAAATATTTTTTGCACTTTCTCTCAAGTCTGTGGTACATCTGCACTCTGTTTTGACTTTGGCTGTGTGAGCCTTCTGTTGTGGTTCTTGCATATTTATTGGCTAATGTACGTTTTCCTTTGGTGACCCCCCTACCTCATTTCGCTCTCTGCATTTCCCTTATTCACTCATCACTATCCACCCTCCTCCACACTTCTAATAAATAAAATGGAGTGAACCAATTAATTTTAGATACACTGGTACTGCGGTAAAATGTAAAACTTGTAACTGTGTTTATAGCTGGCTTCAAGAAATAACACACCCAACTGTAAGTCAGTAGAGAAATATGGCCCTAGATAGACATCAGTACAAACAGAGCACTATGAAATTGCACTGGTAGGTAATATAGTATTGCCTTTAGCTGAAAATGTAATAACATTAAGCGATAAGAAAGAAAGACCAACAGTAATTTAAAATATTCCATTTTAACAGGCAATTGGAGAGTACCAGATACCAGTACTAATAAAGGAACAAGGCAGATCCTAGATAGGGAGTAGGCCAGGCCCTTAATAACTGTAGGACATAGGATTACTGACTATTTACATTTGGCAAGGAGGCAGACCCCAGATAGGTAGTTCAGCCAGGTCCCTAGTAGGAGCTAGACAAATTGCCATCGTAGGTTAAAAAGCATGCATATGTGTAACTATACACACTATGACAGGCATTAGAATATGCAGGTATTCAATATGCAGCAACCGTACCTCAGCTAGCATATGCATAACTATGTACATTATGACAGGCATTAGAATATGAAGGTATTCAATATGCGGCAACCGTACCTCAGCTAACATAAGCATAACTATGCACATTATGACAGGCATTAGAATATGAAGATATTCAATATGCAGCAACCATACCTCAGCTAGCATATGCATAACTATGCACATTAAGACAGGCATTAGAATATGCAGGTATTCAATATGCAGCACCTGTACCTCAGCTAGCATATGCATAACTATACACACTATGACAAGCATTAGAATATGCAGGCATTCAATATGTAGCAACCGTACCTCAGCTAGCATATGCATAACTATACACACTGTGACAGGCATTAGAATATGCAGGTATCAATATGTAGCAACCGTACCTCAGCTAGCATATGCATAACTATGTACATTATGACAGGCATTAGAATATGCAGGCATTCAATATGTAGCAACTGTACCTCAGCTAGCATATGCATAACTATACACACTATGACAGGCATTAGAATATGCAGGCATTCAATATGTAGCAACTGTACCTCAGCTAGCATATGCATAACTATACACACTATGACAGGCGTTAGAATATGCAGGCATTCAATATGTAGCAACTGTTCCTCAGCTAGCATATGCATATCTATGCACACTATGACAGGCATCAGAATATGCAGGTATCCAATATGTAGCAACTGTTCCTCAGCTAGCATATGCATAACTATACACACCATGACAGACATTAGAATATGCAGGTATTCAATATGCAGCAACTGTTCCTCAGCTAGCATATGCATAACTATACACACTATGACAGGCGTTAGAATATGCAGGCATTCAATATGTAGCAACTGTTCCTCAGCTAGCATATGCATATCTATGCACATTATGACAGGCATTAGAATATGCAGGCATTCAATATGCAGCAACTGTTCCTCAGCTAGCATATGCATAACTATACACACTATGACAGGCATTAGAATATGCAGGTATTCAATATGCAGCAACCATACCTCAGCTAGCATATGCATAACTATACGCACTATATGCAGGCATTCAATATGTAGCAACTGTTCCTCAGCTAGCATATGCATAACTATACACACTAGGACATGCATTAGAATATGCAGGTATTCAATATGTAGCAACTGTACCTCAGCTAGCATATGCATAACTATACACACTATGACAGGCATTAGAATATGCAGGCATTCAATATGTAGCAACTGTTCCTCAGCTAGCATATGCATAACTATACACACCATGACAGGCATTAGAATATGCAGGCATTCAATATGTAGCAACTGTTCCTCAGCTAGCATATGCATAACTATACACACTATGACAGGCATTAGAATATGCAGGTATTCAATATGTAGCAACCGTACCTCAGCTAGCATATGCATAATTATGCACATTATGACAGACATTAGAATATGCAGGTATTCAATATGTAGCAATTGTACCTCAGCTAGCATATGCATAACTATACGCACTATGACAGGCATTAGAATATGCAGGTATTCAATATGCAGCAACCATACCTCAGCTAGCATATGCATAACTACACACACTAGGACATGCATTAGAATATGCAGGCATTCAATATGTAGCAACTGTTACTCAGCTAGCATATGCATAACTGTACACACCATGACAGGCATTAGAATATGCAGACATTCAATATGTAGCAACTGTTCCTCAGCTAGCATATGCATAACTATACGCACTATGACAGGCATTAGAATGTGCAGGTATTCAATATGCAGCAACCATACCTCAGCTAGCATATGCATAACTATGCACATTATGACAGGCATTAGAATATGCAGGCATTCAATATGTAACAACTGTTCCTCAGCTAGCATATGCATAACTATACACACCATGACAGGCATTAGAATATGCAGGCATTCAATATGTAGCAACTGTTCCTCATCTAGCATATGCATAACTATACACACTATGACAGGCATTAGAATATGCAGGTATTCAATATGCAGCAACCATAACTCAGCTAGCATATGCATAACTATACGCACTATGACAGGCATTAGAATATGCAGGTACTCAATATGTAGCAACTGTTCCTCAGCTAGCATATGCATAACTGTACACACCATGACAGGCATTAGAATATGCAGGCATTCAATATGTAGCAACTGTTCCTCAGCTAGCATATGCATAACTATATACACCATGACAGACATTAGAATATGCAGGCATTCAATATGTAGCAACTGTTCCTCAGCTAGCATATGCATAACTATACACACCATGACAGGCATTAGAAAATGCAGGTATTCAATATGTAGCAACTGTACCTCAGCTAGCACATGCATAACTATACACACTATGACAGGCATTAGAATATGCAGGCATTCAATATGTAGCAACTGTACCTCAGCTAGCAGTGCTACTGTAGCAGTTACTTAAGCCAACAGTGAACAGTGGAGGAGACCAGGGTTGCAAAGCTTGTGGAGTATATGTGCTGTAATGCAACGTAGAAAGAGTACACCCACCTTGTAGTCACACACTAGTGGGCAGCATGGCCGGGGGATGTCTGACTCCACAGTTGACACCCACAGTGTGACACCCTTGGTGCTGCGACCCTTGACATTTTGGCTTACTTGAGGAATAGTGGGCTTTAACAAAGATGGAAAAGCCCAGCCCATGTATCAGAAGGAGCTGTCTGATTTGTGGATTTGTGGCTGGAGGAAGATCTGCTTATCGAGGGGGTTTCCCAGGTGTGGCGCCAAAGTGTAGAGGTGCTTAGTGGAGGGGGAGGGCTGTAGAAAACACAGGCTGTCCTCATGACTCCCTGATCTGCTCCCAAAATTCTCATGCAGAGTGAGGATCAAGACCATGCCGGGTCTGGTTAAATTCTGCAGTCTTTGTGTAGCCCCACCCATGGAACTGAAGAAGCCACCCGACTGGTTGATTCATGACTGAAGGAAGGTCCAGTCTTCAAGGAAGGTCCCCAGGTGTGGCCGCAGAAGTGTAGACGTGCTTGGTGCAGGGGGATGGTTATAGAAAACACAGGCCACCCTCGTGACCCCATGATCTTCCCCTAAAATTGGCATGTAGACTGAGAATCAAGACTGCTTCAAGTCTGTTTAAATTCCACCAGCTTCATGTAGCCCACAGAATAGAAGGAGCCACCTGATTGCTAGACTTGTGACTTGAGGAAGGTCTGGTCATCAAGGAGGGTCCATAGGTGTGGCTACCAACATGTAGAGGCACTCAGTGCAGGGGGAGGGCTGTAGAAAACAGAGGCAGTCCTCACAACACCATGATCTGCTTCCAAGTTGAGGCTCAGCCTTTTACACAGTTCAAAGGGGAAGAAGGTATACGAAATTATCCAGGACTTTGGAACCAGGAAAATCTGATAGGGGCAGTGGATAGCCCCAATTAACAAGAAGCCAGTCTAAGAAGATACTAAAATAATTTCTCAGGAAGAGAGCAGCCAGCTTCTTTGTCCATCGAGAGCTGTAGATCTTTGAAGATTCCAGCACCAGAAATTGTTTCTGTATTATGAAGAAATGGCTGTTGGTGTTGGTGCTGCCAATGTTGCTGTAATCCAGTGTACTGAAAGACAGCAGTCCTTAGCTTGGTTTGGGATTGCTTCCAAAAAGATGATTTTAAAGGGGTACAGTCAGCACCAAGAGTGTGGGGCTGGTCCCAATGTGCATGTTGTGTACAAAAACATTTTGGTTTACTTACTGCTCAGTGTAGTATATTAGATTGTATAAGACTAATTTTGCTTAGTTCTAGGCAGACATCTTCTTTTACGACGAATCCCAGAATCCTCTACCGATGCCATCAGAGCTGTAGGCAGCAGTAAGAAGATTCAATAGCTGCAGTGCATGTTAGAGTTTATATAAGCTCTGATCTTTTGTTTTTTGGTCCTGCTGTCCTCCCTGGGCTAAGTACAGTCACAAAGAATGGTACTTAGCGCCTGGAGAAAAGCAGACCTGGAAAATATCTGATCAGAGCTTACAGAAGTTCTAATATGCAATGCAGGCTATTGAATCTCCCACTGTTACCTACTGCTCTGATGTCAGCTGCAGAGGTGTCTGGGATTTGAAGTAACAGGAGATGTCAGCCTAGAACTAAACAAAATGAGTCTGATACAATCTACTGTACTACGGTAAGCAGTAAGTAAACCAAAATGCTTTTGCACACAAAGTACACATTGAGGCAAGCAGCACACTTCAGTGTGGGGCCCTTTATGTTGACTGTTGCCCTTTAAATGCAGATGCTGATACCTGTCAGTGATTACTTTCAAGAATTCCATCCCGAAGACTATCAAAGATGAGATGTGCAAAAATGGTGTAGGTGCTCCAGCAGAAGCACATCAAAAAATCAACAAAATGAATTTACAGACACACACAAACAAACAACCACCCATGCAGACAAAGGAGGCAGGTGGATAATAATCTGCAGTGCTTGTTTATGGTGAGTAAGTGTGAGCTGGGGCATTTTTGCAATTGTGACTGTTCTCTACCCCATGTTCCAATGCATTTCATAGGAACTAGTCTTTTTTGTGAGCAGTAAATTTAGGAAGACCATTGCCTATACCAGCACACACACCCCAGCCCACGGTGGGTTGATGCCACAGCCTGGCACCACCATGGGGGCTAACTGTCTTACACTAGGCAGGCATCCTGTCATCACTGCATGTTGCCCATGATGTCTGTCATGGACTCTGCACAGCACTAGAGGGGAGTTAGCTCACTCGGGTACTATGTCTCAGATCCTCTTCCAGTACCCGATAAGGACTCCGAAGAAGTGGGGGATGCCCGGATCCAACATGGGAAGCAACTCCAATGGAAGGGAGAATGCTGGCCATGGTTGCAGTGCTGTTTGTGAGGTGCAGTGAAGGGAGCAAGGGAAACTCATTCCTGCAGAGCACTAACTTGAATCAGTTTGCTAGGTCCCCCCCCACCAGACACACATAGGCAAAAAGTGTGAAGAAAAAAACTGCAAGGTGTAGAGGGGTTACAATTATAGGAAGATGAATGGACTTCTGTTGCAGAAGTCCTTTTTTGCTTCATAGTGCATACTTTGCCTTTTTATCATCATTCCATTTTTCGGGGCAGACATTTTGTACAAAGGTTAAGCAATAGAAAGCTCAGACTTTGAAAAACGCTCCAGGTAGTCAAGAGTTAAGAACACAAAACACAGATACAAAGATACTGTAGGACACTGAGTAACAAATGAAGGGCTATGTGGAGGAGGGAATGAAATAAAAAAAAAATACAAATTAAACTGTCTGTTCTCCATACCTCTTCATTCTTCCCTCTTGAAGTCATGGTATGGGCAGGGCTCTGAGCACTCTGCTGCACTTTATCGTGATTTTTCAGGCAGGTCTCCTAGGCCTCTGTGGCAAACAGATTTAGTTTACTTGCTATATTGGTCCTTGTAAGAACAGATCCAGAAGTAAATGGTTTGATACCTTTTATTGGACCAACTTAGATGTTACAAAAAGAACACAGTGCCTAAGCTTTCGGACCAACCAAGCCCTTCTTGGACTTAAGCTTAAGCTTCTGAGGAAGGACTTGGCTGGTCCGAAACTTAGACACTTTGTTCTTTCTGTAACATCAAAGTTGGTCCAATAAAAGGTATCAGATCATTTGCTTCTGGATCTGAGGCTTCTGTGGTAGCATTTTCTGATTTCTTCGGCATAATTTATTAATTTTTGTGGCAGAATGCAGTCCTGCCTTTGGCTAAAATGAGGTATGATGTAACTGATGCCATCACACGCCCAGCATAGAAGGGCTTCAGGATAAACGAGATGGGGGAGGGTACAGGAAACTATAGAAAAGCTGTATATTTGAATGAAAATTCACTAAGAACAATAAATTCTGTGGCACTATATATTCTGCAGTGTGATACAAGTTCTGTGGCACTGTATATATTCTGCAGTATGATACAAATTATGTGGCACTGTCTGTATATATTCTGCAGTATGATACAAATTCTGTGGCACTGTATATATTCTGCAGTATGATACAAATTCTGTGGCACTGTATATAGTTTGCAATATGATACAAATTATGTGGCACGGTATTCTGCAGAATGATACAAATTTTGTGGCACTATATATATTCTGCAGTATGATACAAATTCTGTGGTAAAATTCCACAGCTGTGAAATCACAGAATTCCAGAAGCCTTGGGTATGGGGTAACAAAAAAGGAGTGAGGCCCCCTTTTTCAGACTCAGGGAGCCCCCCCCCCAAATCTCTCAAATCATTTTTGTTGGGTCTGAGACCTTTCCAGACCTAGCACACGTTTAGCTTTGCTCTCCACATCCAGTGTTTTATATTAAGGCTGCTGCCGAGATCACTCTTACAGTTGTGAGAGTGGTCTCACATACATCCTTAGTGTATGAGAACCCTGGACCAAAGGCGAGCAGTTCTGAATAAAAAATGCCCTGAATGTGCCTGTTTCCAGGGCAGCTGTGCATGAGACGCTCTTCACAGAATCAATACAACACCAGGAGTATGATTAGGGATGCCCTAAAAATACCATTCTGGAGAACAAACCTGGGCAAATCTTCTTTTGATGTAAGGGCATATTTGTGGCTGAATGAATTACCTGAATCCCTGATAAGTCTGCCCACTGTAAGAATGCTCTGAGAAGAGATCTCACATCAAGTTGTAAGTGTTCCTGTTTCAATTAATCTGTATACCTAGCTTATGCTGTAACTCTTTGCTGCTGTTATAGGGTCCTGTGCACTTATGGAGCGTAAGGTACATGCCAAAGGTGCATACCCCACCTGCGTAGCTGTGCGGCCCCAGACAGCACAGGGTGCGCAGTATGCATGACTGTGAGCACCCGCAGGGCACCTGAACATGGCCCCGCCACCCTGGTATGCAGGTTTGGGGGGGTGGCCCAGTGCGGAGGGGTGGACCCAGACAGGCATCCAATCACATGCCTGACTCGGGTCCCATAGTGGATCCCTTGCGCCAATGGGGCAGTCATACATGGGACGTGTGCATCCACGGAAAGACATAAAACATTAAAATGTACTGCCACTCATTCAAATGGCTGCCCCAGCCCTCCCCATCAGCCTAGAGGGCTGGGGCAGCACAGATGGTCATTTCCTGGTCTCGCTACGATTGGTGGGTGATGTTCATGGGGACACGTACTGGGTTACGGCAGGGTCCCAGCTGTTGTAACCTGCATCCCCCTGTGCCCGGCACTACGTGCCTTAGTGAATGCCAGGTAGTGTGGCACCCCCCCTACATTCCCCCCAACTGCCCCGGTGTGTTGCTATATCCATGTGGCCAGGGATCCACTGTGCTAAAGGCTTGTCACTGTATGTGAATGCCACAGAGGGGCTGCGGGATCCCCGCTGTGCGGCATTCCCACTTAGGGTTGCCTACGTACCCCAGATATGCAGTGCATAGGCTTTTGCTTTTTTTTAGTACATAGTGCCCATAGCTAGTTCCATTCCTGTAATGAATGCATCCTATGGTTTGCTACTGACTGTGCTCCTCTGGAGTTGCTGTTTTTTGTTGAATACTACTGTGTATATCCTTACTTATTGTCTCAGATGTGGAATCTTTGTAAAAGACCACTTGTGCTCAAAGGCACTTTCTGAATGAAGAAAGAAAGAAAGAAAGAAAGAAAGAAAGAAAGAAAGAAAGAAAGAAAGAAAGAAAGAAAGAAATTAGTGTCTCACATGCAGAGGAAAGGAGTGCCCTGACTGGTTGGGAGCGCTCCCTCGAGCCATTGTTTTTTTTTAACTTTCCTTTTATTACTCCCCATCAGCCGGCCCAAGCCCATCTCAGAGCAGTGTAGCATCCCAACCCCATCACCTGTACCATCTCCTAGGACTTACTGGTATCCCCTTCCCATAGTGGAGGTCATTGGACTCAGCCTGGTCCCTCAGAAAGCTGCAATTTGCAACTCCAGGAGTGAGTCTAGGTTGGCAGGATGTGGGGTCTGCAGGCCACACAGAGCTGTCATGTTGCACAGCTGTATTTTCTTAATTTGTCCTGCACTACCCTCCTCCCCCCCAGGGATGCTGGCTGAGGCAAGGTGTGCATATCCATTCAGCCAATCAGCAGTACCCTATCCCTCTTGCTGCAGTTTGCCTGCGCCACCAGCCATGGTCACTTAGATTGTGGTTGGGCACCTCGAGACTTACAGTTCTACCTCTAACTATTGTCTAACGTGAACTTGTGCAGACACATTTATTGTGCACTGAGACTGCTTTAATTAGCCCACAGCCATATGCTGCAGCCAGTCTCCATCCTACAGTAATTGTAGCCAAACAGTGCATGCTTGCTTGTACCAAAATTACCTGGTTTGTCTCCAGAATTAATTGTTTAATTAATTACAGCCTGCAAAGTTACCTGGTTGTTTTGGTTTGTCTCCAACATTAGCTGTTTAATTAATTACAGCCTTCTGTTAATTGTAAAAGTTTCTGGGCAAATAGAGATAAATTCTGACCCATGTAAAGCAGCATCTCCTGTTAGCAAGGACTGAGTTCTCAAGTGTTCTCAGACAGGGCAAATCTTGGCCATTATTTATGTTACAGATCCCAGCTGTGTGTCAGCGCTATCGCAACCCCTCCCCCTGCTCAGCCACTCCAGTATCGTACCTGATTTAAAGCAAGCTCCTCTCTACCTTGTTTCCACAGTTCCGAGGGTAGCCCAAGAGGGTCATGAGGGCAGGACTACCCAGCCCTCCCCTACAGCATCCACAGGCTGCCTAAAGGTATGAATCCAGTAGCAGCTCACGCATCTGGCTGAACAATCCTAATTGTTCCCTGGTCGCTTTGCGACAGATCCCGCCCCCTAATACCTCCCACCCTTAGCTGGTGTTACTTTTCTGTGTGTTTCCTCTCAAACTTGAGTTTTTCTATCTCCCTTGTTTCTCATCTGCACATTATATTAAACAGCCACCGGAGGTCGCCTGTCATCTTTGATGATCTTCGTATTTCTTCTCTGCCTTACTGCTTATCTGAGGCATTTTTTCCTTTAATCCCATCTCTCCCCCTCCTTCCTCATGCACATTCTCTCCTCCCTAAGCACTCCTTACTTGTACTTCTCTCTAATCCTGCATGCTACAGACGCTCCAGGCCTGAATCTTCTGCCCAGTGTTAGCCTTTCCAAGGGCTGAGATTCTAGACCATACCCCCCTCCAAGTACTAGGCAACTGCCACAGTACAGAACAAAACATGGGCACACCTCCCCTCTGTGGCCAAACAGGAAGCTGCCCATGCGTGATTGCTCTGTGTGTCCTCCCAGGTCAGGCTAGGGTCACAGCTCAAAACCCTGGACCACCAGCCGCAATGTCCTACTCCTTCAAGTCCCCCCCTTCCTGGCTATCTGCCAAGGGCATAAAAATAGTACACTTGAATGCACGAAGTCTCCTACCTAACCTAGCGGAGATAACGGCTTGGGTGGCACACTACAACTGAGATATCATGGGGGTCACAGAAACCTGGCTAAAGCCCCACACCCCAGACTCTGCATGTGCCTTCCCAGGCTACAACTCCATTAGGCAAGACAGAGCAGGGAACAAACGTGGGGGTGGAGTGCTCCTCTACTATAAGGTGCACCTGAACGTCACTGTTACAGGACATAGCCCTCAAGCATCCCTCACCTGTTTGTTCTTACATGTTCTTCTCCTGCTAGGTAACACAAAAAAGGTACATTTCATCTGTGCCTACAATCCTCCTAAGGGAGGAGTGCTAGGGCTCCCTTCCCTCCCTCCTTGATAGCCTCAACGCCAGTTTTGGCACTAATGAGTTACTAGTCCTTGACGACATTAATCTAAACTGGTTAGGCTGCAATGCCAAGCAATATGAGCCACTGCTGTCTGGTCTCGCCCTCAGCCAACTCATTATGGAACCCACAAGGCTCTCCTCCCACGGGGAAAAAGGATCCCTCATCGAATGGGTACTGAGCAACAGACCTGACAGAATAGTCTCCTCAGGAATTCTCCCTGATGCCATCACGGATCACTCTCCCACCTACTGCATATGGGGCATTACCCCTCCCAAAATCCCCTGTAAAGTGATCCAGATGAAGGATTACTCCACATTTAACATTGATGACTACCATGCTGACCTAAGACAAACAGACTGGTCCCGGGTCACTGCCACAAGTGACCCCTCAGGGGCCCTTGACAACTTTCTTGCTATCTTTACTCCTCTGCAAAACAAACATGCTCCCCTCACATAAAGGAGGGTGAGGGGCACTGTCACCAAGTGCCTCCATGGTGGCCTATTTTCCCTCGTGAAGCAAAGGGACAAATGCTGGGCAAGATACAAGACCTCCCTCACCAGTACTGACTTCCTCGAATATAGGCAGTTGAGAAATGCATGTAAAAGAGCCATCCATACTACCAAGAATGAGTTCTGTCAATCTGCCCTGCTTTCCTCAGCCAGGAACACAAGGAGTTTCTGGCAAAACGTCAAAAACGCAGCTGAATGGTCCTCCAGAGCTCAGGTCACTGACATGCATATTGGTGGGTTAGCTGCAACAACCCTCTTACAATTGCCAATGCATTTATCTCCCTCTTCTCTAACATGACCGCTCTCCCCTCCCAGCCCCCTGACCCCAAGGTGCATTGCCTCCCTCTTAGTGGGAAACCCATGCAAACTCCCTTCTACTTAAAGGCCATCTCTGTCATGGAGACCCAGAAGCTCTTTGCTGGTCTCTCCCCTCATACTGGAGCTGGGCATGACAGCCTTGAGCCCAAACTGCTCTGTCTGGGGGCATCTCTCCTAGCCCGGCCCATCACCCATATCTTTAACACTACCCTAATCTTGGGATCCATCCCTGATACATGGAAAATAGCCAAAGTCATCCCGGTCTTCAAACAAGGTGACCCGAAAAATCTCAAGAACTACTGTCCTATAGCGATCCTGCCTGTGATCAGTAAGCTACTTGAAAAGGTGGTTGCCTCACAGCTCACCCACTACCTACAGAGCTATGACCTACTCTTCCCCGCACAACATGGCTTCAGAAAAGGGCACAGCACTTCTACTGCCCTAGCCATGGTCACCTCTGAGATCAGGACTGCTATTGACCAAGGCAAACTGACCGGAGCCATCTTCTTAGATCTCTCGAAAACCTTTGACCAGGTTGACCACTCACTCCTGTGCTCCACTCTCTGGTCCCTTGGCCTCTCACCCCCTTCCCATACCTGGTTCACTAACTACCTCTCTGGCAGACAGCAATACACTAATTTTAACAAGGCCCTCTTCGGTGGACTGTGGGGTCCTCCAGGGTTCCGTTCTCAGGCCCATTCTGTTCTCCATCTTCATAAATGAGCTGCCCTTGGCTCCAGCCCATGGGCACTCCACCCTGTACGCAGATTACCTTGTCATCCTGACCAGCTTCCAGGACATCAATGTCATAAATACCAGGCTAAACTCTGACTTCAACCTAATTCAAACCTGGCTAAAGGGTCACAAGCTAGCTATTAACCTTCAAAAGACTCAGGCCATGCTCTTTGGCTCCCTGACCAAGATAAAAGCCTGTCCGGCTCCTCTAAAAATCTCTGGAGTGGATGGTTCCCTCCTGCATGTTGCGGACACTGTCAAGTACCTGGGGGTAACACTTGACCCGCAACTGGACCTCACTTTGTACATTCACAACACATGTAAGGCCACAAATGGCAAGCTGAGCCTGGCCTACAGGACTAAAAGCTGTCTCACTGCGGCTGCTTAACTCGCCTTAGCCAGGGCGGTCCTCCTACCCACACTCTGCTATGGGCTCATCTCCTTTGCCCATGTCCCTAAAACCAGTCTCTCAAAATGGGACACAGCATACAACAATGTAAGTCGCTTTGCACTTTCTGCTCTTCACCTCATGCAACGCCGTGAGCTATACTCCCGGCTTGAGTGGCTCCCCCCAGAAAAGCACCGCACCTTTATCCTAGGCAACTTCATCGACCACACTGTCAGAACTGCCACCCCCCGCACTTGCCCTATTCCTCAAACCTGCAACCCCCTCCTATCACTTAAGATCCAGTGACACTCTCAGGTCCTCCTGGTTCCAAAAACCCGCACCCAATTGGGTGACTGGGCCTTCACCGCTTATGCGCCCGGATTGTGGAACACCCTCCTCGCAAACACTCGCTCCTCTCCCTCCCATCCCTGTTTCAAAGTCTCCCTATGGGGCTTTCTCAAATCTGCCCCCACCTGTCTCAGCACTTAATTAACCCCCCCAGCACCCTCGGCCCTTACCAATCTGGCCGGCAGAGAGACGCTAAAACCCAACTGCTAAGGAGATGAGTCTCCTGAATCAGAATGCACTTTATCCACTGGTGAGCTCTTTGCTATCAGATGTACTATATGTATTGGGTCATTCTCTACCCTACTGTTCATGTAAAGAGTACTTGTACTAGACTATGTCCTGTTTGCCTAGGTCACTCTCCTACAAACTGTATTACTCCTGTAACCCATTACCTGTACCCACCTGAGGGTATGGCTGACCTAAGATGCAAATTACTGCAGGTCTGGTGGTGCTGAGGGTTGAGGCACTGGAAACCACACCTAGCGCCATGCTGGTGACCTGAGTTCGGGACTGAGCTTGGGGTGCCGGGGGACAGCACGGGTGGGAGAGGATTGAGCACCTGCTGGGCTGCTCTCCTCCCCGGGGATGAGGTTGGGAATCACCCAGTGTGCCAGCGGCTCCTGTGGAGACCGCTGCTTGTAGCACACTGGGCAGCATGTAATTGACATGGTTCGATGCAGGCTGCTTATGTGCCGCGCGCTGGGGTGTGCAGATGGCCGGGAGTGGGAGGAGTGAACACCAGAAAAAGGAAAAGCCCAGTCTGTGGGGTAGGTGACAGCACCTGCCCCCATGCCCACAGCCGGGTCTATCCTGCCTGGCCTTCCAGGTTCCTCCACCCAGGTCCTCTTCCACATGAGAGTCTGACTGTTAAGAGCACCCAAGAGGAGGGGCGGCCCTACCCCAGAGGGGTTAAGCTGGTGGTGCCAATCATGGATAAAGGAGGAGGAGGAGGAGGAGGAGAGGAGGCACAGGTAGGAGAACTTCAGGCAGGGCAGGAGCAGGCAGGATGCCTGAGAGAGGCCCCGCTGACCGTGACCAAAGGGAAAAAGAATTAAAAAAAAAAAGATGCAAATTACTGTTGTCAATGCCTGTACTATGATGTTAGCTACCTTCTTGCTGTAATGTATGTGCCTGATGTTATTGTATGTACCTTGATATTGCCTGTTGTTCTTCTATGTACCTTCTAATCTCCCAGGTTGCACCTGAAAATAGGAACTTGGCTGTCTAGTGTGCTTACCTGGTAAACAAAGACAAATAAATAAATGTGGCAAGAGTGGCCCCTCTCCCTCCCCAGAGGAGGAGGAGAATGTCCTGTGGGATGCTCAGTCCAGAGCCAGTTTAGGTAATGCATTCTACATAAGAGTAGCCACTGTAGGTATTTCATTGTTAGGACCAAGCCATGGGGTTAAACCTTCGCATCTGGTAGTTTGGCTTGTTCACACTACTGCTATACAATGATAACTAAGAGAACCCCTTTTCCATGGAGATAAAAGTGAGAAATTAATAAATTTAGATAGAAAACAAAAATGACTTTTCAAATTTTCAGGGGGGGGGGGGTTGTGCACTGGACTCTGTTTGTTGTCTGAGCAGTAATGTTGCTATACCATCTACCCAAATAAATAAACTTTTTTTTTACTTAAACTTTGCTGATTGGGTAAGAACCTAAGGGCATTAAATTACCATTTTCATGGGGGACCCAAATACAGACAAGACATTAAAACTTAAGAATACTACACATAAACAACAAATAATCAGTCAATAAAAAAATAAAAGATTACAATTTCATAAAAAAGCAATAAAAATAAGATTTCAACTTTGCCTTAAACAAAGAGTATGAGTTAATATATTGAAGTGGGAGTAGGAGAGAGTTCCAGTCCTTTATAGCTTTAGTTACAAAATAATGTTGACCTGCTGAGGTTTTAAAAAAGGTAATCTTAAACAGTCAGTGGAAATTAATCTTGCATAATGACCAGTAAAAGTAGGTTCCAGATCTCTTTTGAAACTGAGTTGAACAGGGCCAACTCTAAATCTCAAGAGAGATTAATCTGAAATAGGAACAGCTTGAATCAAAGGAATGCCAGTTCAGTTTAGAATATAACTCACAATGGCGAGTTAATCTATTACTCATTATTACATACTAACAAATATCATTAAATACTATATTAACCCTGTTTAACTTAGTCTCACTGCAGCAGAATAAACTGGAACCCCAAAGTCAATGAGTGACAACATCAGTGGCTGTGCCAACATTTTCTGTGAGTTGAGTGAGAGGCAGTTCCTTATCCTGTAGAGCATTCTTAACCTGGAATGCTCATTTTTAACAACATGGGGTCGATTTTCAAAGAGATACACATGGCGCAAGGTGCATGCATCAAACATGAATGATGCAAGTTGCACCTTGTGTCAATATTTGCGCCCAGAGCCATTCACAAAAGGAACCTCTGGCAAATGCAGGCTGTTTGCCCAGAAGGTGGTTTGTGCCCCCCGTGCGACCTACATCTGGCTGCACAAGATCACAAGTGGGGTATGCACCAGACAGAGGCTGCCACGTCCCCTTAATGGAGATTTTAAAAGCCTTGCCAAGGCCACAGGATACAGCACAACTTACACCAGCCAGGAGGTGGTTTAAGGGGCCTGCACCACTGGGTCTGTGTGGGAATGGGGCTGCCAGGAGCATTTTGGCTGGGGAGGGTGGCAGAGGATGTGTTGTGGGGGACAGATGTGCCTGTACAAATGGAAACTGGCACCCAGCAGGGTGTGTGTAAAGCACATTGTGACACTTACATGCCACTGTGTCCACATACTGTGCTGTACTGTATTGTATCGTACAGTATAGTATGTGTACATAGGGGCATGTAAATGTCACAATGTGCTGTACACGCACCCCACTGGGAGCCAGTTCCCATTTGTACAGGCATGTCTGTCCCCCACAACACATCCTCTGCCACCCCACTATTCATGTTGCCCCCTGCCACCTTCCTGGCGATCAATGCCTCCTCCATCCCAGCCCTGGCAGAGTTGTGACAGGCAGGGGTCCAGATCCCTGCATCCAGTCCTTCATTTGTGCTAAT
This sequence comes from Neoceratodus forsteri, assembly GCA_016271365.2. Classification (NCBI taxonomy): domain Eukaryota; kingdom Metazoa; phylum Chordata; order Ceratodontiformes; family Ceratodontidae; genus Neoceratodus; species Neoceratodus forsteri. The sequence continues at coordinate 491,594,053 of CM057450.1, read as the reverse complement.
GGTTTGGCGCATCAGCGGATGCAAGGCAGACTTGGGAACTTTGGTGCAGGGACCCTGTTTTTTATAGAATCGGGTGCAGGGCCCCTGGTGCAACTGGGGTCTGCCGCATCCCTAGATCACTGTAACTTGCGGCATTCATAAGGGGTGTTTGAGAATCAACCCCATAGCCTATATGGTTACTATAAAAAAGACAAAGAACTGCCTAGCACAAAGCCTAGATATTTAAACTGATTAAGGCAAGGAACTGTTGAACACAAAGCCCAGATATATAAACTGATTAAGGTAAGGACCTGTCTAACACAAAGCCCAGATATTTAAACTCATGTACTTCTTCGATTAAATTGTTATGGAGATCATTGATGGACAACGCAGGCTGTTCAGATAGCTTCCAACAACCATAACCAAACAGCATAGAGTTGACCTTGACTGAATTAAGCATAAGGCTCTTTTGAATCACCCAGTGCTAAACAACAGTGAAGTCATCCTGGATCTTTTCATTAAGAGAAGAAACACCAGAATCCTCAGTGCATAGGACAATATCATCTGCATACAGGAGAATTTTAGTAGAAGAGATGGCAAGGGAAAGATAATTCCCACATCTGGCACTTGGGTTAATATCCCAGTACTGACACTAGTGCAGCATGAGAGGGGTGTTGCACTTCTGAGGTGCTGTCTTTCGGATGAGACGTTAAACCGAGGTCCCGTCTGCCTGGATTGGTGGTATTTCAGGTGGATGTTAAAGATCCCATGGCACTTCTCAAAAAGAGTAGGGGAAGGTTTTATTAATAAAACAGAACAGCAATAAGACCAACCAAGGCATGAAAAATACAAAATGAAGAATAGGGAGAGGAAAAAAAAAAACAACAGTAGTACATCATCAGAGCAAAAAGGAACCAGGAAAATAAACTATACAGAAATCAACATATGGAAATAAGAGCTATACAGTGTGTGAGCAAAAAAAATCATCCAATCTTGTCCTTCAAAAATGGCACCTCCCTCCACCTCATAAGCCACATTGCTTTAGACAAGCATTTTTGTTCTGTACTACAGTGTGAAAACAGATCTTGTTCAGCCCATTCAAGTACTTGAGAAGGTGACTGATAAACCTGCCTCAGTGTAAGTTGACACCGTACTTGCCACAAATGGAACTTAAACATAGCAAACAAAAGACGTAATACACCAGCATCCATTGGTGTATGACATAATAAGAAACCCCCCACAATCTCTACATAAGTAATAGTGCCCCAAAAGGCCTGTCCCCATCGGTCAGCAAGGGTCACCCAAAAGGCTTGTGCATAAGGACATGAGACAAAAAAATGGGTCATCCACACGTATCCCTAGGGCACATCTGTTCAGAGACCATTTTATGTTTAGAATTACCCTTAACATTCAGCCGACCATGACTACTAAGCCACAATACATCCCACAATCGAGGCGGTATCAATTTATCCACCAGTCCTTTAAGAAGATATGCAGAATAACAATCCGGAATATCCCGAAATACAGGGACAATAGAGTGTGCCTGAGTTTGCAAAACACCATAAAGATACTTACTACTTCTAGTGAAAACTTGGTCTGGAAGTATCTTCCATTTATTAAGCTTTGTAATGGCAGACCTTAAATAAACAGGGAAGGGAATAGTGCGCAATGCCTGCCTATCCGGCAGTGTCCAACAAGCAAACAATCTAGGTAGCCACGGATCCGCATAAAGTTCCTATAACAGAGACTGTGGACAACGAAGATCAATCAAGTTCCAGTGAAAAAAAACACTATAATAAAAAGTAATAGGATTTATACAGTTCAACCCACCTTGTGCAATAGGCAAATACAAGACATCCTTTTAATGGGATTTAAAATGGCTCCCCAAATAACCTGAAAAAAGCCCAAGTAAAGTAGTTTCAAAGCAGAGGGAACAGGGTATACCACACTAAGGTATAAAAACTGGGAGAGGAGCAATGTTTTAACAATGGAAACTTTCTTACGTTTAGTTTGTTGCCAGGACTTCCACAATGCAATCTTAGGCTTAGCCAGATCTATCCTGGTTGACCAATTAAGAAGTGCGTTATCACCCTTGCTAAAAACAATGCCCAAAATCTGAACTGGTCCTAATAATACAGGAATACCTTGCAAATCCGTGAACTCATGGACCAAATTATGTAAGGGGTACAAAAAACTTTTAAATTTATTAAGGAAGGTACCAGCAACATCAGAATATATGGAAAAATGATGCAATAACCTAACACCAGAGGGCACATCAGAAACTATCACACAGACATCATCAGCATATGCCGAAACCTTAGCAGAAAGGGAACCATGGGGGGGGGGGAGTCAACACCAGTAATCCGAGCATCTTGGGCAATTATCCTCAATAGGGGATCCAAACTAAAGACATAAAGCAAGGGGCTCAAAGGGCACCCCTGCCGCACCCCCATTCGAATAGGGATACAGGATCCAAGGTATCCATTTACCAAAGGAACAGTATAAGCATGGCCATAAAGCAGTGTAAGCCAAGTGACAAAACGGTCCGGAATACCATAGAACCTCAAAACATGAAATAAATAGGAATGTGGAACCCGATCGAATGCCCTTTCCTGATCAAAAGACATAAGAAACCCTTTGATAGTATCGGCTTTACCAAGTTTGACCAATTCCCTAAGTAAGAGGAGGTTGGAGTAGATAGATCTACCCGGAACAGAACAGGATTGGTGTAAAGAGATCAATATAGGTGCCACTGTCAACAACCTGGAATTCAAAATCTTCATCAACACCTTCAAGTCAGTATTAAGAAGGCTCAATGGCCTCCAATTGGAGAGATTACCCCTACTCCCTTTTTTATACAATAAAATCTGTATAGAAGTGCAAAAATGAAAATCAAAAGAACGCTGTTGTAAAGTCCAATTAAAGACCACCATAAGAATTTCACTAAGTAAGGGACTACAAGACTTATAAAACCCAGACGGTAAACCATCAATCCCAGGCGCCGTATTATTATGCAGTCGTGATATTTCGCTCATGACCTCCTCAGTACTGATTGGGGCAGTCAAGGCTTGCAACAGCACATCTGAGCAAGAGGGTAAAGTCAGTGAAGAAAGTAAATCATCAGCTCCAGCCATATCCAAGTCAGGTGTTGAATACAGAGTCGAAAAGTGTGAGGAGACCGCCTTCAATATATTCAAAAAACCAGTGCACTTTGTACCATCCAGGCAAGTCACTTCAGTCAATAAGCGATCCGAGGAGTGCTTATGGCCAGAGTCTAAAGCATCTCCCATACCAGCTTTCTTCGCAGAACAAACCTTATGTTCATGCAAAAGAGAGGAGGCCCTTGAATATGGGAGGGCTGTCATCTCCTTTTTCACAGCCTGCACTTGTGATGTTAAATTTAGCCGTCGGGTGTTTATCACAGAGTACCATGTCCCCAACTGTGATCTCAAAGACAGATATTTTTTATAATTAGCTAAAGTGATGTATTTAGAAAAACGGATAGCCAAAGAAGTTATTTCAGACTTAGTTTCCAACCACCAACACAGCAAATCCTCCGTGAGGCCAGCCAAAGATATGCGTGCTTTTAACAAGTCACGTACCTGTGTCAGAAAACTCGCATCAGCTAAATAGAGGACATTCAGTTTCCAATAACCCTACCAACCTTAGCCTGAAGGCCCACTCCTAGGACAGCAGATACAACTACATGATCTGAAGTCTCCGCCGGAATAGTACAAGCAGAAACAACAGTCACAGCATCAGTGGTAAAAAGAAAATCAATCTGTGAGAATAGATCACCCTTAAAAAAAGTACGCCCACCCATGGGATGACAAACCTGATAAACAACTTGAACACAACCCTGAAGAATAATATGATTAAGACAATTGGTGTCACAAAAATCTTTGTCAGTCAACGCACCACGATCCCCCTTATGCACAACACAATTAAAATCACCGCCCCAAAGAAGGAACCTAGTGGTGAACAGATATGGTTTAATTGTGTTGAAAAGGTCCACCCTCCACTTTTTAGTGAGCAGTGCATACACCACTATCAACCGTCAGTCAGTATTGAAATAAACAAAATCCAATAACAAAGCACGATCCATAACTATTTCAACCAACTCTGTAACATGAAAACCATCACCTCGAAATAAAACTCCCACACCATCACAGGTATCCAACCCAAAGGAAAAATAAGAGGGTCCCCAACGCCACAGCTTCTTAGCCACAGAAACCAAAGAAAGGGCATTCAATCGGGTATCCTGAATAAGGTAAATATCACACTGTAAAGCTTGCAGAAAGTGAAAAGTAAGGAGTCGCCGTCGTGCATTTTTGACACTATTAACATTTAAAGTGGCAACCTTAAGTTGAAATGCAGAAGCCATCAGTCAAAAAAAAGAAACAGAGAGGAGAAAGAAAAAACAAACAAATCAGGTGACCTTCCCCGTCCTGGTACTTCGACGAGGACAAACACCAAGCCTCAAAGGCCTACCTGTGGTGACTATATCTCTAGATTTGTCACTTTCAGAGTCTGAAGAGACAATGGGTTGAGAAGAAGCATCTGAATCTGCTCCCAAATCTGAAGACTGAGATTGCCTTGACAATACTTCAAATTTATTATGTAAGGAAATAACCCCCCAGGGGAGGAAGCTTTAGCCAATTTAGACCTAGACTTGGTTTGCTTCTGAGCCCTCTTCTTTGCCTGTACAAAAGGTTCAGGAGGAGGCATAACCAACGCATCCTCAGTCTGTACTGGGGCAAGGGAGGATTCCTCAACTGCCAGGATGGGGGGTACCAGTACAGGGGCTTGAGGTGTGACCTGCAGAGGAGACTCACCAGAAGGCAAGGAAGGCTGAGCAATGGCTTGTGGTACAGGAACAGTGATGTCCTGATCTAGATGGGGGTTAGACAACTCAGTATCAGGGGATGGAGGAGGCTTTGAGGAAGCAATATCCTTCTTTTGTGCCTCAATAAGGAGTAATTCCTGATCAGGGCAATCTCCATGGTTATGAGTAGCACAAGGACAGTTCCAAAAGCCATGACCCACCTCCTCACACAAATTACACTTAAGGTCAGCAGTACAGTCCATACTGGCATGACCAAAGGAAAGACAAAGAGAGTACCTCAACCTATCGCAGGCAACACTAAGATGGGAAGGGGAGCTACATTTAAAGCAAGTACACGGCTAACCCACATAAAAACAATGGCCCCGTTCCCTACCCAAAAACAAGCTATTCGGCAAATGGACAAGGTCCACATTAGTATGCCGAAGACAGACTTTAAACTTCCACCCACCAGTGACGAGTCAGATAACAGCGGGACCTTCTCAAGCTACTCCACATCATAATTAGTATGCTGAACATCTGCAGCATTTAAATCAGTGTCCATGGCATCAGGAAGGGAAGGAGGCAAAGGAGCCGCCAAAGCAGGGGCAATAGTATCCAAAGGGGCTAGTTGTACACCATACCCAGGTATCGGGCTGTGAGCAGGATCAGGTACCCAATGTCCTGAATCACCCAGTTTCCAGCCTGCATTCCACAAGGAAGCCTCCAAGGAGCTAGGCAGGGGACTCAGCAAGGGTGCAGGAGCAAGAGGGATGGACTCCCGCGTGATGGCATGGAAGGCTCCAGAGGGAGCGGGTTAGCCAGGGGCTGAGCAAAAGGTCCAGTACTCACAGGCAGAAGCGAAGAAACAGTCTCCATTACAGGCAGAGGAGATACAGCATCCGAAGCCCGAGAAGCAGGAAACATGCCCACCGACCCAGCGTGGTGTACCACCAGTGGAACAGATGCAGCAGTAACAGTCAGCCAACTTAGCATCAACGGATCCTCCAAAGGTTCCGCAACAGGAGGCGAATCAAAACAGTCCACAGCGAGGTCTAAAACAGGCACTGCAGCATGCAAATCCAAAGGAGGAGAAACATCGGGAGCAACAGTATCAAGCATAGCCAGGACCTGACTCTTATGAGTAGCGAGGAGAGACTTCAGCCACAACTTGTCAGCTGGTAAAAATCCAGATGAAACAGGAGTAGTATGAACAGGTAAATTGCAATCCACAGCCTGTGCAGCCGAACTCCCAGACGGTAGCGTGGAATCAGACCCCAAAGCTGGACCTGCAGGAGCGGAGCTCCGTTCTCCTGTAGGTACACCAGCAGACTGAACAGGTCCTGAGGACGAAGCCATGGTCCTCCAGTGCCCCCTCACAGAGTAGGGGAATTTCCCTGGTGTCCTGGCCAAATTTCCGTCATTCACTAAAAATACCACCAATAGCTTAATCTGGTTCAAGGTCAGTTGGCATTCATCTGTATCCGCTCCCCCGAGTCGTGCCTGAAAATAGGCAGGATTTGTCTAGTGCACTTACCCAGTCAGCAAAAACTTAGTAATAATAATAATAATAATAATAAAATTAAAACAGCACCCATAACTGAACCCTGTGGTTCCCTCATAGTAACATCCAATAAATGAATACACAGATCCAAGGGACACCCTTTGTTTCTTGCGTGATAGTTACTGAACCAGGAAACCACAGTGTTAGACAACCCTATGTCCCTGAGCTTGGACTGCAGGTGACTGTGGTTAACCAAGTCAAAAGTTTTCCACAATATCCTACATTCCTGCTATATGACCCCTCCTGTTCTTCGTAAGGCCAAGTCACTTCCCTTCAATTTCTGTTGGCGCTGTGATGCAGCAGGTGGTAATCTCCATCATATCCTTTGGTCTTCTCCTGCTATTAAACCGTTTTGACAACAAGTATATAATTTAGCTACCCTGGTTGTCCAAGGCAGATTTCCTATTCAGCCACTTTTATAATTCTAGGGATTATATCTGAAGCTCTACATCTCTCATTTTCTGAGCATAAATGGCTTGCACTGCTTTGTATGCAGGCCAAGAGATTAATACTTTGCAAATGGCGCACATCGTCTAGTCCCATCCTTCAAGAACTTCTTACTATCTTGACTCACCTTGCAACTCTTGCTCGTTTATTCCATTTGATTATTGATTCTTTAGATAAATATTTTCCTTGTTGGCTGTCTTATTTCCAGTTTCTCCAGTCTTAATCTGGTAATGGGTAATCAAGGTGGCAATGTGTTTTATAATGACTTCCCCTTGACCTACTACTGCCTTTCATCAGTATTTTGTCACTATTACACAATAATTTTGTAATTTTTATTTGGACCCCTCTAGCTCCTGTGCTGTTTATGGGTTTTGGTTTTGACTGTTGCTTTGGTTGTAAATTGTTCACTTTCTGGTAAATGCTAACTTGTATGTCATATACTTTGACAAATCATTTAAATCATTTAAATCTATGTCCTGTAGTAATGTTTATACCTGGGTACTTTATCATTATATATCAACTTAAGGCCTGTTCTTATTTGCTGCTGTTATGTATGCAGTGTTTGACTTTGTAGGCTATATTTTCAAAATTTAATAAAATGTTTAACTGCAAAAAAGACAAACGTTTTCAACAAACCGAGAAAAACTGCAGCAGCCATGTTCCCCTTGTCCAAGGTCCTATGAAGAGAGTCAGTGAATCCCAACAAAGCAGACAGGGTGTTAAAGTCAGTTGTCAAGCTATGCTGAAACGGGGTCAGGATGCCCTCAGAATCAAGGTAGTCCTTCACTTGATCAAAAACAACTCTCTCAAGGACTTTGGACAAAGGGGACAACAAGAAAATTGGCCTGTAATTTTAACCAATGTCCTGTCACCAGATTTAAATATGGGTACCGTGGTCACCTGCTTCCAAAGCCCATCCGTATGTGATGAAAGATTAAGTAAGACATTAATGGGATGAACCATTAAGTCCTTTAGCAGAGCAAACACTTTTCTGTCAATTTTGTCATCCCCTTTATAGGTTCTGGAATTAATTTTATTCAGTCAGTAGTCTCAGCTATAGAAATACCATGAAATCTGAAACCTGATTCTAACTGAATATTAGAAGTAATCACAGAAGTAGTGACATTATTAATAGTGTCAGGAAAATGTTTGGCTACGTCACAAAAACTGTGTTTCAACTCTGCTGCCATTTCTAATAGGGTAACAAGTACCCCAACAGATGTGTTTAGCAAACAATAAGACATAACATGTGGTTATAGCCTGATAAGAGCATTCCCCAGGTGTGTTATGAGACACAAAGTGCTTGTGCCAAGTGCCTTTAGCACATGGAAAGTGCTCTTATCAGATCATAACCCACACCTCAGAGTGTCTTATTACACTTATAAAATAGGTCCTCCAAATAGAAATGACAAATTAAAAAATTAAAAGAGATGTCAAAAATGGAAAAAAAGAGGAAAACATTGTTTTTTCACTTAGAAGATTAAAAAGAGTTCCTTTATTTATGTACTGTACTGTTCTGTTCTGTACAGTACAATACAGTACAGTGTATTTAGCTTGGTCACCAGTTGTTAGTACAGGCCCCCCCACACACACACAAATAGTGCTGGTTAGGCGCTCCCACTGTCTAACCCATATACACACTGTACAGTAGTTTTTGTTTGTGCATCACTTGGAACTGTGCCTTTTAAAACTAGCAAGGACAGTTTTGTAAGGAGCAAGCCTGTCCCTTGTCAGTCACCACAGTGTACAGTGTGTTTCAGTTACAGCACGTCTCACCGAACTCACCACATTTTTCCAACGGAAGGGAAGAGGAATTGCAACGAATCTGGAGTGACCCTGTAGCTTACTGAAGATTTCATTTATGTGGAGAGTGGGTCACTCTAGGCTAAACTGCCAGTAACATTTTCCTTCCATGATCTCATTGACAGTAAAGCAATTTGTAATGAAAGGCACAATTTAACACAACATTCCCTTTTTCCAACCATAATTGAAATATCTACAAAGTTTTTCAAAAAGTCAAAACTTCAGTATATCATTTGTTTATTATTTAAATACCTACAAAGTTTTTTAAAAAGTCAAAACTTTGGTATATTATCTGTGCGGGTGATGCTTGGTGGTGGTGGTGGTGGTGGTGGGGGCCTGTGACAGTGTGAGGAAATCAGCTGGGATTGGAGAAGCTGAGGAAGGTAGCGGGGACTGGAGACAAGATGTTGCAGGGATGGAAAATGGGATAGCTGTGGATCGACGGCCTCTCAGAAAAGTATGTGGAACATGTACTTGGGTCTGTTTTTAATTCAAGTACTGTCTTTTACAGTGCCACTGCTCTCCTGGTTCAGCTATTGTGGTTCAATTTGATGCCAGCGGGAGAGCAGTGGCTTACATTGATTTCTTCATGTGTGGTGCATTTTGCTTGGCACAATTAGTGCTGGTTGCAGGGTTATGTCCTGATAAGAACATGTCTGAAAACCTGTTTCAGCCAATCAGAATTCAGGAGGATTTTTGCCCATTTTATAAAAGATGCTATTGTGGTTGACTTAGATTTGCCCAGCAATTTGTTTAGACCCTTCCAATTTTCTTTTGGTTTGTTAAAGTTGGAGAATAGTCAGTTTTATATGTGTGCACCCTTCTCTTACAACAATTTCTAAGATATCTGTGTTTGTTAAGGTATTTCAAAGTCTTTTTTCTTTTCTTTTCTGTAGGTCGTCTATGGCTTATCACGCTCATTTATTAGCTATATCAAGTCAGAGCACTGGTTGGGTGAGATCCCTTCCTACCTCACCTCCTCCTCCTTTATAACACCCCCCACCTTCCCATTCCCTTAGATCAACCGACTCCCGTACCCAGGTTGTCCCCCCCAGATCCACCCAAATTGGCCAATCCGGTTACTCTCATCGTCTCCCAAAATTTGGAATTCCTTCCCCCCCCTCAAATCTGGCACTCATTCTCTGCCTAGTCCAGCAGCTCTGCCCTCAATAATTACCTTGCACCTAGCTGCTTCTGCTATGTCCCTCCCTAATTTCCTCCACCCTACCTCACCTTCATTTACCATGCTCACCCACCTCCAAATCTCTAGCCCTCCTCCCTTCCCTAATTGCCCCCCTTACTGGCCTCCCTTGATCTCTCATAGAATGTAAAGGACCCTGAATGCTCTCCATGGGTCCCTCTCCTACCCCACAAGAGGCTTGTAACTCTCATTTACTCCCTTCCTCCATCATCTTAAAGGGGTGTCTCTGGGACACTGCTTTATCCCTTCTCTCTGGTTCCCCCAGTCCCCTTGCAGGGTTCCTTGCATCCTGAAGGGGTCTCCAGGGACATGACTCTTTCCCCTCCACCCACATCACCCCTCCCTCCCCGTCCCTTCCCTTTCCCCCCCTTCTCCTTCCATAAGCACTTGTTTACTTATTAACCTGGCATTTATTATTGTCCACTCTTTCTACATATTATGTGCAACACTGTTGTAACACTGTTTGTAACACCTGCCTTACAACTCTATGTTAATGTTGATCTTGTAACTTGAATGTTAAATGTCTCATTCCAGTTGTACCCCTTCCCCCCAGGTCGCACCGGGAGATGAGCACCTTGTTGCTCAGTGTACCTTCCTGGTGAAACATTTCAATAAATAAATAAATAGGTTACCCAATCTCAGCTGCAATTTTATTTATTCATGGTTTTTGCTTTGGAGCAAACAGATCACAGATCTTATCAAACTCTAACGATATAAAGTTGCACATACAATCAACACCTGGGATTGAGGATAAATACGACCAGTCAATGGAAGCAGCAGCTGTTTTAACACTGACTAGATCTGGCTGATGTAGGGAGCACAAGAAGGTGAAGATAGGATGAGTGTTAACTCTATGGACTCTCCCAAAAACAGAAAACTGGGTAATGGCTGCTTAGACTATCAGATAATGGTATGTCATGAGAAAGTTTGTCAGATCTAGTTCTTAGTATTCAGTGCAGTAACATTTCTGTACCCATATTATAATTAACATGATTAAAGTAGTGTATTACCTGAGATAGATTCAAACCATGTGGTTTGCCTTTTACTTTAGCATTAATTTTGTTTCCCTAATCAATATTTGCCTCTCCTAAAACAATCAACTCTTTAGATTGTCCCTTTGTTACACAATAATCAAAGAGAAGCAAAGTTCCTTCTTCAGAAAACCCAGGCAGAAAATAAATAAAGTACTAACAAGAAGATATTTGGTCCCACCCAAGATAATCTTAATTGACAAAAAGTCACAATGTGCATACCAATGAATAAACTCTTCAGCATTACCAATAAGGGTGGCTTTAGTATGCAGCTGACAGCATCTTGACTCTAATGCTGTATGTGTATTTGAAAGGGAGACTGTTGGAGACCCACTGCCCCTGCATGCCCATTATCCCTGAAATAACGGGATAAACCCTGGACAGCCCCCAACATTGCATAGCAGAGGCAGAGAGCCCCTTAGTACTGATAGCCCTTTTTAATTACAGTTGGTTTTAACTGTCTTGGGAGGCAACACCTGTTGGAAAGGGTCACGTTCTCAGTTGTTATTGTGAAACTACAAATATAAGTTGTTCTTGTAAAAGTGCAATTATAATTTGTCCTTGTGAAAATAGTTATAATTTGTGCTTGTAAAAATGCAGTTATAAATTGTGCTTAAGAAAATTCATTTGGAATGTGTCCTTGTGAAAATACAGATATAATTTGTCCTTGTGAAAATGCAATTATAACTGTGCTTGTGAAAATGCAATTATAAATTGTCCTTGTCAAAATGCAGTTATAATTTGTCCTTGTGAAAATGCAATTATAATTTGCCCTTGTGAAAATGCAGTTATAAACTGTGCTTGTGAAAGTGCAATTATAATTTGCCCTTGTGAAAATGCAGTTATAAATTGTGCTTGTGAAAATACAATTATGAATTGCCCTTGTGAAAATGCAGTTATAATTTGTCCTTGTGAAAATGCAGTTATAATTTGTGCTTGTGAAGGTTCAGGTCAATAACCGCTAAAATGTTGCTGCAGGTTCGAACACAGCGCAAGCAAAACCACGTAGTAAAATACTGGGGAGGCTAAAACAGTGAGGCAAACAACCTCGTGATCCAGCGCTCCCCAAAATCACAAAGCACACAGCACACAATACAGAATGCAATTTTTAATACAGGAGGCTTTGCCCCCGCACCATCCGGAATGAATATAATCAATTGTGAGGGGAGGCCACACTTGGGGAGGGGGAAAAAATTGGGCCAGTAAGGGTCAGGCGCAAGAGACATCCAAGGGGGAGAGGCCACACTCAGGGAGAGGGGCAAAATCGGGTCAGCTAGGGTCGGTGCAACAAACATAAAAAACACTAAAGAGAAAACCTACACGTATAGTGCAGGGGTTGAACACAAATCCCTGATGATTTGATCTGTGCTGCTTTCTCACACTGTGGCTCTATCCTGCATGCTGATTATACTCATAGTTGCATACTTGACATACTGAGCCTGAATGAATACAGCTATAGGTAAGTGCTATAATGTTCAGTGCCATTATGTCCCTGTCACTGTGTTCCCTTATGCTGTTTTCCTTTCACTGTTTTTACCATGCACATATTGCTGCACTCTTCTGCCCGCATACCAGTTGTAAAAATACAGTTATGTTTTTGTCCTAGTGAAAATGCAGTTATGTATTGTCTTTATGAAAATGAAGTTATACACTATGCTTGTAAAAATGCAAGTATCATTTGACCTTGTGAAAATTCAGTTATAAATTGTCCTTGTGAAAAGGTGGTTATAATCTGTCCTTCTGAAAATAAATTGTCATAGTGAAAATGCAGTTTTTCTGTGAAATGTCCTGATCTAACTCAGGAGCCTCCTTCTGGCTTTGAGAACACATTACTAAATATGTTTTCAAGATCCCTGCTCTTCCATGGGTTCTGAGGAGTGTGTCATAGATTAATAGTTTCTATGTATGCTGTCCATTCATTGCTTTCAAGGATGTGGACTCTATTTACTGTTAGCAGTATTGTCTCTTACCTCAGGTACAGTAATATGGCATCCAGGAATATAGTGTACTTATTTTATCTGATTGCTGGGGTTGTTCAATTTATTCTGTACTACTGTTTGTACTATTCTTTTATATTCCAATAAAAAACGTTTTATTAAAACAATGTCCTAATCTGAGCTTCTGGGCAGGTGATGACCCTAATCAGGGATTAGTCTTAAAAAATCAATGGCAAATTACAAAAATCAGGAATCCTTTTTTAAAAAGGTTTTCTTTCCTTCTTCCCTCCCTCCCTTTAATAAATTTGCCAAGATAAACAAGTCACTTCATGCTGGATGCCAACAAGTTTACACACACCTGCGCACTATACTCCTACTCCAGTAGCTCCCCTTACAGGACAGAATAAAATTCCACACCTGAGTACTTGGGGGGGGGGGCACTACTGGGCTTAGTACCTATGGGGGTACAGAAACTTCTAGCACCCCTCTGAAACCCGTACCCCACTGAGGCCATGACCAATAACACCTTTAGCATTCCTTTGTGCAAAACAGTACAGGCATCGCAAGCATTTGCCTTTAGAGCCAACAGTGGCTAAACAAGATCCTAGATGCCATACTAATTCTAAATAAGATTGGACCATTTAAGAAGCAGCTTAGATGTCTACTCACACCCCAGACACCTGTCAAGGCCATTGACCCCCGCACCCCATCAACAGAATGACTGGGCTCCAGAAGCTGCCTATTACCCCACTTTAGCCTCTTCTTCTTCTCCTCTCTGACAAAGCCCTGACTGGTGCTACCTCTGAAACGCAAAGGTATTATTATGCTGCACAATCTTGTGGTATGTATAATTATGTTGTAACACAATACTTGAATGTTGATAGCAGTTTCACTGTTTGAGCCTTTACATCCTGTAGACCTTAGAAGGTTAGCTATGACCTGTAACTGATGTGGAACCTTTGTAAATGAGCCTACTTGCTCAAAGGTGTTTCTCCAAAAAAAAAAAAAAATTGGGATGCAACATGAGCAAGATAAATGAAGTTGTGCACTGTGCATGCTCAGAAATTTATCTCACTCATTTTAGCAACAGTGAGCATGCTCAGAAATTTATTCTCACATGTGAAGATAAATTTCTCAGCATGCTCTGTGAAGAACTTCCTTTATTTTACCTTAGAACTTCACTGAAAATTAGCTATTATGGCTCAGTAGGCCTTTCCTGCTAAAAGACTTTCAATTAATAAATACAACGTGAGATGCCATTTATTTTTTGATTGAATATACAGTAGATTATGTAGGTTACATTACTTTTTTGTTTGTAGCTTTTTACCATTTCTTTCACAATACTACCTAAGCACCTGTTGTATAAATCAAATATGACATGGGTTGACTTAAGATACCATTTTATTTTTTTATTTAGTTTTTGTTGACTGGGTGAGGTGCACTGGGTATACATTTGCCTATTTTCAGGCATGAACCGAGAGGTTACAAAGACAGAATTAAACATTACTTATTGGAGACATTAAGAAAGCACAAAGAGCAGTACAGTACACAAAGTTGTAAGAATTGTGCAGTTAACATAGAATATGGGGATGCATATTGTGCAAGTATCAAATGCAACAGGGTACAAAGACATTCAAATTCCCAGCAGTGAGCATATACAGTATAACATTCTAGTGTGTCAGAGTCATTTAGGCAGGGCTAAGGGTAAGTGAGGGTGATAGTACAGACAGGGAGTAGTTAATTGCATCTAGATGACAGATATAAGTGGGAGGGATGGAGCAAGGATTCATGTATTGGAGCCAGGAGACTGAGGGCGTTGGAACTGATAGGAGCGGAGTAGGCTGCCGAAGGAGTTGGTGACTTGACATAGGTGCATGGGAGGTGGGAGGCTGTTCCATGATTGAGGGGTAGCAGTAGAGAAGACCATTTCACCTTACCTTGACTTAGTCTTAGGGAAGGATAGCTGAACAATGTCTGAGGATCTAAGGGAATAGTGGTTTTATGCAAGGTACAAGGTGGGAGACTAGGGAGTTGGGCTTCTTATTCTGTAGTTCCTGGTGGATAATATTTCCAAGAGAAAGGTCCAGTAAGGCTGAAGGGGATGGGCAACCTCATTTACTGTAGAGTATGCAATTGTGGGTGAGGTGGTTGCATGCAAGGGCAAAATGACATATGTTATTGTACCCAACTAACTATTTGGGCAACAGATTGCTGGAGGCATGTGCAAGGACTGACAGGCCATATGTTAGCTTAGGAAGCAGTAGGCCATGTTTAATTGTCTTTTGCATGGAAGAGGAGAGGTTAAGATTGATACGGTAGGCTATGCCAAGGCAAGAGTTAACTGCCTTACAGATGGGGATATTGGTCTTTTGTCTTTATTTGAGTGCGTTGGTCTATTGCTATCTCATTCATGGTTTCGCCACTCATTGGATATCAACAGACCAATACATTCTCATGAAGATAAAATGATATCTCAAGTCAGCCCATGTCATATCCCCTATCTATTTTTGGAACATTTTGCCAGGAAAGTTCACACCAAGCCAAAGCTAAGAATATATAAATTTCAGGACAGAAGGCTGGCTTCTCATTGAGGCCATCCACCAACTTCTCACTGGTAGTATCTGTCTACTTTTGACACCAATAAATAATCATGTAATTCTTTTTTTTAATTAAATCTTTTATTTCATTTTAAGTTTACTATGCTAGTCACCAGTACATTTCCATATGATCACCATCCTTTCTGAGAACCAGTGCTTCGGTCTATTCCTCTGAATATTTCCCATTGCAATTATCTGCTTTGACCCCTTGTCTATTTTTATTATGTTTAATGTTTAACCCCAGTTCTTTGAATAACTCTAGATCCTTTAGAAAACTGAGCAACATAATTAAGTCCCATCTTAATCTCCTTTGTTCTAAGGTAAACATGTCAAGGTTATCCAGTTACAATATTTGGCTTAGTATTAAAAATGCTTAGAGAAGGAAAACGAAATCCAGGGTCCAGTAAAAGTAGGATGCTGTCTCCTCTAGGGGGTTTCAGAACAGGACACTCAGGCTTCAAAGGAAGATTTAAGGGGGCAGAATCATCCACCAGAGCAGAAGACTAGACCAGAATTGTCCTATTGCCTGGACAAATGCCTAAACAAGGCATTTGAGAAAGACCGAACAATATTTGACATTGGACCTACATACTCAGGAAACTCTGCAAATGTCAGAAAAGACCAGAGTAATAAGTCCAAAATAGGTATGTAACTAACCCCCATGGGGGCTATAACTTTAAGGCTCCCTTGCTATCACACATCAAAGGTACCTGATACCACTAGACCCAATGCACCAGAGCTTTGATTGGAAAGGTTTTTCCTAAACACTGCCTGAAATGAATTGGACATGAAGAGCACCTGCACAGGACTGAGTTGGCTGAAATACTATTAAATTGCAGGATGTTGGTGACAATTAGGATTCTGTGGAGATATCCCCTTTGGACTACATATCAGCAGCCATTTTTGTCACCTACGATCTGTGCTGGCCTGACAACGTGGGCTGAGGGTGACTGTGTGACCAATCACGGTCAAGTGGCCTGAAGAAAGAGCCTCAATGACTTGTGGACTTTTACTAGACCTCATAAATTGTAGCACCTTTGTGCATGCTAATTCCTTGTCAAGTGACAGACCTCCTGAACTGTGCCTTGACTGACAGCTCGACTGACCAGTAAAGAGTTGCAATACCCCTATGAACAGCAAATGCCATTCCAGAACTAGATTAGTTTGCTGTCCAAGTATGGCTGCTGAACCGACTGATGCCTGTGTGCTATATATATATAGAGAGAGAGAGAGAGAGAGCAGCGAGACAGCTTGAGTTGCTGCAGCACAGTGAATCTGAATGTGTCTGTGAGAGATGGAGAGAAATGTAAGAAGCAGTATGCCTGCTACTAAGAACAAACACTTGTCAATGCTGAATGTTGCTTGCTTGTATTTGCTGTTTAGGTGTTTGGCATTGATAGTGTACTACCAGTGCACTTCCAGCACAGTGTGCTGTAAATAAATATGTCAGGCAATGGTGCTGTTCAGATCGCTTTCTACCTCTCTCCCTGCCCGCTGCAGTGACACTGTCTCCAGTGGACAGCAGAAGGCATACCCGGAAACATGCCGACCACTCCCACTGACAAAGAGCGAGCATGTCCCGAATGTAGGTGTGGGGGAGGTGCCAGTGTCTCTCTTTTTCTTTCTACTATTCCACAACAAGTTTGTCATGTATCTCTCCACTATCACAACACTGACTAACTTTACATATGATGCGCTGCCCCTCTCTGCCACTTTCTGCCAGTTCCCATTGCATGATCAGCGGAGTAACCAGCCTTAAAAAAGTGTATGCACAAAAATCTAAATGGCCGGGGGTCTGGGGCTGCCTAGGCCCCCTGAAAGTTTCTGGTTTTTGGTGCATTCTGGTGCATTTTGGAGGTGTTTTGAGGTACATTCTGGTTCATTTTGGGGGTCATGATAAACAGAATTTGCTACCCTGTTACCCCCTCCCCATACCCTGTACATAACACTCCAGTCCCTTCCCAGGAGTTTCCAGTCCAGTATGTTGCCCAGACCACCCACCCCATAGCCCAGCCACCTGCTCCTGTGCATGGCCTCTAGCCCTCCCTAAGCCCAGAAAGTTTCACCCTAGCTTCTCACCCTAAAATCCCTAACCCTTCCCCAGCACAGCAAGTTGCATCCCACCCATGTATCTAACATCTCCATCCTTCTCTGCAGCCCAACATGTTGCCCTTTCTCCCAGTCCAGCAAGCTGGCCCCTAGCACAACTCCCCAGATTCCCTGGCCCTCCCCCAGCCCACCTCATTGACTTTTCCCCCTGTGCACCCAGCAAGTTGTATCCAGTTTCCAAGCCCAACCCAGCCCAACAGGTTGCATCATAGCCCCCTCAACCAGACTGCACACAAAATACAATGAACTAAACAGGTACTGGACTCATGAACTGAATACCTATTCTCAGAAAATTAAACACACATTTTATGCAACTTGAGTCACTCTAGTCCACTGCCTCTTTCTGTCTCTTTACAAGTACTCCTCATCACCCCTCCAACCCCCCTTCCCTGTACCCCCCCTCACAATAGGTACTTTAGTTGCACTGTGGTGAGGGCATCACCAGGGAATATAGGACTGTCCAAGGTTGGAAATGGAGATACTTATTGAACCACCAAGGATGCAGACTGAATATCCATGGTTGTATGACTTTAATACCATGACTGCAATCTGTCATTCCCAGCCCAATCCAACAAAGGGGATTTGTGCATCGTGACTTGCACTACTGTAATTATGCACCTTTATTATCATAATGTATGCTATCATTAGTGTGCAGGGCAGAAGTTGACAGAGCTACTGTAAACAGGTTGGTCAGTGTCACAAAACGTAGCTGACACCAAGATAATTGAGCCAGTAGCACCCATCACCTGCGGTGTCTTAGTCAAGTATTTTCTTTCTGGAATGATGAGTCCCATATTATGCTTGTCACCAAATGGAACCTCAATTCTAGTAGCTGTACAGCTGGGATCAGTTGTAAGCTACACTAGTAGGGACTTTATAAGGCCTTGGGGTCTGTACATATTTATTTATTTATTTTATTTAGTTTTTGTTTACCGGGTAAGTGCACTAGACAAATCCTGCCTATTTTCAGGCATGACCTGGGGAAGGGGGATACAGATGAATGTCAACTGACCTTGAACCAGATTAAGCTTTTGGTGGTATTTTTAGTGAATGAGGGAAATTTGGCCAGGACCCCGGGGAAATTCCCCTGCACTTTTCGATAAGTGCCATGGGATCTTTAACATCCACCTGAACTACCACCAATCCAGGCAGATGGAACCTCGGTTTAACATCTCATCCAAAAGATGGCACCTCAGAAGTGCAGCACCCCTCTAATGCTGCACTACAGTGTCAGTACTTGGATATAGTCATTTAAAGTTCAAGGTGTTCTGAAAGCCAGCTGACTATCTGCAAATTTTATACACATTTTGTCGGGTAATCAGCATTGTACATCCAAGCATGCAGTGGTTAATGATCAAGCAAGCAAAAGTATTTGTTTTTTCAGTCATTTCTCAGAGGCACTCCCAAAAGCAATTATAGTCACAAGCAAAAAACAGCCCAAGACAATTATTGCATCATAGCCACACTGAACCCCTGACTGGGTCACACCATCCCTTTACACTGCAGGTATACTACAGCCATTAAACTGACCCACTAAAAGCCTGCTTGAGACTGCAGTCCCTCAGCTGATTTTGCCCCAGTTTGTGCACACTGTACATGTAACTATCAGAGGGAGCTGACTCAGCTCCCTCTGATAGCTACATTTACAGTGTGCACAAACTGGGGTAAATATAGTCATACTGCATTCCACACTGTATGTTCTCCAAGTAAGCAACACACATATTTTTTTTTAATTACTACAGGCTTCTGGGCAGCACTCTCCCTAATTCTCTGCACAGATTACTCTAGCCATTGGACACCACACCCGGACACACATCTTTAAATAAATAAAGACTGTCTGCTGGCCATCTACTGCAGTGCAGCACAACCCCAAGTCAAAGATCCAAACACAGCCCTAGTGTAACCCAGAAACAACAACAACAAACAGGCCAAGGATTGGACTGAAATGTCTCCTTCTGCCTTTGATTAAAAAAAAAAACATATGCTGTATATAATAGTGGCTGTGCAACTATTAACACAATAAGCCTGTGTTGTCACCTCTGGGTTCTGATTACAGCAGACCTCTCAAGCTTCACTCTGAAAGTCAGTGATGTAATCAGAATCCCTTGGTGGCAACACAGGCTTGTTGTGTGTGGTTGTCCATTCACTATTCCCTATTTAATTTAGCTGTTCAGGACAGTTTTGTGCTTTTAAAAGGGAACAGTCAGCACATAGGGTTCTACACTCAAGTGTGGGGATGGTCCTAATGTGCACTTTGTGTGCAAAAACTTACTGTTTACTTCAGTATAGTAGATTGTATCAGACTAATTTTAGGCTGACATCATCTGTTAATATAAATCCAAGAATCCCCTACAACAGACATCAGAGCAGTAGACATCAGATCAGAGTTTATATAAACTCTTACATGCACTGTATGCTATTGAATCTTCCACTGCTGTCTATTGCTCTGATGTCAGTTGCAGGGGGTTCTGGGATCTGTATTAACAGGAGATTTCTGCCTAGAACTGAGCAAAATTAGTTCAATATAATCTACTATGCTACAGTAAACAGTAAGTAAACCAAAACGTTTTTGCACACAAAGTGTACATTGGGACCAGCCCCACACTTGAGTGTAGGGCCCTTGATGCTGACTGTTCCCCTTTTAGAGTGGTTTCATGGCTGGCCCATTGGAGCAGCTGTAGGGCTACACCTTGTAGCACTTACGACCAAGATTTGGGAATAACCCAGGATGTCAGTGGGCAGGCAGGGGGAGAAAGACTGAGCATTCAAGTGTCCCAAGGATGGCTTCCTTCTCTGGGGATGGAGGGACACATTCTGTGCTGCATTACTGCTACCTGGGTGACCCCAGGTAGCAGTGCAGCTTGAGTTAATAATGGGCAGGAGTATGCAGCCCTTGTCTGTGTCATACAGGCAAAGTGAAAACAATGGAGGAAAGAAACCTGCAGCGCACCAAGTAGGACGTAAGCATTATGAAGCCCCAGCAAATCAACTGCCCACCACCTCCCCAAACAGCTCAGTCCAGGCAGGAGCTATGGTGCTTGCTCCCTACCAACCCCACCTCAGAGAGCTACATCTGGGGTAGTAGGAGGTGAGTAAAAGGTGAAGATGGCAAGCCTGGGGCTGTGAGGTCACCTGCTGGAAGAAGGGCCACTGCAGAGAAGTAGGGGGAGTGAAAAAAGTGGTTTCCTGTGTTTTCTTTCTGTGTGAGACTGGCAAAGCAAAGCTAAATGGTTCTAGTACCTAAAATCACTCTGAAAAGCATAAGTGTTCTAGACATAATATCGATGATATCAGATTAATTTTTGTGGCTTAACCAGTAGCATGGTTTTAAAAAACAAAAGTATCCTGCCAGACCACTAGAGTAGAAGTTAGAGCTAGTTTTAGGTACGGGCTCCTTGCTCATGGGGAACATAACCTGAGTTGATCTAAGTTATACGTCTTATAAAATTTTGCTTTTTAAATTAATTAATTTATTTCCACAACTGTTCCTGTTTAAACAAAATGTGACTTTGTAGAGCAGGACCAGACAGAAACTTACAAAACATCATAATGTTACTGTATGTGGTTACCTATCACTGCCACCGTCAGCCCAATTAATTAGAGACAGAAGATTTAAATGGGGAGCACCCTCCTCTGTTGGCCGACCTTGCTGCAGAAGCAGTGTTTTGTACAAGTAAAGAAAGTGGCCACTTGGGGTGCAAGTACGTCAGGGGCACTTTAGTTAGAGAGCAGAAGTGGGCTTAAGGCACATGCATAAAAAGTTCTAATAGAAACAACAGAATTGTTAGTGGCATCCTTGCTCTCAGAATATTAAGAATGAACTCAAGGGGCAGGGGGCATGGAAGGGGGCCGAGGGGCAACAGAAATGTATCAGTTTGGGAGGCCATTATATCTTAAACTAGCCTTGCATGCTGGGGGACCATAACAAGTCTTCCCTTGCAACAGGACACTTGGCACACAAGGTCCACTAGCAGCAGCAGCTGCATGATCATCATATTTGCGCAGGTGGTAGTAGCTGACCAGGGACCTCACAATCCACATTCATTTCCTACCTGCAAGTTGTAGTATTCCAGCCAGTACACTCTCGAAGCAAGCCAGCCCAGGAGTTTGTTTAGTTGGAGGTTAGAGCCACCGCAAAAAAATACAGCAGCGGAATGCAGGCTGGCAGCAGCAGGAGCAAGTTAATCATTTTGCTCTCTCATCATGTGGCACGCCGTACTGACTGGACAGTTTATACACAGAGAGGGATGACAACCGAGTCGACCGACAACTGGCTGGGCTGGCTGCGTGGGAGATAGGCCTGATAGCACTCCCTACTTTCCTTTTACTCTCTACTCTTCTCCACTTGAGTGGTGTTTCTTTCTATCTCCCATCCTGACTCAGCTGACCGCAAGTATTCCTCCAGTTCGAGCTGACAGACAGACAGCCAAGACACACACCACTAGTAGCCGGCGGTGGCTGAGGAGCTGAAGTCTGTCAGTGGAGGTAGCTGCGGGAAAAATTTACAGCAACTGATTGGCAGAGGCTTGTGGAGCAAAGAAGCATGTGGCCAAAACTGCCCAATTGCTCTGCTAGTCTGTCAACAGTTGCAGCTGTTACTGCCTCGCGATAATGAACTTGGTGCCAGTATTTGTATCGGAATCCAGTCAGTTGGCACTCTCCCACCCACCGATGGACCAGGGTTCAGACCCAGATGGACAGCTTTAAACATTTTTTTAAAATGGCAATTTAAAAAGGGTAGATTTTTTTTTGTACGCAGTAGCGTACAATAAGTATGCATGGTTACGCCACTGACCGTGATCCCACTGTCTCTCTCTCTTTCTCTCTCCCTCTCTCTGGCTGCAGTGTGACCACTCACTCTGGTTGCAGCTTCCTTGTCACAGTGTCACACTCAGAGTGCAGGAATGAATGGGGGCAGCATGGGACCCTAAGTCTCTCTCTCTCTCTCTCTCTCGCTGCTCATTGGCAACACCCACACCCAGCTCACAGACTTTATTGTAGAGCCAGGACTATGGTTACATTGTCCCTTTCAAGTGGGTCATGCTAGACACCAACATACC
This sequence comes from Neoceratodus forsteri, assembly GCA_016271365.2. NCBI lineage: Eukaryota > Metazoa > Chordata > Ceratodontiformes > Ceratodontidae > Neoceratodus > Neoceratodus forsteri. The sequence goes on along the minus strand of CM057450.1, from coordinate 491,571,503 downwards.
TGCACCTCTTCTGCTGATGGGGGGGCACACTGGGTCATGTTTACAAACATTGGTGAAATGACGCGGGCCTTGGAGCTATCTAAAGGTAGGCTGTACATAGAATATGAGCACCTAAAATGTTGCACAAGGCTTGGGGTCCATTATCTGATGAGCAAACCCACTGAAGACAGAGCTGCAGTGTTCACCCCATGACATTATTAGAGCTGCCCCTTGTTCTGACTTCGTATTCTGTTTTTTTTACTTTACTACACCCTCCTGTCCAACTCCAGCTATATAAAGTATCACTAGCTCCACCTCCAGCTGCCATTTGGTGAGTCAGAGCTGAGACGTTCTACCTGTTTCAAGCAGCCATCAGAGAAAATGAGCAATGCAGTTGAGAACTGCTTAGCAAGGAATTGGAAGGCGGAAGCAGCATAGAAAAAGGGAAACAGTGCAATGGAGAGGAGGGGGGAAATAAAGTATGAACAAAGGGAGAAATGGAGACCAGGGGAAGTTGAAACAAATGAAGTGCTGCAATGAGAGAGCACTTGGCCCTTTCGTTTGCATAAAGCTGCAAACGAAAGGGCGAAGTGCTCTCTCAGTAGAGTGATTCATTCTATAACTACAGAAAGTTTCCACCCATAATCTGTGAACCACTATCATAGTTAGCTTGCATGATCATTGGTTTGTCAAGGATGAGCCCAACACAGCTTGATCTGAATTGGATCAGTCAGTGACACACCTCTGAAATGCCATTATCTGTAGCAAAACGTTTCTTGCGCAAGCACAAACAACGTAAAAAATGAAACACTTTACTGTTACAGTCTAGTTCTTCACTGAATAATACTGTTCTGATGAAACCAAATGCAGCACTTTTTTGAGCTGATATGGCCATTTTTCGAGATGAGTCCGTGATTTTGGACATTTGTCCTTGACTTTTTTGAGTCTGTCCTCAATTTATGAAGCAGGCAGTTGAGAGCTATGAAGCTTAGAAACTGGAAATCACTACTTTTCATGAAGAAAAATACAGTAATGTGAACATCTGCTTTAATACTTTAGTATAGCACTTGGGACAGTGCCCTCTGAATTAGGGCAGAAGATTTCTAAGTTGTGAAAATGGGGACCTGTACTTCACAATGCGGGACAATTGAAAGGGGGTGACAGGAACACATGCACAGCTCCCTTATTAACATATGGAAATAAGACAAGAAGGCAGCTGGAAATGTTGATTTCATGCTCATAGAGTTAATGCTTCCTTAAATATCAATGGCAGTTTTTTTACAGGGATGGAGTTGTGACCAAAAAAAATTCATTTATTCAGGTTTTTGTATCCTGTCATGTTTTGTTTTACGGTAATTGCTGTGCCGTTTTCTCCATTGCCATTAGTGGTCAGTTAGTCAGCAATGACATCATTTGCTGTTTCTGTAGCACGAGCCTGCACTTCACCTGTCAGCCAGTGCTCTCAGCAGACTTGTGCTACATTCGTAAGTTTCTGATTAAACATTAATCGCAGTAAAATAAATACTGTCACATTTAGGTACTGTGCAATATATATCCATTGCACTGAAATTTCAGTAGAGATCATTTTTCATTCAGTGTTATGCCTTCTGGGGAAGGGGCTCCTTGTTTTGTTTTAAAACTAGAGCCTCTTATGCTGATGACATTCTTCTTCATCCGTCTGATCCAGTCCACTCTCTTACTGAGGCTTTAAACGTGATAGACCAATTTAGCCGATACTCTAATTACAAGCTTAACCTCAGTAAAACTGAAATGTTTCCTCTCAGTCACTTTACTCCTAGTTCAGACTTTGCCCCAATGGGGATTAGGTGGGCTCCTCACTTTCTTAAATATCTGGGCATCTTTCTTACCTCTGACTCCTCCCTGCTAGTAAAACTGAATCTGGATGACCTCCTGGTGGTTATCCGACAAAACCTAGCCAGATGGAAAGACCTTCCTATTTCCTTATGGGGTAGGATCAATATAATCAAAATGAATAGTCTCCCCAGACTTTTTTTACCTCCTAAGTATGCTTAACATCACACATCCTCTTTCTTTCTTCAAATGTATTCACTTGTTGATCACTTCCTTCTTCTGGCAGGATAAGGCACCTCAACGATCCGATCTGAAATTGGGGCTTCCCAAGAATTTTGGGGGCCTTCATCTTCCTAACCTTTTGTTTTATTACTGGGCTAGCCACCTTTATAAATGTGGGAAGTGGTTATCCAACTTTCACGATGCTCCTGAATCTGAATATGTTTCTATCTGGCTACAAATGGAACTTCGTCTCCTAACATTACATAGCTTACCACCTACTACTATGTTCTACATTCCATGGAAAGTTCTCCCGGCTCAGCTTTCTACCTCCCCAATTGGTGTTTCTCTTAAAGTCCTCTCTCAAATAGGCACTTACTTGAAAATTTCCTTAGTAAAAGATCATACATAACCAATCTTTTTTAACCCTAACATTAAGATTGGGGAATGTCCCATTCCCTTGGGCTGGCTCCCCTTATTGCAGAACACTACTGTTGCTGATTGCTATTCCCAATTTTCCCGCCTAACATCTTCGGAGCTGCTGGATAAATTTAAATTGAATCTAGCTAATATCTTCAAGGTTTATCAGCTTTGACACCTGATTTTACAGCAGTCTGGGACCGTTCCACAACCCTCTGGGTTTAGAAACCTCCACTCGCAGTTACTGGACTGAGCATGTAAACCGCACGGCAACTCGAAATTATATTTGTGGTTGCTTACTGCTCATCCCTCCCTCTCCCCAGAGGGCTCCAAGATGTGGGAAACCTTGCTCCCAGGGACGGATATTAATTGGTTAAATCTATGAAAAGATCTCCACACTTATCTCTCTCAGGATCATTTAAGACTCTCACAATATCATATACTAAATAATATGTATTACACCCCAGTCAGGCTAGCTAAAATGGGCCGCCTCCCCTTCCCCACCTGCACAAGATGTGGTAAAGTGGATGGCACCCTTTTATACATTTTTGGGGCCTGTGAAAAGGTGTCCTCCCTTTGGGAACAAATTGAAAGTCAAAGTGACCCACTGTTGGGTCTAGCTGGTCTCTTCTCCCCCGAAATTTGTGTATTGGGTAACTTCTCACTGATCCCTGTTAAAGAAAGAAGATTTCATGTGGCTCTCATCTCCATGGCGGTCAAGAAGACTATCCTTAGACATTGGTTGGACCAATCCAGCATCTCATATGCTGACTGTTACAGGAACTCTCCTTCTCTCTTTGAGCTGAATGTATGATTGCCAGCCTTCATCACCGTTTGCCCATGTATAACAAAAAATGTGGTAAACTTCATGCCCTTTATTTAACCTGACTTTTTGGAAGCTCCCTGAACTCCCTATCCAGAGAGCCCATAAATCATTTTTTCCTCTTCGCTTTTCTATTTAACAGTATTCCTTAGGTCTAGTTTCCTTGTGGTTGCCAGGCACACTCCATGGGGAGGGGGGAGAGGTGGGTGAGGGGGTTTGTTTTGTTTTTATTGATCTTGTTTGTTCCAGTTCCAGTTGTTATTTTGTACAGTTTTTTTATTGTGTGTAATTCCCTTTTTTCTTGAAACTAATAAAGCTGATTAAATTTCAAAACTATAACCTCTGAAAATTGATTGTTGCAAGGATTACTTACCACCTCATCAGGAAGCACTAAATAAAATAATAAATACAGCAGCAATCGATGAAGACCGCTTGCACTGAGCACAACTGGAAGCGTGTAGGCCAGATTCAATTTTGTCACCATATTGTTCTCCACTTGCAAAAAGGCAATGAAAGGTCTGTACGGTTACAAATCACTAGATCTGACAGAAACTAGGGAAGTGAAGCCATCACCACATTTCACTGTGAGTCATCCCTCCAGTTAGGAGAATTATCCAACAGCCAACCTACCATGGCTTTCATATGGTCCCCCTGGTGCTGCTGACTGCTACGATTGTGGCTGCTCCAGTGTTGCTGTTGGCCTTGGAAGTGTGGTGGCGTCTGGAGTGAAGGGATGTAGCTTCCTGAAGCAGAGGTGACTAAAGGGGTTCTTGGCACAGCCGCTTTGTGACTTAGGCTGATCAAAGTACTAATGGGTGATGAACAGAGGCTGGTCGCTCTACAGTACTTTATTTTGCTTGCTTCCCCAGCAGACACAACACTGAATGACAAGTGATCTCTACAGGAAGTTCAATGCAATGGATATATTGTTACCACAGTAGGTAAATGTGACTGTATTTTTTTTATTTTTGTTTTTTACCATGATTAATGTCTAACCAGGAACTTACGAATGTAGCGCAAGCCTGCTGAGAGCACTGGCTGACAGGTGAAGTGCAGGCTCGAGCTACAGAAACAGCCAATGATGTCATTGCTGACTATCTGACCACTAATGGCAATGGAGAAAACAGCACAGCAATTACCGTAAACAAAACATGACAGGATACAAAAACCTGAATAAATTAATTTTTTGTCACTACTCCATCCCTGTAAAATGGAATGCTGAAGAGTGCAGATTGTAATACCACCAACCAAACATAAAAACATTTGCCATTGATCTTTAAGCAACATGTTAAAAAAAAACTGACTACAATGTGGGACAGTAACTTCTCTGAATGGGACAGAGTGCTTCCAAGTGGTAACAGGAGAGACATCCTTCCCAATATGGGACATTTAAGAGTGAGGTACGTCATCACTACACATAGAATTGATGCAACATGATCCCCCACCTTAGTGGAAAACAGTGGTATATCATGAGAAATTGGCAAAGCTGTGTGTGATGTGTGTGTGTGTGTGTGTGAGTGTGTGTGAGAGTGAGATCCTGTCCCTTTAGACTTAGTGTGGCCACCTGACAAATTCAAGAGGTGGGGTAGTGGTGTGAGCGATCTCACATGAGCCGTGGAAAAGTGTGTTGCCAGCAACGTAGCAGCCCTGTCTGACAGAGTCAGCCAGAGGAGTGCAGAAGAAAGTTTGAAACAAAGTTACAAAGTGCTGAACTTTTGTACACATTAGACAGCTACAGAACACTCTGGGATTAGGAATCGTCAGAAGCAGCAGACTGAATCGTGAGAGATAAGAACAAGCTCACGATCTTGCAGGTTAGGTCTGCTGTAATATCTATTAACTGAATCCTGTATGGATAAAACTTGGAGGGGGGGTCAAGACTCCAGTGAAAGGTGATCAGAACAGAGAGCAGGGCTCCCTTGAAACTCATTGAAAGTAAGTGGCTGTGGACGGACAGTGAGTGTGGGAAGCAGCACCCATCCAGGAGGATTATACTAATAGAGACCAACTAAGGGCACCTGAGAGGAGTCCCGCCAGACCAACTGAATTAGCGCCTGAATGCTCAGCCAGCAGCAGCATGTTGGAGAAGAAAAGAGATGGCAAGGGGATGAAAGGAAATAGGGGATAGGAAAAGGTAACAAAGACCGGAACAAGGAGAAGCTGGGCGGTGATAAGCCCGAAGCAGGAGGTACAAAACAGCAGACATGTAAGCAGCTCACACATATAGTAACTCACAGCAGACAAATGCAAAGCACATTGAACAGTACTTAGTTGTCTTGAAAGTGGCATTAACCCCATTCAAATGAATGAAGCGCTGCAATGAGAGAGCACTTGGCTCTTTCATTTGCATAAAGCCACAAACAAGAGGGCAAAGTGCTCTCTCATTGGAGCGGTTCATTCGTTTCAACTACACAGAGTTTCCGCCCATAATCTGTGAACCACTATTATAGTTAGCGTGCATGATCATTGGTCTGTCAAGGATGAGCCAAATGAAGCTTGACCTTAAGGCGATGAAGATCAAGGGTTGGAGGTTAGAGCGCTGCTAGCAGAGGACCGGGCTGGAGGCAGGCAGACTGGCCCTACATGCACACTATGTTGTGTACCAGGAGGCAATCAACCGTAAGAAGGCAGTGTTCCTGTCCAGGGAGATTGCCGCCAGGAAGAACCGACCAGCTATGCTTTTTTGGATTGTGGATAGGCTGTTACATCCAGCTTGTCTACAGCCGAGAAGAGCATTTTCAGATGCTTTATGCAATGAGTTTGCTTGGTTCTTCTTGGACAGAGTGTCCGCTATCAAGCAGGGAATTCTGCCAGTGAGCCACAGAGTGTCTGACAGTGGTCACCCTGATTGTCCAAGGTGCACTCCGCTTGGTTGGGGGGAGTTTAAACCAGTGGAGGTGGCCGAGGTCATTGAGGTCATTGAGGTTTTTTCTAGGCTGAAATACACATATTACGAACTGGACCCAGTGCCAACTCGTTTCTTAATAGATGGGGTCTTCCCAGATGCCTTGAAGGAGGCACTGGTGAGACCCCTTCTGAAGAAACAATCTTTAGACCCTGATGTTAAGGCGAATTACTGTCCCATTTTTGGGAAAGGTTGTAGAGAAGATTGTGGCCCAGCAGCTCGGGGAACACCTTGTGGCCTTTGATATCTACAAGTCACTCCAGTCTGGGTTTCGTGCCAGGCACTGTATGGAAACTGCATTAGTTTGGGTGTATAATGACCTCCTCAGGGTGAAAGACTGAGAAGAGGAGACAATTCTCTTTCTTCTTGATCTCTCCTCAGCTTTTGACATGGTGGACCATTGTGTGTGTTGCTCGACCACCTGAAGGAATTTTGTGGACTCACTGACACTGTCATCTGCTGGTTTGAGTCCTATCTCACAAACAGGATGCAAAGGGTTGTGATGGGGAATTTATCCTCCTCCCCTAACCTTCTGTCTTGTGGAGTACCTCAGGGTTCGGTCTTGTCACCAATGTTGTTTGCTGTGTATATGCTGCCCCTGGGTAAGATCATTAGGAAGTATAGTCTGTATTTTCATTGCTATGCTGATGATATCCAGCTGTATCTATCCTTTGCCCCTGGGACATCCAGTGTAGTGGATGTACTGAACAACTGCCTGGCTGAGATTAATGACTGGATGGCCTCTAGCTGGTTGTGACTGAACCCAGATAAGACAGAGGCACTGGTGGTGGAGTTAAACAGGAGGCATGATAGGACAGCTTCTGGCACAGGGACTGGACTGTTTCTGAGATATGTGCCATTGAAGGCCTCCTATAGGGTGCACAATCTTGGTATTTTCCTCGACAGCGGACTGACACTTAAATCTCAGGTGTCGTCCATCGTCTGGACCAGCTTTTACCATCTGAGGAATATCACTAGGCTCAAACATCTAGTTCTGCCCATAGATCTCCCCACCTTGGTACATGCATTTGTGACCTCAAGGCTTCACTACTGTAATACACTCTATTGCAGGGTCTCTGGAGGCACCTTCACTGATTGCAGCTAGTGCAGAATGCAGCTGCCAGGCTGTTGATGTGACAGCCAAAATACTGTGACACCACTCCAGTGCTGCGCGAACTGCACTGGCTACCAGTTCGGTGGAGGGTTCTCTTTCAGGTGGGCTTGCTCATCTTTTAGGCCCTACATGGACTGGGCCCTGGCTACCTGTCAGATTTTCTAGCACCTGCTGCCTCAGTCCGCTCCCTCTGATCTTCCTCTAGGGGCCTCCTTGTAATTCCCAGGACGAGGTTAAAAACTGCCAGTGACAGAGCTTTCAGTGTCGCCTGCTCCGCCCTATGGAATTTGCTCTCTCCATCAGTAAGGGAAGCCCCTTCAGTTGAGGTATTCAAAGCCCAAATCAAGACCTTTTTATTCAGCCGGGCATTCCTAGACACTGTCTTTTAGATACTGCTCCCGAGACATTCAGAAAGAATGGCCCCTTCAGGATTCTGCTACTAGGTCAGACCCCCATTTTGGGTGGTCTGATTTTAAGTATTTTTAATTGGAATGCTTTGTACTTTATTTATTGTGTTTAAACAGTTTTTTGATGTCTTTTGATTGTGCGGCACCCAGAGCCTCTGGGATTGGACGCCTGAACAATAAAATGTGCCTTGCCTTGCTTTGGGCTAGTTAGTGACACACCTCTGAAATGCCATTATCTGTAGCAAAATGTTTCTTGCACAAGCATCATAAAAAGGAGGTAATTATGTGCTGAGCTCTACACAAAAGCAACATTGAAGGCTTCAGCAATTGAAAGACACTTTTACTGTACTGCTGTTGGAGACTGTGACTGAAACTGCCTAGCCAGTACCACAGCCCAGCAATGGTTATCACCACCCCTTAGGATGTACTGGGTGGGGTGGGGGTGGATAAAACATGTATTCACAGGAAGAGGTGCCCCGCACACTGAAGATTCGATTACTGAATGCTGGAGTCAGGAGAGGCCTAACCTGCAGCAGAACGGCTGCCCATGTGCCAAAACACACCAAATGCTGCCACAAATGGGAGCAAAAGTGAAAGAAGAGAGAACAAGTGAAACCAGCAAAAGAGGGACTTACTGAGAGCTGTACCGACACCCCTGCACATTGAGTGAGATCCCATGGACGGGGTACTATAAGTAAACTCGGGGCTTGCCCTACAACAGAAAACTGCATGATAGTTGGAGAGCATTTAATGGACTAGGTCATCTGGCCAGGATTTACAAATACCTCATCATGGTTTAATGACCATTTAGGTTTAGGGATTTATTTAGTAAAGTATTCATACTAAAAAGTTCATACAAAAATATTTATAGGATGATAAAAGGCAGGCTGTCCATAATAACCATGCATCAGTTAGTTGCCATGTCTTATATTCAAGGCCCCCTGTTTTCTGTGGTCCTGCAACATACAGCGATTGCCACAGAGATAAAGGCAAGCTACAGAATTTACACAGAAACTGCCTCCACTCTTTTCTGCTCACTACTCTGCCTGTGTGTAGCTTTATAAGAACTAAAATTCACCACTAACCATCTCAGACCCTCAAATCCTCCCATTCCAGCCAAGACAGCTCCCTTAAGTCACCCTATTTTTATAATGGCACCCTTTTCCATTGGAAAGCAGCTTAATGACACACTGCCTTTTCCTATCATAATGGGCCAGAATGTTTGTTCTTCATCCCAGTAGTTCTTTCTGGGGACCACACAAAACTGTATAGGGGCTCTGGGTGGAAAGGGTTTTGTGACTAGGATCTGCAGGGTGGGTTTTTCTTGTTTTGTGAGGGGGGGTCGAGTAATATCTAAGAGGAGATCTTTACAAAGAGGAGACCTTACAATACTTTAGAAGGAGGAAGGGGAAGATGATCACTGTAGTGTTTGACTGGATGTGACAAATTTAAAGAGCAGGTTTTCAGTATAGTAGCTCGCCCCCACCCCCACCCCAACACATAGGGTAGCTTACCTTGCCCAAAGGCAGTGTGCCACATAGGTTTCTTTATAATTTGGTATATTTTAAGCAAAAACACTAATAGTTTTGCTCCCGGAGCCCTGCAGCCAAAATGCCCTGACTTCCTTACTCAGAGACATGCTCCCGTGCTAGCAAGTTTTTGTGATGTCCCTATGGGACATCACTCATAACTTGACCCAGTGATGACGTTTTCACTGTTAGTGATATCTTTTGGGTTCTACTTGCTAGCCAGTTCTGTATCCAATGTAATAGATAAGGGTGAAGTCCCATTGCTAATAATTTAAGTTTTACTTTTATTTGAGCAACCATAACATTAAAAACATTATAGCCTTAACAAAACACTAAAATAAAATCATTCAATGGTGCAAAAAGCTTTTAAAAGTGGGTAATGCAGTATAACAATAGAATACAATATCTCCTACACAGAAAAAGAGAAAGAGAGAGACAAAAGTGGGGTTAAGTGCAATGCATCAATCAATGCCCAGTGAGGCTGGTCCCGTAGGCCACTTAAGGTAGTCTTACCAGGTTATAAGTTCCTTACCAGTACCCACTTCCCTCTTGTTATGGAAGGTAAACCCTGTTTAGATAATTTCTTATGTCAGGCTTGAAATACAGTTACACAAAATAAAATACATTTGTCTTCCCCTCGCCGTTTTCCTTAATTTTTGTCATAGAAGAAAAGAACATGGAAGTATTTTCAGCATTCATTTTAGTAGTTGGATGAAGAATAATAAACATTATATCATAACTGAAGTCAGCAGAGAGTTAATATTCTCTTAAGGTACCTGTTTCTTGGTTCCTTATATAGCGGATATTGGGTTGTTATGTGATAAATTGTTTCAGAGAAACCCATGTTGCATGGGCATTGTTCTTTTATGTGTGCAGTATCTATTAATAAATATTCTGAGTTTAATATCTCAAATCTAGCCAAGGTAATCACCCTCCTGTAATCTGGAGAAGCGGGAAATAGTAAATAGTCTTCTAAATTATGTGCCATTTTATTTATTTTGAACCAAGGGGCACATTTTTGTTTTCTTATATTCTCCATGTCAAGTTTTTTGTGCAGTTTCAAAAAGTTTCTTTTTAAAAAAACAGTTCTATATTGTGACGAAATGTTAATTTTCCTCTGATAATCTGACCATAAATTATGTAAATTAATTTTTGCTTAAGATAGAAATCAGTGCATTTAACCATTGTGATTGTATGTTAGGATTTGTCCATTTTATTTTTACTTGCAGACACTCAGTTGGTAATAAACTGTGTTTATTGTTTATTATTTTCAACCAGTAAGTGAGCATTCTGAGATCAGTTAATGCTTTGGCTGAGATTCTGCCCAATTCTGCCCTTACCATAGAAGTAGATGTAGATGTCTGAATTCTAAGAGCCTTATAGAAATATAAAAGGGGGGAGGGGGTTCTAAGTTACCAGAATAGTTGGAGCCCCAATTTTCTGCTCCATAGAGTAGTATAGGATTTATTTTCATTTCTCCCACTCTAAGGGCTGTACATAATGCATTTGCCCCATGTGTAAAATTAAATCTAAGCAACTCCTTTGCAAAATGTTTTGCCTTTGTCATCTGTTCATTTTCCATTGGGGGTGACCTTAATACTTAGGTAAGTATACTCCTTGACTACTTTGACTTTTTTTCCCTGTCTAGGAAGAAGAGGATGTTATACTGCTTAGAACCAAAGATCATTATTTTAGTTTTATTAAGATTTATCTTTAGTTCTAGTTTATCAGAATCTTTTTTAAATGTATTAATGTTTTTCTGTTGTCCTCTACGACAGATAGGTAATAAAACTATGTCATCCGGGTAAGCAAGCAGATAACAAGGAACTATATTTTTTTTTGGCGGGGGGGTTCTTATTGAACATCTTCACCAAAATGCAACAAGGAATCAATGTAAATATTAAAATGTGTGGGGTCCAACAAACACCTCTGTTTTACTCCTCTATTAGTGATAATGGGTTCAGTGAGACTACCTCTGTTATCATATCTGATAATTGTGTTTGTATCTGAGTATAACTGAAACATAGGTCTAAGTAATGAATGATTTATTCCTCTCTGAGTCAAGATTTCCCATAATAATTCTCTATTAATAGAATTGAAAGCAGCAGAAAAATCTACAAACAGAACAAAGTTTCATTTTTATGAGATGACATACTTTTACAATAAATGTGACAAACAGAATATGTTATCAATTGTAGAGAATCCAGACCTGAATCCTGCCTGGGATGGAGATAAAGGGCTATTATTTATTTATTTATTGAATTTTGATGACCGGGTTGGCCCACTGGGCCCCGAAGGTCCCTTTTTCAGGGGCAACCTGGGGAACAGAAGCAACACAAGACATACAATCAGGTGATCCAGAAGCACTTCAAAAACATATAGTCAGGAAAATACAGGGGTACGAGAAGTAGAGAATAATTACGAACATCACAGTTATAGGCAGGTTATTATTGTGCGTTTAGATCATAAGTGCAACACTTGAGAGATTTAAGTCATGATTTAAAGTTAGTTTTGGTGAGAAAAGGGGGGGGAATGGGAGTTATGATTAGGCTTGGGGATGATTACCCTATACCCTCACAATGGCATGAGCTTGTCCCGAGCAAATGGGACTTGAGCCTAGTGTGAAAGACTGGTAGAGAGGGGGCTTCCTGTACTAGAGGTGGGAGAGTGTTCCACAGTTTAGTCTATTGTTGTTCATCCATTCTGTTAACCTATTTAATAATATTCTGGTGACTATCTTAGATATAATGTATAATAAACGAATGGGTCAGAAATTACTAGGATTATAAAGTAGACCTTTTAATGTATCATTGTTGCTACTATATTTGTTTTCCATGAGCCAGGGAAATATTTCTGTTTAAGACATGTATTGAAAACTTTGTTTAAATCAGAGTCCAGAAATCTACATTCTCAGTGTATATCTCACCAGATATAGTATCTAGCCCAGGAGCTTTGTTGTTTGCTAGGTTATATATACACAGTGGCTCCCTCTACTTCAGAAAATGAAAAAAAACAAAGATGGCATAGAGGGTTCTGAGAAAAAGTGCAGTGTTCTATTTTCTACCTCTAGATAATCTAATGTTACAAAGACTGCTTTAAAATGTGTAATCTAGGTTTCTTTCAGTATGTCAACTGCTAAAGAAGATTGAAAAGTTTTTATTCCTTTAGCTATTATGATCCAGAAACATTTCTGATCTTTTTTCAATTATCTCATACATCTCAGCCCATTGTTTTTCTTGAAATTTACTTCTCTTCACATTTAAAAAAAAAACTTATATTGTTTCCTTGCCTTGTTCAAAGAGTTAAAATTAGTTCTGGAGGGATGTTTCTTGGTCCATCTGACTAAGGCCGTGTGGTTTCTTTTTAGCTTGTATACAGGATTTGTTGAACCAAGAATTATTTCTATGATTATTATTATTACTGGATGTATATATTTCTGTATGCATTAATACAAATAGTGATTTCAACTTGTTATCCATTATTTCTGCTTGTGTTGTTTCATCAGTCTTATCTGTAATTTGTTTTGCTTCAGGGCCACATAAGATGTTTTTAACAGAGTCCATGGCTGGGCCAGTGATACATAATTTTTATCTCTCAGTCATTATGATTTATGGGGGAGATTAAACATATTATCTAAAAGTGTATTTGTTTCTTGAGCGACAACTTTCACAGAAAGGGGTACATGATCACTGTCTGCTCTCATTCTTATCTTTAAACAATCATATACATAATATCTTTCAGGACTACTGATTATGCAGTCTATAGTACTTTGCCCGTTTGGGCCAAAATATTTGGTATTTCCACTCTTGTCACCTCTCAGCTTATCATTCAAAATAAGCAATGCATTATCTTTAATAACGTTCTGTTATTTTTTCCCATTTTCATTAGTGAACTGGTCATAGCTATTCTGTTTTCCAATATCTCCCAAATCCATATGTGTTTTAAAAAAGTTCAATATTGTCAAAGTTTGCTATCCTGGCATTAAAAACACCAGCAATCAAAAGAGTACCATTTGGGAATCTGTGGATAATGATGTCCAGGTCAGTACTAAGATTAGTCCAAATATCATCTGGGTTTTGTGCATTATTTTTAGGACGGATGTAAACATTTATTATAATAAAAAGTTGCTCATCCCATTTCATTACTTTTATAATGTCATTTTTTTCAGCTTTAAAGGTACCGATTATCTTTATCCCCTTTCTTATTTTAATATAAATATCAAGTCCATCTATTCCTCTGCCACTTTTTTTAAGTCTGATTGCAGGTGATTTGATCACTTCGTAGTCATTTATATTTACCACTTCTTTGGCCCGGGTTTCTTGAAAAGCTATCACAGTAAATGTGGAAATGAAAGTATACCATTCTTTATCCATTAATTTACATGTAAACCCAGCCATATTACGTGCTACAAAGTTAGCATTATCCACAACAGTTTCTATAACATCACTAGATACCTCAGTACTATCTAAACCTTCAGACAGTCAAAGGGTTAGAAGGATTGGTAGCATAGTTAGTACCTAAATTGTTCATATCAACTATAAAAATGTTGGGATGTTCAAGTCTATTTGCCTTTTCTATTATTTGCTGTCCAAGTTCAACAGATTTAATGTATATGCCAGTTTGGTCCCAGAGTCCCTTTTCATGGACCCGCTTAATGTAATAACCATAATTTTTGTTAATATTGAAGATAGGAACCCAGACAGTAATGAAATGATAACAGGAGTGAGAATGTCATTATTTTCTCTATGAAGTCTTTTAATGCCAAATATTTACACAGAAAAATATTTTTGTTGCCTTATTGGTCCTTGTAACAAAAGAAAAAGAAATAAAGATGATTTGATACATTTTATTGGACCAACATAGATGTTACAAAAGAAAATTGGTGCTTAAACTTTTGGATTACACACAATCCTTCATCAGAAGCTATTAGTTGTTTTGGAAGAACACATTCTATTAAAAAGCTATTTTTTAATAGGATGTGTTCTTCCAAAACAACTGTCATTAGCTTCTGATGAAGGATTATGTGTAATCTGAAAGCTTAAACACCAGTTTTCTTTTGTAACATCTATGTTGGTCCAATGTTAAAGATAGATAAAGTATTGTTCTTATTCTGGTTTACCTCCTGATTCATATGTAAACCTAAAGTAAAATCCCATTTCAATATAGTAAGAGTAGAATGAAAGATTTCCATTTCCAGTATGGTCCTCAGTTGCCTTGTATTCAATACTATCTTATCAGTTGTTTGCCAAGTTACCGGCACAAGTATTTCCAATCCCACACATTCCAACCTGTTCTGTTTAAACTATACTTGCTTGGCAAAACTCCTACTTGAAACCATTATATATACAGGAGAGATAATATCCTTAATGTCTCTCAGCCCCATATTCAAAAGTGGCAGGGTGCACCATGCAAGTGAATGTGTCATGCATCTAAATGCACCAGCACAAAACAGTGGGATAGTCAGAAAATGCACCAACAAAAGCGACTGTGCAAATCCGACTGAGTATCCCGATAATGTGTGATAGCACAATCGAAGCTGTGTGGCACAGCAGGCTATGTCTGAATATGAGGGAACCTGCTAGAAAAGGCTGGGGACTGATGCACAATCAGTGGCAGTGGCACACTGCATGGGCGCATGGGAGAATGCAGCTGGTGCAAAAGTGCAGCAGCCAAGGGCACAGGGGAGGCACAGTGGCACACAACAGTAGCCAAAAGGGGCCTGAAGCAAGGACAGCGAGTGGACATCACTGTGCACCATATAGATATGGCCAGGCATGTGGACACCAATGCACACCACCCACAGCAGACACATGCACAGCCATGGACAGGGGATCACATCAATGTTTGTGACCAAAGGACAGTGATGAAGGCCGATGCTGAGTGACACTGCAGTGGACAATGCTAGTGTGATGGATAGCTCAGTGTGTCACCAGGACACCACCACAATGGCATGTAGCTGGAGGCCACACGTGGGGCCCACACCAACACCATGACATGGCCAATGACAGTGTAGGACACATGCACATGGGTACACAGAGATGCATGCTGTGGCCAGTGGCACCCACACAGTACATTGCCATGCCACCACAGTGAATCAGCGGGATGGCATATAAGGATGGGTGTGTCACAGGCACACCATGCAACCTATGTATGTGAACACAGTGACACACACAGTGTGCCCCCCTGGGGACAGGGAGCATTGGGTGATGCGAAGGCTCACACCCACCCATGCACCTGTGAACATGTGGATAAGAGGCACATGTGTCAAGCACCTGGCAAAGATCCCTATGGAAGAACACACTGCACACTGCCATGTGAAAGATGTAAACATATATTTAAAACCGGCAAGACAATCTACATCAAACAAACAGCAAGAACAGCAGAAAGATAACAGAATAACAATGCAAAATAATAACAACATCAATATATACAATGAAATATAAAACTATGTACAGAGGTAGCCTGGGGGAATAAGTGGACATGGGTGGTAGGGGCACAACTATGTACAATGGATGGGGGTGGGGATGGGAGTGTGGGGTGTGAAAGGGGTATAGCACCACACACCTGTTGCTGGAGACACTCAAGGCCCAACAGGGGGGCATGTCGTGGCATACATCTGCAATGCAAGCAGCCCAAATGCACTTGAATGGCTGCCATGACCTGGGTAATCACCTTAACAGTCCTTATTAAAGTCCCCTGCTGCAAACAGAGGGTGTTGAGCAGCTGCTGTGTCCTAGATGATCCCCTCCATTGTGGTGCACCCACCTGCTGGATCTGTCCCCAGCCTCCTCTTCCTCCTGGCTGAACACATCCTATGAGAAGAAAAGGAAAAACACAATCCAGCAGCAGTGCCAAAAGTCCATCAGGTGTGCAGAAATAGTTCTGGCCCCTCCCAACAATGGTGGTGATGTGCAGCTGTGAATGTGCGGTGTGCCATCCACAGGCCCTGCCACAGTGTCGCATGCAACAGTGACCGCAGATGTACTGTGGACATGTATACCATGAAGCACAATACATGTGCTGTGGGCGTGGCAGCAGACAATGGCACTGCAGGACCTGCTGCCAACATGACACAGGGCAATGTGAAGCACAGTAGCCACTGCCATGGTATACCATCCAATTGCAGAAGCATGTGTGTGTGATGGTCACAGGTGACTGACCCTTGGTACAGGTGTGCTGGAAGCTCTGCCACAGATGTCCCTGACAGTCCACAGTGGTCCTCTGATGCAAGCAAGGATGGATGGCATGCAGTGTGTACACAGGTGTTTACACAACAACACCCCCTCAAACCAAGACAGCACCCACAGCCTGGTGAGCCTGGGGACAACCGTGCAGAGGAACATACAGGTGTGGGTACTGGCACTGACATGCCGGCTGAATACTGGTTGATCATGCACAGGCATGTGGTGAACAGCCCTGAACTAGTCCTGTGAACATGCAGTGGACAGGGACATGACCCAGAAGGTACAGCAGCAGGGCCATGGCAATATTCCATGGGCTTGTGCATGATCCCAATCCTCAGCCCTGTTGTGTAATGGAAGCATGACAAAATAACATCGTACTCCCAATGGAAATATGTGTGTCGCACCACAGGGCCACACCTATGCACAGACCACACAGTGCAGAGGAACCCACATGTGAACAAGGCGCATGCCCATGTCCCCACCACAGAGAAAGCACCATGAGACCGACACATGTCACTGGGTATAGCTGGCACACAGGGTGACACAACAGGCTGTCACACACTGTGTATTGTGGTGGACAATGCAAAGGTCAAATGCAGTGTCAGCAGGCTTGACTACATACGGAACCACAATCAGCACAATGATGCCGGCATGTACACAGACAGACATATGTGCACTGAGGAACAGGAGGTGGACACACCCTCCGATGTGCGTCACACTCAGGTCGCACTGTGACATGGTGAAATAAGCCAATAGGATGGGCTGCCAGGCAACAGCCAATGACGAACACTGGACAACACCAACAGACAGCCATGGCCACTAGCACACCTGACACATGGCCATAGGTGAGTGCCATGACAACATCACCTGCAGTGTCTGATGCAAGACTGACATGGCTACCCCCCACTGCCATGTTTGTGGCAGAGTCTGCACTGGGCAGGGATACTCAATGTTCCTCACACAGGGGGCGGACATGGCCATACCAATACCTTGGTGTGGCACATTTGGGCAGAACACTACCATTCCAAGAATTCAACCTAACACAATGGTAAAATATGAGGGCACAGCACTGGAACAATGTCAGTCGTAACATATGTGAGGGTGATATGGGGGGAATGTTCACTGGATGACAGCCGCATACCATGAACTTACAGTGGGCAACAGAGGGAGCTTGGAGAGCTACCCAGGGGCATAACCATTAATGTGACCACACATCTGGGGGACATGCAGCACAAAGTGCGCCATGTGCATGGGTGTGTGGTGTACACTGTGCAATTGGTGGTCTGTATGTGTCATGACACACTGGACTATGCAGAGACCCCTGAAGCTGTAAGTGGTGCAGAACCGAGCAATGGCATACCCTCCCTATCACAATGGTTAGATGTGATTGTCACCTGGACATGTATGTGCCGCATGCCACAGGTCACAATGGCCTGTGTGGGGTCTGCATGACCACAACACCACTACATCCATGGGCAGGTATGTACATGGCCCTTAGTGCTAAACACATGTAGCAGGAAAGGGACACATAATGTGCCCCATGTTCTATGTGATGTGCCTGCAAACACCGTGTGCAGTTGAGCCCTGCAGGGGATGTCAGTTCAACAAAGATATGGGCTACACAGCCATATTGGACTTGCTATGTGGTACAGATCAGGACTATCCTGTGCACAGCACCAGTAGCATGCTAGTACACATGGTCCCCCATGGTGGACAACAAGGTGTGGAAGGCCACGAGGTACAGGGTGGATACACCCCATGTGCGACAGCAGGATGCAAACACATGGGGTGAACAAATGGCCACAGAGGGTGACTCATGTTATCTATGCAGAACACAATGGGCATGACACTGTCAAACACACATGCATACTCACGTGAGTGTCCTTGCAGTGACACCCTAGGCGCGAGATGCTGGCTGTCCCCTTGTGTCCCCTCATGGGCATGCCTGCAGGCATCCCTCTGGGGCTGTCTCCTGGCTTGTCTGCAATGTGAACACAATGACAAAGGTACAATCAGAGCCATGCATTATCACACATGTCCCCCACAGTGCACCCACATATGATGCAGCACTGTGGACATTTACTGTACACCCACGAGCAAACATATGAACCCCTGACAGTGGATGGCATACAGTGTAGCACTGCATAAGCATGATATAGGGTTGCACACTGCCCCCCTCATTCCACCAAAACACACATACAGTACAGTGAAAGGTGGTGGTACATGTAGTCAGTGGGTGTACCATGTAATGCATGCGCCACCCTACATCAGTCCCCTGACTGTGTGCTGTGTGTGTACAATACATAACCAACATCCCATGGACCATGCCCCATGAGGACTATTGACATAGCTATCAGCCAGGTTAGGGAGCACCACTATTGTGCAGCATGGGCAACTAATGCACAGGATGGACACCGGTCGCAGTGGGCGATGCCGTGTGGCCTGCAATGGATACACGGGTCAGAACATTGACATTCACATGTGCGTCTCACACCGGACTATGTGGCACTGAGGTACATGGCCATGTGACACCAGTGGTAGGCCACAGTGGCTGGACAACACTGGCTGGACAACACTGGCTGGGGGCACTGTCATGGCCGTGTACCTACAGGGGCGGTATACAGCCAACCATTGGCATGCTGTGGACGGAAACACAGGACTGCATAGCTGTGGCAGGAGGGTTGCCAAGGCACCTGATGGCCACCATGTCCATTATAGACACCAACATG
The DNA here is from genome assembly GCA_016271365.2 of Neoceratodus forsteri. Lineage (NCBI taxonomy): Eukaryota > Metazoa > Chordata > Ceratodontiformes > Ceratodontidae > Neoceratodus > Neoceratodus forsteri. The sequence goes on along the minus strand of CM057450.1, from coordinate 491,552,382 downwards.
TGTATAACTACACACATCCACCATATCATGTCAGTATGGACACACCACAGCAATCCTGTACCTGTCACCACTATGACCCCTGACCTGCAGCACATACTAAGTGACGGATACATGGTTGCATTGTACATGCCACTATGCCAGTATTAGGAATGGGTGCAGGACACATGGCAACACCTGTTGGACAGGTACATACTCTACTAACTTGCATACCCTATTGCTGTGTTATGGCAACCAACACACCATTATCACGAGGATGCACAATGTGCACCCACTATGACACACCATGCTGTGCAATGCTACATGCCTACATACCTCAGCATGCAAGACCACAAGGAGGACTGTGCTGCACAGGGATATGTGGGGTTCAGCAGGGGGGACTCTTGTTCACAGGCATGCTGGGGCACACCATGTCCATGAAACAGGTCCTGTTGTGTGGCCTGTGGCACATGGGTGGACACATGCATGGACACATATGGACATCAGTGGTATGGAAATGGAATGTGATGTCAAAGTGCACATCAGCCATGCTGTATATTGCTATGACCACACACTGTGCCATGCAAGTGGGTGACACCAGTGCATTGCACAGGTCCCATGGCCTGTGCACCATTGACCATTGTGTACCCGGAGTTTGAAGGCACCATTCCCTGCCCAGCTGGCTGTGTAATGGTACCGCTTGGCATCCTGTCAGCCTCTGTTGGCAGGTGATGCCCAAAGTATAACAGACATGGGCATGTGCCACTGTACCCATGCACTATATAGTGAGTGGGGTATGTCTGTGCCATCCACAATGGACCGTTATGTGGCATAGTGTTCAACATCTGTTTCCTGATACAGATGGCATGCCACAGTTCACAATGGTCAGTGTCAGGCACAGACACACCCCTGACATATAACAACAACCATCATGTCACCCATTCACATGGTGTATATACCTGGGTGTGGCACTGTGCCGTACTCCACCAGGGCATGGTAGCAGTCGAGGCATGCCCTGTCCCTTCTGCTAAGGTCACCAAACCAGTGGTGACACTGCTCACCTGTGTGCGATGCCAGTACACTTGCTGAGGCATCTGGCAATCTCAGCCTAAACAGCTGACCTGACCCTGTCCAGATCCTCCTGCCTGAACAGCTGGCCCTCTCTGGGGACCACCAGGTCCACCAGGTTGGCCAGCTCAACATCCTCCCATCTCTGGGCATACTGGCAGGGTGCCATCTGATGTGTAGCGTGTGCCATTGTGGCGCTGCTGCTGCTGGGATGCAACTCTGATCACATTCTGGCAGGCCTCACTCCTGCATACATAGAGCGATAGGGCATACTTGGTTTGCCGCTTGCTGCAGGTGTTAGCACCATGAATTTGCATGATAGGGTATCACAGCCACGCTACTGAGCATGCGCAGTAGCATCATGCCACAAGGCAAACTAAGGCCATGCCCCATTCTACCACGCATGCGCAGCTGCTGCACAGTGCCATATTGTGAGGGGTGCTCGCTGCCATGACACCAGCAATCCATACTGTGCACTACAAGGGGCATATGTGGCAGGTACTCATGCCCAACCCACATTTGTGTCTGTGCGGTGTGACACTGCTGTCATCACTGAATGGTACAGTGTGTGTCCTACATGAAGCAGTGACATATGGCATCTATCATGCACATGCCTGTGTATGTGCATCATGATGTTCAGCAGAGCAATTGGAAATGTGCGATAACATACCAATTGCGCGGTTCGCATCTTTGCAATATTTAACCAGGATATGCAAATCGCCTCATTGCACAGTCTGTGCTAAAACAGCACATTTGTATCTCATTACTGGTATATATTCAGCTCATTTGCATGCATATTACCATAAAAGCAGGCCTGCAACACCACTCTGCACAGATGACCGAGAGGTACTGCAGCCATGAAGGCAGGTTTTGCGTCATGTTTCTGTGTGGCAGTACTTGTTCTGTGCAGAGTGCTTGTTTATAGTTCCATGTCATTATAACCAGGCCTGTCACTGTCTGTTTGTTCCAATAGCACCAGTATGGCGTCAGACAGATGGAGATGACCAAACTTTACAAACAGTGAGCTCAAGGCCCTTGCAGAGGCCTATGTGCTGAGGGAGGACCTCCTCTCCCAGAAGTGTGGGACACCACACGAGTGGGAAAAGGGCTGGAGGGAGGGAGCGGAGGCCGTGAATGCCCAGGGGAACTACAACCACACACCCCAGGAGTACATGAATCAGGTTGGTGGCCTCTGGGTGCTCTGCAAGGCCCAACTGACCAAGGCCCCTGCTTCCCTACAGACAACTGGTGGTGGATCCTCCAGGGCTCCTATGATGACATCGCAGGAGTCCCTCATGACCACAACCTTCAGCCAGGTGTCTGTCAATTGTGTTCCATGTGGGGGCTTTGAGACAGGTGGTTGGCCATCTCAGCACTGTGAGTATACGTGTTGCATTTCATGTCCGGTCCTGCATGTGGCTTCCTATATCTGTGTGTGTCATAATATCCATTATGTTAAGCACCACGTGGCCACCCACCAATGTCCACTGTATGTTTGTGTATAGCGCTGCATCTGTGTGCATCCTAGCATGTCTGGCATGTGCCCTGCTCACATTGTCATGCCTGTGTGTGCTTTCACATGCTATTCTGGTACATGCATGAGCGCCTACCTGTGTATGTTACTGTACTGTCAGCATGGACATGCATCCCTAACCGTGCTCTCCTCTTTTGTTTCTTCAGCACCATCACATCTTGGGATAGGAGGTGGTCCGCAGGTAGGGCTGCCTACACAGCATGGCCCCATACCTGTGGACACGGCAATGACCAGTGTGGGACCCATGGCTGTGGACCTGCACACACGGGGGGGGCGGACGGTGATGATGGTGAGACCGTCTCCCTCTCAGCCAAGGCACTACTCAATGCTGTGGATGTGCTTTCCACAGACACTGATGATGATGACACCACGTACGTCGACAGTGTAATCCCCGACACCACCCTCCAAGTGCCGTGACCTGATTTATTTATTTTTATTTTGTTTTTGTTGACCGGGTAAGTGCACTAAACAAATCCTGCCTATTTTCAGGCACGACCTGGGAGAGGGGGATACAGATGAATGCCAACTAACTTTGAACCAGCTTGAGCTGTTGGTGGTATTTTTAGTGAATGAGGGAAATTTGGCCAGGACACCGGGGAAATTTCCCTACTCTTTTCGATAAGTGCCATGGGATCTTTAACATCCACCTGAACTACCACCAATCCAGGCAGATGGGACCTCGGTTTAATGTCTCATCTGAAAGACGGAATGTCTCATCCGAATTCCCCACATGCTGCACATGCCACCAGCAGCCATCCCCGTAGCAGGTGGGCTACCACTTGCAGCCAGCCACAGTGCAGGTAGAGGGCAATGTGTTGTGGCCTGCAGAGGTGAAGCAGTTGGGCACTGTTGCCCAGTGATGGGATCAGCCACAGTCTGACCAGCTGCATGTTGAGGCAGCCTCGGCGCACATTGTAAATGTACATGCCTCATCCTCACAACCCCAGCTGCCACATGTGGGGCTGTCACAGGCTTTGGCGGTCACATGCTAGGCATCCCCAGATCGGCAGCCTCCACCCACACAATGACACATTGCCCTGGACAGAAGCACCACTGTTCGTCGACAGCAAATCTGCCGACAACCCCTACAGCGATGGTACAATGCTGACATGCAGTACTGTGCCGTCCAGAAGCAAAGTGTTTTTTTGCCTGGGGCTGTGTCCCCCACATCCCCCACAATTATATATTATCAACTCCAGGTTGGAGTTGTTTCAGGGAAGGGGCAGAACACCAGGAGATGCTGCATCAGTGAAACCCAGACCATTATAGTGACTTTTGCTGTAAAGGTCTTTTTTCAGCTTTCGCTGTTGTGGTGTTGCTGTGCAGTGGGCCACTGGCCCTGGACAATGAGCTGTTGGAACACACGAGGCTGCTGAGGGCCTCCATGGTGAGCCACAAGGCACTTCATGGCACTGTACAGGGGTTGCATTCGTAGATTTACCTCCATGAGGAGTGGGCTTCAGTCTGCAATGCAGAGCTCATGGAGGCTATTCGCATGTTACATGAGGACATTACTGCAGGCTTCTCTGATATAGCAGCAGCTATAAAGAAGGCACTGCAACACTGGCTGCCCATGGTGGCCGTACCATACTCCACACACCTCACAGCAACTCTAGCACCCCCCAAACACCATACAGCATCCGCATTTCCCTTAACACGTTCCCTGCCATCACTCCACCACCCACCTTGGCTAAGTGGTGTTCAGCTCACACCCACCCTGACTCGTAGCCATTCATGGTCACATGTGTCTACCCCCTCAAAGGCGGAGGTATCATCCCAGGTGGCCCAGAGGTCCCCATTGGTGTCACCTGCATCTGTGAGAGGACATGTATGTGTCCATGGTGGCTGCACGTGCAAACCCTGAGGTGTCTTGGGCCTTTACAGACTGTCCGTGATGCCTCCATGCTACAGGTGGGGCTACATCTGCCCTGTAGTGTCTACAGTTGTGTGATGTCCACACCCTGTGAATCACACTGCCCCACCTCTCAACTCCTGTGGCATTCTCACATTGTATGGATGGCATCTGGGACATTATGTGGGCCATGGTGTTGTGGGACTGACATGGGCATGATGAGTACACCTCTGGCCTACCACTGTGTGTATGTACCAGTGGTCTAGCTCTGACCCATGTCACACCACTGACAGTAACTCTGTGCATCCTTGGAAATGTTGTCCTACCTGTGGACATGTGTGCATGCAACTGCAGCACACCTGTCTGCACAACACAATGTACCAATCAGTACATACTGAACATCTCCATGGGGCACACATGCACACACATATATACAGTGCCTGTCTGCATGACAGCAATGTCACACCTGCATTCATCACTCATCTTCGGGGTCTGAAATGTTTTTGCACAATGGTGTCCTTGTGCCACTGTCCACTCAGGGCCAATCTTGGATCATGCCATAGATGCTCACTCTCATCTAGTGGCTCCATGTCCTCTGCACTGTTGCCCTCTGGGACCTGGACAACTATTTGTTGATCTATGGCCATGTTGTTTAGCATACAACAAGCCAGGAATATGCCACAGGCCTTATCCGAGCTATACTGTAGGGCACCAGCGGACCTGTCCAGGCATCTGAAGTGCATCTTCAGCATGCTGAACACATGATCTATGATGTTTCATGTAGCCGTGAGTGCCTCATTGTATCTCTCTTCTGCTTCAGATGTGGGCCACAGTATTGGGATGAGTATCCTCTGCTGGAAGGGGTATGCACTATCTCCTGTGTAGAAGAAGGTGATTTGTTAGTATACAATCCACATCCATGGCATTCAGCCCGCCACACGGACCTGTTACTTACGGTCAGCCTCTTCTACACATTTCCCCACTCACAGTGTTGCTGTTGCATATTCCAGTCCTCCCCTATCTGGCCCTTTCCCTGCTGTTGTATTTCCACTACCACTGTGGCCTGCATGCTGTTCAGTCTGTGGGGCATGGAATCCTTGGCCTGGATGAGCCACACAGCACTGTCCCCTTCCAATGCATTGCCTTGCGCTTCCCTTCCCACATTGTCACAGGCCCCCAATGGCTGGCACCACCCCTGTAACTTGTGCCTGTTGCACAATGTTACATGCTCTCCCTCCCATGCCAGTTTTCCATGTCTGTTCAGTGTCAGTCCCCTTCAGGTTCCATCCCTGCCTCCCTCCCCCCATTCCATGCGTCACAGGGCTGTCTGCCATTGCAACACCCTTCCTACTGTGCTGATGCCTATATGGCCACCATCACTGCACAGTGATACCATGTGGGCACCTTGTTTGTGATTGTTTTCCACTCACCCACAAGAAGGCCACTGGGTATCTCCCTGGACTCAAACCCATGGCACAGGGATGACTGGTGCCAGATTAATGCATTGTGTGTATTCCCAGGGTACCGGGCACAGACATGTGTGATACGTCCTGTGGCATCGCACACCACCTGGTAGTTGACAGAGTGGTACGCCTTCCTGTTGACATAAACATCTATGTCACCACCAGGTGGTTCTCTGATGGCCACATGGGTGCAGTCCTTGGCCCCTAGCACAGCTGGTAGGTCTACAACCCTGTAAAAGTGCTGCATTGCTGTTGTCCACTCTTCTGGTGTGCTAGGGAATCAGATGAACTCACTATCATGGGGAAGCAGAGCAGTGAGGAACTGTGTGAGGAGACAAGATGTGGCTGACTGAGTGACACCGGTATCTGGTAGGTGCACATGGTGAACAAGCACATTGCTGCTGTGACCTTGGTCTCCAGCATCATCGCATGACTTCTGTGTGTGGGTGCCTGGAGCTCATCATGGAGCAGTTCACAGAGCTGTCTCAGAACAGCCCTGTTGAGCCAGTACCAACCCATGATGTCTGTGTCAATGAGCTGTTCTGGGGCCAGTACAGTTTCTGTCAGACATACCGCCTCCGTGCCCTTCCTCAGCCATCTTGATGTTCCCTCAGTCTCCTCACATCAGCCATTACTGCTGCCATGTGAAATGCAAGCCCAGACATTGTTGCTGCAGTTCAGTGGTCTACCTCTGGCTGTCTGGCTGATTTAGGGCCCCTTTTATACCTAATTTTGTGCGGCCCATATTTGGGATGCGCAGCACATGCACCACACCACACATTTTGGCTGAATATACATATTGTAGCATAGTCAGGTGTCTACACCCTTTTTCTCTGCTGCATACATTATATCTGTGCAATTGTGCATTCAGACTTACGTTACACATTTCCTGCTTTTGAATATTGTGCCGCCATACATTTTCCAGGATGCACCGTGTGTCTCCATTTTGTGCCGTGCAAGTCGTTTGATCATGATTGCATGTAGGATCGAGTATCTAACAAACTATTTTTAAGATTTGCCTCAGTGTCATCATTATTTTCCTGTCTTTGAATTGTTTCAAGTAGGGTGGGTGCCTTGTTAATTAGCTGTCTACTCTGCTTCTTTGGTAATATTATCTTGTCTCTCCTTTTCCTTTTCTTTTTCCCCTTTGTCCAACCCCTTTCTGACATTTTTATCTTTGTTTGTTGGAGTTTCCAGTATGATCACTGTAGAGAATGAAAGTTTTCTACATAATGTTTGATTTTAACAGTTTTTTTTATTCGGAACACTAATTTGTTCCTCTACTGTCTTCCTGAAATTGTCAGATCTGCTCCTTATTTCATTAAGTGTTTCTAACAGTACTGCATTTGCCGTAACTGGATGTGCAAGAGCCTTTCATGTATATTATGTTACATTGTTAGGGCATTTGGTCAATTATTTCAGGTACTAATTCAGTTTGTTCCACCTCCTTATCTAACTGTGCAAATACTGCATTAGGAGAACCTAAGTCTAGTGGCTCCTCTGGTTCAGTTGCATCCTACACTGGAGACCTAATTAATGAGTTATATGAATTAGTAGTTAAATTTAAAGGACTGAATAGCTCTAATTTGTTTTTATGTATGTCTGATGCCACTTGAGTAGTTACATTTATGACTTCTACCTGTTCTTTATTTTGTCCAACTGAGTCAGTAGTAACCCCTTCATTTATTCCTTCAGGAGTCTCTTTATTTGATTTAATAACTGACATAGGCGAGAAAAATCCGTGATCATCTCTTTTTGGTTAATTTCCAAGCTAATCCCCCCCCCAACTTTTTATTTTTCCCTTCTTTTATATTTTGCCCATTTTTCATCTGCTCTTGTTTTTTCATCCAATTGCATATTTTTCTGCTTTGGTGCTTTCTCCAGGGATATATTAATTTCCCTGGAGTTGTTTCCACATTCGCTGTTTGAATTCTTAGTATTAAAGATTCCCAAATCTACCAGATTTTATTTTTTTAATGTCTATTTTTAGTGCTTCTGCATAACTTAGTGCTGTTTTACTTTCTATTGGAGTAGATGTAGTTATGCTAAGACCTCCCAGAAATATACAATCATTATTGTCATTATCTATATTTTTGTTTATGACTTTCCTGCTTCTTGTATTCATCTTACAGAGGAGGGGGGATATATATATATATATATATATATATATATATATATATCTGCCCTAAAGAAAAGCATTTCCTTTTCAAAATTGTCATAGGTTACCCACTAATTCTTTATAGCCTCTTGCACAATTCAAAGTAATAGCCAATAGTCCTTTGCTTAGCTAGGACCAGAAAACACATAATTACCTAAAGATTTTCCCAGTACTCTAAATGCGACTTTAGGGTTTTTTAGTACATTACATCCATCTTTACAAAAGGTTTTAAATATATTTATATAATTCAGTACAAGCATAACACAGTATTAATATCAGAGTCTTACATAGTTTTAAAAGTTGTGAAATGGATCTGTGACCAACTTTAACTAAAAAACGCTCAGAGAGGGAAAGAAGGAACATGCTGTGCTAGTCAGTAAAACGTTTCTTTTTCCAGAGATATTTAAAATTCACATTTATTGAAAAGTAGCTAAATGAAAATGCAGGCTGCTTTCTTCTTCTATTGATGGTTCCAGTTCATTTCACAGAGTATAGAATATTACATAGCCACAGGGATAAGGAATGTTAGCAAGTTTTGATAGCAATATTTCCTATAGATAAAAATCAGTGGACCACTTCCAGCAGATCACTGTCTCAGTCATTAAATGTAATATTAAATGGAATGACTCAGATGTGCAGTGAAATGTAATACATCATAAATATTCGCTGAGTCAGATCCAAACACCAGATTATGATTAAAACACTTGTTCAGTTCTTAGTATGGTGATAGACCAGTAATGATATGAGTATCAACGGTTTTCTAAAATGATAGTGCCGTTGGAAGTTCCTGAAAGAAACAACAAGTTGGGCCTGGGCTCATCACTAAAGTTCCTGGACTTTTTAACTACAAAAAAAAATGTCTCTTTGAGCAAGCCATAGCATGCTCTGTTTCAGAAATATTCATGAAAATCCATAGAATTGTTCCACAGCAGCCCACACTCTTGATTAGCTGATTAGGTACAGCAATTACTCCGTCTTTTTTTTCTTTGCTCTTACTCTTCTTTCTTTCTTTAACTTTCTCTGTACTTTTGTTCTTTTTCAATGTTTGTTCCTTTTATGCCCTTCAAGTGTGAGAAAGCCGACTCTTCATCCTGCGACAGAGCATCCATGAAGGCTCAACACTAAGTGAGAAGGAAGAGGAGTGGAGTAAGTAAATGTGCAAGTTAAGGAAAGTGCTTACATGAAACAATGATAGACTAAGTCCTCCCCTTCACTAGAAACAGCATTATTTAGGAAAAATAAACTATATAATAATAAAAAGCCCAGATTCACTATTAAGATAGGGCAGTCAAAACACTTACTTTCAGGCTGATATAACATATTCCTCACTAATACAAAGGGCTAAAGTCAGATTCTGTAAAGCTTACTGGTCTTGTAAGACTCCTGCTGGAGTTCCAAGGTTGTCCTCCCATGTGCGTGTTCAATTGTGAAATGGTGACTCTAACAAGAGATGTCCACGCATGCGCCTAAGAAGGGGCGGTCTTGTGACCACAGTGGCTTAAAATATTCAAAATTCAAAGTTCAGAAATTCAAAGTTGCTAACTTAAAAATAATTTCTGTGGTATTATGTATATCTCTGTATAAATAAATAAGTTGTTAAAGTACAGCTCCCAATTGAATAAAAACAGTACATTTAAAAAGAAAAAAGCCTGAATTTCAGCCAGGGGGAGCTAATTGCTAAAACCCATATTATAAGTGCATTAATACACTCCAGGGTGTGCTGATAATTAAGCAATAAGGCATGACAGGGTGTGTGTTATTGTGTAATAACTTCACTCCTGGGGTGGGTTGAAGCACGTGGTGAAGCCGAGTGCTTCCACCACCCCAGGAGTAATGTTATTACACAATAACACACATCCCTGGAGTGCCTTATTGCTATTATACAATGGCTCATTTATTTACAAAGAAAAAGATATTTAAAAGAAATTTTAAAATGTTTTTTTCTCTTAATTTTTGGATGTGGAATTATATCTTCTGGGGAAAAATTCCCCTGTTTCTTATTTCTCCACTAGGTGGTGCTGCTGCTGTGTTCCACCTGATTTCTCAGTCTGGGCTTGTGTCAGTGTGTGCTCTGTGTGTTTGGAAAGGTTGATGTTATGTTGCCCCCCCAAATCTGTACTTTTTAGAAGACAGTATCCCACGTCTTTATGGAGAGCTGACCTGTTGAATTTAAGAGAGCTTGGCCATTTTTAACAGAAAAACTGCACTGAACTGTAGTCGCGCTTAGAGGATCACCAGAATACGAGTGCTGTTTTGGTTTTGCTATGGAAATGGGTCAGTGGTTCTCAGGTGAGAGTGGCAATCACAGTGGAAGGCTGTTGTAAGAGTTGCCAAGGTGCTGGCATGCTATGTATTTTACAACTAGGACACCAAGCAGTACGGTCGTAACAGCTGCTGACCTGACCAACAAGTGGAGGCTGTGGTGCATTTGCACTGGGTTTATCATGGTGGTGAGTGGCGAGGAAGCCATTTTCACATACAGCTTTTTTTTATCTAGTGCAAATGTTGTGCTTGGAAATTGTTTAGGGGGAAGATAGGACACTGATGGATGTTATCTTAGTGGATTCTGAGTGTGGAGTTTTAAATTAGTTGAAGCAGTCATTTCTGACCTTGTTTAGCTATCGGGGAATGTGAAGCCATGTTAACTTTGGCGTAGTCAACTAGGGAGGGATACTCTTTACTGTAGTATGGTGATGTTTGTGCCTGCGCTAGATACAGTGATGTTATTGTCTAATAACATCACTGTGTCTTGGGGTTGGTAGTCAATCAGGTTTCCAGAATTTGTCTTGCCATGGTATAATATGGATTAATGCACACCCTGGGGGCTGTAAGGGCACTCGGGCTGCACCCTCATGCCTCACAACACCCCCGAGGTGTGCGTTAATCCACATTATACCATGGACATATGTGAACAGCCAATGAAATGGTCAGACTGGCAGTTTACCACCGGTGTAAATCCTCTGATAATCACTGGCTGTTGAACAAATAAGGATAATAATAAGGGTAATAAAAATCCTAATCATCTGCAGCACAGGAATAAATACAATAAAAATAAAAAAACAAAGCAACCTCTTTAAAAGTTGTATTTTATTTTAGTAAAATAATGAACCTTGGTATAATTGCTATAAGCCACTTGGGGGGATTTGGGTTATCAGGGGATTTACCATGGCTGGCGAGGATTTACCCACTTGGCTGCACCTCATTGGAAAACCACTCCAGCCATGGGAAATCCATGATAACCCACACCCCCTTGTAGCTTATTGCTTAATTATCAGAACACCTTGTCATGCGTTAATGCTTACTTATCTCTTGTTCACCAATCCCCTGCTCTACACTAATAACACCATAGATCATACAAGGGTAGCCCATCTAATTTAAAATAAATGAGAGAAAGAAAATGGAATTAATGTCAAACTTTTAAGTTCCACTCATGTCAGCATGCAATAAAAGAAAACGGGTGGTCGTCTTTATCATAAACCTTAAGGAACTTTGAGAGACCGTAAGCTAGGATTCAAGCCCTTATCGTTATTTAATAACTTTGTCAAACAGAGCAGTGGTGCATACTCATATTAGCTTTTAATTTCTATGCAGTATTCATTATTCAGTACTCTCCATTTAATACTGGTCCCCCGACTGCTCCGGCTCCAACTTGTACTCCCACTGCTACTGCATCTGTTTTCTGCTCTCTGCTTTCAGTCTTTATCTTCTGGTTTCTATCTTTTTTTCTTCTACTGTTCTCTCTCCTCTTCAGTTTCATTCAGTTCATTCCATGCTGATGGGAAACCTTCCTTCACTGTGCTCAGCCCTTCGCAGGGCTCACTGCTCTTCGTACAGTTGGGGCGGTCTCTTCCACCGACTGGACTCCTAACATCTAGGTATCAATAGAGAACAAATAAGCATTTGTCAATGCCGAATGTTGCCTCGCTGGCATTGGCATTGGTAGTGCAGGAGTTAGAGATGCATAATAGGAATGGCAGTGAAGTATTGAACTGATGCCAACCCCACCCCCACCCTGCAGAGACTGATAGGTGTTGGGGTGTGCCTTTGGGGCATCAGCTATAACTCTCATGCCATTTTACCTCACCCTACCCTGTAGACACTTCATGCCATTTTACCTCACCCTACCCTGTAGACACTGACAAGTGTTATGGTGTGCTTTGGGCCTTATACTTACCCCATTCCATAAGGAAATATGCTGAGATGGGTGTAGTATAGGAGAATGAGGTGAACTTTAGGGCTGAACACACCAAGGCACACCTCGATGCCTGTCACTGGCTGCAGGGTGGGGGTGGGGGTGGAATGGCGTGAACATTACAGCCAATGATCCCAAGTCACACCCCTGATGCCTGGCAGTCCCTACAGGGTGGGGTGTTACAGTTGAAACCCTAATGTCGTAGGCGTTTGTTGGTATTTTCACTCCAAATTTTCAACATAGGCTTTTTGTGAACCCACCTCATGTAGAGCGGCACAATCAGTTTGTTAGCTGAAAGGTGGTTTTGCACAGTGGCTATGTCATTTGGTGACACAGGGATGAAAACACATTTTGGGCAGGATGTGAAAAATGACAACTGTGTTGTTCATGAGGAGGTGTAAAAAAAATGGCAAAGTTGAAAGTCTGGAGTGAAAATATGAAAAATTTGTGAAGTCATGAGCATGCATAGAAACTGCACAACACACGTCCGTAACCCAATTATTTGTGCGATTTTTTTAGCCACATTTTCAACATAGGCATTTTGGGACCTCCCCTCATGAACAGTGGTGCTGCGATTTTGTTAATCTGTCCCAAAAGTTGATTTCCCACAGCGACCACGCCATTGTGCGCCACAGGTGTGGAAACACATTTTGGGCAGGCTGTGAAAAATTACAGCTGTACTGTTCATAAGGAGGTGTGACAAATTGCCAGTGTTGAAAATCTGGCATGAAAATATTGCAAATTTGCGAAGTTACAAGGGTGCGTGGAAACTGCGCAATGCACGCTTGTAACACAGTCATTTTATGGACGTTCATCACCAAATTTTCAACATAGGCATTTTAGGACTTCTGTTCATGAACAGTGTCACCATCATTTTCTCAAACTGTCTTGAAAACTGATTCCGCAGAGCGACCACGCTATTCTGCACTGGACGTGCGAAAACACATTTTGGCCAGGATAAACTGTACTGTTCATAAGGAGGTATGGGAAAATGCTAATTTTGAAAATCTGGAGTGAAAATATTACAGATTCACGAAGTTATGAGCGTACGTGCAAACTGTGCAATGCACGCTCGTAAAACAGCCATTTTTTGGATTTTTCCCCCAAATTTGCATCATAGTCATTTTGAGAGCCCCCCTCATGAACAGTGGCACTTGTCATTTCATTAATTGGCCCCAAAAGGTGATTCCACGCAGTGACTGTGAAATCACCTTTCAGGACCGAAGAACGCCATGACAGTGACTGAATTCATGAGGAGGGGTCCCAATAACCCCATGTTGAAATCTGGTGCCAAAATTCCCCCAAATGCCCAAGATATGCACCAAACTTGAAAAAAAACTTATTTATGCCATTATACAGCTTACCGGCATTTCTTCAGTTCGTGGTCATCTTTGAAGAGTGCAGACATGTTCCTGGTCCACTGAAGGTCATCGCACTGTGCCACGGAGGTAAGTATGTGGTGAGGGTGTGTGTGGGGGGCAGGGTGTGCAGAGGGTGGGCGCGGGTTGCGGGGAGGGCCACTGGAGTTGACGAGGGACCGTTTTCTGCTTTGCAGGTTTAAAAAAAAAAAACATCACAGGACGGTTTTCCTTTTACAGGGGCATTTGGTACACTGGGGTGGGCTCTCAGCATGCCACCTGAGTGTTTTTTTGGGGAGGGGTTCTGTAGCCGATGGGGGATTGGGCACCCCCATCAGCACACAACAAATGGGAGGGCATTATGCCGACAGGAAGTAGGCTCCCCCATCAGCAAATTAAACTGGGAAGGGGGCCATGATGCCGAGGGGGATTGGGCACCCCTTCAGCACATGCTTGAAATGGGGGGTGCATTATGCAGATGGGGAGTGGGCTCCCCCGTTGGCAAATAATGTGGGTTGGGGCATGCCGACAGGGGGATTGGGTACCCCTGAAGTTGGCTCTCCGCGTGGCGGCAGTCAGCGCCGCCATGTTAACTGAAGGGCTTCACCAGGAAAGGCACGTAGGGAGGGTGTGTTTTGGTGCCACTGCATGACTAGCTTGGCTGTCATTGCAGAGGACCTTTTCTTAGTTGTGCTCGCCACATTATGTATTCCTGATGCGGCGCCTGCATGCTGGCTTATTGGGGAATGAGGGACACACCTACTGATGCATGCCCTGCATTCACCCAACAGTGACCGCTCCTCCAAATCTGCTACTAATACAATATGTTGGCCACGCAAGTGCGAGCTCACATAAAAAGGAAGTACCGGAACACTGGCAACACAAATTGTACTGGAAAGGAGTTGTAGTTAAATCTCTTTTTGTTATATTTAGCCAAAATTATTACTATTACATATCAGCCAAATTAAATACAGGCAACGGTGGCATACCTAGGTTTAGATATAGAAATGCTTACAAACTCCCTGCTACTGCTGCTCCTGCAGCATAGCGTACAGTTGTTTCTCTCTCTCTCCACCTCTGTTGTGATCTGCACCTCCTAATAAGAAGCCGGTCTAATAATTTAAACAGTTATGTATTATGTGGCACCTTATCAAATGCCTTGGCAAAGTCTAGGTATATGATGCCAAATGCCACATTTTCATCCATTGACTTACTGACCTTATGGTAAAAGTCTATTAGGCTAGTGTCACATGACCTTCCTTTCATAAACCCATGGTGCGTATCATCTTTCATAGGAATCATAGGAATTTACAAGTCCAAAGCCTTAAGAGGTCATTATGACTTCACCCTCTCCCTAACCTCCCCTACAATCAATCCTATCATGTACAGTCATGTAAATATCAAGTCTTCTCTTAAATATTTCAATATTGTCACTCTGTATGACTTCTGTTGGAAGCCTATTCTATTCTTCCACCACCATTTGGCTAAACCAATACTTCCTCCTGTTACCCCTATATCTTTCCCCTTTCAGCCTATAATGATGTCCCCTAGTTACCTTCACAGCATCCTTATCAGTAAATGACAAACACTCCCACAGATCAGGATTATGTAGGTCCTTGAAAACTAGGCATAGGTCCCCCCTAAGCCTCCTATATGACAGTGACTAGACAATGAGTTCACTGAGTCTCTCAGTATATGTCAGACCACCAGTCCCTCTTACCATTCTTGTGGCCCTTCTCTGCAATCTCTCAAACCTGCTCACTAGTGTCTTACCTTGTGGTGCCCAACACTATGCACAGTATTCAACACAGGACCTCACCAGGGAACTATACAGGGGCATCACCACCCTCCTATCCGTACTCTTTAAATTCCTCCCAATACAGCCCAGCATTTGATTCCCTTCTCTGCAATGTCTGTCAAACTTCAAATCACTTTTTATAATAACTCCCAGGTCTGCAGGCACTTACATAGAGATGCAAAGCAATTGCCAGGAAGGGGGTGAGAGGTGTAGGTGGAGGGGTAGATATGGTAAGCCAGCCAGAGGCCACTGTCGTAGTTAGAGGATGTGCGAGAAAATAGGTATGGACTAAATAAAGCAATAAACTAAGAGGTAAAGGGTTGCAAGTGGGGCAGAGTTGGACAGAGTGGAGCAGCATGGAATAGAAGGCTGGAGGAAGGACAAAAAAAATCATAACATGGTGGTGGGGGGCAAACCAGGAGGCCACTGTACTTGCTTGCAATGATCTAGGCTTCATCACAGAAGCATACAAGCTCAGGTAAAAACACTGGGTAGAGCTCATTAGGGGCTCTATTCTGATCTGGGGCAATGGATAAGGGCAATCCCAATAATATGAAGGGTGAATTAGAGAACTGAGTGAGATGAGGGAGAGAGGGAAAACATACTGAAACATAGAAATTAGGAGTCCCATATTCAGAGCCAGATGGATGCATGCGCATAACAGTGTGTCAGGCAAATAAGGTGTGCCGGCTGGATCTGTTGCGATATTCAAACAGAATGAGCGATCAGACCAGATCACACAGTCTGTTTGAATATCGCACCCTGCATGCATGGCACAAAAGCATGGGGCCACCATGTATGGCATGGCACATCCAGGGTGCAGGGCTGAAGACCACCCATAGGAGAATGCATGGTGCATACCTGGAGGTACTGTGTCCCCCATGGATGATATTCGGCCCAAACATGCAAATGAGCCCATTGGGCATGCATGGCACAAAGGGGACTCATGCAAGCCCATTATGGGCTCATTTGCATGGCTGTGCCAGGTGGCATGTGCTGGTGCAGCACCCCAGCCCCGATCACCTGTACGTGAATACATGAGAAATTCCCTGGTGGACCATGACATCCCTGAGCACTGTTGACACACAAAGACAACCCCCATGCTCTGGTCCCCATTAAAATATAAGAACACCCCCCTCCTATTCCCCAATCTCTATCAAAATGTAGGAACACCCCTTCCCATGCCCTATTCTCCATCAAACTGTAAGAACACTCCCCCAATGCCCCAATTGCCGGCACAGCGATGTGAAATCCCCCCTACTCGACCCCAATCACTGGTACATTAATAAATAAAAATAAAACCCTTGTCCATAGTGAAGTGGTCCTCCCTGCCCCAAGCACTAGTATATAAGGCAAACTCCCTGATCCCCATTCCCTGGTGGCTAGTGGTCGCCCACCCCTCCACCCTGGTAGGCAGGCACCCACTACCCCACACCTCCATCCCGACCCATGCTGGCGACTGGCACAGCCCTCTTCACCCCACCACTGCCAGCTGCAGACTGATTGGTAAAGTGCACGCCCACTCAATAGTACATGCTCATTAATTGTCATGTCAACCAATGAATGCATACTATTTAGTGCCCATAATTAAACTTTAAAGTAATTTCTCAAGTTTGCCATAGCAAATGGGAATAGTAATGCGGAGGAGTTGTGAATCAGTCTCCAACCATTCAAACTGCCAAACAGTGCTGTTTTCCATGAAAAAAAATATTTTTTTTCTGTGCTGCTCTTTATTTGCATAACCCTGGCCTTTTTTTTTTCTCAGAGCTGCAACCCCCCACTATGACATCATACAAGGGAAACAAAGTTTTTAAAGGGACATTGCCAGTTTTTACTTGACTTTTTACATTGTTTGCAAGTAGCAGTATCACGCATTATAACACGTGTAGAAAAATTCTAGTAATTGGATTGGCTCAGAGCCGTGTAGCCATTGACCCATTATTATGCTCCTGAACTACTTACAGCCATTCAAGCCATATAACATAAACATAGAAAAATATCATCACACTCCCACATTCTGACAGGAGCTGTCACTTCAGACCTGTCACTTCACCAGAAGGCAGTAAAAATGAAACAACATCTACATAGAATGGCAAATTAGTTTTTCAGCCTACCTGCATCACAAAAACATTTGCCAGAAGCTTTTCTACAGACTGTACTGCTGTAAACACTATTGAAACAGGAGACTGCACTTTGATTAGGGAGATAGACAAATCAACTATTTACTGTACCCATCATGCCTCACTATCTAAATTAGTATACTGTATCTTGGGGATTTGTTTTGGATATGGTGACATGGACATCAAAAACTGGCAAATAGAATTAATAGATGGAAATCAAGGCCAATGACTAGGAAAAAAAGAGTGTACTTAATGAAAACCTTTATAGTTCCCATTTTTTGTATGTCACTTACATTTTTCCTTACCACTTCAGCTGTCTACTAACCTTTTTACCTGGGGAGGTTGGGAAGTGGGGGGGGGGGGATTGGTACTTAAGTCATCTAATATTCTTATTTTTTAAGGAAGGGTTTCAGTTCAGTTCTTTCATTTAGTCCTGTTTTTCTGAACCCTCTGAAGGGAAAATCCAATCCTGTCCCTGCTTCAGCAGCAGGACAGTGCTGTAGTCGCCCCCTCTGGGATTTTTTGTTGGTTTCTCAATCCCCATGAAGGACGATGTATGTTCACTTCTGTTTCTCACTCTAGCCATGTGAACAGCTAGTGCATTTCTCAGGTCATTATTTTCCATGGCTCTCATATGCTCCCCTATTCTTAATTTAAATTGCCTTTTTGTCTTACATAGAAACATAGAGGTTGACGGCAGATAAGGACCGCAAGGCCCATCCAGTCTGCCCATTTTTTCTATCTTATGAATGTGCCACACATCTTTACACTGTCAATGACCTATCTATCCATATTCGTCTGTATTGCTCTCTTATGCCTATTTCATGCCTGTTTGAAGCCCTGCACTGTATTCATAGCCACCACTTCCTGAGGTTGGCTGTTCCATGCATCCACCACTCTTTCTGTGAAAAAGAATTTCCTCACATTCCCCCTTAATCGGCTTCCCTCTATTCTCATGCTGTGTCCTCTTGTCCTGCTATTTTTCTTATATTTAAACATTCTAGACTCTTTCACATTGTTAATGCCCTTAAGGTGTTTGAATGTTTAGATCATATCACCTCTCTCCCGCCTTTGCTCAAGGGTATACATACTGAGCTCCGTTAATCTGTCCTCATATGTCTTCTGATGCAGTCCCTGCACCATTTTGGTTGCCCTTCTCTGGACTGCCTCAGTTTGGTTAATGTCCTTGTGAAGGTGTGGCCTCCAGTACTGCATGCAGTACTCCAGATGGGGCCTAACCAGTGTCTTGTAAAGAGGATTATTACCTCCTCTTATGACTTGTGATACCCCTACTAATACACCTAACATCCCCTAGCCTTACCTACTGCTTTAGAGGTCTGTTTGATGATTTCAGTCATCGGTGATGATGATGCCCAAGTCTCTTTCTTCCTTTGTGACTGCCAGCAACTCCCTCCCAGCCTATAGGTGGCTTCAGGGTTTCTCTTCCCTATGTGCATGATCTTGCACTTCTTTGCATTAAATCCCAGTTGCCACTCTTCTGACCATTTTGCTAGTTTATCCAGATCTCTTCTCATTCTACCCACCCTATCTGGATCATCTACTCTGTTGCAGATCTTGGTGTCATCTGCAAACAGACAAGCCTTACCCGCTGGTCCATCTGCAATTTCACTAATGAAGATATTGAAGAGGACTGGCCCCAGGACTGATCCCTGAGGTACCCCACTTGTGACATGCATCTCTTCTGACTGTATACCATTTACTACCACTCTCTGTTTTCTGTCCGTCAACCAGTTTGCCACCCAGTTGACCAACTTCTGACCCACCCCGAGCCTACCCAGCTTATTTATCAATCTTCTATGTGGAACAGTGTCGAAAGCTTTGCTGAAGTCAAGATAGGCAACATCAACTGCTCCCCCTTGGTCCACCACTCTGGTTACCCAGTCAAAGAAATCTATGAGATTAGTTTGACAGGACCTTCCTTTTGTAAACCCATGCTGTCTTGGACCCTGTACCCCTATGGATTCCAGGTGTTGCACTATCCTTTCCTTAAGGAGTGCCTCCATAATCTTGCCCACTACTGAGGTAAAACTGACTGGTCTGTAGTTCCTGCCTCCTCCCTGCTACCACTCTTGTGGGCGGGATCACATAAACCCTTCTCCAGTCTTCTGGGACCTCTCCTGTGCTCAGAGACTCACTAAACAGTTCTGCTAATGGCTCTGCTAGTTCCACCCTTAGCTCCTTAAGTACCCTGGGATGTATGCCGTTAGGTCCCATTGCCTTGTCCACCCTGAGCTTAGCGAGCTCTTGTAGGACCCTTTCTTTTGTGAAGGGAGTAGTGCTCACCTCCCTCCCCACTGTGTCCATGGTGCTGAGCTGTGGGCCCTGCCCTACTTTCTCTTCAGTAAATACTGAGCAAAGATATCTATTTAGGATAGATGCTTTACAGGGTTCTCCTCCTCACATGCCCCTTTTCTCCTTTGAGCTTAGCAATACCCCCTCTGGACTTTCTCCTTTCACTAATGTATCTATAGAAGTCTTGTCACCTTCTTTTACTGTTAGTACTAGTGTTTCCTCAGTTTGGGACTTTGCCTGCCTGCCTTCCCTGCTTCCCTTAGGGCAGTTTGGTTTGCCTCCTTATCTTCATCCCGCTGTGTTCCCTTATATTTCCCGAGGCCAGCCTTTTGGCTCTGACCTTTTCTGCTACTGTATTTGAGAACCAAAGTGGTTTCCTTCTTCTTTTGCACTTCCTTTTCTGTCTAACACAATGGGATGTTGCTTCAAGTATTGCATCCTTAATGCTTGCCCACTTTGCCTATATCCCCTCACCTGTGTTTCTTTTTGCCAGGGCTAGCTTAACTCTGTTGGCCATCTTATCAAAATCAGCTCCTCTGAAGTCCCATATTTTTGCCTTGGAATGGGATGATTTAGATGTAGCGGCCAAATTGAACCATACCATGTGATGGATGGTCACTGGCCCCCAGGTGACCTTCTACCTGGAGATCTGTGATCTCTTCCCTGTTAGTCAGTACTAGATCTAGGATAACCCTGTCTCTTGCAGGTTGTTGTACCAGTTGTTTGAGGCCCTCCCCCATGCAGGGAATCCACCATGTGTCTAGTTCTGGCAGATGTTCCTGCTGGTATTGACCAATCTGTATCCGGCATGTTGAAGTCTCCCATTATCAGAACCTCCCCTTTAGCTGTCATGTTTTGTATATCTTCTAACAGTAATGTGTCTATGTCCTCCCCCTGGTCTGGGGGCCTGTAGACAACCCCAGTTCTTATGGCTGTCCCATTTCCTGTTTCCCAGGGTGACCCACAGTTCTTCTGGCTCCTTATGTGTGTTCTGAATTTCTATAGCTTTGATATTTTCATTGACATACAGGGCCATAAAAACTACCACAGGAGCATGTGACCATGTAAACAACACACTCAGTTGCACAAGTTATAAACCCTCTAACTTTGACATCTTGTCCTGTCTTTGGATTTTTAAAAGTTTTAGCATTTACTACATTGTTGCAATACTTGCAATTGCCACATTTGTGGCAACCATCCTGTCTCGTGGGTAGCCACATCCTAGTTTTTTTTTGTTAGGGGCAGTACAGAGTGTACCAACGTATCTCTTAGGCTTTTGCTTCTGCTGTGTACCATTCTTGGTTGTATTTCATTCAGGTCTTTCAAACCAGGATCTAGACTGACCATGTGTCAGTGTTTTGTGATTATTTCGTGCACCTGTTTTGATTGAGCAGTGTAGGTGCTCACAAAATTAATTCTTTAAGTCCCCTTTCCCCCTCGCCTTATTTTTTGGTCTCATTACCTCAGTATGTTCCATCCTGTCTACCTCCTCCCTTGCTTCACTAACAATTACCCCAGGGTACCCTCTTTCCTGTAATCATTCCTCCAGCTGAATTACTCTTTTTCATACGAGTCCTTTTCACTGCAGTTCCTTTTAACGCTCATAAACTGCCCCTTTGGGATCCCTGCAATGGTATGAATTGGGTGGCTACTATTAGCCTGTAGGATAGTATTTTTATCTGTCTTTTTCCTGAACAGATCCGTTTTTACACCCCCTTCCCATCTTTGGCAATTAATAGATCTAGAAAGCTTATCTGTGTGTAACTAAAAGAAACAGAAAACCATAAGTTATTATTACTTTCTTCCAGGCATTTCACAAATTGAAACAATTAATTCTCCATCCCTATCCATATTATCAATAGACCTATGGTAAAGGTCAATTTTCTATATGTATGGGTTGACCTCTGGGTCCCCTATGACCTCCTACGCCCATTTTACCAAATACATATTGGCAAAATTCGGGGCAAAGTTAGCCCCCATTGCTGTTCCTTTCCATTGTATATATTGTCCATCCTGACATAAAAAAAGTGTTAAATTTCAACACAAATTCAGCAAGTTCTACCAATATTTCAGTTAGTGAGTTCTGTTTTTCTCTCTTGTCTAAAAAATAGGACATGCATTCTAACCTCCACTCATGAGGGATATTTGAATGCAAAGATTCCACGTCTAAAGTTACCAGAATGCTTTCTTCCTCTATTGCAAGGTTTTCCAATGCATTTAATATATCTCCAGTACCATATATATAGGATGGGATTTCCTGGGCCAGGCTGCTGATGTGAAAATCTATGAACTTTGCTAGTGGTTCCGTAAGGGAATTATTTCCCTATACTTTTGGGAGGCCAGGAAGGTTACCCAAACATTTGTGCACTTTCAGTAAGCAATAAAAACAAGCCCTAACTGGGTTTTCTACATTAAGATACTCTATTGTTTCCTGAGGGATCCAACCCTTATTCCTAAATTCTATGAAATATTCATCAGTTTCTTTTTTGAAATTACTGGTTGGATCTGTTGGTAACTTTTCATAAAACTCCTCATTGCTCAATTGCCTGCGGACTTCTTTATCATATGCAATTGTATCCATTAATACTATAGATCCCCCACTTATCTGCAGGCTTTATTGTTATGTCTCTATTAGCCCCCAAGTTGTTAAGTGCCACTTTTATAGCTTTACTTAAGTTCACTGACCTACGCAGCCAGTATAGCGATATGCTTGTGCAACTGTGTTAGTTTGGTTTTGGCCGTTCGCACTCTCTATTCCAGAGGAATTACCACCCTGTAGGGGTATGAAGGCAAGGAACTCTCATAGAGGGTTCCACCCCTAGAGGTGCCACGGGATGATTCCCGTGGCTAAAGGTACCTTAGGAATCCCCCTAAGGAGAGAGTGCTGCCACTGGAGGAAGAGGGGAGGATGGTGGGGCAAAGAGAAAATGCTTCACAGTGGGGCTGAGAGGAACTGCTTATATAGCTCAGGAAGTGGGAGTGGCTGGCTGGTTGGCCACTGAACTTCAGGCAAGCCTTTCCAATTCACTGACCTATGCAGCCAGTATAGTGTTATGCTTGTGCAACTGTGTTAGTTTGGTTTTGGCCATTCACACTCTCTATTCCAGAGAAATTATCACTCTGTAGGGGTATGAAGGCAAGGAGCTCTCAGAGAGGGTTCCACCCAAACAGGTGCCACGGGATGATTCCCGTGGCTAAAGGTACTTTAGGAATCCCCAAATGAACTGTAGTATCATCCCCAAAAAGGAGGCAACATGAAGCATATGAGCAAGGAGCAACTGTGACAAAGGAGCAGTAACTGTAACGTAGTAGTGGAAAAGCATAGGCAGTTGATAATGCAATGAGATGCTCAGTTGGATAATGTAATGACTGCCCAGGTTTGCGTAGCATGATACTGATGGTTTGCCTTGAGATGAGGGGATCCCCTAAGGAGAGAGGGAATGGCAGGACATCGTCTACCTCCATCCAACAACAGAACATATCTAAAGAAGCTAGGGGAAACAACTATGCTAACTAAGTGTTATGACCTGAGGCAACAGAGGAGAGAGAAAAAAAACATATAAGGAGGAAATCTCTGGGGATCCAAGGCCTAGGTCACCTTCCCTCCAGGCTTGGCATGGTTTATTTAGTGACGGCTCTGCAGCTGCAATTTGGAAAACCCAATTAAAGGGAGGTGGAAAATATTCCAATTTGGAGGAAGGCTCTCACTCAAACCCTCTAGCGCGAACGCCGAGGAAGGTTGCGAGAAAACTCAGCAACAATACATGCATCAAAGGTGCAGGAGGAGAGCAACAACTGCTGAGGCACTCACCTGGCCTACCCACCCTAGATCAAATCAGATGAACCAGAGGCAGTCATACAGAGAATGCGGTGAAAGTGTCTCACTAGGGAAACCACTAAAGTCAATGGCCAACTGTTATAGTGGAACACTAGAGCCAAAGGAGGTAACTTTTTCCACCCTTCACTGCTAGTCTTAAATTCTACACCAGGAGCTGCTGTCAAGTAGCAGGCAGCTAAAGCCAAGTCCAGGGTGAGAACATTCCCAGCTATAGGCCAGGTGAGAAGGATCCCACCCCAAACTGGACACGCTCGAGATGCAGACTAAATGTAGAGTGAGACCGTTAGCTGCAGGAACCCTGCAGCAGAATACAATGGCTGGCATGCCCCAGAAATTGATTGAGGGCTGAAAAGCTGGTGATCTGAATGAGCATGGCATGCTGAGACCATAATGAGCACTGAGTGCTGAGACCTTGCAAGGTCCAATACAGACTGAGAGCAGCAGAATCCCAGAGGCTGAAGCCGAGGGATGCCAGTAGGCATGAAGCAATGGTTTGCGTAAGTAAGTTGCAATGGTTGCGTAAGCAAGAGTGGACCTGCACATAGGTCAGTAAGCAGTAGTGATAGGTGGACCTACACGGAGGTCTGCATAACATACTTTATAGCATTAACAGCCCTGAATTGGGGGCAAGCCAGCCAGAGCAGTTCAAAGCCAAATCAAGGTGACAAACTCTGAGGATTTTTGGCGGCAACAGGATTTAGAACAGAATTAATTAGTCACATAGGCCACGACCCCCCAAACACCTCCCAGTCCCCACCATAGGACAAACAAGGAAGTGATGGAAGGGCCGAGAACCACATGCAGATATAAAGCTAATTTAATAGCCTCAGCAGGAGTTTTAGCTAACCTCAGAGTAAAACAATGTACAATAGCATGGGAGTAAACAAAGCAGTAGCAGGAAGCAATTAGGCCTGTGCAGCAGTAGTAAAAACAAATGAGTACACTGAGTTGTAACTGCAATAAATAAAAGGAGGCATAATGCTCTTAAAGCACTTTCACCAGGCAGTGCAATGAAACTGCTGCAGTGAGGTAATTAGAACAAGCATGAGTGAGCTGTAGAGCTAGGTTCAGTGAATCTGAGTCAGGTGAAAGTAACAGAGTGGAACAGCAATGTGAGCTGAAACACACAAATCAGGTTTGCAGTTGCAGTGCAGTAATTTGAGAGTTGTGAGTAACTGAAAGCAAGCAGTATGAGCTTTGAAGTAGCAGTATGCTAGGAGCTTAGAAAGGCCCCCTCCCCAAAAAGGAAGGAAACACACACAGTCAAGGCAAAATACAAACCAGAAGCAGGAAAATAAACACAGAAGCCCAGCAGAGACAAGCAGGAGCAGCGGGGGGGGTAGGGGGGACGGGCCCCAGCCAGCCAGGGAGGCCCAAACAGCTCAGAGGACAAACCGACAGAGCCTTCGGCTGCAAAGAAAAAATGCTTCACAGTGAGGCTGAGAGGAACTGCTTATATAGCTCAGGAAGTGGGAATGGCTGGCTGCTTGGCCACTGAACTTCAGGCAAGCCTTTCCAATTGTAAAAACAATCATTTTAGCTGACATTTCTGTCCAAAGTCTGCAGGTCTTTCTCACAGCTTTTTAAAAATGTCTGCAGTGCAGGGTTAAGGGTGGACAGAAAGTCAATCTTGGCTTGAATCTATTTTCCAGATTCACAGTACAGTACAAGCCACTTAGTTGGGACATGCTTAAAGGGGATGTTCGGTAAAGGGGATGACCCCCCAGGGCACCGATTTAGTGGTTGTACTATTCAATGGGTGCAGCTTCTTTTATTGGGGAAAGCTGCTTCTGTTTAAGGGGACAATTATGAGGTGTTGAATCATTTCTCTCTGCTGCTGCGGTACTCATTCCCAGCTCGTTAAAGAATTAACACCTCATTATGCCACCTGATAAAAATAGGCACTTTCAGATTGGAGCTGTTAGGAGTTTTTTTTTTGTCTCCCTAGTATTCACTTCATTCTCCCTGTGGTCTCCTGTGCAACATGAATGCAAAACATATCGACCTGGTCCTTAGTGAGAAGATAAAAGTGCTCGATGTGCTTGAGCAGCCAGGTGCATCAATGGCTAAGGTGGCAGCACAGTTTGGATATCAAAGAGCCAAGTCAGACGCATCAGCAAGAAAAAGTCCGAACTGCAGTCTGACTGGCTCACCAACACCAACCCCAGCAGAAAAAGGAAAAGAGAGGGTAAGGACACACAAGTAGAAGATGTCCTCCACCTCTGGTTTTTCAAATGCAGTCTCCAGAGGGGCAAACATTCCGAACCAGTGCTGAAAAAGAATTCATCGATCCTCTGCTGACATTGTACGCCCTACTACGTTCACGGAAGAGGAGTTTCAGAGTTTCATGGACATCGACGAGCATGCTGAAACAGATGGCGAACTTTCACTAGAGGCAATCTGTGCCACTGTTTCCCAGCAGGATCCGAAAGGAGAAAACGAAGTTGATGTGGATAATGTACCACCTGCTCCTGTATCAAACAGTGAAGCTATAGGGCACATTAGGCCACTCCGGGACTGGTGCCTGCAGCGTGGTTACATACAGCAGTGGGAGCAGTTGTTCAAGTTGGAGGGGGAGATTTTATGAAATATGAGTGCGGAGGCAAAACAGAAGAAAATTACAGATTTCTTCGTCTGAGCGGTGTGGGACAGAACTTGACCATCAGAACACCAGATAAGTCTTTTTTATGTTGATTTTACTGGAGTCACATTAATTAATAAAGTTGAAAGTCATGAGAGACAAACAGCACACAATCAAAAAAAGAGTTGTATTCACAAAGTGCTTGTCTCTTTTATTTATGTTTTTTTTTGTTGTTTGTTGGTTTCTGTGAGTTTTGTCAGTGTACCTGTGGTGTTTGATGTTATCACGCTTGGTGTTTAATGAGGCTTCCTTTAAAGGAGACGATCACTTAAAAGGGATGATTAGCTGGTCACAGAGTCGTCCACTTAAAGTGGCTTTGACTGCACTGTCATTGTCACTATCCCCAGACATGTCTGTATTTTGACTTACCCCCCGCTGTTGCGATGCCCAATGTCTCTTCATTCTTCCTTGCAAAAAATGATCTCAGGCTAAGGTTCCTTACAAATTTTTTGCAAACAATGATGATATCAAAGAAATTGAACCTCTGCGATGGCACAAAAGAAAGTCTTTTTTTTTTTTTTTTAACCTTTTAAGTGCATAATTTTATTTTTCAAAAAAGAACATTATACAGACAGTATAGCCAGGTACATAGCTGGTGTAGAAACAAAAACACAAACAAAAACACAGGTTCATGGCAGGTGTGGAAACAAACAAAAACACAAAAAAGGGGGGGAGGGAGAGGAATGGACGTGGAAGGAAGGGAGGTGAGGAGGTCAGAAATAACTCAAGGGAAGAGGTGGGTAGCAACAAAACATATAATTGTCTGTGCATAGGATATATACTTGAGTATGGCAGTAGTAAGGTAGATCTTTCAGAATCTCACAACGGTATATACCTGATTTGGTCAAGTACCCATGTAACTTCTAGCAATGTCTAAATGTGGTCCTCCCTACGGGCCCTGATCCACACAACGGGGGGGGGGGTAGGATACTAAGAACCTCTGAAGTGGCGACAGAGTGGGCACCTCTCAGGGAATCATGAAAGAAAAATTAGGCTACTCACCCATCAGGGGCAGTCATGGCTCTAATCGCATGGTGGACAGAGGTCAGTCATCCAGGTACTCCTATCTTTACCAAGGTCAGGGTCTAAATCCTAATCTCAGTAGCCATCTGGTAAAGTTGTGGACCGGACCAGGAAGGATGCCCTCTAAAACAGATTGAAGCAGACACAAAGAATCTACGTGCACTACTCTAGAGTTTTTAAGCTAGTCATACATTCAAGTAAATAGTTCTATACAACAGCAATAGACTGGTAACAGTACATGTCTGACATATATATCCTGAGGCTGTTATTGAAACCTTCTCTGAAGTGCCCTTTAAGTCATGTGGCCAGTTAGCTCCTACTTTCTCAGGTCAGGAGATTGGGGGGGGGGTTATCCTGGGGGCCATAGAAGCTGACAGTCTGGCCTGAACTCATTATTACTAAGCACGTTGAGGGAAACCAGAGCTGAATCCAGCTGGCATGTGGGTGCTTATCCCACCCCTACAGGTGGGTTGGCATAACTCAGGTATGGGGCCCAGCAAAGCCAGAATCTAATCATCTGGTTGGAGCTCAAGTGTGACAGCCTGTCCAGTTTTGTTAATGCTGCCAACGAGGCCTCCACTTCAGGTAGAGAAGGGACAATGGCTGTGCGCCGGTTGCACATCAGGGCCCTTTTGGTTTGGAGGGCTAGTAAGGCTAACCATCTGCATTTAGGCTGAGTCATTTGTGGGAGTGCTGCTCGTATCCCAGAGAGAAAGAATAAGGGAACCTTTGAAATTTGTTTGTGTAAGACTTGTGAGGCGAAGGTACATATCTCCGACCAAAGCTTTTGCACCTTGGGACAAGACCAGAGAATATATGCCAAGTCTCCTCCCTTAGCTTGGCATCGCCAGCAGCAGTCGGACTCCAGAAGTTTAGCTTTGTACAGAACAGCCAGGGTTTTGTACCAAGAATGAGAAATCTTATCCTGGATTAGACGAGATCTGGCATACTGGTATCATTTATGGGCGTCTTTCCAAACCTGGGTCCAGTGGGCAGTGGGGATGATGCAGTTAAGCATTTTCTCCCATTTCAGTTTGGATTCCTCGGATTGGGAGGTTAAGGAGTTCTGGAGCTGGGCATAAATTTTACCTGCTAGGCCTTTGGGGTGGAGTATCCAGGCTTGTAGGACCGTTGGGTTGGTGTATCTTCTGCGCATGTCCTTGAGGGATTTAAGTGCAGCCCAGAGTTGGAGGTACTTCCAAAAGTCTTTGCTTGGAAGATCCCACTTCTCCTGGACCACCTGAAAGGTGGCAATTCCTCTCAGACTCAGGTCACTCACATCTCCCACCTTATGTATACCTTTCTCCAGCCAGGATTTCCAGAACACTCTGCGTTGATCAATGGTAATTGACGGGTTTTGCCAGAGAGGCATCATAGAAAGGGGGAGAGAATCCATGGATAGTCTGTTATGCACATAGTACCAGACCTTCCTGGATGCATCTATGGTGGGTGATGATGTGTATGTAGGTACAGGAGAGGGGTGTGGGGGGCCAGGCTTTTCTGGGGGATAAAGAAGGGAGGGAGAACAGGTGGTGTTGGTCATGCTCATTTCAATATTGACCCATTGTGTATTAAGGGCGGAGTCAGAACTAAACCAATGAACAGTTATTGCTATCTGGAATGCCAATTTATACCCCTCTAGCCAAGGAAGATTCCACCCTCCTACTGTCCAGTGCGCTCGAAGTTTGGAGCGGCTGAAATGGTGCTTTGATCCCTCCCAAAGGAAGTCCCCATCAGGGTATCTATGGGCTTAGACCACAGTTTGGGAGGGGAGATGGGTAAATGGGCTAACAGGTAAAGAAACTTGGGAGTGGTTACCATCTGAATAGCTGCTATTTTACCAGCAAGGGTGAGGTTTAGCAGCCTCCATCTGTCAAATTCTGTTTTGGTAATGGTAAGCAGTGATTGCAAGTTAGCGGTCCATATATCCTCTAGTTTGGGGGTGAGCTTGATACCCAGGTAGGTGATTCCCATGGGGGCCCAAAGAAGCTTATGGGTCAATGCTAAATGTTGTGAGCAGTGTTCATTAAGTGGGAGCAGTTCAGTTTTATTCTGGTTAAGCTTCAGGCCTGAGTAAGTGGCAAATGAGTCTAGCAGCGCCAATACCGGTGGGACAGACAAGGGGCCATCTGCCAGGGGAAGGAGTAAATCGTCTGCATACATCAAGGTGGGGTAGTCTTTATTTCCTGCTTGAATTCCTAGAATTGCTGAGTGTTGGTGTATGGCAACTGCAAGTGGTTCCACCGCCAGAACAAAGAGGAAAGGTGATAGGGGGCATCCTTGTCTAGTGCCACGGGCAAGTGGGAACTGCGGGGAAACCGTGGCATTAGTGGCGACCCGGGCTGTAGGGTTGTGATATATAGCTTGCACTTTAGTTATAAACCCTGATACCCAGCCCCAGGTGGGATAGGACTTGATAAAGGTAATCCCATTCAAGAGAGTCAAAGGCTTTCTCGAAGTCTACTGCTATGGCTACTGCAGGCGCATCCAAATGGCAGGCTAAGTGCATAAGGTTGATCAGTGTACGTAGATGATTGGTGCTGTGACGATCTAGGACAAATCCCACCTGGGAAGGGTGAATGAGTTGTGGTAACAGTGGGCTCAGCCTCATGGCAAGTATCTTGGCATAGATTTTACTGTTCCGATTAATGAGAGAAATCAGGTGATAGTTACCGGGGCTGGTGGGGTCTTTCCCTTTCATGGGAATGACCACAATAGTTGCTTCCCTAAGGGAGAGTGGAAGGGGCTGAACAGTTCCAGCTTCTTGGAAAACTACAGTGAGGAGTAGCGTAATCACTGGGGCTAAGACCTGGTAGAAATCTGCAATGTATCTGTCACTCCTTGGAGATTTACCCACCTGGAGATTCTTAATGGCAGTGTCCACTTCAGCCTCAGTGATTGGGGCCTCCAAGACCAGTGACTGCTGTAGGGAGAGAGTGGGAAGATGCAAGCTTTGAAGGAAGGGTCGAGTGCCTGAGGCGGGTACCAAGTGTGTGGTAGAATATAGCTTCTCACTAAAGGCAGCCATGATCTGGTTGATGCCTTGCGGGCTGTTGTCCATGCCTCCCTGGTCATTCTTTAAGCCCAGGATAGCCTGCTAACTTGGTGGCATTTGTGTTGGTAAGCCAGTACCTTTCGACCTTTATCGCCCCCCCCCCCAGAAAGTATGCCAGAGATGGAGGATAGCTACCTCCGCTTTCCTGTTAAGGAGTTGATTGATTTCGAGGTGAAGGTCCAAAATAGATCTCCCGATGGGGGAAGAGGGGGAGGGCATGGCCTTAAACACAGCTTCTGCTGAGGCCAATTGGTCCTCCAAGTCCTTGAGGTATTGTTCTCGTTCCCTGTGTTTGCCAGCCGCATATCCCATGATATGGCCTCTCATGGTGGCCTTGAAAGCCTCCCAAGTGGTCCCAGGTGAGGTATCTGGGGGGGGGGGTTAAGGGTGAAGAACAAGGAGGCTTCCCTACTTGCCCAAGGGAAAAAGTCTGGGTCTCTCGTAAGGAGAGGATCCAGTCTCCAGCGACGGGTAGGGAGGGACACAGGACCCCATTACAGCAGCAATTGCACTGGGGCATGATCTGAAATCATACGAGAAAGAATAGCAACATCAAGGGTACTGTGGAGGAGGAGGGGGGAACGGGAGCCAATAGTCCAACCTACTGTATGAGGTATGGGGTTCAGAGTGATAAGTGTAATTCCTAGAGCTAAGGTGGAATAGCCTCAATACATCACTGAGGCTTTGGTCTGTCATTAGCTGGTGTAGGACCTGGGCACGCCTAATGTGCCCCTCCTTGCCATTGTCATTTCTGTCAAGGGCCAGAACCAGTGTTACATTAAAGTCACCTCCCAGGAGAAGTGGGCAATGGACAGGTAGCCAGGTACTGATGGAGTCAGCCAGAGTATGAAAGAATTGTGGGTCATCAGTGTTTGGGGCATAGACGTTACATAAAGCAATCGGACCAGTTGGAGTATTGTACAAACCCAGTATCCACCTGCCATCTGCATCCCTGGTGGAGGTTTGGAGAGTCCATTGCTGTGACTTATATTAAAGAATAAGTACACCGTGTTTCTTTGTGGGGGCATGGGAGTATAACATTTGACCGACCCAGTCTTTCAACATTATACTCTAGTCCTGACCAGTCAATTTGGTTTCTTGTAAAAAGGCCACTTTAGATTTCAGACGTTTAATGTGGGAGAGGACTTTTTTTATTTTTATAGGGGAGTTGAGCCCCCGTACATTCCACGTATGGAAGAGGAGTTCTGCCATAGTATGGTGGTGGTGGGGGGGGGCAGCGGAGTTCTGCCCCTACACTGAATCCTTGAGTAGTAGCTACTAAAAGGGAGGGTGTGGGCGAAAGAGGTACATCTGAGGGGGAGAGTATTAAGGAGGCAGGGCCCCTACAATGCCTGTCTGGGTAGGGAGAGGTAGAGAGCTAGGTGGTCACATAAGGTGTACCACGACTGGGCAGAGTCAGCTAGGTGGCCGTGAAATCAGTGAACAGGTCCCTGCCTACCTAATAGACAGTCTATATCACGTAATGTTCAACAGTATAACTATAAACCCTAAAACACTATACACATCAGTGAACTCTGATGGAATCCACTGCAGAAATAAAAAACTCTTGTGAGGAAGAAGGTAACACTTAGCCGGCTGGGTCCCCAGTCAATGGCATGTGCTGCCTCACCTGTGGGGTGTGACTTTGGCGGAGCTTGCGGCTAAAGGCTGATGCCAGTCACTTAAGTGTTAAAACCAAACACTAAACTCAGACTCCAATGTATTGTCATTGTAAATGCCTACCAGAGTATAAGAG
Organism: Neoceratodus forsteri; assembly: GCA_016271365.2. Classification (NCBI taxonomy): domain Eukaryota; kingdom Metazoa; phylum Chordata; order Ceratodontiformes; family Ceratodontidae; genus Neoceratodus; species Neoceratodus forsteri. The sequence continues at coordinate 491,520,237 of CM057450.1, read as the reverse complement.
GTGCAGGCTCCTTGAGAGCTCTGGCAGGAATGTAACCCTTGTAAAGGAAGGGAAAGGAAAGACCTGTGCCCTACTGGGGAGGAGGATACATGACATTGCAGTAATCTGGGTGGGGGGGGTGAGACCCTCATAGATGGCATAACAGGTAGCCAAGAGTTCTCCTCCATTCAGTGGCTAGAAACCTGGAGTGTGTAAGGGGTGGGGGAGTATAGGCCCCATTGGGAGTAGTCTGAAGGACAGAGAAGGGGGGGCAACTCAGGGCCAGTTAGTCTAGGCAAGCCAGACCTCCTCCAGCACCGCTATGATAGTCCGCTGACCCCCCCATCCATACACAGTGACCATAATCCAGTACAATTCACAAAACACAGTATCAGTCATTGTGGACATAATTGATCCAATAGGAGAAGGGTCAGGTGGGGGGAGGCAGAAGCCATGCTGCCCGCCTTTATAACCCATATACCTAGGGTCAGAGAGAATGATACAGCAATCCTCTTCAGCCCCTACCCTAAATTATTCCACCATTACTCCCCTAGACACTAACCCCTAGTGGCACTTATCTGGCAATTGCTCAGCCGGGGAGCATGTTGTGGGTCGTCTTCTTTTTGGTGTCCTCATCCTGGCACTGTGACACTCCTACCACTGGGCCCCAGTCCTGAGATGAAAGCATCCCAGATCCAATTGGTAAGGTCTTGTCAGTGGCATCAGCCCATGAGCGCAATGCTTCTTCTGGGTGTTGTTCCTGTAAGTCGGGGACTGAGAGCTCCATCTCCATATGTAGTGCAGCCGCCGAAGTTTCTTCTGTGGGATTCAGTAGGGCAAAGTGATTCTACGAAAAGTAGGGACTGGTGTAGATAGGCTCCATCACCGGTGGGGAGCGGGCTTGCGTTTGAGGCAGCTCCAGTGCGACTCCAGTCTTGCCTTGGTCTTGTGGGTGATCGCATTTAGCATGGGCCACCATTGGGAGTCGTTTTCAGCCCTTAGGGAGTCTGGGTGCAAGATCTCTGCAGTTCCCTTGGAAGGCTCAGCCTGCTCTGTGCTTGGTTCATTGTCTTTCTTCAGGTGAGACCTGTGATAGAGATATGAAGCATGCGAGAGATCTGGGGTGTCCAGCACTGGACTGAGGCTCCTGTTGTTCAGGAGAGGCCAGGTTGCACTGATAAATTCCATGGCTGACTCTGGGGTAGAAAACTTCTGCAGGGTACTGTTATGAGTAATTCTCGGACAGTTGGGTATCAGAGAGAGAAAGGGATGTTTAGGCCATGGAGGCGGTGTCTCACCTCAGTGTAGGCCTTCATTTTATTGACCAAATTCCTGGAGTAATCATGAAAGATCATTACCCAGTGCCCCCACCAGGTCAGCGAGCTCAGCTCCCGAGCATGGACTTGTATGGCCTCTTTCTCTGTGAAGTTGAGAATCCGGGCGAGAATTGGTCTGGACTTATTCCCTGGCGAAGGCTTCTGTTGTAAAGAGTGGTGGGCACGTTCACTAACAATGCGTGTGTTGGGAGGCAGCCATAGAATCTCCGGTAGGGCCTGTTGAAGGAAGTTAACAGGTTTGCCCTCCTCGCAGCCCTCCAGAAAGCCCAGGAGCTGGAGATTGTTCCAATGACTCCTATTTTCAAGATCATTTTATCCTGGAGTTGTTGAATTTGGGCCACCTGCTCCAGTAGTGTGGCGCAGTGCCCATGCAAGGCAGTGTTGTGGTCTTCCGTTTTTTGCTCCATCGTCCCCAATCTAGTATTCAGCTGCTGAATTACACCTGAAGTGGTATTGGTGGCTAATGTGAGGGCATCAGTACGTTGCATTATCGATGAGAAAATCTCCTTGATGGAGAGCTCCCCCCCTTCATAGCGTGCACCATGCGGTTGCAGCTGCAGCGATCTATGTATGGGGAACACTAGAAAGGTGATTTCACTGTTAAGCCCCCAGAAAAGTTTGTCGGGTGCTGCATGTCTTCCGACAGCTTTGGGTTTGAAATTCAGTGTTAGGCTCTGCAAAAGGACGAATATTAGACAGATCTAATGCTCTGGTAAAGCGATCAAATCGTTTAAGGCACCATCTTGTTCGCTAGGTAAGCCATGACCCCCAAGAATGTCCTTAGTTAAGAATTTGTAATTCCACTTCAGAGAGTTGGTATTTTGAAATGTTAATAACATTTCCCACTGGAACTCTGGCTGCTGATGTCCCCGTTGATTCCATCTGCTTCACCCCTGGCTCCTGCCACCTCCTCTTCCTGCCCCCCCCACCTAGTCTGTTTTTTGGTGCCTACTCGTAATTCAGTTACTGACTTCTTCTTGGGCCCTTGGGATTTGTTGCAGTTGCAGCGGTATCGTTGGTGTTGAATATTCCTCTACACCAAAATACACGTCTTCTGAACTGCCAAGTTCTGGATTATATCCTCATCTCCTCAGATCCTGAAGGTGTCCTCAGAATAGGTCTAGGTGGTGTACTGATATCTGTCTTTTGTCTTGTCGTCCTGCTCCATCCAAACACTTTATCATTTTTGTAGTCATTTGCATCCCTTTCAAACTTCGTCAGTTTTATGTCTTGTATTTTCTTATCATATCTAATCAGGTTTGTTTTGAAGTACTCCCTTAGTTCATCATACAGGGGGTGACTTACAAACTCTTTAAGTGCTTCTTCACATTTTTTAATTTCTTCCTCCGTTTCTTTTTGGATTTCCTTGTTTTCTTTTAATATTAACTCGATATACTCTTTACTGGCCTTGTGGCTAATCCTGCACCATTTTTCTAAAAAGTCTTTTCTTTGCTGGCCAAATGTTGTCTTTTTCAGGATTCTCAATCCACGAGGAACTTGTTCTACTTCTAGGTAGGCCCTAAAGATACTTGCTCCCAATGAAGCTGTTTTAGTTGAAAGGCTACCTTTTCAAATTGGCTGGATGCCTGTTTTATATTGAATGGTCCAAACTTGATGTTGGACTCTTGGCTCAAAAACTCAGTAAAATTTCCATTTGCTGGTGCTGTATTACTTAGAAGAAAGTCCATGGGTTTACCCACCTCCACCTTTTTGAAAAGCTGTTTCTATAGAATATGGCAATGCAGATTAACTCAATTGCAGATTCAGTCCTTGAATAGGAAACAACATTATGCTTTGCTCTCATGTGACTATTTTTTTGAAGTTCCTGTGTTTCCAGATAGTACCTGGGTTTCTCAGGACAGTATTGTATATACTACTATTGATAGATGTATCCTAGAGAAAATTAAGGATATTGTATGGCTTTGTAGTCATGTCAAGTTTAATGTTCAGGGTAACCAGAGACATAAAGCACTGACTCATAGGGTGTGCTTGCAACCCTTTTGTATTATGGAACAGGAATCCATGTAACATCTTTCTTTTGACTGTACAATATGTTAAACATTTCTGGACCCTGCTTGCCCACAAGTGGAACAAACCTCGTTTTTCTTCTCTTACTTATGACACTTTGGTTCTAGGACAACTAGACATTTTGTGGCATAAATGGAATAGTGGTATGCTATATGCTTTATTTGCCTGCATAAAATGGGCCATGTGGCAAACTCATTGTAAATGGTCACTTCAGCAATGGTCTTCTACACTCTCAGATCTCCTTTATAAAATTCAATGTGGAATCAGCACTGTCTACCACACAACATCTTCTTATCTGGAGAGTTCTGGTTCAGTTGTTTTTGGAATCATTTTCATTGGGTAGAGTAAGGGTGCATTGCCCAGTTTCTTTTATTTTCTTTCTTACACATTGATGCTGTTTTTTATGTATGTATTTGATTGTTTCATTTGACCTTTCTGTATAAGGTTTTTCAGTTCCTTTGATGTTTTTTGTTTTTGCCAATACAAAGTTCCCCTGCTGTAAAAAAGCTATTGCATGTGCATATGCAGATGATCATTGTGTCATACTGTGTAATCACCAGTCGGAACAGGCTGTCAGAGATGCAGGACTGGATTTTCAAAGAGTGGCGTAGGGCTTGTGTCAAAACCTGCACCCCACCATTTTATTCGGACAGCTGCACCATTCTCATTTGCCACAACTGTGCCCAATTTTACAGTCTTGGGTGATCTTAGGTGCAGCTGTGACAGTTTACCTGCTTTATGGCACCTTGTGTCAAATCTCAGCTGCATGTTCCGTAAAAACGGTCCCCAGTATTGATGCAAGCTAGACCACAGAGAGATGGTGTAGCTTACGTTAGTTGCAGCAACAGATAAAAAATCTCTTTAGATTGCCACAGGCCCAGTGCACCGTATCTTTGGTGCACCTGGGACATGTGGCAATCTCTGGTGTTCCAAAGTCTGACCCGCTGTTTCTAGCTACAGTATTCAAGAGTGGCCAGTTTCTGCATAAGTTAAGACCAAAGTAGTGCCATTAGGATAGGCACGTTGCAAGATCACAATACACTGATACAAGCAGCTAGCATTAAGGTTGGAACGGAACCAGCAAACGTTTGGGGAGTTATGTTTATTCATCACAATGAGGCTTTATTAAATTGGCAACTGTGCATTCAGATGGCAGAACATAGACTGTCTATTTGAAAAAAAAACACATTCTATCTAAATTCAAGCAGGTTTATTTAATTAAAACATTGCTACTGTGATGTTTTACCTTGTTAAGTTATGTGTTTCCTCCTCATGCAGAATTAGACGTAAAGTTATGCAGGATATTTAAGGGTTGCGGTGATCCAGGCTAAACCCTGTAAAATGGGATGCAATGTATAAAACTCCTGTCTGATAGTTGCATCTTGTTCTCTGAATGTTGTTGAATTTATTATATTCAATAAAGTTTATCTAATAAAAAAAAACTCCTGAACAGAGTAGTGTTAACATGGTGCACCCATTACTATTTTTTCAGTGTTTTTATTTCTTATAATTTTACACCAGTCCTTCATAGCTGCCACATGCTTTGGACATCCTTAACAGAGGCTATTGGCATCAATCTCTGACTGGACTAATGGTACTTTTGTATGTCTTGGGAAACATTAGGAATATTTAATGCCTGTATGCATCAGAATGGCTTTTATGAAATTTAAAATATGCAAAGTAACACACTTGGAGGTGTCCTCAAAAATCAGGAAGCAGATATATCATGTAATTATAAATAATAACTTCTCCCCAACATTGGAATTGAAACACTGCTCATAGTTGAATGTGTCTGATGCCACAAACCAGTAAGTTAATCCAAAATTGCCTTATATGTGGTAAATAGTATGGGTAGGAATCTATGGGAAAATATCAGTCAGAGGTTTCCACAAACATAAGGCATTGTTAGAAACAGAATGCCCTCGCCCTTCTTGCTCAGGAGTTTTGGAAACTCCAATGCTTTTTTTGTTGGACTGTCCATACCGTAAGTTTTTTTGGGTAAAGTTAATCTGAGGGGTCCCAATATTTCAACAAATGACTTATCCAGTAGTAGTTTTGGGAATATATACAAATGCTAGGACTAAATTTCACAAAGGTACTTTACAAATGGGTTTAGTCACATGTTAATATTACCTACAGCGGGCACGATGTGCCCTTATTATTCAACAAAAACATATCTTGCAGTAAGAGGTAGTATGAATAGAAACATAGAAACATAGAATTTGACGGCAGATAAGGACCGCTTGGCCCACCCAGTCTGCCCATTTCCCTACCTGATGGATAAGTTGCAGATCCTAGTTAACCAGCAGCCTAATTCTTCCTACCCCCACCCCCTAGAATTGCCTTATGACTGTCCCATGCATACTTGAATTCCACCACTGTTTTTGACTCCACAACTTTCCTCTGAACGCTGCTCCATGCATCCACAACCCTCTCTCTGTGAAAAAAATACTTCTTAAATTACCTCTGAGCCGCCTCTTCTATCTTCAAATTGTGCCCCTTGTTCTTGCACACCTCTTTTTTAAAGATGCTACCTCTTGGACTTTGTTGATTCCCTTGAGGTACTTGAAAGTTTCTATCATGTCCCCTCTTCCCTCCTTTCCTCGAGGCTATACATATTAAGCTCCTTAAGTCTCTCTTTATATGTCTTCCGTGCAGACCCTGCACCATTTTAGTTGCACTCCTGGACAGCTTCCATCCTGTCTATGTCTTTATGGAGATTGGTCTCCAGAACTGCACGAGTACTCAGATGTGGTCTCACCAGCTGTCTGTACAGAGGATAATAACTTCTTGTTTTCTACTGGTGATGCCTCTCCCTATGCATCCCAGTATTCCCCCAGCCATCCTTGCTGCCCTCTCACATTGCTTGCCCACCTTTAGGTCATCTGATATGACTACCCCCAGGTCCCTTTCCATTTTTGTTGTTGTTAGTATCTCACCCCCCATTGTGTACTCTTCCCTCGGGTTTTTGTTTCCCAGGTGCATTACCTTGCACTTCTTAGCATTGAATCTAAGCTGCCATACATTTGACCATTCCTCTAACCTTGCCAAGTCCTTTTCATCCTTTCCACCCCACCTTGTGCATCAACTCTGTTGCATATCTTTGTGTCATCTGCAAAGAGACATACTTTTCCTTCCAGTCCTCTGCAATGTCGCTTATAAAGACATTGAAGAGGACCGGTCCTAATACTGAACCTCATGTACCCCACTACTAACCCCTTTTTCAGAGTGGACTCCATTTACTATTACTCTCTGTGTCCTATTCTCCAGCCAATTCTTTACCCAGGCTGTCATCTTGGGACCCTCCCAGGCTGGCTAACTTGTATATTAATTTTTGTGTGGGACTGTGTCAAATGCCTTGCTAAAATCTAGGTAGGCCATGTCCACAGCCCCTCCCTGATCAACTACTTTGGTCACCCAGTCAAAGAAATCTATCAGATTTGTCTGGCATGACCTTCCCGCTGTGAATCCATGCTGCCTTGGGTCCTGTGCCCCTCTGGCCTCTAGATACTCAACAATTTTTTCCTTCAGAAGTGATTCCATCATTTTCCCTACCACTGAGGTTAAACTAACAGGTCTGTAGTTTCCTGCTTCTGCCTTGCTCCCACTTTTGTGAAGGGGAATCACATCTGCCCTCCTCCAGTCCTCAGGTACCATGGTTTTAGACACCTTGGGAAAATTATATCTGAAGAAACCTGCAATAATGCAGCATTAAAAATTTCAGGAGGCTTGGAAACACTGCCAAGGAAATCTTGCATATGCACTAATTACAAATAGTTATTGATTTTCTATTTTGTGCATCATTTAGTGAACACACTATTTTTCTCAGCTAGTAGTGCATTAACTACTCTTAATTGTTTAAGGAAGAGTAGGTATTTCTTACTTGTGTGACTTGTACCTACTTTCTTTAATTACTGTTGTAATACACAATATCTGCATGTATATTACTTATTTCTGTTTTTGAATCATGTTTTTTCTGTCTTTTGTTTTTATTTTTATATTTGTGTGGTGTTTTCCAACTTTACTGTATGATTTTATTTTTTTTAATAAATATACCCCTACTCTTCCTGTAGGGGGCCTTGTTTTCTTCATGTCAGGAGGATGGAGGAGACTGGACAGGAGGGGGAGATGGCAGCCCAGGTGGTAGAAACTGCTTCCCACCCCACCTGGAGACATTTGGAAGCCAATTTGGGAAGTTGTGAGCAGGTGACTGAGACAAAAACATCCAGGACTGCTTTGGAGGTTATGTCTGAACAGAAACCTCTTACATTGACCATTGAGGTGATGGTCAAGACAGCTGAGATGGCAGGGTCTGTCAGCATGATGATGAAAAACTCAACCACTAGAGAAGTCCCAAAGACAATAAAAGTTGCTGTGGTGGGTGCTCTGGCTCTCCGATGCATCCCCCAGTAGACATGGCTGAGGCAGAAATGCAACTGGACCAGGAGCTTGCAAGAGAAAAGACAACTCTACTGAAGCTTATTGCAGAAGAAGAGGAGCACTGTCAGCTGGAAAAGCTGGAATTAAAAGTTCAGTAGGCTGCTTTTGTGTGCACTACCCTGACTGCTACAACATTTTTATTGGACGATTCATCGTCTGGTAAGGGTGGCTCCTCTGTGAAGCCCCTGTGTGGACCACCAGTAACTGAGGTCTTGACAAGGGCACCAGACACAAACACTGGTGTTATGCCTTTGAATCTGGAATCGCAGCCTGAGTCCTCAGTAACTGGCAGCCAGCTGCAGGAGGCACGGTCAAGGCACCTTTTCTCCTCCACTGTGACAGAACCAAATGATGCTGTCAAGTATCTATTGCTACAGCTGTGTGGCGGGGATCAAAAGGCTGCAGTGAAAATGGCAGGGAGAACATCTCCAGATGTTGATGATCCTACCCTGATTGACTCACATCCTGCCGACAGTGGGTGGCACTTGAATCTGGCGGAAACTGGGCTGCACAAGTAAAAAACTTGTGACTGGTGCTGTCCTGGCCACTAGAACTCCTCCTGATGATGGGCAGATCTCTACAAATGCAGACCGTTCTGCTTCAGCTCTTTCAGAACTAGCTACAGCATCACTTTTTTTTTCTGTGGGAACAGCTACAACCAGGATTACCCCCCAGAAAAAGGCGGGTGGAAAATTTCTATTTAATACAAAGTTGTCACCTGCACGTATTGAAAAAAACACTTACAGGCACTGGCTGGGAAAGAAAATGAGGAAGGAGCAGGCTGAAGTCCTGGCTCTTTGCCCATCCACTTCAGACCCATACATATCCCTATGCCTTTACTGTTTTTAATCCTGATGGCTGTGTTAACTCTGTGGTTTCCCCAGTGGAATATTTTAATACAGACTCTCAACAGGATGAACGCCAGTCACCATGGTCCTGTGCCACGGTTCCACAATCTGTGCCTTCACATCAGGAATTAGAAGCAGGGAATCAGGACAAATCTGCCTCCGCACAAGTTTTCTCTCTGGAAGTACTTGATTCTTTCAGATTTGCCACAGACCCTGTTTTATTTAAACCAGGAGCAGATGTCAGCTCCTTACTGTATGATGTATCTCTGGCCTCTCTGGCTGCTAATGTGCTACAGAGCCCTGCTATAGCTGTGTCTGCCCACAGTCTGATGTAGCTCCATCTGTCCAGGCTTCAACAAAGAATTTGGAGGGGGCACTGCCTTTGGATGTAATCAAAGGGCTATTACCACTTAACATTTAGGTGACATGCTCAGAAACTCACACTCTGCTATAAATACTAAACAACAGGCCCAAACAGGCACTGTCACTGCCAATACAAACCCACCTTCTTTGCTGCCAGACATTGAACTTCAGTCCACTGAGTCCCTGGGGGTCCCAGGCACACATGGAGAATCCCTTCAGCCTGGCACATCAAGAAATCAAACTGACTCTCACCCCCACCCCTCAAGGATCAAAAACATTATTCTGATTTCTTCAACTCTTCAGCTGAACCTGCCCACAGAAAAAATGCAGTTTGCATCCATTGTAGGGGTGGTTTAGAGGAAGTTCCTGACAGGGAATCTTGTTAAAAATGGAAACGGACTACTTTGCTTCTGAAATTTGTGTCCTGATTCACTCTGTGGGTAACGCTTACTATGATGTGTGTTTTAGAACTCCCACTAGCCTGGAGCATTTCTGGAAGACATATGCTATGATTAAAGATACCCCAGCATGGTCTTTATTTTTTGTGGTTCCCTTGACAAAGCCAGCTGTCAAGGTAATCACAATTCTATTCAGGAATGAGGGGGTTAAGCTGGCCCAGTGGTGTGGAGGGCTGAAGCATTATGCCTTACCTCCTGCCATGTCCCACGCTGGCCCGGGTCTCGGGGTGGCCAGGAGGGAGGATCGAGCATTCAAGGACAGCTCTCCCTCCCAGGAGAGGTGGGGACCATGGACTGGCATTTGCCTGACCACTGGCGGTGGCTGGGGGTCGGCATTCCATGTCCCAGACGTTGGGGCGGAGGAGGAGCAGCTGCCCGACATGCAGCATGCAGACACGTGTGCTGCACATCATTGGCAGCATTGCATGCTCCTCACTCTGAAGAAAGTAAAGTGGGAAAAGGTCCCCAGCCATAGAGCATGAAGATGGTCCCTCTGCAGCGCCAACCCGAGAGGACTTCTCCCCAGCTGGATCCATTCATGGTGGGTAGAGTCACTCCCCACCACCCCTGCCATGAAGGGTAAGTCATGGGGGAATAGGAGAGGAGGTCCAATGTTCAGATGATGGCGTGGGGGGGGGGTAGCTGAGGTAGCTGGCTGGGGACCATGGGGAGAAAATTAACTAACAAAAAAAAAAATGAGGGGGTTACTATAGTTGACATCCTGGACTGGCTCAGGCAACAATGTACTGTTCTGGTGAATCCAGATCACATCATTGATTCATAATTTATATGGATGGGGGGGGGTGAATTAAAGTATGTCTGCTACATTATGATTCTTAGATCAACCACCTGCCTAACTGGTATTTCCTGGGGAGGAACAGGGGGGCACTCTTCTATCACAGGCAGCTCAAAGCCTGCTACAGATGTGGATCACAGTCTCATTAGAGCAGTGTGTGTGATAAAATCAGGTGTGGACTATGCACTGAACTTGGTCATCCAAGCTCCCAGTATATTAGGGCCATCAAATGTAACTTTTGTGATGAGTTGGGACATTCATACAGGACATGCCCATGGGTAGCAGACAATAAGAGGGACACAATGGACTAGATTGAACAAGATTTTTACATCAATCATGCACAGAGGGATGGGCCACAACAGGAGGAGAGGAGATGCCAGAAGTATTTGTGGCCCCCACCCACCGAAGAATGGATAACCGAGAGATCTGAAGAACCATTGGAAGCAGTGATGAAAGTAGATCTAGTTCACAGGAGGATGCTGTACCTCCACAGGAAGACGTGGAACCACCCCATGTACCTCTGGTAGGAACAACCCCCCATAGGAGGTGATTCAGGTCAAAGAACAAAGTGTGAGGCAGCTACAGGCCAGCATCCCAGCTGATACTTTCTGACTGTGAAAAGGAATTGGAAGATTCCCCAGTGAAACCTTCAATGATTATTACTCAAGAATTAGCAAGTGAAGTGGACCCTGTCCCAGATACCCCAGTAGTGACCCCAGAAAAAGTCCATACTGATGCTATGCCTCTGCCTTACACTCCAGTCACAGAGTATCTGCAAATTGTTACTAGAAGAAGAAGAAATATGAGTCAGCAACCTAAACCAAAAGTTACTAGAAGGGACAACTTGCCTCCATGGAATAAATCTGATATTCCAATAAAAAGAAAAGATGGGGGAGAACAGAGGTGGAATCCAATGGATCTTCTGTCTCTTCCTCACAGCATGACCCTTACTCTGAGGCTGAGGAAGGTCCTTCAGAGCAGCAAGACCCAAACAAGAGAAAGTCTAAAAGTAAAGTGGATGGAAGAAAGTCTAAGTTATGTTAACTCTGTATTTCTTTCTTTTTCTCCTTGCATGGATGGGGGGACTAGTCCACAGTTTTACAGTTGGGATGGTAAATATCAATAGTCTAAAGAATAAAGGGAGGCTTACAACCTCATTTGGCTTTTTGGAGGATATGCAGTGTGACATTATAGTCCTCCAGTGCATGAGACTGCATACCTGTGTGGACGTGTCTACAGCTCAGAACCTGTGGTTCCATGGCCCATCATTTTGGTACAGAGGGGAAGACAGGTGTTCTTGGGAAGGAATTGTATTCAGAAGTGAAGCTGTCCCCCTTTTCCATCTGGTTGACTTAGTTTCAGGGAGACTTCTGCTCCTAGACATGAAATTTAGGGAGTTGCAACTCTGCTTGAATAATATCTATGCAGCCCAACTGAAAGCAGAGAGGGTGGAGTTGTTTAAATTGGTACAACCATATTTGCATAATACCAAAGGAGTAATGGGAAGGGGGTGATTTCAGTTGTGGACTGATTCTCTCACTTACAGAATATCAACAAGCCAAAGTTTACTGTGATGCACATTGTTTACAGGAGGTCGCTAGGAAGGCCAGATTAGTACACGCAGCGTGTCAGTCTGGATGTATGGGAGATCATACCTATTTTAAGGGTAGGCTCTCCTCTAGAACTGACTGATTTCTGTGCACCTTGGTTAACTACTGTGAAGGCTCTGACCAGACCATTTGTTACCTCCTATCACAGACTGGTGCAAGTCGAGTTTGGTTCTGAAATACACCAAACATATGGACATCAGGCTGGATTCTCAAAACACTTGGAAGGTGCAAAAAAATGTGTAAATCCCCTAAAGTTGTGCAGTTGTGGAAAAAAAGGGGTAATTGCACTAAGTGGTACACACAAAACTTCCATAGCTATGGGGAAAAATACACTGCAGACTGCAGAAAAAAGTGCAGCTGCATAAGTTCCTGAGCAAAAAAAAAGCCATTAAAAGGAAGTATGGCATATCCCTTTAAAGGCTACTCTCAGCCACTGTTTTTCTGCAGTTGCAGAAAGAATGCTGCACACATGCTGCACCACAGAGAGTGAGGGAAAGCTCACCCTGAGCAAAAAGCAGTGTACTAATAATTGGGACACAATTATAGTGGGGGCTCGGGCACCAGCAACTGCAAACCTGTGGGCTGCATAGTAGTGTCTGTTGTTACAACACAAATAGCACACATTTCCATTGAAAGGCAACAAACCACAGCCACAGGACCCAGTGCAGCCCATAAAGGAGCCCCACACGCAGTAGAGGCAGAGATGGTAACAGCCAGAAGTATGTGCTGTAGACACAGGAAGAAGAAAGACCTCAGAGAGCGACACAACCAACAGATACATATAGCCAGTGGGTGCAAGGTCCTGCTGGTATTGATGGTGCTACCATGGTCCCAGTTGTAGGACTGGCAGCTTGCCTGGCTGGGAGTGCTGGTTCTGCTGCAACTTTTGCAAGACTGCTGAAGTCTCCTGCTCCGCTTAATATGGAGCACCTGCTGTTGTTCTGTCTGCTAGGCCTTTAATATTATTTTTGCAGCTGTGGAAAAAAATGTTGCAGATTTTCAGCACTTGCGGAATTTTACAACTTGCCTGTTTTGCAATTTTCCACAAATGTGGAACTCTTCTTTGTGAATATGCTACAACTAAATTTCCACATTGCTGCAAGCCATATTTCATCAACTACTGAATGTTTGGCTCTCTTTGAGAATCCAGCCCCTGGTGTCTGGAAACTGAACTTGGCACTCTTGGAGCATGAATTGCTGGTCCAGAAACTGCATTATTTCATTGATGCTAAGAACCCTACCTTGATTTTTGTTTTGTGACTCCCAAGTTGATTGATGGAAGTAAAGACAGAATTAAAATCCTTTCTTTCATCACAAGGTAAAAAAATTGGCAAATAGTAAATATCTGGATTATTTAAATCATAGGCATCAATTCCATAAACTACTATTTTCATCTTTAACTACAGGACATGATTACTTCCCAAAACTGGCTAAACTGAAGAAGGAAATGACAGCATTCCAATACCAAAGAATCACATTGTTGGTAATGGAACAAAAATACAATCTGAAGGGTAAAACATTCTGGATAAACACATTCGATGATACCAGGAATAGGCTGAAGGATCTTATTTCATGCAGTTATCAGGTGAAGATGGTAATACCCTATTATTTATTTTAAAAGTTTGGTAACCGGGAAAGACACACTGAGCCGAAGCTCATTTCCAGGTGTGACCCTGGGGAAGGGGAAAGGGGAACAAAATAGTAGCAAACACAATCAAACAGAAGTGCAAAAGATAGCAACAAATCAACAGCTGTCAATCACTGAGCGTTTACTGCATTATACAGTATACGCTCAATGACCATTCAGTCGGCGGTCAGCCCTGGTGGTCAGAGGAAGGCCGTGCTGGTTGCCGGCTCAGGGTTCAGGATGGGGGAGCAGGGTGGTGGGCTGAGGTGGAGGTCCACTAGACCACCAGGGAAGGGTTTGTTTAATTACTTTGATATACAGGTGGAATCAGGGATCGGGGGTGGGGGGTCCACTAGACCACCATGGAAGGGGTGTTTTTATTAATTTAATATACAGGAAAAATCAGGGATGGGAAGGGAGGGCCACTAGACCACTAGGGAATTATATATAGTACTGTTTATTGGAACACCACGGATCCAGGAGGGCAGTCAGCTAGACCACCAGGGATGGGAATATTGTATGTTAACAGGGGATCAGGGATAGGGGAGACTGCTAGACTCTGCTGCATGAAGCCCGCAGTAAGCTCCTCCCATGTGCCATGCGTTTGTCACATGAGAGGGATTGCTGCTGCAACAGTCTCATAGGACTGTTACACCTAGTAGCATAGGGAAAGATAGTTAGTTTTAGTGTATATAAAAAATAAGTTGCTAAGGACTTTGGCTGAAGTCCCGGAGTAGGTAGGAGCTGCCAGCTCGGTATGGAGTGGCCCCTGTAGTGATATAAAAAGCAGATTCAGAACCTAAAATAGTACTAAATAAATAATAAGCAGACTTAAAATAGACTAACTGTCAGAAATCAGCATGATCATATTATTAATTGTTATAGCAGGATGCAACATGGGGGGGGGGGGCATGGAAAGGACTCCTGGCTCCGGCTTTCCTTACGCACATGCAGTTTTGCTCACTTTTAATGACTGGCAAAGTTTTTGTGGATAAAATGTAGAATTTATTATTGAAATGGTAGTTTTAGTCATTGGTGGCCAGTGGGCTAGTAATCCAATTGCTCTGGCTACTCAAACATGCCCTGGTGGTCCAGTGGTTCAATTTGGTCTGCCTGGGTTATCACATGTATCTTTAGTGTTTGTATTTTAAGAAAGAGATCATTCCTGTAATAAATAAAGCTGCTGTGTGTAAATGTAAAATTAGAAATGCAAAGTGGCAGCTGTGGGTGCCCAGCGTGTCGAAAAAGCGGGGAGTTGGCCAGCCCAGTGGCACAGAGGGTTGAGGCGCTGGTGCCTTACCTCATCCCACGCCGGTGACCCGGGTTCGGGAACGGACATGGGACGTCGGGGGCTGGCGGGGGGGAGAGGATCAAGCGTCCGCAGGACTGCTCTCCTCTCTTGGGGGTGGGTAGTGGGTTGTCGTCAAGCTGTAGCGGCCTCTGGTGGAGACCAGGAGCACTGCTGATGCATGCAGGAGGGAATAAGTAGAAAAGCGGAAATACCGCTTCACGGCAGCCAGATGATGGCTACCTGGCGCTCTGAGGCCATCAGGGTCCTACCGGGCTCTCCATCTCAGCAGCATCCCTGGGATTAAAGTGGTGCGCTGGTCTGCTCCCCTTGGCTGGTGCCTTCCCCCTCGGAGGAGGGGGACCCATCTGGCAAAGGGTTACGCCGGGTCACCCTGGGGGTCGGCTGTGATCTGAGGCGGAGTCTAGGAGGACAGATGGGTCTGAGGACAGCCTTGGTAAGCCCGAAGGAGTGGCTGGCGTATAGCACGTAGGGGGGTAAAAAAAAAAGAAAAAGCGGGGAGTGTGAGTGACCGAGAGTTGGTCCCACAGCAGAGCGCACCGTGCTCGTTAAGGAATCCCAGGCTAGCTTGTGGGTGGCCACTCCTCACTACCACACCAGTCGGAAGTCGGGCTTCGGCCTGAAACAATCCAAGCCTTTGCAAAAGTGCAAGAGGGAGACACAATAAGGGGCTCTTCTCGTGGGCAGTATCAACCTTCTATTTCCCTTTCTTTTAGTTTTGCAGGCGACAAGTGCAGGGAAAATTATTTTAGGCACTGGCTCACATAAAATAAAAATAAATAAAGGAGCACAGTCTGACTGGGACTCTGTGGAAGTTACACACACACACAGAGGCAAGCATTTTGTTTAGAGCTCACAGAGGAGCCATTTTGTGACAGAGAATACGATCTAATCCTGTGGAACCCATGGCTTCACACTTGACAAAATGCATCAAAAATATATTATTTTTTATAAAATAAAGCCATAAAGGAGCTGAGGGAAGTCATGGGGAGCTGATAGAAATACACAGATTTTTTTTTATATTTCACAAGCAAACATGGAGCAGTTTTAAGCAAGGCTCTGTAAAGGAAAGTCGCATACAGTCACAAACCACTTGCTTCACATATGTACTTTACTAAATCCTGCTGCCAAACCATTTTTTACCAGATTTTTACCTTTGCCCAACTTGACGGAGGGATACATTCAAGTGTGCTACACAACAGAAAATAGTTTTAAGTTATAAAACTGTGAAATAGTGGAGTCGCTAATCTTAGAAGGGAGAGTGGGTCCTGCTGAATCTAAATCCATGCAGTCAGTTACACAGGAAGTGGAGCTAAGCATGGGAAAAATGAATCTTCAGTTTCTGTGTGACAAAAACTGTTGTGGACAGTGTCATTAAAGGGGAAAATGCTGATTTCAAGAGAAAGTGAAGAGAAAAGTGCCTAGAAATGATTATTTGTGAAATGTAATAACAAAGGAGTGTAAGACTTAGCGACTTAGCATTCCTATGGGTCATTTTATGCAGAAAAAAACTCAGCAGAGAACTAATGATGAAAGCTTTTCAGCCATAATAGTGAAAACGTGCTTAGACTTAAAGGAGATAGGAAATGATTTTCACATAGTTAACTGTCCTTCCATCTTCCTTTCCGTGTCAGTTATGTATTCTGACATGTTTTGATGATTTTTTGATAAAAAAATAATATAGCTTTGGGGTGCCCTCAGATCTACATTGAGTTCTATGCTCCTCACCAGCTACTGCTCTTGATTTTCGTATTTCTAAGACATTCTATGACATCAGTAACACCATTCTGTGCTATTCATCCGAATGGCCTGGAATGGGAGTTTCTGATGTCATAGAATGTTCAGGCAGTATGAAAAGAGACAGCAGCACCTGTTGAGGAGAAAGGGATTTGGGGTAGTTAAAAAAGAAACAAAATTAGATTATTAATCTAACAAAAAAGGTCAAAAACATATTAGAATATTGGGTAGTCAATAAAAGAACAACTGGAGGGCATCTAGAGGTGTAAAAACTGTTTCCTATCACCTTTAAAGAATGTGTTTATTTTTTGTGATAATGAAATGCATTCAAAAATGAGACTCGGAGTAAAAAAAAAAGGGAAGCCTTGGAATGTTTGAGAGGGGCAGTTGGATTTCAAAACTCAGTATTCCATTGTGACATGCTGCTGCAGGGAGGATTTTGATTGGTGCTGAGTCCCTGGACAGGTCAGTGTTCACTCGGTGACCACAAATTAGCATATGCAAATTAGTTTTAGGCATAAAAGTAGCTGCACAGTCAGTGTGCAGAGAGTCCAAGCAGGGAGAGCGACTGAGAAGGGGGGACCCAAGCCAAGTGGGTGTCCTGTCTGAAGAGGCCTGCTGCAGTGACAGAGCCTGATAATGGCAGCCTTCATTTAAATACAGTGTAGGATCAGGGGATCCCCTGAATCCCAGTGTAGGGTCAGATAGGGTAGCAAGTGAGAGCAGGGTGAGAACAGAAAGCCTATTGCTTCAAGTGCTTGCTGATCCTGTTATGCCAAGTTTTCCTCACATAAAAAAGCTGCAACCTGAAGAATTCATCGCTTCTCCTGATTCCAACCAGAAACGGCTGATTCAAGAGGGCCCTCCAACAATTCTTCAGCAATTCCAACAAAAGAATTTCTTCAGAAAACCCAAAGGAATGTGGCACCATAGAAAACCTTATTGATACAGTTTGGGGATTCTTTTAAAAGTCATATGACATTGAATTTACAAAGAATTTACCTCAATCCTTCTGAAATTTAAAGAGACCTTTGTCATCTAAAGGACTGAACAGTGCAATGACTGAAGGGGGATAATGGCACAGCTTTTAATGTACCAGTACGCAATATGTTAAATGCCACTGTCATTCCTGAATGTTTAAAATTCATTTATGTGTAGAAATGCGTAGTGATCTCCAACTGTTTTAAAGATGAGTAATAAGTATAGTAATTGTGTGACAAGATCCCGAAGTAGGTATCCGGTGTAAGGTGTCTGTGGGCTGACTGAGGTAGGATGAGGCCTAGTAGTCACTGCTCACCCTTATGGTTTCAGTGTGAACAAGCTCATGGATGAAGGTCAGAGTGAGGGCGCCTATCCTGGGACGAGCTTGTGTAGTAGCTGGAGGGCTGGTAGGTGGTGAATGCAGTCTCTAGGGGTAAAGTGAATGTGCTGGAGGACTGGTGGGTGGTGATTGCCTGCAATCTCCGGGGGTAAACAAAGTGAATGTGCTGGAGGGCTGGTGGGTGGTGAGTGCCTGCATTCTCCGGGGGTAAAGTGAATGTGCTGGAGGGCTGGTGGGTGGTGAGTGCCTGCAATTTCCGGGGGTAAAGTGAATGTGCTGGAGGGCTGGTGGGTGGTGAATGCAGTCTCTAGGGGTAAAGTGAATGTGCTGGAGGACTGGTGGGTGGTGAGTGCCTGCAATCTCCGGGGGTAAACAAAGTGAATGTGCTGGAGGGCTGGTGGGTGGTGAGTGCCTGCAAACTCCGGGGGTAAAGTGAATGTGCTGGAGGGCTGGTGGGTGGTGAGTGCCTACAATCTCCGGGGGGTAAAGTGAATGTGCTGGAGGGCTGGTGAGTGCATGCAGCTTCCAGGGATAAAGTGAATGTGCTGGAGGGCTGGTTGGTGGTGAGTGCCTGCAGTCTCCGGGTAAAGTGAATGTGCTGGAGGGCTGGTGGGTGGTGAGTGCCTGCAGTCTCCAGGGGTAAAGTGAATGTGCTGGAGGGCTGGTAGGTGGTGAGTGCCTGCAGTCTCTAAGGGTAAAGTGAATGTGCTGGAGGGCTGGTAGGTGGTGAGTGCCTGCAGTCTCTAAGGGTAAAGTGAATGTGCTGGAGGGCTGGTAGGTGGTGAGTGCCTGCAGTCTCTAAGGGTAAAGTGAATGTGCTGGAGGGCTGTTGGGTGGCGAGTGCCTGCAGTCTCCAGGAGTAAAGTGAATGTGCTGGAGGGCTGGTGAGTGCCTGCAGTCTCCAGGGGTAAAATGAATGTGCTGAAGGGCTGGTGTATGGTGAGTGCCTGCAGTCTCCAGGGGTAAAGTGAATGTGCTGGAGGGCTGGTGGTTGGTGAGTGCCTGCAGTCTCCAGGGAAGAGCAACTAGAAGGTTAGTGGGGTGGTGTTGCCCTGCTGGGAAAGAGATATCAGAAGGTTAGTGGGGTGGGTGTGCCCTGCTGAGAAAGAAGTAAAGTGGTAAATGTACTGTTAATTTTATGTGCATTTGTTTGCCATTTATTCACAAAGTGTGTTATGCCATTCGTGGCTGTTTCAGATATTTATTTCATCTTTTCAGTAAAAATTTACCTTTCTTTCTCAACAATCCAAGTGTCAGTGTCCATGCTTATAGAGCTAGTTCCTCACATTCCTGCAGGTCTCCAGGTCAGTCTGGTGCAGCATTCCCTACTCTTGGCAGCTCTTAGTTACTCCAGTTGGGGAGGTATGGTACTGTACTCAGGTAGTACCCAACTGGAAAAGTGTTGTCAAAAGGGAAGGAAAGGAGAATCCTTGATGACACCTACTACTGTGTGGAATGGTCCCACCTGTGTCCAGAGGTTAATGCAATAGGAGTCCCCCATCATCACAATGCAGTGTGAGGACTTCGGCACCAGGACCCCTCCTGTATCAGAATCTGGTGCAGGGTCCTTGGCACACCAGGCTGCCGCTTGCGTTGTTCTAAGTCCTCTTCAAAAATCAAGCACCATGCCTTTACATTTACTGATAGAGAACATTAATAAAGAAATGTGAGCCATTTATACTAAGAAGCATAACATAAGACCTAGACATCAGTAGAATGCTTTGTGGAAGAATGTTACCTGGTTATAACTAGGATGTATCTCTTTTAATTTTCTTTCTTGTTTCTCTGATTTTTTCTGACTGGATCATTTCTTGTGTTTCTTCTTTTAATAATTTTGACTTGAGAGATGTCACAGAATGATA
Source organism: Neoceratodus forsteri (assembly GCA_016271365.2). Lineage (NCBI taxonomy): Eukaryota > Metazoa > Chordata > Ceratodontiformes > Ceratodontidae > Neoceratodus > Neoceratodus forsteri. The sequence continues at coordinate 491,500,522 of CM057450.1, read as the reverse complement.
GCAACCACTCATATACTATAATGCCATTAGGGATAGGTTGAGGTTAAGATCTAGTTTATTTTTCTTGTAAGTTTTCCTTTCTCATTAGCTTGCACTGTATTGATGGTTAACTTTTATTAACTGCTTATCATTTTTTATTAATAAAAACACTCCTACTTGGGCTGGCCCAGTGGTGCTGGAGGTTGAGGTTCTGGACACCACACCTCGTGCTACACCCGGTGACCCGAGTTGGGAAGAGCCTGGGTTGTGGGGGTCGGCAGGGGCGGAAGAGAATCGAGCATCCGGAGGACTGCTCTCCTCTCTCGGGGAGGGAGGGATTGTCATTCTGCCTGTTGATCGCCCCCTAGTGGGGGCTGGGAGGCGATGCAGGCTGGAGGCAGGCAGCCAGCGGGCATGATGTGCACCTACCCCCACACGTGAGTGTTCACACCATACCTCGGGGGGGGCGGGACAACCAAAAAAGAGGAAAATGGTGGCCAGGGGCTTCATGAAGCCTCAGCCCTGTTCCACCAGTCCATCGCCACTGCCTCCCCAGATCTGGATTGTGCTCTGGGGAGGACTCCCTTCAGAGCCCCGCCATGGGGGGCAAGCTGTGGGGGGTCTCAGGGCTGGTCAGGGGTGGCTGGGCTCATGGGCAGGTGATATGGGGTGGAGTTCCTGCCCCGGTGCACCCAGGAGGAAAAGATGAAAAATAAAAAATAAGACACCTTTACTCTTCTTTGATAAGTGCCATGGAGTATTTTACTTCCACCTAGGCAGTGCACAGAGATGGAGAGAAGGGACCTCAGTTTAGCATCTCATCTGAAGGACTGCATCTCAGCAGTGCAGCACCCTCCCATACTGCAGTACAGTGTCAGCTATGGGTATTACCCAAGTGCACGGTGTACGGCTAGAACACACAACCTTCCAATCTTCCAACCCCAGAGGCAAGCATGCTACCTGCTGTGCCACTGACACTGGTGCACAAAACACATAAGGGCAGTATTACCCAGATTACTTTTCATCTTTAGAATTGTTCACAGTATTCTTTGAGCTCAATAAGAGGACCAGGTCATCATCATAGAGAATAGATGTACTAAATGATGGGCTATGATGGATATCATTGATGTGACTCAAGAATAGGAGTGGGCCTAAGATTGACCCTTGTGGGATACTTACAGATGTCAAGGCAGGCTCAAAAAGGAAGGTTCCAAACTCAACCCTCTAATGCCTGTTGCTCAAGTGGTTCTGGAAACATGGGAGGACAGTTGGCGACATAGCATGGGCACTATGTTTAGCACAAAGCAGGGAGTGGTCTATGAGATCAAACGCTTTTGTGAGCTCAATAAAAACGTCTCCTCTTGGTTCACCCCTCTCCATTGCAGCAGCAATGGAATTAGTAGACGTAAGCAGGGCCGTGGTGGTGCCATGACCCTGCCTAAAGTCACGCTGAGCAATAGAGAGCAGGTTGTACTACGTCAGGCAGTCTGTGATTTGAGTGGATACCAATTTCTCAAGGACCTTATTTAATGCAGGCAAGATGGCTATAGGTCTGTAACTGGCTAGGGTCTTAGGGTCTTCATCTTAAAAAACAGGAACACCATGTGATATTCTCCAAGAATCTGGTACTACCCCAGTCACCAGAGACATGTTAATAATTCTGGTAATCATAGGGGTAATGTCCTTAGCAAACATTCTCAGAAGCTGAGGTTTGATCCCATCAGAGCTGGTTTATTGTCAGGGATCTGTGCCACTAACTTGTGAACTTCAGGCGCCTTGACCACTTAAAAGTAAACAAGCATTTGTCAATGCCGAATGTTCTCTTGCAGGTATTTGCAGTGGTTTATGGCATGTATGGTGCTTTACCCTAATGCCCTGTGCGATTGCTGGTATTTGCACAATAAATTTTCAGCATGACCTTTTTGTTACCCCCACCTCATAAAAGCATTTGAGACCTCTGCTGATGAACAGTCCCACTGTTATTTTGTTAATCTGTCCTGAGCGTTGATTTCCCACAGCGACCACACCGTTGTGCTCCACATGTGCAAAAACACAGTTCGAGCAGGATGTGAAAAATGACAGCTGTAGCATTCATAGGGAGGTGTGAAGGGATGGCAATGTTGAACATCTGGAGTGAAAATACAACAATTTCTCGAACTTACGAGCGTACATGGAAACTGAGCAATGAATGCTCGTGACACAGTCATTTTGTGGACTTTTGTCACCAAATTTTCAACATAGGCATTGTGGGACCTCTGCTCATGAACAGTGTCACTGTGATTTTCATAATCTGTCCTGAGCATTGATTTCTCAGTGACCACAGCATTGTGCGCTGGATGTGCAAAAACACATTTCAGCCAGGATGTGAAAAATGTCAGCTGTGCAGTTCATAAGGAGGTGTGAAAAAATGCCAGTGTTGAAAATCTGGAGTGAAAATATTTCAAATTCTGGAAGTTATGAGTGTGCGTGGAAACTGCGCAATGCACGCTCGTAATACAGTCATTTTCTGACATTTTTTCACCAAATTTGCAACATAGGATTTTGGAAGCCCACCTCATTAACAGTGACACTATTGTTTAGTTAATCAATCCCAAAAGGTGATTTTGTGCAGTGACCATGAAATCACCTTTGGGAACCGAATAACTCACATGACAGTAACTGAATTCATGAGGTGGTGTCCCAAGAACCCCCTGTTGAAAATGTGGTGCCAAAATTTGCAAAAATGCTTGAGATAGCCACCTAAGTTGGAAAAAAAAAACATTTATGCCATTATACAGCTTACCGTCATTTCTTCAGTTTGCGTTCTGCTTTCAAGAGTGCAGACGTGTTCCCACCCCACTGAAGAACATTGTGCCAGGCTCCGGAGGTAAGTATGGGGCGAGGGGGAGGTGGGGTATGCGTGCACTCCGTCTGCACATACAATGTGTTTGGTGGGGGCAATAACAAGGGAGCAGGGCAGATGGCAGCAGAGGGAGGAAGTGGGAGGGATTTTATTAGCAGCCAGAGGGAAAAGGGTGACGTCATTATGCTAAATACACACACGTTACCACCGCAAATTGCAGTGGTGCTTTTATTTTAACTGAAGACCACTGCAGCCAAACTGCTGTCATAGACAGCTCATGCATCCATTGGTGCAGTAGGGTTGCACACGTTACACTGAGCACTGCATTGGACAGGAGGGTCACACACCTTCAAAAAGTCGTACTGTCCCAAAACGTTCCTTGCACATGCACGCAAGCGAATGCAAAAATAAACAAGCATTTGTCAATGCCGAATGTTGCTTGCTTCTATGTGCTGTTTAGGTATTTGGAAGTCATTGGAGTACAAATATTGAAAATTCGTGAACTTACGAGCGTGCGTAGGAACTGCATAGCACACTACATAAAACAGTCATTTTAGGAATTTTTTCACCAAATTTTCAACATAGCCATTTAAGACCTCTGCTCATGAACAGTGTTACTGTGATTTTCTTAATGTGTCCCATACATTGAGTTTACACACCGACTGCGCCATTGTGCGCTACATGGGTGGAAACACATTTTGGGCAGGATGTGAAAAATGACAGCTTTACTGCTCATAAGGAGGTGTGGTAAAATGGCAATGTTGAAAATCTGGAGTGAAAAATATTGAAAATTGCAAACTTACGGCGTGCATAGGAACTGCGCAATGAACGCCTCGTGTAAAACAGTCATTTTAGAATTTGTTCACCAAATTTTCAAAATAGCCATTTTAAGACCTCTGCTCATGAACAGTGTCACTGTGATTTTCTTAATGTGTCCCATACATTGATTTTGCACACCGACTGCGCCATTGTGCGCTACATGGGCGGAAACATGTTTTGGGTGAGATGTGAAAAATGACAGCTATACTACTCATAAGAAGGTGTGGTAAAATGGCAATGTTGAAAATCTGGAGTGGAAATATTGAAAATTCGCAAACCTACGAGCATGCGTAGGAACTGCGCAACGCACGCTCGTAAAACAGTCATTTTTAGAAATTTTTTCACCAAATTTTCAACATAGCCATTTTAAGACCTCTGCTAATGAACAGTGTCATGGTGATTTTCTTAATGTGTCCCATACATTGATTTCGCACACCGACTGCGCCATTGTGCGCTACATGGGCGGAAACACATTTTGGGCAGGATGTGAAAAATGACAGCTGTACTGCTCATAAGGAGGTGTGGTAAAATGGCAATGTTGAAAATCTGGAGTGAAAATATTGAAAATTCGCGAACTTACGAGCCTGCGTAGGAACTGTGCAATGCCCACTCGTAAAAAAAAAAGTAATTTTTAGGAATTTTTGCACCAAATTTTCAACATGGGGTTTTTGGGACCCCTTCTCATGAATGATGTCACTGTCATGGCATTATTCGGGCCCAAAGGGTGATTTCGCACAGTGACTGCGAAATCACCGCCGAGCAAGACATAATGATCATCATCGAGGTCAAACTCATGTTAATTGGTGCATCAAAAAATACCTGAGATATGCAATAAAGTTGAAAACCCCTATCTAGCCCATTATACAGCTTACGGCATTTCCTCAGTTCACGGTCGGCTTTGAAGAGTGCAGATGTGTTCCCGGTCCAGCGATGATCGTCGCGCCAAGCTCGGGTAAGTATGGGGTGGGGGGTGTGGGAGCAGGGTGCTCAGTGGGTGTGTTGCGGGTTGTGGGAAGGGTTCAGGAGAAGCGCCGTGGGACCATTTTATTTCTAGGTAAAAAAAAAAGATGCAGCGGGACGTTTGCCATGCTGGGGTGGGCTCCCAGCTTGCCCAGCAAAGCTTTGGGGGGGCATTTGGGGGCGTGGAGCCCGGCCGAGATTAGGCACCCCGGCGGCAGATGGCGGGATGTTTGCCACGCTGGGTGGGCTCCCAGTGTGGCACCAAAGCTTGGGGGCTTTGGGGGCGTGGAGCCAGCGGGGATTGGGCACCCCGTCGGCAGAAGGATGCAGGGCGTTTGCCGCGCTGGGTGGGCTCCAGCGTGGCACCAAAGCTTTGGAGCGGGAAAGGTGAGGGGCTTGAGCGCTGTGTATGACAACGTGTTTTTCTTTGAAGCGAAGACCACCGCTGTCATACACGCTCCCCACCATTGGTGCATGACTGCCACGCCTGCTCAATGGAGCAGTGGATTGAACAGGAGAGGCACACCTCCAAAGTGTGCTACTCTCCCAGAACGTTCCTTGCGCATGTGCGCAAGTGAACGTAAAAAGGGGGATGACTAGGTGAGCTGCAGTGCACTGTAGTGAAGTTAGACTGAGAAATGGTGGTGCTGAGGAAAGTAAGGACCTGGAGAAGGCAGAGAGGTCTGGAAAAAGATGATTAAAAGAGTTGGCAATAGTGGCCAGGTTATTACAACTTATACCATTAGTATTCAGATCAGTGGGGGAGAAATTACCATTGAAACATAGAGACTTTTTGATGCACTTCGAGAAATTTTGTGGGCTACTGGCAGCAGATTCAAGTAAGTTTTTACAAAAGGAACTCTTATTGATCTGGATAGCATTTTTACATGCTGCCTGGAGCTGTCTGTGTTTCACCCAGTCAGTCGTCATTGTCCCCTTACCAAAATCCAAGATCCAAATCTAAAATTCTATAAGTAATTCTGCACTGACCAAAGGCCTCTATCGCCCTAGGAGGGCAGCCAAGCTATAAGTGTTCCACATGCAGGCTGGGTAGTACAATTTTCAGGAAGCCTGTGTGTTCTCTATGATGTCAGTGCCTCACCAGGTCCCAATGTTACAAGTGTCGTAAAAAAAGCATCTGAAAGTCTAACATCGTAAAGAGTGTTCAGTCTTCTTGAAAACTGCACAACTTGAGCATGGGACACTCAGATATTTTTAAAACTAATCAGACCTGGCTGTCTTTATAAGGTCATTCATGAGTTTGGGCTGTTTGGAATTACATTAGAATTTACATTTAAACGTTCACATTCTTCAAATTAAAAACACAAATTAACATTTTGACATTATCATTTTTCTACTAACAGAGCTGAGCAAAAGCACCATGGGCCAGATTCCAAGTTGCATGGCGCAACTCATGGGCATATGTGAGTTGCGTCATGCACCGCTATGCCGTGGACCCTGTGCCCTATTCTAAGACAGGCAGGGTCCCTGGGACCTACGCCCCATGACTTGTGGCAGCTGCAGGGTTACGCCACAGGAATGGCGCAAAGACCTGGGTGCTGCAAGTCGCAGACAGCAGTTAACTGCCCCCCCAGAACCCCCAACCCCGTATCACTGCTGCAATCACCTGGGGGCCTTAGAGGGGTGGCAACTGGGTGGCAAAGGCATATGGGGGCACGGATAATTACGGACCTGGGAGGTCCCCGATATTAGGGGTTGGGGGGCATGACTGTGTTGGGGGGGTCCATGGGACAGGTTACAATGCTTTCCATGGTGCTGCAGGGGCATCTGTCATTTTGCCAGGATGGATGCCCTGTAGACAACCTCCATGCTGGTCTAACATGCTGCGCCAATGCAGGGACTTGGAATCGTGGAACTGGGTTACGGCAGCTGCCCTTCCGTAATAGGGCACAGGTGCTGCCGTAACTCACCCTTGTCCCATGCTGCAGTGGGTTGCAGGTGTAGTGGGTGGCGTATCCCACCTTTGGCGCAACCTACATAGGGCATGGAGCAAGCTGCATCATGGAATTCCAACTTGCGCTACGCCTGGCGTAAGGTGCAATTTGCCCCATAGGGCTTGGCATAAATTGCCTTGCACCAGGTGTAACCCAACTTGGAATTGGGCCCCATGTGTCTTTATAGGAGAGCCTCAACTTTCTGTATTTGCAGACTGATAATTTACTTTATACGACTGCTGCTCCGAGCAGTCAGGCAATTTGAAGTGCAGATCTAGTTTTGATTAAAGGGAAGGTCCCCTCAGTCTTTTATTCTGTTTACCTGTGTAGTTTGTAGACATGAACAGTGATTGCCTCTGTGGTACCCTGATAATTTCATCAGGATTTAAATGTAAATTAAATTACTCAAATCTGGTGTGAAAACCTGCTTGACTTCATTGCAAAGGTCATGCCCCAACTCAAGTAAGACATCCTGGAATTTTAATGACGTTTTCTTTCTAAAGCCTGCGGTAGTTATACTGTATCAGTCAGTGCTGTTGCTGTCCTCTGCAGTCCCCATGTTATTGTCTTATGCTGGCCATGAAACCTTTCAAGGTGTAATAAGTGCCCTGCTGTTTTCTGTAGTTTAAAGTGTAGCTGAGTTAGAAAAAAATGCTTAGAGAATGCAGGTACTTCACAAGACATGTAACAGAACTGACTGAAACTATAACTCCTGCTGGCTTGTGCAGGTATGCATCATCAGCTCCCATGATGCCTCACATAAGTGGGGTCATGACCTTTGCAATGGAGTAAAAAAGGTTTTCACACCAGGGCACAACAGAGTGAAGCAACCCCATTTATAATTAAATTAGTATAACCTCCCTACAAATTGAGGTTTACTATAATGTCTTCCTGGGCTCCTAAATGCCCACTGTCAGGCTGGTGTCCTGTCTTTAGTAGTTCTATTTGTCTGCATGAGAGTGCCCTAGTGAGCCCCTGTGCCTGTTTCATGTGTTTCATAGTTTATTCAAGCTTTATTAGACTTGCATCCACAGTTTGCTTGCCATAGTATTTTATGTCATTTCATATTTATTCATAGCACACATATCCAGCCTACTTTTGAAGAGATCTATTTTTGCTAGTGACCACCTCTGTTGGTAGGTTGTTCCATAAGGGGGCTGCCCTAAATCTAAACCAATGCCTCCTCTTGAGTAAGTTCCATTTCTTGAGTGTTAACTGTAATGGATGGCCTCTGGTTTGGTATGTTCCCTTCTTGAGTGTCAACCCACAGCTATTTGCTGTTAATTCATTCTGCAATGCTTTATAGACCATACACATATCCCCCTGTGTTCTTCTGTATTGGAGAGTAAATAGGCTTAGTTTTGTTAATCTTTCGGGATATGTAAGCTCTTTACAGCCAGATATAGCTTTTGGATTTTTTCCAGTTTAACGATGTCTCCTTTTTTGTAGGGTGACCACGCCTATCTCTTTAAGAGCTTAGCTAAGCTGTGTTAGAAATTAGTCTGGGCTGGGTCCGAGTGATTTAAGGCTTGTGACCAGCCAGACAGTCTGTTATTCTGCTCCATTCTGCAGTCACTACTTATGCAGAGGGAGACCTCATAGGAACTGTGATTATTTACTGTTTAATTGCTGTTGTAGTAAAGATAGAGAAGTTTGTCTAAGCTGCTTTCTTTTGCAGCTCGAATATTTGGATGGGAGCTACCATGTTAGGTTCTAGACTTCCAGTATTTGGACCAATCGAACCACTGGGGACCTAAAATGGAGACTGTCCTCAGGGGTCTTGTGGGAAGGAATTCTGTAGTTTTTATAGTTTTAACTATTGGAGCCTAAACTGACCTGGAGGGGGAGCCCATACTGTGAGTGACAGCTCCCTCAGCCAACCGAACCTTTTGGATTACAAAGGAAATAGTCAGAACTGCCTGAAGCAGTGGATCAGTTAGAGTTGGAGGCTGAAGAGTGAACAGCTTGAGCTTTCGAGCAGCTGCTCCCAGAAGGAGCGTAGGGGAATTGGCAGGAAGAGGCTTTTCTGGCCGGCCTGCCACGTTCTCCTGCCAGTGAACCGCCTTTTGCAGAAGTCGGATCTGGTTCCAATTTCCATGAGTGGAAACTGCAGCAGAAGAAAGAAGTTTGTTATTGCAACTTGTGATTTGGACTGAAGACTTGCTCCCGAAGCGATCGGCCCATCTGATGATAGAAATAGCCTTGGATTGAAAGGTTGTTTGCACAGTGAAGCTGTAATTTGCAACTGGACTGTATCCGAACTGTGGCTTTGAGAAATAAGTGATTTAAATGTGCTGAATGTGTTTTGTGGGTCATGATTTGGTTCCCCATGGCAGAATCTTTTACGCCAGCTGGAGGCTTCGCCAGCAGAAAACCACAAACTTTTGCAGAACTGTTCATCCCGCCTAGGCCCTGTCACCTCGGCCTAGGTCACTACTCCGGCTTCAGAGACCATCTCGGTGAAAGACCCGCTTTGGGATTCAGCTCCCTGCCCAACACCATCGAGCAGGTAGCGACCACCAAGAGGTGAGCCATGTTGGCCTGGCTTCCCCTGACCTTCCAGAGGTCTTCATCTTGTCTGTCCTGCATCCTGGTCTGGGTAATGTGAGTACAATTCAGGGTAGCTCCCTGAAACAAAAGCAACAATCATTGTGTTACCATCTAATTGTTTCTTTCCTGGGGCAAAGCAACGGACTGAGCCATCTGGCTTGGATTACAAATAATTGGGTTGTGTGCATGTTTAACTGTTTTTCTTTTCCTAAGGGCTCCATCAAGAGCTGCAATGCCAGCCACCCTGGGCAATGTTTCAGGCTAGCCTGCATGACATACTGGGTACCCAGGGTTGTTGAACTATCTAATTGGGAGTTACAGTGCATGCTAGTCAACCCAGATTTAAATCAGATTGCTAATCATTCTGCTAGATTCACGCCCCCGGCCCCTCCCTTGTTCACTGCCCCTAAATAAATATGATTGTCTTTTTTCACATTTAGCCTGTCTAGTGTGCATATTATTAGTTGGGTTACAGTGGTAAGATTGTATTGTTGCATTGCTGATCTTATTTTCCAGGGGGTCTCCAGGCCAGTTGCAGCAGATCCAGCCCTGGTGGTAAGTGAAAGGGGTATGAGCACATTATTATTGCTACCTACTGAATGTGAATGTACCATTGTGTTGTTATTTAGGCCACTAAAAGGGCTGGCTGGTGGTTATAACATCCCAGAGGGCTATACTAGAGCAGTTAAGCTACCCCAATACCATTCCTCCGGGTGGGGGCACCCATTTACAGAACTCAGGCCCCTCAACCTGTGTATTGAAATACAGACAGGGGTAGTAACCCTTAGAATAGTGCTGCCTAGGGGTTACATTAGGATTATTAGGGGGATGCAAATGAGGGAATCATTGCTCATGCCTACAATTACAGAGGTATACACAAAAGAAAGGGTCCTACAAGAGCTTGCTAAGCTCAGGGTGGATAAGGCAATGGGACCTGATGGCATACATCCCAGGGTACTTAAGGAGCTAAAGGAGGAACTAGCAGAGCCATTAGCAGAATTGTTTAGTGAGTCTCTGAGCACAGGAGAGGTCCCAGAAGACTGGAGAAGGGCTCATGTGATCCCGCTCCACAAGAGTGGTAGCAGGGAGGAGGCGGGAACTGAGACCGGTCAGTCTTACCTCAGTAGTGGGCAAGATTATGGAGGCACTCCTTAAGGAAAGGATAGTGCAACACCTGGAATCCATAGGGGCACAGGATCCAAGACAGCTTGGGTTTACAAAGGAAGGTCCTGTCAGACTAATCTCATAGATTTCTTTGACTGGGTAACCAGAGTGGTGGACCAAGGGGAGCAGTTGATGTCGCCTACCTTGACTTCAGCAAAGCTTTTGACACTGTTCCACATAGAAGATTGATAAATAAGCTGGGTAGGCTCGGGTGGGTCAAGTTGGTCAACTGGGTGGCAAACTGGTTGACTGGCAGAAAACAGAGAGTGGTGGTAAATGGTATACAGTTAGAAGAGATGCAAGTCACAAGTGGGGTACCTCAGGGATCAGTCCTGGGGCCAGTCCTATTCAACATCTTCATTAGTGACCTTGCAGATGGACTAGAGGTAAGGCTTGTCTGTTTGCAGATGACACCAAGATCTGCAACAGAGTAGATGATCCAGATGGGGTGGGCAGAATGAGAAGAGATCTGGATAAACTAGCAGAATGGTCAGAAGAGTGGCAACTGGGATTTAATGCAAGAAGTGCAAAATCATGCACATAGGGAAGAGAAACCCTGAAGCCACTTATAGGCTGGGAGGAGTTGCTAGCAGTCACAAGGAAGAAAGAGACTTGGGCATCATCATCACTGATGACCTAAAATCATCAAGCAGACCTCTAAAGCAGTAGGTAAGGCTAGGGGATGTTAGGGTGTATTAGTAGGGTATCACAAGTCGTAAGAGGGAGGTAATAATCACCTGTACAAGACATTGGTTAGGCCCCATCTGGAGTACTGCGTGCAGTACTGGAGCCACACCTTCACAAGGACATTAACCAAATTGAGGCAGTCCAGAGAAAGGCAGCAAAATGGTGCAGGGACTGCATCAGAAGACATATGAGGACAGATTAACGGGCTCAATATGTATACCCTTGAGCAAAGGAGGGAGAGGTGATATGATCGAGGCATTCAAACACCTTAAGGGCATAAACAAGGTGAAAGAGTCTAACATGTTTAAATATAAGAAAAATAGCAGGACAAGAGGACACAGCATGAGATTAGAGGGAGGCCGATTAAGGGGAATGTGAGGAAATTCTTTTCACAGAAAGGTGGTAGATGCATGGAATGGCTTACCACAAGAAGTGGTGGCTATGAATACAGTGCAGGGCTTCAAACAGGCATGGGATAGGCATAAGGGAGCAATACAAATGACTATGAATAGATAGGTCACTGACAGAGCAAAGGCCGATGGCACATTTATAAGGTAGAAAAAGAAATGGGCAGACTGGATGGGCCTTGCGGTCCTTATCTGCCGTCAACTTCTATGTTTCTATGTCAACTTCTATGAGGGGACATTTCCCTTTAAGCTGCTAGCTGTGACTTATTCTGCTCACTGCTGTTCACACCTGCTGTTTCCTTTCCCTTTATAGAATGTGAAGGAGGAAGTTTTGAACAAGCACAGTTCACCTTTTGTTTTCTTAGGAGCCCTAAAACTGTATGCAAAAGGAGTGAGAATGAAAGAATGGCTGAGTAAAAGACCACAAAGCACGCGATCCTTGTTTGAATATGGCTCTGGCTGTCTTTGTGATCATGATAAGCTACAGTACTTTGTTAATCAGTGGTGATGGGGGGGTCTCACACTGTAAATAAGATAGTGTGTCTCAGTCAGCTAGTCTGGGCAATAAAGATTGAAATGAGAAAAAACACAAGCCTAACCTGTATAAAGCCCCACTGATGTCTACACAGCAAGGGATATGAACCCCAGCTGGTAATGAAGTGCATAATTTATAATTGCTCACTGAGATATTTTGCGTGTCTTGGAAGGGCAACTGACATCTCCAGGAACATTTTGGAAATGAAAACAGACACACTCCAGCTGACATTTCATATATTTCTGCATTTCTCTTCATCTCACTCCTTATAACTGATATGAGAGGCAGAGTAGCCTAGTGGTTAGAGTACAGAGCTATGAACATGAAGATCAAGGTTTTAAATCCATCAGTTCCACTTAGTGGACCTGATTCCAAAAGGGTTACGTATGTCGCAAAGTGACTTGCACCAAACCCTATGGCACAAATTGCATCTTGTGATATGCATTACACCCAACGCAATTCCAAGAGGCTGCCTGCGACATGGCACCCTGCACCAAATGTGGGTTATGACACCCACCATGCCTGCAACCCCCTGTAACATAGTGCAAAGGGGATTCCAGCAACGATTACGCTGGTATTCCAAGGGTGGCTGGAGGAATCGTAACTCACGATTCCAAGTGGGACCCGGTGGTACAGTTAGACCAGCTACTAGCTGGTCTAACCATATCTATGTCCACTGGGAATGCACCACTGAGCCTGCCGCCCCTCCAGCCGACCCCCCATGGTCCCCCATGGGTGCCCACCACACCCCTCATGACAGGGCTGCCCACTGTTGGGCTGCTGGCATCCCCTTGCCCCCAACCCTGTGCAGTGCCCCCATGGGACAGTGTCCATCCCCCCACTTGCCAGGCACCCTAGGGTGGTCCTGTGGCCCCCCAGCCCTGTAGGGCAGTGCCATGATGTTGGGGTGAGGGGCTCTTGGGGGGGCCATGCCTTGCGCTGATTGTGCCTGCAGTCTGCGGCATGCAGCACTCACGTCAGGTGCGCCCTTCCCATGGCACAACCCTGCAGCTGCTGAAAGTTGCAGAGCATAAGTGCCGGGGACCCTGCTTGTTCTGGAATAGGGTGCAGAGTCCCCGGTGTAGCGCACATGTCGCAACTTGCATATGCCTGCGAGTTACGACATGCATCTTGGAATCGGGCCCACTGTGTGAGCTTCTGCATGTCACTTAACCTCTCTGTGCTTAACTACACTCTCCATTCATAAACTTCATGAGCTTTCTTTAATCATTCTCAATCTTTCTTAGCCTCATTGCACCCACATAACAGCTGATGCAACTGTTCATGGATTGTAAATTACTGTGGCATACAGTTGATAAGAAAGGCAATATATGTGGGTGGCATCACATGACAGGGTATGCATTCATTACCATATATAGTCACTCGTCTGGCATGTTCTGCATTCAAGTGCTTCCCAACGGAAGAGTGCCTGTAGCTCAACAAATGCAGCACACTGGAGAGTGTTACTGCATTTTTATAAAATGGTTTAAAAAAATCCTGCACTCTGAGTGGTCTGCCACTACACATCCCCATGTAATTATGTCAGCACAGTTCACACTTTGGCACTTTTTCAGCAGTCCCCTCCCCCCACATTACTTCATTAAATCCCTACACCTGCCACTTGGATGATCAAGGATGATCAACCAAAAACAATTTCATTTCCACTTTAAAATGGTTTGTGTGTAGTCTGGCCCACTGGAACCAACTAGTGGCACACAGCAATACCACGTGGGGAACATGGGGTTTGTTTTCAATTCTTGACTATCCCACCCTGGGCTGGAGGGGCTAGGCATAGTGTGCTGGCCCCAAGGAAGGATTATGGACTGCATGCCGTATGAGCATAACATAAGGCAGGGAGGGAGTTGTGTGGCATTAACAGTGTGGGTGGCCAAGTAATATCAGCCACCCCTGTTCAGAATGCTACACTGTGGGTGCCTATAGGAGGTTGTCAGGGAGGCAAGAGATAGTTACTAGGGAGAAACATATTCCAAACAAGCATGATGGCTGACCACCTTGCCCACTTCCATAGCCACAGACAGCCCTGAAGACCCTCTGGCTGCTTCTGACACCCGGGTGTACCAGGTGTCCATAAATTATATTACAAAATCCCTACCTAATGGACTCAAATACTGTTGATGGACCAGAGTCAATAACTCCTGTGGGAATTCATTACCCAAAGATGTTAAATTAAAACTGTAATATAATTTGTGTGGTGCATCCACACACGGTACAATTAAGTGAGCTAGTTTATAAGCCAGCACTACCCCATAGGAAACAGTGCAAACCCACTGTGAACCCCCAGTGACCCCCTCCCCCGCTTCTGCACAATGCAATCAACAATTGGTAAAATACCAGTGGTAGCACTCTGTTGATAATGTGCTCATCACAAAGATTACAGACAAATAAAAATGGGTTTATTGGGGGAATCGGGAATGCGATCCTAGAGGAAGGAAATGGTTCAATCAAATGAAACATTCAGCAGTTATCACTGGCTTGATAGGCTGGTCTTCTGATGCCCTTCTAGGTGAGCCTGGAAACTAATGTAGCATGCTCCCAATCAATACAGTGCCCTTGCCCGTCTGTACTGTGGGCACTACCTACACCCCACAGGTACCAGTTTAAACCCCTAGTCTTATGGAGCTCCCTGCTGCTTCACTGGGTACCCGTTTGTTGGACTGGTGTAAGCCCATTGGTTGTTGCACATGGTTAACCAGCATTGGTGCACTTAAATAAACAAAACTTGGTGGAAACTCTCCCAAATTGTAATCCACTTGGTGGAAACCCTCCCAAATTGTAATCCTGGCGGGATGGTCTAGCACAACAAAGTTAGAATTACTATTGAGGCCTGGTAAATCTACGTACTGATTTATGTTGCAGACCAATGGGTTGTGAGAGGTTACTCACGGTTACCCTGAGGCTGGCAGTCCTGGCTGGAGGTACCTGTTCCATTCCATAGTCCAATGTCACAGCTCCGATGGCTCCCTCGGCTTTCCTCTGCCAGTCGCTGTCTGGCTGGCACCTCACAGAGTTTCCGCTGGGCTGTCACTCCATCAGTCTCTCAGGGTTTCTTGATGATCCCAGGTCTCTGCAGCTAACCTGCTGTGGTGATCTGCATGGTAGCTTTTAGCTCCACTGGATGTGATGCAGTTGCAGAAGCCTCAGGGCTGATAAAGGAAACCATCTCTCAAGAGCAGACTGAGGGTCAGTGGCAGAGCAGCTTATCTTTGCATACTGACAGCCCTCAGCATGGGATTTCAGTCTCCCACCTTCTTTTCTTCCAGTCTCTGTGTAACCCCTAGGTGGCGCTGTCCCAAAGACTACTACCCCTGCCTGTTTGACTATGGACAGGTTGAGAGGCCTAGGTCCTATGGCGGGTGCCTCCACCCAGAGGTCAGGGTTTGTAGTGGTTAGACTAGCTTGGTCACAGCCCTCAGGGACACTGAGACCCCCTTTTATTCCCTCTAGTGGCTCACACAGTACACCAGAGTTACAGCCCCAATACCCCATGTATACACACGGTTCACTCATATAGATATCACTTACCCTCGAGACTGATTCTGTAGCACGTCTCTGAGGACCCTCTGTAAAATAAGGTTAAACAACATACACAGCAAACACAATACTGTTTCCATAAGTACCAACACCACAGACAGTATATAGTATAACAACAACAAATCTGATTTATTTAGGGAGCGGTAACATGGGAGGGGAAATCAGGTTAATTGGTGGTATTAAATCACAGTACCATGCACACATACAGGGGCTGAAAAGTTACACTCTGGGTACCCAGTAGAAGAAAATATATGCACAACACCCAATTGTAATCCGGGGCCGGATGGCTCAGTCCATGAAGCAGGGAAACAACAAGAATTAGATGACACACTTGTGATTGAAAACAGGCTGCAGGGGAACACCTGACTTGTACTCTATATCCAAGCTGAAAACTGGATGGTGGATGTTCTTCTGGATTGCCAGAACAACAAGGCATTGAGACAAAGTCCTTGTGACTGGACCCCACTGCAGTTGATAGCAAACGGATTTAGTCCGAGACAAGCTGGGGTTTGCTTCCAGCTTCAACACACAGCACACAGCACTGGGGATTGGAAATAGCGATTCCCCACAAGCACTACGCACATTCATATGTAAAAGGAAAATACTATACCAGGCAGACTGCTCCTCGATCCCAATCGCAATTACTGCATAATACCTGGGAGCACACACAGCAGCTTCAGTTCCTGACAGACCGAGTGCGATTCAACAATTTCTCCAGTCTTCTACAGGGTGAGCCTGGTTTCCACACTTCTAGTGCTTCTTTCTCCTCACAACTCAGATTCAGTCCAAACTGGCACTCACAAGAAAAAATTACTCACCTTAGTAATTGTTTTTCTTCTAATGGAGTCTTGCTATATTATGACATCTTGCAGTGATCCACAGCACCTGAACTGCCCCAGAGAGGAAAGAGTTAACTCCAGAGAGAGAGTGGAGTTCTCAGCGCGCGCGCTACATTGAAAGCTCTGTCTGGCTAGTTTCAAACTGAAACTGTCAGATCTTTCAGAGCCAGAACTCACTAAAAGTCTGTGTGGAAAATACCTACACTAGCCAAATGGCTACCTACTATTAAAAACAACTATAATAATAACAACAACAACAAATGTCACCCTGACAAGCACTACTAGACCCCTCCCCAAAGACTCAAGTCCAGGAGGAGGCCAAACACAAAACTGATAACAGTAATACCTAATTTCACAATCCTAAGAAAAAGGGAAAGGGGAAAATACCTATAATGGCATGACACAGTGCTTTACTAATTTGTCCACCCCTACCCAAGTAGAAGTTCTGAGAGGGGCAGGTTGGGGTGGTCATAATATAAGACTCCATTAGAAGAAAAACAATTACTAAGGTGAGTAATTTTCTTCAAACACCATGAAGTCTTGCTATATTATGACATCTTAGCAGATTACACAGCAGTACCTCCATGGAGGAGGGCCAGAACCTACTTAGAATAGGTTTGAAGCACGGTTGTGCTAAACTGAGCATCTCTCCTGGCCTGGACATCCAGGGAGTAATGCTTGGTGAAAGTGTGAACTGTTTTCAGGTTGCAGCTTGACAGATTTCCAGAATAGGAATATCTCTAGCAGCCGCTAGAGATGCAGCTTACCCTGGTAGAATGGGCCCTCAATCCTGAGGGGGGTTCTCTACCCAGTTTTTGGTAGCAAAATTGGATACAAGAGACAATCCACCTGGCAATTGTCCTCTTAGTGGCAGGGTTTTCCTTTGCCAACCTCACCATAGGTGAGAAAGAGTTGGTGGGATTCGAACCTGTGACCCTTGGTGCGTTCCAAATAGTAGCTCAATGCTCTCTTAACATCCAAGCTGTGCAATCTCCTTTCACCAGAGGAAGAATGCTCAGTGAAAAATACTGGAAGGGAGATGGATTGGTTAAGATGGAAATCCGAAACCACTTTAGGTAAAAACTTTCTGTTAGTCCTGAGGACTACCTTATCCCTGTGAAAAGAAATAAAATCATTTTATACTGACATGGCCTGAAGCTCACTTATGCATCTAGCAGAAGTAATGGCCACTAAAAATACAGTTTTCCAAGTTAAGAACTTAAGGTCTGCCGAAGACAGAGGTTCAAAGGGGGGTTGCATTAACTGAGCAATGCAAACATTAAGGTCCCAGGCAGGGGCTGGGTCCCGAAAAGGAGGGGGTTAGTATGAAGTAACCCCTTGAAAAACTTGGAAAACACAGGGTGAGAAGAAAGGGAGGAAGGCTTTCCTGCTGAAATAAAAGCAGAGACAGCTGCCAAGTGAACTCTTAAGGTAGCTGGTCTGAGGCCCAAAGAATTAAGATGGACCAAGTAGTCCAGCAAAATGGGCAAATCAACAGATTCTGGGACAATATGCTTCCCAGAACACCAGATGGAAAACCTTTTCCATTTGGAATTATAAGTGGCTCTAGTGGAAGGCTTCCTAGAGGCCTTTAAAATATCAAGGACACCTTGAGAAAGGTGTAAATCAGCAAATTCTAACTCCTCAAGAGCCAAGCCTTGAGGTGGAGGGATTTGAGGTTCGGATACCATACTCTCCCCTGGGCACAAGTCAGCAGGTTGTGAATCCTGGGAAGGCACAGGGGAAGGTGGACTGTCAATGACAGTAGTAGTGGGTACCAGGGTTGCCTGGCCCAGTCTGGTGCAATCAGAATCACTTTGCAGGGCTGGGATCTGATTTTTACTAACACCTTGAAGAGAAGGGGGAAGGGGGAAAGCATACAGGAACTTCCCTTCCCAATCCAACAGAAAAGCATCCAGGGAGACTGAGCCCATCACTGGAGGTCTGCAACAGAACAGAGGAAGTTGGTGGTTGTCTGGGGCTGCAAAAAGATCTATCTGAGGAGTGCCCCATCTGGCAAAACTGATCCCAGCGAGGTTCAGAGACCATTCGTGATGACCCTGAGAAATCCTGCTGAGGGCATCCGACAGGACATTGTCCTTCCCTGGCAGGTGAACTGCTATTAGAGAGGTGTTCAGGGAGTAAGCCAGAGACCACAACTTCATTGCTTCGGTGCACAAGGCCGATGACCGAGTGCCCCCTTGTTTGTTGATGTATCACATTGTTGTGGTATTGTCTGTCCTGACCTGGACTACTTTGTTCTGGACAGATGCAGAAAAAACCTGAAGAGCTAAAAAGACAGCTCTGAGTTCCAGTAGATTGATGTGGAGCAGAGATTCCTGGGACCACACTCCTGTGTGGAGAGGTCGCTCAAGCGCCCCACCCCAGCAGGGAGGCATCCGTGAGTGAGGGTGAGGAGTGAGAAATGGAATGAAGGGGACCCTTGTTTTAAATTGCTCTGATCCTGCCACCACTGAAGGGCTAGGATCAGAGTTCGGGTCACAGGGACCAGTTTGGCAGGGGTCCCTCCTTTGGGACAATAGACCCTCAAATGAAACTGATGTCTCTCATCTGGAATCTTGCTCCCTGCACTACAGCTGTGGAAGCAGCCATGTGCCCTAGAAGCTGCAAAAAGTGTCTTGCTGGTCGAGAGACCCGCAGGGTGAAAGAGGATGCCAGGGCGATCAACTTCTCTACCCTTTCCAAGGGGAGGAAAGCCCTGGCCAACTTTGTGTCCAATTCCACACCTATGAAAGTTAGTACCTGAACTGGTTCTAGAACTGACTTTGGTAAGTTTAGCAGGAATCCCAGGGAAGTGAGAAGCTGCTGGGTGACTTGCAAGTGGGATTTTACCTGATCTGGGGACTGACCAACAATGAGCCATTCGTCCAGGTAGGGAAAAACAGCAACCCCTTGCCTTCTTAAATGAGCCACTACCACAGCTAGACATTTTGTGAATACCCTTGGAGCAGAGGTAAGACCGAAGGGCATTGCTCTGAACTGGTAGTGACCTGAGGGCAGTTCGAACCTGAGGTACTTTCGGTGAGAAGGCCTGATCAGGACATGAAAATAGGCATCCTTGAGGTCCAGGGAGGCTAGCCAGTCCCCTGGCCTCAGTGAGGGCAAAATCATTGCTAGAGTTAACATTTTGAACTTTGGTTTCAAAAGATGTTTGTTCAGATATCTTAAGTCTAGGATGGGCCGCCATTCTCCTGTCTTTTTTGGTGTAAGAAAGTATCTGGAGTACAGCCCCTTGCCCTGGTGACAAGGAGGAACCTTTCCACTGCTTTGCAGTTTAAGAGGCAGAGACCTCTGCTTCCAAACAAGGGTCTCTAAAGAGCTTGCTGGTGGAAAATGTCTGGCTCTCATCTTTGGGAACTGTTTGAAGCTGAGAACCAGACCCTACACTACTTCCAGAACCCATTTGTCGAGGTTAGGGACACCCAATTCTGGCTGAAGTAAGCCAACCTGCCTCAACTGGTACAGGAGAATCGGCCCTGGGCACCCCATCAGGGTGCCTCAGTTGCCTTAGGCTGAGGGGTGGGGGACGGTTTACCTGCGCCCCGTCTGCCTCTGCCTCTGAAAAAAACCCTCTGAGCATAAGCAGAGGAGGCTTGGGGTTGATAAAAAGGCCTGTGGAAAGGCCTGCCCCTACCTCTGGGAGTGTGCCTCTGGGGAGTGGCATGCCGCTTCTTGGCCTGGGCACTTTTGTAGGTAGTTCTGTATTCATCCATCTTTTTCATATAGTTCTCTGTCTGCTCCCCAAACAGAGAATTTCCTACCACAGGAAAATCCATAGCCTTTGATTGAGTATCCTGTGACAGATTAGTGCACCTGAGCCATGCCAACCTACGAGAAAGCTACAGAAGTGGCCATGACCCTAGAAACATCATTAACATCTACAGCAACATGAAATTGAACTTTAGAGGCTTCAATGCCATCAGCAGCCACCTGTTCCAATTCACTAGCCAGCTGGCCATGGGCCTGCTTGCTAACTGCAAAACTGTATCCCATCTAGATTTCTGATATCTAGCCACATAAGCCATATAATTTGCCTGCCTGAGTCCCAAAAAGCTGCCATATACTGTTTTTTTACCATGGCATCAATCTTCCTGGAATCTTTATCAGGAGGATGTGAGGCCAGGGAATATTATGTCACAGGCTGCAAGCTTGTACCACTCCTACATGACTACACTGTTCAGTAAGGAAGTCTGTATCACGGCCTGATAAAGCATACCTTATGTCCATTTTTTATCTACAGGAGGGACAGAATGTGGATTTTTAAAATTTTTATTGTTTGCTTCCTAAATGACTTATGCAAGAATAGACAATCTCCTAGAGTCTGGAATATCCATCATTTCAACATAATCAGGCTCTTCTTGCTCATCACAGCCTCCTCTAAGGGAAGCTGGAGGGTTTCAGCAACTTTCTTGTAAAACATAAAATGAGATGGGGACTCAGACAGCATAGGGGGAGATTCTAATGGTCTGTCTGGAGAAATGTCCGGTTCAATGGGCACGTCCAGACCCTCCCAGCCACATACATACTGTTCAAAATCCTCCTCCCCCTCCTGTGGTTCATAAAATTCTTCAACATCATACTCTTGAACCACTGGAACCAGATGAACCAACCTTTTGCCAGCTAGAGGTGGTTCGGACGGTCCCTGAGACAGTGACTGGACAATCTGTATGGCTTTTGCTATCTCTGCAGCAGTTGGAGAGGCAATTTTGTACTCCAGACCTGCTGATTTTTTAGATTTTTTACTGGGGCTGGTTCCTCAGAACCAGCTTTCTTTGCCCAGGAAGTCTCGCCTTGGTCAGAGGGCACTCCTCTGGTCCAGTGGGCACTGGACGGGCTGGCCATCGGGTCAGCGGACTTTTTGCCTCTCGTTCCTGAGCCTGCCCAATCTTTTTCCAGGGTGGCTGCAGGAAATTCTTACACCTGGCAGTCTGAAAGGAGGTGGTCAGCCCCCAGACAATAAACACATGTGGTGTGTGGGTCAGCCTTGGCAAAGGCTTCCCCACAAGCATCACAGTGTTGAAACCCAGTGGGCCCGGTTTTTCTTTTGGGTTTCTCAGACATAATGCCAGCCTAACCAAAACTTGCCCTTTTAATGGCAGAGCCAGGCAAGACACCCTTATCGGTTCCTAACCGTGTCACGGGTATTTGAAAAAACCAGAATAAAACTTCGCTTTTTCAGAACCGATAAGAACTGGGAACCGCACTCTAAATGCCCATATAACTGAATAAAAGTAGTTTTTAAGCAAACCGATCGGTTCAAAACCGAACTGATAATGTATTTCCACACAGACTAACAAAACCTGTACTTACGGTTTACCAGATAGCGCTTTGAACCGAAATGCGGTAAATAAAAACCTTTTGCCGGTTTAAATGAACCGAAAATTACTCGTTTTAACGAAGAATGAACCCGAGCTGAGAGAGATCTCGGGCGACTGTTCAGTGGTGAGGTAAAGAATCTGACAGTTTCAGTTTGAAACTGCCAGATAGAGCTTTCAATGTAGCGCTCGCGCTGAGAACTCCACTCTCTCTCTGGAGTTAACTCTTTCCTCTCCGGGGCAGTTCAGGTGCTGTGGATCACTGCAAGATGTCATAATATAGCAAGACTTCATGGTGTTTGAAAGCCTGCAGACCGAAACTCAGGGTCTCACATGCACTTCCCGTGCGAAACTATACACCGCAGAAGCACAGAGCTCCTTCTCTCTTCACAGTCACAACTGATCTAATCTTTCCAGTGACAGAGCAGGGCATTTCCTTTAGCTCCACATCATTCTTTTGGCTGGTTCGGCTGTCACTCACAATAAAACTCCCTCTGTTGGTGGAAAAAGGCACCAAGGTTAAAACTACATTTCCCAGAGTCACTGCCCATACAATCCCCTTGTGGCTGGCTCAAAATTGAGAGTCCAAGTTCCAATTCGTACACAGGCTCCATTTTAGGGTCTCCCTATCATCCTGATTGGTCCAAGTCAGCTATTCAGGACCAAAATGAAAGAGTTACACTGAAATAGTTTGTGCTGAAATGAAGACAGGTTAGACAAACTACATTTTCTCAGTCACTCTAAATGATTTCTGGCAAACAATCTTTCAACAAGGCTCCCTCTGCACATGTAGCAACGGCAGAAACAGAGCGAATTGACAGCAGCCGGGCGGGATTTGAGCATTAAACACACAGTCCCCCATACAAACTAATTAAGTCTGCAAGCAGACAGCTCTTAAAGAGACAGTGCGTGGAGGCTCAAATAGCACTCACTTGGAACCACATTTAAACAGCTCAGACGCCGAACACCGCCCAGACTTGGAGCATTCAGGTAAGCTCCTGGAAGACTTTTGGGAACCCTCATTTGCAGGGGGGTTATATCTGAAATGAGAAACCGGTATATTGCTATATTTTAATATGAGAGTTGGTTTTCATCCTGCTAGCAATGTGGACTTTGTCATTTCTCTAATATGTAGCTGGCTTGAGAAATGTGCTGAGATGGAGTTATGAAATTTACTAATGCAAGTGTTCAGATGGGGTAGATCTGAAAGACTGGAGGGTTGTGGATGTATTCCGGATACTCGGTGGGGGGTGCAGGGAACAACCAGGGATTACAGACCTGTCAGACTCTGTACTGGGTAAACTGATGGAGTCACTGATCAAAGAGGCCCTTGTGGACTGCTAGAGAGCAACTATCTACAGATCAGCTGAATTCTTTCCTTGGGTTATAATATGAATGGTCTTCTAAAGAAGGGAAACAGACTTCCCGACATTGCCTGAAGAAGAAATGATTGCAACAATGGATAATATTTAGCGTCATTTACGTTGCACTCTGGTTTACTTAAAAATTACATAGAGGAATAATATAATGAATAATCTCTAATTTATCCTTCTCCCCTTTTTTACTGTCTTCTTGACTTTTATTTTCTTTTACTGCTACTTATATGGTTTATCAATCATTTACTAGAAATCATATGAAGTAATGACCTTGCTTTCAGTTTGATAGCTTAAACAGTATACAATATATTTGAACTATGATTTAGCTTCCCAGTAAAGGGACTTTGGACTAGTAGTAGGGTATCACTTGTTCATGGATAAAACACTAAGGGCCAGATATTCAAAAACTGGTGAAAGCGGGGTGCAAAGGTTTGCGCCGCAGCAACGCCCATCCCAGAGGCTGCTTTATTCAGTTGGATAGCAGACTGGCACTATTTGATAGAATATTGGCCTGTGTCGGCAGAACGCTAAGTCAATATTCAAACATATGAACATACGAAATTGCCAGCAGATATAGACCATATGATCTATCAAGTCTGCTCAAGTGTGCAGCACTTCAGTCCATTAGACTGCAGCTGCCCCCCCACCATTAACTCTTCCCTCCCCCAACTGCCCCCACGGTATGTACTTTACCCTTGAATTTGTCTGAACCCCTCTTGAAGCACCCCACAGTCTGCACTGATACGAGTAGTGCAGACAGTGCATTACACCCCATTACCACTCTTTCAGTGAAGCAGTGCCTCCTCCTCCTTTCCCTCCTGAATCTGACCCCCTTTAACTTCAGGGAGTGCCCTCTAGTATCTCTTCCATTCTGGAGAGTGAACCCACCCTGGAAGCCTATTCTGTTCATCCACTTCAGGTACTTGAAGGTCTCTATCATGTCCTCTCTCTCTCTCTCTCTCTCTGTCTTCTATCCTCCAGGGTATACTCGTTGAGCTAATTTAGTCTTTCCTCAAAAGTTCTATCCCCCAATCCCTGGATCATCTTTGTTGCTCTTCGCTGCACTGCCTCCAGTAGTCTGATATCCCTTTTCAAGTACGGGTGCCAGAACTGCATGCAGTACTCCAAGGTCCCTCAGCAGGGACCTTAACAGGGGCAATATGCCTTCGCTACATCTGGATGTAATCCCCCTTGCTATGCACCCTAGCATCCTGTTAGCCTTAGCTGCTGCCTTTGGGCCGAGTGGTTTAGTTCCCTGGTCACCAGCACCCCCAGATCCTTCTCCTCTTTGGATGTGGACAGTTTGATACCATCCATCCAGTAGGTGTATCCTGGGTTTTTGGCTCTGAAATGCATCACTTCGCACTTCTTGGCATTGAACCCAAGCTGCCAGGTGTGCGACCTCTCCTCGAGCCTTGCTAAGTCCTCCTGCAGTAATTTGCCACCCTCCTCCCCATCCACCTCAGCACAGATCTTGGTGTCATCGGCAAACAGGCTGATCTTATTCTTGATACCAACTGCTACGTCTGCAATGAAAACGTTAAACAGGACTAGTCCCAGTACTGATCCCTGTGGGACACCACTTGTCATTGCCCTGGGCTCCGATGCTTCTCCCCCCATAACTACCCTCTGTTGCCTGTCCCTCAGCCAGTTTTCTACCCATTGGGCTAGCTTCTGCCCTATACCAAGACTCCTCAACTTGCAGGTCAACCTTCCGTGTGGCACTGAATCGAAGGCCTTGCTGAAATCTAGGTAGACTACATTTACTGCATGGCCCTAGTCCAGTGCTCTCGTGATCGAGTCAAAAAAAATCAACCAAGTTAGTCTGACTGCATCTGCCAGCAACGAACCCATGCTGTCTGTCATCTTGCAGATCAATATCTACAAGAAACTGCACCAGCATTTCTTTGAGGATAGATTCCATCACTTTCCCCACAATTGTGGTGAGGCTCACTGGTCTGTAGTTCCCTGGTTCGTCCTTGGGCCCACTTTTGTGGAGAGGTACCACGTGTGCCTCCCTCCAGTCTCTGGGCACACATCCCGTATTTAGTGAGGTGCTGAACAGATCCACCAGTGGCTTTGCCAGGAACTCTGCCAGCTTCCTCAGCACCCTGGGATGTACCCTGTCTGGCCCAGGTGCCTTGTCTACCCTCAGGGACCTAAGGCCCTCCAGCACCCTTTCCACTGTGATGACCCCATCTGTGGTTGTCTCACCCCCCATGCCTGCACCCCCTTTCCCTGCAGGAATGGGCCCATCCCTCATTAAGTACTTCTGCCTTCTCGGCCCCCTTGTCTGCCTACCCACTGCCTTTCCTGATACTAACTATTTGCTCTTTGCACTTCCTCTTTTCCCTGATATACCTGAAGAAATCCTTTTCTCCTTCCTTAATCCCCTGTGCTAATTTCCTTTCCCTGGCTGCCTTTGCAGTCCTGACCGCTCTGCTCACTTCCCTGGATTTCTTCACATAGTTCTCCCTATCCTCTGCCCTGTTGGTTCTCTTGTAGGTTCAGAAGGCCCTTCTCTTATCCCTCACCTTCTCTGTTACCTCTGGTCATCCAGCTTGGATGTTTGGTCCTTGATTTCTTTTGCTGGTACTTGACACAAGCTTTAGTGGATTCAATCAGCCCTAGTTTTATGATCGCCCATTTTTGCTCTGCGTCCATGTCAGGGTGGATGCCATCTATGTGTGTTGTCATTAATTGCCCCATCCTGCCAAAGTCTGCCCTTCTGAAGTCCAGGACCTTTGTTTTTGTATTGTGGATAGAGAACCACACTGTGTGATGATTGCTCCCAGCCAGTGGTTCCTCCACCCTTACATCTGTGACCTCGTCTCCATCCTCCAGCACCAGGTCTAGAATATTTTCTTCCCTTGTTGGCACTGTCACCCTTTGGGTCAGGAAGCCATCCTGGATTGCTTTCAGGAGGATCTGCTCCCTGGCACGTGTGGTGGCTGGGATGATCCAATCCACCTTTGGTAAATTGAAATCTCCCACCACCACAGTGCTCCCGTTGCCACAGAGTCTCCTTACCTGCTCCCCTAGCTCCCAATCCATGACCTCTTTTTGGGTTGTGGCCTATAAACAACCCCCAGTTGGACCCTAGCCCCCTTTGGGGCATGATGTTGTATCCAAATTACTTCTGACCTACTGTACCTTCCCCCCCCACGCATGCAATCCCTTCCCTTATGTAAATGGCTACTCCCCCCTTACCTTTTTCTCTGTCCCTCCTGAATAATTTAAATCCTAGGATGGCCAAGTCCCAGTCATGGTTTTGGGTTGTCCACGTCTCAGTGATGGCTGCTGTGTCCACCTTTCCTTCTGCCAGTAGTGCCTGCAGCTCTGCCATCTTATTCCCCAGGCTTCTAGCATTAAGTGATACCACCCTCTACCCTGACTCTCTCTGAGCTGCCCCCTTACTCTCCCGCTCCCCTCCCATCCTAGACAAAGTAAGCCCTATCATTGCTATGGGGGGAGGTCCTCTGGACCTCCTCTCCTGATTCACTCCTCCCCAGCCCCCCCAGCAAGTTTAAATTATACTTTGTGGTGATAAATTCCTCAGTCTCTGCTTTAACACCCTGACCCTCTTTACTTAGATGTAGCTTGTCCCTGTATATAGATCTAGTTCTCCTATGTGTTGCCTCACTCTCCCACCCAGCCATACCCCATGGACTCACACCATTCTCTCAGCCACTTGTTGAAGTCCATGATTCTGCTTTTTCTGTCTGTACTTGCCCTTGGCAGTGGTAGTGGCGGAGCCAGAGGGGGGCTGGGGGGGTGGTCGCCCCTCCTGGCTGCCCCAGTGTGAGTAGTGGTGCCCCACCACCATCTTTATTCAATGTTTAGTGCCCATTGTGGAGCCCATGATTGACTGAAAGGCCCCCCCAGGCTTCCAAATGCTCCCAAACCTGGCTCTGCCACTGGGCACTGGCAGCACTTCTGAGAATGCCACTGTGCTTCCCTCCTCTCTGCATAGCCCCCCTACGTCTCTGAAGCTGTCCTGAACCTCCTCTATCTGCCTTCCTTCCAGATCATTTGTTCCCAGGTGAACAATGATGTGTAGTTTTCCCCCCACCTTCTGTACACACCTACCAATGTGCTGATGCACCCTACCTGCTGTCATGCCAGGCATGCATTCTACCCAGATGCTGCTTTTCCTGGCCCCCTTCCCCCATCTGACCCCTTAACTATAGAGTCCCCAGGAGTGCTCGGCGCTCCTCCTCTGTTACCCTGACATGAACCTGGGCTGTGTCCAGCCCACAGGAAGTGCACCCTGGGACGGATAGTGCCAGGATCCATGGCATGATATTGAGCCACACCATGCAAATGAGTCCACTGGACATGCAAGGCACTGAGGGCCACTTGCCCATTATGGGCTCATTTTGCATGGGAAGCGATGGCCTGTTTGTGCATATCCTGTGGGTGCCTGCCACGTCATCCCTGGTGTCTAGCTATACCTCTCCCACCCTCTGATCACTCATCCCAGTTATATTACCATTTCCCTGGTGTCTAGTGGCACCCTGTACCCTCTGATCACCTGTCCAGTTACATAACCATTTCCTTGGTGTCCAGTGGCACCCCCCACCCTCCAGTCACCTGTCCTGTATATGTTAAACTATTTCCTGGTAGCTAGTGGCACCCCTCCACCCTCCAATAACCCATCCTGGTTACATTAACGGTTTGGTAAAGGAAAAGACCAACTGCACTCAAGAGCCCAGTTAATGCAGCCAAAATCCCATGCACAAAGGCCACTGCAAATGGTAAAATTTCACCAAGTTAATCCGATTATTGGAAGAAGTACAAATACACCTCTCCCACGTTCAGTGAGCTAGGGATCACTCTCCTAGATACCCTAACGCTTCGCTCATTTGAGCTTCCTCAGGGGGGTGCTCATCTGATGTTTAAACACTATTTATATAGCTTACAAAGTGGTGGTCACCCTATTGTGATTTTATTTTACTTATTTAGTAGAATTTTGATGACTGGGTATACCCAACTGAGACAAACAAGTCCTTTTTTCAGGGGCAACCTGGGGAACAATACATTCCACACATATCGTGAGCAGGCAGTATGACACAATGATGTCATAGGTAATGGTCCCCAAAGCAATCTTTTTATTTACAATTTTCATGCATCTTCACCATAAACAGTGTAAAAACAAAGGAAACAACATCAATGTAACACTAACCCCAAATGTCCACAATAACAATGTCATATACAGTATAAAAATTAAAAAATAAAAAAAATAACTTTGAAACAAGAACATTGCAAAAATATTAAACATCTTTCAGAAGTGGACAATGCATACACGGATAAGCAGCATAAATCCAAGCTATACATAAAGCTACATTTGCCCAATAGGAAGACCTGCAAGGGAGCAGAGGATTCAGATTAGAGTTGGGAGCTAAACACCGTGGCAAGCTGTAGCAGGAAGTCCTGCGCTCCACCATCTCATAATGCCTGAAAAACGAGAAAATACAAATAGAAAGTTAAATATCGACATAATCATGTTCTGATTCATTCTGCACGTTATATAGATTAAACCACAGGATGAGAGAAGGGATGGGGGGAGATAAAGAGGTCAAGGTGAACAGTGAGGAGGTGTCCGAAAACTTGATTGAAAATACATACAGATACAGATGTGTAGAAGGGAATGAAATAGTGAAGGAAATGGATCTATGAATGCAAAAAAAAGTTGGGGAAGTGAAAAGGGGCTGATGGTGATATTTATCTGGCTAACTGTATAGCTAGTGGTGGGGGGGAGAAAAGAAGAATATATTTTACCAGACTTGAATAGCTTTTAAACAGTAAACCTAAAACATTACAGATATAGTTTAAAATCAGTCTCCATAACAAGACCATCTGGTGTTAAGGCGTTTAGAGTAAATATCCAGAATGTTTCACATTATAGCAGTTGCCCCCCTCCTACCAATACTATCTTCCAAACCCATACATTTAAGTTGTGACACATCACTGTTGTGGAAGTGAAAGAAATGTCCTGCAACTGAATTCTCAGAATTGAAGTTTTTAGCATCCCTTATGTGTTCCTGTATCATTCATTTTAAGGGATGAACAGTGCGACCTATATAGAACTGTATACATGAGCACAGAGGTTGCAGAAACCTTAAAAATGTTTACGCATTAAATTAATTGTCGTATTGTAACTGTCTGAGTTCTATTGGGTAATTCAAACTTTGGCCCTTGTATACAAACTTGCAAATGTGGCAATTCCCACATTTGAACATGCCTGGTGGTTTGGCAGGTAGCCATGTTCTAATCCCCCACTGCCAATGGAAAACTGACTTCTCACAAGTTTGTCATTGAGAGTGCTACCCCTACAGAACGTAACCCTTGGTTTCTCCCCACATGCTGTGCTAGTGTTGCATCACTGTGCAATACAGGCCAGTATTTATATATAGTACTTTCTATTGCTCCTGCCAAATAGTTGAATTGTGTACTGAAGCAAATAGGTTCACTGTTCCCCTGAAATGTGGGGTTCGGTTTCAGTAACTCCATACAGTCAGTTTCTGCAGCTTTTTCCAAGGCTCCCTCAAGTGAATCATTTGGACAGCCTCTTTCCAAAAACATTTTTTTGAGTTCTTCTGCTTGTTCCTTGAAATCATTTATTTCAGAGCAATTGCAGGGTAGCCGCAGAAAATGACTATAGGGAATTTAATTCTTCAAGTTCCTTGGGTGATTACTATTGGCTAACAAGAAGCTATTTGTAGCAGTGGGTTTCCTGAAACATTTGAAACCGCTTTGGAGTCAGTGGCTGAAGTGCACAGAGTAATATCCAAAAAGTCAATCATGGATTGATTGAACTTGCTGATGAATTGAAGGTTAAGTCCATTGCAGTTCAGCCATTCCCAAAATCCCTCTGATTCCTCACATGTCCCATCCCATACACACAAAATGTCATCAATAAAGCATAGCCAAACCAGGGGCGGAGCTAGCAGTCCAGCCAGGAGCAGCAACATTTTGGAACTCCCCACTGAAGCCCAACATTAGCAACTTTAACGCTATATTTTTGGGCTAATTTTATGCAATAACACTACAAACAACTACAGATACCATCCCTCTTTGCTGTGAAGCTGAAATTTCATCCAGAATTGGGAAAACTAAGTCCAGGAAGCAAGATTTCTTTCAACCCCAGGCCCAGTCTGTTAAACAACCAGATGCAGCTGAGGGAAATGGAAATTACGTACTTACCGTAATTATTGATCTTCTTGAACAGTCTCCATCACTCATTCACACTAGTGGGATAGCTCCGGAGGCACTAGGACCAAGCGGGAGCCAAAATTTTTCAGAAGGGTCGGTACCAAGACAGGACCACGCATGCCCGGCACCACGAAACTAGCTGGCTCCTTTGTAGGCTATCTCGGTGTCGACCCTCCATCCACCTCAGTACCTTTTTAACCGAGGAGGTGCAGCGTAACTAATGAAAATAACTTATCCTGAGTTTCTGGGCCTGAGATGGCCCTTGTAAGAAGGGTCAAAGAACAAATCTTCAAAGCCTGAACCATAGGGTCATGAAGACCAGGAAAGAGAACGAGTGAACCCAGGGGATGGTGGGTGGGTATGTGAATGAGTGATGGAGACTGTCCAAGAAGATCAATAATTACGGTAAGTACGTAATTTCCATATATTCCTGGACTAAGTCTCCATCACTCAATCACACTAGTGGGAGAGTACCGAGCTAAAACCAACAACCCTGAGTAGGGTGGAGGAGATAGGGTTCACTCAGAAAGGATGGCCAAGGACTGTCCTGCTAATAAAAAGAGCTGTCTTGGAAAGAGCATCTAGAATATAGTGCTTACAAGATAAGTGCTGGAGTTGTAACTCACCACTTTGCAGACGACGGCAATGGACACAAAATGAAACTCTGCCAGGAAGCTGCAACCACTCTAGGAGAGCGGTGAGAACCCGGCCTCATAATTTGGTATAGGACCAAAATTAATAGTGTCAAAGACATGCACTAATTTAACGCAAAAGGACATCAGGAGCTGAAATATCCGGAGGTAAAGTCTACTGGTTCAGGGTAGACCGAAAAGTGCAGATGAAAACCCCCACTACCAAGTATGGCTGATCTGCAAGCAACAGGTCCAGGAGCACTTGAACCCCTTACTTTGGTGAGCAAGAAGATCCAGGTGGGGTTAGTCCATCAAGGAGAACGGTTTTCACTTAGTCACTGAAACCTTCCTGATGGAAGCCCAAAGCATGACTTAGAAGCCTCTTGTGGTGGTCTAGTAGAACCAGATCCTACCCACTTTATATTCCAAAAAGGAATTATCCTGCCTCTGTGTGTACAACTGTAGTAGCAGTCTCTGAACTCAGGGAAGAGAGGAAAAGTGTACAGGAGGATGTGTCCACTGCGGAAAAACATTCCGACAGAAAAAAATGGGCTGGATTTCTAAGGCAAATAGAGGCAGATGTGCATCGAGGAGGGGCGCAGCAGGACCAAGTTAGGGCTAACCCATTCGTTGAAAGTGACTGAATAGCAGCAGAAGTGACTCAGTGCAGTGAGGCACTACTCACTCCAGCCTTCCTGAGGGGAGTAGGAAAGGACTCTAGTTTGTTTGCTGGAAAAACAAACATCACAGCTCCGTCACGCACTCAGAGAGGATAGCTTCATGAGCGACTGGCATGGAACCAGTACGCAGGAACCGAAGGTGTGAATATTTGAGAAGCCATCTCAGAAAAAAGACCTACTTGACCTTCGGTCAACAAAGGAGTATGTTGTCTGTTAAGTTAAAGCAAGCAAGGAAGTAGAAACCTGAGTTCCGAATTGCTGGAGAGTCGCCTCTGTTGCTGCGAGGCTCTGCTCAAGAGAAGAAAGCCTGATAAAAAAAAGGGGGGGTGGATTAACAGACTGGGCAGTTGCCAGGTCTAGGAAATGTCTCTGAATAACAGAAATCTCTCTTGGAGAAAGAGATGACTCATACCGTCTCTGGATCAGACTCCCCCTAGGGGTAGAAGAAGTCAGGTACTTTTTACCGTATTTGAGAGATGAGCGCCTCAGGGGGCTGAGGCGGAACCTGACCAGATCCAAAAGGGTGGTATCGAGTAATTTCGGCTAGACCCTGTGCTGTGATAAATTTTCTTTTTCTTTTTTTACCATTAGTCCGAGCCTAACAAGACTTTCAGGCTGCTATTTCGCAAGGACTACCTGATACAAAAATTACGAAGATGTTCTCCATCTGAATGCAGGAGGAGCCTGAGCCTCCATACTGAAATCATGACTGGACTAATAATCACAGCTGGAGAGATGTTTACCACCTGCGCCGAAGAAGCCACTGAAGGGGCAATATCACAGGGGGTCTATATACCCCTATCAAAGAAGTGGAAGAGCCTGAGCGGCTCCCGACCATTAAATTAGAATGTTCCACAGGGTGTAATTGTCTTGATGACTGAAAGAGTATAGACACAGAAGTGTATGGTCCACGGATGCAGTCTGAAATATTACAGTGGACCCCATCACTGAGGAACTACTGAAAAGATCTTCCATCACGGACTCTGATGATAGAGAGGACGTGCCCTTCAGTATATAAAATGAGTCATCCACTGTATTGCTGACCAGAAGGACAGGGAGAGACTCATCTAGATGCACTTCTACCCTAGAAGGACCCCTAAGGGAGATCTAGATCGGAGCCACTAGAGACTCCGCCACCAGGAAAGATGTTGAGGAGCTTGGCACCATGTAGGGAGCAGAGAAAGTGCTGAGCGGAATAAGAGATTCTGCTGGCAGAACAGTACAGAAGATTTCCATTAGCGGAAAACCACTGGGTGTCACAAGATCCCACACAGACCGCCGCTCACTAAGATGTATGGAAAAAAATAATCCGCAGAACAGGACTTCATTCTGCGGAAAACATCTTGCCACAAGTTCTGTGGAGAAGAAGTCTGTAGAAGGAAAATTTGTCACTAGTTCTGCCAGACAGCGCCCACTAGCACCCCTGCGGCACCAGCATCACTCGTGGCACAGGAGGGCACCAAGTAGTGCCTATGCCAACCAGGGTGACACCCAAGGGCACCCATGGTGGTACCCGCAGGCACCCCTGGCACCCATGCAGCAATGGCACCAGAGGGCACCCCAACACCCATGGCACCCAAGGTACCATTGGCACCCATGACACCCATAGAGCCCATGGCAAGAATGGCACTCGAGGGCACCAATGGCACCCATTGCACCCATGAAACTCATGGCACCCATGGGTGCCTGTGCCACCCGCAGGTGCCTATGGCACCACCCACGGCACCCACGGGTGCTCAGTTCCACCCATGGCACCTGCGGATGCATGGCATTGTCCACGGGTGCTCAGCATCACCCACAGGTGCTCAGTGCCACTGTAGCACCACAACACATCCACCGCACCACCAGCGGCACCGGCAACCAACAGCAGCAACAACAGCACCCGCAGCACCACACAGAGCAATGGCACCGACCCACGGTGCTGACCATGGCACTGAGCCATGGTGCCAACACTGTGCTGACCACGGCACTGAGCCACGGCACTGACCAAGGCACCAAGTCATGGTGCTGGCCATGGCACTGAGGTATGGCATCGACCCAGGCACTGAGCCACAGCACCGACCCAAACACCAGCGGTGCTGCCTATGGCACCGATGCCAAAAACAGCGGCTGCCAGCACTGGACCTGCAGCATCACCCATGGCATCGGGCACAGCACCAGGACAAACACCACCATGGAAAATGCCAATGGAATATCCTGAGAAGAAGGGGCGAAGGAAAAAGGTGGTGCCTGTGCCGGCCCCTGCATGGAAAAGAGAGAGGTGGGTAGGCACGAGGGGTCGAAATGATGGCGAAGGCATCAAGAGGGCACCACGCTCATTATGATCCAATCAACCCGGCTCTGGTCCAGTGGCTCCAAGGCCAGGAGGCCCTGAAATCAGGAACACAGGCCAGGAAAACTGGAAGAAGTCGAATCCCCTGTTCCACAGGAGCGGCCCAGAGGTGAAACTGCTCTTTGGAGCTCCAACGAGGACAGAGATGGAGTCCAGAGTCGAGAATGTGGCTGTTAGGAGTGGGGCCAAGGGGAACCCACCAAAGTCAGTTCAGGCCTATCACCCCAATCCTCGTGCAGACGTACCAGAGGGCAACCTCGAGCGGCACCGATCATTCTTCCCCCAACGAGGAAGAAGAGCTCAAGGTTAAGTGGAGCTGGAACTGCTAGATTCATTCTTCGGTGGACTTTCCTCCCCCCCAAGCACAGGACTGTCCATAGTCGAACCCCCCCCCCGTTTATCAAGGGCGGCAGACTGGACACAGTCCCTCTGCCATAACAACTTTCAAACGAAGTCACCGCTACCATCTAAGGGCGACTCCGTTGATGGCAGGTGGGAATTTCTTTTTCTTTTTCTTCTTCTTCATAATCTTCTTCTGTTCCTGTTCGTAAAATGAGAAATTACTACTAAAATGTTAAATGAAACGCTAAAAGCTGCTGTCGTATAGACAAAAACGTTGACTCCGACAGACCAGCGATGTCGACATCCAAGCGCACTCGACAGCGAGAGAAAAGGAACTGAGGTGGTTGGAGGGTCAACGCCGAGATAGCCTACACAGGCGCCAGCTAGTCTCGCAGTGCCGCACATGCGTGGTCCTGTCTCGGCGCCGACCCTTCTTAAAATCTTTGGCTCCCTCTTGGTCTAAGTGCCTCTGGCGCTATCCCACTAGTGTGAATGAGTGATGGAGACTTAGTTCAGGAAGATCTATGGCACAAATCTCCACAGAGCAATCCATGGCATCCCTGGCCATGCTGCAATTAGCTGTGAATGCCCTCACGAAGACGGTCCAGGGGATTGACCATAAACTAGACTCTTTCTCTTCAAAATTCCAAGCAGTGGAAATGAGAATGGACGTGCTGGGTGAGACTACTAAGCAAACTGAGGCAACAGCCGGGAAGGCCTTAGTGGCCACAGCCACCTCCATCAAGGAACAAGCAGCTCTTAGAGGTCGAATGGAACAGTTCAAAAATATCGTCAGGGCTGCAAACATTCGGATTTTGGGTCTCTCTGAAGGACTGGAGGGTGAAAATCTAATCTTTTTTGCTCGATTGGCTCCCTACCACAACGGGATTATCTTCCGTCTCTGTACTTCGGGCATATAGAATTATCGCCCCGTAGGCCAACTTCTAATGCAGACAACCCTCGTACTATATTAGCCACGCTTTCTTCAGCTGCTGAAAGAGATCAAGTTCTGGGGGCCATTTGTAATAAGAGTTCAATTTACCATGAGGAGAATAGAGTGTTGTTCTTCCAGGACTGAGCCTATGCCACTAGAATGTGGTGCAAGGCCTTTGATGGAGTGAAAATCAAATTGAGAGAACTTGGCCTTTCCAGCCCAACTCTGTTTTGCAGATGGGAGACGGCAATACCGCTTTACTGACCCAAAGGAGGCTGGGGCATGTACAGAGGAGATTTCCCTGTGACGACTTCATGAAGAACGGCCATCCGAAGATGAATCGGAGGAGTGAGTGTTTTACTGAGCTTTGGCTTCCAGTTTAAAAATGGGACTGCTGATCTGGTTTGCATTCGTTGCTTTCTTTGTTTATTATTTTATTTACCAACTCACTAGCATTATGCAGTTCTAATTTGAGTTCAGCTCTGCTAGGTAGGCATTTTTTTTCAAATCCTTCATGTCATTTAGCTTGGGGTGCATCCCCTACATATAATTATGCCTACCCTTAATTTACTGAGAGACTCTGGACTTTCAAGCTTGGACTTTAAGCTACACAATAACACATGTAAAAGGGGATTTATTGGGTTCTGTTTTCTATAACAGTTATTAGAGTTAACCCATTTTTGATTATTTCAACAATGAGGGTAGGCTCTGAATCAGCTAAGATATAATTAATGTTTAGCGTTATTTGCTTCATATTAGAATGACTGTTGATAAGACCACCCATATTTCAGGAGAGCTTATCTAGGTAGGGAAAGCCTTCACTTTACACTTATAGGGCCAGATATTCAAAACTTAGCGCCACGCGCTTACCGTTTGCGCAGGATTAGTGCAGGGTTAGCGCGGGTACACCATATTCAAAGGAGGAGATAGCGCATGCAAAATGCAATAGCACTGGGCTAAATAATAATGCATGCAAGGCGCAAAATGAGGGGGCGGGTACCTGCATATGGGCGCAATAGGATATTCAGACACATAGCGCTGTGCAATGCACCATTGCGCAGGATATAGAGCATCGCTAATTACTGCCTATAAAAGGCAGATCTAATCCCAGGGCAGTCCACAGAGGAGGGAGTGGCCAGACCAGGAAGTGAGGCATAATGGCTGTGTTCACAAATGCAGTAGTGCTGTACCTCATGGAGGAGGAGGAGGAGGAGGAGGAGGAGGAGGAGGAGGAGGAGGAAGAGAGGGAGCAGGCACAACCAGGCCCACAACACAGGCCAAGGAGGAGATATGCTGCAAACAGATTGTACCAGCCCAGAGCCTCCTTTGAGACCCTGCCTGATGACTACATCATTGGCCGGTACAGGTTGGGCAGGGGAATGTTGAGTCAGTTATGTGAACTCCTGCATGAGAAGCTGCAGCCAAATACCAGGTGCAGCCACGCCATGTCAGTTGAGGAAAAGCTGATGGCAGCAATGTGCTTCCTAGCCACTGGGACATTAAAACACCCAATGGGGGACACCATCGGGGTATCGCAGTTCGCCACATCGCGCCTCCTGATCCAGTTCCTTGATGTTCTCCTGCCACATGCTGATGAGTTCATTGTATTCCCCAGCATGGCAGCAGAGCGCAGAGTGACCATGCAGCAATTCCGCCAGTTTGCACACCTACCAGCCGTACTCGGTGCCATTGCCTGCACCCATGTTCCCATCCGTTGCACCACCTGGTGATGGCAGTGACGTATACATAAACAGGAAGGGGTACCACTCCATCAATTGCTGGGTGGTGTGCGATGCGACTGGGCGCATCAGCAATGTCTATGCACAGTACCCCGGGCAGTGCCCATGATGCCTTCATCTGGCACCAGTCCCGACTGTGCTAGGCATTCGAGGAGGGCAGGATACCTAGTGGGCATCTAGTCGGTGAGTATGGGCAGCCACAACAAGGCAAGAGCACAGGAGAGGGGGGGATAGGCAAGGGTACCCACAGAAGGGGCAGGGGGCAATGGTACACAGCAGCACTGGGCACTTTGCAGGACAGCAACACTAACAGCTGGTATCTCTCCACAGGGGACAGTGCCTATCCCCTGCGACCTTGGCTTCTGACACTGGTACCTCGGCCAGCAATAGTGGCCGAGGAACACTGCAATGAGGCACATGCCGCTACAAGAAATATCACTGAGAGGGTCTTTGGGATGCTCAAGATGCGGTACCGTAGCATAGACCAGTCAGGCGGTGGCTTACAGTATAGGCCTCAGAAGGTATGCCGTATCATCCTAGCTTGTTGTATGCTACACAACATGGCACTCAACCATGGGATATGTGCACCTGAACCTGAGGAACATTCTGACAGTGAGCCAGAGCCAGGGATAAGGGGTATAGTAGAGCAACTCGAGAGGCGGGATCCTCGCATGGCCCACCGGGCCATTGAGCACAGGAGCAGCATCATCGAGACACTATCCCAGGGTGGACGGTGAGTAAACACAACACAGACAGATAATATGATATCAACAGTACATTTAATAGCAGTGCAGGTACAGTACAGTGTGATCAGTGTAACACGCAGGTGCTGTACAAGTTGTCAGTGTGATGAACTGATGTGGTACAGTGTGTGTGATGTGTGTGTTGGCCACCACGCAGGTGTGCAGAGCAAACAGCTATGTAGACACATGTTGGCAGGGACTGTTGCATGAGAGTGAACATGGGATGTGGAGGATATTGTGTGTGTGCAGGGAACATGGGATTTGGGGGTGTGCATGTGAGTGGAACATGACCACATCACGCATGGGGTGGAGCACATCAGCTGTGTCTGCCACCATGCACATGACGCACACCCTGTGTGTGAGGCACACTGGTGGGTGTGCTATGTGCTAAGGACAAAGATGGGGTGGACTGAGGTGAGGTTGGGAGGGCTGTCTGTCCGCGGCCATGCCGGGAGGCCTGCACAGGTGTGGAGGGAGGGTGGCCACGATGCCATGCACAGCCTGTTGATGACTGGGACGTAGGGGTGGAGGAGCTGATGCCCACCCTGCATGTACCTCTGCCACGCTGCTGCACATGTGAGACACGGCCTCGTTGGTGTCTGGGTGCACCCTGCAGTGCTGCTGTGACTGTCTTCCTCATCACCTCAGCATGGGCCTGCACAGCAGTGGTAAGTCCACCAAAGCCACACTCAATGGTGGCAAGGACACAGGTCATCCGCTCCTCTGACTGCTGCTCGGCATGGGCAAGGCCAGTGCCCACTGTCTCCCGCAGCTATGACAACTCATGCTGCAGCTCCTTGTGGAGATCATGCAGAATTTGCTGGGCCGCATGCTGTGACACCAGGGCCTCCTGGAGCATGGGTCACGCACCCTGGCCATCCTGTGCAGGTGCAGCATCAGCATCCTGCACCGGTGGTGGAGGTTGCAGCTGACATTGGACAGGGTGCTGCGGATGTGTCTGGACCTGTGGAGGCAGCTAGCAGTGTGGCTGCTGCTGCAACTGTGGTCTAACAGGTGACGGAGCATGCTGCAAGACTGGCACTGCGGCCATCGCCCTGTGGGACATATCCAGTGGGCCACACTGTGCGGGCAGGAACATCAGCCGTGGGCACCAAAGTGGTATGTGCTCGAGTACCCCACACCCCCAATGCAGGCATGGTGTCATCCCCCACTGTTCCCAAACCAATGGTGTCACTGTCTGGTCCCAAAACTGGCAGGGCAGGGTCATCCTCTACATCCCCTGAGCCATGGTTGCTTGTCACAGTCAATATCAGCACTGGCTCTCCACTCAGGTCCTCCACCTGGGTGTCCCCATGGGGGTTCAGGGACTCCAGGAATGCCATATCCTCCTACTCTGAAGTTCCTGCATACTCCAGTGCCACATGTCGTCTGTGGCCACACATCGTGCTGACAGACGTTTCCACCGCATTTCCACCTGTGGCAGATATGCCTGATGTGGTAGGGCGCAGCTCCACTGTGCTGCCATCCTCCTCCTGCACCACTGTGTCTGGCCCCAACTGGAACATGGCCTGCTGGGCACCCAGTGCTGTAACGGAACAGACAGATGTCAGTGTCCACTACAGTGAACAGACAACCCACACCCACCACCACCAATGCCACATGCACCCCCAACAATGTGTGCCCCACAACATGCCCATTCAGACCTCACTGTGCATCATATGCAAATGCAGCCACTGCCCTATGTGCCCCCTGCACTACGGCACACATGCACTTATGACATGTGCACCGCCAGCAGATGCCCACCACTGTGCAGCCCCAACACCACTCACACAATGCAACATACCCATGCGAGCCCCATGCATGCACCATGACGGTGGTGATTTGTGCCCCAGCCCCAATGTTGTTGCTGTCCAGTGAGTGGCAGATACATGCCACAGACATACCTGCCCTGGGTGGTGTGAATGGTGTCTCATACCCACCGACCCAACCCCACCAACTGCCACCAGCCTCAGGGTAGAGGCTACTATAGCCA
Organism: Neoceratodus forsteri; assembly: GCA_016271365.2. Classification (NCBI taxonomy): domain Eukaryota; kingdom Metazoa; phylum Chordata; order Ceratodontiformes; family Ceratodontidae; genus Neoceratodus; species Neoceratodus forsteri. The sequence continues at coordinate 491,460,911 of CM057450.1, read as the reverse complement.
TCAATGGGTCCCAGTCCCGCTGCTCCATGGTCTGTGGCCCCTCGCCAGTCCGCATTCTGTCCCTGAGTCTTTGTGCCTCCTCCTCCTTGGCCCTGTGTAGTAGATCATTCCACTGCTTTCAGATGGCATCGGTGGTACAGCCACGGCTAACCACGGCATTCACCGCTGTGGTAATCTTCCCACATCAACCGAACGGTGACATCAGTCAACCTATTATGCTGCAGGACCATCTCCCGCTCCTTCACGGCATGTACCAGGACGTGCAGCTCATCCCCTGAAAACTTGTGGGCCCTGAGCAGCTCCTGCCCTGCAGCCTCACCTGTGTGGGATAGAAGGCAGGGTAAGGGTTACACGCAGTCGTGGACAAACATCGCACAGCTATAACAGTATCAAATGGCCATGGTGCAACACACAGCCAACTTACACACCCACCCCCTGAGGAACGCCAACAGGACATGCACAATGCACCTCAGTGTTATGGAGTCCTGCAGGCCAGCACATGTGGAGGCCAGCTGTGCATGTGCATCACACAATGGCACTGCCTATGCTGTCGACCTGTGGCATGTATCTGTTGGCCTGGCTGCACATGGCAGCATGGACAGTGGTGCACCACCAGGCAATAACAAGGCCTATGGCCCCGTACATTGTCCGACATGCACATGTGTGGGAATGTGTAGCCATAGCCATACATGACTGTCCCATAAGGCACCCCCTCCGTGCACATCCAGTGCCATGCTGGGCCTGTGCACACCCAGCACTGTGGAACACATGCCGTGGAACCACACACCATGGTGTGTAGCTCCACAACAGGACTAGATTACTGACCACACTACATGTGCCACTAGTGGTGCTGGACAGGCACTGTAGCATGTGCCAGTGCATGTATCGATGCAGGCACAGTGCATGCAGACACGGGTGTGGCAGATGATTAGGCAGTACTGTCACATCTGCACTCAAGGCCTGTGTGTGATTTACCATGTGGAGCTGTAGAAAGAACTGAACAATTATACAACACCGGGGTAGTGCATCCCTCAACATGTGTGTAAGCGCATGTCATGCAATGGCCTGGATGTCCACATTGTACATGCACAGTCCAGTTTCGGGGTAGACACCTTGGACTGCAACACCAGTGGTAACGACCCTGCCCCTGCTGTACAGAGATGTGCACACACAGACACCAGCCATCCACTGTTCATGTTCAGCTGCTGTGGTGTCTTGCTGCATGCCAGGGCATATGTGCAGTTGTCACAGCATGACTAACTGATGTGCTTGTGGATAGAGACATGTCCTGGCACAGCCAGAACCATGTGTGTCCGGACACTGTGCATCGTGAATGTGGGGCATGGATGCTGGAGGGTGGCCGTTGCAAACAGAGAGTCTGACACAACATGTCTGCAACACAGATCAGCAAGGTACAGTACTACAGGGTGAATGCCCAAACCAATGGGGGCCACTGGGACAGAGTGGTGGCGTCTGTCCACATCATGGCCAGCCTGTGATATGGAAGAGCCCCTATATCATATGTGAAGGGCAGGCCACCCCTCCATTACAGGCCTGTTTGGGCATGGGGGGGGGCTTGGACTGTGGCAGACAGTGCCATGTATGCCTCCCACTCCACACAGGTGCGGATGACCGTTGCCTTACACTGTGATCATTCTGCATGTGTCTGACATTGCAGACAAGGCCTCCCAAACACATGGTCAGCTTACAACACACATGTACACAGCACCAGGCATGGGGATATCTACCCAGCTACCAGGTAGGATATGTAGGCTACAGCCCAACATATGTCATGGAGTGTGTTACAGAGTGGCACATCCCTTCTAGACTGCTGGTGTTCCACATAGTAAAGGTCATGACCTGAGATGCAACAGCACTGTGGTACAACTGCAGTGTAGCAACTCTAGTAACTGCATGAGTCCTGCCTAATATGACCCACTTGCACATATCACACAACATACAACAGGGTTGGGGGTGGACTTTACTTGATGTAGATATCAGTCGGTGACATAAGTGACAGCAGGATATCAGAATGGGTACTTGTTACTGTTGTCACAATGGATATCGTGTATGTTACTGTCACAGTGGACTACTGAATCACTCCAGAGTGCAGGCTGCACACTGCTGATGACATCATAATGCCTAGTGCAGTACTACAGCAGGCAGTTACAATCCAAGACAGACAGCACCAGTTAGTCATCACCTGCAGTGTCAAAGCCATAACCTGTAAACAACTGTTGTACATATCAAATATACCATTGCCTGACACACGTTAGGCAGTGTATCATAACTTGTGCGTGGGCAGGACTGTCATGACTCACACGTGGCACTGCCACTCCTGGGTTCTGGTTCTGCCCCCCTCATACATGCAGGTGACTGGCGTACTATGAGCCTGCCTATTGTCCATCCTATGAAGTACTATACGTTAGGAACATTACTGGCTGTGCAGCTCCATGCACAAGTATTGTGTGTTGCCACCTCTGTGGTCCGCTGTCCATGTACCCCTGGGTATTTGCCTTTGGGTCAGGGTGTGGCAGGACCCCTCTGTGGCAGTACACGTTGGTTGTGCAGAGTGTCCCATACATTATTCACAGTAGGCTGGTTATAGGGCTGTACCCTGGATGACTGACATCATTCTGTGCTATCAATCCTCACACAATTGACATATGGATACTCAACTGTTATTCGCAAGGTGATTACACATATATTTCTTGTTGTCCCTGGAATTCAGATACAGTCAGGATGTCTGAGACAGCCCTCATGCAATACATACCAGCCTGCCCCTGTGATTTCTCCTGTGACATCCTGTGTGCTGCAGCAGTAATTCCACTTTAACATGTATAACCTGTCAGCAACACAGCTGGATAACTGTTAGCCCTTAAATTGCAGTGTCAGTGGCTCAGTAGGTAGCGCACTCACCTCTGAGGCCGGGAGATCAGAGAGCTGTGGGTTCAGTTCCCACATCTGGCACTTGGGTTAATATCCCAGTACTGACACTGTAGTGCAGCATGAGAGGGGTGCTGCACTTCTGAGGTGCCGTCTTTCGGATGAGACGTTAAACCAAGGTCCCATCTGCCTGGATTACTGGTAGTTCAGGTGGGTGTTAAAGATCCCATGGCACTTATCGAAAAGAGTAGGGGAATTTCCCCGGTGTCCTGGCCAAATTTCCCTCATTCACTAAAAATACCACCAACAGCTTAATCTGGTTTAAGATCAGTTGGCATTCATCTGTATCCCCCTCCCCCGGGTCGTGCCTGAAAATAGGCAGGATTTGTCTAGTGTACTTACCCGGTCAACAAAAAATAAATAAATAGCAATGTCGGGCAATCAGGCCTGTTAAGCATGCAAATGAGCCAGTAATGATATGCTAATCACCATGTTAGCACTATGCATACACAATGACCATCATTTACATATGCTGTTTGAATATTGCAGATATTAGGCATTTAGCGCCGGGCAAAGCGTATAGCGCCAGCAATCCATTAGCCCTGGGCTATCTTGCCTGTGCTTAGCGCAGTGCTGTTGCAATTGCGCAGTGCTAGGACACGTGCGCATGCATGGTAGGACCTGTCCACACAAGCATGGTCGCGTTATGTGACGTAGCGCCACGCTAATGCTGTTAGCATGATATCATTGCGCATGCATGCTACGTCAGCACAGGGGTCATGGCAGGGTCGCGCATGCACAATGTGCACACTTCCGGCTAGCACAGCGCTAGTTCACACTGCTGTGAGGCGCTAGACATAACTGTTGGGGAGTTCCAGGGTGTGGCCCAGTAGTTGCCATCCATCAAGACCTGTCAGTCCTCTTGTGTCAGTAGCCATGTTGGGGAGACGTAGGCAGAGGGCAATGGTGGGCCGTGACAGGTGCTGGGATGTGGTGGAGACTGCAAACCTGGTGCAGCTTGTCCAACAGTGGCACAGGTGCCTGTTTGGGGAGGTCCAGGAGGGGGACCGCCCACGTTTCCAGGTGTGGGCTTCAATTGCTCATTGTCTCTCAGCCCTGACCGGAATTGCATGCTATGGGCAGAAGTGCCGCCACCACTATGTGGATCTGAGCTGGAGTGCTGCAGGGCAATGGTTCAGAAGGGGACTGTGCCCGTGCCAGGTATGTGATGGCTAACACCACAATGTTGTGTCTTGGTTGTGGGGGTCTGTGTGTTGGGCGGTATGCCTGTCCCTGTGCAACATGGTCTGTTCACATGCCATCCTAGGGGCTGTCATGCTGTGATGGTGACATTGAGTACATCTGTTGGACATGTGCCATTTGGTCCTGTGTCTGGAGGGGTGTGGGTTGTATTGGTCAGGGGACATAGCATTTTGGGAGTGTTGTATGCTATGTTCTGCACTGTGGTGGCCACGTGCCCCATACCAGCAACAGTGGCTGCATGAGCCCATGACACCTGGCTCCCTGCCTCATCCACTGTACTCTGCCATGCTGCCAGGGGGCTGCATGCAGATGTGCCTGCTGTGTACATCAGCAGCATGTGTTTGGGTGTGTTGTCTGGGTGTGGGGTGCACCACCGCTGCTGTGTGTGTGCCATGCCACTGGCCACCTGCATGTGCAAATGATCCATGGCATTGGTGCCCTGCTGTGCTGCACACTATGGCCATGCACTGTGCATTCTGCAATGGCCCATGTTGTGCTTGCAATGCCTTGGGTGCTGCACTGTGCCTCAGAGCCACGTGTGCGTGTGCCGTGCCACGCCTCAGGGATCAGGGGTGTCTGGTGGGTGTCATTTGTACCATGGACACTGCTTTAGCATACTGTGGTGGCAGACATTGTAGTAATTGTGCTGTACCCTCTTCACACTGCAGAAGCGCAGCGACCACACTGGCACAGGGAGGGGTGACCAGCAGGCCGAGCAGGGGCCCACTGAAGACAGGCGGAGGGTGCTGTCCATGCCTCAGTGGGCAGAGGAGAGCAGTGATGGTGAGAGGAGTGTATTGTGTGAGTACTGTTTGACATTGTGAATTATGAATATGTATATGTGTATCCACTGCAGACATTGGAGTGCTGTGTGTCTAGTGTAGTGACACGGTCAACTGGGTCATCCAGTGCTGTTGTGGTTTTGCTTTGTCACAATGAGATTCCAGTATGATCACTAAGAGGGACCCCTTTGTCATGGTAGCTACATTATGTACAGATCACAAGTGACTACAGTGTTCACATATGACTATGTGCCAGATTTGGGGGGGGGGGTTGCACTGGATGCTTCACACCAGTAGCACCATTCAGCATACCCATGGCTGTCAATTATGTGGGGGAGTGCTATGGTAACTGCGTGCATTTGTGTTGTCATGCGTACGTCCACTGTCTTGCCTTATGCTGCACAGATTGTGGCATGGGTGGGTCTATCCATGATCTACCATTGCTGTTACTGCTATGTGCACTGCTGTCTGCCCGGTACCGTGGCATGTGCAACATGTTGCCGTGTCTTGCACCATTGTGGCAGGATGCAGCATGTCTGTGCATGGGCAGCAGCCATTCACTGTGCCTGCAGCAAGGGGATGTCTGGGGTCAGCATGCTGTACTGGCTGTTTCTGCTGCTGTTGCCATGTATGCAACGGCTTCACTGTTCTGCAGTTCACATGGCATGTGTCATTCACATTACCTTGTATAGTGTGTCAGTGTTCATGCACGGCGTGTTGTAGGTGCATGCCGGTGATGTTCACACTGTGACCTACGGGGCCCACAGGGTGGCTTGTTGACTGTATTACCCTGCCGGTATGTTGCCATTGTAATATGGACACTGGTATGTCATGATGTGCCCTTGAATGGACTAGACAGCATACATGCACAGTGGCTGCTGGGGGGGGCGTCTGATGCCATGGTGCCATATGGGCCTATGTGGGTCTGCACATCATGTGTGCCTGTTGCATTCAGCTGTGTTGAGGGGGCCATGTTCCTCTACTGGGTGATGTTCTCCTGTCCCTGCAGTGCATGGTATTCATACACGGGACATGCATTGGAGCTGCAGGGGATGTTCTGTGGTGGCATGGTGTGCTGTGTTTAAGACCCTATGGCAGGTGCTGCTCCCACCAGTGGGGGTGCGGGCCCAGACATACCATGGCCACCAGCTTCTGATTTCATTGGAATAAGTGACGCAACTCCTTTGTGGTTGCTGCTACTATATTGTCTGTTGCTAACGTTACCAGAATTCAAGTTTGGATTACTCCTTTGGGCTCTAGGGGGCTCTAAAATAATTAATATAGCTCTCAAACTTGTTAACCCACCAGAAAGACCTATTGTCTCAGGGGTGGGATCCCTCACTGGTAATCTTTGTCAATTTATTGCTTTTTTCTCCAAAGGAGTGTATCTTGCCTTAGATTCCATGTTAGGGACACAATGGATGCCCTCAGCAAATTCTCCAGATTTGATTGGCATCTCAGCTGCAGATGGCTTACAATGGATGTGGAATCACTGCATATCTCCATCAAACATTCTGACTGGGTTGCAGCATATATGCATTTCCTACAGAAGGACCCATTGAAATGGGAAATGCTTATTAATCTAATCAAATATGGGCTGGATTGTATTTTAAGCCACAACTCGTCTGAATTTTGTAATGATTTTTATTTGCAGTGCTGTGGCACAGTGATGGGGCACCCATGGCACCCTCCTTTGCTAATATATTTCTGGGTAAGTGAGAGGAGGATTTTATTTACAATGAGGCAGTCAATCCAAACCACAAAAATATCATGGTTTGGCTATGCTTTATTGATGACATTTTGTGTGTATGGGATGGGACATGTGAGGAATCAGAGGGATTTTGGGAATGGCTGAACTGCAATGGACTTAACCTTTGATTCATCAGCAAGTTCAATCAATCCATGATTGACTTTTTGGATATTACTCTGTGCACTTCAGCCACTGACTCCAAAGTGGTTTCAAAAGGTTTCAGGAAACCCACTGCTACAAATAGTTTCTTGTTAGCCAATAGTAATCACCCAAGGAAATTGAAGAATTCAATTCCATATAGTCATTTTCTGCAGCTACCCTGCAATTGCTCTGAAATAAATGATTTCAAGGAACAAGCAGAAGAACTCAAAAAAAATGTTTTTGGAAAGCGGTTATCCAAATGATGTACTTGAGGGAGCCTTGGAAAAAGCTGCAGAAACTGATCATAGGGAGTTACTAAAACCGAAGCCCAAATTTCAGAGGATCAGTGAACCTATTTGCTTCAGCACACAATTCAACTATTTGGCAGGAGCAATAGGAAGTACTATATATAAATACTGGCCTGTATTGCACAGTGATGCAACACTAGCACAGCATGTGAGGGAGAAACCAACGGTTACATTCTGTACGGGTAGCAATCTCAATGACAAACTTGTGGGAAGTCAATTTTCTAGTGGCAGTGGGGGGATTAGAACATGGTTACCTGCCAAACCACCAGGCATGTTTAAATGTGGGAATTGGCATATTTGCAATTTTGTGTACAAGGGCCAAAGATTGAATTACCCAGTAGAACTCGGACAGTGGCAAAATGACAATTCATTTCATGCGTAAACATTTTTGTGGTTTCTGCAACCTGGTACCCATGTATACAGCTTTATATAGGCCACACTGTCCGTCCCTTAAAATTAAGGATGCAGGAACACATAAGGGGTGTTAAAAACTTCAATTTTGATAATTCAGTTGTAGAACATTTCTTTCACTTCCACAGCAGTGATGTCTCACAGCTCAAATGTATGGATTTGGTTGGAAAATGGTAAGATTGGTCGTGGGGGTGGGGTGAGGGGGTGGAGGGAAACAGACTTCAGAAACTGCTACAATGTGAAACTTTCTGGATATTTACTCTAAACGCCTTAACACCAGATGGTCTTGTTATGGAGACTGATTTTAAACCTTATCTGTAATGTTTTAGGTTTACTGTTTAAAAGCTATTCAAGTCTGGTGAAATATATTCTTCTTTTCTCCCCCCCCCACCACTAGCTATACAGTTAGCCAGATAAATATCACCATCAGCCCCTTTTCACTTCCCCAACTTATTTTTGCATTCATAGATCCATTTTCTTCAGTTTCATTCCCTTCAACACATCTGTATCTGCATGTATTTTCAATCAAGTTTTCGGACACCTCCTCACTGTTCACCTTGACCTCTCTATCTCCCCCATCCCTTCTCTCCATCCTGTGGTTTAATCTATATAACGTGCAGAATGAATCAGAACATGATTATGTCGATATTTAACTTTCTATTTGTATTTTCTCGTTTTTCAGGCATTATGAGATGGTGGAGCGCAGGACTTCCTGCTACAGCTTGCCACGGTGTTTGGCTCCCAACTCTAATCTGAATCCTCTGCTCCCCTGCAGGTCTTCCTATTGGGCAAATGTACCCTTACGTACAGATTTTCTAAATCTTAGGATTCATGCTGCTTATCCAGTGTATGTATTGTCCACTTCTGAAAGTTGTTAAATGCTATTCAAATATTCTTGTTTCAAAGTTTTTTAATTTTTTTATTTTTGCATTTTTATGTATGACATTGTTATTATTGACATTTTGGGTTACTGTTACTTTGCTGTTTTTTTCCTTTTTTCCTTTGTTTTTATACTGTTTATGGAGTAGATGGATAAAAATTGTAAATAAAAATATTGTTTTGGGGACCGTTATTATTGACATCACAATAGGGTGACCACCACTTTGTAAGCTATATAAATAGTGTTTAAACTTCAGATGAGCGCTCCCCTGAGGAAGCTTGAATGAGCAAAGTGCTGGGGTATCTGGGAGAGTGGTCTCTAGCTCACCGAACGTGGGAAAGCTGCATTTGTACTTGCTCCAGTAAACAGATTTATTTGGTGAAATTCTACTGTTTCCAGTGGTATTTGTGCATGGGATTTTGACTGCATCAACTGGGCTCTTGAGTATGGCTGGTCTATTATTTTACTGAAATTCAATTTGGGTTAGCAAGCCCTCAAAGCACATGGTCCCTGACCTCTGAGCGCTGTAATACTTGCACCTGTGTTACATTAATGTTTTCCCTTGTGCCTAGTGGCACCCCCACCCTCCAATCTCCCATCCCATATATGTTAAAATATTCCTTGGTGTCTAGTGGCACCCCTCACCCTCCAATCACCTATCCTAGTTATGTTAACAGTTCCCCTGGTGTCTAGTGGCACACCCCACCCTCCAATCACCCATCCCATATACGTTGGGCTATTGCTTGGTGTCTGGCGGTACCCCACACCTCCAATCTCCTGTTCTGGTTATGTTAATGGTTTCTCTGGTGTCCAGGGGTACCCCTCACCCTCCTGTCACCATTTCCATAGAGCAGAACCCTATCCCTGGTGTCAAGTGGCATTCCCTGCCTCCCCCTCATGATTACCTATCCCAAAAAAGCAGAACCCAATGTCCCTGGTGTCTAGTGCAATCCCCACCCCACAATCCCCAGTCCATTATATTACACCATATCCCTCATGTCCAGTGGCACCCCACTCTGATTCCCCATCCTGTATATTGCATCTTATACCTGGTGTTTAGTGGCACCCCAACCTCCAATCTCCTGGCCCATGTAACCTATAACATCCCTGGTATCCAGTGGTACCCCCACCCTCACCCATGAATACTGGTCACCAAGCAGACTGGTAAACATTGGCGGTTCATGGAGCCCTACCGCCCGCCCACCCCAAGGACATCACCCATCCAACCACCCTTACCAGCAAGCCAGGGACATGTCTTGAATCCTGATATGGTGACCAGGAAAGCCCTCCTCTCACCTCCTTGTCTGACTGCCGTATGAGCTGACAGTGAGTGTTTGTACAATATACTGTGTACTGTATATGCGTTGACTGCCAGTTCATACGGTGGCTGGCTGAAAAGGTGAGAGGAGAGCTGTGCTGGTCTCTGTATTGGGATTCAGCACATGTCCCCAGCTTGCTGGAAAGGGGTGGGGTTGAATGGGTGTTGTTCTTGGTGCAGGTGGGGCAGGTGGGGGACTGCTGGACTGCCAGTGTTTGCCGGTCCATTTGGGGACTGGTATTTGGGGGTTGGGGATGGGGATACCACTGGATTCCAGGCATATCATAGGTTACATAGGCCAGGAGATTGGGGTGTGGAGTGCCAATAGACACCAGGGATAAGGTGTAATATATGGGATGGGGGACTGGGGGATTGGGGGATGTCACTAGACACCAGGGATAGGGTTATGTTGTGCAGGGCAGGAGATTGGGGTGGGTGCCTCTAGACATGAGGGATATGGTTCTGCTCTATATTACAGGTGATCAGAGGGTGTAGGATGCCACTAGACACCAGGGATAAAGGTCTGATTTACGGGACAGGTGATTGGGGGTGTGGGGTGCCATAGACACCACGGATAAGTGTCAAATCTATGGGAAGGGTGATCAGGGTGGAGGGGTGAAAATAGACATCAGGGAGCTAATTGACAGTCACAAGATGGGAGATCAGGGGTGGGCAGCTGCAGAACAGCTGTCCCACCATCGGTGAGTTGTGGGCACGGGCTTAGCACCAAGTTAAGTCATAGTTTTTAAAGGTGGGAAATAGTGCCACTTGGGGTGCCATTTACCACTGATGCAAACTTTGAAATTGCCACTGCACCCATATGGAGAAGGAGACCCTCTTATTTGCATAGGTGCAGCATTATGTTAGCGTCAATGGGCTAACGGGTTTAGCCCATGCTGCAGCGGCCTCTGGGTATAGACCCCACCACAAAAATAGGTGCAAACCAGGACAGCATGGGTAAAAACCCATTAGCACTGGTGCTAACTATGGAATAGCAGTGTCAGTGGCTCAGCAGGTTGCACACTCACCTCTGAGGCCAGAAGATCAGAAGGCTGTGGGTTCTATACCCACACCAGGTACTTGGATTAAATCCAAATACCGAAACTGTGGTGCAACATGTGGGGGTGGTGCTGTCTTTCAGATGAGACATTAAACCAAGGTCTCACCTTCCTCTTCCTCTTCTGGTGGTAGTTCAGGTGGATGTTAAAAATACCATGGCACTTCTTGAAAACAGCAGGGGAATTTTTTATTCATAACTTGACAGAACACATCAATAAATCAGTATTACGTCATACAAATCATAAAAGGGAGAAAACATAATCACAAAAGTTTTACTGCATACTTTAAATCCCAAACATAAACAAAATCCTGTTTACACACCCCTTCCCCCTCTCTACTAAAAGAGTAGGGGAATTTCTCCAAATTGAAGAAACATATATAAACAAATTCATATTACTTCATACAGAAAATAAAGGAGAAAATGAGAAAACGTAATAGTTTTACTTCGTACTTTTTGCCCTAAACATACAGTAGCCCCCTGTAAACATATCCTTCCTCCACCTCAGTAAAGAGTGGGGACACCCTTTCTTTTTTTTCTTGTTTAATGAAAATCTAAAGGAAAACAGTACGACTTCTTTCAAAAACTACGGACACTTAAAATCATATACTACCCTAAGCATCATAACATACATCTCAAGTGTGACATCAGAGAAATGTAAACTGAACCCTCCTCCTATCTAATCGTAGGGGGGAATAATTTTTTTTTTTTTTTGAACTCTGCATATCCTCTTATCATTAAACAGTACAAATGTTAACCTGTCTCCAACTAGTCAATATTATCCCACCACTTCTTATATACTCGTGGTGGGACTGTAAACTGTTCGTTCATCTTAAACACTTTCAGATTTTTATGGATAATCCAGAAAAGTTGTTCTGGAGTCACATATTGTTGCCTCAAGGACCACTGACATCTAATCTGCCAAATGTGATACATAAAAAAACGTAAGGATTAAATATATAGTCCCTGCATTGTATTTCTGCCATTCCTGTGGTAATATCCCCAAAAATAAAATATCCAAAGTCAGTGTATGAAAGGGAGAGTGGACCCAATATTTACCAATCTGACCCCAGAATTGTAACATGAAAGGACAGTCAAAAAACAAATGACCCATCGTTTTCAACTGTTGACTACAAAAATTTTGTCTTGAACATATTCTCTTCCTTATATCTTTGTGTTTCAAATTATCTTTTACATTCAATTTTCCATGAGTACTGAGCCACAGGACATCCCACATGAAAACTGGCGTCCGAGACTGGTTCAACATTTGTACAGTTTGTTTAATCTCCATGTCTGTATGAGTTCCAAAATGTGGTTTATCCCCCAAAAATCTCTGTACTAATGAATTGTACTGTTCTTTCTGTGACAGGGATTAACCTTCAGACTTAATTAAATCCATAATTTCAGCTTTCCAAAACAGTCTTGTAGATATACTGGCAATCCTATAAAGGACTTTTGTCTAGAAATTCCCTTATCGAGTTCCCAAGAATGTAACCATGCCTCTACAGTGTCCAAAACCCAAGGGGCCCAAAACTTATTTTTCTTTTGTAGGAGAGGTTTTATATTATTATGAAAACATATACTAAAGAAAAATAACACAGGGTTTATCATCCTGAGTCCTCCTTTCGTAATAGGCAAATCAAGTACCCCTCTTTTAATAGGGTTAAGGCGGCTGCCCCAAATACCTTGAAAAAAAATACTATAAACCCTGTTTCCAATTGTTTGGGTAACATGTAGACTGCGCTGATATGTAAAAACATGCTTAATAAAAATGTTTTTAGCATGTATACCCTCTTTTTTTTTGAGAGAAACCACTTATTCCAACATGTCACTTTTCTCTGGGCCTCTAAAAATAAAATATCCCAGTTTACAAATCCCATATCATCTTTTCCAAAATAAACCCCCAATATTTTGAAGTGGGGAAAAAGTAATAGGTATAACTAGTAGAGAATGATGTTGTTTGGATACTGACTCTATGGGTATGCGCTTACTTTTGTTGAGATTTATTCTAGAGCCTGTTTCCCGCGTGAAGTTGTGCAGCAACATTCTCAACACTCCATCAGAGGGAAAATCTGCCAAAGTAAAACACAAGTCATCTGCATATGCAATGCATTTAATCTCTCTATCTTCGCTAGACACTGTTACGCCTTGAATAGTATTCTCTAAACTCACCTTGTGCAACAAAGGTTCCGAAGTCAAGATATATAACATAGGACTCAAAGGGCAGCCCTGTCTGACCCCTCTCTTCACTGCACAACTAGAACCTAACCACCCATTAATGTATGGAGCTGTGGAAGCATTTTCATAACACATTTGAATCCAATTGATAACAAGCGTGGGAAATTTTAATTTATGTAGACATTTCCAGACACAACTATGTGCCACTCTATCGAACGCCTTCGTTTGATCCAAACTAACCAGAAAACCCATTAATTCCTGAGATCTTCCCTTTTCCATAATCTCCCGTAACAAGATCAGACTGTCTGTGCTCTGTCTCCCAGGAACTGAACAAAACTGTATAGGTAGAATAATGTCTTGAAGGACCAAACTCATTCTGGTACTAAGCAGTTTGGTGAGGATTTTAAATCTGTATTTAAAAGGGAAATAGGTCTCCAGTTCTTGAAAGCATCTCTGTCTCCACTTTTATACAATAAAATTAGTAAGCCGACATTCATCTTGTCTGGGATATATTTACAATTAAGACCTTCATTGTAAACCTGGACCAGTTCTGTCCCCAGGTGATGACCCAAATGTGAATAAATTTCATTCGGTAATCTGTCTTCTCCTGGTGCTTTCCCTATGGGAAGATTTGCTATTACACTTGTTAATTCCTGACTCGAAATAGGGGTTATTAATGAAAGAAGATAGTGTTCCTGGACCAGTGGGAGATCATTGTCTCGCAACCAGTCTTCTAGCTGTGATTCCTGAACTTCTGAATCTTTCTGAAACATGGCTGAAATAAAACCTTCTATTTCTTGTAAGATATCTTTATTATTAGTTAAGATATTCCCATCGTCCTTTTTAATTTGTTTTATCTCTTTCTGGTGTCTCCGGGCATTACAACTATCAAAGGGATTAGTAAAAGCTTGCTTCCCCTGCATCCCAAATCTTTGTTCCCTCTCCAGTGATTTCATCCTATCATATTGGAGTTGAGTCAGTTCTGCCTTAAGGGTTGCTATTTGGTCCTGGTAACACCTACTACCCTTCAGTTGTAATGACTGAAGTTGATAAAGTTGTTCCCTTAAATCCCTATGCTTATCATTACGTTGTTTCCCCATTAATGTCCCCATCTTTTGAAAATACTCCTTTATATGTTTCTGTCTTCCCACCAAGAACAACAGGAATCATAGTAAAAGAAAACCAATCTCCTTGCATCTAAGATGGAAAGAAACCCCTCCAGAATCTCCGGGCTGTCAAGCAATGAGAGATTCAACTTCCAATAACCTGGACCTTTCATAGTATCCTGGAAACTAGATACAGTCATGGTCAGTAAGCCATGATCCGAAGTGGCTACAATTTGAACTTTTTTTTTTAAATATATCTTTATTTCCATTTTTATTCCACACTTTACAGAGGTATTACTGAACCAGTTTTCACAATAAATATTAGGCAGGCTATTATAAGCATAAAGTTCATAAGGTAAAGTTGATTTTTATGATATATTTCAAGAGACTATACTTAACTGTCAGACTCAAATAGCGGTATAGGTCCACCTCCACTTAATATAGGGATTTGATATGGTTTGGAGTTTTATTATCAGATCTCCCTTTCCCTTTCCCTTTCCCCCCTTGTTTTTTTTTGGGGGGGTATATCCAATAGTTATAGTATACCCAGATCTGCCACAAAGGGCAGTTATTTCTTGTTCACTTAAGGGCAGAAGGTGGGGTCACGCTCATTACAATAGCTAACCCAGCCCTGCCATTTCTGTATAGGAGACGAACCTCTATCCTGTAATTCAGCATTAAATCTTTCAGCTACATATATTTCAGACATCAGTTTCCTCCAATCTTGTATTGTTGGAGTTTGGTCAGACATCCAGTGTCGGGTAATTGCTTTTTTGGCTGCCAGAAGGCAAACTGGTAATATCGAGTCTTTCCAATGAGGAGCATGGTCCTGATAGATCCCCAGCAGAAATTGTTCAGCAGTGAGTTCAATAGTGTCATTGAACAGGAGAGAAAGCTCATTTTGAAGGGAGAGTATAAAGGGCATAAGGTATGGGCATAGCCAGAAAATATGTCCCAGGGTGGCAATCCTGCATCCTCACTGTCTCCAACAGAAACTGTAATTGTGGGGAAGGAATTTGACAAGGACTGCTGGTGCCCTGAAATAACAAGATATGCACCTCCAAGCAAACTCCCTCCAATGGGGGGACTGGGTGGACTTAATCTCTGTAAGAGCCGATCCAGTCCATAAGTCAATCGGAATTGTTAAATCTAGGTCTTTGTTCCATTCATTGAGGATGGATCCAGTTGAGTCCTGACCTTCATTCCTCATCTCTTTATATATTAAACCTATGAGTTGTAGACTCAACTTGCCATTCAGTGATTCAATGAATAATTTTAATATGTTTGGTGTAGGAAATGGAAGTATGGGTAAGATGTTTTTATTACGTAGGATGTGATTGCGAATTTGGAAATATCGAAATAGGTCAGAAGTTTGAAGTAAGAACTGAGATTGTAACCTTTCAAAAGGGATGATACCCAAAGGGGAAAGAAACTGGTATTTATGAGAAAGGCCAAGGTTTCTCCATTGAACAAAGGCCTGGTCTTGGAAGTTAGGAACAAACGTTTCATCCTGAGATATAAGTTTGCAATATTCATAAATATTTAGAATAGGATTCCTCTTCCTCAGCCTTCTCCAAAGCCTGTAAGGTTGGGATGTTATGTTTGTTAGGTCCGAGGATGGGATTGACCTCTCGCCCGAGAAAAAGAGGATCTTTTTAGTGTCGTAAAGGTCGTTTAAATGGAATTCTATTGTCTTCCAGGGAGAGCAGAAAGACTCTGCTAACCACAATATCAGAGTTCTTAAGAAAGCTGCTTGGGTGTACAGGGATACATCTGGAAGATTGAGGCCCCCCCGTGAAAGTGATAGTTTTAGGATGTAGAGTCTGATTCTCAGATGTTTATTGCCCCATAAGAAACTGGAGATCAGCCCATCCCATGATTTGAAGTAAAATTTAGAGGGAATATATAGGGATTGTTTGTAATAGGTACAGTATTCGAGGGAGAATATTTGTACGAATAATCTCAACCCTTCGGTGGAAGGGAAAGATACCTGTTGCCCATCGGTTAAGATCAGACTGGATCTGGTTAGATAAGGGTTCATAATTGACTATTTCCAACAGTCCGAGATCCCTGGGAAGTTGGAGGTCGAAGTATGAAATCTTAATGGATAACCATTTAAAAGGGTGTGTTTTTTTAAGTTGTAGGGAAGGGGTAAAGTTAAACGAAAGAATTTCAGTCTTGGCTAGGTTAAGTTTAAAGGCGGATATTTTTTTGAATTGGGCTACAATTTTCCAAGTTTCCAGGATAGACCGAGAAAGGGACGATAGAGTCAGTAGGACATCATCTGCAAACATGCAGACTTTGCATTTCTGACGTCCAATTTGTACTCCCTTAATTTCTGGGGTGTTCCTAAGGACTGTCGCTAGGGGCTCAATAAAAAGAGCAAAAAGGTAGGGGGATAGGGGGCATCCCTGACGTGTACCTCTACCCAGGGGAACAGAGGAGGACAATGATCCATTGGAGCAGATGTAGACCCATGGGGCTTTGTAGAGGTTAACTAGATTGGTAATAAATTGGGGGTTGGGGAATTGGAATGCTTTCAGGGTGTCCCAGAGAAAGGGCCACAAGACATGGTCGAAGGCTTTCTCTGTGTCAAGACTAATAAAGACTGAAGGGATTTGACGAGTAGTAACATATTCCTGAAGTAGTAGGGTCCGTCGTATATTATCTGATGTATTTCTTTTTTTAATAAAGCCAGATTGGTTGGGATGTATTATTTGGGGAATTATTGATTCTAGTCTGGTTGCCAATATGGCCATATAGATTTTATAGTCAACATTAAGGATAGAGATTGGACGATAAGATCCCGGGTCCAAAGGGTCTTTATTTGGTTTGGGGATGGGGGCTATTGTGGCAAAATCCCAAGAAGGGGAGGACTGCCCACCCTTGAAGATGTGGTTAAATAAAGAGTGCATTTTAGTGATTAGTTCTTTAAGAAATCTTCTGTACCACTCTGGGGAGTAACCATCGGGGCCAGGACATTTTCCCGGTTTAAGGCCTTTAATAGTTTCTTCTATCTTTAATTTAGATATGGGGGCTGATACAATTTGAACTTTTTGATGTTTAAAAATCAAGGTTGGAATGTTAAAAAAATAATCTATTCTTGCAGTCTTTTTGCCCTGAAAAAAAAAGTCCTGGAATTATGCTGTGGTTCTTTACTAAATACATCCTGAAGCCCTGTTTGTTGTAATAAAGTATTCATAAATCCCGTATCACAAAACACTTTCTTCGTTTTACCCGATTTATCAGAGGGAAATCTACTGATATTAAAATCACCCCCCAAAACCACATTCTTATTGGTATATAAGAAGGGTCTAATCAATTTTAGTAATTCAATACGGAAGGTCTTGCCTTGTGGGGCATATATATTAATAAGCGTAAAATCCACTCCCTTCACCTGAATAGCCAACATCATTGCCCTTTCTGGAAAAATATCGACAAAATGCATATTGATAAATTCTGAGAATGAAAAGCAGATACCCACACCACAGCAGAGATCACCCCCTGACCAAACACATGGGCCCCATATCCATGCAGTTGAGGCTGTTTCAAAGTCCTGCACATCATACAGCCTAGTATCCTGTAAAGAAAAAATATCAGTCTTACCATCTAAAAATAATGAAATAGTGGCTAAACATTTCCGTTCTGTACGAATACTGTTTACAATAAGGCTGGCAAATGTCAGATCATATGACCTTAAATCAGGAAGCAAAGTATCAAGTCATTAGGTTTTTTTCCTAGTACTCTTCCTTAAGCCTATCCTGGGACCCATCTGTTTGTTTGTTTTTTTGTTGGAGCCTCTACAGAGTCTACTGAAGAGTCTAGATCTGACAAGACATCCTTCTGTGAGGATGTACCTGAGGCAACGTCAGAATCCATCTCCTCTTCCATCTGCAATACCTCAAAAGGATTGGACACAGAAGTGTCATCCTGGGTATCTGCTGGGACAATCGACATAGATTTCTTCCCTTTATAAGGGATGGTTTGAGAATCCTTAGGAGGTACAGGTGAAGGAGGCATTGAGGTGGGAGCATCAGACATTTTTGGAAGGACTTCGTCTACTCCTATAGCGAACCCTTCTTCTGTTACTACAGCCGTTACTGTTTGGCTCTGCTCTGTAACCAGTACATGTCCAGAAGCTGCAGATGGCCCACTTTTTGCTGCCTCTGCATATGTCCATCCCACAGAAGAGAAGCTTCTGGGATGAGGCTCTGGTGGGATTAGAGTGTGAGACCTAGAGGTCGCAGATCTGGCAGCTTTAGCCAAGTAATAATCTTGAATACCAAAATCCTGTGATCCGTATTGTGGGATGCCTTTGGGCAGTCAGTAAAAACATGTCCTTCTGCCTGACAAAGAGAACATTTCATAGGTTTGTCACAATGGAAACCAGAGTGACCTGGCTCTCCACAATAAGAGCACAATAGAACAGTATATTATGTGCTAATATGTCTAGCAGACCCACAATGTGGTTGCCCCAGATAAAAAATGAAACCCTTGTCCCTGCCAATAAAAAGACAGTTTGGTAAATGTTTAAAATCCAGTCCATCCTGAAATAGCTTGATCTTTACCCTCCAGCCTCCATTCCAGAATCCCTCATTATCCAAAATGGGGTCTGGTGTTCCCAGCACTTCACATTGTTGCTCCAACCAGAATAATACATCTACAATGTTGACTCCTTCACTTCGAAAAAGAACAGTAAAGACATGAAATACTTGTTTAGTAAGGGGAGTGACCTGGAAGGGTGTCCATAATGGGTTTGTTTTTAATAAAGCGTACTTAGTCCAAAAACGCTCTAACAGATCTGCTGTCCAGAAGCTAATGTCGAAGGTATGCTCCCCAGAAATATGTATAAAGGCATAAATATCAGCAGGGGTAAACCCCAGGGATTGTTTGATTAGGACCTGCCCCACATATTGTCTGTCAGAGGATCAGTCATCCCTGTCAGGTACCATAAATGGATGGCATGTCTCCTCTTAGCCAGGTCAATTTGCTTCCTTATTTGTCCTGAAAAAAATTGTCTGGGTCTTGGAGGAGAAGACTGAAATGGAATCTCCCTTTCTTTGTGACTCTCACCCTCCAGCCCTTGTTCAGAGTCACCCTGCTGAGCATAAAAAAAAAGATCTGATTGTGATCCCAATGGTGAAAAATTCATCTTACCTGAATCTCCCCCCAGGTGTCAACCCTTGCAAAGGAGGAACCAGGGTATCCGAGATATCGTGTATTTCTTGTTGAGATTGGGGTGGTGTTTGTACAGAATCCTGGGTTGGAGTATGGGATGAACCTGGCCCAGTCATTGTGGTCTTCCCACCTTCAGGTCTTTTGGGCGCTTCGTTATGCTGTTCACTCACAGAATCTGTAATCCATTCCCCCGTCAGTACTCTAATCTAGCCCGCATTTTCTAACACAGTTTCCGGTGTCCATTAGTGTCCAAAGTAACATCCTGAACTGCTGGCTGCATGCTTTCCTCTGCATCCTGAAATGTCCCTGTCCTGAAATCCTCTTTCAGATGTCCAAAACCAAAAACCTTAGCAGTGGGCAACACAGACTGACTTGGTGAGTAATCCAAGTTTCGTTTCCTTTTACCCTGCTCTTCTTGACCACCGTTCCCTTTAGCCAGTAGGAGCTTCACATTCCTAAGCTCTGATTGTAAAATGTCCTTTTTCTCCTCCAAAGACAACACTGATTCTATTTCAGAGACCTGACCTCTGATCTGGGGTTCGCTGCCTGTAACAATCGATCGCTCTGTAGTGGCCACTATTTTGGCATCTCCAGCACCCAGAACTCGCAGCACAGTATCTTCCTTCTCTGTCACCCAATTCACACTCGTCTTCTCCATCTCCCTCACAGTGTAGCAGCACCACCTAGTGAAAGAGCAGTGGAATTTCCCTGGTGTCCTGGCCAAATTTCCCCCATTCACTAAAAATACTACCAACAGCTTAATCTGGTCCATTGTCAATTAGCATCCGTCTGTGTCCCCCTTCCCCGGGACGAGGCTGAAAATAAGCAGAATTATCTAGTCTTCTTTTCCCAGTCAAGAAATATTAAATAAATAAAAGAAAACTATTTTGCCCTAAGTGTTTTCTTTTTGACCCAAGTCTAAAAATGGCTGTTTAAGTCCTTTATAACTAATCTAATACCATTTAGTTAGTTTTATTCTTTGATCTTCTCCTCTGATATGGATGAATAATCCAAAATGCATATGGTGAACAGATCTATTTGCTCATAAGAATTTGTATTTAATATAAAAATTGAATAAAATGTAAGTTAAAAAAACAGAAGCTGGAGTACCTGAGCATGGCTAGGGACATAGATGGGTAGGAAACTGGTTGAAGGAGAGGCAGCAGAGGGTAGTGGTAAATGGGGTCAAATCAGTAGAAAGGGAGATCACGAGTGGGGTGCTGCAAGGGTCTGCCATGAGTCCTATTCTCTTCCAGATGTACATCAGCGACATTGGAGAGGGCATGTGGGGAATGGTGTGTCTCTTCTCAGATGAGACGAAGCTCTGCAGTAGGGTAGATAGTGACGAAGGGATCAGGAAGATGCAGAGGAACCTACAAAGCCTAGAGAGATGGTCTAAGGTTTGACAGTTTAAGTTCAACACCAAAAAAATGCATGGTTATGCATCTAGGGGAAAAAAACAGGACAGAGTACTGGATGGAGGGGTTAGACTAAGTATTGAGGCAGAGTAAAGGGACCAGGGAGTCATCATTAGTGACTCACTCAAACAATCAAGCCAGTGTAACAAGGCCTACAGTAAGGCTAATAGGATGCCGGGGTGTATTGTAAGGAGTACTGACAGTGGAAAAAGGAAGTACTACTGTCTCTCTATATAGGTCACTGGTGAGGCCGCACCTAAAATACTGTGCTCCATTCTGGAGCCTTCCCCTAAGGAAGAACAGGGCCAGGCTAGAGATGATGCAATGCAGGGCACCCAAGATGATTCAGAGTCAGAAGGACAGATCTTAGAAAGATCATCTCAAGGCACTGAACATGTACTCACTGGCGACCAGGTGAGAGAGGTGCGATATGACGGAGATTTGTAAATTCCTGAAGGGAATAAACAAAGTGAACTGTGGGGAACTATTTAGCAGGCGTACGGAGTCAAGAACCTGAGACCATGAGTGGAAACTGGTGGGAGAAAGGTTTAAGAGGGATGTGAGAAAGTTCTATTTTATGGAAAGGGTGATGGAGCCATGGAACTGGCCAGCAAGGGTAGTGGGTGCCAAAACTGTAAATGGTTTCAAGTATGGCTGAGACAGAGTAGAAGGACTGGTGGTTTCTCAGGCTGGTAGCAGTGTGGAGGGGGCAGGGGGTGGACCAGGAGGGATAAAACCCCATATGGACAGTAGGTCCCAGGGCAGATAGTGAACTCAGGGCAGACTAGATGGACCTTTGATGTTTTTCTGCCATCGTTGTGACTATGTTTCCAAGTGGATCAGAGTATTTGTTTATTTTTCTCAAAGGCATATCATGCTTAGCTGACTAACTAACAGGGAAAGGATCACAGATCTCCAGGTAGAAGGTCACCTGGATGCCAGTGACCATCACATGGTATGGTTCAATTTGGCCACTAGAACAAAAACATCCCATTCCAAGGCAAAAATATGGGACTTCAGAGGAGCTGACTTTGATAAGATGGCCAACAGAGTTAAGCTAGCCCTGGCAAAAAGAAATACAGGTGAGGGGGTACAGGCAAAGTGGGCATGCATTAAAGATGCAATACTTGAAGCAACATCCCATTGTGTTAGTGAGAAAAGAAAGTGCAAAAGAAGAAGGAAACCACTTTGGTTCTCAAACACAGTAGCAAAAAAGGTCAGAGCCAAAAGGCTGGCCTTCAGGAAATATAAGGGAACGCAGCAGGATGAAGATAGGGAGTCATACCAAACTTCCCTAAGGGAAGCAGGGAAGGCAGTAAGGCAGGCAAAGGCCCAAACCGAGGAAACACTAGCACAAACAGTAAAAGAAGGTGACAAGACTTTCTATAGACACATTAGCGAAAGGAGAAGGTCCAAAGGGGGTATTGCTAAGATCAAAGGGGATAAGGGTGTGTGTGAGGAGGAGGACCATGTAAAAGCATCTATCCTAAATAGATACTTCTGCTCAGTATTTACTGAAGAGAAGGTAGGGCAGGGCCCACAGCTCAGCACCATGGACACGGGGGAGGGAGGTGTGCACTAGTCCCTTCACAAAAGAAAAGGTCCTACAAGAGCTCGATAAGCAAAGGGTGGACAAGGCAATGGGACCTGATGGCATACATCCCAGTGTACTGAAGGAGCTAAGGGTGGAACTAGCAAATCCACTATCAGAACTGTTTAGTGAGTGTCTGAGCACAGGAGAGGTCCCAGAAGACTGGAGAAGGGTTCACGTGATCCTGCTCCACAAGAGTGGTAGCAGGGAGGAAGCAGGGAACCACAGACCAGTCAGTCTTACCTCAGTAGTGGGCAAGATTATGGAGACACTCCTTAAGGAAAGGATAGTGCAACACCTGGAATCCATAGGAAGGTCCTGTCAAACTAATCTCATAGATTTCTTTGACTGGGTAACCAGAGTGGTGGACCAAGGGGGAGCAACTGATGTTGCCTACCTTGGCTTCAGCAAAGCTTTTAATACTGTTCCACATAGAAGATTGATTAATAGGCTGGGTAGGCTCAGGGCTGGTCAACTGGGTGGCAAACTGGTTGATGGGCAGAAAACAGAGAGTGGTGGTAAACAGTATACAATCAAAAGAGATGCAAGTCACAAGTGGGATACCTCAGGGATCAGTTCTGGGGCCAGTCCTCTTCAATATCTTCATCAGTGACATTGCAGATGGACTGGAAGGTAAGGTTTGTCTGTTTGCAGATGACACCAAGATCTGCAACAGAGTAGATGATCCAGATGGGGTGGGCAGAATGAGACGAGATCTAGATAAACTAGCAAAATGATCGGAAGAGTGGCAACTGGGATTTAACGCAAAGAAGTGCAAGATCATGTACATAGGGAAGAGAAACCTTGAAGCCACCTATAGGCTGGGAGGGAAGTTGCTGGCAGTCACAAGGGAAGAAAGAGACTTGGGCGTCATCATCACCAATGACCTGAAATCATACAAGCAAACCACTAAAGCAGTAGGTAAGGCTAGAGGGATGTTGGGGTGTATTAGTAGGGGTATCAAGTTGGAAGAGGGAGGTAATAATCCTCTTTACAAGACACTGGTTAGGCTCCCATCTGGAGTACTGCATGCAGTACTGAAGCCACACCTTCACAAGGATATTAACCAAATTGAGGCAGTCCAGAGAAGGGCAACCAAAATGGTGCAGGGACTGCATCAGAAAACATAAGAGGACAGATTAACTGAGCTCAATATGTATACCCTAGAGCAAAGGAGGGAGAGAGGTGATATGATTGAAACATTCAAACACCTTAAGGGCATTAACAAGGTGAAAGAGTCTAACATGTTTCAATATAAGAAAAATAGCAGGACAAGAGGACACAGCATGAGATTAGAGGAGGCCGATTATGTGTAATGTGAGTAAGTTCTTTTCACAAAAGGGTGGTGGATGCATGGAATGGCCTACCTCAGGAAGTGTTGGATATGAATACAGTGCAGGGCTTCAAACAGGCATGGGATAGGCATAAGGGAGCAATACAGATGAGTACGAATAGATAGGCCATTGACAGAGCAAAGGCCAATGGTACATCCATAAGGTAGAAAAAGAAATGGGCAGACTGGATGGGCCTTGTGGTCCTTATCTGCCGTCAACTTTTATGTTTCTATGTTAGCTGAAATGCATTAGGTTTAATATATGAATATTTTACAGCAAGCTAAGAAGATCTTGTAAGGATCTAGCAAATGTGTTTTTTTTTTTTTTTGGTAATCAGGTAAGGTCCACTGAACACAAGGCCCATTTACAGAGGTTAGGTGACTTGCTAAGGGTGCACACAGTATGCCACAGGAGGTTGTGGGAATCAAACCCAGGTCTGCCAGATGCACCAAGCTGGTTCAAAACTCTTTGCTGGGCTACACTGACAGATAAACAATATTAGTTTTACACTGTAGTATGAGTAGGAGATTAACACAGGTTATAAAATAGGTCTGATGTTTTCTTGTTCCTGATTGGCTGAGAGGTACCTTTGCCTGTGTCCTTATTAGGGCATATTCTGCCAACCAGTACCTCTTCAGCCACTCAGGACTCACCACACCACAAATCATGGTGCCACCCTGCCAACATCCTAGATCTGCAAGGCTGGAAAAAATGTCTGTTATTGCAACCACCTTTTACAGTCCACAACAGCGCCTCCATATGGAAGTTTTCAATGCATTTCCTTTGATTTAAGAATGAAAATATCACCTCTGTTACTTCTGTTCAAAGAACTTGCCCCCGATCCAGTGAGCATACCGAGTGCTGCCACAATGCGACATTTAAACCACATCAGAAACTGGCTCCTCTGTCAGTCCTTTAAAGTTGCACTGTATTTACGATAGTATCAAACATTTAAATAATTAAGAGCCAGCTTTTTTCTTTTAAATGAGACATGCAGTCTTTTCAAACTGGAGTGATCGGTTCAGCAAAGCGCTAGTAAACAAAATTGCTAGTTACGGCAGCCGATCTGAGACATGCTCGTTCTTGCTAAAATTGGCTGTGTACTCCCTCATGCAATATAAAAACATTGGCAAAGTAATTCAATTCAATTTTTATTTAACCATGCTGTACACTGTTGAGCAAGCTCATTTACAAGATGGTCCTGGTAGAACAATCATACAAGTAAAAAAAAATACAGTGAATAACATACATTTCACCTACACAGAGTTATGCACATATATGAGAGTACAGGGTAGAACTGGGGATATGACACAGTGCAACTACATACTTAAACAAGATTTTACAGTAAACGAGGCACAATCAGGCTACACAGCACAACAATTTTACCAAAAGGTTGAAGTAGAAATCCTAACGAGCACACTAGTGCTCTGCATACACATTGTATATACATGAAATCCATAACATGGCAACAGAGTGAAGTCTCAGAAGGAAACCCAGAGAGCCATTAAGTGTTACAGAGGATGATCTGGCTACCATCTCTGTCTGTCTTGAGAGAGGCAGCGGGGAGAGAGGGTAGAGAAAGAGTGGAAGGAAGAACAAGGGGGAGTGCCAACAGTTGGGGATACAAGGCAAGTGCATACTGTTGCCATCTGTGATATTCGAGCAGTTATTGTTGACAGGTACATGCCTCCTTTAGAGCATGTTTAAGCAAGGACTTAAATGTTGACGGTCCCGGAATTACAGAGAGCTTAAGAGACTTCTGCAAGTTGTTCCATAGAGTTGGGAGTGCACATCTAATAGCTGCAGCACCATAGCATATTCTAATCTTGGAGACATCAAACATGACAAAAGAGCAATGCCTCAGGCAGTAGGACCCTGGTTGCTTGAGAAAAGTTTAGTAATGTACGGAGGAAGTTTATTTGTGATTGCTCTGTAGATTCAAAGAGAAGCGTTCCTCAACCTTTTAACTTTGAGGGAGAACCAGCCTAGCATATCATAGAGCAAGCAGTGGTGAGTGTTTAGGGGTGCATTGGTGATAAATCTCAATGCCCAGTGGTATAGGGTGTCGAGTCTGGATAGAGTGGTTTTTGGTCAATGACTATAAAGAATGTAGCCGTAGTCTATCAGAGGGAGGAAAGTTGTTTGCACCAGTTTTACTTTTGCCTTGTAATTGAGGAGATGTCTAATGCGGTAGAAGGTGCCCAGACGCTGCTGTAGTTTTTTGGCTAGCTCATCCAGATGAAAAACAAAGCTAAGTTTACTGTCAATCCAAAAACCCAAGTACTTAAACGTGTCCACTCTTTCTAACTGTCCACCAAGTAAGGTATGGATCTTACAGTTCTGTGCAGCTGATGACGGTGAATGTATTTAGGGGGAGATAAGCATTGTTTTCATTTTTATTAGCACTGAGAAGCAGCTTTAAATGTAAAAGATTCTGTTGGAGAATATCGAAATCATGTTGCAGCTCTACAGAAGCAAGCTCGGGTGAGGAGCTAGCTGTGTATAACACAGTGTCATCTGCAAATAGATGCACACATGCAGTATTGAGTTTAGCATCCAAGTTATTTATATACATTGCAGAGGATAGGTCCAAGAATAGAACCTTGTGGCACTCCTCTTGGGAGAATTTTAAGGGGAGAAAATTTGCTTTGTGCTTTAACTTGTTGTTTTCTGTCAACAAGGTAGCAGTTGAACCACTTCATGGTGTTATCGTCAAGACCAAGGTGATGCAGGGCTGCCAAGAGCAGGCTGTGGTCGATGGTATTGAAGGCCTTGCTTAAAACTCATTACCTTCAATAGCTCTACATGAAGTCCAAACTATCCGTTGTTTACCTGACACAAAATGGCCACCCAGAAGGTACTGAGTTAAGTCAAGACAGAGTGCGCATACGTGCTTCTTTGCATCTAGTGCGTTTTGCCAATCGTTGGTCACTTTGGTTAGGGTGGATACCATGCTATGTTTAGGTCTGAAGCCTGACTGGACAGGGTTTAGTAAGTTTTCAGATTCCAGGATTTCCCTCAGCTGAATATTAACTAACTTTTCCAATAGCTTTGATTGAATGGGTAATAGGGAGATGGGCCGGTAGTTATTAAAGCCGCATGTATCGCAGATTTGAAATGGGGAAGATTCTGTATGCTCAATTTTCCATGTAGTTGGCAGTTCACCAAGTGCTAAGGATAAGTTGAAGAGGTGCGTAATAGTAACCTGCCTTTAACAAGAGGGGTTCAAGGAGATTGGTGTAGGTGCTTTTCTTAATATCCAAAGTAGTTTAGAGGTCCTCGACCTGTTTAAAAGTTATGGGGCTGAACCTAAACGAGGGCAGTTTCTGCTTGATTGTACTGTCAGAGTGGGGTTATCATTACCATGAGACTGGGTGAGTAGTCAACTAACTGGTGAGGCGCCGAATGCTAGGTCAGCCATGGCAAAATGGTTATTAACAGTAGTGGCATTAGCCACAAATGGTTACCAGGACACAGCTGGGGCACAACAGATGGCAGCCAGGGCACTGATATATTGTTACTATGTGGGAAGCTCTGCACCATATAGGGCACCAACTGGGAAACAGCATTTTTTAACCAGGGATGTGCCCTGGCGGGCTCTGGTATAGAGCTATCCATGGTTATTAAGTTGGTCTAAGGTGTCAGCCTTGTCAGTGTATGTGGAGTTTCCAACAATGGTCTTGGTGGGCAGTGGAGAAGAAGGTGTGTGGCCTTCATTCTCCCTGAGAATGTTTCAGAACTTGGCAGTATTATTTTTTGTTTCTTTAAGGGAGGTTTTAAAGTACTCCGCTTTTTCAGTTCTCGTACGTTTGGTGCAGAAATTCCTAGTGACACGGAAGGCCAGCCAGGCCGAGTCTGATTTGGTTCTCCGGGCCTTTTCTCACAACCTGTCCCTGTCTTTCAAGACTGCTTTTAGTGCAGGTGAAAACCAAGGACATGATCTCTTTCTAGCTTTGATTTTTACAACCACTTCCATGACAAGGTTTTGGAAGATGTTGTATGCCTCTGAAAATGTGAGAGTCAAGTAAAAATCCTGCCATCTGATCCTGCTAGGTCTGCTAAGAATGCAGGTATACTAAATTTTTAAAGACATCTTTCTAATCTGTACGCGGAGGTCAAGGTAAGTTTAGGTGTATGCCTTATACAGGCTATAGCACTGTGGTCACGTATGTTGGTGTGGAATACCCCTGAGTGGGAGATGTTGTGTGGCTTGTTGACAAGGATTGGGTCCAAGAGAGAGAGCTTCGACTGGGGTTTTTGATGTTAGGGCAGGTGACGTCTGTGATAATTTGTGAAAGGCCATGTTTATCGCAAAAGTCTGTCAAGGGTTTGAAACAGCAGTCACTTCAGTAAAGGTTGAGGTCCCCCATGATGTTGCATTCTGGATTCGCCTGCTTTAGTACTTTATGGAGATGGGACAGAATTCCAAGGCCTCCTGATGGTGGCCTATAACAGGCAGTTATGGATATAGCTTCCTCAGAAGTAAGGGTCATCCTCAGCATAAGACTTTTGAATTCCTTTGAGACAGAGGATGAGTCCATGATTGTTAGGGAGAATTTATCCTCCATGTAGATTGCAACCCCCCCCCCCCAGAACGTCTATCTGCCCTGAAGACATTGTATGCAGGAATGTTGATGCTGTGGTCATGGGTAGAGCCCCTAAGCCAGGTCTCTGATATCATCAGTAGATCCAGTCTAGTATGAAGAACCCAAGCTTGAATCAAATCTTGCTTTTTTAACAGGCTGCAGACATTTACATGAAGGAGACTGATACCTTTGAGCTGTGGTAAATCCAAAAGGGTATCTATAGCTGCCGGAGGACCAGGGTTTAGTTCAAGGCCCGAACCGAGGAAAAGACAGCCAACTCAGTTAAGAAGGGGGATAAAACCTTTTTTAGGTACATCAGGGAGCGAAGGAAGACTAAGGGAGGGATAGTGAGGCTTAATAAAGGGAGGGGTGGGCAGAGGGTGACGGTGAAAAGGCAGAGATACTAAACAAATATTTTTGCTCAGTATTTACAAATGAAGAGGGGGAGGTACCTAAAACAAACAATAGAAACACTCTGGATACAGAAGTTGATACCAGCCCATTTACAGAAGAAAGGGTTCTGAAAGAACTCTTAAAACTGAAGGTGGACAAAGCAATGGGGCTAATGGATTCATCCCAGAATTATAAAAGAACTAAGGGTAGAACTAGTGACACCACTGACTACCCTCTTAACAAATCTTGGGAGGATGGGTGGTACCTGAGGACTGGAGGAGGGCAGATGTGATTCCCTTCACAAAAGTGGGAGCAGGGCAGAAGCAGGAAACTACAGACCTGTTAGTTTAACCTCAGTGATAGGGAAATGATGGAATCACTCTTGAAGGAAAGAATTGTCAAGTACCTAGAGGCCAGAGGGCACAGGACCCAAGGCAGCATGGATTCACAGCAGGAAGGTCATGCCAGATGAATCTAATAGATTTCTTTGACTGGGTGACCAAAGTAGTAGATCAGGAGGGCTGTGGACATGGCCTACCTAGACTTTAGCAAGGCATTTGACTCAGTCCCACACAAAAGATTAATATACAAGTTAGCCAGCCCGGAGTGGGTCCAAAGATGATAGCCTGGGTAAAGAATTGGCTTGAGAATAGGACACAGAGAGTAACAGTAAATGGAGTCTACTCTGAAGAAAGGGGGGTTACTAGTGGGGTACCGCAGGGTTCAGTATTAGGACCGGTCCTCTTCAATGTCTTTGTAAGTGACATTGCAGAGGGACTGCAAGGAAAAGTATGTCTCTTTGCAGACAACACAAAGATCTGCAACAGAATTGATGCACAAGGTGTGGTGGAAAAGATGAGAAGGGACTTGGCAAGGTTAGAGGAATGGTCAAATGTATGGCAGCTTAGATTCAATGCTAAGAAGTGCAAGGTAATGCACCTGGGAAACAAAAACCCAGGGGAAGAGTACACAATGGGGGGTGAGTTAACAACAACAAAATCGAAAGGGACCTGGGGGTAGTCATATCAGATAACTTAAAGGTGGGCAAGCAATGTGAGAGGGCAGTAAGGAGGGCTGGGGGGATACTGGGATGCATAGGGAGAGGCATCACCAGTAGAAAACAGGAAGTTGTTATCCCTCTGTACAGACAGCTGGTCAGACCCCATCTGGAGTACTGTGTGCAGTTCTGGAGACCCAGCCTCCGCAAGGACATAGACAAGATGGAAGCTGTCCAGAGGAGTGCAACTAAAATGGTGCAGGGTCTGCACCAGAAGACATATGAAGAGAGACTAAAGGAGCTTAATATGTATAGCCTCGAGGAAAGGAGGGAGAGGGGGGACATGATAGAAACTTTCAAGTACCTCAAGGGAATCAACAAAGTCCAAGAGGGTAGCATCTTTCAAAAAAAGAGGTGTGCAAGAACAAGGGGCACAATTTGAAGATAGGGGGCAGCTCAGAGGTAATGTAAGGAAGCATTTTTTCACAGAGAGGGTTGTGGATGCATGGAAAGGCCTTCCAGAGGAGGTTGTGGAGTCAAAAACAGTGGTGGAATTCAAGCATGCATGGGACAGTCACAAGGCAATTCTAGGGGGTGGGGGTAGAAAGAAGTAGGCTGCTGGTTAACTAGGATCTGCAGCTTATCCATTAGGTAGGGAAATGGGCAGACTGGATGGACCAAGCGGTCCTTATTTGCCACCAAATTCTATGTTTCCATGTTATATAACATTCCCTGAACATAGTAATAGGAGAAAAATAATTTCCTTAAGTCTGTTTAAAAGTCCATTTATGTTAAGTTTATGACATCTTTTTGTGTTTGAAGGTTTTGAGGAAGGTGTACAGGGGGCAGACATGTATCTAAGAAGGGCTGAAGCATATAAGGCCGCTTTTGCAGAAACTATTAGTGGTACCTGGCAGAGATAGGATGGCATAGTATGATGAAATGGTTTTGCAACAATCTGAGGATTTGTATCCGTGGGATTGGGCATATATATATATATATATATATATATATATATATATATATAGTGATCGATAGATCTAAATTAACAACAGGTGCCCTACTAAGCACAAGTATATGAGTAGTAATAGGTAGAAGTGAGAGGCATCCGAGTAAGGTAAGGGGTTGAGTGAGGGTCCCCATGGTCTGTAGATTTGAACAACAATGTTAGTAAATGTGCGTACGGGGTAAGAGAAAAATGGAAGAAGAGAAATAGAGCTTAGCAAGGATTGGGCTAGTGACTGGTATCAGGAATCATCCGTTTGCTGTGGCAATACGACCCCTAGTGGCCACACTATATAACCTGCTAATGGGAGAGTAGACAGTTAATCACACACTCGTAATCCCCTGATCGCACACTTGTAATCCCTTGATATTGATGGGTAGGTCATGTGACAACAGATAGCTATAAAGCTAAAGTGTCAAGAAGGGCAGGCGGTGGGGTGGGTGGTTTCTTAAAAATGAAAAATAGTAAACTAAACATACTTTGTGGGATTTTGAGTGTGTGTGTGTGTGTGTGTGTGTGTGTCTAGGGGGACATGCTTGCTCCTACTCAAAATGTCCACATCAGTCAGCACAAACTGCCTGCTTGCTCTCAACGTCCCTTGCAATGAAACCACTCACTCCCTCTGAGTGAAATGAATGCTACATTCCTCTTAGTAACAAAACCAACCAGTATATTTAAAATGGATATTACAGTGGGTGTTCAATTTTAAAACACTGTGTGTCTGGTAGGGAGACACAACATGAGTCAGCATCACTGTGTTGGTGTGGAGCACCCTCTAGTTGCCATCATATAGTTTTTTTTTTATTTTAGTCTTTGGTAACCGGGTAAGGCCCACTAAGTTTTCAGGGGCAACTTGGGAGCACTGGGTGGTTAAGTGACTTGCTCAGAGTCACACAGTATGCAAGTGGAGGTTGTCAGAATCAAACCAAGGTCTGGTCTGCTGGATGTACCAAGCTCATTCACAGCTCGTTACTCTAAACTCTAGGCTATACTGCCAGCCCATTGTAGAGGGAACTGTTTTCATTATTACTGCTGTTGAAAAGCTCCTTTTTTCAAAAATTGTGGATTTTTTTTTTTTATTTACTGTTAGGACCCATTTTGTAACCACAATAACACACTCCAAGGTGTGGGTTATCTCCTGATAAGAGCATGCCCAGGTGCATAAGGCACTCATTGCAAGCACCTCGTGCCTCATAATGCACCTGGGCGTGCTCTTATCAGGACATAACCCACACCTTGTCATGTGTTATTGCTTGCCTATATCCAAGTAATGCAGCTAACACTTTTTCTAAAAGCACTACACACTGCTAGGCTCTCCATACAGGAAGAATTACTAACGGCTTTTAATGCAGCATGCTAAATGGTGCTGCATGAACTCTACATAGCAAATGCAGGTGTCACTAGCTTTTAAAATAAGGCTACAAAAGTAAAGTGCTTTATATAAGAAAACTTAATCACAGCAGAAACTAGGATTTTGAAAAAACATATGCATGCAGGATTTAAAAAGCTATTATAGACATGTAACTTTCAAAAAAAAATACTGCCTTTGAGAATAAAAACACACATGTGCCCAAAGTGGCAGTTGGTTTACAAGATTAAGAAGATGATGTTTTTATTTTTATTTTTTTTACCTCATGCTAATTAAGTAAATGGGTATATTTCAAATACATATTTAGAAAGGTTATACTGTATGTGTCAAATTGTTTGTAAAAACACAGGGGTGATTTTTCTATTGTCATTACTTTCTAAAAGCCTATGGGCTGGATTTTCAAAGTCCTGTGATCTGCCAGCAGCAGTCTGGATTTACAAAGGCAGCTCTATTCTGCTACCGATGTGTTCTGCATCTGAACCATAATTTCCGCACTAGCAGGATGCATGCCATTGACATATCCAGTCAGAGTCCCACACTGTCACCACACAGCAAGCCTCACAAAGCTCCAGACCTTAGGCAATCTCCATAGAACCCCACTCCTTAGAGTATGACCATGTCCACAGTTGCCTTCCTGAAACTCCAGCTACCCCCCACCCACCCAGTGCGCACTATCACCTGTGGTGGGTGCCCGACTCCACTGCTGGTATTTCTTATGACTCTTTTGAATCAGAACATCACCAGCCAAGGTCACTGAGTGTGACAGCAGTTCTGTCAGCTTGTCCTCACCACCATGTGGCACCCCCTCTGTTCAACAATCACAGCATACAGTATTTCCTGTCCCGCCCTCAGTATTCCGCATCCCCACCTCAGTATTCCCTGTCCCAACCTCAGTATTCCCCATCCCCATCTCAGTATTTCCTATCCCAACCTCAGTATTCCCTGTCCCCACCTCAGCATTCCCCATCCCCACCTCAGTATTCCCTGTCCCGACCTCAGTATTCCCTGTCCCCACCTTGGTATTCCCCATCCCCACCTCAGTATTCCCTGTCCCCACCTCAGTAATCCCCATCCCCACCTCAGTATTCCCTGTCCCCACCTCAGTAATCCCCATCCCCACCTCAGTATTACCTGTCCCGACCTCAGTATTCCCTGTCTCAACCTCAGTATTCCCCATCCCCACCTCACCAGCAGTAGTGGAGGCAGCAGCAGCAACGGGTATAGTGGATTATGTACTGGGTTGGGGCTCCAGGAGGGATATATAGCCTTGCCTGTTGGGGTCTCTAGATACATCATTATTGTATCAGTAATTTTGGCTTCTAATAAGATTAATAATAGGGCATGGACACTGTATAGCTGTATGGCATCAAACACTGCTATAGAGCTCCGGCAGCATACGATATGTGGAATACAGTAGTCCACTGAATGTAGATTATAAATCAGACTACATCCGGCATCAGACTGCTGTGTTTTGAAGGACAATGCTGGAATCCAGTAATACAGTATTTATTCATTTATTTTATTTATTTTTATTTATTTATTTAAGTCTAGGATTACATAATACCTTTGAGCCGAGGCTCTTTTACAAAGCTTCCACGTCACAAGTACAGAATAATACAGTTTTTGAAATTACACAGTTAGACCGTCATGACACCAAGTGGTTATAACAGCTTGGTTACAAGTACAAATTACACGACATATTACAATAACAATAGGAGGGGTATTAAAACATAAGTGGGGGGAAGAGGGAGAAAGGGGTGGTACAGAGTATAGTAGCCTAAAGGGCTTTGTCAGGTCAGAGTATTTGAGTGTAAAGTTGAGCAAGGGAAACAATAGGCACTAAAGAAGCGCTAGGAGCGGGGTCAGCATGGGCAGCAGAGGGTAGGGGAGCTGCAGAAATGATGGGTGCTCAGCTAAGGCAATCAAAGGTACTAGAAGCCACAAGGGATTTATGGAGCTTCTTTTTGAAGGTGCCCAGAGTTGGTGAGGCAGAGATGTCACTGGTAAGATTATTGAGCCAGCTAGGGGCCCTGTATGAAAGAGACCTTTGTCCTTGGGTAGTACGGCAATGAGGGATTTGCAATGGTTGTGGTTTTGAGCTCCTGGTGTTGCAGTTGTTTACTCTGGTCTTAAGAAGGGAGCAGACTCCTGGGGGGGCACTGCCCATCATCATTTTCTTGGCTGTGATGCAGGTTTAATACTGAAGTCGGTTGCTTATTTATTTATTTATTTAAGTAGTTGCAGCCACCCAGTTTGAGAGTAGAGGTCACAGGTATGGGTGAGATGGTGAGCTCCGGTGATGAGACAACATGCTTTATTTAGGAAGGGGGCAATTCGTTTGAGTGTGGAGGCAGTGGCAGAGCCATGAACTATGAGTCCATAGTCAATAACACTCACAATGGAGCTCTGAACGGCACTAGACAATGCTTCAGAGGTTAGCTGTTTTTGGTGACAGAACAGTAAGCCCAGCCTGGCGTTTGCCATCTTAGCGACATTATTGATATGGGCGGCATAGGAGAGCTTGGAGTCAAGGGTGGTGCCAAGATATCTGAAAGTATCAACTTGATAAAGGGTGGCTCCTAGTTTGATATTAACGGTGAGGTGGTACTGTTTATTTTTGTATTGTGAGCTGCTAAAAAGCATGGTCTTAGTTTTTTTCTGGTTTAGTAACAGCTTGTGTTGCAAGAGCCAGTTTTCAACTGATGTGAAACCCTGTTGGAGGTTTCCTTGCAGTTCTGCAGGATCATGATGGGAGGCAAGGATAACTGC
This sequence comes from Neoceratodus forsteri, assembly GCA_016271365.2. Classification (NCBI taxonomy): domain Eukaryota; kingdom Metazoa; phylum Chordata; order Ceratodontiformes; family Ceratodontidae; genus Neoceratodus; species Neoceratodus forsteri. The sequence goes on along the minus strand of CM057450.1, from coordinate 491,426,190 downwards.
ATCATCTGCGTAGAGTATAATTTGTTCTGTACTTGAGTCTGGGAGTGGGTTCAGGAATAGGCTAAAGAAGAGGGGGCCTAGGATTGACCCTTATGGAACACCAGAGAGGACTGGTCTGGCATCAGAGAGTGTTTCAGCTATTTTCACTCTTTGTGTCCGGTTGCTTAGATAGGTATTGAACCAGTCAACTGAATCCGATGAGAGCCCAGCCTTCCATAGTTGGACAAGCAGGAGATGGTGGTTGATGGTATCAAAGGCCTTAGTTAGATCAATGAACACAGCCCCTGTTAATTTACCATTGTCCAATGAGTAGTGAATAGCTCCGGTGAATTCGAGTAATGCTGTGAAAGTGCTGTGACCCTTTCTAAAGCCGTGTTGTTGTTTGCAAAGGATGTTATGTATGTCCAGGAATTCTGTGAGCTGGTCAGCCACAATACATTCCAGGGCTTTAGAGAGAGGAGGTAGGATGGAGATTGGGTGGAAATTTTCATGGGGCAGTTTTGACACCACTTTTGTATATAGAGGTCACAGTGGCCAGTTTCTATTTGTCCTGGAACTGGCTGAGGCTGAGGGAGAGGTTGAAAGATCTTAGTCAGTGGTCTGAGTACTTCTCCAAGGGTGAGGGATAGAAGTTTGAGGTCAAGTGAGTCACTGCTGGATCTGGACTTGGTGATAGCTTTGGTAACATAGCTGCGGACCTGGTGCATCTTGACCAATTTAAAGTAGAAAGGAGGGCGGCTAGTGGGGGCAGAGGAGATTGGGGGCATTGAAGTGTCCTCTTTGTTAAAAAAATCAGAGGGAAGTACAGAACTAAGGTCAGTGAAAGCAGTATTGAACGTATCTGCAATGATTTTTGGGTCAAGTGTGGTAACCCCGTCTATGCAGAGCATGGATGGGGGGGATTTAGACTTCTTACCGGGTGACTTCTTTAATGTTGTTCCAGAAATCTCTTCCATTTCCCCAGGAATTTGTGAGAGCACTCTTGAAGTAGGCAGATTTAATTTGCTGGATGACTTTGGTGCAGTCATTTTGAGAGCGTTTATAGCTAGAGGTGTCAATTTGCCTCCCAGAGTTTCTAGTTAGTTCCCAAAGTTGATCCCTTTCTTTTAGTCACCTTAGGAGGTCTCCTGTGAGCCATGGGTTAGAGATGGCTTTTACTTTACGCTTTTTGAGAGGTGCGAATTTGTTGCAGGCTCCATTAAAGGTTTTGATAAAGTGGTCCAGGGCGGTGTTTACATCTGTTGCATTGAAAATTGGTGACCAATCCAGTTGAAGAAGCTGGGTTTTGAGATGATTTAGATGGCCATGGGGCAAGACTCTGCTGGTTATGGTTCTTGGGTGTGGCTTGCTGAATTTATTTGACCAGGTGCAATTGACAGGGGAGTAGTCACTGATTACGTCAGGGAGGACAGTGGTGTTGGAAATCCAGGTAGGGTGACTGGTAAGTATCCAATCCAGAAGGGTGCTGGTGCGCGTTTTATAGTTTTTCCTGGTTGGGGAGTCAACCATCTGGGTGAGGTTTGCCACTGCTGTAGAATCCCTGTGAGCCACAGCCTCAGCAGCAGGCCAGTTTATGTTAAAGTTCCCAATAAGGATAGACTCAGTGTCCGGTGGGAGAGACCTGACAAAGTCCAGGGCTGCGTTCAGGCCAGAGCCCTGTTCTTTTGGGGAATGTAGATTGTGATAACTGCAAGGGCTTTGTTATCAGCACCAGGGAGTATTTTGATAGGAAGAATCTGTGCAGCACTGGTTTGGGGAGCAGTGCTAACATGGTGACCCACGATGGTATACTTTAGGTATACTACGCAACCACCACCTCTTTTTGTCGTTCGGTCAAGCCAAAAAACATTGTATCCAGGGATGGCTATGGCATGGTCCGGGACAGATGGAGAGAGCCAGGTTTCAACAATACCTAGGATGTCTGGACAGTGTTGGCTAGCAAAGGCCTGAAGGGCATCGATTTTGTGTAGGAGACTACAAATATTGAGTGACCTGATAGAGAGGGCACCTGTGTGCTTTTTGAGGTTTGGTGCCTTAGTAGGTGTTGGGCCAGGATTAGGGTAAACGCTGCCAGGTAATAGCAGAAGCTAGCTTTATGGTACACAGGTGTAGTTCCCTATTCATGCGCTTTCGCCTTCACGTCTGGCGAGCACGTGCGCTGCTCACTGATGTGAGTCAAGGAGCGATAACAAAGGTTAAGGGTAATAGCAGTATGAGAGGAGAATGGGGGAAGCTAAAAACCATAGGTGAGAGAGGGTGGCTCCATATGGGAAGTCTGATCCCAGTGCAGGACACTAGATTCTTGATGTAGGGTACCTAGATGTTTATACATAGGAGCAAGTAGGTAATTGTTTGAGGGAGAGGGGAAGCAGGCACTGGGAGGGTGTATTAGAGGAGGGAGGAGAAGAAGGAAGAGAAGTAGGGAGTACAGAGTATGTGTATGGTGCATGGTTAGCTATCCAAGAAGATGGCGATGGATGGATAGATAGCGCAGTGACAGGAAAGGTGAAAAAGGAAGGGCAGGAGTGGTTAGCGTGTAGGAGAAAGAACGTGAGGTATACTGCAGAGGTGAACACTGAGATTCTGTGGGACTGAGATATCAGGACAGAGAGTGGGCTGGTAGTAGGGGAGGATGAAGGAGGGAGAGGGCCTGTTATAGGCACCCAATAAAAGATAAGTAGAGGGAAGGGGCAAGAAAGGGGGCATGGGAAAGGCCTATTTAATTAAGGTTGGAGGTGGGGGAGGGCAGGCATAACATTTCTGCCGCAACCACTATCAGTCTATGGGCGCAACAGCCCCAGGTCAGAAAGCTTCAGCAGACCAATGTCTGCTCAGGAGAAATCAAAAGGGTCCAATCAGGGTGCACTGCAGTCGGCGGCAGCCAATGGTAGCAGCCCACAGCAGCCCTGGTGTGTCCAAAGGCCTTACCCGGCTTTGCTTATTGTTAGGGCGGCCAGGAGGCATGCAGCAGGTCAGCCAGGAGTGCCGAGCCACAGCCGGACCAGCAGAGTGCTCGTAGCCCGAGAATTGAAGGGGAATCTGGAAGGGAGAGAGAGAGAGAGAGAGAGAAATAGGGAGAAATTAGCAGTGGAGGGCAACAAGGACAAAAGGAGGTGACGAAGGAGCTAAATCGGGGGGTGGAAAGCTAGGCCCCGAAAGATGGCATACAAAGAAAGAGGAGTTGGCAGAGGGGGGTGGGGGCATGCAGCGGCAGGGGCAGCTATTAAGTAATAACAAAGCCTTGACCTGGCGCTGCAGGGGGAGTTGAGAAATTAGCAGATAGACACAGGGGAAAGAAAGAAAGAAAAAAAATAGCATCTTTACAAGGAGAAAAAGCGGTCTTTTGAGGGAGAAAGTAGACTTGAGAGGGAAATGAAGGTAGTGGAATGGGTCAGTTCAGACCCCGAGTAAACAGAGGAGAGGGAAAACAACGAAAGAGACAGCCAGGTGGAATTTTAAACAGATTACAGGGGAGCTATAAATATGGTTAAACTAACAGTACAGTAGAGAGCTGTGACAACTTTAAAGCAATATTGAGTAGAAAAAAGAGCTGCAACCAGATAACTTTACAACTGACAGAGCAAAAACAAGTTCTCAGAATTGACTTATTGTACCAGAAATAACAGTTAAATAGTAATTATTACAGGAAAGAAAAAAGGTCAACGCAGAGCAGCTCGTGGCTGGCCGTAAAATTTCGGCCGCAACCACTATCAGTCTCTGGGCGCAGCATCCCAAGGTCGGAAGGCTTGAGCAGACCAATGTCTGCTCAGGAGAAATCAAAAGGGTCCAATCAGGGCACACTGCAGTCGGTGGCAGCCAATGGTAGCAGCTCACAGCAGCCCCGGTGTGTCCAATGGTCTTACCCGGCTTTGCTCATTGTCAGGGCAGCCAGGAGGCGTGCAGCAGGTCAGCCGGGAGTGCTGAGCCGTGGCCGGACCAGCGGAGGGCTCGTAACCCAAGAGTTGTAGGGGAATCCGGCTTTGCTTGTTGTCAGGGTGGCCAGGAGGAATGCAGCAGGTCGGCTGGGAGTGCCGAGCTGTGGCCGGACCAGCGGAGGGCTCGTAGCCTGACAGTTGTAGGGCAATCCAGCTTTTCTCGTTGTCAGGGCCGCCAGGAGGCGTGCAGCAGGTTGGCCGGGAGTGCCGAGCCGTGGCTGGACCAGCAGAGGGCTTGTAGCCCAAGAGTTGTAGGGGAATAGGAAAGAAAAATGGTCAAGGTAGAGCAGCTCGTGGCTGGCCATAAAATTTCTGCCGCAACCACTAACAGTCTATGGGCGCAGCAGTCCTGGGACAGAAGGCTTCAGCAGACCAATGTCTGCTCAATAGAAATCAAAAGGGTCCAATCAGGGCACACTGCAGTCGGCAGCAGCCAATGGTAGCAGCCCACAGCAGCTCCGGGGTGTCCAAAGGTCTTACCCGGCTTTGCTCGTTGTCAGGGCGACCAGGAGGCATGCAGCAGGTCGGCCGGGAGTGCCGGTTTCTTTATGTAACTCCTAGGTGGTGCTATCCCAAGGGCTACTACCCCTGCCTGCTTGGCTAGTAGCAGGTTAAGGGGCCTGAGTTCTGAAACGGGTGCCTCCACCCGGAGGTCAGGGTTGGTAGTGGTCAAGCTAACCTGGGCACAGCCCTCCGGGACACTGTAACCCCCCTCTTTCCCCTCTAGTGGCCTGAACACTGTATAATAATCACTTTCACAATACCCCTGGTACACCACACAAGTACCCACACTGTTTGCACTTACCACCAGGGCTGGTTCCTCTGGCTCGACCCTGAGGACCCCTGTAAAACAAGGGTTTGCACAGCAAATAGCACCAGTATAGTACTTTGAGCATAAACTGGAACCACAGTCAGATTACATGCAGAAAAAGTTAGATCTGATTTATTCAGGGGACTTGAACAAGGAAGGAGCAAAATCAGGTTAATTAGCTTAAACGTTATGTCAATCAAGCAGTTATGCATGCGCTTTGATTCCCCCCACACAGTCACACCTCTGGGTACCCAGGTGGAGAAGAGATGGTCTAGCCAGGACTGTTGACAGGGGTTGCAGCTGGTTGGGGCCCTGCGATGGAAAACACAACATGCACAGTACACAATATTTGTAATCTGGAGCCAGAGGGCTCAGTTCGTAAAGGAAACGAAACAACAAGACAATCAGATGACACACTCAGATTAAGCTGTTGTTGCAGGGAGCTACCCTTGTATTTACTCATGATACCCAAGACTGAACACAGGCTGAATGAAAATCGAGACTGCAGGTGGTTGATCTAGAATGCCAGGAGAAGCAGGGCCCACACGAGTTGCAGAGGCGTCGTTCCTGTTCAAGCATGGAGCAGGGGGCTGATCCCCAGGCAGGTCTCTTGTCGGTCTGGCTGGGCCAGTCTGGCAAGGCCCAGACCTCATGGAGACAAATTCAGATGCAGTCTGTTTTGGGCTGGATATGACTTCCAGCAAGCAAAACCCAGTTCACACAGTGGGGAACTAACTCACAACCCACTAGCAGCTCATAGCACACTTACATGTATGGGAATTCTACTGAACCAGGCAAAGCGCTCCCCGGTCACAATCGCAAAGTCTCTGCACACACCGGGAGCTTAGTGGTAGCTGGAACTCCTGACAGGCCGATCGCATTCAACAAAATCTTTGGTCTTCTTCAGGTTGAGCCTGGCCCACTTCAGTAGCTTACTTTAGTCACACAGATTTGGATTTAGTCCAAAATAATTATCTTCTCTCCCTCTCAGGAGCAGCTGGCAGACACGCAAGCCAAAAACTCAGCTCTCTCACAGTTTTCCAATGCGATTCCACTCAGGATTGCTGCCCAAAATACACTTGAGCTCTTCTCATTTCTTCCCAGCTCAGAACTAACTGAAAATTGTCAGCAGCCCGGGACTTCACCAAGATCCAAAAGATTCGATTGGCTGATTTGGCTGTCAGTCGAAGCAAGAGCTCCCCCTTCAGTTGCAAAAAAGGCGTAAAAAGTTCAAAACTACAATTCCTACATATTTTGACTTCAGACAGCTCCTGTAGTCTGGCTACATTTTAGGTCCCACCAGAACTGATTGGTCCAATTTGCAGTCCAGGACCAAGATAGTGGAGATAAAACAGTCCTTGTTATAAAGAAGGCAGGTTAGACAAACTACATTATCATTATCACTCTAAATGATTTTCAGTAAATAGTTACATCTTTTAACAGAGCTACTTCTCAGATTACTTATGCTGCAATCAGGCAGCTCTTAAAGAGACAGTACACAGAGGCTATACAGACTCTGGTAATCACATTTAAACTACTAAAACGCAGGACGCCAGCCTGGCAGTGAGCATTTAGGCAAGCTCAAGGAAGACTTTTTAGGTACCTCTATTTATAGGGGGGGTTACATTTATTTGTTTTTGTTAACTGGGTAGGTGCACTAGACAAAAACCTGCCTCTTTTCAGGCACGACCCGGGAGAATACCTTTATAGAGGACAAAAACATTTACAGATACTGAGAGCTAAATTTACAGTAAACAGAAGCTAAACATTCATGAATGAACAGGGTTGTTTAGAGGTTCCAGGGGTTACAGAGGTAAGGGATTAAACTGCAGTCAATACAAAGATTTGGTACAAATACATTTACAGTGAAAATTAAATCAGAATCAACCAGCAAAAGCTAAAATTTAGACAGGTAGTACAATACAATTTAGCAGTTTAAATCTGTGATAGCAATATTTAGACGTTGGTACTATATAGATAGTCCAGGACATTTGCAATGCAGAGGGGGCAAGAGAAGGAGAGAAGTGGACTAGTTAAAGAAAAAAGAGAAAATGGAAGAGATTTAAAACATCTAGGGGATGAGAGTAAGGGAAACCTGCAAGGAAGTGAGATAGATAAGGGAGGCAGAGGAAGGGAGTAAGTGCCATAGAAAACTATGGCAGAAAAAAGGAAAAAAGGCAGTATTTAGCAGCAGGAGGGAGCAGGGCAAGTTAGAAAAGAGAGGGTAGCGATCAGAAGCAAGAGCACATGTCTTAACATTTTTAGATACGAAAGTAGCTCTTTTTTGAAAATGTTATGTGATTTAGAGACTTTAAGGTGTAGGGTAGGGAGTTCCAAATTTTGGGGCCAAAGTGGGCAAACGCTTGCTGCTCCATTTTGATTGTACAATGAGGAACTACAAGGAGGGCCTGGGCAGAGGACCGAAATCTGTGAGAATGTTAAACTGGGACAAACAGAGGACAGCAAGGCAGGTTGTGAGGACCTAACAATATTGACAATTAGGCAACTGCAGACATGAAGTCACCAGGAAGAGGGAGATAGCCTCTGTAGTGCAGAGTACAGTTTGCAGTGATGGGTGAGGCAAGGGACTGATAGAGCACATCTTCAGATGTTATTGTACGCAATGTCCCATTTATAAAGGGAAATGGCACTAGCCTGAGAAAAAACTGGAAGAGCATAACATAGCCCAGGTAGTAGTACACCCTGGGCCAAACTCTGTGGAAGAGTGGACACCAAGGAGAGGATACAGGACCTGAGGGAGGACCTCATCAGTCTACAGCGATGGTCAGGAATCTGGCAACTTAGGTTCAATGCCAAAAAGTGCAAAGTGATGCACATAGGGGCCAAGAACCTTTGGACAGATTATTACATAGGAGGGGCCCAGGTAACTGCTTCCAGAGAGGAAAAGGATCTAGGGGTAGTGACTACAAGTGACCTGAAACACACCTCTCAGTGTAAAACATCAGTGGCGAAGGCTAACAGGATGCTGGGGTATATTGCAGGGGGATTCAGTAGTAAGCGGAGCGAGGTTATTTTGCCATTGTACAGGTCATTGGTGAGACCACATTAAGAATATGGGGTGAGGTACTGGCATCCTTACCTTAAGAAGGACATCAGCATGCTGGAAACGGTCCAGAGGAGAGCAACCAAGATGATCAAGGGTTTGCAGGATAGGTCCTATGAGGAGAGGTTGGCAGCCCTGGGGATGTACTCCTTGGAAGAGAGGAGGCAAAGCGATGGTATGATACAGACCTTCAAGTACATGAAGGGAATTAACAGAATGAAATAGCAGGGGCTCTTTAAAATGAGTGACAACATCACGTCTAGGGGGCACAGCCTAAAATTGATGGGGGTAGAGATTCAGATGGAATGTAAGGAAGCATTTTTTTTCCGAATTCTATCTATTCTCCTACCTTCCGGGGCATTTTTCAGGCTGTTCTCACTCAACCTGCAGCTCCTAACCGCCTGCCTGAACCACTCTCCCCGACAGTAGCATTGGTATCAGGACCCTCGTCTCTCCTGGGCCCCTTGGAGAGGCCGAGGATCCCCAGGGGGTAGAGTCAGAGACTGTGACCAGCGATGGGTGTGTGGAGCCTTGGTCCCTGGAGGTCGCTGTCGCCTCACCTGGCTGGTAGGGGTTTTCTGGCTTTCCTCCCCTAGGCTTGGACGTGCAATGCGTCCAGCGTGATCACGCACTTTCCCGTGCATGTCTGCAGGATTGCTGCCACAGTCAATCCTGTGGTTGCTAGACCTCAGGTCTGCTGTGATCCCAACTGCCGCCAGGAGCCACCAGAGCCCGAGGTAAGGACCCCCCCCTCTTCCGGGACATGAGAGCAGTCCTCCGGATGCTCAATCCTGTCTTCCCCCTGCCGACCCCCGATGGCCCAAGCTTGCTCCTGAACCCAGGTCACCGGTGTGGCGTGAGGTGTGGCATCCAGTGCCTCAACCCTCAATGCCACCGGGCCGGCCGTACGGAAGCATTTCTATATGGAGAGGGTGGTGTCCACCTGGAATGAGCTGCCATTGGAGGTGGTATCAGCAAGGATGGTGGGAACATTCAAGAGAACCTGGGACAGGCACAAAAGGAACCCTTGGAGGGGGGAAAGGAAGGGGAGAAGGGGGAGAGAGGGAGGAGCAGTTGGGGGGGGGCAGGATCATTGGCATAATTGTAAGGCCAGACCCTGCATCACTTACCGAGCAGACATGATAAACAGGGTGGTCTTCTGCTGACTGTTTTTGTATATTCGTAATTGTAGCCCTAGCAGCTGGGGTGAGGGCATGGTGGACACGGCAGGCCATTCCAATTTTGGAGTTCACAGATTTGCATATATTGTTTATGTGGAGAGAGAGAAGTCCAGGGTTGGGTTCAGTGTGACTCCAAGGTACCTGAAGGGGCAGATAACAGAGACAGGAGAACCATTTAGGCATCTGATGTGCAGTTCTTGGGATGAGATGAGGAACTTTCAGTGTTGGGTAAGTTACTTTTTCTATTACTTTCTATTACATTTGGAAACTTGTTCCAGGAAGCTCTGTGCAGTCACTAGCAAGGATGGAGAAGTACTAGAAAAAGTAATACACCTTACAGTTACAGTTACTTATTTCTTTTTCTACAAAAACAATACAAAAATAATAAATAACTGTAACAGGTTACATTTATTTGGGAGTAATAGGTTAGTTACTAGTTACTTTCAAAGAAATGTAATCAGTTACAGTTATGTATTACTTTTGTATAAAAAGACATACGTTTTTGTAACTGTAAGGCGTATTACTTATTTCAGTACTTCTCCATCCTTGCTAGTGACTGCACAGAGCTTCCTTGAACAAGTTTCCAAAAGTAATAGAAAAAGTAACTTACCCAACACTGGGGACTTTTTAAGGGATCTGAAAAACATAGCTTAGGTCTTGCCGACATTAAGGACCAGACGACTTGTGGTTAGCCAGGATTGGATACTGTGGAGGTCAGTGGTGAGTTGTGAGTTTATAGCATCCATGGACTTAGAGGCAATATAAAGTACAAGGTCATCCACATACAGGATGGTGCAGCAGTGAGAAGGAGAGGAAGGTAGGTTGTTAATATAGATAGAGAACAGCAAGGACCCAAGTATGGAGCCTTGGGGGACACCTAGAGAAATTGAGGCAGGAGATGAGAGAACCTTATGAAAAGAGACCGACTGAGAACGGTTGGGGAGGCAACGTGTGAACCAGGATAGGGTTGTACCTTGTGTAGGAGGAGGGAATGATTGACCTAGTCAAATGTTTTTGTTAGGTCGATAAAGACTGCCTCAGTAAGCAAGCTGTGATCCATGTTTATTTTAACTTTGCTCGTGAATTGTCCTAGGGCAGTGTTAATACTGTGTGAGGTCCTAAATCTGTGTTGTGCTGGGGTTTGAAGATTATATTTGTTTAGAAAGGCAGAGACCTGGTGGTGAAAGAGTTTTTTGAGAAGTAGACATTACGCCTTTTATTAATTGTTAAGACTTTGTTGTGGCATATAGTCTGCTGTGCACATTTAACATGTTTGGAGGTGACAACCACAATGGAATAAGAGGTATTTCTGCAATCATTGGTGATACAGTTGAGAATATGGTGTCTGGGTTCGAAATGAATGCTGATCAGTTTACTGGCATGAGCGCGTCTGGTGTCCATTCATGTGGGGATGTAAATGACTTTACAGGTGGCACAGTGTTATCTGATAACTTTTGTACTTCATATTTCTGATACTGCATTAGATTTTTTTTAATTATTCAGACTCTACATTTAATCCAGATCTGCACAGTGCAATGAATGCTGTCTCAGGTAATTTGACAGTGGCTGTCAGGGATTTTACAGAATATAGCGCACTTATGGAACCTGAATTAACAGGTGCAGTAGTTCCTTTGGTCAACTGTGGTCAAATTCCAAAGTACAGAAAGAAAATTTATTCAGGTTCTGTAACTTTTAATGTCAAATACATGGTTCATAAGCTGTCAAGTACATCAAAACCTTATGTGTAGCTGTGATACAGGATATTCTGATTTTAATTATAATGAGACAAAAAAAAAATTTTGGAGCCGGATAATTCAATAAACTGCTTTGTAGCACTCAGTGGAGGCAGTAAGTACAATAATCAAGTCTGTACACACATCTATAACACAGCTGCTCACTAATTACTGTGTGACATGAAGCTAACTATTGATCTGACTGTACACAGTGCTGACTTACAAATCAGAGACAGCTGATGGGGTTAATGACATTGATCTGCAAACCCCATATAAAATGCATAAATAATGAGACATAAATACCAAAAGATGTATTCTGCCAGCACTGTCAGAAACTGAACATTTCCCGCTGAAATATTGAGCTGTCAGACTCACTCACTATGATTGCCCACTGCATGCATGCCTCACTTAACATCATCATGATACAGGAGCAGCAGGGACGTGTAGCAGCCACTGGATTGAGTACGGGAACACGAGTCAGCTACAGAGAAACAAAGCTACTTACATTTCAGCTAAAAGAGGTATTTCTACAACATTTTAAAAGTGCACTTCTGCTGCAGTTGATCTCGATGACTAATGTTAGAAATTGTGTAAACGACAATCCTGATGGCTGTTGCAGACTGTGTAAACAGTATCATATCAGCAGCTGTTTAAGTACCTGCATCATAGCACACTCACCTCTGAGGCCGGAAGATCAGAGGGCTGTGGGTTCAGTTCCCACATCTGGCACTTGGGTTAATATCCCAGCACTGGCACTGTAGCGCAGCATGAGAGGGGTGCTGCACTTCTGAGGTGCCGTCTTTCGGATGAGACGTTAAACCGAGGTCCCATCTGCCTGGATTGGTGGTAGTTCAGGTGGATGTTAAAGATCCCATGGCACTTATCGAAAAGAGTAGGGGAATTTCCTCAGTGTTCCTGGCCAAATTTCTCTCATTCACTCAAAATACCATCAATAGCTTAATATGGTTCAAGGTCAGTTGACATTCATCTGTATCCCCCTCGTGCCTGAAAATAGGAAGGATTTGTCTAGTGCACTTACCCGGTCAACAAAAACTAAATAAATAAAATAAATATGATTCCTGCTGACAGCTTGGTGTGGGTTATTCCCTAGCATGTCCCCCTGTTACAGGTAGTCTGACAACAGGTATGACTTATGTACATGCCAGATCATCTATTAAGTGGATGCACTTCTCTCCCTGTAGCCAACCTGTGCTGCCATGACTGTCAGTCGCATCTGGACACAGCTGGAAACTTGAGCCAGTGCTTGTAAATAGACCACCTATACAAAATAGGCTGCAGGATGAATGGGCCCTGTTTGGGCAGCTGCAGGTGTTGGCGCATGCCTGGGAACAACCCGGCCATAGTCTCTAATTAAACTACCTGAGTTTGGGCAAAGAAGATATCTACTGTTAGATCTAATGTACATCGGGGAATATTTTATTTGTAAAAGACTGTTCAGCTGAGTTATGGCATCCTAGTGGTATGTGAGGACACACACAAGGGGTTACCTTGTTTGCTACGTCTTTAGTTATGTATAAACTATCAAATATCATATCCATGTAAATATTTATGCTGGCCACACACCCTGAGGATGTGGTATCTAGCCACGAAACATTGAGCTTAAGAAATATTATATTGATTGATTTTTATACTGGTTGCATGGTGAGTTAGTCTCACCCATTCCTTAGATCTGTGATTAACCAAGGGCACTGGGTGACTAACTAAGCCTTGTTAGTGACCCGGTGCCCTTAATCAAAAAATGACTGTTACGATATATAAAAACATTTGAAAAGGTGCCCCCCATAGACTTTAATGGAGCACGTCCCTGTGCTCTCCCTGGGCACACATCATTACGTGCCTGAGCCCGGAGGAGGATCTTGGGCAGCTGCAGATACCGGGAAGTGGAAGGGATCCACGGGTTGCAAATTTATGATCCCTTACACTTTTAAAATATCACAGAGCATTTATAAAGATGTGCACAGAAAGCATTCCCAGGAAGGAAGGCACCACAATATGTGGTGTAGTTCTACAGCTTGGCTGGTCTCTTTAAGGAGACCCAACTAAACCATCACCACAAAGGTATAGTACCGTATCTTATCAACACCATAGCTCCTGCCCCCTTCTATACCTTTGGGGGATGATGCATAGCATCAGTCTCCACTGGCTTATTCTGGTGAACATCTACCTTCTCCTACTGTTAGGAGGGGTTGTTGTTAAAACTATCCCTGTCCCAATGAAATCATATGCATTCTTGGAAATGGCAGGGCTGGGCAGGAGAAGATGTCCAACACACTACACAAGAGGTCAATGCTATACTGTACTACTGTTCACCCAATGACCAGTGTTGGCATCTGCAGTGTTTGGCCTCTCGGGACAAACATCCACTCAAAGTAATTGTAAACAAAATAACCCAGCTACCCTGTTTCTGTGGGGGCCACACCCACACCAGTGGCCTGCACACATTATTCCATGGGGGCAGCCACACCACTGAATCCTAATGGTCTGCAGTCCTCTAATCTGGTAATATCCTAAATTGCCAGGCAACTGGGGTTCTACCCACTCCTCATGCCAAGTATCCTGGTGAACCACCAGGGATCTTACCATTGGTCCAGCATAGTCTATGTCTCCCTTACACCTTTAGAAGGTGGGCAAATCTGGCTTTCCAAGAGTTGGCCCCACAGAACCAGAAATTACCATGATGCCCAGGAGGCTAGCTTCCTCTCCCATCCCACCTCTCTGGAATATCTATCTGACCATGGACTCAACATCTATTGGCCCCGCCACCTTTTTGGGAAAAAGAAAGAGTTAAATAGTTTTAGAAAAAAAAATCTTCCCCCAACTTCTAGACTGGGGGTTTCCCTTTTCCTGTGCCTATATTTCCAGCACAGGCTCTCACTCAGCCCAAGCATCTTCTCACTGAATGTCTGGCTCATCTGTTCTCCTCTAGAGAGAGAAACAACAAACATGCACATACAGCTTTTCTTCTTTGACTCAGGAAATCACACCATGGCATGCGCTGTATGGGTAGAGTCCTGCAAAGTGTCCAACCAACTCTTTTTATCCAACAGCCGTGCCAATGTAGAGAACAGTTCAGTTAGTGACCAATCAACAACAGGAGAAGGTGGGTGGGCCTGGATACAAATGTCTCTAGTTCAGATTTAGGGCTATTTGTGTTACTGGGATGGGGGAACTGTAATGTCTTGAATGGGTTTTACAAACAGTTCTCCATCCTGCCAGTATCTGCCTGCTTCTGGCTGGTCTGTCCAGGCAGCATACTATACACTATGTTGTGCATGTGTATGCTGTGACTCACATTCTAGTGGGCAATGAGGCTTTGATTTTTGTCCTAATATTCCACCTCTGATTCAATGCCGATGTACTTCGGGCACTCCTCGGCTACTTTGTAGTCATATCACTTTGCACAACTCAGCCATCCACCATAACCACGCTGGTAGATAGCGAAAGTTGTACCCCCATCGATCGTACTCCCTGTGGACATTTTTGCGGTCCACCTGGTAAAGTTTGACCAAGGTGGACAGGCTTTTTCCTCGCTCCAACCAACAGTCCAAGTTGCATTCTTTTTTGGGAGGAATAACATTAGTTTTAAAGTACATTCTGTGACCATCCCCAATTGGTTGTGCATAGGTAGTGCTCTGCTCACTGCTTGAATTATCCAGTGGGCTGGGACTGTCTCCCCAGTGCCCATCAAGTATGGTAGTCACTTGTGACTACTCTTGCTCGCTGTCTGAACCTTCAGGCACCAAGGGTATCCCTGATCTGCAGATGGTGGTTCTGTTCCACCCATAATAGGCTAAATACTATGTTCCACAGTATGGGGCTCAGACAAGTGAAGGTGACATTGACCATGCCAAACTCCCCACACTGAAGGTAATGGCTGATCAACCACAGTGTCTATGTCCATTTTAAGTTCAGGCTTAATGCCATTTTAGGCTGCCACTTCCACCACCAGTTCTTTGTTCGGTGGATCGAAAAGGACAGTGTCATCACTCCCCTCAAAATTGTGTTCCTCCTCATGCTGTTGCACTGCCGGAGTATTGTTGATGTTATCACTGATCACAACCTGTCATACTGAGCACACATCACCCAGTTGTTGATGACTTGGCCAATGACCTCCCCTCTGCATAGTGTTCACAGCTTCACTGGCTGGGTATCTTGTCTGCAGGCATTACATTGTTCACATTTTTTTTCCCAAGTGCCTGTGGGATATCGTCACCACTCCTGCATAACCTGCATCATTCTCTGTGGTCATGATAGTAAACAATCTTGTTGCTACTACCTGGATGTACTTGGTACTTATGGACATTCTATTTGAGTTTGGGGTGGTGCTATTTGCACAACACAACTGCCCCCAAGGGGCAGAGCAGGCCACATGCATAGCTCCAGTTGAGATTCCCTGGGTGATCAGACCCTAAAGACTCAACAAAAGTGACAGGAGGAAGTGTGTATTTATCTAACAGATAAAGAGCAGGAGCAGTATTGGTATAGGGCCCATACAGTGCACAGGAACAAATCCTGGCTGATTCAGAATAAGGTCCCGCATCACTGGTATCATACCCACAGAATCTTTTGCTCTTTGGGATGGATGGACCATTACAGGTGTTGGAGATGTAATAAGCCATGTCCTAATCCTTCCCATATTTCATGGTACTGCTTAACCCTTACAAGGTACTGACAAGAGGTACAAAAAGCAGATTAGGCTGTAGTGGGGGACAACCTCAAGTTGGATGCACCGCTCTATCTATTAGATCATACCCCATCAGAGGTCTCCAGCAATCGTCCATAGTGTAAACGGCTGGTGGTATCTAGTGTTGTGGCCAATCACTTAATCCTTAAAAGTGTCTAGGCCAATCTCTTAATCCTTAAAAGATGGAGATCTGTTTCCAAGATGGCAGCTACACTGGGCTGCAGTCTGCATAGGCTCTGAGTAGAGCGTGTGTTCTGGGTCTGTTTCTCCTGTATTCTCACTCTTTTGATAAGTTGCAGTGGTACCTGCTTTGCTTTAGTGCTGGGGAGAGCTGAGTTTTACATATTTTAATTTAGTTTTCGTTTCTTTTAGAATCTAGTATAGAGATTGAGAGTAGACAGGGTTCAAGAAGTAAGGTAGAACAGGCATTTTAGTATTATATTTTTTAAGGGATTAAGAAATGCAATGCATGGTGCTGTGATATTCTTTGGACTATTCATTACAGAAGGCAGATGTGAGGAGTTAAAATTCTTTGGACTGTGCGCACCCTTGTTGCACCTGAAGACGTGAAGATTGCTGTGGAGGTCTGAAAGTTTTCGAGTGGCTGTAGTGGATCCCACTGTTTGCTCTTGAACTGAAGGAGGAGGCTTGCCCTGTGTTGATCCTTTCATGGTGGCAGGATTACTTCTATGGTGGTGCGGCGGCAAACAGGTGGGGGTGTAACCGATGCGGTGTGAGGTGAGAGCTCTGCACCCCTCAGGAAAACCCAGCCAGTTTTCCACCGCTTCTGCTTGACCTTGGAGTTCATGTGGAGTGGTCCTCTTCTCATCAAGCTCTTGTGGGAGGAGCCGTAGCCTTGTCCACCTGTGAGGTGGGTTTTGCAGCTGGAGTATAGTGCTGCCGTGAACGCTACCCTGGCACATTGAAAGCTGTTGGTTTTCCTCCCCTGCATATTTTAAGCAGTTTATCCCTCCAGGGTGTGGGTATACTGGAGCATTTACCATGGCTGCTGTGGTTCGGTCACCAGGCGCAGCCGAGTGACTGAACCACACCAGTCATGTAAACCTCCAGTATACCCACACCCTGAAGGGATAAATTGCTATTATACAATGTCCCTGTTCTGGTTTTGGAAATAAAGAAAATTTCTTTTTTTTTTCCATTTTAAAACTTTTTTTTAAATATTTTTATTGTTGCACGGGGGAAAAATAGTTCTCTGATATGGGCAATCATGAGAGGGAGAGCGGGAATACACTCAGTGAGAGAGTTGGGTAGTAAGTGCCAGTGGAGCCGGAGTAGAACCAGACCGGAAAGTGCAGAGATGTGTGGCTAGCTACATATTTTAAATGTGGAGTGGTGAGCAGTATCGGATGACAGACTGAGCAAGTGCTTAGAAGGCAGGCTTCAGTGACTGACGGTTTACTACAGAGTTACGGCTTGTCAGCTGTAGGGAACATGGTGTCTAGGGTAATTAGAAGGGACTGAGGCTAGTTTAGCCTAAGTACAAGGTGCTGTTGTTTTTTTTTTTTTTTACTTGATAAGTAGTTTTTTTCTCTCAGTTGTTTCAGGGCGGCAGTGTAGTTTATGTGGCAGTGCTTTGTACTTGAGTTGTGGACCGGAGTTGTGGAGCACTTTAGCGGGGAATCAAGATGGCGGGGTGTATGTTTTGATTTTTGGGGGTCATACTGATCTTGATAAAGAGGTTGGCTGGCACCTTATCCAGTGGGTACACTGGAGGATTTACAACGCTGAAAAGGTGCCAGCCAGCTAATGAGAATGCAGGATTTGGTGCTTTCACTTTACCCCATTGTATAATGATCAGTATAAACAGAGGTCCTGGTGTGAGCAGTTCATTTCGAGATACCTGGAGTCTTTGAACTGGTGCTGGAGGGTGAGTGCCCTATGACACAGACCTGCATTGCTATATCTCACTGGGGAGAGGAGTGTGGTGCTGCAGTTTGCCCTTTGGATTTTGCCCCTTTTTCTGCCTTTGTCTTGGCTTTCGGTGGTTCTAGGGGTTTCTGCTGGCAAACAAACAGAATCCAGTGCACAATCCCCACCCCTAAACATGACACATCTTAGAAATTAAACATTTTAACTGCCTGAATTGGCTTTTCTTACTTTAAACTCCATGAAAAAAGGTGTCCTCTTAGTTATTAGATTGGGATTCCAATGTGAGCAATGTTAAAAGTAGCCACAACAGCCTTGACGATTTGGTGGTTTGGCTTTGGTGGTTTGGATCTTTTGAGTGTGTGGCTGTGTGTGGGGGTCCAGGTGAAGGTAGCAGAATTCTCCTTATTTATCGACCCCCTGGATCAGGTGGAGAATGCCTGCAGGAGCTTGTGGACTTCGTCATTGACCAGGTGTTGGAGTCCCCCAGGTGTTTAATCCTGGGGGACTTCAATGCCTGGGTCAATGACGAATCCTTACATTTCAGTTATGATCTTCTCCAGTTAATGTCATCACTGGGTCTAGCAGAAGTTACTACTTCTGTGACCCACCAACACAGTCACATGCTCAATCTGGTGTTCCAGCTGGGTCTTGGGGTGGGAAGCCTCAAGCCTGATTAGGTCAGTTGGTCTGATCACTGCACAGTGAGATTCATGCTTGGGGCCCCCCCAAAAGCCCCTTCCCTGTTGAGAGGGTCAGCTACCGCCCTTGAGGTGTCTGTCCCCAGAGGGATTGTTGGCGGTAGCTGACTTATCTAATGTGGACGTTGCATGCGTGACTGGCACCGGCAAGGCAGTTGCCACCTATAACAAGGTGTTGTCCGAAGCGCTTGATGCCATTGCACCAGTACATAAACGACCCAGATCCTCTCACTTGAGATCCCCCTAGTTGGATGGAGATCTCAAGGTGATAAAGATCGCAACTCCAAGTCTGGAAAACACACCCTTCTGGACTGGCTAGTCACTAACTACCCCATGAAGATAAAAGCTGTTGGAGTCCTCCCGGACTGTATCAGCGACCATTCCCCCACTTTCTTCATTTGGACGATCAGTTATCCCAACCCTCCCACCAAGGCTTCCTTGGTCAGGGATACGTCTAGGTTTGACATAAGCCGCTTTATTTCATCCATCAATGACTCTGACTGGAGTCCCATTAATACACTTCCAGATGTAAATCTAGCCCTGGACTTCTTTGTCTCGACCCTTTCTCAAATTATTAATCACCATGCTCCACTGAAAAAATGTAGATCGAAGGGTGTCAAGGCTCCATGGCTTATGAAGGACATTAGAATGTTCATGTCTCTCTGGGATAAAGCCTGGAGGACCTATAAAAAGAGTGGACTCCCTCAAGACTGGCAAGTCTATAGGCAATTCAGAAACGAGTGCAAAAACTCACTCCATAAAGCCAAACGTCACCATTACCAATACCTTCAAACGGAGCACCTTTGTAACCCAAAAGAATTCTGGAAGCAAGTTAACTCCCTGGTAAAAGTAAGATCTGCAGGTATCCCTTGCTCCATAACTGTCAATGGTACCACACTTGCTGACCCCATGTCCATCGCCTCTGGATTTAATAATTTTTTTTACGGATCTTCATAAATATACTTCACTCTTCCATAACCCCCCTCCTACTCCCCCTGATCAATCGTCATCAACCTCACTTGGTGCGCAACCTGCCTTCCACTTAAAATTGGCTTCCCTCAAAGAGGTGAGGAAGCTTCTCTCCAACTTAAAATCTGAGAGCTCCCCTGGGCACGACACACTTAAGCCAAAATTTCTTAAGTTTGGTGCTCCTGCACTAGGTCGTCCTGTCTGTGACTTGCTCAATTGATCCTTCCTGTCTTGTACGATTCCTGATAAATGGAAAGTGGCGATGGTCGTTCCGGTGCATAAAGGAGGGCCCATCAATGTAGTGGAAAACTATAGACTGATCTCCATCCTTTGCCCATTAGCCAAAATCCAAGAGTGAATAGTATATAACCACCTCCAGGACTAGCTGGAATACCACAATCTACTTTCCCAGTGTCAACATGGCTTCTGGAGGAATCACAGTACCCTAACTGCACTGATAAAAGTCACCTCTGATATTTTCCACGCAATGGAGCAAGGCTTTGTTATCAGTGCTATATTTGTCGACCTCATGAAAGCATTTGACCTGGTCAGTCATGGACTTCTACTCCACCAGCTACATGTCCGTGGCCTAGACCCTGGTGCTCTGAACTGGGTTAAAAACAATCTGTCCTGTCACTCTCATAGGGTTAAATGGGCTGGTTCAGTCTCTGGCATAATGCCCATTACCCATGGTGTCCCTCAGGGATCCATCTTGGGTCCTCTATTATTCTCTCTCTTCATTACCAATCTGCCCAACCTCTGCAGAGGTGCTTCTGTGCACCTTTATGCAGATGATGCAATCATCTATCGCTGCTCCCCAGATGTCGATCTAATTAACAGAGAATTTGCATCTGACTTTGCTTCACTTGAGGACTGGTTCTGCCGCAATAACCTCATTCTTAACACAAAAACACTAAAAGCATGATCTTCACAAACTGTACCTCCACCACGTCTCCTCTCTCCCCTCTTAGCATTATCTCAAACAATAGTGATACGCTTGAGTGTGTCCAGTCATTCAGATATCTAGGTGTCCTGCTGGACTCTGCTCTCAGCCTTAGCTCACATGTCTCCTGTGTATCCAAATCCTTGTAAAGGCAGTCAGAATAGCAAAGGCCCAAACCGAGGAAAAGATAGCCAACTCTGTTAAGAAGGGGGATAAGACCTTTTATAGGTACATTAGGGAGCGAAGAAAGATCAAACAAGGGATATTGAGGCTTAATAAAGGTGAGGGAATGTGGGTAGAGGGTGACAGTGAAAAAGCAGGGATACTGAATGAATATTTCTGCTCAGTATTCACAAAGGAAGAAGAGGGAGAGGTACCTAAACCAAACAAGAGAAACACTGGGTCAATACCAGTCCCTTTACAGAAGAAAGGGTTCTGAAAGAAGTAATAAAATTGAAGGTGGACAAAGCAATGGGGCCTGATGGGATTCACCGAAGAATTCTAAAAGAACTAAGGGTAGAACTAGTGACACCGCTGAGTACTCTCTTTAACAAATCATGGGAGGATGGGGTGGTACCTGAGGACTGGAGGAGGGTGGATGTGATTCCTCTTCACAAAAGTGGAAGCAGAACAGAGGCAGAAAACTACAGACCAGTTAGTTTGACCTCAGTGGTAGGGAAAATGATGGAATTACTTCTGAAGGAAAGAATTGTTGCGTACCTAGAGGCCAGTGGGGCACAGGACCCAAGGCAGCATGGATTCACGATGGCAAGGTCGTGTCAGATGAATCTAATAGATTTCTTTGACTGGGTGACCAAAGTAGTAGACCAGGGAGGGGCTGTGGACATGGCCTACCTAGATTTTAGCAAGGCATTTGATACAGTCCCACACAAAAGATTAATACACAAGTTAGCCAGCCTTGGAGTGGGTCCCAAGGTGGTAGCCTGGATAAAAAATTGGCTAGACAACAGGACGCAACGGGTAGTAATAAATGGAGTCCATAGTGAAGAAAGGAGGGTTACTAGTGGGGTACCACAGGGTTCAGTACTGGGACAGGTCCTTTTTAATGTCTTTATAAGTGACATTGCAGAGGAACAGGAAGGAAAAGTATGTCTCTTTGCAGATGACACAAAGATCTGCAACAGGGTTGATACACAAGATGGAGTGGAAAGGATGAGAAGGGACTTGGCAAGGTTGGAGGAATGGTCAAATGTATGGCAGCTCAGAATCAATGCAAAGAAATGCAAGGTAATGCACCTGGGAAACAAAAACCCATGGGAAGAGTACACAATGAGGGGGTGAGATACTGACAACAGTAAAAATGGAAAGGGACCTGGGGGTAATTGTATCAGATGACCTAATGGTGGGCAAACAATGTGAGAAGGCAGTAAGGAAGGCTGGGGGGATACTGGGATGCATAGGGAGAGGCATCAATAGTAGAAAACAGGAAGTTGTTATCCCTCTGTACAGACAGTTGGTGAGACCCCATCTGGAGTACTGTGTGCAGTTCTGGAGACCCCATCTCTGCAAAGACATAGACAGAGTGGAGGCTGTCCAGAGGAGGGCAACAAAATGGTGCAGGTCTGCCCAGAAGACATCTAAGAAAGACTAAAGGAACTTAATATGTATACCCTTGAGTAAAGGAGGGAGAGGGACATGATAGAAACTTTCAAGTACCTCAAGGGAATCAACAAAGTCCAAGAGGGTAGCATCTTTCAGAAAAAGAGGTGTGCAAGAACAAGAGGCACACTTTGAAGATAGAGGGGCAGCTCAGAGGTAATGTGGAGGAAGTTTTTTCACGGAGGGTTGTGGATGCATGGAACAGCCTCCCTGAGAAGGTCGTGGAGTCAAGAACAGTGGGGGAATTCAAGAATGCATGGGACAGACATAAGGCAGTCCTAGTGGGGGGTAGGAGGAAGTAAGCTGTTGGTTAACTAGGATCTGCAGCTTATCTGTTAGGAAGGAAAATGGACAGACTAGGTGGGCCAAGCGGTCCTTATCTGCCGTCAAATTCTATGTTTCTATGTTTCTATGTTACCAGAAACTTGGTCTGCTTTATTGCATCCGTCCCTTCCTTTCCTCGGCCTCCTGCTACAAGATCGCATCCACATCTCTTCTACCACTCCTTATATATGGTGCCCCGTTACTATTTTCTGCAAATTCCTCCTCCCTAACCCTTCTCACCCAGGCTTACCATAGGGTGGGGAAATGCCTGCTCCCACCACTGTGACATCCTGTCCTCTCTGGGCTGGCTTCCCTATGAGGCTGTGCTTCATGTTCAAGCTGTTCATAAATTCACTCCCTCCTGCCTTCGTGAGATTATATGGCTGAGACAAGCTCCCCGCACCCTATGATCTGCATCTCTCCCTCTTGTTGTTCCAAAACTATGTCTGACCTCTACCCATAGGTCTTTCTCTTTTGCGGTGACATCAGACTGGAATTCCCTCCCCACCTCTATCCTCTCCTGCTCCTCACTATCCACGTTTCAATCCAATCTGTATGCCTCTCTCTCTACCTCTATATCCTGCTCCTGCTTCTGCTGATGTCTCATCCTTCCCTTCCCCCTTTACTCCCTGCACCCCTGAGCCTTATGCCTCTCCATAATCCATATGATTCTGTCCCTCTTCCCCCTCTTCCTCATTGTCTGTTTCTCCCCCTCTTCCCACCCTCCCCTTCCCCTCCCTCCCCTTTCTCCTTTGGATTTTGCTTGCTATTCTAGAATTATTGTATATACCATTGAAATTTTTGCCTGCTTTGTTGTACTTATTTCTTGTGTACCTCACTCATTTGTAAATACTTATATGCTGTAACTGTATATTTTACCATTGTATAAAAGGTACCTCAATGTCTGCCATTGTACTTGCTTTATCTCCTTATCTGCCATTGTATTTTGCTACTGTATTCTAGAAATTTTCTCTCTGCTATTCGTCAATGACCCCGGTTCAACCCTGAAAAAGGGACTGCATTGTCTCAGTGGACTTACCTGGTCACCAAAACTCAAATAAATAAATAAATAAATAAGATCAGGGGTTGGAAGCTGAAGCTTTGCTGGAGGAAGACCCAATTGGAGAATGACAAGCTGGCCCTGCGTGCTCACTATGGTGAGTATCAGAAGGCAATTACCCATAAGAAGGCAAAATTCCTGTCCAGGGGAATTGCTGCAGGGGAAAAGCAGACCTTCTCAGCTTTTTAGAATTGTGGATAGACTACTTCATCCAGCCTGTCTATAGCTGAGAAAGTTATTTTTCAACCACTTTGTGTGAAGAGTTTGCTTTGTTTTTCTCTGACAGAGTGTCATCGATACGGTCAGGGATTCCCTCAGTGAGGCAAAAGCTGCCCCTCAGTGGTTGGGCCAGGAGGAACAGCTGCACTCTGTCAGTCTGGCAGGAGTTTAAATCTGTGGAGGTGGCCAAGGTCATTGAGGTGATCTCGGAGCTAAAGCGCACATATTGTGAACTGGACCCAGCCCCGACTCCTTTCTTAATGAGATGTGCCAGGACTGTTAGCCAGGTGTTTGCCAGGATTGCCTGGTGTTCGATGTTGGGGGGTCTTCCCTGCAGTCTTGAAAGAGGCCCTAGTGAGACCCCTTCTGAAGAAACCATCTCTCGACCTGTATGTCCTGGCGAATTACTGTCGTATCTCCAACCTGCCATTTTTGAGCAAGGTTGCTGAGAAACTTGTGTCGCAACAGCTCAAAGATCACCTCCTGTCCTTGGACATCTATTATCCATCTTATTTTTGTAAACTTTATTTTTAAAAGTCAGCAAGACAGATACAGACACGGAGTTTCATATGCGGAGTACAGTAAATATGTCACTGAGAGATAAGAGGCAGGATTATAACAATATAGCATACTATTGTTGCAAGTTTTGGTGCAGATACAGACATCAGCGGGGCAATTCATCATAGCTTGCCCAAGATAACAATATTTACATCTATAATGTCACATAAACATTTACTAAAGAGGCAATATTGTCATTTCTGGGATAATCTGTACACCAACTAACTTGGTTATGTATGAAATGTCAACCAGACCCCGGACCAAGCCACCAGCTATTGCTGGTGGTTAAGCCCTCATAGTGTTGGGAATCATATCTCCCCCAAGGTTCTTTCCAGAGGAGCCCAAATTGTATCGTATTTTGGTAGTTTGCTAGTGGCTTGGTACTGTATATGTTCTAATTTCATGTTTTGGAGTAGGTTCCTGGCCCACATCGCCACAGTGGGCTGGGATTGTTTCATCCACTTCTGAGCTATCAATTGTTTCCCCACTGCAAAACCTAGTTTCCTAAGAGGGTGGTCCGCACTGAATTTACTGGGGCCATTCCTAGGTAGCCCTAGTAGAACATCAGCAGGATCGATGGAGAGATCACTATCTAATACCTTATTAAGTAGGTCATTCACCTCCCTCCAGAAGCCCACGATTTTGGGGCCTGACAAGGTCATGTGAAAGAAAGTTCCTTCATGTATCGTGCACGTTGGACAGCTATTCTGATGTTGTGGATTAATTCTGTGGGCTAGAGTTGGGGTGTAATAGATTCTTTGGAGAAAGTTATACTGGGTTGCCCTAAGTCTATTGTTAACTGAGCATATCAATCCCTTTTTTAATATTCTGTTCCATCCCCCACCCGTTAGGGCCTCATGTTTTAAATCCAGATCCCATTTCTGTTTCAACTGTTGCAGAGGATCAGGTAACACTCCCAGCAGCATCTTATAGCACAAACGAAGGGGCTTACTAGTTTTCCACAGCCTACATTGGGTGAAAATCTCCTCTAAGTGGGAGCGGGTTGGGGGGTTCTCCAATAGGTTCTCTCCCCACTTCTGAACAAGCCTGGAGTGAACCTGCATATAGATAAGGTAGTGAGCTGGGCTTATATTGTATTTCTGGATTAGGGCTGGAATGGTCATAAACTGGTCATCTTCATATAGATGTGATAGCAAGAAAACCCCTTTCTAATTCCAATTCCCCAGAGCAACCTGGACTGGGGCAGGGGTTTTCCTCTCCTCCCATAGGGTGTGCCAAATTGATGCATCCAGAGACAATTGTACAAGGGACCCAATCAATTTTAAGGCTGACTGCCAGCCCACCCCTGTACTTCTGGTAAAGGGATTTCCTGAGGGTCTGCCAACTGCCCCTGAACCTAGCGGGACCAGAAATTGACTATTTATTGACAGTTGCTGACCCTCCATTTTCATGCCCACCCATGCCTTGCTCGGTGCACCCTTCTCCACCAAATCCGCAACATGGGCTAGCTGTGCTGCAATATTATATAGTTTCAAGCTCGGAAGGCCCAAACCCCAACAGAGTTTCTGTTTTTATTCCAGGTTTATGTCCTGCCCATATCAGAGAAGTGATAAAGGCCTCCGGTGATTTAAGGTAGCGAGAAGGGACCTGAATTGGAAGGGACTGAAACAAATATAAGCACTGGGGTAATATGTGCATCTTGACCAAATTAACCCTATCCAAAAGTGTCAGTGGGAGGAACTGCCATCTTACACACTCCTCTTTGTTTCTGGATGCCAGAGGTTTATAATTAAGTTCTCCTAACTTGGATAACTTTTGAGGTAGTAGTACCCCTAGGTATTTTATTACTTGGGAAGGGGACAAAGTTACCCCTGCTATACAGATTGGTTTTGGGTCTGCAGTTACAGGCATTCATTCACTTTTGCTCCAATTTATTTTATGGCTTGAGAGAGGGCCGTAACTTTCAAACAAAGCAGTCAAGGCTGGCACAGCCTTCCTGGGCTCTGCCAAAAAGAGTAATGCATCATCCACAAATAGTGAAATTACATGTTCTTTCCCATGTATTTGAAAACCCTCTATGGCAGGGTGGGATCTGATAGCTGATGCCAAGGCTTCTATAGTTAGCACATATATTAAGGTTGACAGCGGACAACCCTGATGAGTCCCCCTAGTGAGACCGAAAGGCTGGAATAGATTATCACTGGTTAATAGCTGGCCTTGGGGGAATTTGTACAGGCAAGATATCCAGGCCCAGAATTGTGAGTGTAAACCAAACTTTTCGAGTTCTGAGAACATAAAAGCCCACTCAACCCTGTCGAGGGCCTTTTCGGCATCTAGCGTCAATAGACCTGAATTCTGACCTTTCCTCACTTTACCTCTGTAGTAGATCACATTAAGAGCTTGACATACATTATGCTTCACCTGTCTCCCCTGTCTGAATCCCTCTTGATCTGGGTGCACCAGACTGGGGAGAATCCCCTCCAGTCTTTTGGCCAAAATCTTTGCCATAATTTTATAATCCGCATTACGCAGTGAGATAGAGAGATATGACCCACACTTTCTTGGATCTTTCCCCAGTTTAGGGAGTACCGTAATGGTGGGGAAAGCACTGGGAAGGTGTCAACGAGCCTTCCTCAAGTACCTCCCAGATCATCATGGTCAGCAGGGGTTCCAGCTCCCTTCAGAATTCTTTGTAAAAGTCTAGAGGGTTGTGATCCGGGCCAGGAGCTTTTCCTGGTTTAGGGGACCAGATACTGTAGCTTGCTTTATTTCTTTTGTGTCAATAGGGCGACGGAGGTGGGAGTTTCTCTGGGTCTCCAGGTTGGGAAGATGAATATTGTCCAGGAAGAAGCCTGGATCAGCATCTTATGGGGTTTGGGAGGTGTAGAGTGTCTTGTAGAAGATCATAAAAGTTTTGTTTATTCCTGGTTTGTCTGATCTCACTTCCCCTGCCATGGTTTCTATGGCTAGAATAGAATGGTCAGCTCATTGGTTTTTCACTAGCCAAGCAAGCCATTGTCCTGCTTTGTCCTCTTCGAAATGCTGACTCACACTGGTAAGCAGAATATCTCTCTCTCTATATATGCCTGGAGGACAATTGATTATGTTTGTCCTTCAATTGTTTTAGGGTGGTCTGGATTGTTCCATAACCCCCCATAAGCTGTCCCTCCAATTCCACTATGCGTTTCTTCAGCCTATTTTCCTCTGCCATCTCCATTTTGGATCTATATGCAGCATAGGAGATGGTTTCCCCTTGAATATATGCTTTCATGGTCTTCCAAGTTGTTTTGGCCAAGGTGTCCTCTATTTTGTTTACCCGCAGAAATCTATTATTTTAGTAGACATTAGTTCTCTATAGATTTTGTCCTTTAGCAAGGTGGGAGCAAGTCTCCATTGTTGGTTTCCACCGCCTCCCACACCAATCTCAATCTCCAAATGCAGGGGAGCATGATCCAAGATTAAAATTGGACCATAGTAAGCATTTTTTACTTGTCCAAGCACATCTGGGGAGAGTAAAATGTAGTCAAGTCTAGTATAGACTCAGTGCGCATTCAAATAAAAGTAAAATTCTAATTTGTTAGGGTTTTTAAATCTCTACACCTCCTGGAGGGCCCTTTCCCTAGCTATACATCTTAGGGCCTCCGAGCTCCTTCGTGCGGGGGCGGGGGGACCTCGAGTGATCTGGCTGCATATCCCAATACATGTTAAAGTCCCCCCAATGATCAGCTTATCTGGGTAACTAGAAAGAGACACAGCCAAATGATGAAACAACTCAGGGCAGTCTGTAGTGGGGTCATATATTGACACAAAAACATAGAGTTCATTCTCAACTGCTTTGACAATAGCATACCTCCCCTGTCCATCCACCTGCATGGCTTGTATTTGCACTCTGACCTTAGGTCAAAACCATATGCCAACCCCTCTTGCCTTTGAGGTGAATGGGGATGCCATCAGGGTACCCCCCAGGATGCCCGCAGTCTATCTACTTCCTCACTTGTCATTTGCATCTCTTGGAAAAGGACTACATCGACTTTTGCCTTGTTAATGTGGGTCCACACGCACTTTCTTTTGACCACGGTCTTGAGGCCATTGACATTCCATGTAATGGTCTTTAGACTACCCATTGCTATTTATTGTTCTTATACCCATGCTTCACATGCTCAATCAAATTAGTGAGATCTGGCCTGTACCATTCTGTTGCTGACTGACCTTTTTTTTTTTCTGAATAGGAACAAGAACAAAAAAACACGGTTTCCCCTCCCCCCTGAGCCATTTCCCCCATCCTCAAACCCAAACTTTTAAACAATGTTCTAAACTGTTAACCCCCAAAACCCCAAAAAAGTGCAACTGGTGCAAGATCTAAATTTACCCCAATCCAAAATACTCACTTTCCCTCCAGTCTGCCTGTGACTAGTTACCCCTTTATTTTGTGGATGAGCCATCCGGCTGATCCACCCGTGGAAAATACTTGTCTCCTTTGTAGATTCACTGAGGCATCTTTAAGAACCTCCCTTTTCAAGGCACATATGGAGGTTTGGTAGTACGGCCACCCCTGGGGTGGACTGTGGGTACACAGGCCTTCTGATCCAGGCCAACCTCCAGCAGCCTCTCCCCTGAAATAATCGGAACAGATTTGTACTAACAGCGCTCATACTTCCCCAAACTATTAGTGGCCCCCACCAATATTTGACCATAACAACGCAATTGGTCATTTAAACAATTTCAGAATATGTATAATTGTGCCCTCGAGACCCACATCGGCAAAATCCCCCCCACCCCCAATGTCACAACAGCCAGATTAAAGTGGAAAACATACTCAGATAATGCAAAACACCAACCGTACATGATTTTAGAAATAGTATTGTAGAAAATCAAGTCCAACATTAGAAAAAAGAAAACTCTGGAAGGACTGTTCAAGCATCTTAATCATGCTCCCATGCTTAGTTACTGAACTCTGGTTTTCAATTGCTGGGGAATTCCAGCTGCTGGTGTGCTTGATGTTTAATCATAAGAATTGTTTAAGCCTGGAGCAGTGCTGTAAAAAAACTGGGAGTAACTAGGCAAACAGTTCAATGCAACTGCATGGCCGCTTGGAAGCACTAGAGTGCAAGGGGGAGAAATGCGTAGCCTTGCCTGATAGACCTCAATTGAGTTACAGACCATGGATAACCCTAAGGTCTCCCCCTCCACCCCAGATGCCCACCAGTCCCATCATGCTGGGTTATTCTCCACCAGCAGAAACACAGTTTATTTTAGATCGCTTAATGATAATACTTGCAGTCATGTGGAGCCCTCTGCTTGAACTTGGGACTCCTCTTCAATAAATTTCAAGGCTGCCTCTGGGTTAGTCAAATCCAAAAAAAGGGGCAGCACCAGCATCCGTCTCAGTTTATGAAAACAACATTCATTGTATTACATGCCTGTAAAGAAGCAGTGGCAATAAAGGCAGACTCACAAACCTCGATTGGTTTCGTGCATCGCACTTCCTCAGGGATGCACAAACCGGTCGGGTTTGTGAGTCTGCCTTTATTGCCACTGCTTCTTTACAGGCATGTAATACAATAAATGTTGTTTTCATAAACTGAGATGGATGCTGGTGCTGCCCTTTTTTTGGATTTGACTGAGACTGATTTGGGCTTGCACAGCTCCAGTGTGGAGCTGCTTTTTTGGTTTTCCATTGCCTCTGGGTTAGTAAAGGTTTTGTTGCTTAAACCCTGTTTTACAATGATCAGTCATGCTGGGCACATAAGCGTGAATGGCCAGTTAAGGTCATGCAATTTCCTTCTGACTGGTTGAAATGCTTGCCATTCCAGTTGCAGCATAGTTTTTTTTTTTTTTTTTACTTTTTAGTTTCACAAGATCTGATACAATCACCTTGTGTGTGGGGCTCCTGCTTGTTGCCAGCAGCTAAGTCTGTACTCTGTTGCTGTGGTCCATTCTTGTATGACTGGTGTTTGCTGTGGAGTTTTTTTTTTTGTAGTGTGGCGCTCCAAAGCTTTGCAGCAGGACTTGGTTAAAAAAAAAAGTTAAAATTTTGACAGCGTGAAAACACCAAGCCTGTTATTGTTTGTGTACAAACTGTCTCGGCAAGCGGAGCCACCATGTTTGTTTTTCTGAAGACGTCTGTTTTAGCAAATAAGGTGGCATGGGGCAGAGCTGCTCATTAATATTTATTAGGGAACGTGCACACCAACTTTTATTTATTTATTTATTTAGCTTTTGTTTACCAGGTAAGTACACTAGACAAGTATTATGCCTATTTTCAGGAACGACCCGGGAGAGCACAACATGTAGAATACATACAAGGCAACTTAAGATGGAACAGCATATTACAGGTAGTAATAAACAAGTGTAGAAAAGAAGAAGCACAATCAACAATTACACAGCGTATAGAAGGTACATAGTTGACACTAGACAGCTGCATTCAACTAGATTCATTTCTCTAAGGGGGCTTAGGGCAGTCACACACCATTGATTGTTTCAGATGAGACCACAGGGAGGTGCGAAAGATCCCATGGGAGGGGGCAGAGTGGACATGGTCAGGGTGAGAGTTCCAGAGTCAGGGTGCATACGCAGCAAAGTGACGGTCCCCCATAAGAGTACAGGTGGGGGGGACTTTAAGCAACCCAGCATTCTGGGACCTAAGGTGGTAGGGCGTGGGGTCCATTTTTGGAAGCAGTTACTCCAGTCCCTGCGGAATGCCAGTAGTGAGCACCTTCCTGGAGAAGCATCCAACACTGAAACCCAGGTATTCGGCTGGGGGGAGCCAGCAAAGTTTGTCATAGAGCTCACAATGATGGGTAAGTTTGGAGGCTGTGCAAACAAGCAGATATTATTATATGCCGTGTTCCACGAGGCGAGATGAGTATGGGGGATCGAGCAAATGAGTGAAGTCCATAGCTGAGGGAGGGAAGAAGCACTCCTCTCGCAAGGGCAAGTCTAGCCTCAGGGGTTAGGTTGTATTTAGCCCTATAGGCCAAGCCAAGCTCACAATTTGTTGTTCTACAGATGTTTAGGATATGACACCCCATGTCAAGTTGGGGGTCAAGAGTAACACCAAGATATTTGATTGAGGTCACTGTTGGCAGTGAGGTTCCACCCTCACTAGTTATGTTGAGCAAGGCTGATGAGGCTTTGATCTTGGCTGTGGAACCAAAAAGCATGGCCTGTGTTTTTTTCAGGTTCAGAACCAGTTTGTGGTTAGTAACCCAGGCCAAGACTTTGTTGAAATCGTCGGACAGGCTCTGGCTGAGGGCTGTGACATTGTGAGAATGGGCCACTATCACCAGGTCATCCACGTATAGGGTGGCTTGGCAGTGAGAGATCGCCAAGGGCAGTTGGTTAATAAAGAGCGAGAATAGAAGGGGGCCAAGCACCGATCCCTGGGGGACTCCCATGGTCACTGCCCTGGGCTCCAAGAGGGCCTTGTTAAAGCAGGTACACTGCTTTCTGCCCTTCAGGTAGTCCATTAGCCAGTTCATGGCATGGGGAGAGAGTCCAAGTGACCATAGCTGCGCTCCGAGTAGTTCATGGTTGACAAGGTCAAAGGCTTTTGACAAATCAATAAATATGGCACCCGAAAGTTTGCCCTGGTCCATGGCTGATCTGATGCTTGAGGTTACAGAAATCAAGGCAGTTGTGTGCTATGTCCCCTTCAAAAGCCATGCTGGGCCTTGCATAGCAGCTCGTGGGTGTGTATGTACTCCGAGAGTTGTTCGGCCACCACCTTTTCTAGGAGTTTGCTAAGGGATGGGAGAATAGCAATAGGGCGATAGTTGTCAGGTAGTTTGGGATTGCCCTGCTTCAGCACAGGGACTATCCTTGCCTTCTTCCAGATAACAGGGATTAGCCCAGAGCTGAGGGATAGGTTAAAAATGTGGGCTACTGGGGATGCAATGTAAACAGCTCTAGCTTAAGAAGCCTGGGTTCCAGGTTGTCAAGACCTGGACTAGAGTGCTGGGAGAGGGCAGCAAGGCATTTCTGAATGTCCTGAACTGATACCGCCCCTGAGGTTAAATTTACCCGAGGGGATTGATCTACCTGACACGGGGAGGGATGATGGATGAGCTCTCCCAGCTGAGAAAAGGGAGGTGAGGGCCGAGAGGTCAGAGAAGTGTAAGTTGAGTGAGTTGGCTATGGTATGGGGATTATTACATGAGACTCCATTTATAAACATATCCGAGACTCCCGAGTGGGCGGACCCACTGACGAGAGATTTGATATTCCTCCAAAACTTCCTAGGGTCTCTGGCAGAGCTAAGTAGAGCAGACTTACAGAAGTCACTCTTAGCTGCCCTAATAGCCTTCTTACACTGATTCCTGAGGTGCCGGTATCTTTGGAGATTAGAAGAATCAATGGATCCCTTGGTACGGGCCCAGCATTTGTCTCTCTTCCGCATTTTGGCTAGGAGATTTCCATTTAGCCAGAGAATAACAGTTCCCCTCACCCTCCCTTAGAACATGCACAACTTTTAGAATGTGCACAACAACATTTGGAATGTGCACAACAACATTTTAGCAGCCACTGATTTCCATGCATAATAAGCCCTAACCATATACTGTACTATAGTGGTTTTTACCACTTGAGGAACATTACCAGGATCAAGTCTCTCGTTCCAACCGAAGAAGTGCCAACACTAGTGCATGTATTTGTTACCTCTAGGCTCGACTACTGTAACACTCTGTACTTCGAGGTCATGGGAGGGACCCTCCACAGGTTGCAGCTAGTGCAGAATGCAGCAGCCCAGTTACTGATGGACTTGTCTAGGTCCAGTCATGTGACCCTGGTCCTGCATGCTCTACACCGGCTGCCTATCAATCAATCAATCAATCAAAATCTTTATTTATCCAGGTGAACATAATTGAGCAGAGCTCATTTGCAAGATGGACCTGGTTAGGGTAGGTTGTTACATGTGTATATATATATATATATATATATATATATATATATAACCAGACAAGGTATAGCATGGCAATTTACAATTTACAAGGCAACATACAACAACATGGACAGGCATACAGATACATTATTTACAGATGTGACATATGTACAAATGATATTGCGGTGGTATCAGCTTAAGTAAGCAGGTGGGCAAAGTTTGTGTTAAGGGGGTAAAATAGTGGGGGTAGTATTATGTGGGCCTAGAGGTGCAGGGACAATCTGTAAGGGGAGAGGACACCAGCTGAACAGGACCAGAAAAACTGATCCCGAAGATGGTGCTAGATAAAACTGATAATGGTAGTGTAGGTGAATTAACAGAAGTGGATAACAAGGAGTGAAATGCAGTAGAAAGCAGTAAGGGAATGGTAATAACTGGATAATAGAGCAGGTTAGTAGACAGACAATATGGAGATGCTGTGGGAGTTAATTCCAACTAGTGGCGCAATAACACTTGCATTGTTCCTTCAGGAGATGCGTATAAAGGGTCTTGAATGAAGCAATGCTGATAATTAAGCTCAATTTTAAAGTTTTCTGCAGAATGTTTCACAATATTGGCAGCGCAAAGCTAATGGATGCTCTACCCAGATGGGAGTGGGCTTTGGGAATTTTCAATAGGATATAGGAGTAACTTCTCAGGGCATTGATGCCTAATGGGTTTAGCGGGAGGAAATCCGTAATATATTGTGGACTTTTTTTGAAATAGCTCTGTAGGTCCATATGGCGGCATTTTTTTCTCATCTAAACTGGAGGGAGGTCCAACCTATGGCTGCGTATAGTGAACAATGGTGCGTGTTGAAGGAAAGGTCGGTAATAAATCTCAAAGCTCTGTGGTAAAGCGCATCCAGTTTTGAGAGGTGAGAAGTAGGACATTGACTATATAGGAACTATCAGGTGGAGGGTCCTTTTCAAGGTGAGTTTGCTCCCCTTCAAGGCCCTATATATGGACTGGGTCTAAGCTACCTGTTGGGGCTCCTTACACCAGTCTGCTCCCTCCACTCTTCATTGAGGGGCCTCCTGGATGCTCCCAGGGTTCAGCTCAAGACATCAGATGACCATACTTTTAGTGTTGCTGGGCTGTCCCTGTGGAACTTGCTACCATCTTCAGTCTGGGAGGCCCCCTCCATTGGGGTGTTCAAGCAGAGGTTAAAAGCCCACCTCTTTTGCTTGACCTTTGCCGAGGACACTATTTCATATATCTGACTGTATGAGCAAAAGTATAAATTTCTCTCCCTCTGATTGCTAATTTTAATATTCTATAGATGTTTATTTGATTATTATTCTTTTATTACTTTTAATTGTTGCTATTTGTACTGTTCTATTGTTAGGCGCCCAGAGCCTCCGGAATTGGGCACCATAAAAATAAAATTTGCCTGGCCTTGCCTTGCCTAAGCTCCCCATGGTGGTAGGATGGAAGCAAGCTACAGGTCAGCTGATCACTTATGAATGCATGTCTTATTTCATAGCTCTGGTTACGGTGAAGTATCAGGAGATCTGGGGTCCCTACCTCAGTTCACCCCTATGTGCTCAGAAGCCACAGCTTCTTGCCTGACAGAGAAAGTGATGCTGAACCCCCATCCCCCCTCCTCATGGTAGATTACCCCATCCTGCATTTGCCAACTGGAGACTCCCTTCTTCAAGCATCTGAGCAGATCCCCCACTTTTGTGCAGTTCTGCACTTAGGAGGGAGTGGGTGCTACCTTGGGCATTGTGCCTGCTATCTCCAACTCCTATCCCCCCCTTTTTCTGGGGTATCTGTGTGAAGTCAAGGTGAGGCTGTTGGACCTCCCTGACTCTGGAGTAGCACACCAGTACTTCCTAACAGTAGTCGGGGGGGAGGGATTGGTGCATGGTGATGTAATACACTGGACCATGGGCTAGGCAGCATGGAGGTGCTGTAACTCTTCTCCTCTCCCTGAGAATTGTTGACGTTTTAACTGGTTGGTGTTTTGCCTAAGAACCCGTCTCTTTGATCAGTAACACTGGTAAAAAAAACACTCTTTTCTGGATGGCGGGCCCCACCAGAACTGATGAAATGCAACATGTTACTGTGGATTTCTGTGTTTGTTTTGGTGGCTGGGATGCCTTCAGTGAGACCATTTCCAGAATCATGGATTATGAGACACTTATTTCTACAGGTTGGTAGAGGTGTTTGTATGGTCAGCAAAAGCTGAGTAATTCTGGGAGGTCCTATCAAGTTCCAGGAAAACTTCAGTTTCTTTTGCAGCAGTAGCAGTCCGGACCTTGGGAGGAACCGGATTTGGTCCATAAGGATGATATACAATCAAAAGCACTACCAAAGCTGTGCCTGCTCAATTGTTTAATTGTGGAACGTATTTGGCCCAAAATAACAGTTACTTGAAAAACTTTATAGATGGGCCCTTTCTCCAGAAGGACTAAAGATCTGAGAAAAAGAAGATGGGACACCAACAAAAATAGAATCATAAGATAAGTAAGCTTCATTAGCCTGCTCACTGTTCTGGTACCCTCCTTTTCCAGTTAATCAACACTTTTTGGTGCTCAGCTGTGTCTCTGACTTTAGGAAACGGAAGGATGCAAAAATGTTTCAGTTAGGAAGCCTCTGAACTTTTCCCTGTAAAACTGCTAGTTGGGACTCTGGGTGTGAATTCTATAAAGGCAACCTGATAGAGAAGCATTTGGAACACACCTGAGCAGAACGGCTCTGCATGTGTTGCATACCAAACATTGTATAGATTTAGGAGAAAAAAGGCTTTCAAAAATCTTCCAGGCATCCGAGAAAATTTTCAAAATGCAGAAGGGCATTACTAACCCTGCACCCAATTTAAAAATGGGGACATGTTTAAAAGACAGAAAGTTAAAACAATTAAGGCTTCCATTTACGAACTGCTGTGAACTGATTGGTCAAAAACTAATAAAAATGGCACTAAAACCTGACCCTGAGAAGAAGAAAGAAAAGAAAGGGAAATCCGTTCCTTTAACTGCAAAAATAAGGCAACCTTCACAAAAAATAGAATGAGTTTCTGCCAGAGGGGAGACAGACATACCATTAGGCTCTGCAGAAGAAATAACACAT
Source organism: Neoceratodus forsteri (assembly GCA_016271365.2). Lineage (NCBI taxonomy): Eukaryota > Metazoa > Chordata > Ceratodontiformes > Ceratodontidae > Neoceratodus > Neoceratodus forsteri. The sequence goes on along the minus strand of CM057450.1, from coordinate 491,390,527 downwards.
TTCCCAGAAGAGGACTGTCTCAAATGAAATCCCTAGCACTAGTTCATCTTCCACAGACAAAAACAGGCTGAATTAGGCCCAACTGCATCCGAAGTTAGCCAAAACACACCACCTGATTGGGCCATGCAATTAATAAAAACTGTTAATACTTTACAAATTCCAGTGGAAAAACAACAGTAGTTGCCAGAATCAATAAAATATCTTTCTGACAACATTCAAAAGCTCAATATTAATCTGAGGCAGGGGATTAAACATATAGCCGAAGTAGAAAAAAGCCAATCTGACCTGGAGGATATAGTCCTCCCTTTATTCCAGGATGTTAAAGATTTAAAAAAACAACAGGACACTTTAAAGTGGAAATTGGATGACCAGGAAAATCATGCCAGAAGAAATAATATCTATTTTTGGAATCCTTCCAGACTGGAAGAAAGAGATGCCACTTAAATGCATTGTGTCTGATATTTTTTTTTCAAAAATTCTGCCTCCTGAGGCTGAAATTCCAAATATAGACAGAGTCTACAGGCTGAGAATAGATAAAGAAAGAGATGTTCGGAGATCTAGACCAGCAATAGTTAAACTGTTAATACTGGAGGGAAAGGATTCTATTATGAAGGCTTTTTACAGCATAAGTAATGTTACGTATAAGGAACAATCTATATATTTCAAAAATGATTTTTCTAAAGCATTGTGGGAGCAGAGGAATAAATGTGGTGGCATACAACAGAAGCTGTGGAGAGAGGGTATTAAACCATAAATGGTTTTCCCATCTAAACCTGAAGATTCTGCTGAATAATCCAACTTTATTTTACAGCTCTCTATTAGATGTCGTATTGGATCTGAAAAAAAGATTACCCACAATCTTTTCAATTTATGAGATTGGATAATGGTTATGGAGTGCCCAATCTGGGATGTATCTGGGTCAAACTCTGAAACTGGTTCACTATCTAAAGGTTAATGAAGCAACTATATGGGAGTGTGTGTGTGGGGGGTCTAGCTCCGAATCCAGCCTTGCTACTAAGAAGATGGGGGGGGGGGTATGCCAGAATTAAGTCTTAGGCACACTTGGTTGGGGGTTGGAGGGGGCAAAATCAAGAAAATGGGATCAATGGTGAGTAGGTGGAGTGCTTATTGGGTCACATGACAGGATTTGATGAAGCTAGCCGATAATGATGGGGTCAGTTAAAGGATGTACTTGGAATATTAACAGCATTAATTCCCTAATTAAGAGATCTAGGATTATGGCCAGAATTAAGAAATTAAAAGCTAGTGTCACTATACTTCAAGACACTTTCTTGAACGTAAAAGAGATGGAAAATTAAAAAAGAAATGGCCCTGCCAGCTATAGTTCTCATTGGGGGAATCAATAAGAGTGCAGGGGTTGCTACTCTATTTGATAAGGGTTTTAAAGGAGAATTTTGGATGTAGTAGCCAATAAGAAAGGCAGAATTATTTTGGTAAACACCAATATAGATCATATAACTATTACATTTAGTTCCTTATATGACCCCTTCAAAGGGAATAGCAACTTCCTGGCTGAATTAAATAAACTCATGTTTACCTGGAATGGGGGTCACTTTATACTGGGGGGGGACTTAAACTGCATATTAAACAGTACTTTGGATAAAACTTCAATAGGAAGTAGTTGGGGCAAATGAAATACAAAATTGCTGCAACATTTCTTAGATTCAAATAATCTAGTAAATATTTGGAGAAACGTATATGGGGACAGTAAAGATTACACCTATTATTCATCAAGGCATGGAACACATTCCAGGTTAGATTATATTTTTATATCTAGAGAGCTGCTGCTAGAGTGTCCCTGAGTATTACTGCTAATATAGAAACCAGATCAATTCCTGACCACAGCCTAGTCTGCTGGGAATTCTTCCTAAACACCAAAACAAAAAGGAAGGGTCTATAGCGATTAAATAATAATCTATTACGTGACAAGCTTTTTTTTTTTTGATAAAAATTGCCCAAGCTATGGATTATTTTATGATAGAAAATGGTGTAGACTGCTAGGATGCCTTTAAGGCAACAGTAAGAGGTGCAATTATGTCAGAAGCATCCTGGAAAAACAAACAAAGGTTAAAAAGACAGAAGAAAGTAGATTCCAGATTGCAGGATTTAGAAGGAGAAGATGCTTCAAAAGAAAAGCTAAAAGAGCTCGGGGTTGATAGAGTCTACAGAATATTTTGATATTAAAAAAATTGGGTATGGCACAACAGAAGCTGGAAAACTTGTTTATTGTTTATTGGTAAATATTCGGAAATACCTTTGCGTCACAGACTCATTTACAAAGGTTCCACGTGAAACATTAAGGTACAGAGCAAACATTTGCTAACAGAGATGGCAGTACAGTACAGTATATAATGAAGGATTACATTACTAATAGCAAAGTGATAGGAAAGGTTTTAGCAAAATAATTACAGGCAATAAGGCAGAAATACCTTAATACAATCTGCCGATGGTCAGATTCTGACTAACCAGGAAGAAATTTTGTCAGAATTTTCCAAATTCTATTCTACCTTATATACTGTACCTCTGAATATTCCCAGACTCTGGATGAATTAAGATACTATGAAAACTTTGTAGGGTGAAAATACATGTGGCTGAAGCTGAGGCTCTCACTCAATCTATATCAGAAGCAGAAATTAGAGAGACTATACATCAAATGGCTAAATCAAAAGCATCAGTGGTCAATGGATTCACACTGGAATTACATATATAAATAGAAACTGTTGGCAGATGAGTACCACCAAGCCCATCTAGTCTGCCCCTTTGTACTACCTGCATGAATGGCTTGTGACCCTACCTGGTTACCTGCTATAGCTACTCCTTCCCATCTCTAAGATTCCCTTATTCCTGTCCCATGCATGCTTGAATCCTGTTACTGTCCTCACCACCACTACCTCCTGAGGCAGACCATTCCATTCATCCACCACCCTCTCCGTGAAGACGTACTTCCTTATATTCCCCATAAACCAGCAACCCCTCCAGTCTCATGTCATGACCTCTTGTCGTTGCACACTGTTTAGGCTGGAACATGCCCTCCCTCTTAACCTCATTTATACCCTTGAGGTACTTGAAAGTTTTTATCATATCCCCCCACTCTCTCCTCTGTTCCAGTGTGTACATATTGAGGTTCCTCACTCTCTCCTCATATGGTTTATGCTGCAAGCCCCTCACCATCTTAGTAGCTTTCATCTGCACCATCTCCATCCAATCAATATCCTAGTGCAGGTGTGGCCTCCAGAACTGCACACAGTACTCCAGATGCAGCCTCACCAGAGTTTTGTACAGTGGAACTATTACCTCCCTCCTTTGACTCATGATTCCTTTCCCAATGCACCCCAACATCCCATCTTCAAAAACTTTTTAATCAGATTCAACAGTTAAAAAATGCCTTCCTCTTTCTCTCAGGCATATATTTCAGTGATTCTTAAACAGGCAAAGCAAAGTAGTAAAATTGAGAATTATAGGCCTGTAGCAATCTTTAACGTGGACTATAAAATAGTCGCAAACATTCTCAATAACAGAATACTTCCCCTGTTGGGTAAATTGATCAGACGGGATTTATTCTGAACAGAACTATTCAATCTGGATTACTTAAAGTACAATTTCTGGTGGAATTCTTGGAAAATTCCAATGTCCCTGTAGCCTTGATGGCACTAGATGCCACCAAGGCTTTTGATATGTTGGAGTTGCCTTATTTTTTTAGCATACTTAAATTCTTTGGATTTCTACCAGATTTCATTTCAATTATTGTAACCATTTATTCCAAACCAGTGGCTCAAATAAAAGTTAATAGCAACTTTTCTGATTTTATAGAACTTCATAAGGGCGTCCGTCAGAGGTGCCCCCTGTCCCCTTCCCTTTTTGTTATTGGGTTAGAGCCCCAACATAAAGAAATGAGATTAAATAATAAAATGCAGGGCATTAAAATGGGTATAGAAAAGATCAAACTTAAAGCTTATGTGGATGATGTCTTATTGACTTTGCAAGACCCAGAATACAGTGTACAGTAATTAGTTACAGTAATAAAAATATTTTCAAAGGTTGCTGGTTACAAAATAAATGAAAATAAGACAGCAATTATCATTGTTCATATACAAAATCCAGGTATAATACAGCAATACATAAATGCAACTATTAAGAAGTAGGGTATGAAATACCTGGGTATGTACACCCAAAATAATATGAATAGTCTATATAAGTTGAATTTTAAAGAACTATCTGAGTCACTAAAAGATAGACTCCAATTCAGGGGTAAAATACCTCTAGCTCTCTGGTGAAAAATACAAATAATAAAAATTATGGCAGTTCCATTTCTGTCTTATAGATTACAAACAGTGGTGACTCCCATTCCAGGTTACTGGTTCAACCAAATAAACAAAGAAATTAAGAAGTTTATTTGGAATAAAAAGACGACCAGAATCTCTTGGGACAAACTTTGCTTACCACTAGACCAAGTGGTATGGCTTGCCCAGATTTAGAAAAATGCCACTTGGCTTATATAATGAAGATGGTTATCAAATGGGCATATAATAAAGACCCAGACCAAACAACTATATATTTTATAAATAAATAATTTACTTAGGGTCTCATTCTCTGAATAGATGGATAGAGCCCAAATATTGTTTATAGCCAGGAAGATGCGGAAATCCAAAAGTCTAATTGTAAAACATATGGGGAAGGGGTGATCAAGTACACAAACAGAACCAAATGGAATGTACATTTTTCTCCAGAAAATAAAATATGGAATAACCCCAATTTCAAATTAAATGGGAGAAAGCTGTTTAATAAATTATGTGAAGGAAAAGGTATCAAATGGAAGGATTTTTATGAAAGGGGATATAAACTAACTTGGAACCATTTTAGGACAAACTATCGGGTATGAATCAATACTTTTATTTTAAACAGCTGAGCAGCTTGTATAGTAAGGACTACAAAAGGTGGGAGCGGGCACCAAATAATAGAGAATGGGAGCTGGCTCTGATGAGAACCTTGGAAAATAAAACCACTAAATTATTTGCTTGGTTAATGGGAAATTTAGAAAAATCATATGTGCATATTTATAAGATAACTTTTCAAAAATGGGATAGGGAACTTAAACAAATGTGTACAGCTCAACAATGAGGTCAGGCCTGCAGTTTTTCAATATAAATTGACAAGAGATAGAGTTATTCAGTATAAGATTCTTAACAGGGCCTACTACTCCCGCTCAGATTATATAGGATGAGAGTAGAAGTGAACAATCTTTGCTGGCATTGTGGGATACCCAATGCTAATATTCTGCATGTCTTCTAGGAATGCAAATTGAGTTCCCATTGGTGGTCAGCTACCTTTGCAGTCCTAAATCAAATTGGCTTTAAATTTCCACACTGGAATAATGCAAAATTGACAATTCTGGAAATGTATAGTACTAGATGGCTAAAAGAAGATAGATTCATTCTGAAAGCAAATATAATGGCGGTTAAAAGACTAATACTAAAAAAATTGGAAGTGCGACACTACCTCTACCCCTTTTCCTAAGTATGAATGGAGCTAGCCTTTTTTGGCAGCACTTTATAACTATAAATACTTCTGTAATTTCGATCCAGTAGGGAAATTGTTTAACAAAGAGATTGACCAATGGACAATAAATGATTGTATTACATACATTTATTTTCAAGTAAATAACATACTTTCAGTATATATACCCCTTTTTCTACTCTTTGGTAACGGCAGTTATAAAACCAAAATATCAGCTTTATATTTTTTCATCCGTAGTTGTTGTTTTGATGTCAGTTGAAATATTATAATCTTTTTATTGTACCTTGATGACCCGTCTCTCCACTGGTTGTATACATCTGTTGTATGTCAAGCTAATCCTTCAATAAAAATATATCTTAAAAAAAAAAAATAATAATGATAGTGGGGTTGCAGTCCACCTTAATGGCATGTAGTTCATTTATAGCTTCCCTACAGTAACAACGTACATGAAATGCAAAGTTCATTCTGTCTTTCACATGATTAGTGTATTGGTGCACCTGTTGTGCAAAGGTAATTGTATTGTTTTTTTGTCTTGTTATTTGTGTACAAAAGCATTCTATAAAGTGTTTACCTACAACGCAGAGGCTCTTTTAGTTGAGTTTCATTTAGACTTCATACAGCATGTCAAAAGGACATTCATTTATCTGAATGTGACCTTCATTGTTCCTAAAGGTACCATTGGAGGGTGGTACTTCCAGTTCCAGCAACCCACTGACCCTCCTGATGTCCCAGTCCCAGAGAAGTGCTGCCAGATCACATCACACATATAGTAGAGTATGCCACCTAACAAATCGCGATCCACCTCCCATGGACCCCTTCCCCAGTGGGTCAGATCAAGGGGCACTGCTCTATAAGGAATTTGGATTCTTTTTCCTTTCTGCCATGGAGACAGCTCTCCTACCTTATCTAGCTGCTTTAAATCTCAGCATACTTGCCTGCTGTCTTCATGGGTGATAACTGCACATGGACCAGTCTTTTGGGCTCTCCCCAGGATTTCCTGGTGTCTTCAGGGAAATCTGCCACAGGCCTGAGAGTCAGTGGATCATCTGCTTGAAGAGCCCCCCAAAGTTCCTACACCCTTCTGGTAGTTCCCCCTACTCCTCTATTGGCAGAACCTCCATGACTCACATTTCCCCCAGCATGTTGGGCTGTGCCACCACTGCCCATGGTTCATCCTTGGACTGCAAGCAGTAACTAGAACATCTGGTGTCAACAGTAGTCCACAGTGGCTTTTTTCATCTATGTCGCATTGCCTGGATTAGAGTCTGTCTAGTGCCAACTGACCTAACACTTGTCCATGCCTAAGTTACATCAACACTGGATTACTGCAACACCCTTTATCGAAGGCTATCTGTGGGGTTGGTGTGCTACCTGAAGTTAATGCAGTCCGACTGATTACTGGGACTTCACGGCCCAAGCATATTACACTGGTACTTCATATTCTGTTGCAAGACATATTTTTTTAACTTGCAAAGCTCTGCAAAATTTGTGCCCTGACTATCACAAAGATCTCCTGACTGAATATGAGTTAGTCTGTCCCCTTTGTTCATCTGACGTGGGCCTTCTTTTTATTCCTCTCTCCCAGCTAAAGTAGGCTTGGGATCAAGCATTTGGGGTTGCAGCTCCAGTACTATGGAACTCCTAACCATCATACATTCAAGGGGCCCACTCAGTTGACATGTTTAATTTTGTTAAAAACTATTGATTTAATTTATCTTAGAGGTCTGACTAGTTTTAAAGCTAATAATTATGATGTTTCATCTCTACTTCCCTGTATTACTGTGCTTTTTTTATTTGATGTGCAGCACCCAGAGCTTTTGGGATTGGGTGCTTTATAAATGAAATTGCCTTGCCTTGCCTGGAAGCCACTAGGGTCATGGTCACTGTACACATGATGCCCTTGAAGCCTCACAGTGTCCTGGATCTCTGCGACTCTGGGCACCCAGATCCTGTTCACATTTTTTGGTGGGAGCCTTCTCTGCAGTGCCTCCTGATCCCCTAGATGGTATCCTGCAGTCAGCCAGCTCCCAGGTTAGGACCATGGCACCAACTGTGCCTGTTACTGAGGTCAGAAGGGTTTGATGAACAGTAGCCAATGCCAGCCCTCCTAGGCCCTCTGGATGGCACCCATAATGCCCAAGGGTACCCTGACACTACCAGCCTTCCTGCTGTCTGTGCCTGCTGCTAGCAGGCTGACAAACCTGCTGAAGGTGTCCCAGTATGCCCTCCATCTGGCATCCTAAGAAAGCCTGCCAGGCAGGGGCACTTAAAAGTGGAGATGCCCTCCAACCAACTTCTCCCTTGAGGGCACCCAACTCAACAGTGTGCCATGAGGGTGCCTTATCTTACCTGCTCTGTAGCTCCTCCCTCATCTATACCCTTGGGGGTGATGCCAGAGGAACATGGAGTCATTCCAGTGAACATCCATCCCTCCCTACTGTTAGCAGGTGTTGTTACATCAATGCAGCACTATGCTACTTATGGTGGCCCTTAGTCCTAAACCAGCAGCATACTTGTATATGTCTCCCTTGCTACTGATGTGCTTCATTGTTTTTATGTATTTAATTGCATCTCAGTATAGCTGTTGTAACACTGTATACAGGAGAATCTTGAAAATACATTAATTCTAATGATAATTTCCTGCCTGTTTAAAGATATGAAGAAACTCAAGTCTCCAGTGAAAGCAAGGGTTTCCCATTCATTTACAAACAGAATCTCTCCCAGCCTGCTCTCACAGCCCCAGTCAGGATTGTTAAAAAAATTAGCTTACTTCCAACTGATCAGCTGATAACTTGATTGGCTTATAGGGAAATAGCTTTCTCAACAAGCAAGGCAATTAAGTGTGGTGTCTTCAGCAGGAGAACATTCCAGTGATTTGGGACAGTGAGACAATGATATCGCTGTGCAAAGGCAATAGAAGATTATGGACTGCAGAAAAGAAGAAAGATTGATTATTTGGTGGGGTTCAACTCATATAACCTCAACAGCTTCAGTTTATATAACAATTCTGGGACTGTTTTTTTTTTATTCACATTCATATATCATAGTCATAGTCATAGATATTCGGAGCACTGATAGACCGAGGTCCATTTGGCTCACCAATTTAGCTTAATAATACCCTGTTATATTATTTGTATGAACATATCTGTCCAGTGAATGTTTAAAGTCCATCATTGTCCTGCTTCCCACCACTTCAACTGGCAGTGTATTCCAAATACCCACCACTCTTTCAGAGAACCAATGTTTTCTGGCTCGAGTATTACAACATGCTCCTTTTAGCTGTAACGGATGAGCACGTATATTATATTTCTGGTCTCTATATTCCAGGCCAAGTAATTCCCATAGTCCATGATCTGACAGAGCCCTGTAAACCAGGCACATATCACCTCTCAACCTTCTATATTCCAGGGAAAACAGGTCCAGTTTTTGGAGCCTCTCATCATATGTCATACCTTGAACTTCCCCCATTCTTCTAGTTGCTCTTCTCTGAATCCTTTCCAGGGTTCCTATGTCCCCTTTATTTGCAGGTGCCCAGAACTGAGCACAATACTCAGTATGCGGTCTCACCAAGGAAGTATAGAGAGGGAGTAGGACCCTACTACTCCTACTCTTAATGTGTCTATGTATACAGCTCAAAATACCTCCAGTCTTTTTAACCACTTGGTTACAGTGAGCATTAAATTTTGGATTATTACGTACAACAATACCCAAGCATGTTATTTTTAATTCAGTCCTACTCACAATGTTGTAGGAGAAAACAACAAATATATCACAGGTGATACTTTTTATTGGATTAATCTGAGAATAATTTTCAAGAGTTACACTCTCTTCCTCAAGTGAATATATAGGAGGCTCTTGAGGTAGATCTACTGTAACTCATACTGTTGTGTTCGTCCATTCTAACTGATACTTCCTTTTCCTGTGGTCACTGTTCTTTTAAAGCAGCAGTACAACACAGCTGGGCACAAAATCTGACCCTATTGTTTTTCACTATAAAAGATTCCAGGTACCTTCCAGTCTTATTTGGTAGTAAAATGTTTCAAGTTTCTCCAAAATGTGAGTATTCTATAAATGCCTTAATTTAGTTTTTTTCCTCAAGAGAAAAAGATAGCCATCACATTTGGCTTAGAAATACCATTGCAAAACTGGAAGGATTTGGATAGACAAAATAATAAAAAAACAAACACTCATGGTGCACAGCATACGAGGGACCTATACAAGTAGATTTGACAGGTGTGCTAATATTTATATTAATTGTAGCTGAAACTTCATTAGTATTCTTTCAGGTCTCCTTTATGTGAGTAATCCTGCTCCCGTCCATCACCTATCACTGAGCACTGTTTGTGCTCTACAGCCCCTCTACTTTAGCACTAGTCCACTTGTCAACACCATGTCCTGGCTTCTCTCAGGGCTGACTTTGCTGTGCATACTAACACTCCATTCTTCCCTGCACCTTCTATGGTCCCCGTCACCCAAAGATTACTCTTCTCAGCTCCCCCACTACTGCTGGTGCCCTTGTCAGTCATGTCTGTGGACTCCATACAGGCTTCTCCTCGATCCCACACCTCGGACTTCTCGTACATAGCCTTTTTCAATTTCTCCCCTGTATGGATCATGACAAAGATGCTACAAGCTCTTCCAATCTGTTTCCCTCCCCTCCAGTCACACACTGGCCTTCGGCCCCCTGCCAGGAGGAGGGGGTAAATAGATATTTATTTAAATATGCCTGTCTTAAACCAAGGCATAGTACAGTATTAAACAACTTTATAAAGACAACTCAGAAAAGAAAGAACAAGAATATTAATTCAAATAAATAACAGTTCATGACTAATTGCTAACAAAAATGTGAAGTACTGTACAGAAAAGCAAGACCCCATTTAGCAATTAGTTATACTAATAGCAGCGATAAAATTTTACTTGGGATATACATCAAATCACAGGAACAGCTAGATTAAAAACATGTTTTTAAGATGTTTTTAAATGTTCAAAGGAAGTCTGATTCACAGTTTTAGGGCAGCAACAAAAAAGCTCTGTAAACCACTGACTTCAAATGAGATTTATGAACAGCCACGTCCCGGAAACCAGAGGATCTTAAATCTTGAGCACCAGTGTTGGTTGCAAGGGTCTTTACAGTCTTTCCCATGAAAACTCATTTCCATCAACGTGGGGCTGTTATTGATGCCCTTGGGTACCTGCACAAGGTGGGACAGCCATCCCACCCATCACTCACAACCAGCATGAGTCCTTGCAAGCTCTCAACATGCCCCTAGAACAGAACCACCAACCCAGTCCTGAGAGTTTGTTACCATCCTCACCCTAGCAGTCAAAGCTCTTCTGTAAAAGATGAACAAAAGCCCAAGCACCCCACCTCATCCATGACTGTTGCCCATGTAAGACGACCTGGAAGGCTCTATACTGTGAACGCCCAGCAAGGAACTGCCATGTGCTCTATAACAAACAGAGCTGCTCACAGTTCGTGGTGCCTCTTGGAAACCATGACAGAGCAAAACCAAAAACTGCCCAGGTTTTTGGTTTTAAACTGCCATGTTTCTTTCCCTGATTGCCTAGTGGGAAGAAACCCCATCCACTCACTGGCCAAGTATTTGTAACTACTACTGGCCTCAGTAACGTGCAATCTCTACCACACCTGCACCATCCCAATAAAACACTACAGAGGACCAGAATCTCCCACATGGCTATCCTCACCTAGCACACAAAAGGTGCCCCAGAAAATGAGAGCAAGTCAGACACATGTAATCAAAAATAACATTTTCTTTTACTGGACACAGGGCAAACACATATCAGACATTTAGGTATAGCTATTATTAGACATATGAAACATTGCTATGGGAATAAATGCCCTTGCCCTTCTTTTGGATGTAGATATTGTCCATGTAGGACTGGGGTGGCTTCACCATGGTTGTTTGCCTCCAGGGCTTGAAGTCCTCCGCCCTCAGGGCTTCTCCGTGGTTCACTGCCCTTCTTTACCTGGGGAAGAAAAAAGCACGTAACCATGCACAGCAAACTTTAGATAAAGCTGCAACATTGGACAGTGTTAAGTAGCACAGCATCATTATTTCCCTGTGTTGTTAATCCCCCAGTCTTTATGTTCCATAATACAATTAAAAAAAGAGTTTCTGGTTCAGTCTTTTAACTTCTAGCTGTGGCAATGGCCAACAACTTACAAACAGTACATGGGAAGTTTCCCCTGTCAGTTCCAAAAGCCCTGTATCATACAGAAAATAGTCCCTAAACTCTTAGTGACACAGGATTTTATCCATTTTGCAAAGTCCATTAGGCAGTGGCCAGTGTGCAACTTACAGACATTGACCCATCCCAGTGCTTCATCACTTTGGTGGCGATGGTGACTTTTCTGAATGGGGTCTTGTAGTACACAGCATGCATGTGGATGCTCCTGCCAATCTCCCACTTCTATAGAATGGCCTAGATGGTCTCTAGATGACATGGTCTTGGATGCTTACATAATACATTTTCTTTGTTATCTCTCTCAGCCAAGCTGCCCGCTGCTACTCCACTATCTTTCACAGCCATACAGGCATGTAGGGAAACTCATACCCCATTGATGTAGATGCTCCTGGCCACCTTTTGATCTCTTTGACGCAGCTTCATCGACTGCTATCAGCCTTGGTCCAGGGGGTAGGCAGTTCTCCATATCCACAGGCCCCTTGGGAGTGCACATTTTCTTTCCCACAACTTGTTGGTAAGAGGATGGTCCTTCTAAAGGAGGTGGCCCGGGGTGAAACCCCAGGAAACATACTCAGCTGCAGTGGACTCCACCTCGCTATTACTGACAGGCAACATCACTCCATGGCACATAAAGTTCATACGGCTTTAATTAGCCACTTGTCTTGCCATTGCTTTCTTTCCATACTTTCCTCAGCAGGAGGCCGATGTCATTCAGTGCTGACTGTCATGCATGGCTAGGCCCCTTGCACTTGCGCCAGTTCAGTTGGCTGTGAGGCCTCATCACTATCCATGCCTCTTAAGATGTCAACTGAGAAGATATGACAAGGGCAGTATCATTGCTCTCCCAGCGGCTTTAGACTACCCTTTCTCACTTTTGGTCTTTATCTCCACGTCAATACTGACAGGAGTTGGAGAGGTGGTTTCTTACCTGGCAGGTGTCAGTGGTCCCTCTTGAATCAGAACTCTCAGTCACCATGGCCAAATCAGATTCAAGCCCTTCCCCATGACACATAATGCAGAGCTGGACTGTTGTGGTCCAAACTACCATAGTACTAACATTGCAGTGGCCAGGCACACCCGTGGATCCTCATTGGCTGACCTCTCCCTGCCATCACTTTAAAGTACAAGCTACCAATACAAATCCTGCACTTGCAGTTGCCAGATACCTATTCTGGATAGTGATCACTACTGAATGGATTCACAACAAACTGTTCCCTTTGCCATGCAACTCGAGGAAACTGACTTTTTTGTTTGTCCAGCTGGCTCCCTATCAGTCCGCCATCCCTATCACCTCACCCCATCCCCCAGGACTTGCCTGCTGTCATACTGGAGTGCCCCCTGGATTGCCACCCAGAGTGGGGCCATTAAGGAGCTCCCCCACCTTTTCTAACTCCTCAAATGATGCCACGTGTTGATTCAGTGGCAGGGTGCCTTGGTCAGCTGAGAGGGGATCAGTGGGAGAGGTTGATGTCCTCCATGTCTCAGCCAGCGTTTTTCCCCATTAATGGGAGGTGTGGCATGTAATGATGTGAGGCACAGTGTGCCAACATCTGGCACACCTCCCAAAAGCTTCAAGCCTTGGTCGCAATACCCCCGGCCTCTGCCAAGGGTTGATCAAGCACTGAGGGCTACCCTCCCTCCCCCCTGGAGGAGGAGAGCAGTCCATTGGGTGCTTGAGCCTCCTCCTCCCAACTGGCCCTCTGACTCCCCAGGCTCACATCCAGACCCAGGTTGTCGGTGTCGCAGGTGGAAATCTATCCACTGCTCAGGGAAAACTGACCTTCCTCCACTAGCACGAGACTCCTCTTTTACAGTGAAAAGGCACAGCTGCTAACAACTCTACTGTCACTCCCCTCAGGACCTCTGGGTGCAGCTCCAAAGAATAAACAACCCCACAACTCCTTTGTGAGCTCCCCTTCACAATAGATTCTTTGTTACATGTGCAGCTGTCTCCAGTGTGGGTGCTCTCCTATGAGATAATTGGCTCCTACTAGCCACGTGGCAAATCTTCAGGTCCTCCTCTGTTCATTTTGTGCTAAGTCCCATTTTCTTTTTCCTGCTGAACATTCAACTTTGCACTCTTCAGTTTTTTTCTTGCAAGCCAGATGGCTACATTCATTGCATGCATGGATCTGTTGCTGGTCTCCCCAAATCCTGGATGAGCCCTCACACTGTGACCTGAGTGATCACCTGCCTAGGGAGGGTCTGAGCGGACAGACCCAGGTTGCGTGGTCACTGGCAACATTTATATTTCTGCTGTTGTACTGGGATGGGGAACCAGATGATAATCCCCAAGCCATTGCCCGGGAAAGGTTCACAAATCACACTTGAGGCGATTTGGGAGTCCACATGCTGCTTTGCAGAGAAGTCACACAAATTCATGAAGGCAAGATACATTAGGGTACACAATGTTATTTATGTATTTCTGTAACATTATAATAGACAGTCACTGGGAATTCTTGCTACAGCCTGTCCTGACTGTGCACAGGCATCACCCAGGGCTAGGTGGAGCACCCCTGCTCCTCTGTAACCATTGCCTTTTGCACATGGTCTAGTTTCACTGCTTTTATGCATGGCAGCATGGTGACCACAAAGATCAAGTTATGATGGTGCAGATCCTGACTGGTGAGCCAGCAGATTTTTGTTAATGAGCACCAGGGACCCCTTGAGGTTATCAACCCTAATGCCCTCCCTCTTCCCTGAGGAAACAAGGTCAGACGTGATCTTTTATGAAGAAAGCTATGACTGATTCTGTTGGCAAGATGCAACAAGCCATACATCTCTAGCTTTGAGGAGTATATTACTATGAGGCACTGGCTTGAAGCTGTACCCCATGCTTCACATAGGAGGCTATGGGCTGGGGGTAGGCATTAGAAATGGCAGGCAACCTTAAGGAACACCCCACCACTGATTTGCTAAGACTCTATTTACCCCAAATCCTAATTTTTTTTTCCTTTCCCTACTTTGTGTGCTTTGCGTTCTTCAACCCTAATATCTGCATTAACAACACTGTTTTTTTTGCAATGGATATACATAGATATATTTATTCAAAAGGGATGGACACTCATCAGTTTAGATAAATCATTTCTCTCACTGTAAACAGTGACCAGTGGGAAATTAATTTCTCTAAACAGTACCATTTAACTCAATAGTTGCTACATCAGCCCCCCGCCTGCTGACACTTCTTCCAGCATTTACACACTGCTTTCACTACTTGATACTGGCGTAAGTATACCTCTGTTTACTCACCACCATGCTTATTTCTCCTACCACTGCTCAGTGCTTTTAATTGCTTACCTCCATACATGTGGCGAGCACTGCTTCAGGCATGAACTGCTATATTTTTCTTTTCTTTTCTTTTAAAACAAAACATCCCAAACCGCTGCAGGCAAAAGCTGCACTCACTCACTGTGTCCTGCAATGGCCAGTCCTCACACCTGCCACAGCTGCCACCTCCACCTCTGGCCATGAATGGTTACCACAATGCCAACAAATTAAAGCACCCGCCATCAAAAACCAAACGCAACATGTGCAGCTTCAAGGACTGATCACATTTTACTTTCACAGCTGCATTTCCTTTTCCCCAAAGCCCCTTGCTAAACCCTGATGCGGTTTTTCTTCATTTACTTTTGATTTCACTACTGCTACACCAATCAGCTGCAACATTCTGAAGCCAGTGCAACATCCTCACAGTGTGTCTGCAGTGGTGACTGTAATGACCAAGCATTAACGAGGCAATGATATTGACTTGTCACAAAAGAAACCCAGACAATTTTAAAAATAGTATTTATTTATTTATTTGCTTTTGATAACTGGATGTGTGCACTAAGCATAGAAATGCCTATTTTCGGGCACGACCCAGGAGAAAGACAGTTTGAAAATACAAATGAGCATACATGTGACGCAGCACATGAGATAGGTAACACAGTGAGGAGGGAAGATCAACATTCAAAGTAACTTAAGAAAACAATTGAATCAATGAATAATCACACTTGAACTGTAGAGACAAATTTTCAGTATGAAGCAAACCAGAATATATTTAGGTCAAGTCACAACAAGAGTCAAAGCAAATGTGAAACAGGCATTGCATGAAAAGGTTTTACACATAGCAAAATACAGTAAGTGCCAAAAATCTGTGGATAAATGAAAGAGGGAGAAGAAGAGAGAGTGGAGGGGGCAGGGGAAAACGGGTAAAGGATGAGAGAAGAAGACATGTGAGAAGGTTATTTAGAGAGGTGGGGAAGTGGCATCAGAGAGGTAGATTACTTAGGGAAGAGAGAGGGCAGGGAGAAGAAAATGGTCTATGGTGGATGAAAGCAAGTGCATGGGCTAGTTGTACACAGATGGTCCCGGTGAAGTTTTTTAAAACTAGCATGGGTAGGTGCTCCACGAATGGTTTGAGGTATAGAGTTCCAGTACTTTCGGACCATGTATGCGAAAGCATGTGCACTTATATTAATTTTGTATCTGGGGATGTGAAAAGGGGCTAAGTCAGCAGATCGGAGCCCATAGGAGAGAGGTTGTAAGTGAAGCAGACAGGTAAGTGATAGTGGGAGGCCAGATCTAGCAATGCCATCAATCAGTGAGCCAAAGGACTGGAGTCGATGGGCAGAGGGGCTAGGCCAATTTAAGTCAGAACAGAGTTGGCAATGGTGTTTGTAATGTGGGGATGCAGAGGCATAACTGCAGATGCTGTTATAGGCGATGTCCCATTTGTGGAGGGAGGATTTATAGGCAGATAGGTACATGACTGATCCATACGCCAAGGCTGGGAGCAGAAAACCTTGAGCCACAGCTAGTCTAGCCGATGGGGTAAGAGCATAGCTAGTGCGGTAGGCACCTCCTAATTTAGCATTGACAGATTTACAGGTGTTAGTTATGTGGAGGTCAAAATCAAGGGATTCATCCAGAGTAATGCCCAGGTATTTAAATGATCTATTGCTTACCAGTGGGGAGCTGTCTGCTCAAGAGATATTGAGGGCATTTTGGTTTACTTTAAGTCTGGCAGGTGAACCAAAGAGCATAGAGTGTGTCTTACTAATATTAAGAACGAGTTTGTTCTCTGTTAGCCGAGACTGAATACTTGAGAAGTCCAAGGCAAGAGGTTGGTTTAGGTCAGCAATATTACTTGCGCTATGATAGATGACTAGGTTGTCTGCATAAAGTAAAGATGAACAGGTGGGAGCAAGCAACGGGATGTCGTTAATGAAGATTGAGAAAAGCAATGGGCCAAGTATGGAGCCCTGGGGCACTCCAACATGTATTGATGAAAGGTCAGATATGGCTGAGTTGAAAACTACAGCCTGTTTCCTTTCGGACAGATAGCTTTTGAACCAGGCCACTACATCGGTAGAGAAACTGAGGGAGCGCAGTTTAGCAAGAAGAAGGGTATGGTTAACCAGGTCAAATGCCTTCGTTAAGTCAATGAAAATTGTACCTGTCAGGAGGCCTGAGTCCATAGAAGTAAAGTTGTCGTTCATGAGTTTGAGGAGGGCGGTGGAAGTGCTATAGCCCTTTCGGAAACCATGCTGGGAGCAAGAGAAAAGGTTATACTTCTGCAGATATTCTAAGGTTTGGGTGGCCACTAGTTTTTCCAGAATTTTGCTAAGCAGAGAGAGGATTGCTATAGGATGGTTGTTTATTCGACAAACACTGAAGATATAAAAAAATACATACACAAGTCCCAGTCCTATTGCATAAATTAAATCTGCAATGGGGACCAGTGTGATACCTTAGTTATATTCTCTCTGGCCGTTTAATCTTGGGCACCTCACTTGTGGCTTACACCACTCGTGAGGTTACCCCAGGTCAAACTGCTCTAGTGAAGATAAATAAGGTATGTGTTATCAGACTGGTTCCCAGTGCATAGTGAGAGAGAGAGAGAATACATTTTGGGTATGTGTTGTATACAAGGAAGTACACCCACTGACGGGGAGTAATTGGATAATAATGGGGGGGGTGGAGTGGCCCTTTATGTCAGCTGTCCGAAGACAATCTGGAAGGTATGCAAGGAAAGTGCTTCAGTCTCAACTCCGTCTGGGGCTGAGGGAAATTTTCTGCCCTCCCCAGGCCCCCTTAAATAATCTACTACCCCGCCCACTTCCTCTACTAGTCTCCTATCATTGGCTCAATTTCTCTATCTCATATTTCCTTCTCCACTCCCTAATGAATGTAACTCAAATGTGATTTTCTGGCCATTCATTCCTCACACATCAGGCAGTGAGTTATTTATTAGTGCTGTGTGCACTACAGACTTAGTTTAAAAATGGGAACACCATATTTGTTCCATTGCTCCCTGCTGATCGTACTATGCTCTTTACATACAGACCCGCCTTTGTGGACCTCTCCTAGTATCATGTGGGGTCCTTCCAGCTTTATGGGACATGAGGATGCTGCAAGCTTAACTACGTACCTCTTAAATGTCTGCAATTCCCCTTCTCCGTACTTGGACTCTCTCTCATACTCACACTCTGGCACTTTACCAGAGTTTGTACCAGCAGACCTACATCTCTCCCTTCATTTTGATTATGTTCCTTTGTCGTTTGCAAGCAAGATCTTATTTTATGCAGCTTTAACACAACTAGACATTAGCCTCAGAGCTCCCCCCATCACTATCATGTCCCCCACAAGCATGAATGGGCCAAACTCCTAAAGTTTATCATAGGTGTCTCTAAGAAGCTATTGCTTCTCCTATTACTGTGCTCAGGCAATGTAGAACTTAACCCAGGCCCCACTACAGCCATTGGTTCCCCGATGATATTTCCAACCTTAAAGGACTAAAATTCATGCACATTAATGTATGTAGTTTGTTAAAAAAAAATAACCTCTATCCAGTCCTGGGTATGTCACACTACCCCGATATCCTGGTTGTTACAGAATCGTGGCTCATCTGCAAACTAGCAGCCATGAAGTGAGTCTCCCTTCCTACTCTCTATTCCGGGTCGACCAACAAACCAGGGGTGGAGGGGTGGCTATTTATGTCAATGACAAATTTCCCATCTCTGTCATTGACACAATATCTATCCCCAATGAATTTGAAAGCCTCTCCCTTCAGGTCGAGATCTCATCCGGCATTTCCTTTTGTATAACAGGATGCTACAGGCCCCCATCTGTAGAAATACAGCTTCTGAATCATTTAAGCACTATTCTGGCCCATAGATCTTCTGAGGTTATACTCCTGGGTGATCTCAAATTAAATTGGCTTTCTAGTGTCTCTAGTCCTCTAAAAATGTTGTGTGACTTGCCTGGGCTGTCACAGCTTATCAACGAACCTACACAACCAAATAAACTCAACCCCACTAACAGCACCTTGCTGGACGTTATCCTAGTTAGCAAACCTCACTTATTTACCCACATTGGTGTTCTTTTTTCAGACATCAGCGATCATAGCTTCATTGCCTGCATAAGGTCAAATCATAGCCCCCATTTGCACCCAATTTCACCAAGAAAAGGTGCCGGTGTTACTTTGATCCCCAAGCTATTATTACCAATTTTGGCTCTTCCTTGCTATGGCAGAACTTTTATCTAACAAACTGTGTGTCCACTGCATATAACATCTTCCAAGACATCCTTATTCGTGCTCTCAACAAACATGCACCTATAGTTAAAGTCCATGTCACAAAGAAGTCCTGTTGGTGGTTCACAAATGAGCTTTAAGGATGCCTTTGCGACACAGGGATGTACTTGGAAAACTGCTAGAAGTCTAATCTCCCAAATGACTGGCATCTGTTCAGGAAGGCAAGGAACCTCTGTACAAACAGTCAGAGAAGCTAAGGCTAGATTACCATTCAACTTGAGTTTCGTTTTCAGTGTTCTCCAAATTCTGGAGAACAAATAAAGATATAGAAGGTCATATTACTGGTAACTCCCTGACCACCAAAATCTCAGTTGGCACTACCACTATTGTCGATAAATAACAATTCTTGAGTCCTTCAATGACCACTTTGCTACTGCAGGGCTAGCTTTCGATAACTCCCAGCCAATGCTCTCTGCACACAACTTGATTTTACCAATCAAGGAACCACCACTTCCACCTCAACCTTCTCTCTCCAACCTACTTCCTTGAAAGAAGTTGAAGAACTCTTGCTGAAGCTAGATGTCAGAAAAAGCACAGGCGCCGATCTCATTGACCCCTACTTCTTAAAAGTGGCCTACTGTGTCCTTGCAGTGCCTATTACACATTTGTTTAACTTATCCATCACTCAGGGTGACCTTCCTCCCATCTGGAAAACAGCCCAAGTTATTCCCCTGTTTAAATCTGGGGATCCCAGTGATGTCAACAACTACAGGCCAATCTCTCTTCTCCCAGTCCTGTCCAAGTTGCTTGAAAAAATCGTGAATTCCCAATTTAGGAATTACCTGACATTGACAAATTTGTTCAACCCACTGCAATCTGGCTTTAGAGCACAACATAGCACAATCTCAGCTCTAGCCAAAGTAACCAGTGACTGGCAGGTTAAATTGGATAAAAAGAACTTAGCATGCGCTGTTTTCCTGGACTTAAGTAAAGCCTTTGACACCGTCGATCATAGCCTGCTTGTCTTGTCCCTCCAGAATATTGGCTTAGATACTATTTCTCTCAGATGGTTCAATAATTACCTTACAGGCAGATCACAGCAAGTAAAAGCTGAGGGGGACGTCTTGCCTCTTAAGCCCCTCCTAAGGGGCGTACCCCAAGGCTCAATCTTAGGTCCTCTGTTATTCAAAGTCTACATCAACAGAATTGATATCTCCTTAAAAAAAGCCCACAATAATCTGTTCGCGGATGACACAGTGCTCTACACCAGTAGACCCTCCCCTGATGCGGCATGCACAGATCTCCAGGACGAATTCAGTCGACTTCAGCTTCAGTTGCTTAATCAGAAGTTACTCCTGAACACTAAGAAAACTAAAGCAATGTTCCTCTCACCCTTTCCCAATCTATCAAATCCGGCCTCATCTGGGACCCTCCTCCTGATCACCACAATACTTGGCGAACAGCTCGAGTACGTACCTAGATTCAAGTACCTGGTGATATGGCTTGATAACAAACTCTCCTTCCAAGGCCATATAAAAAAACTGTCTAAGAAACTTAGACAGAGACTCGGTCTCTTCCTCAGAATAAAAAATCTCCTCACTAGGGACGCCAAGCTGAGATTAGTACAAACTACCTTTCTTTCCCTAGTAGACTCAGCTGACTTTCTTTATAATCCGGGCCCTGCCCGTTCACTTATGAAACTTGATACGCTCTATCACAGAGCCCTAAGATTTATAACTGACCTTCCTTACAATACCCACCATTGTTTATTGTATTCAGCTGTCAGGTGGCTATCTCTCACCTTCTGACGACAGATGAATGCTGCAATATGGACCTACAAAGTCTTCATCAACAAACTGCCCGACTGTATTTCTGACTGCCTACCATTATGTCTACAAAATAGTTATGTATTGTGGAGCACTTCCTATATTTTGCTGAAGGTACTTAAGGCCAGCTCCCAATTCGGTCAGGCCTCCATTAGCTATGTGCTCCCTCAACTGTGGAACAAGCTGCAGAAAACCATGAAAATAAGTAATCTCATTATTCTCCAAGCATTCAAAATACTATACTTGAGCTACAATAAGGAAATGTGCATTTGTTAGCCTTAACATGAAGGTCCTGTATTCCTTCTCCAATATCTGTTGCCTCTACTCTTAGGGCCCTTCCCGTTCCCTGCAACACTCCTGTGTACTCCTGTGTCCCTCCCTTTATCTACCCTATACATAGTCTTGGCTTCTCTTAAGCTTTTGTGCTGCATATATTATTGTCCAGTTCTCTAATGCACTTGCACCGCACAATTTTGACTAACTGTATAACGTTCCTTGTATTGCATCCTGTACTTATTCTTGCACCTGTATATACACATGTCTTTTGCTGTTATGTACCTGCATTGTATTTAGTGCTACCCATTGTGTGTATTCTTCCATTGTATGACCAACCCCAGGTCCACCTTGAAAATGAGCTTGCTCAATGGTGCCCGCTTCGTTAAATAAAGATTTTGATTGATTGATGTCAATGAAAATTTCAAAGCTACAGAAATTCAGAATACACATAAGGAGCCAGAAGAACTGTGGGTCACTCTGGAAACAGGAAATGGGACAGCCATACAAACTGGGGTTGTCTACAGGCCTCCAGACCAGGGGGAGGACATAGACACATTATTGTTAGAAGATACTGTATACAAAACATGACAGCTAAAGGGGAGGTTCTGATAATGGGAGACTTCAACATGCCAGATACAGTTAGATCATTACCAGCAGGAACATCTGCCAGAACTAGACACATAGTGGATTCCCTGCATGGGGAGGGCCTCAAACAACTGGTACAACAACCCACAAGAGACAGGACTATTCTAGATCTAGTACTGACTAACAGGGAAAGGATCAGAGATCTCCAGGTAGAAGGTCACCTGGGGGCCAGTGACCATCACATGGTATGTTTCAATTTGGCAACTAGAACTAAATCATCCCATTCCAAGGCAAAAATATGGGACTTCAGAGGAGCTGACTTTGATAAGATGGTCAACAGAGTTAAGCTAACCCAGGCAAGAAGAAATACAGGTGAGGGGGTAATAATGATAATAATAATAATAAATAACAATAATACATTTATTTTTAAGGCACCTTTCAAGATATCAAGGCGCCTAACAAATTTAAAAAACACATCCATTATCCAGATTATAAAATAGTATAAGACAGGTAATCCATTACAACATTAGTCATTCACCGAATGCTTGAACCCACAGGTGCATTTTTAAAGCTTGTTTGAATCCCTCCATGGACGTGCACTCCCGTAACCGACGGGATAGAGAATTCCAGAGGGTTGGGGCCATGTACATGAATGCCCAGGCCCCAGAAGATTTCAAACACACCCTCAGAATCTCCAGCAACCCCTCGTCAGTTGAGCAGAGCAATCGTCCAGGGCAGTAGGGGACTAGAAGCTCTTTCAGGTAATCTGAGCCTAGTCTGTTTAGGGCTTTAAAAGTCAGAAGACCAACTTTAAAGGTGATCCACCACTGTATTGGCAGCCAGTGCAGTCCACACAGTACTGGTGTAATATGACAGGATCTAGAAGTTCCCATCAAAAGCTGGGCCACAGCATTCTGCACTAGCTGCAGGTGGCGGATTTCCACCCCAGGTAGCTCTAGGTAAAGGGAGTTGCAATAATCAAGGCGTGAAGACACAAAGGCATGGACCAGCATAGGAAGATCACCAGATGGAACAAGGTGCTTGATCCTGGAGATATTCCTCAAATGGTAAAAAGGAGGATTTGATGATGGCTGACACCTGCGAATGCAGAATCAGCCCCTCATCAAAAATTACCCGCAGGTTTCGCACTCGTTCAGAGGTTGGGAGTGATACGCCCCCCCAAAAAAGCCCTGAGGGTGAACCCACCCCTGGCCCCCCCTATCCGACATGCTGGATCCACAACCTACACCTCAGTCTTTTCTGAGTTCATCTTTAGCCAACTGGAATCCATCCACTCCTGGATTTCTGTGAGGCAGCTATTAAAGGCTAAGAGAGCTCCATCTTGGTCAGGTGCAAAAGAAAGGTAGTGCTGGGTATCATCAGCATAGCAGTGAAAACTCAGCCCATACCTTCTTACAATGTCTCCAAGGGGCAGCATGTACACTGCGAACAACACGGAGAACAGCACTGAGCCCTGAGGAACCCCGTAAGACAGAGAAACTGGGTCCGAGGAATACACCCTGGACACCACTCTCTCTGAGTTCTTCCCATGAGGAAAGATATAAACCACCTGAGGACTGTACCTGACAGTCCATTGATGAACCTCAGGTGGGTACAGGCAAAGTGGGTAAGCATTAAGGATACAATACTTGAAGCAACATCCCATTGTGTTAGAGAGAAAAGGAAGTGCAAAAGAAGAAGGAAACCACTTTGGTTCTCAAAAACAGTAGCAGAAAAGGTCAGAGCCGAAAGGCTGGACTTCAGGAACTATAAGGGAATGCAGCGGGACCAAGCTAGGAAGGCATACCAAACTTCCCTAAGGGAAGCAGGGAAGGCAGTAAGGCAGGCAAAGGCCCAAACCAAGGAAACACTAGCATGAACAGTAAAAGAAGGGGACAAGACTTTCTATAGATACATTAGTGAAAGGAGAAAGTCCAGAGGGCGTATTGCTAAGATCAAAGGGGATAAGGGGGAGTGTGAGGAAGAGGACCATGGAAAGGCATCTATCCTGAATAGATACAGTACTTATGCTCAGTATTTACTGAGGAGAAGATGGAGCAGGGCCCACAGCTCAGCACCATGGACACAGTGGGGAGGGAAGTGTGCACTAGTCCCTTCACAAAAGAAAGGGTCCTACAAGAGTTCGATAAGCTCCGGGTGGACAAGGCAATGGGTCCTGATGGCATACATCCCAGGGTACTAAAGGAGCTAAGGGTGGAACTAGCAGAGCCATTATCAGAACTGTTTAGTGAGTCTCTGAGCAAGGAGAGATCCCAGAAGACTGGATAAGGGCTCATGTGATCCCAATCCACAAGAGCGGTAGCAGGGAAGAGGCAAGGAACTACAGACCAGTCAGTCTTACCTGAGTAGTGGCAAGATTATGGAGGCACTCCTTAAGGAAAGGATAGTGCAACACCTGGAATCTATAGGAGCACAGGATCCAAGACAGCATGGGTTTATAACAGGAAGGTCCTGTCAAACAAATTTCATAAATTTCTTTGACTGGGTAACCAGAGTGGTGGACCAAGGGGGAGCAGTTGATGTCACCTACCTTGACTTCAGCAAAGCTTTCGATATTGTTCCACACAGAAGATTGATTAACAAGCTGGGTAGGCTCGGGTGGGTCAGAAGTTGGTCAACTGGGTGGCAAACTGGTTGTCGGGCAGAAAACAGAGAGTGGTGGTAAACAGTATTCAGTCAGAAGAGATGCAAGTCACAAGTGGAGTACCTCAGAGATCAGTCCTGGGGCCAGTCCTCTTCAATGTCTTCATCAGTGACATTGCAGATGGACTGGAAGGTAAGGTTTGTCTGTTTGCAGATAACCAAGATCTGCAACAGAGTAGATGATCCAGATGGGGTGCGCAGAATGAGAAGAGATCTGGATAAACTGGCTAAATGATCAAAAGAGTGGCAACTGGGGTTTAACGCAAAGAAGTGCAAGATCATGCACATAGGGAAGAGAAACCCGGAAGCCACCTATAGATTGGGAGGGAAGTTGCTGGCAGTCACAAGGGAAGAAAGAGACTTGGACATCATCATCACAGATGACCTGAAATCATCCAAGCAGACCACTAAAGCAGTAGGTGAGGCTAGAGGGATGTTGGGGTGTATTAGTAGGGGTATCACAAGTCGTAAGAGGGAGGTAATAATCCCTCTTTGCAAGACACTGGTTAGACCCCATCTGGAGTACTGCGTGCAGTACTGGAGGCCACACCTTCACAAGGACATTAACAAAATGGAGGCAGTCCAGAGAAGGGCAACCAAAATGGTGCAGGGACTGCATCAGAAAACATATGAGGACAGATTAACAGAGCTCAGTATGTATACCCTAGAGCAAAAAAGGGAGAGAGGTGATATGATTGAATCATTCAAACACCTTAAGGGCATTAACAAGGTGAAAGAGTCTAACATGTTTCAATATAAGAAAAATAGCAGGACAAGAGGACACAGCATGAGATTAGAGGGAGGCCGATTAAGGGGTAATGTGAGGAAGTTTTTTTTCACAGAAAGGGTGGTGGATGCATGGAACGGTCTACCTCAGGAAGTGGTGGATATGAATACAGTGCAGGGCTTCAGACAGGCATGGGATAGGCATAAGAGAGCAATACAGATGAGTATGACTAGATAGGCCAGTGACAGAGTAAAGGCCTATGGCACATTCATAAGGTAGAAAAAGACATGGGCAGACTAGATGGGCCTTGCGGTCCTTATCTGCCATCAACTTTTTATGTTTCTATGTTTCAAGTAAAAAAATGTCCCTTCCATTAGTGTATATTGCTGGCAGTTGGACGCTAATCCCCACCTCCAGAAAACCCCACCCACCTGCTAAAATGATTTCATAACCAATAGCCCAGCCCTACTGCTGGTATCTTCCCTGCTGTCCACCTGATCGTGAAGTCAACCATCAGTGTGCCCAACCCCCAACCCCACCCACATCACCTCTACCCTTCTCCCGTCTGATCTTGAAGTTGACTGGCAGTGGGTGCCCAACCCTGCCACCAATACCTGTCTACCCAGTCTCTAATAAAACTGTCCGGTGGTGGGAGTCCAACCCTGCAGCTGGCATAATCCTTCCACCTGCCCCATCTCTTGTTAAACCACTGGTGTTGGTTGCCCAACCTGTCAGCAGTACCTTATCCTGAGAAATCTGTAATTAAACTCAACAGTGGCTGGTCTGGTGCCCTACCTCACCGCCTGACCCCTCCTCTCTATCTTCTGGATCTCTTGTTATACCCACTGGTGGCGGGTGTCCAGCAATTTCACTGGTACCATCTCTTGCTTGCCCTATCTCTAATAAAATTGGCTGTCAGTGGGTGTCCATCCCTGCCACTGGTGACCCCCTCCTACCTGCCCATCTGATCCTGTGTTAAACTCACTGGTGGCAAGCGCCCAACCCTGCTGCCAGTACCACCCTCTCATGCACCCTGCAATGAAACCTCCCCATCCTTACCGACTCTCTAGCACCCACACACTCCCCCTCACTGGTGCCCATTTCTGTATCTCATTGCAATTCTTTGATGTTCCTCAACAAGTCTCTCTAACAGCAGAATTGGAAAAAAAATTAGAAAAAACTGACAAATTCCCAAAATGTGTGTATTGCACATGTGTTTGGACCTAGGTTTTTCACCATTTTTCCTTTTAGTCATAACTTGATCATTTTAGGCCTTTTTGGGCCCAAATTTTCCGGGTGGTCAAGATGCCATCGCACCTCACGGCCACCTAAGTAGCACCTTGTAAATTCAACCCAAAATGTATTTTGGTCGGTCATCCAAGTAAAATCATACATAAACAAACTACAGTACTGTAGTTAGAGGTTTAATCATATTAGGTTAAATTTTCAAAGTGTGGTGCAAGGCTTGTTATAAGCTCTGCATCATGACACTTAACTTCTGGCAGTGTGCCAAACTCTTTTGCCACAACTGTACCTGTTTCTCCAATCTCGAATACGATTGCGACAGTTTCCACATTTTTCGGCAGCTTGTACCAAATATCTGGTGCAAGCTCTGTAAAAATAGCCCCTGGGAATGCTGCAAGCCAGATCAGAAAAGGTTGGTCTAACTTATGACACCTGGCACACAGGATTGAAAATCCTGATTACTGGCCTGGTGATTGCTGCAGGCCCTGTGCACCATATCTTTGGGGGCTTTGAAAATTGAGCCCATTGACTTTATTGTTGAGGTTAAAAGTGATTAAAAGCTATTGCAGATCTAATTAAATTAGCGGTACATAAAAAAAGAATCATGTGGTTTGGATGCATTTACTGCGCATATGCTCAGATTGCGCAGTGTTTATTAGCTGTTTCCACCGACATAACCCACACACCAATAGCACCATTGGAAAATATAGGAACTTTTAAGAAAAGGAGTTGAAACCTGGTGAATGAGCGGGGATAAAAATGGTTATATTCTGATTTGTTTCTTGATTGGCAGAAGTGTGGTCCTCTCCATTAGTAAGCTCCCCACTGACCACCTACAAATCTCTAGGTGTCTGTACCCTATATAAGATTTAGCACCGCTGGTACCGTCTCTGTAGACTTATCGAAAGCCTTCAACATGGTCAGTCACTCATTCCTCACCTCTAAACTATCAGCCTTTGTCTGCTCTGCCGAAACTACTGACTGGTTCTGAAGCTACCTCTCGGGGTGCTCCCAGTCTCTGTGTATTGGTACCACCATTTCCCCATCTCTATCTGTCTCTATGGGTATCCCACAAGGCCCATCCTGGGCCCCTTACTCTTCTCTATATTTGTCAACTCCCTTCCCACTGACAGCCTCACCTGTAGCTCTCTGCTCTCGCTGATGATCTTGTCATCTTCCACAGTGACCAATCCCTCTCCCACATATCCTCCTCCTTGTCCAAGAACTACTGCACAGCCTCATGCTGGTTCTTATCCAACCTCCTGCTAGAAGGCCATGTTGTCTGGTTCAAAACCATATCTAGCCAAGACTCTACATACCAACGCCGACCTTCTCATTTACTCCTCTGATGGCCCTGCCCTTGAGAATATCTCTGCCTTCAAGTACCTAGGTGTGTTGCTCGACCCCTCTCTCACATACAATGACCACATAAACAACATAGTCAGGAGGGCAAACCAGAAACTGGGTGCTGCTTACCGCCTAAAGCCTTACCTGACCAATGAGGCATACCTTGCCATAGTCACTGGTAACCTACTTCCTACCTTTGACTACTGCTTTCCCATATACTCTAGAACCTCGACCACCCTTCAGGCTAGGCTCATGGTAGCCTACAACAATGCTTGTTGATTTGTCTTGTCCACTCCTTACACTGCTCACCACTGTGACCTCTACCACTCCCTTGGATGGCTCCCCTTGCAGGGGAATTTTGACTATACCCATGGTTGCCTAGTGGATACCGCCACCAGAACTGGCAATGTCTATCCCCTCTCCACCCACTTCAATTTCAGAATCTCCACCAGAAACCTATGCTCCTCTACGGTGCCCACCTTCCAGGTACCCAAAACCCTCACCAGTATGGGTGGGAGAGCCCTATCTAGTGTGGCCCCCTCCCTGTGGAACAGACTGCCCACCTCTCTTAGGGTACCAGATTCTCACCAAATCTTCAAACACAACCTCAAATCCTGGCTCCTGGACAAATACAGCTGCAATTGCCCCTCTCACTAGCACATACCCTGCTTGCAATGCGCCTCTGGCATTTTGAATGCTTCCAATCTCCTCTTGTCCCTCCCGACAATGGAGACATCTATTTTTTCTCTTTTACAAAGTATATTTCCCTTTACAACTTTTACCCAAGTATGCACTGTTTGCCTATATGCAAATTAAATCAGTTTGTATACTGTAATGTACATTGTAATTGCTAAATGTCTGTACCATTATAGTGACCACTACTGTAGGTACCTATAACCTGTACTGTATTTGTGTCTACTGCCTGTAAACACTACTGTATGTACCCATTACCTGTACTGTACCTGTATTGTGATTATTACCTGTAATACCTATGTATTGTTTAACTGCCACTAGCTGGGCCGGGTCGTGCCTGAAAATGGTCCCCAGGATCAGTGCACTTACCCGGTTACCAAAGAATAAATAAATAGATAACTAAGTGTGAACATTGGGAAGCTTGAGAAGAATCTGATCCTAAAAAACCAAACAAAAAACAGGCCAGCCTGGTGGCGCTGAGGGTTGAGGTGCTGGATGCCACACCTCGCACCACACCAGTGACCCAGGTTCAGGAACGAGCCCAGGCTGTCAGGGGTCGGTGGGAAGGGAGAGAATTGAGCATCTGGAGGACAGTTCTCCTCTCCCAGGAGTGAGGGGTGTCCCCGCTCGGTGCATGACTGGCCTCTGGCGGAAGCCGGAGGCACGGCAAGCACAGAGCATCCAACAAAGAGTTGGGGAGTGGTGACATTGGCAGTGACACCATGATGCTAGGGTGCATGCCACTCCCCCACTACAGGGGAAAATGCTCTCCAGGCTCTGGGAAGATGGAGCACTGGAGCAGTCCCCTCATTGCTCGCATCTGCCTGGCCTTCCAGTTCCTGATGAAACTTGGATTGTTCAGGCTGTAGCTGCCCCACCTTGTCCCAGCCCAGGGGGAAAACCACGGCTCCATGGGGCGAGCAAGAAGGTCCAGGTAGGTGGCAGAAAAAGGGGCAGTCTCCACAGGTGCTCCTGATGAAGCGGAGCTTGGGGAGGCAGGGGCAAACAAAAAGTACAATTAAATCCCCCCCCCAAAAAAAAAAAACCAGAGAATAGCAGTGAAGAGCCCAGCTTAGATAAGCAAGATCAAAGTCAAAATGTTAGTGTAGGTACCCCACCATGGGGGTCATCTTGTCGTTGGTGGTAGCGCTTAAGTCACATCTCAGCAGACATCTGCTACCAGAAATCCCCCTTTGAAACTCATGAAGTAAGGAAAAAGGAATCAGAAATGAAAACCATTTAAAGGATTGCAGGCACTTTTGAGCAGCTATTTGGGGGAGTGCACTGGATTTTGTTGATTCCTTAATTAAAGGGAAGAAATGGTGAGTGGTGGGGAAGAGGGGTAGTGGTTTTCAAGGCTGTGATCCAGAGCAGACTGGATGGCCTCCATCTATTCATACTTTTCTATGTTTCTATGACCCAGATCAAGCTGACCCACTTGTAATTGGCGTGATGTCCGCAAGGACCCCTGGGCTACATTAGTAATGAGCTCCCTTTGCCTCTCTGAAGTACCACACATTGAGTTGCTCTAAGTAGGTTTATTTAACTGTTATGTAGGTATAGTGCAGGAGGATTGACTGGTAGCTTGATTAGGTATTTTTTAAAGCACAAAACAGGGCACAGCAGGCTATTTGGCTGCTCACAGATGTAGCCCCTGTACTGATCTGTTTTTGTGGCTTTTGGTGCACTAGTTGACATTTAGGATTGTGTATTGTATGTCATTTTCATTCTGCTGTACTTTGAATATGTCCAGTTTGAGCTCTCTTAGCTGTTTCCTAGCCTTGATGCTCCATATTTAACTGAACACCCACCCACACTTTACGGACTGAGCTGGCAGTGGGTAGAAGAGACGGCCCTTCTGAGGTTTTCAGTTTTTTTGTAAGTCTGCTTGTGAAATAGGTGGGTGGTGAGTGGCACCATCTTTTCTTTCTCAGCAATATTCCTTACAAACTGCAAACAAAAACATTATGTGCTGGTTTGAACTGGCTATCTGTGATCATGTAAATGCTGCAGCCTAGTGCAAAACTGGTGAAGAGTCTGTTAATGCCTACATCCAGGCCAAGAAAAGTGGAGAGCAAGTTGCTGGTCGCTTTCACGAACCTTGGCAAAAAATGTCCTTAAAACTGTACACATTTCTGCAACAGGAGCATCTTTTACATAGATTTGTAGAATTTTATCTGTCACCTAGTTTGTGAATACTTATAGACCATATCATTGTTTTAAGCATTAATTTAATCTTTCTGGGCCTTCTCTTCATCTAGTTCTTCATTTGTTAAATGTATGTGCTCATTCAGATTTTTTTTTCTGTTATGGGTCATTTTGCTGGTGTCTCAGATGAACCAGAATTGTGATCATAAGAATCCTTGAGATTCTGAATGCAACCCTCAAGAAATACTGTATATCAACATGAACAGGAGGTATGTCAAATACCTTCTTAGTCATGTTTTAATAAGTAATAAGGCATGACCCAGGTTATGATAATGGTCTGTTAATCACCCTCTGGGGGTGTAATGTTGCATGAAGTGTAGCTGAGTGCCACATGCCCCTAGAGGGTAATTTACTGACCATTAACATAACCCCTGGGAGTGTCTTATTGCTATTATGATAAAAACATTTTTTAAAACAATGTTAAACCTTGTTCAGCATATTATTAGGCTCTACATGTATATTAATAAAAGATCAACATAAGGATGATAGAATACTTACGGACAATCAGAACGCTCTATTTCTAAGACCCTTTTTTATAATAGAGAGTAAGGCCATTTATGACTTGTTTTTAGCATGTCATTTTGCAGGTTGTGCAGCCAAAGTCAAACACAAATTTTATGTATCATTTTTAACGGTCAACATAATATCTTCTGTACTACTGTCAAACTGTGATGGTACATTAATGTAAGTTTTGAAATTGTCCTACTTGTCCACAGAAGTAGCAGAACATGGGGTAATAGCTATCCAGTTCACTCTTCTGGTAAACAGTAAAGAAGGAAGAAGATGTTTCAAGCTCATTAGTAATATATAATATAAAATAAATTAACAAGCATGTTCAGTGGAAGATATAGAGAAAGAGAGATGGAGGATGGTATGTTTCAGGGGCAGATATAAATTATGAGTGAAAAAAACAACAACTAACAAATGGTGACCGAGGTATATTAGGTTTTATTTACAATCAGCATGAGAACCATATGTCAGTTCCAACATGTGCTCTTTTTCTTTATGCAATTAGTTTTAAAGAGAAAAATAAGTTTTAGCAATTTTTACTTGGTGGCAAAGAAATTCTCAGAACAGTAACAGGCAGCACTGTGACGTCAAGTACTTATCACACCAACACAAATACATGTAGAATGGTGTGATAAGTTGCAGTGACATCAAGTATTTATCACAACACAAATACATGTAGGATGGTGCAATAATAAGCTGCAGTGACATCAGGTATTTATCACAACACAAATACAGGTAGGATGGTGCAATAATAAGCTGCAGTGACATCAGGTATTTATCACAACACAAATACAGGTAGGATGGTGCAATAATAAGCTGCAGTGACATCAGGTATTTATCACAACACAAATACATGTAGGATTGTGCAATAATAAGCTGCAGTGACATCAGGTATTTATCACAACACAAATACAGGTAGGATGGTGCAATAATAAGCTGCAGTGACATCAGGTATTTATCACAACACAAATACAGGTAGGATGGTGCAATAATAAGCTGCAGTGACATCAGATATTTATCACAACACAAATACATGTAGGATGGTACAATAATAAGCTGCAGTGACATCAGGTATTTATCACAACACGAATACATGTAGGATGGTGCAATAATAAGCTGCAGTGACATCAGGTATTTATCACAACACAAATACATGTAGGATAGTGCAATAATAAGCTGCAATGACATCGGGTATTTATCATAACACAAACACCTGAAGGATAGTGTGATAATAAGCTGCAATAACATCAAGTATTTATCACAACGCAAATACATGTAGAGTGGTGTGATAAGCTGCAATCACATCAAGTATTTATCACAACACGAATACATGTAGACTAGTGAGATAAACTGCAGAGTGGAAAAATACATTTTATGGGTATGTTTATAAGTCCACATCAGTTAAGTAAATACAAGGAGCAAGAAAGTGAGAGAGATAGCGAGAAGATATATTTATATATATACTTTGCAAAAAAATGGCATTAATGCATCAGTTAGGGTTGAGGATAAAGTGACAAATGTAGGGAAATGTGACATTAGATTTCCAACCATTAAACACCTGCCCCATCACTGAAGTGAGTGAGATGTGGAGTCTTCCTTGGGGTTGTCAAACCTAAGGCTTGCCCCATTGCAGTAACAGACACGCTAAGATGTGATAGAGATAGTTGTGTATGTTTCATGAGTGCATATAATGGGGTGAGCATTAGGGATGACAACCCAAGGAAGACTCCACCCCTAATTCACTTCAGGGGTGGGGTAGGTGTTTTAGGGTTGGAAACCCTAACATCATATTTCCCTACATTTGTCACTTTATCCTCAACCCTAACTCATCCATCAAAGTAGTTTTTTCTTTTGCAAAGACTTTGCTTACTTTATGAGATAGTGTAATTGTATCCTCATTTGCCTGGGGCCCTGCGCTCCCATCTCTCCATAGATGTGTGTATGTATGTTGATGTGGAAGGGCCCTGCACTTCCATTTATAGGACAAAAGTGACCAAATTGTCAGCATAGCCATTTTATTACCCTACCTCATGTACATGGTACAGAACATTTTTGAATCCCTGCTTAAACATAATTCTGTGCAATGCCATTTCATGCCACAGGTGCAACAATACAAGTATTTAGACAGGATTTGAAAAATGACAGCTGTGACATACATGAGGTGGGGTAATAAGAAGGCTATGTTGAAAATTTTGGATCAAAATGTTTTAAATTTCCAATGTTATGCATGTGCGTAACAAAATTGCAATGAATGGGCATAACATTTCCATTTTTACATATTTTAAACCCAAATTTTCAACATCACCTTCTTATGACCCCACCTCATGAACAAGGTCAGGAAAAATTGTCAAATCCTGCATGAAAGGTGAATTTGCCTACTGATCATGAAATCACCTTTCAGGTAGGAGCTGTGTAATGACAGTCATATTGTTCATGAGGGGGGTCCCAAGAAGGTCATGTTTAAAATGTGGTGTCAAAATTTGAAAAAAGGGCTGAGTTATACATGAAAGTTGAAACCCCTACTTAGATACACTGAACTGCATTTACCTTAGTTTCTCACATAGCACTCGCCGGTTCCAGCAGTAAGACATGTCTTAGATCGTAGAGTGAATCTTGAACCTGGGACCTGTGAGGGTGAGTGAGGGTGTGTGGGGGTGTACTGGGGGGTGTGGACAGCGGGTGTTGAGTGGGAAGTGAGGTGGGGGGCTGATCGGTGAGGGACTGTTATTTTTTTTTCAGGCTACAAAAAATCTCAAAAAAAATTGGGGATAGTGATCAGAGAATGGGGAAGGGAGAGCGACCACTGAACTACCAGGGAAAATACATCTGATGCAGGGACAGCGATCTGAAAATAGGGGAGTAGGGAGGGACCACTAGACTACTAGGGAATATTATTGTTACTATGGGAACAGCTATCTAAGAATGGGAAGGGGGAGGGACCACTGGACAACCAGGGACACATTATTTAATCTTCAGGGGACAGAAATCAGTGGGTAGGGGGTGCCACTAGACCCCAGGGAGCTATGACAGTTTGAAATGTCATGGACTTTCCACAGTCTTTTCAGTTTCAGCAGCAAAGTTCCAATAGCAAAAAGATGCAAATAGTTATTTTCCAATTGCTTGATCCTTTCCTATGCAAGTGATGGGCGATATGAGTCTCGCTCCAAAAGACATACTTGTCCTCAAATTTTGTAATTAATAATACAATAATGGAACTAAGCATGCAACTGAGACCTAGATACAGGTCTTGGTCATTCCTTACCAAGTACGATTTCTTTACAAATCAATTTTTAAAAGGAAAAAAAAAAAACAAGATTTTGGACAGCACAAACAGTATTTCTCTGAGCACGAATGATAAATCATTAACAATTAACATTTCAAATGGTTTTCATTTACCTGCCTGTCTGGTGGCTATCACAAAACCCTTTAGAATGAAAAAATAATAACAGATCTTTTTACCAAACCATCCAAGGGCACACCCTTGGCACAGACCCCATCATCCTTGAAAATTTCAGGGAAAAATTTCATTCTCTCTGCGCTGTAGATGACAATAAAAAATTCCATGTTACCCTAGGGGGAAAAGCGTTTTTTTTTCTGTTTTTTACCACTTTATATTTCAAAAACCATACAAGATGCCATCATGAGATTTTTCATGTCTTGAGAGTGTGGTAGAATGACAATGCATGCCAAATTTTGGCCTATTTTGTCAAAGTATGCCAAAGTTATTAAGGTGCAAAATTTTGGATTTAACATTGAAGTGCTGTACCAACTCTAACTATAGGGGTGCGACCACGCCCCTATAATACATTGCAAATATTGACTGAAGTCAAGGGATATAGTGGGAAATACTGACCCTGAATGATTGCATGACAATAGTTATTTTGCCCAAAGCCAAAGATGAGAGCAACATGACTATTGGAAGGCAACAGTTCATCTCGAGGGATCAAGATTTTCTCACTATATCACAAAATGACTCAGGTCAGTATATCTGTTATATAAAATCTAGTGCATGTTAAGTTGCCCCCCCCCCCCACGCACATGCTTTATGTAGATGTAATGTTACAAACTGGCACACATGGTATGTTGCCCCTCCCAAGTAAATGTATATAATGTATGGACAGTGTCTCTTAACCCCTTTTTTTCAATCAGTTTACAACCTGATAATCCCATCTTTTTGACATCAGTATGCTGTAAACCTTGCTTAACTATGTCATAATGATGGGATTACAGGATAGAATGTCACCACCTACCAAATTCTTGGAAAGGAAAGGTGATCTGCTGCTTGGACATTCATTCAAAACACACACATTCCAGTCAGATAATTACAGACCCACTGCAGCATAGATCGCAATGGCTAATTTCAGCACTTCAGTTGCTCAACATTCAAACCAGGAGACATTCATAACCGAGCAAGAGAACAAATACACATTGAAAAAAAACTGTATTTTTTCCCCCACAGTGGCTAGTTTTTCCATGCACTATAAAATAGAATGCTTGAGTAATGGTGATCAACCATGGACATGATCACCACTCGTGGTTGCTATGGCAACAGTAAACCTCTTGAGCTGCGTTATCAAGGTTTATTTGGTTGTCCTGGCAACTGCTTGAAGTGATTACATTGCGGTTTATTTATTTATTTATTTCAATCATGGATTACAACAATATCTTTGAGCCGAGGCTCTTTTACAAAGGTTCCACGTCAGAGTGTACAGTAGACATCTTTTCAGTTACAGACAAATGCATTTGACTAACAAGACAGGTAATTAACAGGTCACAGAGTATAGCTGGGACTAGTGCCAGAGGCGAGACAAGGGAAAAGGGGAGGGATGAGTAGTAGAGAGAAGTGTGAGTTGGAGGTTGAAAGGAGGAAGGAGGTGCTGGGAGTGAGGGAGAGTACGAGGGGTGCGGGTGAAAGATGGGAGCAGGAAGGGTGATATGTAGGAGAGGTGAATGAGGGTAAGTGGCAGTGCAGCCCGGGGGGCCTTGTCATGAAATAGACAGGTAGAGGTGCTGGGGGGGCAGAGATTGTTGTAAGTGCTATATGCGAGGGCATGGGCAGTAGGAGTGGGGGTAATGCTAGGCTGGGCAGTCACAGGAGCTGGAGGCAAGCAGTGAGAGGTGCAGCATGGATTTGAAAAGACCGAGTGTGGGAGCAGTGTCTATATCGCAGCCAAGGGAGTTGAGCCAGCTGGTTGCCCGATAGGCGAATGATCTTTGTCCTTGGGTTGTGCAACATCGGGGAATTTGCAGGGAAAGAGGTTTGGACCTCCTTGTAGTGACGTTACTGTGTCTAGGCGTAAGGAGGGCACAGACTCCAGGTGGAACAAGCCCTGTTGTAATTTTCTTGGCTGTGATACAGGTTTGGTATTTTATGTGACTGACAAGTTCTAGCCACCCCAGTTTGGGAATAAAGGTCACATGTGTGGGTGCAGCGATGGGAACCAGTGATGAGTCAACAGACTTTATTCAGGGAGGTTGTGATACGTTTGAGAGAGGTGGTAGTGGCAGAGCCATATATGATAAGTCTGTAGTCGATAATGCTTACGATGGAGCTTTGGACGGCCACTGATAGTGCTTCAGGGGTTAGGTGTTTCCTGTGCTGGAACAGTAGGCCTAACCGGGTATTGGCAGACTTTGCAACACTGTTGATTTGGACAGCGTAGGAGAGGTGGGGGTCAAGGGTGATGCCAAGGTACTTGAAAGATTGCGTTTGTTCTAGGGTGACTCCTTGCTTGGTTTCAATGGAGAGGTGGTATTGTTTGTTTTTGTTGTGGGGGCTGCTGAAGACCATAGACTTGTTTTTTTTTCTGATTGAGGAGTAGTTTATAACTTAGGAACCAGGATTCAATGGAGAAGAAAGCCTGTTGGAGTTTATTTTGTAATTGTTTTGGGTCGTGGTGCGAGGCAAGGATTACAGCGTCGTCTGCGTAGAGTATTATTTGTTTAGGGCAGCAGTCCAGTAATGAGTTTAGGAACAGGCTGAAGAGGAGGGGTCCCAGGATGGAGCCCTGGGGGACTTCCGAGTGAACTGGTCTTGGGTCAGAGAGCGTTTCAGCAGTTCTTACTGATTGGAACCACTGTTAGTCATTATTCTCTATATGTTTGCACATAAATTGTTCAAATCCATCAGTCTCTGTAGCTTTTATTCTACCTTTTTGTTCTGTTGCTGTTTTATTCTGTTCAGGCTGTTCTGGATCAGGGAACTCAACAGAGAGTGAGGTCGCACATGAGATTGAGTTGCTCACCTGATCCATGGACTAGCATCAGGGTAAGGGAGTAGAGATAGAGAGCCGAGACATTATTCCTTAAGTGGCTCCAAAGGCCCCACGTCAGACCAAGTTGATCAACTGACTCACAGATGAGCATCAGGATGAGGGAGCACAAACAGAATGAGCATAGGCAAGCACGAAGAGCACAGTTACACTTCTTTGGTCGAGAGTATTACTTCAGTGGCCTTGGAAGCCACATACCAGGAAGCAGTGGAGCATGAACATTGCTATAGCAGCCCTTGCTCTCACTCCACTGTTTCAGCTGTACAGAAGCTGCTGACACACTTGGTTACCATCTGTCTGAGTTGGCAGTAAGTTTAAAAAAAAATTGCAGTAGCATTAACATAATTGGTACATACAAGGGAGTACTCTGAAAGAGTTCTTTTCTTGGAGATCCCAGCTTGGTCAGCATAAACAGTGAAAATAAACCAAATCGGTTTACTTTGACATAACAGTAAAATTGCAGGATCAACTAGAAAACTTAAAAAAAAAAATAACCTAAACAATATATCGCTTTAGAGGGAAGAGGGTGAACAACCAGCACACGGCAATACTGTTTACACAAAGGACCTGGGGCTGTTGAAAAGTTCACAGAGTGGACACCATGTCGGTACATTTTTAAGAAAGGCTGAGAGGGGTGTGGTGAGGAGGTGACTGACAGGCAGACTGAGCAATAGTTCAAAAGAATGTTGCCCAAACTAGTGAACTATTGACCAGTTTCAAAGTGAACTATTGACCAGTCTTGGTTTGAAACTGGTCAATAGTTTAAAAATCTTCAATGTCATGCGACTAGCTCCAGACCAATCAGAGACCAGGATTTTTTCTTACGGTTTAATCAATCAATCTATCTATCTATCTCTCTATCTATCTATCTATCTATGCATTTCAGCAAAAACTTTGTTAATGCAGACATTAGGGTTGAAGAATGCAAAGCGCACCAAGTAGGGAAATGAAAAGATATTAAGGATTTGGGTCTCTGGAGTTTTGGTGAATCAGTTGTCAACCCTAATGCCCACCCACTCAACCCATAAACTCCTGTCCAAAGCACAAGGTACAGCTTCAAGCCAGTATCTAACAGTAATGTACACTTTGGAGGTAGAGAAGTGTGACTGACCACATGTTACCAACATAATTGGTCACAGCTTTCTTCGCACAGTGCCCCATGGGCCCTGTGTGAAGAAAAAAGATCATGTCTGACCTTGTTTGCTCAGGGGAGGGGCTGGAACTATGGTTGACAACCCCAAGGAAGACCCCACCACTGATCCGCCAAGACTTTGGAGACCCAAAATCCTAATGTTTTTTTCATTTCCCTACTTTTTCTGCTTTGTATTCTTCAGCCCTGATTTCTGCATTAATGTAATTTTTTTGCAGTGAATTCCCCTTTTATTTGTGATGCAGAATCATATCCTCATTCATGCAGATCCCAAAGAGATTTGTGTGCAATGGAATAAACAGAATAGTGGAGATAATCGAAGGGCCATTTTTTCATGTCAACCCACTTCTCCTGATGCAGCATTTGGCCTTGTCAAACCTTGACACGATTGTCAACCCCTTGTGAGAGAAGGCTCCCCAGCCAATCACAAGGTATAGTCTGTGCAGCAGAACACAGCACAATCCCTTCCCAAGCTAGGAACAGTGGTGTGTGACAGCACAGGCCCCATCTCCATGCTGCCAAGTTGGCTTCCTGAGTTTGTCCCTAAACTCGAATCGCTGGCACAGCCCTGCTCACAGCATTTCTTCATAACTTTTTATTTTATTGACATTTTGATGCCAAATTTTCAACATAGTCTTTTTATGAGACACCTACCCCTCTGAACTTGACAGCTGTCATTTATAAAATACTAGCTGAAATGCCAATTCATGCCACAAGTGCAAAAAGCATATTTGGGGCAGAATTTGAAAAAACAACAGCTGTCCTGTTCGTGAGTGGTTTGAAAAATGGCTATGTAGCAATTTTGGGGTCAAAATATTAAAAATTGTCAAAGTTATGATCAAGTGTTGAAAAATGTTAATGTATCTTCATACGGTTTTTGGCTTTTAACATATAGTCTTCTTATGACACCCCCCTCCCATAAATCCAGTAGGTGGCATTTTTCAAATTATGCCCAAAAGCTGATTTTGCAGAGTGACTGCAAAATCCACTTTTAATGCAGATTTGAAAATTTCTACATACCTTGTTGATGAGGTGGGGTCAACTGCAAAATCCAATTTCTGGGCAGATTTGAACAATTTCACCTACCCTGTCCATGAGGTGGAGTCCCAAAAAGGCCATGTTGAAAATGTGGGAGAAAAATTAAAATATAAAAAAATACTGTATTACCAAGTTATGAGTAAAAGTTAAAATTCATTAGAAATACATTAACTGCAGTTACCTTATTTCCTCTTTTCGCAGTCACAGTTGCAGAAGGAAGATATCTTTCAGCTTGAAACTGGATCTACAATGGAGGATTATTTTTAGCTGAGTGAAGAGTGTGGGGGGGTGAGGGGTGGTGGGGGGGTAGTCAGGGTGGAGTGGGAAGTGTGGGGGTTGGGACCACAAAAGACATTTAGACAGTTTTGTTTTGTTTCAGGGGAAAATGGAAAGAAACAAATGATGTGGAACTATTTTCTTTATTACAGGTATACTGGCTGACTTTTCAGTGACATTGGGGGTGGGCACCCTGGTGTTGCTACATATGGGGGGACTGATGGACATGTAGAGGGGGGGATTCAGGTATGGAGACACCAAGCCATTCAATATTGTAAGGGTTGGTGGGAGACTGTAAACCGGCACTGGAGGTTGGGCACTGTGGTGTTGGAAACAAATGTATGAATACTGTGGTGGGTTTGGGTACCGACTATCATAAACAGTTTTGGGAGGGAGGCTACCAACTGATGAAATTGGGCACCCACTAGCCATTCTTTATGTAAAGACATGGATCTGGAGAGAGGGGAGGTACCACCCAGAGGGAATGGCACCTGCCGGCCACCTTGTATAAGAAGTTGGGGGGAACATTCTATACATAGCTTTGGGTGGTATTAGCAGTGTGATCAAAAGTGATTTCTTTCACACTGCTTTCCTTAGCTGTGGCTGACAAAAGCAATGTGAAGGAAATCACTATCGATCATTTCACTAAAGCAAAAATCCAGCTATCCATAGAATGCACATCCTTTGAACTGAGTATGCTCAGAAAACAGGATAGTTCTTAACTAATATTTTAAAAACTATACAAGGTTGAAACTTGCATAAATACATACCTTGTGCCAGACTCTATCAAGCCTGTGTAATATATATATAACGGTATATATTACTGTGGCGCGGTAGCACCACTACAGTTAGGGTTGAGCAAGGGTTTCTGTGTAAAAGGTATCACCTGCAACATATTTGTTGTTTTTTTTCTCTACATATGTTAAACCTCAAACTTTGCATTTTAATAGCTTTGCATCTATTCAACTGATTTACAGGAAATTTTGCATGCACAGTTTGGGGGGGGGGTTGATCTCTTGACTGCCAAGTTTTGTTCTGGTTAGACGTGCAGATTCTGACATCTGGATAGTAAAAAAAATAAAATTATTTTTTTTTCTTTTCTGTCATCACCTAGTGCCCAGACAGTTTGGAATTTTGTTCTGAAATTGTCAGGATAGAAATGGATTGGTCCACAGTGGTGCCTTTTGCTGGTTTAATGAAAAAATATTAATCTGTTCCAAAGTTATTACATTTTGAAATTTTGGTTCTGAGCATGCTCAGTACAGTCATTTGGATAGCTGCTTGGAATGAAAAAAGAATCTGGTTCATACAAAAAAAGGGTCCTTTTTTGTAAGGGAGTAATCCTTTTTCACGAGAAAAATTTTTTTTTCTTATGGTCACCATCTTGTTTCCATTTAAAACAAAATGTTAAACCCACAAAAATGACACCCTGCACAAACACCAACACATGTATCATGCTAATGGGGACCTCCTTAGGTGAATTGTGCACTGACTGTTTGAAAACATGACCTTGAAATGTGTTTTTATACATTTAAAAGTCCTTTTTCGTGACTCGATTTCCTTTTTTTGTATGGCCATTCAAAGAAGGATCCCTTCATACAAAAAAAGAATTTGGACATAGGTTTTTTTTCTGATTATTTTTTTTTTTTTATGTGAAGGGATCCTTTTCATGTGAATGAAAAAAAAAACATACAAAAAAGGATCCCTTCAGAAACATAGAATTTGAATTTGATGGTAGATAAGGACCACTTGGCCCACCTAGTCTGCCCATTTCCCTACCTAATGGATAAGCTGCAGATCCTAGTTAACCAACAACCTACTTCCTCCTACCCCCCACTAGAATTGCCTTATGTCTGTCCCATGCATTCT
Organism: Neoceratodus forsteri; assembly: GCA_016271365.2. Lineage (NCBI taxonomy): Eukaryota > Metazoa > Chordata > Ceratodontiformes > Ceratodontidae > Neoceratodus > Neoceratodus forsteri. The sequence continues at coordinate 491,348,583 of CM057450.1, read as the reverse complement.
TGAACTCCCTCCCATTTTTGACTCCACAACCTCATCAGGAAGGCTGTTCCATGCATCCAAAACCCTCTCTGTGAAAAAATACTTTCTCACTTTACCTCTGAGCCATCCCCCCTCTATCTTCAAATTGCGCCCCTTTGTTCTTTCATGTCTCTTTTTCTGAAAGATGCTACTCTCTTGGACTTTGTTGAGTCCCTTGAGGTACTTGAAAGTTTCTATCATGTCCCCCTCTCCCTCCTTTCCTTGAGGCCATACATATTAAGCTCCTTTAGTCTCTCTCTTTGTATGTCTTCTGGTGCAGACCCTGCACCATTTTGGTTGCTCTCCTCCGGACAGCCGCCACCCTGTCTATGTCTTTGTGGAGATGGAGTCTCCAGAACTGCACGCAGTACTCCAGATGGGGTCTCACCAACTGTTTGTACAGAGGAATAACAACTTCTTGATTTCTACTGGTGATGTCTCTCCCTCTGCATCCCAGTATCCCCCATCCCTCCTTACTGCTTTCTCACATTGCTTGCCCGCCTTTAGGCCATCTGATATACAGTAACTATTTCCAGGTCCCTTTCCATTTTTGTTGTTGTCAGTATCACAGCCCCATTGTGTACTCTTGCCCTGGGTTTTTGTTTCCCAGGTGCGTTACTTTACACTTCTTTGCATTGAATCTAAGCTGCCATACATTTGACTATTCCTCCAGCCTTGCCAAGTTCATTCTCATCCTTTTCACCCCACCTTGTGTATCAACCCTGTTGCAGATCTTTGTGTCGTCTGCAAAGAGACATACTTTTCCTTCTAGTCCCTCTGCAATGTCACTTATAAAGACATTAAAAAGGACCGGACCCAATACTGAATCCTGCGCTACCCCACTAGTATCACCCCTTTCTTCACTCTGGACTCCGTTTACTACTACCCTCTGTGTTCTGTTGTCCAGACAATGTTTTACCCAGGCTCCCACCCTGGGATCCACTCCCAGACTGGCAAAATTTGTTTATTAATCTTTTGTGTAAGACTGTGTCAAATGCCTTGCTAAAGTCTAGATAGGCCATGTTCATAGCCCCTCCATGGTCTACTACTTTGGTCACCCAGTCAAAGAAATCAATTGGATTCATCTGACATGACATTCCCGCTGTTAATCCATGCTGCCTTGGGTCCTGTGCCCCACTGGCCTCTAGGTACTCAACAATTTTTTCCTTCAGAAGTGATTCCATCATTTTTCTTACCACTGAGGTCAAACTGACAGGTCTATAGTTTCCTGCCTCTGTCTTGCTCCCATTTTTGTGAAGGGGAATCACATCCACCCTCCTCCAGTCCTCAGGTACCACACCATCCTCCCATGATTTGTTAAAAAGGGTAGTCAATAGTGTTACTAGTTCTCCTCCCTTAGTTCTTTTAGAATTCTGGGGTGAATCCCATCAGGCCCCATTGCTTTGTCCACCTTCAGTTTTAGGAGTTCTTTCAGAACCCTTTCTTCTGTGAAAGGACTGATATCAACCCCCCTATCCAGAGTGCTTCTATTGACTGGATTAGGTACCTCCCCCTCCTCTTCCTTTGTGAATACTGAGCAGAAGTATTTGTTCAGTATCCCTGCCTTTTCACTGTCCCTCTCTGTCCACCCACCCTCCCTCCTCTCTATTCAGCCTTAGTATCCCTCCCTTTGTCTTTCTTCACTCCCTAATTACCTATAAAAGGTTTTATCCCCCTTCTTAACCGAGTTGGCTATCTTTTCCTTGGTTTGGCCCTTTGCTATTCTGACTGCCTTCCCCGCTTCCTTCTGCTTTAACTGGTACAGTTCTCTGTCCTGCTCTTTCTGTGTTTCCTTATACTTCCTGAATGCTGTCTTTTTCTCCCTAACCTTCCCCCCACCTCTTTTGAGAACCATAATGTTTTTTCTTTCATTTTGATTTGTTTATTTGCTTCACACAATGGTTTTTGCTTCTGTGATGGCAGTTTTGATGGTTCCCCATTGTTGCTCCACCCCTCCTTCTTGCCTGTTTGCTAGTGTTTTTCTGAGGTACTTTCCCATTTTGCCAAAATCAGCCCTCTTGAAGTCCAGTACCTTCACTTTTGTATGGCTTGACTCTATAGCTGAGTTTAACGTGAACCACACTGTTTGGTGGTCACTTGTTCCCAGATGACTACCCACTTCTAGATCTGAGATCCTCTCTCCATCCCCATTTGAGAGTACCAGGTCAAAGATTGCTCCCTCCCAAGTGGGTCCCAACACTAGCTGCACCCTGTAGGGCATCGAGAATGGCCCTACTCTTGGATGTGGCTGCAGCAAAGGTGCTTCAGTTAACATATGGCATATTCACGTCCCCCATTAGCAATATCTCCTCTTTCTCTGCCATCCTAAGGATCCCTTCTATAATTTCCTTGTCCATTTCCTCCCCTTGAGACAAGGGACTGTATACATATCCTTGTGCGGGTTGTGGTGCCATTTCTAGTCTCCAGGGTGACCCACAGTGCCTCCTCTCCTCCCTGTTTACCCTTTAGTCCTGTTGCTTTGATCCCTTCCCTTACATAGAGAGTGACTCCTCTTCCTCCTCTTCTACCCTCCCTGTCCCTCCTGTAGATTGCGTACCCTGGTATGTTGACATCCCAGTCATGGTACTCTATGTACCATGTTTCTGTGACTGCCACAATATCCAGGCATACCTCTTCCATCAAGACCTCCAGTTCAGGGAGCTTGTTACCTAGACTACAGGCATTGGTACTCATTACTCTCCATTTCTTGATGGTCTTACCCCCTTTTGCCCCATTCCTGTTGTTACTGCCTTTGTCTTTTTCTTCATTTACCCCTGCCCTTCTCCCTATTGACTTCTCTATCTTGGTGTTTACCTCACTAATTTCCCTGATTTTTTTGGGGAAGGGTTCTAGGGCTTCTGTTCTCCTTTTCAGTGCCCCCCCCCTTGGTTAGTTTAAATGCTTGCCAATGAAGTATTTAAACCTATCACCTAGGATCCTGGTCCCCCTCCTGGACAGATGCAGACAATCATGCCAGTATAGGCCTGCATCCCTCCAGATGGACCCCCAGTCCCCAATGAAGCCAAAACCCTGAGCTCTGCACCAGTTTTTCAACCACTGATTAAATCCCATGGTGCACAGCACCCTAGTCTCACCCCTGCCATAGACAGGCAGCACCTCCGAGAAGGTTACCATGCATGCTACTCATCTAAGGCCCCTCCCCAACTCCACAAACTCCTCCTGCACTGGTCTGATCCCTTTCCCTGCCAGGTCATTTGTCCCTAGGTGGACAATGACATCCAGCTCCCTCCCCCATGCAGCTGCTCCCGTGATCCTGAGGAATCGCTCCCTGTCCCTCCAAGCCATGGTGCTAGGCAGGCACCTTACCTCCCTCCCTCTCCCCTTCCTCCCCCAGTTCTACCCTCCTAACAATGGAGTCCCCCACCAGGAGTTGTTTCCTTCCCTTGTGGGGGTCCCATGCCACCCTTCTGTGGGTCTCCTTTGTGGAGGTTTCCACCATCTTACTTGGTCTCCACTGTGGGTGCCTCCATAGAGGAACCATACTCTGTCAGAATGGCATGTGAATTGTGGAGAGGTACAACTGGAGGGATGTGCCTCTGTTAGATCACCCTCACCATACCTGAGCCCACTGTGGTCCAACCACTCCTCTTTCTTGCAACCTCTGAGGCAGTGGCAGTGGCCTTGGTGGTCTCTGGGTGGAAAAGGAGGTCCCCTGAATCCTGGCCAACTCAGCCTGGAGATGAGCAACCTCCTCCCTCAGCCCATAGAGGTGCCTGCAGATGGGACAGCACCGCATCCTCCAGAATGTCTCCCGGTAGGCTGCTGCTCCACAGTCACTGCACACTCCCATCATGTCTTATTTGTGGCCCCTTAACTGTTGTTTTGTATACTTACTCTTTCCTCTCTCTCTTTATTTTATATTTTTTATATATAATTTTTTTTCTCCCTACTCTTCTACTGTCTCTGCGCCCTTAAAGCTCCTGATCCTCCCATTCTGGGACAGTAAGATCCTATATTCCTCAGTAGTCTCCTTCTTTCTTGCTCAGAGTCAGACCTCCAGCAGCTAGGGCAGGATGGAGAACTACTCTTTTCCTTCTAGGATGGTTAGGATGGTGAGTTTTTTGTACCTCTGTGATCACTCCCTTCCTGCTATCAAACAGGAAGTTCCTGTTGTCAGTCAAATCCTGTGCCTATAAAAGTAGAACTGGCTAAGGGTGGGGGGGTGGAGGGAAGGGGAGGGATGGAGGGCAATATAGTCCCAGTAAAGTTCTAACAGCAGCTCCTTCCTCTTGCTGTTCTCTGCCACAGGCTATCTAGGTCAGTTTTTAAATGCAAATACCTGACTTCCTTCTGTCTAAGCCACTCTCCCTAATTCACAGTTTCTTTTTCACCTAGTTAACTACACAGATAACAATTCCTTCACTCAACTCAGACAAAAACACTCTTTTTTTGTTTGTTTTTACCCTAAATTGAAGTTCCCAATAGTAGAATTCTAGTTCTTTAGTCCAGTAAAGTAGTAAAGTTCTAACAGCAGCTCTTTCCTCTTGCTGTTCTCTGCCACAAGCTATCTAGGTCAGTTTTTAAACGCAAACACCTGGCTTCCTTCTCTCTAAGCCACTCCCACTAATTCACAGTTTCTTTTTCACCTAGCTAACTGCACAGATAATTCTTTCACTCAACTCGGACAAACACACTCTTTTTTTGTTTGTTTTTACCCTAAATTGAAGTTTCCAATAGTAGAATTCTAGTTCTTTAGTCCAGTAGAGTAGTAAAGTCCTAACATACTCCTTTCTCTTGCTGTTCATACGAAAAAAGAATCAGAAAAAAGTTCCAGATTCTTTTTTCACATGAAATGATCCTTATTTGTAAGTTTTTTTTTCATTTATGTGAAAAAGGATGGCTTCAGATAAAAAAGACTTTGGACTTAAGTTTCTTCCCCAATCCTTTTTTCATACGAAGGGATCATTTTTTTATATATTTTTTTCATTCATATGAAGAAAGATGCCCTCATACAAAAAAAGATTTTGGACTCAGTTTTTTCCCCCCAATTCCTTTTTCGTCTGAAGAGATCCTGTTTTTGTGTGTTTTTGTTCATACAAAAATGGATGTTTTCGGATAATAAAAGATTATGGACTTCACCCCCCCAATTCTTTTTTTGTGTGTGAAGGAATACTTTTTAGCATGGGTTTTTCATTCATATGAAAATGGATCCCTTCATATGAAAAAAGATTTGGGGCTTATTTTATTTTCCCACATTTTTACTTCAACAAGCCATAACTCCCTAAGTACTTGCAGTTAAGGGACAATCTATGTATCAAAGCAAAGGTCTTAATGAGTAATACAAGAATAATACATAATACCCCAACCCCCAACAATTTAAGGGTCATATAAGAACCACAAAAATGACAAAATAAGAATTCCTATAGGATAACACTGGAAGTTTAACAAGCCAAGCAACCAAGCAAATACATTTCTTTTTGGCAGAAATTGAACTGCAGGGCCCTCCACACCAACATGGATGTATGCATCTATGGAGGGATGGACGTGCAGGACCCAGTGGGCCCTTCGCTTCCACAGGGAAATGGATATGTTCACACAGGTCATGCGGATACAATTATATTACCTCAAAAAGGAAGGAAGTTCATTAAAAACAACTTTTTTAATGCACCGGTTAGGGCTAAAGTGACCAAAGTAGGGACATGTGGCGTTAGGGTTCCCAACCCTAACACCCAACCCCCACCCTGTAGCCAGCAACAGGAAAAAACATTATGGTTTCACCACTCCTGCAACTTCACAAATCAGGTGTGGGCTGTACCTTGGTGTTGTCAACTATAACACCCCTTTCTCATATACTCTACAAATCTCAGTTTATTTACTGATGGAAAGAGGTGAGCCTGCAGTATTAAATGTGAGCCAGCATCTGTGATCTCAGAGGGGCTACACTAAGAACTGCAACCTGAATGCTCATATTAAGAACTGCAACCTGAATGTTTGTCCTGACTGCACCAGAGAGCCCCGATAACTGTTACATCAGATTTCTATAGCCATTCAGTTTGTGTGCGGCTTTGTGATCTCACTGTGAAAACTGCTGCTGCTTGAATAGACTTTTAACAACTGCTCTTTGTACTGTCTGCTATTGCTGGTATGTCTTTGCTGATTCAGCACAACTGACCTGGGGGTCTAGCAGCAGACCAGTAGCTGTGCTGACACAAGGGGGGGCACAGGTTGAGATTAAATGCTTGTGCCACCCGTTGGGTAATTAGCAGCCTGCAGTATTAAACGCGAGTCAGGATCTGTGATATCAGAGGGGCTACACTAAGAACTGCAACCTAAGTGCTCATATTAAGAATTGCAACCGGAGCGTTTGTCCTGACAGCACCAGAGCCCCCTGGTAACTGTTACATCAGATTTTTACAGCCGTTCAGTTTGTGTGAGGCTTTGTGATCTCACTGTGAAAACTGCTGCTGCCTGCATAGACCTTTAACAACTGCTGTTTGTACTGTCTGCTATTGCCGGTATATATATATATATATATATATATTTATTTATTTCATTTTGGTAACCAGGTAGGCCCAATGGAACCGGAGGTCCCTTTTTCAGGGGTGACCCGGAAATAGTTACATGTAGGTAGAGCAAATTTCATAGCAAGTGGTAGAGAAGGAGAATACAGTTGAAAGGTAAATTCATAACAGTGACAATCAATAAACAGTTGTTATTTACAGCAGGTTACATTCATACAGTGGAGACAAACAGGGCTGAGCAACTTCATAGGGTAGAACTAGACTAAACATTTGGGGAAGTTGAGTACAGTAGATGGTTAGGGAGAAAGTGCTAGAACTACATGCAACAACTAGCAGGTACATTGGTGCTGCACACAGAGGTGTGTTTTTAGACCCTTGCATGGCTAAGGAACCAGCTGAGTGTAGGTCGTCTGGTAGGGTATTCCAGAGTTTAGGAGCCGAATGCGCAAAGGATTTGCTTCCAAGAGTAGTCCTTGTTCTGGGCACCTCGAGTAATGTCTCACAAGAAGTACGGAGTGTTCTGCAGGAGTGTTTGTGGACCAGGAGGCCTTCAAGGCTTGGGGGAGCTGATCCATTGATTAGTTTGCATGCTACAGTTAGTAAGGGGTACTGGAGCCTACTAGGCAGTGAGGGCCAGTTTAAGCAGGCCAACACATTGCAGTGGTGTGTCCTAGATGGGAACATTGCAGTGATATGTCCTATTTTGTAGTATAGCAGCTCCAGCCTATGAACTTCAGTTTTTTCTATGGACTGGAGGATGGGGGTGGCATAAGTAAGTTTAGGCAGGAGGATACTTTTTGCAGTTGCAAGTCTAGAGCCAGGGATGAGTTGTTTGTTTAACCAAAATAGGTGACTCAGTTTCTGGTGGACAGCGCCAGTTGTTTGGTCCACCTGGGCCATGTACGTGAAGCCTTGTTCAAGTATTACCCCAAGGTATTTGACCAAATCCACTACCTCGATCTTACTCCTCACTGATGTGGTGATAGGTAGCAGGTGGCTTCTATCAGTACCAAGATGTCAGACTATTTGCCAGTAACTATTGTTCCAGGCTTAGGAAGTCCTTGTTCATCTAAGTGCTGAGTGCCAGGGAGTCTCCAAGACTCTTACAGAGGACGACATCATCTGCTTATAGTTAGAGTTGGCTGTTCCCACAGTTGTTGCCGAGGTCATTAATGAATACTGTGAATAGGAGGGGGTCCTAAGATCAAGCCCTGGGGTACACCACCTAAGACAGGTAGCTGGGTAGCAGAGACACCTCTCCATCTGACGACTTGGTTTCTGTTGGATAGGTAGTAGGTGAACCATGCTAATGAGTGTGCAATAAGTCCAAGGTCTGTGAGCTCTTTGATGAGTAGCTCATGACTAACCAAGTCAAAAGCCTTAGTTAAGTCTATGAACATTGTCCCAGTGGGAGTACATTTGTCTAGCTCCTGTAGTACACTAGCAGCAAATCTGATTAATCCAGTGTCAGTGCCATGGTTGCACCTGAACCCATGCTGCTGAGCGGAAACACAGTGGTGCATTTTCAGGTAGTCCCTTAACTGATTGTACACTAGTCTTTCTTGCACCTTGGCCAGAATGCAGAGGAGAGAGATGGGCCTGTAGTTTTCTATTGGTTCCCTGGGACCACCTTTGTGGACAGGAACTACTATTGTCTCTTTCCATTTTCCTGGGATTTTCCCGACCAGCAAAGATTTGTTGACCAACATTGTGATTGGATATGTTATGGTGGGGACAACTGCCTTCAGTAGTCTAGGCTCCAGCTTGTCGGGGCCCACAGAGCCACTCAATTTTATTTTTCAGAGAAGAGCTAGTACCTTGCTCTTGGTAACTAGTCTGAGGTGAAATTTAGGGGGCAGGGGACCAGATTCCATAGGTCTAGAGGACAGGGGAGCAGGCGGTTGGACCCATTTTTGTATTTATCTAGGTTTGTGAAGTTTTGGTTGAACGCGTTGGTAGCCATCTGGGGGTCATTGAGTGTCCAGTTACTATGAGTGATCGTGCCATTTGTGGAGCAGGGACCTCCCTTGATAAGGGCATTTACCTGGGCCCATAATTTCTTGGGATCAGTCAGATTGTGCTGTTGTAGGTCTCTGATGTATGAAACTTCAGCCTTAGTGTACCTCTTATAGGAATTTCAGAGCTCCATGAATCTGACCCAGTCTACCTGCCGGCCAGACTTCTTGTTTTTTTTTGTGCATTCTCTTTATGTACTGGGGACCAGGGCATCTATCAGGAGTGCCCACACAGCCACTGCCTCTACTCCCAGCCTGAAGCCACCTTTTCCCTGGGAGACACATTGCTCAGCACCCTCTCCCCAGACCCATGGACCTGTCCAGCCTCCCCAGATCATCCCTTGGGGGAGGGCCTGCCTCGCCTACCTGGCACCTTTCTGAGATTACAGGTATGGTCCTGGTCCTGGTCCAGGTAGAGGGGCTCAGAAGAGCTGGGGGGAAGGCTGGTCTGGCTTTGGGATGTGGGCCTGGGCTCCTGGGGTCTCCGTCACCTCCCTGAGTCCACCAGGGATTTTTCTTGAATGTTTCCCCACAGAACGCAGCATGCAGTGATTCCTGCATGGCTTCCACCACTCCTCTGCCACTGGAGTCTGCCATTGTCCCACCCCTTACAATGTTCCTGTGCATGTGCTTCCTCCAGTCTCCACTAAAGGCCACAACAGAGTCAGGAACTCTCCACAACTCACCCCAGAAGAGGAGAGCAGTCCTCCGGACGCTCAATCCTCTCCTTCCCCTGCAGACCCCCCATAGCCCTGGTCTGTTCCAAAACCTGGGTCACTGGTGTGGCATCCAGCATCTCAACCCTCAGCACCACCAGGCCAGCCAGACTTCTTATACTGACCCCAAGCCTTGTCTCTCTGCACCCTTAGTTTCTTTAGATGTGGAGTTATCCACTTGTAGCATTGACCCTTGACCCTGAGCTTCTCAACTGGGGTGTGTTTGTTGGCGATGGACAGAAAATTGTTTACAAAGTACTCAAGAGCAGCATCCAAGCTCAAGAGTGCGCGGATAGGAGTTCAGTCAATTTCCTCGAGGGTGGCCTGGAAGGAATCAGATGAGAAGTTTGAGAAGTCACGAGCTGTAAACATTCTGAAAGGCACTTTAGGGGGGCTATTCTTCCATGTGCAGAAGACCGGGGAGTAGTCACTAAGGGCATCTGAAAATATGCCTGCAGCTTTTATTCTGTCAGGATGGGACACAAGGACCCAGTCAACCAAGGAGTGGTTGCCAGTTTTGCAGATGTGCCGTGTTGGTTTACTGGTGACCTGAGTTAGTCGAGCATCAATAAGCTGCACTTTGAGCCCTGGATTGGAGTCCAGGGACCAGATGAGATTGATATCTCTTGGATGATTATCTCAAGGTGATTATTTTCTGCAAGCTTACTGGTGAGGGCTTTGAAGGCAGGCACAGCTGCCTTGGGAGGTCGATATGTGCAGCCCACTGTGAGGGATTTTGTATTGCCAAGGGTTATAATTATGAACAGTGATTCACAGTTGTCACTGTCAAGGGAGGAGAAGCTGCCTAAGGAGGCACATAGGGTAGCCCTAGTATCAATTAGGACACCACCTCCTTTTTTATCTAATCTATCTTTTCTGAAGACTTCATATCTGGGAAGCTCTATTTTATGTGACTGGATTTAACACTTCAGCCAAGTTTCCGACAATGCAAGGAGGTCAGGTTTGAATAGGTCTACCCAGGATTGCAATTCATGCATCTTGAGGCGTGGACTGCATATGTTCATGTGGACCATTTTTAGGCCGCTAGGGCTGGACCAGTATGAGTTCACTGGGGAGCTAATTTTGTGGTTGACCAGTGGGGGGTGGGAGGGGGCATGGTTAGGCTGGATATCTCCAGAGAGTAGTAATAAGGTTGGATCCCAAAAAGCCCATGTTGAAAATTTGGTGCACAAATACCTGAAAATGGCCTAGATGTCAACATAAGTTCAAAACGCCATTGACTACCATTACAGGACCCTTACCTTCATTCTTCAGTTTGTGGTTTGGCTTTGATGAGTGCAGACGTGTTCCGGTCCACAGAAGATGACAGCAGATGACCACCACAGGTAATTATAGGGTAAGGGGGTACAGGGAGGTGGATGCTTAGTGGGAGGGTGTGGATGGGTGGAGGTGCTGAGCGGTGATGACAAGGGACATTTTTCTTTGTTTCAGGAAAACAAACTAAAGTAAAGATGGCACGGGACTGTTGCTGACACCATAATGTGTTTAACCTAGAACCCCACATCTCAGCTGCTCCTGCGACATGGAATCCTTCATTGTGCTTGACATCTATTTTTTTCCCATAGGAAATAATAGGAAATGCAAAACTGAATAACTTTGGAATGGATTAAAAGTTTTCCACCAAACCTTCAAAAGGCACATCCCTGAGGCCAAGGCTTTCTATCCTGAAAATTTCAGCTCAGAAGCTAAAGCCATTTCTGAAATACAGGTGGACATAAAAGTGCCAAAAAGCCCCAAACCTTCTTTTACTTTCAACACTCTGTACTTCGGAATGGGTTAAACAAAATTTGCCACATACAAACACCTACTCAATACGATTATGCATGCCAAATTTCATAGAAATCACTTCAACTATTACAAAGTTATTAAGGTCCAAAAATTGCCCTTCAACATTAAACACCCTCATCAACCCTAATATATTGACGCTATCAAGCCAGTATAATATATCCCTTTTTTACTCATGGAATGGGGTGAGCATTGGTGTTTACAGCCCCAAAACACACCCCTTATGCCTGTTCCTGCATGCACAGTGGGGGTGGGGTCTTAGACTTGGGAGCCCTGAGGTGGGTAGGAAGGGTTGGGAGGGATGGGTCAAGCCACAGCCTTGGTCCATCCCATCTTTGAGACTCTTCCCCCTAATTGTTTCAACTGTGAATGAACCAACAACCAGTGAGGAGATGTGAAGGCTGGGAGATTGAGTCTGTCTGTCTGATTTTGTGCACTGGGTGAGGCTATAGGGTAGTATAACTTATTTTATATTTTTTTGATTTTGTTAGTTGGTTGTTGAAGCAGGGCTAGAAATTTCTCCACTATTCTGTTTATTTCATTTCATGCAGGTCCCAAAGGGACCTGTGAGAATGAGGATATGATTCCACAGTCACAAAAATAAGGGAAATCCATTGTAAAAAACATACGTTAATGCAGACATTAGGGTTCAAGAAAGCAAAGTACACAAAGTAGGGAAATGAGAAAACATTAGGGTTTTGAGTCTCTGGAGTACTAGCGAATAAGTGTGTGTGTTGGGGGGGTTGTTTCTTGGGGTTGTTAACCCAAGTGCTCACACCCTCCCCTGAACAAGTAAGGTCAGACGTAATCTTTTTTCTTTATGCAGGGCCTGCAGGGTCCTCCATGAAGAAAACTGTGACTGATTTTTGTTGGCAACATGTGGTGAGCCGTACTTCTTTACCTCCGACGAGTGTATCACTATGAGGCACTGGCTTGGAGCTCTACCTTGTGCTTCAGACTGGAGGTAACGGGCTGGGGGAAGGGGTGAGCATTAGGGTTGACAACTTAAAGGATGACCCCACCACTGATTCGTCAAGAGTCCAAAGACCCAAAACCCCAATGTTTTCTCATTTTCCTACTTTGTGTGCTTTGTGTTCATCAACCCTAATGTCTGCATTAATGCAGCTTTTTGCACTAGAGATAGATAGATAGATAGATAGATAGATAGATAGATAGATAGATAGATAGATAGATAGATAGATAGACAGATAGAGAATATATATTACACAGGTACAGTAGTGCTTGTATATTAGGGTTAGTTTGGGGTTTCTTAAAAAAAGGCCATTTTCAAATGCTTATGACTTGGTCATCTTAGAGCCTAGGACTGTAACATTTGGCATGCATCATCTCAGTCCTATGGAATACAACTGTGCAAAGTTTTATAGAAATCTGTCTGTCCGTATTGGATTTATAGTGTAGAATTTATGTATTTTTGCACATTTGTGAGCCAAAATGTTTGCCCAAGGAGAGAGAAAAAACTTCAAGTAACTAAATCATGAAATTTATAGGTTTGTTAGATGCTATGGAGAAATAGGTCCTTTTAGTGGTTTTATGAAAAAATATATTTGTTTTGTAGTTATTATCAATACTTTTCACACATGCTCAGTTCAAAACACTAGCTGAAAAAAATATACAAAGTTACGTTTTGAAACTTTTAGGTTTGTTAAATGTTATAGCCACAGGTTTTTTTAGTGGTTTGGTAAAACAATTTTGATTCATGCTAAAGAAAGGACTTGGGATCTCTCCCAGATCCCATACCACGGCTATTATGGATTCTTTTGAATGCCTTGGGGGACATGCACTAGGACCATTTAATGGGCCATTTTTACTGATGACTACAGGGGTTCCTAGGTGATTTTACCTTTTCAATATTAGAAAGATGGAATGTCGATCACAATCCAATTTTCAGACTGGTTGAAGTATACTTTACATAGAAACATAAAATGTGACAGCAGATAAGGGTCTCTTGGCTCACCGAGTCTGCCCATGTTATTATTTGTGGGATTTTTTTTTTCTTCTTCATTTTTTTGCTGTAGATCTCCTTGATCTGGCGCCATCTCTCCTCCTTCCTTACCCTTACAATCCTCTTGTGCCTGTCCCAGGGATTTTTGAACCCCTCCACTATTTTTGCCCCCAGTACCTCCAATGGAAGGCTGTTCCTGGGATCCGCCACCCTTTCTGTGAAGAAGTACTTGCTTACAACCCTCCTCAATGTAACCCCCTCCATCATCATCATCATCATCATCAAATCTTTATTTATTCAGGCGAACATCATTGAGCAAGGCTCATTTACAAGACGGACCTGATAAGGTCAAGGTTCAACAGTTGATACACAACAGAAACATCATACACTTATATAAAACAGTTATACATACAGGGGAAAAACGTTTATAAACACAGTGATGTACAGTAACATTCACATGATAAAAATCGGTTACAGGAAAGTTAAGCTAATATTTACAGTATATACAGTATATACATATCCCAGTGGAGGGCCATGGCAAAACACACAGCATAATGTAATACTAGGATGGTGAAGGTATTACTGGGTGCCATAAGATGGGGTGTCTGCTTGGAAGGATTTATGCCATATATGGTTAATTTTTGGGAGGGAGATTGTGAGATGACAAAGCTAGCTCTAGCGGTAGCAACTGCATTTCTCTGTGAAGAAGACTATACAATGCTGTTTAAAGGATGCAAATGGAATAATATTGGACAATTTTAGGGATTTTTGTAAGGTGTTCCATGCTATAGCTAGAGAATAGCTGATTGCTGCCCTCCCTAGCCTGGTGTTGAATTTGAGCAATTTGAGCAGGATGATGTTGTTGCTTCTTAGGGCATAGGAGCTTAGAATGGTCTGGGTGAAGCGTCCAGAATATAGTTTGGAAGTTTTTGATAACGCCTGTAAATCCATAGAGCTGCATTCTGTTCCTTCTGAGGTGAAGGAAACCCATCCAACTGCAGCATAAAGAGAGCAATGATGGGTATTAGATGGCAGATCTGTAATGAATCTTATTGCTCTATGGTATAAGGTATCCAACTTGTGTAGGTAGGAGGCAGGCAGTGACTATAAAGGAAGTCTGCATAGTCAACAACTGATAGAAAAATGGCCTGGACTAACCTCATCTTTGAATCTCTGTTTAGGAAGGATTTTAATCTATAGAGAAGGCCAAGCCTTTGGCGAAGCTTTTTTAGCAGTTCTTCTAAATGATGAGTGAAGTCGAGTCTGTTGTCAATCCACACACCTAGGTATTTGAAGTTTCCTACATATTCCAGATTTTCTCCAAGTATAGTGCATAGCTCGGGGAGGATGATTGAAGAGGAGGTGCTGGTAGAGCTTTGATTTGTGAACATCATTGCTTTAGTTTTCTTTGCATTTAACAGAAGCTTTTTCTCAAGTAGCTGATATTGTAACAAGGAGAATTCTGTTTGTAGGATTTCACGAGCAGCTGCAGGCGAAGGGTTGCTGACATACAAAACAGTGTCATCAGCAAAGAGGTGTATAGAGGAATTGGTGAGGGTTGAATCAATATTATTTATATAAATGGCAAAAAGGATAGGACCCAGGATAGAACCTTGGGGGACTCCTCTTAACAGTGTTTTTAATGGGGATAGGTCACCTTCAGCTTTTACCTGCTGTGACCTACCGGTGAGATAACATCTGAACCAGCTTCATAGCATGCTCCCTTGTTCTAGAGCACTTTTTCTCTGAAAAATACACCCCTCTGTCACAACCTCCCTCAACCAATCAGCCCTCTACTCCCAAAGTGCCAACCTCTGAGCGTATGATTTGTGTACAGTGAACAGAACAAGGTAACCCTCTTGTCTGTTTTGTGGGTTCAAGTCACCTTAGTCTCAAGCTCTGGAGGGATTCAAACTGATAACCTTTTGTTAGTGCACCCAATTATCAGGCTCAGATAATTCTGTCTTCGGGGGGCCAGTTATCTTTGCCTGAGGGCACCCAACCAGGTCCTTCAAATGAACCCTTAGAACTCTATGCAAGACTTTAGAGAACTCTATCCATTTCCCAGTTTAGTATGCAATAAGCACATACACAGTGTTACTTATAACCTTTAAAAGCTCCACTTAAAATAAAAAGAAATGTCAAGGCACTCCAGACAGTTTCCGTTGTAAAATATATCTCTTTACTTTAAAATATCAAAACAGAACAATACATACAGAACAAAATACATCCCAACACATACAGCCTTAAAACAAACAGATAAAAGTGCAGTTCCTACAATACATACATTTAGACTGGTCTAATCTAATGCTTACTTTCTTTCAGTGCTTTTGAGGGTCTCTCTTCTCTCAGTCAGAATATTGTCTTGCGTGAGTCTGTCCAGGTTCTCTCAGCAATTAAACATAGTTCTCATCCGGCCTTCTCATGCATGAGGTCACTAACTCTGCCTTGGTGTATTAAAATCTATATTTTTATCTCACAGGATATCCAAATAAAATATTAAAAAAAAAAAAACCATAATAGGTGACCTCACTGCATTTCCTCCCTCAGGTTAACCAGACCAAACCGGTTTGTGCTCTGCTACACATACATCTCAAAAGTTTCTTTGATCTAAGTCACTGTATTCAAGCAAACGTGTATTTGCCTCTTTAATCCTGTCTGGACCTTGGAATCTACACCTCAAAGGTCTCTCTGATGTAATTCAAGGGTTCCCTGGGAAAGTATATTGGACCTTCCAAATTTGTCTGGGTCCTCCCTGGCCCAGACATCAACCTCTCTTCAATCTCCATTCGGGCTTCTCTCTGACACCCCTCCCTCTCAAGTCCTTCCTGACAACTATTGTAAGTCAAAGGATTTTCCCTGAGGGAATTATGAATGGCTAATCTTATTTCCTGGGATGAAAGCAAATTGACAAGGTAATTGCACCCCAGATATCTGCAGTTTAGCTATGTCCTGTCCTTTGAACTTATCCCTGGGGGGTCTTGATGTGTCAGTTCCAGTAAGACAGTAGTTTCCTCAAACTGACCTTCCCATCACATATTTTATATGTAATAAAAAAAAATTGATACGGCTATCAGACCTAGCTGTCTACGTCACACTCCTCCCCACCTAGACTGAATTTGGGGGATCTATCCCCTACATGGGATGAGCTTCAGAAATCAGTTCACTCTTCATAGACCCTAGACAGTCCATCTGAGTTCTGATTCTGGGCTCCGGCCCTATGTACGATTTTCAAATCATACCCTTGTAAAGCAAGACTCCATCTGAGCAGTCTGCCATTGTTTTTCCCCATCTGCGTTAGCCAAACCAGGGGGTTGTGGTCAGTCTGCACCACAAAAGGCTGCCCATACAAGTATGGCTCCAATTTCTTTAGGGCCCACACATGGGCAAGACACTTCTTTTCCAACGTGGAGTATGCTTGTTCCCTGGGGAGCAGCTTTGGTCTCAGGTAGGCTATGGGGTGGTCCCTTTCTTTGCTGGATGTCTGGCTCAGTACTGCCCGAATACCCACGTCTGAGGCATCTGTCTGAACTATAAAGGTTTTACTATAGTTGGGACTTGGCAAAACAGGAGCACTGCACAGTGCCTCATTTAGTTTGGAAAAGGCATCTTCACAGGCTGGATCCCAGGTGATTTTCTTGGGCATCTGTTTCTTTGTCAGGTCAGATGGGGAGCAGCCAGGGTACTGTAATTTGGTACAAATTTTCGATAGTACCCTGCTGTCCCGAGAAAACTCCTGACCTGCTTCTGAGTTTCTGGTCTGGACCATGCCTGTATTACCTCTATCTTGATTTGGTTAGGACGGAGCTGTCCTCGGCCTACCACATGCCCGAGGTATGCCACTTCTCCCATGGCCACCTGGAACTTCTCGGCTTTGACAGTGAGCCTGACCCTCTGTATTCTGCCCAGCACTTCCCTAAGGTGTGACAGGTGTTCCTCCCAGCTGGTACTGAAGATAGCAATGTCATTCAGGTACGCTACAGCGTACTCCTCAGCACCATTTAACACCTGATTCACCAACCTTTGGAAAGTGGCCGGGGCGTTCTTCATTCCGAAAGGCATTACTTTGAACTCAAATAAGCCTATCAGAGTGAAGAAGGCTGACCTCGTCCTAGCTCTGTCGGTCAACTCTACCTGCCAATACCCCTTTGTCAGGTCAATGGTTGTAAGGTAGGTCACCCCCAACTTGTCCAGGAGTATGTCCGTCTGGGGCATTGGGTGGGCATCTGACTTCATGACTGCATTCAGTCCACAATAGTCTACACAGAAATGAGTCAAGCCATCTGGTTTGGGTACAAGGACTATGGGTGAGGCCCAGGAACTATGGGATCTCTGGATTACCCCAAAATCCAGCATCTCCTCCACTTCCCTCTAATGTCCTTTGGACAGCCTCTGACACCCGATATGCTGTCCACCATATGGGAGTCTGTGTCCCTGTCTGCACATTGTGTGTTGCTAAAGGGGTTAGTCTAGGCTTGGCAGTAAGCAAGGGGGCAAAGTCTGCTAAAACTTCCCTCACTTTCTGGATCTGGCCTGGGGTCAGCTGGGAAGACAATTTTACTGCCTCCACAAAGGACTCCCGCTTACTTTCCTCCAGTAAGTCCAGAAGGGGGTCTCCTTCATCCGTCCCCTCCCCATGAATACACACTGCGAACATCATGTCAGCCCTATTTGCATATGGCTTCATCATGTTGACATGGTACATCCTTTCTGTTTGTCTACGGTCAGGTAATTTTACAATGTAGTTTATGTCATTTACCTTCCTAACCACTATGTACGGTCCTGCCCACTCAGCTGGCAGCTTGTCTTTCCAGACTGGAATAAGAACCATAACTTTATGACCCACCATGTACAAGCGAGCTGTGGTTCTGCAGTCGTACACTACTTTTTGTTTCTGTTGGGCAGCTGCCAGGTTGCTCTGGGCTGTCCCCATAAGCTCCTTCAGCCTTTCCCTAAGCCTTAGGATGTAATCCACAATGAGAGTTCCCTGGGTGGTGTGCTTGCCTTCCCAGTCCTTCTGTATCAAGTCTAGGGGCCCATGTATCCAGCGTCCATACAAGAGCTAAAGGGGGAAAATCCTGTTGACTCTTGGAGCACCTCCCTTTATGCAAACAACAGGTGGGGAAGGTATTTCTCCCAGTCCATCCCATGCTGTTCAGCAAATGCCAGGAGCATTGACTTTAGGGTACCATTGAAGCATTCCACAAGCCCATTGGCTTGTGGGTGATGCAGTGTCATGCATCTCTGCACCACCCAACACTTCTTCCATAGACATTTCTTTAGGTCCGACATGAAGGAACCCCCTCGATCGGTGATTACCTCCTGTGGAAACCCAACACGGAGAACATTCCAAGGAAGGTGTAACCCCTCACCCCTGCCTTTTTGCCAAAATGACAGGTGGCATGCTGTTGAAGCTGACAGCAGTACCTGGTGGGGACTGGGTTCGGGGAGGATAAGGTTACTCGGCACAGGGGGACCTAGGTTTGACCACTCTGCACAGGGGCACCCAAGTAAATCCGAACACAGGAAGCAATAACTGTAATGTCCAGAACCAGGAATGGGATTCTTCAGTGTGGCTTATATTCACATACTAGCTGAACACAACAAAGCATAGATGGACCCCCATGGGGCTACATTTCCTGGTAATGCAGATTAGAGACTACAGAACACTTATTCACCATTTTCAGCCCTCAGGCTCTGAACCCACCAGGCACACAGCCCGGACTTGCACGCAGCTTTGGGTACACAGCCCGACTAGTACACACTTGGGTTTTCCCCACAGGCCAGGCTCCCCTGCCAGCCACTTGATCCACAGTCCATTGAAAGAATGAACCAATTATCCTGTCATGGCTCCCCACACCACTTAGAGTCGGCGACTCCTAGAGAGAATTTTTCCTTACTTATTGTGGCTCCCTACACCACTTAGAGTCTGCGACTCCTAGAGAGAATTTCCCTTGCAACCCCATCGCCTGGGTACTTCCATCACTGGCCAAGTGCATGAGGCAAAGTAGCAACCACAGCAGAAATCCATAGAGGTGGACCTGGTTACTAAAGAAGGGGGGTTCGCCCACCTCCAGCTCCCACAGCCCATACCCGGCCATTTCCCTGGGAAAACTGAACCATCCCTTTGCTGAACTTCTAAATGTAGATTAAAAGGTAGACGATCTGGTGCATCTCCTCTACATATTACTTGAATCACACAACACTCTAGCATTTGACACTACTTTACTTGTTTGCCCATTTCTCTCGGCTTCCCAAAATGTAGTGCAATCCCTAGATTTTCACACATTTCCCAGAGTGAAGAAAACATTTTGCCCTCTTAGTCAGAGCAGACACTCACCCTTTAGTTGCAGGTGCCCCACAGGCGACTCACAAACCCTCCATCTTTCAAAATAAATGTTGAACTAAACAGGCAGCTTTTCTTCCACTTGGCAGAATTAAGGGGATTGCCCCAGGAATCTACTAGGGATCTTTACATCCCCCCCCCGGAGGGAGGGGGCACTGAGACCCGAAAACAGCGGTCTCCACCACTTGAGCACACCTTCACTCCTTCACTTACTGAAAACAAACTGGACACTGACTACTACCCTTTGAAAACTCCCAAAGTTCTGTCTAACTCCCTCTGCTGCAGATTCCAATGTGGCTTATGCAGCTCCGAAAGGTCTATTGGTGATGTCATCCCTCAGTCTCAGCTGAGACTGAGAACAGAGTGAGACAGTGTGAAACCCATTTAACTGGAGTTTCACAAGCTGCCTTCCCTGCCTACCACTAGGTCTTACTGGGATTCTAGTCACCCCGGGTAAAAAGGGGGTTACACTCACCCTTGACCAGGAAAATGTCCACAGTCATTATTTACCTGGCCTTAGGTCATCCCACCCTATGTGCTACCTGCGGAGGGGGTGATCAGGTCTCCTCCTACCATGTGCAAGCACAGGCAGGCAACACTAAGGGCCTAGAGGCTTTTAGCTGACATGTCAGCCTCTATACTATCCACTTACTATGGACACCCAGTGGCTCTGGTAGAACCATGCAGAGCATAACCCTGATAGATCAGCACTGCGGTCCCTACTTCAGGTCAGGGCCACAGCCTGTCTATCCCCACTAACCCTCTAGGGAAAACCTATCTGCCTTTAACCTAATACCCCAAAACAAAAACAACCCGAGGACCTCCCCGACCTTGGGCAACCTGCAACCACACACCATTAAAATACCACATTACTGCCTTCTCCCTATACCCACAACCACACCTGTGGAAGGAAAGGGTTAATACAGTAACCATAACAATAACACCACAGTACTTTAAATTTCTAAACACACTAAAGCACTGATGAGGAACTCCGATGAGCCCCTCCTCCTCTTCTTGTCTTCTCTTCTGTCTTCCCAGGAACACCTGTAAGAAGGAAAAAAAAAAGACAACACACGCTCTCCTAATCTGCATACACAGTCTACCTAAACCCCTACCATCAAAACACTGTAGAATCCCAAAAAGATTTTTTAGAAAAAAGGTAGAAAAAACAGTATTTACATTAGAAATCAATGACATTATTTACAATACACATTTGGGGGGATGGAGTGCCCTAAAAGTCCCAACTAATGACCACAAGGCCCGAAGGCTAGTCCAATAAAGAGCCTCTCCTGGGCTGGAGCCCGGTGAAGCACAGTTCTAACAGGCCAAAGTCCCGAAGGGGAGAGTCTTTGCAGACAGTTCACACATTTTGAAGTCTGTCAGTGTAGGGTGTGTACTGGAATGTCATAAAGATAGAAAAGTTTGGACTTACCAGCCACTTGTAGTACGTGATTCGGCACCAACCTGCACCTCTGACGAAGACTCTTCCTGGCAGCATTTCTTCTGATACAGCTGGGCGGACATCTTCCAGGAACCACAGAAGGGCACATCTGGGAACATCTGGGTTGATGTCATCTCTGGAGATGGAACCTTAGAACAGGAACAAAAAGAAAACAGCTGGTCCGACGTCATCCGATTACCAGGCGATTAACAGGATACAGCTGGGTTGGTGTCCTCTCTGGATCTGAAGTCATCTGGTGGGCCAGTCGATGGTTTCTGGGAAGGACAGTACACTGTAGACTGATGAATGTGGGGCACCTGAGTTCTGGATATTCAAATTGGCAGATCAATAAGATACTTCACAGTCTGGTGTGGCAGTATTGACTACTACTGCTCGGCTCTCCATTTTGTAGGCACAGACACATTTGCTGAGAGGTCCTTGCACTGAGACCAATAGTACCAGGGGTCAGGGGCTTGAATTATTACCCCGTCTGGGTGCATATAATTCACACAGTGGGAGATTTCACGTCCCTCTCCATCCACTATTCTCACTCTGTCTATAAACAGTGTCCTGCCTCTCTTCCACTGGGTATACTTTTCGTGGAACAGTCTGTTCTTCACATGCTTGTTGGCCCCAGGATGCACACTTTTCATTGCTTCATCCCAGATCCAGGATTTCCTGCAGTTCTCAATCTCTTCCAGACTTTTCAGGAAAGGTAGGAAAGGGTTATACCATAGATCTCATTTGCCTTTCTCTGAACCAGTCTCTCCTCTTTACTTGCTTTGGTCAATCTGAGACCGCTGGCCTGGCTTGGGGTGGCCAGTCCTGGTTCTGCCAGATCCGCATCAAGGAAATTAGAAATGGATCCCTGACTTCTTCCTCCTGTAAAGCCAGGGCAGTGGCATCACCACTTTCTTCCCATACATTCCTCCGAGGCAAGATCTTGAGGCTGTACCCATTCCTTTTCACAAGGCCACATAGGTCCCCCTCATCTTCCTCTTCATTGAGGATCTGAGCCCAGGAGTGAGCAATCGTCCTCACTCCTGAGACTATCCCTCATCACTAGGCGGAGGTCGGCACTCCCACTCAAAGGCCTCCCGCATCTCATCTTCACCTAAGAGACTTGGGCTAGCTCCTCAGAGGTCTATTGATGTTTTATCGAACTTTCTTTCTGGGATCCAGCATCCGAAACTTCAACTTCTGGTTCTGTCTCTAACTCTGCACCCTCTAGCTTTGTGCCACACTCCCCCGAGGGGCCTTCCTCCACAGGCTCCGCCTGGTGTTGTGTGCTGCCAACTGCAAATTCCTGAATTTTTGTCCATGTGGGAGCCAAACGAATTTGAGGTGCTTTATACAAGCCATATTTTTCTAAGCATCCAGCACAGTGAGGAATCATGAAGACGTCCCTTCCAGCTCCCAAGCATATTTGACATACACGCACTGGATAATTAGGAATCACCACCTGAGGAGGCAGTTGCCCTCCATAACATCACTTTTCAATATCCCTCAGTCTATTTACTGCTGCTGTTACTGCAACCCGGGCATGATCCGGGTAATGAGCTGGTCCTGAGGCCATAACTGCAGAAAAATAAACAAAAGTTCACTGTAACTGAAAGTCCCACTTTATTGAACACACTCTAGCTGTAAAATGGCTCCTCTGCTGCTGTGTTTACTTTACTACCCCACCCTGTAATGGCGTCGGCAGCACTCCTGTGCATCAACATTTAGAATCTGGATCAAGCCACTGCGCTCCAATTTACACAAACTACTGATAACTTTTGTTCAAACTGCACAGCTTGCTCTGTTCCGGCTTTAAACACATTTACAGGATTTTCCTTTGACTTTTTACATGCTGGCATCATTCATTTAATTCACAGTCCCTCAAAGCTTCAGGTTTTCAGCACAGGATTGCCTGTATTTCTAGTGCTGCACTTTGCTACAACCCGCAGTCTCTCTCTGGCTGCAAACTTTAAACTGAGGCTAATTTCATTACTATGCACACAGTCAATGGCTTAACAGGCTTGCACTTGCTGGCAGGACTTTACACAGTCGTTACTTGCAAAGTGACTACACTGCTGCACACACATTTTATATGGCATAGGCTGAAAATCACTGTTTGAGCAGTTTTTAAGGATCGTTACTTACTATTATCAGTAGCAATTTGCTGCGATAGGGAAAAACGGCCTGCAGCCAGTTCTTGAAGGCCTCGGTACACAAACGGGCGGGCAGTCCTAGCAATCATCTTTTTAAACACCAGACTTGCAATTTGGATGATCGATTAGCGGGTTGAGCCCGATTTTAAACTAAATATTCTATTTTTAAACTGTTTACAACGCTTTAACACTCCGTGACGCTCCTCCACTGCCAGTACATGCACTCCACTCTCACTCCCTCTCGAATGCTGGGGCAGTCTCTGTAGAGCTGGCTGAGGGGGCGGGACTGATTGCAGCCTGACCAACCATACAACGCCATGCAAATGAGCCTCTTCTTCCTCGCGAGGGCTCTTCTCCTCACGGCGATCGTTGAGCAGGCAGATTTAAACTGCAGAATACAACTTTTTTTTTTTCAACTGACTCCACCGAGGGAGCCCATTTCAGCCATTTAACATAGCCATTTAACACCTGCAAGTCTCTCATTCTTTTAAAAAGCATTTCCAACGTCCAGAGCACAATTTTCCTGTTGCTACCCCTAGTCTTCCACACTTTTCTTCACAACAGTTCATTTTAAAGCAGGCAAAAACGCTGTAAACTATTTAATGCAGGACAAGGGCACACTCTTTGGCTTTACTGCTCCTTGGTAAACAGTTGGCAATTTTAAACAGCAGCACAAGATTCACAGCACACAGCAATATACACTAGGGAAATTGCTTCAGCTTTTTGGGCTACCCACTGCCAGATAGCCAAAACGCTAGCCCCCCTTGCCCAAGCACCTTCCTTCCCAGAACAAAATCCAAAGCGGTGCCTCCATTTTTGTAACCCCTCACCCCTGCCAAAACAACAGGTGGCATGCTGTTGAAGCTGACAGCAGTACCTGGTGGGGACTGGGTTCGGGGAGGATGAGGTTACTCGGCACAGGGGGACCTAGGTTTGACCACTCTGCACAGGGGCACCCAAGTGAATCCAAACACAGGAAGCAATATCTGTAATGTCCAGAACCAGGAATGGGATTCTTCAGTGTGGCTTTTATTCACATACTAGCTGAACACAACAAAGCATAGATGGACCCCCTTGGGGCTACATTTCCTGGTAATGCAGATTAGAGACTACAGAGCACTTATTCACCATTTTCATCCCTCAGGCTCTGAACCCACCAGGCACACAGCCCGGACTTGCACGTAGCTTTGGGTACATCAGCCCACTTGTACACTTGGGTTTCCCCATGGGCCAGGCTCCCTGCGGCCCACTTGATCGCAGTCCATTGGAAGAATGAACCAATTATCCTGTCATGGCTCCCCACACCACTTAGAGTCGGCGACTCCTGAAGAATTTTTCCTTACTTGTTGTGGCCCCCACCACTTAAGTCTCGACTCTAGAAGAATTTTCCCTTGCAACCCCACGTCTGGGTACTTCCCCCATCACTGGCCAAGTGCATGAGGCAAAGTAGCAACTACAGCAGAACTCCGTAGAGGTGGACCTGGTTACTAAAGATGGGGGATTCGCCCACCTCCAGCTCCCACAGCCCATACCCATCCATTTCCCTGGGAAAACTGAACCATTCCTTTGCTGAACTTCTAAATGTAGATTAAAGGGTAGAAGATCTGGTGCACCTACTCTACATATTACTTGAATCACACAACACTCTAGCATTTGACACTACTTTACTTGTTTGGCCCATTTCTCTCGGCTTCCCAAAATGTAGCGCAATCCCTAGATTTTCACACATGTCCCAGGGTGAAGAAAACATTTTGCCCTCTTAGTCAGAGCAGACACTCACCCTTTAGTTGCAAGTGCCCATGAGGTGACTCACAAATCCTCCATCTTTCAAAATAAATGTTGAGACTAAACAGGCAGCTTTTCTTCCACTTGGCAGAATTAAGGGATTGCCCCAGGAATCTGCTAGGGATTTTTACATCCCCCCCGAGGGAGGGGGCACTGAGGCCCGAAAACAGCAGTCTCCACCACTTGAGCACACCTTCACTCCTTCACTTACTGAAAACAAACTGGACACTGACTACTACCCTTTGAAAACTCCTAGCGTTCTATCTAACTCCCTCTGCTGCAGATTCCAATATGGCTTATGCAGCTGCAAAAGTTCTATTGGTGATGTCATCCCTCAGTCTCAGCTCAGACTGAGAACAGAGTGAGACAGTATGAAACCCACTTAACTGGAGTTTCACAAGCTGCCTTCCCTGCCTACCACTAGGTCTTACTGGGATTCTAGTAACCCTGGGTAATAAGGGGGTTACAAAGGCATCTGCCACTTTGTCTGTCCTCAGTGAGGATAGGGCAACTGCCTCTGGGTACCGCGTGGCATAATCTACCACAGTCACGAAGAATATTTTCCCTGAGGAGCTGGGGGTATTTAAAGGCCCCACAATATCCATTTCTACCCTCTGGTATGGCTCCTCCGCTATGGGCAAGGGGATCAGGGTGGCTAGGGTTTTCTTGCCCGCCTTCTCTATTTTTTGGCACCGGTGACAAGACCTGCAATACTCCTTCACCTGCTGGGTGAGGTTAGGCCAGTAGAAATTCTGGGCTAACCGCTGCATTGTGCGTGCAATTCCCAGATGACCAGACAAGGGAATATCATGGGCAATGTTGAGCAACTGCTTACGATACCCCTGGGGATCAACAAGCTTCCTGCCTAGCATCCCTCCCTCTGTCTGTACTGCCTGTGAATACATAAATTCATTTTCCCAATAAACCTTCTGTCTGCCGTCACCTCCCTGTGCACCATCCAAGTTTGCCCAAGCCCTCAGCTTCTCTAAACTAGGGTCACTTCTCTGAGCAGCTGCAAACCCCTCACACATTCCCAAGGCATAGGACAGGTCCCCTTCAGTCACTAAACTAGAGTCCCTAGCACTAGCATCAGGGCCCTCAGGATCACTGTCAATCCCTACCCTCTGACCAGAGGTCATCCCTCCCTCTTTGGATTAACCCTCTGTAGCTATGTGGTTATTTGCTACTGGGGAAATTTCTACCCTCTTTTTATCAGTCTCCCCCTTTGGAGACACAGGCTGGGGAACCAGCCTCTCAGTATCTTCCCCAATGGCTTCTGGGGAGCTCAGGAAACTTCAATTTTCCCTGGCTGCTTGGCTACAGGTAACTGCACATACCATCCCCTGTTGGAGATTGTTACCCAGGATCACATCCACTGCTAATGTGTTGGCTACAGCCACCTGATGCACAGTTCCCCCTGTTTCACTTCAGTCCAGGAGAACACTGGCCAGTGGCAATGTTTTCTCTTCACCAGTAAAGCCTTGTACAGTTATGTATTTATTGGGTATAAGCTGATCAGGCTGTACCAGATCCCCCTTTACCAATGTCAGGGATGCCCCTTTGTCCCTTAACCCCTGCATCTGTACACCATTTACCATGACTGGGTGCATGTGTTCCCTCATGTTCACTGGCATGTTTCCAGGGACACACAAACGACCCACTTCCTTTCTGGTACTACTTTGCGTATTATTGCTTGCCCTTCTTGGACACTGTCTGGCAATGTGCCTAGTTTCTTTACATAACCAACAAACATTTCTTACTTCTGAAAAATCTTATCTTTGAAACCTGGGGCTAACTGGTTTCGGTGGAGGCAGTGAGAGTTTTAGCTGCCCTGAAGGCGCACTTTTCCCTTTCTGCACTGCCACACTCGCCCCATTCGCTCTTAGAGCAGGTCTGCTCTTGGCATAGCGGTCTGAGAGTTCGGCAGCCTCTTACACTGTTTTTGGATCTCGGTCCTCTAGCCAGGTTTTTAACTCTGCTGGGCATGCCCAATAAAACTGTTCTAATAAAATCACATTTTCAATTTTATCAACAGTGTTTGCCTCAATTCCTTCCCACCAATGTTTTATAAACTGACATTGTTTCGTGGCTAGCTCCTCATAGCTCATATCAGGGCTTCTCCTGAGCTCACGGAATTTAGCTCTGTATGATTCAGCAGTTAATTCAAACTTTTTTAACAGTGCAATTTTAACTTGCTGTAATCATCACTGTCCTCATTGTTCATTTGACCTAATGCATCCCAAGCTTTCCCGGTAAATAGCGGGGATAGCTGGAAGCTCCAGGACTCTCTAGGAATTTTAGCCCGAATACAAACTTTTTCAAAAGCATTTAAAAAGGCGTCCATGTCTTCCCCATCTTTAAACTCGGCTATTCATTTGGAGTTTAATTTGTAACCCAGTCCTGCAGTCCCAGTTAAACCCAAGCCATTTACCTGCCCTGGTGCTGCTGGTTGGAGTCGTAGCTTCTCCAGTTCGTGTTGCCACTGGCGCTACTCTCCTCTGCAGCTCTGCATTCTCACTCTCTCTTCTCCTCTGCCTCTCGCTGGCATTCACATTCCTCACGGTCCACCTCCCTCTGTTCCATTTCTCTCCTCTGCTGGGACTCCAGCTCCATCCTGCGCAACTCAAGTTGCAACCTGAGAACTTCCAGATTCAGGATACTGGTGACTTGTCCCTGCTGCTGTGGCGCTTCACTGTCAGTGGCCCTGCTGTCTGCCTCATTGGCTCGGGACCCCTCACTGGCTGCTACCCCTTCCACACTTGAGGGTTGGTCCCTTTCAGTTACGGTCTGTGACTTGCTGCTCTGGGTATCTGCCAACATCAGGGCCTCTGTGAGGTTCTGCTTACTGGCTTTCACCCCAAACAGGACTCCCCTGTCTCTGCACAACTGCTTTAAGAAATCTACAGTGTGCCTGCTGTAGTCGGAAGCCATTTTCTTCTTCCCTCACTACTAATACTATTCTGACTGGCACTTCAGAGAAAAAAAATAAAATGGGTGGGAACTTAACTGTAAGTCAAGGGATATAATTCTGTTTCCTTTTGAAATAAAACACTGACTTTCTTTTTTCCAAGTGAGCTAAACAGTCTCAAGTTGACACACTGAACAATGAAACTTATACCACCAAACTTTTTATGCCACCGCTGCCAACCAATCTATCACAATCTCGCTCAGCCAGTCATCCCTCTACTCTCAAAGTGCCAACCTCTGAGCATATGATTTGTGTACAGTGAACAGAACAAGGTAACCCTCTTGTCTGTTTTGTGGGTTCAAGTCACCTTAGTCTCAAGCTCTGGAGGGATTCAAACTGATAACCTCATGTTAGTGTACCCAATTATCAGGCTCAGATAATTCTGTTTTCAGGGGGTCAGATATCTTTGCCTACAGGCACCCAACCAGGTCTTTCAAATGAACCCTTAGAACTCTATACAAGACTTTAGAGAACTCTATCCATTTCCCAGTTTGTTATACAGTAAGCTCATACACAGTGTTACTTATAACCTTTAAAATCTCCACTTAAAATAAAAAGAAATGTCAAGGCACTCCAGACAGTTTCCGTTGTAAAATATATCTCTTTACTTTAAAATATCAAAACAGAACAATACATACAGAACAAAATATATCCCATCACATACAGCCTTAAAACAAACAGGTAAATGTGCAGTTCCTACAATACATACATTTAGACTGGTCTAATCTAATGTTTACTTTCTTTCAGTGCTTTTGAGGGTCTCTCTTCTCTCAGTCAGAATATTGTCTTGTGTGAGTCTGTCCAGGTTCTCTCAGCAA
Organism: Neoceratodus forsteri; assembly: GCA_016271365.2. Classification (NCBI taxonomy): domain Eukaryota; kingdom Metazoa; phylum Chordata; order Ceratodontiformes; family Ceratodontidae; genus Neoceratodus; species Neoceratodus forsteri. The sequence goes on along the minus strand of CM057450.1, from coordinate 491,320,072 downwards.
TTAAACACAGTTCCGTGCCGGCCTTCTCATGAGGTCACTAACTCCGCCTTGGTGTATCAAAATCTATATTTTATCTCACAGGATGTCCAAATAAAATATTAAAAAAAAATATAATAGGTGACCTCACTACCTTTCCTCTCTCAGGTTAACCAGACCAAACCGGTTTATGCCTTGCTACACATACATCTCAAAAGTTCCTTTGATCTAAGTCACTGTATTCAAGCAAAAGAGTATTTGTGTCTTTAATCCCATCTGAACCTTGGAATCTATACCTCAAAGGTCTATCTGATGTAATTCAAGGGTTCCCATGGAAAGTATATTGGACCTTCCAAATTCATCTGGGCCCTTCCTGGCCCAGACATTAACCTCTCTTCAATGTCCATTCTGGCTTCTCTCTGACACCCTTCCCTCTCAAGTTCTTCCTGACAACTATTGTAAATCAAAGGATTTTCCCTGAGGGAATTATGAATGGCTAATCTTGTTTCCTGGGATGAAAGCAAATTGACAAGGTAATTGCACCCCAGATATCTGCAGTTTAGCTATGTCCTGTCCTTTGAACTTATCCTTGGGGGGTCTTGATGTGTCAGTTCCAGTAAGACAGTAGTTTCCTCAAACTGACCTTCCCATCACATATTTTATATGTAATAAAAAAATTGACACAGAAATCAGAGCTGGCTGTCTACGTCACACCCTCCTGTACTTTATTAACCCCCATTAGGTTTGTCAAGATCTCTGTTTTATACCCACCTCCCTCCCCTGTTCCAGGGTGTATGTATTGATGTCTTTTAGTCTGTCCTCATAGAGTTTTGATGCAGACTCCGCACCATTTTAGTTGCCCTACCCTAGACCACTTCCACATTGTCTGTGTCCTTCCTGAGATGTTGTCTCCAGCACTGGTCACAGTACTCCAGGTGAGGTATTACTAGCGATCTATATGGAGCAGAACTACCTCTCTCTTCCTGCTGGTGATACCCATTCCTATGCACCCAGCACTCCACTAGCCCTTCCGTCTGCCTTATCACACTGCCTGGCCACCTTTAGGTCATCTAATATGATTACTTCTAGGTCTCTTTCCTGCTTGGTCTTTGTCAGTATCATGCTGCCCATTTTGTACTCCGCTTCTGGGTTTCTATGACCCAAATGCATTATTTGCTTTGCGCCACAGCACCTGGTACTGTTCTGGTTGTTATCCCATTGATCACTCCTCTAGTCTTTTCAGATCCCTAACCATACTTTCCATCCCCTCCCCAGACTGTCCATTCAGTTGCAGATCTTGGTGTCATCCACAAAGAGGCAGACCTTTCTTTCCAGTTCCTCCACCATGTCACTTATAAAGACATTAAAGAGGTCCAGTCCCAGCACTGATCCCTGAGGTACCTCACTGGTCACTCTCCCTTCCTTGGAGTGAGCTCCATTTAGCACTACCCTCTATGTCCTGTCCACTAGCCATTTTTTTGCCCAGGTTACCACCGTATTACTCACCCCCAAGCTCTTCAACTTGATTACCAGTCTCCTATGGGGAATGGTGTCGAAAGCCTTGCTGAAATCCAGGTAGGCCATGCAGTTTAATGAATGGTTACAAAACTGGTGCAGAGCACAGGGCTGGGACTTCCGGTGACGTCACCGCAATGGTGGGTAGCTGAACCTGAAAGGTCCACGACCCCCTCGCTTATTTTGAGCTAAATCCTCTACAGAGTGGCTCCTAATTACAAAAAAGATATAGCCCGAGGTCCATTAGATAGTGGGGAAGCCCCAGAAAATCAGAGGTTTGAGATTCTTCTCCCCTCCAAGCAAGATGAAACAAACGACCCTGAGCAGACCGCAAGAAGGCCTAACTGTTTTCCCACCATGCAGACGGCAGCCGTGAGAATCCTCAGCAGACTGGGAACAGGAGGAAGCCAATCTACCCAAAAGTAAAAATCAGGTGCTTAAACAAATATTAGCTACAGTAAATAAAATAGACACTGCACTTGCAGACCTGAGGCAGGACGTCCGAACCTTAGACAAGAAGGTTTCAGCTTCAGATACTAAAATAACGGAGATTTCAGAAGCACAGGACTGTACAGATCATCTGCTTTTACACTTACTCCAGAGAGATCGGGAGATGCAAGCCAAGCTGGAAGATCTTGAAAACTGCTCCCAGCGCAATAACTTTAGGATTCACGGAATCCCCGAACGAGTGGAGGAGGGCTTTGCTACAATGGCTGATTTTGTACAGCAGGTGCTTAGATCCACGCTCTCTCCTCCACCTGATATAAATTTGGAGATAGATAGAGCGCATAGGTCTCTGGGCCCAAAACCAACCTAGGAGACTGCCAGACCTTGCTCTCTAATAATTCGTATGCTTCATTATCAGAGCAAGGAATGGATTCTTCATGAAGCGTGGAGGCTGCATGAAATAATGTACCAGGTGAAGAGGATTTATTTTGATCAGGACTTTTCATCTGCGCTCCAAGCTGAGAGACAGAGAGTACGAGGGATCATCAGAGAATTGAAGGAAAAAAAAGATGTAAAGGCTCAACTGCTATTTCCTGCAAGGATTAAGATTTATTCAGAATTGGGGGCAAAGATCTTTCCTACGTTGGTGGAGGCAGCCCCTACCCTGAAGGAGCTTCAAATTTCGATGCCTGACCTTGAGACTGATATGTTGGAATGAAAGCTCAGGATGGGGGCTTGGAGCATGGTAACTCGCACTAATAACAGGAAACGTGGTTTTCCTGGCGCAATCTCACCAGCTGCACTAGGGACATTGTGAAGCTCATGCAGCGGGCGGAAAATAGAGTGAAAGCCCAGAACGGACGTAAAAGTAAACAGACGTCTGAAGGGGACTGACTTCGAATTAGAAATTAAAGGTACTGTTTTGAACTGGTAAATGCTCCCTCGGAAGGGTTGGAGAGGGATATATTGAAGAAACACAGTGGAGAAGGAGTGATACTAATTAATATAATTGGACCAAAGGTGTTAAAGGAGACTTTGAGAGGAACTTATGTTTTACGATATATAGACTCATATAAGCTTTCTTTGTCTTTACAGGGGCCTCTCACAAGAAGACTCATTGGGTTTGAGGTGCTGTGATGTGAAACTCAATAGTAACTATGCAAGAGCAGATAGATGTTTGTCAGGGGAACAAAAGGGGGGACCTATCAAAGAGGAAGCAGGACAGGAAGGTTAAAAGACATTTGAAGGGGTCATGAAGGTAGGGGGAGGAGAAAAGGGGTTGAGGGGAGGTGTTGGGTAAAGGGGGAGGTGATGGGGACATGAAGGGGGAAAAAAGATTGGGGACCCTTTTTTGTAACTATAAAATGGGGAAATCATGACAACATAAGATAGGAGGGAGGGGGTCTGGGGATTACTGGATATCTGGTTCGGCTCCCACCTGAGGTGTCGGGTGGAGTTATAGGTTGCAGGCGAATGCCTAATGATTTGGGTATAGCCGCAACTCCCATATACATCATAGGGGTTTCTGAGACTAGTCACATGTGTGACTTCCGGTGGTGACAGCACCCACCATCGGATTCTCCTAGGTGGTCAAATATACTGGGATCTTGGTTATATTAATCAGTCTTTTAGTGTTGGAATCAAAGGGTTCCATCTTACAAGTTAATAATTATAGGGATAAAACAATGTTCTCAAGTTATTGGTTTTTTTATAACATTGCGATGTGATTTCATACAAAGTAAATCAGTCAGGTGTATCATTACACAATTAAGTGGAGGGAGGGAAGATGGATGTAGGCTATATATGAAGACGAATAAGAAGCTTAGAAATAACAGGGCCCAATGGCACACTTAAAAATAATTTCCTACAATATTAATGGCATTAACTCACCCATTAAAAGAACTAAGATTCTGACAGAATTGAGAAGAATGGAGGGGGATATTGTTCTTTTACAAGAGACGCACCTCTCAGAAGCAGAACATCTGAAACTACGGCGTCAATGGGTAGGGAGAGTTGAAGCCACTTCAGGTAAAGAGGCAAAAAAAGCTGGTGTAGCAATTCTAATAAAGAAGGAATCCCCCCTTTTATAGTGCAAGAGACAGAAATTATACACCCAGGTAGATGTATTAGGGTATCCAGTCTTATACAGGAGAAATTACAGAAAATAGATATATATGCCCCTAACACAGGTGCAGAAAGATTTTACCTGGAAGTTTTTCAGAAAGTTGGGGGGCTTCCCAGGGGACTTTTGATACTCGGGGATATTGTAATGCCACTTTGTGGCCTGCAAAGGATCGGTCGTCTGGGAACACAGACACATCTAGGATAGCTAGCAAGAGACTGAAGACTTTGGTAGAGGAGGGAGGGAGGGATGGTAGACATTTGGAGAGAGTGACACAAAACTGAGAAAGATTATACATTCTATTTGGCGTCTTGGAATTCGTATTCAAGAATAGATTTTTTCTTGACTTATTCCACAGATCTCCACCTTTTTACCAAATCCCAGATCCACTCGTTAACCTTATCAGACCATGCCCCAATATCCATAGAGTATACTTGGAGTAGGGAGCCCAGAGTCACTAACTGGAGGTTAAATGTATTATTGCTTAATGACAAGAACCTGGTACAACAAATTGCTCAAAATTTTCAACACCGAACAGTAGACTCCCCTATGACAGATTGCTCCCCTGGGGTGTGGTGGGACACTATAAAAGCAGGGCTAAGGGGCCATATAATTAGTTTGGCATCGGCCAAAACGAAATTGAGAAATAAAAAGCTATTGGAGTTGCAAACCACAATAAAAGCTCTGGAAAGGGAACATATAAGTGAACCAAGGGGGAAAGAGAAAATTCTCAAAGAATTAGTTGAAAAAAGGATAGAACTTAATGATTTGGAATCAGATAAGGCCGAGGGATTGTTGCGGTTTACCAACCAAAAATACTATGAAGGGGGAGAGCATTGAAATTATTAGCCCTCAGAATGAGGAAGGAACATACAAGTCGACATATCCCTTTTCTCCAGACAGGGGGCAACAACAACGACTGGATAGAGAAGCCAGGAGACCTAGCTAAGGCCTTTAAAAAGTATTACCAGATGCTATATGCAGAAAAGAGAGACCCCCAGATTGTGACAACTCAGACGGAATGCTTTCTAAAAACATTAAAACTTCCCAAATTATCCACCACAATGCAACAAGAGCTATCAGCCCCCCATAAAAGACCAGGAAATTCTAACGGTGATAAATAACCTTCCCTAGGAAATCACCTGGCCCAGATGGACTCCTGGCAGAGTTTTATAAAAAGTTTAAAAAATACTGGTACCTAAATTAGCAATAGTCCTGAATGCCATGCTTGAGGAGGGAAAACCCTGAATTCTTGGAGGGAGGCATTGATAACTGTAATTCCAAAACCAGGTAAACCAGCAGCATCCTGTGAGTTGTATAGGCCTATATCATTACTGAATCAGGATTCAAAGATATTTATGAAAATTCTAGCTAACCGTTTACAAAGGTTTGTGGAGGTATTAGTGCATCCAGATCAAATGGGGTTTATACCCCATAAGCATTTGTCAGACAATATTAGACGCCTCCTAAATATATTGGGTCACAAAGATTCTTTCAGAGTTCCCAAACTAGCTATTTTCCTAGATGCAGAAAAAGCCTTCGATAGGCTTAATTGGTCTTATCTCAACTCAGTGCTTGGTAAAATGGGATTTGAGGGCCCTTTCCTGCAATGGATCATGATGGCCTACCAACAGCCAGTTGCCAGAGTGCGGGTAAACGGCACTATCTCCACAACTCTTGCTACACAAAGAGGCACCAAACAAGGGTGCCCCCTGTCCCCCTTGCTTTTCACCCTGGCAATGGAGCCCCTTGCCCAGGTGATTAGAGCGGAGGATAAGATTCAGGGGATTTCGGTAGAGGGGGTGACAAATAAGGTCTCATTATTTGTGGACAACACTTTGATATATATGCAGGACCCAGCTAATTCGATTCCTCAGTTAATGGACTTATTAAATCAATTTGACAAAATATTAGGATTTAAAATTAATATGAACAAGTCAGAGATTTTTCCAATAAGCGGCAGAATTTCGGGGGAATTACAAGAATTTATCCCATTTAACTGGACCAAAGATAGAGTCAGATACTTACTGTAGGTATTCAAATTCCAACTAAATTATCCCGTCTGTACCAAGTTAATTATGGCCTGTTGCAGAGAGCAGTCTTTGCTGATATAAATAGATGGCGAATGATGCCTTTCTCCTTTTACTAACAGGACAGAGGCGGTGAAAATGAACATTCTCCCCCGGTATTTCTTCCTGTTCACTAGTCTATCACTACCCTTCCTAAAAAAAGATTGGAAGGAACTGAGACGGAAGCTTTCTCAATTCATTTGGGTGGGAAGACGACCCAGAAAGCATTGGGAACTCCTTACTGAGGACGAGGAAAAGAGGGGAAGAGGAGTACCAGACTTTTATAATTACTATAAGGCAGCTCAGATATTGCCTATTCTTGATATGCTAAATCCGACACAGGTGGGAGGGTGGTGTCCCATGGAACTTAAGGTACATCAAGTCATTCCCCTGAAAATGTTACCCTGAGTAGCAATGCCCTCAGACATCAGATAAATTACAAATAAGTGGACGAAGCACACTCTTAAAGTGTGGCTGGATATCTGACAGTATTGGGGGTCTTTAACTCCGGTTTGGAGATATATTCCACTTAACTCCCTCCCAGGGTTTCCAGCCGCTCTCAGAGACAGTTGCTTTAAACAATGGTAGAGCAAAGAATTATGCTTTCTGACCCAATTTTTTCAACAAAATATATTAAAATCTTTTCAAGGGCCGGCCCGGTGGCGCTGAGGGTTGAGGCGCTGGTCGCTACACCTCGCGCCACGCCGGCGACCCGTGTTCAGAAACGAGCATGGGTTGCCAGGGGTCGGCGGGGAGGAGATAGATTGAGCATCCGGAGGACTGCTCCCATCTCCGGGGTGGGGGATTTAGGCGGCCGGTGCTTGCCTGACCCCTAGCGGAGGCTGGGGATCAACAGCACGCAGCCGGAAAGAGGGGAGGCAGGACATGGCAGATGCTTGACTAGTGCACGCACGGGAGCGTGCATGCACTCAGTCGCTGGCGTCATTGCACGCTATGCCCGCCTGGGAAGAAAATTGAGGAAAAAAATGGAGCCCGGCAGCACGACGTCGTTCCCCGGCGCCATTCCCGGAGGACGCCTCCCTGGCATGAACCCATTTGGGTGGGTTGAGTCGCTCCCCACCACCCTGCCGCGAAGGGTAAATCGCGAGGTGTGGAAGAGGGGGTCTCATGTCCGGGGAATAGGCGGCGGCGAATGAAGAGACCAACGGAGTTCCTGTAGAGAAATAACATCCAAAAAAAAAAAATCCTTTCAAGAGCTGCAAAGAGAATTTGGCATTCCCAAACAGGACTTTTACAGGTTCCTCCAGTGCCGTCACTACATCAATACGAGGACAGGGCAACAGGCGGTTCTTTCAGACCCACCTGCCCCCATTCAAACTGTTTTTCAAAGGAGTCATATGATGGACGCTAAAGGGTTTATATCATATGTATATAAAATACTACATGAAGATATAGGTAAATTATTAACCCAACAGATTGAACAGAGTTGGGAGGAGGAATTAAAGCTGCAGCTATCGCAGGAAGAGTGGTGGGAGATTTGGTTGGGAATTTTGAAAACAATCAACTCTCCGAGTTGGAAGGAATTTAGATGGAAGGTAGTGGTAAGGTATTTTATTACACCAGTGATCTCGGTCCATTACACACAACTGACAACAAATAATTGTTGGAGGGGATGTGGGGATTTGGGCACACACACTCATTTGTTTTGGGACTGCCCGCAGATAAGTGATTACTGGAGGTCAATTTCTCAGGCCCTCCAGACCATTTTTCAAGCGGATTTTGTAGTCAATGGAGCTCATTTGGTATTAGGTCTCATACCAAAGGGACTGGGATCCACTGGCCAAAAGTATTTGTACTACTTATTAGTGGCTGCAGCCCTAAATGTGATTATGCAATACTGGTTGCAGTCAGAACCTTTAACTCTCTCCATGTGGAGAGCTAATATTTTAAAAATCAAAGACATGGAAGTGATAACTGCCCATTTAAGACTGACCACAGAACAGTATAATACAAAGTGGCTCCCTTACTACAATTATATTGAAAGTCTGGAGGGCACCCCGGTGCTGGAGCAATAACTTCTAACCTGAAGTAGTCTGAAGGAGGCTTTGGCCTAAGTTAAAGGGAGGCAGGGTTTTAGAATATCTAGAACTTGACTGGTTTATAAAAAAAGGGAAACAAGAGGGAGGGTAGGAGGGCTGGAAATGGGGAAGGAGGGAAAAAAAGAAAAAGGAAATGAAATGGCTGGATAAATGAAATCACATCGCTCGGTTTGGTTGATATATTAAATTTTGTTTCTTTAACAAGAATGACAACATAGCATAAATTATATCAAAACATGAATGAGACCTGAAATATTATTGGATGTCATGTTGTCAGTTTGGAATAGATGGCATGAAACAAAGGATGTAGATGAAGGGTAGAGTGCAATTAGACCTTTCTCTTTTCCTTTCTCCTCTAATTTATTTGGGATGGGATGGGATCGGAGAAATGGATTACTTTCTTGGTATTAAAAATGAATGGTAATCACTCACTCTTTATTGTACCGTCATAACTATGGGGTTAAAATCAGTAGGAAAGAGAATATGACAATCGCTGAAAAACTATTTTCTTTCTGGATACAAATGTATTAATTTGCTTCATTGGTTGGTATACCCATATGTAAAATGGAGTATTTTAAGCTGTCAATAAAAGCTTTATTAAAGTTAAAAAAAAAGAGCACAGGGTTTTGGCTTCATTGGGCACTGGGGGTCCACCTGGAGAGATAAATGTCTATACTGGCATGATGGTCTGCATCTATCCAGGAAGAGAAACATGCTCCTAGGTGACAGGTTTAAAGGCTTCCTTGGCAAGCTTTTAAACTAGCCAAGGGGGGAGGTGCTGATAGGAAACAGGAAAGTTCAAGCCTCCCCCCACAAAACATAGCAGGTAGTAGGGTAAACACTGAGGTACAGAGCTTGACAGAGGGCAGGACAGGGGTAAATGGAAAAATGGACATGGGCAAAAAGAGCAGGGATGGGGTAAAAAAGGATAAAGCCAACATTAAATGGAGGGCAATGAGTACCAATGCCCATAGTCTTGGAAACAAGCTTCCAGAGCTAGTGGCCCTGATGGAAGAGGAACACTTGGATATTGTGGCAGTCACAGAAACATGGTACATGGAGAACCATGACTGGGATGTCACCATACCAGGGTACACAATCTACAGAAGGGACAGGGAGGGTAAAAGAGGAGGTGGAGTAGCTCTGTACATAAGGGAAGGGATCAAAGCTACAGAACTAAAAAGTAAAAGGGGAGGACAAGAGGCACTCTGGGTCACCTTGGAGACAGGGAATGGCATCACAATCCGCACAGGGTTGTATACAGACCCCCATCTCAAGGGAAGGAAATGGACAAGAAAATGATAGAGGGCATTCTCAAAATGGCTGAAAAAGGGGAGATACTGTTGATGGGGGACCTGAATATGCCAGATGTTAACTGGGCGACATGGACTGCAGCCAGATCCAAAAGCAGGGTCATTCTCGATGCCCTACAGGGGGCATGCCTTAGACAGCTAGTGGTTGAACCCACTCAGGAAGGAGCAATATTAGACCTGGTACTCTCAAACGGGGAGAGGATCACAAATTTAGACGTCAGTAGACATCTGGGAACAAGCAACCACTGCACAGTGTGCTTCACAATAAACACAACCGTGGAAACAAGCCATACAAAGACAAGGATACTGGACTTTAGAAGGGCTGACTTTGGCATAATGGGTGAATACCTGAGGAATGCTTTAGCAAATGGCCAGAAAGGAGAGGTGGAAGAACAATGGAGAAAAATCAAAACTGCCATCATGGAGGCAACAAGCCTTTGTGTGAAACAAATAAAGAAAACAAAGTGGAATAAAAAAACACTATGGTTCTCAAAAGAGGTGTCAGGGAAGGTTAAGGAGAAAAAGGCTGCATTCAAAAAGTATAAGGAATCACAGATGGAGCACAATAGGGAACTGTATCAATTAAAGCAGAAAGAAGAGGGGAAGGCAGTCAGAAAGCAAAGGCCCAAACCGAGAAAAGATAGCCAACTTAGTTAAGAAGGATAAAACCTTTTATAGGTACATTAGGGCATAAGAATGGTTAAGGGAGGATGAGTGAAGATTAATAAAGGAGGGAGGTGGGCAGAGAGACAGTGAAAAGGCAGGGATACTGAATGAATACTTTTGCTCAGTTTCACAAAAGAAGAAGAGAGGATTACCTAAACCAAATAGTAGAAGCACTCTGGGTAGTGGGGTTGGCCAGTCCATTTACAGAAGAAAGAGTCCTGAAAGAACTCCTAAAACTCAAGGTGGACAAAGCAATGGGGCCTGATGGGATTCACCTAGAATCCTAAAGAGCTAAGGGAGGACCTAGTGACACCACTAACCACACTTTTAACAAATCGTGGGAAGATGGGGTGGTACCTGAAGACTGGAGGAGGGCAGATGTGATTCCCTTCACAAAAGTGGGAGCAAGGCAGAAGCAGAAACTTCAGACCTGTTAGTTTGACCTCAGTGGTGGGAAAATGATGGAATCACTTCTGAAAGAAAGAATTGTTCAGTACCTAGAGGCCAGCGGGCAAGGACCCAAAGCAGCATGGATTCACAGCAGGAAGGTCATGTCAGACGAATCTAATCAATTTCTTTGGCTTGGTGACCAAAGTAATAGACCAGGGAGGGGCTGTGGATATGGCCTACCAAGACTTTAGCAAGGCATTTGACACAGTCCCGCTCAAAAGATTAATAATCAAGTTAGCCAGCCTGGGAGTGGGTCCCAGGGTGGTAGCCTGAGTAGCAAACTGGCTGCACAACAGGACACAGAAGGTAATAGTGAATGGAACACATTCTGAAGAAAGGGGGGTTACTAGTAGAGTAACTCAGGGCTCAATACTGGGTCCAGTCCTCTTTAACTTCTTTATAGGTGACATTGCAGAGGGTCTGGAAGGAAAGGTATGCCTCTTTGCAGATGACACAAAGATCTGTAACAGAGTTGATACACAAAGGGGGGGTAGAAAGGATGAGAAGGGACTTGGCAAGGTTGGAGGAATGGTCAGACATATGGCAACTTAGATTCAATGCAAAGAAGTGCAAAGTAATGCACCTGGGAAATAAAAATCCAGGAGAAGAGTACACAATAGCAGGGTAGGTGCTAATGACAACAATAATGGAAAGGGATCTGGGTGTAGTCATATCAGATGACCTAAAGGTGGGTAAGCAATGTGAGAAGTCAGTAAGAAGAGCCGGGGGATACAGGGTATGCATAGGGAGGGGCATCACAAGTAGAAAAAGGGAAGTGGTTATCCCTCTATACAGACAGTTGGTGAGACCCCATCTGGAGTACTGCGTGCAGTTTTGGAGACCTCATCTACACAAGGACATAGACAGGATGGAAGCAGTCCAGAGGAGGGCAACTAAAATGGTGCAGGGTCTACATCAGAAACCATATGAAGAGAGACTGAGAGAGCTTAATATGTATACCCTTGATGAAAGGAGGGATGGGGGACATGATAGAAACTTTAAGTACCTCAAGGGAATCAACAAAGTCCAGGAGGTAGCATCTTTCAGAAAAGAGATGTGTAAGAACAAGGGGACACAATTTAATGTTAGAGGGGACGGCTCAGGGGTAATGTGAGAAATTCTTTTCATGGAGAGTGGTGGGCCGCGTGGAACCGCCTTCCTGGAGAGGTTGTGGGGCCTAAAACAGTGGGGGAATTCAAACATGCATGGGACAGACATAAGGCAATTATAGTGGGGGGTTGCAGGAAGTAGGCTGTTGGTTAACTAGAATCTGCAGCTTATCCAATAGGTAGGGAAATGGGCAGACTGGGTGGGCCGAGTGGTCCTTATCTGCCATCAAAGTCTATATTTCTATGTTTCTACTGCCCCTCCCTGATACAACTCCTTGATCATTCAGTCAAAGAAATCTATCAGATTTGTTTAGCATGACCTTCCTCCTGTGAATCCATGCTGCCTTGGATCCTGTAATCCATTGGATACAAGATATTCCACAATCCTTTCCTGTAGTAGTGTTTCCCTTAACTTACATACTACTGAAGTCAGGCTGGCTTATAATTGCCAGCCTCCTCCTTACTACCACTTTGTGAAGTGAGACTACCGCTGCCCTTCTCCAGTCCCCCAGGACCGCACCGGTCTCCAGTGATCTGTTAAATAGGTTTGACAGAGGTGCCAACAGTATCTCCATGAGCACCCTCTGTGCACTTGGGTATATCGCAACTGTCCCCATAGCTTAGTCCAACATTCTGACTAGCGAGTGCTTTCTGGACTTTCTCCTTAGAAAACAGACTGGTGTCCACTTCCCTTCCCTCTAAGTCCCTGGTGCCTTTTCAAGGTCCCTCTTCCCTCCTTTTCTATGAATACTGAGCAAAAATACTTGTCCAAGATGTTTGCCTTTTCTAGATTCCCCTCCGTACAGTCACTCCCCTCACTCTTTAACCATACAATCCCTCCCTCAATCTTCTCTTTCTCACTAACATATCTAAAAATATCTTATCTCCTTCTGCTACTCCCTGAGCTTTTTGGAAACAGCCACAGGCTCACTTAGAGCACCCACACCAATTGTACCTACCTTAGCAATTCCTGCCACGAGTAAAATTTTTGGAAACAGCAGCAGGCTTAATCAAAGCAGCTACACCTCTCATACCTGTCTTAGCAATTCCCACCATGGGTATAATTTTTGGAAACAGCAGCAGGCTCACTCAGAGCACCTGCACCTCTTGTACCTGTATCAGCAATGCCTGCCATCGGTATAATGTTTGAAAACCTAACAGTGTAATAATACAGCTGTAAAAGGATATTGTTTCACTAACTGCTGCAGAGAGAGGCAGTGTAGCTGACTATGTCATAGGTAATAAATGACATGGCTTGGGGCACCTAACTAACAGTGTAATAGCATACAACCTACAAGCAAAAACAGTCTTTCACATTTTTGTTATGGTCAGGGTAGGGTAATAGGGTAGTAGAATGATTAGGGTAGCAACCACCCAACTCTAATCAACTACCAATTTTTCATTAGGGTATTTTTAGGATAATTTAGGGTAGTTTAGAGATACCCATGGGTAGTATTTAGGGTAGGGTATTTCACTACCCGACCATGCCTACTTTTTAGCCATTTTGCTAATTGCTTCTAACATTTCCTTATCTAAGTCTTCCCCCCGTGCTGAAGGCCTGTAGATCACACTTGTCTAAATAATGGCTCTGTTACCCAATTCGAGAATTTCCCACAGCACCTCTGCACCCCCCAAATTCTCTGTATTTCAGTTGTTTTTATGTTTTCCTTCATATAAAGCACCACTCCTCTTCCTTTCCTTCCTAACCTGTCCCTCCTGAACACCATGCAGCCTAGCATGACCATGTCCCAGTCGTGGATGCCAGTGTACCATGACTCTGTAATGCCAGCAATATCCAGGTCAGCTTCCCCCATGATGGCCTCTAGGCCTGGGATCTTATTCCGACACTTCCAGCATTAGCACACATGGCTTCCAGGTTTTGTTAGCTCTCTACTTGTTGCTTCCCCCTTTTTCTTTTTGTGCCCCCTTTCTACTCCTTCTTTCCTGACCCCTTTCCCCCTTTGATAATCCCCTCCCTTCTTGACTTGCATGCTCCGTGGTGGGAGTCTCACCCCTTGGGATCTCCTTACACACTATCTCAGCCTGTGGAGGGGGGGGTGCAGTTTATGCCTCCCTTTCTGCTATCACCTCCCCCCTCAGCTAATTTAAACACTCATTGAAGTAACGTATAACCATTCACTGAGAACTGCGGTTCCCCTCCTTGATGGATGGATGTAGGCCATCACCCCTGTATAGGCTGTTATCCTACCAGGTGGGCCCCTAGTCCCCAGTGTAGTTGTACCCCTCCACTCTGCACCATTTCTTCAACCATGAGTTAAATGCATTGGTATGGAGCTCCCTCACCTTCCCCCTGTCATAGACAGGCAGTACCTCTGCAAAAACTACAGTGTGCTACCTGCCTAAGACTTTTTTCCATCTCCCTAAACTCCCCTTGCACTGTGCCTGTCCCATACCTAGCCAGAGCATGCATCCCCAGGTTTACCTGCAGTAAAAATAGCATAATTGAATATCTGGTGTGAGTTTGCATGGAAATGTCGCTCCACATTTTTTTTTTTCAAACTCCAGCCACATTGATTAAATACTTACCACTGACCTTTGGGCACTGTTGGTGTAACTGCAAGTGACCAATTTCAGATCAAGTTCATGTATTCTGGTCCTGTCATTTGCTATCCCCATTTTGGAGTGATATAGCACTCCAAAACAGGAAGTTGTTATTACTCTGTACAGACAGGTGGTGAGCCCCATCTGGAGCACTGCATGCAATTCTGGAGACCCCATCTCCGCAACGACATAGGCAGGATGGAGGCAGTCCAAAGGAGGGCAACTAAAATGGTGCAGGGTCTGCACCAGAAGCCATATGAAGAAAGACTAAAATAGCTTAATAGGTATACCATTGAGGAAAGGAGGGAGAGGGGGGACATGATAGAAACTTTCAAGTATCTCAAGGGAATCAACAAAGTCTAAGAGGGTAGTATCTTTCAGAAAAAGAGATGTGCGAGAACAATTAATCAAACTTTATTTAACCAGACAAAATCATCCTTGAGCAAGCTCATTTGCAAGATGGTCCTGGACAAGTAGGACACATACAACTACAGCAAAATTAACAGATAAGCAGTGTACACACAACGTGCAATAGAAGACAGTTACAGAGAAACAAATAAGATCAGGGCTGAGGAGAACATATGGTGAACACTATCCGGGTTGATAATTGACTGTCTATATAAAGGATTCCCTCAAGATGTGGGATTATTCAGACAAAGGTCACAACATCACAATAAACTGAGGGATACCAGGTAGGATAAGTGAGGGAACAACAACTGAAGGTTTATGGGTGGGGGGAAAAACAAAGGAAAGGGTCAGTGAGGGGTGAAAATAGATGTAGTTAAACAAACAGGTGGGAGTTGGGTAGAATAATCCCAAGGTGGAAAGAAGAAGAGAAGTGCTAGGGGAATACATGTAAGTGCCAAGAGTTTGGGGAGCCACAGGAGATGGAGGAGGTGGTTATTTGCACATACACACAGGGCTCTCAGTTTGAGAGCGAGCAGCCTCCTGAAAGAATGAGGCCCTGGGAGGGAGGACAGCCTAAGAGTTTTTTGCATGACATTCCAAAGGGTGTACAGAGAAAAGATGATAGCCGCTGAACCATGTCGTGTCCTTATTTTGGGTATTTTAAGAGAGACAGGAGACAAACTTCTTAGACCATACATTCCCTCAATATGCTGAAACAGAGTAGAAATATAGGTCGGTAGTTTATTGGTTAGGGCCCAGTATGTCCACATGAGGGCATTTCTTTGCCTCCTCAGAGTGAGGGAGGGCCAGTCTAGTGCCTGATAGAACAGGCAGTGGTGGGTGCATAATGGCATGTTTAGGATGAATCTCAGCACGCGATGGTAGAGGGTGTCAAGTTTACATAGCGCCTGAATAGGGCAATGAATATAGAGAAAGTCAGCATAATAAGCAACGGTAGAAAAGTTGTTTGGACAAGTCGTTTCCTTGCTTCAAGAGTAAGGAGGTGTCTTATCCGATAAAATATGCCTAGACGTTGTCTTAGCTTTTTAGATAGTTCATTAAGGTGAGCCAAGAAGTTGAGCCTATTATCCAGCCAACCACCCAGGTACTTGAATTTTTCTACAAGTTCCAAGGCTTCGCCAAGCAAGGTATAAATTTGGAGGCTTGAAGATGGTCCTGTGTAGTGGGCAGCACAAGGCGAGATAATCATAGCTTTGGCCTTTTTAGCATTAAGCAGAAGCTTGAGCTTTATAAAGTTGCGTTGAAGGATTGCAAAGTCTAACTGAAGTCTAACTGAAGCTCCTTGTGGACTATGTCTAGGGAGGTGTTAGTAGTATAGAGCATGGTATCATCAGCGAATAGATGAGCATTACTTGTGCGTATGTAACCCCTGTTACCTGGGGTTACTAGAATCCCAGTAAGATCTAGTGGTAGGCAGGGAAGGCAGCTTGTGAAACTCCAGTTAAATGGATTTCACACTGTCTCACTCTGTTCTCAGTCTCAGCTGAGACTGAGGGACGACATCACCATAGAACTCTCACAGCTGCATGAGCCACACTGGAATGCTGCAGTTGGAAGTTAGGATAGAATGTTGGGTATTTTGAACAGAGTCTGTGTGCAGTCTTGGTGAAAGACAGTATTATAGCAGTCTGTGTGCAGGTTCTCAGAGCTTTAAGCTCTGTTTTAGAGCTACTGTTAAGAAGGTGTGTGTTTCCACCATAAGAGGGACACAGAAACTGATTGCTGAAGTGGTGGAGACCATTGTCACTGGTCCAAGTGCCCCCTCCCTGAGGGAATGGGGGGAAAAGGTTTGCCTGTCTTCCAGGGGCAACCCTCCTGGTTCCAGCTAAGGGAAGAAGCTGCCTATTTCAAGTTGTGCTGCGGCACCAGGAGCTCTGAGAGAGAAATTCTTGTGAGGAATTGCCTATGGGGCACCTGCAACCAAAGGGTGAGTTCGCTCTGACAGAGGGCCAATGTTTTTCACCTGAACTGTTGAAACATGGGGATTGGACTACTTAATCTGTCGGAGGTCTAGGGTAATAGACATTGCCGGTTAACTCAAGTAGGTTCAAGTCCAGCACAAAGAGTGAAGTAAAGTGGGGATTGGACTGCTTAATCAGTGGGGGGCCCAGAGCAATGGGCTATGCCATTTAAAAGTATGTTCAAGTCCAGCACAAAGGGAAAGCAAGACAAGCAGAGGAAATGTGACATACATTTAGCCATAATCTAATTTGCCAAGCTTTACAGTAGAAGGTGTTTATTGTCCAGAGAAATGGCCGGGTATGAATTGTGGGAGTGAGAGGTGGGAGACCCCCCCATCAGTAGTAACCAAATTCACCTCTACGGATTTGCTCTGTGGCACCTTTACTTTCTCTCAGGTACTTGGCCAGTGCCTGAGGAAAGTAACCAGATGTGGGATTAAAAGGAAAAATTCTCTTATAGAGCTGAGGTGCTCATAGGTGGTTTAGGGAGCCATCAGAAAATGTTTCCATGACATATGGAAGGTGTTCGAGTGGCCGGCAAGGGAGCTGAGCCAGGGAAAACCCAGAACAGTGTACAAGTTCGGGCTGTGTACCCAAAGCAGTGTGCAAGTCCGGGCTGTGTGCTCGATGGGTTCAGAGCCTGAGGGCTGAAGTGTTGAAGAAGTGTTCTTGATTCTTTTAATCTGCATTACCAGGAATGTAGCCCTGTGGGAGTCCATCTATGCTTTGTTTATTCTGTTTGGATGTGAATAAAGCCACACTTTAGAATCCCATTCCTGGTATTGGACATTACAGTTATTCCTTCCTGTGTTCGGAGTTACTTGGGTGCCCCGGTGCAGAGTAGCCAAACCTAGCCTTTGTGCCGAGTGACCTATTCCTCCCCGAACCCAGTCCCCACCTGGTACTGCTGTCAGATTTAAACAGCATACTACCTGCTATTGCAAAATGATGGGGTTGGGGGTCTTACATGTATACAGGAGTCTACATGGTTTATATAAATAGCAAAGAGAATAGGCCCAAGATAGACCCTTGTGGCACACCAGGGTCTTTAACTGAGACAGTTCCCCTTGATCTTTGATTTGTTGCATTCGGTTGGTGAGGTAACAATCAAACCACTTTAAGCCGGTGTTGTTTACCCCGATGCTGCTCAAGACATTAGATAGAATATTATGATCCACTGTATCGAAGGCCTTGCTAAGATCTAGAAAGAGGGCATAGATGTATTGCTTAGTATCCAGGGCATTTGCCATTCGTTGGACACTTTGGCAAGGGCTGATACAGTACTGTGCTTGGGCTCAAATCCCGATTGGGTGGGGTTTAGGATGTTTTCGGTGTCAAGGAACTCTCTGAGTTGAGAGTTAACAATTTTTTCCAGGGTCTTTGATAGGATTGGGAGAAGGGAAATTGGGTGGTAGTTGTTCAGGTTAGTTGGGTCACCAGATTTAAAAAAAGGAATAATGTAAGCTATTTTCCAAAGTGGTGGCAAATCACCATGAGCCAAGGAACTAGTAAAAAAGTGAATGATTGGAGCTGTCAGGTGATAGCAGCAGCCAAGTTTCAAGAAGAATGGTTCTAAGAGGTTAGCACCGGCACACTTTAGTGTTCAAGGCCAGCAGGAGGTCCTCCACCTGTTTAAAGGTTGCTGGATGAAAGAAAAAGGAGGAGCACCCTGGGATAGCTGTGGTGACAGGGCTAGGGCCATCATTGTCATCACTGCAGACACTCACTTTAGTGGTGGGTGAGGCATCAAAAGCAAGGCCTGCAGTGGTAAAGTGGCTATTTAGCTTTTCTAGGATGTCCACCCTGTCCCGTGTAGGAAACATCTCCTACCACAATCTTGGCAGGCAAAGGTGAGGCTGATGAGTGACCTACTATCTCTCTAAGAACTTTCCAGAATTTAGTGGAACAATTTTTATTTTCTTTGACAGCAGACAGGAAATAATGTGATTTTTCAGTTCTAACAAGTTTGGTGCAGGCATTCCTGGCAACCTGAAAGGCCAGCCAGTCAGAATCCAATTCTGGTTTCCGTGCCTTTTTCCACAGTACATCCCTGTCCCCCAGAGCTTTCTTTAGGGCGGGTGTAAACCAGTCGGGTGACCTTTTCCTAGATTTGATTTTTCTAAGCAGTGCATGTTTATCAATCACTTTCATTACCAGGTTTTGGAAGATATTATAGGCTTCTGAGACAGAGGGTGCCAGGTAAAAATCCTGCCAGTTAATATTCCCTAGGTCTGCCAGGAAGGCAGGTTGGCAGAAGCGTTTTAGACTTCGTTTTAGTTTAAAAGTGGAGGTAGAAGGCCGGTAAGGGGAGCTTCTAATAGAGGCAGTAGAACAGTGGTCACTCAGATCGCTGTGGAAAACCCCTGTTTGAGAGATATTGTGCGGCTTGTTAACCAGCATATGATCCAGTAATGAACTGCAGTCAGGATTTCTTGTTAGGACGGGTATTCTCTGGGGTAATCTGGGTTAGGCCAAGCTCATCGCAGAACTCCTTAATTTTGTTGGAGCAGGCATCATTCCAATTGAGATTAAAGTCCCCCATTATTATGCATTCTGAGTTTGTTTTTTCCAACAGGGAGTGAAGGCGACCCAGTATGCCAAACCCCGCAGAAGGGGACCTATAACAAGCAGATATTAAGAGGGCCACTCCAGAAGATAAGGTCAATTTCACAGCTAGGCAATCAAATTCCTTCAGTATAGAGGTGCAAACAATATCAGAGACAGAGAGATTGGTTTTGGTATAGATGGCAACTCCACCGCCTCTTGTCGTCCTGTCGCACCTGAATAAATTATAACCGTGGATATTAACAGTTTTGTCGGGAATGTTGTTCGTGAGCCATGTTTCTGAAAACACAGCGATATCTGGAGCCATATGTAGTACCCAGACTTGAACCATGTTGAATTTTTTAGGCAAGCTACAGATATTCATGTCACAGATTCACTCAGCAGGTCAGTGTCAGATACAAATGCACCTCTGTAGTGAAAGAGAATAATCTTTTCAAGCAGTATTGGCCAACCCCATTTTGGATGAAGTCATCCAGCCCCTCCTCTGGTCAAATATCTAACAAAAATATATTTTTATACAACCACAGGATGTAATTTCAAAGCACCAATTCTGCAACCCTAGCACAACTCAAGTTTCAATGACACCTCTTTTGATCTCATGCTGTACCCTCTTCACACAGGCTTCATAGGGTCATTTACAACCTTACACCTCTATGTAACATCCTAGCTTCCCTTATTTTGATGTCATACAACTAGTTTATGATTTCTCTCTTAACAAAATTAACTTAACAACTCTGTAATTAGCTCAGAGAAACAGGATCCTTAATACAAGTCTTCCAGTAACTGTCAGCAGTTCTCTTGGCCTGCATCTGTCAGCTGAAATCTGGGGGGGGGGGGATGAGAGAGGTCATTCCTAGAGCATTAGAATTTTCAGCAGAGACATTAATACATTTTATATTAAAAAAATATAATACAGCACTCAGAACTGGCTGTCTATGTCACACTCCTCCCCACCTAGACTGAATTTTGGGGATCTATCCCCTACATGGGATGAGTTCCCAAATCAGTTCACTCCTCATAGACCCTAGACAGCCCATCAGAGTTCTTGTTCTTCGCTCCAGCCCTATGTATGATTTTTAGATCATACCCTTGTAAAGCAAGACTCCATCTTAGCAGTCTCCCATTGTTCTTTCCCATCTGCGTCAGCCAAGCCAGGGGGTTGTGGTCAGTCTGCACTACAAAATGCTGTCCATACAAGTATGGCTCTAATTGCTTCAGGGCCCACACTATGGCAAGACACTCCTTTTCCACTGTGGAGTATGCTTGCTTCCTGGGGATAAGCTTCCTGCTCAAGTACACAACTGGGTGGTCTGTCCCTTGGCTAGATGTCTGGCTAAGTACTGCCCCAATACCCACGTCTGAGGCATCCGTCTGAACTATAAAGGTTTTGCTATAGTCCAGACTTGTCAAGACAGGAGCACTGCACAGTGCCTCCTTCAGTCTGGTAAAGGCTTCCTCACAGACTGGGCCCCAGGTAATTTTCCTTGGCATCTTTTTCTTTGTCAGGTCAGATAGGGGAGCAGCCAGGGCACTGTAATTAGGTACAAACTTTCTGTAGTACCCTGCTGTCCCTAGAAAACTCCTGACCTGCTTCTGGGTTTCTGGTCTGGGCCATGCCCGAATCACCTCTATCTTTATTTGGTTAGGATGGAGCCGTCCCCGGCCGACCACATGCCCAAGGTATGCCACTTCCCTCATGGCCACTTGGCACTTCTAGCTTTGACAGTGAGCCCGGCTCTCTGTATCCTTCCCAGCACTTCCCTAAGGTGTGAAAGGTGTTCCTCCCAGCTGGTACTGAAGATAGCAATGTCATCCAGGTACACTACAGCGTACTTCTCAGCACCATTCAACACCTGGTTCACCAACCTTTGGAAAGTGGCCAGGGCGTTCTTCATTCCGAAAGGCATTACTTTAAACTGAAATAAGCCTATCAGAGTGATGAAGGCTGACCTTTCCCTAGCTCTGTCTGTCAATTCTACCTGCCAATACCCCTTGGTCAGGTCAATAGTCATAAGGTAGGTCACCCCTCCCAACTTGTCCAGGAGTTCGTCCATCTGGGGCATCGGGTGGGCTTCGGACTTCGTGACTGCATTCAGTCCACACAGAAATGAATTGAGCCATCTGGCTTGGGCACAAGGACTACGGGTGAGGCCCAGGGGTTATGGGATCTCTGGATTACCCCTAAATCCAGCATCTCCTCCACTTCCCTCCTAATGTCCTTTTGGACAGCCTCTGACACCTGATATGCTGTTCGCCGTATAGACGTCTGTGTCCCTGTCTCCACATCATGTGTTGCTAAGGGGGTTAGTCCAGGCTTGGCGCTAAACAAGGAGGCAAAGTCTGCTAAAACCTCCCTCACTTTCTGGGTGTGGCCCAGGGTCAGCTGTGGAGACAATTTTACTGCCTCCACAGAGGACTCCCGCTTACTCTCTTCCAGCAAGTCCAGAAGGGG
This sequence comes from Neoceratodus forsteri, assembly GCA_016271365.2. NCBI lineage: Eukaryota > Metazoa > Chordata > Ceratodontiformes > Ceratodontidae > Neoceratodus > Neoceratodus forsteri. The sequence continues at coordinate 491,298,376 of CM057450.1, read as the reverse complement.
GTCTCCTTTGTCCGTCCCCTCCCCATGACTACATACTGCGAACACCATGTCAGCCCTGTTTGCATATGGCTTCATCATGTTGACATGGTACATCCTTTCAGTCTATCTATGGTCAGGTAACTCCACAATGTAGTTTGTCATTTACCTTCCTAACCACTTTGTATGGTCCTGCCCAGTCAGCTTGCAGCTTATCTTTCCAGACCAGAATAAGGACCATGACTTCCTGACCCACCATGTATGAGCGAGCTCTGGCTCTGCAGTTGTACCATACTTTTTGTTTCTGTTGGGCAGCTGCCAGGTTGCTCTGGGCTGTCCCCATAAGCTCCTTCAGCCTTTCCCTAAACCTAAGGACATAATCCACAATGGGAGTTCCCTGGGTGGCGTGCTTGCCTTCCCAGTCCTCCCGGATCAAGTCTAGGGCCCCACATACCCGGCATCCATACAATAGCTCGAAGGGGGAAAATCCTGTAGACTCTTGGGGCACCTCCCTGTATGCAAACAACAGGTGGGGAAGGTATTTCTCCCAGTCCCTCCCATGCTGTTCAGCAAACACCTGGAGCATTGACTTTAGAGTACCATTGAATCATTCCACAAGCCCATTGGCTTGTGGGTGATATGGTGTAGTGCATCTCTGCACCACCCCACACTTCTCCCATAAACATTTCATCAGGTCCGACATGAAGGAACCCCCTCGATCGGTGATTACCTCCTGCAGAAACCCAACACAGGAGAAAATCCCAAGTAAGGCATCTGCCACTTTGTCTGTCCTCAGTGAGGATAGGGCAACTGCCTCTGGGTACCAGGTGGCATAATTCTCCACAGTCAGGATGAATCTCTTCCCTGAGGAGCTGGGGGTATTTAAAGGCCCCACAATATCCATTCCCACACTCTGGAATGGCTCCTCTACTATGGGCAAAGGGATCAGGGCAGCTTGGGTTTTCTTGCCCGCCTTCCCTATTTCTTGGCACCGGTGACAAGACCTGCAATACTGCTTCACCTGCTGGGTGAAATTAGGCTAGTAGAAATTCTGGGCCAACCGCTGTGTAGTTCATGCGATTTCCAGATGACCAGACAAGGGAATATCATGTGAAATTTTGAGCAACTGCTCACGATACCCCTGGGGAACGACAAACTGCCTGCCTAGCATCCCTCCCTCTGTCTGTACTGCCTGTGTATACATAAGTCCATTTTCCCAATAAACCTTATGTCTGCTGTCACCTCCCTGTGTGCCCTCAGAGTCTGCCCATGCCCTCAACTTCTCTAAGCTAGGGTCACTCCTCTGAGCAGCTGCAAACCCATCACACAGTCCCAAGGCATGGGACAAGTCCCCTTCAGTCGCTAAACTTGGGTCCCTAGCACTAGCATCAGGGCCCTCAGGATTACTGTCAATCCTAACCCTCTGACAATTGGTCACCCCTCCCTCTTCAGAGTAACCTTCCATAGCTTTGTGGTCACTCGCTTCCAGGGAAATTTTTACCCCCTTTTTATCAGTCTCCCCATCTGGAGACACAGACTGGGGAACCAGCCTCTCTGTGGTTTCCACACTGGTTTCTGTGGGGTTCAGGGAACTACTATTTTCCCTTGCTGCTTGTCTATAGGTAACAGCACATACCATCCCCTGTTGGAGATTGTTACCCAGGATCACATTTACTGCTAATGTTTTAGCTACAGCCACCTGTTGCACAGTTCCCCACGTTTCACCCCAGTCCAGGAGAACACTGGCCAGTGGCAATGTTTTCACTTCACCTGCAAAGTCCTGTACAGTCACGTATTTGTTTGGGATAAGCTGACCAGGCTATACTAGATCCCCTTTCACCAATGTCAGGGATGCCCCTGTGTCCCTTAACTCCTGTGTCTGTACGCCATTTACCATGACTGGGTGCATGTGTTCCCTCATGTTTGCTGGCATGCTCTCAGGAACACACAAACAACCCACTTCTTTTCTGGTACTACTTTGCGTATTATTGCTTGCCCTTCTGGGACACTGTCTGGGCCATGTGCCCAGTTTCTTTACTTAACCAACAAGCATTTCTTACTTCAGAGAAATCTTTTCTTGGAAACCTGCGGCTAACTGGTTTCAGTGGAGGCAGTGAGGGTTTTAGCTGCCCTGAAGGCACGCTTTTCTATTTCTGCGCTGCCACGCACACCCCATTCTCTCCCAGAGCAGGTCTGCTCTTGGCATAGCGGTCTGAAATTTCAGCAGCCTCTTGCACTGTTTTTTGGATCTCGGTCCTCTAGCCAGGTTTTTAGCTCTGCTGGGCATGCCCAATAAAACTGTTCTAATAAAATCACATTTTCAATTTTATCAACAGTGTTTGCCTCAATTCCTTCCCACCAGCGTTTTAAAAACTGACATTGTTTCGTGGCTAGCTCCTGAGCTTACAGAAATTAGCTCTGTATGATTCAGCAGTTAATTCAATTTTTTTTAGTAGTGCAGCTTTTAACTTGCTGTAATCATCACTGTCCCTATTGTCCATGTGACCCAATGCATCCTGAGCTTTTCTGGTAAGTAGCCGGGATAGCTGGAAGCTCCAGGACTCTCTATGAATTTTAGCCTGAATACAAACTTTTCAAAAGAATTTAAAAAGGCATCTATATCCTCCCCATCCTTAAACTCAGCTATTAATTTAGAGTTCAATTTGTAACCCAGTCCTGCAGTCCCAGTTAAACCCAAGCCACTTACCTGCCCTGGTTGTAGCTTCTCCAGTTTGTGCTGCCACTGGCGCTCCTCTGCAGCTCTGCATTCTCACTCTCTCTTCTCCTCCTCTGCCTCTCGCTGGCACTCACATTCCTCATGGTCTGCCTCCTTCTGTTGTTGCTCTGCCTCCAGTTCTATCTTCTGCAACTCACTTTGCAGCTTGAGTGCCTCTGGATTCAGGATACTGGTGACCTTCCCCTGCTGCTGTGTCTCTTCACTGACAGTGGCCCTGCTGTCCACCTCATCAGCTCGGGACCCCTCACCGGCCGCTAGTTCTGCCACACTCGAGGTCTGGTCCCTTTCAATCATGGTCACCAACACAGACCTGTCCACACACACAGGCTGGTTTGAATGGATTGGTTCATTCAAATATAAACTTAAGGTTAAAAGGGAATACAATTGGTCACTGATAGGTGTTCAGTCTGATTGGGACAATTAAATACATACATGTTAGATGGTTGGTGCATTCAAAGGGGGAATAGGCATTACCTATTCCCAAGAGAATATATAAGAGGCTGAAAGACAATGAAGAGTGTTCTTCTTACTTTGAAGCTGGAGGAAGAATCTAAGATTAGAGCCTACCCTTCTAGCTAGGTCCGTGAGAGCTGGCAGTTAGCATCGGGCACAGTGGTCTCTTGAAAGGACAAGGAAGGGTAAGTTTAGTACTAGCATATTTGAGTAATAGCCTTCTTCTTTTGCCATCTGTTATTTAAAACATTTATTTACTTTTTCTGTATGAGTGTTATTCTCTTGTGTTGTAAATATATATCCTGTAAATGCTCAGTGCGCTTTCTGTTAAGTAAAAAGCTATTTATTTGCTCAACAGTTGTGACTGTGATGTCATTTTTCAAAGGTAATATTTGGTTTCCACTGGCTGAGGTAAACTCTGTGTAGCATCCGCCACCCCAAGAGAGACACACTACCAGACTTTAACTTGTGCAATTGCATGTTTAATTATTCAAGTTTGTAGACTTGAAGGAGGTGCTGGAGACAGTCCAGATGGTGGCAGCAAATACCCGAGGACAGACACCTCTCTAAAAGCTGTTTCAGCCCAGAGGGAGAGGTGGGTTGTCACAATTGTTTTCAAGACATATTGCCTGCAATTCTCTTATTCTTCTAGCAGAAATAATTGCAACCAAAAACACAGTTTTCCATGTGACATATTGTAGATGAGCAGAGGACACTGGCTCAGAGGGAGGTTCATAAGCTGAGCAATGCAAATGTTCAGGTCCCACATGGGGACTGGCCCTTTAACAGGAGGATGCAAATGGCATAACCCTTTAAAGAACTTTTTGAAAATGGGATTAGATGCAATGGAAACATTTTTCCCAGCAGAAATAAAAGCTAAAATTGAAGCCAAATGCACCTTTAAGGATGTGAATTTCAATCCCTATGAGTGTAAATCAGTGAGGTACTCCAGTAGAACTGGGATTTCTGCCAGGGAAGGAGCAATCTGCTTGGCATCACACCAAATTGTAAATCTTTTCCATTTTGCATTGTAGGTTTTTTTTATAGTAGAAGGCTTTCCATATCCTTTTAGAATATCCAGAACAGCCTGAGAAATCTGTAGATTTGTAAATTCTAGGTCCTCAAGAGCCAGGCCTTGAGCCTGAGAGACTTGAGGTTCGGGTACAAGATCTTTCCTTGATGGGACGTCAGGAAATTGCACCTCCTGGGTAGGAGAATTGGTTTGGACACTGACATGGACAACAGAAGGGGATACCATGGCTGCCTGGCCCAGTCTGGTGCATCGGAATCATGGATGCAGGCTGTTAACTGAGTTTGATCAAGACTCTGAAGACAAGAGGAAAAGGGGGGGAAGGCATACAGGTTCTTCCTGACCAATCTAGGGCTAGGGCATCCAGTGGAATTGTACCCCTGGCTGGTGGCGTGCAACAAAACAGGGGCAGTAGGTGATTCTCTTGAAAGGCAAAGAGATCCACATCTGGAGTGCCCCATCTTCTAAACACTGAATCCAGTACCTGTCTGTTCAGAGACCATTCGTGATGTGCCTGGTTGATCCTGCTTAAGGCATCTGCCAAGGTATTGTCCTTTCCTGATACATGAATGGCCTTCAGGGAAGCTCTTAGTGAGCAGGCCAATTCCCAAATTTTCATGGCCTCTGTGCACAGGGGATCTGACCTTGTTCCCCCTTGCTTGTTTATGTAGAACATTGTTGTGGTGCTGTCTGTTCTGACCGGCACCTCTTTGCCCTATATAAGTTGTGAGAATGTTTTTATGGCCAGAAACACTGCTCAGAGCTCCAGCAGATTTATGTGAAGGAGAGACTCCACACTTGACCAAGTGCCATGGGTAGTGTGCTCTCCTATATAAGCACCCCATCCTAACAGAGAAGCATCTGTTGTAAGGATAACTGAAGGATTTTCCCTCTGAAAGGGAACTCCTTCTCTTAGGGTGTGGGCATCCATCCACCACTGTAGGGACTAAAGCACAAATTCTGTTACTGGAATCAGTTTTGACATTTTGTCTTTCCTTTGGTACCAATGTGTTCCGAGATGAAACTGGATGTCCCTCATTTGAAGTCTTGCTCCCAAGATAACTCCTGTTGCTGCAGCCATGTGCCCCAATATCTGCAAGTATCTCCTTGCTGGACATGGCTTGCCCAGCTTGAGTGAGGTAATCAGTTGCAGGATATTCTGAACCCTTTCTTCTGGAAGAAAGGCCCTTCCCTTTAAAGTATGTAGCTCTGCTCCAATGAAATGCAGGACTTGTACTGGTGTGAGAATGGACTTTCCCTGGTTCAACAGGAAGCCCAGGGATTGTAACAGGTTTTTTGTTATTGTCAGGTGCTCCTTCACCTGATGTGATGACTTTCCTGTGACTAGCCAGTTGTTGAGATATAGAAAAACTGAAATTCCCAACCTTTGAAGGTATGCTACTACCATTGCCAGGCATTTTGTAAATACCCTTGGTGCTGAGGTGAGACTGAAGGGCAGGGCTGAGAACTGGTAGTGACCTGAAGGGAGTCAGAACCTGAGATATTTTCTGTGAGACTCCCTTATGGAGATGTGGAAATAGGCATCCTTTAAATCCAAATGCCAACCAATCTCCTTGTTGAATGACTGGTAGGCTCAGAGACAGAGTTACCATTTTGAATATTGGTTTTACAAAATACTTGTTCAGATGCTTGATTTCTAGTACAGGCTGCCACCTCTCATTTTTCTTTTTGGTGAGGAAGTACTGAGAATAAAAGCCCCTTCCTCTTTGAAGTTTTGGTATATGCTCCACTGTTTATATGTGGAGCAAGGTTTGAACCTCTTTTTCCAAAAGCTGTTTCTCTATGAGAGAAGCTGGTTTGAAGAGCCTTGACTTTAGAGGAGGAGGAAGAGACTTGAAGCTCAGGGACAGTCCCCGACTCACTAGTTCCAAAACCCACTTGTCTGTGGTAATGGCTTGCCAGGCCAGGAAAAAATGAGTCAGTCTGCCCCTACCGGTACTAGGGAGGTGGCCTTGACAATGAAGTCAGGGGTTTTGTTTAGGCTGTGCCTGAGCCTGGGTGGAGTGGGAACCTCTCCTGGAACTCCTCCTACCTCTGGCCCTGTAATACTCAGTCTGCTGTGGGTAGGGCTATAACTGTGGGACAGCTTGAGCCTGATAGAAGGGCCTGCTATATGAGGGCCTTCCTGTGCCTCCCCTTCCATAAGGCCTGTATAAGGGTGGAAGGCCTTTCTTTGGAAGAGTTGCTCTTATAGGTGGCTTTATATTCACCCACCTTTTTCATGTACTCTTCAGTATGTTTACCAAAGAGGGAATGATCCTGAACAGGAAAATCCATGGCCTTAGTCTGGGTATCCTGTGTTAAATGTGTAGCCTTTAGCCAAGCAAACCTTCTCAGGGCTACAGTCAGAGCCATCCACCTGCAGCATTATCATTGGCATCTGCTGCCATTTGGAACTGGTATTTGGATGCTTCCAGTCCAAATCTGGCTGTTTCTGCTAGGTCATCAGAGATAGGGGAGGGAATCTTCTCTGACATTGCCAAAACCGACTGCCACAGTGTTTTCTGGTACTGTGCAGCATAGGCCTGGTAATTAGCTTGTCTGATCACCAGGAAGGCAGCTAAATACCCCTTTTTAGACATACTGTCTATTTTCCTTGAATCCTTCTCAGGTAGGTGAGAGGATAGAGGAACCCTCGCCTTCTCACAGACTGCTTGCTGGACTATACCCTGAGAGTAAAGGGATTCAGCTCCTTGTCTGTCCAGCTGATAGTTCCTTGTCCGCCTTCTTATCCAGAGGCGTGACAGAGTTTGGGTTCTGCAGGACAGTAAATAAATTTATAGGGAGAAGAATTTTCTTAGTGGGTGTTAACCCCATAATCTCCATGTATTCGGCCTCTTCTTCATCTTCTATAACCTCAGTAGTAGCCAGATCAAGGGCATCCACTATTTTCCTTACAAAGGAAAAATGAGAGCAGAAATCCTCAGGTCTTGAAGGAGTACTACCGCGGCAAGACTGAGAGCCCGCCTGCTGCCACCCGCCCACCACTCTCCAAGCACAGGCTTGCTGCCCACTCGGGCAAGCACCTCATCCTCGCAGCTGCCTTTAAGCTTGAGCTGCCCACCGGCTACCATGGAGAGACCTGGAGCCCGCCTGCTGCCACATGCCCACCGCTCTCCAAGCACCGGTAATTGCCAAAGCCAGATCTTCAGCCCTCAGCTGCTGTTACAATGAAGATCCTGAATTTTTTTTTCCCAAATTCCTGGCGCCATCTGACTTCAGTGCCCCCACTGGCCGCTCACCATCTTGGTGAACTCCCTGAGTGGCTAGCTCTGGAATCCAGCATGGCTGCTTTCCCAGGACTGTGCTGCCAAGTTTGAAATGACTTTCCCTTGCTCCGGTACAGAGAGACACACAGTTCTTGCCAACTTGCATGCCAGTGTACAAATGTTGTAGTTTGTGCTGCCTGGCCCTCGCTTCTAGTGTGTGTACATAATACCAATTACAGCTAAACTGAAAACCAGGATTCTGACTGCTGATTTTAGTTTGTTTAAGGACTGTTACTAGCCTGTATTTGCTCATCATGCTAGGGAAAAAAAAAGTAAAATACTGTTTATTTGCTTTGCTAGTTTCCCTGCTGTTTTAGCCTAGCCAGACCCCTTAATCTTCCCATTCTCTCCTTTGTGTGTCTCCCTCCCACAGCAGTCCTTGGCTAGCACCTGCCTGGGGTCTGTGATCTGCCCCCTGATTTAGCTTAATCTTGTTTCTGTGCATTACCCTTTTGTTTTATTGCTAATTTCCTAACCCTCCCACTGAGTCCCCAGACTATCTATATCTGACCTCAGTCCCTTTCTCTGCAGGCTTGCTGCCCACTCGGGCAAGCACCTCATTCGCAGCTGCCGTTAAGCTTGAGCTGCCCACCAACTACCGCGGCGAGACTGAGAGCCCGCCTGCTGCCACTCACCCACCCACCCACCGCTCTCCATGCACAGGTAATTGCGAAGCCAGATCTTCAGCCCTCAGCTGCTGTTGCAGCAAAAATCCTGGATTTTTTTTTCCTGAATTCCTGGTGCCATCTGACTGCAGTGCCCCCACTGGCTGCTCACCATCTTGGTGAACTCTCTGAGTGGCTAGCTCTGGAATCCAGCGTGGCTGCTTTCCCAGGACTATGCCACCAAGTCTGAAATTACTTTCCCTTGCTCCGGTACAGAGACACACAGTTCTTACCAAATTGCATGCCAGTGTACAAATTTTGTAGTCTGTGCTGCCTGGCCCTCGCTACTAGTGTGTGCACATAATATCAATTACAGCTAAACTGAAAACCAGGATTCCTACTGCTGATTTTTTTGCCCTCCCCCCCTCCACAACTTATTAAATACACCTAAACCACTCCCCCTTCTGTGCATCTCCTCCCATTGGCCATCTTACCCTACACAAATTTAAAGCTGCAGAACATTTCCTAGAGTGCTGTCCTGCCCCACAGAACTACATTTCTAACAGCCCCTTGCCTCACCACTCCCTCCTCTCCCCTTTCATAAGGCTGACCATGCTAATTCTCTCCTACTACTTCCCCTTTTTCCCCCACTCTCCCTCTGAAAGATGAGCTGTATTATGGGCTATCTCCCTAACTACTGCACTGGTACTGACCAACTTCTGTGCTACGGTGTTGGCCTGCAATCAACAGTGCCTCTCCTTTCTCTCATTCCCCCCCTCCCCTGTCTCAAACCTCTTCACTCACTACTAGGGATAAGTCCACCCTCGGGTACATCTCTCTCATTCTACTCACTAAAGGAGGACGCCGCCTCCTTGGCCACTACCTGGCTAACCTCTCCTGGTCTCCTACTATTCCCTCTTGCCCATACATTCTCCTTCTATCACTACTCTCCCTTGCTGGGGACATTGAGTGCAACCCTGGCCCAGCAAACTCCCATATCCCCCCCTCCTCCAGCATCTGGACAAACACCCCTGGTCTTAAAATTGCACATATCAATGTCTGCAGCCTTCCATCCAAATTCACTGACCTTGAGGCTTGGATTGAGCTACACAAGCCCCATATTCTAGGAGTCACTGAAACATAGCTAAAGCCACACCACACCGAAAACACCTTTAAAATACCTGGCTACTCCTACCTGCGCCTCGACAGGCCAGGCAGGAAAAAAGGTGGTGGTATGGCCCTGCTCCTAAGGGAACCCCTGTCAGCTAGCATTGTCCTACACTCTGACCCTTCCTCACCTAGTGAATGGCTACTCTCTGAACTGACTCTGAGATCCTGCAAGAAACTCTATATTGGCTGCTGCTACAACCCACCTGCGACCGGAACCATTGGACTCACCAGCCTCCTCCAAGGCCTGAGCTCCCTAACTCCCCATAGAGAATCTATCCTTCTCGGCGACTTTCATCTAAACTGGCTGAGCTGCCACCAACCTGACTATGTATCCCTGTTAAAGCTGCACAGCCTGGTGCAGGTGATCACTCTCCCCACCAGACTTAATCCATGCTCAGCCACCCAGACTCTACTAGACTGGATCCTCATAAACAGGGAGGACCGAGCATTACACGCTGGCACCATGGCTGACTCTATAAGTGATCACTCACTGACCTATCTCCTCTGGTCTTCCAAAGCACCCCCACCCAAATACCTATCTCTCAGAAATTTCAGCTGCCCAGTCTCCACAAATCTCCTAGAGGAGGCCCATTCCTTGGACTGGTGCACGCTTTTTTCCCTTTCCAATGCAGCCACGGCAGTTTCCACATTAACCCGGACTCTACTAACACTCCAGGACTGCTTTTTCCCTGTCACTACCAGACAGGTCAGAGGCAGGTGCTTGTGCTGGGTGTCTAAATACCTCCTAACCCTTATGACAGCCAGAGACTGTGCCTGGTCCACTTTCAAAGCAACACCCTCTCCTGCCCTCTGGGATGCTTACAGGCGCATGAGGAACAAATGCAAACAACAGGCCAAATTTTTGAAACAAACCCACTTCCGCAATCTGCAAAAGGCCAACCTTGGAGACCCTAGAAAATTCTGGGACTCAATCAGCTCCCTCCTAAACCCCCACTCCAGCTACACTGCACCACATCTCAACTCCCAGGATGGGCTTCTGACCGACCCTCACGATGTGGCCAGTGTCTTCAACTGTAAATTCACCAACTTATCCATGTACCTAAATAAGCTGCCAACTGTCCAACCTCAAAGCTCAGCCCTAATACCTGATACACTGCCATCCTCTTCCAGCTCTGCCACTCACCCACAAATACCCCCATTCTATTTTAAAGCCCTCTCCATACACAACACAGTGAAGCTACTCAAAAAGTCTACCTAACCACGGCTTCTCTGGATCTGATGGGCTATCTCCAGTCTTCCTTAAGCTGATCTCACCTTCGTCTTTAACCTTGCCCTTTCCACTTCCTCCATGCCTGACCCATGGAAGATAGCTAAGATTATCCCCATTCTTAAATCTGATGACCCCAAATCCTCCGACAATTACCGTCTGATATCCATCCTCCCTCATCTCAGTAAACTACTCAAGAGATCAGTCCATAATCAGCTCACTGACAACATAGGCAAATACACCCACCTATGTAACCAACAGCATGGCTTTTGCAAGAATCATTCCACCGCCACTGCCCTCACCCTTCTGACCAACCACATCCTCTCTAACATGGATAATGGTAACACCACCAGGGCTATCTTCATCGACCTCTCAAAAGCTTTTGACATAGTTAACCATGCTCTCCTTACCTCCAAGCTTAGCCTCCTTGGTTGTTCTCAGAAAGTCACAAGCTAGTTCACTAACTACCTTACTGATTGCTCACAATTCGTGTGTATTGGTAAACCTGCTCCCCCACCCTGCCTGTCTCTGTGAGGGTCCCTCAAGGCTCAATCCTGGGTCCCCTCCTTTTCTCCTTATTCGTTAATGTGCTTCCCTTCGACTGCCTCAACTGTCACTCTCTCCTGTATGCCAATGACCTTGTCCTCTTCCACAGTGACAAATCCACGGCTGCAATCTCCTCAGTTCTCTCGCACAACTATGCTGCGGCCCACAGCTGGTTCTCAAAAAACCTCCTCTTAGTAACTGCCAAAAAAATGAAATCCATGCTGTTTGGATCTAAGCCCTTCCTGGACAAAACTAAAAAAACATGCCCCTTTACGCATTCTCACCCCAGAGGGCCCAACCCTGGAGGACATCAACACCTACAAATGCTTAGGAGTACTGCTCGACCCCTCCCTCTCCTTCACTGGGCATGCAAATTCCCTTGTCAGAAGGTTCCATCAAAAGTTAGGTGCTGCCTATAGATTTCAGGCAATACCTTACCCCTGAAGCCAGACTAGCCATTGTCCAGGGTAATCTTCTCCTTATTCTTGACTACTGCTCCCTTATTTATGCCAGGACCTCAGCTACTGCCATGGCTAAACTCTCCGCTGCCTACAACAGCACCTGTTGCTTTGCTTTATTGGCCCTGTTCTCCACCCCCCACTGTACCCTCTATAATACCCTTGGATGGCTACTGCTGCAAAGTCACTTTGACCTAGCCCTCTGCTGCATGGTGGACAATGTCATCCACACAGCTCCAGAATCCCCCCTAACTGCACTTCTGAAAACCCGAACACTCCTCTGCAACCTCCGTTCAAATGGTACTCCCCCTGTAGCTGTTCCTAGGGTATCCACCAACATGGGTAGCAGAGCTTAGTCTGCAGCTGCCCACTTGCAGTGGAACAAACTACCATCTGAACTCCATTCCATTGATACACACTCCAGTTTCAAGTCCCACCTTAAAGTCTGGTTCCTGGAAAACTCATCCTGCTGATGCTCCCAGGGGTCTCACACCAACCCACACTAGTCAACTCCCCAGCCCAGGGGTTACCCACCTACCCACACTAGTCAACTCCCCTGCCTACAACTGTTATATTGTATTTTTCACAGTAATATTTGACTTCCTTGCCTGTGTGTAACCCCCTTGCAAATGGGGGTTCCTAGAAATGCCAGTCTGGGTTTACCTTAGCCCATTTGTGCTGTCCTTCTCCCACTGTCTCTCGGGCTTCTCCTGACTTGGTCTCTAATTTTTCTGGCTTCCCAGGTCCTGTTTGCCCTCGTGCGTGCCCCATCTTGCAGTCAAATGAAAATCCAGCCCCTTGGGGCTTAAACTGCTGACCTCGAGCTCCCGCTGCAAAAGTGCTGCCTCCAGGGCAGCAGGAGTCGTGTTGGCATGCAAAGCACCTTTGATGTGGAGCCACTTGTTTTACGGTTGCCTCAGGGACTGTGCCGTGGGTCCCGGGATCCCTTCCACCTATTTGGGACCCGGTAACCATGGACGGCCTGCTGGGGGACCGCTCAGATGGGAATTAAAGGAGTTCAGACCGGGGCTCATTTGAGTATGCCTGTGCAGGGCTCTGGTCATCTGAATAATGCATAACAGTGTGTCTGGCTGCCTCCAGGGTAGCTGTGTTCAGCTCCAGCAGAAAAGTAAAGAATTAAAATATTTTAAATCATGGAATTGTTGCTGCTTGTTGGGAATATACTGTGCATGAGGGGAAAAGTGCTTAAAGTTAAAATAAGTACTGTTTCCCTGGCAATTCCAGTATCTGGGACTCTGTGTGTCAGCCTGTCAGCTGCTGCAAGGGGAGCTTGCATAAGTGCAGTAGCGACAGGAAAAGTAACAGAGCCATGTTTTCCATCTGTGCAGCGACTGCAAGTACAGCCTTTAAGCTACAGAACTGTGGGGCATTTAAGGCAAATAATTACTTCTTTCTGGCTGCACCAGGATATTATTCAGGACTGTATCTAATCTGCTATAAGGGACAGTGGGTTAAGCAGCCCTTGCCAGCAGTACAGCCAATTGGAATTGCAGCAATGGAAAGCCAGGACTTGTGGGACATTCACTATTTCTCACGGGTAAGCACCCAAGTGCTTATGGGGGCTTACAGAGACATTATTTTAGGAACAAATTCCACAACCCAATTGTGCCTCGTGTGTTCTGATTGACAGGTCCTTCAGCAACTTGGAGAGATGTCACCCCATCCCTGTTACCAATCAGGAGTCGAGCTAGGAGCTCTTTAAAGAGACAATGTTGCCATTTTGTCTGGAGATTCAGAGATGCAGAGCTGAGAGAGAGCAGCAGAGCAGGCTTCAGACTGCTGGGAGCCCCCATGGGGGAGGGGCTCAGGCTCCAGCCATGCCATCAGGCCTGGGCCACTTAATTCAAGCCCTTTCAGTCTTCAGGGGGCATTTGTTATTTTCTTCAGTTAACAGTTTACTAGTTACAGTAATTGTGCTTTCTGCAACAACTAGTCTGGAGGTTTCCAGCACTGTCCTCCAGAGGCTAGCCTTCCCTCCCACGTCGGGGAAAGATGTGGACCGAAGATCAGATGTCCAGCAGTGGTGAGAGCGCTGACCAGACCAAATGACATCATGCAGTAGTGAGAGCGCTTGACCAAGTACCTCAGTGGTGAGAGAGCTGAAGAAGTCTTCAGGATGCCTCGATTGTGGATGAGACCCGTGGAGGACCTGAGTGAGTACCCTTGTACCCCCCGGTGCAAGGGAGAAGCTAAGTAAGTAATCTTGGGGTTTTCATGCCCCATTAAGAAATGCGTGCTGTTAAGTGTGAAGTATTGAAGTCATCAGTCTGGGCTACTAACCCCATAAGAGACTGCCTAGTTCAAGTAATGGATGCATCTTGTCTGTGGCCCAAATGGCTAAGTTGCAGGTGCAGCAAGATGCTGGGCTTAGTGAATCATATAAATGTGTAACTATGGGTTAGAGTCCTGCCATCGTGGAGCTGTCTGCCAAGATGCGATTGCCACTTCATGAAACAGGAGGCCCTAGAGCACATTATGTCTAAGATACGTTAAAGAGAATGTACCAGTGTTTGACCAGAATTTCATCTGAGAGCGCTTGGGATAAGTGTACAATGTCTAGACGTGCTGGATAGGACTCCGCTTGTGGATAATGTTCTTGGTATATAGAATGTACTGGATGTGACTGCCTGTGACTAAAGTATGGGATGCTTGACAAAAGTGTCATTGCCAACTTACTCTGGATGGATGCCTTTTGGTATATAAAGTACTGGATGTGACCGTATTTGAAATGCATAGGATGCTTGACAAAAGTATCACCCTTATTGCTTTGGATGGGACTTTCAAATATTGTGCTGAATGTTCTGGATGTAAGATCCACATAGTTTGTTCTGGAATGTTCAGAAGTCTGCAAGTGCAGGGCAATCCCTGCTGTGGTTGTAAATAGTAATTTGCTGCTTTATAAAAATCTGTTTCCAAGTTGCCCCCACCCTCAAATTAATAGCCTGCCACCTCGACCAGCTGCAACTCCATCAGGCCTGCAACATCTTGGACCGTGATATCTGTTTAACCAGTATGGTATGAGATTGCGGGGTTTCTGCTGTATCTGGGACTGGTACCAGCGTGGGTATTATTGATAATTATGTTTAACATCTGATTTATCAGCAGCTAGATAGCCAGGGCTCTGGATGTCTTAAGTCGAATGGTAAAATGTGATTTATGTCTGCCTGTTAATATGTAGCCACCCAGCTGGAGGGTTCACCAGCAAAAATCCAAAATGATCTCTGTACATGTGTAAATACGGTAAGACAACATCTACTCCTCCTGTTTCCCTTTCCTAGCTCCTTTATTCCCCCCAAAATAAACATCTTGTTGTTGTTTGAAATCCTGTGTGAGCATATTATTACAAAGAGCCTTTAATTCAAAATGTGGAAATGTGGGGAGCTGTGTCTTGGGGCATGTCTGGGGAAGGTAACTGGTCACTGTGAGTGGTGTAGCAGCTCAGGGGGCTACACCCAGTGCCATCTCACCCAAGTAAAGCACCCTGAATAAAGGCACTGCGCAAAGGTTTTTAAAAAATGTTAGCGAACACAACCCCCTCAGCCTATGTCCAGGGTAGTAGGCAGGGGTGTAACACTGGGGGTAGGCGCCGCCCAGGGGTTACATGTACATATTGTATATATATTTTTTACTGAGTATTCTGTATATTACTTGCTCACTAGAAGATGCAGTCACACATTGTACATTGTGCCTACGATCTATTTGTTTTGTACCAAAACTCCTCATGTCTGATATTGAAACCTTGTATTCACTGTTCTCAAATGGACCTATGCATCAAACCTGTATATTGTGCTCACTATTGTTGCTTGTATCAAATCTGTTTCATGTGTATTACTGTTACCTTGTACTCCAGTGTCTCACCGCGTCATGTGTTATGGACTGGGTCGTGCCTGAAAATGGTCCCTGGGATCAGTGCACTCACCCGGTTATCAACGTCATAAATAAAATAAAATAACCAAATTCCTGCTCTGGTGAGAGCTCCAGTTCAATGGGCTCACCACCATCAGCCTCTGGTAAATCATAGTCCCCAAAGTCCATATCCAGGGAGGGGAGGTCAGAGGAAACAGTATGCTCCTGAACCCTTGGAGGAGGGAGGGCTGGAGAAGGTATAAAACCCTGAATTGCCTGAATGACCTTCATGGCCTTGGCAATTTCCTCAGCAGTTGGCAGACTGTGAGGCACAGAAGAATCCCCCTTTGGTTTTTCCTGGGGTTCGACGTGCTTGGTCTGTTTGGTTTTCTTGGACGGGACTGGAGAGTCAGCCAACCTACGCAACCTCTTTAAGGTGCCTGAATCACCCTTTTCAGGGGTGTGTAAGAAAGAGACAGTGATTTCACCTGTAGGTTTTGAAGGTGCTGGCTGGTTAGAACCTGAAGCACCTTTCTCTTCTGCAACCTTTCTAAACTTTTTTCCACAGTCTTTTGTGGAAAAGATTTACAAATTCAAAGTTGGATTCAAAGTTGAAAGACAAATATTTGGTTCCCAGGCAGACAACACAATAGTCATGTTTGTCTGCTGTGGCAAACACATTTCCACATTTGATACAGTTTTTAAAACCTGGGGGACCAGTCTTTTTCTTAGGTTTTTCTGACAACTCCATTTCCAGGAGAAAACCACAACTGCAAACAGAAATCTTTTTTTTTTTTTTTTTGCCATTGGTTCAGAAACTGATTAAGTTCCTCAAAATGAATTGATAGTTTTTAAATTCAGAACTGGGTTAGTGGTTCAAAGCAACCGGATTAGTGGTTGAAAAGAAACCGGGTAAGCGATTTCAAAATATATTTATAAATAATTTAAACAGTAAAATATAAACAGAAATATAGCAGAAAAGTTCCGCAACTAAATATTATCTACTCAGTTCTTCAACGGTTATCCCGAACCGTGAGGAACCGAGAAAACAACACTAAAAACTAAATAAAACTAACTAATATTAACATTAGAATAAAAAATACAATAAATGAAGGCAGTAGTAAGAATATTGAGTATAATTTAAATTATGCTTCACAATTAGCCAAACAATGACCTGAGGGAAGTCTCCCGGGAGTCTTGACTTTTGAGGCGGAGTAAGAAATCTGAGACGTTCATGGAATATGCAGCAGATGAGGGCAGCAGTTTGAATGTTTGTCACGAGTCAACGATGATTCCATCATTAGCATATAGTTCCATTTGCTCCGGGCAGGTCTACTGAGCAGGCAGACTGCAGAGAGTTAGGAATATGAAGAATACATGGGGTTAGAAACGTCATTTACCCTGCACTTGAATCAGCCCCTTCCCATGTTTTTTCCTAGTATCCCTCCACTTGTTGTAATAAAACTGATCTGCCCTCTAGTTCCTCAATCAGATTCATAAATGGCAGCCAGACCCCCACAAATTTATCTACCTGGAGGCAGAGGTCGGCTGCTATTGTCTTCATCTGATAACTAGATTGTGTTCTAGTGATCCAGCCTTCCAAATTGGGCATGCCTATGAAAGCCACTGCCTCACAGCCACTTTGCCTGCCACTGCTAAAAGGATGTCCATAAAAGCTTTCTACTGATTCAACCTCTTTCTACTGGGTTGTAAGCACCCCTTCTGGAGCTTACTAGTTAATGTTCTGTAGTTAGGAGTAGTTAGGAAAAGATGTGGTGCCTATATGTTGGGATGCAGGCCTGCCTGCCACCAGCAGGGGAACCCCTCCCATAAGAGTTATAAATAGATGGCTTTTTTGCCAAATTGAGGGAGATTGGAGGAGACAGGAGCCCAGGAGAGAGAGTGAATCAGGGTTCGGCCTGCAAGTTCAGCCGTGAGGGCCATGGAGGGGCTGGGGTGGGCCGTTTGCTATCCCAGCCCTCCTCCCTCAAAGACCTGCAAAGAATGTGCAGCAGTTTGGGGCAGTAGAGAGTCATGAGGGAACTATGGAGCAAGCAATGGGGTCCCTTTGGTGCCTTTATATGGGAGCTGGAGCCCGGTTAAGAAAGATATTGCAGCCCACCAAGTGATCCCCAGCACCTTGGTTGGTGTAGGCACTGGAGGGGGTCCTGTACAATAAAACTCTTGCCCATGGGTGAGTGCAGCCTGAGAGTCAGTGAGATGTCTGTGGCTGGGCCTTCTATGGCAGAAGTGATCTGGGACATGGTCTGGAAGTGGCAGCCTGGATCATTGGGGTTATAGTGGTGGTAGCCTATGCCCCTTTCTCCAGACTGTAGGGCCATTGCAGTGTTTGGGTTCTTGAGGTAGTGCAGCATGTGGAGGCATGAAGAGTTCTGCATGGGGAGTAGCTGTTTGGAACTCCAGGGTAGGTGGCAGTCTGTGTGACACTTCAGCTGGACCCCTGGGTGAAGGCAATCCTGAACTGAAATCACTGCATGAGTGGAAAGTGCTTCATGCCTCCAGGATTGCATAAGATATAAGGAACTCCTTGGGATGCTCAGAGCAGGCATGTGGCGTCAGTGATTGGGTGGCAGGAGGGTTTTCGGTGGTACTGTTCATGCTAAAAGTCAACACCATTGTGGAAATAAAAGTGCTCCCAGTAATAAAGTACTCCCAGTTTTAAAGTAATCCCAGAGTTAAGAAGGCAGACAAGAAATGGGATTGGCACAGTAGAAACATCTTGTGCTGTCTCAGTTCACTACCTCTGAGTATTTCAGTGACCAAGAGAAAGAAATCAAGTAAATGTCTGGTGGATGGAAAATTGTAAAGTGCAAGGAATATGTAAAGGAAATGCTGCCAAGTCGAAGTATCCTCCTGTATGGCCTGTTCATCCCACTGTTTAAAGTGCTGCTGTCAGGAACGTAACCTGTTCAGGTCAAGGGATTTTCTGCATGAAACAAAGTCAATCTATTGGAAAAAGAGATTGCTGTAGATTTAATGTCAGGTTTTGTACCTGTGAAATGCTCCCACCATTGTTTGAATACCCCCATGCTCCATGGAGTGGTTTATCAAATTATTTGTTTACATTAAATCAGTTTTGCACTTTTGATTCCGGAGTGGACATTGGATTTAATAGTTAATAACTGTTCATGCATGTGCCTGTTAACGAACATTGCCCCCGCAGTTATCCCCACCGAGTGAAGTGAAGTACCCGCTTCCCCTGCATGCAAAGCCATCTCATAACACTGTATGAACCAGTAAGAAACAAAAAACAACCACTTCTCTCAGGAAGTCGGGGGGCTGCTATGGCCAAACAGGGGAGTGCACAAGAATACCTCGGAGCTACAACGTATCCAAAGCCAGACCAATATGAAAACTGTATCTATGAGGTCAGCACTCTTGTGTATGAAAAAGCTGGGGATCTTTGAAATACTTTCAAAAATAAATCTCCTTTATTCCTAATCATAAATAGACATGCATGCATGCAACAATAAAAGCAGACAAAGTGTGGTGACTACCACTATCTCTCACCCACATGTTGTATAGAAAAAGACTCAGAAGCAGATCCTGATGGAGTCCACATTTGAAACCAGGAACTAGCTGCTTATTTCTTTAGACCACATGCTTGCAAACAACCCTGTGGTGCAAAAACACATACTGTTCTTAATAAAAAGTGTATTGAGTCGTGTATTACTTCGACTTTTGAGCTACGTATTAGAACTCTGCAAAATAAACACTTACGAGCAGTTTAATCACAGTGCACAACACAGTAAACAAACCAAATGTGGTGGATACCTCTGTTTCCGGGTCGTGCGCTTATGTATCGACCGTTATGCGGTCATCTTCGAAGCGTGCTACCTAGAAGAAGCAGTGTCATTATAAGGCTAAACCTTAAAGTGATAGTAGTGAAAGTGCAAAATACAATATCCAGTGCATTACTATGCTGTGCAAAAACATGCAAAGATCAAACATTTTAAAATTACATCGCACAAGATGTGTGTACCATGGGCCGGCCCGGTGGCACTGAGGGTTGAGGCGCTGGATGCCACACCTCACGCTACGCTGGCGACCCGAGTTTGGGAATGAGCTCGGGGAGCCAGGGGTCGGCAGGGGAGGACTGGGATTGAGCATCTGAGGACAGCTGTCCTAGTCCTTGGGAGGGTTCGGGGATTTCCCGTTGCTCTGGCATCCCCTGGCAGAGGCTGGAGGCACTGCAGAGCATGGTAGCAGATGCCTGGGGATTGGAGCATGGCAGGGACATCTTCCGGGTGCATGCAGGAGCATGCGCATGCTGGGTGGGACGTCATTGCACGTCCGTGCTTCGGGGAGAAAAAAATACAGAAATACCCCCTTCTTCGGGTGAGGTGATGGCGATCAGAGGCAATCCGACCGACTTCACACCCAATACCGACCATCTCTCCAGTTCTCTTTGGGGTCTGGGGCCACTCCTTAGGGCCAGGGGAGTGCCCAGTCCCCGCATACCCGACGTAGCCCAGAGTAGTTGGTTCAGGTGGGTGGTTGTGTCCAGTGGCTGGTGAAGAGATCCTGAGAGATGCCCCAAAGGTACAGTGCATAAATAAACATTACAAAAAAAAAAAAAGGGAGCGTGTATCATTAAAAATAGTAACAGGACTGTACCAGAGACAGAACTGTACCAAAAACCATTGGCATGGAACACTTTGTTGAAAAGAGAGAGTTGCCATCCCAAGACAGTCACCAATAATATACCAAAGGGTCAGTACATCACAGCAAGACGTATTTGCTCATCTGACACTTTTCAAAGAGGCCAAACAAAATCTCACTAAATGTTTCCTTCATCGGGGCTGTGAATCTGAATTACTGTTGGATGCTCTAACAGAAGCAAAAACTCTAGTGAGAGAGACACTGCTTCGATCAAGTGAAAGAGAAACAAATGAGATTACCCTGTCATTTATTATTATATAACCCTATGGCCCCTAGAATAGGGAATATCATTAAAAAACTTTGGAATATCCTACAATTGGACCAGAGACAACATGAAATATCTAAAGAGCCTTCGAGGATAATATATAAATAAGGAAAGAACTTAAAGGACATGTTGGTACACTCCTATATATCTGTACAAAAAGAGAACCTGCAGATGTGGTTACCTACACCTCCCTCTGGTAAATGCAGGTGTGGACACTGTGTACACTGCTTGAATATCATCAATACGAGGACATTTAACCATCCTAGGCATGGACACAAGTATGACATAAATGCATTTATCAATTGTAGCGCGACTGGTGTAATTTATATGCTTACACGCCCTTGTGGCATGATTTACATCGGAAAAATGAAGAGAGCATTAAAACAAAGAATTGGAGAGCATAAAGAGGCAATTAAGAAGGAATATGGACTGTGCTATGGCAAGACGTTTTTCAGAAGCCTGACATGGAGCACCAGCGTCCCTAAAATTTGTCAGCATAGAAAAAGTAGAAGTAGGTTTCAGGTGTGGAGATCTGGGACTAAAGCTTCTGCAATGGGAAGCATTCAGGATTTTTCAGCTCAGCAGTTGGGTACCTTTGGGACTGAATGAGGATATACCACTCCATAGCTGTATAAACATGTAAAAACCTCCCCTTCCCACAAAGGTTTTACAACGCTCTGTATTGGGCATGATATATTACATATTAATCCAAAAAGTCCAGATGTACATTTTGTTCCCTCAAAAAATCATGACTGTACTCTAAGTCTACAAGGGCATGACTTTCCATGCCTCTACCCTTGTCAGAGATACGACTTTCCGGCTCTGTCTCTGTTTTTGATGTATTCCTGTTACAAGTGCAGACATAACTTTCTGTGCTCTGTCTGTTCTGTTCTGTTCTGTTCTGTTCGGCATGACCTGCCGACTCTGCCTCAACCTTTTGGCTGATTTTGTTTTGAAATATGCTGTTGTTACTGTTTTTAATGGTACACGCTCCTTGTGCGATGCAATTTTAAAATGTTTGATCTTTGCATGTTTTTGCATAGCATGGTAATGCACCGGATATTGTATTTTGCACTTGCACTACTATCAATTTAAGGTTTAGCCTTATAATGACACTGCTTCTTCTAGGTCGCGCACTCTGAAGATGACCGCATAACGGTTGATATGTAAGCGCACTACCCGGAAACAGAGGTAGCCACCATGTTTGGTTTGTTTGCTGCGGCGTGTGCTGTGTTTAAACTGCTCATGAGTGCTTATTTTGCAGAGTTCTAATACATGGCTTGAAAGTCGAAGTAATACATGACTCAGTACACTTTTTATTAAGAACAGTATGCGTTTTTTCACCACGAGGTTTTTTGCATGCATGTGGTCTAAAGAAATAAGCAGCTAGTTCCTGGTTTCAAATGTGGACTCCATCGGGACCTGTTTCTGAGTCTTTTTCTATACAACATGTGGGTGAGAGATGAGCATATTTATTTTCTGAACTGTGTTTTCTGGCTGTACAGCCACCACCTCACACCAAGTTACCATCTGGCATATCCTAGACACTGAGAGTGGGGGGAGCTTACAGGGTTTTTTCCCAGGATCATGTGTTCATACCTGGGTTCTCTGCTCAATACAACCATCTCCTTGAACCTCTATTCACTCCATTATAGGAGGTATTGAGGGGGCATGTGCATGCTGTTTAAAGCCATGGGGGATATTAACTTGAGGGAAGAATTAGGATTTACACTCAAGACCAGTCAGTGTAGTGGTAGGAGGCATAGCAAGCAGCTATTCTTATCCAGATGGAATTTAACCACCAGAAAAAATTGGTTTAGCCAGAGGGTAATATCATCATGGCATGATCTTCCAGCTTTGGTAGTAGATAGCCCTAATATGGATACCTTTAAATCAAGACTGGACATTTTCTGTAGGGTTAGAACTATTGAGTTCTAAAATGTAAGAGACTGGCAAGCCATAAGGACTGTAGTCTATGATGCTTGATATATCCTATACCTGAGCCCAATCTGCTCCCAGGCCTAATCACGGGGCAGTCTCAAAATATGTGAAATGGGGTACCCTCTTTCCCACATCCCTTCCAATAGCAGTCATTATCCCTTGTTGTGTAGTGTTGCATCTGTGATGGAGCTGAGAAGTATCTACTGACAATCTTTCATTGAAATTCAGTCCAGTTATTAAATTAAGCATCTCGATAGGGGGCGGGTTGCCCTGATGAGTTCTGCAACTTTGGACTAGTTGTAAAATGTACTTTTTTTTTTTTTATTCCATCCCTGCAGTTTCCATAACCATTATCTGTGAAACTGGCTCCTTCAGGAATTTAGGTAATTAGGAGCCCCTCCTAAGAAATGAGACTGCCTGAAGATACTGAAAGATATTTGTTCTTGTAAGTGAGTACTCTGCCTGCATTTATGTGAAGGTTTTGACTACCCTGTTCTGTACAAACTGGGAGAGTCTGCAGATTCCCAATGTTTTCCATCTGTGGTAGGCCACATCTGTTTTAGGTGGCTGGAACTCTCCGCATTTATCTATTTGAGTGCATTTTGTAATGGACCCAGACAATTTTAAATCTTGCCTAACCTGTCCCCAATTAGAGCAAAGCTGCTTAGCCCAAGGATTAGTAATGGTGTTAATCTGCGAGAGTTCCAGGGGAGAGTTGAAAAACTCCAGAGGATGTTTCCCTCTATTGCTCTTTTGTTCCACTGCAAGCCAGGCATTATATTTTTATTTATTTATTTATTGAAATGTTTCATCCGGAAGGCACACTGAGCAACAAGCTGCTCATCTCCCGGTGCGAGCTGGGGGGAGGGGATACTTTGGGGGTAGAGCAGTAATTCATATATTCATGTTACATAAGTCAAGATTTACATATATTGGCATGAGACAGGTGTATTATTCAGTGAAGCTTACATTAAGGTGCATTGATAGAGAAGGTATTTATATAAGCTCTGGTACAGTGTACGTACAATGAAATTAATTTGAGAGAACAGTCATAAGTGCAAGGGGAGGTGGGGGAAGGGTAGCACAGACATGGACAAACATGGAAAAAGGAAGGTTTTACAACTATGAAGGAAAAGGGCAGCCGGAGAGAGACAACAAAATTGGAGAACATACAAGGGAAGAGGAGAGAGGTTCAATAAGTGCAGGAGGGTCAAGTGGATCCGCATGTGGATGGACAAAAAGAAACAAAATGTTAATGTGGGGAATGAGAAGTAAGTATGAGGTGAGGATATGAGGAGGAAAGAGTGAAATTTATTGGAGGGGAGAAGCCTAGACCCTCAGGAACCCCTTCAGGATGCTGAGAAACCTGCAAGGGGACTGAGAGTGCTAGGGTGAAAAAGAGGGGAAGGATGACAAAAAGATTTGAGAGAGGGAGTGAAATGGTGGTTAACACACTGAACTGAATGAGTATGGAGAAAAAAGAATGTTAATTGGGTGAAAGGTACGTATCAAAGCACTAGAGCAAAGGGGACAGGGTGGAATGAGGAGGGGAGGTGCCTAGTCCCAGAGGGGCCACTTCAGGATGCTGAGAATCCTGCAAGGGGACAGAGGAGGACTAGAATGAAAAGGGGGAAAGATAGAAAGAGAACTTTAGAGAAGGTAGAGGGAGAGGAGAGAAAGCAGGAAGGGGAGAAATCTAGTTCCTGTGGGACCCTGACAGGATGCTGAGAACCCTGTAAGGGGACTGAGAGGACTAGAGCTGAGATGGAGGAAAGATGGAAGGAGGGCTCTGGTGAGGATGGGGGTGATGAGAGGAGTGGTGGATTACAACTTAGGATGGGAGTAGACAGGGGGAAGGAATTACAAGGAGTTATAGAGGAAGGAAATTAAGGTGGGGTGTAGCAGGAAAATTAAGGTGGGTTGTAGCAGGAACAGTTAGGTGCAAGGTAATTTTGGAGGGCAGAGCTGATGGAGTTGGAGGAAGAGTGGTGAATTTGAGGGGGGAGAGTTCCATAGTTTTGGTAGGTGATAGGAAAAGCCTGACTGACTGATGAGGGTGGATCGGCGGGGGAACACCAGTGTACATTGATCGGCAGATCTAAGGCAGTGAGAGGAGGGGGTGGTGTTGTAAAGGAGGAGGAGAGGTGGGGTGAGAGTTCACCCAGCCAGTGCTTCAAGGTGAATTCAGCTCAGTGAGAGAGGCGCCTATTTGTCAGAGGGGGTAGGATAGGGCATGATAGAGAACACAGTGGTGGGTGTGAGAGGGAACATCAAGGGCAAAGCGGCAGAAGGAATTGAAGAGGGTGTCTAATCTTGTCAAGGAGGACTTGGGAGCAGCACCGTAGACTACATCACAGTAGTCAAAAATGGGGAGGATCATCTTCTGAACAAGTTTGTGCCTTGCCACAGGAGGGGTGCAACTACGGTTCTGGAACAAGGCACCAAGCTTGGGGCGCAATTTTTTCTGGATGGCATCGATATGTCCAGAGAAGTTGAGGTGTTGCTTTAGCCAGACACCAGGATATCTGAAGTAGGATGTGTCCTCAAGTAAAGTCTCATTGAGAGTGTGGAAAGTGGGCAGGGAGGGAAGCCTAGAGAGTTTCTGCCTTGTGCCAAAGATCATGGAGACAGTCTTTTTGGCATTGAAGAATAATTGATGGTTAGCAAACCAGAGCTGAACCTTGTCGAAGTCATGCTGCAAGCTGGATGTAACCTCAGTTGGGCATGAGCCAGAAGCATATAGAACCATATTATCAGCGTACATATTTATGGCAGTCGAGGGGGAGCAGACAGAGGGAAGGTTGTTTAGGAAGATGGAGAATAATAGAGGCCCTAGCACTGAGCCCTGGGGGTATGGCATCAGAGATCTTTACAGATTGGGATCTGCCCAGTGAGGTAGGCCTTGAACCAGCTAGTGGCTAAGGGAGATAAACCAGCTGAGGAGAGGAAGTCAAGGAGGAGGGAGTGGGAGACAGTGTTGAAAGCCTTGGCTAGGTCAACAAATATGGCTGAGGTTATTTGGCCATTGTCCATCCTGGTAAGGATAGAGTCAGTGAGCCGAAGTAGGGAGGTGGTAGTGGAGTGATTTTTCCTGAAACCAGATTGGAAAGGGGTGAAGAAGGAGGTGTCAGATAGAAATGAAGTAAGCTGGGAGAGGACAAGGTGTTCTTGTAGTTTAGCTAGGGTAGGGTGGAGAAAGATAGGGCAATAGTTACCAGGGGATGCGGGGTCATTGCCTTTGGGTAGGGGCAAGACCATAGCATGTTTCCATGGAGAAGGGACTGAGGCCATTGAAAATGAGAGGTTTAGAATTAGAGAGAGGGGGTAGGCAATGGCCGGGGCTGAAAGAGAGAGAGAGAGGGGGAGTTTGGGGTCAAGACCATCAGGGGAGGAGCCTTTTGAAGGGTTGATAGTGAGGAAGGCTTTTAGATTATCATTTGGGGAGATATAAGTGATGGAGAAAGAGGGGAGGGTGGGACGGTGGCTTCGGAAGGGGGAGGAGTGGGTGGAGGGTAGGTAGGGAGTGACTTTAATAGCTCATTGGCACAGGAGGTGTAATAGAAGTTAAATTCAACAGCAACGGCAGACTGATAGGCCACTCTAGGGTATCATTTATTTTAAGCATAGGGGAGGGAGGGCAGGATGGCAAGGTAAAGAGGGCATAGACCACCTTCCAAAACTTAGAGGGGTTCTATTTATGTTTGTAAGGAAGGCAGATTTAAAATATTCCAACTTGGCCAGCCTTGTAGCCCTGGTGCAGGCATTTCGGAGCTGCTGTTAGGACGTGAGGTCACTAGGAAGCTGAGCTGCTTTGTGGCTCTTCCAGGCAAAATCTGACTCTGAGGCAGGCCAAAAGTTCAGGAGTTATCCAAAGTAGGTGGTTACCCCTAACCCTGGTTTATTTAGATGGTGCAAAGGTATTCCAATTATCCAAGAATATTTCTTTAAAGTACCAAGAGTTTTGTCGACTGAAGGGATAGAAGCTAAAGGAGACCAGTTGAAGTGGGCGAGGCTGTGCAGGAGAAGTTCAAGCTCTAGGGATTTGAAAGAATGTAATTGCAATGTTTTATGCGGGGTCTTAGGCCTGTGGACTTTCCTGACTATGAATACTGGGTTATGGTCACTGAGCATGTCAGGAAGGATGCTAGAGTTGATGATTCCGTGAGGGTGGGAGGTAAGGGCCCAGTCAAGTAGGGAGTGTTTTTGTGTCTTATGGTTAGGGCGGGTGGGTTCAGAGATCAGCTGGGAGAGGTTAAGGGCATCAATTTAATTTTGTGCTTTTGCCTGTTTTGGATGACAGCCAATTTAAATTGAAGTCTTCTAGGATGTATAGCTCTCCAGAGGGCAGTGATGAAGGTTAATAGGTCATGAGCTATAGAGTGCTGGAGGTCAGGGTGACAATAAATGCCAGCTACAAAGATAGGAAGAGTGAAGGGCAGGGACACTTGAATGGTGAGGGAGTCGTGGGTTGCTGGGTTGGAGGATGAGTAAATAATAGAGTACTAGAGGGAGGAGAAAATGTACATAGCCACTCTGCCACCCCTGCCAGCTAGGTCTTGACGTAGGATGGAGTAGTCTGGAATGCTGATTGAGTGGTCTGGGATTGAATTCTTGAGCCAGGTTTCTGTGATTATTAGCATGTCTGGTTTTAGAGTGGCCATTATAGTTTGGAGGAGCTAAATTTTAGGCAGCAAACTGTGGCTATTTAGATGTAAGATCTTGAAACCCTTTGGAAGTACTGAGGAACAAAAGAGGGGGTGACAGCAGATGAGGAAGTGCCAGGAGCGCAGGGGTTTGTCGGGCCAGGGTTGGGGTGGATGTCCCTAGAGGAGAACAAGAGAAGAGCGAGAATGAGGAAGTGTAGCTTAGGGCATTTGAAAGGTGATAATGAGGAAGCCTGGTGTTTAGAGGAGCAGGGAGAAGAAGAGTGTGGGAGCAGAAGGTGGAGAACTGCAAAGAAAATAGGCATAGATAATAGAGATGCATTAGGAATTGTGGAGAAATAGGCCCACATTTCAAAGGGGGAGGAGGGAGTAATGGCAAAGATGTAAGTAGGGGGTTGGAGATGGAAGGTAGATGAAGTTGTTGAGTTTTTTGGTTCTGGTGAGTAATGACCTAGAGAGGGTAGTAAGGAGGGAGATAGGAGTAAAAATAGGGGGAAAGAGGAGAAAAGGAGTTGCATTGCGCTGGGAGCAGTTTTGAGAGAACTAGGAAGATTAGGAAGGGAAACGGCTTTGCAAGCAGAGAACAGGGCAGAGGGAGGCTAAATAGAAAGTGAGGCAGCTGTGATTATGACAGGAAAGAGAGGGAGCAAAAACCCTGTTCAAGGATTGAGGGTGGCTAGGAGGACAGGAGTAGAATGAGCTGTGATTTAGATAGAGCAGAGTTGGAGTAAAAATCACTGTAAACAATGTATTGCCCTCTAGAGGCATAGCAGTATAACCTGTTAAGGGAACTTTGTTACATGGCTATAAGCAAAAGAGCCAGATAGGGTGGGGGGTGGGAGGAGGGAGCCGGCACGTAGTGCCGATGGGAAGATCTTGCAGAGGCAGGCTACACCCTAGTGTGCTAGACTGCTGGAATCTTTTCTATCTTCTTTCCTTCCAGTT
Source organism: Neoceratodus forsteri (assembly GCA_016271365.2). Lineage (NCBI taxonomy): Eukaryota > Metazoa > Chordata > Ceratodontiformes > Ceratodontidae > Neoceratodus > Neoceratodus forsteri. The sequence goes on along the minus strand of CM057450.1, from coordinate 491,270,518 downwards.
AAAACAAACATCTGTTGTGTAACAACATCTTTTTGCCCTATTCTTTACCTCTTTCTAGCCCTGGCATAGGTTGCCCATCTACATCAGTCTTTCTCTCTCTCTCTCTCTCTATATATATATATATTTCCTGCTGTCTTATATTTCCTATTCCCTACATCTGTCCCTTGCCACCATTTCCCTCTAGCATCCTGTTCAGGTCCAGCATGCCAGCTGGCAACGAAAGTAATTAAGGTGCTTATATGGCATTTCATGCCTTGGTTTCAATAAAGTGCATCTATGCCTTTAAATATATTCTGAAGAATGAAATAAAGTGCAACAGTGCATTTAAATATGTTTTTTGTTATGAAATGACATAAAGTGATTGTTGTGTGATTAAAGTGCTGCAGTGCAAATAGAAACTATTTAGTAAAATGCAGTATAATAAATAAATATGTGAGGGGTTTAAAAACAAGCTGCTGAGCTGCCGAAAATGTATTCTAGGGCTTTTAAGTACAGCCGATAACTATAGGAGTGAAACGGAGTGGCTTGTATGTGTTTAAATAATTATTTAATTTAGCTGCCACTATGTTGTGTTATATTGTTTTAAATCCATGCTGCATCGAAGCAGGATTCATGGTTAATCCGGGTGGCATTTCTTTTCTTTCAGTCAACGCTCGGTATATAACAGAAACCCCCTCCTTGCTTCTGAAATGTTTATTCATGGCTCCTGTCTGCTGGCAAGGTAATACATATTTGTTTAAGCCAGTCAGCCATGGAGGAGCCGAAGGAATAAACAGCTGATCAGGCTGTTTAGAATCAGGGCAGAAATCCTTATTCAAAGTGAGATCCCAGCACGAAGCTGCGGTTAGCTCCTATTATTTAATTTCAGCAGCTCCGTGCTCTCATAGGTTTCCCTGGTGCCCAGATTGAGAGAAAAGGCCCTGAGGAGGTCTAGATAGAGCAAGAACACTAGAAGTAAATGAGAGGTCTGATTCCTCCTCAACTTGCTCTCCCTCTCCAAATGTAAACTGCTATGTCACAGTTGCAGCATGACAGCACTTACTTTCCCTTTCAGCCACCCGCCCGAGAAGGAAAAAGGTGAAAGTATTTTTATTTGCCGCTTGGTTCATGCTGCAGGTGAACTGAGCATTGTAAAAAGGAAGCACTTTTATCTCGCAGGCAGGGAGACTGAAGGAGCATGTTAGCTCCTTATGAACATTAGGGCTGCTTTGAAAGGAATAGAAATCCTGAATCGAGTCAGGATTGACAGGGAGTGCAATACATTTTGCTGCTGCTCCGTGTTTTCAGTATTTTCCCCCGGTGCCCCTTTTTGGACATGAAAGACCCTGCAGGGTCTAAAAATATAAAGAGAGAAAGAGAGAGAGAGAGCTTTAGGTTATGATTAAATTAGAATAGCCCTCTCACTCCTCGCTCGCTCTCTCTCCCACCAAGACAACTTTGGCGCAGTTCAAAGCGGGTGGCAATACTTTCACTTTTAGCCACCCCGCTTGTAACTAAACAGTTATTATCAGCATCCACAGAAGACAAAGGGACAATGGTGACCTTCAATGGAGTAAATGGCTGTAGCCCTTAGGCATACAAAAAGGGCTTAAACATTAGAATAATAAAGAAACTCAGAAAAATGGTAAATAAGGAGGGGGCTAAATAAACTGCTGTCCCGCAATAAGGAATTGAGACACTGTTTGTCTCAATGTATATTCTGAGCACCTATAAGGAACCCTATAAACAGTATAAACATAAATGGCTGGTAATAAATTGCTGACAGACCTGCAGGGAAACTCCCCTAGACTGGGTCCTCTAGAGGGACAGCGGCCTCTAGTGGCCTAAATTTATACTGAAATATTCTACAATACAGGCTGGCCAGTGGAAGGTGCTAATATTAATGAGGGTCATTGGGTTTATAACTATAGATAAACTGGCCAGGGCTGTGATATTTGTGTTGTGTCCTGATTTTTATTTTGCATAGGCTGGGTTATGAGCCTTTAGAGACCATTTGGAATTTAATTGCATAATAGATCACATGTTGAGTGATGTCAGCCCTGAAGAGTATAAAACCTCTCTCCTGAAAGCAAAGTTTAGTTCAGCCTTGGGAGAGAACCTGCGAGTACCTGTGCCAGATTCTAGTCTGATGAGACGCACAGTGTGAGGTGGACCTAGAAGGTAGTAGGGATCCACTCTGTGTGCAGTACTAAAGAAACAGAGTACTGTGTTTGTAAGAATTGTCCTTTTATTATTTTAGTTTATTATTTTTGTTCTGAACATTTTATGGAAGAAATAAAATGATAAATGCTTCCAGCGTTTTTTATGCACTAAAGTGAATGGCCTGCCTGTTTATTGTATTCTGACTACCCACATCCTACAACAGAAGAACACTGATGTCCTTAGCTGGTGAGGGTATCACGGGCGGTGGCTTCAGAGGGCCAGGTGCACTACAAAAGACCCGGGAGAGCTGCGGTTGCTTGAAGGTGTGTGCAGGCGGTGGATAGGAGGTGCCGGTCGTGCCGCTGGAGCTGGCAGGAGAAATCCTGAAGGGCTTGGGCCACAGCGGAGCACCTGCTCAGGGGCTCCTCTGAGGAAAGAGAGGGAGAAAGTGAGAAATTAATAGAGGAGTTGGCCACGGGGGGCAGGGGTATGATAGTCAGATGGCAGGGGAAAAATTAGCAATAGAATAGGTACACGAGAAGATAGTGATAATAGGGCACTTAAGGAAAAATGCACGAGAAGACAGTGATAATAGGGCACTTAAGGAAAAATGCAGCACAACAATATGAGGGGGAAGAACAGGGGAACTGTAGAAGCACCAAGTGTGGTGGGGAGGAGAGAGAGAGGGTCTTGGAGCAATTAGCAGGACTTAGCAAGAAACAAGTTAAGTGGCTGCTTAAGCCACTATCGAAGGGCACAAAGGCAGTGAATGGTGTGAGTAGAATAGAAATTGACAGCAAGGGGAGGAGGTTAGGAGGCACCCAAGGTGGCAGAAGACAGACACGGGAGCGGACTTTAGACAAACTAAACTAGACTTTAAACTTAAGGGGAAAAAACAGCAGTTACTTAATGCTTAAATTCAATTTACACAAAGTGAGCTGTAAACACTGTAGCGGGAGTACCGAGGTGGCTCCGTTACATTAAACTGAAGGAAATAGCAGTGAAATCTTAATGCATTAACTTTTGAGCATTCACTAATATCAGAACAATTCAGCACAAAATACAGTTTTCCGCAAGAGCTGAACCACTGAATTAGTGGGACCGCAAAGGCAGCTCCGAATTAGCAATCACACCAATTAACAGTGATTTTACAGGCCTCCAAGGGAAAAAGTACTTTATTTTAACTAAACATTTTAAAACTTGGCAGACATGAGCATTGGAAATGAATCTTCTTAGAGAGAGAAGGCTAGGAGTGAAGCGCCAAAGTAATTTGAAAGTTCTGGCCAATAGAAAGAGGTAGCGATGGAGAACAACCAATCAGGATGCAGGGCAAAAGAGTGCAGTGTTTGGTTGGTCCTGAAAGTCACCGTACCTTGCTAATGTCCTTAGTTGGTGAGGGTATCGTGGGTGGTGGCTTCAGGGGGCTGGGTGCACCGCTAAAGATCCGGGAGAGCTGTGGTTGCTTGAAGGCGTGTGCAAGCGGTGGCTAGGTGGTGCCGGTCGTGCTGCTGGGGCTGGCAGGAGGGATCCTGGAGGGCTTGGGCCGCAGCAGAGTGCCCGCCCATTATTATGCTTGTATACAATCCAAGGTAGCATTCGTGCCCTCTGATAGCCTTCAAATTCGGCAAACCCACTCCTCCCTCCTTCCAAGGCCTCTGCATATCCCTCCATTTGATCTTTGCCCTACCTCCACCCCATATAAAGTGGTGCATCGCTTTGTTTATTTTAAGACAATCTGTCTGTGGGATGTTGAGAGGCAGCATTTGAATGAAATAAAAACCTGGGCAGTATGTTTATATGGATGGAGTCCTGCTTGCCTAGAAGGGACAAAGGGATTATTTCCCATCTCTTAAAGTCCGTCAGTATCTCTTTAATGAGTTTACCATAATTTGTCTGATACAGGTTGGACAGGTTTACTGGGATATGTATACCCAAGTACTTAATCTGTAAGGTTACCAATTTGAATGGGATCAATACTTTAAGTTCAGGAGTCATCGTGCCCCTTACTAGGACCACCCCTGTTTTCTCTATGTTGATTTTAAACCCTGATGCACCACTATAATCTCCCAGGATCTGATTCAAAATTGGAAATGTCTATACTGGGTTTCTAAGGTAAAGCATGGTATCATCTGCATGGAGTGAAATTCTTTCTTCTTCTCCCTGTACTGCAATCCCTTCCAACCCTGGGTGCTCCTTTATCATGACTGCAAACTGCTCGATGCTAAGCACAAATAATATTGGCGACAAAGGGCAGTCTTATCAAGTGCCCTGTCTAATAGGGTGGGGGTCTGTGTCAGTCACATTCACCTTTACCCTTGCTGTGGAACTGGGTCAAATTTCCCACAGCCATAAAGCAACATTTATCCCCAAACCAAATTTTTGTGATGTTGCAAACAGAAAATTCTAGCTCAGCGTATCGAATGCTTTTTCGGATGATTTTTTTTTAGCTCAATTTCAATCCCCTCCAGCAACAGGGTAGGACAGCCTCTGGGTTTAATGGGTAGCTGAGGAGGCAAAGTAGTGGGGCCTGCTGTGGTGTGAAGACAATCAAAGTAGTCCTTTTTAAACTTTTGGACTCTGCTCTCATTGATCAGCGCTTGGTCTTTGCACTTGTACATCATACAGAGCTGATCATTTCACACTCTGCTGCATGCTTGCCCACTGTAAACCGCACATCTGCAGGGTAGTGTGTATAGTCAGAATGATGTTTCTTGGGAGCAGGTTGCAGTTGTGCTACCTCTTGCGCAACACTTCCTGCGACTCAGACAGAAACATCGGCAACTTGACTGATAGACTACAGTTACACTGCAAACAGCTAAATCAGTCTCTCTTTCTCTTGCTTCTGTGGCTTTGCTCTGGATAACCACTGATAAAGGGACATTTCAACATGTGACCTCAGGTAACCTCAGACTCATACTAGCACCAGGGGCCAAGCTTTTAAATGCTTGAGATTGCCGCAAGTCCTTGGTGCGCTAAAGATATGGCAGCTGGGCTTGCGGCAATGGGATTTTCTATTCCATGTGGCAATTGATGCAAGCTAGGCCTAGCTTGCATCAGTCCTGGGGACCATTTTCATGGAACTTGTGCCTGAGATTTGGTGCAAGCTGCCATAAAGAGGGTAAACTGTCGTAACTGTTCCTGCCCTCGAAGCTTCGTGGGGTCCGAACTGCCATCTTTAGAAGCTCTGCCTATTATTCCACAGGGCATTCTGCCCTTGGAACTATGTGGGGTCTGAACCGCCATCTTTAAAAGCTTTGCTAATTATTCAATAGGGCATTCTGCCCTCGGAGCTGCATGGGGTCCGAACCACCATCTTTAAAAGCTCTGCCTATTATTCCACAGGGCATTCTGCCCTTGGAGCTGCATGGGGTCCGAACCACCATCTTTAAAAGCTCTGCCTATTATTCCACAGGGCATTCTGCCCTCGGAGCTGCATGGGGTCCGAACCGCCATCTTTAAAAGCTCTGCCAGTTATTCCACAGGGCATTCTGCCTTGGAGCTGCATGTGGTCCGAACCACCATCTTTAAAAGGTACTGAACATAGCCGCGGACTGAGGAAACGCCCAGCTTTGCCCAAGATTCAAACTTGGCACCTTTTATAACGCCTCTCTGGCTTCACTCTCAATTGTGTTCAGACTTGCAGTGCTCAAATTAATTTGCTAAAAGAACCTACAACAATATTTAATTGCTTGTCCCAGTTAGGTTAATAAAAGGAAACTACAGCAGTGTTTAGTATTTAGTGCAAAATTAAGCTGCAGTGCCATCTTTAATTTAGAACCGCTTGGTTCATGCGCTGATCCTGTAGTGGTTAACAAGTGATTCGTAGGAGCGGGAGCGGCATCTTGAATTAAAAGTGGAATTTGCCTCGTGCACCCCACAGCTTCAACCCCTTGTTTAAAACATAAAATATACTAATTTTACTTGCCTGAGCCTGAAGCTGCAGCTGCATGGTTAAAAGAAAGTAATCTAAAACTTTTAATCTTGCACTCTTTGGCTAAAGCAAAACGTGAAGCCCTTACAGAAGGCTGATTTACACCTTTCTGCAGATGCAGGAATTGTGAAACAAGTCTAGGTCCCTCCAGCACTGCTGTTTCTGTTTCTTATGTTTTTGGGTTTAAAATGGTTAGTAACTAATTTTGAAGGAATTGTGTGTATAAATGCTATAAACTGTAACTCCGTGGTGCCATACTTATGTAATGCAGGGGCTTATAGTCAGATAGCTGCCAAGTGATTTATACAGTCTGTTGTAGTGTTACAGCATTTCTTTGCCTGTTTCAGTATTCCACCATTTCTCTGCCTTTCCCACTATCTAGCTGCTTCTAACTCAATCTCCAGCTTCTCTCTCTCTCTCTCAGCTACCGTCACCCCTCTGATCCCTTGTCTGTGACTCTGTTTTTCCACCGGCTTGCTAGTCTGCCCCCACTACCTGATCTCTGTAACTTGTTAACCTCCCACAAAGTCTGAGATCCTCCCTCACCTCAGTATTTATTTCTCCATAGCTCTTCCTATTATTTCACAGGGCATTCTGCCTTGGAACTGCGTGGAATCTGAACCAGCATCTTTAAAAGGTACTTAACATAGTTGTGGACTGAGAAAAGGCCCAGCTTTGCCCAAGATTCAAATCTGGCACCTTTTCTAATGCCTCTCTGGCTTCACTCAATTGCGATCAGACTTGTAGTGTTCAAATTAATTTGCTAAAAGAACCTACAGCAGTATTTAATTGTTTGTCTCAGTTAAGTTAGTAAATGGAAACTACAGCAGAGTTTAGTATTTAGTTCAAAATTAAGCTGCAGTGCCGTCTTTAATTTAGAACCGTTTGGTTCATGCACTGATCCTGTAGTGCTTAACAAGTGATTCATAGGAGCGGGAGCGGCATCTTGAATTAAAAGTGGAATTTGCCTTGTGCACCCCACAGCTGCAACCCCTTGTTTAAAACATAAAAAATATACTAATTTTGCTTGCCTGAGCCTGAAGCTGCTGCCATGCAGTTAAAAGAAAGTAATCTAAACTTATTAATCTTGCACTCTTTGGCTAAAGCAAAACATGAAGCCCTCTCAGAAGGCTGATTTACCTTGCTGCAGATGTAGGAATTCCCTGCAACTGCTGAGCAGCTTCTCCCCACCCGCCCCCCAGTACCCTCCACCCTTAGCTGGCTTTATTATTATAGGTCTCGAATTCCATGTGGTCTTGTGGATTTTTTTTTCTATCTGCCTAGTTTTCCATCTGCAGAGTATTTTATTTCACCCCTAGATGTTGTGGCAAGTTTAACCTGCCCTTCTCTCTTTCTGTCTGTGCATACCAAGTCTCCTGACTCACTCTACTCCTCCTGGCTAGTTCCTCTTCATTTGCTAACGTGCTGCATCGAGAGCACTGCCTACATATACTGCCAGTTCCTCATCCCCAATTCCCTCTAGGGAGATATCTTTTCCGCAACCCCTTTATCCCTACCCCCTGTGCTCAAATTGCTAATTTTATTACCAGACCTTGCTCTGACTCTCCTTAAAGATGTTTGGATGGACTTTGTGTATTGCACCATGCCGACTTGTTTCCCTACTTACACTTGACTTCCTCTCTCTAGCTACATGTGCTCCCACATACATAGCTGAACGGACCCTCAGCGACTTCACCTACTCCAACATACTTGTGAATTGTTACTCCACACCATTTCCTCTGGTATACCTTAGCTATAAGCTAGTAGGGTCCCTCCTAAGGTTCATGGTGTGCAGGAAGATTACCTCCCACATGAATATGTCTTGTTCCTTTGCACTTGCCACGTTATGGGTCATCATGATATCTCTTACCCTAGCTGGGAACATTGAATCCAACCCTGGACCGGTGGTGAAACCCAATCTAACTGATTCTTGCTCAGCTGATCTTCTGCCACATGCCCTGGGCTTGACCTTTGCCCATCTTAATATTAGAAATCTTATTGCCAATCTTGCAGAGCTTGAAGCCTGGGTTCAGGTCAATAATCCAGATATACACATCCTGTCTGAAACCTGGTTGAGACCAGTTGTCTCTGACCTAAGCTGCACACTACTTGGCTATAACATGTACCAGGCTGACAGACCATTCTCAAAAAGAGGTGGTGGACTTGCACTGTACTATAAGTCTCATCTTAATGTTTCTCTTCTGCCTACGCCACCTCTAAATAATGGTGAGGTATTACACTCTCTCCTGACACTTGGTGGTGCCAAGAAACTACACATCTTCGGCATATATATGCCACCTCGTAATAGCAAACTTGGCCTCAAGGAGTTGGCTGAACTAATCCCTGCACTGTCAAAGAAAAATGAAGTGCTCTGCCTGGGTGATTTTAACCTTGACTGGTTTGGTCCCAACTCCTCTCTTCTGGCATCCACTGTCAGTAAGGCCACCCTTTTTCAACTCATCTCATTGCATACTAGGATCTCACTGAACAGTTCCAGCTGTACTCTGATAGACTGGATCCTCACTAACCTGAAGGATTGTTACTCCTTGGCTGGGGTTTTCCCTAACTGTGTCAGTGATCACTACCCAGTCTACACTGTGAGGAGTACATCTACCTCCTCATATACTCCCAAAGTGCTAACCTTTGCTGACTTTTCAAAACTGGACATGTCAGCATTCTTTTATGACCTAAAACAGGTAGACTAGTCACCCCTCTTTACTACCTCTGACATCAACAAGGCCATGGATTATTTCAACACAACTCTACTAACCTTGCAGTAAAAGTACATTCCATCCTTGACATGTAGGGTCAGAGGGAAAGTGACCAAGTGCCTGAAATGGCCACTCCTGCAACAGCTCAAGACACGGGACAAACTTTGGCCCAAGTGGAAATCCACCTCTCTTCAAGCTGACTTCAAGGAGTATCAGGTCTTGCACAATACCTGTAAGAAGGAGGTTCAGACTGCTAAGAGTGCCTACTATCGAGAACTCCTTAACTACTCTGTCTCTAACCCTAAGACTTACTGGACCCAAAACAATGTGATCCTAGGGAATACCAAGCCACAGGCACTGAATGATATTCTAATTAATGACATCCTCTGCAATAACCCTTGCACTATTGCCAATGCCTGTAACACCCTCTTTACCACGGTTCCTCATATCTCCCCTCCCGCATCCTGTGGCCACAACCCCCCTTCTACAACTCCTCAGGATGCATCTCCTTCCCTGGAATTTTCCCAAGTCACGTATCTGGATGTTCTGAGGTTATTAAGAACCATCCCCCCTCATGGCAGTGCTGGTCTGGATGGTCTGGAACCCAGAATCCTCAAACTCGCTTCCCCACTTCTAACCACTCCCATCACTCAGCTCTTTAACCTATCCATCAGTACCTCCACAGTGCCTTCAGCATGGAAATCTGCTAGGACTATTCCTGAGTTTAAGAAAGGAGACCCCAAAATCCTATCCAACTATCATCCGATTGCACTTCTGCCTACTCTCTGCAAGTTACTGGAGAAACTTATCCACCTCCAGATAGCTTCCCACTTACTTAATTTCAACCTTCAGTCCCCTGTTCAGCATGGGTTCAGGGCTGGTCATAGCACCACTACTGTTCTCTCCCTACTATCCAGTGATGTTAAGTCTAACATGGATAAAGGTCTACTTACTGGCTCAGTGTTCATTGACCTAACCAAGGCATTTGACCTGGTTAATCACCCCCTACTCTTGGATAAACTGCATTCTCTTGGTGCCACTGAATTGACCTTATCTTGGATGTGCATTTACCTTGACAACCATTCCCAATTGGTCTCCTTCTGCAAAGTTCTTTCATCTCCTGCCCCTATCACCTGTGGTGTTCCGCAAGGGTCTATTCTTGGGCCCTTGCTCTTCTCCATCTTTGTCAGTGATATTCCTACTTCTATACCCCACTGTCACTCCATCATGTATGCAGATGACTTGGTGCTCTACTTGGCCTCCCGGTCCATCTCGGAACTTAATGACCATCTATCTTTTGCTTTCCAACAACTTCAATCCTGGTTCTCTCTAATTTACTAATCCTCAACCTTTCTAAAACTCAGGCAATGCTCTTTGGGCCCCCTAGAAAAGTTCAGGTTGAGTCCACCAAGCTTCAAGTGCTGTGTCATGATGGGTCAGCTGTCCTGTCTACAGATGCCTTCAAATACCTAGGGGTGATACTAGATCCTTCACTTAACTTCTCCTCTCACATAAATGATGTCTGCAGATCCATTAACATGAGGATTGGAGTGGCCTGCAGTGTGCGTCACTTCCTAACTCCTGCAGTCAGGATCTCTGTGGCTAGAGGTGTCTTGCTGCCCAGATTACTTTATGCCCTCCCTCTCCTCTCCCATGCTAATGAGAGTATTCTATGGAAGTGGGACACCACTTGCAACAACATTTGTAAATTTGCCGTATCGGCCCCTCGTCTCACTCACCATTGCCTTCTGTACCTAACCCTTCACTAGCTATCTCCTAATTCACATCACCATTACTCTCTGGGGTGTTTCACTGATTCTATGACAAGATGCCCCTGCCCAAATTCTCTGGCTAACATGTTTAAACCTGTAATTAATTCCCGTACTCTTAGGTCTTCAAATGCTCCACAGTTTTCAGTGCCTCACTGCTCTACAAAATTGGGTGAACAAGCATTCTCTCATTTAGCCCCCAAACTCTGGAAGTCCCTTCACCCTAGTTTAACGTGTCCTTTATCTCACTCCACCTTCAAGTCTGCACTTTTCTCTCACCTCAATGCACTTAACACATGTAACTGTACTTTACCCACTTGTCCCAACTGTCTTGAACTTGGTTTCTCTGAACTCCAATCATGTTTGCTAAATTGTCTTAGTCTACCTCGTTTCATCCCTGCGTGGATGGTCCTGCCTGTATGCATTAGTCTTGGCTATCCTTGCGTGGATAACTGTTGTGTATTGTTATGACTGTATTTATGTACCTGCATATGTTATGACTGTTTACTGTACTCTCCTGGGTCGTGTCTGAAAATAGGCAGGACTACTGCCTAATGCACTTACCTGGTTATCAAAAGCAAATAAATAAATAAATAAAATTGGGAGCAGTTGTGGCAAACATGTATGATGCATGGAAAGGGTCTGATGCAAGCCCTTTGCTACCCTTTGAAAATCTGATCCCTGGTAACAGGTATCTATGGTTAGCATGACACTGCACCCATTTATAGTTTGACAGCAGATGAGCAAAATGTTGCCATGCAAAATTTCAGTTATGCGTTGGCAGGGTGCTGTAGCAGGACAGCGAAATAAACTGCAAATATAAACAGTTTAATAGTATATATTTTGAATACATAATGGGTAAGGATGGTATACAAGGAGGTATACCCATCAAGGGAGCTAATTAGGGCCATAATGCCTCGATCCCAAAGGGCACGAGGCTTTATTGCCCTAATTAGCCCCTGAGATGGGTATACTTCCTTGCATACCACACTTAACCATTGGTTGTTGAATATAATACATGAGGATGATTATTGTTATGGAGATTGCATTTGTGATCACGTTATGGCACCTGAAGATCTCTTGCAGCAAGGAGGGAATGGTGTGTAGTGAGTGCAGCTAGGAGTTTGGGGGATTTCTAAGGTTGGGAGGGTTTTGTGCAAGTGTCTTTTTTCCAGGTTCTTTTGCAGCTTGTCAGTTGGTTTGGCTAGTGTCGTAATGCTGTGCTAATTGTGTTGTTAGTGGTGTCCCATAGGGTTTAATGCAGTGCAGGTGTACACTTTTTATTAGTGCAGGTATATTTATTTATTAAATGCCTATTTTCGGGTGCAAAGGTTACAGTGAGATGTACAGACAATGTAATAGGAAAAAATATATACAGACAAGAGTTGGAGGGCATATTACAAAGGATAAGACATTAAGTACAGTAGATTAGATGTTATTAAGCAATACATACACTGTATTTCGTAAGATAAACAAAGTACAATAAGTGCAGTCAAAATACCTATTTCATTAGATTGCCAAACTTGACAAAAGAGAGGCATTCACAGTGGAAGATTGTGACTGTGAGGAAAACAGTCCTAGGATAGGGGTTATGGCACAGTGGCAGGCTGAGAGGGTGTGCAAATGATCCCACAGGGACATCTTAAAACTGTTATGGGTGCCAGCATGCCGAGCAGTCTCAGGAAGGGTGTTCCAGAAACTGGGAGCAGAGACAGCAAAAGCTCTATCACCTGCCAAGGAGCGGCACCTGTGTACGGAGAATGTGTGAGAGTCATTTGATCTGAGTAAGTATGCATGTTGGACAGGTTTAAGGAGGCTTGTTTTAATTGTTTGGTTAGTGTAGGTTTATAACTTTAATTAGTGTAGGTATATAGCTATAATTGTTCAATTAGTGCAGGTAAACATTTTGAGTTGATAGACTAGTCATAGATATACTTTTAATTGATAGATTAATCACAGGTATACAGGGAAATAAATTATGGCCTTTTCTATGAGGAAAAGTTCCCATCCATGTATTATAGTGGTGCGGTAGTACCACTGTAGTTAGGGATGAGCAGGGGGTTTTATGTTAAACCTCACATTTTGCACTTTAATATCTTTGCAACCATTCAACGGATTTGCACAAATGTTTGCATGCGTGGTCTCAGGGGTAGATCTCTTGATATCCCAAGTTTCATTCCAGCTGTATGTGCAGATTCTGAGATGTGGATAGTGAAAAAAAGTTTAAAAAAATCACTGTTTTTGCAGTTTTTTGACATCGCCTAGTGCCCAGATGGTTTGGAATTTTTGTCTGAAGTTTTCAGGATAGAAAGGGCTTGCCCGTAAATGTGCCTTTTGCTGACGTGATGAAAAAATATTAATCTCTTTTAAAGTTATGAAATTTGAGTTCTGAGCATGCTCAGCACTGTCTTTTGGATAGCTGCTTGGAGCAAAAAAATAATTTGGTCCATATGAAAAAGGATCTTTTTTTTGTATGGGGGTAATCCATTTTCATGAGGAAAAATCTTTTTTCATATGGCCACCATGTTGTTTCCATTGTTTTCCAAAAAAAAATCAAAACCCACAAAAATGACATGCTGCACACACACACACACACCCCAACACATGTATCTTGTTCATTGGGACCTCGTTAGGTGGAGTCTGTAATTAGTTTCTGGATAAATGACCCAGAAATGTCTTTTTTTTTAATATTTAAAAAAATCCTTTTTCATCCGCCTATTTTCTTTTTTCGTATGGGCATATGAAAAAAGAATTGGTCCTTATGAAAAAGGATGGCTTCATATAAAAAAAAAATGGATTTAGTTTTTTTTCCCCAATTCTTGTCCACATTTTTTTTTCTATGAACAGTCTTCAAATACAATGCTCTGACACACTGGTGTATGCATTGTACTTTGCAAAGTACAGTAAAAATCAGGAAGAACAACAAACGGAAGGAAAAAATTTATTAAGTTAATAAAATCTTGTCTTTCACAATTATTGCAACTGCTTGCTTCTTGTGCCAGCCTGGTTTTCACACTTGACTGATCAGTGGGGAGTGGGCAGGGGCTACCACCCACTGCTGAGTACTCCGGACCCCATGCTGTTTTCTTTTGATATTGCTAAGGTCAGTGGCAGATTGCTGATTACTATTCATTCATCAAAGTAGTTGCCCATTTGCTGAGTGCCCTGTCAACCAAAAACAAGACACTGTTGATGCTGTAAATTGCCGTTCTTGTTTTCAGTTTTACTGGTTCTGTGTTAAGTTGTGTAGAGTTGCCATAGGGCCAGCTGGCTGGTGTGGAGCCATGTGTATTGGACAGCAAGCTGAGGAGCAATGAAAGACAAGAGAAGACACCTCCAGATCTTATGGCCAACTCTGACAAGACAGATGGGCCCCGATGGCTATCCTGAGGATACTGAGTCAGCGACACAGTCCGGCATTCGGTAGGCATGCAGAATGTCTGAAGTTTTGAAGAAGAGAAAGTAGGGTGGTGGGAACCATGAACATACAAGGCAGCATACCAATGTAAGACTGTAAGCATACTCCCATCAAACTGTACCCTGTTTTTTGTTGGTAGCACTGCAGAGTCTCTGTCTCCACAGGTCCAGTCAGAAAGCCACAGGGGACACTCCACCTGGAAAGCAGTCATGGTTATCTCGGTCATGGGCTGGGCACTGGTGCAGGATAACAGAAGAAAGGGTGACAGCAGTCCAGCATGGGACATGAGGGGCTATGAAACTGCAGCGAAATGGAGCTATCTGGTTTTCCAAATTGTAGAGGTCGAAGTGACAGGCTGCAGGGAAACTGCACTTACACTGAAAAATAGGCCAGTGGTTGTACTGCAATTTCAGCAACTCAGACGTGTTTCCTTCCCACCTGCTCCAGTTGTACCTGTTGCAGGCTGGTGGCTGCCTCCACACACCAGGCCTCCCTCCCTAGCTACTGTGCTGCCTTTGAGTGCTTAACAAAATGCTGTTTGGCTAGTACAGATAGTGAGGAATGAGACACACAGGTAGAAAGACAACTAGAAGCACAGCATGAGAGACTAAGCCCACAGGCAGAAGGACAACTAGAAACAGAGTGAGGAACAAGGCACACAGGCAGAAAGACAGCTATAATGAGAGCCACACACACCTCAAGGGGAGGAGATAGACTAAAGTTTGAAAGTTTCTTTGAAAAAAAAAAAAACCATCAGTTTTATAGTATTACTGAAATATCTGTCTCGATAGGCAGAGACAGTTTCTTTCCCAGGATCCATATCTTTGTGGCATACTGTAGTCAATTTCAAAGTAAACTAAGAATGAAAACATGAGATATTTTTTTCATATACAATGAAAGTTCTAGTTCTGCAGTAATCATAGATAGCAAGCTGCTGTTCTGTTAATGCCAGCAAACAACACAAAATACAATATACAAAAACAGAGACACAACTGTTTGTAGATGGCATTGTGGTGTATTGTGAATTTATGATGGTAAGAGCAGAGAGCTGTGAACCAGGAGGTCACCAGTTTTGAGTCCCAGCATAATCACACAGTGTGGTCAGCCTGCTCTCTGGACTTCCTCATGTGTCAATCCGAGTCATAAAATACAGAATAAGTAGTAGGACAACATGATTGTGACCCCTTGTAGAAAATCAAAAATCACTAGAGCATCTTAACTTTATGGTCCCTTTCATTAACTTTCATGGACAATCAGAGAGTGTACGTGTTAAGCTTGTGTGTGTGCTCAAAATTTGTTATACACTTTTTTGTTGCAACCAGACTGAAGCTCTGATGTTAACTTGCTAGAGGGTCACACGTGACTCTGGACAGGAGGATTAGAACGTGACCTTGTAGACAGCCAGCCAGTGCTAATATAAATCTAACTCTGTCATACTGCCTGCCTCCATACTTGGGGTTAGGAAATCAAACTGGTGATTTGGTTTTTGGGGGCATACCAGCACAAAAGGTCCATCCATTCCAGGGTGGGGGTACATTAAACAGAGCAGCCCCTCTTGGCCTTATAAACCCTGCAACAACACAGGTCAGGGAGAGTAGAGGCAATGGCAGAGGGAAGGGGGGAGTTGCTGCTGACTAAATCTGTATCTACAGATGTACTTAGAATACAACAGAAAGCAAAACTGTAATTGTGTTAAGCTATTGACAAATATGAATTGTAAGGGGTGATGTAGTGCAACAGCAAAGACCAATAAAAATCCCCTTTTTAAAATGAGATTAACGAGGCTTCTATAAGAACAGGGATGTAAGGAAAGGCTCCCTACCCATAAGATACATATCCATATGTCCCATTGCCTTGTAGGACATTCTTTCTGTAGTGGACTGGTGGCGTACAGCCTAGCAGTTCCACTGAGGAAGGAATCATAACAGACTTCCATTATTTACAGATCAGTCTCTTAGCAGTGGTACAGAGATAAACAATTTGATTAAAATATGTTTTTGGGAGGCTGGGGAGGTTAGGAGACCAATAAGAAATAATACAGAAGTATAAATGTGTTGAAATCTATGGGGCAGATTTGCTTAAAGGTGGTAGGAAACAGTTTTTAACGCCTCTAGATACCTTCCTGTTTTCCTTTTTGTGTCTGTCCAGTATTCTGCTGTAGTATATGGTTACCTTTTGTTATGTATAAAAATCAGCCTGGTCAAAATCCTTGTTAAGTACATTCTAAACCATTATGCGCATTCTAAAGTGTTGTTATACACATTCTGAACAGTTGTTATGCACAGTTCAAAGGTCATACAATTTAAAATTTCTCATTTATTCTATACCTACCTACTTACTAATCACCCAGTGCCCAAAGTCATACGTTTTACCTTTCAAAATTCTGGAAATTTGATTTTGATATGTGGGTAGAACAAAGAAATGGCAAGATTTTTTGTTTTCACTTCAGTGGGGGTCTGTCACTCTAGTGTAAAAAAAACATATACTATAAAAAAATAAAATATGGTCAACCACACACAACTCGGCATGTGTTTCCATCTCAGGGCTGAGATGACAGCATGGACCTCTTGAGCTTCACTCTCGAGGTCCATATGCTGTCATCTCAACCCCTTGATGGAAACACATCCTTGTTGTATATGATTGCCCATACATTATTCTCTATATGTTTTGACTTCTTGTGTTAAAGTAATATTCTATGTTTTTTTTTTTGCCAGAACAGCTCTCTCTACTGCAGCTGATGTTCTCTCTTTACATGTTGCCTGAGCATTCTATTATGTCAACTACACCAATACAGGCTATTATGAATATTGCAGCATGGGATGTTGTTAATGATGCCATGGAGTGCCTTAGAAATACAAAAAGAAACAGCAGTAGTTGCTGAGGACAGTGGAACTCTATGTAGATCTGAGAGCAGCCCAAAACTAGATCATTTGTATTTATTATTTGTTTTTATTTGTCCAAAAAAAATTGGTCAAAGCATATCACAATACATAACCAGCATGTAAAAAAAATGTACAAGCAGTTATTTATGTAAAAATTATTTTCTGTCACCTTTAAAAATAAATTGAAGTGTAAATAAAATCAGTATTTGGACTTGGAAGTCTGACTCACCCCACTGGTTTAAGATGTTTGCTAAAGATGTATATGGGAAGTAAAAGTATTTTAAAAATATTATCTACTCAGGATAGCCTAGTTCAAATGTAACATCTCTTAGTAGGGCCCATTGTCTACTCTTTAGTTTGCCTTACAGTATGTAAGAGAACCTACTAATGCCATCTGTCTACTTGTTAGTTTTGTGCAGCTGTACTGTCTTGTAAATTTTCATGCTATTTTAAGCATTTACTGCTTGTACATTTACTGCTTTTTATTGCATTTTTGAGAAGAACACCTTATTGAAAAAAGCATGGGGGGGGGGCAACATTGCTGTCAGCTCTTGAGTACAAGTTCAAAATTCTTGGTGACACCCCTGCTCCGACAGTGTTACTTTAAAGAAACAAGTTCTGGTCAGAGCCACAGCAGATGCTACTGCAAAGTCCCAGCATGGCTTTCCCTCAGCAACAGACCAGTGTGTGTGCTCACTGGTCATAGCGCTCATACCTCTCAACCTTTCTTCACTGAAATGTGTGATAGGATGTGTGACAAATGAGCAAAATGTGTGACATATCATCAAACATGGCACTGCAAGCTCAGAAAACTATTGCTGTCGGTGCACTAATGTTAATAATGTTTACTGATAACAGAGCACAATAGATAATTATGAATTTCTGCTTTAAAGTCTCAGTGGGAAATTTGGAATATCCCCTTCCTCATGTGGCGCAGAGGATTTCTGAGAGGTAAAATGAGTGACGTACCTCGTAATGTGTGGCAGTTGAGAGGTATGATAGCGCTGCATGCTTGCTCAGCAAGGTGCCTGCCACAACCACTGAGCCTCAAGTCCCCCAAGTAGTCTCCGGGGCTCCAGCCCTGTAAGGGGGCAGTGTTCACTGCTGCCCATTTCCAGCCCCAACGTGTCACCTCTCCCCAGCCTGAAGACGCAAACAGTTCAGCAACTCCAGTGGGATTCGGGAGAGAAATCATCACCACCACATCACTGACTGCTATTTTACATTTCACAGCAAACCAAGTGCTGGGGAAACACACAAAAAAATTGTCTTTCGACCCTGCCACAACTGGATACAGGAACCCCATGGAGTCAGGCTTGCTGCAAATGCAGGTGATGCATGGGCTGATATCTCTTATTTGCCACAGGATTTCACAGCTTCCTACGTATGTTATGCCAGTAGCAACTCAATGGGGTGGGATGGAGAGTTGCGATCAAGACAGTTTGAGGTGGACCAAACCTAAGGGATTTAGACAAGGACGTGTCAATGCCAAATGTTTGCTTGCTGGCATTGGCATTGGTAGTGTAGAAGTTACAGAGCTGCATAATATAAATGGCAGTAAAGTACTGAACTGGAGCCAACCCCACCACCACCCTGCAGAGAGTGACAGGCATTGGGGTGTGCCTTTGGGTCATCAGGCATAACGACCATGTCATTTCACCACACTCTACCTTGCAGACACTGACAAGTGTCACGGTGTGCCTTGGGGTCTTTGGCCCCTATGCGCACCCCATTCCATCAGGAAATCTGGTGAGATGGGTGCGGTATAGGAGAATAGGGTGAACTTTGGGGCCGAAGAGTCCAAGGCATATCTCGATGCCTCTCACTGGCTGCAGGATGTGGAATGGTATGAGCATTACAGGCAAGAATCCCAAGTCACACTCCTGATGCCTGTCATTCTCTACAGGGTGGGGCGTTATGGTTGGAAACCCTAACACCTCAGAGCGTTCGTTAGTATTTTCCTCCAAATTTTCAACATGTTTTTTTGTGACCCCACCTCATGAACAGTGGCAATATCAGTTTGTTGGCAAGCTGCTTATGCACAGTGACTCTGACATTTAGCACCACAGGTGCAAAAACACATTCGAACAGGATGTGAAAAATGACAGCTGTACTGTTCATGGGAGGTGTAAAAATAGCAATGTTGCAAATCTGCAGTAAAAATATTGAAAAAACTGGTGAAGTCACGAGCGTGCATAGAAACTGTGCAACGCACACCCATAATGTAATTAGGTTGGGGATTTTTTACAGCAGATTGTCAACACAGGCATTTTAGGACCTCCGATCATGAACAGTATCACTGTGATTTTCTTTATCTGTCCCGAACAATGATTTCCCACAGCGACCACGCATCTCTGTGCTGAAAGTATGAAAACACATTTTGGCCATGTTGTGAAAAATGACAGCTGTACTGTTCATAAGGAAGTGTGGAAAAATGCCACTGGTGAAAATCTGGGCTGAAAATATTACAAAGTCATGAACTTACGAGGGTGTGTGGAAACTGCACAATGCTCACTCGTAACACAGTCATTTTGTGGACTTTTGTTACCAAATTTTCAACATAGCCATTTTAAGACCTCTGCTCATGAACAGTATAACTGTGATTTGCTTAATCTATCCCAAACATTGCTTTCGCACACTGACTGCACCATTGTGCACTACATGTGCGGAAACACATTTGGGGCAACATGTGAAAAATGGCAGCTGTACTGTTCATAAGGAAGTGTAATAAAATGGCAATGTGGAAAATCTGGGGTGAAAATACAGAAAATTTGCAAACTTACGAGCATGCATAGGAACTGCGCAACGCACGCATGTAAAACAGTCATTTTTTAGGAATTTTTTCACCAAATTTTCAACATAGCCATTTTAAGACCTCTGCTCATTAACAGTGTCACTGTGATTTTCTTAATGTGTCCCATACATTGATTTCGCACACCGACTGCGCCATTGTGCGCTACATGGGCGGAAACACGTTTTGGGCAAGATGTGAAAAATGACATCTGTACTGCTCATAAGGAGGTGTGGTAAAATGGCAATGTTGGGAGGTCACGTGATGCAGTGCTCCTAATGGCAGCATAATCATTAGCTCTCTCCTACCAACCAGCTATTTTTGGTATTTCTGCCAGCTTTGTGGCCGTTTTTTCAACTTATAACCATCTACCAGCGTTCCTTAGCGGTCAATAATGTATCTGTATCGGAGCTGCGAACGAATTCTAAAATCGGAGCGTCAGGGTGCTGTGAAGTCCATGGAGGCCGAAATGAAGCCTGCCGGGGCCAGGCACACACCACCGAATACCCCGGAGAAAGCATCTAAAAAATCAAGGACCCAGAATGTGGGACCAGGAGTTAAAATCAGCCCCTCTGACTCTCCCTCCAACCCTCTTACAGAAGACCATTTTCTGCAGAACTAATCCCGTTTCGGGAAGCACTGCAAGATATATCGTCGGAGTTAAAATCTATGCATAATGACCTTGCCTCGCTGACTACCAGAGTCGGAGATACTGAAGCCAGAACCAGCTCCCTGGAATCATGGAGGGTGAAAACCGACCCTGAAATCACCCTTCTTAAGCAACAAATTGCCAAACTTCAGTTGAAAACAGAAGATCTCGAGGGTCGCAGTAGGAGAAATAATATTTTAATTCTGGGCCTACCAGAGGCTGAAGAGGGTCCAGATATCCTGATTTTCGTCCCAAAGCTCCTGACCAAGATAGTGGGCCCCTCTCCTTTCAACCCACAGTACCATATTGAGCGAGCACACCGGTCTCTAAAACCAAAGCTGCCACCTGGTACCCTTCCGAGGCCTATAATCATCAAGCTGTTCAGTTACCTGGAAAAGCAACACATTTTAAGTAAAGCCAAAGACCTGCAAACGATTCTATGGGAAAACCACACATTGAGACTTACCCAAGATCTTCCCTTTGAAACCCGGCAAAAGAGGAGAGCTTTTCACCCGATAGTGACTAAGCTGATAGCTACCGGTATTCGATTCCGGATGAATTATCCAGCCAAGCTGCAAGTGCTACTGGATGGAGCGTGGCACTCATTTGAGAAGCCGGATCAAGCCAAAGGAGATCTGTCCCAGAAATTGCCCAACCTGTTTAAAGCCGGTTGAACTGTGAACTTCAAGTGCAGTTTTAATGCCTGCTTACCTGATATAAGTGCTGTTGGTTGTTTTTTCTTCTTTGTAGGTTGCTGTTTGCTTAATTGGTGGTTATCTGGTGGTGATCCTTTTGCTGTCTGGGGTGGTGGTATGCTGCTCGGGCTCTGGGCGCAGCCTGGTCGTTAGGCCGAGTGGCTGCTGGCCTTCTTTTCAGCCCTGGAGCGGGGGGGTGGGGTAGGAACTATTTCCCTGCCAATGATTCCTGTCGGTCAGTTTTCCCGACGGACCAGTTGATCCTAGAAATATTGTGTTCCCTTCCCTTTTCCTGCAACGCGATGGCTTTACACTCCACACTGAGCTTTTTACTCCTCACACACCTGAATCCGCAAAGGGACGTTCTGCCTGATCACTACTGGCACCTTGGTGGTGGAGTTTTTAAACCCAACCCAGTTGTGTTAGTACCCCAGCACAGCGAGTTCACTTCGTTCTTTAAATTGCCTGGTAGGACATCTTCATTTATTGCTCCCTTTTCTGTGTGCCACGAAGTTAAAAGCTTCCAAAGAATTGTGCTGGGTATTGGGGCCGAACGATTAGCTAGCCTTGGGTGAACTGCCCTGTAGCCTGTGATGTGGGAAAGGGTAGCAGTACCCAGGAGATTGTTCTATCCCTGTTTGCTCTGGTCGTTTGTGTTTACTTTAATGTTAAATGTTAAAGGTTTAATGAGCAAATGTTTACTATACCTATGCTTGAGTCTGCTAGCCTTGAGGTTCGATCCCTATCCAGTATACATGTTGGCCAGGATATGTTCTTTTGGATTCAAAGGGATTGTTTGTATATAGTTTAAGGGGGTTTAGATATATTTAGGGAAGTAATAAATGGGGGTGGTATACCTTAGTATCGAATTAAACAGTAATAAGATATCTCTTTCTGTGTACAGATTTTACATCATACAACATCATGTACTTGTTCCGGTGGACTGGCTAGTGTTAGTTGCTATTTTTTGTGGGGTCGGCGGGGAGGGAGGGGAGCCTCGGAGAGTGCCAAACGCTTCTGATTACTCTAGAGGAGGGGTGCCCTGGAGAATGCCAAACGCTTCTGATCGCACTAGAGGGGTTATGGATCTCAAACTCTCTTATACATAGTATTATATCATATGGCTGTGAGGTCGATTAAGTTTGCCAGTTGGAATGTCAGAGGTGTCAAGGACCCCCTTAAAAGACACCATGTTCTCCATAATTGTATTTTACTAAATGTGGATATAGTTTTCATGCAGGAAACACATTTGGCAGCCTCAGTAGTTAAAGGGTTACGTAGGCTGGGGTTCACTCAAATTTTTACAGCTAGTGGCTCGCACGCCAGCAGAGGGGTAGCCATTTTAATTAAACAACATGTCATGTTTGTAATGGAGGATAGTATTACCGACCAAGATGGTAGATTCATATTGGTCAAGGGCCAGCTCAACAACAGCAATGTGGTACTTGGTGCAATATACGGTCCAGTAGGAGGAGACCCTCACTTTTTAATGTCCTTAGCAGACAGTTTGAGTAGATTTCTGCCCTCCCTTTTCATACTTGGGGGCGATTGGAATATAGCCCTATCCAATGAAATGGACAAAACCTATAGGCCATTAAAACCTTCGTCCCCCTCCCAACAGGCTCTTACTGATTTTATGCACCTGTTAGGGCTATGCGATCCTTGACGCCTTTTTAATCCCGATAACCGCATCTTTTCCTTCTACTCTCAGGTACATCAAACGTGGTCAAGAATTGACTACATTTTAACTAGCTCTATCCTTTTGAGCAATACACATCAGGTAGGTATAGAACCAATAGTTATCTTGGATCATTCTCTGGTATGGATCACGGTTTCCCTCGGTCTGCAGGGACAGAGGGACACTTCATGGAAATTAAATACGCAAATTCTAAAGGATGAACATACAGTCACCCAAATTAAAGATAAGATCCTATCCTATCTAGAATTCAATCAGGGGTCTGTCCACAGAGACGACATACTCTGGTGCTCTCTTAAATGCTTTATTAGGGGCTAATTCATTAAGGTCGCTTCCAGTAGGAAAAAGATAAGAGATGCCAAAATTACCCTAATATCCAACCAACTCAGGACAGCCGAAGATAATTTCCTCCACTCCAATTCTCCACAAGACCTGGCAGCTCTAATTAAACTCAGGAGTGAATACAATGATCTAACAAGAGAAAAAGCAGAATATGCTATGCTTAAAACTAAGACCCGCTATCTGGACCAGGGAGAAAAACCCGGAAGATTGCTAGCTCTTAGATTGAGAGAGTTGGAGAGCTCACGATTAATCCCGGCTTTAAATTCCCATGATGGCACCACCAAAACTTTGCCTAGGGATATTGCACTAATTTTCAAATCTTTTTATAAGGAGATCTATGGCAAGAGTACCTCTCAATTACCCTCCCATATGATAGAGCAGTTTTTGGATGGGGTCAATCTCCCTTCCCTCCAGGTACACCACTGTGATATTTTATCAGCCCCTATCACCTTAATTGAGGTAGAAGATGCAATTAAAGACCTGCCTTTGGACAAGGCCCCTGGGCCTGACGGCCTTCCTCCGAACTTTTATAAAGCCTTTTGCAAAGAACTGTCTCCCCTACTTCTAAAATTATATGAATACATGTTTTCCTCAGATTGTCTCGACCCCTCTCTCTTAGAGGCCACGATAATTCTAATTCCGAAGCCAGACAAACCCTTACTAGATCCAGCCAGTTACTGACCAATCTCACTTTTAAATTACGATATCAAAATACTATCCAAGATTCTCTCGCTTACAATTAAGAAGATTTGGCAGCATTTGCTGAATCCGGAGCAGGGTCGGCTTTGTCCAAGGTAGGTCCGCAGCAGATCACTTGAGAACCCTGTCTCATATCTTTCAAATGGCCCAAGACTCACAATACCCTATGGTCCTAGTTGCACTCGATGCAGAAAAAGCCTTCGACAGGGTGAACTGGGACTTTTTGTGGGCTATTTTGAAGAGAATGGGCTTCCCTGACACCTTTATCCAGTGGATCATGACGATTTACAGGGCTCCCTCAGCAAAAGTTTACTGCAACGGGGTTTTTTCCTCCTGATTTCCCTTGTGTTCTGGTACACGTCAAGGCTGTCCTCTTTCCCCCTACCTATTTAATTTATACTTAGAACCCTTGTTAATTAGTATTAAAGCCTCACCATGAGTTACAGGCTGTGTTATTTCCCAACTCTCACTAACTCTGTAGGTCTTTGCAGATGATATTTTTCTGCACCTTACCAACCCAGAATCATCCTTAGCACAAGTACTACAAATTATTGAATGTTTTGGTCAGGTGTCTAACTACAGGTTAAATCTATCTAAATCAGTTATTTTTCCGTTAAACTCTATCACCTTTCAGGCTGGCTTCACTCAGTTTCGCATGAAGTGGTCCCCGGCCTCGCTTAAATACTTGGGCATCCACTTGGCCCGTGAGGCAGAAATGGTCAAGAAGCTCAACCTAGATGATATGTTGACAAGGATCCAGAGAGATCTTGACCGGTGGCAAAAATTACCAATATCCCTATGGGGGCGCATTAACATTGTCAAAATGAATGTTCTACCCTGGATATTTTACCCCCTTAACCTACTAAATATTTGGCTCCCTAGACTGTACTTTAAACAAATACACTCTGCGTTATCCAATTTTATCTAGAAAGGAAAACAACCTAGATGGGCCTTTCTCAAACTTAGCGCAACTAGAGATAAAGGGGGCCTTCGCCTACCTAATTTCTTACTATATTATTGGGCTAGTCATCTATATAAAATAGGAAAATGGTCAATCACTCAACTTAATTCACCTCAACCAATATGGTTACAACTGGAGCTTAGATTGCTGGATCAACACAACCTAACACCCCATATCTTCTGCTACTCCTTTTCCACACTACCTGTAGCCATACAGGAATCCACTATTGGTCTCTCCATTAAAATTCTTTCCCAATGTTGGAATTTCTTCAACATACCCCACACTAGGGATTTGGCACAACCTCTCACTTTAAACCCCAATATTAAAATTGGGGGTAATTGGTTGACCTCTGAGTGGCTCCCACAAATCCATAACTCACTTGTGGAGTCTTTATATGCGCAGGGCTCACTCCTCCCTTCGGAAGACATTTTAGCCTCCTTTAATATCTCCCAGAAATATATTTTTAAGGTCTTTTAATTGATACACTCAATACTTAAGATATTTGGGTCTGTACATTTGCCATCCAAAGCAAGGCCTTTCTTGGAAAAGATCCATGAAGCTGCCATTAATCCCCGTGGTATAGCCAATATATATGTCCAATTGTTGGACGCCCTGTTTCCTAATACCCTGGAGGGCTCTAAAATCTGGACATCTCCTACCTTGGACTTTCCTCTTCTCTGGGAACCGATTTGGAAAGACTTGTACAGATATCTTTCCCAGGATAACCATAGACTAATCCAATACCACATTCTGAATAATCTTTATTATACGCCAGTTAAATTAGCTAAATTTGGTAAACTCAAATCAGCTAACTGCACGTGATGCGGGGTTACTGAAGGAACCTGCTGCATATCCTATGGAATTGTGACAGAGAGGCACCCCTCTGGAACACAATACGAAACAATCTAGACCCACTTTTGGGGCTAGAAGAGTTCTTCACCATAGAAGTCTGTATTCTAGGAATTTACTCCAACATTGAGGTGAAGGAACGTAAGTACCATACGGCTTTAATTTCTATAGTTGTCAAAAAGTTGGTCCTCAGACATTGGATGGACCAAGATTCTATCACATACCCGGAATGGCTCAAAGAGATGTCCCTTTGTTTCAACACCGAGAAGTTAATAGCTAGTTCCAGAAACCGTCTGGCTTCCTTCAATCGGAAATGGGGTAAATTATATGCTCTATACCTGAAATAATCTTTATATGTGACAAGCCTTTGATATTTACTGCTTAATATGCCTCCGTTGTACAGTTATGGTTAGCTAGGTGCTGCTTTCTAATACCCCTCTCTTCTGTCTCAATTTCCCTTTCGCTATGGCACTCTCCAGGGCGGGGCAGGAGGGATAAGTGGGGGGTTGGGGAGTTTTGTGTGTGTTTTTCTTTTTTTATTGACTCCTAATTTTTAGAGGTTTTATTCACTTCATTAATTGTTTTCTTACTTGTTCCGTGTATAGTATGTCAAATAGCCTCTATCACATGTATTGTTGGTTCTATAAAACTCAATAAAATTTAAATTTCAAAAAAAAAATGGCAATGTTGAAAATCTGGAGTGAAAATAATGAAAATTTGCGAACTTACGAGTGTGCATGGGAACTGTGCAACGAACGCTCGTAAAACATTCATTTTTAGGAATTTTTCCACCAAATTTTCAACATAGGCTTTTTGAGAGCCCACCTTATGAACAGTGGCAGTGTTGTTTCGTTACTCAGTCCCAAAAGGTAATTTTGTGCAGTGACTGTGAAATAACCCTTCCGGCCCGATTAACGCCATGACAGTGAGAAGGGGTCCCAAAAACCCCATGTTGAAAATTTGGTGCAAAAATCCAAAAAATGGCTCAGATATGCAGCAAAGTTGAAAAAACCCTATCTATCCCATTATACAGCTTACTGGCATTTCCTCAGTTCGCGGTCGGCTTTGAAGAGGGCAGACGTGTTCCCGGTCCACGGAAGGTCGTCTCGACAGAGTCCAGAGGTAAGTATGGGGTGAGGGGGTGGGGAGGCGGTGTGCAGTGGGTGGGCGGGTGGGGGCAGAGACAGTGAGGGACCGCTTTAAGTTTCAGGTATTTTTTTTTTTATTAAATGATGATGTGGGACGTTTGCCACGCTGGGGTGGGCTCCCAGCATGGCACAAGGATAGCTGGTGGGGGTGTGGAGCCAGCGGGATTGGGCACCCTTGTCAGCTATACAATGTGCGGCCAGCTGGGGTGGGCTGGCGTGGCATATCGTAACTCTGCTTTGGGCGCAGCACGGCCGGCCGGGGGTGGGCACCCCAATTGGCTACACAGTGTGTGCGTAGGAAGGCACCTGGTATGCATGCGTGTATGTGTGTGTGTAGGGGGAGCGTGCATGAGCAGGCGATATCTTATCACTGCTCACTGAAGCGTAGCTCTCCCTTTCAACTGTACTCCACTGCATTTTGGACGCTGTCATAGACAGCTCTAGCAGGCATTGGAGAACTGCGGACGCGCCTGCAAACACACTGACTGAATTGGAAGAGGGCTGCCACACCTCCGAAAACTCGGATGATGGCACTATGTTTCTTGCACATGAGTGCAAGCAAACATAAAAAAGCAGCAAACAAGTTTTATTTCCCCTAAAGCGTGGATCTAATTGAAGGGAGCCTTACTTTGTGAGCAGGTTAGTTTGGCCTGTTTGTGTACCACTCGTACATTATGCTGTTATTGTGATAATGTAGCACTAACTGATGGCAAGCAAACACTCCGAGCTAAGTCCACTAGCAGCAGAATGCAGAACAAGGAGAGGCAAAGGTCTCAAGTACTGGGATCAGTACTGAAAGTGTAATCCTCCCTCTCTCCTTCCCTCCATGCTGAGTTGCTACTGGCATAACATGCATAGAAAGTTGTGAAATCCTGTAGCAAAAAAATAAATATCGTCAGCCCATGCAAGTCACCTGCATTTGTGGCAAGTCTAACTCCATGGGGTCCCTCTATTTAGTTGTGGCAGGGTTGAGAGAAAGACAATTTATTTTTTTTGTGCTTCCCCAGTACTTGGTTTGCTGTGAAATGTAAAATAGCAGCGAGTGACATGGTGGTGATGATTTCTCTCCCAAATCCCACTGGAGTTGCAGAACTGCTTGCATCTTCTGGCTGGGGAGAGGTGACACGTTGGGGCTGGGAATGGGAAGCAGTGATAAGACACGATGAGGTGTGGGTTATGGTGTGATAAGAGAATGCTCCAGGTGCATAGTGAGGCATGAGCCATGAGGTGTTTGCTCCAAGTGCCTTTAGCACCTGAGAAGTGCTCTTATCAGGCCATAAATCACACCACGGAGTGTCTTATTCCACTTATAAAATGGGTCACCCTGTAAAAATTAATTTAAAAAAGGGCATAAAAACTGTACATCAAAAGAATAAAAAATATGATCATATCACCAGAAAGAAAAAAACAGTCATTGTATTAAAAGTCAGTAGAGCGCTGTGGTGTCTGACTGTCCCCTCCCCTGCCACACACACCTGTACAAAATGCTTTCTAGTTATTTTTTTATACATTTTTAGTTTGGCAGTGTTTTGTGGTCGGGTTTTCTGAGTCTCACTTTTACACACATTTCCAGTGGGAGGGAGCTTGTTTGCCTCCCCTCCTGCAGCAGATACACACAAAAATCCTGCACAATATGCTTATTTCACTTTTTTGGGGGGACATTTCCTACTTTGTCACTGCTTTGTGATGAGCGCCCGACTGTGTAGCCAATCTCAGTGACAGCAAGCATGTCCCATAGTGGCTGCCATAGTTAGCACTTTTTTTCCCTATGTCCTTCCCAAACACAGTGCTGATGTATGAGCAATCTTAATCACTCCATTTTGAAAAGGCACTCACTCTAATTTTTGTGGCTGCACAGTGCTATGGCTCTGTTCATATTTCCTTAGATAAGGAGGTAGCCAGGACTGCAGCAGCATGTGTGGGGGCACTCCGGCTGGTTCCGGGTTACCAGCTGGAGAATGTACACGTAACACTCCACTGGATTGGGGTGGCTTCTGCATGGGTCAGACTTTTACTTTTGAAATCAGGAGCAAGGCATAAGAAATGTTTTTGCCCAGTGATCCCAATATTAACAATGGTGTTGTGGAGTAAGAGACGTTGTCTTGCTGGGGGGGAGGGGGCTCCAGCTCGACCACACAGATCCACAATGTTGGCACCATGATCTCTCTTGTGTTGAGTCCTCAGTGGCTGAAGAGGTGCCAGTTGGCACAATATGCCCTGATAAGGACACAGCCACAGGTACCCCTCAGCCAATCAGGACACAGAAAACTCCTGACCCATTTTATAAGACATTTTTAAAATACTAAACACTTGAAGAGTTACCAGTAAAAGAAGAAAATCCACTGAAATGAATGGCCCTGTTTAAATAAATGGACCCTATTCATTTCCGTGGGTCTGCTAGGTGTGCGTTGATGAACAATTGAGGATCCAGTAATGAGAGACTGAGGACAAGCACTGAGGGACAGTAATCAGCTGTGGAGGTGCTGAGGGAAGGTGGGTAATATAATACAAAACAAGGTGTAGGAGTTGGCACTTTAGAAGGAAATTATATGGGATGATGGTGTGCGAATATCAAAATGGCATATGGAACATAAAAATTATGTTATTGTGTTAGGGGTGCATTTATATGATGAGGTGGAGGAGAGAGGGTGGTGGAGTACTGAGAGGGTGGTCGAGGGAAGGGGTTACTGTATACGAAATAGAGAAAAAATAAGACAACATTAAGGCATAGGATAAGGAAGCAGTGCAGCATACATCATATATATCTTTCTGACATAAAATGGAGATTTATTTTTATTTTATTTAGTATGCCTTTTGGGGGTACCTGGCCATTGGTATTATTAGCCCTGGTCACGGACCCTGGGACCTCCACCTCCGATTATAGCCTGCACTCTTCCTCAGTTACCCCGGGCTTACCCCCATGAGGGCGGGGTTGCGGTGCCAGCCCTACGCCGCAAATCTAGTATCTGTTCGGGGGAACCAGCTTCAAAGGCGATTAGAAGTCCAGGGGCAGGGCATCACAAAGATGAACCAGGCCCAATTTTCTTCCCCTTTAAGCAGGGGCGGGGACGTGAAATGATGACCAGCATTCACTCCGCCCCTGAGTTATACTGGAGTCAGTGTTCATGCGGTGAACCTAGCCTCTGCTGGGAGTTGCTAGACACTGAACACATGCATCCCCCCTCCCCCTGGAGAAGGAGAGCAGTCTGAGGATGCTTGATCCTTCTCCCCCCAGCTGGCCCTCCAACAACCCGGGTCCATTCCCGAACTCGGGTCACCGGTGTCGCAAGTGGAAATCCAGCCACTGTGCCGGTGGGCTGGCTTAAAATGGAGATGTTTTAAAGCAGTCTAGTATTGCTTGTAAAGCCCTTTGGGATACATTGTGTATGAAAGGTGCTATTTAAATTCTGATTCTTCTTCTGAAATGTAATACGTTTTAAATAGTTTTTCTGGTAAGTCTGCTTTGCCCATAAATTAGTAAGTGACATTTCTGTAACGATACTGAAAAGATTTCTAGATAGAAAGTGATGACAGCTCACACAGCTCAAAATGACACACAGTGTGCTAGCTACTTGGTTTACCTTTTTTTTTTCAAACAGCTAAAAAGCAGTGGAGTACACTGTTTTAGATAATTACAATGATGGTACCAGTGAGTTTATTACTAATGGAGGCTAATTTCATTCATCGGACAGCTGACATAGGTAAAAATAAATGAAAACGTAACTGCTCAATACATATAGCACTTCTCACTGAGTAGTGCATGAAAACTGTATGATCTGGAGCTGTCAGAGGGAAATCTCCCTGTTGCAGACATCACTCAGCTTTAGTAAACACTGTGCCTGTCACAATATGGTGAGACCCAGTTCAACTGCTATGCATGAAAATGGAACAGGAAAACAGTCTTTTTATTTAAGGGAGTTCTACAGTCAAAATTTGCAAAAAAAACATATGCTGTGCAGAGTGTTTTGATTTGTGTGTGTACTCCTAGTGTGTCTTTTCCTTTGTTTGTTATTAGGAGTTTTTATTTTTCTAAATTTGCCTGTTAGTTTTATGGCTTCTGGGGATCTCCATGTTCGCATTTTTTGCGGCTCTTCTTTTTCCTACCATGCCTCGTGTCCCATGTGGCAGTGATGCATCCAGGACCACAGATTCAGCAAGTACTGCTTTGGAGTCAATTTAACAGTAGAGTTCTAATTTTACGTAACTTTCCTTATCCATTGAGCACTGAAGGCTACATTTACAGTTTAGCAAACAGCTGAGGGTTAATTGAGTGGGCATTTCAGAAAACAGCTTGGGCCAGATATTGAAAAAAGTGCAAACACACCAGCAACCCAGATTTGGGAATGGACTCGAGCCACTGGGGGTCGGCGGGGGCGGGAGAGGATTGAGCATCCGAAGGACTGCTCTCCTCTCCTGGGGTGGGTTAGGGTGATGCCTCGCTCTGTAGGGGCCCCCAGTGGAGACCAGGAGCACTAGAAGATGCGGCACGACATCAGGGGTGCCAGGAAAAATGGAAAAACTGTCCCGATTGGCCAGAATGATGGCAGACGATCTGCCGACACCACCGAAGAACTCTCGAGGAGCCTGACCACCTCAGCAGCACCCTGGGGCTGACAGAAAGAGTGTGCTGGCTGCCCTACTGGTGTCTTCCCCCTCAGAGGAGGGGGACTCACTCAGTGAAGGGTTATGCCAAGCTACCCCAGGGATGGCTGCAATCTGAGGTAGGGGGATCCAAAGGAAGACAGTAGGTAGATGTCGTGGATCATGGCTGCCTGAAGGAAATGGCAGATCGGGGCACATAGGAGGGGATAAAGAAATAATGCAAAAAAAAAAAAGAAAAAAGTGCAAAAGCAGAGCACAAAGGGTTGCACTGTGCTTTCGTCTGTGCCAACCTAGAGGTTACAATATTCAGTTGGATAGCGGACTGGTTCTACCTGACTGAATAGCAGCCCATGTCAGTGCAGCACTAAGTCAGGTTGCATTGCCCTGACATGGCCTGGGCTGCAGCCAGACCATAGGGAATTGCACCCCCAGATCAGACAGCACTTGGAGCCATGGCATGATATTCAGCCACAAAATGCAAATGAGCCCATTGGGCATACAAGGTGCTAAGGGGCCATTAGCATGCCAATTATGGGCCCATTTGCATTAGAAGTGGCAGCCTGGTTGCACCTGTCCTGACATCATCCCTGGTGGCTAGTGGCACTGCCCATCCCCCAGACACCTTGCCTTGATGTCTAGTGGCACTTCACACCCTCTGATCACCCATTCTGGTGCTTGCTATATAGTCCCTGCCATCTAGTGGTGCCCCTGAACACCTGTCCCACTGATTGCAATAGAGACCCTGGTGGCCAGTGGCACTCACCACCCCATAGTCGTCCATCCGGTACATTTGTGGGGTGTCCCTGGTGTCTAGCAGCATCCCCCCAAATGTCCATCTCCTTTGTGTTTATGTATGCCATTTTGTCAAGAGGCACCTCCCACCCACTGATCACCCATCCTGGTGTTACTATTGATGACTTGGTGGCTAGTGGACTCCCCACTCACCAAGCACACATCTTAGCGAGTCCACCAAGTTCTTGGTAGCTAGTGGAACCCCCACCCACAGTGAGCACCATTCTGGTGCAACTGTAAATTCCATGGTGGCTAGTGTACCCCCTTCCCAGCCTCACAGACCATATAGTTCCTCACCTCCCTTGTGTCTAGTGATATACCCATCCAATCTCCTGGCCTGTGTAACTGACCCTATCCCTGGCATCCAATGGTACCCCCACCCACCAGTCACCACATGGACTGGCAACAGTGGCAGTTCTGCAGCCTCCACCCACACTCAGCACACCACCCAGCCAGCCAGCCCCCCTGTACTTGTGATGGCAGGGCCTTCAGGGGAGCCTGATACAATGACCAGCACAGCCCTCCTTTCACCTATATGGCAGGCCACGTATGAGATGACAGTGAATGTGCATACATTATATACAATCTACTGTATGCATGTTTATTGTCAACCCATATGGCGGCTGGCTGTGGAAGTGAGTGGAAGGCTGTGCCAGTCATTATATTAGGCTCCCCACATGACCCTGCTATCACAGGTAAAGGGGGGGTTTGACTGGGTGGTGTGCTGGGTGCAGGTGGAGTGGGTGGGAGACCACGGAACCACCACTGTTCACCAGTCCATGTGGTGACTGACAGTCGGGAGTACCACTGGACACCAGGGATGGGTCTGGGTACATGGGCCAGGAGATAGAGGGAATGCCACTGGACACCAAGGAGACAGGGAACTATATGGGCCAGGAGGCCAGAGCTGGGAGGTCCTAAAAGCCACCAAGGGGATATGCAGTAGCACTGGGATGGGTGCTCGGTGAGTGGGGGTCCACTAGCTACCAGAGAATCGATGGATTCACTGGAAGGGGTGATTGGCAGGTGGGGGTGTGCCACTGGACTTGATGACCGGCAAAGATACGGGATGGGTGACCAGAAGGGTGGGGGGTGCCACCACACACCAGCGTACTATGCCCACACTGGGACAGGTCCTGGATGGGTGGGAGTGCTACTACTCACCAGGGTGCCATCTGCCCATCATGGGACCAATGAACAAGAGTCAGTGGTTGCAGCATAGCTGCCCCACCACCAGAGCTTTGCACCCAGTTAAGACTAGGTTTTTGGAGGCAGTAACTAGCACTGCTTTGGGCGCCATTTACTAATGCTACAAACCTTTCAAATTGCTGCTATGCCCATATCCAGGGGGGGCCCTCCATTGGCATGGACCCAGTGCTATGTTAGCGCTCAGCACTAAGGGGGTTTGCTCATGCTGCTGGGGTCTCTGAATATAGATCCTACCCACAAACTGAGCAAAACCCGGTTAGCATGTGCTGTTTGCTTTTTTATTTAGACAGAGTCTCCTGTGCAGCTTTGTTTGTTTCTTACTGTCTTTTTCATTACATATTTAGGACAAAGTTCCCATGTCATTTTTAAATAATCAATAAGTTGTGTTTCAAGTTGAAAGCAGCACTGTGACAAAAAAAGCTTTTTCAATTTCACAGACTTAGTTGTTTCAATTCAAAACAAAATCTGGTCAGATCCACCACGGCTGCATAATGAAGTTAATGAATTTGTGTGAAATTGTTAAGGAGGTATGGAAAAACAACACAATGATTTGTAAGTAGTAAGATTTGTTTTGGTTTCTGTTCTGAAGAAGGCATACACATTATTAGGAAAATAAATGGAGGTGTACATTTTAATGGACGGAATCAGAAGCTTACAAAAGAACCGCAGAGCAAATGCCACTGATGTACAGTATGTGTTATCCCAGATGATATTGGCAAGACAAACAAATTTTAAAGAAAACACAATTGCACATATCCCAATAATGCAAAGCATCAAGGGAAACATATGCATATCCCCATGATGGTACAGAAGGTGGCAGTGCATGAAAAAGTAATGGCTGGCATATATTCAGCCTTGGGATTATTTACACATTTGTATTTTTTTTTTAAGAGAAACAGGGTTTTTGTCCATGAGGTGATGTAAGTTATATTTAAGCAATGTGTTGATGTCAGGAAGTCAGGTGTAATGATGATGGACTGTTAGAGAAAATGTGATATTAACTTTCAGAGGGGGGCGCTTTTGATAAGGGCAAGGTAGTTATGCATGTGATAATGGGAATATTAGGGAAGTATGAAGTCTACGTAGAAGTGGAGTACAAATATACACAGTTTCATAAATATGTGCTCAGACTGCAGGCAAATGTGATATGCAGGTTTGTTTTAGAAATAGATAAAAATAGCGATACATACAATTAATAGAAAGATATATAATTACATAGACATATAGACAGAGAGCGAGAGACACAGACAGATAGACAGAATAGGAATGGCAGTGAAGTACTGAAGTGACACCAACCCCACCCCCACCCAGCAGACATGGACAGGCATCGGGGTGTGCCTTTGGGTCATTGGCCATAACACTCACGCTATTTCACCTCACCCTACCCTGCAGACACAGACAAGGGTCGAGGTGTGCCTTGAGGTTTTCAAACTTTACACTCACCCCATTCCATACGGAAATATGCTGAAATGGGTACAGCATAAGAGAATGGAGTTAACTTTGGGGCTGAAGAGTCAAAGGCACACCTCGATACCTGTCACTGGCTGCAGGGTGGGGGTGGAGGTGGAAAGGCATGAGCATTACTGTTGACAATCCCTAGTTACACCTTGATGCCTGTCAGTCCCTACAGTGCAGGGTGTTATGGTCAGAAACCCTAATCCCCTGGGTGTTTCTTGGTATTTTCACTCCAAGTTTTCAGCATGGGCTTTTTGTGACCCCACTGCATGAACAGTGACACTATCAATTCATTAGCTGAAAGGAGATTTTTCACAGTGACTGTGCCATTTGGCACCACAGGTGCAAAAACACATTTTGAACAGGATGTAAAAAATGACAGCTATACATTTCTTGCTTCAGTAATTGCACAGCACGTCTGTTGCATGACTTGCTTATTGACTTTTTTTATCTGCTATGCAATGTACTGCTGCTAAGGCTGTATAGCTGACAGGGACCTGGGGGTGGTGTTGATGTCAAGATGAACAACTCAGAGACTTGTAGGAGGGTACCGGCTAAGGTCATGATGCTGGGTTGCATCACTAGGGGGATCATTCCAAAAGGAGGGAAGTGATACTCCTTCTGTATAACTGCTTGGTGAGGCCACACCTTGAGTACTGCATGCTGTTTTGGAGACCACACTTAAAGAGGGACATTGAACTCATGGAGAGGGTCCAGAGAAAGGCAACCAAAATTATCTGGGGCTTGGGAAAGGACCTAAGGGGAGAGGCTCGAAGAGCTGAATATATACACGTTGGAAGAGAGAAGGGACGGGGGACATGATAGAGGTCTTCAAGTACATGAAGGGGGTAAACAGGGGTGGCAAAGTCATGGTGCTCCGAAGGAAGGGGGGGCAACTAGAGTGCATGGGTGGAAGCTGGGGGGGATACTCAGGGGAGAAAGGAGGAGATGCTACTTCAGTGAGAGGGTGGCAGAACCATAGAATGCGCTGCCCAGGGGACTGGTGGAGGCAGAGACTGTGGAGGGGTTCAAGAGGGAGTGGGACAGGTACAGGAGAAGGGTTGTGGAAGCAAAGTCCAATGAAGCATACATTGGACTGGGAACGGAGAAGCCTGAGAGGGTGGGGAGGGTGCAGCAAGGTCAGCTCCCAGGGTGGGGACTGACCAAATGAGCAGACACGAAAGCCCACTATTCCTATTCTGCTGGCATTTTTGTATGTTAGTATGTTGGTATACTTACTACGCCAACATCATGAACCATAAAATAGATGACTGCTGTAACTAGGGAGGCAGTATAGTACAGTGGTTTAAGGCTCTTAAAGAAGTAGTCCACCCAGAATTTGCAAAAAACATGTTATGCAGAGTGTTTTAATATGTATGTTAAATTCTAGTGTGTCCTTCCCTCTGTCTGCTACTAGAAGTTTTTGCTAAATTAGCCTGCTAGCTGTATGGCAGTTTTACAACCCCTGGGGATCTCCATCACAATCAGGTTTATTGGCTTTCTTTTTCCTATGGTGCACCCTGTCTCATGTGACAGTGATGTAGCCAGGCCCTTAGATATAGGATGTGCACAGAAAAAAGCTGCTAAATAGGTCTAATTCATTATTTGTGTTTTCAGTGTGTGTCAGGTCTAGCTAGCAGTAGTAAGTGTTTTCATTTAAAAATTATATTTTATCAAACTACACACAACAATAAAAAGCATAGAAATTGCTCCAGATTATCAATGCAATAATTAGTAAAGACTGTAGCTGTTTTCTTACAGAACACCTACTCAGCTCTCAAGTATTTGCTAAACTGTAAATGTAGGTATCATCATTCTACTAGAAGGAACTGGGAGTTAGGGCTGATTTTGCTCTGTGACATGACTTTCATTTATTTTTTTGTTTGTTTTTTGTTACAAATGTGAAGTGTCTTTTTAATAAAGTATAAAAATATGTATGTGTGAGTTATTTCGTTCGGAGAATATTTGTTTTATTATTTGAAAACGTTTGATACACTAAATGTGTAGTGCAGTGAACCATTGTAAAATGGAATCAAATGTGTAGCTGGAATAGTCACTATCATCCTGTTACTTTCATGCCATGCCACAGGCAGGAGAAAAGCTGACTTCAAGGTATTTTTCTGTTTCTAGGCTGCAGCTTCCTACCATACACTTCATTTGTTAAAAAAAAAATGATCTTGTCACAGACCACAATCAGCACTAACTACTAACAGAATGCTGATACCTACATTTACAATTTAGCAAATACTTGAACTCTAACGGATTGGGGGTTTCTGTAAGAAAACAGCTAGAGTCTGTTAATTATAGCATTTTATAGCATTGATGATCTGGGCAGTTTCTGTGCTTTTATGGTTGTGTATAGTTTGATAAAATTAAACATTGTTAAATTAAAATACTCCTGCTAGCTAGACCTGATGCACATAGAAAACAAAAACAGTGAATTTGAGCTATTTAGTAGCTGTTTTACAGAAACCACAGTTAGCTTGCTCCCTGGATAAGAACATAAAGCTCTGCTGTTGTGAACTGATTTTAAACTGATTTTAAAGTAGTGCACATGCTAAATCTAAGGGCCTGGCTACATCATTGTCACATGAGACAGGTTGCATCATAGGAGAAAGAAAGCCAATAAACCTATTTGTGATGGAGATCCCCAGGGTTGTAAAACTACCATACAGCTAGCAGGCTAATTTAGGAAAAACTCCTAATAGTAGACGGGGGGAAGGACACACTAGGACTTAACATACATATCAAAACATTCTGCTTAACATATGTTTTTTTGCAAATTCTGTGTGGACTACTTTTTTAATTGCAAATCTGGAGATCTGGGTTTGAATCCCACAGCCCCTCCACAAAAGAAAATTTTCTTACAGAGCTAATTAGCACTAACTGCTTATAGAATGCTGATACCTACATTTACAACTTAGCAAATACTTGAAATCTAACTGAGCGGGGTTTCTGAAAGAAAACAGCTAGCGTTTGTATTAATTATAGCATTGATGATCTGGGCAGTTTCTGTGCTTTTATGGTTGTGCATAGTTTGATAAAATTAAGTTTTAAAATTGAAACACTCCTGCTAGCTAGACCTGATACACACAGAAAATAAAAATAGTGAATTAGAGCTATTTAGTGGCTGTTGTCTTACAGAAACCCCAGTTAGCTAGCTCTCCCCTGGACTGGGAAGGGTTTAGTCTGAGAGGGTGGGGGGGCAGCAAGGTCAGCTCCCAGGGTGGGGACTGACCAAAGGAGCAGTCATGAAAGCCCGCTAGGCCTATTCTGCTGGCATTTTTGTATGTTAGTATGCTTACTACACCAACATCATGAACCATAATACAGATGACTGCCTTAACTAGGGAGGCAGTATAGCACAGTGGTTTAAGGCTCTTCTCTGCAAATCTGGAGATCTAGGTTTGAATCACACAGCCCCCATACAAATGTGGAGTATCTTTTACGAAAGTATAAAATGCTGTGAAATGATTTTAAAGCAGTGCACATGCTAAATCCTATTGCCACATTTAAGACATCATACCCTACCTACTTACCACATATAAACTCAACTATTTAAAAAAAATAATTCTAGGCACTTTTTTTTTTAACCAGGAGAGACACACTAAGCTGAAACCTTGTTTACAGGTGTGACCTGGGAGCACAAGGAAGTTAAGTGATTTGTGCAGGGTCACACAGTATGCAAGTGGGGGCTGTGGGAGTCAAACCCAGGTCTCCAGGTTTGTAGTTCAGAGCCTTAAATCACTGCCTACATAACCATTTACAACACGGTTACACTTATATATAATACATACTTCTCAAACTTGAAAGAAAAAATACACTTTATCATCATATTTACCGAGTACTGTGCCCATTTTTAAAATAATTTGAACTCCCCTCGAAAATGTGCCCTGACATCAAACTGCATGTTTAACTGTAAAGACAATTAAAAATTGTATTTCTAAATGCATTACTAACACCCATGCTTTCAAAGTTTTGAAACTACTAAAGACAAATTATATATAAACTATACATACTGTATATAAAATGTTTAAGAAAAACATGTGGCTCTTATTGTAAATTAGAATGTGTGGCTAGGTCTCCTTCTGAGGCCCCAGGTGGCTCTGATACTCATTTGTTCCAAAGGATTTTTAAGTCAGTTTGAAGGCATTAAATAATTTCTGTTCTGTTCTCCACTGCGCAGGCATGTCTGTTGGTTGATAATGTCCCAAGCTAGTGTATCTTGTTACAGTATGATAGAGCTTTCTCATGCCCCCTCACATGAATCAGAAAAAAGTTTGGGGCGGAGGTGGATCTTACTCCAAAAAAAAAAACACCTAATGCTGCCTCCCACTACTCAGGTTCCAGTTCTTGTACCACCCATTTAAAAAAGAAAATAGTACCCTGCAACCATTGACTAACATGAAAGTGTATTTATTTGAGGGCGGAAAACATTGCTTGGATGAGGGTAAGGTGGAAGAGACTATTTACACCTTCAGTCAGTTCCACGGACAGAAAACATGACATCACTACTTTTGTACATGCAAAACATCTGCAGGCTCTGCCCACAGCCATAAAAAGACTACCAATTATAGGGTACAGTCCCTTGTAATTTTTTTTTTTTTTTACAGAATAAAATAATAATTCCAAGAAAAAGAAACCAGAAATCATTAAAAACCTAAACAGCATGTTGTACTTTAGCACGTTTCCACCTTTCTTAGAGCAAATCTTTACTAAGCATTTGACACTGGAAAGTGTATAGGTACAGTGAACACCAGCTATGTGCCTTGTCCATATGGCACATTTCTGTCTCCATACTCTCTGTCCTCGGGTTGGCCCATTTACATTATGATCCCCAGATTTAGCATCTGAAACATCCAATGTGCAGGCCTGGGAATACAGTGAAGACATGTTAAAATGGTTTACATAATAAACATTCCTTAACACATACAGGAACACCATTGTACACTTTTTAGTGTAGTTAATCCCTTTTTTTAAAGTTTTCACAGTACAAAGAAGGAGAAATCATCCAGGCAATGATACATAAATATGCAGAAAACACAAATTACTTAAAACAACACAGTTAACAAGACCAACAGACTGATAAGTGAGGCAGTTTCAGATAACACATGGTAACTAAGAACAGGCAGGGTACAGAGACCTAGTGACAACTATCAAATGTGCAAAGGAGCATATCATAAAGGTAGCCACTGAGTACTTGAGGGTAACAGTTCAGTAGCTTACGTGACAGCACTGTAAATGTATGACAGGAAAGGGTTCCAAATGTTGTCATATGCATGAAGTTTGGCAACAGCAAAGTGCCTAAGCCTTTTGTTGTATGCTAGCATCCCCACCACTTATTTCCATAGGAGTACGGAGAGGATGTCCTGGGATCTCCATTGCTGCAACAAGAGGCATTTGGCCTCTATGGAAACAGTGGCTATCCATGTGATCTGGCCCCTACGGAGGTGTGGGACTGCAGAAGCGGAGCAGAGGAGGAACAGCAGGGGGAAGTAAGGTATTTGACTACATAGGATTGTCTGACAGTGATAAGTGACATGAATTTCCTTCCAGAAGTCACTGATGTTTGGGCAGGACCACTGAATATAAAAGAGGGAGGTTCCTGGGAATTTTGCACTTTTAACACTGTATCCTACTTTTATTAATAAGTTCTCACCCTAAATTTGAAACCAGAAAGTGTGCAGGTACAGCAGGTACCCTCACTGCAGTCTATCCAAAGGCACCCTTCTACCCACTACAGTTGGTGCATTCTGTGCTCTTGTTTATTTTATTTTTATTTATTTATTTCAGAAGAATCAGAAATACCTTTCAGTCAAAGACTCCTTTACAAAGGTTCCACATCACATATAATAGATCAGATGCACAAATACAAATACAAATTAGTACAGATACAAATACAGTGAATGATTATTACAGAGTAAAGTTATGTTACAACAGGAAAGTTAGGCTAACATTCAGGAACTAGTGCAGTTTGAGACAGTTTAAAGAGACTGGAAACTAACACCCCTGAGCTGGCGGAGGTAAGAGCTGTATGCAGAGGCAAGCCAGAAGCCATTGTCAGTCGTAGAGGGACAGGGCACCAGTTCACGAACAGTCGCAGTCACTTGAGGACCGAAGATGGGCCCTAAGGTGCGTTTTGAAGCAACCAATGCCTTGATCAAAATGCAAGGAGGAGGGTAGGTTATTCATCCACAAGAGTGCCCTGTAGCAAAAGGATCTTTGGAATTGAGTTGAGCGACAGGAAGGGATATAGAGACGATGGGTATCTGAGCTACGGGTGTGCTTAACTTTAGAGTCCAAGGTGATTAAGGAAGTGAGTGCCACGGGGGTGAGGCCAAGAGTGATTTTTTTTTGCTAAGAGACATGTGTGGAATTTGATTCTGTTTTCAAGGTTAAGCCAACTGGTGTCCTTATATAGCACACAGGTATGGGTAAGTCTGTCACACCCTAATAAAAGATGACAAGCCTTGTTTAGCACAAGTCTAAGACTATCAAGGGCTGAGGGGCTTGCACCTCCAAAAGTCAGAAGGCCATAGGCTAGCAGGGAGAATACCGAGGAGGAGATCGCAAGCTTAAGGGCCTCAGGGGTAAGGCAATGTTTATAGCGGTGCAAGAGCCTGAGCCTAATGTTTAGGGCCTTGGATAATTGTTGTATATGCTCATGGTAGGTAACGTCAGTGTCCAAAGTGATGCCCAGGTACTTAAAGAAATGAACAAATTCCATTGTTAATCAGTTTACATTAATATCTTCCAAATGGCTTCCATCATTGAAGGTGGCACACTAAATTAGGGTCCGGATTCTCAAAACAATTTAGGACTAAGTCCCACACCACAACTCGAGTTGCTGACCAAAATCTACACAGCTGCAGAGACTGGTATTCTCAGTGCACCACAGCTGCTGGAGATATTATGGCTGGTCCCACCAACCATAACATTCTTCCATAGCTGCGGGGAAAACACACCCACAAGCTGCCATAAATCATGGAGCCTGTCATAAACCGGCTTCACTTTTGTGAATGATGTAGCTGCGGGAGAAACTGTGGTTAGGCAAGTGGAAACCCACTTGCACCGAGTTTTTCCCACAGTTGCAGGATTTTCACGGGCTTTGAGAATCCGGGCCCATTTTCTGAAACCTTAGATGATCAAAGTCCCGGTATGCATAGTGCACCGCACTTAAACATTGACTGCAGTGCCAACATCACTTTTGTCTCTCATCAGTAATATAATTCAGCAATCCCTCATAATACTTAACGGCATGAATTGCATTAATACAGGTAAATTAAAAACAATGTTGACGCGAGAGTTAATGTTCAAGGCCTTTGTGCCAAATGTACGTTGCATTCATGGAATTCAGGCATAGCACATGCATGTAAGCATTCACCTAATGTAGAAATCATGTTCTACAGTATGCACGTGCCATACACAGTACACGTGTACAGTCATATTACATAATTTGAAAAAGACATAACAAGTTTAGTGGATGTATGTCCTCTGTATCTGCCTGTGTATATTATTGCTCACAGTGACGGATATCTAAAAAGAAGAATCGTAAGGGTGAGTTCACTATAGTGCTGTTAAAAACACACAGTACATTAGACAGGATGTCTTGGCATCAGTTTTGGAACTACTAGACCATGTCATATATACTGCTATCTTTGATTTTGAGAATGGTTTTCAGCAGCGCTTTAATCAGGATTTCAAAGGGCTAATGTATTGCACATTGTGTTACTGAACCGGAGTAATGGTTTTGTACTAGGCTGCATATGGATGTAGTTTATAAAATGTATTTTTTTCTGTAGTTTGTGCTTCTTAATTTGGTCTGTGACAGTCTCTTTGTCTGACCCCATCTTCAGATGAGGAGCATGTGCAGGTTTAAGCTTTGACCCGATATGATGCAGTGGGGGAAAAGCTATGCTGAAGTAAATGACAGATGTATCTGACAGGCACTCTTAGTGCAAGGTATTTTTTTCAGAAACAATGTCAAGTACTGTATCTCTCACTGTTACGTTCATATAATCATTCAATGGCCTACGCAGCCAGTATAGTGCTATGCTTGTGCAACTGTGTTAGCTTGGTTTTGGCCATTCGCACTCTCTGTTCCAGAGGAATTACCACCCTGTAGGGGTACCAAAGGCAAGAAACCCTCAAAGAGGGTTCCACCCCTAGAGCTGCCGCAGGACGATTCCGTGGCTAAAGGTACCTTAGGAAGGATCCCAAGGAGAGAAGTGCTGCCGCTGAGGAGAAGGAGGATGGTGGGCAAAGAAAAAAAGTGCTTCAGTAGGAGGCTGAGAGGAACTGCTTATATAGCTCAGGAAAGTGGGAGTGGCTGGCTGCTTGTCCATTGAACTACAGGCCAAGCCTTCCAATTCAATGGCCTATGCAGCCAGTATAGTGTTATGCTTGTGCAACTGTGTTAGTTTGGTTTTGGCCAGTTGCATTCTCTATTCCAGAGGAAATACCACCCTGTAGGGGTACCAAAGGCAAGGAACCCTCGAAGAGGGCTCCACCCCTAGAGGTGCTGCTGGATAATTCCCATGGCTAAAGGTACCTTAGGAAGGATCCCCAAAAAGAATGAAGTAGCACAAAGCACATAAGCAAGCAGTAGCTGTGACGTAGTAGTAGATAAAGCACCAGACAGCTTGATAACATAATGAGATGCCTTGATAACGTAATGAGATGCACAGGTTAACAATAGCATGAGTTCAGTGGGTAGCGCTAGAGAATGAGGGGACCTCCTAAGGAGAGAGGGAACGGCAAGTTGGGACATCTTCCACCTCCATCCAAGAGCAGAACATACCTAATAGAACTAGGAAACACTAACTACAGCTAACTAACTTTTATGACCTGAGACATGGAGGAGAGAGAAAAAAAAACCTTTGAGGAGGAAATCTCTGGGGATCCAAGGCCTAGGTCGCCTTCCCTCCAGGCTGGGATATTTTATTTAGTGACGGCTCTGCAGCTACGATTTGGAAACCCAATTAAATGGAGGTGGAAAATATTCCAATTTGGTGGAAAGCTCTCACTCAATCCCTCTAACGGGAACACTGTGAAAGGTTGCGAGAGTGCTCTGCAACATCGGGGACAACCAAGGCAGGAGAAGGAAAGCAACA
This sequence comes from Neoceratodus forsteri, assembly GCA_016271365.2. Taxonomy (NCBI): domain Eukaryota; kingdom Metazoa; phylum Chordata; order Ceratodontiformes; family Ceratodontidae; genus Neoceratodus; species Neoceratodus forsteri. The sequence continues at coordinate 491,226,664 of CM057450.1, read as the reverse complement.
ACTGCTGAGGCACTCACCTGGCCTACTTGCCCTAAACACAAACCAGGTGAACCAGAGGCACTCATAGGGAATATGCAATGAAGGTACCTTGCTAGGGAAACCACTAAAGCCAATGGATAACCATTGTAGTGGAACCACTAGAGCCAAAGGAGATTGGAGTAACCACCCTTCACAGCTACTCCTAAATTCTACACCAGGAGCTGCTGTTGTGTCAGTGAACAGCTAAAGCGAAGCCCGGAGCGAGGACACTCCCAGTTATGGGACAGGTGAGAAGTACCCCGCCTCAAGTCGGGCACACTCAAGATGCAGACTTAAAATGCAGAGTGAGACCGTTGGCTGCAGAGAAACCTGCACCAGAATGGTATGGCTGGCATGCCCCAGAACTGATAAGGAGCTGAATGAGCATTAAGTGCTGAGACTTTGCAAAGGTTGGATGTACTAGTGAGCGCAGCAGATATCCCACAGGCTGAAGCTGAGGGGATGGTGGTAGGCATGAAGCAAAGATTGTGTAAGCAAGAGTGGACCTGCCGTAGGTCAGTAACAGTGTAGCAATAGTCAGACCTACACGTAGGTCTGCAAAACATAGTAGCAATGATGCAGCACTGTGAATAGTGGGGCAAGCCAGCCAGGCATTCCAAAAGCCAATAAAGGTGACACATACTTTGAGGATTTGTCGGTGATGGAGACAGGATTTAGAACATAAGTAATTAGCCACACAGGGCCATGACTCCCCAGACACCTCCAAGTCCCCGCCATAGGAAAAACAAGAAAGTGATGGAAGGGCCGAGACTCACATGCCAGAATTGAAACTAGTTAACAGCATCAGCAGTAGCTTAGCTGACCTCAGAGTATAACAGAGTGTACAAAGATAGAAGCAGCATCTGTATTGAGTGCACTGAGTTGTAAACTTCAATAAACATAGAAAGAAAGGAGACACCATGCTCTGAAGCAGCTATCACCTGGCAGTGCAATGAAACCACAGCAATGAAGTAAGTAGAATGAGTCGAGAGAGCATGATTGAGCTGCATAGCTAGGGTTCAGAATGAGCCTGAATCAGGTGAAAACAAATAGTTGCAGCATGGAGAGCAGCTCTGGTTGAGCTGAAACACAGATAATTGTTGCAGTTGCACTGCAAGTAATTTGAGAGTTGTGAGTAACTGAGAGCAAGTAATGTGAGCTCTGGAGTAGCAATATGCTAGGAGCTTAGAAACAAAGTCCCAAACGACAAAACCAAAACACACAAACTCAGAGAACAGGGAACAAGGCCCAAAACAAAGACACACAAACACAGAAAACAAGGAGTAAGGACAGAAAGAAGCACACAGTCAGAGGCAAAATACAAACCAGAAGCAGGAAAACAAATGCAGAAGTCCAGCAGAGCAAACAGAAGCAGCAAGGGGGGGGGGTGCGCAGGCCCCAGCAGAGGACAGACAGACAGAGCCTCCAGCCAGCAAAGAAAAAAGTGCTTCAGAAGGAGGTTGAGAGGAACTGCTTATATAGCTCAGGAAAGCGGGCGTGACTGGCTGCTTGTCCATTGAACTACAGGCCAAGCCTTCCAATTAGAAAGCATTAAATAAACGGTGTGTCCATGAACTGCATAGTTTTGTTGTGTGTTCTCTCTATCAGTAGAATACACAATTACAAAGCTGAAGCTTGAAGCAACGTATCACTGTCACCGTAGTGTTGTGAGCTGCTTCAGTGCTAATGAATGAATGAACTCCACATTCAGTGTATGCTTGTGTGTTTTGTCTTGTTAATTACAATTACTTCTAATTCAAACTGCTCTAACACGTGGTTGTAACTGATCTGCTGATTCAATAAATGAAACACATTGTGCACATCTGTGTGTGGACGGGGGATGCTGTTCACTGCTTGATGCATGAACAAAAAAGATATTCTGGTGGTTAGTACGTGTAACCTAGGTGCCGTGTACCAGTGGGCTACTACCCCTCCTGATGACCCCAATACCAATTGAGAGGCCTGGGATCTGTTCTGATGGTGACTGGGAGTTCTTTTTCAAAACTGAAAAATAAATAGTATGGTGCCTCCACCCAGAGTTAAATATAGTGTGTCTGATATTTAGCAGTACAACTGGGATGCTGTCCCTACCCACCTCTCCTTACAGTCACCCCATACATGGATTACCATAAACCAAAACCATATTTCAGTACAGTTGCAGTTATTGACTTAAACTAATAATATGGTCACTGACAGTTTTAATCAACCGCAATAAAAGATTTATTAAACAGAGGAAAGGGAATTGGAAATGCAAAATATAGCAATAGCTTGCAATTTGGGAACAGCAATGAGCCGCAACAAAAACTGTGCCCACTCCCAAAAGCAACAACACACTTAAGTTGCCCACCTCCGCACTGGTACCAGTGCCCTTAAATAGTCCTAAATAGAAGCAGTCCAGAGAAGGGCAACAAAAATGGTGCAAGGACGGCACCAAAAGTCATATAAGGAAAGACTAGAGGACCTCAATATGTATTCTATGGAGGAGAGGAGAGAGACGGGGGATATGATAGAGACATTCCAGTACATCAGGGGTATAAACAAGGTACAGGAGGGTAGCATTGTTCAGAAAAGAAGGTGTACAAGAACAAGGGGGCATGGTATGAGGCTAGAGGGGGTAGGCTCAGGAGCAATGTGAGGAAGTACTTTTTCACAGGAAGAGTAGTGGATGCTTGGAACAGCCTCCCTCCGAAGGTGGTGGGGGCAAAAACAGTAGGGGAATTCAAGAATGCATGGAATAGACATAAGAGTACTCTAGCAATAGGGAAGAGAGGGTAAGACGCAGATCAACTAGGGTCTGCTGTAATGCATTAGGTACGGAAAAGAGGCAGACTAGGTGGGCCACATGGTCCTTATCTGCCATCACCTTCTGTGTATCTGTGTATCGATGTATCTAACTCGGTACCCAGGTTACGGTGCAGGCCTGAATGTTGCCACGAGTAGGCTGGCTTTGGGGCCCTTAACTTGAATCTTTAATTTGGGAACTAAGCTCTAAACAACTTGAATACTCCCTAGGGGCAGGGCAGGCCCTAGAGTTACTCATGGTTCTGTAGCACAGTTCTGACAGGGTCTGGCAATGCTTGCCGGTGCCATCCATTGAGCTGGGGGGCCTCGAGCATACAAACTTTCCAGCTTGCTTGCTGTAGCCAGTTCTTGCAGCTTGTCACCTTCAGAGCTGTGCAGGCTCTTGCAGCTTGTCACCTTCAGAACTGTGCAGGCTCTTGCAGCTTGTCACCTTCAGGGCTGTGCAGGCTCTTGCAGCTTGTCACCTTCAGGACTGTGCAGGCTCTTGCGGCTTGTCACCTTCAGGACTGTGCAGGCTCTTGCAGCTTGTCACCTTCAGGGCTGTACAGGCTCTTGCGGCTTGTCACCTTCAGGACTGTGCAGGCTCTTGCAGCTTGTCACCTTCAGGGCTGTGCAGGCTCTTGCAGCTTGTCACCTTCAGGGCTGTGCAGGCTCTTGCAGCTTGTCACCTTCAGGGCTGTGCAGGTTCTGGCAGCTTGCCACCATACTGCAGACTGGATCAAATGCTGGATCAGTGGGACTGGGGACCAGGGCCAACACACCTCCCAGGAAGATGATGAGCAGCGTCCAGCAGTGAGTACTACCTGGTCAACTCCCCAGGCCATCTTTGTTAGCAGAAGCTTCTGTATTGGGGTTCAGGGGGTCACATAGTCTTTTTCTTCTTTGCAGCTGGCAGCAGTGGATACCTCTGGGAACAAGCAGCACACTCCCTAAAGCTAGGGGTGGCACTCAATCTCTAGGCGGGCTTCAAACCACGGTTAGCTTTCTCACTTCAAGCTGGCAGGTGTTCCCCAGACAATGGGAATCTTTTGAAAGCATCTCCAGACTTCGGCTATTTGGACCCAGAACACTTTCAGGCTCTCAAACGTGAACACAGTCCAACCTCCCTCACTAGCAGAGGGCTTTCTCAGGATGCCGCAGGGTTCAGCTGCAAACACTGCCTTTCCAGGCAGCAGAAAACCTTTGGCGAGTCCTCTAGCGTTTGGCTATAGAAGCCTAGCCATACACCCAAACTTTTCCTCAGACACAGTCCAAGCCCTCCTCTCTCTCAGAGGGTTTCAGCCAGACTGCCCGAGCTGTAACTGTCCCTGGGGTCTGAAGAGAGAATGGCAGCTTCTGATTGGCTGAATGCAGCTGTCCATCATTAAAATTAATAAACATTAAGGTCCCTTTGACACCTGATTGGCCGGCTGTTTGGACGCCAAGAAAATGTCTTTCCCCCCTTCCAGGACCCATTTCTGCAGGTCCTTGACACCTTGATTGCTGACTGGCTATGAATGGGGTTAAAGGTGTCCAACATGGCTGCTGAAGCAAACAGTTCATACAGTCCTTACTTGACGTGTCTTTTTGCAGCCAGACTATATTATTTTAAATTTAATTGCCCACCCAGTCCATTAGGTGTCCCTCTGCCCTTGTGTCCGGTGGCAGAGTGGGACTGGCAAGAGGCTTCCCCAGCATGTTACTAGTGCCGTAGCACTGTCTCCCTAGGTGGAAGGCAGGGCTTCATTATACACATTGCATTCCCGGCTGCTTTTAAAGATGCATGCCCCCCCCATAGTGATTAAGAGCACTCTTTTTAAAATTTTATTTCTTTGTCCCCCAAGTGGTTCTGGACCACTCTTTTCTATTATTTATGCCCACAGGGGCTGGAGCACACAAGGAGGACCTGGGGAGCTGCTGCAGTGGCTTTAAACATTTAAGCACCATAGTGCTGTTGTACTGTGTGCACCCCGCCAGCTTCACATTCAAGATGTGAATACGCCGTAAAATTCATCATCAACATGAAAAATTAAATTCCCCAAACATGCTAATCTGGCTCCCCCTACACAGGAATACAACCTGGGGGCTGGCAGGAGCAAAAGGTAGACACCACAGGACCAGGACTGGCAACGGGGAGCAAACAGGAGAAACGGGCAGGCAGGACAATGCTCGCAGGGCAAATTAAGGTAAGCACCACCAATGGAGGGTTATAAATGGTTTTTCTCCACTTTACTAGTATTTTAGTGCCATTTACATGCAGAATATAGTTCACCAGACAGGAGCGTATGCATCTACGGGGTGGGGGCAGGTGTTCTGTTTGGGTGCTTGAGTGGAGGTATAATAAGGGTTCATCAATGTGCAGGAATGGCAATGGAGGAGGGAGGTGAGATTTTTCATTGATTTGATCATCTTGATGTATTGAGACCACTGCTAAACATTTTTAAGTTACTCTCCGACAGGCAACTGTGTGACTTAAAATTAGTCATGGGGGTGTGTGGAATGGAAGCATATGTTGTGTGAAACACACATACCCATCACTCTGCATAGCCAGTACTACTCCACTCATCTCACAACAATATTTACAGGACCGGATAGACGTACAATTGTGATGGTTGGGGTCAGTGTAGAATACAAACAGAAATAAAATATTGTAAAATAACAACAGCAGAAGATGTTTCGGTTGCTCTCTGTCAGAGTCTTTCTGTGTAATGTTTGAACTAGAACAAAAAAGTCTTTTAAAATTCAGTGTAATAACTTGATTGATGGTAATTTGAACTGTCAATCTTGGGTACACATCATGTCAGGCAACAGAAAAATACTGGTAAATAAATGTGTGACAGCGGCTTCAACATTACTTGAAATAGGATGCATATTGTAGTTTTGAATCTTTTAAAATTTGCCAGATAGCACATTACAGATTTAAAATCATTGTTTTTGGGTCACTGCTTATATCACACCCAAACATGGAACTTCTGTAGTGTACAGAAATATCACAGTGCTGCTGTTTCAGACAGCATGGTTCCAGTGATAACTGAAACAGACAGGGAATGCAAACAGCCACTAGCATTCACTTGCACAAAAGCTGTGTTTACACAGCAGTAGTACTATAAATAAAATATCACAACTGCATGGTCCTGTCCACTTGCCACCCGCATCCTGTCTGTCTACATGGCCCCTCTCTGCACCGCTGCAATCTGTGCTGGTGAGGGACCATGCATCAGGGGGAGCCAGCCATCTGCTGGCCAATGGATGGGTTGCTGTGGAGCAGGCAGTTCACACTGCCACTTAAGTTGCTGTAAGCCACTCGCTCCTTTTGGTGCTCCCACCTTGCCAGAGAATCTGGGAGCGTCTTAGCAAGTGGCTTACCCCAATCGGGTACATGTCCACATAATCATATTAGCACTGGAGCAACCCGACCGCACGGGTTACTCCAGTGCAAATGTGACCATGTAAACAGGGCATTCGTAACTACAATGTTATCAGGTACAGATGATCTGATGTGCTTACTAATTTTATTGAATCAACACAAAACAGCATCTTGTGGGGAAAACAAATACCAGTTTTTTTATCATGTCAATGGCTTTTTGTGGGTGAATGTGAGCCGTTGTTTCTAACCAGGTTTTCAGATAATGTTCAGTGTCAGGTGACGGTGCTCTAAGACTACAGTGTTTTAACTTGATTATGTCTCTATAAGTCGTTCTCCAGATCATCCAGAGATCTGCATTACAGTGAATGACTGCACTGTAACATATGCCTGTGTTAAAGTCCAGACCACATGTGCTAGTTGCCAGTGCTAATACTGTATTGAAGAAAATAAAGGAACTGGTACCTACAAAAACCATAATCCACTGTGCACATCAATTTCACTATGGTGGGGCTTGAACTTGAGGGCAGTATACGGACATTTATGAAAGATGCTTAATACAACTCAAAGGATGATTAACATAGGTTGCATAAGAATACTTGACAGAGGATCTTTTGATGCAAGGGGAAGGGGCAGTATCAGACAGTGTGTGAGAACACAAAAAAGTGCATTAAGTATAGGCAAAAATCTTTTTCCAAAAAGTGGTGTTCCAGATCTCAGAAACCACACAAGAAGTCATCACGAAAATGTTCACATCTTGAGAGTTTGCCAGCCAGACTGCTCATGCCAAATTTGGGGCTAATATGTTGAACACTGCCAAAGTTATTATAGTGCAAAAATTGGGTTTATAAAATGGTAACAAAATTTCCTGAATTCTGATTTGCTGAAACACTTTTCCAGCTGTGTCCTTATCAGGACATAAGTTTACAACTGGCACTACTTGTGTCAACCTGAGGCCCACAACCGAAAGGTATCCCTGTGCTCAACATCCGCATTTTTAAAGTAGGAAAACCTCTGTGGCCAAGCTGGAGTACAGTCCACCCCCCGCACCTCCAACAGACACACACACACAAGCAACTGCACATTAGGTGATGAAAATCACCTCAGGCCAAAACATTACAAAATATAACTGTAACCTATACTGCTGCAGTAAAAAAGGCTGACTGTAACAAAGCTGACTGATGTGTGTGCCACTAGGATACATCCTCCAAATAAAAGCACGGACTCACTCCTCTACTGGTTGTTTTATATACCAGTTTTTAAAAGAAAACAACATTTATTTAAAAGTTACAGATTTCCCATGCTACAACAGAGCAAGCAGCCCAATATTAGAAACTGCGATTGTACAAGCAGTAACTATGGCAACTGGCAAGGGACATGCTCACTCTTAATGAAACCAGCCGCTTGCTCTCAAAGAAACGCCTGCTCTACGCATTCCTCACTACTAAAACCAGTTGCGCACTCTCAAAGAAATGCCCGTTCCACACTACCAGAGACATCCTTAATAAAAACAGGTGTGTGGCAGTGGGGGATCTAATTTAAGCCAGTGAATGGGGACAGGGAAGACAACCTGAGCACTATCTGTGTGTGTCTGTGTGTGTGTGTGTGTGTGTGTGTGTTTGTGTGTGTGTGTGTGGCACCCTGTACTGGCCATCAAACAGTTCAGAAATTACCTCAGTAGTGGGATTATTTTTACTCCTTCAGGTACCAAAAACTCAGGTTTTAAAAGTTTTTTGGCATGTTTTTTATTTTTTTTCTTAAATAGTTACTTGGTGGGCCCATTTTATTTATAGCAATAAGACACTCCGAGGTGTGGGTTATAGCCTAATAAGAATGCTTCCCAGGTGCTAAAAGTGCTCTGCGCAAGCTCCTTGTGCTTCATAATAATGCACCTGGGGCATTCTCTTACCAGGCCATAAGCTAGACCTCGTCATCTTATTGTTTGCTTAGCACTGAATGTCTTACTCAATCCTAACTATACTGGTGCTACTGTGTCAGTATAATACACATATATTCTTTGTAAAAAACTGTGTTAATACACCAGTTAGGGTTCAGCTTAATGCAAAAAAATAGATAAATGTGGCATTAGGGTTTCCAGCCCTAACTTCCAACCCCCAACTCTCAAGAAGCAAAAGGAAAAAACATTAGGATTTTGGGTCTCCTGAGTCTTGGTGAAATATTGGTGAGGTCTTTCCTGGGGTTGTTATTGTTAGTCCTAATACTCACCCTTCTCCTAAGCAAACAAGGTCAGATGTGATCTCTTTTCAGGCCATGCATGAAGAAAGCTAAAACAGATTCTGTTGGCAACATGTGGTTACTTCTTTTTTTTTTTAAATATGAAAAAGTTTATTAAGTTTTCAAATTTTGTATACATACACCGTCAAACAATCAGCACAGGCTCCCAACAAGGGGAACAACAGAACCTTAAGTTAACAAACAACATACAAGCAATACTATAAAATGAATATACCATACATATCCAGAAGGTTCATTTACAGCAATATTGAATGTATATGGTACCACCATAAGAGAGAAGCAAGGAAGAACTATCATAAAAAAATGTATAACTTAGGTTGTCTGATGTTAGTTGTCTAAAAACTGAGTCTATCAATAAACTGTTAACCTTTTCAGAGAGAAAGGAGAAAAAAAGAAAAAAAAGGGGGGGTATCCTTGGCAGTCCTGCAGCACCAGAAAGTGACACGGTGTGGAGGGAGGTGCCAAATTTGTCACAACAGATTATCATAGTGGATCAGGCATCAGTTGCAATTCTACTACAAGGGGGGTTGCTTGGAGAAGGAGATGGGACTGAGCACATATGCAAAGACAAATAAGCATCCCACTTCTTGTGGAACTTGGCCTTTTGGTCTAGGCTATAATAAGATAGTCTTTCAAAGCAAGCCAGTTTAGCTAGGGCTGAATGCCAATTCATGGGCAAAGGGGAGGAGGATTGCCTCCATTTGACCAGAACCAGTCTTTTGGCTTCCAGCAAGGCTGCCATAAACCATTCACGCAGAGGTGACATTAGGGTGACGTTGGGGTATCCAGGGAGGAGGTGTCACCCAGCAGCAACAGTAAATTATCATGCTTGACTGTAGCACCTACTACCTTGGAGCAGTCCTTGAACACAGTGGCCTAAAAGTGTGCCAGCTTAGAGCATTGCCATACAACATACAACATGCAGAAGGTGGGCTGGGCTATACTGGCATCGCCAGCATTGCACCTGTTTGAGAAGGCCCATGGTGTAAAGCCTGGCAGGTGTTCTGTGCCACCTCAGGAGGAATTTTGGCTGAAGGACCTGACTGCGGGCATCTCTATATCCAGTGTGAGCTGCTTGAAGGCAGTGGGCTCAGGCATTTGGAGGAATAGCTACCTGCAACTCTTGTTCCCATTTCCTTCTACACTCATCATTGCAGTCTGGCTGGGAATCCCTAAGAGTCTTGTATATTCTCCCCGCTAACCCTTTTTGTTTACCAGGTAGATGGAGTGAATTGAGCCACCTCCATTTTTCGTCTTGCTCCCAGAGGGGTTACAGGGCTTGAATAGCACTGCGGATCTGGAGAAACCTCCAGAAGTCCTGTTTAGGGAGGCCATATTTCTCTTGCAATTGTGCAAAGGTCATCAGAACATTTGAGCCATTTGAATGCCCTTGGTTATCCAGGAGGACCACCAGATTGGTTGCCTGTCAACCAACAACTGCAGGTTGTTCCAGAGTGGGATAAATTCAAAGGGAGGGCTCCAGGCTGATTTGGGTGTATGGGCAGTGGACATACAGATGAACCATGCCCTCCCAGTTTCCAATAAAATGGGGGACATAGCTTGAACAGTGGGGGGACCTGATCATAGGAGGGAACACAACCCTTTTGTGCCAACCAGAGTGGCCTCAAGTGACACCCATAGAGGTGCAGGGTATGGGGATGGTGTGAACCATATGGTGGCCTGTGCCATTCTGTAGGCCAGATAGTAGCCTTGAAACCATGGAAGGCCAAGGCCTCCCTTGGACCAATGTGCTCTCAGCCTGTTCTGCCCCACCTGATTGCCCTACCTTCCCATAGCAATTGGGAGATTAGTCTGTCCAATGTCTGGAAAAACTTCTGTGGAGGTATGAGTGGTATATTACAAAACAGATATGATATTCTGGAGAGGAGAAACATCCTCACTGCTTCAATTTTGCCTTTGAGCGATAACTGTAGCCTTATCCAATGATGTATCTCTGCTGTTAGGGAGGTAAATAGGGGGTTGAAGTTGGCTTCCACCAGCTCCTTCCACGTCATAGTGATGGTTATCCCCAGATAAGAAAAGCCCTGTGGAGCCCATCCAGTGATGGTGCCCTGGAGACAATCTTTTGAGCAAGCTAGGTTAGGGGGTGACAATATGGTCTTTTTCTGATTCATCTGAAGCCCTGAGAATTGCGCAAATTCATTCATTACATTTATAACTCTGGGGAGTGAGAGTTTAGGATTGGCAAGAGTGAGAAGCAGATTGTCTGCATAGGTGTTAACCAAGTACTCCTGTCCCTTCACCTGTATGCCCTGTATCTCAGGGGTGGCCAGCAGTCTCGTTGCCAGCGGGCCAAGCACTATAAGGAACAACAGGGGGGAGAGGGGACAACCCTGTCTTGTGCCCCTCCTAAGTTAGAAGGGAGAGGAAATATTCTTATTGGTAAGGATCCTAGCAGTAGGGGTATGGTACAGGGTGGTAATCCACTGGCGGAAGTAGAAGCCATACACTTCTAGGATCTTGTGGAGATATCCCCACTCCACTGAATCAAAGGCTTTGGTAAAATCAACAGCCAGGGTGGCCATAGGGGTGTGTGATTGAAGTGCCAGCCATTTTAGGTTGAGCACAAGTCTCAGATAATCTGCACCTGTCTTACCTTTGCTGAAACCAGCTTGTGAGCAGTGTATCACTAGGGGTAGGGCCTCCACCAATCTATTGGCTACTGCCCTTGCTACGATCTTCATGTCTACTGAGATCAGAGAGATTGGTCAGAAGTTAGTGCAGTCAAGGGGATCAGAGGATTTTTTATGAAGTAAGGTCACCACCACCTCCTTCGTGGAAGGAGGGAGAGATCCGTTACTGTGTGATTCTTGTACAGCACTCAGGAGTGGGGCAGAAATCTCATTCTCTAGCATTTGATACAATTCTACAGTCATTCCATCCAGCCCAGGTGCTTTCCCTCTGGCTAGCTGTGAGAGGGCCATTTTAACCTCGGATAGTGTTGGAGGGGTCCAACTTTTGGGCTAGCTCCGCAGGTAGCCAGGGCAGAGAGGAGGATCCACAGAACTTCTTCAGTATCCCCTCAAGGTTCTCTGCCTTCATGGTAGTCTTAGAATCATTGAGGTTCTGATAGAACCACCTCATGGCTTCATTGATGCCCTTAGAGTCGGTGACTATGGTACCCTTGTGGTCCCTAAGGGCATGTATCCAAGAGGACGCCTGCTGCTTCCACAGATGGTAAGCCAAGAGCTTATCCCCTTTGTTCCCACCTTCCCAGAACTTATGCTTGGCCCTGAGCAGTTGCCATTCAGCTTTGTGCTGCAATAAGGTATTGATCTTATATTTCAGCCCCAGTATAGCAGGCAATAGTGAGCTATCTTGGGAGCTGTTGGCTTTAAATTTGGCCTCCAGGTCAGCCAGTTGGGATTGCAACCCCAAGGCTTCTTCCCTCTGGTTTTTATTTTTTGCTGCTGAGTAGGCTATTATGCACCCCCTCAGGACAGCTTTAAATGCCTCCCAGACCATGCTCGCACTGGTTTCCCCTCCTGAATTTTGTAGAAAATAGGCTGCAGCTGCCTCTTTCATCTGGGTGCAGAACTCCATGTCCCTTAAAAGTGGAGGGTTACACCTCCATCTAGGGGATGAAGGATGGTCTCCCTAAGGAAGGAAGCTGCAAGAAATAGGTGCGTGATCGGAGAGTACAATACTGCCAATAGTAATGCTATGAATGTTCTGTGCCGCCCTTTGATTGGCCAACCAGAAGTCAATATGACTGTGGGTATTATGCACAGGGGGAAAAAAGTATAGTCCCTTCCTGTTGGGTTGTCTCTCCGCCAAGGATTGGCAAGGCCCCATTCCTCTCTCAACTTCTGTAGGGCTGCCCTTGCTTTGGGATGGGAGTGCTGAGTTGGGCTTGACTTGTCCAAAAACATGTCATCTACCAGATTGAAATCTCCACCCATAATGATGGGGAGATCTGTATCGTCTTCGGTAAGCTGGGACAGCACCTGGCTTACTAGGGGGAAGAAGTCTGTGGAGTCCGAATTGGGTCCATATAAATTTACTACCACCACCTTGCCTTTGGGATGAGCGAAGCAGACGACCACCCAGTGGCCCTGGGAGTCCGACTTAACTTCTTCCTCCACCCATTGACTTAATTTATGGATCTGTATATTGCCACTCCTCTAGATTTTGATATGGTGGAACTGGCCACCACCCATCCCATCCAGAGCTCTGTCTGGGCGGTGAGATGTGTCTCCTGGATAAGTGCTATCTCCACATACAGGGAGCATAGATGCTGTAGCACTTTAGTTTGTTTTGCTGGGTGATTGGTCTCATGGAATGTGAAGGGTCTCAATCTCCACACCTGCTGTGAGGTATTGGCCATTCTCTGCACCTTGACACCTTGTTTCACTTACCTATAGGTTTCCCCTTGTAAACAGGAGGGAAAGGGGGGAGGGCTCGAGATGCGTCCTAGTGTCCGTGGGAGAAAATGGAAGTAGCCAAGGGGTTTCCCACTAATGAGGCACCTCGTATCTTATCTGCAAGGAGTAACTGGTCTGGGCTGCTGCCAAGGAACTAAGAGAGACAGAGAAAGAAATGTAATTCCTAATCAGCACAACCTTTTGTAAGATATACAGGCCCGGCAAGTCCAGACTATATTCCCTTATTATGACCTGGGAGAAAAAGCCGGGCCACTGGTGAGGACCTTCTCAACTAGAAGACAACCTATGCTGCTAGCTGGGCTCTCATAAAGATAGTACGTAATCCTTTTGCGGAGACTGCAAGAGAAAAGGAGAGGCAGGTAACACCAACCTCACCAAGGAGGTAGCTCTTGAGGCCTGTGTGGTGCAACCCACCAGCTGGCAGTAGATAACTTATACTGCTGGGGTCTCCAAATGTGATACACACTGAAGACACCAGGTTTGTGCACGAAAAACTGGGGTTGTTACCTTCAGTTTAAGCCGCGCTGTCTCGGCGTCCAGTTGGGGAGTAGGAGGAATCTTAGACCATTCTTAGATCTGCCATCCCCTGGACATGAACCACCCCACTGGGTGACCTGGTCGGGGTGTCTTAGTACCACAAGGTATAGAAGGTGCTAATGGGGAGGTGGGGTCCTCCCTAGGAAACCAGCCATGCCATTCAGAAGGAAAAACTGCAAAAAAAAAGTCATAATCCGCAAGAATGTGAACAGCATCCAAACTTGTAAAATGTTAGCCTACATAAACCTAACATCCTATTAACTATAGAACTTGTTACACATATCCAAAGGTAGGGTAGGTACGTCAAGTGCCCAAGGAAGGGGAAAGTTCAGTTCCTTCATCGACTCTCGAGGCACAGAGAAGAGGCATGAGGTGAGGGGTGTATTGTGAAGAGTAAGCCTTCAGTGAGGGCACCTGTTTCATCAGGCAGAGGGAAATGGTGTGCCTCTTGTGGGCCTGAACCCTCACCTGCTAACTAGAGTGCGGGGAAGGGGGTCTCCTGGCATATGCAGACTAGGCCTGGCATGTACGGCTCTACCTTCCCCGGTCCCTCTTTATACCATGCCCACTACATCTCCCATTCGGGGGGGGGGCACACACATTCCTCAGGTTAGTGATCAAGTACTGGGGATTGGTGAGAAGTGAGGTGCTTGGTCTCAATTGGAGATGGGGGAGGGGAGACACCTTAATACATACTCCTTGCTTGCTGGCTGGGGTGGTAGAGAGAGAGAGAGCAGTATCGCTTGAAAATAATCAAAAAACACCATATGGACCTGCATTAAAGAGAAGGTGCACTGGGCAGGAGAGAAAGGGGTTGGGGGTGGGATAGACGGTCATTCCGGCACATTGCCCCTCCCTGTCTAGATGGAAAGTGGTGGTGCAGCCCTGCCACTTGAGGTGTGGGGGGGGGAAGTAAACATAAGTCCTCACTGAGCAAAATTAAGGCCAGTCAACCATGTAATGCTTAAGCAATAAGGCACGACAGGGTGTGTGTTATCGTGTATTGTAACACGGCATACCAGAAAGCAGTGAAATGGAGCAGCCGCATTGGCTGAAGTGGCACAGGTGACAGAAACCGAGCGGGTATTAATCCACAGTTAACACCCACTTGGTTAGTACCACTGCGGCCACAGACAGCAGCACTCATTAGAGCCCACTGGGTCAGTACCCAGATTGTCCAGGAGCCAGAGGGTGCAGCACTGAGACGGCAAGAAACAGCGCGGAGATGCCATCGGGAGCATGCGGGGGAGCAGCGGCAGAGAGGGACAGCAGTACTAGCTATTAGCAGAAGCCGGTAGATGGCAGCAGTCATTGAGCAGCAATGAAGTGGCTGGCGGAGCTGCGTGCAGTGGCCCCCCGACCCGCCGAATCAGAGGATGTGAGACACAGCACAGGGTGAACGGAAACAAATGCTGAAGATCGACGTATGGTGGCACACAAAGACACAAGGTAGAGTACACCAGCAGATGGATAATAACTGTGTCAATATTTCGTACTCGCACTGAATACCTTGCCCATACTGCACTGCTTCGAGTGGCAATCGGCATATACTGTACACGAAGAAATCATACAACAGCTCGCTCCGAGCACAAAAAAATGTACCGGTCTTGTGTGTGTCAGAGAGTTATGGTCTCTTGCCGTCAGGTCCGAAATAGGTGCCACAATGTAAAAGAAGGTGGAGCCTGCATCGGGAATGCGCATCCAGGCACTTATCACACTGACTACAATGCAAGCAAAAGTAGTATGAGTTTCGGCAACTCTTCTGTATTTGCCAGCGATCTACTGCTTGCACAATGTCCCCGTCGTGCTTGCCGTGTTACAAGTGCATTAATCACCTCTAGAGTCAGGCTCCACTGGTGATTAATGCCCGCTGGGGGGTTGGAACCCTTGGGCTTTGCCCTTGTGCACCAATCCCCCCAGCGGGCATTAATCCACTGGCAGAGCCCTCCTCTGTCAGTGATTAATGCTTACATAACGTCACTTCTGGGGTGGGTTGAAGCACGAGTCGAAGCTGAGTGCTTCCACCACACCAGGAGTGACGTTATTACACGATAACACACACCCTGGAGTGCCTTATTGCTATTATACAATGACTCGTTGTGTTATACAAAATAAAAAAAACAGTTAAAAAATGTTTTTAGTAAATTTGTAGTGAGGCGGTATATCTTTGTTTCTTAAGAGAAGAGGAAAAAAAGCTGATGCTCATCTACGACAGTGATGTTATTGTGTAATATCATCACTGTGCCAGGCACACACTGACCAATTAGAATAGAGGAATTTTCCTTGCCATTGTATAATGCACATTGGCATGATGAGAAACAGCAAAAAGAAAGGACTTAGCCTTATTTAAGACAATGCAGAGTCCAGGCAATAGACATAAAGGTTCCTCCAGGTCACCCCTTTGCTACCATTTGGGGTCGAGGAGAATGTTCAACTTTCAGAGGGGAAGGTCCTGCCTCCACCTCAGCAAAAGTTTTCAGTCCCGGTTTCACCAGTTCTTGATTAGCCCCTAATATCTCAGCTAACGCCAGTGCCTCTACTTGTTTCTCTGATTCTTCAGCCCAGTCTATTGGAGAGGCGGTGTCTATAGGGTCTGCATCCTTTCCTGTAGGGTCACCATTTTGCTCATCCTCGCTGAAGGAATCTTCTCTGGGCATCTTTGCTGGTGGGGAGGTCAGAAAGGTCAGCCTCTTGCCATTACTCCATTGCTGACTATGGGACCGTTGTTGAGATCTTTGTTCCAGAGGGGGCCCACCGTCCTCTTCCACGGCCCTCTCAGCCTTTTGTAGCAGCTTCTGGTGTGTGGGTAACTTGAGGGAAAGTTGAGATGAGGCTTGCATAGCATCAGTCCCTCCACGGGGGTAAGGATGGACCGGTCCGTCCTTGTTTGTGCTCCATCTGGACTCCGTTTTCCCCCCTGCCATTCCACTTCTTAGATATATGTTTCTCAGGGACCCAGAGCCTTCTGGGAGGAGTAGTGCCTACTGAGATTGTTGGCCAGTGTTGATGAAGCTACTTAACAGTGTCCTAGGGTGTTTCTGCCAAGAGTTCTTTGCCATCCCTAGAAACGTGGAGAGAGGGTCAGCCTTCTGAAGCAGTATTTAAAGTTGTTTTCTTTTAAAACTTTTTTAATAGGGATGTAGGCCTTCCGCTTCACTGCCACTTTGTGGGAGTAATCCCTGTAGAAGGATATGCGAGCTCCCTTCCAATCCATATCCCCTATATCATGAGCTGCCCTTAGGACCTGCTCTTTCACAGAATGCCTCAGCAGGTAGGCAATGATTGCTGCAGGGGTGATCCGGGGGGACCCTCCCTACCTCCGATCCTATGTGCCTTCTCCACCTCCACCAGGGCCCCTCCATCTCTCCTTTAGTATCCATGGGATGAAATCATTAAGGAACCTCTCCATGTTGGGACCCTCCAGCCCCTCAGGGATGCCCAAAATTCTGATGTTGTTCTGGCATCCCTGATGTTCCTGGTCCTCAGCCCCCTCCCAGAGTTTGTGCAGCTTAGCCTCATGTTCCTGAAGCTTTTGCCAGATTCTGCACTATTGGTGATCTAAGTCCTTCATGCGTTGTTCTACCACGTTGACATGGTCTTCCAGGCGACAAACATCCACCACATTGCTTGCTAAGGTGGCATTAATGCTGTCCACCTGCACTAGTAAAGTCTCCAGCATCTTAATGATATAGGACAGGGAGTCTGCAACAGGGGCCGAGGTGTCTGGTGGGCTGTGATCGGTAGGCCGGGGCGACTGTGTAGAGGAGGCCATACTTCTGTCCAATGCCAGTATTTTAATTTGAGAATCTTGATGACCCGATCAGTCCAGCATCGCTATGTAGAAGTGAGAGAGGGATCTTTACAGATGTGCCCTCAAAAGGAAAGGCTTAGAGCCCAACATACACTGTGTGCCTCATTGTTCAGCACTGATGCAACCTGCAGGCTGCAGCTTGCCTCTTGCCCCATGAGGTCAGGTCTGAGATGTGCGTTCTTCTCTCTCACTTCATTTCTTCCCCGGGGTTGTGCAAATTTCTCAAGATGTTCGCATTCTGCGGTAGTGGTTTTAGCCCCTGTCTATAGCATTAGGATCGCCTGATAGCCATGGAGCACATAGCTAAATAAGCAATCCGGCCCAGGGAAGAACGAAGCAAAATTTTTAAGCTGCCATCTTGCCAGCATCCAGACCACGCCCCTGAGACATGCTTCTTTAATTCTGAAGAGTGTATCACTATGAGGCACTGGCTTGGAGCAGTACCTTGTGCTTTAGACATGAGATTACGGGCTGTAAGGATGGGTAAGCATTAGGGTTGACAACCCCAAAGAATACCCCACCACTGATTCGCTAAGTCTCAGGAAACCCAAAAACCTCAATGTTTTTTCCTTTTGCTTCTTGGGGGGTGGAGAGAGTTAGGGTTCAAAACTCTAATGCTACAATTTTCCTACCTTTGTTGCATTAAGTTGAACCCTAACTGGTGCATTAATTCAATTCAGTTTAATTCAATTTTATTTATAGAGGGCCTTTCAAGACCAAGGCGCTGTACAAAACATTAAAATTAATAAAATCCAAACATTTAAAAGTCAGCCACAGCTAACAAGAGTATGCTAAATCAAAAAGATATGTTTTTAAGGAGACCTTAAAATTATCGACGGTTGGGCATTCTCTCAACCAGCGAGGTAGAGAATTCTACAGGGTTGGTGCCGAAAAGGCAAAGGCACAAGATCCTGATGACTTCAATCAGCCCCTGGGAATCTCCAGCAATCCCTCATTGGCAGAACGGAGAGGATGGAGGGGGCAGTAGGGAATCAGGAGGTCTTTCAGGTAACCGGGTCCCTGATCATGTAGAGCTTTAAAGGTTAGTGAACCAACCTTAAAGGTGATCCACCACCAAACAGGCAGCCAGTGCAGTTCACGGAGCCCAGGCATAATATGACTGGATCTAGAAGTCCCAGTCAAAAGCCTGACTGCCGCGTTCTGCACTAGCTGAAGGCAGTGGATATCAACCCCAGGTAGCCCTAGGTAGAGGGAATTGCAGTAGTCCAGACGAGTAGTGACAAAGGCGTGGACCAATGTTGGAAGGTCACCGGGGAATCAGATGTTTCACAGGCGATATTCCTCAGATGGTAAAAAGAGGATTTGACAACAGCTGACACCTGAGATTTCAGGGTCAGACCATCATCAAAAATAACACCCAGATTTCGCACCTGTTCAGAGGTAGAGAGCGGTACACCACCAAGTAATAAACCTGATGGTTGTCCAGCTCCCACACCCATCCCTGGACGACCTGGATCCACCACCAATACCTCAGTCTTGTCCAGATTGAGTCTCAACCAGCTCGAACTCATCCAAAGTCTGATCTCATCGAGGCAGTTGTTAAGTACAGAGAGTGCATCACCCTGACTGGGGAGAAAGGACAGATACAGCTGAGTATCATCTGCATAGCAGTGAAAACCCAGACTGTATCGCCTGATGATTTCTTCCAATGACAGCATGTACACTGCAAACAGCATGGGAGCTAAAATGGAGCCCTGTGGTACCCCACAAGACAGGGAGTGAGCGCCAGAGGAATAAATTGACAACTCTCTGAAACCTGTCTGTGAGGTAAGAACAAAACCATTCGAGGACTGTACCAGACAGCCCACAGAAGACCCTCAAGCAATCCAATAGCACTCCATGGTCTACAGTGACAAATGCAGCAGATAGATCGAGAAGAACCAGAATGGTACGCGCCTTTCGATCTCTGGCCATAAGGAGGTCGCTCAATACCCGGACAAGGGCAGTCTCTGTACTATGCCTTTTCCTGAAACCAGACTGGAGAGTATCGTAGACACTGTGAGATATAAGGTGATCATCCAATTGCAATGCAACTGCCTTTTCAATAACCTTACCAACAAATGGCAGGTTAGAGATAGGCCGGTAGTTAGCTAGACAATCTGGATCCAAGGAGGATTTTTTAAGGAGTGGTCAAACTACCGCCTCCTTAAGGGGGTCAGGAAAACCTCCCTCTCCAAAGATTTCCAGACAATGTCTGCAAGGATTGGGTAGATGGCTTCTACACAACCTACTAAGAGTGGTGTAGGATCCGGATCCGAACTACAACTAGTTGGTGGCATTGTTTGGATGATCTTCACAATGTCCCCGAATTCCGGCCGGTGAAAGTCTAACCAGACAGACCGAGGACAGGCCACTTCTAGTCGACCACCGCAATCCCCCATAGGAGAGGTCGGACCGATGCCGGACCTGATGTCGGCAACCTTATCTGCAAAAAACCAAGCAAACTTCTCGCATCTTAGCTGAGAAAAAGCTTCTCTGGGCTGAAGACAGACTGGATTGCACGGTCTGTCCACAGTCCGGAAAAGCTGAGCCGGTCGATTTTGTGCAGCAGAAATCTCTCTGGACAGGAATTCTGCCTTCTTACGAGTGATTTCTGATTGATAGCTATCATAATGTGCCATCAATCTAAGCCTGTAAGGCATCAAGGCCGATTTCCTGGAGGCTCTCTCCAGCCTTGGCCAGTCTCGCTTAACCTTCAAGGAGCCATCAACCACTGGCTCCTGGACGGAGGGCAGAGGCCGAACACGCAACAGGAGCAATTTTGTCCAGAGCATCTCCTACAGCCTTATTATAGGCTAATACAAGATCATCTGGACTCATGCATTCACCCGACAAGCTTGATAGATCCAGCACCGCCATTAGATCGTTGGGGTTAACACCCCTTAAAGGGCAGTACTGAACCATCTCCAGAGGGGCAGACCTATTAGAGGGGGTTCTGAAGCTGAACCTTATGGTGTAATGGTCAGACCAACTGACAGGTTCCACCCCCAAATCAGTGATCTCCATACCCATGAGAAAGACCAGATCCAGTGAATGACCCCCTATATGGGTAGAGGAGGCAACAACCTGTGTCAGGCCCAGCATGTTCATCAGCTGGAGGAGATTTTGACCAAAATGAGAGAGTTCATCGTCGACCCAGGCATTGAAGTCACCCAGAAGTATCAGTCTGGGAAACCTCAGCACCAGGTCGACGATGAAGTCTGCTATGGCCTGCAGGAATACTCCACCGTCACCTGGTGGACGGTAGACGAGGAGAATCCCACAACCTGCACCCTCTCCCAGGATATATTCAAAGGAACTGGTGCTTCCCCATGGCACATCCACAAGGCCCAACTCAGATTTAAACATAATGGCCACAACCCCGCCCCTACGAACCAGCCTTGGACGGTGTATCACCGAGAACCTGGCTGGAGTTGCAGAGGCCAATACAGGGCCTGGATTTTCATCCAGCCAGGTTTCAGTGATGCAAGTCAGATCAGATGATCCAACAAGATCAGCAATAATAGCTGTCTTGTTCTTAATTGATCTGGCATTGCATAACACCGCCAAGGCGGGATGAGCTGTCGGGGAAGACCTTGGCACCTGTCCAATTACTTCGGAGCCCTTGGGTATGGGGACAAGACAAGAGTAACCTCTATCCTGACCCCATTTCACCCCAGGGCATCTCCTGGACCCCAAAACCCCAATCCATCCTCCACTTTCCTGTCCCCCACCGGGCCCGGCTCTCAGCCTTCGTCTACACTTCCTCAAGATGCCCAATGCACGACACCTAAAATAGGTATCAGATGTTAATGGTGGGCATTCAAAAGGACATAATTCCCTGAGCCTAGTGGGGGAATAATGCCCAACCGTCTCTACGCCTGTCCAACACATTTTAATTAATCAAATCAAATATAAAACCCAAAAATAAACAAAACCTATTAATATCAAAGCTATAAATAAAAACACTCTCCACTGTCTCTCACAGAGGGGGAGCAGAATAAAACAGACAATATAATAAAATATAAAATAAAACCCACCCTGTCACAAATTAAACCCCAACCCAAAAATAACCCATATAACAAAAAATATAATAATAATAAAGTAATATCAAATTATCCAAAATAACACAGTGTCAATGTAATGAGATGCAACTGGATACTAAACCCAAGCTAATAACTGAGAAAAGAAAACAAAAATTTATAATTTAAAATTCAATGCAGCACCTCTCACGTGCAACAATCCAACAAATCGTCAGAAGAAATGTTGTATATTCCCCCAGTACCACCTCTCACATGGTGGGGGACCATTCATAAATGAAACCAAGCATTAATCCATAATTATAAAAATAAATGTGCACCGCAATCTCACCACCCCTATGTCCAGGAGCAGGGAAGAACAAGGAGGTCAGTTCTCAAACAGGTCCAAGCACAGGCAAAAGTCGAGATCAAATCCAAACAAGGGAAGGCAAGACAGTTACTCCAACAAACCCAGTCACATAGCAGGGATCCAAATCGAATCCAGGGGAGGCCAGGCAGCTCTTCAGCACAATCCTGGGCAACTAATCCTCGCAGCACGGTCAAAAAGCCGAAAGACTCCGGGCAGGCAGTTGTTCAGAAAAGCAATCGCAATCAAGCATGCCAGCCCATCCACTTAATGGAAGCAAACACCCCCAGCCGGTCGACGACCAGTGGCTATAGACGCCTCGACAGTCAGCCCAACAGCTGAACCCCAAGGCGGCTTAGGAGAAGCCCCAGTTCCCCCAGCTCCCTAGGGAGAAACCGAGGTGACTCCTGCCCGGTCGAAGACCTAAACGCGGCGGGCTACCCTGTAATACTTAATAGATCTTCAGTCCACTCTCCACTAGACCGTTTCTGGGAGAACAAATCCTGCTTAAGCCCACTGATTAAAACGGGACGTCCCTTGCTACAAAACTGCAAGGCAGATCCACGACTTCCAGCACGACTTCCAGCACCGAGCTCCTTCCCTTCTTATAATATCTTTAGGGCATCCAAGACGCCTTTAACCTGGCGAGATTGCGAAAATCAAATGAAACAAAACAAACAGCAAACCAGGATTAATCCACACGATTTATGTGATCGATCCTTAGTTCCGTACAAGCAGTAACAAAAGTCAGGTATCCAAGTGTGATCAGTCCTTAGTTCCAAAGAAGCGGTAGCAAAAGTCAGGTATCCAGATTGCAAATAGACACGATTAACAATGCGGTTAAAATTAAAACTAAGAACATAACTTCAGACATTAAATTATTTAAATGCTAAACGCTAAACTTAAAACTAGTAACTCTTGATAGTCTTCAGTGGCTGACCCAGCGTGGCCGCCATCTTACTTCAGATGAATGCATTAATGCAGTTTTTGTAAAGAAATTCCTTTCTTTTTGAGATAGTGGATTTGTATCCTCATTCACACAGGTCCCTTCGGGATTTGCATGAACAAACACTGATGCGCTGGGCCCTCTGGGCTCTGCACCAAGAGAAGACTCCATCGGCCTATGGAAGTGAAGGGTTCTGCTGACCCTGCACTTCTGAGCAGCGATGGATGTCAACAATTTCCAAAGTTATAAATGTGCATAGAAAAATGTCAATTTACCTTCAGAACTTTGTTGTTTTTTTTTTTACATTTTGACCCCAAATTTTAACATATGCTTCCCATGAACCTGCCTCATGAACTCAGTATGTGAAAATTCTCAAATTCTGTCTGAAATGTGATTTCATGCAGTGACAGTGAAATCACCTTTTTGGGATGGATTCGGATAATTTCTCTGACTTTGTTCATGAGGTGGGGACCCAAAAAGGCCACGTTGAAAATGTGGTGTAAAGATATTAAAAAAATGACAAAGTTATGAATAAAAGTTCAAACTCCATTGAAATACATTTAACTAGACTTACCTTATTTTCTCATATCACAGTGGCCTTGGATCTGAGAGTGGATCTAAGTTGTGGGACATGTTCAGGTGAGTGAGGGTGTGTGGGGGTGTGGGGTAGTGGGTGTTGAGTTGGGGGTTAGGATGGGGTGGGTGGGGGTCAGATCATCAATGAACCATTTTCTTTTTCACCGTTTTAAAGAAAATAAAAAAGCTCAGTGAGGGATGGTTTTCTTTATTTCAGGGGTCTTAGCTGACACTGGGGATTGGGCACCCAAGTGTTGGGCTACAGATTGTTGGCATCAGGGGTGGCACCCCAGTGCTGCTACACATGTAAGGGGATGGGGCAGGTGACCTGAAGGAGAAGGGGATTGAGAGAAGTGGTACCAGAGGTAGGCAACCCAGTCCACTTAAAATAATAAATATAATAAAGTAAACATTGAGAAGGATAGCAGGTGACCTGGGGGGGGGGAGGGAAGCAGTACAAGGGATTGCCTCCCATCCGCGTTTCATATTCAATAAATGTGAGAGGAAGAATGAGGGAGCACTGACTGATCTGGGAGTGGTAGGGAATAAATATTAATTAAAAAACTAAAAGAAAGATGATGGATGGATAGGTAGATAGATAGATAGATAGATAGATAGATAGATAGATAGGTAGGCAGACAGACAGACAGATAGGGATATTAGATTAGATTAGATTAGATTAGATTAGATTAGGTAGAGCAAGTGAGAGAGAGGCAGGGGATTTGTGGCTGATGGCTTCAACTGAAGTCAGCAGTACAACTCCAGCTGCAGCTTCACAATTCAAGAAAGTCCCACTCGTGAACAGTTCTTTCACAAGATCTCACAAAAGAACAATGATTCTTTCATATGACCTCAGAAAAGAACAATGAAAAAAAAACGTTAAGTACCACTGACTTCTTTCATGAGCTGAGATTCCTCTTTCATGACTCACAAAAGAAGTTTGATTCACAGAACTATGAAAAAAACAAATTCTGCCCTCTTCTTTTGTGAGTATACAGTCTTCTTTTGTGACTCACTAAGGAAGTAGTTCAGCTCATGAAAGAACTATGAAAAAACACTAAGTCCCACCCTCTTCTTTCATGAGCTGAGCTTCTTCCTTTGTAAGACTCTCAAAAGAAGAAGTCTGGCTCATGAAAGAAGAATTGGAATCCCTTGCTAAGCCTTCCAACTAGGATTTTAGGGATGTCCCAAAATGATATGTCAGGGTCTTTTTTTTCCTTCAAAAAACAAACACCAGAATCTGCCAAAATGGATCCCATTTAGCTAGATTCACGTGTTTGTTTTTCTTCAGGCATACTTTTTATGTTATTTTTTTTAAATAAAAAACAAGATGGCTGCCATACAAAAGAAGATTTTTTTCTCATGAATGAAAAATTATGGCCCACCACAGAGGAATCTTCTCTCCTGAGAAAAAAAAGAAGTCCAAATTCTTCATTCAATGTATAGAGCATTTTGTGTTGTGGCAACTACTTTGTGGAATGCTTTGCCACAACATATCAAAGCTGCTTGCATGGCAGTGGGCTTTAAGACCAATCTGAAAACTTACCTTTTTGCTGAAGCCTTTCTCTGACTTTTTAAATTATTGCTGATATCTATGATTAACTTGTGCTGCCTGTTGCTATACTAACTGTTTGGATAAGGGCGCTATAGAATAAAATTGCCTTGCCTTCTTTCGTATCAGATGTATAAATGAAAGGCCCTACTGAGCATGCCTGGAACCAAAATTTCAAATCCTTTTAACTTGGGAATGGATTAATATGTTATCACCAAACCAAAAAAGCACCTTTCTAGGGCAAACCCTTCTGCCCTGACATTTCTGAATAAAATACCAAACCATCTGGGCTGTAGGTGAGGGATAAAACCCAGTCAAAACCCCCAATTTGTTCACTTTTTGCACTATCCGTATCACAGAATCTGGTCATCTGACCATCACGTAACTTGCCAAATCTAGAGACCTTACTCCCAGACCATGCATGCAAAATTTCATGCAATTCCATTGAATAGTGATGAAGCCATTAATGTGCAAAATTAGGGGGTTAACATTAAACACCCTACTCAGTCCTAACTATATGGGCACTACCATGACCCTATAATATATTTGGCCCCCAGGAATAGGACTTTGCTCAGGGGACTCGTAGATAGATGCAGGACCATAATTTCTTTGGCAAGTCCTGTGCCATGCAGCTACTGCCAACAGAGTAAAACTTGTACAGCTACCCTGCTGCCACTGGACAGTTCTTCACATCTGTGTGACCTGAATGGGGGCAGTGCAACTTGTTTGAGAGCAGGAGCCCTCCAAAAGAGGAACTTTGGGGACAGAGACCTGGATGGCATTGCTGCTGCCATGTTTGTGATGTTTGACCCTGGATATCAGCCATTCGGGGGGACTGGATGGCAGGCAAAGTTGCAGAGTACTCTGGAATGCAAGAGGATTGACTGTTTCTAGAGCCTTATGTGGGTCACTGGACCATCAAGTGAGAGACCTCCAGGGCTACCTGGACATGACTGGCAGACCGCTGAACCAATGAGGGCTGGACATTTTCTGAAGAAGGAGCAGGGGCTGTGCCGACTTGGGCAGATCTATGAGAGGTCTTGGAGAGACAGAACTGCTGTCTAGAGGTAGTGTTTGAGCTGTGCCATCACAGACTGAGCATCCATGAAAGACAAACTATTATTATAGCCTTTGGTTCCTGGCAAGGAAAGGTATGCTAGCCAGCATGGAGGGGGGACACTGAAAGTACAGCATGCAGCCTGAGTGAGTGTGAGGAGCAGCTGAAGCAAGACTGCTGTGGGGTCTTTAAGTAGGTACTGCAGCCAGCTGTCAGACTGCAACCACCAGTAGAGACTGAAAATCACATCATGCGGACAAAGCGGAGGAGATAACAAGTTTAGGATGGGACTGGAGGGACATGAGGCAAAAATTGAAGAGAGACAAACAAATAGATCCTTCCACCCCATCCCCAGCCTGCTAGAGTCACAGTATTTACCCACAAAGACTGCTGGCATGAACTGAGACTCTGTCATCTCATTCTAATATTCAAAGTATAGGACGTGGTACTGAGTGAATAAACAGAGATTAAAACAATTAGATACCAGAAAGGCTCTAAATCTTATCTCATGGCTTGTGTGGAGAGACAAATCATGTTTCCTAAATGGAAACTGAACCTGGGCCCCCAGAATACCATTCCAGTGCTTTTCCACCACCATGTTATTCAGTGGGCCTGAATCTAATTGCCAGATAGGTGCATTAAAACATAAGCAGTAAGGCATAAGCAGGGGTTATGCTAATGGTCTGTTAATCACCCTCTAGGGGTGTATTGTGGCACCCGGTGTAGACACGCAGTATAGACAAATGCCACTTGCACTTAGAGGGTAATTAACTGACTGTTAGCATAACCTTCTTGCCATTATTATAACAAGCATTTGTCAATGCCGAATGTTTGCTTGCTGGTATTAGCATTGGAAATGCATGAGTTAGACAGATGCAGAATAGGAATGACAGTGAAGTATTGAACTTCACACCAACCCCACCTCCACCCTGCAGAGACAGACAGGCATTGGGGTATGCATTTGGGTCGTCGCCCATAACATTCATGCCTTGTCACTTCACCCTATCATGTAGACAATGACACGTGTTGAGGTGTGCCTTGGGGTGTTCGGCTTTACAGTCACCCCAATCCATAAGGACATACGCTGAAATGGGTGCAGTATAGGAGAATGGGGTGAACTCTGGGGCCGAAGAGTCCAAGGCACACCTTGATGCCTGACACTGGCTGGAGGGTGGGGGTGGGATGGCATGAGCATCACGTCGGCAATCCAAAGGCACACCCCTGATGCCTGTCAATCTGTACAGGGTGCAATGCTACAGTTAGAAACCCTAACACCCCGGGTGTTTGCTGGTATTTGCAGTACAAATTTTCAACTTGGCCTTTTTGTGACCCCACCTTATGAAAGCATTTGGGACCTCTTCTCATGAACAGTGGCAGTGTGATTTTGTAAATGTGTCCCGAACTTTGAGTTCCCACAGCGACCGTGCCATTCTGTGCCAGATGTATGAAAACACAAATTGGGCAGGATGTGAAGATTGACAGCTGTACCATTCATATGGAGGTGTGAAGAGATGGCAATATTGAAAATCTGTAGTGAAAATATTAAAAATGCTCGCACTTTCAAGCATACATGGAAACTGCACAACGCATGCGCGTAACACAGTCATTTAGTGGAATTATTTCACCAAATTTTCAACATAGGCATTTTGTGACCTCTGCTCATGAACACTGTCACTATGATTTTCTTAATCTGTTCCGAACGTTGATTTCCTAGAGCGACTGCGCTATTCTGCGCCAGACATGTAAACGCATATTTCAGGCAGGATATGAAAAATGACAGCTGTACTGTTTATAAGGAGGTCTGAAAAATGCCAATGTTGAATATCTGGAGTGAAAATACTACAAATTTGCGATGTTACGAGGATGGGTGGAAACTGCACAATGCACACTCGTAACACAGTCATTTTATGGACATTTGTCACCAAATTTTCAATATAGGCATTTTAGCACCTCTGCTCATGAACAGTATCACTGTGATTTTTTGAATCTGTCCTGAACACTGACTTTCCACAGTGACTGCGCTATTGTGCGCCAGAAGTACAAAAACACATTTTGGCCAGGACGTGAAAAATGACAGCTTACTGTTCATAAAGAGGTATGAAAACATGCCAATGTTGAAAATTTGGAGTGAAAATATTACAAATTTGCGAAGTTACAAGGGTGCGTGGAAACTGCACAATGCACGCTTGTAACACAGTCATTTTATGGACTTTCGTCACCCAATTTTCAACACAGGCATTTTAGGACCTCTGCTCATGAACAGTGTCACAGTGCTTTTCTTAATGTATCCCAAACACTGATTTCCCACAGTGGCCATGTTATTCTGCGCCAGAAGTGCGAAAACACATTTTGGCCAGGATGTGAAAAATGACAGGAGGTAAGGAAAAATGACAATGTTGAAAATCTGGAGTGAAAATACTACAAATTCGCGAAGTTATGAGCGTGCGTGGAAACTGCGCAATGCATACTCGTAACACAGTAATTTTTGGATTTTTTCACCAAATTTGCAACATAGGCTTTTTGAGAGCCCACCTCATGAACAGTGACACTGTTGTTTCGTTAATCGGTCCCGAAAGGTGATTCCGCACAGTGACCGTGAAATCACCTTTCTGGACTGAATAACGCCATGACAGTGACTGAATTCATGAGAAGGGGTCCCAATAACCCCTTGTTGAAAATTTGGTGCCACGATTCCCAAAAATGCCTGAGATATGCACCAAAGTTGAAAAACCCTTATTTATGCCATTATACAGCTTACCGGCATTTCTTCAGTTCACGGTTGGCTTTGAAGAATGGATACATGTTCCCGGTCCACGGAAGATCATCGCGCCAGGCTCTGGAGGTAGGTATGTGGTGAGGGGGGTGAGGGGAGGTAGGGTGCGCAGTGGGTGGGTGCAGGTTGGGAGAGGGGACCCGACCAGCATGGGACCGTTTCCTTTCTTTCAGGAGAAAAAAAAAAAGGCGTCATGGGAAGGTTTTTTTTTTTGCAAGCTACTTTCTGCACACTGGGGTGGGCCCCAGTGTGTCACCTGCCTTTGGGGTGGGGACTTAAGCCGACAGGGATTGGGTCCCCTGTCAGCAAAGAATGACTGTTTGGGGGGGCATGATGCCGAGGGGGATTGGGCACCCTCCTTGGCACACAACAAAGGGGGGGCATTATGCCAATGGGGGAGTGGGCTCCCCATTGGCAAATGAACTGGGCCAGGGGCATGCCAACAGGGGTATTGGGCACCCCAGTCAGTTGGCTTTTAGCCACCATGTTTAGGGACATGTTACACCAGGCAAGGTACCGCCCTGCAATGACGGGTTGTTCCCTCATTGCAGCGGAATGGCTAACACTGCCATGACGAGGAGGCCCCTCATTGCAATGGCCAAATCGTTTCAAGCTGGTGGCACTTCTGCAGAACCAGTGTCATCAGAACACTGGGCCTGCATTGGGTGATCAGTTCCAAGCCCACAAATGCAGTGCCAGCGTTGGCTGCCACAGTGCCGCACCTCCAAAACCCGCATAATGTTTCTTGTGCATGCATGCAGGCAAACATAAAAACGTTTTTTAAATAGTGTTAAACCTTGTTCAGCATATTATAAGGCTCTACTTGTATATTATTAAAAGATTAACATATGGCTAATAAACTGTTTGCAGGTGGTCCAAAAGCTCTATTTCTCACACCCTGTTTATAATGTCCAAGTAGCATCCTTTAATTTTGTCATTTTGCAGCCAATATAAAATCATCCTCTTGCTTCTGAGAACTAAGCACGAGTGAAGGCTACCACCATAAACTGCAAACCTCAGCAAGCAGCTCAAAGATCCATATAGAGTCCTTCCCACCCAACGCCCATCCTTACCCACTCTCCCATCAGTATTTACTGATTTGTATGGAACACTAGTACCTGCCTTCCCTTTAACTGCTCATATTGCCAATGTGAACAAAGGGAAAAGCCTCGACACCTATGGTCATCTACATAACTGTCCTCTACTGTTTCCCCAAAGTGTCTTGCACTAAATCATGGTCCCTAAAGGCTGTCCCATGTTTGCAGAACTCCCTTCTATACCAACTGAGAAGTTCAGCCTCGGTGGAGAGTTTTAAAAAGGGGTTAAAAACTAGGTAATTTAAATTAGCATATAATATAACTAACTATTTAGACAGGACACATGTGCTGTTTTAAGAAGTGCTGTTAATATTATAGTAAGTTTATTACTGTTTTATGTATGCATTTCTGGTGATCAAAACTGTTTTCCGAAGCACTCTAAATGATTTGAATGGGGGAGCTATATAAAAATAAATACCTTCCTTTACTTATGTACGTAACTCTTGCATTTGTTTGTTCCATTGCACTACACTATAAAGTAAGCACTTTTAGTCCCCTGCTGTATCAACCTAAAAAAAAACAATATATGGTATCTCATGGGACCATCGAACAAGTGCACAATTATAATTATACAATGGCAAGAAAAAATGCTGGCCTCTGATTGGTCAGTCTGGGACTGGACCTTTGATGTTATCCCAGTACAAAATCACAGGTCTTTTCTCAGCATTGTGGACCTCCTGACTGATTGCACAGCAGCATTGTTTACATATTCTCTTAAGAAACAAAAAATATTTTACCACATTAACAAAAACATCTTTAAAATTATTTTTTTTATTCTGTATAACAACAAGCCATTGTATAATATCAATAATGCCCTCCAGGGTGTGTGTCCTGCTGGGATAACATCACTTCTCAGGTGTTGGATGCACTTGACCTGCAGCCTTGTACCCAACCACCTGAGGTGTGACATTATCCCAGCACGACACACACCCTGTCAGCCATTATTGCTTAAATATATTGTATAGTGGAACCCTGTTATGCATGGAGTTTAATGTTTTGAATACACGTGTACTGCAGTAGTGACATCATTATATTGTTGTGCTGCAGTAGTGACATTGCCACTGCAGCATGACAACTTAGAATTTTGTCACAGAGCTGCATTCCTATATTCAATTGAGCAAGAAGCATTTTTTTTTAAGCTTGAACTTACCCAAAAAGTTGCAGCACACTGAATCAGTAATTTGAGCCCATAACCAATCCTCAAAATGCCTCCCTTCCCCATCCCCAGTTCACTGAAAGGAAGCAGAGTGGCTGATATGGGTATGGATGCCCATACAATATAAAAAATAATGTATGGACATCCATACACAGGCAAGTCTGTGTCTTAATCTCGAGTTTTCTATGGCAACCAGTGGATATCTTGAGCTTTGTTCTCAAGGTTCCTGGTTGCCACAGAAACCTCTCTATGCAGTGACAGGCTTGTTGTGTATGACTGCCCATACATTATCCTCTATATTTTAGGATTATACTGGACCCATCTCAAATTTCAGTTTAGCTACCATCCATTTAATTATTTACATAATTTTGGTACAATGGGATATCTATATTTTGGCCACAAGCCTACTTTTCAAGTGGGTTCCTGGGCGAGGGAAGGGGGGTTACAGTAGCAGATGTAATTAACAAGTCTATAATGCATTGTTTCAAGATTAGTTGAGACAGCTACATATTTACAGAGATTAGGTGTGTGAGTCTCTTAATGCGAGAGGGTAACCTAAGGAGGATGTGGACACCTGAGATGCTGGAAGGACAAGGCTGTGTGGCTAGGGAAGCAAGAAGGGGAACTAAGATATCCGTATAAGACCCACTTGAAGGTGTCAATTTGCAGGGCTTCTTTGACATAATTTGGGAAATCCAGGGCATTTCATATAGTTGGGGCAGCTACTGTGAATAATTTGGTTCCGGTGGTCCCGTGTGTTTGCAATGGAGATGGCTCACATGTTGAGACTACAGCATATATGGCCAGTTTTACATAAAAAACTGCCAATAGAGTTTGAAGGTTTTCCAATGGTCACATGTATAAACTTTTGTCCATCTCAGCTCCTTCCTCTTGTCTGGTGGAAGGAGGCAGAGGTTGCCATAGAGGAGACAATGGTGAGCGGTTTTGTCACAAAGCAGAGCAAACCTGCAGATACAATTCATTATCACTGTAATTTTGCACAGCAAAAGTGCTGCTGCCATCCGATTGACATTGCTGCCATATTCCAGGGCTGGAAAAAGGGATTATTTGAGGATTGGCTTTCTAGTGTTCGTTGAGAGGCAGATGTGAGCATGATTTGTACGATGAACTCTCCTAGTAACTCTAGAAATGTGATCCAGAAGCTGAGCATGGGGTCCAGCTAAAGCTCTGATTATTTGCAGGACTGAACAGACTGTGAAGGTTGTCCTGAGTGAGTCAGGATTAGTACAGCTACAGCTTGTGAGGGCAGGGGTTTTTCTTCTGAATGTGAAGACTTTTGTTTTCTTAGTGTTCAAGAGCAATTTGCATTCATCCAGATCTGTGCCACAGCCAGTGAGTGCATACTATTTATAGTATGTGCTCCGGTACTGATCAGTCGGTGGTTGGCTGTGGCAAGGTGAGGAGGGCTGTGCCAGTCACTGGCATGAATTGGGATGGAGGGAGCGAGGTGGTGGGTCAATGCTTAACAGGGTGGGGGGTGGAGGAACCACTGGCTACCAGGGAACAGGGATCAGAGAGTTGCATGTTGTGCTAGTGATCGGGGCTGGGGAGGGGGGTCACTACACTATGGAATTGCGGGATTGTTGATTTTTTGTTATAATAGTGATCATGGCTGGGGAGGGGGTCACTACACTATGGAAATGGGGGATAGGTGATTTATGTTTAACAGTGATCGGGACTGGGGTGGGGGACACTACACTATGGAAATGAGATCTTTAATTTAAACAATGATCAGGGCTGGGGAGAGGGACTGTGTACCCGGCCCTAGACTATGCGTGGAGCACTAACCTTCCCTATGCATAGTTAAGGGAGAGTTTCAAAAGCGTAATTATGCACCGGCACAGCCGGCCATAGTTACGCTTTGGGGTTCATTATTGATGTGACATATGCATGAGGGATCCCTGATTTGCATAGGTACATCACAATATTGTGCATGGATGTGCAGTCGGGGGTGCACAGTGTATCAGTGGCCTTTGAATTTGGCCACTCCTCCGATGGCCCACACAAGTCCAGAGATGCCTGACACATCCAGGGATGCACCGTGCATCTTGTCTGAATATGTGGGACATAGTGTTTTTAAATGATTCAGGTACTGGCAGACTTCCTTCTACTGGCATGCCAAATGTGTATGTTCAATGGGGTACATTGACTGAGGAATGTGAGCATCTCCACATTCTGAAAGGTCATGTTAGTTCTATGTTCCATACAGACAGAACCAGCTACACTACCAATCCTGCTGGAGTAAATGCTACTGGGCGGGCAAGACACGTACTTGCAGGCAAGCTGTATGAGCTTAGGTCAGAAGTGCTTCTTGCTATACCAGCACACAAGAAGATCCTCATTGTAACTAATAGTCATGGTGTCCTGGTCTTCATCCACTGTAGACACAACTTCCGTGGCAGGGGTTCGGAACTTGCATGGAATTGTTAGATCAAGTTTTGTGGCAAGGTTTAAAGTTCTGTGGGACATTCATAAATAAATAATTTTGAGTCAGCATTACAGTTATGGAGGATCCAGCAAGGATGGACTATGAGGAGGACCCCTAACTCCCACCACATAAACACTAGTTACATATTTTCCAGTTTTATGGTTCTCTGTATTTATCTAACTCTATTTAGGGTATAGAGTAATTTCATGCAGCATTAATGGCTATAATGGCTACTGGCAGGCTCCAACCCCCAACCTGCTAGCAGCAAATCACACATCCGAATAATTGTCCCCTGAAGGGGGATCCTGAAGTAGCCTAGCCTAATCATGGAGCACCCATGCTTCTCTTCTGTGAACACCTGTCAATGGCCCCATACACAGTAGAAGTTGGGGAGGTGGGCTTTGGGTGCACACAGAGGCCCCCCATACTGCCACCCTCCCCGTACTGCTACCCATGAAAATTACACTAAAAATATAAAACATTAAACATCTGCAGTGTTAGTGTGACTATCTCTCTTTTTTATCTGTTTCTTTCTTGTCTAGTTTTGCACATTTTGAATAAATACGCTTTACCTTGTTCATCATCCTTGTTACCTTGGCTTCATCGTTTCTTTTATGTGCACTTCCCTCTCTCCCCTTGTCTAAATCCCTGGCATTTGCAGTGCCCCCTGACCATGGGCTGTCTTAGAGCAGGTGGTATCAGGATCACACCTGAACATGGGTTGCCCTCATGGAACCTTGATATTGCTACCACTGGCCTATCAGGATTGTTCTTTTTCTCTACTACCTCTGTAGTCTCATTGGGCTTGATTCTCAAAGGGCCCTTAGATTGATGCAAGCTGCAGCAAAAGGTGACTAGGATCAATGCTCAGTGTGCCAGGGACCCTCCGCATGATTCTCTATCAGGTAGGGTCCTTGTGACAAATTCCCGCAGCTTGCAGCAACTGTGGCCATGCCCCAAAATGATGCCACACCTGAGATGTTTGCTGCAAACAGCAGGGCGGATGTGCGGCACTCCTAGAAGGGCATATACATATGTAACTCTGCAAGGGCATATGTAACTGCAAACTATTGTGGTGATCGCCCTTTAGTATGTACAGATTTGTTACCGAAAAACATTTTAAACTTCAGATTATTCATACAGTCAGCAACCGATAATCAGTCTAACTCATGGAATTATTTCAGTGACACTGGGTCCCTATTTGTGGCCCTGTGACTGAGACCTAAATTGGCCAAACTAACCATATTACCTGGCGACTGCTACAAAATAAGAACTCCAGTCTAGGTGGTGCTCCCTTAAGGATCTACAGCAGGCATGGATGCCCCTGGATTTAAGGTATCCTACAGCAATACACCACTCACATATCACGTTCCTCATCTTATGTTTGCTACCCTGTTTTGCTGGTGTTATTATCGGGATATAACACAATATAAATGCACGGGTGCACATGCCAGTGTATAACTGGCTAAATATTCATCAATAATATACCTCCAGGAAGGCTACGGACAGCACACGTATCATAACCATGCTGCATGAAGACTGACAGTGTACAGAGGACTCAAACATTGCCAAGGTGTAACATACAACTAAAGAATGTTTTATTTCTAACTACTCTAGCTCCTGTAGTAGTATGTTACACTTCTGCAATGTCTGATGCATCTGTACACACATCAGTTGGGCTCCGTGAGGCATGGTTATGAGATGGGTAGATACAGACTCCACTGAAAATAAGATGCCGCACAGAGATGGCTCTACTAGTACCATATAGTACATTGGGAAAGTACACAAATACACTCATCCCCAGCCCAGGGAGGGCTCCGGAGGTGCCACAAGGACCAGTAGACTAGCCTTGCCTGGTCTACTGGGTGTTTGATTTTGTCGGCACCATCCGCCTTGCCAAATACCAGAAAAGGGGATGTTGCAGCATTGCCCTGGCGCACGGCTCCTTGCACCATGCCGCACCCCTTTTTGTGCCTCAAGGATGGTGCATGACCCCCTTTGCGTATGCAGCTTGCAGTTGCCACAGGCTGCGTTTGAGAATTGCTCTCCATGCAATTCCTGACACAAGCCACTTCTTGCATCATTCTATCTGCTGCATGCTAGATACTTTGAGAATCAGGGCCATTGTCCATGTTTCTATGTACAGAAAAGCTCCATTTCCTCCAGAGAAAAACTGGCAGTAAAGCTCTCTCCTCCACCCTAAACCAAAAGGCTGCTATACTTTCTGCTATCTTCACCTCCTCCCACTGACCTAGTAAAGAAAAAACTTTCTCCTCCCTCTCCCCCACCTACGTAACAGAAGCAATGTTCTCTCCTCTCCCAATGCACATAATAGGAGCAATGCTTTCCGTTCTCCTTTCATCCCCAGACCTAATGGTAGCAATGCTCTCTCTGGTAGTAATGCTCTCTCTCCTTCTCCTCCTCCTCCATACTTTGGACCTAGAGGCAGCAAGATTATCTCGCCTCTCTTCTCTCTTAAGTGATCCCACCACTGTCCTCCCCCCCATCTGCTTTGTCCAATTCCAGTTTTTAAAATCCAGTGTATCCCACCCCATTCATCTCAGCCACACCACCCACCCCAGGATGGAAAGGAATGGTTTAGTATCTGCAATGCTCTCCAAACAATTTCATCATGGATCATTGGCACACTGGGGCTGGCCAGTAGACTAGGGAAGTGAAAGAGATAGGGCTGTCAGTTTCACAGAGCCAACATTTCATTCATACGCTTAAGCAAGTCCCATCATCGAATAATTTTGTATTACTTTATTTATTGTATTGAAAGATTAAGTTATTTGTGCTTTAAAGAAAAACAAACATTGGTGTGCTTTAAGTTAATCTACTTGTCCCTCAGCAACATTTTTAGTTGAGATGCAGTGAGCCTGAAATATGACTTGCCCACACACAACTTTGCATTTTGTACCAGTACCAATATACAATTATAGTATATGGTTAGGGCTTATTGTGTATGGAAAACAAAGGTTTTCAAATCTTGTTGTAGGACAGTTCAAAGGTCAAAAAAGTTGTACTATCATTCTGACGTCACATCGATAGTACAACAACTTTTGCCCTTTGAGCTCCTTTCTGATTGGTGGAAACAGGCAGTGATTCAAAACATCACATTCTAAAATGGCGGATTCACTTAGCGAGTGGTCCGGCGAGCAAACAGTTTGGACACAGACTGCCATAATCAGCTCCGTGTGTCAAACTATCAATTTGCAGGGTTTTTTTTTGTTTTGTTTTTTACAAAATCTCTGGCACAGTTATGTTAAAAGCAGAGCAGGACCACAGCGAGGAGTAGCACTATATTCTGGGACATGACTGGAACAGAGCGTAACCCCAGTGAGGAGGACCGGTATCTTGGGGGACGAGATTTGAGCGTGGACCAGTGCAAGACTGTGAATGCAGGGTATGAACCTTGTGTCTATTTTGGGGGAACCATATACTATAAAAAAATAGTGGATGGTTGACCATCCACAACTAAGCCTGTGTTTCCATCTCGGGAGTTGATGATGCCTTAGAGACCTCTCAAGCTTCACTCTGAAGGTCTCTGTGACATCATCAGCTCCCTCGATGGAAACACACTTGTTGTGGATGGTCAACCATCCACTATTCTATATATCTCAGAGCAACATATACAGTAAATACTAAAATATTTAAAAATGTGTCACCTGTGGTGTCATTCTGATTTTTCTTCTCTGTTTTTGCCGTTTGGTTCTCTTTTCCCTTTAATTTCCACATTTTGCATAAATAATCTTTTGCTCTGGCATTTCTTTTTTCTTACCTTGCCTTTATCTTTTCAGTTTCCTCAGTCTATCCAGCATTCTTCCATTCTTTTCCTGCCCCAACAATTTTGCTTACTTAGCTGCCTCTGCTTTCTTTTTTATAATTTACATTTTTCTCCCCTAGCCACCAGAGCTGACTTGTTCGGCTGGCTACCTCCCAACCCCACCCACATCTTGTGCTAACCTCATGAGGAGTGCAAGGTGCCCCCCCAAATGATCACTTCACCCTCTCAGAATTTTAAAACAGGTAAAACCACCCCAGCCATCTCAGCCCCACTACCATCCTAACCAACCTTGACAGTGCCATTGAGTGCCAAGGAAAGTAGGAACTTGGCCAGCTCCCAAAATGTTAGTTTAGTATTATTTCATTACCAAATCACATACAGATCACCATGTCTTTGGTTCAGACCCCCAACATTTCACCCTCTATAGGGGCTTCTTCAGGGATGACGTGGTGAACCTATTGAATAATTACACAACATTTCATTAGTCTCAATAATTCTGCATTGCTAGCACCTTGCATAAAAAATGTGCCACAGCATGCAAAGACATACAGTAAAAAAATGTTCTATAAGATACAAATAAGAATTTCTATATGCACAGTCATGGTGAATTTATCTCACACAACCCAATACAGGGCCCCATGCTTACTTTTAGGTCCTTACATGCTTTTTCTTTTATGTTTGTTCTTCGATGTTAACTGAAATTGATAGGTTTCCAAGAGTGATTTGCAAACACATCTTTTTCTTTGTCTGCTCCTGCTAATCTTTCTGATTCCTGCTCTCCCAGCCTCTGTAGTAGCTTGCTGCTCCACCCTGACTCTAACTCTCCCCCCGATTTAACTCCCGACTCCCCCCTGTTCTTTTGTCTCTTTTGCATCAGTGAACGTCCTGCCCCTGCCCAGTCTAACTCTAATAATAACTCTCTTTGTCCCTTTCTCCTCAGGGGTCCATCTGCCCTGAACAGGCAAGATCTCCTCATCACTGAGACTGTACTTTTGTGGCTTGGATCCCTCAGCAGAGGCACTGCCGCCTGCCTGCTCCAATCAGGAAACTAGATATGGAGGACTCTCCCTGCTTTAAACTTGGCGCCTACCCTCCCAGGCTGCTGCTAATTGGCCTCCGCTCTGAGTGTACTCCTCCTGCCCTCTCCTGTACTAGAAATATTTCTGCCCGAATTTGTAACTCCTGCAGACAGACTTCTGCTGCTATTTTTGCTGCTGATTTCTGTACCTTTAGTTCCCGTCGGTGCTGGGTGCCGGCTTCCCACCCAGCCCTCTCATGCTCGCACTATCTGGGCTCTTTTTTGTAGTATAACATGGGTCAGGGGTGCAGCCAGACAATATACAAATGTACACCAGTACCGTGTTTGTTGCCTCATTTGGCACAATAAATACAACTTTTGTACCTCATGACACTGGTTGCTGCCCTCCCCCAGCATGGGTAAATACAGATGCCATGCATTGCTCCCTAAGACACCCACATACCAGCCCAGAGCCTGTAAAGTGGTATTGTCCTTGGGATGCAAAGATAGTATTGGTGACCAGTCCTCCTAGTTTTGACTCCTATGAATAAAATTACAGAAAGGTTCAACATTTTCTTTGTTAGCTTTCATGGAAAAGGGAAGCAGTTCAGAGCCCATTTGCTACCCCCTTAAATAAAATTGCACACCATGGAGTGCTTGGAGTATGCCTGGCTACACCCATGACATGGGTCACATGATTGGTCGCATCTGTTATTAACTAAGTACCCACTTCCCCATTAGCTCATCATCATCATCTATCAACACTAGAGGCAACCTCGTGCATTCTGATTTTAACACTCTCTCCTGCTGCCTTGCATAAACCTCTCTGTGTTTTTTCTCTCTACCCCTTCACTGTGTTGTCAAGCTCTCCCATTCCTGCCATGTTCGCATCTTTTCTAACTGCACTGCTTCTCCTGCTTCTCCTCCCCTCCTTTACTATCCCCCTCTCTCCTTGTCATCTCCCAAACACCTCCACTCTGGAATCTTTCACAGCTCTCAAAGACTCCAGTCTCCCTTCTAACTGCATTATTATCACCTCAACTCACTTCCTTAACCACTGGAGCCATTTTCAACTGCCTTCTGCAGCCTTTTTTTCTCTTCCCTCCTCACTTACCTTTATCAATCTCCTACTAAATCTCTCAGCACCGCCAATTCATGAACCCTCCAACCTAAATCTACTAAACCACAGCAGTTCCTTAAAAACCCTAAACTACATTACCTAATCATAGCCCTACTACTTTCATCAGGCAACGTTCATCCCAATCCTGGTCCCCCTGTGGATGCTCATTCTGGCCCCCTCAAAACTAATTATGGGCAAAACCCCACAAACCCTTTAACTCTACCAAATGGTCTCAAGCTATTGCATCTAAATATATGCAGCCTTCTGCCTAAATGTGATCTCTTGCAAGTCATGCTTGTCTCACTGTCCCCAGACATCCTAAGCCTATCAGAGACCTGGCTGAATACTAAAATTCCTGACCACACCATTTCCAGACCTGTTTTTTCCCTAGCCAGACAAGATAGACTCAGCAGAGGTGGGGGGTGGCAATGTACATCTCTTCCTCCATACAGCATGCTGTCACCCTCTCAACCATGCTACCTGCAAACTATGAGGCCCTTGTTATCCAGGTCTCACTGCCCTTTTCCATTCTGATCTTTGTAGCTGGCATCTACTGTCGCACCAACCTCCCATCTTCAGTTGCCACAGACCTCACTACTACCATTGTCTCATACTCCCTATCGGGTGAACTGTTCCTCATGGGGGACTTTAACTTAAACTAGCTGTCTCCCTCCAATAGTAAAGCCTGAAACATCATTGCCTCACATAACTTAACACAGCTTATTCAAGAACCAACCTGCCTAAACTCAAAAACCCCAAACCACACTTTGTTAGATTGGGCACTCACCTCCCGCCCACATCGAGTTATCAGTTCAGGTACCCTTCCTGATGCTTTAAGTGACCATCACCAGACTTATCTGGTCCGTAAGATCCATAGGCCTAAACCCCCACAAAAAATACTACTAACGCACTTATACAAATCCCTCGACATTACTCCTCTCTCTCCTCCATGACCTAGCAAACACTGACTGGACTCCGCTAACCACTGCTCCCCACGTAGATGCTGCCCTAGCCTATTTTAAGGATACATTTCTCTCCATCCAGAACCATTATGCCCCTTACAAGTGTTCCAGAGTGCATGGTAACCATGTCCCCTGGGTCTCTCTGGAACTCCTGGCATGCTTTAGAGCGCATAACCAAAACTAGAGAAAACACAAGTCAACCAATCCACTGAGTGATTATATAGCTTACTGCAAACTCTGCAACACATGCACAAAATTGACCAGATTAGCTAAGACAGAATACTTCTCTTCAACCTTCCACTCAAATTTAAATTCCCCATCCAAATTTTGGAAAGTCGTCTATGCTCTCTTCTCCCCACCCTCCCACTCCCCTTCTCCTGTCCTTACTATTAACAACACCCTCAATGCGGACCATGCCACTGTTGCTGAGGAATTCAACTCCTACTTCACTTCGTGTGCCTCTGTCTTATTAGCTTCCCTCCCAACCTGTGCACCCACGACATCCCCATGCGATCCCTGCCCTGCCCCAGACCACAACTCCTTCTCCTTCTCAGTGGTCTCACCAGCTGACACCCTCACCACCCTGCTGTCCCACAACCCATCTAAAGGCAGTTCTCTTGATGAGCTTGACCCTAAGCTTCTTTACCTCTCTGCCCCAGCTATCGCTTTCCCTCTTCCGGAAATCCTGAACCTCTCCTTCTCAACTGCTACTGTCCCCTCAATCTGGAAGCATGCTGTCATCATCCCCCTCCCTAAAGGGGGGTGACTCTACCTCCTCTGGTAACCACCGCCCGATTTCCCTGCTTCCTACCTTCGCTAAACTCCAGGAACATCTAGTTCTCTCCCAAATCTCCTTTCTCTCTGACTCCAACTTCTTTACCCTGTTCCAATCTGGATTCAGGAAAAAACACTCTACTATCACCTCCCTATTCAGGCTCGCTGATTCAATCCTCACTGGTATGGATCAGGGCTTAATCACCTCTGCCATCTTTGTCAACCAAGCCTAGGCTTTTGACATGGTTTTCCATCCCCTCCTTCTCCAATCCCTCGCTTCTGCTGGGCTCTCTCCAGCGGCAACTAATTGATTCCAGGCCTACCTTTCAGGGAGGACACATACGGTTAGAATTGCTGAGCCCTGCTCCCCTCCTCTCCAAATCCACACTGGTGTTACTCAGGGTTCAGTGCTTGGTCCCCTTCTCTTCTCCGTTTTCCTAAATTACTTACCATCAGTCTGCTCCTCCACCTCCACACACATGTATGCTGATGATACGGTCCTGTTCACCTCCAGCCAATCTCCTCTCGATGTGGAAACCAGACTTCAGCTCAATTTCTTCAAGCTCCAGCACTGGCTTACTTCACATCAACTCTTCCTGAATGCCAAGAAAACAGTCTCCATGACCTTTGGCACTAAGCAGAAACTTGCTAGGCTCCCAGTCCTTCCTACCTTCCACAACCTGGATGGGACTACACTTGAGGACACCTCCTCCTTCAGATACCTTGGCGTATGGCTAGATCCACACCTAAACTTCTCTGGACACATTGACGCCATCCTGAAAAAACTGCACCCCAAGCTAGGTGCACTGTACAGGAACTGTAATAGCATCTCTCTTACGGCCAGGTGTGCCATTGTCCAGAAGATGATTGTCCCTATCTTTGACTACTGCAATGTAGTCTACTGTGCTGCTCCCAAGTCCACCTTATCCAGATTGGACCCCCTCTTCAACTCCTTCTGTTGTTTCACCCTGGGCTTTCCTATAAGTATTCACCACCATGATCTCTATCAGTCTCTGTCTTTCCCCTCTCTTACCAACTGTTGTCTATCCCACAGTGCCAAACTTATCTCAAAATACTGGTTTAGCTCTCTACCCTCTTACTTGTCCTCATCCCTTTTTTACTCCTCCTATTCCCGCTCACACCCTTAGATCCCCTGACTCATGCACCTTCGCGATCCCCGCTGTTCAACTCTCGCAGGCCAATTTGCTTTCATCCACTGATTCCCCAAAATTTGGAACTCCTTTCCTCATCAAATTCACCAGTCCTCCTCCCTTCACGCCCTCTCCTCTGCCCTCCACAATTTCCTTTCATCTAATTGTATTTGCTACCCCCACTCCTAATTCCTACCCCACCTCACTCTCTCCCCTCCCTACCCCACTAGCTAGGACTGCTCTTATTTCTTAGCAGTTGCCACACAATTAACTGACACTTATCTCTTGGTCATACAGATACCTGAAAATTTACCCCATGTAACCTGCACAGTTGTATGGCACTTCACCTGTTTCGTTTCATTGTTACTCGCTTTATTCCTGTATTTTACTACAATAATTTAGCTGTTTAGCCCTTGTGTTTTTACTGCAATATTTTTAGTTGTTTTTCCTACTACTCTGTATAGTCCACTGATGTCACTGCTATTGTTTTTAAGAGTTTCTCATTTTGATGCTTGATTATTATCATATGTACTCCCTGTTCCCCCCCTCCCCAGGTGGCACCGGGAGACAAGAATCTTGTTGTTCAGTGTGCCTTCCTGGTAAAACATTTACATAAATAAATAAATAAAATAAAGTATAATTTCAAAGTCCAGGGTGCAACTGCTGTGCAAGGTCAGGGAAAGTGAGCCGGGGACAGCCATGGTACTTACATGATGTGTCCTGCTTCACTGCTCGTTATTAGGTGTTCTCACTGCATTTTGGCTCCATTTTTATAGAGGAAGCCCTAATAGGGGTTTGTCAGGTGACCCTTGCTACATGTTCTTTCCATCTGTGGTAGTTTACGTGGTTGCTAGGCAATATGCAAACAGGGTATGCGTGGCTGCAGTTAAATGTGAATGAAGCTGCACCAATGTGAGTGCTTGTTAACTTCTGTGTTGTAATAACTACAAACTAAGTTGTGTGTACTCTGAGATGCAATCATGGCTGTTTGGGGTGCATCCCTTAAATGAAAAAATGTGTCAAAGATTCAGCAGTCATCTTGAGTGGGAAAAGGTGATACATGAGAGCTCAGGATCCCCAGAACAGACTGTAGAAAATGACAGCCAACAAGGACTCTTACAATTATCCTGTATGGTTAATATGGAATGGAGAAAGTTTTAATTGGGGCTACTAATCACTGCATTTCAAATGTCAGCAAGTGTTTCCTGGGAAGGGGGGTTGGTTGGTTAAAAACAAAGAATGTGGATGTTTGTATGTGTGGAATAGCCTCATGCTGTCAAATGGCACTGAGTGGCTATTCATTTTAAATTTATGATATTATCCAGTCCAAGACTGTACAATGACCCCCTGCCTCTTCCTACCACAAAGGTATGTTAAGGTCTCCTCTTAGATGTAATTTTCCACACTTAAAAAACAAGAAAAGCCCACCCTACATAACATAGCCCCAAAACTCACCCCACTCAGAACCTCATTGTGTCAGTATGTTTTTTTCTCATATTGACACCCTTTTTTGGTTCAACACTATAGGATGATCCTCTACCTCTTCCTATTACTGCTGGGCCAGAATGCTGAATTCATGCCCCATAATGGATCTGTGTGGGTCCCAGAAAGCACTACTGGTATGAGAAGCAATGTAATTAAAAAAGCAACTCTTTTTAAATACACCTAAAGACTATGTGGTACAACTTGCATGTAACTTGCATGAAGCAGACAATGGTGCACCCACTGCCCTCTATTGCTGACATACTGTATACTATGGCCCAGCTATTCAAAAGAGTTGCGCATAGGGAACAAGCCTTTGTTCATTT
The DNA here is from genome assembly GCA_016271365.2 of Neoceratodus forsteri. Classification (NCBI taxonomy): domain Eukaryota; kingdom Metazoa; phylum Chordata; order Ceratodontiformes; family Ceratodontidae; genus Neoceratodus; species Neoceratodus forsteri. The sequence continues at coordinate 491,182,879 of CM057450.1, read as the reverse complement.
TTGTACTGTCTATGCATTACCAACTATGTATTTGGGTCTCGGCCCCCAGGTCACATCTGGAATCGAGCATATTGCTCAGTATGTTTTCCTGGTAAAACTTGTAAATAAATAAAATGGTGCAACAGTGTTGCACCATGTGCAACCCACTGATGTGCCCCGGCGCGATATTCAAAGAAACGTCGTAGCTACAAAATTCAACGACTTGACACATCAATGTCTTTACAGGCTAGGTAGGGAGGGGCGTGCCATGCATAATCTGCTGCAGCCGATATTCAGCCTGGGGTGTGCAGAGCCATGCATGCGCAACCCCTACCTGCGCCAGCACAAAGTTAAGCCAAAAAAAAAGGAACAACTGATGGCCTCCCACAGGTAAGATGCCGCATTGCAGGGCGCAACATGGCAGCTGCCACCTGTGGGTGGTCACCAGAGCTCCGGTTGCACCAGGCTACGCCCCCCATGCCCGATCGTGGGCATTTGTAAAATAAGACGTCATCCTATATCCCTGGTGGTCCAGTGGACTGCACTCTGCCCAATTGCGGGCATCTGTATTAATAAACCACCCCTCCAATATCCCTGGTGGTCCAGTGGACCTCACTCTGCCAGTTGCAGGCATCTGTATTAATAAAACCCCCCTGTCCTATATCCCTGGTGGTCCAGTGGACCTCACTCTGCCCGATCACGGGCATCTGTATTAATAAACCCCCCCTGTCCAGTATCCCTGGTGGTCCAGTGGACCCCTCTCTGCCCGATTGTGGGCATCTGTATTAATAAACCCCCGTCAATATCCCTGGTGGTCCAGTGGACCGTACTCTGCAATCGCGGGCATCTGTAAAAAGCGTCCTATTACCCTGGTGGTCTGGTACCCCCCTCCCCACCGCCCACTGGGCCCCCAGCTCCCCCGCTCACCCCGCGCACCTGCATGCAAATGGGGCCATAATGACATGCAAATGGCCCCATGTGTGCCTTGCATAAATTATGGCCCCATTTGCATGTCAGCTTTTGAATATCGCAGGTGCTGTGCATGGCACAATGGAGCTTGAGCTAGCACATCTCCATGCTCCACTTTGGCCACTTGCGCTGGTGCAGTGCCACTGCGCCATGCACACTGGGAGTGGCCAGGGTGCGATATTCAAAGCTGCTGAGCTATGGCGCAGTTCCTTTGAATATCGCTTAGTTCCCACCCCTGCGCAACCAAGTTGAGCTGCGCCCAAGCTTGCGCCACAGCTGGGCGCAGTTTGAATATCTGGGCCTATGTGTACTGAAATAATGTTGTATCTACTTGCTTTTGAGAGTACACAAAACATTTTATTTAATCTTAGTACCTAAATATGTGAACAAAGTGGGTGATTTGATACCTTTTATTGGACCAACAAGAGATTTATAGAATTAAGCTTTCGAACTACACGTAACTCTTCATCAGAAAATGACAGCTATACATAGAACCCAGTTTAAGCATATAATATATAATTGATAAAAAAGACTTTTACACATGGATCTGGCAGTTCTGCTGATATAGAAGAAGTATAACTGGATATTATTCAAAGACAAAACTTTTAGCTGTTACAATCATAGCACATTCTGGACCCTACCAAATTTCCTCTCTGCCCATTTGTACTTTCTCTTGTTCCCTACTCTCTCTTCCCTCCCTTTCAATATCCCACCTCTACCTACTGGATACTTCTGCACTTACTCTACCTCCCTGGTTTGCACCCTTCTTCTCTCTGTTTCAGCTATTGGGTCCTAGTTGTACAGCCCACTCTCTCTTAGTCTTTCCTTTTCTCTACACTGCTATAACCTATTCTCTCTATATACCAATTGCCACAGTTTGTACTATTGTTTTACTTGCTTACACAGATGTAGGTAACCCCTTTGGAGCGTGTAATATCTTACAGTGCCATATGCTGCTTTCTTTGTAAATTTCCACTAAGTTTTGAACTCAAACTGTTTGGTTTCATCGCTACCTGTTGTTCACCCATTATGGACTGTACAATGTTCTAATCTTTCACATATGCTATTTTCTCTATGTATTATTTTCCACTGTTAGCTATACCTGTTATTACGTAATATTTTGCACTGATGTAATGTATTTGTCTAACTATCTGTTGTACTCTCCTGGGTTGTGCCTGAAAACAGTCATTCTATGGCTAGTGCACTTACCCAGTTAACAAAAACTAACTAAATAAATAAATAAAAAAGCCAGTATTTATCCTAGTTTGGTATTATCATATCCTCCGTATGGATAGAATGTGACTGCAAAAGTCCATAAATTGTCAATAGCTGAATTACCTCCCTGAAAATGGACAACAGACTGTGTGTGTGTGTGTGTGTGTGTGTGTGTGTGTGTGTCTCAAATGAAATATATAAATAGAACCATGTTAATGTTAAAGGCACACCAAATAATATACACAACAAATATAAGGCATAATATGTATTTCAAAAAATAATGATTTGCACAGGAAATGCCCACGTGCTATACCTGAGACAAGAAAAAGGCATTTTTACTTTTATTTTATTTAGTTTTTGTTTACTGGGTAAGTGCATTAGCCAAACATATGACTATCTACAGGCATGACCCTGGAGAGTACAGGACACAATGAAAAAGTACAGGAACATTTCAATGAGGTACATAGAAAAACATGCACTTTACATGGTAGACAGCATAGTACAGTGATACAGCAAACAGTAGTTGGGTATAGAAACAAAATAACAGGAGCAGGGCAAAAATGACAATTACCTATTTGTGAAACAATTAACAAATGGCAAAAATATAAGGAACCAGGAAAATAACAGTAAACAGCAGAAACAAGGAATTATAACATGTGGCAAATGTGAGGATTGAACATTGCATCAAACCATCAGGTAGGGTCAAAACAAATGCATGGGCCAGCGCCCAATATATATCGTCAAAATTTCTTCTTGAAGCAATGGTAGGAGCCAGTCAACCTCGGTTCAATGGGAAGTGTATTCCAAAACTGCAGAGCCACATGCCTGAAAGCACTATAACACCTGGGAATGTTTAATAGAGATTTGTCAGCAGACCTCAGCCCATGAGCAATATTAAGAGGAATTAGCAGCTTGGCCAATGATATTGGGGTTTGGAGCCTCACAATAGAGTTGGTAATGGAGCCAAGATAATATTGCTTATTATACAATGGCAGAAGAATTTCTTGTTTCCTGATTGGTCAATGTGTGCCTGTGACAGTGATGTTATTGAACAACAACATCACTGGATTAAGTACAGGCACACAGGTGACCGTAGAACAGGAAACAAATCCTTCCCTTCCCACAAGAATCACGAAGCCCACACTACTTTATCGGCTCCCTGACAGATAATTTCATTCCTCCCTCACTCCCGATTCTCTTCACTACCCTCGAAGCACCAACAGCTGGGGAAAAGCAGCCACACCACAACCGATAGTGTGACAAATTGAATTTATGCTGTTTTCCCTCAAAGCGAGTGGCTTCACTGAACCGCCGAAAGCGTAGCTGCCATTCGCGTGCAATTAAGTGATACCGCCCAATTTCGGCGGAAAAAAGCAGGCATGAAAACAAACAAATGCTGTAATCTAAGCTGCTCTTGTACTCACCGGCACAATAACTGTTCAGCCATCTCAGGGAAGTCTTTTCCAACTCCTCCTCACGTCCCAAATAAAATGTTCTGCGCAGTCTCCAAACCCCCCCACCCATAACGTTAATCAAAAGAAGTGAGCACGAATAAAACTTAAAAGGCCACTTCAGCAGTCAGTAAAAATGCCACCGGGGGGGTGAGGTAGCTGACAATGCTGTAAACCATCACTGCGGCAAGCTTACAGGCTTCAAGATTACTCTTGGGAAACCAGCATCATTTACTGAGCAGCTCCACCTACTGGCTGAAATATATAGTGAACTTTTTTTTTAAAACATGTACCTCCACTCACAAATAATGGGGAAAAAATTTTTTTAATTTTTTTCCTTTTTTTAAGAATAAAAATAATGAGCCATTGTATAATAGCAATAAGGCACTCCAGGGATGTGTGTTATTGTGTAATAACTCACTCCTGAGGTGGTGGAAGCACTCGGCTTCGCCTTGTGCTTCAACCCACCCCAGGAGTGACGTTATTACACAGTAACACACACCCTGCCGTGCCTTATTGCTTAAGTAGCAGAGGGGGAGAGCCACCCAAGGTCATCATGAAGCAGACAGCGGTGCTTTAGCCTGGAGGAGGAGGAGGAGGAGGATGCGTATCGACATATGTTATTATAAGTGACATCCCGATTCTGGATTGTGGTTTTCTGAGATCCAGCAAGGATAGGGGCTAAACAGGTTAAGGTGGGGTGCAGTATTCCTCTAGTCATGGCTAGTTTGGCAGATGGTGTTAGCGTGTAACTAGTCTTGTAGGCAGCACCCAGTTTGCAGTTCACTGATTTACTGGTGGATTGAATGTGAAGGTTAAGATCCAGGGATTGATCGAGTAAGACCCCGAGATAATTAAAGGACGTGACAGTATCAAGTTTAAACCCTTCCATGTCATTTACCACGTGGGACAGAGGACAGTTTCTAAGTTTAGGAGCCAAGCCAAAGAGCATGACCTTAGTTTTTTTAGCATTCAGGACCAATTTATGGTCAAAGAACCATTTCTGGACATTCATGAAATTGGCTGAGAGGGAAGAGTTTAAGTTCTCAACTTTGTTATCACTGGTATAGATAACAAAATCATCAATGTATAATAGAAAAGAACAGTTTTGCAGGGCACTGGGAACATTATTGACAAAGAGTGAGAAGAGGAGTGGCCCCAGGATAGAGATTTGTGATACACCAATGTTTATAGATGCGACAACAGATATGGCTAAGTTGAACTGTACCACTTGTGACCTGTTTGATAGCTGTTAAACCAGCAAACAACCAGAGAAGAGAAACCAAGGCTGCTTAGGCTAGATAGAAGTAGGCAGTGGTCCACAAGGTCAAAAGCCTTAGTGAGGTCAATGAAAACCGCACCAGTTAGTCTGCCAGAATCCATACTTGAGACAATATCTGAGGTAAGCTTTAGCAGAGCGGTGGTCATGCTATGATTTTTTCTGAATCCATGTTGAGCATTAGTGAGAATACCAAATTTTGTAAGGAAGTCCAGTGTTTGTGTGGCAACAACTTTCTCTAGTATTTTGGACAAGACTGATAGGATAGCTATAGGCCGATAATTATGGATATCTTTTTAGTCCCCTTTTTTGAAGACCAGAGTTATTCAAGCTATTTTCCAGAGTTCAGAAATAGTGCTACAAGACAGGGATAATGTATAGATTTTTGCCAGTTGAGCGGCTATAAAGGAGGCCGCAAGTTTGAGAAGGCGCAGTTCCAGGTAGTGTGACCCTACACTAGTATTGTCGGATACAGATGTAAGGAACTTAAAGACCTCTTTCGCGGTTATGGCCTTAAAGTAGAAAGGTGGGTGTGTGGAGACATTTGGGATGTAGATGAGCCAGGTGCATTGTTTGACCCAGGGGTCTGAAGGTGGGTGGCCTGTGTTGGGAAGGCAGAGGCATATTGGGATGGAGCTGAGAACGTACAGTTGAAGCCATTAGCAATTGTATTTGGGTCATTACAGTGAACCCCATTTAGTATCATATCAGTTGGTGTGTAAGACTGGGAGGACCCTAAGAAGGTCTTGATATGAGCCCAGAAATTTCTAGAGTCAGATGCAGAACTAGTAAGCAGGTCCTTGCAGTGCTTACTTTTGGCTGCACATATTTGCTTTTTGCAGAGATTTCTGTGAGCCCTATAGGTGTTAAAATCAGCCAGCTGTCCCGTTTGTTTGAAGCGCTTCCACAGTTTGTCCCTTGCACAAAGCTCAGACGGAAGGTCCTTCTGTAACCATCTAATTTGCTTGCCTCTGATCCTCCTGGTAACTTTAGGGGCATGGATAGACTGAATGGCAGTAAATTTATTGAGAAAAATGTTTATTGCCTTTTCTACACCATTTATGTGATAGATTTCAGTCCAATCAACACACGATATGTCCTGCAGAAAGGCATTTTCATCCAAGTTACCAAAATTCGTGAAGGTAACGTACCGAGGTGGTGGGGATGGTGGGGCACCTGAGGTCCACATGCAGAAAATTGGAGCATGGTGAGGTATAGCATCCATACATGCTCAGGTCAGTTTGTAAGTAGCCAGTCAATCAGGGTACCAGTTTTAGCTGGATTTGGAGTCCTAATAGGCTCTGTTATCATCTGATGCAGGTCATAGCTGCTGGCCACAGATACCAAGGAGCTATGCGCAGGACCCAACCAATTTAGGTTAATGTCCCCCAGGATTATAGCCTCATTAAGACTGACATTACCAAATGTAGTGCCAAGTAGGTCCTGTAATCCAGCCAAGCCCCTAGATGGGGGGTTATAGATACAGATGATATGGAGTTTCTTAGTACCTAGTGTAACAGCAACATGTAAGTGTTCACATAACATGGCAGCGGCCTGGGTATGGATAGAAGACTTGGTTTGCTTGCAAGGCACCTAGCTTCACCTGAGCTCTTTCCTTCCAAGACTGCTTGAAAGGCAGAGTATAGAACCTTACCAGAGCAAGGGAAAAGGATTAAGACTTCTTTTGGCTAAGCAGATTTACTGTGTGGTGTTGTTTTTATTTTTTGATCACAGGGATTGCTACTGTTTGTTGCTAACATTTCATTGCTTTATTTTTCTCTGATTCAAATTGTTGTTGCTGGTATACCTTCTTCTGCATTATTACAAGGTGTGCCTACAGGTGTGTGATAACAGATTACTGCCAAGGGTGTAGCCAGGGATTTCAGATCTGCACACCAAATGGACTCACTGCTATCCCACCCCCTTGTTAGGGTGAGCTACCCCCCCCCCACCCATGTAGCCAGACAATATACAAATGTGCAGCAGGACCGTGTTTGTTGCCTCATTTGGCACAATAAATACAACTTTTGTATCTCATGACAGTGGTTGTTGCCATGCATGGATAAATACAAATGTCATGCATTGTTCCCTAAGACACCCACATACCAGCCCAGAGCCTGTAAAGGTGTATTGTCCTTGGGATGCAAAGAGAGTATTAGTGACCAGTCCTTCTAGTTTCGACTCCTATGCATAAAATTACAGAAAGGTTCAGTATCTTCTTTGTTAGTTTCCATGGAAAAGGAAGCAGTTCAGAGCCTATTTGCTACCCCCCTTAAATAAAATTGCACACCATGGAGTGCTTGGAGTATGCCTGCCTACACCCATGATTACTGCTGTAATCTTCTGATTCAAATTGTCTTTTGCAAGGTATATCTTCTGTTACTGCTTTGCTTTTCTCTGTAGCAAAGTGTTTCTTACAGGGTATATCTTCTCTGAAATTATTACAGGTGGAGCTTACATTTTTGTGACTTTTTTATCATTGGGCTAAGCAAAATTACCGTTGGACACTGTTTTATTTTATTCTTGTTTTTTTTTTGTTGAAAAGGTTAGTTGTCTCAGAAGTGTTTCAGTCTCCTTCTCACATTGAAGGAGCTAATTGCTTTCCTCCCACAGCTCTTCCAAAGGATTAGGTGTGTATGTGAGGGGTGGAGCTGGCAAACTGTCAGTAATTTCCAACAGAAAGAAGGGTTAAAAGGTCATTAGTTGATATCTTGGAGGTAGAAGACTTGGTTTGCTGGCCAAGGCACCTAGCTTCACCTGAGCTCTTTTCTTCCAAGACTGCTTGAAAGGCAGAGTAGAGAACCTTACCAGAGCAAGGAAAAGGATTAAGACTTCTTTGGCTAAGCAGATTTACTGTGTGGTGTTGTTTTTATTTTTACTCACAGGGATTGCTACTGTTTGTTGCTAACATTTCATTGCTTTATTTTTTCTGTAGCAAAGTGTTTTACAGCGATATCTTCTGAAATTATTACAGGTGGTGCTTTACAGGTTTTACAGTGTTATCTAACATTAGGATAAACTTTCATGGTTACTGCATTTGTTGTTGACTGATTGTTTCTGCTCTTACCTTTTTGTTCTTTCATCCGTGGTTCTTCTTTTTCAGCAGGGGAAGGGCCCAGCCACCCACCCCCATCCCCAACCACCCCACACTACACTCCTTTAATAGGGTACCACAGTTGTGACATTTCCTGTGGCAAAGCAGGAAGGGGCGGATCAGTGGGGCATCCACAAGGTGAGCTCATTTACAGAGGCACTAGTAATTTAACTTGTTATAACAAGTTAAACAAAAACAAAACACAATTAAACCATTACTTGCATTTTTTTCCTTCTAATTACTCTGACTAGGTTACAAACCCAGCAACTTATCTGGAATGGATATCATTAACTGCGGGTACTGTGGAACAATTTTCAGAAGGACAGTCTTACAGGATTTAGGACACTGTCCTACATGCTGGGCCATTGGAGATCTTAGGGTTCAGCTCCGGGCAGCATGGGCAGAGATTGCATGCCTCAAATTTCATATTCAAGAGGAAATACATTATAAGAACCACCCACCATTTCCCCAGCATCCAACAGGAAAATCTTGACCGCAGAGGGTAGTTGGACCGGAAGGTTGGCAGGTGGTTAGGAGGGGCAAATTGGGTGCCCCATCACTCTCTGCTCTCCAACATATTACCTCCAAAAACCATATAAACACTACAAACAGGTATCTGCCTCTATCTCTGAAATCAAACAAAGAGGCAGAAGACACTGCAGAGCAGGACACTGCAGCACAGGAGCTAGCACAACAAAACTCACCCAAATCAGGAACCAAAACAAAAAAAGCAAAAAGAAAATCCAAAAAACTTCTGATCATAGGAGACTTCATGATTCAGGGAGTTCATACCCATCTCCAGCCAGGGGTAATGGTCAGATGTCTCCCAGGTACATCAGCATGGAGAGACACTGACCGATTATAAAATTGTTCACAAAGCAGGAGAAAACATTGATGTTCTAGTACACATAGGGACTAATGATCTCGCCAGCCGGTCAGTTGTGGAGACCAAGGAACACCTGACCAGGCTGGGTGACAAACTCATCCATTTCGTCCAGCATCTCCTTCTCTGAGATCCTGCCAGTCTGGGAGAGGGGGGCAGATGGACAGAAGGTCAGAGAAGGGGAGATAGGGGAGCTAAACACGTGGCTCAAGGGCTGGTGCCAGGAAAAGGACACAGATTTGTAGGAACTGGCAACAGTTCTGGGAGCGAAAGTTCTTTAAATTTGATGGACTGCATCTGACTAAGGAGGAGTCAATGCATTGCGCAAAAGTTTGACATCTTTGCAGAATATTTAAACTAGCAAATGGGGAGAGGGGTGCAGCACTCCATACGTCGAATGGGAAGAACGCCCCTCCCCCTCAGCTAGTGGTCAAACAGGGATTCAGCATGTTTGCAGTTCATTTGCATCACCAGGTAAGAAAAAAGGTTTGTCTCCCCATACGACGCACAAGGGTAATGCCAAACCTCACCCAACAACTAACACACCGAAATATGCCCAATGGAAAATTATGTACACAAATGCTCACAGCCTGGGAAATAAGATCCCAGACCTGCAGGCAATAATGTCAGAGACTAAACTAGACATAGTAGCAATTAGTGAGACATGGTTTACCAGTAACTACACTTGGGAGACTTCAGTACCTGGCTATGTATTGTTCAGAAGAGACCGAGGTGCAAAAAGGGGGGGAGGAGTGGCCCTGTATGTCAATGAAAATATCAAAGCTACAGAAATTCAGAATACACAAGGAGCCAGAAGAACTGTGGGTCACCCTGGAAACAGGAAATGGGACAGCCATAAGAACTGGGGTTGTCTACAGGCCCCCAGACCAGGGGAGGACATAGACACATTACTGTTAGAGGATATACAAAACATGACAGCTAAAGGAGGTTCTGATAATGGGAGACTTCAACATGCGGATACATATTGGTCAATACAGCAGGAACATCTGCCAGAACTAGACACATAGTGAATTCCCTGCAGGGGGAGGGCCTCAAACAACTGGTACAACAACCCACAAGAGACAGGGCTATCCTAGATCTAGTACTGACTAACAGGGAAGGGATCACAGATCTCCAGGTAGAAGGTCACCTGGGGGCCAGTGACCATCAAATGGTATGGTTCAATTTGGCTACTACATCTAAATCATCCCATTCCAAGGCAAAAATATGGGACTTCAGAGGAGCTGACTTTGATAAGATGGCCAACAGAGTTAAGCTAGCCCTGGCAAAAGAAACACAGGTGAGGGGTACAGGCAAAGTGGGCAAGCATTAAGATGCAATACTTGAAGCAACATCCCATTGTGTTAGACAGAAAAGGAAGTGCAAAAGAAGAAGGAAACCACTTTGATTCTCAAATACAGTAGCAGAAAAGGTCAGAGCCAAAAGGCTGGCCTTCAGGAAATATAAGGAACACAGTGGGATGAAGATAGGGAGCATACCAAACTGCCCTAAGGGAAGCAGGAAGGCAGTAAGGCAGGCAAAGTCCCAAACTGAGGAAACACTAGCACTAACAGTAAAGAAGGTGACAAGACTTTCTATAGATACATTAGTGAAAGGAGAAAGTCCAGAGGGGGTATTGCTAAGCGTGAATGGAGAAAAGAGAGCATGTGAGAGGAGGACTCTGTAAAAGCATCTATTCTAAATAGATACTTTTGCTCAGTATTTACTGAAGAGAAGGTAGGGCAGGGCCCACAGCTCAGCACCATGGACACAGGGGAGGAGGTGAGCACTACTCCCTTCACAAAAGAAAGGTCTACAAGAGCTTGCTAAGCTCCAGGGTGGATAAGGCAATGGGACCTGATGGCATACATCCCAGGGTACTTAAGGAGCTAAAGGTGGAACTAGCAGAGCCATTAGCAGAACTGTTTAGTGAGTCTCTGAGCACAGGAGGTCCCAGAAGACTGGAGAAGTGCTCATGTGATCCCGCTCCACGAGAGTGGTGGCAGGAGGAGGCAGGGAACTACAGACCAGTCAGTCTTACCTCAGTAGTGGGCAAGATTATGGAGGCACCTTAAGGAAAGGATAGTGCAACACCTGGAACCATAGGGCACAGGATCCAAGACAGCATGGGTTTACAAAGGAAGGTCCTGTCAAACTAATCTCATAGATTTCTTTGACTGGGTAACCAGAGTGGTGGACCAAGGGGAGCAGTTGATGTCGCTACCTTGACTTCAGCAAAGCTTTTGACACTGTTCCACATAGAAGATTGATAAATAAACTGGGTAGGCTCGGGGTGGGTCAGAAGTTGGTCAACTGGGTGGCAAACTGGTTGACAGGCAGAAAACAGAGTGGTGGTAAATGGTATACAGTCAGAAGAGATGCAAGTCATGAGGGGTACCTCAGGATCAGTCCTGGGGCCAGTCCTCTCAACATCTTCATTAGTGACATTGCAGATGGACTAGAGGGTAAGGCTTGTCTGTTTGCAGATGACACCAAGATCTGCAACAGAGTAGATGATCCAGATGGGGTGGGCAGAATGAGAAGAGATCTGGATAAACTAGCAAAATGGTCAGAAGAGTGGCAACTGGGATTTAATGCAAAGAAGTGCAAGATCATGCACATAGGGAAGAGAAACCCTGAAGCCACCTATAGGCTGGGAGGGGAGTTGCTAGCAGTCACAAAGGAAGAAAGAGACGGGCATCATCATCATCACTGATGACCTGAAATCATCCAAGCAGTAGGTAAGGCTAGGGGGGTGTTAGGGTGTATTAGTAGGGATATCACAAGTCGTAAGAGGGAGGTAATAATCCCTCTTTACAAGACACTGGTTAGGCCCCATCTGGAGTACTGCGTGCAGTATTGGAGGCCACACCTTCACAAGGACATTAACCAAATTGAGGCAGTCCAGAGAAGGGCAACTAAAATGGTGCAGGGACTGCATCAGAAGACATATGAGGACAGATTAACAGAGCTCAATATGTATACCCTTGAGCAAAGGGAGGAGAGAGGTGATATGATCGGAGGCATTCAAACACCTTAGGGCATTAACAAGGTGAAAGAGTCTAACATGTTTAAATATAAGAAAAATAGCAGGACAAGAGGACACAGCATGAGATTAGAGGGATGCTGATTAAGGGGGAATGTGAGGAAATTCTTTTTCACAGAAAGGGTGGTGGCTGCATGGAATGGCCTACCTCAAGAAGTGGTGGCTATGAATACAGTGCAGGGCTTCAAACAGGCATGGGATAGGCATAAGGGAGCAATACAAATGAGTATGAATAGATAGGCCACTGATAGAGCAAAGGCCAATGGCACATTTATAAGGTAGAAAAAGAAAAGGGCAGACTGGATGGGCCATGCAGTCCTTATCTGCCGTCAGCTTCTATGTTTCTATGTTTCTATGATAGCTGTTAGGTTGAGGTGATCTTTGTGATAGATGGCAACACCACCACTATGTTTGTTCATTGACCTATCCCTATGGATCAGAGAATAATTGGCTATTGAGCATCGTGAGTCAGGTATACTGGGTTTTAGCCACGTTTCCATGAGGCAAAGAATGTCTGGGTTGTATTCTTTCACCCATGCCGCAAGTTCATCCAAGTGACATGTTAGGCTCCTAATAGTCATGTGAACAATAAAGATCCCTTTTCTAGATAGTCCAGCTATGTCGTCTGCAGAGAATAGGATAGGGGAGCCAGGATTAAGCTCAATATGACCCACTAGGAGTATAAGAAAGACTAAAAAACGGAGCCTAACCAAGTGAATGACTTGAATAGGGACAGCCCTCCTAATCCACTTATCTAAGATTAGAAGCATATAATAAATACAGCCTTTTGGATACAGGATAAGTTGCCAAGAGCTTACTGGCCAGTGCTTGGTGACGATAAGATTGGAGAAGCGAAAATCACTGGTATCTGATACCCTGCCCTGGTAGTCACAGGGGATCGAGAGTGATGACATGTTCATACAGAGTAATGCTGTGAGGATAAGGGTTACCACCCTGAGACGGTAGCTAATCATAATTTTAAGTTCATGGTGAACCTTAGGATAGAGTTGAGACATAGCTTGTAGACTAGCACAGGGCACATCAGGTAGGCAGTGAGACAGAGTTTAGAGGTGCTGGCTCACAGTACAGAGCCAGGCAGACCTCCCTCGCACGATCCAAGAATTCTTCCCCTACCTGGAACAGATGAGTGCCCTGCATAGACTTTATCATTTTTAAAAAAAGAAAGAAATTTAACTGAAACTGAACTGTGTGACTGAAGCGCTCATGTGTCGAGTAGGAGCAATGAACCGGGGAGAGTATTTGGTGCAAGTTTGGGCGCAAATTTCAAAAGGCCTGCAACTGCTTAGGATTGGTCCCCGTCCGTTCCTGTGACATGTACCTCAGCTACACTTAAGGTCAGTTACGGAGCCCCGTGGCTCACAACAGAAGGAGATGCTATCCAAATCAGGGATGGTGAGGGTGACCTCTGCACAAACGGGTCCCCCCCTGCATCTGAGAGACCCGCACTGGAGGTAGAGGTGCTGGCTCACAGTCCAGAGCCAGGCAGACCTCCCTTGTATGATCCAAGAATTCGTCCCCAGCCTGGAGCAGGCGTGTACCCTGCATAGACTTTATCATTTTTAAAAAAAGAAAGAAATTTAATTGAAACTGAACTGTGTGACTGAAGTGCTCCATGCCGAGTAGGAGCAGTGAACCGGGGAGAGTATTTTGTCTCACCCACCCGTCCCGTTCCCTCCTCCCCTTAAATGCTCAGTGGCCACTCCCAGTAGCACTGAAGGGCCTCCCTCTGAGCAGGGTTCAAAACAGTGACTTGCACTATGGGGTCAGGAGGTGGAGGGTGATTGAGCAGAATTACAGAAATCTCAAACTATAGTGTGTGAATAATTACCCTCGTGTAGTAAAACTGCTAGCATCTTTCCATGTAGGCAGAGGAAGTTACTTGCACTTCTGGCTACTTGGACCTGCCCAAGTATCTATAGTCAGCAAGTCCCACAGGAGACAGAGGTTGCTAATACATCATTATAATTGGTCAGTATAAAGGGTAGTAATTGCTATAGCACAGTGCATATTGCTAACATCTTTGACAGTAGAATGAAGGAGTAATGGCAGTGCAGACTGAAAGTGTGTAGCATTGCTTGATGTCAGTAGAACTCTGTATTACAATCTTTAGCTGCTTTTAGCTATGGCAGGAGAGGGCTACATCCAAGAGAGCGTTGCTCTAAAGTGTATTAATTACTATAATACAGTGCTTATTTGCTAACATCTTTGACAGTAGAATGAAGGAGTAATTGCAGTGCAGACTGAAAGTGTGTAGCATTGCTTGATGTCAGTAGAACCCTGTGTTACAATCTTTAGCTGCCCTTAACTGTGCCAAGAGAGTGCTATATCCAAGAGAGCATTGCTGACAGTGTACAAATAATCAGGGCTCCACTGTTCTCCAAACATGTCTCCTGAGGGAAGGGCCATGGCCATCGGTCCTCCCAGCCCTGGGCTGAGCAGGGCAAGTAAGCTCAGTGCCTTACTGCTTAACAGGGAAGTACTCCTGGCAACACTATATATACACTGTCCCTCCTTTGGGTGGACGGGATCATAGGCCGAGGTGACCCTGACATTAGGGGACCCCTGGACAACGACCCCCTCTCATGGACCTCTATAACTCCAAGTCCCACCCTAGCATACAAACCCTCCTGATAGCACATGAGCTAGTGAGGAGGGGCATATGCTACGAGTCACTCTACTTTACAAGCAGGAGGATCCAGAGTAACTAATAGAGTATGAGAGAGTGCTGCTGTGTATAGAAATTGATGACTGGAATCAGGCTGTTGTGCGTTAGTAGTGACGTCAAACTCCTGTTGTGCTTCACTGAAGACGTCACTACTAACGCACAACATCGAATCAGTGCTCGCTGAAGTCTCCTCAGTCATGTCGACCGTTGCCAGAGCGGTCGCCTAGTAAGCAGACCTCTGAGTGGATGCCCTGAAAACAGCAACAGATAAGACCATTTTATGTGTCTCTTTCCCTAGGCTACTTGTTTATTTGAAGGAAAAAAAAGCATTCTCGTTAATCGCGATGCCACTGTATATGAGTGCCTTCTCATACACTATGAAAGATTGTGTATGAGCAGACATACACAGACAAGGGTATGCTTGAAATCTCGAGGTTTCCTTGGTGACAGAAGACCTCTCGAGCTGTGCTCTCGAGGTCTACTGTCACCAAGGAAACCTCTCGATGCAAGCATACCCTTGTTGTGTATGCCTGCTCATACACAATCCTCTATACCCTAGCTACCAGTCCAAAGTTACTTGGTCTGCTAGTGGCTCTACTTCTCCTGGCAGGAGATATCTAGCCAAACCCTGGCCCTCCTACTGCCAATATCTTAATATCATCCCCGCAGGACCCTCATTGGTTATCCTCCAAGGGCCTGAAGATTGCACACAAGAATGTCTGCAGTCTCAGACCAAAAATGCAAGAGGTGCAAGCCTGGCTCGACCTCTACAAGTCAGATATACTTGCTATATCAGAGACCTGGCTTAAAGCCCACATCCTTGCCCATGAGATCATGGCCCAAGGATACAACACCTTCCACAAGGACAGGGAGGGCAAGAGAGGGGGTGGTGTACGAATCTACATGAAGGACTGCCTTACGGCATCGCACATAACCCTGAAGCAGGACTCCTGCCCTGACAGTGAATCCATATTCGTAAGGGATACCCTCAGCCAACACAAACACTTCATAATAGGATGTGTCTATAACCCCCCTAAGACCGCTCTCCAGTCCCTCGAGAATATTACCAGATCCACGGCTAAAGAAGTCTCAACTGAGCTCCTTATTCTGGGGGATTTCAACCTCAACTGGGCCCACGATCCCAACAAAGACTTCATGTACTTGACACAAGAGGCAAACCTGGTGCAAGTTATCACAGAACCCACCAGGTTGAACTATAAGACAGGGAACCACACCATCCTGGACTGGGCTCTGGTGTCAAACGCCATCAACATCCAGAAAGCCGGACTCATGTCAGATGCCCTGAGCGACCACTCCCCAATCTTCTGCATCTGGAGAAATAGAGAGCCCAAGGTCCAGCCCAGAATACTGATCGCTTGTGACTACTCTAACTTCACGGCTGTGCAATACGACAACTACTTCAACACCCTGGACTGGAGCCCTTTCAGGCACCTCCCCACCCTAGACGAGGCACTAGAATACCTCCACCACTCAATAAGTAAAGCAGCCAACCTCTTTGAACCTCTGAAGAAGCTCAGAGCTAAGAGAAGGTGCTACAAGTGGATCTCTCCAATCCTAAAAGCCCTGATGATCAGCCGTGACAAGGCCTGGAATAGGTTCAAGAACTCCTCTCTCCCGGCCAATCTTGTGGCTTACAAAGCCTTGTGAAACAAATTCAAGAGCACCACTAAACAGGCGAAAAGGGAGTACATTACCCAACTACAGAAAAACAACTTAGGCTGCACAAAACTATTTTGGTCTCACATAAACGAGCTGATTAGGGGAAACACCAAAGCTGAACCAGGCCCTATGGAGGTCAATGGTAAACTAGTGAGCGACTGCCCACAAATTGCCACAGCCCTAAACCTTCACTTCACCAACCTCGAAGCATACAAGACCAGACTACCCCTTCCCACCCCGGCACCTAACAAGACTGAGCCCCTAAGCCTAAATCGACCCTTATTTCACCTGCAGCTGGTCAAAACAAAAGAGGTACAAACTCTCCTGAGGGCCTTGAAAACCAAAGGCCCAGGAGGACCAGACGGGATCAATCCCAGGTTACTCAAGGATGGAGCCCAATCCCTCTCCAGACCCTTGACCTGGCTCATAAACAGATCCCTGCTAGAAGGAATAGTCTCACACCAGTGGAAACAGGCAAACGTGATCCCCATGCACAAGGGCGGCTCCAGGGAACACACGAGCAATTACAGACTGATCTACCTGCTCTGTTTACTCGCAAAGCTCCAGGAAAGGCTCATATATAACCAACTCCGTGAGTACCTGGAGACTCACCAGCTACAAGCCCCCTCCCACCATGGCACAGACACTGCCATCACTAACCTCACGACAGACGTACTCAGTGCTATGGACAAGGGGGAACCCCTCTGGGGCAGTATTTATAGATCTGCCCAAGGCATTCGTCCTTGTCGACCACAAGCTCTTCCTAGTCAAACTGAACAAAATAGGCCTAGATCCACTGGCTCTCAAATGGTTCGAGAGCTACCTATCTGGCCGCACACAGAGGGTCATCTGGAAGGGTGTGCTATCAGACCCCCTACCGCTAAAAGAGGGCATACCCCAAGGCTCAATCCTTGGTCCCCTACTGTTCTCACTGTTCATGAATGACCTCAACCTCCACTGTGGGGGTTCCTCAGTAGTGCAATATGTGGACGACACAGTCATCTACCACTCCTCGGACAACCTACAGGAGATCGGCCCCTCACTCCAAACTGAACTATTGTCCCTGGAGGCCTGGCTAAAGAAGAACAGAATGGTCCTGAACACAGGCAAAACTAAAGCCATTCTGTTCGGACCCAGATCCCTGGGACAAGATGGGACCAACTCCTTATAGCCTACCGCACTCGACGGGACCAGCACTGAGGTAGTGGACTCTCTAAAATACCTAGGACTCACACTTGATCAAGGCCTCACCTACAAGAACCATGTGGAACAAGTGACAAAGTCCATCCACTGTAAACTGGGTATCCTGTATCGGATAAAGGAGCAGCTTATCCCAGAAGCTAGGCTCTCCATTGCAACCAGCGTCCTGCTTCCCACACTGACCTATGCTGCCCCTGTAATACAGGGAATGGACAAGCAGGAGGTCACCCGGATGCAGATCCTGTACAACAAGGTAGAGCAATTTGCTATCCAGGCTCACCCCAGAAACCACCACTGTGACACACTTGCCAAATTACAGTGGACTACCTTTGATGCATGCCTCCAATACCCACTCCTTTGCCCGGCTTATAAGTTACTCTGCCCATCCATTCCACCCAGCCTTGCAGCTACGATCACCACCAAGAATAACCTCCGGACCCTGAGGACCTCAGGGAGGATGCTGCCGGAAGCCCCCAGGGTCCAGACCAATGCGGGAGGCACGTCATTCGCCTTCACAGCCCCCTACCTGTGGAACAAGCTCCCCCCCATGGTACAGGAAGCATCCTTGAGCCTGAACTTCCACACCAGGCTCAAGGCCCACATGCTTGATGCCAGCACTTGCCACTGTTAGAACACCTGGAAGTCCCCCCCCCCTTTCTTCACTCAACCCCCTTACTGGTACAACCTTGGTACAGATTGCCTCTAAACACGCTACTTAACCAAGGTACTAGGGTTTCATTTTGTTTCAAAAACAATGTACAACTGGTACACCATTGTGCTCTGTATCAATGCCAAGAATGACTGTAACCTATAACTTACCTGTATATACTCTGTAACCTCTTCTCTGCCTGTACTTCTCCATATAATGTCACTCCAGGTCACCTCTGAAAAAGGGACCTTCGGGGCTCAGTGGGCCTACCCGGTCATCAAAATTTAATAAATAAAATAAAATAAAATTAATGGTCCCTGCCAGATCGAGTGATTAGAGGAGAAAGCACTTTAGCAGCCGTGCAAAGAGGTTTGGGCTTGCATATAGATAACAGCATAGGTGGATACTGCAGAGGCAGCAATCAAAATTGTCAGGAGCAGGTTAGAGCCAACCAGGAAAATTGGGGAAGTAGCTTCAGGTTCACAAGATATAACCTAGCACAAGTAAGCATTAATGCCCGGTTGGGGGGGGTTGTGTCACGAGGCTTTGGCCAAGTGCCTACAACCACCCAACCATGCATTAATTCCCCAGTAGAGGCCAACTCCGGAGGGCATTAATGCATTTGTAACATGGGAATACTTGCGTTGTTGTTGTTTCCATTTTTAAAGTTCTGTTCACTGGAACTGTTCGGCTTTGTGTCAGCGCAGTGAGATTCTGCGTCTTTGCCGCGATGTGTATTCAGTTTGCTGCTGCGTCATCTAGTGGTGCTAGAGCTTGACCTGGTGACCCGGTGATTCATAGTTGGAGCGGGCATTACCAGGGATCAATCACCGATCAAACTTTTATCATGTGGTGCGTTTTGTCCAATGACGTTGCCTTATTTCAGGCTTCTCTTTTTTGCCGTGTTACGATAAGATTTAAGGCCTGCCAGGCTACATAGAAGATAAGATTACTAACAGTCAGATTAAAGTTACAATAGCAGGCCCTCTAGTGGCACAATCGTATAAGGAGCCAATGGAATTTCAGGCACTTAGTCATATGACTGGAAACAAACTATAAAAACAACTGTTGACCCAGGGTGGATGAGGTGGGGGGAATTTGTTAGTTTTAATTCTGTAATGGGTTATGAATCTAAGATCCACGTTCATTTCATCATTAAATGTATCGAGAAGAAAACTAAGCCTGACCTGATAAGCATTTGTTACATAAATAGTGAGGTTAAAAGTATACATACATATGAAGGTGCTGGCACATACACAGTTGGAGTGCAAACAAGAAAAGATCCTTATCTATGGCATGATCAAAGTACCAAGCTCACGTAACCTTTGCATGGGCTAACCATGATGAACAAAATGGAAGTGAGGTTATACCCTGATGTCACAGGGCTTTCTCAGAGTTAGTGCGTCACAGTAAGAAAACGCCCCTTTTATAGGTATACAGTTAATATGTTGCTACAGTTACTCAACAGGGATGGACCAGAATATTTACTTTTTCCTTTAGAAAACCAGGGGCCAGATATTAAAAAGTTTGAGCCAAGATTGTGCCACATTTGAGCCGGGCTGCCATGTTCAAAAGGCCAAAGAGCACCGGTGCGACATGATAGCACTAGCACTAAAAGATAATGTATGTGCAGGGCAAAGTGAGGGGTGGGGACATGAACACGGGTGTAATGTTATATTCAGCACCACAGGGTCATGCAATGTGTGTTAGTGCAACATGTAGCGTGGCACACTTCACCACCTATAAAAAGGTAGTCTTAACCCAGGGCAAAGCAAGGAGGGGGCTGTGGACACAGTAGCAACAGGCGACATGGTGTGTGCTGGTGTGCCTGATGTCAGCTGTTATTGAGGAGGAAGAGAGGGAAGATGGCCACCCTGGCCCATTCCATAGGCGAAGGAGGAGATATACTATAAATAGAATGTACCGGCACCGAGTGTCCTTTGAAACACTCACAAATGACCACCTTGTGGGCTGGTACAGACCAAGTAGGGCCCTGCTGATGCAGCTCTGTGAGCTTCTGCATGAGCAGCTGCAGTCTACCACACAGTGCAGCCATGCCATGACAGTTGAGCAAAAGATGACAGCTGCGATGTGCTTCTTATCCACTGGGTCCTTCCAGACACTGGTTGGGGATACCATCGGCGTGCCACAGTCTGCCACATTGTGCCTCCTGGCCCAGTTCCTAGTTGCCCTGGTGCCACATTCTGGTAAATTCATTGTATTCCCTAGCATGGCAGCGGAGTGCAGAGAAACAATGCAGCAATTCTATCGAGTTGCACACTTACCAGCTGTACTTGGTGCCATTGACTGCAACCACATTGCCATCCGGGTACCCCCTGGAGAAGTGGGAAACACCATCCTCAACAGGAAGGGTACCATTCCATACATTGCCAGGTGGTGTGGGATGCAACTGGGCTCATCAGCAATGTCCTAGCATGGTACCTCAGCAGTGCCCACAACACCTTCATCTGGCATCAGTCCCAGTTGTGCCAGGCATTTGAGGGCAGCCAAATACCCAGAGGACATCTTGTCAGTGATTTCCTGCAGTAGGCACAACCACAATCTCCCCAACGGTGGGACAGGGCCATAATACAGCACACAAAGGAGGTAGAAAGGGGAGAGGAGGGCGAGGGGGAAGGGAGGGTGTACAGGTACACAGGATAACCAAAACAGTAGGGGCTGTAAATTGGACAGGGTGAGTGACACAGTACATACCTGCTAACATGTGGTAATGTTTCCACAGGAGGCAGTGCCTGTCCCCGAGACCCTGGCTCCTATCCCCAGTCCTTCAGCCAGCAAATGTGGCCAAGGAAACATACAAAGAGGCACACATCGCAACACGGAATATCACTGAGCGTGTCTTTGGCATGCTCAAAATGAAATTCAGATGCCTGGACCGTTCCAGTGGTGCCCTACAATATATCCCTCAGAGGACATGCTGCATATTCCTTGCCTGTTTTATGTTGCACAACATGGCACTCAACCATGGAATATGCATGCCAGAACCTGAGGTATATGTCAACAGTGACATAGAGCCAGAGGTTCAGGGGACAGTGGAGCAGCTCAATAGGCATGACCCACGCATGATCAGAAGGGCCTAGGAGCACTAGAAGAACATCATAGGGACCCTGACATGGATGGGCAGGTGAGTGAAAACAACATAGACAACAGACATGATTCCAGTAGTGTATGTACAGTTTATTTACAAGAACACAACGATGATAAGATGCACAAACAAAATACAAACAAAAGGATGGCACGCTGGTGAAACAGAGATAGTGGTGGGTTGTGGGTATGTACAATATGGTGCATGTGAAGGGTACAGGTGGGGAAGGGTGAAATAAGGTGTGGCACACACACACACCATTAATGCAATCTCCTGACATGGGTCCTCACAGCTGCCCTACCATGAGCATGCAGTGGGGGTGTACTGTGGACCGGGGAGCTGATGGCTGATGAATATGGGGATAGGGACACCTTGGAATGACCATGGCCATGCCCCGGGCTGGATGTAGTTGAGGACATGCATTGCCCAGTGGTACGTGGAGTGCCCATGGATGATGGCATAGCAGCAGTGCTGGCTGACCCTGACCTGCCACTCCGTGCTGAGGACACATGTCAGGGAACACCACAAGTATGCTGGCAGCGTGTGCTGGTAGTGCGATGCTGCCTAACCATACCAACCTCCTTCACCATGTCTGTGAGCTCCCTCACAGTCCCAGTGAGGTCATCAAAGACATGGCAGAGGGCATTCAGGAATTGTATCTGATGCTCCTCGGCACACTGGTCAGCGCACTGGAGGTCTGCGTGTATTGCCTCCTGGAGGTAGCCAAGTTCCTGCCGCACCTTCCTCCAGAATCCGTGGAACTCCCTCTGTGTGGTGGACTGTGAGTCCACCACAGACCGGAGGAGCTGCTGGGCCTCCAAGCCATCCTATGCATGGTCACCTGGGACATTGGGTGTATGTGGTTGTGGATATCTTGTGATGTGTGTGCGGACAACACCCTGTGTGGCTGTGTGCTGCACTGCTTCAGTGGCTGGGGTGGACTGCAAGTCGGGAGGGGTGATCAGGTGGGGCAACTGGTTGGGTGCCCTCAGACACCTGTTGTGTCAGCTGGGGTGAGAGCTGGCAGTTGTGGTGGTCACATCTGTGGCAGTGTTGGCAGGGGTGGTGATGGTGGCACTGGAGGTGGCAGATACATGGCCCTCATGGGACCCTGCCAACACCGATGGCAATGTGTGCCTGCTGGGCCACTGTGGTGTGTCTGCAATGGCTCCACTGTTGTCAGCCCCTGCATGGTCTGGTGTGTGTCAAGGGATGGCTCCAATAGAGAGAGCCCCCCAGTGCAGTGATTGTAGCAAAATAGTCCTCTAGGGAATGTACGTGTCCTCATCATTGTCAAATAGATCCTCAAACAAGGTGCCACTGTCCTCCTCCAAGTCTTCTTCAGCTGCGGTGCCAACACCCTGTGCTGTGGACAGAGAAGAACACTGTAAGTGTGTTGCACAGTACACAGTGGTCCAGTACACATGCCACCACTTGCACACCACACCAGTGACGTCTGTGACATCCAGTGCAGGCACAAAACAGGCGACTGCAGCCTAAAGTCTCACACATCCAGGGTGCATGCATACCTACGATCAGAATGTGGATCCCAAAGGCATGCCCACGACTAACACCAAATGTAAGCAACCCCCCCGCACACGTGAACACCACCACCCTAAGGTATGTCATAGATAAAGCACTCAGTGACACAAGTGGCAGCATGCAACATGGCACATGGAAGGTACACTTGATGCCATGACAACCATTATATGCATAGGCACAGGGTGTCTGTCTGCAGAGTACAACATGACTGTGGTACCATGTTACATGCTGTAAGTCCAGCAGTTCAGTGAACACACCACCAGACAGTGCCATACTGCACACAGGCCATCCAAATGCACACATGTGTGCACAGGGTAGGGCAACATTGCACAACAACACAGGCAGTGCATCATGTATACCCATGTACACCCATGCACATCATGCTGATACACAGCCATGTACTCACATGTACTATGGGATGACAGCTGTGTCTCACAACCATCACCATCTACACCTGCCATGGCCTCAGTCCTGAGGGAGGATGCCACCACCTCCATCACAGGGTCCACAAGTATGGCAACCTTTGCTGGCTGCGGACCACCACCTATACCATGCACTGCACAGTGGCATGCTGCCTGGTCCTCTTTTGCCTGGTGCTGCAAGTCAAGTCTTTGTTTTTGGATTGCATCCATGGTGCATCCCCTGCCACTGATGGCGTTCACCTTTGCTGCTATTTCCCCCCACAGGACTCTCACTGCAGCATTTGTGGTCTTGTACCAGCACATCCATTGCTCCCTGGCATTGAATGCATCAGCGAGGGCCTTCAGCTCCTCCCTGGAGAAATTGAAACTTCTCTGCCATTCACGGCCACCAGAGGCACCTGTGTGGGGATGGTAAAAATCCAATGGTCAGTGGCTGTCCTGTAAGGTGTGGGGTGTGTGTGTGTGTGTGTGTGTGTGTGTTTGTGCATGACAGAGAGAGGGAGAGACACTCCAAACAACATATGAGTCACACCATGGCACTGGTTGTGTGCATGCATCACAGGGATGTAGAGGTTAGGCCCACACCCCATGTTGTCCCTGCCTAACAATGTTCCCCGCATGTCCATCTGATGTCGGTGGCTGCATGGTGTTCATGTGCTGCATAGATACAAGCATCATCCTGCATTGTGTAGTCTGCAACAGGTCCCATGTGTTGTCTGCACACCAACAGGTGTGGGATGTGAGTTGGCTGCAGGGACCGTTGGAGACTGCCCAGTGCTCAGTGTGTCCAGGCTGATGCACGGCATAGGGTACACACACGCCATAATGGTGTCACAGAGAACTGCCATGTGAACAGTATAGCTGTGTTGTGAATGTACCCCCCCCCGGCAACGTACTGCTACCATCATAAAAATGAGAAATGAGATGAAGATGCACATGGGCACCCTTATGTGTGTCACAATGTGCGCCCCCCCCAGTGCCACGGTCACAGCGTATACATGTGCTATGACAGTACAACAGTGCAACACAACGTTAGTCCACACCTGCATGCTGTGCCTACTGCTTGTGTGACTGCATCCTTCAGCATAACCTGACACATTACAGCTCAGTTATGTTCACCCACAAAAACTGTAGCCCCAGGTCAATGTAGCAGACATCAGACAATATTGCAGATTATAATAGAAGGGCTTAGCCTGGAGAACACCTACCTTTTCCTGTGGAACTCATCTCCTGGGACATGTTGAGGTCTATTGTGTGCAGTAAGAAAGTCAGCCTACTGCCTGCAGTTCCAGTCAGCTGTGGAGGTGGTGCTGTGACACCACTAAAATAGCCAGGGAAATCCACACATGGTAATGCTTGCAAATAAAGCCATAATGACATGCTAATGTGGTGGTTTGCACTCCGACTGCCTAATTATGCTCATTTGCATATCACCTCTGAATATAGGAATTAAGAGCACCAGGCAAACGCGACTGAGCTGGGCAAACTGTGCAGTGGCACAGCACTAACAGGTTTGCACTGGGCAAACTGAATTAGCGCCGCTCGTAGGACGCATGCATGATGATGTCATCACAGTGAAGGTCACGCACTGGTCACAAATGCTCAGTGGGGTAAATCTGTGTTAGTGCAGCACTGTACTGTATTACGTGGTGCCATCCACAGCTAGTGCTGCTACTGTACATGCACTTCATTTTGTGGCCTGCACAGCACACAAGCAGCAGTAGCGTGAGGGTTTTGCCCCAAGAGCCATAGAACGACAGTATGGCGGCCAGAAGAAGGGCCAGGGCGGTGGTCCAGAGCGACCAGAGGTGGGGGGAGGTTGAGATGGCCACCATTGTCCAGCTTGTGATGGCCAGGGAGCATCAGCTGTTCGGTGAGGTGCACGAAGGGGACAGACCTCGCAGACAGGTTTGGGCATCCATTGCACCCCACCTCACACAGCAAACAAGCATAGCCCACACAGGGGAACAGTGCAGGCACAGATTTGTGGACCTTCAGAGCAGGGGCAGCAGCAGCTGGAACATTTCTGGTGCATGATGCATAACAGCACTGTGCCTGCGCCATGTAAGTGGACGCTATTCTCATAACCAAGCTTTCTGCATGTCAGTGGGTGTGGGCTGCCATACTCACACTACACATGTGGGTACATATGTGTAGGATGGGTCACGGCACACATGCCTGTCATGCTGCTGGGACATTCCCATGCATTGCCCTGTGTGCACCAATATGGGTACAGTGGTGCCCGTCTGTACGTCAACAGTGAATGTGTATGTGGTCGTACATGTGACATCACATGGCAGGTATCAGTGTTGTCCATCTGTGGTTATCCCAAGAGCCATAGGATGACAGTATGGTGACCATAAAAAGGGTCAGAGGCAGTATAGCATAGTGGTTAAGAGCACTGAGCGGCAAACCTGGAGACCTGGGTTTGAATCCCACAGCCCCCACTTGCATACTGTGTGCCCCTGGGCAAGTCACTTAACTTTCTTTTGCTCCCAGGCTGAACCTGGAAACAAGCTTTGGCTTAGTGTGCCTTTCCTGATTAAACAATTTCCCCTTACATATGGTTGTGTAGCACATGTCCATTGTACCTACATTGCACATGTGTCTCATGTGCCATGTGCTTGTTAGGGAGGGTCACAGCACACTGTTTGATAGTTGCACACTGTGTACCTGGCACAGTTTGGGGGGGGGATTATTGATGCCCATGATGGTATTGACACTGATCTATTCCCTTCATTCTGCAGACCGCACTGCCAAGGGACAACAGCAGAGGTGCCACTGGAGGACCGAGGCTCATGGACAGCTGGCCAGGGACAGCAGTGATGGGCAGCAGGATGCCACACTTGAGTATGCTCCTTTGTGGTTTACTTACGTTACATACCTTGCTGGGTGGGGCATGTTTGGTAACCCTTTACAGCACAGTGTCGCAAACATATGTG
Source organism: Neoceratodus forsteri (assembly GCA_016271365.2). Taxonomy (NCBI): domain Eukaryota; kingdom Metazoa; phylum Chordata; order Ceratodontiformes; family Ceratodontidae; genus Neoceratodus; species Neoceratodus forsteri. The sequence continues at coordinate 491,156,736 of CM057450.1, read as the reverse complement.
TGTTTGCCCTGTGTCATGTCACTGGTCACAGGGGCAAGTGGCCATGGGGTGCTCATGGTACTGTGCTGCTGGGGAGAGCATCGCACACACCTACTGCAGCCTGAGGTACAGTGCACGTGGACACTGCTTAGCCTGGCCACACAGCCTGTGGGCCTGTGTTGTGACAGCACATGGCTGCTCACAGTCCTGCATGGCTGCATCATGTTGTGTCCTGCATGCCCGCACCATGCGGTGGTTTTACTCTGCATGTAGCACTCACCTACGCAGGCACACACCCTCCTTGGTGCTGCTGCCCTGCTGTTTTGCATCTGCACCCTGGGTGTTGGATGTCAGCCATTCAGTGGCCCTGTCTCACATATGTATCTGCGACATGGTGGCATGGGCATGATTGCCTCTTTGCACCCTACGCATCAGACTGCACATGGTGGCCTATGGTCCACCGTGGGCATGTCAGTCAACACCAATGGGCTGTGTAGGGGGCGCTGTAATCCCACTGTGTTCTCCATGTGTGCTGTGCATGAACCATCAGTTACCATTCCACAGCTGTATTGTACTGTTGCCTGTGGACATCTCTTCCTGTGTTGTGTGTTGCACTACACCCATACATGTGCTGTGGGCATGTTTGCACTATATACATTGTATGGTGGCCATATGGTGTGTGGTACACATGACTGTGTCAAGAAGGGTGGGTGTATTGTCTGGTTTCTGTGGTTGCATGTCTATCCACAGCATGCATACACTGCATGGCGTGCCTATGGGCTGGACATGGTCCCTGTGGACGTTATGTGCTCACAGTGGTGTGGGCATGTGTGCGCCATCTGCGTCACACATGCATATCAGTCACATGGCACTGTGCTGTTCCAGTGTGCCACCATATCGATGCTGTACTGCACACTGTGGCCACTGACCCATTGTCTTCCTGCCAGGGGGTTGTTGCTACTGATGTATGGCTTCGTGTTGTCTCATAGTCTGGGGAACTGTCTCCGCCACATGTTCACATGACACACTTGTGTCATAATTGGTGTCTGTGGCTGTGCGGGGGGTGGGGGTGGGGACACCTGCACAGTGTCTGCTACACAACCATGTGGCTTGCACAGGCCACAGTCTGTTGCTATGTGGACAGTGGTTGTGAGGTTTCTGATTCTGATGTCGCAATGGCCCCTGGCTGTACATTCTGTTCCGTTGGGTAGCATGTCCCAGTCATTCTGTTGCTACGGTTTGTTTGTTGTTGCTATGGGGCAGACTGTGGTTTACCTTCAGGGGGGCTGTGTGGCAGTAGTGTGACAGAGGCTACATTGGGAATGCATGGGGCATCGCTGTCATCCCATCTGTGGTGGTGTGGCAGTGGCTTTACGGGCCTTCACATCTGCGTGGGATGGGCTTGTGTGTACCATTTGGTTTCATGATGTTGCATACTGGCACATGTCGGGTGGCATGTGCACTGTTACCATTGTTGGGTACATAGATATAGTGGTTGGGACATGCTGCCCTTCTCTGGGGCTACATCCTGAGTTCTACATTGCTCAACTATCAGTGCACCATTCTTACATGGGCATCATTCCCCCATAGGTCTTCATTGCAGTTCCGCTTGGGCCAGATGTCCAGAGGAAGGAGATGGCCAGGATGACCTTCTGTGGCATATTGTGTACCAGCTAAGAATGATGTTGGAGCAGCAGGCCGCGCGCTTATTGAGAACACTTGTAGGATTGTGGAGATCCTGGAGCAGCAAGTTCAGGGGCAGTACTAGGCCGCCAACTCTTAAATCCCCCTTCCCTTGTTTTTCACCCTTCCTTGTCTCCTCCCCCCCCCATTTTGTTATGTTTTTTCTACATCTCTGTAAATAGTTTCTATTGGTTTTTGCACAATATATATTTTTGATTGTTGTAATCCTGTGTCCTGTCTCTTTCTTGGGTACCTGTAGTCGGTTTCACTGCTGTGCCGTGTTGCACCTACTGACCATCTGGTTCACCATGGTGGATGCCATTCTGGCCTCTCTTGTGGTGCTGGTTTCATCACAGCTTTCCCTGCAGTGTCTGTGGCTGTGCATCTGGCAGCGGGTTGTTGTGGGCATGGAAGGTTTGTCCTCCAGTTAGCTGGCACATTCTATTCTCCATGAGTACCCTGCATGGCCTGTGTGTGCGCCAGATGATATCTGGCTTGTGACTGACCACGGACATGGTCTGTTCCCTGTTCCTTGGGTGGACCCCAATGGCGTTACCTAGCAGGGGTGGGGGGGCCTTGGTCTGTGGGCCTGTGTGGCTTTGTTCATGTGGCCATGGCTGACGTCCATCCCCCTGTGTCCTCCTGCTGTGTATCTTGTGGTGTGCTGTCCCCTGCTCTGTGTCAGGGATCGTTGTCCCTTCCCCCTGTGCACAGTGGGCACTGGTTGGGATCATACTGCCATACAATCATGGTTGGTTCTTTCTGTGGGTCACATCCCCACTGTCCTGTCTCTGCACTTTTTACACAATTCACAGCCATACAGTGTTGCTACATCTTGGGTTTCATCTCTCTTGGCATTGCCTTTGGTGTTTCTATTGCTGTTTGTGTTGCACACTGCTCTTTGTTCAGGTTTTCACATTTTATGCACCACTTTTTTGCTTGTGCCCCCAGTGGACACGTGGTTCACCTGTGCCTGACTCCACCTCTGTGTGCACTGAGCTGCCATTGCTGTTTGCCCTGCCCAGATACTATATTCAGAGTTGTCTTCTTTGCTATTTTCAGTGCTGTCTTCTTTGCCAGGCTATCTTTGCACTGCACTCTCAGACATGTTTGCCCACTTTCGTGTGCCCACTGTATTCAACTGTTTTTGCCCCACGGCTATTCTGTTGAATATTGCATGCAGTTGGATGTAGGCTAATTTTGCCCACCAGGCAGTGCAAATGTTGCCCCCAGGCAACGTTATTGGGCCCCAGGTTGGACTTAAATGAATTAAATATATAATTATTGTACACACAATTACTGTTAAAAAGCTGGTACCAAAAAGCAACTTATTTTCCATAGGATTACAGAATCAATCATGTTTTTTTGCCTTGACAACTAAAAGGAATTTGCAGCCAGTCAAGTTTTTGTTCATTGTCTATAGTGTTAACAGCATTTGAAATGGCATGTTTAGATTATTATGGACCATAAAAATACATGGCATGAGTTTAAAGCCATAAATTTTTTGTTAGCGAAAGTCATGATATTTTATCTTGTGTCTAACGATGAAGTCAGTTAAACATATTAAGAGTTTCATTACCCATCACTGACAAAATGCACTTGATGCATTGTACCTATCAATTTTGTAACAGTGCTCGAAAACCCGTATCAGTCTACCTGCAACTGTCTCTCAGTTTTCTTGCAATATTGGTCCTGGTCCATTATGACCACTGCCCTTCCCTTGCCTGCTGGTTTTATCGTGGTGCACTAGGAATTATTCAAAGTGTCCAAGGCTAACATTTCATTTCTGTTCATATTCTTATTTACATTCCTGTCCACAGGTTTGCCGACCTGATGAGTAACACAAGGTAAATAAAAAAGCTAGCGGTATCATCCACATTGTGTGTGCCTTTTTCTGTTGTTAGGCAGCACAGTGACACCAAGTGGTATTACTATTTACAATTAAAAGCTGACTGCAAGTGGCTCTGGGGTGACTTGAGCCTGAGTTAACAAAGTAGTGCTATGTAGACAAAAAGTGTAAGTCGTGCTATAAAAATCTTAACAAGGTGCAATGTAATCTGAACACTTACACAGACTATTAAATAAACAAGAAGATTTGAAATCAAGATCAGTGCTGACAATTAATTTTCATGTGTAGTTTGCATAACGGTAATTATAGGTATCAGGCATCTTACTAGAAAGGTAATCAGATTCTCTTTATTTAAATATTTGAATGTTCTGTCCTATAACTAGATGAACAGTGCTACTTTTTTTTTTTTTAAGAGCGATAAAACTTTTTAGAAATGAACTGATAAACAGGTTGAAACCAAAACAGAAATGCTGGCATGTTGTAGTAGCTGTGATCTCCCCTATTTTTTGACAAGTGCTGTGGGCAAGGGATCTACTTGAATGCCACAACATGAGCTGAAAGAGAGAGTAAGGGAAAGAAACATAATATTGGTGAGTGATTCATGTTCCTACCACCATCCAATTACAAAGTCTTCCACATAGTACATTGTACTCTAAGTCAGTGTTAAAAACGGTTCTGAAACATTTTCCTGCATATTCTACTGAACCAAAAAATGCATTTTACAAAAACAAAATGGCTTTAAAACCCAGTCGATATTTGAGCCCTATGGTTGTAAGGATCCAAGAGAGTAGATCAAAAAACGTTGTTTTTGGAAGAGCTTACTGAGCCTGTCACCTCCCCACCAGGGGTTCCTCCCTACAACCTCTAGGCTCAGAAACCTGACATCACTGGGATTATTTTGATGTCTTTCTACGTGTCTTCCCAGTGCAGAGTCCGAAAGACCAGATCTGACACTGTAGATGTGTTCTTGAATCCCTTTAACCTCACTATTTATGTACTAATATTAAAGAAAATGTTTTTTTGTACTCTCATAAGTGAGTGAGTACATCATTATTTCAGTACACGTAGTGTACGTTAGCAATATAGAGCAGCGAGTGCATCAGACCTGAGACTGTCTGCTTCATGGTATGAGAAATATGCATTTTGCCCACTAGCTGTGATCAGAAAAGGCAGTGGCTCATCATGCAGCCTTTGACCCAAAAATAGTGCCAATATTAAAAAAAAAATAAAAAATAGTAAGACTGAAGGGTCTCTCATGTTGGGTGGGGAGGGTGTGGGGGCTGAGATGGTTGAGGGTGAATTTAAGTTCTTATAAAGCTACAAGCCGGCAAGTAATGGGTGAAAAGGAGTTTGGGCAGTCTCTGTCTAACTTACTGGGGTAATTTCTGTGAAATTTCTATGGCCAGCCCCAAATTCTGCAGCCATGCCCAAATTCTATGGCTGCCCTTGATTTCTGCTGAAATAACACATGCCACAGACCTACAGGAAACAGTCGGCCTTGCCTGTAGTTTTATCTATGAGATACACATTGGCCATGGCACTGACTGACTGCTGTGGAACCAGCTATGCCATCAGATGGTCACCAACTGACTGCGATGTCCGTAAGGCTGTTCCACATGCTCTCACCCTGGTGTTGAAGGGCAGGCTACTGCACGCACATAAGGATTTTCATGGCTGCAGTTCCCAAAGAGAATCAAAAACAAGCATGGAATGGAGTTCTTCTGATAGCAACTTTTTACATTCACTGTTATGCTAGCTCTCAGGTAACTGATTTTTGGGTAAGGACCATGGCGAGGATGTTGTCATCACATGTCAGCATGTCATCAAATCACCTAACATTATCTAACCTGTCAATCTTGCTGGTACTAGTGCCACTGCTGTTTTGCCCGCGTCTGACTTAACTAAACATAGTCTTCAGTGTGGCCATTTTTAGGCACACAAAGCTAATTTGTGGGATTACGTGACCATGGCTTGGTCTTTGATTCACTTGTATTGGGTGGCAATCTCAAAGGGTCTCAAGATGGCCTAGACATATCTTATGAGATCCTAGTAGACAGTACGTAGTTCTGCATCATCTACAATCACAAGGTCCTATGTGTAGTGATTGCTGCCCTTTGCTTGTGAATCTTCTCCAGCACACATAACAGTGGAGTTCCAGTGGATGGCAACATCCAGAATAAGTTGGTGTTGGGCGAGCTGGAGTAATGTCTGCAACACACAGCCATGTACCATTGGTAAGTGACTAAAGTGGCCTACAATTGTTTTTTTTATAATGCCGACTATAGCAGTAAATTGATTCTGGTCTTTGAGAAACAAAGTCACTTTCAGGTTAAGCTAATGAGCAAAGTACAAAATGTGCGAACAACTGCTCGGGGCCTTCATTGTATTGATCACTTTGTCTGAACACAAGCATCCCCACCACCAACTCTTTTGGAGTTCACCACCTGCTGATTTCGTATCGCAGTTCTTCCACCAGGTTGTCTAAACTGTGTGCCTTCCCAAAGGAGCAGACAGAAAGGCTGACCAACTTCAGAATTAGGCTTGCTTGACTGCTGACACTGCTGCTGCTGACACATGGGAAAACTGCCTTTGGGGCAGTGATGTAAGTATTAAGCCATGACTGCATTCAGCCTTGTAACTTCAGCCACACGGGGCATGCATTAATTCCCAAGAAATGCATGCTCTGGAGTGGGTTAATGTCCTTTTTAAATGGGCAACTAGTTACAAGTATTTTTTTTTTTTTATCTAAGAAAGACATTTAAATTTGATGAAATTTAAGAACATTTTGTAGGTATCCATCCACTGTGCTAAGAAGTTCCTCTTGTGTTTGTCACTGTCTCTCTTTTCCCCATGCTACTATGAGTTTGTGTGTTTAACTGTCACTGCCCTACACTGTGGCACACTTCAGATGAAGCTGCATTGAAGATTTGAGCGCACTGAACTGCAGTGAAATGTTTGTCCTCCTGGGTTAACTCTGCTCAAGAGAAGTGAGCAATCTGGTATGAGCCATTTTTTGGTCTAGCGAGTTTATCTGACGAAGGGATACAGTGTAGATGCATGGCTGTTGGTTACTTCATCATGGCCACTGGGCCCTTTACCAAAGAGATGAGGAGTGTAAATACAATCAGTTGGGAGGCAATGTCAGGAAGAACAATGGCTGCCAAAATAAAGAAAGAAGGTTTTGCTGGGATGTAGAGATCCCTGTAATAGATTATCTGTCTTACACCATTTTATGATCTGGACAATGGATGTGCTTTTCATTTGTTAGGCACCTTGATATCTTGAAAGGTGCCTTAAAAATAGACATTATTATTATTATTATTACCTAGTGAGGTTAGCAGGCTACTGCTAAGTAGATTAGCTGAGGCTGATAATGAAACGTGCATATCGAGGGATTTGATGTATGGAGAGGTAATGCTTTCTAACCAGCGAAGTTTCTGGCATTTGCTGCAGTTTCATGAAGTCATGTATCCCACTGTCTGGGCACCTGTCCGCATGTCTGTGGTTAGATGGACTATGTGCGACTATCAGCATGTGCAAGACACTTGCTAGCCATCTGTTTTATTGTGTCATACATTTGGGGGATGGCCAGAGAAGACAAATATTTGTGATGTGACAGATTGTACATGGGCTCTGCATAGGCTAGATGACAAGAAGGCCTCAATCTTTACCAGATTCTATGATAAAAGTTCTCACACCAGAAGTTCTGCCACTCGCTTTGTCATCTCAATAGCCTGTGGATGGCTGCAGTGGAATTTGCTCATTTTCTTTTCTTTTTTTTTTTTAATTTGCCTTTTTTGGTCCCTGCTCCCTATCGCTGAACCATCGGCCCAGTCACGGACTCCGGCTTCTCTCATATTGTAGCCATCCTCCTAGAACCCCCTGGCTTGTCCCCCAGGGCGGGGTCACGGCACCTTGGGCCAAGGGCGCCCTGAACACGGGAAAGGTGGGAGTCGGCCTGAGAGGAGCCAATCTGTGGCTGGAGCAGGCGTCATCAAGGCATCGGGAGCAGGTAATTTTTTTTCTCCTGTGTGTGGAGGAGGCAGGGACGTGCAATGACATCCTGCATCCACCCCGCCTCCCTGGAGTTGTTCGAGCGCCAGTAGCTGTGGTACACCGGCCTTCGACAGGGGTCCATCTAGTGCCGGACACTATCCCCACCCTCCCCCCAGAGAAGGAGAGCTGACCCAAGGACGCTCCATCCTTCTCCCCCGGCCGGCCCTCCAGCGAACCGGGTCCATTCCTGAACCTGTGAATTTGCTCATTTTCTGAATAAACCCTTATAAAGTTAATTGCCTCATGGTGCTACTTTGGGGTCTCTTAACTGGCGTATTGCTGCTTTTCTGACTTGCTCTTTTGCCGAATGGGGACAGCTGAAGCAGAAACTGTGCAAAGCCAGACTGACCTTTGGCACCACCAATCCACCCACCTTGCCTCATGTCCCTCTCTTTATCGTCCCCCTCCAGTTCCCTACAACTACTGAAATGAAGAGGATCAATGACTTCCTCCTCCTTAACATCCCATTCCTCTGCATGCCTGTATCCAGTATCATCAATCCATGTCAGCTCTGCAAATAATGTAACATGGTAGTGTTGTCCAAGACTGCTGCCACTCCTGCCTCTGCTTATTTCAACAGAACAGGTGGCATTTTACAAAGAAACAAAACCTTAGAAGCTGACGGAAGATAAGGGCCATATGGCCCATCCAGTCTGCCCTTTTTTGTTGCATTGCTTACACTGTAGACCCCTCCAGGTCTATCACACTTTCTGTGCCACCTCTTACCTATCCCTTATGACTTCCTTGTGCTTATCCCAGGCTTTTTTGAATCCCACCACTGTTTTGGCCCCCACACCACCAACTCGCACATTTTGGTGTGGCTGCAAGCAGTTCCCGTCTCAGCTCCTCCAGCCCCTCTTTACAAGGAGAAACATTATGTGGGACTGGACAGAGACTGAAACAGCATGAGGGACTTGGGCTAAAGTAGCGGTGAGGAAAACGGTGCAAACGGGACCTACAGATGGCAGAAAAATAGTGCATATGAGAAGACTGCATTGACACAGCGGAGTACTTCACAGACCATGGAGGCAACTGTGATGAAGCTCCTAAATTGTTGCTGAGTCAGAATGGAGTCCTTTTTTGCTTGTAAGTGATCTGCAGGGCTCTTCCCATTGCAGTTCTAAAAAGAGGTACTTTATAACTCCAGCCGTCTGTTCTTTGATCATGACTATCCACAGGAATTGTTAAAAAAACATTTAGCTTACTCAGTTGTTCTTAAGACGTTACGGGCACCTCGAAGTTTCCCTTGGGCATTATTTTGTTAAACAAAGACAGATACAAAAGGTGAGATGATAAAACACCCACGTGATCACTACAGTTAATAATCAAACAGCAAGAAACCAATGCAAAAACCTGTAATATGTCCAGATACCAGCTATGTATGTCCCTCAGAGAATGAAAAACAATGTTAGTATTGACGGGCGCTAGAAAAATATAGCACAATGCCAAAAGTGAAAATTCTGAATAATACAATAATCCTTTAATCAATCTGTGGGAAAGATGCCTAGCTGGCACAGGCAAAACATAATAGATACACCTTCATCAGAAAACATATCCTGTTGAATGCCAACGTTTTAGTTGTTGCAGAATCATTGCGGCTCATTTACAAATAATTCCCTCAAGTTTACAATTGACAACGATCGCTAGAAAATAGTGAAGCATTTGCAATTGATCACAATCACTAGAAAATAGTGACTCATGGTCAGTATCCAAATTACTGAAATCAGTATGTAAAAACAAATGTCACTGAGGATAAACAGAGTAAACTGATAGCTGATAAAGTGCTTATTGGCTGTATGGAGGAAATGGATCCACAATTTCTACAGTACCTTATTCCAGCTGAGCAACTGCCACAGGAGGAGATTATTTTCAAGAATGCACAAGACAGACATAAGGTAATTATAGTGGTGGGTAGGAGGAAGTAGGCTGTTGGTTAACTATGATCTGCAGCTTATCCAATAAGTAGTGAAATGGGCAGACTGGGTGGGCCAAGTGGTCCTTATCTGCCGTCAAAGTCTATGTTTCTATATTATTATTGACAATCGCTAACAAGACATGGCGCTAAGTCAAAAATAGGAACTCAGGATAGTATAATGGTGTGTCAGTTGGCCTGTGGACAAAGTGTTCAGCTGGATAGTGAAAAATAGGAAGGACATACAGAACAGAAATAAATGGCAGCGGGCAAGACAATTTCTTTTAAATAGCAGTGTGGGTTGTGGGGGAGGGGCTTGTCTAAAGAGTAACAACAGTTGTCCCAATATTGTCAAGAGAACAAGACTCACTCTTTTCTCTCCTCTGACAGGTGCTGTGCCCTTAATTTATCCTCCTAGTTCACTAGCTATGACATGTCATAACATGAGCATTTCTTCTTTTTTTATGTAAATATCACATAATGACAGCTTTTGGAATCCAGTGTTTGATTTGGTTTATAAAGGTGAGGCATGACAGTGCCACAGGCTTCCTTGTTTTTCAGTGAGGTCACGGCAGAACATGGCACAGTCCACCATGTCCAAGATGGCTGCCAAACTCTACTGCACATGCGCAAGTAGTCACGCATGTGCAATACAGTTTGACGGCCATCTTGGACATGGTGGACTGTGACGTGTTCCACCGTGACGTCCTAGAGTGAAAGTTAACTGACCAGTGAAAAATAGTGCTGTGCAACTGCTGGAGTCAATGGAGAGAGAAAAGTGCTTCACAGACCATGGATGAGACTGTGATGGAACTCCTAACTGTTCTTCAGTCGGAATCCGATAAGTCCTTTTTTGCTTGCAAGAGGTCTGCAGGGCTCTACCCACTGCAGCCCTAAAAATGCCTTAATGGCTCTCATGTATGTTCTCTTAAACCCAGTAGTAATTAAGAGGTGAGGATTTACAGAGGGAGCTAAGGGGGCTGTAGGACCCCCCCCATTAGAACCCCCTCGGTCTTTAACTAGGGTTGCCACCCCTCCCACTTTTGCTGGGATCATCCCATGTTTAAAGTCCCTGTCTCAGGAAATCTGAAAATCTTCCCGGGACATATAAGCAAACAGTGTGAGCAACTGCCACCTGCCAACTCAGTCCTCCCAATACGTTTTGTCTACATGTTACTTGGCACCAGGCAGGCAGGCTGGCCAGTGAACTACTATGCTGCTACTGCATAGCTGTAGTAGTGCTGAGCGGTGAGTACGTGTGTGTCTCTCTTGGAACTTCCATTCAAATGCAGACTGGAGCAATGCGTAGTAATACCCTGTCTAACTGGCCAGCCCACCCCCGGCTAAATTCAGTTGGTGGAAGTGGCAACTGGTGGTGAGTCAGAGAACAAGTGTGCTCTGCTGCCAGACAGTCAGCATAGTCAGCATCATCATGCTTCACGCCTGCTCCCTTCCCTGATGCTAGCCCCCTCATGCTGCCCTGAGCTGAATTTGTATGCTAGGCCCTAGAGTCCTGCCCAGGCCTCCCACCACCACTGCCACACCGTCGGTCCCTCCCGGAGAATAAGACAGATCCCAGGCTCCAGCAGGTCAGACGGATGATGACTATGCAGTATATGGGATTTAAATGCCCAGGATGGATGGGATTCATTCACAGCAGCCACAGACAACAAAAAGTGGTAAATGCTGTACAGTAAACAAACATGTGGTGGTACTATTAATCTTCCTGTCAGGCAGAAGTGGTAACCATAGGTTAACAGCAAGTGTGAGGCATAAGTACCTCTGTGACTAAAGATCAATATGCTGCAGCACTAATCTGAAAGAAATGAGGCAGCTGCTGAACCTGGCCTACTGAACCCAGCAGGGGGGATCAGTCATATTATTAATTCTTATTTGTAATATTGTCTGGGCTTGTCAAAAAATGTTAATTTGTCTCCATATTTGGAAGGACCACCAGTCAATCAATAAAATATGCAAACCTGAAACCTGTGCAAAATGTAGCCCTCTGCACTTCAATGGGAACTGAGATCCCCAGAACTGGTCCGAGAGTCCCTTAATGTACTGCACTAGTTGCTCAAACAATTGGCCATCTAACACAAAAGTGAAGGACAGAAACCCACCACCCAACTCCCCCTAGTACAGTCTGCATTCCGCTACTGTAATGCACGTAACACTCAGTAAATGATGTCTAGATTCGCCAGCTGGCAGTGAGCAGGGTGAGGCACCCATATCTGGTCTGAGATTCCCTTAATGTACTGCACTAGTTTCTCAAAAAATTACCTATCTGGCACAAAAGTGAAGGGTGGTCACCCAGTAGAAGTCTGCGTATTCTCTTCTGTAAGGCATGCAACACTTGGTAAATTGTACAAGAAAATTAGCCCTCTGGCACTACAGCACAGGGCAAACAGATCTGAGCATCCATGCATGCACTGCAGTAGTATCTTAATAAGTTATCCATCTAACACAAAAGTGCAGGGTGAAAAACTTGCCACCCACTCAGTAGTAGTTTGCACATCCCCTACTTTAACATCTTCATCAGTGATACTGCAAACAGTATAAAAGGTAAGATATGCCTGTTTGCGGATGACACAAAGCCCTGTGGGAGAGTGAACATGGAAGAGGGTAGACAAGACCTAAGGCAAGACCTGGCCTAACCAAAAAGGTGGTCAGGTTTTTGGCAACTAAGATTCAATGCCAAAAAGTGTAAGGTAACACCCTTGAGTGTGAAGAACCCAGAAACCAAATACTGGCTGAGAGATGTACAAGTCACCAAGACAGAAGAGGAGAAGGACTTGGTTGTGGTCATGAGTGAGCTAAAGCACTCTACACACTGCAGGAGAGCAGCAGCCAAAACAAACTGGATGTTGGGTTGTATAACCAGAGGTATAACGAGCAGAAGGACAGAGGTCATTCTGTCGCTATACAGATCACTGGTTCAGCCACATCTTGAGTACAGTGTGCAGTACTGGAGCCCTGAGCACAGTGTGCAGTATTGGAGCCCTTACCTAAAGAAAGATATCAACCTGCTGGAAATGGTCCAGAGAAGGGCAACCAAGATGATCCAAGGACAGCAAGGCAGGCCATGCGAGGAGTGACTCGGAGACCTCAACATGTACTCCTTCGAGGATAGAAGACAGAGTAATGACATGCTCAAAAACCTTCAAATACCTTAAAGTGTTCAACAAAGTGAGCTCTAAGGATCTCTTCAACCTTAGTGGGAACAGGGCCACTATCCCAAGCTGACTGTTGGAAGATTCAAAAGGGAAATTAGGAGATGCTTTTTCATGGAAAGGGTGATGCAAAATGTAATGAGTTCCCAAAGGAAGTTGTCTCCCTGTGGACAGCTACAAGAAAGACTGGGACAGAGTGACAGGGAAAGTTGTTTGTTGGAGTGCAGCGTCGGCATTGATAGGCAGGAAGGAGTGGATAATGGGGAGGTGGGGCAGGTCCATCAGTAGACACGGGTGGGTCTTAAACTTGAGCAGACATGCTAGACCACAATAGCCTTTTTCTGCTGGCACAATCGTACGTTTGCATGCTTTTGAGTTTTTTTGTTTTGTTTTGTTTTTTTCACAGGCTTTTTCCCTTTCTTCTTCTCTCCCACTCTTAAGCTATCTTTTCTGTTCAGCAACTACAGTCCTGCTCGAGCAAGCAAACACTGCTAATAAGAAGGACATGCCCCCTTGGGTGCACTGATACCCAAAGGAAATCCTAGGTGTCAAAGTGCACTGGGAGGGGCACACTGCTGCCCTGGAAAAATAAGAAAAATTAAAACATTAGGAGACAAGGGCAAAGTAAATAAGCACAAGGACACAAACGTGACTAAAAATACCTCTCTAGAGCACAAGATTCTGTGTAATCCTATTGTCCATCTGTCCATTTTCAGGAGAGGTGTAGTGACCCATCAGTTCAATGTGCTTACACCACTGGATGATATGAGATGATGCTTGTGTAACTTGATTTGCTTTGTGGCTTTCCGCCTCTCTATCCATAGGATATACCACCCTGTAGGGGTACGACGCAAGGAACCCTAGAGGAGGGTCCCCCGTTACAGGTGCTGCGGGAATGATTGCGTCGGCTAAAGGTAGGTTAGGAAGAAGCCCACAGGTAAGAGAGACGAGCCGCTGGAGGAGGAGGGGCGGATGGTGGGCAACGAAAAAATGAATCCTGGCGAGGCCCAGGATGTATGACCTTTAAGCCTGATGGGGGAGTGATGTAGTTGCTCTGCCCATGGAACCTCGGGCTTAAAACCCTCCCATTCAATGTGCTTATGCAACTGGATGACATGAGATGATGCTTTTGTAACTTGATTTGCTTAGTGGCTTTCCATCTCTCTAATGGTGGGATGTACCACCCTGTAGGGGTATGATGCAAGGAACCTTAGAGGAGGGTTCCCCCCCTTACAGGTGCTGTGGGAATGATTGCATTGGCTAAAGGTAGGTTAGGAAGAAGCCCAAAAATAACACCCAAAGGTGTCGAACATCGAAGAGGCAAGGATGATGAATGAATTCTGAGAAGATAAGGGTGGACTTCTTAATGAGAGAGGGGAAAGCCAAGGGCCACCATCCACCTCCATCCAACAGCGGAACCTAACTAAGTAACCTAAGAAAGCACTAACTCTAGCTAATATTATGACCATTGGCATGGAGGAGAGGAAAAAACCCCTTTGAGGAGGAAACCTCTGGGGATCCAAGGCCTAGGTCGCCTTCCCTCCAGGCTGACGACGTTTGATTTGAGGACGACGTTTGATCAGAGGACATATGTCGGTAAAGAGAAGGATTTGTTAAAGAGAAGGATATGAGCAGGGAAGATAATGATGGGATAGGGGAAACCCCCCCCTCCCAAAAAAAGCACAGATCGAAGAAGGAACATGAGTCAGCGGTTAAGACTGATGATGATGATCGCTACAGAAGGGTGCATGTAGAAGTCAGAGGAGCAAGTGGCATTCAGATGTGCTCAAGAGGAGACTCCAGATGTGCTCAAGAGGAGACAGAGGAAAATGCAGACTGACTTGACTGAGCGATGTGAGTGAGCAGACACTGAGGCTGATGAGGCATGCTTGATTATGCAATGTGAATGATTAGACCTTGAATGATTAGACCCTGAGGTTGTAGGCGATGAGGTAACATAGGATTCAGCAATAGGAATGCTCGAGTAATAGGTTCATAGGTTCATAGGAAAAATACAAAGTCAAGGGAACAAGCCCATATTGACTTCGCCATCCATTAACTTGGATGGAAATAGTATTTTTTATTTTCTCCCATATAATTATCCAAATTAATCTTGAAAACATTTAGACTGGGACTATTTACTACATTTAACAGAAGAGAATTCCAAATTGGGACAGCTCTCTGAGTTATAAAATTCTTCCTTTTGGTAGTCCGTGTGTTAAATGTCTTAATTTTGACATTATGAGACCTGGTAATACTTAAACTATTCCTTTTACTAAACAAAGGGTTTCAAATAAGGAAACATCTTTTGATGCCCTAAAATTAGACACAGATCCCTCTAATAGATCGGTATTCCAATGAGTAGAGTTTAAGTTTTTAATCTTTCTGGATATGGAGTGAATTTAAGGCCTTAATATTTTAGTGAATCTACGTTGTACCTTTCTCTTTAATTTTATCCTTTACATAGCGTGTACAAAAAGATGAACAGTAGTCGAACTTTGATCTAATCAGACAACTGTATAGGAATTAATACCTCAGGGTCTCTACTTTTAAGATTTTTAAATATACAATTAAGTAAAATGACATTTTTAACCATTAAATTATTATGATCAGTAAATTTTAAATTATCCGTAATCATAACTCTTAGATCATTTTCGGAGGAAACTACAGTCAAGGGTACAGTATTCAACATATATTGAGCTTTTAAATTATTTCTTCCAAAGTGCATAACCTTGCATTTATTTATATTTAGGATAAATTTTTTCACTAGCCCAAATTAATATATTGTTTAAATTTGACTGAAGATTATAAACTGAGGCCGCATCATTTACAATGCAGCCCAGTTTAACATCATCAGCATACTTATTTATCCAGACACCATTTGATGTAGACAAGCTGTCGACCACTAGATTAAACAAAAAAGGTCCCAGCACAGAGCCCTGGGGTACTCCACTAGTCACATTGCACCAATCAGAAACGTAACCTCTAATGGAAACTTGCTGTTTTCTTACCAGTAACCATGATACAACCCATTTTATTATATTTATACATATGTCATGGTTATATAGGCATTCTATTATTGTTTTATGTGAAACAGAATCAAAAGCCTTTTCAAAGTCAAGGAAAACTACATCAACTGGAAACCCAGCATCCAAAGCCTGGCTAACTGGTTCGAAAAATTCACTAAATTCTCCTGACATGATCGCCCCTTGCAAAACCATACTGAAAATATCTAAATTTATAGAACCTTGAAAATGATTTTCAAGTTTATGCAAAATGAGTTTTTCCATAATTTTTCCAATGCTAGGAGTAAGACTAATAGGTCTATACTGTTTGGCAAGAAACTTTGACCCGCTTTTTGTGAATGAGTATAACCTTAGCTGATTTCCAATCCATTGGTACGATACTTGTTGTAAAGAATTATTAAAAAGAAAAGTAAGAATATCAACCAATTCAGCTGCCAAATTCTTTATAAAGATAAAGGGAATGTTATCAATGCCAACTGAAGTAGAGATTTTAAACCTTTTTATCGTAGATAGGACTTCTGAAGATGAAAATATAATTTCTGAGTTTTTAACAGCAGTAAGTGATAAATCTAGGTTTTCCTGAATCCCGAAAACACTAGAGAATTGTTTATTAAAGGCATTGGCCATTTCAGATTCATTGGATATCAATATGTCATCAATGATAAGGGGTCCAACATTGGTTTGAGAATTTTTTAAAGAACCAATGTAATTAAAGAAGGACTTTTTATTATCTTTTTGTTTAACAAGGTTTTTTTCTAAATTCTTCTTTGCAGTCAGTATCATTTGCTTTGTTTTTTTCATTTAGTTTTAAACCTTTGCCAATTTTCTGCAGTTTTATTTTTATTATATTTATTAAAGGCCCTTTTCTTTCTCAGTATGGATTTCCTTATGGAGTTGTTAAACCAAACAGGATTGCGTTTATTGTTAATATATTTAATTCGATCAGGTACCCAAGTATTAATACAGAATTGCAACTTATTTTTTATATTTTTCCATATTTCTTCAACTGAAAGATGTTCTAATTCTTTTTTCCAGTTCCAATTTAGTAAAAAGTTATGGAGTTCAGTATAATTTGCTTTATTATAATTTTTCATTTAGTAATTCCTTTATTTTCATGAATAGTAACAGATAGTTCCCAATAAAGTGTATTATGATCAGATAAACCAATAGGTTCCAAAATTAGTGGGTCTTTATAGTATTTTGTTGTGTTAGTAAAAATTAAATCCAGAATATTATTATTTCTAGTAGGAAGAGTTACAATTTGATCCAACCCTAAAACAAAGATAGTTTCAAAAATCTTTCTCATTCTGTGATGTGCCACTGAAAGAACTCCAATCTATTCCTGGGAAATTAAATCGCCCAATAATATTGTATTTGCTGGTAATTTGATACTTTGAAAGTAGAACAAAAATGATTCAAATTTAATATTGTCAAAAGATGGAGGTCCATAACATAAACCAAAAGTGAAAATCTCAAGTTTTAACTTAATTGTTAACCATAATATTTCAACTCCTAGAGGTTCAGGAGATTCAAATTTAAATTCAGAACAATCATAACATTTTTTTATATAAAAAGCGACTCCACCTCCTCTGGAAAATTCTCTATTTTTTTTAAAAACAGAATATCCAGGAATTTCAAAACCCCATTGATTATCCGAAAACCAAGTCTCAGAAATAGCACAGATATCAATGTCTTTAGATAATAATAGCAAATGTAATTCAGAAATTTTATTGATAAGACTTCTAGCATTCAAATAAATTACAGTTAAGAAGGATTTTCCTTTTTTTGTTGGAAAAGAACAATTAGTTTTTAACGGAGTAGGTACATAAATTGGGTTTGGGCAAATGGAGCTTCTCCCCTCCCACCCATTTGTTAGTTTAAACATTCTGAAATAGCTGTATTGAAAATTTCACCAAGCAAATTAGAACCTTTTCTATTCAGATGTAAACCATTGGTTGCAAAGAACTCCTCATGTTTTATAAATACTTCCCAATTTGTTAGACATTTTAGATTTTGTCTAACACACCATTATGTTCAAGCCAATTATTAATATTCTTAATTTTTCCAATGATTCTATCACTGGCTCCAAAAATAGGCAAAATTTCAGAAAAATAATCTGTGCTCCCTTATCAGCTAGAAGATTCGTGAGTCCAACATACGCTTCTTTAATCTGCTGTTCAGTCTGATATTTGATATTATTAGTACCCAAGTGAATAAGTACTATGGGCTTAGTTCCACAATTGTGTAATATATTTGTAGTCATCTTCGAAACATCCTGGATTTTAGCACCCCTGAAACTACAAAGTGTACGAGTGGTTTTATCAACATTGCATATTTGTCTATCAAGATTAGAAATGATTGAATCTCCCAGGACATAAATTTGTTTCAGATTAGTAGAGCGAAAAATCCATCAAATTCCTTGTTGTTCATTATTTATACACTGATCAAAATGTAATAAATCACTTTGAGTATTATTCAAGGTAGTCGAGATTTTAGATGTCAAAATGGAATTATCAATCACTAGAGATGGTGTAAGTATCGAATTTAATAAGTCATCACAAGATTGAGAGGCAAGTGGTGTAACTAATGGATCGAAGTTGTTTGATAGGGCAAAACAAAATTTCCTGCTTTTCTCCCTTTTTAGTAATTTTGGAAGCCTGAACAGTAAACCATTCATCTTCATTATCTAATAAATCTAATTCATTACTACTTCTTTTCTCTTATTTGGCTCTTTAATTTCTAAAAATATTTCTTTATTTTGCAAAGTGTCAGTATTAGTAGACATTTGAAGCCTTTTCTAGTTTCAAGCTGACTGATTTCCAAATGTTTAAGTCTTTCATCAAACTGAGTAACTTCAAATTCAAGTTCTTTAT
The DNA here is from genome assembly GCA_016271365.2 of Neoceratodus forsteri. Lineage (NCBI taxonomy): Eukaryota > Metazoa > Chordata > Ceratodontiformes > Ceratodontidae > Neoceratodus > Neoceratodus forsteri. Next base: position 491,138,188 of record CM057450.1, on the reverse strand, counting down.
TCTTTAAACATTTTGGACATACATAACTTTCTACTGGGACTAATTCAGATGAAACTGTATACATAAGACAGTTTAAACACATTTGTCCCTTCGCCCATCATTTGTAAACAAAAGGAAGTCATTGTTTGAATTTGTGAGTTAAACTGACAGCAGTTGGAAAACAGATTTATTTAAGTACCAGATTAATTTAAAACAAAAGGAAAATTTGTAATTTTACCTTAATTGAAACAAAGAGCAGACCTAAACTCTAAAAACTCGCTAAAACCGTAAAACACGGCGCAGGCAGCGTGTCTTTTCTTCAGCGTCTTCCTTGTGACGTCGCGCTAATGCAGCTTCGCCTCTTGGGCTCGCCTTGCTCGCAACAGGGCTTGTTTAAATAAGTCCCTAGAACCGGAAGTAGCGCGAGATCACTTCCTGTCGCTCGCTACTTTCAGTTTTTTTAATTTTAAGTTAAAAAAGGTTAAAAACCTTGTAAACAGTTCCCTTAAGCTCTGGATATAGTGTGCAATTAAATACTTTCTTTTTAGAGCACAGAGAAAGTATGTGACCGGCGAGTATGTAGTCCAGACTGGAAACACCCCTGAACTACAACTCCTCTACCTAACGTGAAAGTCACTGCTAGGGCTCAAAACAGATAGTGCAACGTTTAGTATCACACACAAGGTATATTTAAAAATAAAAAAAAATAAAACAAGTTCAGATAGCTCCAAAAATAGTGTATTCAGTCAGTAGTTTTGCTAACAGCGATGCAAATAGATAAACCTTGAGGTAAGGATGAGTGAAGAATGACTGGAGTTATGAACCCGATACATGCGGCAGGATGGCCATGGGTCAATGAGGTGGCATAGGAGTCATGCTAGGGATGCCCAAAAAGAAACATCGATTGCAGGCCTCGATTGAAATCAATTGCAGGCCTCGATTGGAGTGAATCCTTGACAGCTGGTACGGAACGTGAAGAGGAGGAGACAGGAATGAACTTGAAAATGAACTTGCAAGAAGGTAGTAGGAATAAGTAGGCTCCTCCAAGGGAGGTAGACTCCGAGGTCAAGAAAACATGTCTGGAACCAGAGGGTATGCGAACCAGAGGGTACGCTCAGGAGGAGCATCAAAAGAGCAACTCAGGTTGAGCTATCAAGGAGCAAATTTGGACGATGTATGATGAGGAGTAAAGCTAAGAGTGGAGTGAAGCCACGATGGCTGGTACTAGAAAAGGCGCCAGGACAAGGAAGGTAAAATTTGGAAACAGATGAGGTACGATGATGGATTGAAGCCATGGAGGCTGGTACAGGAAAGCGAGGTATGAAAGGACAAAGGAGGGTAGGGAGGTCAATGGGGTATCATAGGACCCAGCCAATATGGGATGAAAACTGCAGTAGGGTGAGCTGGATGAGGCGGCACACAGGCCAGATTCGATGGAAGGCCAGATGGAGTCAGCCATAGACGACCCAATGATGTGAATGGCAGAGCAAGCAAACAGACAAACATTGGCAAGATGAGAGACAAAAGCCATGACTGAAGTGAATCCCCGACGGCTGACAATGAATGGAATCAGAAAGCCGACACATGTGGCACGAGGGCCACAGATCGATGAGGTGGGCATATGAGCAATGATAGGTATGCCCAAAAAGAAATATCGATTGCATGCCAGACGAAGTCAGCCAAGGGTGATGGCACAACATGGACAAAACCCCAAAAGTCGAGTGCAGCCAAAGTGGAATGGCAGAAATGACCCAGTAGGCAAGCAAGGGAATATTGTAGACTGGGCAGCGAACCAGAAGAGCATGGCAGGGGAAGCAGACACCGAATCTGTGTTGAAACGGTGCCATCTAGAGGTTATAAGAGGTAATTTCAACAGACACAATACATGGGAAATACAAGAGAGCCAGTGGTAGTTCAGGAGTAGCAGACATAGGAATGGCAGACCAGAATGGTGAGTAACAGGTACAAGGAAATACAATAGGGAAGGCGGGTAAACAGCAGGGTAGACTAAAATGGGGGTCCACCTGACAAACGCTGCAGGAGAAGGGCCAAGTCCCAAGGGGGCCACATTGGAAAATAACATGCTAATACACAATGCACCTATGAGTAATGCTGCTGCAATGGAATGAGCCCGATGGTTCTCAGAAGTGCAATAGAAAGTACCACAAACCAGTAGATGAAAAGCAAAGCGGGCGACATTCCAAACCATCATGATGCAGAGCCCTAATCAGAGTCTCATTCCATTGCTATTGAGTCGCAAAGGAAACCAGATTGATTAAATACCAGCTACACCAGGAATAAACAGAACAGCATCCCAGAGGGGGCAATTCAATCACAAATACCTGCAGGTTCAGTTTAGAAAGCAAGGGGATGTAATCCATTCCATAGTGTGGAGGAACAGCTGGGTCAACCAAACACAGATAAAGTTGTTGTACCCAAACCAGCCACCTCCATAAAATCGGCCCCAAAACGTAATGGCGGCCTCAGACAGGGGGATTAGACAGGGACAAAGGTTTCGAGGGAGGTGTAGAGGAAAGAAATGGTCTGAGTCAGCAGGACGGCATGCAGAGGGTGCCTAGACTGAACCGGAGGATCGCGGTGAGAGCACACAACGAGGAACAGGGTGGGGAGAACGCACCCCAGAAATGATGGAGCAGCAGGCAGAGCAGTGCCCTAAGCCGTGGGAATGCCCTCAGAGGAGAAAGTCGAGGAGCAGGAAGGGCCTCCCGAGGCAGTGCTGGAGGCATTCCGGAGGTTCAGTGCAGGACAGCCAACAAGGTAGGGCAAGCAGGCTGACCCATAAATGCAGTGCCAGAACAGCAGCAGGGGGATAAATGGAAGTGGGAGGAAGGACCGGCAGCTGCAAGAAGCGGCGGGTGAAACAAGCCGAAAGGAGAGGGAGAGCCGAGCCGTCAGGAAGCAAGGCTGCCCGCTGCAGCAGGGTTTCAGTGGGAACAGAGCCAGTGGCTGGAGGTGCCCCAAGAAATAGACAGCAGAGTGTGGAGGAGTGGCGCCTCTGGTAGCAACGAAAAAACAAATCCTGGCGAGGCCCAGGATGTGTGACATTTAAGCCCGAAGGGGGAGTGATGTAGTTGCTCCACCCATTGAACCTCGGGCTTAAAGCCCTCCCATTCTAGTTCTGTATTGCCACAAAACATATTATCAGCACTGGAACCGCATGGTGAGCTAAAAACCAAATTAACTGAAAATTAATTATGTAACACAATTTACAACATGACCAGTTACAAGGTGCAATATTTATGAGGTCCTTTTGTAGATGACAATACTTCTATTCCTGGAGGGTTTGCCATGGGACAACCTCTGGGGCCGCACATCCTCTGAGTATTACCAACCAAATGGGGTTTCTCAGGAGAGTTCTGGGCTATATTAGATCAGGTCTTGTCCAACTAAGGCTGTCTCCTCCAGCAGCAGGGCATCTAGTTATTTCCCCCAACTTCAAAGAATCTTCAAAGAAAGAGCTACTTCCTGTCATGTAGGGTGTATATTAATTTTTCCAGGGCCAGGATACTTATCCCTAAGGACTCAGGGCCCCTACTTTTCTGCAGCACAGTGGGACCAAGTTCTGCGGCACGACTACCATTTGCCGCAGAACTTCTGCGGCGGTGGTTTGTAATTTCTGCGGAAGTTCTGCGGCACTAACAAACAACCACATCACAGTGTCAGCTTGTCATCCTGACTTCACTTTCATGACAGTGGTTATAGCAATCAGGATGGTGGAAAGCACAGTAACACTAGTTCAAAAATAACAGACTTATAAAAATAATTGTATGCCTAAAAAAGCAAAGCAAATGTCTCTCCCTTAAGGTCCTAGCCTGTTGCATAAATGAGATAAGCAGAGGGAACCTTATGTGATAAATAATGTATTTCTCTATGCATGCTATCTATCCCACTAATGAGGTTTCCACTGTCTATCACTTATATATTTGTATGTGCTTTCTACACCACTCATGAGGTTCTCACTGTGTATCACTTCTATATTTATATGCAATCTGTAACATACATACAAATATGTGTGTGTGTGTGTGGTGAGAGAGAGACAGAGATAGTGTGTGTGTGTGTGTGTGTGTATATAAATTTCCATGAACTTGCATCCTCATTCATACAGGTCCCATTGGAAATGGAATAGAGGAGTTATTGCAAAATTCATTTTTCATGTCAACCTGCTTTCCCTGACACACTGCGTAACACCATCAGGCCATGACATGCATGTGAACCGATAGTGAGATAGTGCTCTCCAGCCCATCACAATGTGTCCACCATGTGACAGAACACTGCGCCATACCTTCCAGGCTCCAAGCAGTGATGTGTTCACAATAACATGTTTGCCCAGCTCCCAGAGCTAATCTCTGAACCCGAGTTGCCAGCACGGAAACACAGCATGCTACCCTCTGGCCCAACAGCTGTCACTGCACACAACATTTCTCCATAACTTTTAGGTGATTCTATCAACCAATGACAATATGTAATCAATAACCCTGGCAAAAATGCATACAGTGCAATTATCTATTTAACAGGTCTATTCTTTCAACAGGTCTACACATTATTATATTTCACCTTTCTGGGCATAATTACTTTATTTTTCTTAAAAATGACAGTTAAATTCATTTTACCAGTTATTCATTTCAGATGGCATCTGTATACCTTAAAGGCACAAATAGGTTTGTACAAAGTGAGGTATGGACTTAACAGGTCTGTGCTATTGACAAGGTTCTGTTTAAGTTGGCCCTAGTGCAATAATGTAAGACTGAAAATTGTATTAGGCTGTAGTGCAGGTTGCGCAACTATCACCATGCATGATGTGCTGTGCCACTGTCTCTGGCAGTGGAAGCTGTGGTAGATAAGTGACTGTTCATTTCTCTTGCAGAATGCAGCCATTTCATTAGCTAGTGTATGATGTTATAGCAATGATATCACATTCTGAGCATATAGGGGGGTTTTGGATATAAAAAGAGGGGAAGGGAAACAGATTCTATGGATAAACAGAAATATTAATAAAAACTCACCAAGAAGAGTGAATTCTGCGGCACCGCAGAAGTTCTGCGGTAGATTGCAAGTTCTACGCAAAATTCTGTGACCACAGAATTCTAGGGGCCTTGCCTAAGGTCTTCCATTGCCATGTTGTGAGTTTGACATGGGAAACCCATGAGTTCTGAATTCACTGATGTGCTAACACCAGCAGAACCCTTACTGCCCTTGGAAATGGTTCCCAGCGCTCCTTGCTCTTATTCTCCATACCCAGAACAGAGAAACAGGTGTATCTGCTGTAATTCTGGTGCATTTCTGGTATAACTCCTGTGCTATCTACAACCAAAATGGTCTCATCTCCTGATATTCACAGAAACAGTTCATATATGTGCCTAGCATACTATTACCCCTGCCACATGTAGGGGATATTGTGGGATTGAATTTAGATACTGTGCGCAGTGGGCAATAAAGCCTATGTATGAATTTGAATTGCAGTTCCTTGTATTTATTACAGATAAGCAGTCCCATGTCATACTTGTAAGTTGTATCCTGGGTCTAACTGGCTACACCTTACGGGCCGTATAAAGTATCAGTCCTGTCTGTTTGTGAAAAAAAATCCATCTTGGTCTAACCCCTCCAGTGTTCCTAAAGCTTCTTAACCAGGTAACTAACCCTCACCACACCCATGGAATGTATAACCTGGCTTACCAAGTCCTATTCTGTCACACCTCCATGGCACAGCGCTCCTTCAAGTACAGGGTACCAAGCTGGCTAAATGACCACCCCCATCAACCTGCAACCAGTCCAAGATAGGCCCCTTTAAGAACAAACTTCGCCAGCACCTCACAACATAGTGCAGGTGTGATTGTCTGGCCTAAGCTACCCCCACCATTAATTGTGAAACTGCCCCCCCTTGGACCTCTATTTCTCCTCCCCATCCCCATTCCCAGTGATCTAGGCTTCCCTATTCTGTCTGTCTTATACCCCCCCTTCCCTACTCCCCCCGCTCTATTCTACCTCCCCCTCTATCATGACATAGCCTTTACCTGGCTGCATTGTTATTATGTGTAGTTCATAGCTCAGTGCTTATGTAACATATAGTTGAATGAAGTAGATGGTTGTTGGATACAGAGGCCAGCATAAAGAGGACAATGTTTACTATGTAGAGTATAGAATGATTTGTGCTTATGTACTTGGATGCTTGAATTGAGTCATTTGATAATATTTGATGGTTTTGGCTTTTCTCTGTATGCCACCTGTAGGGAGGAAGCTTGGTTTAGACTTATGAGAGCCCCAACCGGTGGGATAAGAGTGCCGCAGAAGGAGGAGGTGTCGGGGAGGATGGTGGGTGAGTGCGACTCACTCTAAGCAGAGCAGAAGTCAGCTGCTTGTCTTAAATAGGCTGTGGGGGAGGAGCTCTTCCCCCACATAACTACGGGCGAGACCTTCAATTATGTGTGGTTCATAGCTCAGTGCTTATGTAACATATAGTTGAATGAAGTAGATCATTGTTGGATACAGCGGTCAGCATTAAGAGGACAATGTTTACTATGTAGAGTATAGAATGATTTGTGCTTATGTACTTGGATGCTTGAATTGAGTCATTTGATAATATTTGATGGTTTTGGCTTTTCTCTGTATCCCACCTGTAGGGAGGAAGCTTGGTTTAGAATTATGAGAGCCCCAAAAAGAATATAATATCCACGATTGTTCTGTAACTGACTGATGAAGAAGTCATGCACGACAACACCTAATAATGATAGGAATAGACGATCACCTCCTCCAACTCTGGAGAGTGTGATCAGTAGCACTCAGGAGAGGAAAAACACCCTTGGGGGGGAAACCTCTGAGGACTCATGGCTACTGACCTGCCCGTCCTTCTGGGCATACTAAAGGAGAGAGATCCTAATACAACTAAATTAATCAGCTATTCTGAATTCTAAATTGCAGAATTTAATCCAGATAAACGGAGCTTAAGAAAGAACTGAATTGTAAATGTCCAGTGAAGTAATCTCCTCCTAATAAACTTCGGGTACGAGAATCCATATTCAATTCGGAATGATGGAGAGTGGATATATTAAAAGGACCGTCTTCTGGACTTCAGTTGATAGAAGGCTTATGCTTATTGTTATGAATCCAGGGAATTGTATGATGGTGGAGATGAAGTTGATGACTGACGAACTCAATACAGGAGACTAGACGCAGATAGTTGCATCCAAGCTTTGACGTCAACAAGGCAGGATGAATAGAAGTAGTACGACTTCCAGGTTTCTAATAATAGAGGGCTTGTACAGTACGTGAATGAGAGAAGGCTTGGAGCCAGGCTACTGACTGACGAATCCAGTTCTGATAAGTAAAGTATAGTCTTAGGAATTGATATGAAGGCAATGGCTGTAGAGCTGAGCTGGAATAATGGCAAGCTGTAGAGGATAATCTGAGACACTGATGCGAGGTTATGAAGCATCCAAGTAGTAGAATATGGTGAGCCCAAAAAGTAAGCAAGACAGTTGGACTGCTAATCCGAAGTGAGAGGCAGTAGGAGCAAGGACTGCGCTAACGTAGGCAGGTGAGAAGGAATGGGACGTGGCAACCAGCCCCTGGAGAAAGCACAGCTGAACCGATAGCTGGAGGTAGGAGAGAGGCGGCTGATTCCAGGAATGGGAAAGCGCAGCCAGACCAGAAATGTCTGCTGGCAAAATAGAGCGTGGTAGGTAGTCCCTCGACGAGATGCGTGGCAATCCATCAGCTGGTGAGGTACGTAGCGAGGCAAGTAGCTCTAGGTAACAGGAAATGCAGCCAGACCTACGGAGGTTAGCTAATAGTAATAAGTGTGGCATAGAGCCTCCAGGAGACGTATCTTGAATCAGTTCAGAGCAGAGGAGTACTGTATTTGTAAAGCAGACCTAGAGAATGGAATGGTGCTGAGGACTGATGTATCCAGTAGATCAAGGATGGCAGGGATCGCATGGAAGATATCATGGCAGAGCGATGTCAATTGGACGAGAGGAATAACATCCGAAACTGTAGGTATGGAAAGTTCGAGGCAGGAAAACCAGATGAGACCCGAAAGAGTCCTAGATGGAGATAACTGAAGAGGCTGAATCAAACGAAGTAGCATTGTCACAGGGTCTGAGAAGCGGTAGTGCACAATCAAGATATCGAAGGTCTGCAGGAGACCTAAGTGTCTTGGAAAGGTGAAGCAGCAGTAATTCCATGGCTGAGGTAGCAGGGCAAAGCATCCAAGAATAGATGAAGAATGAAGAAACGGCCAGATGCGAATCCATAGGAAAGGAGCTTCCGGCTGGCTGACATGGCAGCAGGTAGGCATATAGTAGAATGTGGGAATCTCCAGGCCCCGAGCTGGGCGAAGCAGAAGTAGAGAAGAAGGAGGAGGTAAACCTCCCAGCCCGATGGGCGAAGGCAGGTCGTAGAAGCTGGTGATCAGTAGGTAAACCTCCCAGCCCGAAGGGTGAAGGCAGGTCGTAGAAGTAGGTGATAGTGGTGCAGTAATAAAGGAGCAAAGGACCTCAGAGCCCGTAGGGCGTAGATCAGATGAATGCGATGACTAACTTCTGGCCCTGCGGGGCGGAAGAGGTAGCGACTGGATAAGTTAATAAACCTTCTGAAACTGTAGTTCTTCAATGTGTAAGGCAGTTGTTCATCCAAGGCAAATGGAATAAAGTCAGCTGGAAGTCCTGATGGAGATGAAAGTAGTGATTCCAGAGAAGTTGAAGTAGTATGGTGAGGAGCATCTAAGAGTATTGAAGCAAATATCTTGATGTACCTCAAAATAATCCAATGGAAGGCGGGAGCTAGGAGCGTATTTGGAAGGTAGGTCTGAAGGAACGCAGCTCTGTAGGAGCATCCATCGGAACTAAGAAGAGCTAGCCCAATGAGATAAGGAATTGCGTTTGGGCATTGTAGGGTCAGCAATGGCTGGAAGCCCATCACCAGGGGCAGAGACGACAATAAATGCACGACACAACTGTGCGCAGGCATGACATAGCTCCAATGTGTATCCCCGTCCGTTGCTCAAATCACATAGAACTATGAATTTCCGAATGTATGCTCGATAGCTAGGCAGCATTACGAAGCTACGCTGTAAAACATAATGCACCATAACAGCATCTCTAGGGATAAAAGTAGTTGGAAATAACAGGAACTACCTTGATGAGAGTGAACGCAGGAGCTGTAAATTGTCCATGAATCGTAGTCAAGCCAGTGGCCTTTATAGGAGATATTTAGGAATGAGCTTCTAAGTAGGGAGAGCTTACTTTGGTTGCTTATGTGTGAACCTGAAATCAGCCAAAAAGCAGAACAGAATCAGTAGACCATGAGTGAACTGGAGAGCTGACAATGTCATCGCAGGATAGGGAGAGAAAGTACGTAGGCAGTGAACCATGAGTGCAAAAAAAAAACTGGGCATTACAGGGAAGCTAGGTGAGCTGCTATGCCTGTCCAAGAGTGCTGCGGCTTAGAACCAGAGGTCCGGATGCTATAGCTAGAAGAAGCAGTATGAGAAGAGGAACAATGTGGCAGCCAGCGGTATCCTGAGCTTGGCATGCCATGTCTGATGAGTGAGCAGTCCGAGGCCCAGGCAAGGGCATTAGAAGATCAGGCTAAGTCCATAATGAGCGTACTTTCGGTCCGAAAGAAGGCAGGAGTCAAAACAGCAGGTTTGGACAGTTACGTGAGTCCCAGTGCAGCATACACAGAAAGAAGGTAACAGCAATGGCAACCCAAGACCTGGAGAGCCAGGGAAGGTAGGTGAGCAGAGGCCACATCCCGGAAGTCTTGCTGGCTGAGTTTAGGAGAAGCAATGTTTTTAAACTGTATGCGGACAGTAGGAGACACTAGAATACTCAGACTATCCGAGATCTCCATAGAGTAAGTCCAAAGAAATCCAAATCGAAATGCTAAACTTGAAATTAATAAGTGTCACGGAGGTTGAGGAGAAACGATAAGTAATAGCTTCGGGAGCACCGCATTAGCGTTGAAGCCAGACTGCGTACAGTGAGTCTAAGTTGAGCAGAGGCAGCACAGTAAATGGCAGGCAGCTGCAGGAGAAAGAAACATGCACTCCTGGCAGCAGGTGGATGGTCTGATCCGGCAATCAAATGGAGTAGGACAGCAGCTGAGTTTTAGGCAATGTGGCAGCCGGTGCAGCAGTGGCTAGTAGAATTCAGCAGGCAGGGAGCGGCTGCAGGTGGAGCCGAGCAGAAGCTGCTACGGAGGTAAGGAATCTAGTCCAATGTAGGCAGTCAGTCGAGAGAAAGGGAATGCAGGGACCGAGGCAGAATGTCGGGTATGAATGCAACTAGAAACGTATGAGGTAGAGAGGAGCACTGGCTGCAGGGAAGGCAAACAAACAGGGGGAGACGCAAGGGAAGGAAGTAGCAGGCAGCAGGCAGGCTAAGAAGGCAGGGGGAAGTGGAGGAGGGAGAACAGGACACAAGAGCAGAGAACCCTCCCCCCAAGAAATGAACAAGCAGGCAGCAATGACAAAGACAAGGGGAAGGAACGAAGGAGACTCAGGGAGGGGGACAGAAGGGGGGGTACAGCCAGAAAAATGGAGGGAGCATAGCCAGACAATGAAGGGAAGGGAAGCAGCCGGCAGCAACGCTACGCCCGTAGCGACTGAGTGCAACTCGCTCTAAGCAGAGCGGAGGTCAGCTGCTTGTCTTAAATAGGCAGTGGAGGAGGAGCTCTTCCCCCATATAACTATGGGCGAGCCCTTCAATTCTGTATTCTCCTTAAGTTTGCACTTTATTTTGTCTGTCATGCACTGTTCACCTTACCTGTTTTTTGTAACTTACTATGTAAATGTGTTTGTCTTTTACCTGACTTGGAACCTTTGTAAAAGAGCCTCTGGCTCAAAGGCACTGTAATCCAATAAATAAATATATACGTCCCTTATCTACTGTCTTTTAACGTTTTCTGAGAGGTCTGGGAAGGTGTCCCTTTCTTGCCTTGCCAGTTGTGCTGTAATACCTTTCATGGAAGTCGTTGCCATGAGTGCTACCTGCTCCAGCTGGCATAATTTAGAGAACTCGATTGGCTCCCTGTCCAGGCTCCTGCCAAAAGCTCATACCTGGAAGTATCAATACCTGTGGGCCATAGGTATCTGGAGCTGCTCCTGGAGTTTCACCAGCGTTGTAATCCCTTTCCATGTGCATAAGTCCCCCCTACATCTTACCCCAATGTGTCCCACATATGGAAGCCTAGGTGCTGCAGTTCTGGCATAAATGCCGGATTTCCCACAACAGTTACCAAAAGGGAATGCTCCTTCCCTAATCCCAATTCTTTTTCGCACCTGAACCTAAGCCTTGCAGACCAGTGGGTTCTTGTGTGCCATGTTTCCATATGCACCTCTCCTACCCCGAACCAAATAGTCTGACTGCTTGGCTGGTGCCCCCTCTCCTTCCAAGTCCACCAAACTAGCTGCTTCCCCTGAGTTAACCCAATCCTGTATGTACAGTACCTATGCTGTATAGAGAAGAAGTACACCTTAATGTCTGAGAAGTTCATGCCTCCTTTTCCTATACCCCCCTTCAACCTGTGCAGTCTCATCCTTGGGTATTTTTCTGCCAAATGAAACAGGTAAATTCCTTTCCAGCTTTTTAGTATCCTCCCCTGTTAGTCCCATTGGCAGCATATGTGTCATGTGCAGTATTTGGGATGGCACGTTCATTCTGATGCATTTAATTCTACCTACCCATGATATGGGCAGGGCCTTCCATCTCTGCAAATCCGCCAGTATCATCCTCAGTAGAGGGTTATGGTTTAGGGTGTAGAGACTCCCCATTTCTCTCCCTACTTTAATTCCCAGGTATGTGAAATTCATCTCCACTACAATAAATCCCCATGTGGCTTGGTTCCCTGCCACATCTCCCCTCACCAATCTGAGCATCTCTGATTTGTTTACATTCAATTCATAACCTGAAAATGCTGCAAACTCTGTCACCAGTCCCAGCAAAGCAAGAATCCTCACCTCGAGCTCCATAACAAATAATAGGGGAGCATCAGCATATAGAGTTAGTTTATGTTGATGTCCTGTGCTGCCCTCCACCCCCTTAATCTGCTGATCCTCCCTCACGTGGATGGCCCGTGGCTCGATGCCCATCAAAAACAGCAGGGGGGGCATGGGGCACTGCTGCCTTGTCCCCTTTTGCATCTCAAATTCCTCCACGGGCTCCCCATTTACCAGAATCTGTGCTCTCGGGTTCTGGTACAAAAACTACACCATTTTTATGTATTCCTTGCCCAGCTCAAATTTCTCCAGGGCTCTGAACAGGTACCTCCACTCTGTGTGGTCAAATGCTTTCTTGGCATCCATGGACAGCACTGAGGCCTGTCCAGGACACTGAGCCCCAGTGGTTCACATTTTGCAGTCACTGCATGTTGTGGTAGAACAAACATCCCCTATCAAAGCCCATTTAGTGTGTATGATTAATGGTAAGCAGACTTCCAGTCTCCGAGCCAACACTTTGACACACATTTTCACGTCGCAGTTTAGGAGGGAGATGGGCTGGTATGAGGCACACTCCAAATGATCTTTGCCTGGCTTTAGTAGAACACACACTAATGTTTGCAGGTATGAGGAAGGGAGTGCCCCCACACTGCCTCCTCCAACATGTCTGCCAGAGAGCCCACCAAGTCCCCACCCCAGTTCTTTATAATACTTCATAACAAAGTCATCTGGGCCTCCCATGGTTCCATGTTACAATAGGAATCACAGAATAGCGATCACTATTATGGTGAGCGTATATTGCCGAAAAGCAAATTGGCGATATACACTTTCGGGCGGCTCTACATCCGGAATGGAAAAAAATGTTTTTTGCGGGGTGCTATGCCCCCGCACCCCCTGAATGTGGATTATCAACTCCGGGGGTGCATGTCGGGAGGGCAAAATCCTGTATCACCAAAAAATTGACAGAGCCACAGGTAGTGGCAAATGTTTAAGCACCCGGTCCCAAACTCTGTACCTGCTGCACCACAGCTAACCACCCACACAACCACACCACATGGCTAGCTCAGTGGCAGCAGGTACACCCATCCCTCAAAACCCCTTCCCTGTCCCTCCCCTTCCTATCCCTCCTTCCTGTTGCTGTCCACTACTGTCGCGGTCATGTACAGTCGCTACCCTTGCAGGGTAGCCCAAAGAATATGAGTCGCCATTTTGACGTGGCACCCCTCCCACATTTCCAATCTTAATTGATCCCATATGCCCCCCACAACTCCTCCTTAGTTTCCTTTGCACCCAAGATTCTCTCTGTTCATCATTTAGGTTGGTATGTTAACCCCATATAAGAATGTTGCTGTCCTTTGTTCCACCCCTTTGGATTCAGCCTTATATAGTTGTTGGAAGAAGGTACAAAATATTTCCCCGAGTCTCTCTCCCTATTCTTCAGCTTGCCATTAGGACCCCTCAATGTTGATATGGCAGAGGACCCCTTCCGTCCCTGTGTTAGCCTAGCCAACATTCCTCCTGGTTCATTCCCCCACCTGAATACACACTGCCTAGCCCGGAACAGAGCAGTTCTGGCTTCTCCTATGAGCAGCATATTCAATGCCTCCCTTGGTGCCCGCACTTCTCCCCACAGCCCCTCTGATGGATCCTCTGCATCCCTCCTTTCCAGTTCTCTGAGTTTCTCCTCTGGGGCTTGCTGCCTCTCTTTCTTCTTCTTCTTGTGGCTAGCTACATATCCCATAAAGATACTCCTCATAAATGCTTTCCTGGCCCCCCCAAAAAAACTGACTCTGAGGGTGCCATGACACAGTTGGCACTATACTGCATGTCCCACTGCTACTTCAAATACTTCCTGAACTCATCACTTAACGTCAGGTAGGAGAGGAATCTCCACCCTGATGGTTCTCCTTTTCTTGCCCCCTCTCCCCAATCTGGATTTTCAGTATCACCATAGTGTGATCCGACACATGTATCAGGCTGTGGGAAACATCATGAACTCAGTCATATTGTTTCCTAGGCATGTAAATGTAGTCTGGCTTGGTCCATGTCTTGTGTGGGTTGGAGTAGGAAATCAACTCCTTGGCCCTGCCCTCCAAATATCCAAGAGATCCAATTGCATCAGCCCTTGCCTCCAACATTTTTTTGTCCCCTCGTGTCAGCCCACTCCTCTTGAATGGTCCAGGCTGGGTCCCATCACGCAATTAAAGTTCCCTCCCACTGCAAGGTTTTCAAACTATTCTCAGTTAATTATGTCCAGGATTCCTTGATAGACATTTGCATCATAAAATGCTAGTGCATATACAGTATATTGGCATATGGAATGGAGAACTCACTGTGAATCACAGTGAGGGGCTCAACACCTAAACTGGCATATATATATATAAACACACACACGCACACACACACACTAGTGCTCACAGATCAGAAGAAAACACCATACAAAACCCAGAAATCCAGTTTCCAAAGTATTCATGGCACAAACCACCAAACCCCTAGCAACCAAGAATCTACATAAAAAATACCTCAAAGTGTCATGTTCTAGCTTTTATTAAACAAGAAATCAAAGGTGCCAAAGGATTCGAAGATTAAAAATGCAAGTGCAGTTTGTGGCGGCAGTACTAGATGAAAAGGAAAAAATATTTGTTGTCTCGTCGAAACCTACATGGATGTAACAATGTTCAACCACACCCAGGTGGCCGGTAGACAGCATGCAAACCCTTGAGAGTGTGCATGTAATGCTGACATTTCTGTAGCACTCCACATTGTCAATGGGGATTCATTACATTTATTATTAGGCTCTGGCCTGGATGATATATTGATGGATATCCAGGGCAAAATGGGACCTACAGTATTCAGGTTACTAGACCAATAGTAACAAAGGTGTCCTTGCTCAAACATGCAACAGAGGCCCAGGGCAAAGATTCTCACACTGAAGTCCCCCCTCCCCGACTTCTTATGGCCTACAAAACAGATCCGAGTAGAATCCCAGGCCTTGCTCACTGGGAGACTCTATTAGAATCACCCCACTTGAGAGAAGCGGTCCCGGGTTTCTGAACGCTAGCCTCTTCACGGGTCCCTTCAAAACCGGGGTGGCCAAAAATGCCCTTTTGAAGAGATTTTTTGAAAATTCTATTGTATAACTTAAGGCCAGAATTTCCAAAACTCAAGGAACTGAAATTATCTTGGTCCATCTTGAGTAAGACATTGCGCAGTCTTTCAGCAAAAGAAGGAAGGCAGACATGGGCCCAAGTACCTTCTGTGGGAGGTGTTCGCTTTTTCACCTTGGGCCTCCGTTGCATCTTTGGGCAAAATATCATCCAGACCAGAGCCAAATAACAAGTGTCATGAATACCCATTGACAATGCTGGAGCTAACAGAAAAGGAAATTTAGGGAAGTATGAAGAAATTTCTTCTACCCGAACTGCCTTCCTTAGAGCTCATCATCTCACACCAAAAAGCCCTCCTTAATGATGAGGTGTACTTTGGTATGATTTCAGCTGTCTCTGAAAACTGCTCCACATAGCAAAAGTGGCAAAGAAATCCAAAAAATACCTGCAAACTCGTGGCATGGTGTGGTGCGGTGCAAAGCCAGAGCCGGCCAGCCCACAACAAACGAACACTACTCCAAGTGGCATGCACTCAGCAGAAGGAAACTGCACACTACCACAATCACCACAAACTGCTTTATTGCACAATAAAAAAGCTAAGTGCAGACAGATGCATGGAGTACCACAGCTTGCGCAGGTGCTTCGGGTAAACAAAGCTGTTGTCAAGGGGTGTGGTGTTTGCAAGGTGTAGTTCTTTTTTACACACAATTAGTAATTGTAATCACCTGTTATCAAGGTGACAAATTGATGGTGACACATACCATTTAAAGCAAAAAGACTTTTACAATCAAATACAAAAAGAGCTCATATTTACAAAATCATACTGGCATTTTGTACTCTAATTCAGTATTATTTGTAAATGTATAAAGTTCTGGCTAGATTCTGAATACATCTGACATATTAATATTTATAGACTCAGTGCCTTACTGAATGTGAATAAACCAGAAATAACAAGCATTTGTCAATGCCGAATGTTGTCGCGCTGGCATTGGCATTGGCGGAGGTAGAGGCGCATAATAGGAATGGCAGTGAAGTATTGAAGTGATGCCAACCTCACCCTGTAGAGAGCGGCAGGCATTGGGGTGTGCCTTTGGGTTGTCAGCTATAATGCTCATGCCATTGTACCTCACCCTACCCTGTAGACACTGACAAGTGTCATGGTGTGCTTTGGGGTCTTTGGGCATTATACTTACCCCATTCCATAAGGGAATACGCTGACATGGGCGCAGTATAGGAGCGTGGGGTGAAGTTTGTGGCCAGACAGTGCAAGACACACCACGATGCCTGTCAGTGACTGCAGGGTGGGCATGGGGGGGTGAAATGGCGTGAGCATTACATCCGATGATCCCAAGTCACAGCCCTGACGCCTGTCAGTCCATACCGGGTGGGGTGCTACAGTTAAAAACCCTAACACCATAGGTGTGTAGTGGTAGTTTCACTCTACATGTTCAACATAGGCTGCTTGTCAGGCCACCTCATGAAAAGCGGCACAATCACTTTGTTAGCTGAAAGGTGGTTTTGCACAACGGCTGTGGCATTTGGCAACAGAGGGACAAAAACACAGTTTTGGGCAGGATGTGGAGAATGACAACTGTATTGTTCATGAGGAAGCGTAAAAAATGGCAACACTGAAAATCTGGAGTGGCAATATGAAATATTGGTGAAGCTATGAACATGCATACAAACTGTGCAGCAGATGTCCACAACCCAATTATTTGTGGGAGTTTTTTAGGCACATTTTCTTTTTGCAGTTAAACTTTTTTATTAATTTTTCATAAGATATATACAGATAAACCTCTTACAGTACAGTACAATGTGAGGATTTTTTTTTTAAAGAAATTGAGGCAGCATATAATAAGAACATTGCTACAATAATACAAGGAGCTTTTGGTTTAAAATATAGTAAACAATACAGGTCATGTAATTAGCATATACTTGACATTTGTAGTGAACTTAAAGCGGATAGTATGATTAGATACGGTTTATATTAAAATGTTACATAATTATATATGATGCTGCAAAAGGGAAAAAAGTACATTTGTAAAAGGATTGTGGAGTAATAAAGAATGATTGAGAACAGAGTATAGGAAAGAAAAGATATATAAGAAAGTTAAGAAGAGAGAAAGGAAACTATAAAAAGGGAAAAAAGAGACTACAATGATGTATCAGTAAAGGGAAAATCCATATATATTAAGTCCATACATTGGTGTTGGAAGATTTAGTTGATTCAAAAAATTAAAAAGCCCTGCCAACAATTGTTATATAACATGAGTCGGTCAGTCAAGATATATGTCATACGGTCCAGAGAGGCATATTGCAATAGTTGGTTAATGATACCGGAAGGGTAGGGATTATGTTGGATCTCCAATGTATGAGGATTGTCGCTTAACTTGAAGGAAGAGTATATTTAACCATCTGCTCTACGAATATGAAATTTTATAAGAACGGTGATTAAAATACCAAGAATGCAATGTTTAGGGTCTAGTGTAAAGGTTGACCTACCACTTTCATTGCAAATCTGTGAGTACAGTGCCAAATCTTTTGTATGAGGGACAGTGCCATAAGATATGCAATAAATCCCCATTAGGGGAACTGCAGCGCCAGCAATTGTTATTGTTCAATAAACCCATTTTTGTAACACAACAGGAGTTCTGTACCACAAATGAAGGATCTTGGTTTGAACGAGGGAACCGTTTATCATTAAAGATTTGTGACAGGAGAGCCAACATCTGGACCATTGTGCATTGGTGATATTATATTGTAGCAAAGTACTCCATCTGTTTTAGCTTTGACAGAGTAGTCAGGAAGGATATCACAAATATCTTTGTAAACAGTGCTATTTAAATTGGATGTTGTTTTATCCATTTAGAGATGTGCTTATCATACAGAGAATTGATAGAGAAGGGTGTGAGGTAAGAGTTGCATGCAGTGCAAGCTGTGAGATATTTCAAAAATCCTGATGGGGAAGATTCCATATGCCTAAGGAAGTCGGTGTAAGATTTTAACTTTAATGACTTGGTTCAAGTATATCCTGCAAAAGAGAATACCTTATTTTCCAGGTACGACAAAAATGTGGTGATTATCAAGAGATATATGGTGGTTACCCAGATGGGGGTGTAAGCTAAGGGTTTGGGGCTAGATTTAATATGCTTGTGAATGATTTTCCAATAGAATATAGAAGCAGCTATGGTAGGGTGAGACTTTAAAGAAGAGGTAAGGTGTTATAAAGGAGAAGTCGCACATTACCAGGACATAAGGATGTTTCCATATTGACCCATAAAGGAGACTGGATGTTGGGTTTGTTAAACCATTTAATTGTTTGAGATGTACGGAAAGCCCATAAGTAGGCTTGGAACCAAGGAAGGCCAAAGCCACCTTTTGACCAATGGGATCTAAGTTTATTATGACTAAATCTAGGTATTTTGCCTTCCCAAATGAAGCTGCCAATAATTTTGTCTATTTTGGTAAGAAAACTAGAGGGAAGTATCAAAGGGATATTGGAAAATAGGTATAATATTTTAGGAGTTATTGACATTTTAATGGCGGAAATTTTACCATTAAAAGAAAGTTTAAGTAGCTTCCATCTATCAAGTGTTGTTTGGATACTGGTTAACAGAGGGAAAGATTAGCATCCCATAATTTATTCAATGTCGGGTGATCGAATGCCAAGATAAGATATACCTTGGGGGCCCAACGAAAGCCTAATGAGTTGTTCATGAGGGACTACAAAGGTTATTCAGTGGTAGCGTTTGGATTTGTTAAGGTTTAAAGCTAGTCGGAGTGGGAGGTGAAGTCATTCAGTAGTTTAACTAAAGGTTGCCCAGAACTTTCGAGGTTTCAGGTAAAATAAGGAGATCATCTGCATATGAGAGTGAAGTATAGTGAGAGTTACCAATAGTAATGCCTTTAATTGTACCGGATTGACGAGGGACGCAGAAAGAGGTTCCATGGCAAGTATAAACAATGAAGATGATAAGGGCATCCTTGTCTGGTGCCTCTTGCTAAGTAAAAGGAGGGGACAAAATAGAGTTACGTGAGAACTCGAGCTGAAGGGAGGTATACAATAATTGAATCCAAGCACAAAATTATTTGTAAAACCAAATGAGATAGCACCTGATATAGATATTCCCAATTGAGAGAGTCAAATGCTTTCTCAAAGTCAATGGCTATTGCAGCTGCAGGGGTTTTAAGAGTTTTTGCTTTGTGAATTAAATTGAGTAATGAGCGAAGATGATGGAACTGTTTCTATTTTTGATAAATCCTGATTGAGAAGTATGGATGAGTTTAGTCATTAAAGATTCTAAGCGGAGAGTTAATAATTTGGCAAAGATTTTTCCATCAGTATTAAGAGTGAGATCGGTTATAGTTTGAAGGAAGTAAAGGGTCTTTGTCTTTTTGGTAAGACTGTTATGATGGCTTCGGTCATTGTGCATGGGAGTTTCTTTATTAAGGTTGCTTCTTGGAATACATTGACTAATACAGGACAAAGAGTGTCAGATAGGTTTTATAAAAATCAGTAGGGAACCCATCACTGCCAGGTGCTTTACCGTTTTTAATGATGATAAAGCAGTTTGGATTTCCTGTAAAGTGATTGGTTTATCAAGCACAGCTTTGTCCTGAGGGGATAGGTGGGGTAGATTAAATTTTTCCAGAAAATGTTGTATTAGGTTGGGATTTGTAGTATTAGGTTGCGAGTATAGTTGATGGTAAAAGGATTGCATAATACGATTGATTGAAAGGTTGTCTGTGTGTGTCTGACCTGATGGATCTTTTAGACCTGCTATATGTCTCTGCATCTGTTGAGTTTTTAGCTGGTAAGAGAGCAACTTTCCGCATTTATCCCCTTGTTCTCAATAACCGTGTTTAATCCTAAAAAGGGCAAGTTCATCTTTCCTGGATATCAACTCGTTAATTTTAATTCTTAATTGTAGAATTTCCAGATGAAGCTGTGAATTATGATTGGGTTTATTTAATTTATAGTATTGGGTTTCTTTTTCTTTAAGGGATTTTTCTAAATTAGCTAATTGTTGTTCTCTTAATTTCTTTCTATGTGCTGCATAACTAATAATTTTACCTCTAATAGTGGCTTTTAATGCTTCCCAGATAGTACCTTGAGACATATCTGGAGTATCGTTAATAGAAAGAAAATCTTGAATCTGGGTTTTAATCCAAGGAGTGAATTCAGGGTCTCTGAGTAAAAGTGGGTCTAAACGCCAAGATGGGGATTTAGAAGAAGGTGGACCCCAGAGTAAATGCAAACTGATAGGGAATGATCAGATATAACAATAGGGAGAATCGATGTATCAATAATTTTTTCAGTAATGAGGGAGAAGAGAACCAATAATCAATCCTACTATATGATTTATGTAAAGAGGAATAAAGGTGTAATCTCGTTGTCTGGGATGATGTAGTCTCCAAATGTCAGAGAGACCTAAATCCTTCATAAGCATTGATAGAGCATTAATACTACGAAAGGTGGGCATCATGTGATGAGTTACTTCTGTCTAAATATGCTTGTAGTGCTAAGTTAAAGTCACCACCAATAAGAATAAGTGAATTATTTTTATTATTAATCATAATTTGTTGGGATAGATTATGGAAGAAAATGGGTGAATCAAAGTTGGGTGCATATACATTCACAAACATAAGCGGACCTGCTGTGGTGTTTAATAGGGTTATAATCCACCTACCACCCGGGTCTCTAATGATTTTTATGGGGGGGCCAATTAAGAGATTTATGTATTAAGATAGCAACCCCATGTTTTTGGATGGAGAAGATGACGCATATACTTGACCGACCAGTCCCTTTTAAGTCTGTCGACATCCTCTGATAAAAGTTTAGTTTCTTGTAAGAAAGCAATATGTGTTTTATGCTTTTAAGATAGGTAAGTGCCCTTCGTTTACAAAGGCGAGTTGAGTCCCTTGACATTCCATGAATGTAAGATTAGATCACTCATGGTACTAGGATATAAGGTAATTAGTTACAAATAGGAATGAGGGACTCAATACCATTAATTTGGAGGATGTCACAGATTCAAAAGGTAAATATATATAATAAACAAATGTATGCAGGCCCTTAACTTGTATGGGTTTGAGATGATTGAGTATTTGTATTAATTTTGTCTCGCAGAGGGAGAGTGTAGAGATAAGAATATCAAGTAATTAAACATTAGAACCAACAAACGTTAGTATAAACTCAGTAACAAGAATATTAATTTGAAACTTTTATGAAATGCAGAGCAATAAGAGTCGGTAAATATACCAGGACTCTCACTCTACACTACTAAGCGTGTAGAGTAATTAGTGAATCTCAAGATACGGTTTACCTATAATCTTAAGATACTAAACTTTATATAACAGTATATTAATGAAGTGTAATTGAGATTTGTGCTGAGGTAATTAAAGCATTACCCT
The DNA here is from genome assembly GCA_016271365.2 of Neoceratodus forsteri. Lineage (NCBI taxonomy): Eukaryota > Metazoa > Chordata > Ceratodontiformes > Ceratodontidae > Neoceratodus > Neoceratodus forsteri. Next base: position 491,116,732 of record CM057450.1, on the reverse strand, counting down.
GGAAAAAACAAAACATCATTCTACCAAATAAAAAGGATAATTATGTAATAGTGTTAAATTCAAACATAATGAATTAGCTTGGACCTAGCAATAAGTCCAATATTAAATAAAGTATACCAACATGATGGCAGATAATGCTGAAACAGTGTGAGCCAGATAAAGGATGCCCGATGTGTATTAATCCACATAAGCTAGGTTAGGGAATGCAGTATATACTATAGGTTCATAGTGCATCAGTGTATTATGAAATCATTTTATAAGTTCCAATGATTTGGAAGAAAATGGGATGAAGAATAATGTGAAAAGGCGGAAAAACTCAATGTATAGAAATACAATTGGAAGCATACTTTGGTGCAAAATCTGTGAGATATAATGGGAATGCACCTGATGCACTACATACCAGAAGTGATGCAAAATAAATATTAAATAAGTAAATGATTTTAGAGTATTTGTCTAATCATCCTCCACATTCCAAATGATAGGATTTATGTGGAAAAATGCTATAATAGTAGGGGTTAAGGGCACACTGATATGAAATACAGAACTCTATATATGTATGTATGCATCTGACCACATGGTGGCGCCAAAGCTTATGAAAAATTAGAGTGTAAATAGCAATTATATATACTAATGTCTGGCACCACACAAGGATTAATTAAAGAGATCTTACAAACATTGTAATATTTATTCTTTCTCTCATTTATTTTTTTTCCATTGAATACATTGAGAGTAACTCCCACATGGATTAAATACCTCCAGTGTCAATTGGCTCACCTCCCACAGACAGATACAGGCTTCTCAGCAGCGATAGTGATTTACTGCATTTAAGTGCTCCAAACCTGTTGGGTGCGATAGAGACTGCACTTACGGTAAATGTACTGAGAAGGAATGTAGTGAGGTGTGAAGAGGAGGGATTCTGGTGAGAAACTGCTATATCACATCTAATTATGGGCCATAGTATTTATTACAAATTTTTTTTTTTTTTTTTTAGTGGGAAAAGCCTCAGGTAGCCTTGCTCTTCGATTTTCTTCTCCTTTTCTTTTTGGGTGGTTCAGATGATTTAAAGGGAGAGCTGGACACAAGATCAGCCCAGGAAGAATCGGGAGAGTCATTACCCATTGAGAGCTTCTTCTGGTCTTGAGTAAAGGGGTTGGATACAGTCTGTCTCAGATCCTCCGTAGATGAGTGCAGATCTTCTTGGAGCAGATCTTCTTGGAGTGGGGAGAATTTGTTAGACAAGGTAAGAGGAGTAGAAAAACTGATGTGACGTTCCACATGGGAAGCTGGAGAGGTGGAAATATTATTTAAACAGCAGGTATTATTATTATTTAGAGAAGAACCAGATGCCTTTTTTTCTTGTATGCGTGCAGAGCTTCTGGCAGGAGCTACAGTGGCAGATATGATGGCTGCAGATTTCTCAGGGACCTGAAGGACAGTTTCAGCAGGAAGGGCAAGACATTGTAATTGCGAAGTGCTTGTGCTGGAGCAGGAGCAGGCTGCATTAGCATCGCAAAGGCAATATAGTCAGCGGGCTGTGTCCAATTCAGAAATTCAGAGAGAGATTCTGGGGTACTGAAATCTCTGGTAGAATCATTCAAAAAAGGCGCATTGTTGCAGGAACGCAGTGCAAACTTAATTCCACGCTGATGAAGGATTGTTTAATGGGGTTGTAAGCTTTTCGCTTGTTAGATAATTCTTTAGAATAGTCTCTGAAAATTAGGATTCTGTTTTCTTACCAAGTAAGTGCACCTAATTGCCTCGCTTTTGAAGAATCAGTTCAGTATATGCGTGGTTTAGAAATCTGGCAATGATGGGCCTGGGTTTCTGGTCGGGTCCAGGCCTCAGATTTAGAGGTGAGATCTCCGATGATTAGGTCTTGGCCGGCTGGTAATTTAAGCAAAGAAGGAAGTACATGAGTTAGAAGAGCACTGGTGTCTCCTAGTTCAACACCTTCAGAAATCCGAGAAATCTAAAGTTGTTACGTCTGTTTCTATTTTCAATATCATCTATTTTGTCCTAAAGGTTCCTAATAACTCTGTCCTGCTCCCTGATGGTAGCCTGTAATGTGTTAATGGAATCTTCATTTTGAGATGCTTTAACATCAGTACGCTGATTTTTGATCAGGTGCCTGCATATTATTGATATTTTGTTGAGATGCAATTTTAATACATTGATTTCACTTATTAGTTGCTGAAACATTGCCTCCACTCTATTAGCGAACTGTTATGTGGAGATTGGTCTGCCATTATTGTAGGCCTTAATAGAAATTGAAAAACTGTAGATAACTCGTTCAGTAATTATGAGGCAATAAAAATACTGTACCAGAGCTGTTCTGCGATGTACATATAGTAAGATCTCAGATGTTGGTGAAGGTAGGAAGTCTGGAATCTGTAGGATGGATGATGATATTTGGTGAATCCAGGGAGATGAAGAATCAAGCAGCCATCTTCAACACAGCGCCCTCTGGCTGTCTTTTAGGCACATTTTCAACATAGGTATTTTGGGACCTCCCCTCATGAACAGTGATGCTGTGATTTTGTTAATGTGTCCCAAAAGGTGATTTCCCACAGCAAGCACGCCATTGTGCGCCATGGTTGCGGGAACGTGCTTTGGGCAGGCTACGAGAAATGGCAGCTGTACTGTTGATAAGGAGGTGTGCACAAATGCCATTGGTGAAAATCTGGCATGAAAATATTGCAAATGTACAAAGTTACAAGGCTGCGTGGAAATTGCGCAACGCACGCTTGCAGCACAGTCATTTTATGGACTTTCGGCACCAAATTTTCAACATAGGCATTTTAGGACATCTGCCCATGAACAGTGTCATCGTCATTTCCTCAAACTGCCCCGAAAACTGATTTCACACAGCGACCGTGTGATTCTGCGCTGAATGTGCGAAAACACATTTCAGGCAGGATATGTAAAATGACAGCTGTACTGTTCATAAGGAGGTGTGGAAAAATGCCAATTTTGAACATGTGGAGTGAAAATATTACAAATGCATGAAGTCACGAGCGTGCGTGCAAACTGCGCAACGCACGCTCATAAAACACTAATTTTATGGACTTTCTGCCCCAAATTTTCAACATCAGCATTTTAGGACCTCTGCTAATGAACGGTGTCACTGTCATTTTCATAATGTGTCCCAAACATGGACTTTCCACAGCGACTGCACTATTCTGTGCTGGAATTACGAAAACACATTTTGGTCAGGATGTGAAAAATGACAGCTGTACTGTTCATAAGGAGGTGCAGAACAATGGCAATGTTGAAAATCTGGAGTGAAAATATTATAAATTCACGAACTTACGAGTGTGCGTGCAAACTGCGCAACGCACACTCGTAACACAGTCATGTTATGGAGTATCGTCACCAAATTTTCAACATAGGCATTTTAGGACCTCTGCTCATGAACATTGTAACTATCATTTTTGTAATTTGTCCCGAACACTGATTTCACACATCGACCACACTATTCTGCTCCGGAAGTGCGAAAACACATTTCAGGCAGGATGTGAAAAATTACAGCTGTATGGTTCACAAGAAGGTGTGGAAAAATACAAATGCTGAATATGTGGCATGAAAATATTGCAAATTCACTAAGTTACAAATATGCATAGTAACTGCGTAATGCAAGCTCGTAAAACAGTCATTTTTTTGATTTTTCCCACCAAATTTGCAACATAGGCTTTTTGAGAGCCCCCCCTCATGAACACTGGCACTGTCATTTTGTTCCTTGCTCCCGAAAGGTGATTCCTTGCAGTGACTGTGAAATCACCTTTCAAGACTGAATAACGCCATGACAGTGCAAGAACTCATGAGGAGGGGTCCTAAAAACCCCATGTTGAAAATTTGGTGCCAAAATTCCAAAAAATGCCTGAGATATGCATCAAAGTTGAAACCTCCCTATTGATTCCATTATACAGCTTACTGGCATTTCCTGAGTTCGCAGTCAGCTTTGAAGAGTGCAGATGTGTTCCGAGTGCACCGAAGATTGTTGCGCCAGACTCCGGAGTAAGTATAGGAGTGAGGGGGCTGGGAGGCAGGGTGCAGATGGGTGGTGCTGGTGGTGGGTAGGGAGACTACGAGGACTGTTTTTGTGTTACAGGGTAAAAAAGACATCTCGGGACAGTTTTATTTTCTCAGAGATTTGGCATGCTGGGGTGGGCTCCCAGCGTGCCACCTAACTGTTTGGGGGTTGCTGCAGCCGACGGGTGTGGGCACCCTCAGCCGGCATACAACAAAGGGGGTAATTTATGCCGACAGGGATTGGGCACCGTCGGCACTAAGGAAAGTGGGGCAAGAGCCGAGGGGTTGGCACCCCACTCGGCTATATAAAAATGGGGGACTGCTTTATGCCGACGGGGAATGGGCTCCCCATCTGCACATACTTTGCGGCCACACTAAGCCGACAGGGGGATTGGGCACCCCCAAAGTCGGCAATTGGGCGGCTGCCCGCCATGAATACAATGTGGCTGAGCACGTAGGAAGAGTTTGCTGCGTCTGACGAGCTTTTCTCGGATTGCAGCGGACCTTTCCTCAGATGTGCTCGCCACATTAGTATGCATGGTGTGGCGCTGGCATGCAGGCTGATTGGCGAATGAGGGATGCACCTACTGATGCGTGCCCTGCATTCGCCCAACAGTGACCGCACCTCCAAATCTCCACTGCCGCAAGATGTTGGCTGCACGAGCATACCAACATAAAAATGAAAGGAAGCTTAAGTGACTGGCAGATGGATTTTCTGTGTGTTCAAGGCACACATGCTGCTATTAATCCTCTGTACTTGGATGCGTAGTCACTCCATCCTGTCGTAAAGACAAAGACACGAAAAAAAAGACACAATTAGTTTATTCAAGATTTTAAATTTACATTCTTTTAGCTTTTTAGACTCAAGTTAAATGTCACATGATTCCTTATATCCAATATAGATTCTAAGCTTCAAAACATAAGATCTAGCTCCAAAAAGATTTTACGTAGCAAAAGTGCAATCTAGGAAAATATTAAAACATTTAAAAAACAATTGGTGCAATAAAAAACAAACAGACATGGAGACTAAATAATGCAGCCATGCATGAAATGGCAAATAAGAGGAATGAGGGGGAAAAACATACAAGAAAAGGAAATAGGAGGGAGGGGGGAGGAAAAAAGGGGAGGGGAAACAAATTTAACAAAAAACGAATGGAAAAGGGAAGTAAGGGGGAGAGAGAAAAAGGAGGGGAGACAATAAAATGGACACTACAATAAATCTGTCGGGATGGAGCTTTTGGGGTGGCAGATCCTTTTGATTTGGAATGTGTTGGCACTCTATGTTTGTAGTGCCCACTTGGTGGAAGTCTTAAAAGGAGGGGAATAGTCAGCCCGAAAGGGCCCCACACTCTAGTATGGGGCTGTTCCCAATGTGCACTTTCTGTGCAATAACATTTTGATTTACTTACTGTTTTCTATAGTATAGTAGATTATATCAGACTCATTTTGCTTAGTTCTAGGCTGACATCTTCTGTTACTACAATTACCAGAATCCCCTGCAGCCGACATCAGAGCAGTAGGCAGCAGTGGGAGATTCAATAGCCTGCAGTGCATGCTAGAGTTTATAAAAACTCTGGAGCCAGATTCACAAAACTTTGCCGGGGTGCAAACCCAATTTGGCCAGCACAAACTGGGTTTTGCCTGGAGTTGGTATTCACAAAGCCCAGTTTGCCCCTGTAAACTGGGTTTGCACTGTACCAAAGCTGTGGGGGGAGGGGGACTGCAATGCAAATGAGGGTGAGGGGGCCCTGCATATCCCCACAGTACAATTCACAAAGTTTGTGCTCCACACAAGGGTCTTTTGCAAACAAAACAACTTTGTTCTCCACGGCACCATGCCAACCACAATTACGGTTGACACAGTGGTGTCAGGAAAACATCACATCAACAAATAATTGTCGATGCGGTGTCTTGGATCCCAACCCTCGTGGTTGGTGAAGATACTGCGGCCCCCTCTCTATTCTCCGATTGCCATCCCCAAAGACACAAACGTTATGTCCCCATAGTGTAGTGGTGCCATCCCCTTTCCCGATCGCCAGCCCCATATGAGAAATAATTTTCCATAGTGTATAGGTCCCTCCCAGTTCCTGGATCGCCATCCTCAATGAAACAAACCTTCTTCCCTGGAAGTTTAGTGGTGCCCTCCCTCCCCAATCACTGACCCCATATGAGAAATAATTTTCCATAGTGTAGTGGTCCGGCCCTGTTCTCTGATTGCCCTCCCCAAAGAAACAAACCTTCCTCCCTGGTAGTCTAGTGGTGCCCCCCCCTCCCCGATCCCATATGAGAAATAAGTTTCCATAGTATAGTGGTCCCTCTTCATTCTCCAATTGCCCTCCCCAAGAAATAAATCCATTTCCTGGTAGTCCAGGATCCCTCCCCCCCCTGATCACCGACCCCGTATGAATAATCAATTTCCATAGTGTAGTGGTCCTTCTCTTCCCGGTCACTGATCCCCATCCACAAGGAAGAAACCTATTCCCTGGTAGTCTAGGGTCCTCCCACTCCCCAATCGCTGACCCCATATGAATAATCATTTGACCAGTTACAGTCAATGAGCTGTATTGTATACAGTACATGCTCCAGGAGGGCTCCATCAGTGGCCAGCCGTGGTAGTGAGAGGAGGGCTGTGCTGATTGCCGACTGTGGCTTAGGATGGGGGGAGCAAGGTGGTGGGGCACACTGGATGGAGTGGGGGGTGGGGAGTACACTGGACTGCCATGGGCAGTATTGCTCTTATGGGACTGGTGATCATTGGGGGGTGGGGAGGGACCCTAGAAGTACAAGGGCATAACTGTACTTTATTTGGGGATGGCGATCAGTGACCAGAGAGTGGGGGGACCACTACACTGTGGAAACTGATTATTCATATGGGGCCGGTGATCAGGGAGGGGGGAGAGACCCTGGACTACCAGGGAATGGATTTGTTTCTTGGGGAGGGTGATCAGAGAATGGTGATGGACCCCTACACTATGGAAACTTATTTCTCATATGGGGTAGGTGATTGGGGAGGGCACCACTAGACTACCAGAGAGGAAGTTTTGTTTCCTTGGGGATGCTGATCAGAGAACGGGGAGGGACCACTACACTATGGAAAATTATTTCTCATATGGAGTCAGCAATCGGGGGGACCCTAGACTACCAGGGAATAGGTTTTCTTCATTTGGGGATGGCATATGTACTGTAGATAAGCAAAACTTACATCTAAGAACTCATAAGGAATAAATGAAAGCAAAAATAAGGGAAAGAATGATGAACTGTACACGCATATAGAGATCACTGTGCACAGATGTAGGTTTATATTGATGTGTATGTAATTCTATTTTTAAACAAGTGGAAAATGTTTTTATTGTGTTGATTCTAGAAAATTGCATATGTCAACAAATATTTTTTGAAAGTTATTTTGTAATGACATAACTTGTCAACAATAAAAATTACCTACCTACCTACATTTGGGGATGGGTATCGGTGACCAGGAGGGGGAGGGATCACTACACTACAGAAAATTAGTTTTTCTTCTGGGGTCGGCAATCCGGGGTGGGAAGGCACCACTACTATGGACAAAGACTTCTTATGGGGTCGGTGATTGGGAGGGGAGGGCCATAGACTACCAGAGAATGCATTTATGTATTTGAGGATGGCAGTCAGAGGATGAGGGGACTAGAACAGCAGGAGAATGTGGCTGCGTGGGGCATGGGCTGGTGGGGGGGGCCTTGCTAGGCCCACCAAAGGCCATGCAAATGGACCCATAATGGGCATGCTGATGGCCAATTGCACCTTGCATGCCCAATCGGTGCATTTGCATGGCCACTTTTGTGAATCGGGACTTAGCGTGCGTGTGCTATTGTTGGCGGGCCATTCCCTGGCTGGCTGTGGGGGCAGCGCTACTGAGGTTCCTGGTGCTTTTCCTGGGTCAGTGCTGCCCCCACCTGCCCCTCTTCACAACTGGATAGTGCACCACGCTATCCGACTGTGACTAGCCCAATTGCCCACCAGCGCAACCGTGGGGTGCAGCACAAACTTTTGCACAGCATTTTGCATTTTTCAGTAAATCCTTCCCCTGGTATTTTGTTTGCTGGTCCCACTGTCCTCCCTGGGCTAAGTACAGTCACAGAAGACTGTACTTAACCCCTGCAGAACAGAGGACCTGGAAAACATCTGACTGGAGATTATAAACGCTCTAATATGTTCTGCAGGCCACTGAACCTGCCACTGCTGCCCACCGCTCTGCTGCCTGCTGCAGGGGATTCTGGGATTTATAGTAACAGAAGCTGTCAGTCTAGAATGAAGCAAAATAAGTCAGATACAATCTACTATATTACAATAAACGGTAGGTAAACAAAGAAGTCAGATACAGTCTACCATACTAAAGTAAATAGTAAGTAAACCAAAAAGTGCACATTGGGACCAGCTCTACACTTGAGTGTGAGGCCCTTTGTACTTATTGTTCCCCTTTAAGAAGGTACAGTAGTCTCATTTGTTTGTTACCCTACAGTAATGATTTATAACTATAACCTTGCTAGATGGTTTGCTTTGTTTTGTTTATGACAGTTTTATGTTTATTTTTGCTTGGAGGCACCCTGAGCCTCATGGATTGGATGCCATAAAAATACAAATGCCTTGCCTCATGTACAGTTTAAAAAGTTTCATGCTGGTTCTGACACTGTCCCTGGTTCCCTGAATTGGAATGTAATCTCTGAAGGACCAAGAGTATTTGACTTAGCAAGATGGAGACATGGAAAGCTGGAAGAAGTGCGGCCAACTGAACATCTGAAGCTTCTTGGGGCCCCTCTGTTCTTTGGCCCTGTGCACGGCAGAGTTTGCATGATGATAAGGCCAGCTCTGTAGCTACATAAGCATCCACTCTTGTTGGTGTGTGTAACCACTGGCCCAGAGTGGTTCCCTTGGTGTAGTCATGTAGTCTCTGCTGGCTCTGCTGTATGGTTCTGCCTCTAGCATAAAAGGGGAGCAGCAAAGATCTAGAAGTGAGGAGAAGCGAGGAGAGAAGGCTGTTAAACAGAGCAAGTTTAGTGTCAGTGATCCTGTCCTCATTGGCATAAATTTTGAAAAATGGTTTAAAAATGTTTTGATTTCCGTGGTTGAGTAAGGTTGTTGGAGCATCCACATTGCACTCTGACACCATGCTTGTCTGCTTGAGTTCCCAGTCATGATTGCAGCAAAATGCATGGCAGGATACCCGTGATCAGGCATGGCAATGGATTCAGAGAAGAACTGCACGTTCAGTTTAGGGGCTCATTGCAAGCTTAGCAATGTTTGTGAGTCTTTTTTTTTCTTCCTGGGAGCCCAGAAACAGAGATTGATGTGTGGTAGCAGTAGCCTTAAACTGTATTACAGTACAGTTTGCATTCACACTGCCTTTAACACAGATTAAGGCAAATATGTTGCTCTAAAATTATGCTAAAGACGTGCTCTAAGAAGGTTTTTTACACAGTTTTTAAACATGGATTGTTGCACGGTTTTACTGTGCTACAGCCTGGATGCAATACTTTTAAGCCATTTTAACGGAGTTAAAACTGTTTAAAACATGGAAAAATGCAAGTGTGGACAGGGCCAGTGCTGCAGGGGCCTGGATGCCCAGGGCCTGCCTTTCTTCCTGTATACTGAGCTTCAACTAGTAATCCAGAGCTGAAGTGGTAGAGGGCACCTGAAGGTTACCTAGCAGAGGGTATATGGTAACCTGCGAGGTGGGCATTATTACAGATCTGGTGTCCGACTACAGTTCCAGATTCAGGGATTGAGATCTCCAGATTAGGGTACTCGTGTGCCTTATGGGTCCACACTAGTTTATGAACTGGAAATTGGAAAAAGGAGAGTCTGCAACTAGAAGGGGTGGGGGTAAGAACTCCCTATTGTGCCCATCAAGTGAGGGTTATGCTTCCATGGGTCCTTTCCAATCATACGTTCCCTTCCTGTGCTAGGGTAAATGCTAAATATTATACGGGGTGTGGGAATTCCCAGGGAGTCATATTATAGAAGAAGCACCACTCTGATGGTATGTTTACTGTAGAAGATTAATTTAAGCTCATCAATTTTCTGAGGCCCCCTTGGGTCCTATCCAATGACTATAAATGGAGTTCTAAGCCTTAGCTGCTCCCATAGGGGAGCAGACATGCTGCACCAGCTACCTCAGTAAACCCATTTGCTGTTTTTTTTTCTTATTTTTTGGTATCCAGGTAAGGCCCGCTAGACACAATGCCTTTTTTTCAGTGTTGACCTGGGAGCACTGAGGAGGTTATGCGACTTGTTCAGTGTCACACAGTAGGCAGGTGGAGGCTGTGTGAATCAAATCAAGATATGTTGAATGTACCATGCTCATTCACAGCTCGTTACTCTAGCCTCTAGGCTACAGAGCCAGCCCATGTTTAACTCTCTCCTTGGTTGAAGACAATGTTGGTTTTATAATAAAGACTGTTACAATGGTTCCTTGTTGCCTCCTGCATGCCCTGTTGCCACAGATTAATAGGAATCATACCCGGGCTGGCCCCCCTCACTCAGTTGAGGGCTCCATGGTGACTGTAGTGTGTTCCAGTTACATATGTGATACAGATGTAAACATTTGAACATGCCGAAAAAAGAAATTAAAATAAAATATGCCTTCTGCCCCTTCCTGAATAAAATGTAATAGTTTCTGAACTCCTTGCTCACAAATGATAATTGGTAGCTTCAAGAAATATTTCTTCAATAAATATTTCATGCTGTTTTCTAGACTGAGGCATACAAAGTCATATTAAACATCAATTATTAAATGAGGCCTAGTGTGCTGCTAATGCAAGCATTTTACAACATAGGAGACATGACTTTTTTTCTGGATTGTTCACTTTGCTTTATGTGCCTTTTTACTGTAATTACTTCATTATATCATTACTCCATTAACGTGTACATCATTAATCATTGTCTAAAAAGTGAGGCCATTCCAAATGATTGGCAATAGCTGAAGCTGTCACAGTTAATATATCTGGATATACTAAAGATCCTAACAACTATAGGCCAATATCCATTCACCTTATTACAGCTAAAATTACTGAAAGTGTAGTGCACAGTCAGCTATTTGACTAACTACAGCAGAATAAAGTACTTCACTAAATAGTAGACTGCCTGACCATCACACTGTGTTACGCTGTATTACAGCTATAACTACTCTATAAGAATTCACAGACAAGATCCTCGCTCCTTTTAATCAAAGACAAAAGTGTGGTGCCATTTCATTGACCTTAAGAAAACATTTGACACATTTAATCACAGGCTACTCATTAATAAACTTCAGTACCTCAGTTTCTCTGGTGTGACTCTAAAAGAGATCTATATTGCAGGAGAGAAAACAGTCAGAGGTTATTCAAGATGCCAAGCCTGATCCTGCGTGCCATCAGTGTTGGCGTTCCATAGGGCTACACAGTAGTTACTGTTTCAGGTACTGTATACATAAATGACCTTCTCCAATGCATGTAGTAATTCTGATGTTTATATGTATGCAGATAACAGTGCTGTTTAGTATGCAAATAGATCTCCATCCAGCACAGAAAATGCCCTTAAAGTAGCATTATGTGTTATTAAGCAATATAGTTTTAGTAATAATGAATTTCTGGCAAAAAAACATGACTATACACATTCTTCTTTTGATCTTATTTAATTACTGGGCTGAGATATGTGACTTTGAAGCTTATAAGTTATGATTCTCTTGCCATGCCTACCATAAGAAAATGTAAATATTTTTGTGTGGTGCTATGTATGCTGCTTACCATCAGAAACATGTGCTGCATCATTTTAATATATTCACATTACGGACCTAGTTTGTAAAGTTGAAAAAGAACCTCAGCAGTAGAGATTTTTAAATATTGCTTGTGGTAACCATATTTAATGACTTGAGTCATTAATGATCAAACTTGTAATAAAAGCCGTTGTCTTGAAAATCTCTGAATGAATTAGAAATACACTGATGATGAGTCTAAGGATGTCAGTAACACATTTTTGTTAAAAAAAAAAAAGACATAAATACATTTTTGGCTGACTAAGAAATATCGCTATTTTAAGTGGGATATGTTGAAATTGCCTGAACATCTCAGTGCTAACCAGCCCTTTCTTAATCTAAGTAAAACACACTGTGAGTAAGTACTGTTCTCACCACAGCCGCGGTCTGCGTCCTACCATGCTTACCTAAACTTATGCATCCATAGCTCTGTAATTCAGAAAGATTAATCAATAAAATGAACTGCACTAAAAGCAGCAGTGCAATGAACATTTTTTTTAAAAGCTAGTTTCAGCTACAATTAATAAAAATCTTAGCATACCTGTCAACTGTACCTCTCTAGGTACCTTCTGTACTGCCCACCATGAGCCTTTTTTTATTTTCTCAATCCTAACCTTTGCCAGGTCAACAATGCTATTTCGATGCAAAATGTGGCAGCCATCTTTTTTTCTTGAAAAAAAACTAAATTAAAACATTTATAAAATAGTCCTGTTTTGGTATAATTAGAAAATTGTACCACCAAATGAAACTGGAAGATGTCTGGAATCCTTTATAATGCAAAAAAGGCACAGTCACATTTTTTGCCCAATTTCGTTGCACTGCTGCTTCAATTGAGTAGTCTTTCATTTACAAAATGACTGCTGTTAATCTGAATCTGGATTTTTTGTTTCTAGATTTCCTCAACTGCAAGATAAGTATGAACAAACATGAACCTATAACCACTCATAGATTATGTGGGTCCTCTACCAGCTGGATTTGTAGTGAATTCCTGCACTCGATGATCACTTTACATAAACTGAGGTATTGCTACAAATCAGCAAACTCCTCTAATGATTTAACTGCAGAGAACATAGAAATCTTTGCAAAAAGCTGATTATGTTAATAAAAGCGATTACTTTAAGAAACATGTAGAAAACACATTTTCAAATCCAAGACAGTTCTGGGGTTCAATTAAAACTATTCTTGGTTCTGATATAAGAGTTGATATCGGCAAAGTTGCCATTGATGGGATCCTCAGATCCAACCTTTCCAAAATTGCAGATGCCTATAATTGCAAATTTACCAATCTCTCTTCTTAATGCAATACTTCTCCTCATTTACTGAAGCCTTTCACCCTTCCCTCCGGTATCAACAACTCTAGGCCTACATTTTATTTTCAGTATTTAGAGTTGCATGAAGTTCAAAATTGCTAAATGGCCATGCCCCTGCCAAAAGATCTGGCTCCGATATTTTGGAGCCAAGGATTTTGAAACTGACAACTTGCTATATAGTGACTCCACTTTTATACTTTTTAAATTCAGCTTTAATTACTGGGGTTGTCCCTACCAAATGGAAAGTGGCTAATGTAATGCCAGTTTTTAAAAAGGTGCCCTGAGTCACTTGACTATGGGCCAATTTCCATTTTGTCTCCTGTTGAAAACTTTTGAGAAAGGCTGCTCTGTGATCAGTTATTTGATTGTATTTTAAAATATGACTGGCTGTCACCTGATTAACATGGTTTCAGGCCATGTCACAGAAGCTCTCCTGCCTTGGACGGGTTCAAGAATGATGTTTGCATCACTACAAACTCATGTGAACAAACTGAAGCCAGCTTCGTTAACCTGACTGAAAGCTTTGATCTGGTTAATCACAACCTTCTGTTGGATGAGTTACTAATCCTGGTTGTATCTTGTCTTGTATCAGAATGGCTTACAGACTATTAAATCATCATCAACAGGTTCAGTTGTGTGATTTTTGTATCCAATTTAATCCCAGTAAATTTTGGAGTCCCACAGAGCTCCATCCCATTTCCTGTTTTGTTTTTTCTTTTTATAAATAATTTGACAACTATTCATACAAAATGTAGTACTCTGTTATTCACTTACAATTTGATCATCTACAAGCACTCTATCTACCTTTTGAAAGCAAACTTGATCTCAGTTCGATTTTGGCCAAATTCAGGACTGGATCTCCAACAGCCGCCTTGCCCTAAACATCAAAAATCTCAAAGACTATGCTGCAGGTTCTAAGCATAAAATGAGTATGTATTAGATGATTCCTTGTTGGTTAAATGTGGTGATAACTCACTTTTAGAGTCATTATACTCTTTTTCAGATACTTAGGAGTAACTCTCGGCCCCTCCTTAAATCTTTCCACCCCAATAATTATGTTGCTTGCATGCATCTGCAAGAAACATAGTGCCATCATCCGAGTTTTCGGAGGTGTGGCACCCATCTTTCAATTCAGTCAGTGAGTTTGCAGGCACGGCCGCAGTTCTCCAATGAATGCTGCAGCTGTCTATGACAGCAGTCGAAAATGCAGTGGCATACAGTTGAAAGGGAGAGCTCCACTTCAGTGGGCAGAGCTCTCCCCCCCACACACACATGCAAGCATGCATATTGCATGCTGATGCGCTCCCCCCCATGCACTCACTGTATGGCCAGAGTGCCCAATCCCCGTCGGCTCCATGCCTCCCCACAAAAGCTGTCCAGGTGCCATGCTGGGAGCCCACCCCAGCGTGGCAAATCTTGTTATAGCTGATGGGGGTGCCCAATCCCCTGTCAGCTCCAGCTCCCCCAAACAGCCTTTCTAGCTGCCACGCTGGGAGCCCACCCCAGTGTGGCAAATGTCCCGCGTCGTCTTAATTAAAAAAAAACAACCTGTAAATAAAAAAACGGTCCCTCGCAGTCTCCCTGCTTCCACCCGCACCAACCCACTGTGCACCCTGCCTCTCCACACCCCCCTCACCCCATACTTACCTCCGGAGCTCGGCCGGGAGCACGTCTGCACTCTTCAAAGCCGACCACAAACTGAGGAAATGCCGGTAAGCTGTATAATGGAATAAATAGGGTTTTTTTCAACTTTGTTTGGCTATCTCAGGCATTTCTGGAAATTTTGGGGCCAAATTTTCAACTTGGGGTTTTTGGGACCCCTCCTCATGAATTCTTGCACTGTCATGGCGTTAATTGGGCCCAAAGGGTGATTTCGCAGTCACTGCGAGAAATCACCTTTCGGGACTGATTAACAAAATGATACTGCCACTGTTCATAAGGTGGACTCTTAAAAAGCCTATATTGAAAATTTGGTGAAAAAATTCCTAAAAATGACTGTTTTATGAGCGCACATTGCGCAGTTCCTATGCACGCTCGTAAGTTCGCGAATTTTCAATATTTTCACTCCAGATTTTCAACATTGCCAATTTACCACACCTCCTTATGAGCAGTGGAGCTGTCATTTTTCACATCCTGCCCAAAACGTGTTTCCACCCATGTAGCGCACAATGGCACAGTCGGTGTGCAAAATCAATGTATGGGACACATTAGGAAAATCACAGTGACACTGTTCATGAGCAGAGGTCTTAAAATAGCTATATTGAAAATTTGGTGAAAAAATTCCTAAAAATG
Organism: Neoceratodus forsteri; assembly: GCA_016271365.2. Taxonomy (NCBI): domain Eukaryota; kingdom Metazoa; phylum Chordata; order Ceratodontiformes; family Ceratodontidae; genus Neoceratodus; species Neoceratodus forsteri. The sequence goes on along the minus strand of CM057450.1, from coordinate 491,101,336 downwards.
ACTGTTTTACGAGCATACGTTGCGCAGTTCCTACGCATGTTCGTAAGTTCGCAAATTGTCAATATTTGCACTCCAATGACTTCCAAATACCTAAACAGCACATACAAGCAAGCAACATTCGGCACTGACAAATGCTTGTTGGTGTTTTTCATTCACTTAATTCTATGCTGAGCGTATCCTACAGAGCATGGCAGCAGCCGACCCATCAAGCAAAACTGGAGATAGCTAAGAGTCTGCTCCTGCCTAAACTTACAAACTCTCCTTTAGTTCACACTTATGCTTGAGAAGCCAACCTATGCAAATCGAATGCAACTTACAAGAATGTAAGTAGATTTGTTTTACAGTCCCAGTGAAGTACACATCATTGCAGTGTTTGCCAAGAACAGAACTGTTTTTTTTTTCTTACTCTAAAGTGATCTTATGATCTTGGCTTATTTACATAATCAGCTTCCAAAATGCTTGGTAGAAGTGTTTCGGCCTGTACCACTAACAAGATCCTGGTGCTCTTGTGATAATGACCTTTTGTTGTCATTAACAGCTGGCAAGAACAAGGGCCTTTTCTCATTCTGACTCCGTTCCTTGGAATTTGCTACCATGTGATATTAGGCCCTTTACTTCAATGTGTATGTTTAAAACTAATCTCAGGAATTAGTTGTTGTCTTTGTCCACTTGCACGTGTTTTAATTATTGTATTATTTTTTTATCATATGTTTTAACCTGTTTTTATTGTGTCATTGAATCTTGCTAATTTCTAAATATAAACCTGCAGCCTAGTGAACTTACCCAATTCACAAAACCTGAAATGAATACCTTGGATTGCATATGGGCCACTAACATGTACTTTAAAGAACCTCAAGGCCAACTTTTAGTCTGCTTAGTCAACTAAAACAAGTAAGACCTTACCTTAATACTAAAACGTCACTTAAATGTTCAACCCCTATATTCAATTGCATTTTGACTATGCTAATATTACCTGTTGTACCTGTACTAAGGGCAGTTCAAGAAAACAAAATCTGATCTGTCAGATCACAGCAGCCACAATAATCCTGGATAATGATTTATTTATTTATTGACATTTATTTAATCTAGGCGGGCAAGCAGATATAAAATACAAATCTTTTTTTTTCTCGACTTTATTTCCCTCCTGACACTGACCTCCAGACTCTGTCCGGTGGGGACATTCGACTCACCTGCCATCCCATCCAGTCTGAAGGCTCAATCCTACCAGTCGGTTGGCCCAGCTACACTCCATCTGTCCCTGGTACCCGTTCCTCTGGATTTAAGCCCCCTGGGCTGGGATGGCCACTCTCCTCTGGTGACCTGTCTGCAAATCTGGATGGGCAACCCGGAAGGTGGAGAAGCACCGACGGTAGCTGATGCACTCGACATGTGGGCATGGAGGGTGGTCAATGGTCCCCACCATTGCCTACCAGAGGACGGGGTTTTTCCTTTTTCTGTTCCCTGAGGAGCTCGGATATATAATGGCAGCTGGGCATGATGTGCTGCCGCTTGTAGAGCTCCACCCCTCCGAAATGTATGCCAACTGCTTGTGCTTCACCTGACTGCTGCCAGGTGCTGCTACAGTGCCAGGAAAGGGACAGCTGTCCTCTGGATGCTCGATCCCTTCCCTCCCCTACTGACCCCCAGTGACCCTGGCTTGTTCCTGAACCCGGGTCGCTGGTGTGGCACGAGGTGTGGCCTCCAGTGCCTCAACTCTCAGCGCCACCAGGCCGGCTGAAAATATAAATCTTGTTTCCAGCTGTGACCTTGAGGTACACACACACAGCAGAATGGGGGTGCAACTACACAACAGCTAATAATAATACATAGTAGAAGCTTACAAGCAAAACTAGGTGGGCACTTGATATACAGCACTGCATACACAATGATAGGCAAGTGCACAGGGATTATAGCATAGTAATAGATCTAAATACATTGTATAATTATAGCATGTCTGACCAGTAAAAGAGAAGTCACCACTTGACAGAAGTAAGCATAAATCATCTTGGGCAGGATCACAGAGGGGAGGGTAAGGCTTCGATCTGGACTTGGCCGTGTGGAGACTATAATGGTTGGTGAGGCCTAGGGGGAAGTTACTGCAGCTCAGCACACAAAGGACAGGGTTTTCAGATTCCTGTGTTCCACATGTACCCGGTGGGATTTTCAATGCATGTGGGAAGCAGTCAGACAGCAGAGTACAGGAGACTGATCAGCAATGGATAGTAGTAAGTAGTAGCAGTTTGTTTGTTTAGCACCAATCCTGGAGGCTCTGGGTGCAGTATATAAAAACAAGTCAGACAGCATAAAATAGCCAGCCTGGTGGCACTGAGGGTTGAGGTGCTAGATGCTGTGCCGGTGACCTGGCTTCGTGATCAAGCCCGGGCCATCGGGGGTCGGCTGAGGAGGGAGTGGATTGAGCATCTGTAGACTGCTCTCCTCTCCCTGGGGTGGGTTCTGGGCTTACACCATGCTGCAGTGGCCCCCAGTGGTGCATCTATAGGGAGGAGTATGGCAGACGTCAGCATGTTATACATAAGATGTCATTGCACATCCATACACCTAAAGGGAGGAAAAATATGGCAGAAAATGGCTGCCGGTCATGGCGGCTTGATGTCCATACCTCTGCACACCCAAGGACCTGAGTGCAATTGTGTCTGGGTATTAGATCCAGGCCCAGGGTTGGGGGTCCCCACTGCTGGCTCTGTGTGCTAGCCCTGTACGAGTGAACCACCGGGGACTGTGTGCATTGCAGGGGACGGTGGCCAGATGATTGCAGACCGAGCCACAGGGAGAATCAATGTCGACATAAAAAAAAGAGCATAAAATAAAACACAAGCAAAATTACATACAAATCTATCAGCATAAATAACTAAAACCAAGAAAGTGGGTGCTAATGTAGAGTAAATGCTTGATTGTACAATTAGGTCTTTAGCCCCCTTCTTAAAGTCCTTCACTGAGGGGACCTCCTTCAAAAAAATAGGAAGTGAGATCCACAGGGCTGGACCAGCCCCTTCAAACGTGCAATCACCTGATGTCTTATGCCTGGCCCTGGGACCTGCTAGGAGGTCCACCTCGGAGGAGCAGAGAGGGCAAGTGGGGCAGTATGAGGACAGAAGATCACTCAGATAGCACAGACCCAGTCCATATAGGGCTTTATAGGTCAGCAAGCCAACCCTGAAGGAGATTCATTGCTTCGCTAGCAGCCAGTGCAGGTCATGCAAGACTGAGTCACATGACACAATCCCGGGAGGCCTGTCAGTAACTTGGCCACTGTATCCTGCACTAGCTGCAGTGTCGTAGGACTCCACCACTAACTCCAAGATAGAAAGTGTTATAGTAGTTGTGACTGGAAGTCACAAAAGCATGTATCAGTGAGGGCAAGTCTTCCAGTGGGATCAAGGCTTTAATCTGGGAGATGTTTCTCAGATGGTAGAAGCCACTGTGGACTAAAGACAACACTTGAGCCTCAAGTGTCAGTCTTTTGTCTAGAATGATGGCCAGATTCTTCACCTTAGCAGATGCCACCAGTCTAGAGGGGTCAATCACCAGGCCAGTCTTCTCTGCTGCGGCTCCGCACCCTGCCGTCCACCAGGCTCAATCACCTATATGTCCGTCTTGTCTGGGTTAAGTCTCAGACAGCTAGAGGATATTCAATTTTGGATTTCAATCAGGCATAAATTGAGTACTTTGACTGCACCAGGCATCATGGATGCAAATGACAGCTACAGCTGGGTGTCATCTGCATAGCAGTGAAAACTGGGGCAACGTGTGCACTGTGGACAACACAGGTGAGAGGACTGAGCCCTGGGCTACACCTCAGAGGAAGGGCTTTAGGAGTGAGGAAAAATGTCCCATTGCCATCCTCTGTGTCCTGTCCCCAAGAAGGACTGAAATCAGCTGATGACTGTCCCAGTGAGCCCACAGTACTTTTAAGGTGATCAACAACAGCTATTAGTTAAGCAATAAGGCATGACAAGGTGTGTGTTATCGTGCAATAACATTACTCCTGGATGGGTTGAAGCACGAGGCAAAGCCGAGTGCTTCCACCACTCCAGGAGTGATGTTATTAAACAATAACACACATCTTGAAATGCTGCTATTACTGAATATCTAATGGCTCGATGTTATACAAAACAAAAAAAATATTTGAAAAAGGTTTTAGTGGATTTTTAGTGTAGCAATATATCTTTCTTTCTGAAGAGAGAGCCAAACAACAATCCACCAAATCAGTACAGTGATGTTATTATGCAATTACATAATTGTCTCAGGCACACACTGACCAATCAGAGCCCTGGAAATGTTCTTGCCATCGTATAACTGACAGTATCAAATGTTGAGGAGAAGAGCAGGTAGAACTGATCATTCCCCTTTATCTCTTGCCCAGAGGAGGTCATCATGCACTCTGACCAATGCAGTCTCTATGCTATGCCTGAATCTAAATCCGGACTGCAGCAGCTTATATATGTTAAAGGCCATGAAGTGTGCCTTGAGCTGCAGAGACACTATCTTCTTCATAACTTTTCCTAGAAAGAGAAGATTAGAGACAGGCCTATAATTTGCCAATCAGTCCATGTCCAAAGATGTTTTTTTCAGAAGGGGCCTCACCAGCACAACCTTCAATGTACCTGGAAAGGACCCATCTGAAAGGGAACACAAGACTATCTCAGCAAATTCTGGGCCCAGAAATTCCACACAACTCACTAAGAGTTGTGTTGGACCCAGCTCCAGTTCACAATAAGTGGACTGCAGCTCAGAGATCACCCCGCATACCTCCTCCACTGACACCAGACTACACTCACCCCATACAGGAGGAGTGCTGTCATGACAATCTGCTCCATACTGCTGGGCCACAAAAGCTCACTTGAGGTTATCCTTGACCTGACTGAGGACACCTGTCAGAGAAAAACTGAGAAAAATCGTCGCACTTAGAAGAAAAAAAAAATCTTTACAGACTGGAGACAGACAGACAGACAGGATGTAACAGCCTGTCCACAGACTGGAAAAGCTGAGCTGGTCTGTTTCTCCCCATTGCAAGCTCCCTATACAGAAATGCTGCCTTCTTATGGAAGATTCCCTCTGATACTCATTGTAGTGAGTTCTTAGAGCCCATCTGTCCTCGTCAGTCCCTGACATCTGCCAACAGCACTCCAATCTCTGACCCATAGCCTTCAACTGCCTAAACTCCCCGTTGAACCATGGGGATCCTAATCAAGAAGTCCTGGTCATATACAAACCGGTGCAACAGAATCAAAGTCAGAAGCAACAGCCATGTTAGAGGCTACCACTGCCTCCTCCCGTCCTGTCCAACAAGCAGCCATCACACCTGAGAGATTCATTACTGCCTGGAATCCTGCTGTGGACAACCCCTTTAAAGAAGAAATTAACTTCATACTTATGTAATTTCCTTTTCTGTTAGCTCCAACATTGTCAATGGGTAATCAATACAAATGGGTATAATGCACCCCTACCAGGGGAATAGCACAGCCCAAGTTTTCGAATGTTGGGCACCTGAGGATTCCATACCCTAACAGCAGTTCCCCAGTTAGTACTTGGCAGTGCCACGAGAGCTACATCCACATACAATTAAAAAAACAATCACTTATTATGTTAACAATAATCTCTCTTACCTTTCTATCCAAAATTCAGAGCAGAAAATCATTCGGATCTTGTAGTGAAAAAGCAACAGTGCTTCCCAGGTGCCAGACTTCTCACTGAAGTCGCCCTTCTGTGAATTGAAGTTAATATATACATAACATGAGATATGCGCATTTTTTTTATAGCAGAGGACTGCAACAGGAAGCACACTTTAATTAATGAAAACCTGTTATCCTGCAGTTGCAGATAATTAATCAGCATAAAAAATGTTTGCTATCAGGAGTACAGTGCAGCAGAATAGAGAGATCCACATAGGGGATTTTACTGAAAAATAGACCTCTCTTCTAGCATGCAGGATAAGCTTCTCCCTCTGGAGCCATGCTCCTGGGTGGATCCCATTGACAATGTTGGAGCTAACAGAAAAGGAAATTACAGTAAGTATGAAGTTAATTTCTTCTTTCTGTAGCGCTCCACATTGTCAATGGGTAATCATTTCAAATGGGTTGTAAGATGCAGTACCCAGATAAAAAAATGGGAAGGGAGAGAATGTTATCCCATATGCGAGATACTTCAAACTTACTTGCGAACTGCTGCTTGCAACACTCTGCGACCAAAAGCTGCGTCAACAGAACTCTGAACATCCAATTTATAATGTTTCATGAATGTGTGGACTGAGGTCCACATAGCTGCCTTGCATAGTACGGACACTGTGGCCTCGCCCCTCTCTGCCCAGGAAGTCACCAGCACCCTGGTGGAGTGGGCCATGATAAGAGTTGGAGGCCTCTCCTTTTTTGCCACATAGGCTTTTATAACACAGACCCGCACTCACTTAGCTAGGGTGGGCTTGGAGGCCTTCTCTCCTTGCTTGGCTGCTCCCAAAAGCATAAATAGGCTATCTGACTTATGAAATTCAGACGTACGCCGAAGGTAGACCCTGGCTGCCCGCCTGAGGTCCAGTTTATGTAATTTCTTCTCCTTAGGGTGAGAAGGATGTGAACAGAAGGATGGCAAGCAAATCTCTTGGTTTACACGAAAAGCCGTGGGCACTTTAGGGATGAAGGACGGAACAGTCCTGAGTACCACGTTGTCCTTATGCATGATAAGGTAGGGCTCCTTATGAGACAAGGCTTGGAGTTTGCCCACTCTCCTGGCTGAGCACATGGCCACTAAAAAACAGACCTTGTAGGACAACACATCCAGTGGCATGGATGGCAATGGTTCAAAGGGCTCAACACAGACAGCATTCAGAACTAAGTTAAGATCCCACGGGGGAACAGGGGACTGAAACAGCGGTTGACTCCTGCCAACTGCACACAGAAAACTAACGACTTCTGTATTTGTTCCTAGAGAGAAACCCTGAGATGCTCCGAGAGCAGAAACCTGACCTCTCAGCATGCTCAATGCCAGCACTTTATCTACGCCGTCCTGAAGGAATTCCAGAATTTGAGCAATGGATGTCTTCAACGGTTTAATTCCTTTCTCTTTGGCTCAAGAGGAAAATTTTGTCCAGACTTGGGCATAAGCAGCCAAAGTAGAGCTTTTTCTAGCTGCCAGGAAGGTTTCAACTACCCTCGGGGAAAAACCTAATCTTAAGAGTCTCCTCCTTTCAGGAACCATGCCGTGAGCTGTATTGCCCCTGGATTCGGGTGGAGAATGGGGCCTTGCTCAGGAGATCCCTCTATACTGGAAGGTGGAAAGGAGCTTACTCAGCTAGGTTCACTAGATCTGAGAATCACGGTCTTCTTGGCCACTCCGGGGCCATCAGAAGAAAGTTTCCATGTGAGAGTCCTATTTTTCTTAAAACTTTCTGGTGGAGAGGCATTGGCGGGAAGGTATACGCTCTCCGGAAGGACCACGTCTGAGTCAGAGTGTCCACTGCCTCTGCGTGAGGACATCGATACCCACTGAAGAATCTGTGGGTCTGAGCATTGTGGCTTGGGGCAAACAGATCTATTTGCAGTGGCCCGAACTGATTGGTTAGAAGTGTGAACACCTCTGGGTTCAACTGCCACTTTCCGGGATGAACATCTTCGTGACTTGGCCAGTCCACCTGAATGTTCAGTTTCCCCACCAGATGTACTGCTGACAGAGAGAGAAGGTTCTCCTATGCTCAGCTCAGTGTTTGGAGGCCTCTCTAAGCATTTCCCTGCTCCTAGTGCCTCCTTGATTGTTTATATATGCCGCTGTGATGGCATTCTCAGACCGCACGTTTACTTCGGTGTTCCTTAGTCTTGACTGAAAATGAAGTAGAGCTAAGTGGACCACCCACATCTCCAGGACATTGATATGGAGACCCTACTCTTGAAGAGACCACATCCCCTGAGTGGGAAGTTGGTCCAGGACTGCCCCCCACCCATGCAGACTCACATCCATTATGAGAATCTCCTCTGGCGGTAGTTCCAGTGAAACTCCCTTGTTGAGATTCTTCGCATTCAGCCACCAACTCATTGAGTGACAAAGCTGAGGGGAGAGGAGGATCCTGGCTTGATTGTTCTCCGATGACAGATGCCAGGCAGTCAGCAGTTCTGTCTGAAGAGGCTGCATGTGGAAGCAGGCCCAGGGAACTAAATCTATTGCTGCCATCGTAAGGCCCTGACCCCGCAGTGGAGTATGGTCTGGGCTGACATCGAGGACTGAGACTTAGCCACTGTGTCTCTGACAGCAACATCTCCTCCCGGGAAGGTGATAGGAACATCCTCCCTACTTTCATGTTGAAGATCACCCCCAAGTGTTCCAAAGACTGAGAAGGCTCTAAGGAGCTCTTCTCCCAGTTCACCATCCAACCATGCGATTCCAGGATCTCCAGGGTCCTGGACACTGATCTCCTTGCAAGAAGCATCGTTGGTGCACAGATTAGCAAGTCGTCCAGATAAGAGCAGACATGATGACCCTGCTGCCGTAGTTGAGCTACCAGAACAATCAGTACCTTGGAAAAAACTCCAGTGGCTGTTGCAAGGCCCAACGGTAGCATCCTGTACTGAAAATGTTGATCCAGAATCGAGAACCTAAGGTACCTCTGGTGGGACTGATGGATGGGATGGGAAAGTAAGCATCCATCAGATCTGTGGAGGCTAAGAAATCCTCCAGTTGAACAACTCAGGTTATCGTCCTCAGAGACTCCATCTTGAACATCTTGTGGTGCACAAACTTGTTCAGATGCTTAAGATCCAAAATGGCCCTGCACCTCCCAGACTTCTTGGAGACAATGAAGTAGAGGGAGTAGAACCCTTGACCCTGCTTGATTGGTGGGACTGGAACAATGGCCCCGATTTGAATGAGGTGGGTCAGAGTGTCCAACTGCACCTGGTGTTTTACCACTTGCTTTGAAACCGGGGATGACAGAAAACATCCCCTTGAAGGAACCGTTAAGAACTCTATGGCATAGTCTAGGTGAAGGATTTCCAGAAGTCAGGTGTCTGATGTTGTTTGGGCCCATCTTGCAAAAGATTCCTGTAGTCTTCCACCAAGGGGAAGGGGGCAGGGATGGACCTGCGCACCATCAGTGTGAGGTACCAGCCCTTTGTGCTCATCCTCCTCCAAGGTGCCTGGAAAAAGAGCCTCTGCTGTTGTATACTCTGTTGCCTGAATATGAACCTCTGTTACTTTGTGTACCAAAGTTCCGAAAGGGATGATACCCTCCTCAGTACTGTCTGCACTGACCATCGTCCTGGCCTCATGAGGAGCTGTGGCCTTGCGTTGCTGGTTGGACACCAGGAGGTGGCCTTTCTTATCATGTACCTCCTGTAAGATAGAATCCAGACCAGAACCAAACAATAGACTTCCCTTCAAATGGAAGATTAAACAGCTTCATTTTTGAAGACAGATCAGCAGACCAATGTCTGAGCCACACGGACCTCATGGGCGGCGCAGAGTGGTAGGCTGTGCGGGCCAACAAGCATAAGTTGTCCACTGTAGAATCCCCCAAGAAAAGTGGATGCCATGGCCACCAAATGCAAAATACTTGCACCCTCTGAATCAGGAGGGATGTAATTGTTCAGCATAGTGACACAGAGGTTCAAGGCCCTGACAACAACAAAAGAAGCATAGGATGTACAAATGTTTCGCCAGAAGCGGCGAAAACCCTCCTGCATGCGGTATCCATCCACTTGACATGCGAATCTGATAGTGCCAGAACCCTCTCCATTGGAAGGGTGGTGTGTTTTATAGAAATATAAACAGCCCTGTCTGCCAAAATGGGGTTTCCCACTTGCGAGACATTTCCCCTAGAAAAGGATAATTCCTAGTCTTTGGTGTTGGGAGATTTCTTCTCTCATCCACACCTGCCCATTCCTGTTCAAGAATTTGGTCACAGTGGACAAAACCTGGGAAACATTCTGAAGCAGAGGAGGATGCTGACAGGATTGGATTAACCTCAAGAGTCTCCATGGACTGTACCTCCTTGAGCTGTAATGATCTACATGCTTCAGCTATTAAAAAGGACATGGATTTATTATCAAAGAGAGGTGGAACTTGTATCCTGGACTTGGGTTCCATCCACTCTCCTTCCTCTACCTCCTCCTCAGAAGGTACGTCCTCCTCATCTGAAAGTAATTTGCTAAGGTCAGGTGTTTCCCCAAGATCCTCATAATCATCATCCTGGCCTTCCAAAAGGGCAGGGTCTGGATCTGCCTGCATATCTGACTCTGCAACCTGCTTACGCTGCGTTGCACCTGGACGTGCCTATGTGTGCCCCCCCCGACCTGTGGGGCCCGATTTAGGGTTGGGTGTACCCGCTGGGATGCCCTGCAGGACATTGGAGCTCAAAAGCTCACTGAGGAGCAAGCATCGATTCTTATGCAATTCTGCTTTGCCACTCTCAAGTGAAGGACCAGGTGCCCCTCCCCACAGCTTAGAGGACTAGCTGGTGAGGGACTGTGAGAGAAATATTTTGCTGGGTCACACAATGAGGACAATAAGTACCCACAGGAGAGGGCCTCATTACCCTTCTGCAGGTCTTACATCGTTTCATACATTATAGTCTCCTGAAAGCCATGGTGCCAAGAAAAACAGTAAAACCTTAAATTAATACTGCCTTTAATATAGCTGCCCACAACTCAAACACTGACAGGGAAAAAAAACATGGCTTTTAAACAACGATGTGGAGAAAAAAATTCCACAGAAACTGCCAGCCAATTTAACTACACAATATGTCCAGCAACTTCAAAAAGTGAAAATGTGCTCTCCCCAAGGTCGTGAGGGAGTGAGCGTGCTTGTGCACAATGAAAAATGCCTGTGCGCACTGTGTTCCCCTGCTTTATCTGGTGGGAAACTGGAATAATGAGGAGGCGCGCGCTCAGCCTTAATGTCACTTCACAACCATTATGGGAACGGAGGACAAGGTGAGAATTCAACCGGCCTTCGCCAACCCTTCACACAGTAACTTTATTGTTAGCCAAAAAGCACCGAGCACACAGAAAACCTTAAAAAATAACCTCAAGCTGGGGTGTGGAGGGGATAAGGAAAATCAATGCCAGAGGCGAGTGACCCCTCAGATCCCCTACTCTCCCCAAACCAAAATAAATGTGTACCTACCTGAGGCACCTTTGCTTTTTTTTTTTTACCGAAAATACCAGGAGACCATACAAAACACTCTAGCAAGGCAAAAAAGTGGATCTCAGTCCAAAAGGGAGTGAGAAATAAAATTAGGCAGGTTAGTCAGTTTCAAAGCTGCAGCTTAACAGGCATGATTTTAGAATTTAGGGGTGCTCCCTGTAACCAGGCAGACCCAACCTCCAGAGCAGAATTGCAGCCCCAAACTGAAGTCTTCACAACTGTCCCGATCAGCGAAGTAGCTCTCTCCCCTTCTGATGACACAGCGAAACTGGGGAACTGCCATTAGAGTATGGAATCCTCAGGTGCCCAACATTCAAAAACTTGGGCTTTGCCATTCTCCTGGTAGGGGTGCACTATAATGATTACCCATTGACAATGTGGAGTGCTACAGAAAGGGTGACAACAGACCATATCAGCTGGGGGTGGACAACAAGGGGGCTCCAAACGAGAACTTTCCTGTGCAGTGATCTGACCAGAGAATCTTGAGGTTGTCAATCTCAAGCTCCAGTTAGTATACTAGGTCCCAGGCATGACCATGTTGATGGGTAACAGTAGTATCCACTTATGCAAGGCCCAGCAATTCCATCAAATGGAGGAAATCTTGTACAAATTGCGAAAGTTCACTATCGACCCAGACATTGAAGTTTCCCAGAACTAACCATCTGGGCAACTCCAATACCTTGTCGGTGATGAAGTGCATGATTTTCTGCAGGAAATCCCTCTTATTCCCTGGAGACCAGTATATAAGGAGGATTCTGCAGCCTTCACCTAGACCCGCACACATGGCCATGCATTCAAATGACAAAGTAACTCCTCCTGGGTGCACAGAAAAGTTAAAATCTAATCTAAAACAGATGCCCCCCCACCAAATCCCTCTGAGGGTAGTGAATCACAGAGAATCTGACTAGGACCAATGCTTCTAGAAATGGACTCCGTCATCATCCAGCCAGGTCCCCATGATGCAAGCAGATCAACCAAAGAAATTCAATCTGACATAATTTCAGACTTGTTCCCCATTGATCTCACATTGCACAACATTGCCTACAGGGGATGAATGGAAACTGCTGGCCTATAGGCTACCTGCCCACTTGGTTCAGTGGGAACCCTGGGTACGGGAACCAACCATATCTGTCCTCTTCCTAGGTCCCATTTCACTCCAGGGGGTCTTCTGGTCTTCACCACTCTGATAGTCCCCCCCCCGTTAGATCTCCCGCCATCTCCCATTCTGCCTTCTCACAATGCTCACCTCCCTGCAGCACCTATATGCCGCTGCTGGCAGGAAGGGGGTCATCAAAGGGGTGGAGATCCAACAACTGGGATGGGGAGTAACTATGGCCGATGGGCCCCAGACTCACACACATTATCCCACAGATCGCACTATCACCACCAAAATTGCTCCCACCAGAAAACAGTCCCACCTAAAAGAGGGTCCGTACCATAGCATGACCTCACAATATCCTAATCCTAAACCCTAAAACAATCACAACCACAGTCACACTAATTCTACTACAAAACATACCTACTCACCCATTCTACCAAGCATACACTAGTCTAATCTAAAACCCTTTATCTAGTAACACTTTCTCCTCTCCCAAGCTTCCAAACAACCCACTATTAAAATAACATTTTAAACATACACCAATGAGGAGAATCCAGCAAATTTTAAGCAGTCCAGTACAGTCAATTCCACTTGTATGCCTTTCGGTTGTATGCCTTTTTCGGTTATATGCCCGTTTTATCAAAGTCCCAATCCACTTCCTATTCCCACAATATAAAAGTGTCCTGATGTATGCCTTGTCAATTTCGGTTGTATGCCTGTTTTATGTACTGCAGCTGTGTCTAGATGAAGCTCTAAATAAAGCTCCAGATACCCGAGTATGTGTTAATTAGGTAATTACGGTTAATTGCCGTTAGCGGTTTCATGTTAAATACAGCAGCTTATCACTAGCACCGCATGCAGCGATGGAGAAGAACAAAAGAAATGTGCTATCTCTTGCGTGTAAAGCTGAGCTTCTTGAAAAATCTGAATTGCCTGGTGTTACAAGAAGGGATTTAGCAGCCGAATTTGGCGTTGACATTTCCACTGTTGGTTGTTTTATGCGGTCCCGAGATCAGATCCTGCATGAGTGGAGTCGAAGTGGCAACACAAACCGAAAAAGAAAAAGAGATGGCAAGGATCCTCAGGTGGAAGAGGCGCTCCTCAGGTGGTTTACTGCCTCCCGCGACCATGGTGTTCCTGTGTCTGGCATAATGTTGATGGAAAAAGCCCGTAGCAATCAAACAGCAATCAATAGATAAATGGTTCAAGCATTGCACAGAAGCAGATGCAGATGCAGTCGTGGAAAATGACACTGCAGAAAACACAAACTGCACTGACTTGTGATCTTTTTTTTAAAATTACTTTAACTACTGCACTACTGCACTGTACTTAATTATTGCAGTTCCATTTTTATTCAAGTCAGCTATCAAGGTTGGCTTCTGCATAAATAAACGAAATTAACGATTAAAATAGAGTGCGTCTGATTCTCATGCATAATAGCAGCTACCGGTAATTGGAAATATGTTCTCCCGCTTGTATGCCGTTTCGGATATATGCCCATTTTTCAGCTCTCCACAGCAGCGGCATACAAGCGGAATTGACTGTACTTTCAAATATTGATTATGTCCTTTATAACATATTATATTGAAGCACGCAAGTCTCTGCTCTCACCAGAGTAGTCCAGCAAAGTCTCTGCTTCAAAGCAGCAGCACTTTTTTTTAAGCTCCTCAGACAGTTCTCTTACTGCTGTTGGGAAGTATCGTAAATGGTTTCACAGGAAGCAAACAGAGTAAAAGAAAATGCAGCAGAGGCACATTAGATTTGCACCCACTGCAAGCAGTGGAGTAGGCAGGAGGGGTGTTCAGGGTGTTCAAACGTCCCCGAAATTACCTATAGGTGGCACCGGGGGGTCAAGGGGTCTACTGACCCCTTATTTTTAAAGATGGGGTCAGGAAGTGCTTTTCGACCCCCACTTTTTTATATATATTTTGTTTGTGTTTTGTTGGTTTGCTTTACATTTTTTAGGTGTTTTGCTTTCTGTAACCTTCTGCGATCGCAGTTGCGGCCAAAATTGTCCAACACAAAATCCACGACCACAATCAAATTTATTCATTCCTTTCAGGCTTTCAGCTGTTTGCCTGGTACTAACAATGCTTGTGCTGTAGTCCCTCCCTCCCAGACTACCTAGGTCTGTAATTGGTTGAGATCTTCTTGTTTATATATTACCGTCGTGTTGGCAATGAACTTTGAGCTGTGCCTGTCACATTAAAATGTCTTTTTTTTTGTCAATTAAATTTTATTAAAATAATGTAATGACAAAAAACTTCAGTTACATACATCTTTTACAGACTATAAAGAAACATCAGATAGTAAATGTTCAACACATTTCCTAAATAACTTAAATAGTACTAAACAAAGAGTAAAAATAAGACAGCAACTGTTAAAAATACTGAGAAGTGCTATACTATTAATAGCATATTACCATACATTTGAAAGAGATATAACAAAATTTGCATACCTGCAAAACTGTAGATTATTGAGAAATATTCGCACACAGTTAGGTTGAGTACGGGTAAAGAAAGTGCCTATATTTCCCCATATGGTAGTAAAGCAAAGATCACAATTAGAACAGAAAGAAAGCATAGAAAAGAGAGTGTAAAGACAGAAACAGAAAGGGGAGTAGAGAAAGTTACAGGTTGGCTATAGACATGTTAAAATTGTAGTTGGCACAGTGGGGAAGAACATCTCTTAAACAGAATGGCATCTTAGAGATACTATCACTCTGAGGTAGGGGACACAATGTATTTTATTGCCCGTTGGGAGTTGTATCCACATTACTACAAACAACCTTATATAAAACACCCCACCTGTTAAAAAAACTGTTGGCCTTGATCACACATACAAAGGGCCGGTTTTTCTGGGCTCAGAATCTCCAAGAATGCAATGTTTCCATTCCAATAAAGATGGGGCAGTATCAGACAACCAGTTACGTAAAATAACATTCCTGGTTGACACTCCAATTAGCATCAGGGAATATTTCTGCTCTAGAGACCAGGTCTGATGTTCACTGAAATGCCCCATTATACATAGTTCTTTATTAATGCAAGTTGACAAGGCTGAGGCGCTCAAAAGTTTTTAATGTCCTCCCATAAACTTTACACATAGGGGCATTCCCAGAACATATGAATTAAAGACCCACTGGATAGATTACACTTAGAGCAGGTTGGAGAAGTACGCAGGCCCATCTTATGCAGTAAGTAAGGGGTATAGTAAAGACTGTGCAGGGTTTTGAATTGTATCAATTACAGCACTAAAGGCCTTAGTACTAAGATTCCATATCCTGCCCGATTTCCATCCCTGAGTAGGAGTGTTAAGGACCTCAGACCACCAGCCCACACATTCAGAAGCACTCCCCCAATGTTCTCTAAAAGTAAATTATATAAATTAGAGATCCTAGGTGAAGTACGGATACAGCCAAGAAATTCATTGGTATTACATTTCAAATAATCTGTTGGAGACACTACTTTAATAATTATTTGTTTAATAACCTCATAAAAAGTAAAGTCTATAACCGGTATGTTATTTATGTGCACTAAGGTATTGAAGGGCTTAAAGTTTTCCTGACTTACTATGTCTCTTGGGCATTTTACTCCATTCATTACCCAATCCGGCTTCAGCAGGGTTATATTATGTATCGAAAAGATGGGGTTACCCTATAAGGGTTGTGATCTAGATTTATTCATATTCAAAGCAAGTAATTCACTCCATTGGCTGATCTGTTCTAAAGAATCGGTAATCAACTTATTTGGTTTGGATAATTTAGCTTTAGCAAACAGCAGCACATTAATGTTAATACCTTGTCTTGCCAAAATCTCAGGTTCCATGAGCAACCATTCTGGAATATACTGCTTGGGAGAAACACTCAGTGACCACTTAGAGAACTGCAGTGCTCTACATGCCAAGTAACAGAAGTAAAAATCAGGCAATCTCAGTCCTCCCCGATTCCTAGCCCTAGACATCCTGGCATGAGACATTCCGTTACTCTTAAACACCAAAATAAACTTCACAGCCAGTCCATTTAGGCCAGAAAGCCATTATGATACAGCAAGGCAGCATTAGAAATGGATATATAGCCCTAGGTAGGAGGTTCATTTTAATAGTCTCTATCCATCCCCATAAACCCAAAGGCAACTTGTTCCACCTAAGAATGTCCTCTTGGGCTTTATTTTTGAAGATTTGTAGGTTTTGTTGAATTGTTTCAGAAACTGTTCTATTCTATACACTTTGGACCAGGAGATTTCTGTACCATCCAAGTCATCCTTGTTACACCCCATATTTAATGGTAAGAAATGCATTTTGGATTCATTAAGTTTATATCCGGAAACTTGTCCAAAGCTATCTATAATCCTCAAAATCTCCGGAATTGACATTTTGGGGTTAGTTAAATAAAGTAGTATGTCATCGGCATAAAGGGAGATCAAGGCTTCCCTACCCCCTATCTTAACCCCTTCAATTTTCTGGGATGACATTAATTTTCTGACTAGTGGGTTGATGGTAAGATTAAATAGAAGGGGAGACAAAGGGCATCCTTGCCTAGTACCTCTCTCTAGAGGAAAAAAGGGAGAAGTAATCCCATTAGTATTGACAGCAGACAAGGTATGACTATACAGAATTTGAATCCATTTAATGAAATTTTGAGGAAATTTGTACAACATAGAAACATAGAAACATAGACTTTGATGGCAGATAAGGACCGCTTGGCCCACCCAATCTGCCCATTTCCCTACCTAGAGGATAAGCTGCAGATCCTATTTAACCAACAGCCTATTTCTTCCTTCCCCCCACAAAAATTGCCTTATGTCTGTCCCATGCATTCTTGAATTCTCCCACAGTTTTAGACCCCACAACTTCCTCAGGAAGGCTGTTCCATCGTCCACCACCCTCACTGTGAAAAATACTTCCTCACATTGCCCCTGAGCTGCCCCTCTATCTTAAAATTGTTTGTTCTTGCACATCTCTTTTCTGAAGATGCTACCCTCTTGGACTTTGTTGATTCCACTGAGGTACTTAAACATTTCTATCATGTCCCCCCTCTCCCTCCTTTCCTCAAGGGTATACATATTAAGCTCCTTTAGTCTCTCCTCATTTGGCTTCTCTTGCAGACCCTGCACCATTTTAGTTGCCCTCCACTGAACTGCCTCCATCCTGTCTATGTCCTTGCGGAGATGAGGTCTCCAGAACTGGACGCAGTACTCCAGATGGGGTCTCACCAACTGTCTGTACAGGGGGATAACAACTTCCTGTTTTCTGCTGGTGATGCCTCTCCCTATACATCCCAGTATCCCCCCAGCCCTCCCTACTACCTTCTCGCATTGCTTGCCAACCTTAAGGTCATCTGATATGATTACCCTAGGTCTCTTTCCATTTTTGTTGTTGTTACTACCTCCCCTGCCTCCCATTGTGTAATCTTCCCTTGGGTTTTTGTTTCCCAGGTGCATTACTTTGCACTTCTTTGCATTGAATCCAAGCTGCCATACTTCTGACCATTCCTCCAACCTTGCCAAGTCCCTTGTCATCCTTTCCACACCTCCTTGTGTATCAACCCTGTTGCAGATCTTTGTGTCATCTGCAAAGAGGCATACTTTTCCTTCCAGTCCCTCTGCAATGTCACTTATAAAGACATTAAAAAGGACTGGACCCAGTACTGAACTCTGTGGTACCCCACTAGTAACCCCTCTTTCTTCAGAGTGTACTCCATTTACAATAACCTTCTGTGTCCTGTTGTTCAGTCAATGTTTTACCCAGGCTACCACCTTGGGACCCACTCCTAGGCTGGTTAATTTGACTACTAATCTTTTGTGTGGGACTGTGTCAAATGCCTTGCTAAAGTCTAGGTAGGCCATGTCCACAGCCCCTCCCTGGTCTACTACTTTGGTCACCCAGTCAAAGAAATCAATTAGATTCATCTGACATGACCTTCCCACTGTGAACCCATGATGCCTTGGGTCCTGTGCCCCACTGGCCACTAGGTACTCAACAATTCTTTCTTTCGAAGTGATTCCATCACTTTCCCTACCACAGAGGTCAAACTGACAGGTCTGTAGTTTCCTGCCTCCATCTTGGTCCCACTTTTGTGAGAGGAAATCACATCTGCCTTCTTCCAGTCCTCAGGTACCACCATCCTCCATGATTTGTTAAAAGCGTAGTCAGTGGTGTCACTAGTTCTCTGCTTAATTCTTTTAGAATTCTGGGGTGAATTCAATCTGGCCCCATTGCTTTGTCCACCTTCAGTTTTAGGGTTCTTTCAGAACTCTTTCTTCTGTGAAAGGACTGGGATCAACCCCTCTCAGAGTGCTTCTGTTAATTGGATTAGGCACCTCCCCACTTCCTCTTTTGTGAATACTGAACAGAAGTATTCATTCAGTATCCCTGCTTTATCACTGTCACTCTCTGCCCTTCCACCATCCATTCTATTCAGCCTCACTATCCCTCCCTTTGTCTTTCTATGCTCCCTGATATACCTATAAAAGGTTTTATCTGCCTTCTTAACTGAGTTAGCTATCTTTTCCTCAGTTTGTGCCTTTGCTATTCTGACTACCCTCCCTGCTTCCTTCTGCCTTAACTGGTACAGTTCTCTGTCCTGCTCCTTCTGTGTTTCCTTATTCTTCCTATATGCTATCTTTTTCTCCCTAACCTTCACCACCACCTCTTTTGAGAACCATAGTGGATTTTTCTTTTATTTTGATTTGTTTATTTGCTTCACACAAAGGCTTGTTGCCTCTGTGATGGCAGTTTTGATATTTGCCCATTGTTGCTCCACCCCTCCTTCTAGCCTGTTTGCTAGTGCTTTTCTAAGGCACTCTCCCATCTTGCCAAAGTCAGTCCTCTTGAAGTCCAGAACCTCTACTTTTGTATGGCTTGACTCTGTAGCAGAGTTTATCATGAACCACACTGTTTGGTGTCACTTGTTCCCAAATGGCTACCCACTTCTAGATCTGAGATCCTCTCACTGTTCCCATTTGACAGTATGAGGTCTAAGATTGCTCCCTCATGAGTGGGTTCCAAAACTAGCTGTTTGAGGCATGCCACCTGAACGGCATCAAGAATGGCCCTGCTTTTGGATGTGGCTGCCGCAAAGGTGCTCCAGTTAACATGTGACATGTTAAGGTCCCCCATCAACAGTATCTCCCCTTTCTCTGCCATCCTAAGTATGCCTTCTATCATATCCTTGTCCATTCCCTCCCCTGACATGGGGGTCTATATACAACCCCTGTGTGGACTGTGGTGCAATTTCCAGTCTCTAAGGTGACCCACAGTGCCTCCTCTCCTCCCTGTTTACTCTTTTGTTCAGTTGCTTTAACCCCTTCCCTTACATAGAGAGCTACTCCCCCCTTCTGCCCTCCCTGTCTCTCCTGTAGGTTGTGTACCCTGGTATGTTAACATCCCAGTCATGATTCTCTGTGTACCATGTTTCTGTGACTGCTACAATATCCAGGCATCCCTCTTCCATCAAGGCCACCAGTTCAGGGAGCTTGTTGCCCAGACTACAATGTTGGTACTCATTATCCTAAATTTCTTGATGGTCTTACCCCTTTTTGCCCCATCCCAGTCCTTACTGCATTTGTCACTTTCTCCATTTACCCCAGCACTTCTCCCTATTGACATCTCTGTGTTGGTGTCTACCTCACTTAGTACCCTGATATTTTTTGGGGGGCTAGGATTTTCCTGCTCCTTTCCAGTGCCTCCACCTTGGCTAGTTTAAATACTCATCAATGAAGTATTTAAACCTATCACCTAGGATCCTGGTTCCCCTCCTGGACAGATGCAGACCATCATGCCAGTATAGGCCTGCATCCCTCCAGGTGGACCCCCAGTCTCCAATGAAGTCAAATCCCTGAGCTCTGCACCAGTTTTTCAACCACTGATTGAATCCCGTGGTGTGGCGCACCCTAGCCTCACCCGTGCCATAGACAGGCAGCACCTCTGAGAAGGTTACTGTGTGTGCTATTTGTCTAAGGTCCCCTCCTCATCTCCAAAAATGCTTCTTGCACTGCTCTGATCCCTTTCTTAGCCTGGTCATTTGTCCCTAGGTGGACAATGACATCCAGCTCCCTGTCCTGTGCAGCTGCTCCTGTGATCCTGAGGATTCGCTCCCTGTCTCTCCAAGCCATGGCGCCAGGCAGGCACCTTACCTCCCTCTCCCCTTCCTCCCCCAGTTCTACCTTCCTAACAATGGAGTCCCCCACCAGGAGTTGTTTCTGTCCCCTGTGGGGTCCCATGCCACTCTTCTTTGGGTCTCCTTTGTGTGGAGGTTCCCAGCATCCTCCTTGGTCTCCACTGTGGGTGCCTCCATAGAGGAACCACACTTTTCCAGAACGGCATAGAAATTGTGGAGAGGTACAACTGGAGGGATGAGCTTCTGTTCCACCACCCTCACCCTCCCTGAGCCCACTGTGGTCCAACCACTCCTCTTTCTTGGCAACCTCTGAGGCAACGGCAGTGACCCTGGTGGTCCCTGGGTGGGAGAGGAGGTCCCACAAATCCTGGCCAACTCAGCCTGGAGATGAACAGCCTCCTCCTTCAGCCCAGAGAGGTGTCTGCAGATGGGACAACACTGCATCCTCCAAAACATCTCCTGGAAGGCTGCTGCTCCACAGGCACTGCACTGCACCACTCCCATCATGTCTTTTTTCTGGACCCCTAACTGTTATTTGGAATACTTACTCTTTCCTCTGTTTGTTTATTTCTTTTTTTTTTTTTTTCTTCTCTCTCTACTTACTTACTGCCTCTGCACCCTTTTAGCTCCTGATCTTCCTGTTCTGAGACAAGAAGTTCCTATATTTCTCAGTAGTCTCCTTACTCGCTCAGAGTCAGACCTCCAGCAGCTGGGGGGGATGGAGAGCTACTCTTGCCCTTCTAGGATGGTGAGTCTTTGGTGGTTCTGTGATCACTCACTTCCTGCTCCCAAACAGGAAGTTCCTGTTGTCAGTTAAATCCTGTGCCTGTAAAAGTGGAACTGGTTTAGGGTGGGGGGGTGTAGGGAAGGGAAGGAGGGCAATATAGTCCCAGTAGAGAAGTTTTAGTTATACCAGTAGCTCCTTCCTCCTGGAGTTCTGTCTGTCCTCTGGCAGAAGCTATCTAGGGCACTAATAATATGTGGCCATAGCACTCTGTCAAATGCCTTTTCAGTGTCCAGAGATAGTCCCATAGGTTGCTTGGCTGCATTGGCATGCGACATGATGTGAAACAGCTTTCAATTATTATCGCCTGCCAGGCTAACTTTTATGAATCCAGTTTGTTGGGGCCTATGATATGGTGAATTACTTTCTCTAGTCTGCTAGCTAAAACTTTGGCTAATATTTTAATATCAGAATTGATTAGAGAAATTTGTCTGTAGTTTGAATACATCAAGGGATCTTTCCCTTGCTTATGTATTAAGAGTGATTAGCCCTTGTGTCATACTGGGGGGAACAAAACCCATGAGAAAAGCTTAGTTAAAAATGCCTTTAATGGATGGTAATAATACTTCAGAAAAAGACTGAAAAAAGTTAACTGAAAACCCATCAGACCCCGGTGCCTTATTCTTTTTTAAACTGTTGACTGCCATGAGTATTTCCTGATCTTATATTTCTGCAACAAGCTCTTTTATTAAGTTTGTGGGTAGATCAGGCAACAGCATGCCTTCACAAAAATACTTAAGCGTAACACTATTACTGGACACCTCAGTAGAGTTGAGTTCTTTATAGAAAGCAAATAATTTTTTCATTTATTGTTTTCTGTCCTGAGACAATTGAATTATCTCTGATGTCCATGAGCATTGGGATAGATGTTAGTGAGCTCATTTGTTTCAACCAAATTGCTAGGATTTTTGATGATCTGGGTCCTGAATCGATGTCATTAATTTTAGCTTTATGAATGAAAAACTCGGCTTCGCCTCTTATTAGTTCATTATACTCTGATTTCAAACTGGACCATTCCCTCCACTGAACACCGGATGCATCCCCAACTAGATCTTGTTCTTTCTCCTTAATTCTACTTAATAATTAATTTTTCTTTTTGTCCCTTTCTTTTTTTGTAGGAAGAGGCTGCACTAATGATATGTCCTCTGAGCCACGACTTCATACATTCCCAATTTGTACTCCAGAAAGTATCCTCTGGCTTGTTAATAGTTAAGAATTCATTGACAAGGCCCTTGATTTTAAGAGAGAAGTCAGAGTTTTGCAGTAGGAAGTTGTTGAACTTCCATCTCCTGCTCCTACCGTGGTTGAGAGCTTCTTTAATAGCAATTTGGACAGGAGTATGATCAGATATGACTTGCTGTAGTATTTCAACTGAGATAATCCTGGTGACTGCCTCTTTAGGTATAAAAAATTGGTCTGTACAAGATGCAGAGTGGTGTTTTGTGTTAGGATTCATAGATCTCCAGGCATCCACCAAGCCCAGATTGTCGATTAAATGAGATAGATCTTTATCCGTCTTTGATAAGGTGGGCTGGAATTTAGACCTATCGAGGATGGGATCCAAAATGGAATTACTGTCCCCTGCTATGATTATGGTACTGTCCATGTATGGGGATAAGCGGTTAAATACAGTGTTAAAGGTATCGTGGGAGGGAGAGTTTGGACAATAAATATTAATCAGGGTGACATACTTCCTCTCCCAACTCCCCATTAAGTATCAAAAAAATTACCTGATAGATCTTTGACTGAGCTACAAAATTGGAAGGGCAAGCAACTTTTAAGTAAAATTAGGACCCCTGCTCTTTTAGAGCTGTTCCCTGCCCCACAGACCTGGCCCACCCCCTTCGCATCAAATCATAGTGCTCTTTTTTGAGATAAGTTTCTTGCAAAAATACAATGGCTGGATTCATTTTTTTAGGATGTCTAAGCACAGAATAAATGTTTAATTTTATGATTGAGCCCCTCTAATGTTCCATGGTATAAGCACCAAGCCTTCTGCGTTAGACATAAAGGATATCATACGTTTTAGATAAATGTTTATGAACAACATAGCAATAGTCCATCATCTGAACCGTGCCACCAAGAATAGTATCTGGTAAGAGAAACCATCCCAAAAGAAGAGAGGGGGGAAGAAAGAAAAGAATGCAACATGAAGTGTCGAAGGTAGAGAAAGAAGAAATAACAATAGTGAGAATTTTCAAAAATTGTGTCATACCCCCCCCCCCTTATATTTTTGAAGGTAAACAAATGATACAAGAATGTTCTGAACTGGATTGAAAAAAATATCATATTTTGGAAGTTGAACGATCCCTCCAAAACCATTTCCACCCATTACTCGTCTAGATAAACACAGTCTGACTGAACAGCTGCCCCCCACTTAACAACAATAAGATCCATCATGACCTAAACCAAACTAGTTATAGATATGTTTATGTATTTTTGTGTAACCTAGAAATAGATGAAGTTAAACAGTTCTTTTAATTCTTAAAAAAACAGAGGTGTCAACATCGTAACAAGTGTGCAGAACATTAATACTAAAGAATTGCAAACAATCTACATTCTACCCCATTAGGTTATTTAAGCTGAAAAAAACTAACAGGTAAATAAACCATTAGAACTAGTACTGCAATAATGCATATTTATAGCATTACAAAGATATGCAAATCCCACTTTACAGTAAAAGAGCTGAATAGGGTTTAGTATGACCCAATCAAAAACATAATCCTAATGGTAACAAAAACATTACTTGTTCTGTTATCCCGTGCTAAAACTGCACAACTGTGTAAGAGATAAGCTCCTATGTTTTGACAGAACTATTTTAAAAATTAATAAAAACACCTCACTTTCCATGGTGACACCTCAGGAGTCATCTGTCTGGCGAAAAGCAGTTCATTGGTATGAGTAG
The DNA here is from genome assembly GCA_016271365.2 of Neoceratodus forsteri. Classification (NCBI taxonomy): domain Eukaryota; kingdom Metazoa; phylum Chordata; order Ceratodontiformes; family Ceratodontidae; genus Neoceratodus; species Neoceratodus forsteri. The sequence continues at coordinate 491,077,284 of CM057450.1, read as the reverse complement.
CAGGCACATCTTGCATAGAGTTGTGAACAGCTCTTGGGCTGACAGCATGAATGGTAACAACAAATTAGAGTAAGCACTCCTTAAAGTAAACTTAAAATCAAGGCAACATTAAATTAGAGGAAAAGAGTAATACTGGCAACAAGACTGTTCTCCCCAACACTTATGCCATATACATCACCCTGGAAACAAAGGCAGTAGTGTAATTAAATATTGTGCTAAAGTAAATCCATTAATGTCTGAGCCAATTGCTGAGCGAGCGAAAAACTCCTCTTAGCGCATGCGGATTACAGTCATTCAATACAACCAATGCACATAGAAGGAGACTGCGTGCCCTACATGCTCGAGAAAAAGAAAGAATACAGACCCTCATTCCATTAAGCATCTAACTGAACTCCTTGGGCTGTTGAAAAACAAGATGGAGGATACTGAGAAAACCTGGTATCCTCTCAAAGTCACCGCCCCATAAGTATTGTGGTCCCTGAACAGCGATCCCCATACAGGCCCCTGGTTCGCTACCAGAAATCATCGCTACTCCCATATTTTAAAATGCTGCTTTCAAAAAAGGACTGAACAATTCGATGCTATAAAAGAGTCTTCTTATGTTTTTTTCTACAAATAAATATAAAGTATGCTCCGTGCAATAACAGAAACTACACCAACTTCCTGCTCAGATTGGAAAGGCTCCTTTAACTTGAGAGTGTGCCCCAGAGTTAAACAACTATTCTCTGTCTCTTTTCCCCTAATTAGAGGGCAGTTCCTCCCTCCTCAACATAAGAGAGGAAGCCGCCACCCCCAAGGGCAGAACGAATATAACTCCACCTCAGGTCAGCACTCTTCATCTCTGGGGTATTATTTCATTTAGCATCGTTGGGAGCCTGAACATTGCACGGAGAGCCAACTTGAGCCAACGCTACTAAGGAAATTAAATTGAACAACTTCCTTTGAAAGTAGCAGTACATCAAAGAGATCTCAAACACTGATAACCAAAATTAGGGAGTGGGACCACAGGGACCACTTAAACAGTTCCACATACTAGCTGGGAGGAGACTTCACAGGTACCAGGCCTAAACGTTCCCTAAAAACTGGCAAAATATAAACATGGGTAGTAGACAAAAACAGGGAGAAGGGGAGAAAAGGAAAAAAAAAATTCACACGGCAATTGGTTGTCAGAGCACCTTGCAAGTTACTTTGAGCAGGATATATACTCTCAAACATACTGTAGTAAAAATTGAATGATAAGAAAAGTTCTGGCAGATCCTTTTTGAGACCAGCTTTGGCAGCGTCAAAACTGTTGTATTCCTTGGGGCCCACAGGCAAATAGACCTTCAACAAGGCTGGAAAAAATAAGACTGTAGCACAAACCCACATCACGGAGCCTTTTTTGATAGGAAGGAAGACATCACGTTTTTTAATTACTTCAGGAGGGAGCTCATTATATATAGAAAGCTTGCAACCTTCAAACTCAATCTGACTGTTATTTCTAAGAGCTCTTTGGATGAACACCTTCTGTTGAAAGTTTAATAGTCTTAAGACGAACAAGTGGGGCTGCTCATTGACAGAGGGTTTAGGTTTCAGAGAATGATGGGCTGTCTCGATCACATAGGTTTTGTTGTCAGGGGGTGGTCCTGCAAGTGATATCAGCAATTTATTAGCAAAGGAGACAGTGTCACTGCCTTCAATTCATTCACAAATCTCAAAAATCCTTAAGCTATTCCATCTGTTCCTGCTCTCTGAATCTTCTGTTTTCTGTTCCAACTTTGTAAATTTCCTGTCATTAACTCTTACTGCATATTCCTTCTCAGCCCTGTCTTCTATGCTACTAATCCTCGTCTCTGCATCATCTAATCTTGTTTTATGACCTGCCAGCTCTTGTTTTATTTCCTTCCGACCTCCTACCATGTCACTTAAAGTTTATTTCATAGAAACAATCTTATTCATGATCAAATCGAAATGAGCTACAGTAAGCTGTTTCTGTGAGGAGGGGATTTTGGCCCCCAGATCCTCCTTCTTTCTCATCCTCTGAGGATAACGGTCTTTTGAGAGTATTTCCATCTTGTGGCATTTCAACTAAATTTTCTGCCATTCTATGTAAAAGTAGAATTAATATGAGAAGAAATTCCTACTTGCTGTTAAATGTTTATGTACTAATTTCCTCAGCAGAAAAGGTAAACCTTTCACCTTAGCTGCGCAGCCGAAACACTTCGTATCAATTAAAAGGAAGTTTAACTAATCACAAAACCATAAAAATGTATCTAAAATGTTCTGTAGATTGCGTTATTAGCACTCAGAAAACTAGCTATAAATAAATGCGGATTGTTTAAGACAACGGTCAAAAAAATTTGAATACTGATGAGGGGAAGGGCCAACACGGAGCTCAAGTCAGCACATCCTGTCGATCCGCTTCCATCCGATCGAATCCATTTTAAAATATGTCAATATCTGTAAATTTCATAGCACGGCGATAGCAAATGTTAAGCACTCCTATATTGTAAATAATTCCCACATTGGTTGGCCTCTGTGCTGCACTGTGCATGATTCATTCTTGCAGCCATCTGTCCCTCTTTTAGTCAGGAGGAGCGGGAGGCAGGCGAGCAATGATCGCAAGGGAGTCTTCGACCAAACAGACTACAACATCGCTGAAAAGTTAAGGACCAGGCACTAAGGCAGTAATTTGTTCCCTGATATCTTACCTCCTCTTCTACTGACCTCCATAATGCCAGTCCATTTGTACACACAGTACTGTGTGTAAAAGTCAGCAGGGAGAGGTCCTATTTTTACTATAATAAAATTATTACTTTTGGCCAGGCCACCGGTGTGAACCCCTCATCCGACAACCCCCCACCAAGCCTAGTTCGTCGTCTCATTGCCAGAGTCTCCTCAAAACACGCAATATCCCCCTTCCCGCACTGATCTCTCTTGGAGGGCATCTGTAATGTCGAGGGATGGTCACCTTCACCTCACCTCATCACCATCCACCACACCACAGTAGAAGTTCACGATAAGACAGTGTAAGACTGTGAAATAAATTCAGAGATTATACAATGGGCAAGAACAAAACTCTATTCTGATTGGTCAGTTGGCACTTCTCCCCCATTGTAAATCCTGAACAGTACCAAAGGGAAGAAGTGCCAAGTGACCTCAGCTACTGCCCACCTGGCACATATCAATGCGTCACCCCCTCTCACACACACACACTTTGCGCTACCCTCTTGCACATACCCGAAAACACAAACAGACAAGCCAATAAACGACAATTGTGGCTCACTACTGACTAGAGAAATGCCTGACCCTCTGTTATTGCTGCTCACACCCACCACCATCCCTACACGCCGCAAGATCGTTACCTGCCAGCTGACACTTTAGAAAACAGAAAAAACAAGCATTTGTCAATGCTGAATGTTGTCTTGCTGACATTGGCATTGGAAGTGTAGGAGCTAGAGAGATGCATAATAAGAATGGCAGTGAAGTATGGAAGTGACACCAACCCTACACCACCCTGCAAAGACTGACAGGCATTGAGGTGTGCCTTTGGGTCATCGACCATAACGCTCATGCCATTTCACCTCACCCTACCCTGCAGACTCTAACAAGTATCGCATTGTGCCTTGGGGTCCTCAGGCCTTACGCTCACCCCATTCCATAGGGAAATACTTTGAGATGGGTGTAGTATAGGAGAATGGGGTGAACTTTGGGGCCAAAGAGTCCAAGGCACACCTTGATGCCTGTCAGTGGCTGCAGGGTGGAAGTGGGGGTGGAATGGCATGAGCATTACAGCCGACAATCCAAAGTCACACCCCTGACGAAGGTCAGTCTCTACAGGGTGGGACGTTAAGGTTAGAAACCCTAACGCCCCAGGTGTTTGTTGGTATTTGCGCTCCAAATTTTCAACATGGGCTTTTCATGACCCCACCTCATGAAAGCATTTGGGACTTCTGCTCATGAACAGTGGCACTGTGATTTTGTTATTCTGTCCTGAATGTTGATGTCCCACAGTGACTGCACATTCTGCGCCAGATGTGCGAAACCACATTTCGGGCAGGATGTGAAAAATGACAGTTGCACTGTTCATAAGGAGGTGTGAAGAAATGGCAATGTTGAAAATCTGGAGTGAAAATATTAAAAATTCTCGAAGTCACGAGCATTCGTAGAAACTGTGCAACGCACACTTGTAACACAGTCATTTTTTTTTTATTTTTTCACCAAATTTGCAGCATAGGCTTTTTGGGAGCCCACCTCATGAACACTGACACTGTCATTTTGTTAGTTGGTCCCAGAAGGTGATTCTACACAGTGACCGCAAAATCACCTTTTGGGACTGAATAACGAAATGACAGTGGCTGAGTTCATGAGGTGGGGTCCCAAGAATCCCATGTTGAATATTTGGAGCCAAAACTCGCAAAAATGGCTGATATATCCACCTAAGTTGAAACCCCCCCATTTATGTCATTATACAGCTTATCGGCATTTCTTCAGTTTGTGGTCGGCTTTGAAGAGTGCAGATGTGTTCCCGTTCCACCAAAGATCATCACGCCAAGCTCCAGAGGTAAGTATGGGGTGGGGGTGTGTGGGGAGGTGGGCTGCACAGAGAGTGGGTGCAGGTTGTGGGAGGGAACCCGATGGGGAGGGACCATTTTCTTTGTTTCAGGTTACTAAAAAAAATAAATAAATAATCACAGTGGACTATTTTCTTTTTTAACAGGTGTTGGGAACACTGGTGTGGGCTCCCAGTGTGTCCCATTTGTTTGGGGGATCATGTTAGCCACACTGGGGTGGGTTCCTAGTGTAGCACACAATTGGGGAGAGGCAGGAAAATGCTGATGTGATGGGGGGGTTAAACATGCTGACAGGGGGATTGGGCCCCTGTCGGCAAGCATGTCTGTGTTTGGGCGGATGATGCCGAGGGGGATTGGGCACCCCCTCAGCAGACAAAAATAGTAAAGGGGCACATATGCTGACAGTAGGATTGGTCACCCCGGAAGTCAGCTTTCTGGGGACTGTGATAGATAGACAGCAACAGCCGCTGCCTGCCATGTTTATTGAAATGTTACACCAGGCAAGGCACGCCCTGCAATGATGGGTCACTCCCTCATTGCAGCAGCAAAATTGTTTCAAGTTGGTGGCATGCTTTTCAACTGCTGTCATAGCGTGCGATTTCATTCATACCACAGAGCCCAGCGCAGAAAAGCAGTGGTGCCATTGGCCACAACACGATTGCGCCACCAAGACCTGCTATTCCAAGCTACCACAATATGTTGCGTGCGTGTGCGCAAGACAGAAGGAAAAAATCACTTCCCAACTAAGCAGCACAGTACAGACCTGCAGACAGTAGCATCAATGAGCTTTACAAGCCTGAGGCTCCTCGACGGCTCAATGTGCCTGCAGCATGTCCGTCGATGAGCGTTTTCCATCGATGAGCATTTCCAGTCCCACTGCTTGTCGACGGCTCTCTCGTCACTCATTCCCTGTGATCTGTTTTGCCCACTGGCGAGCAAACCTCTCTCTCGGCTCTCTCTCTCTCTCTCTCTCTCTCTCTATATGTCTCTCTCTCTCTCTCTCTCTCCACGGTACAGCAACAACCTCTCTCAAATCCCTGTTCTGCCTTCAACTCAGCCCTAGCAACCAAGGACTATTTTTTTGTGGCACAGTAACAAGTACGATAAAAATAAATTAAAACACAAAAAAAAAAAAGTTTTATTTTATTTTTTTGTTTCTCACAAAAAAGGGGACCATTGTATAATCGCAATATACCACTCCAGGATGAGGGTTAATGCTAGGATTTACAATGCCTGGTGTGTTTTGCTCACTCATCTTGTGGCCTCGTGACCAAACAACACACCAGGCATTGTAAATCCTAGCATAATCCACACCCTGGAGTGGTATATTGCTTAAATCTGTTTTTTCCCCCTTGCCCAGTTTATTTTAGAAGATCAGTCAATCAGTGTTGTGATCGTTGTGTTTTTTTTCTGTGGACTAGTTGGTTGAAAATGTTCCTTTGCTTTACATACCGAGACTGGCATTGCAAGAGGGTTCAGCAAATGAGCGTAGAGTAGTGTGCCTTTTGCTGGTTTAACATCATCGGAGCAGAATTTGTTTTTGATTAATTTATAACAATAATTGCTTTCTTGTGGCATGATGTTGATTAAGCTTTCCTTTTGATGTAGTGATGAGAGTTTAATTTGTTTGCTGAGACTGCAATGTTTGGTATGCAGTGGGAGCAAAGACAGGATCCTTCTTTTTCGCCAGTAACCAGAAAACACACTTTTACAACAGAAGTGCCATCAAACGTCACTATAATAATGTGTACATATTCAGCGTTTTCATTGGATACACATTCATTCTTAGGCTAGCCCACCTGAGCTGCAACATCTTGATTTTGTATTGTCCTTCTGCTCTTACTCAGTTTTAAAGTTGTGAGGACTGGAAGACTCAGGGGGATCAAGTAACATATTTAAGGTCAAACAGTGAGTCAATATCTGTGGTGGGATTCAGACTTGGTATCACCAGCTTCATTTTACAGTGTTCTAGTCAGGGTAACACACATTTTTGTAGCAATACTTAGCAGTTCTGTGATACTGATAATCAGCTACATCAATACTGTATTGTGTTGAAAGGTTAGTTATTTTATTTATTTATTTATTTATCTATCAAGTCTTGGATTACAAACACCTTTGAGCCAAGGCTGTTTTACAAAGGTTCCACGTCAGAGAAATACAAATTATGGGGAACATCAAGACAGACATTACAACAATGTGGACATTGCAAACAGATTACAGATTAATACAATTCAGGGGTAACATTGTATGCAAGGCAGCCAGCGGCATTTGTCAGAGAAAACAGACAAGAGATAAGAAGTGCCAGAGTCATAGGAAAGGGAAGGGGGAAGGGGAAGGGAAGGGAAGAAGGAATGTAGGTAGGGTGGGGAGAGGGTGAAAAGTGCAGTATTGGGTATACCAAGATGTGAGGGTAGAATCCAGTGGGGGGGGGGACCACCAGAGCAGGCAGGGAAGTGGAGAAACAAGGTTGAGTTGGGCAGTCACAGGAGCTGTTGGTAGTGAGATAGTCCCTGAGCCTTGTTTTAAACATACCAATTGTCAGGGCAGAGGAGATGGTGGGGCTGAGGCCATTGAACCAGAGTGGCGCTCGATAAGCAAAAGAGCGTTGTCCCTGTGAAGTGTGACAGTGGGGGACTTTCAGTAGCTGCAGCGTGGATCTCTGAAGCCACCGTTTGTTGGTTCGATGTTGTAACAGAGTTGAGACCCCAGAAGGTGCAAGGCCAAGGTAGATTTTTTTCGCCATGGAGCAGGTGAGAAACTTTATGTGGTTTGATAGTTGGAGCCAGCTGGTCTGGGTGTACAGGTCACATGTGTGGGTGAGACGGTGAGCACCAGTGATGAGCTGACATGCCTTATTTAAGGCAGTTGAGAGGCGTCTAAGGGTTGTGGTTGTGGCCGAGCCGTAAATGATGAGACCATAGTCTATTACAGAGATCACAGAACTCAGGACTGCAATCTTCAAAACTTCTGGCATGAGGCGTTGTCTGTGTTTGTAGAGGAGACCAAGCTGTGTATTAGCAGCTCTAGCTACATTATCTACATGAGGTCCATAGGAGAGGTTAGGGTCAAGCTGTATCCCTAAGTATTTGAAGGACCCCACCTGATCTAGAGTTCATTCAACATATGTACACAGTAAATGTTTAAAAATGTGTGTGGTAATGAGCTGCTCATTTTTATGTTCATTTGCGTAAATAACATCTTGACACAGTGAATGGCATTTCAGAAGCGTGTCTCCATCAGAGCCAATGCAACTCGCAGAGCAATAGGCATGGCAGCGGCAGCCCAATTACCAGCAAGGCTGATTCTGATGCAAGTTTCTGTTTGGAGGTGTAAACTTTGTGTAGTTAAAAAGAATAGACCACTCTAAGATCTTGAAAATAGATCCAGAAGGATCAACATAAGAATTCAGGGCACAGAATCTGTCGACATGACTAAGTTTATGGAGAGTTTCATTCGAGAAATCCTGAACTTGGATTTGGACTATGCCCTCAACATTATCAGAGCTCACCACTCGTTGGGCCCCAGACCAGCCGACCCCAAAACTCATCCTTGCTCAGTGATAGTGGCCTTCCTTGATTACAGGACCAAATCCGAAATCTTACAAAAGGCATGTCAAAAAAAGGAGCTAATTTTTGTGGACACTAGACTGTTCTTTGAGCACGATTATGCTCCCATTACCATGGAACGCCGGAGGAAGATGCTGCCAATATTGAAACAATTAAAGGAAAAGGGGGTCAAGGCCAGACTACACTACCCCTCAACCCTGCGAATCACTAAAGACAAGGGTACGCACCTCTTTCTGACAGTTTTAGAAGCCAGGACCTTTCTGCATCAGTGAAACATAGAGGTGGACGAGGTGTTTGACCCTGAAACCTTGAAGGAGCTGGATTGACGTAGGTGATACATGGTAAAAAGTGCAGGCCCTGCCAGGAAACAGGCAGCGGGAAGCAAATCCGCCCCCGCGGATCCTCTGGACACTATCTAACATCCGAGGCAGCCCTTCAACATGCCCACTACAGCAGTGAGAAGGTGGCAAAAAACGTGACAGGAACAGAGGCAAGAAATCAGATGCAGTTGGGAACCGAGATGCCTAACATATCAGTGGTAAAAATACTCTGATGCTGATGCTTTTGACCCACCTATACCAGGAGAAGGAGTGACAGAGACTAGGGTTACTACCTTTTAAGAAGCCTAAAGTGGGACATTTCTTACTGAAACTGGATTTTTTGCAGGACAATATGTCATCTCAACCAATGCAACAGGCATGTTTTCTCTAAATAATCAGAATTAAGACTATGGGTTGTAGTTTTTCAGTTGTTTCTTGTGTTTTTTTATTATTTTAAGGTATTTTAGCTAAGGTATTATAGTTTTTTGCAACATTTAGAGGAAATTCAGAAAATATTTTTTCTACAATAATGTCAGAACATTTAGCATTTTTCATGTTTTTCTGCAGGACACAGCTGCCCAAATCAGGACTGTCCTGCGAAAATAGGGATAGGTGGTAACCCTAACAGAGACTGGGTGAATGCCTTAATTCATCGGAGTTTTAGCAGAGGGATTTATGCTTGGTCTTCCCCTCTCTCACCAGCGGACTACTCCATCTCTCACCAGGACTTACATGTCAGGGGGGGGACTCATCCTGCTCTTGCTTTTCTTTGAGTGTGGCCTCGTGCTTGCGGGACTCTCTGTGACTGGTACTTAGAGTGACATTTGGATTTCAAAACAAGCTTGCTTTTTGTACTTGGAGTCCCTCATGAATCTACTGCTGAGAATCTGCACATATGGTTGCAAGTAAACTATGAAAAAGACTACACCACTATATGTTTCATAATGGGGAGGATTTGATTGAAGGGTTAGCATTCTTAGTACAGAGTGTGCAGTGGTGGATGGGTGGGTGGGAGGCCCCTGATGGGTCTTAACATCTGTCCATCCTACTTACAAGTGGTGAATTTTAGGGGAGAAGGGGGTGCTATGTAGGGGGATCATTTTATAGCACCCTGGACTCCTCACTGGAGGTGCCTGTATCCACCTGAACTGGAGACATACAACAAGCCTCAACCTAGGAAGGCAGCTTACAGGGGAATGTTTGGTTCTTTAACTATTTTTCTTCTCTCTATGTTTCTTGGCTGGGGGGGGGATTGGGAGTATGTAGGGCTATGCATTGGGTGACACAAACCACCAGTCGAGATGGGGTCTTGGAGTATGGCCCTCGATTGGGTGTGACGAGAGGTTATCGCACCTCCCCACCTCCACACATAGAGGTTGGGATACGGTGGCACATTTGGGAGGTGCAATTTTCAGTTGAATTTTTCCTAATTCAATCCAAGTTACCAGTATTGTGTTGTTCATGTTGTTTTTTCAAGTTTACAGTTGAACTTAAAGGAAAGCACTAACCATGCCATGAGGAGTAGGGGAGGAGTGGGTGTAGAGGTACCCAGATGGGGGAAGGTGCTTGCAAGTCATGGCAAGGGGCCCCATACCTATTTGGAATGTACCTGATGAACTTAACCATTATCACTTACAATGTAAAGGGCCTGAACAGCCCAGTTAAAAGGGCAAGAATACTTCAGGAGGTGGACAGATTGAGAGCTTCTCTGGTCTTTCTCCAAGAGACACATTTGTCTAAAGCTGAGCACACAAAGCTGTGGAGAACGTGGGTGGGGGAGGTCCATGCTGCCTCTTGGTCAGAGTACACCCATAGGAGAGGAACTGCCATTCTTATTAGGAAGAGCGCCCCACTCAGGATAGAGAGTGTAGATTTAGGCCCTAGGGGGCATTATGTTCAGCTACAGGCCACATTCTTCAATATCAAATGTGTTTTTTTGAATATCTATGCCCCAAATAACCAATTAGAGAACAGAACATTTCTAAAGAAAATAATTCTCAACATCATGAGGAACACGGATGTTATGTATATTTTGGGTGAAGATTTTAATACCGTTCTGTCCTCCAGAAGGGATAGAAAGGGGCTGTATACTGACACAGGGGGTATCAGTAAGGAGAGTTTCTTGAAATGTTTACTAGGTGAGACGGGATTCCTCGATGCCTGGAGACATGTCCATCTGACAGAGAAGAATTATACTTTTTATTCACACAGACGTGCTAGTTTCTCCAGGATAGACATGTTTCTGGTCCCCAAAGAACACCGTAATATAATAGATACCTGTGAGATTCTCCCCATAACATGGTCTGATCATGCCCCCATGCTTTTGAGATTGATATTTTCTCCCAGCCCAAGAAACAGTACCTGGCATTTAAATATAGGGCTCCTGAATTAATCCTTGGTCAAGCAGAAGATTTGATTCTATCCAAGATTTTCTGGACTCTAACCCGTCCTCGGATACCTCCCCTGCAGTTCACTGGGATGCCCTAAAAGCTGTGTTATGGGGTATTTTTATTCATTGCAGCTCCCACCAAAAAAGAGCATATCTGCAGTTACAAAGAAAAATATAAGAAGAACTCAAAGAGGCCGATTTTAGATACAAGCTTACTTTACACCCAGAAGATAAGGCCCTCTGGCTGATAAAGAAGAAGAGGCTTGAATCGTTATTGGCCACTCAGACAGAGGGCATGTTAAGGAGTACAGCCCAAAGATTCTTTGTGGGGGGTAATAAGGCAGGACACCTCCTGGCTCTCACTTTAAGGAAACAGACAGTCTCTACAGCAGTTCTTCAAATTTGTGACCCTAAGAACGAGGGCGGGTTGGTTTCAGATCCCCTGAATATATCTGCTTCCTTTGTGGATTTTTACACAGCCCTGTACAAGCAGGATACTGTTCATCAGTATTCTTAAATGGTGTTGAGCTCCCATATCTCACAGCCCACCACAGGGCCAGGCTGGATAGGGACATCTCTGCCCAGGAGGTCTTGGACAAAATTATACAAATTAAGTCAGGAAAATCTCACGGACTGGATGGCCTGCCATCTGAATTTTATAAATGTTTCAAGAAGGACCTATTGCCCAGCCTGCTGCAATGCTTTCCTATATACAAGGAGGGGGGTGTGAGATTCCAATGTCCTGGCGACAAGAGAAGATAGTGGTACTGCCCAAGGAGGGCAAGGATCCTAAACTTTGCTCCTCCTATCAGCCCATCTCGCTCCTGAATGTGGTTATGAAAATATTCATGGGTATCCTGGCGGACAGATTGCAACAGGTCATAGGAAGGGTCATTCACCTGGATCAGACAGTGTTCATGACAGGGAGATATCTCTCCGACAACATAAGGAGGCTACTTAATGTACTTACCTCCCACAATCATAAATCAGAATTTCAACTAGCCACCTCCATGGATGCTGAAAATGCTTTTGATATGGTTAATTGGCAATTTCTAAAGTCTAACATGGAGAAAATGCAATTCGGACCAAATTCTTAAAGATTTTTAGTAATTTATACACTCTCCCACAGGCCCAAGTAAAGGTAAATGGGGTGAATTCTAGAAATATTATCCTACCAGAGGAACAAGGCAGGGTTGCCCTTTATCCCCAATAGTTTTTGCAATTTGTTTAGATCCCTGGGCAGCAGCTGTCCACCAGGATCCACAGGTGAGTGGGGTCATGGCCGGTGGGAGGGAGCAAAAAATTGCCCTCTATTCAGATGTCTCCCTTTTCTTCTTGGGTAGCCCTGAAAGATCTGTCCTCCGCCTCCTTTCCTTATTGGAAAGCTTTGGAAAATTGTCTGGTTATAAGTTAAATTATACTAAGTCAGAGGCCATAAGGTTAAGTGGGACACGTCCACGGGGCTTCTGTCATGGATTCTCATTTTCCTGCACTCACTGGCTGGTTCGGTACCCTTGGCTACGGTCTCCTCGCTTTCCAATAACCCCTGGACACAGCACACCCTGAGAATACTGAAGAGGGTCAGATGGATGCTGGCCTCGGGGGGAGACCCTGGGCCCCCTCTCTCTCTGACTCATCAACATGTGGGATTCTTCCCTCCACGTTTGGATAGTGCCTATGCCAGGTGGGAACTAAGGGGGCTGGCCCGGTTCTTGCAGCTGATGGGGGGGGGGGACTTGTCTCTCCTTTGGTCAGCTCAAGGAACAATTAATTTACAGGACTCAGATTTTCATAGGTACTTAGAAATATGTCATTTTATTAAAACCCCAGAAAACATGAAAGAACTTTCACGCCAACCAAACCCATGGGAAACCTTTGTGCTAATGGTACAGAGTTCAAAAGAGAAGCTGAGGTGGACCTCCCAGCTATATAAATTAATAGGGCCTAAGGAGCAACATCCCTTAAGGAAAATAAAACTCGCATGGGAGAAGGAGATGAGGGTGAGTATCCCAGAAGAGCTATGGCTTAAAAGATTAAAACAGGAGTGGCGAGTGACTTTTTCTCCTACTTGGAGGGAATTCTTTTGGAGAATTCTAGTTCGCTATTTTTTAGTTCCAGTAGTGACTCAACACTACAGTAGTGCCAATACAAATCTTTGCTGGAGAGCCTGTGGCTCAGTGGGCTCACACTGACACATATTTTGGGGCTGTTGGAGGATTGCCCATTACTGGTTCGATATAAAGGGTGCAATACAGGAGGTGCTGTCTGAGCCCATACCAGACACCCTCACAGACTGGGTACTGGGGTTCCCAACCATAGTAAGTTTTCCCTCGTCCAAAAGGAAACTAGCTCTGGCACTTATTGCTTCTGCTTTAAAATGTCTAACCGCACATTGGCTATACCAGAGACCCCCAGATATGACAGAGTTAGTCTCTAGAGTTAATAACATTATGGATCTGGAATCAGTCACAGCCAAATTAAATTTAAGAGAAGAATGGTTCAGAACAATCTGGGGCCTGTGGATTGCCTGAGAGGTCGCACACCCCCAGGCCTCCACGGGTTCCTAACACATGAAACTACTGGGTCCAGGACCCCTCCAGGATTAAATTAAAAAAAAAAAAAGGTCTAGAACAGGCAGGCCGAATTTACAAGTATAAAACTTAACACAGATAGTCAGTGCCCCTCCGAGGTTGCTTCCCTCTCCCATTTTCCTCCTTTCCCCCTCAGTACCTACTCATTTAAAAAAGCTTTACATAATGGATTTCTATTTAGCGTGGTGATTGATAGTATACATTCCTGTTTTTGTAAATAGTTAGGTATTAAAGAATTGGATAGAAGTATGTGATTTTGAATGGAACCTGTTGACACACATTGTGAGTAGACTATCTTGCAGGACATATCAACTGTTAACCTATCTCAAATGTCACAATGGTGTATGATTACTGTTGAAAGTTTATGATGGTTGAATAAACTGGAGTTATAAAAAAAAAAAAAAAAAGAATACACCACTCTATTCAGACAGCATCTGGCTCATTTAATTTCCATATCATAAATCGTCTGGCGAGCCCTCCAGCTCGCTTCCCTCCCCCCAGTTTCATTGTCAGATTACACACACACACACACACACACACACACACACACAGCCATTCCCTGTCTGGTATGCAGCACTGCACTGTGTAGCCATTGTAAAGCTGCCTACACGTGAGAGACTATGAGTGGGAGGTAGTTGAGTGGGGGAAAGTGCACTGCCCATCCCGTCCCGTCCTGCCGCACTGACGGAGAGAGAAAGACACTGCACAATGTGTCCAGGTGTGAGCACCGCCCCACCCCAAAACAAGGCTGTGAGAAATCCTGACAATGGGAATCAGTCACAGCCAAATGAATCAGCAGTGTTTTGCCCCCTCCTTCCCGAGTGAGCGAACAGTGCAGGCGGGGTGCTGAGAGAGCAGAAAGTGAGAGAGAGAGACAACGTACCGAGCTCCAAACTGGTAAATGTCACAAGGAGACATAGCAAAAGCCAGAGTCAGTGTGACAGTGAGCTCTGAGCAGCGCACTAGCAGGTGGCATGGTTGTGCGTGGCAGTCATACTTTCGGACCGCAAGTGACATGTCTTGCTCCCCCCAAACTCAGAACAGAGTCAGCAGTTGGCATCGGTGGCAGAGGGAGAGAGAGAGAGAGAGAGACACAGAGCTATGTGTACTCTTAGTAATGGACAGCGAGCCTGCCGTGAGAAAATGCATCGGAGAGAGGGCAGTGACCGAGCCTTGCACACTCACTGTTGTGCTCACTCCCTGTCTCTGCTCCTGCTTCTTGCTCTGTGTGACACTGAGCCCTGCACAGTGTTGTCTACTCCCTGTCTCCGCTCCTGCTTCTGGCTCCATTTGCACTGAGCCCTGGTCAGCATAGACAGCTGTTCACAACCCATCGGAGGCAGTGTAAATTGAGAAAAAGAGAGAGAGAGACGCACACAGGGGCCGGCACACGCAATTGAGGTGGTTGCTGTGCAGCCCATGCTCCTGTACATCATGGCTGTATGATCTTGGTACCTAGGTGGATGAAACATGTGCAGTCCGATATGTGTGAGCGGTCCTGCTGTACGCGGTCCGGGTTTTGGTGTCAGTGGCAGTAGCAGTACTATTAAGCAAGTGACGGAGAGAGAGAGAGTCAGAGAGAGGGGGCAAATGCCGCAGTCCCCGTTGTCTCTCTGTGTCTCAGAAGTGTGTCAGAGTACAAATGTGTTGCGGTACATAACACTTATGTAGACAGTTCACTCTCTCTCTCTCATTCTGTCTCTCTGTGTATTGCTAAGTGCAGCCAACTTACACGGGGGAGTGCATGCCATGAGCGTGGTCAGTATCTGTAGTAGTGGCAGCTCTCCTGACCTCCCACATGCACCAGATACCAGAGGTCACTGTCTCAGCGAGCAGCCATATCGCTTTGTTGTACCATCATCCCACATTCAGCACTGTGCACCAGTAGCAAGTGTGTAGCTCGGGTGCAGTGCACAGCCTCCCCCCCCCCAGCATTGAAAGTCCCCATTGTCTGGGTTTTGTGTGACTGGGGGAGAGAGGGAGAGAGAACAGAAAGGAATAGGTCTGGAACTGGCTCCCAGGAGCGTGTGCGTGTCTGTTGGGGGCAGGGGAGCAATGTACAGTATCCAGCAGCAGCTACACAATATTTAAGGGCTCAGGGAGCCCTCACTAGACCCACGGGGAGGGTATTAATGTATTTAAAGGAACATTAGCCCCATCCCATAGGGAGCTAGCCCACTAGACCACAAGGGCATCATTTTACACTGTGGCTCCGCCCCCTCCACCATCTCCTAGCCCACACAACCAATGCCACTCCTTATTTAGACAAAAGGGCTACTAGCCCCCCCACTAGCCATCACTAGCCACCTGGGCTTCTAAATAAATTACTGGCCATTCAGCCACCATTATGGGCTAAGGGGTTTTTAGCTGAGCCCCCCTTCCCCAGATCACACTCCCTTTACTCTGCTTTTGCTCATCTTACATCTTTTTCCTTTTTAACTAACCTATTTTTTCTTTTATCGCTACAGGTCTGACAAGACATAGACTCCGACCCGATCAGATAAGTATAATTTTATTTCTCTCCTGTCTTTTCCACCCTGTTTCACCCCCCCCCTTAGAACTGTGGATCCTTTGTGACCCCCTTGTCTCTTCTTTTACAGGTATAGTGGATTACATCTTCCCAGGACTACCCCGTGGCACCCTGCACTCAGGTAAGTCTCTCTGTTTTACGTATATTTTGGTGGATTGACTGTAACAGGTTGGCCGCACCCATAAGCAAGCTGTTTGAAGGAAGTATGCAAGGGTAGGGGGAGGAAGATTCCACTGTGTTTTTCAAAGGAGGTGGCTAATGTGTACAAGCAGGACCCAGTACAACAACATATGAGCGAACATTCGTCATTAACAAATGCTTGTTTAGTTTTACTTTTATTTGCCTGTTCCACTGAGCATGCTCCTCTCCAGTACACCAGTGTTTGTCTTTTGTTTTGCATGAGATTTACAGGATCATGGTCTGGGATGATGTAAGAAAAGTATGTTTTATCTTCATTAAAAGCCCTCCAAATCACCACAGAGCATTTAAACCACCCAGAGCTTCTAGGGGCATAGTGGCCCCCAGACCACCAGCCTTTATATAGAAATCTTTCACAGTATATTACAAAAATGTATGTGAGGTGGATGGTTGATGGCACTGTTGGTCAGCTAACTGTCCACAAAAATTGCAGCTGCAGACTCTAATGCCAGCCAGAGCCTCCCACACCCCTGATTCCATGAGGGAAAACAAATTTCCCCTGAAATCAGGGGTAGGGAACATGTAACAAAAGTGTGTTTTTTGTTCAAGAAAAGCCCCAAAACTATGCCGGGCCAGCGGCGCAGAGGGCTGAGGCACTGGACACCTTGCCTCCCACTATGCTGGCGACCCATGTTCGGGAACAAGCACAGGACCCTGGGGGTCGGCTGGGGGGGGGAGGGCTGGGAGTGCATGGAGTGGCAGCCAGGCAGCTCCTCTCTCCTGGGCAGGGGTGGTAGGCCTCTCTGGCTCTTGGCTGCCACTGAACGGAGGTTCGATGGTAGCGTCAAGCATGGGGGGGTAGGCGCTAGGCTGGGTGGGCGGATCAGGGCTGTCTCCAGTGACAGTATTCATGTGCACCTCCAGGCACATGCACATCTGTGAATGGCCAGGGCTCTGGGGTAAAAGAGGGTGAAAATGTGGAAAATCACCCCCAATGGCAGGCTGAGGACCACCCCTTGCAGGCTCCGCACTGGTGGCTGGGTGCACGTCCCAAGGCTTGTGGTGGAAGGTAAGTCCCAGGATAGCCAGGTAACAGAGCTGGGGGGTTGGTCAGAAGACGGACACCAGATGGAGCAGAAGCATACAATACAAAATAAAAAAAAGCCCCAGAACTCACCACAGAGCATTTAAACCCCCAGAGCTTCACAGCGGCAGCTCTAGACCCCAGCTTTTATGTGTCCCACTTCACAATATCATATCCAACCCACCCGCTCAAAACAAAATGACTGCAACGTTTTGAAAACTGGAGCTGAATATTTAGGACATCACCAGAGTACTCTGGCATACACTGGCCCTAGCTTCACCACTATAGTCATGTGCAAATGTAACAATTCCTTCCTTCCTTCCTTCCTTCCTTCCTTCCTTCCTTCCTTCCTTCCTTCCTTCCCCTCCCTCCCTTCCCTTCCCTTCCCTCCAATTCAACAGCAATTCATGTAAAAAAAAATCTCTGATCTATCAAAGGGGTTATGTATGCAACTCACTAAAGCTGGAAATTAGGCAAAAGAGGGGCCTGGCATGTGTATGTCCCGAACACTAGAAATAAACAGAAGTATGGATGATGGAAGCACACTTGGAATGCTGATGCTGCACACTGTAAGCCAGACTTCCTGCGGGGGGGGGGGGTAGCTCTGCAGCCTACTGCCAACTTGCTGCTGCTCTATAGAGGAATATTGCCAGCCTGGAATGGCAGCTGGCTGTGCAGTACAACATGGGGAGGAGGTTTTGTAGCCAAGGAGGGGGTGGCAAAAGCTAGATCTCAGGAAATTGGGAGGGAAGCACAACTGGTATGCTGCCAGTGCTGTGCCATGTACAGCATGCTGCTTATGGAGGGCAAGTGGAAATACACCTGCTGCCATGACAGGATGGGCGATGAGCTCACAAGATGCACTGCCAGGCTGGAGTGGCAGTTGGAACCACCACCGGTGCCCAGATAGCTGAGCAGCCAGCTGAGAAGGATGGGGGAGAGGAGACTATGGATATGAGCAGTAGGCCTGGAGGGGGGAACCGCTGGCAGTGACAGATAAGGTAGGGAGGAGGATGGCAAGGCTACGATCTCTAGAAGTAGGGATGTGGGATAGAACAGAGTAGAGAAAGGAGATAACAGACATAATCGTAAGGAAGCATGATAGTCAGTTGACACCTGTAGCAGGTTTCAGCTTCTAACTGGCCAGTCTAAGGAGGCCAAAAAAGACTGGGGCTGGTGCAGCAGAACTGGCACAACTCCTTACATGCCAGTAAGGAAGAAGGAAAAGGCTGGGAAAAGGGGCAGAAAGGTGATAATCACTGGGGACTCTATTGCTAGGATAGTGGAAGAAATGGTGGAGGCATTGCTTTATAAGGATGGTAGCTAATCTGAGGTGGTTTGCCTGCCTGGAGAAGGGGTTGCATGAGTTCTGTTCAAGACCAAGCAGAACAGCTGGTGTGAGGAGCAGAAAGCTGTAGTCCATGTTGGCATAAAGTACTGTACATAGGAAGCACAAGTTTCAAGGACATAAGCAGTATCTTTATAGAACTAGGGATATTCCTGAATGGAAAGGTATCTAGGATAACATTTTTCAAGATTCTCATGGTCCTTAGGGGGGCTAGTGAGAAGTGGCAGCAGACCGTTATTTTATTTTCTATTTATTTTTTTTATTTTATTAAACTCTAGGATTATAAATACCTTTGAGCAGGAACTGCTCATTTACAAAGGTTCCACATCAAAGGATGTAGGGTAACATACATACAAAAGCCAAAAATGGTTACAATCTTAAAACACAAAGATGACTAGGCATTAATTATACAGCCAAAAATGGAGAAAGACAACATAAGCCAGCTTCTGACAAGTTTCAGGTGAACAATATATAGTTAGTATAGGGTAGGAGGGAGTCCGGAAGAAGTAGGCAGGTTGTAGGGCCATTGTCAGAAGGTAGAGGTGGGTGGCAAAAGTGCAAGGTGGATGAGTTGGAGGGCCCCATATCTGAAAGTGCCAGTTGAGAGGGAGGGGTGGGCGAGGCAGGGGTGTGTGGGGGTAAAGGGGTGAGAGTGGGGAAGCTGGTGCAAAAGTGTGAATCTCTCACGGGGAGGTTACAGGTCACCTTCGACTAGGGTAAAATGAGAAGACAGTTACTTAGGAGAGGCAATCACATTGAGTGGTAGAGGCGATGAATAGTCGGAGTTGCCTTTTAAAGGGACCAAGCATCGCAGTTGTAAGTGTTTCTTTGTTAAGGGTATTGTACCACTGAGGAGCCCTGTGCTTGAAAGACCTCTGACCCATAATGGTCCAGCATCTGGGGACCTGGAAGGTCTGATATTGAGCACTACGTGTAAGCTGGGTACTGCTGTTGGCAGTAAGGAGCTGTGCCACTCCCGATGGCATGAGCCCGAGGAAAACTTTTTTGGTTAACAAGCAGGTCTGGTATTGTATTCTACTAAGGAGTGGTAGCCATCCAGCCTGGGCATACAGGTCACAGGTGTGTGTTAGGCAGACGGCACCCGTTAGAAGCCTATAGGCCTTGTTGAGTGTCACTGATATCCTCCAGAGGGCAGTAGAGGAAGCAGAGCCATAGAAGACTTGACCGTAGTCGACGATGGAGGTGACAAAGCTGTAGATGGCCAGCCTAAGGGCATCACTGGTCATGCAGTGTTTGTGCTTGTGGAGCAGGCCGATCCGTATGTTGGCAGACTTGGCTATATTGCCAATGTGCTGCGTGTAAGAAAGGGAACTGTCCAAGGTTATGCAGAGATATTTAAACTCAGGAACATGTTCAAGTGAAGCCCCTGCATGGTTCTTGATGGTGAAGGAGAGAGGTTTATAATTGCTCAGTGCATTGCAGTATGTCATGACCTTAGTTTTGCTATAGTTCAGGACGAGTTTGTGTGAACTAAACCATTCTTCAACATGCCTGAAATCACACTGCAACTGACTCTCAAGTTGTTTAGAGTCTTAGTTGCTAGTAAACAGTACTGCATCATCCGCATAGAGTAATATTCTCTGTTGGCAGATGCTAGGGAGACTGTTCAGGAAGAGAGAAAAGAGTAATGGCCCCAGTATAGACCCCTGAGGGACACCCGAGATGACTGGTATTTCATCAGAGGTGACTCCAGCAATCCTAACACGTTGGACCCTTTCCCCCAGGTAGCTGGCAAACCAGGGCAGTACATCATTGGAGAGCCCAAGAGTCGTCAGTTTTTAGCCTATAGTGCGTGATTAACAGTATCAAAGGCCTTTGTCAGGTCGATGAACACTGACCCCCCCCCCCAAATTCCTTGGTTGAGGGTGTCATAGATGAATCCAGTAAATTCCAACAGTGCCGTGGTGGTACTATGACCTTTACGGAAGCCATGCTGTTCAGGGCACTGGATTTCATATTTGTCCAGGAACTTGACAAGCTGGTCCGAGACTATTCATTCCAGAGCTTTAGATAATGGGGGGAGGATGGAGATGGGCCTGTAGTTGGTGTGCAGTGACTTCTCTCCACTTTTGTGTGCAGGTGTGACAGTTGCCTGTTTCCAGAATGATGGGAATTGACCCAATCTTAGGGAAATGTTGAAGATCTTTGTCAGGGGTTCGAAGATCTCATCTAGGACTAGTGCAAGCAACTTCAGGTTGAGTGAGTCACTGCTGTAGCCAGTTTTGCAGATGGCCTTACATATATATAGGTTCTGGCTAAGTGCATTGGGATCTAATTGAAGAAGAACTGCAGAGCTGTGTGTACTTGAGACGCAGCATCAAAGGGGGAATTGGTGGTGGGGGCGTTGAAAAAAACAGGTAGAAGGGCACTGCCCAGGTTGGAGAACGCATTATTGAATGTATTGGAGATGGTACCTAGGTCTAGCGTAGGTGTTCCATCAGTGTTGAGCATGGTGGGTGGTGCCTTAGAATCCTTGCCTGTGAGGTCCATCAAGTTATTCCAAAATATTTTCCCATCACCCCAGGAGTTGGAAAGTGCCTCCCCCTAAAGTATTTGCTTTTAGCCTTCCGTATAGCTTGGGTACAGCCATTTCTTGCAGATTTGTATTTTTGAATGTCCCCTTGTGCTGATGTGGCTCGAGCACAGTGCCAGAGGTGGTCCCTTTGTTTGAGCCATGCTACAAGCTTGGAGTTTATCCATGGGTTAGACCTGCCTTTAACCTTCATCTTTTTAAGTGGTGCATAGATATCACAGGCCACAGTAAAGCAGCTGATGAACAGGTCCAAGGTTTTGTTTGTATCATTGAGTGAGTGAGTTTTTGACCAGTCCAGCCTGCTTAGATGGGAATTTAGCAGCTGAAGGTGCCCCTGTTTGAGTACCCTGGTGTGTATTATTTTAGGAGGGGGGCTTGGTGAAATTGTTAGCCCAAGAGCAGATAACGGGTGAGTTGTCACTTAAAGTATCAGGGAGTACTAACACCTTAGAGATTCTTTCGGGGCAGTTTGACAGTATCCAGTCAATTAGGGTGTAGGTCCCCATCCTATAGTTGCACCTAGTGGGGGTGGGGACAAGCCGTGTGAGGTGTTGTGCTGTGACAGCATCCTTGTAGGTGCAGGCCTCAGATGAAAGCCAGTTTATGTTAAAATTGCCAAAAATTATGGTCTCAGAATTATGACGTAGTCCCTTGAGGTATTCCATTATGTTGTTGAAGCCACTGGCCTGATCCTTTGGGGGTATGTACACAGTGACTATAGTAAGATTTTTATTATGGGCCCCTAGGAGAACTTTGATGGTGAGGACCTGAGATGGGGCTCCCAGGTTAGCAAATGGGATGACATATCCCATGAGGGTATCCCTTAAGTTGATGGCAAAGCCACCACCCCGTTTTGAAATCCTGTCCTGCCTGAAGATAGAGTATCTGGAAAATTGACACTGGGATCTTAGGATTTAGCCATGCTTCGACAACAGAGAGGATGTCAGGATTGTGCTGTTGAATCCAGGTTTGGAGGTTATCAAGTTTGCTGAGGAGGCTACAGACATTGATTGACACCTAAGCGAGGAACCCCACCCTCCTATACTGTGGGTGTGCGATCAGCCCAACTGGTCCTGGGTTGGGGTGTACGTTTCTGGAGATCAGAAGTAGCGTTAAAAGAATTCTCAAGAGAGAGGTTTTAAGTATTTTGAAAGCTTGCTTATTTGTTAGGCGTCTGTGCACCTTGGTGCTATGGTACAGGGGTTGTCCTGCCTTGTTGCAGAGAGCTGCTAATACTTGTAGGTTCCCCGGAAGGCTAAACTCTTGTAGCTTCAGAAGGTAACCAGTGTGCCAGATAGGGGTGAAGTGGGCCGTGGTATCATTGTGTTAGATTCCTGTGGTCATACCGAATGTAATGCAGGGCAGACGGTGGCAATACCTGGCAGGTAGATTGAGAAGAGGTGACTTCAGGAGAAATGGGACAGTGCAGCACTATCATCACCACTACTAGCAATGTGGGATGCAGATTTAAAGCAGCCATGATTTGGTTTCAGGAAGGAGACACAGCTTGGCTGAGAGTGGGCACTGTTAAAGGCTAAGAAATAGCAGCAGGTTAGGTGATCAGCTTAAAGGAGAAGAAGGATTGGATAAGGCTGAGTGTGCTGTATCAAATAGGTGAAACAGCCCAAGGTGGGAGGGGTGAGAGTGTATTTAAAGGAGGCCTGGGAGGGGTTGGTGGGACCGGGAGAAAAATAACCTGAGTAGCAGAAGTACTTCAGGAGGCAGAAGAAAGGCAGTTAGGCAGCAGTCCGTGAGCGCACCAATGGCTGAGGTGCAAAAGCTGTCCTGTACAATCACGGGCCACTGGCAGCAGCGCCGCACCAATTGAATGCAGCCGCAAAGTATGGGGCTCCCACAGAGTTAGGCACTCACACCTGATGCAGGATCCGGGGAAGAGCTCCATGAAGGCAGGCAGAGTCGAGTTGAGGAGTCGGCGTGGTGGCCATTGAGCACCGCCTTCGGTGGTAGTGCCGAAATTCCACTGGGATCCCTAGTGGGGCCAGTAAAGAAGGGGCAGATTAATTAAATACAAGAAAATACAGCCAGGAGGCTGACGGTAGTCCATCAACTGGCTAACACTTGACCAAGAGCCTAGGGTAACAGGGAGAGTTTTGTTTTTCTGGTCAACTAAAGGGCCTTCTGTGGCAAGCCAGCTAGATAGAAAGATAGATAGAAAGATAGATAGGTAGGTAGATAGACAGATAGATAGATAGATAGTTAGACAGATAGATTTTAAAATGCCTTTCTAAGAACCAAAGTGCTTTACATAAACATAGTACACATTAATGAATCAAATATAATAGGCAAAGGAAAGGCAAGGCAAATTTTATTTATCCGGCGCCCAGACCCTGAGCCTCTGGGCACCTTACATTAAAAGGTTGGGTCAACACAAAGTAAAAAGATTTAAAACAGCAAATACATAAATAAATCACAGTATGACTAAATAACTTCATAAAATGAATACAGGTCAATCACCTTCGTCAGGGAAGGCCAGACAGAAAAGCTGGGCCTTTAGCCCCTTTTTAAACAGCTCAATTGTTGGGACCTCCCTGATAGCAGCTGGCAAAGTGTTCCACAGGGTCAATCCGGCGATACTTGAAGATACGGTTGCCAGATGTTTTCAGCCTGAGCCTGGGAACATCAAGGAGGCCCTGTGTCAAGGAGCGGAGGGAACGGACCGAGGAGGCAGGTGTTAGGGGATCAGCCAGATAACCAGGGCCCAGCCCATATAGGGTCTTGTAGGTGAGCAAGCCCACCTTGAAGAGGATCCTCCAACTGACAGGCAGCCAGTGCAGATCCTGCAGGACCGGGCTCACATGACTGGACCTTGCCAGGCCCATCAGCAACCTAGCCGCTGTGTTCTGCACCAGCTGCAGTCAGTGGAGGGTCCCTCCAGTGACCCTGAAGTATAGAGCATTACAGTAATCCAGCATCGAAGTCACAAAGGCATGCACCAGTGATGGCAGGTCTTCAAGCGGAACTAGGGGTTTAATCCTGATGATGTTCCTCAAGTGGTAAAAACCACTTTTGACCACAGATGACACCTGAGCTTCAAGTGTCAATCTGCTGTCCAGAACAATGCCAAGATCCCGCACCCTAGGGGAGGCTATCAATGGTGTGGATCCCAGAAACAATCCTGTACCCACTCCAGAGGCACTCCCATCATGCTCACAACCTGGTTCAATCACCAGTCCCTCCGTCTTGTCTGGATTCAGTCCCAACCAGCTGGAGGACATCCATCGTTGATCTCAGCCAAGCAGTTGTTAATCAGTTTCAAGGCATTGTGTGTTCCTGGGGCAAACAACAAATACAGCTGGGTGTCATCTGCATAGCAATGAAACCCCACACTGTATTGTCTAAAAAGCTCTCCTAGGGGCAACATGTATACTGCAAATAACATCAGCAACAAGACTGAACCCTGAGATACTCCACATGACAGGTGCCTCTGGGCAGTAATTAATAAAACAATACCACAAAATTACAATACAGACCAATGTGAAACCATAGCTATTTCAGCCTCCTACAAAAGCTTCACTGAACAGCCAGGTCTTGAGTTTACTTTTAAATATGGTGACAGATGGGGCAGCATGAATGTCCTTGGGTAAACCATTCCTTAGTAAATGGGCTGCTACAGAGAATGCTCTGTCACTGGTTGATTTTAACCTAGATTTTGGAATAACCAGCAAACCATGCTATTGGAATGTAACTCACAGACATTGGGGTGGGTTGCTAGACGCTGACTAAGGTACTGGGGTCCCAATCCGTTTAAGGCCTTAAAAGTAAGTAAGAGAATCTTAAAGACCATCTGCAGCCTCAGAAGGATGCCTTTACTCCCAAAATAGGCTACACCTGTGCACAGCGGTAAGTGGTGGAACTTGACAAGAGAATGGCCAGGGCAGGTAGGTATAGGGTATTTAAGCTAAAGGATGGGGAGAGAACTGGTGCAAGGGATTACCACTGGCAGTAAGCAGATACAGGAGATCACAGAGGGGAAGGCAGCAGAGCAGCTGAGAACAAGGGAGGAGAACCACTGGGGTCATGGAAGCATGGAGAGACAACTCTCCTTACTGGCATGCAGGCCAGCATGAGGAGCATGCCCACTAAAATGAGTAACCTAGAGGACCTAAGTCACTTCAAAGGCTAGGACTTGGTGGACCACACAGAGAGGTACTGAGGAAAAGAAAATGACTGGGACACCGGGATAGGGGGAATAGACTATTCTGAAGGGATATGCCTGGCTGGAAGGGGTTGGGGTGACTCTCTTCATAGGGTAAGAAGTCACTGTTGAGAACAAGGACACCACGGGGGCAAACAGTGTGACAGAGTCCATCTGGGTCAAGCTATGGGAAAAGAGGCAAGGGTGTAATCATGGAGGTGTGCTTCACAACCCAAAAACCTGTATATTGGACCACAGTGCTAACTTGTTGTGGAAATTAGATGAGCAGCCATACTGGATGCAGTGGTGATCTTCGGGGACTTCAGTCTCCCAGGCATAGACCGGGACATTGAGATGGCCAACCAGAGGGCTGAGATTGAATTCCTGCCCACTTTCAAAGGCTGCTTGCTAGAGCAGTATAAACAGCTTGCTAGGTTTCAGGCCATCCTTTGCCTTGTTCTAAGCCATGGGGATTGGCTCATCTTCAGTGTAAAAGTCAAGGAACTGGTGGGGGGCACTGACCACTGCCTGATAATCTTCTACCTGAGGTGCTGTTAGGGCAGGACCCTTAATGTGACCTGTTTAGAGTCTGCATTTAAGCCTCACTCTTGTGTGGGGCATCTTCTCTGTATTAATAAACTGAACTCCTCACCCAGTGTGTCCTATCGCGTGAGTGGGACAGACCAGCAGTGGAGCATCTGACCTAGGAACATCTGCAGGACATCCACAGTGAGACCATAAGTCCGCAGGGTACTCTGGAGGAGAGATGCTAGAAAAGGTAAGAGGTGAAACCTTAACTATCTACTGTTACTGTAACATCCAGCAGGCAGGCAGTCAACAAATCTAGGCAGCATTAGTAAAAAGGTGTAGGATAACTGAGGAAAAAAAAGAACTCAACAACTCCCTATCTGGGATACACCTAAGTATCGAATCAAGTGATCCTTAGCAACTTAGTAAGTTACCTCTAATACATGACACTGTAGTGTAATAAATGCTGTAAGATTGTGGTGTTGTATTATATCTGCTGACACAGTTCAGAATCCTTGGCTAAATACCTATGTATAATGTAGGCGTTCAGGGGCTGTCTAGGGTTTAGTATTGAGAGACAGTAAGTTTGTGGTAGGTAGCTTCCTTATTCAAATTATCTACCTAGGATAGGAGTACATGGCAGAAATCTGGGAAGGATAACCAGGTAGCAAACCAGGACAGGGGGCCAGATTTTCAAAGCCCCTGATAGTGGCACAAGCCCCTGATACTGGCACAAGCCCCTGATGCGCTGATCACAGGGCACATGGGACTTGCGACAGTCTGGCTGGTGACTGGGATTTTCACTCCTGTGCACCAAATGCTGCAAGTTAGACCAGTTCCCCAGTCTAATTTGTGGCATTCCATGGACCATTTTTACAGAGCTTGCACCAAATATTTGGCACAAGTTACAGCAAAGTGAGGAAAGTGTTGCAACTGAGCCCAAGAATATAAAATTGGCTGCAGCTGCAGCAAAGGTGTTTGGCGCAGCTGTGCCAAAAAATGGGTTCGATAAGAGCTTGATGCAAGCCCTGTGTGACCCTTTGAAAGTTCGGTCCAGGAAGTAACAAATGTGGTTCCAGAAGACTCTAGGCAGTTAAAGGAATACAGGATGTAATCAGCTTTATGGAGTTAAAATACGTTCAGTTAACTATGGAGATGAGGTACAGTGGGGAGCTAATCAGTTGTAGTGACTGTGGGGCACTCTACTCCATGGTTATGCTCTGGAGGAGGGGCACTGCCCGATTTGCAGGACCTTTGCAGAGCTCCATGTTCAGCTTGTAGCAGCAAGAGAAGCAATATCTAGCTGCAGCACCATTCCCCCAGAGGCCCATTGGTGCAGGAGGATGGAGAGTGGTTGGAGAAGGGAGGCAGGGGAAGTCACAAGGGGGTGGACCAGTCCCAAACCATTCAGATGGCAATCCTGGAGGAGACACAGGTACCTGACTCCGTTGGGGGGTACTACGAGTCAGTCGGGAGTAATGGGCAGGATTACTTAGTAGCACCCGGAGGGACAAGCAGGAGTACGTTTGCCAGGAGAGTCTTAGTGGTCAGGGACTCAATGATTAGGGGGAACAGAGAGGGTGTTGGGATGGAGGTTGGATGGGTAGGGGATGGGCAGGTACCTTCCTGGAGCACTGGCCATCTGGGATATGGACAAGATAGGAAGGATGGCAGAGGGAGAAACTAGGGGTGTTGGCACACTTAAGTACCAATGATCTGATGAACCAGCTTGTGGAGACAGTGAAACCAAACATTTGCAGACTGTCGGACAATTGAAGGCACACACGACGTCCCTGACCTTTTCTGAAATCCTCCATGTGTGGAGCAGGGGGAAGATGGAACAATCATAATTATACAATAGCAAGAAAATTTATCATATTTTGATTGGTCAGGGTGTGCCTGGGACAGTGATGTTACTGAACAATAACATCACTGTATGAAGTCCAGGCACACAGGTGACTGGAGAACAGTGAAAGAAATCCCTCCCACCCCACGCAAGCCACCCCAAAGCCGACAGTGCCCTGAAGCCATCACGGCTTAGCCGCGTCACCCCCTCAAAGACACACCCACAGACAAACACACACATTCCCTGCCTGGCTGCCTCACTCCTTCAGCCATTTTAGACAAAAGCCCTCAGATTCAGAAGAAATGGCAGCTGTCTGTCTTTCACTTCACTGTAGCTGCCTCAGTCTGTTCAACCATGTGCACTCACGCTCGGCCTTTTTCACAAAACCCAAATGTAATGACAATTCCATTTCAAACCCTCATCAGTTCATCAGCAAATCCACATACTTTGCCATTTCCAAAAAAAACCCTTTGCCAAAATAAAAAAAGATCTTAACTTACAGGTTCCCAGCTGACTGATGTCCAGTTACCGAGTGGAGTGGGAAACTGGAAGTTACTGTTCAGCTCCGCTGTCATCTTTCTTACTGTCCATGTCTTTTTCACAGGGGAAACCAAACAAAACAAAAAACATCTGCAATGGATCCCAGGACAGGCAGCGGGACCACACTGATTAAATGTCATGCTACACCAAAAGTTACCACATTAATGATTAGTGAGTTTGGGGTGGGGGTGGGGTGACCATGCACAAGAAACCAACAGTATTAGCAGCAGCACCACCTAGTGGACTACTTTTTCTTTTAGTTCTAAAATATGCCTCTCATACAAAACAGAATACAAATATAAAAAAAAAATGTTTTTAACTTTTTAATGTTATTTTAAAATGAGCCATTGTATAATAGCAATAAGGCACTCCAGGGTGTGCGTCATTGTGTAATAACATCACTCCTGGGGTGCCGGAAGCACTTGGCTTTGCCTCATGCTTCTACCCACCCCAGGAGTGACGTTATTACACAATGACACACATCCTGTCATGCCTTATTGCTTAAATACCAAATGCACTCCTGGAACAGAAGCAAGTGTTCTTACAGTGAAAGACTCTGACAAATTCAGGATACAGTTCCAAAACTGTATTTTATTCATAGATACATAGATACATAGATACATAGACAGTGTCGGCAGATAAGGGCCTATGGCCCACCTAGTCTGCCCATTTGAGTTGTAAGTTCAGTTTGTTTTCCTAGAAGTCTATTTCCCCTTACCCCTGACCTCTAGAATTCCTTTATGTCTATCCCATGCATTCTTAAATCCCGTGATTGTTTCAGCCCCACCACTTCCTCTGGCAGGGTGTTCCACTTGTCCACCACCCGTTCTGTGAAGAAATTCTTTCTCATGTTTCCTCTGAATCGTCCTCCTCCAACTTCATCCCATACCCTCTAGTCCTGAAACATCTTTTACGCTTAAAATAGTGTTTTCCTGCACCGTGTTCCTCCCTGTAAGATACTTGTATGTCTCTATCATATCCCCTCTCTCCCTCCTCTCCTCCAGGGAGTACATGTTCAGTTCCTTCAACCTGTCTTCATAGGACTTGTGATGCAACCCATGCACCATCTTTGTTGCCCTCCTCTGAACCTTCTCTACCCTGTCTATGTCCTTACGTAGGTATGGTCTCCAGAACTGTACACTGTACTCCAGGTGGGGCCTCACTAGTGTCTTGTATAGCGGAATTATGACCTCCCTTTTCCTGCTGGTGATGCCCCTGCCTATACATCCCAGCATCCTATTTGCTTTACCTGATGCCTTGTCACACTGTTTCCCTACCTTGAGGTCATCAGAGATGACAACCCCAAGATCCCTTTCCTGCTTGGTGCATGCTATATCCTCACCCCCCAACTGATATATTGTGCCAGGGTTTTTGTGCCCCATATGCATTATCTTGCACTTCTTTGCATTGAATTTCAACTGCCAAACCCTTGACCATTCTTCAAGTTTCAAAAGTAGAAACATAGATTTTGATGGCAGATAAGGACCGCTTGGCCCACCCAGTCTGCCCATTTCCCTACCTGATGGATAAGCTGCAGATCCTAGTTAACCAGCAGCCTACTTCTTCCTACCCCCCCCCAAGTAACAACAGAACACTTGACAGAGACCCCGGCACTTCACTCAGTAGAGCTTCCTCAGGGGACCAACACTTTGTCGTGTTCTGTTGTTACTTTTGAATAAATTACAGTTTT
The DNA here is from genome assembly GCA_016271365.2 of Neoceratodus forsteri. Lineage (NCBI taxonomy): Eukaryota > Metazoa > Chordata > Ceratodontiformes > Ceratodontidae > Neoceratodus > Neoceratodus forsteri. The sequence continues at coordinate 491,047,451 of CM057450.1, read as the reverse complement.
GGAACTATATCCTGAATTTGTCGTAATCCTTCACCGTAAGAACACTTGCTTCTGTCCCAGGTGTGCATTTTGTATTTTTGGTTTGATGGTTTGAGACTGGGGTTCAGCACAGCCCTCCATTTGCACCCAGCCCTGTGCCAGTGAGCACTGTGAACACTTCAGTTACTTGGAAGATAGAATAAGGAGGGATGAGATCGTGGAGTTTAATGGGTGGTTAAAGAGTAGCTGACGCCTTCAGGACAACTTTATCAAAACATAATATTTAGACACAGTTCAGCTTGTATTTCACATTAGTTCTGTATTCCTCCTCCTCATTATTTATTACTGAGGTCATCTGCATGAAAACAGGATCTTTGCTCCTGAAGAGTTCATCTATTCCTGTAGTTGTTTCCTTACCTAAGGTCATAATGCATTGCTTGTGACATCACAGTTACTCCCATGGCAACAGACTGCTTTGTCACAACAGAGGATTATGACTTGAAGTAGGGAGTTAGCTGTAGAGGTAGATGAACCCTGAGGGATAAAGATCATGCATTCATGCAAATGTCCTCAGTAATAAATACTGAGGAGGAGGAATCTTTAGAATATATATGACATGGCAGCTGAATCGCACCTAATTACTATGTTTTTCAAAGTTGTTTTTAAAGGTGTCAGCAGCTTTTTAAGGGGGTTAGTGTCACGAGATGGAGCACCATTTGTGGGGGATAGAAACATAGAATTTAACAGTTGATAAGGATCGTTTGGGCCCACCCAGTCTGCCCATTTGTTTCCTGCCCATACTGTCACTGCAGACCCTACTTGACCTCCAACTCCTTCCCCCTCTTGCATTTCTTTAAGATTCCCTTATGCCTATCCAATGAATTCTTGAATCCCATCACTGTTTTCACCCCCATCACCTTCGCTGGAAGACTGTTCCAGGGATCCATCACTCTTTCAGTGAAGAAGTACATCCTCTCATCTCTCTTGAATTTACCCCATTCCAGCTTCATTGCATGTCCCCTTGTTCTTGTGCATCTTTTCCTCTGAACAATACTCCCCTCCTGTACCTTATTTACCCAAATAAGGTATTTACAGGTCTCTATCATATTTCCCATCTCCCTCCTCACTTCCAGGGTGTACATATTGTGGTCCTTCAGTCTCTCCTCATAGGACGTCTGATGCAGACCCTGCACCATTTTAGTTGCCCTCCTCTGGACAGCTTCCATCCAGTTTATGCCCTTTCTCAGATATCGTCTCCAGAAATGGACACAGTACACCAGGTGTGGTCTCACCAGCAATCTATACAGTGGCAACACCACCTCCCTTTATCTGCTGGTGATATCCTTCCCTATGCACCCTAACATTCTACTGGCTCTGCCAACTGCTTTGTCACACTGCCTCACCACTTTCAGGTCATCGGATATGACAATCCCAGGTCCCTTTCCTGTTGGTGACCATCACTACCTCTTCTCTCATTTTGTGCTCTGCTCTGGGTTTCTGTGCCTTAAGTGCATGGTTTTGCACTTTTTTGCATTGAAACCCAACTGCCATGTCCTTGACTACTCCTCAAGTTTTCTCAGATCTCTGCATATTCTTTCCACTCCTTCCGGAGTGTCTACCCTATTACAGATTTTGGAGTCATCCACAAAGAAGTGGATCTTCTCTTCCAACTCATCTGCAATGTCACTTGTAAAAACATTAAAGAGTACTGGTCCCAGTACTGAGTTTGAGACACCCCACTGTTCATCCTCTATTCCCTGGAGAAAATGCCATTTACGACCACCCTCTGTCTCCTACTCCTTAACCAATTTATTACCCAGTTTACCACCTTGGGACCCACCTCTAAGCTGCCTGATTTCTTCATGAATCTCTTTTGTGGAACGGTGTCAAAAGCCTTACTGAAATCTATGTAGGCCATGTCTACCGCCCCGTGCTAATCTATTTTCCTGGTCAACCAGTCAAAGAAATCTATCAGATTTTTCTGACATCATCTCCCTCTGTGAATCTGTGCTGCCTCTGGTCTTGTAATCCTCTGGATTCATGGTACCCCACAATCCTTTCCTTTAGCAGTGTCTCTATTAACATCCCCACCACTGATGTCAGGCTAACTGGCCTATAATTGCCAGCCTCCTCCCTGCTACCACTTTTGTGAAACAGGATTACATCTGCCCTCCTCCAATACTATGGAACCACTCTTGTTTCCAGTCAGTTGTTAAAAAGGGCTGTCAGAGGTGCAACCAGTACCTCCCTGAGCTCCCTCAATACCCTTGGGCCTACCTTGGCTGGCCCCATTGCTTTCTCCACATTTAGATTTACCAGTCTCTTCGGGACTCTCTCCTCTTTAAAAAGGACTTGTGTTGCCCTCCCTCCCTCCAGTGCTCTTGTTGCCTTTTATGTGGCCCGTCCCCTTCCCCTTCCTCTGAGAAGTCCGAATAAATGTATTTTTTCAGTATATCTACTTTTTCCGGATCCTCCTCTGCACTGTCCACCCCCCCTTCTTAACCTCACAATCCCTCCCCAGTCTTTCTCTTTTCAATTATGTACCTAAAAAAATGTCTTGTCCTCTTTTGGTACCTCCAGACTATTCTTTCCATAGTTTGCACCTTTGTGCTCCTCACCTCTTTCCCTACCTTCCTCTGCTTCTCTATATACACCTCCGTGTCCTCTTCCCTCTGTGCCTTTTTATACCTCTTGAATGCTACCTTTTTATCTTTTACATTTTCAGCCACTTTCTCCAAGAACCATAGTGGTCTCTGTTTTCCTCTTGCTTTTGCTCACTTCCTTTGCACAGATGCCCCGAATATTAAATATTTTATCTTATACTTTGGAATGCTGCTTTGCATTTGCTATCAGCTGAACCCTCCTCCTACAATAGAGTCCCTTATATCCCTTGTAACTGACGTATGGTTTGCTACTTTAAGCTGGATGTGTCCTGATAACTATCTATGAGCCTATGAATCTAACCATCCATTGTCTATACTTCACTGCTAAACTACTAATGTGTAACTAATGTTTGACAACTAATTTTCTTGTGTACTTGTTTGCATTATTATGCCTTCCTCAATTGTCTTTGCTTTTGTGTTGCATAATTTACTATGACCTGCACTGCCTGTCAAGCTCTATATGTAACTAATTCCGGGTCGCCCCTGAAAAAGGGACCTCTGGTCTCAGTGGGCTCACCTGGTTACCAAAATGGCATAAATAAATAAAATAAATATTGAGAATGCATTACAGCTTCTAAGCTGCAAAATTAAATGTACAGTTCACCGACAACTGAAATAAAAGTTACAGCTTTCCCTGTACAAGTCAAGCGAAATACAATTAACAGTGTGTTTTTAGATGTAGTTATCTATCAGCAATTGTTTCATTGATTTAATTCATTACTAATATAACCATTTGGACCAGCGAGGCCCTATTTACAAAGCTGTCCTGTTATACAAAAGTTGGAGGTTTTGATATAAACATTTAAAGACATGTAATAAATAGCCAAGGAATTTAAGAACCTAGGTGTCACCCTTGACCCAGAGCTAGACTTTCACCTCCACATCTCTGATCAGTGTAAATCCATAAATTCTTGAATTGGCCTAGCCTACCATCTCAGACACTTCTTTGCCCCTGATGCCTGCCTGGCCATTGCCCAGGGCTTCCTCCTCCCCTCCCTACAATATGGATCTCTACTCTTCACAAGCACCCCCTTGCCTTCGTAACACAATGGGACGTCACCTACAATAACATCTGCCGCTTCACCCTCTCACCCCTATGCCTCACACACCATTGCTGTCTCCACTCCTCCATAGGGTGGCGATCTCCCTCCACCTCTTGAGCCTATGCCCCTAGGTTGTTTTATTCATGAACAACTCCAAGCTCACCCCCTAGTCACTCATATCCCACTACTTACCAGCTCCCGATCCAACTACTCCCTTAGGTCCCTGGACTCTACCTTGCTCGTCACACCCAAATGTTCGACCAAGATGGGTGAGCAGGCATTCTCTTCATTTGCTGCCAGGTATTGGAATTCTCTCCCCCCAAATATCCACAGCTCCACCATCACGCCCTCTTTCAAAACTGGCCTCAAGTCCTACCTTACCCTATCCATGACCTGCAACTGTTTCCAACCCCCTGACTAACTGCTTGTGCACTGCTTAATCTGATTCTCGCACCTTAGAATGTTCCTGTCATAACCTACTTTGTTACCTAATGAATTATTTGTCTACTTGCAATATGTTCATATTGTACTGTTCCTGACTAAAAATGTTCTTATTTGCCTTATTCCTAATTTGTTAATTACTCTAATTATTTGTCAACTTGCAATATTCCTAACTGTACACACTGTACCAGGAACTGCTAGCTCTCTACATTTGTATCTTGTTCAACTCAATGTACGTGTGCTTTTGACCCTGCTGTTTCTCGTGGAATGCACTCTCCTGGGTCGTGCCTGAAAATAGGCATTCAGTTGTCTAGTGTACCTATCCGAACACCAAAAATTAAATAAATAAAATAAATAAATCCATTGTTGCAAGACAATATAACATGGGTTAATTATTTTCTTTTAAACAGATTTTTATTAAGAAATTCACAATAGCCACAGAATACATCGCACACAAGGAATTCTTATCCAGGGAAAACCCATGGAAATACAACACTAACATACAAATTCATTTGCATAAGTTATATGATATATAGGTCAGACAAGAACAATATCAGAGCAACAGCAGTCAAGGTTTACATTGAATACAGACTGTTAAAAGAAATAAACAGTTAATTCCAATCATCTATCCCTTTAAAACGTCTAATGTGAAAATCATCTGAAAGCATTCCTGGGAAATCACCTGAAGGCTTTACCCATAAAGAGAAGGATTACAAATGCTCGATCTTTCTCTTAACAGACCTATGAGTTGTCTGTCAGGTCATGGTGTCTTACTGTGGCTGTGCTGCTACGAAAGAAACAACAATAAGAGTTAACTCTTACTATTTATAGCTAACCTTTAGTACCGGTGGACATGTCATGGAAATCTGCCAAAATAATATCTTAATACTCTGCCCTCTTGTCATGCACCAGGTATAATGGATTTATGAGGAAATGAGAGGATGAACAAGGGAGAGGAAAAGTGGGGGCATTGGTTATCTCTATTGTGGGTCTCTCTTTTTTTCCATAAAGCTTTAACAGGCAGCTCTTCTGCCCTGCCCTCACATCCTGTGACTGACTTCCACCTCCTCCAAGCTCCAGGGCATGCATCCCCATAAATTTCCCCCCACGGTGAGGCTGGGAGAGGGAGGGCTGTCCTCTCCCCCCAGACAGTCATATGCAGAGTCTCCCAATCTTTAAATGGCAGAGTGGATCCCAATGAGATGAGCAGGGCCTCTTGTAGCCCATACTCCCATTTTCTGTTTTCTGTGTTCTCGTCCCCTGCTGCAGTGCCACCTGCTGGTAGTCATGGGCCACCCTCCCCAGGACAGGAGAGCTGTTCTTAGGACGCTTGATCCTTTCCCATCCCACCGACCACTGGCAACCCCTGCTTGTTCACAAACACGGGTCAGCGGCATGGCAGGAGGTAAAGTGTAGAAGTCAAAAGAAGAAAAACCTTCTCAACCAATTCCAAGTAAAACTTATTTATTTTCAAATTCTTCATATTAAAGTTCAGTCATAATGTTCCCTTTTCTTTAGTGACAAAATAGCTCCATCAAAAAATTCTGTGTAACTTTTCAGAACTAAAGTTCCTTCATCAGACACTGGAGCATACTTCTGTTTAGACAAAAAATACAAATAATTACAATACATCAAAAACAAGGCTCTTGACATTATCAAGACAACCATCAAATAAATATGAATACTCTCAGGTGGAACTGACCCGATACTAATAGCCGATATGGGTCTCAAACAACTTTCAAACTTGTAACAAGAAAGTGCATCAGCAATGGGGGTGGGGGTACATCTCTTACAGTTTCAAATATGCTCCTTTTCTAATTTTATTCAAAAAAAGAAAATTCTATTACAGCTACCAGGTTGTTGATAAAAATATCTTTATTTACAAGGTTGGAGCAAATAGTTTAAACAGGATAATTTACTTTTTCAAAATCCATTTCATTCATCACTGAAGTAATGTCCTTTTTATGTTTGCTTGCACGCATCTGCAAGAAACATAGTGCCATCATCCGAGTTTTCGGAGGTGTGTCACCCCCTCTTCCAATTCAGTCAGTGTGTTGGCAGGCGGGGCCCCAGTCCTCCAATGCATGCTGGAGCTGTCTATGACAGCTCCAAAATGCAGTGGCGTACAGTTGAAAGGGGGCTACGCTCAGTAAACAGCAATCATATCGCCTGCTCATGTGCAGCTCCCTACACACACACACACAAACACACGCATGCATACTGCGTGCTGCCCCAAGCACAGTTACATAGGCCATGCTGGTGCCCACCCCAAGCGTGCCCCATTCTTATAGCCAATGGGGTGCCCAATCCCCGTTTGGCTGTTGCTGCCCCCCAAGCACAGTTACATAGGCCACGCTGGGAACCCACCCCAGCGTGGCAACGAATGTTATGCCGGCGGGGGTGCCCAATCCCGCCGGCTCCAGGACCCCCTCAGCTGTCCTTGTGCCACGCTGGAGCCCACCCCAGTGTGGCAAACATCCTGCATCGTCACCTAAACAAAAAAAAAACACCTATAACTTAAAACGGTCCTCGCAGTCTCTGCCCCCACCTGCACCCACCACTCGCACCCTGCCTCCCCACCCCCTCACCCCATACTTACCTCCGGACTCTGGCGCGCGATCTTGGTGGACTGGGAACACGTCTGCACTCTTCAAAGCCGACCCTGAACTGAGGAAATGCCGGTAAGCTGTATAATGGGATAGATAGGGTTTTCAACTTTATTGCATATCTCAGGCATTTTTGGAATTTTGCACCAAATTTTCAACATGAGGTTTTGGGACCCCTTCTCATGAATGATGTCACTGTCATGGCGTTATTCAGCACAAGGGTGATTTACTGATCACTGCATGAAATCACCTTCGGGACTGATTAACAAACGACACTGGCAGTGTTCATAAGGTGAGCTCTCAAAGCCTATTTTGAAAATTTGGTGGGCATTCAAAAATGACTGTTTATCTAGCATGCGCTACGCAGTTCCCACGCAGGCTCGTAAGTTCGAATTTTCAATATTTTCATTCCAGATTTTTCAACATTGCCATTTTACCACACCTTCTTATGAGTAGTACAGCTGTCATTTTCACATCTCACCCAAAACATGTTTCCACCCATGTGGCACACAATGGCGCAGTCGGTGTCTTGAAATCAATGTATGGGACAAATTAAGAAAATCACAGTGACATTGTTCATGAGCAGAGGTCTTAAATGGCTATGTTGAAAATTTGGTGAAAATTCCTAAAATGACTGTTTGATTAGTGTGCGCTATGCGCAGTTCCTACGTGACGTCCATAAGTTTGTGGAATGTTCAATATTTTCTACCTAGATTTTCAACATTGCCATTTCACCACACCTCCTTATGAGCTGTACAGCTGTCATTTTTCACATCTTGCCCAAAACATGTTTCCGTCCATGTAGCACACAATGGCGCAGTCGGCATGCAAAATCAATGTACGGGACACAGTAAGAAAATCTCAGTGACACTGTTCATGAGCAGAGGTCTTAAAATGGCTATGTTGAAAATTTGGTGAAAAAATTCTTAAAAATGACTGTTTTTCGAGCGTGCGTTGCGCAGTTCATACGCACGCTCGTAAGTTCATGAATTTTCAATATTTTCACTCCAGATTTTCAACATTGCCATTTTACCACACCTCCTAATGAGCTGTACAGCTGTCATTTTTCACATCTTGCCCAAAATGTGTTTCCGCCCATATAGCACACAATGGGCAGTCGCTGTACGAAATCAATGAATGGGACACATTAAGAAAATCACAGTGAAACTGTTCATGAGCAGAGGTCTTAAAATGGTTATGTTGAAAATTTGGTGAAAAAATTCTAAAATGACTGTTTCTGATGCGTTGCACAGTTCATGCCGTGGTTGCGAATTCTCAATTTTTCACTCCATATTTTCAACATTGCCATTTTATTACACTTCCTTATGAGCAGTACAGCTGCCATTTTTTCACATGTCACGCCAAATGTGTTTTCGCATGTCAGCGCACAATGGTGCGGTCGATTAATGCGAAACCAATGTTTGGGACGAATAGAAAATCACAGTTACACTGTTCATGAGCAGAGGTCATAAAATGGCTATGTTGAAAATTTGGTGACAAAAGTCCATAAACTGACTGTGATACGAGTGAGCATTGTGCAGTTTCCATGCACCCTCGTAAGTTCATGACTTTGTAATATTTTCAATCCAGATTTTCACCAATGGCATTTTTCCACACTTCCTTATGAACAGTACAGCTGTCATTTTTCACAACATGGCCAAAATGTGTTTTCACACTTTCAGCGCAGAGATGCGGGTCGCTGTGGGAAATCATTGTTCGGGACAGATAAAGAAAATCACAGTGACACTGTTCATGATCGGAGGTCCCAAAATGCCTGTGTTGACAATCTGCTGTAAAAATATCCCCAAACTAATTACATTACGGGTGTGCGTTGCACAGTTTCTATGCACGCTCATGACTTCACCATTTTTTTAAATATTTTAACTGCATATTTGCAACATTGCCATTTTTTACACCTCCCCATGAATAGTACAGCTGTCATTTTTTACATCCTGTTCGGAATGTTTTTGCACCTGTGGTGCTAAATGCCATAGTCGCTGTGCATAAGCAGCTTTCGGTTAACAAACTGATATTGCCACTGTTCATGAGGTGGGGTCACAAAAAAAAATGTTGAAAATTTGGAGTGAAAATACCAACGAATGCCTGGGGTATTAGGGTTTCCAATCATAACACCCAACCCTGTAGAGAATGACAGGTATCAGGGATGTGACTTGGGATTCTTGCCTGTAATGCTCATACCATTTCACACCCTGCAGCCAGTGACAGGCATCGAGGCATGCCTTGGACTCTTCCGCCCCAAAGTTCACCCCATTCTCCTATACAGCACCCATCTCACCATATTTCCTGATGGAATGGGGTGCGCATAAGGGCCAAAGACCCCAAGACACATCGTGACACTTGTCAGTGTCTGCAGGGTAGGGTGTGGTGAAATGGCATGGTCATTATGCCTGACAACCCAAAGACACACCCCAATGCCTGTCACTCTCTGCAGGGTGGTGGTGGGGTTGGCTTCAGTTCAATACTTCGCTGCCATTCCTATTATGCAGCTCTGTAACTTCTACACTACCAATGCCAATGCCAGCAAGCAAACATTCGGCATTGACAAATGCTTGTTCCTTGTTGTTCTGTAAACACAGAAAAGCTTTCTTAGCTCCCTAGATTATTGTAAATACCAATATGTATTCTATGTTATTTCTCAAGGCAAAATCCGTTAAACTATCCCTACCTTATGGAATTCAAAGATAAAGGAAACGGGAGTACCAGCGTTTCTTTTTTAGTTCGCCATAGTCCCCCGATCATTTTGTTCTCCTGCCGCCATTAGCAGACTCGCTGAAAATGCTCAGGCTAACTGCTGTTAGTTCACCTTCCAGGTGATAAAGAAAGGGGGTCGGGCCGCAAAGGTGAGCACACAAAAACGTGCTAACGTTACCAAGGTAACACACACCTCCTGCGGCCCAGTCATAAAATGAAACTATTTGCTGAACAGAGAGAAGTACCCCCCTTCTTAAAAGACCTATCATGGTCTAATAATTGTAAACTTACAAATTAATTCAAACTAGTGCCTGATCTTATTTAATTCACAAACAAAAAATATATATCGTATCAGGATACATGTTGCTAGAAGAAACCTGACATTCTCTTTTTATAAACAATCTAAACAACATTCAATTACCAATCCATAAAAGGAGACATACCGAATGAACAGTAATAATCTAAGGACCGTTTGAGCGGGATGAAAAAATATACGGCAATATTACTCGTGTCTAACCATCAGAAATGAGACATTTTCTTTAAACAATATATTATTCAGTCTAAATATAAATAGACATATCTATTAAGTAGAGAACGGGGGGAGGAGGTCACAGAGCAAAAGGAGACACAAATCACAGAAAAGAACAAACAAAAGAAGAAAGACATCTATTACAATAATAATTATAGCCAAATTCTGTCAAAATAATCTCAGAAAGTATAACATAGCCCAACAAGGCTTCGATCCAAAAGAAACTGCATAAATACACAAATTATTGGAAACTAGTCCAAATAAGATTTTCAATTAAGCTATATCATCGCTGATATGTTTTCAAAGTGTAAATCCACCAGGCTTCTTGTTTATGTAAAATTGTCTCTCTACTGCCTCCTCTTGGTGAATCATAAATCTTCTCAATCCCAAAAAACTTTAAACTAGAAATTTGATGCTTACACTCCATGAAATGTCAGGCTAAAGGGGATTTTGAATCACTTCTTCTAATATTACTTTTATGTTCAGTTATTCATTGTTTCAATAATCTAGTAATTTCCCCTATATAATACAAATCACATGGGCAGCAGATACAATGTACTACAAAATCTGAGTTACATGTTATGAAATCTTTAATCATGTATTCTTTATCATCCCATGTGCTTTTCAAAGATTTTCTTTTTACTCCATTGTTACAATGGACACAGTTCCCACACGGAAAGAATCCCTTAATATCACTTTTAAGCCAAGAAGTATTTGTTTCTGGTTTCCAATGTTGGCGTCTAATAATCTTGTCACGTATTGTTGTAGTTTTACGTGCAGTGACCCAGGGTTTCTGGGCAAATAATCGTAACCCGGTTTCATTAGTTTGCAAAATTTTCCAGTTTGAAAGAATAATATTTTTAATCAAGCCAAAACTTTCAGAATATTGAGTCGACATGGTTATTTTTTCTGGGGTGGAACTCAAACCTTCAGACTTGTTCTTCAATAAAGAAGCACGTTCCTGGGACATTACTTTCTGTTTTGCCTCTTCTATTAATATATCTGAATAGCCTCTTTCTTTAAATCTCATAGATTATTTTTTAAGATTTTCAATACATCTTTCTTCTATCCCACTATTTCTTTTTATTCTTAGCATTTGACTGAAGGGGATATTACATTTTAAATTGTAAGGGTGAAAACTCTTGGTATGAAGGATTGTGTTTCTAGTTGTTTCCTGTCTATATAAGTCTGTAAGGATTCTCCCACCTGATTTAATGATTTTTAAATCTAAAAATGGAATTTCTATATGGTCACAAACCATTGTGAATTCTAAATTTCTGTTTGCCAACTCTAAATATTCCTTGAATTCTAATGCTTGTTGTTCAGTATCTTCCCAAATTATTAATATATCATCAATAAATATTTTATATGTGACAATATATTTTGAAAAGGGATTCTTTGCTGTGTATATATGCTGTTTCTCAAAATAAGCCGTGTAGAGATAATTTAAAGCTTCTAAACCCCCCTCATGAGGAATGCAGGTATAAAGGCTTTTCACATCCATAGTAATTAACACTGTATTTTTAAAGTCTCTATTCAAATCATTCAATTGTTCTGTTATTTGAATACAATGTTTACTGTATTTTAAGTAAGATGAGGTTTCCATTACCAGATGTTTGCAATAATGGTCAACAAATATAGACAGAGGAGGTAAAGTGTGCAACTGCTTAGCCCTCCACGCCACTGGGTCAGCTATTGTGGGTCCCCCTTAAAGGTTTCTTAATTCGTTGCCATCCCCAAGCCTAGTTAGGTCTGTTAACCCATTCCTGTTGGTTGGCTAAGTAGCCCCATGTGTTTTAGCTAAGGGGGCCGCTTCTCAAATTGTCCCAGGAATTCCCTGGCCTTGAACTGGACTCTAACATATGAGGCCTGCCTAGACACCCCTGCTTTCCACTCCTTAATGTTGGGGGCTGTGACATGTCTCCTCATTGTCAGTGTGTACAGCAGTGGCTTAAATCTTTATTATTTACTTATTTATTTGTAATTCAGATTAATACCTTTTAGCCAGAAGGCTATTTTACAAAGGTTCCAAGTCAGTTAAAACACAGTACACGACATATATCACAGTGAGGTACACAAGACAAAAAGCAGCTATATCTACTGTAATTACAAATGTGTTGGTACAAAGTACGTGGCACAAGGAATAATAAGGAAAGTACAGTAGATGCATTACAACATATAGTCTGAAACAGGGACGGTTTGCTACTAAGTGCAGTTCAGTAGGAGAATCAGAGTACAGTAGTAGCATTACAATGTATAGTCTGAAACAGGGACGGTTTGTTACTAAGCACAGTTCAGTAGAAGAAGGAGAGTACAGTAGTAGCATTACAGCTTATAGCCCTACAACAGGACCAGTTTGTTACTAAGTGCAGTCCATAAAGAGAAAATAAGAAGGATATCAGTCTGATTTTGACATTGTCTGGGAAAGAAAAAAGTAAGGGGGGGAGGGGGTTGGGGGAGGCATGGAGATTCGGTAGGATGGTGAAAGTGGGTAGGTAAGGACACCGTAGCCAGCTTAGGTTAGGCAGTCACAGTGGTCCTATCTTTTCACACTCCATGAGAGAGGCAGGTAGTTATTCAACCACTGTGGTCTGAAGTCCAATTCCCCTAGGACAGTTAAATCATCCAAAATCCAAACTAGGGTGGATGCATGATGGGTGTTCCACTGTTATATCAGCTTTATTTTGAACCCCTGACCAAAACTGACTCAGGATGGGGCATAACTTGTTTAGGATTAAAATGTTTGTCTTTCACACTTGAAATGTTTATTGCTATGTTAATATTTGTATTTATTATGTATACATGTATGAGTCATCAGTTTTTAATCCTTTTTTTGTTACTTTATAAGATGAGAACAGAACTCAATGCATATAATACTTTTTTATGTGACTGTTCCTTTAAAAGGGACCTTTATATACTGATACCTATTACTGTGAAGACAGACTTTGAAAAAGCCAGAGTTCTCCCAAAAAGCATCAGGTGATGCCACAGAAGGGACGAGATTCTAATCCAGACTCCTGCAGGTACTCTTGCCTCTCTAGGAAACATCTTGAACATTGTGGACTTTCATGGACTTTGTGCCTACTGCTGCTTATCGCTGCTATTGTCGTGTGGTAAACATGAAACTAATGCAACGCTATTTGCTAACTGGCATAGGGGCAGGACACAGATGGTGGTGAATGGACACTACTTTGAGTTGAGAGGCGTGCGCAGCAGTACTCTTGGAGAGCAATGCTGGAGCCACTGTTCTTCGACATCTTCACCTGTGATTTAGAAGCTGGAGTCTCCAGCAAGCTGCTTGAGTTTGCTGATGACACTAAACTGACCAGGGTAGTGGACTGCCTTTAGGATGGAGACAACCCTCAGGAGGACCAGAACTAGCTGAATGATTGGTCTGACTCCTGCAGAGATTCAGTGCTGCCACATGCAAGATGTTACACTTGGGGAGGAAAACAGCAGTAGGATCGGCTCACTGTGTGGGGTTTCTCTTGGTACAGTCAAGGAGAAGGACCTAGATATCATAATAGGCAAGGGGGTGGAGTAGGACAAGTAGTGCATGACCTGCTGTCAAGAGGGCCAGCAGAGTGCTGGGTAGCATCAAAAGGGGGTGACCAAAAGAGCAGTTGAAGTAACCCTGCCAATTTAAAGCCCAGGTTGGGCCCCACCTGGAGAACTGTGTGCAGTTATGGGCTCCCTGGTACTAAATGGACACTGAAGCTATAGAGATGGAGCAACACAGGGCCACCAAAATGATCAGGATTATGGGGGACAAAATTTATGAGGAGAGGCTGAAGGCCCATAACATGTTCACTCTGGAGAAAAGGAGACTGAGTGAGGACATGATCTCTGTCCTTTGTATACACAAGGTTATCGACAAGTTCGAACAGTCAAAATTATTTTCCTTGGTGTCCTGCAGCAGGATGCAGAGACACGCCCTAGAACTATAACGACAGTAAATTCAGGGGTAACATTAGGAAGCACTTTTTCTCCTAGAGGGCAGTGAACCTATATAATATCCAACCAGCAGAGACAGTGGATATGAAGACAATACAAGCCCTTAAAGTAAGCCTGGAAAAATGTCTGCTTAACAAGGGAATCACCAGCTACATTGGGCAGTAGAATAAGTATGGAATCCATTTAAATTGTTATGTATTTGCATAGCACACTTATTTCAACCCTGCATATGAAACTGTGAGGTAGATATGGTGGACCTAGATTCCCTCCTAACCTTAATTCACTACATTACTAGATTCAATCTGCCCTCAAGCAAGCACAGTTTCCTATATGTTTAAGCCTGGCTCGTAGTAAATGTGCATATGTGAATTACTGTTTTCTTTCACAAGCTGATCTATAGTTATTACATCAGCCATTTCCCCAAAACAGCAACTGACTACAGGTTCATGTAAAGCAGCTGTGTACTGCTCTGTGGATCCACCCATGTTCTTATGCATGCTGCCTGATTTTATCCAGTTTTGCTATCACAGTTTAAGGAGCACCTAGCTGACCTCTAAAAGACTTTAGAAGTTCACTTTTGAATTTTTTAATGTTTCAGTTTCTAAGGGGAAGGGATAATAATTCCTTAGTTGGAAAAGCCGGCTGTCCAATCCTTTCCCCTTCCTGGTTCCCAATTTTAGCAGATGCTAGTCCCACACTCTCATGTTTAGTGACATATTAGTTTTGAGAGTGCAGATGTACGCTGTATTACTAGTACAGTAATAGGAGCCAGTTTTTAAATCCTGTTTTTTTCATATTTTAGGGGGCCATAGTAGTCAAATCAAAGCCACCACTCAACTAACAAGGGCCTAATCATTTTCTTCTTAAAGCTATCTTTTTTTTTTACCATTAATAGAATGTGGAAGGCTCCCATGGGATCTGGCAACCTAGATACACTAAGAGATTCAACTTTAATTAATTTATGTGATAGTTGTTTAACAGAGTGAGATTAATTTCTTTTTTCATATATATGTAACCTCCCTCTCCTCACAGTTAGTGGAGGTGGTTGTTCACCAGATAATGTACCATACAGAGAATGATGCTCTGGCCTCATCCCTCATGGCTATAGCTGGTGGGAAGATCTACAGGTATGAATATAAGTAGGGGTCCTGTCATGCTGCCAGGAAAAAAGGCAGTAAGAGGTGGGGATTAGAGCTAGGAGGGAACTTTGATGATCCAGGTGTCCCTACCTGTCAGGCACTCTTGAGAGTGAACAGGGGACTTGCTGGACCACCCAAGTCATTGGTGCGAGCAGGAGGAGCATGGTGCACAGCCAGAAGGGAAGGATGGTAGTGCCAGGATGCTATTGAGCATCTGTGGAGGTGGCATGTAGTGCTCCAGAGAGGTGGGCACTCACTTCAGTCTACCAAGTGGCTGACCACAGAACTGGCACTGATGGCATCCTGAGGGCAAGCTCCTGCTTGACAGTGGGCAGGAGCTTAGTGCCTGCTGCTTTCAGGGTACTGAGCATGATTGGTGTCCTGGATACCTCAAAGCTCTGGCAGTGTCAACTGAGACATCAAGAGACCTTGGTTATCAGGGAGGGACCACAGGTGCTGGGACCAGATCCTGACCCCTGGAATCTGTAGATCTTTGTTAAGGATGTTGCCCTTAGTGAGGAGCATATTGGGAACACCAGGAGGGTGTGGGAACCATGGGGGCATGCCCTCAAGCGAGAACTTCTGATGACATTTGGGCCTGTGAGGGGTTCCACTGAAGACTATTGAGGGACATCCATGGGGAGGGGGTGAACTCAGAGACTGTCCCATGCTGAGTGATCACACTCAAAGACAGCGGGCAATGGAGATGGGTTGCAATGTAAAGCAGCAAGCCAATCTGGAAAAGCATCTCCAGGCAAAAGAGAGAACTGTATCCCTTGCAGGCAGAGACCATAATTTGACCTGCCCAAGAAAGGATCCGAGCAGACAGACTAAAGAGTTTGCTGGATGACACAGGCACAGAGGTTGTGATCCAGTTGGTGCTTGCAGGGCTTAGACTGAAACAGGAGTGGTGAAATCTGGCCAGTGGAATGCCAGCACCTAATTGTACCTCTGGGACAAGAGACACTAAAACATGGTGAAAAGACTTGTGCTGTACCTGTTTACATAACCATCAAGTGAAGCAGACGCCTTTGTTTTGAGCCAGAATGCAAGCTAGAGACAAATTTGAGGGTAATAATGAATTCCCTGACAGAAATGTGCTCTGACAGCCATGGAGAGGCCATCTGCATAGCTCACAGTGCCTACAGGGAAAGGATAGAGAGTGTCATGAAAGCAGGTTGGGGAACGCTGGGTACAAGACACAGTTAACATTTGACACAGCAGAAGTTTACTCAGTAACTGAGGAACAGAACGGGAATGTACTGAAGCTTGATTGTGAATAGTTCAATGGACATACACAACTTGGTGAGGAGTTATTGTTGTGCAATATTGTTGATAGTCTGAAGGTAACTGAATGAATATGTCATTCAACTGTTATATGTGGATACTTTGTCCGTTCACACTCTCTGACCCATGGGGGTCTATAACCCTGTTGAGATACAGTGAATGCAAAAAACCCCTCTTGAGAAGGGTCCCACTCCTATAGGTGCCAAGAGAACATAATTCCTTTAGGGCTAAAGGTACCTTAGGAAGGAGCCCTAAGGAGAGAGGCACGCCGTTGGAGGAGGAGCGGAAGATGGTGGGGCAAAGAAACAGTGCTTCTGAATCAGGCTGGAGGAAGCTGGCTTAACTAGTTCAGGAAGGGGTGCGTAGTTGGTAGCTCCTGCACTGCCCATTGAACTGCATACAAACATGTGAAGAAGCCAGCAGAAGAAGGCCATTTGGTCTATCTAGTCTGCTTGTATTGCAGGGTACACAGCTTGAGCTTCTGTCCCTGCCCTCCCTCCCCACACCTCCCATCCTATTTTTGTGTTTTATTTTGTATGGGTTCTTAGATTAGTTTAGTTTTTTGATTATATTTGACATATATTGTTTAGTTTAAACAGTAACGTGCTGGCCTGCAGGTTCCACGGCGGTGCGCTATTCATCCTCCTCTGTTCGCGCCTTCCGCCCTTTTTATACTCCTCCCCTGCAATTTGAGATTTACCAGCACTGTAGAGTGCTGGGGATTGTTCGTAGGAGAGTGAGAGGGGTGGGGGTCGGTGAACAGCAGAGGATGAAAGAGCGGGGCCACCGTATCGGGGTTACTAAGTCCAGAAGGCACCCTGGGGCAAAATGGAACCCAGACCAAGGTTTCCCGTGTCTGGTGCCCATACCCAAGGGCACTGCTGAATCTGGTGGGCAGTTAGGCCGGACAGCCTCTGAGGTTTGTCCAACTCGGGCGGTGTTATACAATGCCAGGTCTGTTAGGAATAAGACCGCCATTATAGCTGATCTTATTAGTTCAGCTGACCTGGCTTGCATCACCGAGATCTGGCTGGATGAAAATTCAGGCCCCATATTGGAGGCCATGACTCCGGCCGGGTACTCAGTGATACACCGCCTGAGATTGGACCGCAGGGGAGGGGGGATTGCAGTCTGTTTTAAGACTAAATGGGCCTCACGAATGTGGTAATGGCGGGCTGAATCCTTTGAGTGTACAGTTGCTAGTAAGTGTAGGCGTTGAATCGTTCTCATTACGTCCACGAGGAGATAGGAAGCAGCTTCTTACGAAATGTAGAGACTTCCTGTCGATATGTCGCTTGAGTCACCAAGATTGATGGTTCTGGGTGACTTTAACGCCTGGGTCGACGATGAACTCTCACAATTTGGTAATTACTTCCTCCAACTTATGTCTTCTTTGGGCCTTACACAGGTAGTTTCCACTGCTACACATAAATCTGGGCACTCTCTGGATTTAGTCTTCCTCTTAGGGATTGATTCATCTGACGTGGGGGTGGAACCAGTAGCTTGGTATGACCACCACACCATGAGGTTCAATTTTTGCACCCCCCTGAGAAGGCCTTCCCCTGTGGAGATGGTCAGGTACCGCCCATTACGGAATATTACTTCCCAGGGCCTTGCAGCGGTCCTTGACCTCTCATCCCCCGTGTTGGCTAGCAGTAACCCAGAGGCACTGGTGTCGGCTTATAACACGGCCGTTATGGTGGCCCTGGATCTTATTGCTCCTGTTTGTGAGCGCCCCCTATCCCTTCACCCCAGGTCCCCTTGGTTTGATGGGACACTGAGGGAGTTGCAGAGACAGGGGTGAAGGTTAGAGCGTTGCTGGCACAAGTCTGCCCTTGATGCCGACCACCTTAGATTGATGGAACATTATTCTATCTGTCAATCTGCAATCACCCATAAGAAGGCAGAATTCCGGTCCAGGGAGATTGAAGTTGCACAGAATCGACCGGCTCAGTTGTTTTGTTTCAGACTGTAGACAGACTGTGTAACCCAGCCTGTCTGCAAGTCTGAAAAGCTTTTTCGCAATTGAAGTGCGAGGAGCTCACTCGGTTCTTTGCAACTAAGGTGGCTGACATCAGGGCGGGCTTGCGTCCGGCAATCTCTAAGGGTGATGTTGTGGAACAGTGCGAGCTCACAATACCTCAATTCTCTTGGAGTTCCTTTTGCCGACTGGAGGTCGTGGATATTATGAGGATCATCCATAGTGTGCGGCCCACGAGCTGTAGTTTGGACCCTGGTCCAACTCCTCTAATTTTGGGTTGCTGTGAGATCATCGGTCCTGTTATGGTGCAAATAGTCTGGTGCTCTTTAGAGTCAGGTGAGTTTCCTAACTCCCTGAAAGAGGCAGTGATTACACCCCTATTGAAGAAAGCTACTTTGGACCCAGACTGTTTCTCAAACTACAGACCTATCTCTAACCTTCCCTTTATTGGGAAGGTTTAATACGAGAAAAATGATGGCAGCCCAATTGGAAGACCATTTAACCATCCATAATGTCTCGAATCCTTCCAATCTGGTTTTCGTAAAAGACACAGCACCGAGACTGTGCTGGTTCGGGTGCTTAATGATCTTCTGAGGGCAAGGGATCAGAAGAGATGTTCCATTCTAGTTCTTCTTGATCTCTCGTCAGCTTTTGACACTGTGGATCACCTGGTGTTGTTAGCACACCTGAGGCTAATCTGTGGAATGTCAGGAACTGTTTTAAAATGGTTCACTTCATTTCCTTACTAGGAGATCACAAAGAGTTGTGTCGGGGTTCATCCTCGCCACTTCTTTGTTGTATGGGATGCCTCAGGGTTCAGTGCTGTCACCCATGTTATTCGAGTGTATATGCTGCCCCTCGGAGACATTATAAGATCGGTATGGGCTGAGGTTTCACTGCTATGCAGATGATACCCAGCTATACCTGTCTTTGCGCCTGACCAGGATGGAGCTCTCTCGGTGTTTAATAACTGTCTGGAAGAAATCCAAGGGTGGATGGATTCTAGTTGGTTAAAGTTGAACTCAGAGAAGACAGAGGTGTTAGTGGTGGACCCGGGTGGTCAGATAGCAAGGTCGCATGATGGCACGCCCTCTGGAATTTTTCTTGATGTCGTGTCACTTCTGACCTTTGAACGGGTGTGCAGTCTTGGGATTGTCCTAGACGACAGGCTGACCCTTCAATTTCAAGTGTCGGCTGTTGTCAGAACTTCCTTTTACCATCTTAGGAATATTGCCAGGGTACGTCACCTTGTTCTGTCTGACTCTTTGCCAACGTTGGTCCACGCCTTCATGTCCTCGCGCTTGGACTACTGCAACACCCTTTACTTTGGGCTTTCTGGGGTTGAAATCCGTCGCCTACAGCTGGTGCAGAACGCTGCAGCCCGGGTGTTGACTGGGACAAGGAGATCCAGTCACATTACCCTTTTACTGTGCGAACTGCACTGGCTTCCTATGGTGGCGGATCACCTTTAAAGTTATTTTATTGACTTTCAAAGCCCTTCATGATCAGGAGTCCGACCTATCTGAAAGAACTTCTGGTGCCTTACTGCCCCAACCGATCAATAAACTCTGCGACGTGAGGTTGTTAGAATTCAAAGTGAGTTTAAAATCTTCTGGTAGTAGAGCATTCTCTTATGCTGCACCCACTCTTTGGAATTCTCTACCATGCCGGTTAAGGGAGTGCACCTCCGTGGAGGTATTTAAGAAAAATTTAAAAACTTACCTGTGGCATATGGCCTACTTGGAAGATTAATGAAATCTGAGTGCAAATATTGTGTTTTGATTGTATGGATGATTTTATTGTTTGTTTTTAACATATGACGTTGTTATGTAATTATTTTATTTATATGTTTTTAATTGGCAGTGTATATTGTTGGTTTATGATATGTAAAGCACCTTGATATTTTGAAAGGCGCTTTAAAATTAAAGTTATTATTATATTTATTATTATCCTCCCTAGTCATGATCCTTACCTTTTCCCTATGCCTATCCCAGTCTCTCTTAAACCTGCCCACTGTCTTCAATGAGATGACCTCTTCCGGCAGTGCATTCCAAGTGTCCACCACCCTCTCTGTGAAGAAGTGCTTCCTGATCTCCCTCCTAAACCTCCCACCCTCCAGCATAAGACTGTGCCCCCTCATGTTATGGTTGCCACTCAGCTTAAAGAGACTCTCCTTATCCACCTTATTTATCCCTTTCAAGTACTTGAAGGTCTCAATCATGTCCCCTCTCTCTCCTGTCTTCCAGGGAGTACATGTTCAGTGCCCTCAACCTCTCCTCATATGCCCTACCCTGCTGACCCACTATCATCTTTGTAGCCCTCCTCTGGACCTTCTCCAGCAGGTTAATGTCCTTTTTGAGGTGTGGACACCAGTACTGAACCCCATAATCTAGATGAGGCCTTACCAGTGACCTGTACAAGGGCAGTATAACCTCTTCCCTCCTACTACTGATCCCCCTAGATATGCATCCCAGCATCTTGTTTGCCTTTGCTGCTGCCTTCTTGCACTGTGTGGCGTGCTTCAGGTCACTAGTGATCATCACTCCCAGATTCTTCTCCTCCTCTGATGCAGATATTTGGACTCCACCCAAGTAGTACTCTGTCCTGGGATTCTTGGCTCCAATATGCATAACTCTGCATTTCTTGACATTGAAGCCAAGCTGCTAGATCCTGGACCACCTCCCTAGCTTTTCCAGATCATCCTGTAGGTCCTGTATCTCTTCAGCTGTGTCCACTCTCCCACAGAGCTTGGTGTCATTTCTGAATAGGCACATTTTGCCCTTAATGCCATTCCCAATGTCATTGATGAAGACACAGAACAACACCGGTCCCAGCACCGAGCCCTCATAAAGGCATAGCCTTTGTATTCCGTGGGTGTAGGCAACTTAGTGAGGAGTTATACTTGTGCAACTTTGTTGATAGTCTGAAGATAGTTGAATGAATGCGTTGTTTGACTGTTATACATGAATACTTTGGCCATCCACACTCTGTCCGATGGGGGACTACCACCCTGTCAGGGTACTGTGAAGACAAGAACCATCTTGAGAAGGGTTACACCCCCCTAGAGGCGCAGTGGAAACATAATTCCTTGAGGCTTAAGGTACCATAGGAAGAAGCCCAAACGTGCTACGCAACAGGTGGTGAACACGGAGACTGAGTGGAGTAATGACTGACAGCAGCTGGTGACAACTGATAAGACAGTGACTAATTTGAGCAATGCCTGACAGCATCTGGTAAGTGAAAGCAGTCAGAGTCATGAATTCTGTAAGCAGAGAGGGAATGACAGGATCAAAGTATAAGAGAGCTACCATCCTACCCCAACTCACAGCAGAAACCTACTACTAGGGTAAATGCTATACTTAAATACATATACTACATTATGACCTTCAGCACTTAGGAGAGAAAAAACCCTGTGGAAGAAATCTCTGGAGATTCATGGCCTCAGTCACCATCTCTCCAGGCATGGAAACTTATTAGTGTTACAGCTCAGAATGTTAATTTGTAGTTCCAAATTCACTACAGATTTTTGGAGGGATATCTTTCTCTATACCCCTCTAACAGAATAATGCTACAGGGGCCAAGAGTCGATCTCTGCAGCTAAAGAAAGTTCCTCATGAAGGAGATCCACGCATCAAAGCATGGAATCTGGAAAATAATGACTGCTGAGAGTCTTGAGACTGTGAGGAGGCCTATCCTTTAATCGAAACTAAAGGAAGGGGATACAGAATGAGATTAGGTGGACCATAGGCAGACACGGGAGAATAGCTTTCAGGGGTGCTGTTGACATGATCTGTACAGCTAAAAGAACCCTGTGAGCTTAGGGCCCCACCCTCTGGCAGCTGAAGTCTTAAATACTACACCTTGAGGTGCCTCTGACAGAAGGTGTACATGGCTAAAGCTTCCCCTGGAGTGTTGGGCCTTACCACCTGGAGGGACTGCCAAGGAGGCACCACAGGAGACAAGCAGTCACACAGAAGAACCCTCACCCGAGATGAGGGATTCACCCTCAAGATGTGTACTTCAAGGGGAGCACGAACTCTGTACCCACAGGGAGAACCTTGAGGACAACATTCTAACTGAATAATGACTGCTGAATGGAATGACTGATATTTATGGAAAATACAGAGACTGAAAGGTACTGACATTTGAATGTACATCAATGGCAAAATGAGAGGTAAAACCCAGCCTCTACAGGAAACACTAGAAGCTGTAAACACACTAAGACTAGGGTGGTAAATGGCAAAATGCTGAGCAGACAGACTAAGTAATAATTAAATAACAAAATAGAAATGGGAGCAGCTGCCTTGCTAGGGTGCCAGGTGAAGCAATTGAGGAATGCAGTTAAACAGAGGGTTTTATGCTTGGCTCAGTGGTACGGAGGGCTGAGGCACCCTACACCTTACTTCCGGCTAAATCAGTGACTCGAGTTCAGGAATGGACTTGGGTCATTTGGGGGCTGGCCAGGACGGGGAGGATTGAGTGTCCGTAGAACTGGTCTCCTCCCTCGGGTGGGGGAGTGGGGGCTTTAATGGTTCACTGTTGGGCTGCCACCCAGCGGTGGCTGGGAGGCAGCACATGAGATGCCACAAAGTAGGGAAGGCAACCCACATTCTGGACACCTGGAGTGTCTCCATGGAAGCATATAATTTTAAAGCAACTGGCTCCTTAGGGTCACTTGATGATTCACTTCAGTTAAAGCCTGCTCCTAAAGATAGGATTTCAGCCTCTTTTAAAATGTCTCCACTGGGAAGCACACCAAAGATCGATAAAAAGTGAGTTTCAGATGGTTGCTGCTGCCACTAAAAAGGCTTTATGCTCAGACTGTTTTCAGCGAGATCTGAGGACAACCAACAGATTAGCCTCGATGGAGTGGAGTGAGCAGCCCAGCGAATATAAGGCTAAGAGATCCTTTGCTCAGTTATTTTTGTCTTGCAGAGGTCCCCTATCCTGAGGTTTTTACTGTTCACAGCTGGGCAACTCAGAAAGGGAAAAAAGAAGATAACTCCTTGTTTCAAGGAAATATGATTTGATCTTGCACTCTTACTTCAGCATATTCAGGACAAAGGTAACAGGTGGCACTTTGATTTACTATTTGCTTAGAACAGATGAACTTTGTACAGAGTACCTGAAATATAGTATATACATACTATGTAATAATCTCAATAAAAATAAAGTATATATAGAAAAAAAACTGACCCCTATTATTACCACTTTACCCACCTGCTTCCAAAGCCATTCTGCTCTGATCATGTCATCCCTACCACTCAGCAGCAGATCAAGAACCCCAGCCCCTATTGGCTCACATCAGAAATGTGTTTATTGATTGAAGGATTGATTTAATTCCTTCATTAATAAAGGTTTTCACCAGGAAAGCATACTGAGCTGAGAACAGCTCCTTTCCATATATATCCTGGGAACAGGTCCCTACTAAATAACCACAGCTTCACATACACAGAAAGGCCAGCTACTGGACCGATCAACCGAGCTGCATGACGTAAAAATACACAAAGTACGTGAAAGGAAAAGGAGCTCTGGTATCCCTGGTAATAGAAATCCTAACACTAGGATGTCAGGGACAAAACTGCATTTAATGTTAAAAATGCCAACAATCCTGGAACTGTTGAATGTTTTCAAGTCACACTTGACTCTTTCTCAAGGCAATAGTACGCATGTGTAAAAGCACCCTTTTAAAGACATACAATCTTAAAGTCAAAATGCAAAAGTTCAGTGTCCCTGGGTTCCCTTTTAAACTTTGACAAGAAATATGGGAGGGAACCTCTAACATACTGAACAATGGTTGTAAGGGGCTAAGCTATGGTCTTACAGAGAAATTAAATCCATTTGAACTCAAAATAGATCTTGAAAAATTCTATAGAACACTACATTTAAAAAACCTCTTTGGAACAAAAAATGAAGCAAGTAGGGGAAGCTCAGAAGATACTACAAATTATGCTCTAAGACAAACTTTAGGCACACAGTCCCCTTTTGATCCTTTATTTCATGTCACCCAATATAACAGCATTTATGGAGAAAACAGAAAGAGAGATAGAAAGCATCATCAGAAAAAGTGAGATACAGAAACCAAAGTATAATTTAACTTTCAATCAAAGAAAAATATTGGAAAACTTAGATAAAGACATGAGTATTATTATCAAGCCTTCGGAAAAGGAGGTGGGATAGTTGTCCAAAACTACAACACCTATAGAGAGGAATGTTTAAAGCAATTGAATGAGACCTCAACTTATGAAGTAGTTCCAAGAATTCCATTTGAAACATTAAAACAGGAAATAAGAGAAATTCTAACAGAGGCATGTAACAGAAAACTAATAGAAGAATGGCTTAGGCTGGTCCAGTGGTGTAGAGTGTTGAGGCATGGGTGTCTTACCTGGACCCACGCCGGTGACCCAGGTTTGGGATCAGACTCGGGACACCGGGGGCTGGCAGGGGTGGGAGAGGATTGAGCATCCGTAGGGACTGCTCTCCTCTCCTGGGGGTGGGTTAGGGAGGCATCGGTCGGCAGCAGCCTCTGGTGGAGACCGGGAGCACTGCACAATGGTGCAGGAGGGATGTCCACACCAGAAAAACATGAAAATGCTCCACATTATGAGGATGATGGCTGCCTGGCTCTCCAAAGCCATCAATACCTCTGAAGCCTTCTGCCTCAGCAGCACCCTGGGGCCAAGACATTGCACTGGTCTGCGGCCCCCTGTCTGGTGCCTTCCCCCTCAGAGGAGGGGGACCCATCCACCAAAGGGTTACGCTGGGTTACCCTGGGGTGGCTGCCATTTGAGAGCAGAGGCCCGGGGGACAGGATGGGTTGGAAGCAGCATTGGCTCACCCGAAGGAGAGGCTAACGTGGCTGCAAGCTGGGGAGAAAAGAAATAACACAAAAAAAGAAGAATGGCTTAAGAAAGAACTTTTAAATTTATATCCTAGGATACCACTTTTTTACTGTCTC
The DNA here is from genome assembly GCA_016271365.2 of Neoceratodus forsteri. Classification (NCBI taxonomy): domain Eukaryota; kingdom Metazoa; phylum Chordata; order Ceratodontiformes; family Ceratodontidae; genus Neoceratodus; species Neoceratodus forsteri. The sequence continues at coordinate 491,022,159 of CM057450.1, read as the reverse complement.
CCTAAAATACACAAAGATCCTTTAACTCATTGTACCAAATAGCTCCGTATGAAGTCTGAACCATCCATTGATTTTCTTGATACAAAATGGCTACCCAGGGTATAATGAGTTAAACCCACCAGGGAGACCGATAATTTAAGTAAAGGCTCCATTACAGACCCTCTATCCAAATCTGTGGATTATTATACAAAATAACTAGTTACCCACATGCCGTCATACATTAAAGATTCCAAAGACTGCATACAACTACTAGACATATTTAATACAGAACAGAGGAACATAGAAGACTGCATTCTAGTAGCATGCAATGTTAAGAACCTTTACACCAACATCCCTCAAGATGAAGGGTTAAAAGCAATGAAAAAAGTGTTGAACAGAAGGGAAAACAATGATCCAGATAAAGATTTGCTGTTAACTTCAACTCAGTATGTTTTGGAACTTAACTATTTTAAGTTTGAGGAAAAGAGCTATTTACAAATACGGGGAATGGCTATGGGATCTCCATTTGCCCTTACATATGCCAACTTAACCATGGCAGAATTTGAAAGAGAATATATTGAAAATCAGAACAACCCATTTAAACACTCTATTCTTCTACATAAACATTTTATTGATGATATACTTATCATCCGGGGAGACACAGAAGAAAAATTAATATCCTTTCTTGAATATTTGAACCTAAGTAAATCCTTTTCAAAGTTCACCATGGAATATAATAACTATGAAATCCCCTTTCTAGATCTAAAAATTATTAAGGAACACAACACTATTACTATGGATCTGTATAGGAAACCAACGAACAGAAATACTATACTACATGCCAACAGTTATCATTCTATGGTGACCCCTAACGACGTGATAAATTAATATTGTTTTCTTATGTTACTATAACCAAATCCCAAAATTAAAAATAAATAAATAAAATAAATAAATAAAAATTGCTCAATAACTAACTAAAATTTCCATAACAATTACCACATGCTATATTACAACATCATAAGTTAATGCCTATCTATCTTTCCCCATATATATACTGTAGCTAGTTAAAATTCCCTATCATAGTTATTCTGCCACCGTATAACAACAAAACAAATTAGTATCTTAATATATCATGCAGAAGTAATGTTTTCTATACCACTTCAATCTTTGTTTCCTCTTCCTCAACCTCTTCAACAAGCACCTTCTTTATTGCATACAATGTCTATTTAGTCTGTGTAACAAATCTACACACTATAGCCTTTTTGCAACCCCCAACACACACACAGTCCACCACAAGTGTTTGTTCTGCAATGCATTGACTGTGCAGTGCTTCCTTATTGGTAGTCTTAAATCTACAAAACCTAACTTCATACCCTGTATTTATCTGTCTAATATGTATCTTAAGCAGAACACATATTAGATTAACAACTGTCAACTGTTCTGAATGAGGGCTAGCATCATGGTATCCAGTTTCACAGCCATAAGTGCTGTTTCTTTTTTTTCCTTCTTCTTTCCTGTCTATGCAAACCAGTAATACTAGGTAATACCTTCATACTAAATACTACACACGCTCTCATAAAGTTATTTTTATTGGTTTGGTTTATTCATTACAAATTGGTTGTAATATTAGTATATAAATGTCATCTTACTTACAAAGCAATCTCAACTTGTAACATGACTTTCTTGTCTTAATCCAGTTTTGGCTTTATAAATGCTGTTTTGACTTCTGCAAAACTGTCAGCAGCCTGTCTACTTCCTTTTTTTCTGTGATACCATGGTTTATGCAACTTACTTTAAATTTAACCATTTACTGTAATTCTATAATTAATCATTTTATAATGCAGTGAACTGGTATTACATTATTAATTTAAAGTTATTTCCCTTTACTCACTCATTTGCAAGGGGGTCCCAATGTTTCTGTTTTGAATCTTAATCTACTAAGTATTAAAACAAATATATATTAATTAGTCATAAAATCTATTTATTTTTCTTTTAGTTTTTGAAAACCGGGTTATAGTAATATGTTCTTATTTTTCTGTGTTTGACTGCTGCATGTCTAATGTTACAATAATATAACTGTTAGCTCACATCTTTTGATTTTACTTCCTGTTTTTAAACCTAACCAGTTAACACTTTCATCCAGTGTGACCTTTAACAAATCAGTTGACCTCCTTGTGCATTTAAGCACATACAGTTGCCTGACTTTTCTTTCTCACTCAACACCATTAGAATGAATGTGCTTATAGTTTTGTTTTGGTTTTTTTCATATCTCATTGTTCATGATTTTTAAGGCAAAAAACTTAACATTTAAAACTGCATGTAGAGACATCTCACACTCAACTCAAATGTACTTCAGCATTCTTTTGGCATATACAAATGTACTATAGGTGTTCATTACTGGACTGTATGTTATCTCTTATTAATGTATTTTTAACTAACTTCTTCTCACCAATCTGCATGTTTAATTCAGGTCCTAATAACCCCCAACATTTGTAAACATCACTATATTCACCATTCTGACAATAAAATAAGTTAACTTTCAAGTATATTTCCCTGGCAACTATACCACGTGGTAACACTTTCATATATTCTAAGAAATACTTTCATATATTCTAACAAATAGATACAACAGCCACTGCATATAAAACTGTATTCCAAATAGGCATTTTTCCAGATTTTAAAACACATCAAGGTAAATTATTCTTAAACAAACACCACACTTGTGGTAAGTCCCTCAAAATTTCACATTTTAGTATACATCCAACATCCAGCCACACTAGTCCTTGTCAAAAATCTAGTATTAACCCCAAGTGAGGTATTCTCAAAACTTGTAGGAATGGAAGTTGGAAGGCCTAATACAAAAACTAACAAGATATATTTATTTGGTAAAAAATTATTCCTGCATGCAAAAGTAAATCCGTTTGGATTTGGGTATCAGAGCAACTTCAATTGGCCTTCCATGACGTCAATTATTACTAATTGCATTAATAGTTGTGTAACCTGTCACAAATACGAGCAGGCTCAGCTAGTTCCCACTCCCATCCTGCAAGTAAGTTTTCATGAGCCCTGGGGAATACATGAGTATTTAGTGGGGCCATTATCCCTCAGTGAAGATATATATATACATATATATATATATACTTATATGTATTTTTTTTGTTTTGGTTATTACAGATCATTTTACATAATTTGTGAAGGCATTCCCTGCAGTGGTGGCCACAGCCAAATTTCCTGTGGACGTACACTGAAAAAGAGATTTTTCCACAATGGGGAATCCCTTTCACATCCATTCACTTCAATGTTTGCATTTTAAAAATGTTCATGTTTTTGAACTGAAAGACCAGTATGGTATTAACTGGCACTAAGGTACTCAGTACCACCCTCAATTCCAAGTTCTAGTTCAAATTGCAACAAGCACTTACAACAGGCCTTGAAAATGGCGTACAATACATTTTAAACGAAACCATATTAATGGCATTTGTGTATCTCAAAAGTAAACCACTTACAAAACATGGTCTTTCACTCATAAAATGCAAACACAAACAGTCCTGGATAATAATACCAAGCACAACTGTCTTTAAATAGGGCAATAAGTACACTCTCTAAATAAACCCTTATACCATTAGAAAATGGGTTTGTTTAAAAAAAAATCCCAAACACCCATGGGTCTTAAATATACCAAGCCCATGTGGATTTACTTCTAACAAATAACACCTTTTAAGATCATACTCTTACCACTTACTGTTCGTTGTGCTTTTTTAATTTTCAAGTTTTTCCATTTGTTTGGTATTTACTCTAGCCAAATTGTTTATTTACATGTTTAAAAGGTTTAAAGTTTGTTATAGAGTGGCAAAATCCCTAGGTGAAAACTACCACCAAGGGTAGTAGACAGAAAGATGTAACAAAACCTTTTAAGATTGTACCAACTATTGCTTGCTCTACTATTTTTATTCTTTTCAGTACTTCCTAGGGCTACCCTGCTTGGTTTCGGGTACAAACAGCACATGCTTACCAATTTCTACCTTTATTAATGTATCTGGTGTTTTTTTTTTCAGTATGACACAACACAGTGAGTCCTAAACCCTTCTTAAAGAAGACAAATACTGCTTATACCATGTTGGATGAATCTGTTATATCTCACGCAGCATCGCGTAAGGTTAGCAAACCTCAGCAATGCTCCATATGTAAACTGTTGCACAAAGTTATTACGGTATTCTTCATTATCATGTTTACCTTCTTCATTTATGCCTAGCTCCCATAGAAACACTGATACTTTATCTACTCAGTACCATTCATAACTCCAACAATTCTACCAGGCTAATACCAGTGGTTAGTAACAGTTTTTACATGGTCTTAATTGTGTGGGTGTCTCTGTGGATCAAGTTAAGTGGGGATGGTGCACTTCAAAAATTGCAGTCTGCTCTTAATTGGTGGCACAGGGATTGCCAGATAGGCTGTACTGAGATTCCTGATAGTGAATCATATTAGTAGATATCACTTGGGCCACCAGTTTTGCTACACAGCAACAAGTGTGGAGTAAACAGACACAGGAATCTCCATCCAGGCTTCGGACCCTCTGCCACACAACATCACTTTAGCTAGATGTCTGTGGAGTCTTTCCTTTATAACTTGTTGGACCAAATTTATTACAATCGCACTGCAAAATAGTTAAAAGTCCACCTCACATCACAAATTTCAATAGTCACTATCACACAACAAGGCCTCATTCAAGACTCTGTCTCCAAATTCAGCACTGTTCTAGGCACTGTGCTAAATTTCAAGCTTACCTTTACAAATAAAAACATGCAATTTCAACAAGCACTCAACTCCACACAATACAATGCATTCACAATACACAAAGTCTCATTTTACTACACCTACACATTTACAATAGCACATAGTGAAGCTTCAGTTCCCTAATTACAGTTAAAATGCACAAAATTAGATTAAAACATTGTATTCCTGGTTGTTATCCCCCTTACATACAATATTGGTGGTACTTGGTCTCGCTATTGTTATCTTACTGTTCTGTAGTTGCCAAAGATAGTGTGCACCTCTGCTGTCATCCTGTTTCTGTTGCCTTTCAGAGAATGGCCATCAGTGCAATAAGGTCCACGTGCCATTTTCTATATAGCCATAGCTATGTTGAGACATTACAAAGGGTACGCAAACCCCATTGGCAGAAGGAAAAAAATTATCTCTGCCACTGCTCTGTTCCTTCAACCATTCACCAGCCCTCATGTCAGATGTACTATATCCTGTGTCCTGACATCAACTGAATGACAGCATTAAAGTCCTTCTCCTACCACAATATCTTGACTATAACCGCTGCTTCTCACTCCAATGTAATGGACAAACTTGTCTCATGGTTAATACTATCAACAGTTTTGCTCTGCATCAACCAGCAAATCCAGAATTTTATTCTCCAATTTATTTTTGAGACAGGGATGGAAATTGCAGAACCTGCAATCCCCTTGAGTCCCTGTTTGGACTGCCTGATTCAAATATACCAAAGAAGCAGCTTTTCCTAGAACTAGAGGACATGATGGAGCAAGAACCTGTTATTTCCCAGAGACAAATCAGCAAATAGATCTGACTTGCTGACTTCTCTCTAAATTAAATTATGACAATTGAAAAAATGCTTTACTTCTGCTTTTCCTGAATTGAATTCAGTACATCCTTATTGCCAAGCATAATTCTGTTTAGCCAATAAGATGAATGTGTCCTACTGTAAAATAGTTAAAAGATACATTTAAATCAAGAATGATTATAGCTTTGCAATATTTGGTTGTAACATTAACATTTTACAGGTTAAAGAAAATGTCTTGTTTTAAAACTAGCTGTAGAATGGGGAAAATGTATTTGAGGAAGTGAAAAAGAACACACTCCAAGAAAGCAGCAGGCTAAACCAGTTTCCTCTATACCACATAAGTTATATCATTAGCATTTGTAAGTTTCAAACATTATTATTATTATTATTGAGAGTGCCTTCTAAATAGTTTGAAGATACATTTAAAACAAGAATGATTATAGCTTTTTTTGTGATATTAATTTACAGTTTAAAAGAAAAAATATATCTGCATGTCTTGTTTGAAATTAACTGTAAAATGGGGACTACTCCTCTTAAAAAATCTTTTCAAATAAGTGGAATAGGGAATTAATCTGAACAATGTCAATATATAAATCCTTTTTAATAAAATACTAAGAAGCAATCAGACTTGAGTCACCTTTGTAACAGTTAACAGCACAGTTTTTATGCATTAATATAAGGGAAATATATGAAAGAATTAATGAATGATACCCTGAGACATAATTCTGTAACTTTCTCCACCCCCCCCCCATGCACTCATGGTTTCATCAGTCTGCAACTCTTAGGCTGTTAGATCCTTCTGGTGAATAAGATGAGATATTATACCAGGAAAAGCAATTTGTGTTTGACTGAATGTCTTCACTTTACAGCAGGTATGTTCCCACTGCTTTATGCATTTATAAGTTATAATGAGAGATTACAAGCGACTTTATTAATTATCATTTTGTTATTAACTATTTACAGCTTGAAATATGTTCTGATGAAGGGACGCTTTGTCCTGAAACGTCCGTCAACACTGAAATAAGAGAGAAAAATTTCTAACAAGAGCTGAAAAATAAAAGAAAAAAGAGACCACAGCAAGGGAAGTTGGTTCTTTTTTGGTTTACTACAACCATTGTTCAGTATGGTAGAGGTTCTCCTACTCTTTACATAGTTTATACAATCTTAAAGTGACAGTGCAACAATTCACATATTGCCATACATTTACACTTGGCAAATAACAAACAAAACACCATGTGAGCAGTGCTAGAAATGATAAACAATATATATAAAAAACAAAGAATAAATGGGGGAGGGAAGGAAGGGGGGAGAAAAAAAGGGGAGGAGAAGGGGGAACATTAAATGCAGTTTTGTACCTGACATCCTAGCGTTGGGATTTCTATTACCAGGGCTACCAGAGCTCCATTTTCTTTCATGTACTTTCCCTTCTAAATAAACCCAGCTGTAAAACTCAAATAGGGACCCAGACTTTTTACCATGCTGCACCTAATTTTTGGAACTCTCTTCCTGTAGACCATTGGCTCTTCCCAACCCATGACACTTTCAAAAGGTCGTTACGTGCTCACCCCTTGGTAACTGACTTGTGCGCTTGTTTCTTTATCCTCCTTGAACTCCCTCCTTTTCTACCATGCTTACTGCCTTTCTCCCTTTCCTCGCCACATAAACTTCTGCACTTAATCTCTGCTTTCTGTCTACCAAGTCCTTCATAAACTGTGCCCTCGTTGCCTTCTAATGCTATCTTGACCCTGCTTCTCTCTCTCTCCTCTTGTCTGTAGACTGCCACATAGACTTATCCCTTCCGGTAACTGACACATTTGAACTGTGAATACCTCTTACACTTTAATTCTTGATTCTGTATCCAATTACATCTATTATCAATTTATAATAGCTTACATTCTCACTTCTGCTGTCACTGTTGCATGCAATATTTATTTCTGTTTTGTATTTAGTTGTGATTTTTGGACCAAATGTGTTTTACCTTATAGTGTACATTTTTCCATTTACTTCATTGCTCTTGTCTTTCCCATGATGTATGCTACCTATATTTCTGATTTGTCTTAATTTTTACTGATGTAACTGACAACATTTGGTGTCTTTGTGCTGTATTCTTCCTTGCCTTATTTGGACTTGTAATTTGTATTTCTGTGGACTGTTTTTCCACTTGTACCCTCCTGGGTCCTGCCTGAAAATAGGCATTTTTATGTCTAGTGTACCCACCCAGTTAGCAAAAATGAAATAAATAAAACAGGTACAGATGGAAAACAACAAACATCATGGTATTATAAAAGAGAACAATACTAGGTACAATCAGTGGTTAGAAATGAAATATGTGGCAAAAAAGAGACACAGACTGCAACAACAAGACAAAACACAACAGCGATACAGTGCAATGTGTGGTGCAAGAACTAGGTACAGTCACTGGATAATAGTGAGATATGGAGCTCAAAAGAGATACAATTGCAAAAATAGAGCATAACAGAAAAATGCAGAGTAGCGTGCAGTACAAATTATAACAAATGTAATAGCAGTAAGGATCAGTTTGCCTAGAACCTATAGAATAATGCATGGGCAACCATATACAACAAGGCTATATTTGCATGAAGGGGTGAGATTAGACCCCGAGAGCTAAGCTCAAAAGGTCTCTATGATGTCATCCCACCACAAGATGGAAACATCACCCATGTTGTATATATGAACATATGAAACTTCAAGCAGATACTGGCCCTACGGTCTATCTAGTCTGCTTGAGCGTGCAGCACTTCAGTCATTTAGACTGCATCTGCCCCCTCACTGTTTTTCCTCCTGTTTCCCACACCCTCCCCATGTTCACTCTTAGTTTGAATACTCCCTTTGATTCTGTTCCATCCCTTCTTGAAGCTGCTCACTGTCCAAACTGATACCACCTTCTCCGGTGGCGCGTTCCACTCTGTAACCACCCTTTCAATGAAATAGTGCCTCCTCATTTCCCTCCTGAATCTGCCTCCTTCCAATTTCAGGCTGTGTCCCCTGGTTTCCCTCCCATCTTTTAATTTGAAAATACTCACGGTGTTTACTCTGTTCATGCTCTTCAGATACTTGAAGGTCTCAGGCATATCCCCCTTCTCCCTTCTATCCCCTAAGAAATACATATTGAGCTCTCTCAGTCTCTTCTCATAAGGTTTATCTTCAAATCCCAGGATCATTTTCATTGCCCAGCAATGCACCCCCCCCCAGTAGCTTGATGTCCTTTTTCAAGTTCCCCATACATTATTTTGTATAGTATAAGTTCATTTTAATTTACTTTCTATCTAACTTGTCTAGAACTGTGGTCAAATAAACAGAAAACTGAGCAAACAGGATAAGATTAAAAACATTTCATGTGACTTAAGTAATAGCTACATGAATTGGCAACATTTCTAGTATATATTTTACACACAGTGCTTGGGGTGTTTTCAGTTTTGTTCATATCTTCATTATAAGGAATCTGCAGTGTAGGTAAGCATAAGGAATCTTAATAGACACTAGACTCTGTGCTGTTGTTTTGTGCTGCAATAGTGACATGGCTATTGTGGTACAACACCATTTTGACATCACAACTCTGGTATAACAGATTCACTCCCAAGTTCAGTGATGTAATCAGTACCCCTATTTGGTAACACAGGCTTGTTTGTGCTTATGGTTGCCTATCCAGTATTTTTTATAGTACAGTATATAGTATTTTTAGAGGCAGGGATAGAAATGTCATTGCGACCGTGTCTGAGTGTGAGCCAATGTGGCAGCGGTGGAACTGAAAGTGGAGATGCACTGAAACAGTTGACTCACGGACAGTAAAATTTTAAGAAGGCAAGTTATGAAAAACATTTTAAAATTAAACACGTTAGATTAGACTTATCTATAAAATGTTGTCTTTCCATTCATTGGTGGTGTCCTGTTTGTCACAAAAGTAAAAGTCTTTTTGAGTTTGTGGTGCCCCCCCCATCATAGTATCACTTCTCAGTATGTGCATGCAATAGTTCTCACACAAGTAAATGGGTGGCACCTGCATTTCCAATCATCTGCAAATGTTGCCATACAAAGGATACTGTGACATTCCATGGCCTTTGAATTGTGCTACAACAAAATTTCAGTTGAGATGGAAATCCATGCATTATAGATTGAGGGAACACGTCCGGCGAGTTGGAGCACTTCTTTTCTCTGTGCGGGAGACATTCTTTTTCTGTGAAGAGTGTCTCACACTCAGTTGCCCTGGAAATGTATTTATTTATTGAAAAGTTTCACCAGGAAAGGCACACACTGAACAATCAAGTTGCTCGTCTCCCGGTGCGTCCGGGGGATGAGGGTAAGGAAGTAACAGAACATGTCATACAAATCACATTATCTACAGTATGTACACGGGTTCAATAATACAGTGATGGAAGAAAACAACTAGTAGAAAGCATAAGAAGTGCTTATACGTGTACATACAGCAACTAGCTAGGAGGACATAGTAAGTACTTGCTTCAACTATATATGACACGATACATACAATAAGTGATTATGAAGTGCCTTGAAATGCATCAGTAACAATTCAACAGGGGAAGGATAAGACAAATTATAGAGGAGAGGAGAGGAGAGGAGAGGAGAGGAGAGAACAGATAGGCAGTGTTATTATAGTTAGGAAAAATAATGTCCCTGGTGCGATATTGGGTGGTAGATTGGAAAACTTAAGAGCAGGTATGGTTTACAGAGAGGTAATTCTGCAGTGATGAGGAGATGGAGTAAGGGGAAGAGGAGTGTCTTATTTGATGGGGTAGAGCATTCCAAAGTTTAGGGAAGCAGAGTGAGAATGTGGCCTGTCCTATTGAGGTAGAACAGTGAGGGACTACCATAGTGCAAGAGTCATTGCATCTAAGGGAATGAGAGGGGGTGGAGGGATGGATAGAGAAAAGAAGAATTAGGAAGGGAGAGACCCAAACCAAAATTTAGAGGTGAATTTAGCACGATGGAGGAGACGTCTATTAAGAAGCAAGGGAAATGCCAGAGAGTAGTAAAGGTCACAATGATGAGTGTAGAGGTGGGGGGGAATCCAGAGCAAAGCGGCAGAAGGAGTTGAAGAAGGTGTCCAGCCTGGATAAGGAAGACTTGGGAGCAGCACTAGACTACATCACAGTAGTCAAAATTAGGGAGTATCATCTTCTGGATGAGTTCATGCCTTGCCAATAGAGGTAAGCAACTACAGTTCCTGTATAGGGCGCCAAGCTTGGGGCGCATCTTTTTCAGGATGGCATCCACATGTTCAGAAAAGTTGAGGTGTTGCTCAAGTCAAACGCAAAGGTATCTAAAGAAGGAGGTGTCCTCTAGGGTTGTCCCATCAAGGGTATGTAAGGAGGGCATGGAGGGTAACCTAGAGAGTCTCTGCCTAGTGCCAAAGGTCATGGAGACTGTCTTCTTAGCATTAAGAAAGAGTTGATGAGAGCAAAGCCAGTGCCGAACCTTTTTGAAGTCATGTTGTAGTCTGGCAGCTACATCAGAGGGAGACTGGCTGGAGGTCAACAGAACAATGTTGTCAGCATACATGTGGATGGAGGATGAGTTGCAGACTGATGGAAGGTCGTTGAGAAAAATGGAGAATAGTATAGGGCTAAGCAATTGTATAAATTTAAATCATATCTGTCACGTGATTCTCACTTAAAATTAGCTTCTGGGGTTTTAATGCCATACTTAGATTATGTTTCTTCATTGTACAGTAAGTCGGGGGTGAGAGAGGCAGATTTTGAATGTTACTTATAATAACATCTGCTGGTTTGTATTTGATGTCCTGATTATGACCCATCATTGTTCTTTATACTCCTCTTTGGGCTGGTTGTCTCCCCAGCTCAAATATGAGTATGTTTTAGGTAATTTGGTACATCAGGCTGCTTATTCTGGTGGACTCTCTCCCTTAACTGATTTAGTTGAGGTCCGAGATGTTCAAACCAATATAAGATCAGCCCAGGGTGTGATATTGGTAGTTCATTGTGCCAACAATAATTATGGTCTTCGTTCATTTGAATATCCAGCTCCCTCATTATGGAACAACTTAACGACCTCCTTAAGATTAGTCAAGTCTTACCCAGGATTTAAGATCAGATTTAAACAGTATTTATTAGAATTATCTGTTTGCACATGTTATGCTAAACCCCTTGACAATGGCCTTCTTACAGGGGCTGTTTTCGTTGACCTCTCCAAGGCCTTCAATACAGTACACCATGGACTACTAATTGACCAACTACTGAATGCCAGGATATCACATGACTCTTCTCTCTGGTTTAAAAGCTATTTAGAAAACTGGTCGCAGAGAGTAAAAATTGCTGACGCTCTTTCTGACACCCTGCCTGTTTGCTCGGGTGTTCCACAGGAATCCATACTGGGCCCCCTCCTTTTTAGCCTTTTCTTAAACTCCCTCCCTTACCACTGCTCTAAGCAGATCATACTATATGCCGATGATGCTGTTGTATTCTCCACTCACAAAGATCCTGCAACTCTTCAACACAACCTTCAACTTGGTTTCAGTTCTGTAGAGACATGGTTTCCTAATCATAAACTGGTCCTCAATGACAAGAAAACCAAATCTATGCTCTTCTGCAGCTCTCATAACCCACACAAGCTATACCCCTTGGCTATCTCCACCACCCAGGGGAACACTCTAGATCAGGTGGGGTCCTTCAAATACTTAGGGATACAGCTTGACCCTAATCTCTCCTATGGACCTCACGTAGATAATGTAGCTAGAGCTGCTAATACATGGCTTGGTCTCCTTTACAAACACAGACAACACCTCACGCCAGAAGCTTTGAAGGTTGCAGTCCTGAGCTCTGTGATCTCTGTAATAGACTATGGTCTCATTATTTATGGCTCGGCCACAACCACAAACCTTAGACGCCTCTCAACTGCCTTAAATAAGGCATGTCGGCTCATCACTGGTGCTCACCGTCTCACCCACACATGTGACCAGTACACCCAGACTGGCCGGCTCCAACTATCAAAACGCATAAAGTTTCTCACTTGCTCTATGGTGAAAAAAATCTACTTTGGCCTTGCACCTTCTGGGGTTCCAACTCTGTTACAGCACCGAACCAACAAACAGTGCCTTTGGAGATCCACTCTACAGCTACTGAAAGTCCCCCACTGTCACACTTCACAGGGACAACGTTCTTTTGCTTATCGAGCGCCACTCTGATTCAATGGCCTCAGCCCCATCATCTCCTCTGCCCCGACAACTGGTATGTTTAAAACTAGGCTCCAGGACTATCTCACTACCAACAGTTCCTGTGACTGCCTAACTTAACCTTGTTTCTCCACTTCCCTGCCTGCTCTAGTGGTTCCCCTCCCTCCTCACTGGATTCTACCCTCACATCTTGGTATCCCCAGTGCTGCACTTTTCACCCTTTCCCCACCCTACCTACATTCCTTCTCCCCCCACTCCCTCTCCCTATGACTCTGGCACTTCTTATCTCTTGTCTGTTTTCTCTGACAAATGCTGCTGGGTGCCTTGCTTACAATGTTACCCTTGAACTGTATTAATTTGTAATCTGTTTGCAATGTCCACATTGTTGTAATGTCTGTCTTGACGTTCCCCATAATTTGTATTTCTCTGACGTGGAACCTTTGTAAAAGAGCCTTGGCTCAAAGGTATTTGTAATCCTAGACTTGATAAATAAATAAAAAAAATGCTTGACACTTGCTGTTTGTATCCTGTTAATATTTATTATTGTTTGTTTTTGTATCATGCTTTGTATTGTTATGTTTTGTCCAGGTCAGACCTGAAAAAGACCTCGGCCCAGTGTCCTAACCCAGTTAACAAATGAAATGAAGCACTGAGCCCTGTGGCACACCAGTGTTAATTGGGAGTGGAGGTGATAACGAATCAGCAATTCTAACTGATTGAGTCCTACCTACAAGGTAGGCTCTGAACCAGTTTGTGGCAGAGTCAGTTAAGCCAGCTGAAGTGAGGTTGTTTAGGAGGACGGTGTGGGAGACAATGTCAAAAGCCTTGGCGAGGTCGACAAAAATAGTGAATTTGATTAAGCCACTGGAAATGAGCACGTTCAGGTAAGATTCTAAAAAAAGTTAATATGTTATTGATCAAGCTCTATCAATAACATGTTAATACTACCACTGAGACCCCATTACAGTTGTAGGAGTTTTCTCACTTACATTCTTCAGGTATCAGAACTGCTCACCTTTGGTTTGCAGTTCTGATACCCTAAGAATGTACGTGAGACAACTCTTACAACCATAAGAATGGTCTCAGTGGTGGCATTAACATACAGAGCAAGAACCAACTATACACTATCAGGCTTTTATGTAGTTATGTGTGACCAGGAATGGGTAACTAAAATAAAACAACTTGAGTGACGCAGGTGTGAAGGAGATGGAAGTAGCAGTTAGAAGTAGGCACTGAAAGTAGAGAGGAAGACAAAGAGAATGTGGGCAACATTGGAAGAGGAGAGAGAAGGGGGTTACAAGTGTAACCCCTCGGGGATGGGGCATCATTTATAGTGCCTTAGGACATGCATATTTTGGACAACTGTGTTGGGCTGTTTCGACCCAGTCCCTAACGGGTTAATATTTTCACCACCCCAGGGGATGGCTGGCAGCACAGGAGTACCCTGGGGTGGGCATGGCTTTTTAAGTGAGCGCATGAAGGGAGGTTGATGTGGTGCAAGCAGGACTGAATGCATGCTCATGGTGCCGTTAGGTAATCTTTTTGGGTGGAGCACGGGAAAAGTCAACCCTGCTCCGGACAGGGCAGCGGCTGTTGGAAAGGCTTCCCTGGCTATGAGGATGGAGAGAGAGAGAGAGAGAGACCATCACCCCAGCGGTATAAGTGAGAGTCCGAGTGGCAGGAGGGAGTGTTGGAACCACGTCTTGAGGTAGAGCAAAGAGGAATGGCGAAGATATGGGAGTAGCATTTAGGAGTGAATGTCTTGGTTGTGACATCTATGGGGATGTTCCACCTGGATTTTCATGGGACAGTCACCCAGGAGGGAGTCCATGAATCTGGAGTCATTGGAAGAAGGGAATGGCAGCCCCGAGGTGAGAGGCTGACATGTTCCTAGCTCCAGAGGTTATGCTATCTGTTTGGATAAAGGAATAGCAGCCCCGAGGTGAGAGGCTAGCCTGTTCTGAGCTGAAATGGAGAGTGTGGGTCTAGTGGGACCATGAGAAGATGCAGCACCGCAGGATCATTATTGCTGGTTTTGGATTAACTGAGCTGCTTAATTTAATGGGGCCATCCAGATCACGCCCTGTGGAATGGACAGTGTGGTATTGGGACAAAATGGACTTTTGCACTTATGTGACCATGTTGGTCCAGTGTGATATGTTCCCCCCTCCCTGCCCGGACTGTGATTAACTTACTGCTCAATGAAGTTGACTTTTACATGTTATTAAATGGGATCCCACTGTGTTTTTGCACCTGCAGTGTCGTTTTAGTTCTTTGCAATGACTGTTGCTACCACTAACCAACAATTTTCTTCTAGCCCAGCACTTGGAGGCTAGCTGCATCTCACCCCTTTTGGGACCTGTAGAATGTAAGTTATCTGATACAGTTTTTTTTTTTTGTAGGGTTCTCCTCCAAGTATCTGCTCTAGTCATGGCCCCCTGAGCTTCCACCATCTGTCTCTGCCATGATCCCTTGGTCACCCCCGGCTTTCCCCCCAGAGGGTGGGGCCGCGGAACTGGGCCCCTATCCAGCCCGCAGAACCAATATCTGGTTGGGGGATCCGGCTACAGAGGTAACTGAAGCTCAGGGAGAGACTTCATAAAGGAGGAGACACCCTTGAGTTTTCTTGTTTCTACCCCACTGAAGAGCCAGACGTGCAGTGACGTCAGTGCATTAACATGCAGACATCCGCCGGCTCTCCCCCCAGTGTTAATGCCCGCAGTCTGCTGAGCACCCAGCCTCCACTGGGTGCCACTGCAGTGTGGCACACATCCCTCATGCACCCCGAAGGAAGGAGAGCTGTTGTGGGACTCTCAATCCTTCCTTCTCCCTGCCAGCCCCCAGTGGCCTGAGTCCATTCCCGAACCCAGTTCGCTGGTGTGGCGCGAGGTGTGGTGTCCAGCACCTCAACTCTCAGTGCCACTGGGCCGGCTCTCTGGTACAGTTTCTGTTGTGCCCCCCCAACATGGACATTTACCATTATCATACCCCTAGACTTCAGGAAGGGGTGGGCTACATATGGGGGATGTGTTTTAGGGTGTCTGCAGCATAGGCTGGATCTCAGGAACGGTACTGGGCAAAGCTATTTGATATTTTGGAGGTTTTTACATTAGACTGTAATGTAACTAATATGGCACTGGAGGGCTATGAATATTTGTGCCATTTGTCTGGATGTTGTTGCCTGAAGGGCTTCTGGAAAACACAGTGCGCCTAGTCCATGTAAGAATTATGCAAATGGACTGGGAAAAAATCTGTGGATTGGACTGATTGGGCCCACCTGGGCAGGACTGCTGATTTTCTGGATCTGGTGCATGCATTGGGTATAATCAAAACAACGTGCAAACTGGATAACATTGTTTGGCTTCCTCAGTTTTAGACAGACTTTAGAAATGTTTTGGTCTGTTGCAGAGTGACTTTTGGCCAAGACAGCACAAGCCCCTTCAGCTTCTGATGTTACGGTGTCATCTGAAATGTTTAAGTAGATGTGGGAGATGGTTGGCAAGTCGACCATGTCTCGAGAGTGTGCCCTTTACCACCATAAGGGCCTTGGAGTGGAGCTGCTCCCAGTATGTACAGTGTGTCATGACACAAAGAAGCCAGCTCAAGGATCTTCTCTGCCTGGGTGGTCCTGTTATGGCCTGAGGCAGTCCATCACTTCTGTAACTTCAGAGGATATCAGTGTGGAGGAATGGGAGGCTATTGTTGAGAAACTGGGATCTGTAGAGAGCTGGCGCTCATGGTGTCTAGTGAGAAGGAGGAGTTCATGCCTCCTGAGGGAGTGGCAACAAGAACAATAGGCAGTGATGGACAGAATGACCATTTGGCGTTGCAGAAGGAGTCTACAATGCAGTTAATGGCCCCAGCAGATTTCTGTGCCCCTGGTCAGCAATGTGAGGTGCCTCATCCAGCACTGACTGAGATTACTATAGCTCTGTGGTCTGTGCCCACTGGTGAAGTTGCAGAGACATTGCCAGGCAACCTGCTGTTAAGCCATGGCCAGACACTGAATCCATTGGCGAAGCAGCCTGAGGCAACCAGCCAACATAGTTCAAAGGCTGAAGGAGCAGAGGACATAGCAGAGATCAAGGTGGAAGATGAATGGGAGGACACATTGAAACAGGACCTCCCATCCCCATTTGCCTCAGTGGTCCTGTTGCCACAGAGGGGTTCCTCATCTGCTAATCAGCCTGCTCGCAGGCTCGAGACTGGTGTAACCAAGTCAGAGAGCAGAAGCAGCATGAATGGAAGTGCAAAGAGGGCACCTAGCTCCCGGAGGGACAGGCTCCTTGAACAACCATCCACAGTCTTCCAGAATGGTCTTAAGCCAAGAGAATTGTGAGGAGGCATATCCAGTAGGAGTATCCCCAGTTTGACTTCCCCTATCATCCTGAGCACATATTATTTATTTATTTATTGAATTTTGTTGACCCGGTAGGCCCACTGAGACTAGACGTCCCTTTTTCAGGGGTGACTTGGGGGGGTACAGATGGTAACCAACTGAAATTGAAGCAGATTAAGCAGCTGTTGGTGGTATTTTTAGTGAATGCATATGAGACATCATTGAGGAGAAAAGGGTGAACTGGGTTTTCCATGGCATCCTTGGAAAGATCTACAGGAAGCACTATTTGAGTTCCAGCAATCCCACTGTTTCCCTGCAAGAAGCCCAGTGCGTTGCCAAGGATATTTGTGCCAAGAGTGCGTATGAGGGACTCACTCTGTATAAGAACTATGCCATGTTGCACGCTCTGAATGGTGAACGCAGCAAGTATTGTGTGGTGGCAGTCAATTTATATGGTTGGTCCTGTACCAAACCACACCCCCACTACTATTTTGCAAGATGGTAGACAGTGACCCTCAATGTTTTGCAGTGCTGTGATGTTCAGACATCCCCTTGGAGGACATTTAAAATGGGTGAGGCTAACCCTTTTCTGACTTTTTCTGTTAAGGTTTGACTCAAAGACTGTGGAGACTGTCTATAACTCCTTGCTAGTCTGATTATTGCCTTCTTATTGCAAGCCATCGTGTTGATGCTATTGTTCATAATGTTTAGTATTATCATTGTTAATATGTCGCTGTTGTAATCAATGCATCAGTGTTGCAGTATATGAAATGCTTAGGACAGGTAGTGCCACTGTGTATCTGCCCCATTGGGCTATTACTGCAATGATAATTGCTATTGTGTTTAGGTAACAGTCTGTGGGGGGCATACATTTTGAGAGTCCATGTTAATTAGGAGGCAGCAGATAGTTTAGTTTAGACCAGTGCAGGACTGGTCTTAGACCTAATGGAACCCCAAGCAGAAATACTTATGGTACCATCTACACTGCTTCCCATTGCCCCTTATTCTCCCTTCTTCCCCCTTTCCACATCCAAAAAGTAATAAGAATTCTATGAATACAAAGGTGATGACAACAATTCTGGTTTTTAGATTGACACTTTTTGCATTTCAAGATGATTTCTGCCTATACTTTCTACTTCAGTGCGCCCCCTTCTGTGTTGGTGCCCCATGCGGATGCTTGGTTCACTTGTGCCTAAAACTGCCTCGGGACCAGGGATAAGTCTGGAATGCCACCCCATGGTGCTGTAGGCAAATCGTCCAAAGTGGCCAGGAGGGTGGGTGGCCAGGAAAATGGAGCTTCGGCATGTGAGAGAGCTAAGTTGCTTTGGGGCCCCAGTGTGCAGTTTATTAGATCTACCTTCATGGTGAGGCAGCCTGAGCCTTCTTGGGTTTGGCAGAGGGGGAAGTGCACATACTTTCATACTTTTTCTGTCTGGACCCTGGTGGGGTGGCTGTAGGCACCCCAAAGCTCACCGATGGCATTGATCTTTAACAGGAGGAGAGTTGCAATCCCCCTTGGGGGATGGGACATGATTTATAGTGCATTAGGACATGCATATTTTGGAACAGTTATGTTGGGTTATTTCAACCCAGGCCCTAAGAGGATAATATTTTCATTGCCATGGGGGAGTGCTGGCAGCATGGGAGTACCCTGGTGTGAGCCTGGCTTTTTAAGTGAGTGCACAAAGAAAGGTTGGCGTAGTGTGAGTGGGACAGATTGCCCGTTGAGGTGCCATTAGGAAATCTTTTTGGGTGGAGCGGAGGGAAAAGTCAGCCCTGCTCTGGACATGGCGGTGGCCATTGGAAAAGCTTCCCTGGCTATGGGGAGGGAGAGAGCCATTATCCCCATGGGAGAACTGAAAGTTTGAGTGGCAGGAGGGAGCATTGGAGCTAAGGCTCAAGGCAGAGTGAAGGGTAATGGTGAAAATATGTGAGTAGCATTTAGGAGTGAGTGCTTTGGCTGGGACATCTATGGGGATGTGCTGCCTGGATTTTCATGGGACAGTCACCCAGGAGGGAGTCTGTGAATCTGGAGTCATTGGGAGAAGGCAATGTTGGTTCCGAGGTAAGAGGCTGACATGTTCCTAGCCCCAGAGATTATGCTATCTGTTGGGATAGGGGAATAACAGCCCCAAGGTGAGAGGCTAGCCTGTTCTGAGCTGAAATGGAGAGTGTGGGTATTGATAAACTAAGCTGCCTAATTTAATGGGGTCATCCAGATCACACCACATGGAATGGATACTGTGCGACTGGGACAATATGGACTCTTGCACTTATGTCATAGGATCATAGGATGTTTACGAGTTCAGTGAGCAAAATTGCCCTTTATGGACTCGCCACCAACTTTATTGGTGGAAGCTGAATTTTGTATCTCCCATGTATAAATCCAATTTTGTCTTGAATGAAGTAATAGAGGTACTAGTTACAATACTGTTTGGTAGTGCATTCCAAGAGTTATTTATTTTTTTTATTTAGTTGTTTAACCAGGTATAGCACACTAAGCTGAAAGCTTTTTTACAGGAGCGACCTGGGAGCACAAGGAGGTTAAGTGACTTGCTCAGGGTCACACAGTATGCAAGTGGAAGCTGTGGGATTCAAACCCAGGTCTGATCTGCTGGATGTCACCAGATTTGCAGCTCAGAGCCTTAGACCACTGCGCTATACTGCCTCCTTGTGCTATACTGCCTCCTTAATCACTGTCTGTGTATAACACTGGTTTCCCTTTTATGCATGTTATTTTGAGTACCTTTTAATTTCAGGGAATGCAATCTGGTGTTAACTTTTGACAGATTTCTAGTTAAACCTATTGTTTCCAGAGTTGAGTCATTATTGAAGGCTTTGTATGTTAGACATAAGTCACCTTGTAGTCTTCTATATTCCATAGAATGGAGACCCACAGTTTTTAGTCTTTAGTTTTTAGTGACTACTAACCAACAGTTTTCTTCTAGCCCAGCACCTGGAGGCTAGTCACACCTCATTTCTTGTGGGACCTGGGACCTGGAAAATGTAAGTTATCTGGTACAGTTTCTGCTGTGGCCACCCCACCCCCCAAACATTTACCACCATTTTGTCAGAAGTCATAATCAAGTAATCAAGTATAGGGCTTATGGGCAGACTGGATGGGTCTAGTGGTCCTTATCTGCTGACAATTTCTATGTTTATGTTTCTATCCTACCCCTAGACATTGGGGAGGGGTGGGCTACCCAGGCATGAACAGATATGAAATATAAGGGCATGGAGTAAAGTCTTCAGGGAAAATAAGGCGGAGGAATTGATATGGGGTGCACTAGACCAGAACCAGAAGAACCATAAGAAAAAGTAGCCTGCCTGGCACTTGTTTTAGTATGTGGAACAGAGAATGAGTGTGTGTGTGTGGGGGGGGCAGAGCTTCTGATGTTGTAGAAGGAGGAAAGGGGACAGGAAATGAGGGAGCTGACATGGGGAGGGACCCACACCAAAATTTGGAGAGAAGGGAGACACAGTGAGAGAGTTGTGTAGCCTAAAGAGAAGGGAGTGAGAGGGTGGAGTACAGAGAACAGTGATGAGTGTGCGTAGTGGACAGTGGGTAGTACAGTCATGAGCAACATGACAAAAGGAGAAGTGAAAAAGAAGGTACAGTCTGGCAAACATAGATCTGGGGACAGCTCTATTCACTACTCCCTGCAGTTTAAAGCCAGGAAGGTAATTTTCACAACAGTCTCACAATGAGCAGGGCTGCAGATACAGGCTTTATTTTATAGAGTACTTTGAGTTTTATGATGACTTTCTTGTGGATGGCATCAACATGGAAGGAGAAATCAAGATGATTGTCCAGTTAGACACCCAGATACTTAAAAGTGGAAAGTACTTCCAGTTGGAAACCATCAAGGGTTGGAAGAATGCTTTTGACTGAATGTTGGCCTGTGGCTGACTGGAATCAAAGGTCATAGAGACTATTTTCTTGGCATGGAAGGTAAGTGTATTGGCAGAATGAACCAGTGCTGGACATTAGTGACGTCGCACTGAAGACGTGAGACTAGTTCATGGGCTGAGAGACCACTGGAAAAATGCAATGTGTCATCCAATGTGAATGTAAGAGGAAACTCAGGGCTTGGAGGGGGAGGTCATTTAGAAAAATTGAGAAAAGGATGTGAACAAGGATAAAGCCTTTGGAAACATCTAACGGAACTGGGAGTGGAGGGAAGTCTTTTACTAACACAACTTGGGACCCGTCAATCAGGTAGGAGCAGAACAATTTGACATTGAGATCCAATAATCCAACCCCTGCATGTTTATCTGGTAGGAAGGGTTGGCAACAATGTTGAAGGCTTTGGCCAGGCCCACATAAGTAGCAGAGGTGATCAAACACTAATCTACTCCCTTCAGGATGATGTTAGTGAGCTTGAGAAGGAACGTCATAGGAGAGTGGGACATCCTGAAAATAGAATGAAATGGTGTTAAAAAAATAGAAAGAGTCAAGGAAGGGAGAGAGCTGGGAGAGAACCAGATGCTTCTGGAGTTTAACCAGAACAGGGGTTGGAGAGATAAGACCATGGTTACCTGGGGCACAGTGTCAACACCTTTCTGAAGGTGGATAATTTTAGCCCTCTTCCAAACACAGCAGAGTCAATGACTCAGAAGGTTATGACAGTGTCAGTGGCTCAGTTGGTTGCACACTGAACTCTGGGGTTGGAAGATCAGACGTTCATGGGTTTTAGTCCCACATCATTAACATGGGTACATACCAAATACACTGCAGTGCACCTGGGAAGGGGGGTTCCTACACAGTTGATGTACCACCCTTCAGACAAGAAGTTAAACCAAGGGTCCCTTCTGCTCATCTATGTTGGCTACCCAGGTGGAAATTAAAGATCCCATCACAGAACAGAGGTTGCGTTCTCAGTCTCAGGCAGTGCTTACTGAAGGGGGCCTAGCCCTGGAAAAAATACATCAAACTGAGACAGCACAGACAATACATGAGATAGAAGTAAGTTGCATAAGCTTTTCAAATCCAGAGTTGGCATTCAGACAGCTTTTTTTTGGGTGCATATAAGGGTGCCTAAAGGTGCTGGTTTGCTACCCCAGCACTTCACTCCATCATGGACCTTCTTCAGGGGGTGTGGCAGTAGCCAGGAAATAGCCCATATTTTATACTTTTAAGACATCATATGATCACATCACATGATCACTGTGGGACAATTTTATGGATGCATGTTTGCATAGAGTACTTATTAAAAATAAAGTTAATGTCACCAATCTTGTAAGACATCATATTAATAAGCTGGCATACTGTTAATGAAGTGCTGGAAATACAAAGCAGTGTCAGTAAAAACTGCAATATTGTTATTAGCTACTTGCATGCATAACTAGTTCACTCAGAATGGCTACTGTGACAAACATGAATTTTTTCCTGTATTAAACTTGAAAACACTTGTGGTCAATACCTGTATTTGATTCTTCACAGTATACAAATATTGATCAAAGGTGAGGGAAATAATGGGTAAATACTGACCCCGAGAGATGAACTATTGCCTGACAGTAGTTATATTGCCCAAAGCCAACGGGGATCATATTTTCCCACTGTACCTTTACACAACTTTAGTACACACACACACACACACACACACACACACACACACACACACACACGCACTACAATAAAAATCTTAATAGACAGCTGGGAAAAAAAAAAAAACATTTACCTGGTTCTAATGAACTCTTGCCTGGTTCTTTGTTTTGAACCAGGCAATAGTTCTCAGACCTTGTAGGCCACGAGACTGGCTCTAGTCCAATCAGGTACCAGGATTTTTTTGTAAGATTAAATACAAAAAATTGTCACTTTAAAGGGAAAATCCCCGCAACCTATTTTCTGTATACCTGTGTAGCCTGTAGGCATGAAACATTATTCCCTTTCTTGTATCCCCTTAATTTGATCCCAATTTAAAAATAAATGAGGTTGCTTCACTCAATTTTGCCCCGGTGTGAAAACCTGTTTGTCTCCATTGCAAAGGTCATGACCCCACTCATGCAAGGTATCATGGGAGTTGATGATGTGTACATGCACAAACTAGCAGACATTATACTCTCATTCAGTTCTGTTACATGTCTTGTGAAGTCTCAGTATTCTTTTTTTTTTGTGTGTGTGATCTATTTTTCCGCCCCCATGCTCGCTGGTTCACCACTCCTTCGGGCTCTACCAAGTTCCTCCCCGCCCCTACTGTCCTTACCCAGCCCTCCTCTGATCCTCATATTGCAGCCGACCCCCGGGATATCCCAGCTTATCCCTTCGCCAGGTGGGTCCCCCTCCTCCGAGGGGGAAGGCACCGGGGGAGAGAGGCGCAACCTCAGCACATACTTCTAGGGCCCAGGGATGCTGCTGAGGAACAGAAGGTTCTGGGAAGGCATTGGAGGCCCTCAGGGAACAGAAAGCCATCATCCAGTGGTCAGCGAGTGATTTTCCTGGCTTTCTTAAGGCGCATGATGTCCGGACGTCAAGGCAAGAGCCGACATCTGTCACGCACCACCCACAATGATCCTGACGTGTTGCTCTACCCCTGGCCTCCATCAGTGGTTGCTTCAACACTGAGTCACAGTCCCTTCCCTCCCTGGAGACAGCGAGCAGTCATGGGATGTTCAAGCTGCCTCCCCCCGGCCGACCCTCCAGCGACCTGAGCTCATTCCCGAACCCGGGTCACTGGAGTCGTAAGTGGTAATCCAACCACTGTGCCGACAGGCTGGCTTTCAGTATTCTTTAAAAGTATTTTATTTCTAAGTCAAATGCACTTTAAACTACAGAAAACAGCAGGGCACTTACTATACCTTGAAAAGTTTCATGGCCAGCATAAGACAAGAACATAGAGATGGCTGAGAACAGCAACAGGTCTAACTAATACAGTATAACTACTGCAGGTTGTAGTATCAAAACATCATAACATTCCAGGATGACGTATGAATTGGGTCATAATCTTTACAGTGGAGTCAGGCAGGTTTTCAGATCATACTTAGGTACCTTTATTTACATTTAAATCCTGATGAAATTAGGAGGGTGCAATAGAGGCAATCATTGTTCATGTCTACAAACTACCCAACTGAACAGAACAAAAGGTTGAAAGAACCTTCTCTTTAAAGGCACAGCATCCAGCATCAGGGTCTGCATCAAAAGCCGTATGAGGAGAGACTAAAGGACCTCAATATGTGTACCCTGTAACAGAGGAGGGAGAGGGGAGACATAATACAGACCTTTAAATATCTCATGGAGGGGGAACGGTGTGGAGCCCAAGCAAAATGGCTGTCTCAGTTTTGAGCTAGTTCTAATAGTCTCAGACTATGAGCTTTAAATAATTTATAGTGGCATCACCAGCCTACACTGGCATCAACAGTTGTTGGAAATACTCGGCAACAAAATGGAAAAGTCTCAGAAGGAAAAACAACATGCAGAAGGAGTAGTGGGTAAAACAGCCTCAGCACCACTGACCACGCGGTCGGCTCCAGGCCAAGGAACTATGGAGGTGGCTGAACCAGAAGTTGAAGCTTTGCAAACTCTTGGTTTTAAACTAAACATCCTAATAAAATCAGTCATTGGACTGTCAGAGAAATTTGACATGCTTACTGGCCATGTGTCCATGCTGGAAATGAGCACGGAGGCTGTGAAAATTGCTGTAAGAGATGACGCAAAAAAATCTAACTCAACCATGGGAGCTGCAGCTAACCCGGTGAAGGAGAACCACCACCTTTGACTGAAAAACTTGAAGAACTTAGCTAGATCTGCTAACCTCAGGATAACTGGAATGCCAGAGGGATGTGAGGGTGACCACTTATTCTATTTCTTGGGGAATGGTTCCAACAGCAGTTTGGTCCGGAACTGCTCACCCAACCAGCTGCCATGCAAAAGGCCTATCAGGTGACACTGAGAGGCAGACCGAACACTCCAGACGCTCCTCAGGTAATTGTATTAGTCACAGATGGTGTCAGAACCAGGGATCGAGTGCTGGCTATGGCTCAGCAGAAGAAAATGCTACTTCAGGATGGCTTTACCATAAGGATTTTTCTCAATCTAAGGGACACAACCAGGCAATGGAAAAAAACGATTAGATGGTGTATGGGCCATGCTCTGTGAAGCAGGCGTTTCGCATAGGATGGTGTTCCCAGCCCAATTGAGGATTGAATACGAAGGGAACATTTTCATCTTTACCAGTCCCTATGGTGCATTATGATGCTTTCAAAGACATGCAAGCCATCAGTCTTAGGAAGAGAGGGGACACCAAAGTTCAGACGACAAAACTTGAAATCAGCCAGAACAATTGTAGTATGTTTATTTTTCACTGTCTGTTAGGATGAATAAAACCCCTCTCCTATAAGTAAATAACTCTTTGTAAGTGACTCCTTTTAGAGACCATTCTCATAAATTAAAGTTACTGTTAACACAGAAACGTAGAATTTGATGGCAGATAAGGACCATTTGGCCCACCCAGTCTGCCCATTTCGCTACCTATTGAATAAGCTGCAGATCCTAGTTAGCCAATAGCCTACTTCCTCCTACTCTTCCCCCCACAAGAATTGCTTTATGTCTGTCCCATGCATTCTTGAATTCCCCTACTGTTTTGGACCCTACAACCTCCTCAGGAAAGCTGTTCCATGCATCCACCACCCTCTCTGAGAAAAATACTTCCTTACGTTGCCCCTGAGTCTTCCCCCCTCTCTATCTTCAAATTGTGTCCCCTTGTTATTGCACATCTCTTTTTCTGAAGATGCTACCCTTTTGGACTTTGTGATTCCCTTGAGGTACTTAAATGTTTCTATCATGTCCCCCTCTCCCTCTCCTCCTTTCCTCAAGGGTATATATATTAAGCCTCTTTAATCTCTCTTCATATGGCTTCTGGTGCAGACCCTGCACCATTTTAGTTGCCCTCCTCTGGACTGCCTCTATCCTGTCTATGTCCTTGCAGCAATGGGTTCTCCAGAACTGCACACAGTATTCCAGATGGGGTCTCACCAACTGTCTATGTTAAAGCATTACATTAAATGTTTAGTTATAAAGATAACTTGCCAGTGTGTAGTGTACTGGCGAATGTCAAATGAATTAACCCTGTAATATGTTAAAAGATAAGCGCCTAAAGATAAGTTCATTGTGAATTGCTTAAACTGCTTTCATTTACACATTTAAGATGCACGACTTTTTGAAAGCATGGTTGTTTTATCTACCTCCTTTGATAGGAGGATAAAGACTTTGATTTGATCTCCTTTTACCTTATTGAATTAAAACCATGCAGCTCATGGACTCCATCAACAGCGATTTTAATTCTGGACTATAAATATTTTGAAAGCATAAAATCATATATCTCCCCATATTTATTTATTTATTTATGACTTTGTTTACTGGGTAAGTGCACTGTTCCAGGGGACCATTTTCAGGCACGATCTGGGCCATAAGGCACAAGTGTTGTAGAATACAGTGAGCAAACAGGTAAGGACTTTAGACAGACAGCAGTTACAATCAAGTTCTGTACATAACATTTGCAGATACCATTATACAAGCCAGTTAACAAAGGACAACATGAAATCCCCTCCCCCCACCTACACGCTTTGATTAGCAAACCTGATCCAATCGAAATGGCAAGGAGTAGCAGGCCAGAAGAGGAGGGTCAGGTCGAGGCATGGGGACAAAGCAGGGGGGGGGGTTGATGCTACCTGGACAGACAGTTGCAATTGTCATGGAAGAGGAGCCAGGATTTGAAGGCATATTTAAAGGACAGGTGCGTGCTAGAGGATCTGAATGTAGCTGGAAGCCCATTTCAGAGCACAGGGGCAGCTACTGATATGGCATTCCAGCCCATCATTGTAGAGGTTCTAGGAGTATTGGGGAGGGCAGCCGAGGACCGAAGGTGCCTCGGCATGGGTCGGGGCTTGCAGAGGGGGGAGGGGGGGAAGTAGGGCCATGTCTGCTGATGGAATCTACGAAGTAACCCGGGTTAAAAATGAAATGACCCTGTAATGAGAGCCAGCCTAGGGAGTAGTAGAAGTCACAGTGATGAGCAGAGTAAGGGGCGGATAGCGTGAAGCAGCAGATACTGTTGTAGACAGGTGACAGTCTAGATCAGAGGGCAGTAGAGACACGGGAGTAGATAGAGGAATAGTAGCCCAAGATAGAGAGAAGGTTACCTCTGGCAGTGGCCAAGCAGGCCTTAGCAGATATGTAGGGCATGATTTGGTAGGCAGCAATGAGCTACTGATTGATCCTATGGACAACGAGGTTAATGTGGTCAGAGAAAAAGAGGAAGGGGTCCCTAAGTATTTGAAAGTAGGGACAATCTCAATAGCAGGGCCATCAGGGGAGTGTACATTGAGAGGGAAATTAGCTTTAATAGTCTTAGCAAGGAATGGCTTAGACCCAAAGAGCATGGCTTTGGTTTTCTTTGCGTTAACCAACATCAAGTCGTTGGTAAACCAGTAATGACCAGCACAGTAGTTCTGGGTAAGAACAGAGGATAAATGAGGAAGGGAGTTGTCACTGTGGAATATAACAAGGTCATCGGCATAAAGGAGGGATTTGCAGGGAGACAGTCAGAGGGGAGGAAGTTTATGAATATCGAGAAGAGCAGGGGGCCAAGAATGGAGCCTTGTGGTACCCCTGTGGTGATTGGCAGGGCAGGGTAAGTGGCAGAGCCTAAACACACTGACTGAGAGCAGTCAGACAGGTAGCTGAGAAACCAAGTTACAGTCTCAGTGGAGCAACCAATTGAATGCAGTTTGGAGAGAAGAAGAGAATGGTTTACCAAGTCAATGGCTTTATTTATTTATTTCGCTTTTGTTAACCAGGTAAGTACACTAGACAAGACATTTACCTATTTTCAGATATGACCCGGGAGAGTACAAAGAAATACGAGTTCAGTACAGAGGACAACATGATACAAGTTAGGCAGTTACACAGAGTCAGGGGAAGCATAACATGTTCAGTAAGTTCTCACAATTAAACAAATGAACAGAAATATACATACAGTCACCAAGGCTATGGGCAGTGCATTATATAGAAAAATGTATACAGATCAGGACCCCCAACTAGTAGAGTCACAGTCAAAGCAAATGCCTGAAACAGAGAGTGGAAACATTATATACAAGGCCATACCCAAGCAGGCAGGTTACCTCAGCAGGACCTGCGCCATAGTTCAGAAAGTGGTACATGCTGGTCCAGTGCAGGGGGCCAGGAGTAATCATGGAGGTCTGAGACAATCACATGCTGAAGAGAGCTTCAAGTGATTCCGCAGGGAGGTTCGAAGGCATGCATGGGAGGGGGAGAAGCGGACCTGGACGGGAAAGGAGTTCCATAATCAGGGGGCACATGAGGCGGAATCTCTATCCCCCATTTGAGTACGAGTGGCAGGAACCTTAAGAACAGCAGGGCCCAGAGACCTGAGGGAGTGAGAAGAGGAGGCAGCAGGTACGAGGAGCTCCACCAGTCCAGGAGGGGTGCCAGTGCCAAAAACCTTGCATGTGAAACAGCCCAAGACAAAATTTAAGTAATTGGGCGGGGAGAGCCAGTTAAGTTTGCTATAGAGGTCACAGTGGTGGGTGAGGCGAGGGGCAGCAAGAGCAAAACGGCAAATGTTGTTGTAGGCTATGGTCCACCTAGAAAGGTGGACTTTGAAGGTACAAGCAAACAGGAGGAGCCCATAGCATAGAGAAAGAAGAAGGGAGAAACATGCCTCTGGCCAGTGCAAGGTGAGCAGCCAAAGTGAGATTGTTCTTAGCCCTATAAGCCAGACCCAGTTTGCAGTTAACAGCTCTGCATACATTTTGAATATGGTGTCCAAGGTCAAGCTGAGGGTCAAGTGTCACTCCAAGGTATTTGATGGAGTCAGAGATTAGGACAGGAGCACCGTCAAGACCAGTGATACACAGGGGGCAGGAGAGGCCTTTAACTTGGCCAGGACCCAAACAGCATGGCCTGAGTTTTGTTAAGGTTGAGGACCAGCTTGTAAGTCGTTATTCAGGATTGGATACTCCTGAAATCCTCACTCAACTGGTAGTTAATGACCCCAATGTCCTGGGAGTGAGTGAGGATGACCAGGTTGTCAGCATATAGGATGGACCTGCAGTTGGAGGAGGCAGGGGGGAAGATTGTTGACAAATATGGAGAAGGGCAGGGGCCCAAGGACTGAACCCTGGGGAACTCCTAAGGACATGGTAGTGGCATCTGAAAGCACCTTACTATATTTGGTAAGTTGCTGTCTGCCCTGCAGGTAATTGGAGAACCATCTGAGCACAGGAGGAGACAGACCAAAGGACCTGAGTTGAAAGCAAAGTAGGACATGGTCAACTAGGTCAAAGGCCTTGGATAGATCTATAAAGATGGCACCAGAGAGTTTGCCCTGGTCCATAGCAGCCCTGATCCCAGAAGTGACAGTGACAAGGGCAGAGGACGTACTATGCCCTTTATGAAAGCCATGCTGTGCAGGAGACAGCAGCTCATGAGACTGAATATACTCCATTAGTTGCCCAGCCACAACTTTCTCAAGAAATTTACTGATAGTAGACAAAATGGCTATCGGTCGATAGTCATCAAGAATCCTAGGGTTACCCTATTTGAGAACAGGGACAACCCTCACCACCTTCCATAGGTCAGGGATAACCCCAGAAGCTAAGGACAAGTTGACAATATAGGCCACCAGGGAGGAAATAAAAGAGGCACCAAGACGGAGGAGCTTAGGTTCCATTCCATCGTGGCCAGCACTGGAAAAGTAGAAGAGACCAGAGAGCAATCCCTGCATCTCTTGTGCCATCACAGCCTTGAAGTAGAATAACGGGCGGGAGATAGGTGACAGTTGAGGAGCAGGGACCTGGATACAACTACCACATCCACTAGAGGTGAATAGGGAGGTGAAGGCGGACAGGTCCTAGAAATGTGAGTTAAATGAATTGGTGATGGTTAGCGAATTGTTACAGCTAGAACCATCGATGAGCATGTCAGAGGCCTCACAATTGGAAGAACCACTTACTATGTTTTCAATGTTCCTCCAGAAATTCCTAGGGTCCTTAGTTGAATTCAGCAAGGCAGTTTTACAGAATTCACTTTTGGCAACCTTGATTACTTTTTTGCACTAATTTCTGAGCCTTCTGTATTGCTGAAATATGGCCTGGTCCATTGTGACCTTGAAGTTGGCCCAGCACTTGTTTCTAGTCCTCATGAGGGCAAGGAGGCTCCCATGCAACTACTTAGTAGCAGACCCCTTACCCTCCATCTGATGAGAGGGGCATGCTTATCCTGCAGCGTCCCGAAGGTGTTGAGAAAATGACTGACTGCAGTGGAGGAGTCCTGGGCATTCCACACCACAGACCAGTCAGTAAGCCATAGATCCTTATGGAATGACCCCAGGTCAAACCTGGAGAAGTCCCTAACTTGGATGATTTTATGAGGAACATTCAGGGTAGAGATCTTCCATATGCAGTACACAGGGGAGTGGTTGGAGACGGAGTCAGGAAGGGTGCCGGATGAGCTAATCCTCTTGGGGCTATTGGACAGGACCCAGCCCAGGAGAGAGCTAGTACCACCAGTGGAAGACCATCTAGTAGGTTCCTTAATGAGCTGGGACAATGAGAGGCCAGCAAGCAAAGGCTTATATAGCTTAGTATTTCCTCCAAGCCAGTCTAAGTTAAGATCTCCCAGGATCATTTGTTCATTATTCCAAGTCCTTGAGCCAACAGTATCAAGGAATGGATAACCCCATACCACCCGTAGGGGATTGTAAGTACAGATAATGTAGCTTTGGTGTTCCCCGAGTAACAGAACTGTATGTAGCAGTTCACAGGAAGACTGCAATGGCTGTTGGCAGGACAGAACTGTCAGGTTGAGGTGAATCTTGTAGTAGATCAAGATACCACCCTTCCCCCTGCTTTTTTCCTGGGCAGTCCTGCCTGACAAGATCAAAGCCAGGGAGCACACAAGCCAAGTCAGGGGTTGAAGGTTTCAGCCAAGTCTCAGTGATACCAAGGATGTCAGGCTTGTAGTGAGTGAGTGAGCCTGGCAAGGAGTTCACCCAAACTGGGCAGAAGGCTGCAGATATTAAGGTGAGCTATTTTCAACCCATTGTCTGACAGCCAGCCCACTGGAGAGGAAGAGGAGGCTTGTTAGAGAGGACCAGGGTTGAGCTCAATATCCCCTGCAAGAGCTAGAGTCACCAATAGGAGCCAGAGGAGATGCCTTAAAGGGGGGGAGCCATCACTAACAGACGGCTTGCGACCAGATCGCCTGACCATTATGACAGGATACAGGAAGCACCTGAAGTTGAGACAGCAGATAGGCCAGGGGGGGCTGTCTGTCACAGGCTATTAAATTGGAGAAGGTAAAGCCTGACTCCTCAAGCTGTGCAAGTGTAACCCAGGGGCTCCCAACGAAAGGAGCACTGTCAGCAATGAGAAGAGGGAGGCACAGTACAGTGAGCAGACCAATGGTGAGGACACTGGTGAGTGAGAAGGACATAGCCCCCCTCATGAGAAACTTAGGAACCCCCATGTCATGAAAACCTGATCCTGAGACTGACCAAGGTACTGGAGGGAGAATATGTAGGGAGCAGGTCACACCTATCAGTCCCTATGAGGGTCTTGTAAGGGAGAACCCAGAAGTACTAGCCCACCAGACCCCACTGGGCTGCCCAGGAGGCTCCAGAGGAACATGCAATAAATGGATAGTCTGTCCTCTCAACTCGGGTCAGTGAAAAGTCCCCCCCCCTTATGTGGGAGCACTGAGGGATTACCTAGTTCCATGGTGGTGATCCCCGCCGGAGGCGAGGTTAGTAGCAAATACTAGAAAACTCAGCACATTAACAAGTAAATAGGACCAATTTTTAGTTAAGGTTGTTAAATCAAGATAGATTGGACTGGCAAAAATTATTCAGCAATACACAGTAGATAAGCACCACAGTTGATTCAAGCCAACTAATCTAGGACAACAGACAAAATGTTCATAGCCCTGGCCATTCTGGGTTAGATAGGCTTGGCAGAGACCAGGGAAGAACAGAAAAAGGTTAGTCCAAGATGAACACACCCCAGATAGTGTGTTACAGTATAGTTCTATTCACCTGAGATTCAAGCCACACAACAGGAATGTATAACTGGGCAATAGTAAGCCTCCTAGCAATGTCCAGCAGGATTATGAGGCTCACGACTAACAACCCAGAATCCCCCAAACATCAGACAACGTGAGTAAGCAAACATACAGATGAAAGATATGGGCTAGAGAGAGCTAGCTGCCATGGGTAACGGCTTTCTTCAAAACAGAGTTAAGCAAGAAGCAGCAGCAACACATGGGTCACAGCTTTCATCAAGTTCAGAGTTAAGCAAGAGTCAGCCCCAATAGGTGAAAGTTTACCAGTCAATCCCACCTGCTGGTTGGAACACATAACACAAGTGGGAGTGGCTTAAGCCCATTTAAGGGGTGAAGATTTACAAAAAACTCATCAGTAGCATGTCCTTGGTCCATGTTCAAGAGGACGTGGTCAGTGAAGAGGGTCAAGGCAGTGGTGGTTCTCTGGTGTTTGCAGAAGCTATGCTGCTGGCTACATAGGATGTCACATTTAGTGAGGTAATAAGATAGCTGGTGATGCACTACCTTTTCAAGTAGCTTGCTAAGGTGGGGGAGAATAGATATAGGCCGGTAGTTGTCAGATGAAAGGGGGTCACCTGCTTTGAAGATAGGGACAACCTTGGCCGATTTCCAGAAGGAAGGCACAGTGGAGGTGGACAGTGCAAGATTGAAAATGAAGGTTAGAGGCTTAGCTATCACTGATGAAACAAGATTGAGGAAAACAGGGGAGAGGCCATCTGAGCCAGGGCTGCCCTGGTTAGGTAGGCTCCTTAATAGCTTGTAGGTGTGGTTTGGTGCTATGGTCTTGAAATAGAATGGGGGTTGAGGGGTGGTGGTTGGGTCAGGGGGAAGCCACACGGTGGAGGGGGGGTTGGGGGAAGCATGAGGCAACTGGTTGGAGGAATGGCCAGGACGAAGCTTATTAAGGAGGGCAAACAGATCAGTGAATTTACAGTTGAAGGCCGAGGCTACCTCAGCTGGGTCAGAAAAGGTGCCAGAAGGAGAGTTTAGGTGAATGTTAGGGTTCTCGGTAGAAGAAGAGAGAAGAAAGCTAATGGCATCCCAGAATTCCTTGGGGTTGCCGAGGTTCACTCTCTGTTAATGAGTGAAGTAGTTCCACTTTAACGTTCAGGACAGATGCTTGCATTTATTGCGAAGGTGTCGATATTCATTCCACAGGGTTTGTAGGCAGCCCACTTATGGTCCCTTTCCCTCATGAGGGAGATTAAATCCTTGGTGATTCACTGAGTGCAACCTCCACGAACTCTACGGGTGGTAATAAGGAAGCGACGGTTCTGAATATCCAGGAGAATACTAGTGAAGTGGGTGGCAGCCAGGGTTACGTAAGACAGAGCATACAGTCTTTGACTGCATATGACACTAACATCCTGTAAAAGAGGGGAAGTGTCAGGTAGATTGAAGTTGCAGAATGATAGGTATTTGGGGAAGGTGGGAATCCTTAGAGGACCAGATAGCATAGGTTGGGGAGTGATCACTCACATAGTTAGATAGGATACCAGCTTGAGTAATTCAGTCACCGCTGTTAGTAATTACCGTATACATCTTTGACAGTGACATGTCGACAGTGACCGACACTACAGCCACAACAGCTCCAGGTCGCTGTAGTGTCAATGCTGGACCCTGGCACTGTTTTCTGGGGGTCTTGCACCACTCCCCTAACCTGCTCCGACTCGGAGTTGATTATTTTAATTGGGGTGTAGGGGCACCAGCCTCCTGCTTACCCAGGAGTTCAGGCGGGAAGCCCCGGGCTTTATGGTGAGCAATGACCACCTTATGCACGACATAAAGGTTTCACTGTAACGTCGGGCGACAACATTTTTGTCAACCAGGTGTCGTAGAGCTGTAGTTTTATTTATTTGTTTATTGAAATGTTTCACCAGGAAGGCACATTGAGTGATAAGTCACTCGTCTCCCTCGTCACTCGTCTCCCTGTGCGACCTGGGGGAAGGGGTACAATAGGAGTGAGACATTAAACATTCACGTTACAAGATCAACATTAACATACAGTTGTAAGGCAGGTGTTACAAACAGTGTTATAACAGTGTTGTGTATAACAGGTAGAAAGAGTGGACAATAATAAGTGCTGGGTTAATAAGTGAACAAGTGCTTAACATGAAAAAAGGAAAGGAGAGAGAGGGGTGAGGTGGGGGAGGGAAGAATTGTGTCCCTGGAGACTCCTTCAGGATCGAGGAACCCTGCAAGGGATTGGGGACCAGAGAGAGGGATAAACAGTGTCCCAGAGAGGCGCCTTCAGAAGTGGGGGAACCCTGCAAGGGGCTGTGGGCTAGACAGAAAGAGGGATAAGGCTGTAGTGATTTAAAGAGGGAGGAGAGAGAGAGAGAGAGAGAGAGAGAAGGAGGAGGTGTGACTTAATGCTAGGAGGGATAATAGGACCTAACCCAAGAGAGGACTCTTCAGGATGCGGGGTACCCAGCAAGGGGGTTGGGGAAGGGCAGTAGATTGGGATTAAGAGAGTGATAGGAGAGAGAGGAAGTGAGAATTGAACCCTTGAGAGGAAGAGAATGCACACCTTTGGAGGGGATGGGGCCTAATCAATAGTCCACTAAGATGCGATGGACCCTGCTAGTAGTCATGGAAAGCCAAAATAGTGGCTAGATAGAAGGGGGGAGATATGCTTAGGCTCAGTAATTACCAGTCAGTTATGGAGTGGGTAGATGTGCAGGGGTTCAACCTGGTTGGGATGGTGATAATTTTCTGCATTTTATGTTGTTTGAGTAAGTTAGCATAGTCTGTCTCTTGGGCACTCAGACAGCTGAGGTTGAGTTTACCAAGAAGGATAGTTTCCCTGAGGGGGAGAGAGATCCTAATCCAGTAAGCAGGGCCTGGAGGCCAGGAACACCACCGCTCGGGGGGTTATAGTAGCATCCCAGGTATAGCTTTTTGGATGCACCTAATGTAACTTCCACATATGATGTATATTAATGGCATGGAACGTATAATTTTGCTTTATTAAGAGAAGTGGCGCTCTCAGTGGAAACTTTTTAAGTAACTGGTTATTTCCATGTCTACTTTTCCCAAGCTGTATGTGTATTTATATAGTAATAAACATATACCTCATAGGGGTAAATAAGGTACAGGATGGGGAGTATTTTTCAGAAGAAAAGGTGCTCGGTAACGAGGGGACATGTTATGAAGCTGGAGGGGGTAGATTCAGGAGAGATGTGAGGAAGTATTCCTTCACAGAAAGAGTGGTGGATTCCTGGAATAGCCCTCAGCAGAGGTGGTGGGGTTCAAGAATGCGTGGGATAAGCACAAAGGAATCATAGTGGAAAGGAAGAGGGAGGGAGAAAAAGCTATAGATTGGGCATGGTCTGATGTAATAGTGTAGGTAGGGAGAGATGGGCAGAATGGATGGGCCAAGCAGTCCTCATCTGTTGTCAAATTCTATGTTTCTATATTTCTATCCACTGGGAAGGATAGGGTTCAGTGAGGTTAAGAGGTAAAACAAGGAGAGAATGAGAAGGGTGTGAAAGGGGTCTGAGTTTTGGGAAAAAGTAAGTGGAGAAAAGACAGTGTGAAGTGGGTGAGAAAAGAAAGGAAGGAAACAGAAACATAGAATTGCTCAGCAGAAAAGGACCGGTAGGCCCATCCAGTCTGCCCTATTTTTCCTTGCCTATTCTGACACCTCAGATCCTATTTGGTCACCAGCATCCCTCCTGACTCCCTTTCCTCTACTTACTATGCCCATGTGCCAATCCCACGCATGCTTGAAGCTCCCCACTGTTTTCTCTCCATCACGTCTTTGGGCATGCTGTACTGTACTAGTCGTCCACTACACCTTCTATGAAGAAGTATTTCCCCACATCCCTTTTAAACTTCCCCCTCTCTAGCTTCATTACATGCCCCCATGTTCTGGTGCTTTTCCTCCTCTGAAAGAGCTCCCCTCCTGCACATTGTTCACTCCTGTGAGGTACTTATCAGTCTCAGTCGTGTCCCCTCTCACTCTCCTCTCCTCCAGGGAGTACATGCTGAGATCCCACAGCCTCTCCTCATGTCTTTTCATGAAATACTCACACTAGTTTAGTAGCTCTCCTCTGTACCACTTCCACCCTGACAATGTCCTTGTGGAGGTGTGGCCTCCAGAACTGGACACAGTACTCTAGGTGGGGTATCACTAGCAAGTGATATAATGGCAACACCACTTCCATTCTCTTGCTAGAAATCCTCCTTCCTATGCATGCAGGCATCCCACTTTTGTACCTCATTATTTGCTGCCTTGCCACACCGCCCTGCCAAAGTGCAGAAGTGCAAAATATGGCTCCACACCCTCTCTGGTGAAGCCTGGTTAACACTGGGAGAAACGTAAGCTGCTTTCTCGCTGCCTGCCCATATCATTTTGATGTGGAGCCACATTTTGCACTTCTGCACTTTTAGACAATAAAGTCTGTTATAACGTTAAGTCCTGACTGGGTGCTTACTTTATTTGTACCTGTTGTTTCAAGTTGATATAGCACCAGTCATTTTCTTGCTGTTTTTTTCTTTGTTTTTTTTAAACTGATCTACAAAAGCTATAATTACATCATGGGTTACTTACCGTAGGATAACGATAGAAAACTTAAGACTGAATATTAATAGTCCAATCAACACCAGTTCTTTAGTAAACTCAGAGCAAAACCCTTGGGCTAATAAAAACATTTTACAACTAGGAAATTTATATAAAGGAGAACAGTTCATGTCTTTCCAAAATCTAAGAACTACACATAACATCTCAGAAGCAGAGTACTTTAATTATTCAAAAATTAGATCATACTGCGCTAAACTATTAGGTACAAACTTGATCAACCCAAGTCTAACATCAGCTCAAGAATGGATATATTTAAAAGACCAAAAATAGTAAAATAATCTTCAAAGTATATAATAAACTAATATGTTTAGCACCAATATCATTAGATAAGTTAAAAAGTAGTTGGGAGAAGGAACTGAATTTGGTCATTATTAATTCATTAAAAATTTCAACAAACAGGCTGAATCAGAAGTAATTTAATATTTTTTTCACAGAGTTTACTATGTAACCCCTAGGTGGCGCTATCCCAAGGGCTACTACCCCTGCCTGTTTGACTACGGACAGGTTGGGGGCCTAGGTTCTGTGACGGGTGCCTCCACCCAGAGGTCAGGGTTTGTACTGGTTGGTTGAGTTTGGTCACAGCCCTCTGGGACACTGAGACCCCCTTTTGTTCCCTCTAATGGCTCACACAATATACAAAGATGTCAATACCAATACCCCACATGTGCACCATATCCAGTCATACGGTACCACTTACCCTCGAGACCGATTCTACAATTTGTCTCGTAAGACCCCCTGTGAAATAAGGTTAGTCAGTTTACACAAAATAATGCAATGCCTACTATATAGGTACTGACACTCTAAACAGGTTAAAGTCAATAACATCCAATCCGGTTTATTTAGGGGAGTGAAACACAGGGAGGCGGAGATCAAGATGATTGGCAGAGATAAATCACAATACTGTGCACTCATACAAAGTCATAAAAGTCACACTCTGGGTACCCAGGTTGGGGGGGCTAGCCAGGTCCGTTGCCCGGGTTTGGCCGGCAGGTACAGATGGAAAGGGCCCTGTAAGAGACATATGCACAGTGCCCAATTGTAATCCGGAGCCGGATGGCTCAGTCCTTGAGAAAATTAAAGAAAGAAAATCAGATGAAACACTGGTGATTGTTAACAGGTCACAGGGGATACCCTGATTTGTACTCACGCTACCCCATGCTGATAAAACCTGATGCAGATGGTGGTTCTGGATTGCCAGACACACAAGCAGGTAGACGAGATTCTACCGCCCAGGCCACACTGCCTTGATCAGCAGACTGATTCAGTCCGAACACATTTCAGCTTATACTGCGTGGTGACAAGAGAACCAGAATGGCTGTTCTTCACTAGCATTCAACACACAATTTTATGTAAATGAAATTACAATACCAGGCAGCTGCTTTCAGGTCCCAACGCACTTACTGCAAATACCAGTGAGTTCACATGGCAGCTTCAATTCCTGACAGACCAAGTGCGATTCAGCAATTTCTCCAGTCTTCTACAGGGTGAGCCTGGTTTCCACTCTTTCAGCCTTCCTTCCCTTTGGTACTCTCGGATTCAGTCCGATTCGAGTGGGCAACGGCAACGGCCTGACTTTTAGGCCTCTCACGTGCTTCCCACGTGAAACTACACAATGCAGAAGCACAGAGCTCCTTCTCTCCTCATGGTCACAACGGATCTGACTTCCCAGTCGCAAGGCAGAGCATTCTTTTTGGGTGCCACCTGGTCCAGTTGGTGGACTCAGCTGTCAATCACTCAGAAACTCTCTCCGTTGGTGCAAATAGGCGCCAAGGTCCAGAACTTCACTTCCCAGAAATATTAGCTTTACCTCCTCATTGTAAGCCGGCTCCCAGGAGAATCCGAATTCTGGTTGGTCCAAACAGACTCCATTTTAAAAGTTCCCCCACACTGATTGGACCCATTCGGCAGTTCAGATCCAAAGTGGAGGGGCAAAACACACAGAGTCCCAACTGCAAGAAAGGCAGGTTAGACAAACTGCAAT
This sequence comes from Neoceratodus forsteri, assembly GCA_016271365.2. Lineage (NCBI taxonomy): Eukaryota > Metazoa > Chordata > Ceratodontiformes > Ceratodontidae > Neoceratodus > Neoceratodus forsteri. The sequence continues at coordinate 490,983,444 of CM057450.1, read as the reverse complement.
TTTACTAACACTCTAACTGGTTTCAGGCAAACAGTTACATCTGTCATTTAGGCTCCCTCTGCACTCTTAGTGATTGCAGAAATGGAGCAACTTCCCTGCAGTTCAGGTGGGATTCGAGCAGAGAAACACCAGCCCCCGCCTAGAAAACAGCAATCAGGTCTGCAAGCAGACAACTCTTAAAGAGACAGTATGAGGAGGCTCTACCAGCACTCACAGTGCCATTCTTAACGGCCTAATCGCCGAATGCCAGCAGGCAGGGGAACACCTAGGCAAGCTCCACAGAGGCTTTTTAGTAACCCCCATTTGTGAGGGGTTACAACTACCTACATTTGCTGAATAAAATGAATTCAGACCATCGCTTATATGTAAGATGTGGTACTAGCAACGGCAGACGTGGCAGCATGATGGAGAAACCTATTCCTACCATGCATGAATTTGGAAAACATACTGTCTTAACCAATATCACTTAATATGTTTTTATTAAATGGGGAGAGTAAATCCTGCAGTTTGATTGGTTTTTACCTGTGCATCAAAGCCGTTTGATACACAGGTTAAAACAAATACTACAAAGCAGAACTGCACTGCAAAAAAAAAAATCACTGCACCATTAGAACACTCGTATTTCAAATGCTGCCATTTTTTCCCCGTCGCTAACGTGGCTCACCTCGGACTTACACAGTAGCAGTCATACACAGAGGTGACAATCAAAATGCAGGATTTACTCTCTCTGCTTTATAAATTCAAATAAAATATTGTAAGTGATCCCAATGTGTCACCAGACAATAGCTGCTCCTGATCTGTCACCAGCCATTAGCGATACCTGTTCAGCAGCATGCCTGCTCCCGCTGTGCTGTACCCAGGTCCAGTAGCAATCGTGCTCATGCAGTTGTCAGAACAAAAAATATGTCTGTATTTTTTTTAACAGTAAAAAGCTCACTTCTACTAACATGCCAGCGAGAAACAAGTACTTCTACTGGCTCGGCAATGGTGCTCACTCCATCATGGAAAGGGGAGGAGCTGCTCGGTCCTGCAGTCCTGCTTAGCTGAAAAATAAAATGAAATAAAACCACAGCTTTACACTCCACCACCCTCAACAGTTGCTGTCCCACCCAGGTTCACAAAAAATAATGCCAGTTTCTTTTCGAGCCTGATAACAGTGTGTGTGTGTGGGAAACCTAGCTGCCAACAACATGATGTTATTTTCTACAACAACATGACATCATTTTCTAGCTGACAGAAGGACTGTTTTATCAGAAATTCTGATAATAATAGCCCTTTTGTATGTTTATAAACTTGCTTTTTGTTTCAGTAAAATGTTTTATAAAAGTAGCTAAAAGCACACAATAAGACACTCTGGGGTGTGCATTGAACAGATATTACTACACACCCATGGGATGAAGGCACTCAGTCTGCGGCTGCCTGCCTCACTACACCACTGGGCATGCGGTGATATCTATTCAATGCACACCCCGTCATGTTTTATTGCTTATATAAAACCTGGGTGCCAATGCAAGATTTGAACTCCAAGCAATTTCTATTGAGAGGGAAGGGTATAAAGCTTAACCTTTGTATAAAAAAAATTAAGAGCTAGGAGATTAGAGAGAGGGGGATTTGGGCACACACACACTCAGGTAAGGTTATAGTACTTGAGAACATTGGACTTGTTCCTATCAATATCTTTTTTGAGACTCTCTGGACATCAAGCCTTTTGGTGTTTCTTTATGAAATAAAGTGTATTCTGAACCCATAATATAACAAGCATTTGTCAATGCCGAATGTTTGCTTGCTGGCACTAACATTGGTAGTGTAGAAGTTACAGAGCTGCATAATAGGAATGGCAGTGAAGTACTGAACTGAAGCCAACCCCACCACCACCGTGCAGAGAGTGGCAGGCATTGGGGTGTGCCTTTGGTTCATCTGGCATAACGACCACGCCATTTCACCACACCCTACCCTGCAGACACTGACAAGTGTCACGGTGTGCCTTGGGGTCTTTGGCCTTTATGCGCACCCCATTCCATCAGGAAATATGGTGAGATGGGTGCGGTATAGGAGAAAGGGGTGAAGTTTGGGCCCGAAGAGTCCGAGGCACACCTTGATGCCTTTCACTGGCTGCAGGGTGTGGGTGGGGGTGGAATGGTATGAGCATTACAGGCAAAGTCCCAAGTCACACCCCTGATGCCTCTCATTCTCTACAGGGTGGGGTGTTATAGTCGGAAACCCTAACGCCTCAGGCATTCGTTCAGTATTTCGCCCAAATTTTCAACATGGTTTTCTGTGACCCCACCTCATGAACAGTGGCAATATCAGTTTGTTAGCGAAAACTGCTTTTGCACAGCGACTACGGACATTTGGCACCACAGGTGCAAAAACACATTCAAACAGGATGTGAAAAATGACAGCGCACTGTTCATGGGCGGGGTAAAAAATGGCAATGTTGAAAATCTGCCGTGAAAATCTTAAAAAAACTGGTGAAGTCACGACGTGCGTAGAAACTGTGCAACGCACACCGTAATGTAACTAGTTTGGGGACTTTTTTACAGCAGATTGTTAACACAGGCATTTTGGGACCTCTGATCATGAACAGTGTCAGTGTGATTTTCTTTATCTGTCCCGAACAATGATTTCCCACAGCGACCACGCATTTCTGCGCTGAAAGTGTGAAAACACATTTCAGCCATGTTGTGGAAAATACCAGCTGTACTGTTCATAAGGAGGTGTGGAAAAATGCCACTGGTGAAAATCTGGACTGAAAATATTACAAATTCATAAACTTACGAGGGTGCGTGGAAACTGCACAATGCTCACTCGTAACACAGTCATTTTATGGAGTTTTGTCAAATTTTCAACATAGCCATTTTAAGACCTCTGCTCATGACCAGTGTCACTGTGATTTTCTTAATCTGTCCCAAACATTGTTTTCGCAAACCAACTGTACCATTGTCGCTACATGTGCGGAAACACTTTTGGCGAGATGTGAAAATGGTAGCTGCACTGCTCATAAGGAAGTCGCGGTAAAATGGCACTGTTGAAAATCTGGTGTGCAAATATTACAAATTAGCAACTTGCCAGGTGCATAGGAACTGCATAGCGTCTTGCGGCGCCTAAAACAGTCATTTTGGGGAATTTTTCACAAATTTTCAACATAACCATTTTAACACCTCTGCTCATGCCCAGTGTCACTGTGATTTTCTTAGCGTGTCCATACATTGATTTACATCTGACTGCCCATTGATGCGCTACATGGGCAGAAACATTGTGGGCTGAGATGTGAAAATTACAACTGTACTGCTCATAAGGAGGTGTGGTAAAATGCAATGTTGAAAATCTGGAGTAAATATTGAAAATTTGTGAACTTCTGACGTGCATAAGAACTCTACAGCATAGCGGCTAGTAAACAGTGATTTAGGAATTTTTCAACAAATTTTAAAAATAGCCATTTAAGACCTCTGCTCATGAACAGTATCACTGTGATTTTCTTAATGTGTCCCGTACGTTGATTTCACACACCGACTGCGCCATTGTGCACTACATGGGCGGAAACACGTTTTGGGTGAGATGTGAAAAATGACAGCTGTACTGCTCATAAGGAGGTGTGGTAAAATGGCAATGTTGAAAATCTGGAGTGAAAATATTGAAATTTTGTAAACTAAGAGCGTGCGTAAGAACTGCGCAACGCATGCTCGTAAAACAGTCATTTTTAGGAATTTTTTCACCAAATTTTCAACATAGCCATTTTAAGACCTCTGCTCATGAACAGTGTCACTGTGATTTTCTTAATGTGTCCCGTACATTGATTTCGCACACCGACTGCGCCATTGTGCACTACATGGGTGGAAACACATTTTGGGTGAGATGTGAAAAATGACAGCTATACTGCTCATAAGAAGGTGTGGTAAAATGGCAATGTTGAAAATCTGGAGTGCAAATGTTGAAAATCTCTGCGAACTTACTAGCGTGCGTAGGAACTGCATAGCATGCGCTCGATAAAACAGTCATTTTAGGAATTTTTCCGCAAATTTTCAAAATCGCTTTTGAGAGCCCACCTTATGAACACTGGCAGTGTCGTTTCATTAATCATTCTGGAAGGTGATTTTGCACAGTGGCTGCGAAATCACCCCTGGCACCGAGTAGCATCGCTGACAGTGCAAGAATTCATGAGGAGGGGTCCCAAAAACCCATGTTGAATTTGGTGCAAAATTCAAAAAAGTGCCTGAGATATGCAACAAAGTTGAAAACCTATCTATCCCATTATACAGCTTACGGTTTCCTCAGTTCACGGTTGGCTTTGAAAATTGAGGCGTGTTCGGTCCACGAAGATCGTCGCGCTGTGATCCGGAGAGTAAGTATGGGGTGAGGCGGGGTGTGGGAAAGCAGGGTGCGCAGTGGGTGGAGTGCGGGTTGTGGGGGTGCATGGACACTGCAAGGGACAGTTTTTCTTTACAGGGTTTTTAAAAAAGATGACGGGATGTTTGCCACGCTGGGGTGGGCTCCCAGCATGGCAGAGGACGACTGTGGGGGCATGGAGCCGACAGGGATTGGGCACCCCTGTCGGCCATGGTATCTGTTCTACGCTGGGGTGGGCTCCTAGCGTGGCACCCTGTACTGGGGGAGACAGTGAAGCCGGCGGGGCATTGGGCACCCGTCGGCCATTACATCATTTTGCCACGCTGGGGTGGGCTCCCAGCGTGGCACCTGGATCTTTGGGCGTGGAGCCGGGGGATTGGGCACCCCATCGGCCGTACAGTGTGGAGGAGGGAGGCGCATGACCACACAGTGTGCGTGAGTGCGCGGACGTGTGTGTGTGGGGGGGGTAGAGCTCTTCTCACTCAAGCGGAGCTCTCCCTTTCAACTGTATGCCACTGCATTTTCCTGCTGTCATAGACAGCTGGAGCAGTGATTGGCGCTCTGCGACCAAGCCTGCAAATACACTGACTGAATTGGAAGAGGCTGACACACCTCTGGAAAACTCGGATGATGGCACTATGTTTCTTGCACATGCGTGCAAGCAAACATAAAAAAGGAAACTCAGCTGCCACAACCCAGATCTCTCCTGTAGTTGGTTCCCCAGATCCCTGTACATTCTTTCCCCACCTTCCTGAGTGTCCACCTTGTTCCATACTTTTGTGTCATCGCAGAGAAATACACCTTCCCCTCTAGTTCCTCAGCAATGTCACTTATGAAGACATTGAAGAGGACTGGTCCCTGTACTGATCTTGATCCCTGTGGTACCCCACTAGTTATTCTTTCACCCCCCCCCGAGTGTCTGCCGTTTACCACCACTCTCTGCCTTCAATTCTTCAACCAATCTGATACCCCGTTTACCACTTTCTTTCCAAACCCCAGGCAGCTTAGTTTCTTAACCAGCATCCTGTGTGGCACAACATTGAATACCTTGTTGAATTCCAGATTGGCCCCATTGACTGCCCCCCCCCCAATCCACTTCCCTAGTCACCCAGTTAAGGAAAGCCATAAGATTTGTTTGGCACAACCTCCCCCCGTGAAACTGTGCTGCCAGTGGTCCTGCAGCCTATATACCTCCAGGTACTCCACCAGCCTCTCCTTCAGCATGGTCTCCATGAATTTCCCCACCACTGATGTGAGACTGACTGGCCTGTAGTTGCTACCCTTCTTCCTGCTGCCCTTGTGCAGAGGGACCACACTGGCCCTCCTCCAGTCATTTGGAACAACTCCCATCTCCAGTGAAGTGCTGAATAATGTTGCCAGAGGGAAGCTAGTACTCTTTTAGAACCCTTTGGCGAATCCCATCTGGTCCCATCACCTTGTTCTTCTTTAGGGCTTCCAATCCTTTTTGGACTCTCTCCTCTGAAAATGGACTTGTGTCCATATCCCCCTTCCCCCAGTGCCTGCTGATACATGTTGGCGCCCACGCCCCATGAAGATCGAGCAGAAGTACTCATTTAAACATTTAGCTTTTCCGTGATCTTCTGCACAGTCCACCCTCCCCACCCTCCTGATTCTCACTACCCCACCCTTTGCCTCTTTGCAGATCCTCTCCTCTGTTTGTGCCAGTTCCACCATGCCGCAGTGACAGAAATTCTGTTCATGGCCATTGTAGCAATGGCACAGTGCTGACAGCCGGCATTGTGCCTTCCGGGACACAAGTGTTTTTTTGCAGGGAGCCACCCGCACTGTAGATTTCCAACTCCAAGTTAGCGGCATTAGTAATATAGTGGACCAGTGCAGTGAACAGCCAATTCTGTCACTGTACTGGTCTTCTCTGTGTTACCGTTGGTGTAGCAACGGTATACGGTTTGTGCCATAGCTGCTCTCACCCTCCTTCCTGTCTTCTTAGGTTTTCCAGATATACCTCCCTGTCCACCTCTGTCTGGAGCTCCTAGGACTTCCTAAATACTCTTTTTTTTCATAGTGGCCTCTTCCTCCTCCTTCCCTTGCTTACTTCCTTCAAACAGCCGTTACCTTAGCTATTCCATCCTTGATCTTTTTTTCATTGGGTCTCCACTCCCCCCCAAGCCTTCCCCCCATTGAGGTGTTTACTAAGACAGTCTGCCATTTCTTTAACATCTGCCCTCCTAAAGTCCAGGACCCTTGTCTTAGTGCAGTTTTTCTCTTGCCCAGTCTGTATGCTAACCCACACAGTAAGATGATCACTTGTACCCAGGGGACTACACACTGTGGTGTCTGCAGTGCTTTCCCTTTGTAAATACCAGGTCCAGCCTGACCTATTTCTAGAGGGTTCCATAACCAGCTACCTGAGAAATGCCCCTGTAGGGAATCAAATATGGCCCTTCTTCTTGCTGTAGCTGCTGCCCGAATGCTCCAGTCTACATTCAGGAGATTAAAGTCCCCCATAATCACTACTTCCTCCTTGCTTGCCATTCAATCAATGGCCTCCCTCAAAACCTTGTCTAACAACTCTCCCTGCGCTGGTGGTCTGTACACCATCCCCATGTACTGTAAATATAAGCCCCAGACCCTCTCTTTGAGCTGGCCGATAGTACTTCCAGCCCTTCCGTATCCCCCTGATGTCCCTGTATCTCTGTGGCCTTTATACCTTCCCCAACACATAGAACAACTCTCCCACCTTTCCTCACGTTCCTGTACTTTCAGAATATGGTGTATTCTCATATGGCCACTTTCCAGCTGTAGCTATTGGTGCACCTCCATTACTCTGTTTTGTCCACCAGATCCAGGTCTGCTTCTGCAATGATGTTCAAAGTCAGGAATTTTATTTCCTAGGCTCCTTGCATGGTCGTACGTGGTCCTCCACCCTTTTTGTCCCTCTCTCCCTCTATTCTGCCTTCCCTTCCTCTTTCCATCCTTCACTCCCCCCCATTTCCCCAATCCTGTCCTCCCCTTTTTTCATTATCCCTCTGCCTACCCTCCTTAACCTCTCTCTAAACATTAGCTCCTTTTCCTGACCTGCCCATCCTGTCCTCCCCCTTTTTCTGATGCCCCTCTTACCCTAGGGAATTAATTTCCTCTGGGCTTCTCTCCTCTCTGCTGCTCTATTCTCTGTGGGGCAACCTCTGTCTCCCTCAGTTTTTGTGCCTCTCCCCCTGGTTAGTTTAAATGCGCCTGAAGGTAGCATTTAAAGACTGGCCTGGTTGTGCTGAGGGTTGAGGTGCTGGATGCCACACCTCGCACCATGCCAGCGACCTGGATTTGGGAATTATCTCGGGCCACCAGGAGTTGGCAGGAGAGGATTGAGCGTCCATAGGATTGCTCTCCTCTCCTCTCCTGGGGCTGGGAATGCAGTCTGCTGCAGCTTGGGTGACCTCTGGTGGTGGATAGGGGTCGCACACTGTGGAGACCACAATAAGGGGGAATGGGAGCTTCGACGGATGTCCTGTGAGCAGGTGCGGAAACATGCCTGTTGCATGCTGGACGTCATTGGATGTTCGAGCTCCTGGGAACCAAGAAAACATGAAACACTCTGGCACTTGGGTAGGCAAACGCCTGCCCACCTGACTCATCCAGGCTCACCGCTGGATTCACCCCACCCTGACTCCGAGTCCTCCATTCTCCCTGGTGCCAACTTGGCCCTTAAAATAGAGTGCCAGAGGAGTTACGGTGGCCCTTACCCGGGGGCCTCAGAACCAGGTAGTCAGTCACTACAGAGGAACTGGAGGATGCCTAGTTGGAGGTAGGAATGGGGAGGTCTCAGACTGAGTGGGACAGTGGGCTGGGTTCAGGCAGAGCTGGAGAGAGACCTAAAGGACCAGTGTTAGGGAGTAAAGAAAATATACAAAAAAAAAAAAGATAGTATTTAAACCTTCTACCCAGAACTGGACACAGTTCCCCACCTGGATGGATGAAGGTCATCTCCTTTGTATAGGCCTCCATCACCCCAGGTAGACCCCAGTCCCCACGACACCAAAATCCTTCTCCCTGCAACATGCCTTCATCCATTCATTGAAGGCCTTGGTGTGGTGTTTTCCTAGTCTTCCCCTTGCTGTATACGGGTAGCACCTCAGTGAAGGCCACTGTGCATGCTACCAGCTTCAGACCCCTCACCAGCTCTCTAAACCTATCCTGCACCACCCTTGCTGTGTCTCTGGCCAGGTCATTAGTTCCCAGATGGACAATGACATCCCACTCCTCCCTTCCCCCTCCTCACTGATGATTTCTATGATCTGCCCTCCAGTCCACCACACCGAAGCACCTGGTAGGCTCTTTACTACCCTGTCTCTCCCTTTCCCTGCTCCCAAACTCTATCCCTCTGCCTACCGAGTCCACAAGCAGCATCTGTCTCCTCCTTGGCTGGGGGCCTCTCTCTTCTCCCTTGGGTCCTCTTCTCTTGAGGACCCCCACCTCCTCCCTTCCCACTGCCCTGTGTGCTTCTTCCTGGCTACCCCATCCCACCAGAATGATGAGGGAATTATGCAGTGGTAAGGTCTCAGGTTTTGTTCCCCCCCCCACACACCCTCCCAGAGCCCTCCAACATCCAGTTACATTGCCTCATTTCTGGCTTCCCTTGAGGGAGTGGTGGTAACCTTGGTGGCCCCTGGGTGAGGCAGATGGTACCCTGTACTTGTGGCATTTCTGCCTGTAGTCCAGCAACCGCTGCTCTCAGCCCAGAGAGGTGCCTGCCTATGGGGTATCACCTCAGTCTCCAAAATGTGTCTTTAAAGATTGCTGTCCCGCACACATTACCATGCACCACTCCCATGTCTGTTGACTGTTTTTCTTCTTAACAACTGTCTTCCCCACTTTTCTCTTCTTCTTATACCTTTCCTTTGCATATCCTCCTCTTGACCTTACTGTACTTTTTCCCTCCTTCCTGTATTTAGCCAATCTCTTTAGTGTCTGTACCCTTGCCCGAGACAGGGCTTTTCTATTATTCCTCTTTTTGTTTAACTTAACACCTTTTTATGACATCTGTAGATAGGGTGTTTTAAGTTTTCCCTTTGTGGGTTTTTATACCGTTTTTTTAACCCTTATCCTAGATAATGTAGCAGCTGCGGAATGACTGTTTCACAAGAAAGTAAACTGGATAACTTATTTGCTAGGGGTCACCTCGTGGGAGGTCCGGAGCTGGGGATCTGCTGGGAAGGAAGGTCAGACCCTGTAAAAAATAACAGAGACATTGTGAGCATATTATTAATTCACACTGGTGCAGTAAAGCTAAGGGGGGAGTGATTGCTCACACCTCTTACACAAAACGCACACATGTACATTGATGTTCTAAGCATATTGCCTGTCACCCTTTTGTAGCAGAAATAATGGGTGCAGCAATTTGGTAGTCAAGGTCTCATGAGTAGGTTGCCCTGGCTAGTGAGTAAGAGCCCTGGTGGTCAAGTAGTATTTGGGGCCAGCCTGGGATAGAGACAACAAAATGTTTTTTTTTATAAAAAATCCTGTGCCCTGTGTTTTAAAATTACTGTTCCCAGTTACATAGAAACATAGACTTTGACGGCAGATAAGGACCACTTGGCCCACCCAGTCTGCCCATTTCCCTACCTACTGGATAAGCTGCAGATTCTAGTTAACCAACAGCCTATTTCCTGCAACCCCCCACTATAATTGCCTTATGTCTGTCCCATGCATGTTTGAATTCCTCCACTGTTTTAGACCCCACAACCTCTCCAGGAAGGCGGTTCCATGCGTCCACCACTCTCTCGGTGAAAAAGAATTTCCTCACATTACCCCTGAGCCGTCCCCCTCTAACTTTAAATTGTGCCCCCTTGTTCTTACACATCTCTTTTTCTGAAAGATGCTACCCTCCTGGACTTTGTTGATTCCCTTGAGGTACTTAAAAGTTTCTATCATGTCCCCATCCCTCCTTTCATCAAGGGTATACATATTAAGCTCTCTCAGTCTCTCTTCATATGGTTTCTGATGTAGACCCTGCACCATTTAGTCACTCCTCTGGACTGCTTCCATTCTGTCTATGTCCTTGCGTAGATGAGGTCTCCAAAACTGCACGCAGTATTCCAGATGGGGTCTCACCAACTGTCTGTATAGAGGATAACCACTTCCTTTTCTACTTGTGATGCCCTCCCTATGCATCCCAGTATCCCCTGGCTTTCCCTACTGACTTCTCACATTGCATCCACCTTTAGGTCATCTTGTATGACTACACCCAGATCCTTTCCATTATTGTTGTTTGAGTACCTCCCTGCTATGTGTACTCTTCTCCTGGATTTTTATTTCCCAGGTGCATTACTTTGCACTTCTTTGCATTGAATCTAAGTTGCCATATGCCTGACCATTCCTCCAACCTTGCCAAGCCCTTCTCATCCTTTCTACCCCCTTGTGTATCAACTCTGTTACAGATCTTTGTGTCATCCCAAAGAGGCATACCTTTCCTTCCAGACCCTCTGCAATGTCACCTATAAAGATGTTAAAGAGGACTGGACCCAGTACTGAGCCCTGAGGTACTCCACTAGTAACCCCTTTTCTTCAGAATGTGTTCCATTCACTATTACCTTCTGTGTCCTGTTGTGCAGCCAGTTTGCTACAGGCTACCACCCTGGGACCCACTCCCAGGCTGGTTAACTTGATTATTAATCTTTGTATGCGAGACTGTGTCAAATGCCTTGCTAAAAGTCTAGGTAGGCCATATCCACAGCCCCTCCTGGTCTATTACTTTGGTCACCCAGCCAAAGAAATCGATTAGATTTGTCTGACATGACCTTCCTGCTGTGAATCCATGCTGCTTTGGGTCCAGTGCCCCGCTGGCCTCTAGGTACTGAACAATTCTTTCTTTCAGAAGTGATTCCATCATTTCCCCACCACTGAGGTCAAACTAACAGGTCTGTAGTTTCCTGCTTCTGCCTTGCTCCCACTTTTGTGAAGGGGAATCACATCTGCCCTCCTCCAGTCCTCAGGTACCACCCCATCTTCCCATGATTTGTTAAAAAGTGTGGTTAGTGGTGTCACTAGGTCCTCCCTTAGCTCTTTTAGGATTCTAGGGTGAATCCCGTCAGGCCCCATTGCTTTGTCCACCTTGAGTTTTAGAAGTTCTTTCAGTACTCTTTCTTCTTTAAATGGACTGGTATCAACCCACTATCCAGAGTGCTTCTACTGTTTGGTTTAGGTAACTCCTCCTCTTCTTCTTTTGTGAATACTGAGCAAAAGTATTCATTCATTATCTCTGCCTTTTCACTGTCTCCCTCTGCCCACCTCCCCTCTCCTTTATTAATCTTCCTATCCCTCCTTAACCTTTCTATGTTCCTAATGTACCTATAAAGGTTTATCCCCTTCTTAACTGAGTTGGCTATCCTTTCCTCGGTTTGGGCCTTTGCTTTTCTGACTGCCTTCCCCACTTCCTTCTGCTTTAATTGATACAGTTCCCTGTCGTGTTCCATCTGTGAATCCTTATACTTTTTGAATGCAGCCTTTTTCTCCTTAACGTTCCCTGACACTTCTTTTGAGAGCCATAGTGGTTTTTTATTCCGCTTTGTTTTCTTTATTTGTTTCACACAAAGGCTTGTTGCCTCCATGATGGCAGTTTTGATTTTTCTCCATTGTTCTTCCACCCTCCTTTCTGGCCATTTGCTAATGCATTCCTCAGGTATTCACCCATTTGCAAAAGTCAGCCCTTCTAAGTCCAGTATCCTTGTATTTGTATGGCTTGTCTCCATGGTTGTGTTTATTGTGAAGCACACTGTGCAGTGGTCGCTTGTTCCCAGGTGTCTACTGACTTCTAAGTTTGTGATCCTCTCCATTTGAGAGTACCAGGTCTAATATTGCTCCTTCCCGAGTGAGTTTCACCACTAGCTGTCTAAGGCATGCTCCCTGTAGGGCATCGAGAATGACCCTGCTCTTGGATGTGGCTGCCGTCCATGTTGCCCAGTTAACATCTGGCATATTCAGGTCCCCAATCAACAGTATCTCCCCTTTTTCAGCCATTTTGAGAATGCCCTCTATCATTTTCTTGTCCATTTCCTCCCCTTGAGACGGGGGTCTGTATATAACCCCTGTGTGGATTGTGGTGCCATTCCCTGTCTCCAATGTGACCCAGAGTTCCTCTTGTCCTCCCCCTTTACTTTTTAGTTCTGTTACTTTGATCCCTTCCCTTATGTAGAGAGCTACTCCACCTCCTCTTTTACCCTCCCTGTCCCTTCTGTAGATTGTGTACCCTGGTATGTTGACATCCCAGTCATGGTTCTCCGTGTACCATGTTTCTGTGACTGCCACAATATCCAAGTGTTCCACTTCCATCAGGGCTACTAACTCTGGAAGCTTGTTTCCAAGACTACGGGCATTGGTACTCATTGCCCTCCATTTAATGTTGGCTTTATCCTTTTTTACCCCATCCCTGCTCTTATTGCCCTTGTCCATTTTTCCATTTACCCCTGTCCTGCCCTCTGTCAAGCTCTGTACCTCAGTGTTTACCCTACTACCTGCCATGCTGGGGGAGGCTTGAACTTTCCTGTTTCCTATCAGCACCTCCCCCCCTTGGCTAGTTTAAAAGCTTGCCAAGGAAGCCTTTAAACCTATCACCTAGGAGCGTGTTTCCCTTCCTGGACAGATGCAGACCATCATGCCAGTATAGACCTTCATCTCTCCAGGTGGACCCCAGTCCCCAATGAAGCCAAGCCCGTGCTCTGCACCAGTTTTGCAACCATTCATTAAACCGCATGGTGTGCAGTACCTAGCCTCACCCTGCCATAGACTGGCAGCACCTCTGAGAAGGTTACTGTGCTTGCAACCTGTCTGAGGCCCCTCCCCAACTCCACAAATTTATCCTGCACTGCACTGATCTCATGCCTAGCTAGGTCATTTGTCCCGAGGTGGACAATGATATCTAGTTTCCTCTCCTGTGATGCTGCTTCTGCAATCCTGAGGATTCGCTTCCTGTCCCTCCAAGCCATGGCACCAGGCAGGCACCTTACTTCCCTCTCCTCTCCCTTCCCCAGGTCTACAACCCTAGGAGTTGAGTCCCCTATCAGAAGCTGTTTCTTTCCTTTGTGTTGTCCCTTGCCACTCTTTTGTGGGTCTCCCTTGTGGATGTCCCCAGCATTCTTCTTGGTCTCCAATGAGGGTGTCATCATAGAGGAACCTTGATTTGCCAGACCAACATATGATTTGTGTAGAGGTGCAACTCGGGAGCTACGCCTCTGTTCCACCACCCTCACCCTCCCAGAACCTACTGTGGTCCATCTGCTCTTCACACATAGCCTCTGAGGCAGTGGTTGTGGAACTGGTGCTCTTTGGGTGGGAGTCCTTTTAGTCCTTGCCAGTTCAGTCTGGAGGTGGGCAACCTCCTCCCTCAGAGCTGACAGTTGTCTGCAAATAGGGCAGCAAGCAGGTTCAGAATGTTTCCCGAAAACTGCTGCCCACAGCCAGTGCATTGCACCACTCCCCATGTCCCTCTTCCTTATAATATACAATGAGTAATATACAATTTTTGTTTGTTTGTTTTGTTTTGTGTGTGTGTATACTTATGCTTTATGCACTGTGCTGGGTAATTAAGAATATGACAGTTCTGCTCCAAGACCTGTTGAGGAAGTGATGTCAGAACCTTGACTATAAAGGAAATGCCACGCCTGGGGTGGGCAGGGTGAGGGGGTAAGGTGGGTGGGTAGGCCACAACCACTGGTGACTGTTAGAAACAATCAAATACACCATTGCTCCACCACCCTGGTAAGTACTGCCCTTTATAGCAAGTCAACCAATGCCACAATGTACTAGACCACTGCTCCTACACAAACCAATCTATTGAGTCCAGGGATAAAAATGAACTCACTGTTCAGCCAGCAGGACACTTCCAAAATATTGCACAAATATCCTTCCAAATCCTATGTGTCTGCTGCAGTAGTTTAATGCAGAGTGGCAGCTGTGAGGTGCTGACACGCAAAGTAGTGAGGAGTTAAGGATAGAGCCAAGTCATGGCTCTGTAGTGAAGTGCTACTGTGCTAAAGGGAACTCCTCTTGAACAGCAGAGGAGTGGCTGTGTACAAATGTGACCTCGGTCGTGGAACAGGCTACAGCCTGCCAAAGCAGTTTCAGTCAAGGGGGAGGCACATTTTACGGAGCACTCCTGTCACTGGCAGGAGACCAGATACTTTTTTTTGTTTTGTTTGTTTTTTTTATTGATTTTTATTCTTTGATAACTGGGTAAGGCCCTCTAGGCACAAGTTTCAGGGGTGACCCGGGAGCATTGGGAGGTTAAGTTACTTGCTCAGAGTCACACAGTATGCAAGTGGAGGTTGTGGGAATCAAACCCAGATCTGCTGGATGTACAAAGCTCATTTACAGCTGGTTATTCTAACCTCTAGGCTATACTACCAGATACTTACAGTATAAGTAAATATAAATAGTTGGCAGGCGACAAGCACCAGGTATTGAATTCAGGGACTGGCTACTATGCAACTCATTAATAAAGTAATGAGATACACATAATAAAGTGGGGATGGTCTCCCACACACATATGCACAGTCCAGGTGCCATGTACGAGTGGCAGAGATGGCAGCTGGTTGTAGGAAAGCTAAGCAGAAAAACTTCATAGGAATAAACCTAAAGCTTGATTACGTCAATAACTCAAAGCCACAAGGGGCTAGTTTACAGTCCAATGAACACATACATGTAAATTGTATGCCACAAAAATGTATAGTTTGCAAAATGGAGCAGTTTAAAGCACATTAATGCAGGGAAATGAATCAGCATAATTTAAAATGCACAAAATATGCACATCCAAGTCATTTTAAGCAGGAGTTTAACCAAACTTGGCAGTTTTGTAGATGAAAGGATGCTCTATCAAAAAAATAGTCTTATTTGAGCAAAAGTTGAAGAAAGAGGGATCGTTGACCTGCTAAGGTGAAGTAGCTGGGAGAAGCAGCTGTGGCCCAGAACTCATGCAGGCAGGCAGGGTGGAGGAGGAGCCAGGAGAGGGTGTGTGCTCTTGGGCAGGCGGTGTTACTGAAGTCTGTGGGACAGTCCCAGGGAGGAGTCTTAAACCCCCAAATGAATATTTAATTTGTGTGCACTCCAGACTAAAAGGAAACAGGTTATTTAATGGGAAATGGCTCATTTTAAAGGTAATTTTGTGCTTGTTAGTGTAGAAAGTTATGAAACCCCCCCCCAGGGGCTTATCATTAATCACCCCCATCCTCCCGTTTGTCTCCTACTACTGCCGGCGTCATCCTGTTGGTCTCCTTTTCTCCCCATTCCATCTGGTGCTCCTGAGATCCTCATTTGCTCTGAGTTTCCCCATGTAGCTCTGTGTTTGATTTAGGGGTGCCACCTGTCAGGTTTGTTACCTGGTGATCAGGTTTTCAGGGTCCCTATCAGGTAATCCGGTTTTGCTCTGTGCTGGTCAGGTTTTTGAGCCATTTTGAGTGGTCACATACTTTTGAAACAAATGTTGTCATATCTTTCCTTGTTTCAGCTACATGACCAGGTTATAGACAAATTATGTTGTCACTATAGCTCTTTGTTTGTGAAAGTAGTCAGCCTGGGAGGTGTAAAGTATGGTGATTAACACTATTAGCACTCAATCTAATAGCCAGACTTTACACCTCCCACCCTTTGTAACAGTGACAGAACCAGTTGTCTTCTACTTTCATTTGCTGGTAAACATTTTCATCTCAAACAGAATTCAGGCATTTTTAAATGTTTTAAATCATTTTTCTTCCTTAAGAATAAAAGTATGGTCACTTCTTTAGCTTTGAAATAGTACTGTGGACATGAACAGGGAATTGAGCCAGAAAAAGATATAAAGTACACATGACAGGAAACAATTTATTATGTATTATTATATACCATGTATACTGTTGTATGCTATTTACAATGTTTCCGTTGTCTCCCGCCAGATCATATCTGTAAATGAGATTTATTTTATCTCTGTGTTTATCTGGTAAACCAATGTCAATAAATACATCAATACATAAGTAAATACATAACTAGGAAGAATCTAGGAAAGTAACTTTAACAGGCACCGTACGGTATCTTAACATTTTTGTTGAACTGCTACTTTAAATGTATTTTATTAATATAACAAATGGCATTCTAGGAGGAACAATGCATGATGAGTCATGAAAAGGGGTGGGGCTAAGGCGGGACTTAGGATCCAGTTTTTGCCTCATCCAAAGATGGCAACCCTAGTTTAATTACAGCCCAGTTTCGGGCTTGCAACGTAAACTGCAAGTCACCGACATGCTTTGGACAGCCGTCGACTGTGCATGCACATGTAGCGCTTGATGTAGCCGACCTCTGGTTTTGCAGTTGGGCGGGGAGTTCCTCAGCAGTACCAGTGCCCCTCTTAAGTCTTTTAGGGACTAGTGACCAGAACAATGCAGCAGAGAAGCTGCTATGGGGGCCAAATATTTAGTTTGAAAATGGGGCAAAGCAAGGGCTTATGAATAAAGATGAACACCTCATTAATATTCATAAGGTGCTGCCTGCCGCCTAGGGGTACATAGCAGAGACTTTTGGGAGATAATACTGGGGATATTTCTGGTGCCTAAAAATCCAGCCAATTAAGGGACTGAGACTGTGATTGACAGTTTAGGCAGCCAACCGGAGTCCTTGAATCCTGCCCTTTATAAAAGAGGGATTGTTTGAACTTGGGGAGACTCTGGCAGTTTGAGAGAAACTCTAGCTCAAGACATCGAGGAGAGAGGAGCCTGTGGACTCTGTGTCCTGCTGCACAGGGTAGGCCTGTATTGCCTCCTGAGAGCCGTCTTTCGCTCCAAAAGGGATCGAGTGTCCAGAACTGTTTGCTTGCAGACCAAGAAGGGTTGCTCAGCAAGTCAGCTGAGAATGCAACTGGCCAGAAACCATAGGAGGAAAGAAAGTTTAATGTTTCTTCAACTCAGTGTGCTGAAGCTTGCCGTGTGTAGGGGACAGTGATCCAGGGACTCCTGTTTGCTAAAAAGGGAGCCAGCATCATGCAGTTACAGACTTTCCTACCAGCTGGAGGTTGTCACCAGCAACAAACCCAATTATCCAAAAGACACGTTCCTGCCTCTGGGCCCATGCCATACTCAGACCAGGCTGTCTGTTCTTGTACCAGCAGCACCAACATCTTGGCGAGAGACCAGATCTGAGGATTCAGCCCCTGTGCAGCTATCTGATGCAGGTTGTGGGTGGTATTAGCTTCCCAGAGGGCTGTATCTACTGTGATAGTTACCCACATAAGAATTACTCTGGGTGGAGGCACTATAATGTTAGTACTACTACTGGTAGGGGCTCGCCCATACTAGGTAGTCACGAACCCAGGCCCCCCAACCAGTTATTAGGAAGGCAGGCAGGGGTAGTAGCCCTTGGTATGATGGCACCAGGGTTACAGTTACACTGCAAGCTATTTTTTTCTATAGGGTGGAAAACTTTACACTTTAATGACTTCAGAATCTCATAATTTGATTTATTAGTAAAAAAACACTGGAAACAGCCAGGGAGGAGAGCCTTCATACGGGAGATGTGTAAAAGTAAAATATTTGTTTCCCTTTTAACTTAACCTTTGTCGAGTGTTTCTTCCCTTCCCACATAAGAGCTCTTTCTTCCTTTCTCTTTCAAGGAGGCTGTGTAGCATAGTGGTTAAGAGCACTGAGCTACAAACCTGGAGACCTGGGTCTGAATCCCACAACCCCCACTTGCATACTGTATGACCCTGAGTAAGTCACTTAACTTCCTTGTGCTCCCAGGTTGCACCTGGAAACAAGCTTTGGCTTAGTGTACCATTCTTGGTTAAAAATGTCCCCTTTCCTTCCCTTCCTATCATACAGTACTAACACAGGCAGCAACAAGTGAACAGGTATGCTATCTTACCTTAGTGGATCAACAGAGTTTCCTGCATGCCTGCTGTCACCTGAAGATGCCTACCGACATCTAAGATGCCAATCCTGTCCCGCTCCTACTCTGTTCCACCCATGCTATGGGGCATGAACATCAAAGGGACACATTAGGAGGGAGTGTTTATATCTTGCTCCCCAGCAGTACTTTCTGCTTGCTCCCTATAGATTCATGCACCTGCTTACCTCGCCTGTATTTTCTCTGACCACAAACCTCACAAAGCTTCCCTGTGGAGAGAAAAACAAAAATTATGCCAAGGTTAGTTTTTACACTTGCTCCATTATAGCCTCCAAGCCCATTTCAGATCCCCTGCTGATGGACCTGGCTGCTGAAATGCGCTTCAGGAATCCGCCAATCAGACTTTTAAACTCTATTCCCTAGCAGGACTTCCTGCTTGCTCTCTATAGGTCTCAGCACCTGCTCTACCCTGACTGGATTTCCTCTGACTCTTGCCCTCTTAAAACGTCCATCTGGGAAGGATCTGGAGGAGGGGAAACAGTAGTGGTGCTGCTTAAATCTATATGTTACATATTATATTTCTGTCACATAATATCAACAGCATTCACCAAGTGCTATACAGTATGAAGAGAGAGTTTCAGAGAGGACTGATTAGGCAATAATTATTGCAGTGATCATAATGTTACTTCTTTGGATTTACTATAGCCAGCTGAGAGGATTCAACATATAGAGTATGCCATAGAGAGAAAGAAATAAGGGCTAGGCTGTCAATATAGCCTAGAGGTTAGAGAACCGAGCTGTGAATGAACTTGGTACATCCGGCAGACCTGGCTTTGAATCCCACAACCTCCACATGCATACTGTGTGACCCTATGCAAGTCACTTAACCTCCCCAGTGCTCCTGAGTCTCCCCTGAAAGAGGCCTTGTGCCTAGTGGGCCTTACCCAGTTACTAAAGAAAATAAAACAAGCATTTGTCAATGCTGAATGTTGCTTGCTTGTATGTGCTGTGTAGGTATTTGGAAGTCAGTGGAGTGCAAATATTGAAAATTTGCAAACTTACGAGCATGCATAGGAACTGCGCAACGCACGCTCGTGAAACAGTCATTTTAGGAAGTTTGTGACCAAATTTTCAACATAGCCATTTAAGACCTCTGCTCATGAACAGTGTCACTGTGATTTTCTTAATGTGTCCCATACAGTGATTTCGCACGACTGCCATTGTGCGCTTCATGGGTGTAAACACATTTTGGTGAGATGTGAAAAATGACAGCTGTACTGCTCATAAGGGAGGTGTGGTAAAAGACAATGTTGAAAATCTGGAGTGAAAATATTGAAAATTCGCAAACTTACGAGCGTGTGTAGGAACTACATAACACAGTAGCGTAAAAAGTCATTTTAGAATTTTTCCACCAAATTTTCAATATAGTCATTTAAGACCTCTGCTCATGAACAGTGTCACTGTGATTTTCTTAATGTGTCGCATACAGTGATTTCGCACAGACTAAGCCATTGTCATCTACATGGTAGGAAACACATTTTAGATGGATGTGAAAAATGACAGCTGTACTGCTCATAAGAAGGTGGTGAAAATGACAATATTGAAAATCTCTATTGAAAATATTGAAAATTTGTGAACTTACGAACGTGCGTAGGAACTGCGCAACGCACGCTCGTAAAACAGTCATTTTTAGGAATTTTTCCACCAAATTTTCAACTTAGGCTTTTTGAGAGCCCACCTTATGAACACTGGCAGTGTCATTTCATTGATCGGTGCTGAAAGGTGATTTCGCACAGTGACTGTGAAATCAGCCGGGCCCGATTAATGCCATGACAGTGAGCATTCATGAAAAGGGTCCCAAAAACCCATGTTGAAAATTTGGTGCAAAATTCCAAAATGCCTGAGATATGCAGCAAAGTTGAAAAACCCTATTTATTACATTATACAGGTTACGGCATTTCCTCAGTTCACGGTCAGCTTTGAAGTGCAGGCGTGTTCCTGGTCCACGAAGATCGTCGCACGAGGTCCGGAGGAAATAAGTATGGGGTGAGGGCGTGGGGAATCAGGTGCGCAGTGGGTGGAGTGGGTGGGGGTCCAGACAGCGAGGACGTTTTGTGTTCAAGGTTGTTTTAAAAAAAAAAACAGGAGGACAACCGGGACATTTGCCACACTGAGGATGGGCTCCCAGCATGCACTGAGACACTGTTTGGGGGCCGATGGAACGGCGAGGATTAGGCACCCTGTCGGCGATAGCATCTGCTGCCATGCTGGGGTGGGCTCCCAGCATGGCACCGTCACTCGGAAGTGGAGCCAGCGAGGTTGGGCACCCCGTTGGCTATACCATGTGTTGCCAAGCTGGGGTGGGCACCCAGTGTGGCATGCGCAACTCAATTTTATGGGGGGGTGCAGCACAGCTGACGGGGATTGGGCACCCCCCGTCGGCTATACAGTGTGTGGGGGGGCCGAGCACATAGTATGCGTGCGTGGGTGTGTAAGGGGAGCACGCATGAGCAGGTGATATCTTATCACTGCTCACTGAAGCATAGCTCCCCCTTTCAACTGTACGCCACTGCATTTTAGACTGCTGTCATAGACAGCTCCAGCAGCGAATGGAGAACTTCGGCCGCACCTGCAAACACACTGACTGAATTGGAAGAGGGCTGCCACACCTCCAAAAACTTGGATTATGGCACTATGTTTCTTGCACATGTGTGCAAGCAACATAAAAAGGAACAATAATGACACAGGCAATTAGTACATATCTCATGGCACTTGTGGTAAGTGATGAGGAGTTCCCCAGGATTCATGGTTAACATTCCCATCGTCAATAAAATTGGTTCATGGAACAGGCTACCACAAGAGGTGGTGGAAGTAAAAACAGGGAATTCAAGCTCTCTTGGGATAGGCATTGCAGTAACCAGAAACAACGACTCTACTAGGGAGGGGGGGTATTCATACGGGCAGACTAGATGGATCACACAGTCCCCATCTGCTGACACCTTCTTATGTATACCACCCAGGATGCACCTGGAAGCAAGCTGTCACTAGAAAAATGTGTGTTTGCCTTTTAATGAACAACCATTAGTAGCTTCCAATAATGAATACTTACAGATCCTATCCCATCCTCCTCCTCCTTCCTGCTCAATCACACCATTCATCAATGAAATCACACTCATCCCCCAAACAACAGAGCATCCCATCCCACCCTCCTCCCACCTAGCAACACCAGTATGTGAAAAATATTTCCTTTTGCCCATCCTTGTAACATGAACAATGAAATAACTTGTAGTGTTACCAAAATTCAGAAAAAGTTAAAGAAAATTATGAAATTTTTTTTAAACTGTCTCACCTTTAGTGTCGATATATAACAGCTGTTTTAACTTTATAAATTGATATAAATTTTTTTCTTACAATTTTGGTGAGGAACAGCACACTAAACCAAAGCTTGTTCCCAGGGGCATCTTGGGAGCACACAGAAGTTAAGTGACTTGTTCATGGTCACACAGTATGCAAGTGGGGGCTGTGGGATTCATAGTGGCTCAGTAGGTAGCACACTTGCCTCTGAGGCCGAGAGATCAGAGGACTGTGGGTTCAGTTCCCACATCTGGCACTTGGGTTAATATCCCAGTACAGTCACTGTAGTGCAGCATGAGAGGAGTGCTGAACTTCTGAGGTGCCATCTTTCGGATGAGACGTTAAACCGAGGTCCCATCTGCCTGGATTGGTGGTAGTTTAGGTGGATGTTAAAGATCCCATGGCACTTATCGAAAAAAGAGTAGGGGAATTTTTTATTCAAACAAAAATATACAGGAATGTACTACAGTATACAAAATCATAAAGGAAATCAAGAAAAAAACATAAATAAGCATTGCAGCATACAGGAATGTCAAACAGAAACAAATCATATTACTGGACCCCCCACCCCCACCTCACCAAAAGAATAGGGGAGTTTTTAAATGGAACAAAAATACCAAAAACATAACAAAAATAATACAGCTAACAAAACAGAAAAATACATGAAAACCATCAGTGAACATATGAAATCCTAAGGAAAGGTAACTGGGTGAGAAAAACAAAAACAAAATGAAGCTATGACAACAAAAGCAGACTACAAAAGGTAAATAAATCATCCAATCTTGTCCTTCAGAAAAGGGATAACATTCCAATGAAGTTTCCAAACAGAAGCAGAATACAGAAGTTTATCACGCCTACACTGCACACATAATTCATTGTCAATTTGTTGAATCATCTGGAGTGGGGTGATGACCAATTGCTGAAAAAGAAACTTACATTGGCTTTGCCAGAAGGTAAATTTAATACAGGTAAAGATAAGTCATATTGTACCCCCATCATAGTCAGAAAACTGAAAAGAAAACCCTCCCATCAACTCCAGGTATGTCACTTGTAGCCAACAAGGGTCACCTCATGTTTGAGACAACAGCTGCCAAAAATCACAGACGAATGGACAAGAAATGTAAAAATGTTCCATGGTTTCCAACTGGGCAGCACAAGTAGGTCTAGGACAGGTCTTGTCTTGAGTACATTTATGCTTCGCATTACCTTTAACAGGGAACTTTCCATGGCAACATAACCACAGAATGTCCCACATCCTGGGGGGGGGGTTCTAACATCAAGTAAAGTACAGAGACTATCAGGATGATATTGTCCATCCAATCCACCAAAAGTAGGGGAAACAGCAAAATGAAGGTCTTGAATAGATTGATATAAAAGTTTCCTCGGTTTACCAAGAACCTGTAAAGGGGTCAGTTTCGACTTCCTCAGTTTAGTAAGGACAGGTTTAAAAATATGGGGAACAGTGTGAAAGGAATTAGGGACAATATTTTTCTCAGTCCAACAAAGAAAAAAGGGCTTATACCAGCGAATTGCCAACAATGTCCACAAGCCAGGAGTCAGAGCAGATAAGTTCCAAATATTATAATGAAAAAATAAAAATAATAATAATAGATTTATTTATAAAACGCTTTCTGATTATCAGGGCGCTATACAAAATAGAACAACACCGATAATAGAATTCAATATAAAACACAATAAAATCACAATATAATCAGCAATTTCAAATAAAATCAGTTTTCCAAATATGCTATTTGATAAAAATGTTTTTTTAAGCCCCTCTTAAATTCCTCCACGGAGGTGCACTCCCGTAACCGGTATGGTAGAGAATTCCATTGAGTGGGTGCAGAGTAAGAAAAAGCTCTACAACCTGATGATTTAAGACTCACTCTTGGAATCTCTAGCAACCTCTCATCGGCCGAGCGAAGCGATCAGCCAGGGCAGTAAGAAACCAAAAGTTCTTTTAGATAGGCTGGACCCTGATCATGTAGGGCTTTGAAGGTCAGTAAACTACTGACTTTAAAGGCGATCCACCGCCGTATCGGTAGCCAGTGCAGTTCGTGCAGCACCGGGGTAATATGACAGGACCTACTTGTCCCAGTCAAAACCCAGGCTGCTGCATTCTGCACTAGCTGTAGGCAGCAGATTTCAACCCCAGAAAGCACAAAGTACAGGGAGTTGCAGTAGTCCAAACGTGAGGACACAAAGGCGTGGACCAACATTGGTAATGAGTCAGATGGAACAAGGTGCCTAACTCTGGCGATATTCCTGAGATGGAAAAAGGAAGTCTTGATGACTGCTGACACTTGTGATTGCAGTGTCAGCTTGTCATCCAAGATAACCCCCAGGTTACAATCCCATTCAGAGGTCGGGAGTGAAACGCTGCCAAGGCAAATTCCTGAAGGCGTGCCAACAGACACCCCTCTATCTGATGACCAGGGTCCACAACCAAAACCTCTTGTCTTTTCTGAGTTCAACTTCAGCCAACTAGAGGCCATCCAGTCCTGGATTTCTTTCAGACAGTTGTTAAACACCGAGAGGGCTCCATCCTGGTCAGGGGCAAAAGACAGGTATAGCTGGGTATCATCTGCATAACAGTGAAACCTCAGCTCATACCATCTTATAATGCCTCTGAGGGGCAGCATATACACCACGAATAACATGGGAGACAGCACTGAACCCTGAGGCACCCCACACAACAAAGGAGTTGGGCATGAGGAAAAAACCCCAGACACAACTCTTTGTGATCTCCCGGTGAGGAATGAGGTGAACCACCGGAGGACGATTCCCGATATTCCACAGATCTGCCCCAGGCGTGCTAGCAACACCAAGTGATCCATGGTGTCAAAGGCTGATGAGAGATCAAGAAGAACTAGAACAGAACATCTCTTCTGATCTCTCGCCCTCAGAAGATCATTAAGCACCTGAACCAGTGCAGTTTCGGTGCTATGTCTTTTACGAAAACCGGATTGGAAGGATTCGTAGATGTCATGGATGGTTAAATGGTCCTCCAATTGGGCCACTACTACCTTCTCAATCACCTTCCCAATAAAGGGTAGGTTTGAGATAGGTCTGTAGTTTGTGAAACAGTCCAGGTCCAAGGTAACTTTCTTCAAGAGAGGTGTCACCACCGCCTCTTTCAGGGAGCTAGGAAACTCACCTATCTCCAAGGAGCACCAGACTATTTGCACAAAGATTGGACCGATGATATCACTACAACCCAACAATAGGGAGGTCGGTCCAGGATCCAAACTACAGCTTGTAGGACGTCCACTATGGATGATCCTCATGACATCCACGAAGTCAGTTCGACCGAAGGAACTCCAAAAAAACTGAGGTACTGTGAACTCTCATTGTTCAACAGCATCCCCCTTAGAGTTTGCCAGATGCAGATCCACCCTGATGTTGGCGACTTTATTTGCGAAGAAATGAGCAAGCTCCTCACACTCTAATTGCGAAAAGGCTTCCTGAACTTGCAGACAGGCTGGGTTGCACAGTCTGTCTACTGTTCAAAAAAGCTGAGCCGATCGGTTCCTAGCAACTGCAATCTCCCTGGACAGGAACTCTGCCTTCTTACGGGTGATTGTAGATTGACAGATGGAATAATGGTCCATCAATCTAAGGTGGTCAGCATCAAGGGCAAATCTATGCCAGCAACGCTCTAACCTTCGCCCCTGTCTCCGCGCATCTCCCTCAACGTCCCATCAAACCAAGGGGACTTGGGGTGAAGGGATAAGGGGCATATACAAACAGGAGCAGTAGAATCCAGAGCCACCGTAACAGCCATATTATAGGCCACCACCAGAATCTCTGGACTACTGCTCACCAACATGGGGGACGAGAGGTCAAGTACCACCGCAAGGCCTAGAGGAGTAATATCCCATAAAGGGTGGTACCTAACCATCTCCACTGGGGTAGGCCTTCTCAGGGGGGTGCAAAAAACTGAACCTCATGATGTAGTGGTCTGACCAAGTGACTGGTTCCACCTCCAAGTCGGAAGCATCAATCCCAAGGAGAAAGACTAAGTCCAAGGAGTGTCCAGACTTATGGGCAGCAGTGAAAAACACCTGTGTAAGGCCCAAAGAAGTCATTAATTGGAGGAAGTGTTTACCAAATTGTGAGAGTTCATCATCGACCCAGGCGTTAAAGTCCCCCAGAACCATCAATCTGGGTGACTCAAACGACATGTTGATAATGAAGTCAGCCACTTCCTGTAAGAAGCGTTTCCCATCACCAGCTGGACAGTAGATGAGTACAATTCGAACGCCTACACCCACTACCACTGTGCACTCAAAGGACTCAGTCTTCCCCACTACCACACTCGTGAGGCCCAGTCTTGAAACAGACTGCAACCCCCCCACCCCTGCGATCCAATCTCAGGTGGTGTATCACTGAGTACCCAGCCGGAGTCATGGCCTCCAATGTGTGGCCTGGATTTTCATCCAGCCAGGTCTCGGTGATGCAAGCCAGGTCCACTGATCCAACAAGATCAGCAATAATGCCAGTCTTGTTTCTGATGGACCTAGCATTGCATAACACCACCTGAGTTGGACGAACCTCGGAGGTTGTCAAGCCCATCTGCCTACTAAATTCCGTAGCGCCCTTGGGTATGGGCACCAGACATGGTGATCCACGATCTGGATTCCATTTCGCCCCAGGGCACCTTCTGGATCTGACTACCTCAATCTGGTGGCTCCCCTCATTCATCCTCCCCTGTTCACAACTCCCCACCCTCCTCCCTCTCCTATGAGCAATTCCCAACACTCTGCAGTGCTGATATATATCATAAATGAGAAGGAGATAATAAAAAGAGTGGAGGGTGCAAAGAGAGGAGGATGAATAGTGCATCGCCGTGGGGACAGAAGGCCGGCACATGCCGCTGCAAAACAGTTAAAACCAAAAAAAAAAACAACCAAAAGAATTAAATTCAGAAAAATAAGAAAAGAAAATAACTAACCGCCCTCAATATTAATCAAACAAATAATTTCCAAAACTTAGTAAAATAAATTAAAAAGAACCAGCCCTGCCCCAAAGAAAATCGAGACTCAACCTAGCGAGAGGACTCCTAAAATAAAATAAATATAAATGCAAATAAAATACCAGGGTTCTCTCACCACCCCAACTTCTCCATACAACCAAAGGAAAAAACTATTTTAGCACTCTCACTGCGAAAACAGAGGTTTCCAAAATCATAAAACATTTCAAACTTAAATTGTAACATAATAACACATTCCTCACCCCCAGTCCTCTTACGACCAGGAAATGGAGGAAGCAATAAAATAAATGGACACGAAGTCCACTCACCACCTCACTGTCCAAATCAACATAAGACAAAATTTAAAAAGTAAATAAGGAGTCCTCAATCCATTAGGAGAAGAGTCAGTTTTGTTCATAGAAAAGAAAAATCCAAATCCATCGAAGCAAAAAACACACACAGCAAACCAGTTGTCTACGGAATTTAAGAGATTGATAGTTTCTCCCAGAAATAAATCCAAGTATTTCCCAGTCCTCAGTAATTTCACTGTCTGAAATTTGAAAGAAAATACATGGCATTCTCACTACCGGCAGAATAGTAAAATTTAAAATCTGACCGTAACCAGAGTAGAGGAAGAAATCTTCTAGGAGTTGATCACTCTGAAGTCAGGCATGGGCCCCAAAAGATCTATGCAGGTGGCTGATCTAGGACTGTAGCAACTGCCACAGGTCCCCGTCCAAACCCACCAGTCAGTAGGTCCCACGGGAATCCCTAGGGGCCGCCTGCCCCAGCCACCGACTCCCTGGCAGACAAGGGCACAGGCCCCCACTTTACCACAGATCCACGCTCAGCCCACCCAACAGATTGGGGCCAACACCACTCGGCTCCAAATCAAGCTGTTATCCTCATCACCAAGCAGAACTGCTGTTTAAATCCAGCAATAAATTTCCACTACAGGCATCTGGAATTCGCGGAGTCCAGCGTCCAGAATCTTCACTTAAACATAAGTGTTTTCTGCAGCTCCTCCCCAACTTTCATCATACACCCAAAGAACCATGCAAAAGCAATCGAGATGCAGTCAGCCAAATCCCAAAATGTGAGAAGGCAGACTCGATCACCAAGAGTGCCAGCAGTGGGGCCAGTTGAGATAACTCCAGTATACACTTCGAGGGTGTCCGAGCAATGTACCGACGATGATCCCAAACTCTGCTCACTTGGATGATCCTCCAACAGATTCGGGAGACCCAGGAGAACACTCAACCAACAGACAAGGAAGTGTCAGGCAGATCAATTGACAGTCCACCAGTCCAACAATCCAAACAAAACCGCAGATAAAAAGGAAAACAACAAAAACAAGAAAAATACTAAAAACTAAAAAGTAAGTACTGCAGAGCAGCCAACGGCACACCCAGCCCGGCGGCCATCTTAGAAGGTAATCTTATAAATAAATATACTAAACTAATGACCAATGGGATTCAAAAGAGCCATACCACCTTTAGCAACAGGTAGATACAATATATTTATTTTTATTTATTTATTTATTTAAGAATCAGTTTACAACCTTTGAGCCAGAGGCTCGTTTCCAAAGGTACTTCGTCACATAAAGACATACATTGCGTTTCAGTTACATAGCAAAGATTTGCAAAAAATCAATAGGCATTCACCAGAGGTGCCACGTTACATAGTGGTCAGACAGATACAATTGGGTACAGGGTACATGTAATTGATAACAGGTATTACACAAGTCGGTATCAAGTGAGCATTCTGGTAGATAAACATTGAAAACAGCTGGCACTGGCCAGGTTAAACCTAGGCATGGTGTACAGGGAAGTGGTGGAGGGGATGGTAGGGTGGAGAGCTGCCTGGGGGGCATTGTCAAGAGAAAAGGTGGAGGCTATGTTCAGAGACAGGAGCGATTCACGAGTGCTGAAGATGTGGTTCGAAGTGCGGTTTGATTGTGGAGATGGTGATGGCATTGGTGATGGTGGCAGGAGAGAGTTAAACCAGGTTGGGGCTCTATAGCTGAAGGACCTCTGGCCATGGCTGGTTCTCGTTCTGGGGACCTTTAGAGTGGTCTTGTGGAAGACCGTGTTGCAATGGTGGGAGGGCTCTGGTGGATGGATGCCGTTACCCGGGGAGAGCCGAGTAGGGTTTTTGGTGAGGAGACAGGTCTGGTATCGAGCCGTTCATCCAGGGTAAGCAGGTTAGCATCGACATATAGCTGACAGGTGTGTGTGAGCCTGGGGCACCAGTAATCAATCTGCACGCTTTATTCAGGGTTAGGTGAATTTTGTTGAGTGCAGTGGTGTCGGCACAACACCGTATACTGGTAGACCATAGTCTACAAGGACAGAGCAGACGATAACAGCTAGCCGGAGAGCATTTGGTGGAAGGCAGGTTTTATGGTGGAATAGGATGCCAAGCCGTGTGTTGGTGGCGGATGTTAGGCGTCATGTGGTTGTGAAATGGAGGGCTGAATCGAAGGTAACCCCAAGGTATTTGTAGGAGCAGACTTGTTCCAGTGGTTGGTTGGTGCTTGGAAGGATATAGAGTGGGTGGTTGCTAGCTTTGTTTTGGGGTGTGAAAAGAGCATAGTTTTGGTTTTCTTAAGATTGATGGCGAGTCTCGCTCCTTAAACCAAGCCTCGGCACTGTTGAAAGACTGCTGTAGGAGTCCTGTAGGGAGATGGGATTACGGTGGGTGGCAAAAGGACAGCGTCGTCTGCATACAGCAGAATTTTGCCAGAGCATGCACTGGGCAGGGTGTTCAGATACAGCGAAGAGAAGGGGCCCAGAATGGGCCTTGGGGACCCCAGAGAGAATGGGGCGGGTGTGGGAGGTGTGCTGTTAATCTTGACACACTGGGATCAGTGTCAAGATAGCTATG
This sequence comes from Neoceratodus forsteri, assembly GCA_016271365.2. NCBI lineage: Eukaryota > Metazoa > Chordata > Ceratodontiformes > Ceratodontidae > Neoceratodus > Neoceratodus forsteri. The sequence continues at coordinate 490,954,049 of CM057450.1, read as the reverse complement.
CACGCCATGCCAGGGGCCAGCCGAGAGACCAGTGAGGCAGAGTGCATTCAGCAGCAGTGGATGGGAGACAGTGTCGAAAGCCTTTGAGAGGTCAATGAACACTGCACCAGCTAGGGAGCTGGTATCCAAGGAGGAGTGTAGGAAGTTGGAGAATTCAATAAGGACAGTGCTGGTACTGTGACCCTCACGGAAGCCATGTTGCTCTGGGCATAAGATGTTATGCTTAGCCAGATATCTCATTTAATGGGATTCAAACGACTACCCCATATAGTCTGAAACATTAAACTCAACAATACCACTTCCAATGAGGCAGGAATAGGATGTACCATACTAATGTATAAAAACAATGGAAAAAAAATGCTTTTAGCATTATCACCTTTTTCTTTTTAGATTGCTGCCAACATTTCCATAGCATGACTTTACGTTTACCAATATCCAACACAGCAATTTAACAAAGAGTTGTCACCCCTTCCGAAAGCAACACCCAATATGGTTAAATTGTCAGAAGAAACTGATATACCCAAAATATCATGCACTATCCTCGTAGAAGGACTAAGCAGATATCCCCTACTTTTGGATGTATTTAAAGAAGCCCCAGCTACCACTGCATAAACATTAAGCAATTCAAAGGCATGCAGAGCAGAAGTATAGTCACGTGCCACAAGACAACTATCATTCGCATAGGCCAGGACTTTAATCTCCATGTCAACATGCTGAGGACTTACTCCCATAAAGAAAGGTGCTAATTGCAAACTTCGGAGAAGTGGGTCAAGGCAAAAAACATAAAGGAGGGGGCTCAGTGGACAACCCTGTCGCACTCCTCTCCGGAGAGGGACATAGGAACCCAAGTGTCCATTAACCAGGGGAATCACAGAGGCAGCAGTATAAACCAAAGACAACCAATTACACAATCTCTCAGGAATGCCATAATGAACAAAAAAACATGCGATTCCTTATCAAATGCTTTTTCCTGATCAAGGGAAAGTAGAATGCCGTGAAGCAAATCTTCTTTCCCCTGTTCAATCAGTTCCCGAACAAGCAGTAAATTGTCAGAAATACAACGACCCTGGAAGGAACACGTCTGCATTTGTGTTATTAGAAATGAGGAAAGAGAAGTCAATCTAGACGTTAAGATTTTCATAAAGATCTGAAAATCAACATTAAGTAGGCTAAGAGTCTCCAGTTAGCAATATCACTTTTCTCACCTTTCTTATACAAAAAAATCTGTAAGGCAACACAAAAGTGAGGAGTAAATGATTCAGAGGATAACATCCCATTAAAAACAACAAAGAGAACATCCACCAAAATGTCAAGCAACGCCTTATAAAATCCCACAGTAAGGCCATCAAGGCCAGGAGTAGTTTTAACTTTCAAAGGCTTAATGGCCGTTACAATGTCTTGCTTTGAAATAGGGGCTACCAGAGAATCCACTTTGTCTGGGGAACATACAGGGAAGGGTATGGTAGCCAAATAACGCAGAATATCCTGATCTGATGAGTCTGAAACAGTATGAAAGGCACACAAATAATGTTGCACAAGACCTAAAATGTTCTCAGAACCAGACACAATAGTACCATCAGGGGCCATCAAAGATTTCATAACACGGTTAACTGCCTTAGTTCTACAACTAGAAAACACATCACCACAGTAGGATTTCCCAGGGGTGCATATCCTATGTTCATACAGCATGGAAGAAGCTCTTGTATATTGGAGCCCACTCAGTTCTTTCTTCAGGTTAGACAACTGACTGGGGTCCACATGCCGACCCTCATTAATAAAAGAATATAGTTTCACTAATTGATTTCTAAGGGTCAAATACCTATGGTATTGTGAAATATGCTTAGTAGAAACATGTTTCCGTAAAAAGGTTTGAATTTGTGACTTAGTTTCCACCCACCAAAGACCAAGATCAGATTGTAAACATGCCACGGACAACCGAGCTTTCAACAAATCCCGGACATTATCACAGACAAGGGGTAAATCCAATAAAGTTTAGTTCAACTTCCAATAACCCCGACCAATAGGAACTAGTTCCTCCAGAAAAATACCAATAGAGATAATAGCATGATCAGAAGTTTCTAAAGGTAGATGTCAGCAGTATGGATTTTAATAAATTTTGACAAAAAATACAAAATCAACGTGTGATGGTCTGTGGTGCTCCCAATATGAAGTTGGAGTCAGAGGAGGGAGACACCAAGGTCTGAATTATAGTGGATAAGATAACTGTTACTTGGACAAGGAGAGGCAGGAGTCAACCTAGAGATTCAGTGCCCGCAGGGCTTTTATTTAGTACCAGTGGCTAGGGGAGACATAGTCACAAGAGAAGAAGATGCCCAAAACAATAGGGCGGTAAAGAGGACAGAACACTTTTATCTATTACTGCTAAAATAACTTCAAACAGTAATAGCATATGTAGTTAGGCCTACTGCCACCATACTTCTATAATTATTCAACAGTTCCTATACTTATTACTAAACTTTAGGTGAAAATCAGATGATATGTACTATCCACAACAATATTTGGTTTAGCTATGACCACAGAGTTCTACTCAAGTCCAATGTCACCTAAGTCCAAAGGTCTGATGTCTTCGTGCACGCTGCCATTCTACGATGGTAGCTACAAAGGGGAGCAAACAGAAAGGTCAATACTAAACACATTTCCCAGTAGGGACCTTGTAAAGGCCACTGGGTGGTGAGAGGTTTGGTAAACAGACCATATGATTCTTCGGCAAAAGCCCACTCTCTCCAAGGCTGCCGGAAAGAAAGAACCGGAGCAACTGGTTCCTAGAATAACCCACTTACAGACTGTCGGATTCCAAACTGAAACAAAAGATAACTTGGCCAAAATACAACTTCAGGGTTGCCAAGGATGACGAGGAACCAGGATCTGCATGGCGATGAATCCACTCAAGGACTACCACAGTCTGAGTGATGCTGCAGCACTCCAAGGGCCAGCTAGATTCTAAAGGATCTGGGGTGAAGAAGGATCTCCGATAGGACCAGGAACCAGAAGAATCTGTAGTGAGGATGGCTGATTCCGCAATCTTGTCACCAGAAACTAGAACAAAATAAAGAAACGGCAGATGTGTCCCGAACTGGGCTTCAACGGACTCGACTTTCGGCGAACGACCAGGGGTGCAGATCAGGTTCTCCAGGACGTGCACACTCTTCTGTGAAAGGCGACCAACTTTGGGACATCCAGATCAGGAACCATATGAAACAACACTGGCACGGCTGTCATAATGCGCTTAAACTTCGGCGGATGGAACTTCGAGCTGTGAGAAAACAAGAAACAGCGGGCACTACTTGTACGAATGGCGTTGGACTCGACTTCGGCAGATGACACAGACGGAGGAGATGATCTGATGGTCGACCCCACTTGGGTGAAGAATGATGAAAAGACGTACCTTTCAGGGTGTCGACTGATTCTGAGTACGTAGTATTACAGACCACACAATGGGACTGCAGTGTGGTAGAAGATTGAAACTGTCCCCATACGCTGGTAACAATGTAGCTAAAAGGTGCACCTTTCTGCAATGCCAAGAGAACTGCGGAATGATCAGATAATTTACAAGGGGAAGGGCAAATTATTAATTTAGGGGTAATCATTACAGGTGGGGCAATTGTTCAGATGCTTAGGGTAATAGTTCAGATGCTTAGAGCAATAGTCCAGATGCTTAGGGCAATAGTTCAGATGCTTAGAGCAATAGTCCAGATGCTTAGGGCAATAGTCCAGATGCTTGGAGCAATAGTTCAAATGCTTAGGGCAATAGTTCATACAACCAGGGGCAAATAACCACAATCCATATACAATACAGTCTTGGTGCTTTTTAGCAAGTTCACAGTCTTTCAGATACTTTAGCAACAAACATTTGCATGAACGGTACAGTTGTTACAGTTACTTTGCAGTATTTGTGAGCTGAACACCCTTGGATGGACCCTTTTCCTGACTGTAGGGCCTTCCCAAATAGGATCTGGCTACCCCTGAATGTTTTGCTATGGATGCCCTAACCACTATACTGAGGGTACCACTTGCCCATTGCCCGGGACACTAAAGGCCTAAATGCCTTATTCGCTATGGAGCCTATATGCCCTACTAACTGCCACCAGCCTGGCTTGTCCTAATCCACTAGGCCAGGGCTGCCCTTACTACCACTAGGCTGGCTTGCCATAATGCACTAGGCCGGGGCTACTCTTACTACCACTAGGCTGACTTCCCCATTACACTAGGCCGGGACTGCCCTTGAACCCTGTTTTTCCTCGAGCCTAATGCCCTACATTTACCTCGGGCCTAATGCCCTACTTTACTGTTGGCCTGGTGCCCTCTTAATGGTGGGCCTAGTGCCCTCTTAACTATGGGCCTTGTGCCCTTCAAAATGGGCCTGGTGCCCTCCTAACTGCGGGCCTGGTGCCCTTCAAAATGGGCCTGGATTTCGCCTTTGAAATGGCTTGGTACCCTCTTTTATTTTTATAATAGGCCAGAAATGGCAGGGCCCCTTTAAATCTGTACAGCTCTCAGAGAGATGTCACTAATGCAGAAGATCACCACCCTGAATCCTGCCCCCTTTATGAATATTTATAAAGCCTCCTATATGGCCTTGCTTTCTAGCCCCTCCTGTGGGCGTCGCTACCCCACCTCCTTGCTAAATATTTAAATCCAGGGTCCTAGCAACCTGATGCCCCTGCGGCAACCGCGCTTTAATCATGCCTTATGCACTCTTTAAAATAAATAAAAAAACAATCTTTCCAGGCGGTCAGCACATAGTGTGTGCTGCTGCCAACTCACCGCTCCTAGGGCTGCTGGAGGGCTGGACTGGGAGGCGGGCGGTATGCTGGCAGTGGGAGGGAGTGTGGCAGGCAGCTGGGGGGACGACTGGGGGCCTCGGAGTGCCGACCGAACTTGCGGCAATGCAGCGCTTCTCTGCCTCCTACAAGGGGATTGAAATTAAACTTTTAAAACAAATGAAGGGGCAAAATAAATAAACGATGGGGCTGTAAAGCCCTAACCACGGCAAATGGACAAGTTCTTCTTTTTTTTCTCGGGGTGGCCCGCCGGACTCGACCGCACACCAGGAGGAGCACTGGGAACAGCAGCAGGACTCTTCACTGGCTGAAGGAGGCACCAGACAGATTCAACGGGACGGCTTCAACCAGGATCAGGTAGGCCCCGTCTCCGTTGCACTCCCAGGTCCTCACACTCCACAGCCCAGCACAACAACTCCCCAAATGGACAAAAAAAAATTTCAAAAACTCCCTGGAGTTCGGATTCTCGAACCCTAAGCTCGCGCCACACAAAACACCAGGGACTTGGCAAGGCACCACGCGCTGGCCAGAGGCAGCAAACCTAGCGCTAAGTGCCCATTCTGCTGCCTGCTCTGGAAGGGGGTGGAATGGAGCAGACAGGCAGCAGGGGGAAGAAAAACATTTCTATTTTTTTTCTTTAAGCCCTGCCTAACACTTACTAGGGCACAACTAAAGGGGCCCCTGGGGCATTTGAAAACCCCTTTACATTTCTGTAATGCCCCTGCTTTTAACCCCCTTACTTTGGGGCATTACAAATACGGGAGGAGAGGACACCTTTATAAAAGGTGCACCCTCCAGTGGGGTGAATGGCGCGATATGCATCTAAGAGGCCTGCATTCTGGACAATGGATTTAAGGCAGTTGGTATCATAAAATTCCTTCCGAGTCTTTGCCTCCTATCCTGAATTTCCAGAACACAATTAAAGTCCCCAGCCCAGATAATGTGCTTTGTTGTAAATAAATAAGGTTGAACAGCAGTAGAAATTATAACCCTGTCTTTTTTCATTTGAGGTGCATATACCACTATCAACCTCCAATAAGCATTGTCAAAAGATACATCCAACAGCAGTGCCCGTACAGGAAAAATATCCAGGACTCGAGTAACACAAAATCTATCTCCACAAAATAAAATACCCACCCCATCACAGACCTCAGTACCATAGGAGAAATAGGAAGGGCCCAGCACAACAATCTACGTGCTGCTGTAATAAGGGAGGAGGTATTTAACCTGGTATCCTGTAGGAAAATTACATTGAAATCCAAGTCATAAAGGGCAGAAAAGGAAAGAAGTCTCCTTTTAGCATTTTTCACACTGTTAACATTCACAGTGGCAATACACAAGGAGGAAGAAGACAGAAAAAGAAGGAAAAGAAAAAATCAGGAACAATCAAGACACCTTACCCCATCTGGAGCTTTTACGAGTGGATTTACCCTGAGCAGCTATCTGTTCAGGAAGTGCAAGAAGTGGAGTCAGTTCTCCCTCAGAGTCAGAGGAGAGAATCTGTTGGGAGGAGACAGTGGAGGAAGATTCAGAATCATCCCAAAATCTGAGTCAGACATTAAGTTAGTAAGGGGGGCAAACTTATTCTGAGTGGAAAGGCAAGTGGGGGAAGCAGCAGATTTAGCAATTTTAGATTTGGGCCCTTTCTGTTTCAGGGTTCTTTTATGAGTAGTCACAACAGAAGCCGGAGGGGGAGGAGGCATCAACACAACAGGGTCTGTAACGGTGAGAGAAGGTTCAGACAGCAGTAAGGAAGAAACTGTGGGGAGGGCAGGGTCAGGCACCAAAAGGACTGGAGCAGGTGAAACCAGAGCAAGAACAGATTCCTCATGGACAACAGGTAGAGGATCAGGGTCAGGAGGAATGTCCATCCCCTCAGAAGGAACCGGGGATGAGACGACAAAGAGATCTGGACAGTAGCAGCAGGGGGAGGAGGAGGGTGCTGAACCAAATGTGATGCCATGCTCTTTTTCTGTACGTCAATAATAATGGAATCTTGACAGGTCTGGTCAGTCCTATTATGGGACACCCAAGGACAGGAGCGATAGGTATGCCCCCCTTCTTCGCACAAATTGCACATAATAGGATTCTGACAAGAAGAACTAGAGTGTCCAAACTCCAAACACAAATTACAACGAAGTCTGTCACAGGCGGAACTGAGATGAAGGGAGGAGCCACATTTGAAACACATTTTAGGTTGGCCGGGGTAGAAGCAGTGACCTCTATCTCTACCTAAAAAGAAACTACTAGGGAGATGTTGGGAACCAGTATTACTAGATCTAAGCTTAACTTTATACTTCCACCCCCCAGTCCAAATATGCTCAGCATCCAAAATGGGATGTGGGGGGCACAAAAGGTCACAGCGCTGACCCAATCAATGAGAAATATCATGCACAGCAACACTTTCATGTCAGAAAAGGACAGTAACAAACTTTATGGCAGGTTTAGTAAGGGGAATCGCCTGAAAAGGCAACCATAAAGCAAAATGTTTCAGCTTTTCATATTTAGTCCAAAATCTATCTAGCTCTTGAGGAGTCTTAAAGCTCACATCATACAAAATGTCACCAGACACATGAATCAAGGCATACAATTCATTGGAAAAAAAACCCTAAAGATTCTTTAAGTAATTTTCTTCCCACATGTAGTCTGTCTGGTGGAACGTCCAGGCCCCCTAAATACTGTAAACGCACAGCATTATGACGCTGTGCAGGAAGGGGTTGGTGTGCAAAATGGTCCTGTTTTCTAAAAGAAGCCCAGGTGTTCCTAGCAATGTCAGCTGCAGATTCTTTAGGGACAGGTAAGTCAGTATTTATGCAGTCTCCCCAAGAAGCAGGCCTCCTACTTGGACCTTCATCCCCAGAGTCAAGCAAAGACTCAATGGCAGGCTGAGACAGTAACGTAGGAGGGGGTTCAGGATGCTGAACATCATCTCCGTGTAAGTCGAGGTCTGAATCTGTAACAAAGGGAACAGGAAGAGAAAGTGGCGTGGAGCCAAACCCTGCTGGTGTTGCATTTCCCATTCAGGAGAACCAGGTATGGGGCTATGGGAAGGATCAGGAAGCCATTTCCCTTGCGGCGTTTTCGACCAACCAGCCTGCACCAAGGAAAGCTCAAGTGCCTTAGGTGAGGTCAGGAGGGGGGAACCAGCGAAAGCTGGGAATCCACCCTCCCACGCTGCAAGCCCAATACACCCCCCCCATCAGGAGTAGCACCAGCAATTTCAGATAGAGTACTCACAGGCAGCAAAGTCGGATCCAAAGAAGTGGCAGGGCTAAGGGCAGAAACAGCACAACCATCCTGAGAAACTGCACGTGAAAAGGAGGCAGATGGTGGAGGAACTCCAATTGGACAAGACTCCATGGCAACAGTAGCAGCGTCAGAACTCCCAGGGAGCATGTCAGAAGATGCAGGCACAGCAGGAAAACAGTCCGGTGCAGAACTCGGCAAAAAGGGCTGTAGTTTTTCACTCAAAGTCTCAGGTTGCAACAAGGAAAGAATATACCATGGATTATTTTTACAAACTGAACGCAATCATGCTTCCTCCAAGGTTGTAGCAGACTGAAGAATTGCAGAGTCCTCAGCAGATGCATCCGGACGAGACACAGACATGTCAGGAGGTATGCCACTTTTCACAGCGGCAAGATCAGGAACTTCGATCTCCATAGCTGGACCAGCAGAGAAGGAGGTCAGCTCACCTGCCGCTACACCAGCAGACTGACTTCCATCTGAGACAGAGGCCATGGGTACAGCAGCTCCCGCTACTGAGAGTAGGGGAATTTCCCCGGTGTCCTGGCCAAATTTTCCTCAATCACTGGTGTAACCCCCCCCTGCAAATGGGGGTTCCCAAAAGTCTTCCAGGAGCTTGTCTGAATGCTCCAAGTCTGGGCGGTCTTCGGCGTCTGAACTGTTTAAATGTGGTTCCAAGTGAGTGCTATTTGAGCCTCCACGTACTGTCTCTTTAAGAGCTGTCTGCTTGCAGACTTAATTAGTTTGTAGGGGGGGACTGTGTGTTCTAATGCCCAAATCACGCCCGGGCTGCCGTCAATTCACTCCGCTTCTGCCGTTGCTACATGTGCAGACGCAGCCTTGTTGAAAGATACAACTGTTTGCCAGAAATCATTTAGAGTGACTGAGAAAATGTAGTTTGTCTAACCTGTCTTCATTTCAGCATGAACTGTTTCAGTGTAACTCTTTCATTTTGGTCCTGAATAGCTGACTTGGACCAATCAGGATGATAGGGAGACCCTAAAATGGAGCCTGTGGACGAAACGGAATTTGGACTCTCAATTATGAGCCAGCCCCAAGGGGATTGTATGGGCAGTGACTCTGGGAAATGTAGTTTTAACCTTGGCGCCTTTTTCCACCAACAGAGGGAGTCTTATTGTGAGTGACAACCTAACCAGCCAACAGAATGGTGTGGAGCTAAAGGAGATGCCCTGCTCTGTGACTGGAAAGATTAGATCAGTTGTGGCTGTGAAGAGAGAAGGAGCTCTGTGCTTCTGCGATGTATAGTTTCATGCAGGAAGCGCATGTGAGGCCCTGAGTTTCGGTCTGCAGCCTTTGTGAGTGCCAGTTTGGACTGAATCCAGTTGTGAGGAGAAAGAAGCACTAGAAGTGTGGAAACCATGCTCACCCTGTAGAAGACTGGAGAAATTGCTGAGTCGCGCTCGGTCTGTCAGGAACTGAAGCTGCTGTGTGTGCTCCCGGGTATTTTGCAGTAATTGCAATCGGGATCGAGGAGCAGCCTGCCTGGTATAGTACTTTCCATTTACATATAAATGTGCATAGTGCTTGTGGGGAATCGCTATTTCAAATCCCCTGTACAGTGAATTGTGTGCTGAAGTTGGAAGTAAACCCCAGCTTAATTTGGACTATATCTGTTTGCTATCAACTGTAGTGGGGTCCAGTCACAAGGACCTTGTCCCCATGCCCTGTTCTTCTGGCAATCCAGGAGGATATTCTCCCTCCAATCCTCAGCTTGGGTATTGTGAGTACAAATCAGGGTATTCCCCTGCAGCTTGTTTTCCAATCACAAGTGTGTCATCTAACTGTTGTTGTTTCACTGCTTCGTGGACTGAGCCCTCCGGCTCCGGATTACAATTGGGTGTTGTGCATATCTTTTTTCTACAGGGCCCATTCCATCTGCACCTGCCGGCCAACCCTGGGCAATGGACCTGGCTAGCCCCCCCCCCAACCTGGGTACCCAGAGTGTGGCTTTTCAGACTCTGTATGTGTGCACAGTACTGTGATTTAATGCCACTAATTAACCTGATTTCCCCTTCCCGTGTTACTGTCCCCTAAATAAATCAGATTTGTTGTTGTTATACTATATACTGTCTGTGGTGTTGGTACTTTTGGAAACAGTATTGTGTTTTGCAGTGTATGTTGTCTAACCTTACTTTACAGGGGGTCCTCAGAGACGTGCTGCAGAATCAGTCTCGAGGGTAAGTGGTATCCATATGAGTGAACAGTGTGTATACGTTGGGTATTGGGGCTGTAACTCTGGGGTACTGTATGAGCCACTAGAGGGAATAAAAGGGGGTCTCAGTGTCCCAGAGGGCTGTGACCAAGCTAGTTTAACCACTACAAACCCTGACCTGTGGGTGGAGGCACCCGCCATAGGACCTAGGCCCCTCAACCTGTCCGTAGTCAAACAGGCAGAGGTGGTAGCCCTTGGGATAGCGCCACCTAGGGGTTACATCTTGGAGGCACTGCTGGGATTAGCGTCCTCTATTGGCCACATTTATGAATTACTGTTAAAAAATAAATGGATACCCCAACAGAAGTGGCTGTACACCAGTTGGTGAGGTGGTGTACTGGGCAGGAGATCGACCCCCAAAATGCTATACTTATCTTGGATATCCTGCTGGGTACCAGTACGGACACTGTAGAGGGAATACTTTCCAAGGTCGAATGTTTAAGAGACCCTGTGGTGGCGGGGTGACAGGCTGATCTGCTCGCCCAAACTTTCATGGCCGTAACAGAGTGTAAGGACCCTGTAGACAGTTCTAAAGTGCCACAGACTATTACCCCAGGGGAAACCCTCACTGTCTGGAGAGTGATAACCAAAGACAGTAAAGACCCCAGGGAGAATGAGCCTCCCCCACTATCTGAAACTTTTGAGGAGAAATTTGCTAAGTTGTTGCTGGAGGAAGGGAAAACTGTGGAGGATTTAAAGAAACTATTATTGCCACCTGAGAACGTTCCTCCCCCAACACCCTCTCCCCCCTCCAGCACCTGTTATTGCCCCTCCTTCAGTGCCAGTGCTAGCCCCTATGTCTGTACCTGCCAATAGCCATGACTCTTACCGCAGGTTGAAAATTTTCTCCGGCACCCTCCCCACCCCACAAGGGGAGGATGACTGGGAGACCAGCATAGACTATGTTGTCCCTCAAGTGCTAGAATGGCAATGCTCGGAAGCAGAAAAGTGAAAGAGGGTAACTGAGAGCCTCCGAGGTCATGCCAAATGTGCCAGTAACCCTGAAGTAACTGCACAGGACTATCTTGAGGCCTTGGAGAATGTGTATGGCAGCCCAGATTCCGATGAGGACCTGTGGTGGAGAGTAAGAAATGCACAACAGTACCAAGGGGAGTTGTTGTCTGTGTATGTATCTCAGCTGGAAAAATTGTTGCAAGAATGCCTCAGAAAGGGTAGTTTGCCAGCGATTGAATTGTACCGAACCAGGCTGGACAGGATCCTTAAGTCTGCCCCTTCTCAGAACTGCTGTTGCTTCAGTTACACCTGGCCAATTGACTGGAATCCCCACCCTCCTATGATGAGCTAATGAGAGAAATTCGAGGAGTTGAGAAAATGCGACCCCAGGAGGGACTTGCACCAATAGCTGCTGCTACGACCCGAGTGACTAAGGGTGACCCGTCAAGTGATGTTCAGGGGCAGAGGTTGGCAGTTAATGAGTGCTCTGAGAAGAAAAAGGGTGTGCCACCATGGGGTGAACTGCTGAATGAGATTAGGAAAGCAACAGACAGTCTCATCATGAAGGCCGCTCGTACAAGTATGGGCACTGACACTTGCCCGACTGCTTCTGCTATGGGGGTGGGGGTGGGGGTGCCTACCCAGGCACTCCATGTTGACAACAGTTCAAAACTTGATGTCTTGGCTATGGAGGTGAGGAAACTGAAGGGATGTCTCCAAATGTCCAACCCACCGCCGGCTGAGGTGGCACCAAGGCTATTGACAGTACCAATGCCTCAGCCCCCAATGTGATGCTTCGGTCACCCCAAACTTCAGCTGACATATTTTGCCATAATTGTGGGAAGGATGTGCATATGAAGAGGGAATGCCGGTCTCGGAAAGACTTAGAGAGAGTGGTGAGCCGGCTACAAGGAGAGCTTTGGAGCACAAAACAGTGGTTAAGAGATGCATGAAATGACCGCAGTGAAGGTCCCAAAAATGCTAACTCACGTCCCTCTGTGGCTACAGCAGATCATCTACCCAGGCCCTTGCTACCACCTCTCCAGACTGGTCCAGAATAGTGGGCCCTTCAATGGAGGCTACAGTAAAAGTGAATGGTGTGCCCACCAGAGCTGTGTTGGACAGTGGCTCCCAAGTGACAATTGTGTTCTAGGATTGGTATCCGAAGCATTTGTCAGACGAACCCTTACAACCAATGGAAGGACTGCATGTATGGGGGTTAAGTGAGAAGGCCTACCCCTACTCCGGGTATGTCCCAGTTTGGCTGTCTTTCCCTACCTCTGTGGCTGGAGTGGCCAAGCAAGTAGAGACCCTGGCCTTAGTGTGTCCGCCTACTGGACTGTATGGTGGGATTCCTCTACTAATTGGGACGAATGCACATATGTTTGGACGGCTGGTGCAGTTGTGTTATGAGAAACAAGGGTCAAGGACTGGTAGAGCTTTGAGAATCCCGGCCTTGATCAAGAAGGCCTATGAGGCACAGAGAGATGCTGAAAAATTGGACCCAGAGGAACCGGTTGGAATTGTCTAGAAGAAGGATCCTGAGTCTCTGATTCCGGTGCCAAATGCCCAGTGTACCTTACAGGGGAAGTCCATATCAGAAAGGATGTCAAGAATAACACCCTCATGCTGGATGCAACAGGCAATGGGAAATTGCCAGAAGGACTGCTGGTCAAGCCAAGTATTTTGCCTGACAGAGCCCATGCTTATGCCAGAAGGGTAATGGTTCAAGTTCATAATGTGTCTGATAGAGAGATTCGAGTAAATAGAGGTTGCACCCTGGCTATTGTACATTGTGCAGATACTGCAGTGCTACCCAGTAACAAGTGTTCATGGAAGAATGACAGAGTGATACCTGACTTGTTTGATTTTGGGGACTCCCATTGCCAGCCGAATGGAAGATGAGAATTAGTAGAAAACTTGCCCAGAGAGACCAGGTGTTTTCTTTAAAGGAATGGGACGTGGAATGTGTGCAAGGAGCCGAGCACCACATCCGGCTTCATGATGAAAGGCCATTTCTTGAGAGGTCTCGACGCCTGGCCCCTGCTGACATAGATGATGTGAGACGGCATCTGCAAGAGATGCTTGCTGCTGGTGTAATACAAGAATCCAGAAGCACATATTCTTCACCTATTGTGGAAGTGAGAAAAAAGAATGGGGCAGTAAGGATGTGCGTGGATTATCGCACCTCGAACCAGTGGATTATCCCTGATCAGTATACAATGCCCCGCATCCAGGACGCTTTAGACTGCCTGAATGGTAGCAAGTGGTTCTCCGAACTGGATCTTCGCAGTGAGTACTACTAGATCCCGATGGCCCCAGAAGACCGTGAGAAGACAGCCTTTATCTGTCCACTTGGCTTCTATGAATTCATGAGGATGCCTCAAGGGATTTCAAGTGCCCCAGCCACTTTTCAATGACTGATGGAGCGTGCAGTGGGGGACATGAACTTATTAGAGTGCCTGGTGTACCTGGATGATGTTATTGTGTTTGGCAGCTCACAGGAGGAACATGAGAGCAGATTGTTCAAGGTGTTGGACCGACTGGAAGACTTCGGCCTAAAACTGTCCATCAATAAATGTCAATTCTTCCAAACATCTGTAAAGTATGTGGGACACATAGTCTCCACCAAGGGAATAGAGACTGACCCAAGTAAAGTTGAGGCCTTGACCACCTGGCCACAGCCCCACAATCTAAAAGAACTGCAAAGATTCCTTGGACTCTGTGGCTACTATCGTCATTTCATCAAGGACTATTCAAGAGTGATCCGTCCTTTACTTAATCTTACTCAAGGTTACCCTCCTACCCACAAAAAATAAAAGAGGTCAGTTTCTTCTGAGCCTGAGAGAGTGTATTTCTATCCCAATTAAGTATTTCAAGCCAGATGGACACCTGAGTGTGAAGCTGCTTTTCATGAGATTATATACCAATTTACCCACGCTCCTGTCCTTGCCTATGCAGATCCAGCGAAGCCCTATGTCTTGCACACTGATGCTAGCCTGCAAGGCTTGGGGGCTATATTGTACCAAGAGCATGAGAATGGCCTGAGACCAGTGGCCTTTGCCAGTAGAAGCCTGACCCCATCAGAAAAGAACTATCCCGTACATAAGTTAGAGTTCCTAGCTTTGAAGTGGGCTATGGTTGACCAGTTCCAAGAATACTTGTATGGGGCTAAGATTCTAGTAAAAACTGACAATAATCCTTTGATCTATGTGCAGACTTCAGCTAAGTTGGATGCCACTGGCCATAGGTGGCTTTCTGCATTATCTACATACGACTATGCTGTTAATTACAGAGCAGGCCTGAACCACATAGATGCTGATGCTCTCTCCCGGAGGCCTGTTCCCCGGAATGACTGGGTCAGAGTGTCAGAACCTGATATTCGAGCACTCTGACAGAAGTTTGACAGGGAGGAACAAATGTCCATGGACGCAGTGGACTGTATGGTGGATTGTTTGGGACCCTTTGAGAATTGCATACCTGCTGCTTATTGCCACTTTTCTGCAATAGACATTGATGCACTGCCTCAGCTGGACAATTACAGTGTTCAGCGGGCTCAATCCCGAGATCCCATGATCAAATCAGCTTTAGAAGCCCTCTATGCAGGGAAATATGTGTCCAAATTACACTCCACTGATTTGAGAACTGCATTGTTATACAAGGAAGGTCCTAAGTTGAAACTAATCAATAGACTGTTATACAGAGAAACAGTAGACAGAGGGGGACAAATAGACAAACAACAACTAGTGTCGCCCACTGCCTTTCGAGACTCAGTACTGAGGTCCTTACACAACCACATGGGGCACCTTGGTATAGACAGAACACTTGACTTGGTGAGATCCAGATTTTATTGGCCTAAGATGGGGGCTGATGTTGAGCAACACATTCAAACTTGTAGTCGCTGCTTACAGAGGACAGCTTTGCCCCAGAGGGCTGCCCCCCTTGTTAACATCACCACCAGTGCACCCATGGAGCTGGTCTGTATTGATTTTCTGAGTTTGGAGTCAGATCAAAGAAATATTAGTTATGTGCTGGTGGTCACTGACCATTTTACGAGATATGCCCAAACTTTCCCCACCAAGGAGCAGAAGGCATCCACTGTGGAAAAAGTGCTTGTAGAAAACTTTTTTGTTCCCTATGGGGCTCCACAAAGAATCCATTCTGATCAAGGGAGAGACTTTGAGAGTCATCTGATGAAAGAGATGCTTTCTCTGTGGGGAGTACGAAAGTCCAGAACCACCCCTTACCACCCCCAGGGGGACCCACGGCCTGAACGTTTCAATTGCACTTTGCTAGATATGCTAGGCACCCTCCACCCAAAGAACAAGCCTAGATGGAGCCAACAAATTAGCACCCTGGTACATGCCTACAACTGCACCAAAAGTGATGCCATTGGGTTCTCCCCCTACCACCTGATGTTTGGAAGAGAAGCTCGACCGCCGGTAGATGTGTTTTGGAGTTTCTCCTGATGGGGTTCAAGCTGACAACTATTTACAGTATGTGCAAAAGTTAAAGGCCCAGCTAAATCATGCATACCAACTGGCTCAAACCATGGCTGCCGAAAGAAATCTGGCCAACAAAGAAAGGTATGATAAAAAGGTGAAAGCACAGGAACTCCAGGAGGGAGATCAGGTATTGCTAAGAAATCTGGGACTGCATGGCAAACATAAGATTGCTGACAGATGGCACCATCTCCCTCACATTGTAGTGGGCAAACTAGATGTTCTGCCTGTGTACAAAGTAAGGCCTGAGAATAATTCAAAATATGTTAAAACAATGCATAGAAATAATTTACTGCCCATTGGACAGATCTTGATTGAGTCTGAGCCCCCAGAAAATGCCCCTTCTGGACCAGTGACTAGAGCTGCTGCTAGCAAAAAAATCAAGAAAATCTGCACCTGCAGAAGCTGAGTTAAAGTGTTCCCCTCCACAAATCCCAGTTGAACATGACTGTCAGTCCATGTCAGAGGAAAGTGAGTGTGGCTTTGAATACTACCCTTCTTACGAACTGAGTCAATTGTTTTGGGGCAATCCTCTAGTCAATCCTGAAGATGAAGCTGGGCCTTCTGGACTGTCTAAGCCCCCAGCTTTGTGCCTGGAGCCAATGCTTCCAGAAAGTGAAGTGCAAAGCATCAAGTCAGATGATATGGAATCATTGTGTATGGTTGAACTGTTTGAGCTTTCAGAGGAGGAAAATGATGGACTGGGACAGACTGGTGATATACCAGAACAAGAAGAGTATTTTGAGTGCCCTGACGGTCCACTGCCAGTGTCCGAAAGCTATCCATGTGAGCCAAGTGTTGTGGACTCAGAGATTGTAACTCCTGGAGTTGAAAGTGCCCCAAGTTCTAGCCTCTCTACCCCAATGGAGATTCCCCTGACAAGTGAGGACAATGCTGAAAATGAAGCTCAGAGTGCAGAGACTGTAACAGTTCCCCCTAGAAAGACAGGTTGCGCTGTAAAGCCTGTGGTGCACCTCAATTATGATTCCCTTGGGAGGCCTGTGGACTTGCCTCTCAATGTTGTCCATACAGGAGTGTATGTGTCCCCGAGCTCATTGCCCAAACTGAACATCAGTGCTAACTCCAAGTTACTTGTGTTGCCCTCTAGCAGGGCCGGCGTTAGGCACCCGCGAACCCCGTGGCCGTGGGAGGCCCCCGCCGACCTCCCAAATGTATGGGCAGTATTAGTAAGGTGCTCCCGTTTCTGCAGCTCTTTTAATTTTAAATAAAAAGATATTTGAAAAGAGCGATCTGTAACCTTATGTTTCTGGCATGTTTCTGCTGGCTGGGCGAGGGGGCGGGTCGGCGGCCTGCGGTATGTGAAACCCAACAGCCCCAGGGCTGCTGCAATTGGACGTGTCCATATGAGGAGAAACCCAGAGCTCAACGGCCTCTCACAGCAGCAACAGTAACACTCCTCGAATAAACGGGAAAACACTCCTCGATGAAGCAAATCCAGCAATGCACACATAAAGGCTCTAAAATAATGTATTTGAGCATTCAGCCAATAATAATGCTAGGTTTGTGTTTTATACATAAGGGATTAGCACTTGAAGAAGCAGCTTTATTTCCCAAATCCCTGCTGCTGCACCAAGTCTTGAGTGAGTCCCATTGTGAAAATACACATGCAATTTACAAACGCACAGGCAGCAGCATTACATACCTTCCTGCTTCCTTTTGTTTCTGGCTCATCAGTCATGGATTCAAATCATGATGCTCAGTCCATCATATTCGCCCGCCACGCCTGATTTCTTTTCCCAGTAAAAAGGCAACCGCACAAGGTCCACAAACAGTTTATTTAAAAGAAAAAAAAAAACAAGAGTCCATCTAGATCCACGCCATCATACAGGGGCCTCGCCGCCGATTTCAGCTCTGTACTGCTGCAGAGTCTGCCCGCTTGTGCCCGCTGCTGCCTGCCCTGCCAATTTTCGAATCCAATCCCCAAACACTGACCGAACCATGCTGCTATGTTAGTGTTATGTACAAATTGGAGACTGCAATAATCTAAGCTTTGTTCCACACGTTTCCATATTGTGCTGCACATCATGGTGACGTGGAGGTGCTGTTGGAGCCAATCACAGGGCTCCACTCAGTCCCCTGCTATTGTCACCTCCTCCCCCTTGCACCTGAAAAATTTGGTCCCCACTCAGGTCCGTAACTGTACCATAAAGACTATCCTCCAGCGCTCTTGCCATTCATCTTAGGACGAGTTCCAGAGAGAATATTGGTGTTGAAGATGCTACCACTAGTTTGGAGGAGAGACGAGAGAGAGAAGACAACTGCCCACTGCACTACATCTAGAAGCCAGCCACCAGAGACGACCTTCCCACCTGGTTCCTGTGACTGCTGCTGTCGTCGCTGCTGCCGATATAGCCCTGCTAGATGCTAGTGGCTGCTGCTTGTTGTGCTGACTGCTGAGAAAATTTGTAAATCCTTTATTTCTTTTAAGAAGTAAATAACTCTCAGCAGCAGCAGCTGGCCAGAAGTCTGCAAATCCAGTCCAGATCAACTACTGGTGCCCGGATTTCAGGACTGAGGAGACTGAAGAGAAGAGGAGATTTCACCCCCACCCAGAGACCAAGTGAAGTTTTCTTAGGTATGTTTTGTGTTTAATTGTATATTAGTGTTAGCATTTAGCACAAGCAATGTGTTTAATTATTTAAGGATAGTTGAAGAAAGATTACCGGGGGGGTAGGGGGGCCCCCTGCGGGGAGCTCGGCCCTGTCTGTGGAGCCCCAGTCACAGAGTTTGCTGGAGGCCCCCAAAGTCCTAAAACCGGCCCTGCCCTCTAGGTATGGTGCCCCTGCCCCATCCAGCCCCAAGGTAGCTGAAAGGGAAGGTCCCCCCCTCTCTTCAGGTTTCATGTATAGGAGGTAATAACCTGAGTTATGGTACAATGTGTGTATAATACTGTGTAAAAAGTGATGTACTGAAAAGTTTCAGAAATGTGTTTCCGGTAAGGTGATATGTTGACTGATGATTACATGTATAAGCCTAATGTGATATTGATGTAAATGTATATGGTTGTGTTGAAATTTATAGGGGTACTTACTTGACACGGATGCCAAGTTCTTCCAGGCCAGGAAGGGTGTAACACCCCTGCAAATAGGGTTCCCAAAAGTCTTCCAGGAGCTTGCCTGAATACTCCAAGTCTGGGCGGTGTTTGGCGTCTGAGCTGTTTAAATGTGGCTCCAAGTGAGTGCTATTTGAGCCTCCACATACTGTCTCTTTAAGAGCTGTCTGCTTGCCGACTTAATTAGTTTGTGGGGGGGGACTGTGTGTTCTAATGCCCAAATCCCACCCGGGCTGCCGTCAATTCATTCCGTTTCTGCTGTTGCAACATGTGCAGAGGGAGCCTTGTTGAAAAATATAACTGTTTGCCAGAAATCATTTAGAGTGACTGAGAAAATGTAGTTTGTCTAAACTGTCTTCATTTCAGCATGAACTGTTTCAGTGTAACTCTTTCATTTTGGTCCTGACTAGCTGACTTGGACCAATCAGGATGATAGGGAGGCCCTAAAATGGAGCCTGTGGACAAATCAGAACTTGGATTCTCAATTGTGAGCCAGCCCCAAGGGGATTGTATGGGCAGTGACTCTGGGAAATATAGTTTTAACCTTGGCGCCTTTTTCCACCAACAGAGGGAGTCTTATTGTGAGTGACAGCCTAACCAGCCAACAGAATGGTGTGGAGCTAAAGGAAATGCCCTTCTCTGTGACTGGAAAGATTAGATCAGTTGTGACTGTGAAGAGAGAAGGAGCTCTGTGCTTCTGCGATGTATAGTTTCACTCAGGAAGCGCGTGTGAGGCCCTGAGTTTCGGTCTGCAGCCTTTGTGAGTGCCAGTTTGGACTGAATCCGAGTTGTGAGGAAAAAGAAGCACTAGAAGTGTGGAAGCCATGCTCACCCTGTAGAAGACTGGAGAAATTGCTGAATCACGCTCGATCTGTCAGGAACTGAAGTTGCTATGCGTGCTCGCGGGTATTTTGCAGTAATTGCGATCGGGATTGAGGAGCAGCCTGCCTGGTATAGTACTTTCCTTTTACATATAAATGTGCATAGTGCTTGTGGGGAATCACTATTTCAAATCCCCTGTACAGTGAATTGTGTGCTGAAGTTGGAAGTAAACCCCAGTTTAATTCAGACTATATCCGTTTGCTATCAACTGTAGTGGGATCCAGTCACAAGGACCTTGTCCCCATGCCCTGTTCTTCTGGCAATCCAGAAGGACATTCTCCATCCGATCCTCAGCTTGGGTATTGTGAGTACAAATCAGGGTATTCCCCTGCAGCTTGTTTTCCAATCACAAGTGTGTCATCTAATTGTTGTTGTTTCACTGCTTCGTGGACTGAGCCCTCCGGCTCCGGATTACAATTGGGTGTTGTTCATATCTTTTTTCTACAGGGCCCTATTCATCTGCACCTGCCGGCCAACCCTGGGCAACGGACCTGGCTAGCCCCCCCCAACCTGGGTACCCAGAGTGTGACTTTTCAGACTCTGTATGTGTGCACAGTACTGTGATTTATTGCCACTAGTTAACCTGATTTCCCCCTCCCATGTTACTGTCCCCTAAATAAATCAGATTTGTTGTTGTTATACTATATACTGTCTGTGGTGTTGGTACTTATGGAAACAGTATTGTGATTTGCAGTGTATGTTGTTTAACCTTACTTTACAGGGGGTCCTCAGAGACATGCTGCAGAATCAGTCTCGAGGGTAAGTGGTATCTATATGAGTGAACAGTGTGTTTACGTAGGGTATTGGGGCTGTAACTCTGGGGTACTGTGTGAGCCACTAGAGGGAATAAAAGGGGGTCTCAGTGTCCCAGAGTGCTGTGACCAAGCTAGTCTAACCACTACAAACCCTGACTGCTGGGTGGAGGTACCCGCCATAGGACCTAGGTCCCTCAACCTGTCTGTAGTCAAACAGGCAGGGGTAGTAGCCCTTGGGATAGCACCACCTAGGGGTTACACTAAAAATACCACCAACAGCTTAATCTGATTCAAGGTCAGTTGGCATTCATCTGTATCCCCCTCCCATGGGGTCGTGCCTGAAAATAGGCAGGATTTGTCTAGTGCACTTACCCGGTCAGCAAAAACAAAATAAATAATTAATAAATAAATAAACCCAGTTCTGCAGATTTGCAGCTCAGTTCTCTTAACTACTGTGCTATACTACCTCCATTTGTAAACATACCTATTGGTGTATGAAAATGTTCTGAATTACTCAATATCGGTCAGAAATACATACATTGATATAACCTTTCAAAACTGAAAAACATTTATCAATAGACATGTTTGTGAAACATAATATATAGTTTTTTGAAACTTTTCTTTGAAACTTGGCTTCCTGGCCAGTGCCCTTTGGGGTAACCCTTGCCTCAGTGCTTGTGCACTAAGGTTCTTTGTCTTTTAGCTTGTTTTTGGTTTTTATTGGGCTCACCACAACCCAACCCAGATAGACCAACTTAGGGTAGCTGATTCATTCCACTGGGGTGTCATACAGACGAGGCACACTGTTGAGTCCTGGTAGGACGATACACGTGTCTGTGTCTTCTTTTGGCACCCTTTGCAGACTGCGTGAGAGGCCTTTTAGCACCATGCATTTCTGCTTAAAGTTGAACCAGTATAATATTGTATGGTGATTTGCATATACAGCCCATGATGCTTTGCATTATGGGGGTATGTGTGATGTTTGTATTTCTTCATAATATATAGATACAAAAAACTACCTTAGTGGCACTTAATTCACAAACTGGCACTTTGCATAGTTTTTTACAATGAATAAACACCCACCCCATGCCTTGTAGCACCCATCTCAACCTTCTTCCCACCTGGCCCCATCGATATAAAAATCACCCCTTTTCTCGTCAACTAACACCAATCCACACTCCTGTTTCCTCCCTCCCTACCCCATCTGTCTCCTTTCCTCAACCAACATAGCACCCATCCCACCCTCCTCCCTCCCTGCCCCATCAGAATACAAATCACCCTTCCCCAACCTGCACAGCACCAATCTCACCTCCTACCTCCCTCCACCCTGCCCCATCTGTATACAAATCTGCCTTTCTCCAACCCACACAACACCATCTCATTCTTCTCCCTCCCACCCTACCCCATCTGTATACAAATCACTCCTTTCCCCAACCAACATAGCATACCCATCCCACCCTCCTGCCCTGTCCCATCAGTATACAAATTTGTATTTGGTAGTGGTGATCTAGTTCACCCAGTTGTGGAAATGGGTATAAGTAAGAACCCACTGGAAGTGAAATGTTACATCACACCTGGGCTATCCTGGGTAATGTAATGTTTGAAGGGTGCACTTATATTGCTCATTCAGTTCTCACTGGTGATTGTTTTTGTTAGTTCAGGTAACAGCTGTGCAATGGTAGTGAGTTCAGGAATGAAAGGGACACAGTAACTACTGTAAGCATCAAGAAGCTTCTTACCTCTGTAACATTCTGTGTCTCTGGAGCATGTTTTATGTTTGCCACATTTAAGGTCAGACTGTTCTCTTTCTCTCAAGCTCTGAAGTAGAGTCTGAAGTCTCATAGTGTGTTCATCTTGTATTGTTCATAATACTAGAATACCATCATTGACATGTAGTACACCAGTTATACCTGACAGATTCCCTCTAATCATGTGTTGAAAGACCTCTGCAACTGACAGGACACTCAAGTTCAAATGCTTATACCTACATAGTCCTACATGTGTGGAGAATGTTGCAGTGTTATGGCAGTCAGGATGCAGTTTAAGCTGATGGTATCCTAAAGCCAAGTCCAGTTCTGAAAAGGTATTATCACCATTAAAACCAACAATCCTGCCACCAGCAGTTAGCATGAGATGCCTCTCACGTTTAATGGCTTTGTTTGGTAAATGCACATCCACACATTACCTAATTTTAGCAGGTTGTTTTGGATGTGGTACTACCACGATGGGGTTGGACTGCTCACTTCTTAAATAATGTGGCCTCAAGGTGCTAATGTTTTTCATCATCTTTTTTTACACACTGTACATGAAATGGAATGTGCTTGTGAGGTTGAACAGCGGGGTGTACAGTATCTTATATAAAGTTTTATCTGGTAGTCTTAAAGCTTACCTAGTCCCTGAGGAACCTTGTCATTTTGAATGGAATATGTCACTTATTTCAAATTAAGATCAGCTGCAGTTTTGTAGCTCAGCAATGTGGCTCAGTAGGTAGCACACTCGCCTCTGAGGCCGGGAGATCAGAGGGCTGTGGGTTCAGTTCCCACATCTGGCACTTGGGTTAATATCCCAGTACTGACACTGTAATGCAGCATGAGAGGGGTGCTGCATTTCTGAGGTGCCGTCTTTCGGATGAGACGTTAAACTGAGGTCCCATCTGCCTGGATTGGTGGTAGTTCAGGTGGATGTTAAAGATCCCATGGCACTTATCGAAAAGAGTAGGGGAATTTCCCCGGTGTCCTGGCCAAATTTCCCTCATTCACTAAAAATACCACCAACAGCTTAATCTGGTTCAAGGTCAGTTGTCATTCATCTGTATCCCCCTCCCCCGGGTCGTGCCTGAAAATAGGCAGGATTTGTCTAGTGCACTTACCCGGTCAACAAAAAGCTAAAAAAATAACTCACTTCCCCCAAGACCACATAAAATGTACTAGTCACATGATTGTTGTTTGATTCAGTTAGTGATTAGAAATGTCCATCATACTTTTAGGGGCTGTGGAGTTACCTGGGTATATTTTAATGTTTATTTTCTCAAGAGCTGGCTTAGTAGGTAATGCAAAGTAGGTATTTATATCAATGACATATAGGGAGGCTCCTCTGTCAGAGCCTTGTTTTCAATTAGCTGTATGACATGTTTCTCAGACTTCTAAGGCGCTAATGGACTGGTACCTATCTGGAGTTACCGGCTGGTTAGGTTTGTTACAAACAAACATGTCGATTTTACCTTTTGCTGGACATATAGTAACACAAGGATATTCTCCTCCATAGTAACAGGTTTGGTTAGGAGTGCCACTGATAATCGGCTTACCTATATCCCTATATTCTTGGATTGGTGCACTGAAGCTTTTACTGCCTGTGCTGTTTCAGTAGACTGCTCAGTGCATCCCTTTTCAATTTCCTGTAGTGAAGTTCAGATATTTCATATGCCCCTGTGGTTTCTAAATGTTTTGTCATGGCTATTTCTGAATCACATTAAATCTGGCATATTAGCCCTGTTGATAGGCAGTCTTGCACAATCTGTGATTTAATTTCTTCAGCCACAACACATTGGCACATTCACACGTGGCAGCTGGAATTATATTCCTCCATACTTTGGTATCACTGCTGTTTTGCGTGCCTAAATCTATAGATTTTATATTCAGTGTTTTGCTTTGGCTTGAAATAGTCTGTTACTGCAGTTCTGGCATAGTTTTAATGTTTTGATCACCTAAATCAGACAGTGTATCAAAAATTCCATGCAGACATTCCCCTGCATAGTGGAGCAGACAGTAATGCACAATTTCTAGTAGCACCACACATATCTAAAGCTAGCAATACATTTTCAGAATGTTTTAATCATTCCCCCCAGTGAGCACTTAGAGTAGCTGCTTATTCATGCATGTCAAATACTGCATAATTGGTTAATCCTCAAGCTGCCATACTGGCTTAACACAGCAAAGTCTATTCTGGCCTAGTGCTTTCTGTCCTTGAGCAAGCAGACTTGAAGAATTCAGTTGCAAACTGTTCTAGCCACTAACTGAATACACTGTAGGAAGAAAAGGTGGATGCTCTAAGTAGATGCAACTCTCAGATTAACCTACTCCTTTCCTTCCTCTTCTCCTCGCACCTCCTTCCTCTCTCCCTACCCATACTTACTACCCCACCCCTCTCACTATCTTCCTGCTTTATCCCCCTAGTAAATCTCAATCTAGCTCCTTCCCCTTCTACCTCCCTCCACCTACCCTCTCCCCTCACCTTCCCTGCCCCTCAGTCATCTCATGCGCTCATAATTCTCGCACCTCTTCCTCTTCCCTTCCCCCCTCCATGTTTGCCTTCCCTTCTTAGTCCCCCTGCATACACACTTACCATTATTTTTTACACCTCTCCTCTCCCATGTTTCCTCCTTCTTAGTATCCCTGCCCACTGCTATTCTCCCTTCTACAAAGCCTATTTCTTGGCTGTAACCCTCTCCCCACTGCTTTCCTGCCCCCCACTGATCTGTACTCCCTAACCTTGTTTATCTAACAAAGCCACTTCCTGGTGGCTTATTCAACTTCCAATCACTCCCTTCTTGTATACATATACCTCATGTTTATTTTACCACATGTACTATGCTTTAAATTAATTGTATAAGTGCCACCTGTATTTGCACTGCTTTTATTATATATATATATTTCCATTTTATTGTATTACTATCTGTATTCTTCACTTGTTTTTATTTTCATACTATGCTGTAGTTACTCTATCATTGACATGGGACCTTTGTAAATGAGCTTTTAGCTCAAAGGTTGTTATCCAAGATAATTAATAAATAAATAACAATAAATATAAACAAAGGCTTGACCCAGATGGAATGGAGGAACACAGACCAAGATGATGACGTACAGGTATAAAAACCATGACCACTGGGTTAAAGCAGCAGCAGCAGCAACAGTCAGAGCAGGGAGCATTTTGTTATTTATGAGTAACAGTAGATCTTTGAGAGAATCTCCTCCATAGAGCCACACCTTTGGACCTATAAGCTGCTGGCATCAGGAACACTCAGAGATGGAGCCAGTCATATTGACATATGTTGACACCACTTATATAATGTTCCTATGCCTTCTTAGTTTCCTGCTGGAGACAAGCCCAGAGCTGTATCATACCGACAGTAAATGGAGACCAGAACCCAAACCAGGCCCACAGGAGAGATGATGGGAGAGGGATGGTTCTGGAACCAAGGATATTAAAAGGGTGCAGAAAAGGATAAGATCAAGCATGCAATAATGAATATGCCTTCCAGGATATACCACCTGAAATATAGAAGAGGTAGTTGGGTGGGTGAACTGTGGCTCTGTAGAGATTCTCTGGAAGATTTACCATTTCTAGTAAGTAACAAAACTGTTTTCTTCGAGGACAACTCCCTCCATACAGTCACACTTTTGGAATGATTCCCAAGCAGTACAAACTGTAGAGAGGGTGGAAGGCCAGAGAGCAGAGATGCATAAGACCCCCAAAACAGCAGGCTTTGGAAGTCAGCAAGGTCGAATCCGACTTGTCTTCAGAACAATGGGTCCAGACTGTGGTGTTTAGTGAATGCATGGATGGAACTCCATGTACTGGCAGAACTTATGTTAGCTACTGTACCAGAATGAAAACAAGTCACAGAAGTGGCCATACCACTGGTGGCATGCCCATAGACAGGACCAGGAACCTCCTTACCATGCTTTTGGAAAGAAAAAGAAATTCAGAATGCCAACCATTTAGAAAGGCATTGCTTAGAGATAGGGGTACCCACAATCTTTCGGCACACAAAACAAAAAGCTGTGAGGACTTTCTGCAGTCTTTTGAGTGATACAAATAGAAGCATAGAGCCCTATGGACATCAAGTGAATGCAGGATAACTTCTACAGTAATCTGAGGGGAAGGAAAGAACACCAGAAGGTCTGGTTCAGGGTGAACTCAGAAACCACTTTAGGAAGGAATTGATGGAAAGAAACTTGGTCCTGGTGAAATGCAAGGTACAGGCGATTGGTAACCAGAGCCTGGAGCTCAGAAATTTTCCATGCATAGGAAATAGCCACAAGAAAGAACATTTCCTATGAAAAGAAATGCATATCAAAAGTGGCAGCAGGTTCAAAAGGAGCCTGTATAAGAGACTCCAGAACCAAATTAAGGATCCACACCAGAACAATCCTATAGACTGGGGGACACAGATGCAGAAGCCCTTTGAAGATCCTGTGGAACAACTCCAATTGAGCCACACTCCTGCCTCCTATGAGGGCATGAATGGCCGAAAAAGAGGCACCTTCACCAAAAAGTACTGGAGACCTGAGTCCAATAGGGACAGGAGGTTGTGCAAGAACTTCTGCACTGGACACGAAAAAGGGTCCAGAGAGTGAGAGGCACACCAAATACTGTAACATTTCCATTTCAGGGAGTAAGTGCACCAGGTAGATGGTTTACAAATGCCAGTAGAATATCCAAAACCACATGGGAAACCCCGAAGCAGGAGATTAGTGTGTCCTCAGATATCAGGCATAAAGTTGCTGGAACCAAAGGCCCGGTTGCAACAGACTGCCCTGGTTTGGAAGAGCTGTAGAGAGTGGGACAGGGAGTTCTACTGACATCTACCAGAGCAGAGGGACAAAATCTGTCTGGACCAGAATTTAGCCACTAGAATCAGTGTTGCTCTGTCTGCCTTAAACTTGACCAATACCTGCCAAATTAGAGGGACTAGAGGAAAGGCATACAGAAACCCTCTCTTACAAGAGAAGGACAACTTGTCTTGCCAAAATACTCCAGGCCCTGGAGTGAGCAAAAATGCAATAGTTTTGTGTTGTGTGGGGACCCAAACCATCCAACTTGGGATTACTCCAGTGAGCAAAGAGGTCATCGATCAAATCATTCAGGAGTTCCTCCTCATGAGACTGAGCAACTGACCTACTGGGAGAGTATGCTAGGATATTCAGAGAGCTGGGTAGCAATGTAGCCACAGTGTACACTGTGTGCTACTCCTACACTCTCACGACTTATCTGCAGAGGGTTAGAAGTGAGCATCTCGTTTGGTGAGGTAATGCATGACATAAATGTTGTCCATTCACACCAGGAGCAGACAACCCTGAACATGAGGGATAAAGGTCTGGAGGCCATGAAGAATGTCCCTCATATCCAGAATATTGATGGGAAAGAGCATTCTTTGGCAGACTAGACAATTCTGTGTCTTGATTACACCCAGATGGGCTCCCCAGGTAATCCCCAAGACATCCATATAGTGAGAACTGTTTGAGGGGTGGGAGGGAGAAGCAGAGACCCTTGAAGCAGATGGAAACAGAAACACAGAAAGTTGTCAGCAGAAGGAGACCAGAAGTCCATCTAGTCTGCCCCAGGGTACAAACCTGGAACCCTTGCTGGGGACCAGAGCCTAACTAGTTAATAACCAAATTGTCCTTCTGTGTACTGTTCTGCTTTTCTGTGTGGTATGCTATGTCCCAGCCCAGTTTGAAGGCTGTGACTGTTTTTACCTCCACCACTGAGGCTGGCAATCTGTTCCATGGTTTGATCACACATTCGGTAAAGACATTTTTTCTTAGCTCCAGTTTAAAATTACCTCCCTTGAGCTTCCAAGTATGCCCCCTCGTGAAGGTGTTGCCTGACCTGGAGAAGAACTGAGTGTAGGGGACCTTATGTATACCCTTAAGGCATTATGCATGGAGATTGAAAGGAAAGCACATGCCTGGGTTGTGTTGTCTGAGAAAGTCTGGACTTTACAAACATACAAAACTGCCAGTAAATACAGGCCTAATGGTCTATCGAGTCTGCTCGAGTACGCAGCCAGTTTATTGCCTCTGAGATGCCCCCCCCTTTACCCCTCTTGGGGTCCCTTTGTCCTAATCTTCTTTTTTACCTTATCCCATCTCCCCTTGAAATTGGTCACTGTCTTGCCCACCACCACCTGCTCCAGCAACTCGTTCCATCCCTTCACCACCCTCTCTGTGAAAAAGTGCCTCCTCATTTCCCTTCTGAAGCTTTCCCCCACCAATTTCAGGTTATGCCCCCTTGTTGTCCCTTCTTTCCTTAAGTTAACGATACCCCCTAAGCTGACTCTGTTAATGCCTTTCAGGTACTTGAAGGTCTCTATCATATCCCCCCTCTCCTTCCTCTCTTCCAGGAAATATGTGTTCAGCATCTTCAGTCTCTCCTCGTAAGATCTTTCCCCCATGCCCTGGATAATTTTTGTTGCCCTCCTCTGGACCCCCTCCAGGAGCTTGATGTCCTTCTTGAGATATTGACTCCAGAACTGAACACAGTACTCCAGGTGCTGTCTCACCAGTGACCTGTACAGTGGCAGGATGACTTCCTTCCTCCTTCAGGTGATTCCCCTGGCAATGCAGCCCAGCATCCTATTTGTTTTGGCTACCATCCTTTGGCATTGGGCTGGGTGCTTCAAGTTTCCCCTGACCAACACAACCCAGATCATTTTTCCTCCTCTGACACAGTCATTTGGATACCCCCCAGCCAGTAGCCAGCCTTTGGGTTTCTGATTCCCATGTGCATCACCTTGCACTTCCTTGCATTAAAACCCAGCTGCCGGATTCATAACCACTTCTCAAGCTTAGCTAGGTCCTCTCTTAAGTCCTGCCTTCCTCCTCTGTGTCTACCCTCCCACAGAGCTTAGTATCATCAGCAAAGAGGCAGATTTTAATCTTGACCCCTTCAGCAATATCGCCAATAAATACGTTGAACAGTACCAATCCCAGCATTGAACCCTGTGGAACCCCGCTTGTTACTTGCCTTGGTTTGGGCAGTTCTCCCCCTACTATGACTCTCTGTTGTCTATCGCACAGCCATCCCTTAACCCACCCCAACAGTTTCTCCCCAACTCCCAGGTCCCTCAGCTTACTGATCAGCCTGCCATATGGCACTGAATCAAATGCCTTAATGAAGTCCAGGTACAGCACATCCACTGCCTGACTTTTATCTAAGGTCCTCGTGACCCAGTCAAAGAAGTCCACCATATTGGTTTAGCACGACCACCCCCTGACAAAACCATGCTGCCAGACAAGTGGTCTGGAAGGCAATAACAGGGGCTGGGAGGATGCACCAGAGGGGATGCAATCAATTTTTGTGCATGACCTTCCTGAAATATCTTGGACCCACCCATTTGATGTGATCTCCAGCCATTTTGTGAAAAGTAGGGAGATCCTACCCCTTGTCTGAATCACCAGGAGTGAGGCAGGGGGTCAAAACAGAGCCAGAAGGAGGAGAGGTGGCAGCAGCACTGCTGGCACTCAGACCTTTAGGGGTCATGAAGTTGGCACTTCCATGTTGATGCCTAGGGTGGGGGCCCCAGCAGCAGTCTAACTAGACACCATTCATGGGAGGAGCGGGATCCCCTATTAAAGGAGTCACTATTACCCCAACATGAGGACTGGACAGTGACAGACTTTATGGAGTGAAGAGTCATTTTAGAGGACTTCAAGTCCCTAAGTATGAGCTCTGCATTGTTGCCAAATAACTTTTGTCCATGAAAAGGTGAGTTAGGAACCAAATGCTGGACATCGGTAGCAAAACCAGTGACAAGCAGCCATGGATGCTGTAGAATTCATAATTTTTACTGCAAAAATATTCTGTTTGCAGGCTGAGTGATTGCGCTAAATTGAAGAGACCGCATGTTTTTGTTCAAAGTAACACTTTATTGAAAGCAGCAGTGAAAGTAAAAACTTGGTGTGGTTCAGTTCATCACCACACAGTTCTTGGTGACCTCGATCGTTAGTTGTCTTTTGTCAGCAGCTTCCTGTCAGTGCTGTAAAAGTTAAGAAGCCAAGTTTTAGTAGAGAAACTGTGCCACTACTTTTGTTGCCTTTGATAACTTAGAAATGTTTATGTACCAGTCAGGCACTGTGAGTGTGCCTCGGTGATCTCGGCTTGCTTGAAACCACACACGCAGTCCTACCTTCGCTCATTTTATTTCCTGAATGCAGTGACAAGCCATGTGGCATGTTTAGCTTTTATTGATTTCATACGCAGGTCGACTTTTTTTGCAGTGGACTGTGAGCCAGCATTAATCTGTTCTATTATCATGCCTGCATACCATTTGGTAAATTCTGTTTTAAGATAGTCCTTAAACATCTTGGGCTCGATTCTCAAAACCCAGCAAAAGCCATGACAAAAGCGGCTTGCGCTGATTGCCAGTCCACCAGGGACCCTGCACCCAATTCTCTATTGGGTAGGGTCCCGGCTGCAAAAGTCCCACGGCTTGCGGCAACTGTAGCAGTGTGCCAAACAGAGAGCACATCTGGACAGGTTGACTCAAGTCATGGGCAGCAGTGTGGCAATGTATATAAGCATTCTCTGCTGGTCAAGTGCTCCCCCTACCTGATCCCCATAGCAATGAAATATACCTTCCCTGGTAGTCTAGTGCCCCCCCCCCCCCAGACTGATCCCCATAGCATTAAGGTAATGGTTCTCTGGTGATCTAGTTGACCCCCCTTGCCTGATCCCCATATCAATAAACTATACCTTCCCGGGTGGTCTAGAGGACCCCTTGCCTGATTCCTGTAGCATTAAGATAATGGTTCCCTGGTGGTCATAGTGGACCCTCCCTCTGATATCCTTTGGGTTCAATCCAAAAGTTTGCTGATGAGTTTGAAAAGAAGCCCCGTTCTCATCCAAACATAAGGGAATACTTCAGGTTTCTCATTTATGTTGCTAAGTCTCCTTTAGTGCCAAGTTTCCTTTTATTTATTTATTTATTTTAATTTTATTTATTTATTGAAGATATCGGATAACATACCTTTGAGTCAAAGACTCCTTTACAAAGGTTCCATGTCATTATATACAGAGAAATCAGATACAGTGGCAACAAATAAGACACAATAGTTACAAAGAAGCTTGTACATTAGCGAAAGTGGTTACAGAAAGTTGCAAAGACAGTTACAGAGTAAAGATGGTAATCAGTTAACAGGGTACATACACTGCAGGACTGTGGCACCAGCCATGCCCTGGTTGTTATTTAGTAGTCTAGGCTGGACTGAGGGTGTCCATTGTCCAGGTATAAGCACGACCCATGGTGGCAGGACCAGGGTGAGGTCCAAATACTAGGGGGGACATGGGTAGAGCAAAAAATCAAGGACAGTCACAGGCTGAGCCTTGAGAGATTAGGTCACATAGTTGGGACTTGAACCAGCCAAGTCTGGGTTCCGAGAGGAGGGAGTTAAGCCAGCTAGGGGCCTGGTGCCTAAATGTTCTTTAACCTGAGGAGGTCTTGCACAGGGGTACCCAGAAGTGGGTTGTTGTAGATTGCCGGGTGTGGCGGGAGGACAAGGGTGCCTGGAGTAGGGGGGTAAGGGCAGGTGGGAGTAGACCTGCAGTTATTTTTTTAGCAAAGAGGCTTGTCTGATGTTTGAGCCTCCCGTTGAAGTTAAGCCAGTTGGTGGAGGCATACTGGGTGCAGGTGTGTGTGCGTCTGGCGCAACCGGAGGCTAGTCTACAGTCCTTATTAAGAGCCAGCCTGATTTTGTTTAGGTGTGTGTTGTCAGCTGCCCCATAGATTATGATACCATAATCTACGAGTGACAGTACTGAAGCTGAGACAGCTAGGTGGAGGGCTTCAGGTGGGAGGCAGTGCTTGTACCAGTGCAGTAAACCACTACGCACATTAATGGTGGTGCTCAGTTTTTGGATGTGGTCATGGTAGGTGAGCCCTGAGTCTAGGGTGATACCCAGGTACTTAAAAGAGGTAATCTGCTCAAGGTGGTCATTGAGGGAGTTCAGTATGCACAGGGGTAGCCCACTGTTCCTGCTTTGGGAGTGGGAAAACACCATAGACTTCATTTTTTTGTAGTTTAGAACTAGCCTATGCCAAAGGAACCAGGATTCTGCTTCCGTAAAAGATTTTTGGAGTGTATTACAGAGAGCGGTGGGATCAGTGTGGGAGCTGTAGAGGATGGCATTGTCTGCATACAGGAGTAGTTTCCCAGAGCAATCATTGGGTAGGGAGTTGAGGAACAGGGAGAAAAGTAGGGGGCCAAGAATAGAGCCCTGAGGGACTCCCGACCTGACTTGGAGGGAGGAGGACTGGATTTGGGCAAGTCTGACTGTCTGAGTCCTCTCTGACAGATTGCTGGCAAACCAGCCAGTGGTTTCAGAGGCCAGGCCAATCTGTGTGAGGGAATCCAGTAGTAGTGTGTGGTGCACCGTATCAAACGCCTTGGAAAGGTCTATAAAAACGGCACCAGCAATGTGGCCTGTATCCAGAGATGTGTGGAAGGCATTAGTGAACTCCAGGTGAGTTGTGGTAGTACTGTGGTTGTGCCAGAAGCCATGCTGCTCAGGACACAGAGGGCTATATTTGGAGAGGTAGTCCGTAAGCTGGGTGGCACAATTGTCTCCAAAGCTTTGGAGGGGGGGCAGGATTGAAATGGGGCAGTAGTTCCCAGGCTGGGTGTGGTCACTGCTCTTAAGGATGGGTGTAATGAGAGCTGATTTCCATTTAGAGGGGAACTTTTCCAGCAATAGGGAGCAGTTCAGGAGCATGGTGAGTGGGAGAAGAACTTCATTAAAGGTGAGCCTAAGCAGCTTAAGATCTAGTGTGTCACTGCTGAATCGTGACTTGCTGAGGGTCTTGAGGAGAAGGGGGGCAGCTTCATGCTGCGCTATTGTTTTAAAGCAGAACAGGGGGGCGGTGGGAGAGGTGGGGGAGAAGAAATTGGGAGGGAGAACACTACTAAGGTCGGAGAAAGAGGTATTAAATGTATTTGCAATCAGGGCAGGATCTGTGGTGATAGATCCATTTGCCTAGAGTTGGGAGGGAGGTGCAGAGGAGGCTTTACCACTGAGCTCTTTGAGAGCGTCCCAGAACTTGCGCCCTGAGCCCCATATGGCAGTGAACGAGGCTCGGTAGTACTCAGCTTTGGCCTTCCAAATATTCCAAGTACGTTTATTACTTGCCTCTTGGTAGCACTGTCTATCAGAGGGTTTACCAGTTTCCAGGGCAATATGCCATAGATTGTCACAATCATGCATTTGGTCTAACAGGGCTTGTGACATCCAAGGTGTGTCAACCCCTTTGACGAACTGTCTGCTTGGGGTGCATACTGGTCACAGGCAGAATTGAAGGTGTCAATGAAGTGGTCAATGTCCAAAGCAGTTGTAATGGGGGACCAGTCACTGGTTGAGAGGTATTGTCTAAGGGCCCAAAGTTTTCCAAGTTTGAGACGGCGTTGGAGGATAGTTTTGTCGGGGCTTTCTTGCAATATATGACCAGTGACAAAGCATGGGGAGTGATTACTCAGAGCATCAGGTAAAACCCTGACCTGGGAAGCTTTATGGGGTGCATTGGTGAGCACCAGATCAAGCAGAGTGGCAGTGCCAGACCTCTGGTTCAGTCTAGTGGTGGTGGTCACAAGTTGGGACAGGTTTTGAGATGCTGCCGCATACCCTAAAGGGTGCCGATGTGTCAGCTAGCCAACTTATACTAAAGTCCCCAAGGGCAATGATTTCTGCCTTGTCAGGGAGAGACTGTAGGTAGGTGAGGACAGAGTAGAAAGCACTTTTCCGATTCTGGGGAGGAATGTATATAGAAGAGAGGAACGGGGGTCTCTGTTAGGTGCAATAGTAATTTTCAGAGTGAGGGTCTGGGCCCCATGCTCAAGGGATGGGGTGAGAGGGCAAGACTTTGTAGTGAGTCCTGGATGTATAGCGCACATCCACCACCTTTTTTGGAGGTACAGTCTACGTGGTATAGAGTAAACTCAGGGAGTGAGACCACGGAGTCTGGGCTACGGTCATTGAGCCAAGTTTCTACTACTGAGATGATATCAGGGTGATTCAGGGCAACCCAGCCCTGAAAAGAGTCAAATTTGTTACGGAGGCTGCATATATTAAGGGAGGCGATTTTAAGATCCTTAGGAGCAGTAGCAGGAGGGGTTGGGTGGGGCCAGGGTTGGGGTGGATGTCTCCTGAGAGGAGGAGAAGGACAGGAGGTATGCATAGATGCTAGTTTTAGTCGCTTCTGCACCAGTTTAGGTGCTGTCAGGAAGGGGGAGGAACATTGCAAGGATGTGGGGATGGGTAGCTGCTGTAGAGCGGGAGAAGCAAGGCAAAGTAGAGTCCAATTGCCTTAAGGTGGCAACATCAGTGGGGTGGGATATGGGTACCACCCATCGGTGGAGTGAGAGTGGTGGCCCTATGGTAGATGTCGGGGGGGGGATTAGGGTAAGAGGTCTGATGAGAGGCGGTTTCAACTCATCATGTTGGTGGATGTGTGGTGAGTGACCTAGCAGAATGAGGGAAGCTAGGGTTAGCAGTGCAAGCCAGGAGGCTGAGGCGGCGCCAGTAGGTGGGGTCATTATGAGTACCTGCTAGCAGGGGGGCCGACGTGGTGAAGGGTGTTAAAAGGGTGTAGTAGGTAGCTGTAGATAAAACTGAGCCAGCAGTGGTGTGCCAGCTATGAAAATAGCTGAAGCACAGGGCAATTTTGGTAAAATGCCTTGAAAAAGTCACTGTAATATTGCTTTACTGTGTGGGGGGGCAATGACACTAGTTCTAATTTAGTGATATAGTTGAAAATTCAGCTAAGGCAAAGGTGCCAGCTACTGGGATGGTTTGGCTGTGACTGGGTATGTCACCAAAGGCAGTGAAAGTCTAAGAATTGAAAGGGCATATAGTCGAATTAGGGTGAGGTCCCTAACAATAGGGCAGGTTAGAGCAGTAATTGAAAGGAGTTAAATGGAGTGGCTGGAGAAAATGTTGAGAGCAAATGTGCAACCCTGTGGGTGAGATTGCTTTAAAAAGGGAAGGTAAGAAAGTGGGTCAAGTCAGGTATTGAAGACAGGGAGGCCAACAGCCACAAGAATGTGCAGCAGTGGAGTGACCAATCAGCTGCTAGGCTGAGGAAAGGGGCGGAGCAAGGGTCTATTTAATACAGTGGGGGGGGGGGGGTGTGTGTGAAAAAATTAAGTCCAGGACACAGCACAGAAAGAGATTTCCCTGGAGGGATTTACCTTGGATTGTAAAGTTTGGGTTATACCATAAAGGTTGATATAAGGGAGTACACAAAGGAGTTCTCATAAGCCGACTTAATTGGTGATAAATCAGAACAGAAGTTCCTATGGGGGTGTTTTAAAAGACATGGGCAAAGCCGAATAAGTAGTGTAAAAAAGCACCTGTAAGTTGATCCCCTGTTGACGGCATATATCATCTTCACTAGTCCACTATTGCAATGGAATGTAAGAGTATGGGCGGTCTTCTGGCAAAAATGCTCACCAGACATATTTAGTGCCCTGGCAAGCGTGATAATAGACCAAGAAGTCCGGGGCACACAAGCCCCCTTCAGCTTTCATAGCAGCCAATTTTAAATATTGAAGCTGGGGGTCTATGACCCTGCCACACAAAAGTGGAGACCAGAGCATGTAGGTCTTGAAAACATTTCAAGGGAAACTGGACTGTCAACATGTTCATAGGATACAAGACATTGGGTTAAGACCCTAAGGTACCTTTATCTTAAAGTAATTGGGTGGTTGTCCCTCAGGGAACAGAGAGTGTGAGTGGCCAAAGCATCCACGTACAACAATCAAGCATTCAGGCATACAACTAAACTGACTATCAACAATGTTGCATAAGCACAACTCCTGACCTGGTTGCATATGTCCACTGAATATTTGTTTAATATACTTTCTGTTGCCTAGAGTCTCTCTGAATATTGAGTATAAGGTATTCTCATTTAAAAGCTGCCTGGTTAGCTGTCTTCAGAATTCCAGCTATCCTCTGTGACTGCACTAATCCCCCCTCTCCTTTGGCCTTCCTAGTGGGAGCAGAAGACCAGGAAAGGGAAGACCGGCTGCCCTGTAATAGAAATACAGATATTAGACTACTCCTTGTTTTAGACAGACATTGTATTCAGAATACTTGGGTATCCCATGTTACCCCCACAGTCTCTCAATGGGAGAAACTCATTTTGAATATTTTACCTCTTGAAGAGGCAACCTACGCCTTCAGGGACAAGACTGACATTTTTGAAAGGGTCTGGGCCCCATACCTGGACTCTCATAGAAACATAGAAACATAGAATTTGACGGCAGATAAGGACCGCCTGGCCCACCCAGTCTGCCCATTTCCCTACCTACTGGATAAGCTGCAGATCCTAGTTAACCAGCAGCCTACTTCTTCTTACCCCGCCCCCCCAGAATTGCCTTATGACTGTCCCATGCATGCTTGAATTCCACCACTGATTTTGACTCCACAACCTCCTCCGGAAGGCCGTTCCATGCATCCGCAGCCCTCCTCTCTATTGTCCCATTGTGCTGCGTTGATTAGGACAGGTATTGGTTAGGTGGCAATGTGGGACTTGTTCCCTTCCCCTTACTGCAAGCTGAATGAGATGGTACTGGCTCTCCTACAGGTGATACGTTTGACTTCAGAATTCCGTTCAGTAGATTATGTTTTATTATTCCAGCTTCTCTTGTTCAATGTGCTATTGGTTGTTTTAACAAGGGTTAGTCCAAGTTCTTGGTTTATATGTATTAATGAGTTTACTTATGTGTACTTTGTCCTCTTTTCTTTCTTTTTCTGTTTTCTCCCCTTATATACAAAATCTGTCAGTTACCATGACCTAACGGATTGGGTCATGTGCTATACTATGTGAATAATTGTTGCTGTATTATGAAAAACTTAATAAACATACTTAAAAAAAAAAAAGGAATTTCAACAATTCTCTTTCCTTAAATGCTGCTCCACTGACTGAAATGTGTGGGCCAAAATGCATTGGCTGACCCCTCAGCTAAGAAAGTCAGGGGTCAGCTGAGCGCCTCCCCCCCGGTGCCCTAGTTCCACTGCTTTTGCATAGATGAATAGCTCAACAGCTGGCTGAAGAAGTTCAGGATCTTTCTAAGACAAAGTCAGAAATTATGCTCAAAACCATATGTAGTACAATTACTATAAAATATTTCTGATGTCTCTAATTTCATTTACTCCTACACGGGTACAGTAGGTCCAGGAATCTGGTATTGGGGTAGCCTGCCACCTGCTGGAATGGAAATGATAAAAAAAAACAGATTACACTGTAACGATCAACAATTCTTGCACGAAAAAGGAGATGGTTTTTAAGGGTGTACCAATGACTGCTTTGGTATCCCATGTTCCATTATTGCTTTAATGATTGCCCAGTTAAACTACCTTTACTTTTTTTCCGTAAAGATTTTTACCATGCTACTGCCAGGCAGGCTGTCAGTCGACGTCTAACTCCTCTGGTACCTCCAGAGCAGAGTCCCCCACAGAATACCTCCAGAGTTGGGCCAGGAAGGGAGAGTGCCATCCTCCCCTAGGTGCACATATCCAGACTGCTCTGGGGACCAGACAATGGAGCAGGCTGAGAGAGGGTGGGAAGGGCTTCATGAAGCCTGCCTGGCTCCATTTTCCATTTTCCATTTCCTTCCTCAAGCCCCTGCCATGGCAACATGCACTATGAAAATGCGACCCCCTCCCTACTGAGTCTCTCACACCTGCACTGCCACCAGGCCTCCACCCGGTGGCAGTAATGGCCCAAATGGCTTGCCTCCCTTCCCCAGGAGAAGAGAGCAGTCCTTGGGATGCTTGGTCCTCTTCCCCAGCTGACCCCCAGCAACTCGCATCTGCTCCTGAACTCAGGTGGCTGGTGTGGCAAGTGGTAGTGCTACCACTGAATCACTGGGAGGCCAAAAATAGCTGCACTTTATGTTTTATATATTTGAGTAAATTTCTTCCCCTAAAAATACAACTGAAGGCTTGCCTGTCACTGCAGCGTTAGTGCTGATACTTGTGATGTCAGCGACCTTGGTTTAGGAAAGAACCCAGTGTGCTGCAGAACCAGTAGAGCAGAGGAGGCATGAACATCCCACAGGATGCTTGCTTCCTTGAATGGAAGATCATTGTCTCTTGCTGCACTGGTGCTACCTGGGAGGGGGGTCCACAGATGGTGCAAGCAATGAGGAGACAGCTGTGGGAGGGAGACATGTGGCTATGCTACATACATGCCCACTGGGTGCTCATGTAGTGTATTGTTCCCACATCTCTGGGAGAGAGAACATAGAAAAACTCTCTCAGTCAAGATGGTGACACCTTGGCAAACTCAACCCCTCCACCTGCTGCCTGTCTTCCCAGCACAAAGGCATCCATTGCCACTGAATTTGGGGTTCAGGAGGAAATAGCAATCCCAAAAGCCCTACCACCATGAGGA
This sequence comes from Neoceratodus forsteri, assembly GCA_016271365.2. Taxonomy (NCBI): domain Eukaryota; kingdom Metazoa; phylum Chordata; order Ceratodontiformes; family Ceratodontidae; genus Neoceratodus; species Neoceratodus forsteri. Next base: position 490,915,433 of record CM057450.1, on the reverse strand, counting down.
TAAACTGCAGTGCAGGTAATGGACCCTCTAGGGGACTGTGCGATTGCCATAAGAGACAAATGGTGGTCGTGGCTGAGGGAAGGAAAAATTAGTAAGCCAAGAAAAAAATGCCACTATGCAAAATTGTATCTTGGAATAAAGCACAACTATTCTATCTTCTCTCGTCATCCACACTGAATTAATTTTTCTTTAGACTAACAAATTTGCTTTAAATTTGAAAAAAAAATAGCGCAGTTCAGCAAAGGTTCTTCATTCACTTTTACCCACCTCGATGATTCTGTACAGAGTAACATAAATGGGGGAATTGACTAACCTGAAAAATCCCAAAGGAGGCCAATGAAGATAATTCATGTGTAACCCCCCTACAAATGGGGGTTCCCAAAAAGTCTTTCTTGAGCTTACCTAAATGCTCACTGCCAGGCTGGTGTCCTGCGTTTTAGCAGTTTAAATGTGATTACCAGAGCCTGTATAGCCTCTGGGTACTGTCTTTTGAAGAGCTGCCTAACTGCAGCTTAAGTATTCTGAGATGGAGCTCTGTTGAAAGATATAACTGTTTGCTGAAAATCATTTAGAGTGATAATGATAATGTAGTTTGTCTAACCTGCTTTCTTTGTAGCAAGAACTGTTTTGTTTGTCTCCACTATATTGGTCCTGGACTGCAAATTGGACCAACAGTACAGGTGGGACCTAAAATGTAGCCGGACTACAGGAGCTGTCTGAATTCAAAATCTGTAGGAACTGTAATTTGGGTTTTTTTTTGTGCCTTTTTTGCAACTGAAGGGGAGCTCTTGCTTTGACTGACAGCCAAATCAGCCAACCAAACCATTTGGATCTTGGAGAAGTCCCAGGCTGCTTGCAGTTTTCAGTTAGTTCTGAGCTGGGAAGAGAAATGAGAAGAGCTCAGGTGTATTTTTGGGCAGCAATCCTGAGTGGATTCACATGGGAAAACTGTGAAAGGGTTGAGTTTTTGGCTTGCATGTCTGCTAGCTGCTCCAGAGATGGAGAGAAGAGAATTATTTTGGACTAAATCTAAGTTTGTGAGACTAAAGTAAGCTACTGAAGTGGGCCAGGCTCAACCTGAAGAAGACCAAAGATTTTGCTGAATGCAATCAGCCTGTCAGGAGTTCCAGCTACCCCTAAGCTCCTGGTGTGCGCAGAGACTTTGCGATTGTGACCGGGGGAGTGCTTTGCCTGGTACAGTAGAATTTCCATACATGTAAATGTGCTATGAGCTGCTAGTGGGTTGTGAGTTAGTTCCCCACTGTGTGAACTGTGTTCTGCTTGCTGGAAGCTGTATCCAGCAAAAAACGGACTGCATCCAAATTTATCTCCATGCGGTCTGGGCCTTGCCAGACTGGCCCAGCCAGACTACCCACTGCACAGAGAAGCCACCGATGAGAGACCTGCCTGGGGATCAGCCCCCTGCTCCACGCTTGAACAGGAACTATGTCTCTGTGACTCGTGTGGGCCCTGTTTCTCCTGGCATTCCAGATCAACCACCTGCAGTCTCGATTTTCGTCTAGCCTGTGTCCAGTCTTGGGTATCGTGAGTAAATACCAGGGTAGCTCCCTGCAACAACAGCTTAATCTGAGTGTGTCATCTGATTGTCTTGTTGTTTTGTTTCCTTTATGAACTAAACCCTCTGGCTCCGGATCACAAATATTGTGTACTGTAAATGTTGTGTTTTCCATCACAGGGCCCCAACCAGCTGCGATGCCGGCCAACCCAGGGCAACAGTCCTGACTAGCCCATCTCTTCTCCACCTGGGTACCCAGAGATGGACTGTGTGGGGGGACTCAAAGCACATGCATAACTGCTTAACTGATATAACCTTTAAGCTAATTAACCTGGTTTTGCCCCTCCCTTGTTCAAGTCCCCTGACTAAATCAGATCTAACTTTTTCTGCATGTAATCTGACTGTGGTTCCAGTTTGTGCTCAAAGTACTGTACTGTTGCTATTTGCTGTGCATAACCTTGTTTTACAGGGGGTCCCCAGGGTCGAGCCAGAGGAACCAGCCCTGGTGGTAAGTGCAAACAGTGTGGGTACTTGTGTGGTGTACCAAGGGTATTGTGAAAGTGATTATTGTATGGTGTTCAGGCCACTAGAGGGGAAAGAGGAGGGTTACAGTGTCCTGGAGGGCTGTGCCCAGGTTAGCTTAACCACTACCAACCCTGACCTCCGGGTGGAGGCACCTGTTTCAGAACTCAGGCCCCTTAACCTGCAACTAGCCAAGCAGGGAGGGATAGTAGCCCTTGGGATAGTGCCCCTAGGGGTCATACATGGGCTCAAAGATGTGTCTTATCAGGATAGGTTAACCAGTCTATAACTGAAGCCCCTTTACAAAATATGAATACAAGGTGATTTTTTCATTATTTGATATAATCAGGGATACAAATCTAATGTACTAGTTAAATAACGGACTGCAGGCCTGACTTCAATGGCACTAAGGGGACCCCCTGCAACTAAAAAGGATCTCTTTCAAGAGAGTACAAAGAAAGCATTTCTTCACTCAGAGGGTGATTAACCCATGGAACAGCCTTCCACTTGAAGTGATTGTCAGTACGACCAAATCAGAATTCAAGAAAAACCTAGACATGTACATAGCTGGAAAAACACAACTAGACTGTTATTCTTGGACTGAGGGGAAGAAATCATCATGGGCACGAAGGCCTCTTTCTGCTGTTACTAACTATAGTACGAACAGTATAACTGACATGAAATATCTCAATGTTTGGCAGGCACTCAGTATTCCAATTTGCACTTCCATAATTGAATTACCCAAATGTGTTTCAAACTAGCAACACTTTATTGGAAAACAGATTTGCATGCCCTTTCCTGTTAGAAAGGAAACTGATATCTCAGCTGGGTTATGGATATTGGGGCAGTGGGTATAGCACAGCTCACAAAACACATTTACAAAAGCTGGATGTGTTAGACAACTCACTTGGCAGGTCAACACTACAAGGGCAATTTTTACACTGACATCATTGCACAGTGTTCTTCAGCTTGATTGGCTGTTTCTCTCAAACCAATGCAAGTATCACTGGCTAAATGTTACTGAGAAATGTTTAATGTGTCAATGAAGAAAAAAGTCAACACTCAACTCACATTCCACACTCCAGATAAGGAAATAGGTACTTGTCTCACCACTAGGTCTATTTCTTTATATAGTTAGTGCACATCAAACGGGTAAAAATCTGCAAAGTTATGCAAAAATGGACAAACAGTGAAACAGCAGCCACTCCGATTTACACATACTTGCACAAGTTCGCTGATTTTTACTTCATTGAACTGTACTGCCTGTTTGAACCCCCCCTTCCCCCGCTGCTTCCAGCCCTGCATTCCTGATCCTCCAATTGGATCATTTCATGAGTGGGACTAAGGACCATCAGTGCAATGTTCAAAGTGCCTCAACTTGGACTTCCTCTCAATCTCTGTGATTCACTCACCAGGTGCTGTGTGAGAGCCTGCTTGCCATCTTGAGGCTCTTCTTCCCTTTCTTTTACCTGCCACCAGCCTGCTCTGCTTGTTTGGACCCTCCATTGTTTCCAGCACTGATCCTCCAGTCAGATCGCTTCATGGGCAGGACTAAGATTCCTTCTTTAACAGCTTACAGCTTGCGGTCCTCCACACTTGCGGACCAGAGCACTAAGGACCGTAGCACCAAGGACAGGCAAGGAGTCTGTCTGGAGTCAGCTGTGAGTCGGTCATTCAGCCGACCATGCTGTACCCCAGTTCAGTCTCTGCTCTACCTAACTGCTTCTCTGCATTGCTTCATGAGTATCTATTTAAAGTGTTTGTGGCCTCCTGCCTGCTGTAGTATTGCACTGCTGTCTCTCAATTCATTTTTAATGTACCTGTCTTGTGTTAATCTGACATGCTCACTGGTTACATAGTTCTGTGTAGTTGTACCTTCATTGCTAGCTGCCTAGTGTTTTGTTCACTCATGGCTAACCTACTGCTCAACCCCCCTCCTACAGTTTGCTGCCTCTAGCCAATTAGTCAGTGGATTGCTCTCTCCTAGAAAAATTCTAACCAGGTGCATCCTGATTCAGCATTTTTGTCTTATTACTATCAATTTAAGGTAACGCACCATCATTTACCTGTGTTAAATTTTTCTGCTAGTGATCTCCCACCTACTGTAGTTCAGTAGTTCAATATTCTGGGGAGTACATCTGTTTTGCAGCTCTCACCTCTTCACTGCTCACCTTACATAGAAACATAGATTTTGACGGCAGATAAGGACCACTTGGCCCACCCAGTCTGCCCATTTCCCTACCTAATGGATAAGCTGCAGATCCTAGTTAACCAGCAGCCTACTTCTTCCTACCCCCACCCCCTAGAATTGCCTTATGACTGTCCCATGCATGCTTGAATTCCACCACTATTTTTGACTCCACAACCTCCTCCGGAGGCGTTCATGCATCCTGACCCTCTCTGAAAAAATAACTTCCTTAAATTACCTCTGAGCCGCCCCTTCTATCTTCAAATTGTGCCCCCTTGTTCTTGCACACCTCTTTTTTTGAAAGATGCTACCCTCTTGGACTTTGTTGATTGCCTTGAGATACTTGAACGTTTCTATCATGTCCCCCCTCTCCCTCCTTTCCTCGAGGCTATACATATTCAGCTCCTTAAGTCTCTCTTCATACGTCTTCCAGTGCAGACCCTGCACCATTTTAGTTGCCCTCCTCTGGACAGCCTCCATCCTGTCTATGTCCTTGCGGAGATTGGATCTCCAGAACTGCACACAGTACTCCAGATGGGGTCTCACCAACTGTCTGTACAGAGGGATAATAACTTCCTGTTTTCTACTGGTGATGCCTCTCCCTATGCATCCCAGTATCCCCCCAGCCCTCCTTGCAGCCCTCCTTGCTGCCTTCTCACATTGCTTGCCCACCTTTAGGTCATCTGATATGACTACCCCCAGGTCCCTTTCCATTTTTGTTGTTGTTAGTATCTCACCCCCCATTGTGTACTCTACCCTTGGGTTTTTGTTTCCTAGGTGCATTACCTTGCACTTCTTAGCATTGAATCTAAGCTGCCATACATTTGACCATTCCTCTAACCTTGCCAAGTCCCTTCTCATCCTTTCCACCCCACCCTGTGCATCAACTCTGTTGCAGATCTTTGTGTCATCTGCAAAGAGACTTACTTTTCCTTCCAGTCCCTCTGCAATGTCACTTATAAAGACATTGAAAGTACCGGTCTAATACTGAACCCTGTGGTACCCACTAGTAACGCTTTCTTCAGAGTGGACTCCATTTACTATTACTCTCTGTGTCCTATTCTCCAGCCAATTCTTTACCCAGGCTGTCATCTTGGGACCCACTCCCAGGCTGGCTAACTTGTATATTAATCTTTGTGTGGGACTGTGTCAAAATGCCTTGCTAAAGTCTGGGTAGGCCAGGTCCACAGCCCTCCCTGATCTACTACTTTGGTCACCCAGTCAAAGATCTATCAGATTTGTCTGGCATGACCCTCCGCTGTGAATCCATGCTGCCTTGGGTCCTGAGCCCTCTGACCTCTAGATACTCAACAATTCTTTCCTTCAGAGTGATTCCATCATTTTCCTACCACTGAGGTTAAACTAACAGGTCTGTGGTTTCTGCTTCTGCCTTGCTCCCACTTTGTGAAGGGAATCACATCTGCCCTTCTCCAGTCCTCGGTACCACCCCATCCTCCATGATTTATTAAAGAGGGGTAGTCAGTGCTGTCACTAGTTCTACCCTTAGTTCTTTTAGAATTCTGGGATGAATCCCATCAGCCCCATTGCTTTGTCCACCTTCAGTTTTAAGAGCTCTTTCAGAACCCTTTCTTCTGTAAATGGTCTGGTATCAACTTCTGTATCCAGAGTGTTTCTACTGTTTGTTTTAGGTACCTCCCCCACTTCCTTTGAAAATACTGAGCAAAAATATTTGTTTAGTATCTCTGCCTTTTCACAGTCACCCTCTGCCCACCCTCCCTCCTCTTTATTAAGCCTCACTATCCCTCCCTTGGTCTTCCTTCGCTCCCTGATGTACCTATACATCTATAGTTACAGCCCATTCTGATACCAGGTGATAGCAGCTGCTGCTGACAACCTGTCTAGCACATCTACTACTAACCTGCCTTGCTATCATTTGACAGCTGTTGTTCACCGATTAATCTTTTGTGGTTACTGCTTGCAATTCTGCTCCCCCTCCCTGGCTAAAATGTTCCTTTGTACTCCTCTGCCTGCTCCATTTCCCACTTCTCCACCCCCCTCCTCCATCCAACTTTCCTACCCTCCTTTCCCTTCCCCATCTTCACCCGCCCTCCTCTCCTCTAGCCTTCTCCCCCTCCCCACCCTACTGTCCCTTCCTCAGCCTGGGTTTCTCATTTCTAGCCACTGATTGTAACTAGTATTGATCTCTTCATTATGCCATGAAGTTTATTATTTTCTCTCTGTACCCATCCCCGGGACACATATGGAAAGGAGTTGTTCTCAGCTCAGTATGCTTTCCTAGTAAAAAACCTGTATTAATTAAATAATTAACTAAATAAATGAATGAATGAATAACTCACTAAATAAATACATTTATGCAACAGGTGTCAGGATAAAAAACAGTACATAATACCTTTTATCTGAGTCACTGTGTGGATAAATGGGGGATGACGTAATCACTACGGCAATAACTTCAGGTTATTCCCATAACTGTTACATCATCCTCCATTTATCCACACAGTGATACGATCCTCCCCACTGGCACTTCTACTACCAGCACACACACCATCTTGGGACATTCCCCACCTCCCTCTACACACTCAAAAGCTACCCACAACCAAAAGGGGCATATCACAGCCCACAGTAGTCAGTATAAAAAAATACTTATTTATGCAGCTTATCTTTTCACTTCTCATTTTTTTCGGAAACCTCTGCGCTCTCCACTTACACTCCACTGCTCACACATCAGCCGCCTGTCTGCCTGCAAATGGTTTGAGAGCTACATAACAGGCAGGACTCAAAGAGTCTCCTGGAATGGAGCAATCTCAACACCGCTGCCCTGAGACAGGGAGTTCCGCAGGGCTCAATCCTTGACCCCCTCCTATTCTCCCTGTTCACCAATGAGCTAAGTACCTACTGTGGGGATAGCTCGGTTGTCCAGTATGCTGATGATACAGTCATCTACCGATCCCTGGGGGATGTAACTGCACTGGGTCCTCTCCTCCAAAAGGACCTCTCCTCCATTGAGGCATGGCTGAGAGAGAACAGAATGGTGCTAAACTCTGACAAAACCAAGGCAATGCTTATTGGGCCCAGATCACAGGGTCACAACAGGTCAGCATTCTTGCACCTCACCACCCTTGCTGGAAAAAGCATCAGCGTAGTGCCCTCCTTTAAGTACCTAAGCCTAACACTAGACCAAACTATTACTTTCAAGGACCACGTGGACCACATCACCAAGACCCTTCACCATAAACTTGGAACCTTATATCGCCTCAGGGACCAGCTAATCCCTGAGGCAAGGAAATCCATTGCCACAAGCATCCTGCTCCCAATCCTGACCTATGTCACACCTATAATACAAAGCATGGCAAAACAAGAGGTCTCGAGGATGCAAATCCTCTACAACAAAGTGGCTTGCTTCACTACTCAGGACCATCCACGACGTCACCACTGCGACACACTGGCCCAACTACACTGGCCCTCCTGGACCGCCCACCTGCAATACCCACTGCTCGTCCAAACATATAAACTGCTAAACCTGCCCGCCCCTCCCAGCATAGCAGGAACTATAGCACTAAAGCACAACCCCAGGAGGCTAAGGACATCTGCATGAAGACTACTCGCAGTCCCCAGAGTAAGAACAAATGCAGGGGGCAGATCTTTCTCCTCCCTAGCCCCCAACCTATGGAACAACCCACCTCCGGTGCAGGAGGCCTCCTCACTCATGAACTTCCACACCAGACTAAAAGCACATATGAATGCTACGAGCACGTGCCTCTGCCACGGCACATAACTGCCTCCGATACCACTACCCTCTGCTCAAAAAAGCACTACCCTCTGTCAAAAAAGCAAGTAAACGGAGAAACCTCTCCCAACAACAAGGGGCCCAAGTTCCCTGAATCCCCATCCTCCATCCCTTGCATGGTATCTCTCTCCTGCCAAGAACTCTCAACAACTTGCCATACTTAATAGTAGGTCTAGCTGCATTGAAAACAATAATGTATCATGATGATAACCATGTAATCAAACTGCAAAACAATGCCTGTATAACACTGCAACATGATTTCCCTGTATTAGAAATGTATTGTTATCCCGGGTCGCCCCTGAAAAAGGGACCTTCGGGACCCAGTGGGCCTACCCAGTCACCAAAATTAAATAAATAAATAAAATAAATAAATAAACTCTGAGATAATGTCAGCTAGCACTTTACATAAAAAAAAAAACTTCACAGGACAGTACATTTAAATTAAGCCACCAAACCAACTGCCAAGTGCAAAAGCAACACAAAACAGTCTTGCTCTTTTTACTTACAGGACAGCATGCCTTGTTCAGTTGGTAAATCAGAAAACAAAGATACCATACTTTTTAAATATCCCAGACCACCCACAAGCAGAATTAATAGCCAATTAAACAAGGACATCTAAATGACTGGCGTGCGTTCCCTAGCAATGACACTGGTGTCCTACTAGTCAGACTCAGAACCCCATAAAAAGAAGAAACTGCCACGGAACAGTAAAGAAATAAAAGTAAAACAAAACAGTCCTCAACAGCAACAAAAAAAGGCCTGTCGCATAAATCCAATATGTGGGGTGTGCCTTTTGGATAACCAAGTTATTTGTACGGTAGCCTGTGACCTCTTGTAAACCTCATACGTGGTGTCGCCACTTGTGAGGTTACTCGAGGTCATAGGCTACTGTACAAATAACTTGGTTATCCAACAGGCACCCCCGCATATCCCTTATTATTGATATGAGCCAATAGGGCTGGGGTTCTTGACCTGCTGCTGAGTAGCAATTACATGGTCATAGCAGAACAGGTTTGGGAGCAGGTGGGTAAAGTGACTATCATAGGACTCCAGTTTCTTTCTGTTTACATATACTTTATTTTTATTGAGATTATTACATAGTACATATCTGGACTGTGTAGTACAGTACTGTCTGCATGCCCATTGGCCCATGCTGTGGACCAATGGGTGTGCAGCTGTACTGTCATGATCAATCGACGAGGTGGCTGGGCGGCTTGCGGGTGGGGAGCTGCCGCCGCCGCTGACGAGGCGGGGTGGTGGGCTCAGTGGGAGGTGAGGAGAGGGGTACCGCTGGACCACCAGGGATGGGATTTAATCTTTCTTTAGACTTCTACCCACAATCGGGCTGCGAGTGGTCCACTGGACCACCAGGGATATAAGTCGTTTTAATTTTTATACATCTGCCCACGATCGGGCTGCAAGCGGTCCTCTGGACCACCAGGGATATTGGAGTGTATTGGTTTTATACTTTTGCCTGCGATCAGGCAGTGGGGCACTTTGCCACTTGTGCAGGGGGCGTCGGTCCCCGACAGCTGCAGCCTGGCAGGGCGCCAGGTGCAAGTCACCGGGGATGGGCGCACCTGCATGAAAATGGGGCCATGATGACATGCAAATGTCACCATTTGTGCCTTGCATGCATTATGGTCCCATTTGCATGTGCACCTTTGAATATTGCGGTAGATGCACCTAGCGCAATGGTGCTTGCGCTAGTGCATCCCCCTGCCCCTCTCTGGTCACTTGTGCCATGCACAATGCGGGTGGCCACAGAGCGATATTCAATGGTGCTGAGCCATGGTGCAGCACCATTGAATATCACCCTGTCAGCGCCCTGGCACATCCCAGTTGCGCTGCGACCAGGCTTGCGCCACAGCCTGGTGCAGTCTGAATATCCCACCCCCTGTATATAGTATATTTCATGTACTCTGCACAAATCAAAGGTCATCTGTTCTAAACAAATAGTAAATCAAAGTGCCATCTGTTACATTTGTCCTGAATATGCTGGAGTAAGAGTGCCAGATTAAATCATATTTCCTTGAAACAAGGAGTTAGCTTGTTTTTTTTTCCCTTTCTGAGTCTCCCAGCCATGAAGAGTAAAAACCTCAGGATAGGGGACCTCTGTAGGGCAACATTAACTGAGCAAAGGATTTCTTAGTGTTGCACATGCTCTCTCTGCTCCATCAAGGATAATATGTTGGTTGTTCCCAGATCTTGCCGAAAACAGTCTGGGGATAAGGCCATTTTAGTGTCAGCACCAACCATCTGAAGTGACTTCTATCAGTCTTTGCTGTGTCCCCTCAGTGGGGCTATAATTGCATCTTTATGAGCAGGCTTTAATTGAAGTTTGTGGTCAGGTGATCCTGAGGAGCCAGTTGTTGTTAGTTACAACAGCTCATTAAAAATGATCTCTGAAATCTGATTGTGCAGTATGAAAATGTGTTAAGAATTTATGTTTATCTTGTTGATTTGTATTTTTGTGAAATGTACAGCACTCTGAGCCCAAGAGATAGGGTGCTTTAGAAATACAGTTGCTGTGGTTTGCATTTCCATAGTCACAAGTAAAGAAGTAACATATTTTGTCTTTATTAAGTATGTCAGTGGGATAAGATATGACATAATCAGCTTCTTCCTCTCTGTTCTCGCTCCTAATACATCTAAAAATTAAATCTTGGTAAAACTGCTGAAGAATGTATTTCACTCAAGTGAAGAAACCAGTACAGTCATGTGAACAATGAATATTGTTTGTATGCAACCCCTTCCTTCAGGTGCACATACTCCAGCCTGTGGCTCTGCCCTGGAATGGAGGAGCATGGCCCAAGGAAACTCATATGTCTAGGGGTATTGTTCTGTTCTCCAGGAGCTTCCTTGTACTTAATCATTTGGGTTACTTTCACAGAAACATAGAAAAATTGATGGCAAAAGGAGACCAAGGGTCCATGTAGTCTGCCCAACAGTTCCCGGGATCATTTCAGATCCCAGGACCGAACCCCTCCTCCCACTGAACTCAACCCTGTCCAGTCTCTTTGAATTTACTTCAAGTGTTCACTTTATCCCAGCCCAGTTTTAAAGCTGTCACTGTCTTGGCTCCCACCACCTCTGTGGGCAGCCTATTCCAAGGCTCTACCACTCTTCCTGAGAAATAGTGTTTCCTGAATCCCCTTTTGAAGCCCCCCTCCCCCGCAGTTTCCATTTGTGCCCTCTAGTATTTGAGCTGGACACTTTGTTGAACAGCTCTGGACAGGGCACCCTATTTATTCCTCTCAGGAACTTAAAGGTGTTTATCACATCCCCCTCCAGATCTAGTCTCCAGAGAGTGCATGTTCAATGCCTCTAAGCACCCGTCATACGAAAGCCCCTGCGAGCTCTAAATCTTTTTTGTCCCTCTTCTCCACATGGTCTCCAGTCTGCTTATGTCCTTCTTGGGGTGAGGGTTCCAAAACTGGACACAGTACTCAAGGTGGGGCCTCACAAGGGACGTATAGAGTGTAATATCATCTCCCTGCTTCTGCTGTCGGAACCTCTCCCAAAACAGTCCAACATTTTGCTGGTCTTCCTGTAAGCTGTGGTACACTGCCTGATCTGCTTAAGGGTGTCACAGATGATAATACCTAGGTCCCTTTCCTCCTGTGAAGCACTTAGTCTGACCACATTAAGCCAATATGCTTTCTACGGGTTCTTCATGCCTAGATGCATCACTTTACACTTCTTTGCATTAAATTTCAGCTGCCAGACACTGACAGGTTCTTTAGACAGAAAGAGTTTAGGGCTCCCTTAACCATACCTGGAACAAATCATACTGGCTCTTGAAGGATCAAGCATTGAATTTTACTGTAAGATTTGATCGGTACACGATACTTCAGGTCCCAGGACCCCAATTAATCTCAAAGACTATGCCTGCGGTTCAGTGGGTGGGAGCTACCCACCACACACCCCTTCCTGAACTATTTGAGCCATCTTCCTCTAGCCTTATTCAGAAGCATTGTTTCCTTGCTGGCTCCAGAGGCTCTGCTGGGACTCTGTACATCCTCCCTTTTTCTCCCTGTTTTTGTCAGTTGCTTTCCCTTGGTGCTTTGGGGCTTTCTGTTTGGTTTGTGCCTTCAGCTGCTTTCTAGGTCAGCATTTTTTTTTCCTTTCCTGCCTGCAGCCTGTGCTTCCTTCTTTCTTTCAGTCAGCTACTCCTGCTGCACTCTGGTCCTCAGGTAACTCCTGTATTTTTTCTGTGTTGCTTCTTAGTGTGCTTACCAGTTTCCACAGTATGTCCTGTCTGTATCAGTCTGCTGTTTGGCCCTGTGTTGTTTTCAGGCTTTCTATTTTGCTGTTCCTACCAGGCCATTTGTAAAACTTTTTGCTTGACTACATTCTTCAATTGCTTCACCCGGCCTCCTAGCAAGGCAGCTGCTTCCATTTCCATTCTGTTACTTAATTAGAGTAGTCAGTCAGTCTGCTCAGCATTTTGCTATTTACCACCCTAGTCTTAGTGTGTTTGCAGCTTCCAACTTTTCCTGCTGAGGCTGGTTTTGCCTCTCACTTTGCCCTTAATGTATGTATGTTCAAATTTCTGTACGTTTCAGTTGTTGTATTTTCCATCAATATTAGTCACTATATTCAGCAGTCATTATTCAGTTTGAATCTTGCCCTCAAGGTACTCCCTGAGCGTAGACTGCTCTTGCTCCCCTTGAAGTCTGCATCTTGAGGGTGTGTCTCTCAACTTGGGAAGGGGTCCTTCTCTATAGGTCAGTTATCTCCTTTGGTGTCTCAAGGCAGTACCACTGGATGGTAAGGTCCAACACTCCAGGGGAAGCTTTAGCCATGCAAACCTTTGGTTGGCGGCACTTCAATATGTAGTATTTAGGACTTCAACTGCCAGGGGTGGGGCCCTAAGCCCACAGGGGTTCCTTTAGCTGTGTAGACCACTTCAGCAACACCTCTGAAAACTATTCTCCCTGCTTCTGCCTAAGGTCCACCTAGTCTCCTTCCATATCCCCTTCCTTTAGTTTCCATTCAAGGATATGCCTCCTCGATCTTGAGGCTGGGTGATAGCCTTTCAGCAGTCACTATTCTTCTCATTCCATGCTTTGATGGGTTGGCCTCCTTCACATGGAACTTCCTTTAGCTACAGAGGTCGACTTGTGGCACCACACAGTGTTATCCTGTTAATGGTTAGAGATAAAGTTAGCCCTCCAAAAATCTCCAGTGAATTTCAAACTCCAAATTAGCATTCTGAGCTATCACACTAACAAGTTTCCATGCCAGAAGAGATGGGGAGCTGAGGCCACAGATCTTCCAAGATTTCTTCCACAGGGTTTTTTTCTATCTCCTGAGTGCCAAAGTCCATAATGCAGTACCTTATTTCACTGAATTGTAGCCACCCTCAAATAGAAGTTACCCACAAACTGAAGCCATACCTAAACCCAGTTATCCTAATAAAAGTCCTTTAATTTTTTTAGTTGCGGCTACAGTTCAGTGAAATATGGCTATGTTGTTCAGTGATATGCAATACATGCTATTTCACTCTAACTAGTATTCTAAAGGAAACAATTTTAAACATTTTTAACTTTTGTTGAAGCTGGGCAAAAGGAAATAAAATACATAAAGAAAATTAAATAAAAAAACAACAGAGTCTGCAGCAATCCCTCAGTGTAGTTCAGTTGAGATCATCTTGGCTATCCGGCTCTGCATCTGGGTTATATCCTCTATTGCTTTCTAGAAGAAAATCCTCCAAGGTAGACTCCAGAGCTGATTCTGCCCCTGCAGGAGTTCAAACAGCGCAGTAACTGACACAGTCTCTAGCAGCAGCTGGCAGCAGGAAGGTGTGGTCTAATTATGTAGACATGTAATCAGTTGAGCACAGCAGATTAAATTACCATTGACAGACTCGCCCAGCTGAATGCTTCTTAATGGAAGCCACCCTTGCATTGTAACTGTGGCCCCCAAAAAAGTGAATCTAATAGAAGCTATGGCTACAATTCAGTGAAATATGGTATATGTATTTAAGTATCGCATTTTACCTGGCAGTAGATTTTGTCTGTACAATACTGGTTCGACAACACTTTCATCGACCAGCATCACAGCGACAGGATTTATGTCGACCACAAGTTGTGGTCGACATAAATCCTGGCTGTCTCCTGATCCATTTAGTCAGAGTTGATTTGGGGAGGGGGTGCAGGACCGGGAGACAGTGTGCCCCTGTCTCAGGCTCACCAACACAGCGACCTGTCGGCGAACTGTTGATTTTGTCGACAGGGGTGTAGATCACTGTGTTGGTGTTGCTGACCATGGCACATACTATAGGTTTCCACTGTGAATTGGGATTGTATGGAGGCTCTCTTATCCTTCAGTCCTGACATCCACAAAAAACTGCATCCCAAGCTGGCTGCCCTATACAGAAACAGAGGCTATATTCCACTGCCAGCTCGCCATGCACTGATCCAGAAATGATCCTCCCTATTTTTCACTACGGTGACATAGTCTACAGTGCCACTCCCATATCTTCCCTAACCAGGCTGGACTCTATCTTCCACTCCTTCTGCTGTTTTGCTCTTGACTGTCCTCCCCACACCCACCACTGCACCCTATACCAGTCTCTCTCTCCCTTCCATCCCTTGCCAACAGGCGCCACATCCACTGCACAAACTTTCTTGCTAAATTCTGATTTCACCTTCTCCCTTCTTATCTCACTTCCTCTATTTCCCCCAAACAGCCTTCTTCTCACTCACTTAGAAAGCATGATCACCGTAGCTTAACTGTCTCACAGAGGTCCACCACAGCTGGCCAGGCAGCATTCCCTCACAGTTTCCCAAAAATCTGGAATTCCTTTCCTCTACCCATCCATCATGCTGCCTCACCTTGAGTTCTCACCTTCTCCCTTAAGGACCTTTTCTCCTCTTCCTGCAGATGTGCTGTTTGCCTCTCCATTCATTAAGCAGGTTAGCACTTACTCTTTATTACTTATGTAACTGATTTTTTTTAGTTCCTGGCACTTTCTGGGTTGTTGCAATGCATGTTAATTAATTTTGATATCCTGTTTGATGGTTGTATCTCTTATCCATTTGTTACACTGTATTTGTCCTTTCGGATTGTGCTTCTGTTTATCCCTGTTCCCCTCTCCCCAGGACGCATCTGGAAACAAGCTTAAACTGCTCAGTATGCCTTTCCTGGTGAAACTTTTAAATAAATATCAATAAATATATAAATAACTTCCCTCTCTGCTTATGGAAATCGTGCCTCTGTCTGCTGTCACTTACTAGTTGCTGTCAGTCATTGCTCAAATCAGCCTCAGTTATCAGTCATCACCAGTTGGTGTCAGTCATTGCTCAAGTTAGTCTGTGTCTTAACAGTTGTCACCAGCTGCTGTCAGTCAGTACTCCACTCAGTCTGTGTGTTCACCACCTGATGTGTATTACGTTTGGGTGTCTTCCTAAGGTACCTTAAGCCTCAAGGAATTATGTCCTCATGGCCCCTGTATGGACGGAACCCTCCTCAAGAAGGTTCCTTTGTTTCAGGGTACCCTTCCTTCAGACTATCGACAATGTTGCACAATCATAATTCCTCACTAAGTTGCTTACGCCCACTGAACACAAAGGCTATACCTGCAGTTCAGTGGGCAGGAGCTACCAGCCATGCCTCCCTTCCTGAACTATATAAGCCAGTTTCCTCCAGCCTCATTCAGAAGAACTGTTTCTTTGGCCCACCATCTCTCCCTTCCCCCCCCCTCAGTGGCACACTTCTCTCTTTGGGGCTCCTTCCTAAGATACCTTTAGCCTAAAGGAATTAAGTTACTGTTGCACCTCTAGGGGTGGGACCCTCCTCAAGAGGGTTTCTTTGCTTTCACGGTACCCTGACAGGGTAGTAGACCTGCATGGGACAGAAAGTGTGAATGGCCAAAGTATGCACGTACAACAGTTAAACAACACATTTATTTAGCTAATTTCAGACTATCAACAATATTGCACAACCATAACTCCTCACTAAGTTGCATTTTCCCATTGAACAATTCACAATCAAGCTTTAGTACATTCCAGTTCTATTCCTTAGTTACTGGGTAGACTCCAGCTGTGTCAAATGTTAACTGTGTCTTGTCCCCATCATTCCCCAACCTGCTTTCATGACACTCTCTGTCCTTTCCCTGTGGGCCCTGTGTGCTTTACAAATGGCCTCTCCATGGCTGTCAGGGTAGAATTTTGTCAAGGAATTTGTTATTTCCACTCAGATCTATCTCTAACTTGCATTCTGGTTCAAAGCAAGGGCATCTACTCATTTGATGGCTATTTAAACAGGTATAGAATATGTATTTTCACTATATGTTAGCTTTTGTGGTCCCAGAGGTACAATCAGGGGTTGGCACTCCCTTAGCCAGATCTCACTAACCCATCTTCAGTGTGGGTCCTACAAATACCCACTGGATCATAACTTGTGCATGGCTGTCTGTGCCATCCAGCGAACCCTGTGGTCTGCCAATTTGGTTCCTTTCCTGGGTGGGTCAAAACAAAGCTCCATCCCGAAAGGGATACAATTCTCTCTTCTGCCTGGAGATGCTTCTCTATGCTGTCTTGCTACTTTAAATTTCAACTTACCATCCATTGCCCATTGTCTCCAGGTGTGATGGCTCGGCATGGGACAGTCTCTGAGTTCACCCCTTCCCCCCATAGATGTCCCTCAATGATCTTCAGTAGAACCCTCCACAGGCCTAAATGCCACTTGGAGTTCTCCCTTGAGCGTATACTCCCCATGGTTCCCACACCCTCTTGGTGGTCCTACTATACTTCTCACTAAGGGAAACATCCTCGAAAAAGACCCACAGGTTCCAGGGCTCAACATCTGTTTGCAGCACCCGAGGTCCCTTCCTGGTAGCCACCAAGATCTCTCATGATGTCTCACTTGACACTCCTGAAGCCTTGAGGTGTCCTGGACAACTACCATGCTCATCACCATGGGTGCCGGAACATGGGGGAAAGTGGGATGGCTGTAGAAATCATAAAAGTGACCATGATAGCTTCCCTTCTGACCTTGCCTGAATTAAAGGGGCACTTTGAATGCTCATGGGCAAAAGTGGGGAGCCTGCCACTCCTCTGCCCATAGGTTCTGGCACCAATGCTCATTGCCCTGAAATTGAATGGCACTAAGCTCCTGTACACTGTCAAGCAGGAGCTCACCTTGAGGATGCCACCTGTGCCAGTTCTGTGGCTAGCCACTTGTTGGACTGAAGTGAGTGCCTACCTCTCTGAGAATACTAGATGCCCCCTCCCCAGATGCACAAGGGCATCCTAGCACTACCAGCCTTCTCTTCTGGCCATGTCCCATGCTTCTCCCTGCTGGCGCCCATGACTTGGGTGGTCCAGCAAGTCCCCTGCCTGCTCTCAAGAGTGCCTGTCAGGTGAGGACACCTAGAGCATTGAAGTTCCCTCCTAGCTCTGATTCCCATCTCTTCTCACTGCCTTTTTTCCTGGCAGCATGACAGCATCCTATTTTTATTCTGACCTATAGCTCCTCCCATCAGCTATACCCTCGGGGATGAGGCCAGAACATCATTCATTGTGTGGTTCATGATCTGGTGAACAACCACCTCCACTTACTGTAAGGAGAGGGAGGTTACATATATAACAGAAAAATAAATTAAACTGAATTTTACTCTGTTAAACTACTATCACATAAATTAATTAAAGCTGAATCTCTTAGTGTATCTAGGTTGCCAGATCCCATGGGAGCCTTCTTCATTCTACTAATGGTAAAAAAAAAGATAGCTTTAAAAAGAAAACAATTAAGTTTCCAAAATGTGAATTGAGCATAACATCCTATCTCACAAAAGTACTGTCAAGTTTCAGCTAAAAAAGATTAAAGTGGGCATTCATTAATCAGTGGTTAAATATTCAGATTACTTTTCTTATGAAAAATTATGGAAAAAATAAGTCTATTTCAAAAACAGAAGGCCTGCTAACAGAGGGTAGAGGCTAAATGACAAAGAGGCAGACTGAAGATTGAACTAAAAAGTTGAGTAGTGGAAAGAAACCTGTATATATAGGGTCTGCAGGTTAAATTGGACGAGCCAGGAAAGACTGTGGCTAGGAGTGTAAATATTAAGTGGTACATTGGCCTGAAGTCAAGGGAGGATAGTTATAAATTGTCTTCCCCTGACTGGGCTCTGTGGCTAGGAGGCAACAGGAAATATGAAGGAACACATCCGATGAGTAATGAGTCCTGCCGTAGTGACTGTGACACTCAAATAAGTGTCAGGAGACTAAGTGCTGAGAGGGACTTGAGAAAAGACAGATGGGCAGGAAATGCTGCTCAAAGGTTTCCATATCTGGTCAGAAGATACTGTTATACTACGTACAGGCGGATAGGAGGGTGGAAAAATTAGTCCATTTCAGGGGATGTAGCACAGTCAATTTCCAGAGAGTGCTCTGGGAGATGGGGGGGGGGGCAGGTTTATAGGAGGTTTGAGGTCCTTACAGTGGAGGTTGTTCACCTCAGAGGTGACATTTGGTGCCTGAGGGGAAACCAGGAGTTCAGAACAAGGGAGCTGGCATTCCATTATCCAAGAGGCCTCCAAGGGTCTACTCTGGTGGATGGACTGCAGTGGGAAGTGACAAGATGCAGGTTGGTATGGGCAGGATTGTTTTGCTAGGAATGTGCAATCAGAACCACTTTCCCAGTGTGGTGGTGCAGGCATGAGAAAAAAGAGCCAACCTCATGGGTGCAGATGGTGCTCCCAGGGAGGTGGCTCCATTCAGGAGTGGTGAGCCAGGCAGGAAGGTGAAACTCAAAGGCAGGAAGGGAGGTAAGAAAGTGATAGTGATTAGGACTCAATAGTCAAAGGGATGGAGAGGCTGGAAATAGCTCAAAACCCAGTGAAAGATCCATCATATGCCTCCAAGGGAGAGATCAGCAAAGGTACTTCCATGTTTGTGGAGTGTGACCATATGGTAGAGATAGGAAGCCAGATATTGTGCTTCATTCTGATATCAATAAGCAATAAGTAAATGGCCTCAGTTGAGTCGGTTGAGGTTGAATCCACACAAGACAGATATGCTTCTGGGGGACATGGGTTCTCTCGGGTTGGCAGGTATGGGAGGGGAGCTGGATATATTACAACTAAATGCTGCTCTCATAGCCAGAGTTAAGAATCTGGGCATCATCATTGACTGCAAGCTTACATCACAACATCAGGTGTCAACGGTGGTTCGTGGTGGCTTTTTCCATCTTAGAAACATCACCCAGATCAAATCCTGTCTAGATCCTAAGGGCCTTAAAAACGCTGGTGCACACCTTTGTTAGATCGCGGTTAGACAATTGCAATGCTCTATACCTTGGGCAATTGGAAAGGTTGACACACCACTTGCAGCAGGTGCAGAACACTGTGGCTAGATGAACTGCAGGGTTTTTTTGCTTGAAGCATATCTTCCCAGTACTGTGAACATTGTACTGGCTACAAGTCAGTTGGTGTGTCACCTTCCAGATAGGTTTGCTAACATTAAAAGCCCTTTACAATATGGGCCCAGGCTACCTAAAGAACTCCTGTGTCCATATGCTAATTGCTTTAACTTTCCAGACATTTATTTAAAAATTAGTAACTGGGAAAGCACATTGAGCTAAGGCTCGTTTCCAGGTGCAACCTAGGGGAGAGGGGAAGGGGAGTACAGAAAGAATATAATTACAAAACAGAGTGCAGTTACATAGTTAGGCCCCTTTAAACGTGCTAAGAACTCACCTGGCTGCTAATGCTCTTTGCAGCTGTTTTCTATAGGGCCCAGACTACCTGTCTGCAGTCCAACCACACCACAGTCCTACCTCCTCCTCCTCCTCTCCTTACTCCACCCCATCCCTTCCTGAACCTTTCTACGTCCCCTCTTTACTTCTCCCCATCCCTTTCCTGAATCATCCTTCTTCCCCCCTCCCCACCTAGTTCCTCCCACCATGACATACTGCCAGCTCTAGTCTCCTCACCCTTTGAATTCTTACTAGCCACCTAATTGTTGGTCTTTCCCTACCCCTAAAAATCTTGCGCCTCTAGGTAATCCTCCATACCTGCAGCTTAGCACTTGCTTGGCCCCACCCCAATGCCAGGCTCCTCTAGCTAATCAAGACATCTCACATGATGAGGCCCACTCCTGGGCTTTGATTCAAGCAGTATTTCCCTCCAGCAGTCTGTCCTTCCTCTGCTGCCCCTCTGCCTGTGCTAACCCCTCCTGGTCACACCCTTCACTCTTTCTCTTTTTCCATAAGCTTTGTCTGTTTTTAGTAATTTAATTGAAGTTTTCTTATTTTTTTAATGTTACTGCCCTATTACTATTTTTTGCTTAATGCCTACACATTGTTGTCATCCATTATTTCATGGCTTAACCGTAATTCTGTAAATATTGTAATTTTGTTGTTATGTCTCTTGGTGTTTACCTTGATGTGGAACCTATGTGATAAGCCAATTCTCAAAGGTTTAATCCGAGATCTTCAATAAATAAAAAATATAAAAATAAATAAACATAGACAACATGACTTGTGCAGGAGCAATGTGGTGATCAAGTAGATAAACAACAGCAAGGTTCATCACAATAATGTGTGGACATATGTGCAAGAACACAATAAAGTGTGCAGACACAGACTGCTGGACGCCAGTGGCTAGGAACCAGAAGAGACAAAGATTTGTGTATGTCACTCAGAACTGCTTCCCCACACAATGGGTAAGAAAGGCAACAAGGGAGGAGGAAGTAAGTTCTGTTTTGACAGCACTTGAGTCAAGTTTTAGTAAGAAAGTAAGTAACATTTTATTTATACAAGGTGCCCTTCCATAGCTCAGGGCACCCTTACAACACACCTACACAAAGTACAAAGGTATAAAACATTAAAATGATACAACTAAATTCAGCTTACACATACAACACATAAAATCTTAAGTTCCTTCAAAAGCATTCTGAAATAAATACGTCTTAAAACCCTTAGGCTGCCGGAAGATTTAGAACGCATAGGTTTTTAGGACAAGATATCTTGTCGGCGGCAGCCTAAGGGTTAAGGGAGTTTTTAAACCCTTCTACGGTCATGCTATCTTGTATCTGATGAGGTAGAGAATTCCACAGGATAGGAGCCATAAAGGCAAAGGATCTTCCCCCAAACGTTTTCAAATGTACCCTGGGAATCTTTAGCAATCCCTAATAGGAGGATCGGAGCAAATGGGAGGGGCAGTAAGGAGTTAGGAGGTCTTGCAGGTATTGGGGTCCCTGATCGTGTAGGGCTTTATAGGTCAGCAATGCAACCTTGAAAGTGATTCGCCACTGCACAGGCAGACGGTGCAGTTCGCACAGTACAGGTGTCATGTGACTGAATCTAGGGGTTACAGTTAACAACCTGGCTGTCGCGTTCTGCACCACCTGCAATTGGCAAATATCCACACCCGGAAGCCCTAGGTAGAGAGCATTGCAGTAGTCAAGGGTGTAGACAGGCATACTCACTGTACACATTTGTGTACAGTTTTGTTGAGTGACTGTCACACACCATAAGCCACTCTGTTAATATTATTATTCTAATCTGTAGTATCTGGGTTAGTGTAGGCCACTGATGAGTGTCTCTGTTTAAACTTCTGTTGTTTAGGAGACAGATACATGTATAACCTCTTTAGAGAGCAGAGGAATCATCTGACAACAATCTGACTTGTTTGGAAGGGGGTGCCATTTGGAAAGGATGTGTACACTTTTTTAATGGTGGGGTGTAACTGTTGGAGATTGTGTACAAAACGAAAATTTCTGGCTACACTCCTGGCAGTAGTCAAGACTGGTGGTGACAAAGGCGTGGACCAAGGTAGAAAGGTCTTTGGAAGGAACCGAGTGCTTCACCCTGGCGATGTTTCTAAGATGGTAAAAGGTGGACTTGACTACGGCTGACACCTGAACCTTCAGGGTCAGGCCTTTGTCAAACACCACCCCAAGGTTCCGCACCTGGCCCGAGGCATTGAGTGGGTTCCTTCCAAGTTGTAGAATGGAAGGTTTTCCTGCCCATGACCCGACCATCCTAAGATCTGGGTCCACAACCAACACCTCTGTTTTTCTGGGTTTAGCCTTAGCCAACTGGCACTCATCCAGTTCTGTATCTCCAGTAGGCAGCTGTTGAACATCAAGACTGTATCAAACTCCTGGACAGACACAAAGGACATGTACAGTTGAGAGTCATCAGTGTAACAGTGAAAACTCAACCTGTACCACCTTATAATGTCCCCCAGTGGCAGCATATACACTGCACACAACAAGGGGGAAAGCACTGAGCCCTGCGGTACCCCACAGGGCAGGCCCCGAGTGGTCGAGGAATGAATTCCTGACACAACCCTCTGAGACCTGCCCTCGAAGAATGACCAAAACTAATTGAGGACTAATTCCTACAGTCCACAAAAGAACTGAAGGCATTCAAGCAACACCCCATGGTCCACAGTGTCAAATGCTGCTGAGAGATCTAGGAGAACCAAGATGGAACGGGCTCCCTGATCTCTTGCCACCAAGAGGTCATTAAGTACTCGAACCAGGGCAGTCTCGGTGCTATGCCATTTTCTGACGCCAGACTGGAGAGGGTCATAGATATTGTGGCTGGATAAATGATCCTCCAGCTGCAGAGCGACCACTTTCTCAATAACCATCCCTGTGAAAGGCAGGTTAGAGACAGTTTGGGTCAAGGGAGGCCTTTTTCAACAGAGGCCTAACTACTGCCTCCTTTAAGGAGTCTAGAAAGACCCCTTTCTCCAATGAAGCCCAGACTATCCGAGTTAGGACTGGGCCAATAACCTCAACGTACCCTACAAGAAGGTGCTTTGGGCCCGGATTCAAACTACAGCAAGTTGGTCCTAGAGCCTGGATGATGCTTATTATATCCATGACTACCAACTGGCTGAAGGCAGACCCAGTCATCTGGGCATTAGTACCACTCAGTTGAACACTGCATGGACCAATGGGGAGGCATTGGTTGATCTCTATCCTAATGGTGGACACCTTATCAGCGAAGAACTGAGCAAACTCCTCACATTTTTCTTGTGACAACTCTCTATCAGGCCACAGGCAGGCCGGACTGCACAGTTTGTCCATGGACCGGAAGAGCTGGTCTGGTCTGTTCTTCGCTGCAGCAATTTCTCTGGACAGGAATCCTGCCTTCTTATGGGAAATTGCTGATTGGTAGACCTTATAATGGTCCAACAACATAAGTCTGTCCCCCTCCAGGTGAGTTTTCTGCCAGTGTCTCTCCAATCTTTCCCCCTGCCTCTTCAAGTCCCTTAGTGTCCCATCGAACCATGGGGCACCTGGGCGGGAGGTAAGGGGGTGAACCCGAACTGGAGCAATGACATCCAGAACCTCAGTTACTGCCCTATTATAAGCCAGCACAAGAGGCCCTGTGTCATTGCTATCTGTCAGAATTCCCGAAAAGTCTAATACTGTCTTAAGGCCTTCAGATGTTACCTGTCTTGAAGGACAGTACTGTACCATTTCATGTGGGGCAGGCCCATTTCAAGGGGTCGTGAAACTAAACCTCAAGGTGTGATGGTCCGACCATCTGATAGGATTCACCTCTATACCGAAGATTTCCATCCCCAGGTGGAACACCAATTCCAGTGAGTGTCCCTCTCATGCGTTGCGGTGGTAATAACCTGTGTCAGGCCCAATGATTCCATCAGTTGGAGAAGGTCTTGTCCAAAAAGCGATAGTTCATCATCGACCCAGGCATTGATGTCCCCCAGAATTAATCATATGGGGCCTCCAATACCATCTCGGTGATGAAGTCTGCTACCTCCTTCAGGAATGCCCTCCCATCCCTGGGTGGACAGTAGGTTAGAAGTATCCTGAAACCTGCACCCACAGCTCCCATGCACTCGAAAGAGTTGGTAGTTCATACTGGCAACTCCTTTAAGTTCTTTACTCAGAAATGTCCTGCTTTCTCTCTATTTTTGTATATTATTGTCATTATGTTCAGTCAAGATTTAGAGAGCTGGCCAGGGTGGCAGCAATGAATTAC
This sequence comes from Neoceratodus forsteri, assembly GCA_016271365.2. NCBI lineage: Eukaryota > Metazoa > Chordata > Ceratodontiformes > Ceratodontidae > Neoceratodus > Neoceratodus forsteri. The sequence continues at coordinate 490,891,469 of CM057450.1, read as the reverse complement.
AATCAGTTGCCTTCTCTGAAGTTCTGCCTGTCCTGAGAGCAAGCCCAGACAGAAAACAAAGAATTAAGGAGTTTAATGAATGGCTGGAGGATTGATGTAGGACTATGGGGTTTGGACTGGTGGGGGACTGGGGTCAACATGGGATAGCAGGGCCTTGTATGCCCAAGATAGACTTCACTTGAGCAGAGAGGGATCAGGAGTTCTGAAGCAGAAACTGGAAGGGTTTGTAGCAACTACATATAATTTAAACTAAGAAAGGGGGAGAGTTGGGAAACAGTTTGGGAGGCAATGTTTAGGAGGCCTTTTGCCTCCCCCCCCCAAGCTGGCGATAAGCAAAGTGAGAAAAATTCAGAAAGGGGAGGTAGTGGGGAGCAAGGAAAGGATAAGGGGGGGCCAGAAGTCTGGCTGGAGGGATGCAAGGAACCTAGGGAATAAGCTACCAGAGTTCCAGGCACTGATGGCAGAGGGGGGTTGATATAGCATCCATCACAGAGACATGGGCCAACCAGTACCAGGACTGGGACTTAATGATCCCAGGGTACAGATTGTTCAGAAGAGACAGAATAAATGGAAAGGGGAGGTGGGGTTAGCTTTATTTGTAAGGGATGGGATAGGATGCAGTAGGGAAGACATGAGGAGGGAAGGGCGAAGAATTTGTGGGTTAACATACAAAACGCGAAAGGCAGGAAGATTAGGCTGAGGGTAGTGTATTGACCACCCTCCCAGACAGAGTTGGTGGCTACATTAAGGAAGTATTGTAGCAGGGTAAGGACGGTGGTGGTCAGTGACTTCAATCTACCAGGGGTGGAGTGGAGTACTATGGCTTCAGCTAGCTCCAGGGAACAAGTCATACTTGATGCCTTCCAGAATACATTCCTGTTACAACAGGTAAATGAGCCAACCAGAGAGGGAAGCATTTTAGACCTGGTATTATCAGAGGTGAACCAGGTATGTGAGGGTAGAGGACCCCCTGACAGGGAGTGATCATTGTACAGTTTAGTTCTCCCTTTATTTGGGAAGGGAGGGACCACTTACCAAAACTAGGATAGTGGCTTTCAAAATGGTGGACTTCCGCAACATGGCAGCCATACTTGGGGGGCATGTGGCCACCATCAGGCCAGAGATGGATGCCAACAGAAATGGTTCATCTTGAAGTTGGTCCTCAGGCCTGGCAGAGGGCACAGACTCCTGCATGAGGACAAGTAGTAAAAAGGCAAGGTCCAGAAAACCAAGTTAGTGGACCAGGGAGGTGCAAGGGAAGGTGAGAGAAAAAAGGACAGCCTTTAAAACTTACAAGAGGACTGGTAGGGAGGTGGATAAGGATGAGTACAACAAGAAATCCAGGGAGGTGAGCAGCGTTGTTAGGGCAGCCAAGGCCTCAAAGGAGTTAAGGCTTGCACTGGGAATTAGAGAAGGTGAAAAAGATTTCTTCAAGTACATCAGGGAGAAGAGGAGCTGCAGTGATCAGATCACCAGGATCAAGAAGGAAGGAGGGTGGGTAGAGAAGGGGGTTGAACAGGTGGAGGTACTAAATGAGTACTTCTGTTCAGTATTTCCTAGGGAGCGGGATGGGTCGCTCCTGTAAAAAAGTGTTCCGCTTAGTGTGCTATTCCTGGTTAAACAACTAAAAAAAAAAGGACAGGGTATGTGGTGGGAAGGGGAAGGGATAACGGATTGAGAGATCCCTGTGAAAAAAGTTCTTTGAGGGCCTTAAGGCCTTACAGACTGACAAGGCACCAGGACCAGATGGGGTACATCCAAGAGTCCTGAAGGAACTGGCAGAAGTTCTGGCAGTACCTCTGACTGACTTGTTCAATACCTCCCTACAGTCAGGATGTGTGCCTCTAGACTGGAGGACAGCACATGTGGTGCCCCTCCATAAAAGCGGACCCCATGATGAGCTGAGTAATTACAGGCCAGTCAGCCTCACATCACAAAACTAATGGAGACTATCCTGAAAGAGAGAATGGTGGCATTCTTGGAAGAGATGACCGGCAGCATAGGTTTGTCCCTGGGAGGTCCTATCAAACAAACCTGGTGGACTTTTTGACTGGGTGACTAAGGCACTGGATGGCGGTCAGGCAGTTGATGATCTGTATCTGGATATCAGCAAGTCCTTTAACTCAGTGCTGCATGGGAGACTGACTAGCAAGCTGAAGTACCTCCAGGCAGGGGAGAAGCTGGACAGGTGGATAGGGAACTGGATGAAGAACAGACAACAAAGGGTGGTGGTAGGGGGAACTCTTGACACCCAGAGCAGTCATCAGTGGGGTCCCACAAGGCTTGGTTCTGGGGCCAATGCTATTTAACATCTTCATAGCTGATATAGTTAAAGGGGTTAAATGCAAGTTGAGTCTGTTTACCGTTGACACCAAAATTGGTGCAGTAGTGATTACGTGGAAGGAGGGAGGGTACTCTAGAAAGATTTGGAAAGACTTGAGCACTGGTCAAACACATGGCAGCTAGGTTTCAATGCTAGGGAGTGTAAATTAATGCACTTCGGAGCCAGAAACCCGGAGTACAGTTACCATTTGGGTAGGGAGAGGTTATCCATCTCTCTGGAGGAAAAGTATCTTGGGGTGGTGGTCTCAGGGGATATGAATCACTCAGCACGGTGTAGAAAAGCGGCTGCCAAGGCCAATAAAATGCTGGGGAGCATTGCAGGGGGAGGACGTAATCCTTCTGCTGTACAAATCATTAGTGAGGCCTCACTTGTAGTACTGTGTACAATTCTGGCCACCTATTTAAAGAAGGACATCAAGCTTTTGAAGGGGGTCCAGAGGCAGGCGACTAAGATGATCACAGGGTTGGGAGAGAAACCCTATGAGGACAGATTGAGGGAGCTCAACACGTACTCCCTGGAGGCTAGAATGGACAGAGGTGATATGATTGAGATCTTTAAGTACCTGAAGGGCATATATAGAGTTAGTACTGAGAGTATCTTTAGGTTGAAGAGGGAAAGGATCATGAGAGGGCATAGTCTGAAACTGGAGGTGGGGGGGGTTCAGGAGGGAGATGAGGAGGCACTACTTCACAGAGAGGGTGGTGACGGCATGGAACACAATACCAGAGGAAGTGATTCCTCTGAAATCAGTGGGTAGTTTTAAAAGAGGGTGGGATAGGGTACAAGGCAAAATGCAAGTTGGGGGGGGGAGGAGTTGACCAGAGTGGGGAATTCAGTTTGGAGTAACAACAGGAGCGGAGGTCAAGGGGAGCAGCGGCAGTTGTCTGAACTGTGAGCCGCACAACCAAGCAGACGGGATAGACCTTGAGGTCTGTATCTGCTGGCATTTTCGTATGTTCGTATTATGTATATATGTATATACTATGCTTGCCTTATTTTTATTATGTTATTTTATCTACTGTATATGTGATGTAAGTTGTAAAATTGTACTGTTACTTCTATTGTAACCCCAATCTCCCCAGTCATGGCTGAAAATAGGTCATTGATCCAGACCACTTTCCTGGTAAAATGAAATAAATAAAATAAATAAAAAGTAAAAGACCTGGGGGGGGGTCAAATATTTCAGGGAACAGGTTCTCCTGGAGGCTTTCCAGGACTGTTTCCTAGTGCAGGTAACAGAGCCTACCAGGGAGGGTACCATACTGGACCTGGTGCTGTTGGATAGTGAGCATGTCTAAGACATAGTAGTGGAGGACCCCCTGGTAGGCAGTGACCACCGCATGGATTGTTCTACCTCAGTTTGGGCTAGGAAGCAGGACAAGGGGAGCGGACTTCAGGATGGTGAACTTTGATAGTATGGGTGACATCCTAGTAGGGCACCTTGCCAAAATCAGCCCAGAGATGGATGCAAACCAGAAATGGTCCATTATCAAGATGGGTCTGACTGAGGCCACTAGCATGTGTGCAAAGACCCAGAGTAAGAAGTCCAAGACCAAAAGACTGAGCTAGCTCAGCAAGGAGGTGGCAGAGAAAGTGAAGGCTAAGAGGGCAGCCTTCCATAGGTACAAGTGAACTACGTGAGAGGTAGACAGGGAGGAGTACTCAAGGAAATCCAGAGAGGTGAGCAATTGGTCAGGGCAGCTAAAGCAGCAAGAGAACTAAGGCTGGCACAAGGGATCAGAGAAGGGGAATAAGATTTCTTCAGGTATATAAGAGAGAGGAGAAGAAGTTGTAAGGATGGGATCGTCAGGATTAAGAAAGGGGGGGATGGGCGGAAAGTGGTGTGGACCAGGTGGAGACACTGAATGGGTACTTCAGTGTTCACTAGGGAAAAGGATGGAGGATAACAGGGTCAGGAAATGGGAGAGCAGATGTAACTGATGGTAAAATCCCAGAGGACAGGGTGTTGAAGGGCCTTAAGGCCTTTTGGGTGGATAAGGCTCCAGGACTGGAAGGCGTGCATCTGAGAGTCTAAAGAAATTCGCCTAGGTCCTGGCTGTCCCTCTGGTGGATGTGTTCAACACCTCACTGGAGTCAGGGTGCATGCCTCAGAACTGGAGAATGGCACACGTGGTACCTCTCCACAAGAGTGAACCCAGGGATGAACTGGGTAACTACACACCAGTCAGCCTTACTTTCATTATAGGTAAATTAATGGAGACCATGCTAAAGGAGAAACTAGTGAACTTTCTGGAAGTCAGTGGCCCTCCAGGATGAAAAGCAGCATGGGTTTGTCTCGGGGTGATCCTGCCAGACCAACCTAATAGAATTTTTTGATTGGGCCACAAAGTCACTAGACAGGGGCCAGGCGGTGGACGTCCTGTATCTGGACTTTTTTTTTTTTTTTAGTTGTTTAACCAGGTATAGCACACTAAGCTGAAAGCTTTTTTACAGGAGCGACCTGGGAGCACAAGGAGGTTAAGTGACTTGCTCAGGGTCACACAGTATGCAAGTGGAAGCTGTGGGATTCAAACCAAGGTCTGGTCTGCTGGATGTCACCAGATTTGCAGCTCAGAGCCTTAAACCACTGTGCTATACTGCCTCCAAGACCAAAACTTCAGCAAGACCTTTGACTCAGTGCCACATATAAGGATGCTCAGTAAACTGAGGAGCCGTGGAGCCAAGGAAAAATTGGCGGGGTGGGTCAGGAGCTGGCTGAAGGACGGGAATCAGATGGTGATTGTAGAGGGGCAACTGTTGAAACCCCGACCTGTAGCTAGCGGGGTCCCACAGTGCTTGGTACTCAGACCGGTGTTATTTAACATCTTTGTTGGGGACATAGCAGATGGGATCAAAAGTAAAATCTGCTTATTTGCAGATTTATTTATTTAATTTTGTTGACCCGGTAAGCCCACTGGGCGTAGAAGTCCCTTTTTCAGGGGCGACCGGGGAGATGGAGGATGCAGATAGTAAGCAACTGAAATTGAACCCGATTAAACTGTTCATGGTATTTTTGGTGAGTGGGAGAAATTTGGCCAGGACACCTGGGAAATTCCCCTACTCTTTTTTGATAAATGCCATGGGATCTTAAGCATCCACCTGAACTACCACCAATCCAGGCAGATGGGACCTCGGTTTAATGTCTCATCCAAAAGATGGCACCTCAGAAGTTCAGCATCCCAACCCCCATGCTGCACTACAGTGTCAGTATTGGGATATTAACCCAAGTGCCAGATGAAGGAACTGAACCCATAGCCTTCTGATCTCCCAGGCTCAGAGGCGAGTGTGCTACCTACTGAGCCACTGACACTGACAAATGACACAAAGATCTGTGTGAGAGTGGACAGTGTGGAGGGGAGGCAGGAGCTCAGAAAGGACCTGGCAAAGCTCGAATGCTGGTCAGTCATCTGGCAGTTGGGGTTCAATGCTAAGCAGTGCAAGGTCATGCACCTGGGTGCTAGGAACCATGGGACTAGCTACTGGCTGGGGGGAGTACAGGTGTCTGTTTCAGAAGAGGAAAAAGATCTAGGTGTAATTGTCAAGGAAGACGTGAAAGATAAAGAACAGAGTTGCATCCCTTTTGTGACCTCCCCCTTCTTGCAGTGGTATATCATAGATGATGTAGGGAGATGGGGATTACTAGAAGGTTCTGCAGGAGAGTAAGGTATGGGGCAGAATACTGGGGGAGCAATTAGGACTGGGAGGACCAGAAGACAACATGGGTTAAATGGGGATTTGGGAGGGGTTAAAGGTGTTTAATCCCAATACCCTGACTTCCAGTGGACCGAGTGGGCAGGTAGCTGATGGGTCGTGCTGGTTTCTTCATGGTGCATTGCTTGAAGAAGGACCATGGGGGCCAGGGGTGGCTATCTGCTTTAGATCTAAATTAAACTTGGTGCTGTAGCCAGTGGGGGACACCTCATCCTTTGAATGCATGGCTGTGTGTGGGAGTCCAGGTGCTGGGTACAGAGCCCTCCATGTGTACTAGCTTCCAAGGCAGGAGTGGGATTTTCTGCAGGAAATCATGGAGTTCAATGCCGACAGGGTGCTGGAGTCACCAAGGTGGAGTATTCTGGGTGATTTTAATGCCTGGATCAATGACAAACTCTCACGTTTTGGACAGGATTTCCTCCAGTGTTTAACAGCTCTGGGCCTGGCACAAGCAACTGCAGCTGTGACTCATCCACACAGGCATGCTTTGGACTTGATATTCCACCTGGAGCTAGAGGTGGAAAACTTCTAGACTGATCCAGTTAGTTGTTGGATCATTACTCCATCAGGTTTGATTTCAGAGCACCTTTCTGTAGTCCACACCTGGTGGAGATGGTCAGATACTGCCCTTTGGGAGGGCTGAGGCCTGATGGACTTTTGGCAGTTCTGAACACATTGGGTATGATGACAGCATGTGCTAGGGGTGTGAAGGAAACAGTGGTGACCTAAAACAGGGCCACTGGTGTAGCTTTTGACCTTTTAGTGTTGGTCCATGTATGTCCATTGATTATATGTCTTGGCTTGCCGTGGTTTGATGCTGAGCTGAGAGAGTTGAAAGCAAAGGGGCAGAGGTTGGAGTGGTGTTAAGAAGAGATCCAGGACCCCGGGAGACAAACTGGCTTTGAATATTCACTTCAGTGAATATCAGAAGGCAATCTCCTGTAAGAAGGCAGAATTTCTGTCCAAGGAGATGGTGGCCGGGAGGAACAGCTCAGCTGTTCTGGGTGGTGGACAAGCTTTTACATCTGGCCTGTGGCTCAGTTGGTAGCACATCCACCTCTGAACCAGAAGGTCGTGGGTTTTCATCTCACACCGGGATTGGGCTTGCACCTAAAAAATCACTGGCATCCAAGTGCAGTATTAGGGGGTGATGTACTGCTGGGGTGTGCTGTCCTTCGGATGAGACGTTAAACCGAGGTCCCATCTACCCATCCTGGTGTTGTCCTGGTGGGTGTCCAGGTGGAAGTAAAAGAACCCAGGGCAGTCTTCGCAAAGAGTAGGGGACATTCCTGGTGTCCTATCCAACATTCCCCTTCCCATAAACCAGTTCATGCAATTATCCAGGCTGTGTGTGGATGATGATGTGCGATATGGCTGCCACTACGCATTCAGTCACTTTACTACTGGTCTAGCATTGCTTGTAAAGTGCTTTGGGATACACTGTGTATGAAAAGCGCTATATGAATGCTAATTCTTCTTCATCTTCTTTTTCTTGTCTGGGAGCCTGTGAAGGCTGTTTCATTTGGTAAATGTGAGGAGTTTGCTTGGTTCTTCTTGGACAGAGTGTCTTCTATTAGGGTTGGGATCTCCCCAACCGGACAGTAAATGCCTGGCAGTGTCGAGCCTGGGAGCCACGTCAGCGGTCAGTGGTCTTGAGGAGAATTTCGATCAGTGATGATTGAGGAGGTTGTAAAGGTGATCTTGAAGCTGTAACCAACATATTGTGACCTGGATCCAGGCCCAACACAGCTCTTAGTGAGCTGTATGGGTAGGTGGGCCTAGTGTTTGTCAAGGTTATTCAGTGTTCCTTGTTGGAGGGGATTTTTCCTTCAGTGCTGAAAAGTACATTGGTAAAACCCCTCCTAAAAAAGCCAGTGTTGGATCCAGATGTCCTGGTGAACTACCAACCTGTATCTAACTTGCCTTTCTTAAGCAAGGTTGTTGAGAAGGTAGCTGTGCCACAGCTTGAGACACATACACAAACTACCAACCTGTCTCTAACCTGCCTTTCTTAGGCAAGGTTGTTGAGAAGGTAGTTGCATTGCAGCAACACACTTGGCGACCTGTGACATCTGTGAGCCTCACCAGTTGGACTTTAGGACAAAGTACAGCACTGATACTGTGTTGGTTAGGGTGTATAATGACTTTCTCGGGGCAAGAGATAGAGGAGAAAGGTAAGTTCTTGTTCTTCTCGATCTCTCCTCAGCATTTGACACTGTGGACTATGGGCTTTTATTGGTTCGACTCAGGGAGTAAGTGGGACTTACCAGCAAGATGATCAGCTGGGTCAAGTTCTTCCTCAGGGGCAGGATACAGAGGGTAGTGATGGGAAATGTTTCCTCATTGGAAATTTTTCCTCATGCCTAATGGACCTGCACTGTGGTATACCCCAGGGGTCAGGCCTTTTGCCTACATTGTTTTCAGGGTATATGCTTCCCCTGGGTAGGATCATTAGACAGTATGGAGTCAGGTTTCACTGCTATTCAGAGGATACTCAGCTCTATCTGTCTTTTGAACCCCAAGAGCGTGGCGCGGTGCATGTACTCAATCAGTGTTTGGCCGAGATCCAGGACTGGATGTCATCGAGTTAGCTGAGACTCAATCTGGACAACACTGATGTACAAGTCATTGATCCAGGACAGAAGGGAGCTTCAGTGGCTGGGAGGGAGATGGGGCTGTGCCAATTGCTACACCAACACTGCTTCAGGCATTATTGATGACAAAACACTGCTACTTGCAGTACTTTTACAGTGAGATTGCAGTGCTAATTAACATAATTCGCACACACACTGAATAAGCAGTGCAAAACTGCTTAAGGCAGTGTTGCTGACATAACACTGCTTCAGCCAGTATTGCTGCACCAACACTGCTTCAGGCAGTGTTGATGACAAAACACTGCTAATTGCAGTACTTTTGCAGTGTGATTGCAGTGCTAATTAACATAATTCACACACACTGTGTCAGCACTGCATGTACACCAACAGAAACCTGAAGATGCACTGATTAAACACTGATGGACTGCATTATGAAATGCAGTGTGCAGGATGTGTACACAGCTACTGTAACACTGAAATAACACCATATAGTGACTATCTGAATACTTCACTTTCCTTTGGGTTGGCACCTTTAGGCTTGTGGTTGCTGTGAAGGTGAAGAATCTGGGTGTCATCCTGGACGAGGGGCTGATATTTGAGGCTCAGGTGTTGGCAGTAGTTCGGAATGGCTTTTATCATCTGAGGAACATCAGCCAGATTCATTCCCTTATCCCCTTTGAGGACTTCCCCTCTCTGGTACATGCTTTTTGTGACCTTACAGCTAGATTACTACAATGCCCTTTGCCTCAGGGTCAATGGAGGAATGCTGCGTTACCTGCAGTTGGTGCAGAATGTAGCTGTTGGGTTGCTGACTGGCCTTCCGAGGTTGAGTCATATTTCCTCAGTGGTGCGTGAACTGCACCGGCTGCTGGTCAGGTGGTATATCTCCTATAGGGTTAGGTTACTAACCTATAAGGCCCTACACGGGCTGGGTCCAGACGACCTCCACAATCTCCTTCATCCATACCTGCCTGCGCATCCCCTATGTTCCACTGAGGAGGGTCTCCTGGTTGCCCCCAGGTCCAGACCTAAAACATCTAGGAACCGGTTCTTTGAAGCAGTGGGGCCAGTATTGTGGAATTCACTCTGAAGGGCCTTGAGGAACTCCCCCTAGATGAAGATTTTAAAAAAAGGGGTTAAAAACCTATTTTTTTCCCCTCAGGCATTTGGGGAATGAAATACTATGTAATTTATGAACATTGGTTATAGTTACGCAAACCAGCTGTTGGTCATTTATTGTGGCTTTATTGGCTGTTATTTATTCAGTTTTAAAGTATATTATTTATTTTGTCTGTAAGCCCCCCCCCCAGCCCGGAGCTTTCATAAGGTGAGCAGGGGGGCTCCTGCTGTCCTGATGGTACTCGCACCTGGTAACCCCGCATGGGGGCCTGAGTACTAGCAACCCAGATCCTGCTTTCTACTTGAACCCTGAGGCCCCGCCTTTTGTCCCAGGAGCCCATCCCGCTGTTCCTATGTTGGGGCTCAGTCAAAGCAGTGGTTTGGATAGTTAAGGAGGCCATCTGGCGTGTCCTGCTCCACCAGACAGTGAGTTAGCTGCAGCTCCAACCCCCAACCCTGTTTCTGATCTAACCCCAGATAGCGTAGAGGTACTGGGTCAGCCCAAGGGGGGAACAGTAGACTATGATTCTAAAGGAAAAACCCCACCAGTGAATCGGTGCCAGTGTCCAATGATGGCCTGCCTAGACAATCAGGATGACCTCAATGGCCAACTATAAAGCTCATGTACGACACTCTGGATGAGTCCACAAACCTGCCCATCCATGCCATCCACCAGTCACTGGTTCCTGTTCTCTATCCCCCCATTGTGTTGCCCTAGGGAGGCCATGGGGAAGTGTAGGTGTACACCCTCTCTTAACTGTATATAGTCCATTGATGTGGCTGGACCTGACACAGGCCTAGCTGTGAATGTGATTATTGTTCGAGCCAGTTAGGAACCAGATGTCTAGCTAGAAAAGTGCATGCTGCTTGTTATGGGTTCCTACAAAGGGAAAAGGCGGCTCTACCCCTCCCCCCCAAAAAAAAAGCAAGACAGGAGGGAGACTGCCTGCAGGAAGGGAGGCGTTGGCTACCCCTCCCCAATGGCAGGGAGTGGAGAGGGGTGGAGAAAGGGAGAGCTGTGGGTTGGAGAGAGACAGAGAGAGAGAGAGACAGAGAGGAGAAGAGCAGGGTGGAGGAGGAGGAGGAGGAGAGGGAATCCCAGGCACTCCAAAGGAAACCAGAGGACTGATTTGGTGGTTTTGCCTGGCAAAGGCTCTGGGGCTGCATCCCTCTCCACCCCCTCTCCCCCTTTCAAGCATAAGGAACAGGAAGGAGCCAGGCAGCTACTGGGGCTGTGCAGGAAGGCCCCTCAGGTCGGTTGCTCAAAAGTACTGGGGCAGACTATTTGGCCTGAAGGCACTGCTAACCTCCAGCCTGGGGCTTCTGGGAGGCTGCTGCATCAGGGACAGATCTTCCTGCCAGGGGAGAAGCCAGGGAGACTAGAAAGGCACCAGGGGGAGTTGAACTGCTGTGTCCCATCAGATCAGAGGAACCATGGAGAGAAGAACGAACAGGCCTGCCTGGTGAAAGCCATATACAAAGACCTGCAGGCAAAGCTGGAAAGGCCAGGCAAGTGAAGAACTACGCCACCCATTTCATGGGAGATGACATGCTGTGGACAGTAGTGGTCATCGCCCACTGTGAGTACCCCGAGCTGCAGCTCAGGGGAGACCATTGTTTTCTTTGCCAGGAGGGTCAGGAGGGAAACGTCCTCTACACCAGTTTATCTTTGTTTTTCTTGGAACTTGTGTGAGTGTGTAAGGGCCCCAATGGTAAACAGCAGGCCTGCAGACTAAGGGACCGTGAGGTACCCACTAACTGTGACTGGTCTGGGTGCACCCAGGGGAAAGGGGGGAAGTGGGGATAAGTGAATGTTTGGTAACCGGGAGGTTTTGGAGGAGTAGCTCCCACCTCCTTTGTATTAGCTTGTAGTAATAAACTGGATATTTATTGTTCATCTGTTTCACCTGCTGTGTGTGTAAAACCATTGTGGGGAGTGATTGTGGGTCCGGGGGGTCATCACTGGCAGTCGTTAGAGGGAAGAACATTACTTATCCTGGGGAAACGTTCTAACCTGTTCTACCCACAGGAGGCAATGCAGGGGCCCCAGGTGGAAGCACTAAGACACCACAGAAACTACCGGTAACGACTCAGGCCTGGCCCCTCGGGGAGGTACTGCTGAGCCCCCAAGACATGTCGGGGCAGGCCAGGTGAGTGGGATTATCGTGGGGGGTTACATGTCGTCTGTGGACATTTTTGCTATTTCCTCCTTTGTAATGGCGCCCTGGGCCTCCAGGGAAAGGTGCCATAAATAAATAAAGCTACTGCTACTACTACTACTACTACTGCTACTGCTACTACCACTACTGCTACTACTACTAATACTACTGCTACTACTACAACTGCTACTACTGCTACTATTACTGCTACTATTACTACTACTACTGTTACTACTAATACTACTACTGCTACTACTGCTATTACTACTACTGCTACTACTAGCTCTGCCTTGCAGGACAACAGGTCAGGACTTAGTTGGAGGCAGCATAGTGTGTGTACACAAAGATTTTCTGCATATTATGGTACAGTACTGTGTAGTGTCCCCTCCATGAACGGAACTCGGGTACCGTCATACATACCCTTGGAAACAGTGAGGGTATCCTTACACCTACATCCACATGCAACTACTGTACGCATCAATACCTAACATTTATATTGGCCAAATATACTAAAGTGGGTAGTGATGCATTGTGCCTGATGTCCATCTGTGGGGCCTCCAGGTGAGGAGATGCAGTGTGGATTACCAGGTATGCATGAAGCATGTTCATATCCATATCTGTACCACTGTACATCCACTAGTGCCAGTGCTGTCAAACTATATACGGGTTAGGGCTCTGTACATGTGCATGGCTTTGCAGTGCTGTGTATTACATGCCATCTGTGTGACATGGGGGTGCATGGGACGTAGCTTGTGTGCCCCTCTGTGCCCTGTCATTCAGTTACATAACAGTTCTGTATTTTATGTCTCCACAGCTTCAGTTGCAGGGGTGCTGTGACCCAAGGGCTGGGAGGATGAGATTTTATTTTATTTGAATTTAGTGACTTGGAAAAGAACTTTGAGCACAAGCTCTTTTACAAAGGTTCCACATCATAGATTGCAAAACAAAGTACAATAGGAGAAAGCAAAGGTACATCACAATGAACGATACAGCTTGGATTCAGAACTTACAGAATAACTCAAAACATAGGTACAAGTTAAAATGACTAGAAAAACACTTTGTGAGGGTGGAGGGGGGAATAAGCAGCCACAAAGTGCCTTGTCAGTAGTTCCCACAGTTTAGTTCAAGATTATTAGCAGGAATACTCCATCGAGCAGGCTCATTTACAAGGAGGTCCTGAGCAAACAGTCACAAACACAAGCACATTTAGGTAACTACAATACACAGGGTAGGAACATAGGAATCGTGTCGGCAGATGGGGACCGCGTGATCCCGCTAGCCTGCCCATGGTTCTGCCCCCCTCCCTATTTAGACTGCGCCTTGATGCTGATGATAATATCTGTCCCATGCAAGTGTGACCGCGCATACTGCCTTGGGTTCCTCCATATTACAAACCAAAGTGAAGAAAGAAATATACATGAATATGAAAAAAATAAATACAGAATGTTACACAATAAATATATACAGTAGTCCTCAAGTACTATAGAGCAATGAGGTTAGAACATGGGAGAACATTCGATAAACATTTGGAGCATTTTGTATTTTGGATGAGGACAAGGAATGGGCACACCCACATCTCAGGTACACGCAGCACAAATTGCCCATGGGGGAGGGCCACCTGCAGGCACGGGCTCATGGCAGGGCACCACAGCCACGTGCACAGTAACAGCAGCCCACTGTGTAAGGAGGAGGAGGATCCAGGACATTAAGGGTCCAGTCCTAGGCAGGGACCCATCAACAGTGCCATGTAGTGCGGCCCACTCGGGTATGTCTCCATTTGTTTGCATACTGCACCATCCATCACCATGTCCTCCATATGGCTGTTGCCTACTGTACATTCCTCATGCATGTGGTATGCAGAGTCCTGAGCTATGTATGTCTACTGCCACTATGCAGTGTTGTGCAGTGTCTACACATAGGCCGTGCTGGGTCATCTGGTTTGACAGGGTGTGACATGCATACATGCTAGTGGACGGTACTGTGGAATCTGATGCAGCCCTGTGTCTGTCATGGCACATACACTGCACCGTCTGTACTATGTCCCGTGGGAAGAACATTTACAATGGCATTGGTGTGTTGTCACTGGTTATATACTGCTGGCCCACAGATCCCTGCGGTATGCCTGACTTCCATCGTTGCCAAGTCAGGGAAGCAACGTTGCCACTGGTGTTGGCACTGCCTGATACTGAATTTTCCATGATGCACAGGTGGGGTCGGTACACGTCACAGTAGATAGTGTGGCAACTGTGCAGACACCGTTGCACCATTCATGCTAATGTCAGATGGGTAAGCATGTGGGCTGGGCTTGGATGCAGAATTCCTGTGGAGTGTATTCCACTATACAACACTACAGCGCTGTTGCATGTCCAGAACATGTGTGGTGGTTGTGTCAGCTGGTCCTTGTTCTTCCCACAGTCAATGCAAGACAGCATCCCTAGTAACATACAGTGTCCCCAACAACACACAATATCCACACGATGGAGGCTAGGAACACATATCACCACCATTGCCCACCTTCCCACATTGCTGGTACGCATTACCTGGGTCTGCACAGATCACTGGGGGGCGTGGCTGCCTGTTGATCCTGGTTATGTTTTGACCAATGTCCAGCATCCGTTTTTCCTTATACATGTTATGTCCACTGTGTTCCATCCAATATCCACTGCTAATGGTTGTTCCACAGTCAGTCCAGCTCCTCGCGTGTGATGTACTATGCACCATATTGGCCTGTGCATGGTGTCTGTGCTGCTCAATTGGCCATTGGACATTGACATGGTGAAGGCAGTACTGAGGAGGGCTTCTAAAATAGTGCAGGGTTTGCACGAGAAGCCATACAAGAATCTGCAGGAGCTTGGCATGTACTCCCTGGAAGAGAGGAGAGTGAGAGGCAACATGATTGAGACCTATAAGTACCTCATGGGGTAAACAAAGTGCAGGATGGGAGTCTCTTTCAAAGGAGGAGGAGTACCAGTGCACAGGGGCATGCAATGAAATGAGGGGGAGGAATTTAAGAGGGATGTGAGGAAATATTTCTTCACAGAAAGGGTGGTAGACTCCTGGAGCAGCCTGCCAGAAGATGTGATAGGGGAGAAGACAGTAGGGAGCTTCAAACATACATGGGATAGGCACATGGGTATTATAAGTAGAGGTAAGGGAGGAGTGAGTGACACCTGTGACCAAGTAGGGTCCAGGGTGTAGTGTTAGGCAGGAACAAAAGGGCCAACTGGATAAGCCTACTAGTCTTTTTCTGACAACACTTTCTATGTTTCTATTGTTATGTCCCTGGGGAGGGGGGGGACACAGGGATGGACCACAGGTTTGAAGAACATGTACCAGGTCTTCCTAGCTGCATCACCATGTGGGTGTGCAGTATTGAGCGGTCTTTATCATGGTTCCCCTTTTGCACTTGTTATATCTATGTAGCTGTGCCTTCCGTCACTGCACACAGTACACAGAGGTCATATGCATCCTGACCATTGGGTCACACTTCACTATGGTGTTCCATAGCCATACCCCTGATGTGCACATGTGTGATATGTACCAGATGATGCTCTCCATGCCCATAGTTGTGTCTGGTGTACCCCTAGTGGTGTGTGCATCCCTGTGGTAACCATACAACATTTTTTTGGGGGGGGCTATTACTTTCGGGAGCCGGCTGTCATCCCGAGGGAGCCCCCAGCCCTGTCCCCACGCATCCACCATCCAGCGCTGACCTGTACTCCCAGGGCTTGCCCCCCCCCCAGTGGGTCAGCGGGGTTCCCCAACCCCCACGCGAAACCAGATTCAGTGTGGCCAGCGCCATGGCTTGCTGGGAGAGGAGCCTGGAGGCGCCCTCCACCATTGTGTTACGGTGTCTTTTTCCTGGTTTCTACCCAGGAGTTGAGGCGTGCAATGACGCCTGCAGAGAAAAGAGTGCACGCATCCGCATGTGCTCCCTCCAAGCGTCTGCCCCAACTCCTCCCCCTTCTGCAGCGCGGCACCCTAGCCTCCGCTAGGAAGCAGGCAAGCAACGACCACTGAGGACCCCTCTTCCTGGAGAAGAAGAGCAGTCCATCGGATGCTCAACACTTCTCCTCCCCTGCCAACCCCCGGTGGCCCATGCTTGTTCTCAACTACGGGTCATTGGCGTAGTGCGAGGTAAGGCATCCAGCACCTCAGCCCTCAGCACCACTTGGCCAGCTGTAACCTTACAACTTTTGACTGTTACTGTGGTGATGGTGGAGCGGGATCACATTACTACCACTACACAGAGTATGTCAAGTGCAGCCACGTACCTTGGAAATACATTGTTATGGTCAAGATTTAAGTAACTACCACTGTGCATTCTGTACTGCCTGTGTGCCACTGCCATGTCTGGTGGCATTTTTGCCAATACACAGTATGCTCTCCCTGCATGTTACTGTACAGTAGGGCATCCCAATGTGATAACACTCCACTATATACTCTAGCTGTTGCCCCTGTACACGTCCACCAGCCTGTACATTGTTGTTCACAGTACACTATGGGTGACATGCTGTGGTAGTTGCATTGCACAGTAATACTGGTCAGTTATCTGTCACCCCACAGAGCATACTGTTGGCACATACACTCATGACACTGTCATGTGACCTCCTGTGCATGTGTGTGTCACCTTTGGAATTCAATATGGGGCGGATGCCCACGTTGTCACACACAGCACTGCTCACAGTACCACAGGCACACTCCCAGCCTTGTGGGCAGCCAAACAGACATTACCAGGACCCGTGATGTGAATGCCTTGCACTGGCAGCATACATATGCCCTACTCTGCCCTGCACAAGTGAGTTGTCGAGTGCATGTATTTTGTGCTGCACCACAGAGGGCAGTGTCTGCAGCACATATTCTTACTGTATCTTGCAGATCACCTACAACAGGCCTGGTCTGTGTCATGTGTGGCACACATGTTGATTTTGTTCCTTTTGTCGTTTTCAGGTGTTGGTCCACAATGGGCCAGAAGGACAGATGAGGAGGCACTAAGGCCCATGTAACTGTAATCCCCCTACAAATGGGAGTTCCCAAAAAGTTTTCCTTGAGCTTGCCTAAATGCTCACTGGCAGGCTGGAGTCCTGCGTTTTAGCAGTTTAAATGTGATTACCAGAGCCCGCCTCTGTGTACTGTCTCTTTAAGAGCTGCTTGCGGGCTGGCCCAGTGGTGCAGAGGGCTGAGGCACTGGACGCCACACCTCGAACCATGCCAGTGACCCGGGTTCAGGAACGGACTCAGGCACCGGGGGTCGGCAGGGGAAGGGGTAGGATTGAGCATCCATAGGACTGCTCTCCTCCCCTGGGGAGGTTTAGGGATGCATGATCGCTCTGCAGTGGCCCCCGGTGGAGACCAGGGGCACAACAGAAGGATCGCATGAAAGGGGAACACCAGAAAATCGGAAATACCACTCACTGGCCACCGGATGATGGCTCTCTGTCCCCGGTTGCCTCCAGTGCCTTTCCGGGGCCTACTTCTCCATGGCAGCATCCCTGGGCCCTAAGAAGAGTGTGCTGGGGTGTGCTGCGGTCATCCCTCTCCCTCTGGTGCCTTCCCCCTCGGAGAAGGGGGGCCCACCCGGTGAAGGGATATGCCGGGATATCCCAGGGATTGGCTGAGATACAAGGAGTAAGAGGAGGGCCGGGTTAGGACAGGAGGGGCTATCGGGAGATTTGCAGAGCCTGAAGGAGTGGGGGCCTGCGAGCATGAGGAGGGTGGAAAAAAAGAATATACAAAAAAAAAAAGAGCTGCTTGATTGCAGCATAAGTAATCTGAGATGGAGTTCTGTTGAAAGATGTAACTATATACTGAAAATCATTTAGAGTGATAATGATAATGTAGTTTGTCTAACCTGCTTTCTTTGTAGCAAGGACTGTTTTGTTTGTCTCCACTATCTTGGTCCTGGACTGCAAATTGGACCAATCAGTTCTGGTGGGACCTAAAATGTAGCTGGACTACAGAAGCTGTCTGAATTCAAAATCTGTAGGAACTGTAGTTTGGGGCTTTTTTTGTGCCTTTTTTGCAACTGAAGGGGGAGCTCTTGCTTTAACTGACAGCCAAATCAGCCAACCAAATCTTTTGAATCTTGGGGAAGTCCTGGGCTTCTTGCAGTTTTCAGTTAGTTCTGAGCTGGGAAGTGAAATGAGAAGAGCTCAGGTGTATTTTTGGGCAGCAATCCTGAGTGGATTCGCATGGGAAAACTGTGAAAGGGCTGAGTTTTTAGCTTACATGTCTGCTAGCTGCTCCAGAGAGGAAGAGAAGAGAATTAATGCTAAGAAGTGCAAGGTAATGCACCTTGGAAACAAAAACACAAGGGAAGAGTACACAATGGGGGGTGAGATACTAACAGCAACAAAAATGGAAAGGGGACTGGGGGTAGTCATATAAGATGACTTAAAGGTGGGCAAGCAATGTGAGAGGGCAGTAAGGAGGGCTGGGAGGATACTGGGATGCTTAGGGAGAGGTATCACCAGTAGAAAACAGGAAGTTGTTATCCCTCTGTACAGACAGCTGGTGAGACCCCATCTGGAGTACTGTGTGCAGTTCTGGAGACCCAATCTCCGCAAGGACATAGACAAGATGGAAGCTGTCCAGAGGAGAGCAACTAAAATGGAGCAGGGTCTGCACTGGAAGACATATGAAGAGAGACTAAAGGAGCTTAATATGTATAGCCTCGAGGAAAGGAGGGAGAGGGGGGACATGATAGAAACTTTGAAGTACCTCAAGGGAATCAACAAAGTCCAAGAGGGTAACATCTTTCAAAAAAAAGAGGTGTGCAAGAACAAGGGGGCACAATTTGAAGATGGGGGCGGCTCAGAGGTAATGTAAGAAAGTATTTTTTCACAGAGAGGGTTGTGGATGCATGGAATGGCCTTCTGGAGGAGGTTGTGGAGTCAAAAACAGTGGTTGAATTCAAGGATGCATGGGACAGCCATAAGGCAACTCTAGGAGGTGGAGGTAGAAAGAAGTAGTCTGCTGGTTAACTAGGGTGGGCCAAGCGGTCCTTACCTGCTGTCAAATTCTATGTTTCTATGTTTCAAATTATTTTGGACTGAATCCAAGTCTGTGTGACTAAAGTAAGCTACTGAAGTAGGCCAGGCTCAACCTGAAGAAGACCAAAGATTTTGCTGAATGCAATCGGCCTGTCAGGAGTTCCAGCTACCGCTAAGCTCCCGGTGTGCACAGAGACTCTGCAATTGTGACCAGGGAGCACATTGCCTGGTACAGTAGAATTCCCATACATGTAAATGTGCTATGAGCTGCTAGTTGGTTAGTGAGTTAGTTCCCCACTGTGTGAACTGTGTTCTGCTTGCTGGAAGCTGTATCCAGCCCAAAACGGACTGCATCCGAATTTGTCTCCATGCTGTCTGGGCCTTGCCAGACTGGCCCAGCCAGACTACCCACTGCACAGAAAAGCCATCGACGAGAGACCTGCCTGGGGATCAGCCCCCTGCTCCATGCTTGAACAGGAACGATGCCTCTGCGACTCTTGTGGGCTCTGCTTCTCCTGGCATTCCAGATCAACCACCTGCAGTCTCGATTTTCATCCTGCCTGTGTCCAGTCTTGGATATCGTTACTAAATACCAGGGTAGCTCCCTGTAACAACAGATTAATCTGAGTGTGTCATCTGATTGTCTTGTTGTTTCATTTCCTTTACGAAATGAGCCTTCTGGCTCCGGATTACAAATATTGTGTACTGTGCATGTTGTGTTTTCCATCACAGGGCCCCAGCCCACTGCAACCCCGGGCAACAGTCCTGGTTAGCCCATCTCTTCTCCACCTGGGTACCCAAAGGTGTGACTGCGTGGGGGGACTCAAAGCACATGCATAACTGCTTGATTAATATAACCTTAAAGCTAATTAACGTGATTTTGCCTCTTCCTTGTTCAAGTCCCCTTAATAAATGAGATCTAACTTTTTCTGCATGTAATCTGACTGTGGTTCCAATTTTGTGCTCAAAGTACTGTACTGTTGCTATTTGCTGTGCATAACCTTGTTTTACAGGGGGTCCCCAGGGTCAAGCCAGAGGAACCAGCCCTGGTGGTAAGTGCAAACAGTGTGGGTACTTGTGTGGTGTACCAGGGGTATTGTGAAAGTGATTATTGTACAGTGTTCAGGCCACTAGAGGGGAAAGAGGGGGGTTACAGTGTCCCGGAGGCTGTGCCCAGGTTAGCTTGACCACTACCAACCCTGACCTCCGGGTGGAGGCACCCATTTCAGAACTCAGGCCCCTTAACCTGCTACTAGCCAAGCAGGCAGGGGTAGTAGCCCTTGGGATAGTGCCACCTAGGGGTTATATCTTGGAGGGTCACCGCTGGGATTAGCATCCCCTAGTGGCCAAATTTGTGAACTGCTGTTAAAAATAAATGGCTACCCCAACAGAAGTGGCTGTACACCAGTTGGAGGGGTGGTGTACTGGGCAGGAGATCGACCCTCAAAATGCTATACTTATCCTAGATATTCCCCTGGGTACCAATAAGGACACTGTAGAGGGAGTACTTTCCAAGGTTGAATGTTTACAAAACCCTGTGGTGGTGGGTCGACAGGCTAATCTGCTCACCCAAAGTTTCATGGCATTAGTAGAGTGTAAGGACCCAGTAGACAGTTCCAAAGTGCCACGGACTATCACCCCCGAAGAAGCCCTCACTGCCTAGAGAGCGATAACTAAAAACAGTAAAGACCCCTGGGAGAATTAGCCCCCCAACTATCTGAGACTTTTGAGGAGAAATTTGCTAAGTTGCTGCTGGAAGAAGGGAAAACTGTGGAGGACTTAAAGAAACTATTCCTGCCACCTGGGGGTGTTCCTCCCCCAACACCCCCTCCTGCTCCAGCACCCATTATTGCCCCTCCTTCTGTGCCCATGCAAATGCTGGCTCCTGTGTCTGTATCTGCCATTAGTCACGACTCTTACCGAAGGTTGAGAATCTTCTCCGGCACCCTCCCCATCCCTCAAGGGGAAGATGATTGGGAGACCTGGACAGATTGTGTTGCCCCTTTGGTACCTGAATGGCAGTGTGCGGAGGCTGAGAAATGGAAAAGGATCATAGAAAGTTTGAGGGGTCTCGCCCTACTGGCCATTACATTTCTGAGGTCCACAAACTCTGATGCATCTGCCCAGAAGTACCTAACTGCACTCGAAGACAATTTTGGGAGCATTGAGTCAGGGTAGAACTTGATGTGGACGAGGTACAAAACAATGGGCAGGGGAAAGTTTGTCTGCATATGTTACTCGTCTGGAAAGAGTGCTGCAGAAGGCTTACCAAAAAGGTGGGGTAGCCGCCAGTGACTTAAACCGTGTGAGGTTGGGGCACATACTGCAACATGCAAAGCATTCTAAATTGCAGCTTCTTCAACTAAGGCTCCCAGATAGAAGGGATAACCCACCAGACTATTGTGACTTGATAAAAGAACTCTGGCAGGTTGAATATGAAGAGGGTGATTGTAATTCTAGGGTGAACACAGCCCAAGTGATCATGGCATCGGAAGGCCCTTCTGAAGTGGGGACCAATGAGGGTGTGCCACCATGGGATGAACTTCTGAGGGAGTTCAGGGAAACAAAAACAGTCTCTTTATGAAGGCTACTCCTGCAAGTACAGGCACCGACCCTTATCCAACTGCATCTGCTATGGGGTTGGGGGTGTTCACCCAGGCATCTCCTGCTGACAGCAGCTAGAAACTCAATGTCTTGACTATGAAAGTAAGAGAATTGACGAGATGTCTCCAAATGCTCACCACACAGCAGACAAAGATGGCACCAACGTTATCAGTTGGTAGTACCACAGCCCCAGCTAGCAATGTGATGCCTCAGCCATCCCAAATCCCAGAAAACATATTTTGCCATAATTGTGGGAAGGATGGGCACATGAAGAGAATGCTCGTCCACAAAAGACCTAGATAAAGTTGTATACAGGCTTCAAGGAGAGCTTCAGAGAACAAATCAGCGGTTGAGGAGTGCCCAAAATGACTGCAGTGAATGTTCAAAAAGTAGTAACTCAAATCCCTATGTGGCTAAATCATCTGTCCAGGCTCCTGCTGCTGTCCCTCCAGACTGGTCCAAAATAGTGGGCCCTTCAATGGAGACTACCATAGCTGTGAATGGTATTCCTACTCGGGCTGTGCTGGACAGTGAGCGACAAGTCTTATCTCTACCTAGGATATTTCTGCCTCTGGTTGTCATTTCCTGCAGCTGTAACTGGTGTAGAGGAGCAGGTCGAGACACTGGCCTTAGTGTGTTCCCCTACTGGACTGTATGATGGTGTTCCCGTGTTAATGAGGACCAACGCCCATATGTTTGGGAGTCTGGTACAACTCTGTCATGAGAAACAAGTTTGATGGACTGGGAGGGCCCTAAGAATTCCTGCTCTGATCAAGAGGGCCCATGATTTGCAGCAGAACCCCTAGGGAGTGGACCAGGATGAACCGGTAGGGGTCTTGTGGAAGAAGGATCCCGATTCAATGGTACTGGCTCCTAATGCCCAGTGTACCGTTCAAAGGGAGGTCCACCTTCACAAAGATATCAAGAACAAAATACTGATGTTGGACACATCAGGCGATGGAAAATTGACGGAAGGATTACTGGTTAAGCCCAGCATCTTGCCAGCTCGTGCTCATACCTATGCACAACAAGTGATGGTCCAGATTCATAATGTGTCAGATTGGGAGATCAGAGGAACAGAGGATGCACCCTAGCTATGGTACACTGCGCAGACACTGCAGTGTTGCCCAGCAACAAGCACCCTGGCAAGACAGAAAGTGACCCTGGACTTGTTTGATTTTGGTGACTCCCCATTGCCAGCTGAATGGAAGACTAGAATTAGCCAGAAACTTGCCCAGAGAGATCAAGTGTTTTTGTTGAAGGAATGGGATGTGGGATGTGGCCAGGGTGTGGAGCATCACATATGCCTGCACGATGAATGGCCATTTCGAGATAGGTCTCGATGCCCAGCCCCTGCAGACATAGACGATGTGAGAAGACACTTGCAGGAAATGCTCACGGCTGGTGTGATACAAGAATCCAGGAGACCATATGCTTCTCTCATTGTGGTTGTGCATAAGAACGGATCTGTGACAATGTGTGTTGATTATCGAACTCTGAATCAGCGGACCATCCCCGATCAATACACCATGCCCCGTATACAAGATGCTCTGGATTGTTTGAATGGGAGCAAATGGTTCTCGGTGTTGGATCTTCGCAGTGGATATTACCAAATTCCGATGGCTCCGGGAGACCGTGAGAAGACAGCCTTCATCTCTCCTTTGGGGGTTCTACGAATTCCTGAGAATGCCACAGGGGATATTGGGCACCCAGCCACCTTCCAGCGACTGGTGGAATGAGCAGTGGGACACATGAATTTGCTAGAATGCCTGGTTTACTTGGATAATGTCATTGTGTTCAGAAGCTCCCTAGAGGAACATGAGAGTCGACTGTTCAAAGTACTAGACCGATTGGAAGATTTCGGTCTCAAGCTGTCCATCGACAAATGCCAGTTTTTCCAAACCTCTGTGAAGTATGTGGGGCACATAGTGTCAACAGAGGGGATAGAGACTGATCATAGTAAAGTTGAAGCCTTGACTACTTGGCCCCAGCCCCACAATTTGAAAGAACTACAAAGTTTCCTGGAATTCTGTGGCTACTACCACCGGTTCATAAAGGACTATTCCAAAGTGATTTGGCCACTTTTGAATCTTACCCAGGGTTACCCTCCTACCAATTGGAAATACAAAAATGGGCCATCAAAGAACCAGACAAAACATATTTCTGCCCAGGTGAACTTTTCTGGTCCCGTTGGATGCCTGACTGTGAAGCAGCTTTCCAAGAAGTCATATACAGTACCAGCTCACCCATACCCCCATCCTCGCTTATGCTGATCCCACCAAACCCTATGTGCTGCATACTGATGCCAGTCTGTAAGGTCTAGAAGCTATACTGTATCAAGACCATGAGGATGGTTTCAAACCAGTGGCATTCACCGGTAGGAGCTTGACCCCGTCAGAGTGAAACTACCCTGTGCACAAGTTGGAGTTCCTTGCGTTAAAATGGGCCATTGTCGACCAGTTTCATGATTACCTCTATGGGGCAAAAATATTGGTGAGGACTGACAATAACCCATTGACCTATGTACTGACTTCAGCTAAGTTAGACACCATGGGGCACTGGTGGCTTTCTGCATTGTCAACATATGATTATGCTGTTGAATACAGACCAGGCCTGAATCATATTGATGCTGATGCCCTATCCCGGAGGCCCATTGCCAAGAGTGACTGGGTCAGGCTGTCTGAACCTGACATCTGAGCACTGTGCCAAAAGTTTGATAGAAATGAACAGATGTCTACGGACAAAGCGGACTGCTTAGCAGATTGCTTGGGCCCCTCTGACACCTGCATACCAACTGCGTATTGCCACTTTTCTGCTCTAGATATTAGTGCACTACCTCAGTTTGACAATGACAGCATTCAATGGCTCAATCCCGAGATCCTATGATTCAGCCAGCACCTGACGCACTTCGTGCAGGAAAAGATGTGTCCAAGTTGCGTTCCTCTGATCTGTGAACCACTTTATGTTTAAAGAAGACCCCAGGTTGAAGCTGCTTAATCAGTTGTTGTATAGAGAAACAGTAGGTTGGGGTGGCCAAATAGACAAGCAAAGAGTACAACTAATGTTTGCCACCTCCTCACTTGCCCCTGGGTGTTACCATGTCTACCTCCCTGTCAGTACTAACTGATCCATGGTCACCCCTGGCCAGACGTATAACGCAGTTTGCCATTGGTACCTCATGGGAAGAGGTGACTGTTGTGTGACCATCCCTGCCACCTGATCTCCTTCCTCTTGCCACTCTCTTCCAACCCCCTGTGCAAGTAGGCCTCTGAGGAAGTGGGGGGTGGCCACAAACTTAGTTGAAGCTGCAGTTTGAATTAGGCTGATGGCCCTCAGTCAGATGAAAAACAAGAGGCCACCAGACAGATCAAAATAAACGGATCAGACTCAGACAACAGTCTTAAGACATACCCCGGAGATAGCAAGGAATTTCTAACCTTTTATCAGGCCCTATATGACAAAGACCAAAACCCACACCAAAATCAAGTGACCTCTGACTATCTGGACTCAGTGCCCTTCCCCACCATGCTTCCCAAACACAAAGAATTATTGGCTACTCCTGTCTTCCATGTAGAAATGGCAAATGTTATCAAATCCCTTACCATAGACCATGCTCAAGGACCAGATGGTTTACTGTCAACATTTATAATACAATTTTAACTCAGCTGGTTTCCTTCCTTTTTTCAAACATTTAGCTATATGCACACTCAGGGTTTTTCACATCTTATCCTTACAAAACAATGATTACATTGACACCAAAACCTTGGAAGGACCCCAAGAGAGTAGCAAAATATCAGCCAGTCTAGCCCATCAATGAGGACATGAAAATACTGGCAAAGGTTTTGGCAATGAAGATTAATAAGATATGGAGTTACCTGCCCAGTCCTGAACAGATGGGCCTCATACCTCACTGCAACTCATCTGATCACCTGCAAAAGTTGGCACCTATCTTCTCTGCATTCCAGGAGTGCAGAATCCCGGCAACCTTGGTCTCCCTGGACATAGAAAAGGCATTTGATCATACAGTATATCCTGGCTGTTTCTTTTCTCAGTCCTCAAGAAATGTGGCTTCCTGGAACCCTTTATTAAATGGAGTCAGGTACTATACACAAAACCAAAAGCAAGGCTCTGTAGTAATGGAGTGTTTTCTGACATGCTGCAGCTGTACCATGGATCCAAACAGGGATGTCCACTTTCCCACATGTTATTAATTTATTCCTGGAGCCACTGGTCCAAGAGCTCAAAAACATCCCAGCAATACAAGGTATTCCACGTGGCCTGGTATCCTATACCTTATCAGTATTCACAGGAGACATCCTCCTGAAATATTCGTCACCTAAGCATGTCCTTTCCCACTGCATTGGAAGGCATTAGGGAATACGGAGCATTGTCTGACTACAAACTAAGTATCACCAAGACACCAGTAATGCCTTTGAATGTAGCCCTGCTGCAACAAGAAATTACTGATGCAGGGCTAACTTGGGCACACAACTACTTTGATACTTAGAAATAATGCTTTGCACTTGTCAGGCAGCCATTAAGAAACTGAACTTATTGGCCCAGTGGCGCTGAGGCACCGGATGCCTTACCTTGCGCTGCGCCGGTGACCCATGTTCAGGAATTACCTTGGGTTGCCAGGGTGCCGGCATGGAGGGAGGGTTGGAGCAGGATTGAGGGATGGCTCTCCTCTCCCAGGAAGGAAGGGGTCACCCACTCATAGTCCCACTGTCACCGGATGGAGGTCCAGTGATAGGTGCAGGTGGCAATGATGTGACCGATAGTGTGGGGACGTCCTGCAAGATGTGCATATGCATGCCTCCACATGTGTGCGTCACATTGGGGATGTGCTGAATTGGGACTAAAAAGGGGAAAAAGCCAAGAGTATGTAAGGAAAAAAGAAACTGAATTTAGACAACCACTTTCCAATCATCAAGCAAGAGCTGGGGAGATGGGCACCCTATTTTTAACACTATGGGGTGCATTAACATAATTAAAATCAATGTGCTGCCCAAATTATTCTACCCTCTCAACATGCTTAATGTGTTTCTTCATGACATGGTTCTCAAAACTACTACATTACTAAATGTATATTGAATTTATATTAAATTTATATTGAGTTGAGGAGGCAGTATAGTGTAGTGGTTAAGAGCACTGAGCTGCAAACCTGGAAACCTGAGTTTGAATCCCACAGTCCCCACTTGCAAACTGTGTGACCCCGAGCAAGTCACTTAACTTCCTTGTGCTCTCAGGTCACAACTGGAAACAAATTTCGGCTTAGTATGCCTTTCCTGGTCAAACAATACCCCCCATTCCCTTATGGAAGGCCAGGGTAAGACTTCTAGACTAGCCTATGATAAACTTGCTGCACATACAATAAGTGTCTAGGTAAATTATGTTTGTCCCATTTTGGTGTTTATAATTTAGCTGCCCACTCCAGCAAATATCTAAGATGGAATGGAACTGCATCACCCGGAGAAGCCCCGGATTATGTCCCTCAGTGGCTATTAAAAACCAGTTCTGTGAAATAAAAGACATTTCTCCTACATCACTCATATTTACTCCTCACAAAATACCTACCAGCATCACTCAAGGACTCGGTTACAGCAGTCTCGCTTAGAGTTAATACGCAGCTCATCTGGCTATTAGGTATCTATCTCTCTCTCTCTCTCTCTCTCTCTTTCGCTGTCTCTCTCTCACTCTCCAAAGATGTATCCCAACAACTAAACAATGACCTTAACTTCAAAATTGCAAACCACTCAATTAAAGATACCTTCTCGTCAGGAATTAACTCACCTGCCTTGTCCCATCTCACACTTAGAGGTAGGGTTGTCAGAACTAGTTCTGAAAAAATTAGAACCCTTTTAGAACTCAGGGGTTCGAGTTCTAATTTAAAACTAGAACACCAATGGGTTCTATGTATTAAGGGTTCTTAATACTAAATAAAATGCTTTTTTTGTTCATCCAGTTCAAAAACAGAAGATGCCAGCCTGGAAAGCAAACTAATTAGTGATAATCACATCCTAAAACATTTTAGAGAGGGAGAGACAATAAGTGAATGTTCTGCTCATATACACATGTGCTAAACACATGGAACCGTGACACTTGGCACATCTGCATTTTGAAAGCCACAATGTGTTTCTTTTTCTGCATGTGCAGTAAAATAGCATTATTGCTGTGCTGAAAGGGCAGGACTTTCATTTATGTCTTTTTCTCCTCTCAGTATCTTTATCTGTTCTTTTTCTGCAGTCCTGCACACAAATTTATTTTATTTAGTTTTTGTTGACCAGGTAAGTGCACTAGACAAATCCTGCCTATTTTCAGGCACGACCCAGCGAGGGGGATACAGATGAATGCCAACTGACCTTGAACCAGATTAAGCTATTGGTGGTATTTTTAGTGAATGAGGGAAATCTGGCCAGGACACCGGGGAAATTCCCCTACTCTGCTTTCTGTGAGCAGGGGGGTCCCATTTTCATGTGGGACCAAGATGGCTGCCTCTGGACATGATGTGGAGGACATGGAGGTGTTGGAGGCAGGGGAGTTGGTCTCCTCCCCTGTCTCCGGATTGCCAGAGACCTCATTGATTCTTCCTCAAGCTTCTTCTAATGGATCCAAGTTGTATGCATCTCTCAGTTCATTTCCTTCCTCAGAAACCTCGATGGATCAAAGTAAGCAAACAATTGTTTCTTCCCAGTCTGTTCCTATACTGCAACAGCTAGCATCTGCTAAAGAGTCTCTACAGAATATTGAATGTTTACAACCTACAGATGTGGACGCTTTGCTGTTACTTGAGGAAACACGCTGTCTTACAAAGAAACAGGAGCTTTTAGCACTTAAGAACTCAGCTTTGCAGCTGCCTACTGATTCTGACTCACTGTTGCAGACTACTGCGTCAGACGCCCGAAAGACAGTCTTGACATTTCCACATTCCGATGTGGTCTGTTCGACAATTTCTTCAGCTCCTGCTGCTGAAACTTCTCCTGACAACCTTGCTGTTTTCCCTGATCTTCTTCCACGAACCTCTGCATCTGACTTGCCCCCTGCAGAGGTTGTTCCTCAGCGAGACTGGTCAGTTGACTCTGCTCTTGTTGCAGCAGGGTGGGAGAGGGATCCAGTTGTCGGTACCTGGCACTCTGGTCTTTCCTCCTTTTGGATCACCCCTGCAGATGCCCCAGCTATTTCTCCTGTGCAAGAACAGTTGCACTTCATGCTTACGCCTGCTTTGCGCTTAACACAGAATCCAATTCTCAATTTACCAGTTTCCACTTCTCCTGCAGCTCTGTTTTCAGACTCCGACCCTCTTCACCGAAGTTTACCACCCCAGGGCCCTGGTCTGCCAACTCAACGGACTGAACGACCGACTTCTCTGGCTTCTGCATCTACTAAAACGTATGCATCTTGTTTTTTTGTTCCCACTCAATATGCTAAGAGACACAATGCTGTCAGATTACAGTGTTTGGGGGGTTTACCTGAAATGCCTGATAGGGTTTTTGTTGGACGCACTTTGCTTAAAGACTCCATGAAATTTGCTGCTTATGATATCCACGCATTGATACATGTGTCTAATGAGTCCCATTTTAATGTAAGTTTTAAAACCTTATAATGTTTAGAGAAATTTTGGTCCCAATTTAATCTGTTGAAAAATACCCCTTTATGGTCACCTTTCAGTGCAATTCCTTTAACGAAACCTGCACAAAAGACTGTCACTATTCTGTTTAGAAATGAAGGTGTTAGTTTGAACGATATTACAGTTTGGCTGAAACAAAGATGTACAGTGCTCTCTGACCCTGAAGCTATTTTTGATTCGGAAAATTTGTGAACGGGAGGGTGGAAGGTTAGGGTTATGCTCCGGACTACTGATACTGGTATTCAACACCTACCCAATAGTTTTCTGTTAGGCAGGGATAGGGGAGTTTTGCTCTGTTCTGGACAACCTAAAGCCTGCTATAAGTGTGGTTCCACTTCTCATCTCAGCAGCATTTGTGACACTATTAAATTTACTGTTTGTGGTGGTCTTGGTCATGCAGGCTCACAGTGTACTGAAGAACCTCTCTGTGTTTTATGTGAAGACCTGGGACATACTTTTCAGCAATGTTCCTGGGCTGCCCATAATTCTCCTACTTTAGCTGATGGTGAGGAGCAACGGCTTATTATTACAGTGGCCCAACGTTCTAACATTAAGGGTCCCTCTTCTTTTACAGTTGCCCCCCCCAACTACTTTAGCTGAATCACATAGTGTTGTTTCCACTGGCACTGTAATAATTGCTGGGGAGGATTTGACTGAGCCTGTCCCACAACCTGTTACATTTTCTCTACCTCCCCACCCTCCTTCTTCCCCAGTTCTTCCTAGCTGTTCTACTTCAGGTGGCTCTTCTATGGGACCCCCCCGGCACCATTAGAAACAATGGAACCTTCCCCTTCTGACCCTTTTACTACACCTTCTAGAATTACACAGGGTTCAAGAAAGTTTGGTTCACCTTCCTCTAAGGCTCAGAGGGTAGAGGCTCTCCCTTTGACAAATAAATATGAATTGCTGTGACATACTTCTGAAAACACAGACTCTGACTCTTCTTCTGTCCAGTCCTCTCATCCTGAACTTACTACAGATACTGAAGTCCCTATCGACAATGTGTGGTCCCAAAAAAGGAAAGCCAAGGCCAAGACAAAACATAAAGAATGTACCCCGAGAAAGGGTAGACAGAGGTGATTGCTATGCATATGTCTACTTCTTTTGCAATACATACTGTTAATGTTAAAAAAACAACATAAGAGGGATTCAGTTTTTTCATTTTTGTCTTGCCTTATTACCGGTCTCATACTTCTACAAGATATTAGATTCCATTCTTTGCCTGAAATTTCTAGGGCCCAAAAATCCTGGCATTTAGGCCCCTCCTATTGATCATTTGGACAGGAGACATGTTCTGGGGTGGGTATTTTGTTTCATCTTCCTAATGTCTCTATTATTAAGATTCTAGATTTATGCCCTGGCAGAGTATTATTGATAGACTTTAGGTTCCTTTCTGTCCCTTTTCAGATTATCAATATTTATGCCCCACAAACCAAGTCGCTTAGGATTGAACTCTTGAAAGTGGTTCGACCTTATCTTTACACCTCTATGCACGTCATTTTTGGTGGTGATTTCAATTGTGGGCTGTCCACTAAGGACAGGTCCTCATTCTCAAAAACCACAAAATTATTTTGTGATACCACTTTTCTCAAAAATCTTTTATTTTCTGCAAAACTGAAGGATGCTTATCTTTCTCTCACCCAGACATATACCCCTACCTTTCATAAAGGCTCTTTAGCTACCCGGATAGATTATTTTTTTTGTGTCCTCCTTTTTACAAACTTCCGCTGCTGAAGTACAGGTGGCTGAATTTTCAGATCATGATTTGCTTACCATTTTTCTTGGTCTTAAGAATGTTGCAACTTTTGGTCCTGGCACTTGGAAATTTAATGTTTCCTTATTAGAGAATTCTCTGTTGTTAAAACTTCTTAAATCTTTTTTTCAAAACAGAAAATCTGTGTTTTTTCTTTACGATGATCCTTGGTGGTGGTGGTTAGATACGAAGAAGGATTTGACGAAATTACTGAAATCATTTAGCAAAACCCATCATGAAGATTGTTATTTCACATACCATAGGACACGACATCAGCTGCAAAAACTCCTTACCCTTTCGTTTACCACTGGCCAGGATTTTTCTTCACAAATTAGTACCCTGAAAAAATCTTTAATGGAATATCACTCCAAAAAATATGCTTCAATGCAACAACATCAACGTTTTAGTGTAAAAGGTGCCGATGATGTGATCTGCCCGTTTGCATATTTTTCTAAACAGATTACGGGGAGAACCATTGATACTATTGTGACTGAAGCTGGTCATACAATTACGGATTCTAGGCTTATCCAAAATTATGTGGCCGAGTATACTCAAAACTTATTCAGTCCATTTCTACATGATATATTGACTTTCCTTAGTCCATTTCTGTTCCTGATGTGCAACAATCAGTATCTGATATCTTGCTTGTGATATTCAGGCGCAGAAGTAGTTGAGGTCATCACAACTCTGCGATCTGGAGTATCTCTAGGCTTGGATGGCCTTCGAATGAGCTTTATAAATTGCTTAATATTGAGTTGAGCGTGGAATTGGCCGCAGTTTATAACTTCCTTTTAAAAGCTGATACTTTACCATTAGAATTTAATATGGGTAGTACCTTCTATACCCATAAGAAAGGAGACACAAAATTACTGACTAATTGGAGGCCTCTTAGCCTATTGAATATGGACTTTAAAATTTTAACTAAAATTATTGCTCTCTGTCTAGCAAAGCTGGCCCCTCTTGTTATTTCGGAAGCTCAATCTAGTAATGTTCCAGCAGAAGTATACATAATCATGTCCTTTTATTATGGAATTGGTGGAACATGGCAATTCAAATAGGTTAACAGGCCTCCTGTATTCATCGGATCAAAGACAGGCATTTGTTTGGGTGAGTCATGACTTTTATGGCAGGTTTTGAGACATTATAGGGTTCCTGTGACTACTCTCCTGGTTACGCTTATTATATTCTACAGCCATTTCTATCCTCTTGTTAATGGCTGGAAGAGTCCTTTGATACCTTTAAAAGAGGTGTTAGACAAGGGTGTCCACTCAGTCCCTTTTGTATATCTTTTTTGGATCCTTTACTCACACTAATAATATAGCACACAATGTTAGGCCTATTTGTTCCTTACCACTTTCTGTTTTAGCCTATGCTGATGACATGAGTTTAATAGTAGCTGATGTTCCTTCAGCAGACGCATCTCTCCATCTGTGTAAGTCCTTTGGTCTTGTTTCAGGAGCATCCCTGAACTTGGAGAAATGTGTCGGTCGACGGCTTGGATCTCAGCAGTCAAATGATGTAATAGTTTCCAGTATTGCACTTTGTGACACCCTTATTAAGATTTTGGGCATTCTATTTGGCTCAGGTCCTTTAGACATTCTCAACTGGACTCCCAAACTGAACCTAGCGCAGGCCAAAGTTTCTCTTTGGAACACCTGGAAACTCAGTAAAAAAAAGAGGGTTTACTTGATAAAGTCTCACTTGCTCCCGATTTTTTTTTTGGCTTATGTTTTTCCCCCTCCCCGTGTTTTGGAAACCAAACTTCTGAGTATTTTTTTTCAGGCCTTATGGGGCAGCCTGGAATCCCATTAAGCATTCCATTACCTGCTACCTTTCAAGGAAGGTGGTCTTAATATGATACACCCATTATTTTTTTTATAATAGTTTATTTTTTGTGACTAATCTTAAACCACTTTTACTTAATTATGATGTGGGATGGGAATTTTATTTTTTTCAATCCTGTCAACCCTGGTTTCATCTTTGGGACCTTAACACTTTGAGACAGGTTAAACATGTATCTTCTACCCCTTCTTATCTTCGTGATACCTTTTGCCATTTAAAACAATGGAAGATTACTAGCCATATGATTATGACTCAAAATAGGAAAGGCATTTATAATTTTTTGATAGATACCACTTGTGCAGACCTTGTAATTTTTCCCAAATGTCCCCCTACTTCCTTACCTGCTTTATACACACTGTTGAGGAATCCTTGCATCCCCCAGAAGATGTGGGATCTACATTGGCTTAGTTGTCATGAACGGATCAATATTAATGCAAATCATAAACATAAACAGCTGAATGAAAGATTATGTTTCAGACCTTTATGTGTAAATCAGGATGAAACAATACAACACCTGTTTTTTCTTTGTTCCTATATCACTGGTTTTTGGTTATTTTTAGCGAACAGATGGAAGGAACCTTTATTTACTTCTGTTACTTATGAGATGTTATTGTATGGTAGGTTTCCAGCGACCTGGAAAAAGTGGAATATTGACACCCTTAACTTATTGTTTACCATCATTAAATGGCATTTATGGACTGCTCACTGTCTTTTCACCTTGCAGCAAAAAGATATGTCCCAT
This sequence comes from Neoceratodus forsteri, assembly GCA_016271365.2. Lineage (NCBI taxonomy): Eukaryota > Metazoa > Chordata > Ceratodontiformes > Ceratodontidae > Neoceratodus > Neoceratodus forsteri. The sequence continues at coordinate 490,857,982 of CM057450.1, read as the reverse complement.
CTACTGGTGGTCCAAAGTACTGAACAGGATTTAAAAGATGTTTATTTTTCTGAACTAAGAAGTTTGTCATCTGGATCATTGTTTGCTTTATGGAAATACTTACCATGGGTGACCGATTCTGATTTTTCTGTTACATGAGTCTTTTGTATTTATTTTTGTCAATGTGATTTTGGTTTGTAGTTTCTTTGTCAATAAAAATTTCCCCTATTCATTGCCAGAGGGCACTGTGTGTGCCTTGACTTGTGCAGTTTGCTGGTTGCTGGCAAGGAGAATAGACGTGTAGGAGGCTGAGGTGCTGATCACCACCTTGGCCTCACTTCTCCTTAGTGATGATCATGGACGACGACCAGATGGAGGAAGTTGTTATGGTGACTGAATGAGTTTTTGCATCTTTGGAAAGTGTTATGGTAGAACTACCAATTGTACCTGCGACAGCAATTTCCTTGCCTGGAGACTGTGCTGCTGAACATCTTCGTCGACAACTCGTGGAGGAAGAGCGACGATTCCTGTTTATCAGGAACCATTTATTGCGAGATCTGGAGTGGACATCGGATGCTTCTATGGCCGTACAGGAACCGGATGTTGCCTGGTCTTCTACCACACAGAACCATGCAGCTGCTGGTTTGCTTTTGACCTGTGCTGTACAGGAGATTGCCCCCCTATCTTGACCGGACTCTCCTTTCTGTATGGCGATGATACCCGAAACTGTAAGTACTGTGGCTATGGGTACTGGGCTTGATTTGGGACTGACTTGTTTTCCAGCCCCTGATTCTGTTTCTGGGCCTATCTCAGTCGTTGATATTGGGGATAACATTGCTGCGACGGGGCCTCGGGTGTAAACCCTTCTGGGACTGGGTGTATTCTACTTGAACTTTCTCCTAATGGGGATGGACAGGGATGTGAGGGACTTGTTGGCTCTGACCAAGATGTAATACAGCCACATGATGCAGCATGTTCCCCCTCCCTTTCTGTTGCTTCTCAGAAGGTGGAGCTCTCAGCTGGAGTTGTACAAGCTCCTGCTGCATGGGTGACCACGGCCTTGGAAGCTGCAGACTGGGTTAAAAGCCCAGATGGCAAAGGCTGGGATGCTAACTTTTCTGGCACCCCATGCTCAATGTACGGTTCTGGGGCTGATGTAGGCCCTGATTCTGATTCAGAACAGCATGTCTTAGCTTCTGATGTTGCTCCAGATTCTATGCCTCCTCCTGCTCAGCCTACTCCTTTAATGGGGGCCCCTCTTGCTCCTGATCTGTCACAGGATTCTATTTTGAATAATATTAAATGTTTGGAAGCGGACCTTCCTGTACTCATCAATCCTGCCCCCCCACCCTTCTCCCATTCCTGATGATAACTTACCGGCTGATGTCCCACAGCTGGCTTCTCCCCATGTCCAAGCTCCTATCGCGCCTCCTTCTGTACAACAACCCCACACTACTGTCTGGAATGATAAGGTGTCTGAACGACTATTTCCTGCTACTTTTGGATTACTTTCCAAACCTGCTATGAGATGCAATGCTGTACGTCTAAAATTTAGGGGGCCTTTGTCTGAGGTTCCCAATAGGCATTTTGTGGAGAGTGAACTTCTTAAAGGCAACATGAAGTTTTATGCTTATGAAATATGTGCATTAATTCACATGCCAGGTGACACAGTATTTGATATCAGTTTCAAACACCCTATTGGCCTGGAAAGATTTTGGAAACAGTTTCAAGCTCTTAAACACACGCCTTTGTGGAATACCTTTATGGCTATTCCTTTAACTAAACCTGTGACAAAAAAGATAACTGTGTTGTTCCGAAATGAGGGGGTGAATGTTGCTGACATAACCTACTGGTTACAGCAACATTGTACGGTGAAAGGTCAGCCTGAGCCTATTCTAGATGATGAACACCTTTGGACTGAGTGCTGGCGTTATCTTGTAGATTTGCATTTGGAACATGGTCTTACAAAGCACCTCCCTAATTGTTTTTTTGGGGGGCGAGATAGGGGAGTGATTTTTTACCCAGGACAACCCAGAGCTTGTTATAAGTGTGGGAATGTGGGTCATCTTAGTAATGTTTGCGACCAACAGAAATGTGGCCTTTGTGGGGATTTGGGACACATTGGTGCACATTGCAGAAGGCCTCTGAGATGTACCGTATGCGATAAACAAGGCCATACCTTTCGCAATTGCTCGTGGGCTTCTCATAATAATGCTGATCCCACTATTCGAGCAGAGCAGGATGTCTTTGTTGCTAACGCACAAAAAGAAAAACAAAGAATGCAAGATCTGCTTCACCAGCCGCATCCGTCTGCTTCGACTTCTCGGAGAGTGGATGAGACACAATCAGAGGAGCCTGTAGATGCTGTTGATAGTGCTCATTCAGATATTGAACTTTCACAGTTGGAAGCTATAGGCTGAGAGAAGGTGATAGTGGAGGCGACTTCTAATACCACCCCTCTGATTCCGGATCCCCTCACTACACTGCCCCCCCCTCTGGGGATACTGCTTTGGTTGGCCGGGCGGTAACTTCTAATCAACCTCCTGGAACTGATTCTGATCAGGCTTACATGCTTCCTCTGGTTCTACTACAGGAAACTCCTTTCCAAAGGGTGACTCGATCGAAATCAGTTAAAGCTGTATTGGAAGTGCAATGGCCTTCTGTGGACACTTCCTCAGTTCCTGTCCATAATCCTTATGCCATGTTATATGATCAAGATGGGGAAGATGATGGTATAGATTCGGATAGTTCCTCAGTGGCCTCTTCACATACAGAAACTGTTCCAGACACAGATGTTGGTGATAAACCGAAGCCAAAAAAACAGAAGAAAAGAAAATTAAGTTTTTTCTTGTTTCATTTTTTTCAATAGAGATCTGCTTGTCCCTATAATGACTCTCTCTCTCTCTCTCTCCTTTTTTGCTTTCATGGTTGACAACCTTACCTTTTTTACTATTAACATTAATAGTATTAAGTCACAGTTGAAGAGGAGGGTCACCTTTGCTAGCTTGAGGGAGGGTCATGGGAGTGTTATTTTGTTGCAAGATATGAGGCTACATTCCTTATCAGACCTAAAAGCTGCTGAAAAAGACTGGAGATTGGGTATCTCCCTATGGTCCTTAGGAGATGATCAATGTACTGGCTTGGTTTTTTTGTTTTCTGATGTTGCTGTTACTATTTTTCGCGTTTTGGATATATTACCTGGTAGAGTTATGCTTCTTGACGTAGTTATTAATGGCTGTGTTTATTGTCTGATTAATATTTATGCCCCTCAAAAAAAACGGATAGATCTTCACTTTTTAAACGTATTATTCCTTATTTGTATACTTCGCAATTGGTGTTGTGTGGAGGTGACTTTAACTGTGGTTTTAGCTCCTCGAGATTGGGGATGAAAGTCCAAAATTTTTTTTTGTGATACTAATATGTTACTTCAGATAGTTAAGCAGAATAATTTGCGAGGTGTTTATGATATTTTACAACTGACTCTTGCACATACCTTCTATAAGGGTACTTTATCATCCCAAATAGATTTTTGGTTTTTGTCTGATCGGGTAACGGTGTCAGGGGTTTCCATTTTAGCTCTAGAGACCTCTGACCATGTGATAGTACAGGTATTAATTGGGCGACACCAAAAGCTTCTGATGGGCTGTGCTTCCTGGAAATTGAATATAACTTTTTTACAAGAAGAACTCACAAGGACTCAAAAACGATTGTTCCTTGAACTTCGTTCTGATCTTTGTTTCTTATATGATAGCCCGACCGAATGGTGGGAAGATACAAAACAGGATTTGAAAAGTTTTTGTATCTAGTTATCTAAAACAAAAGCCAGAGGCAGATATTTATCCTACCTCAGTTGCAGAGCTCGGTACTTAAAGTTACTAACTCAGGTGTCATCTCCAGCTGGTCCAGTACATCAGAGGCTTTTGGACCTTAAAGATAAAATGTTGATTTCCTTAAACTTCAGAAAGCTAGGACTTCTTTTCAGCAAAAATATCTGGTTAAGGGTACACGTTCACAAGTTAATCCTTATGATTTACCCTCTCATGATTCTCAACAATTTATTATGTCTGCTTTATTGGATGATACGGGTACTGTCGTGACAGATGTTAGGAATATAAGTCAAGTGGTACAAACATATGTCCAACGCATGTTTCAGAATATTAACTCTGGGCCTATTGATTCGTTTTTTCAGCATCTTGCTGTTCCTTCCTTATTGCCAGGAGATGTAGAGACATTAGAGGCTGCTTTTACAGTTATTGAGATAAAAGAGGCCGTTAATAAATTGTCTGTAAGAACCTCGCCTGGTATTGATGGCATACCAAATGAATTTTATAAGCTTTATATTGATTTATTGCTTCCCTGGTTACAACTTCTTTATGAAGCGATTTGGGCTGAGCACCATCTTGGGCGCACTATTCAAAATGGGATCATGATTTTCCTTTATAAAAGAGGAGATCCTACAATCTTGAAGAATTGGAGACCCATGAGCTTGTTAACGTCAGATTATAAAATTTTGGCTAACATTTTGTCGGTTCGATTATCTAAAGTTGCCCAAAAATTAATAATTTCCTCTCAGACTTGTGCCGTCCCTGGTAGAAATATTGTTAGTAATCTAATTTACCTTTGAGAACTTGTTGACCAGGGATTGCAATAGAATTTGACTGGGTATCTGTCATCTTTAAATCAGGAGACGGCATTTGATGCAATCCGACATGCACATATATGGGCTGTTTTATCTCATTATGGTATACTGCCTTTACTGCTTGATTTGTTGAAATCATTGTATTCTGATACACTGATTGCTCCTTTAGTAAATGGTCATTTGGGACCTCCTGTCCCTCTGAAACATGGTGTGCGACAAGGATGTCCTTTGAGTCCTTTGTTATATGTTTTTGGGCTGGATCCAGTGTTAAGATTGATTACAGGGGATGACCAGATTTTGCCTATCACAACTACATCTGGTTTTGTATTTATGAAAGTTTTGGCATATGCTGATGATTGTATATTTTCAGTAGCAGATTTGGATTCTAGTAGATGGGGTTGCGGATTGTTGAACGTCTTCAGCCAATTACTGGTATTAAGGTTAATCTTGTCAAGAGTAAGATGTTAGTGCTAGGGGGATCTGAGCCCATAACCAGTTTTGATGTTCTGGTTACTAGTGACAAAATGAAATTGTTGGGCTTTTATTTTGGTACTCAAGATGCTATGCAATATAAGTGGGATATAGTCTATAATGTGGCATCTCGGAAAGTACTTAAATGGCAATCTTGGAAAATGACGAGAAAGAAAAGGGTTTTTCTTCTTCGGGCATCTACTGCTCCTGCTGTTTTATATGTTTCCCACATATTCTCATTGCCCTTTAGTATGCATACTAAGATGATGAATCTCTCCTTTCAGTTGCTCTGGGGTAGCCGATTGAATCCGGTTAAAAGAGCACATACTTATAGATCATGGAACTCAGGAGGCCTTAATATGATACAGCCATTAGTGTACCTTTTTGGGAATTTTTTTATAGTTAAATAAGAACTATGTTATTGGAAACTGGAGAGGAGGGTAATTTTTGTATGCAGTTGTGGGGAGCTCCATTTTTGACTGCCTGGGGTTGAAGTAAGTGGCATGCTTCTGAAAAACAGCTCCCATCTTATGTCCGGGATACCTTGAAGTACATAAGACTGTGGAAAATTGAACTAGGCTGGTTTATTTCTCATAACAATAAGTCCTTTTATAACTTTATTGTGGATGCTTGTTATATTGAACACCCTTTGTTCCAGATCTCTGACCATATTAATGCTGACTTATTGTTGGCCAGTATAATTGAACCTAGGATACCTAAAAAAATGCAGGATATGAATTGGCTTTGTGGTCATCAGAAGGTGAATGTTAGGAATAACCAAAAACATAAATGAATGTCTCAGAGGTGTTGCCAGGAACAAACCTGTCATGGCCTCTTAGAAACCATTCAACACCTTTTTTTGATTGTGTTCAAGTGCAGGGTTTTTGGCGATCTTTGGCAAATTGGTGGAATGAACCTCTATTTTCCAATATGACGTATGATCTCTTAGTCTTAGGTCAGATACCAAGGGAATGGCATAAATGGCAGAAAAGTACTATTTTTTTTATTTTAGCCTGCATTAAGTGGTCAATCTGGCAAGCAAGATGCCAGAGAATCCTACAAAATAAAGTACTTCATATGCAGGACTTATTTTGTCAAATACAAAGTGACCTGGATAAGATCTATGTATATGAAACTCAGATTTTGGGACTTCTTGTTTGTACTTGTTCATGGCATAATGTTGGATGGGTGGGATAGTTTGCTATTCTTTTGTTGTTGTTTCTTTGTGATTATTATTATTTTGTTCTCTTTTACATTCTGTTTTGGCACCTACTCTTGCACTGTATTGTGATTTCTTGTTGTATTCTGTTTTTGCTTATTAATAAAAATTGTCCCTACTCTTCGATAAGTGCCATGGGATCTTTAACATCCACCTGAACTACCACCAATCCAGGCAGATGGGACCTCAGTTTAACATCTCATCTGAAAGACAGCATCTCAGAAGTGCAACACCCCTCTCATGCTACACTACAGTGTCAGTACTGGGATATTAACCCAAGTGCCAGATGTGAGAACTGAACCCACAGCCCTCTGATCTCCTGGCCTCAGAGGTGAGTGTGCTACCGACTGAGCCACTGACACTTGAAATGAGTTCAAGTTCTAAAGAAGATTAGAACCCTAGAACTGTTTTCAAAGTTCTAAACCAGAACCAGACCCCAGAACTTCAGTGAGTTCTGACAACCTTACTCAGAGACCAACTAATCCCATTTCATGCAGGGCATGGCTTGATTGGCATGCATGGTGGTTGCATACCAGTTAAGCTCCCACTAGCACCTGCGTTGAACGATGATATTTGATTATTGAAAACCTCCTGTACAAGAAATAAAGATATTGGACAACATCACGACTCAGAAAGAAATGCAAAAATCAACAATAAAACAAACTACCCTTCAGTTTGAAGGGCAGGAGGAAACCGCATCAGCTCCAACAGAGGGCAGTATCAGATCGAAGCTCACAGCATCAGAAGGTGCCCAGGATCAGGACTCATAAGATCCAGCAATTGTGGCATTGCGAGCTCTGATCTTTGGCCTCCAAAAAGAAGCCAGAGTTGACTTTGAAAACCTAACTGCCCAGGTAGCCCATATTCAGACTGTGGTCACTGGGCTGGCAGAAACTTCAGCCTCACACAGTGCTAAAACAGATGAAGCACAACGCTGGATCAGCAACCTGGAGGACACAGTAGTGGACATGGCCAGAGATAAAAAGCTATTAAAAGAACAAGTTACAAAACTGATCACCTGGTCTGAAGATCAGGAAAACCATGCCAGGTGATCAGATATAAGAATCATTGGCTTGCTTGAAGGTTTGGAGGGGAAAGAAGTTGGCAGGGCTGTACAAAAATGGATCATTGAGGAACTGGGGCTGGATCCCATGGCTGTAGACTATGAGAGACAACAGGCTCATGGCACTGGCCCGAAGGCCAAGTTGGGAGGGAAACCAAGACATTATTTGATAAAATACTTGAGGTTACCTGAAAAAGAGAAGATCCTTCAAGCTTTATTTTTTTTTTTTAGTTGTTTAACCAGGTATAGCACACTAAGCTGAAAGCTTTTGTACAGGAGTGACCTGGGAGCACTAGGAGGTTAAGTGACTTGCTCAGGGTCACACAGTATGCAAGTGGAAGCTGTGGGATTCAAACCCAGGTCTGGTCTGCTGGATGTCACCAAATTTGCAGCCCAGAGCCTTAAACCACTGCACTATACTGCCTCCACTATACTGCAGCTTCTTGAGCACAAGGACCTATTAGTGTGGAGGGAGGTCAAGTCTCAATTTATCAAGACTACAGCAAGGATCTGCAGACTCAGAGACAAAAGTCTGCAGGTATTAAATTGAACCTGCACCAGTGGGGCTGGGAGTTCACCTTGCTGTACCCTGTACGTTGCAGATTACCAATATCTCCAGTTAATGCAGGCTATTTCTTGTTATCGTGGTCCAGGCCCATGGCTCCCACACGAGCATTGGAATATTCAACCCTTTTTATCTCTTTCAGAACAGCCCCACTCTGTATTTAAGATTTTCGAACATTTCCAAACAATGAACCCTGTGAGCCCCTCAGGAATATATTACTATTGGCAGCACACTCTGGGGCTTCAATTGGATTCAAAGATGTAGCAGACTGTATGACAGAATTTATATAAATATATTAAACAAGACTGGCATTGATTGCTTCAATTTCATATCATAGAAACATAGAAACATAGAAGTTGATGGCAGATAAGGACCGCAAGGCCCATCCAGTCTGCCCATTTCTTTTTCTACCTTATAAATGTGCCATCGGCCTTTGCTCTGTCAGTGGCCTATCTATTCATAGTCATTTGTATTGCTCCCTTATGCCTATCCCATGCCTGTTTGAAGCCCTGCACTGTATTCATAGCCACCACTTCTTGTGGTAAGCCATTCCATGCATCCACCACCCTTTCTGTGAAAAAAATTTCCTCACATTCCCCCTTAATCGGCCTCCCTCTAATCTCACGCTGTGTCCTCTTGTCCTGCTATTTTTCTTATATTTAAACATGTTAGACTCTTTCACCTTGTTTATGCCCTTAAGGTGTTTGAATGCCTCGATCATATCACCTCTCTTCCTCCTTTGCTCAAGGGTATACATATTGAGCTCTGTTAATCTGTCCTCATATGTCTTCTGATGCAGTCCCTGCACAATTTTGGTTGCCCTTCTCTGGACTGCCTCAATTTGGTTAATGTCCTTGTGAAGGTGTGGCCTCCAATACTGCCGCAGTACTCAGATGGAGCCTAACCAGTGTCTTGTACAGAGGATTGTACCTCCCTCTTCGACTTGTGATACCTCTACTAATACACTAACACCCGCTAGCCTTACCTACTGCTTTAGAGGTCTGCTTGGATGATTTTAGGTCATCAGTGATGATGTGCCCAAGTCTCTTTCTTCCTTTGTGACTGCTAGTAACTCCTCCCAGCCTATAGGTGGCTTCAGGGTTTCTCTTCCCAATGTGCATGATTTTGCACTTCTTTGCATTAAATCCCAGTTGCCACTCTTCTGACCATTCTGCTAGTTTATCCAGATCTCTTCTCATTCTGCCCACCCCATCTGGATCATCTACTCTGTTGCAGATCTTGGTGTCATCTGCAAACAGACAAGCCTTACCCTCTAGTCCATCTGCAAGGTCACTAATGAAGATGTTGAAGAGGACTGGCCACAGGACTGATCCCTGAGGTACCCCACTTGTGACTTGCATCTCTTCTGAATGTATACCATTTACCACCACTCTCTGCTTTCTGCCCGTCAACCAGTTTGCCACCCAGTTGACCAACTTCTGACCGACCCCGAGCCTACTCAGCTTATTTATCAATCTTCTATGTGGAACAGTTTCAAAAGCTTTGCTGAAGTCAAGGTAGGCGACATCAACTGCTCCCCCTTGGTCCACCACTCTGGTTACCCAGTCAAAGAAATCTATGAGATTAGTTTGACAGGACCTTCCTTTTGTAAACCCATGCTGTCTTGGATCCTGTGCCCCTATGGATTCCAGGTGTTGCACTATCCTTTCCTTAAGGGTGCCTCCATAATCTTGCCCACTACTGAGGTAAGACTGACCAGTCTGTAGTTCCCGCCTCCTCCCTGCTACCACTCTTGTGGGGCGGGATCACATGAGCCCTTCTCCAGCCTTCTGGGACCTCTCCTGTGCTCAGAGACTCACTAAACAATTCTGCTAATGGCTCTGCTAGTTCCTCCTTTAGCTCCTTAAGTACCCTGGGATGTATGCCATCAGGTCCCATTGCCTTATCCACCCTGAGCTTAAGCTCTTGTAGGACCCCTTTCTTTTGTGAAGGGAGTAGTGCTCACCTCCCTCCCGCTGTGTCCATGATGCTGAGCTGTGGGCCCTGCCCTACCTTCTCTTCAGTAAATACTGAGCAAAAGTATCTATTTAGGATAGATGCCTTTACAGGGGTCCTCCTCCTCACATGCTCCCTTTCTGCATTAAGCAGCAATACCCCCTCTGGACTTTCTCCTTTCACTAATGTATCTATAGAAAGTCTTGTCACCTTCTTTACTGTTCGTGCTAGTGTTTCCTCAGTTTGGGACTTTGCCTGCCTTACTGTCTTACCTGCTTCCCTTAGGGCAGTTTGGTATGCCTCCCTATCTTCATTCACTGTGTTCCCTTATATTTCCTGAAGGCCAGCCTTTTGGCTCTGACCTTTTCTGCTACTGTATTTGAGAACCAAAGTGGTTTCCTTCTTCTTTGCACTTCCTTTTCTGTCTAACACAATGGGATGTTGCTTCAAGTATTGCATCATAATGCTTGCCCACTTGCCTGTACCCCTCACCTGTGTTTCTTTTTGCCAGGGCTAGCTTAACTCTGTTGGCCATCTTATCAAAGTCAGCTCCTCTGAAGTCCCATATTTTTGCCTTGGAATGGGATGATTTAGATGTAGTAGCCAAATTGAACCATACCATGTGATGGTCACTGGCCCCCAGGTGACCTTCTACCTGGAGATCTGTGATCCCTTCTTTGTTAGTCAGTACTAGATCTAGGATATCCCTGTCTCTTGTGGGTTGCTGTACCAGTTGTTTGAGGCCCTCCCCATGCAGGGAATCCACTATGAGTCTAGTTCTGGCAGATGTTCCTGCTGGTATTGACCAATCTGTATCCGGCATGTTGAAGTCTCCCATTATCAGAACCTCCCCTTTAGCTGTCATGTTTTGTATATCTTCTAACAGTAATGTGTCTATGTCCTCCCTCTGGTCTGGGGGCCTGTAGACAACCCCAGTTCTTATGGCTGTCCCATTTCCTGTTTCCAGGGTGACCCATAGTTCTTCTGGCTCCTTATGTGTATTCTGAATTTCTGTAGCTTTGATATTTTCATTAACATACAGGGCCACTCCTCCCCCCCAGGTTATCTTGCATAACCTATACTATACTATACGCCTTTATGGTTGTATAGAATGGGTAGAATCACCTCTGCAGTATGCTCCAGATGTCTTCTGAAGGTCACCTTAAGCACTTACTTTGAGATTGTGCTAAAGTGATTCCCTTCTGGAATACTACTAGGCCTCAAAAACTATTTTATGCCAGAGATTTGTTTGGTTGGTCTCTACCCTTCTAGTCTTTTGGTCCTCGAAAGGCTCACATTGCCCTAATGTCTATTATAGCTAAGCTTATAATTTTGCATCACTGGCTGGATGATGTCATCCCCTCATACAGGGAATGGCACCAGGAAATGTTGCAGGTGTTGATGGCAGAAAAACAGATAGCCTCTTTAGAACACTGGGTAGAGCATTTTTGTAACAGATGGGAATCACTTTACGCTTTATTATCGACTTCAGTGAAATCTTAAAGGGGAGAAGTGTTGTTTGGTGTTTACTTCTTTTTTCTCTTCCTTTTTCCACTCATATTTTTCCTTTTACTGTTGGGCTTCTTTATCTTTCCTATTGTATTTTAATTGGGTTAGACGTTCTCAGGGAGGGAGGGAAGGGGGTTTCCGGATGGGTTGGACTGTTTTGTTGGTTGTTTATTGTTATGGTAGTTGTGTATTTTTCTTGTTATGGTATTGGTGTATGTTGTTGTACTGTTCTATTTTTTGAAAATTAATAAAGTATATTACATTTTTTTTTAAAGTTGCAGATTACTAGATCTGATTGCCCTCCATGATTTTTTGATAAGCCTCAAGAAGTCGAACAGTATGTTAACATGGAAGTAGCCATGGGGGAAGGCAGGCCTCACCCCAGAGCTACTGCACCGGCACAGTGAAAGCATATACTATAGTAAGCTGATACTTTTACTTCTGTAATTCTTGCTTTGTTTTGTGAGGAAAATGTGTGAGAGGATTGACTAGCCTTGTGTCTAGGTTGTGGTGGAATCGGAGTGTTATTGAATGCCATGCTGAATCCGTGTTAAGCTTGGTAGTATGTCAAATGGTTCTGGCTTGCTGGAGCATTTTTATATTTAGTTTTTGTTGACCGGGTAAGTGCACTAGACAAATCCTGCCTATTTTCAGGCACGATCCGGGGGAGGGGGATACAGATGAATGCCAACTGACCTTGAACCAGATTAAGCTGTTGGTGGTATTTTTTTTTTTAGTGAATGAGGGAAATTTGGCCAGGACACCGGGGAAATTCCCCTACTCTTTTCGATAAGTGCCATGGGATCTTTAAAATCCACCTGAACTACCACCGATCCAGGCAGATGGGACCTCGGTTTAACGTCTCATCCGAAAGATGGCACCTCAGAAGTGCAGCACCCCTCTTATGCTGCACTACAGTGTCAGTAACTACAATGTTAGTATTGGGATATTAACCCAAGTGCCAGATGTGGGAACTGAACCCACAGCCCTCTGATCTCCCGGCCTCAGAGGCGAGTGTGCGACCTACTGAGCCACTGACACTACCACATTTTTGTGCTTGAGCAGGCCAGAACCATTTGACAGTTGCCTTTGTGTTTACCGAAAATTTGGCAAGCTCCACCGAACATACCATAAAACCTTTTTGGAACAGCATTGACAATTTCCCTGGACACAGAACTTTTAAGCTTGGTAGTATGAAATCTGAGTCACGTGGTAAGCGTCCAGTGCATTAATCCTTTTCAACTGAACTGTGTCCCATTTGAGTTAACTATCATTGCTCCTGGCATCCTAAACTGTCAATTGTGAGTGGGTCTAGAATAGATGGGATCACTTAGGCATCTTGGAGAGTTGTAGGGGGGGGATGACCATGGAGTCGGGTGATCAACTGGGGTCTCACATTATTTCAAACTTCTTGCCAACCTCAAGGTGGCTACAGGGAGAGGGGTAAGAAGTCCTACATGCATCGCTGCTTTCGTGGATGGTGCCACTATAGAAACAGCAGCAACCAACAAGCTGTCAGTTTAATGAAATGTACAACGTCATTGCTTTATTCAAGCATGAGTGGAGATCTTACATGCCCACCTCACTCCTCCCTGCCTGTATGAATGTGCAAATGATTGTAAAATGGAGGACGAGTTCTGGAGACCCTATCATTTTCACCTAGTTGACTTGCCCCTCAAAAAACAGAAAACCTCACAAGATGTGGATGTAAGTTTCCTGGTTTTCTGGCTGGTTGTTTTCTAGTCATGGGTAGCATGGATCACTGATCTTGCTATAGACCATGATGCAGTGCACATTTCCTAAATCAAGCAGCTTGTTTACTTTTCATGACTATTAAAATTTAATTTGCACTGATTGCTCTGATGTACTTGCCTTGCCACAACATCTCTGCTTGATCTGCATGTGGGTGCATTGCGTGGTGATCTTTCTTTCCATGGCTTGGATTATATCACCATCTACAACGTGATATGCCTGATGCCTCAAGTGATTCAACTCTCAACTCCCACCACAGGCACTTCCCGACTGTGAATAGGGTCACAGGTACCAGTGGGGTAGTGGTAATAAGGCAATGGTCTACTCCCCAGTAAGAGCCAGCATTACACACACAAGGCTATATCTGAACTAAATAATGAATAAAGTTTACTACAGTTGTTTAACAATATACAAAATGTTTACATGTTGTCGTTACGGTGTTAAGTATGCCAAGACTGGAGTTTTCTGAAGGGTTGTTTGGGAGAATCAGCCTTAGGTGGCTATCAAATCTTAAGGGTGTTTGCCCCCTATGGAGGTTAATAAGGTGGGGAGTTGTTCCTTCTTCCATTTAGTAATGTGGTCATCATTAGGAGGTATGTTACAACTAATGCCCACTAACTAGCCTAAATAGTCACTCTCCATGATTATTGAACTGATGTTTCCATATTCTGATGATCAACAGAAAGCTATCACAATTACACCTATAGTTTGTGGTCCCAAAAATCTTTTTTTGGGGGGGGGCATATGATCACCAGAATGTTGTTGTTCTTACTTTTAATAGTGATGCATATGATTTATGCATTTGGGAAGGGGGTGACACACACCAGCTGTACTTTAGGATACTAGGTTTCCTATGGATGGGGCCTTCCACTGCAGGGGAAACAGGTTGGAAGTTGGGAAGGGGAGTGAGGGTGACAAGGGCATTCTGGAGTGGACCTGTTATATGTTTGTGTCACATTTATTTATTAAGGAGTGCCTTACTGAGTTACCAAGGAGGGAAGGGGGGAAAGGTTCTACAGTGTTGGGACTGTATTGTTACTGTTTGAGTTACTGTTTTGTATTTACATATTAATTTATAAACTTAAGCTTCAACTTACTATTTCAGTATGCAATGATGCACAATGGTGTAATACATAGAGGGAAAATGGGTGAAAATTTAAAAGCATTGTTCATGGAATGTCAATGGTTTAAAAACCCATACTAAAAGGAAAAAGATGTTGGGTAATGTTAAGGGTTTCCTTACAGATAACCTGTGTCCCCAGGATACACACACTGTATGATGGTAAAAGAGGGCAGTCACATGACTAAAAATTGGGGTGGAGAATGGTATGACTCATACTTCACCTCAAAAGTGAAGGAAGCAGCTATGTGAATCAGACCTCGCTTTTCTGGAACCGTTGCCCAGGTCTGCCTGGATAAATCAGGAGGATGTTATGCATTGTACAAACACAACTGAATTCGGGAAAACAAATGGTGATCAGATCCATTCATGGGCCAAATTTCGACTCAGCTGATTTCTTTAACATACTTTCAATGGAAATGTTAAGAATGGAGGGGCCATGGACATTGTGTGGACACTTTAATTGTGTGTTAGACATTTATGGATTGCTCTTCAAGTGCAGTTGGGATCAAATCCAAGAGAGCTTAGGCACTGCATCAGTTAATGCAAGACAATACACTTGTAGCCACCTGGAGGTACATGAACCCCAGGGGCGGAGAATATACTCAGTAGTCCCATTCTGTAAAAAGCTACTCCTGGCTAGATCTTGCCCTGGTATCTCACAGAATACTGCCAAATGTCAGTTACATAACACATGGCACAATGGTCATTACAGACCACTTTCGTTTGTGTCTGTCTTTGGCTGGGACGGGCTCCTCTGTGGGGTACAGGGGATGGCGCTGAGATCCTACCTTACTTTAAAAAAGAGGATCTAAAGTTATTTGTAAAGGATCAAATAAGAAAATACTTGGCTAACAATTTACCAGGGCAAACCTCAACCGTAATGAAATGGGATGCACTGAAGACGGTTCTAAGAGGAGCTATAATCTCTTATACAACACATATAAAGTATATTACTGAGTAACAGCTAACTGACCTTTAATTCAAAATCTCAGAGACTGAGAAGTCCCATATGGAACACCCCACCACTGAGAGATACCAGACCCTCCAACGTTTAAAAAGGGGAATACAACACTGCCCATAGTGCCAGGACTGAGCGGGCCTTACTTCTAACCCAGGATAGAAATTATTTTGAGGGAGATTTCTGGTGGAAAATGGTTAGCCTGGAAACTAAAGAGCAAAGAGGGAGCAAAAAATGTAACAAAAATAAAGAATCAGAGTGGGGAAGAGGTAATCTAAGATTCTGAGATTGGTGACAGTTTTAGGGTCTACTATGAAGCATTACATACAACTGAAACTTCTTCCACAGATGCCCAAATCAAGGAATTTTTGGACAAGACTGCCTTCCCCACAATAGATGAGGAAAACATGGAAATGCTTAATACACTGATTCAAGAAGATGAGGTTAGGGCAGCCATTAAACACCTTAATGGGTGGAAGTCCCTGAGTCCAAATGGCTTTCTCACTGATTTTTTAAATGCTTCCAAGATGAGTTACTAGAGCCACTTTTGAATGTGACAAAAGAAAGCCTGGTGATTGGAATGTTTATTTATTTATTTAAATGTTTCACCAGGAAGGCGCACTGAACAACAAGTTGCTCATCTCATGGCGCAACCTGGGGGAAGGGGTTACATAGGGTTGTGAAGGATGATCAGTTACAATAGTATGTGGGTAGTACAAACAATACAACATTGCAAGATTGTGCAACAGTTGGAACACAAGGTATTGTACAATAAACAGTAGTGCAACACTAGGTAAATTACATGTCCAAAATCATACAAAAGAACATATGAATGTACAAAACAGTAATAATGCGATAGAACTATTTATAGTGCATGAGTGTACCAGGAGCAGGCTTGGGGTAGTATGCAAGTGCTGTTGGAGTAAATTTATCCCCCTCCATGCGATCCACTACCATTGTTGTTCTTCCAAGGCAGGGAAAGATCCTCAGCAGAACACATCCCATAGGCCATTTCGTTACTATCATTCAACTACAAAATTGTGGCTTGTATTTTGACAGGTAGGCTGGAGATGGTCTTACCCCATATATTACATTAAGACCAGACAGGTTTTGTAAACGAAAGCAGACGATTTTTTCCTGGACAAAATGTCGCGGAAATAATATAGCAGCAATAAGGGCGACTGGTCAAAATAATGTTGAACTTCAAAGTCACGTCTCGCATATAGTCGCGGTCTATATGTTGCCCTTGCTTTTTGCGAGTATGTATGTTAGAGTCTGGACTTTTCAGACAGCAGGAATTAAAGTTGCGTCTCGCATATAGTCGTGGTCTATATGTCGCCCTCGCTTTTTGCGAGTATGTATGTTAGAGTCTGTACTTTTCAGACAGCAGGAATTATTTGAAGGCTTAAGTGGTTGCAGTCTTTTTGGAAAAACACAATGAAAGCTATTTGAGTGATACGCTGTGCTGCACTGTGGTCGACAACAAACTTTCTCTTTTTGTACATCTCCCCCTCCAGCACAAATTTAGTGACCAGGAAACTCAAGTTCAAATTCCTCAACAGCCAGCCACTCAGTATATGACCATGAACAAATAAATCACTTAACCTTTTAGGGCTTCAGTTCAGACAGCCTTACAAATGGGAAAAAGCCAGACCCCACTGAAAAGAATATGCCGGGGTTCAGCTGGGTGATCCTGACCAAATGAAAGGAACACTGTCATCTTTTTTAAGAATTTATTTACCTTGCGATCCTGTTCCCTCTTGCCTCCTATATCATCACAGATACATCTGGTCACCCTATGGTGCTACAATTTGAATCCCAGGACCTGGAGGCCACCTTTCTGGCAACCTTTTTTCTTTTAAGCTATTTTAGCAGTTTGTAACACTTACTTACATTTCTTGGGTAAGTGATCCTCTTTTTGAAGTTGCACTTTTGAGAAATGGAAGCAAAAGCATGGTAAAGATGAATCAGGTATCAGGAAACACATTTACTTTCAAGTTCCTGTCTGTACGAGAGAAATCAAGGGGAATAATAAATAATAAAACTGATTTAAATTGGACTACCCAAAGGACAATACATCGCCACTTTAGATCTCAACAACATTTTCGGTGACGTTTCATCCGGTGCTGAAATGGACTGGTGACATTTAAACCGCAAGCATATGACCGCGGTATTAAATCCGGCAACTAATCGTCCTAGTGCCTTTGTAAAAGGTAGACAAGGGAAACACAATGTCAGAAAGATGTTTGATGTGGTCTGGTGTTGGGCTGAGAGAAATAAGGGGGGGTAGGGTTGCAATTCTTGGTTTGGACACTGAAAAGGCCTTTGACCGCTTGAAGTGGGGGTATATGTTCAGGGCCTAGGGGGAGTGTTGGAATCAGAGATAACTTACTTTAAAGGATTAAGACCCTTTCTAGTCAACTGTCAGCCCAAAACTTTGTCAATGGTGTGCTGTCTAAATCTTTCCAGCTGATCAGCAGCACGAGGCAGGGGTGCCCTCTTTCACCTCTGCTGTATGTGAAGGCTTTAGAGCCTCTGGTGGCAGTGCTGAGATGGGATCAGCAATTGGAGGACTTGCAGATCAGGAGCCCAACATACAAGATAGCACTAGTATATTTAAAAGACACCCACTATGGCCTACTTGCTTTGCAGGATATTTTAGCAGAATATGGGAAACTTGTCAGCCAGAAAATTAATTGGACAAAAAGCGATCTGTTACCTCTCAATACAGAAACCCCTGGACTGCTACCCGATCTCTCATTGTAACCGAAAAGAGTCAGATCCCCAAAATATCTAGGTCCATATATCCCTAAAAACAGGGCAAGATTAAGGCATAGGCAACATAGGCACGTGCCTAGGGCCCCTGCCTGCCAGGGGACCCCCCAGCAATCCCCAACATATATTTGCTATATATTCTTTTCTTTCTGCCTGAGCTGCATATTTTTTTGTAAAGGATTCAGCCACTGAGTAAGTCAGGCTGAACTGTGACATGACTCTCACCTCCCTGATTAGGTGTTAAATGCAGCTGACAGCTTCAGGGGCCCCAGCCAGGATGACCGTTAAGGTGTGAATAAACCAATTTCCTTTGTTTTGTCTCCCACACCCATATAGAATCCCAGCTTAGAATCTTACTCTTAACTATAAAAGATTAACAGTGCAATTCAGTGTGTATGCTTTATATTGTATCTTAAGTATCTGTTTTATTGGATTGGGAAACCTTGTATCATCCTTGAAATTTGAATGTAAGCAATAGCTTAATTTGCTCAAAACCTTTGTACTCTCCGCATTCAGATGAAATACCTTTCAGTGTATTGTTCATTACCTTTGTACCATACTTGACTCTGGGTTGTGTTACCCTCTGCATTCATTTGTAATACCTTTCACTGTATTCTCCATTTCTGTTGTTTTGTACTTCATGACATGGAGCCTTTGCAAAGGAGGCTGTGACTCGAAGGTTTATAATTCTGATATCTCAATCAATAAAAAAATAAATATTTAATCTCACTCCTAAAATTAAGAACTCTATAATAAGTTTCAGTGGTACAATTAAAAATCATGATTTTTTTTTTTAATTCTCTCCTCTTACTGAAGTTCTGACCTTGATACAGCTTTGTTTTCAGGGTGAATAAATGAATGTATTTCAAGATTCCCATCAGTAAATCTTGCTATTTATGGATCCTGATTGGCTGGCTTCTTATCAATAACAGAAATATTTGATCCTGGGAATGATTTCAAATTCTTCCAATAATCACTCGCTTTACAGTATAATCTCTAAAGTTCATAACCCCCCTAGTAAACCACACACTTAACTCCTACACCACCCAGGACTTAGCCTCTTTTAGAGATCATTCCCTACCCAACCCAACAAAACTCCCACATCCTGGTTCATACTACCTGAAAGGACAGTATGATAACACCCAGACTGCAAGTGCACACATGTGTGTTTGGAGGTGGGGGCATGGAGAAGTGCAAATCATGACATTTTGCATACAAAAATTGTACCAGGCCTATTATTAATTATTTTCTCTAAATTATCAAAACTCAGGCTTATTGCTATCTTTCCATACCGATAGTATTAGTTTCATATATATTTTTTTTACTATCTCTTTATACTTCCCTTGTACCGTGACTAGTCTCTCTCTCCAGGCATCCCAATGCACCCAGTCTGCACCATGAGGACTGGGAGGATGCTTCCATAGGTACCCCACTCCTATGCAACTCTAGAGCCCTGGTTTGACCCCCTGGGTGGGGTGGAAGAGTCCATCCTACCTCCTCTGATCCTCAGTGGAACATGTAACTCAAGCTCCTTCCCGGTTCCTCCATGGTCACAGTGGTGCGGGAGCCCTTTGCCTAGATGGCTGCAGGGTGTTTTTCCTTATTTTGCTCCACCCCTTGCCAACGTCAGTGCTGAAGGAAGACCAATGAAACGTACCTCTGCTCCAATCCTCTGGTGACTTCGGCCCCTCCCTGTCTATCTGCTTTCCCAACTGCACCAGCACCACCTGTGGTCACCCAGGCAGTGGCAGCATAGCGGCAGAGCCAGCATCCCACTCCTCCCTGGAGAAGAAGAGCAGCCATTGGGCGCTCAATCCTTCTACCCCCAGCCAACCCCCGGTGACCCGAGTCCATCACTGAACCTTGGTCACCGGCAGGTGCAAGGTGTGGCGTCCAATACCTCAACCCTCAGTGCCATTGGGCTGGCCAGTTTCATTAAATCGGAAGCATTTTGTGCCACTTTTTAGGGACAGTAAGAATATTGTTTTCAAGTTTCAGTAACCGATATGCAATAGCCAAGAGGTGTGGTCATGGTGAAGGGGCATGGTTACAGTGAGGGGGGCCCCAGATTTCTCTTGGGCCTAGGACTCCAGGTTGCCTTAATCTGGCCCTGCCTAAAAATGTGGCTTACCTATACAGAGACAATTACCCCTTGCTATTATAAAATATTCACAAAGATTGTGAGGGGAAGAAGGGGCTGCCTATTAGTCTCAATGGTATAATTAACATTATAAAGATGAACACACTTCCAGAATGTCTGTATTTATTTCAAAATATACCTGTTTGGGTCCCAGAACTATTCTTTAAACAACTAAATAGTATAATACATAGGTTTCTCTGGGAGGGAAAGTGGCCAGAATCAAATGAAGCATACTACAAATGCATATGAAGAATGGTGGTCTGGCATTACCTTGTTTTAAATATTACTCTTGGGCCACACGGCTGGCATTTCTCCAAACCCCTATTGCAGGCTGTATCCCCACTGGACTACAAATGGAGGAAGAATCGTTAACCAGAAGATTGTTGCAGGGACTCTTGTCCCCATCCCTCAATAAACAAACATCACCCAAATTACCTAACCCAGTCCCAAATCAGTTGGTTAAAATATGGAGAGGTGCTCACCAATGTATTAGCCACAACAGAGGATTGTCTCTTAATGCTGTTCTGCATATTGGTTTTGCAGACCTAAAAGACTGTAATGTATTTATACATCAGTCATTACTATGTGGGGAAAAGTGGGGATAAGGTATGTTAATGACCTCTACTATGGAGGCTTCCTTAAGCCCTTCACCAAGCTTAAACAACAATATGGCATTAAGTCAGTGGATGTTTTTTGCCTACTTGCAGATCAGACAACATTTGACCAATGCGACTCCCTTGTCATCGATTGAAGAATGTCTCTGTAAGCCAAAACCCAATACATCTAGCTTTTCTCTTTTTATGCTTTTCCTTTTTTTTTTTTTTTGAGGTTCAGAGTCGACAAATGGGGAATTTATATTTCTGATACAGAATGTTATCAGTTTACTTCATCCCAGCTTTTGACATCATCATAACCTCCCACACTACACTAGCCTATTGATCCAGGAAACTTCCTATACTTTAATATTAGTTGCTAATTTATTTATTTAATTGTTCTAGTTATGTATTTATGTTATTTTTTTTATTAGTTCTATATTTACTATATTATGCCATTTTGAATCTGATTGTGAAATAGATTCCAAATTTTATCAAAAGGTTTCACCTTCCCCTAATCTCAGATAATGACAACGTTCTATCTTCATAGAGTCAACCATAAAATGAACCCATGAAATATAAAGAGGCAGGTCCTGGTCCTTCCACTTTATTAAAATGCATTTTTTTGTTCTGGTCATTGCCATTACTATGAACGTTTTCTGATGGTGATCCAACCCTATACCTGTGTCTTCTTGTGCTAACAGAGTAAGTTTAGGGAAAGTGGAACTCACTTATTGTTGGATTCATTTATTGTTGAAATTATTTTTGCCCCAAAATTGGAACGGTAAGAGTATTTATGAATTAAATGAATCAGGGTTCCTGTGGTATGAGATCACTTAAGACACATATAATTTTGAAATGAGACTCTTATTTTCTGTTTGAGAAATTAGGATATCTAGCAGAGGAGTAGTTTTTAAGGTTAAATCGCCATTTGTTTTAATTATATATTTTTTTAACCGTAAATAAGAAATAAAATGCATATCTGGGATATTATATTGTTCTTTTAACTGGGCAAAAGTTCTAAAATGTTTATTCAAAAATAGTTGGACACATTCATACAGACCCAAAAAGTGCCATTCCTTAAATGTTTTATTATTACTAGAGATTGGTAGTCCATAATTCATATCGATTGGAGTAAACTGAATAACCCCAATCTCATTTTTTTCTGTGTAATTCAAGCCAACTTCTGATTGTGGTTTGTGTGGTTGTAAAACCCTTATTGAGAATATTATTATTTTTTTACCTAATCCTGAAAATAATAAATTCATTAATTTAGTGCAGTCATATTTTCATAGTTCCATTTCCATACTAATTAATGGTCGGTGGGTAAGTTTCAACCAATTCCATATAACTGTTATTTGGGCTACTAAATAGTAAGTATAGAAATCAGGTAACAATAGTCCACCTTTCTCTTCTGGGATTATTAATTTATTATAGGAGATTCTGGGATTTTTATTTTTCCATATAAAATTTGAAGTAAGTTTTTTCAGTTTTCTAAAAAATAAGGTCTGGACTGGTATAGATAATGCTTGAAACACATACAGTAATTTGGGAAGAATCTGCATCTTTATAACATTTATTCCACCTATTACCATCAAAGGAAGGTGCTGCCATTTATTAAAATCTGTCTTAATGGTGTGCAGTATACTTTCCAAATTATTTATACATAGGGCATTAATTTGTGGAGTTATAGTTACTCCTAAATTATAAAGAAGTTACCACAGGACTAGGACAGTTATTAGGTAAATGAACATTGGTTGTTTCATTTAGGTTTACAATCATAGATTTTTTTCCAATTAATATTATATCCTGAACACTCCCCAAATGTCTTAATTGTCTTAATAAATTATTCTAACGAAGTTGATGGATCTGACATATATAGTAAAGTATCATCTGCATACAAACTGATTTTGTGTTCTGTTGTTTTTTGTTTAATTCTCCCAATGTTTTGATTACATCTAACTCTTTGTGCTAGAGGTTCCATTATGAGAGCAAATAGCAAAGGGGATAGTGGAAAGTCCTGTCTTGTCCCCCTTGTAAGACTGAGTTTGATATCACATTATTAGCTTTAGTTTTAGCAGTGGGACAGTCATACAATACTTTAATCCAGTTTAAAAAAGTGTTGCCAAAGTTCATTTTACCTACAGTATGAAACATAAATTCACATTCCACTCTATCAAAGGCTTTCTCTGCACCAACTGTAAACAAAAATGAACTGTTCAAGTTTTTCTTTGTTATTTTATTAATAGTGCGCCTTATGTTTTCAGAAATTCTTCTCCCCTTAAACCCTTTTGATCTTGATTTATTAAGACTGGCATAAACTCCTCCAATCTATTTGTTAATACTTTAGCTAATATTTTATAATCAGCATTAAGCAGGGATATTAGTCTATAATATTTGGGAAGGGCTGGGTCTTTTCCCTGTTTGTGAAATAAAAGTATATATGCTTCTGAGAAAAAGGGGACAGTATTAATACACATATTCATGTTGTTGAACAATTTTACTAATATGGGGGCTATAAATTCTTTAAATTTCTTAGAGATTTCCATCTGCAAACTGGCAGAACCTGGTGCCTTCCCAGTTTGTAACTCATCAGTTGCTCTCTGAACTTCCTGTATTGTTATGGGTCTGTCCGTCTTACTTTTTGCTTGATGTGAAATTAATCTCAGATTTATTTCATTTAAATACTTTGCTATATTTGGATTGTGTGACTGTAAGTACAGAGCTGCTTGTAATAGTCCATAAAAATGTGGGGTTTTTTGGGGATGTCTTTCTAATTTGCCAGTGACATCTCTTATTATAGTTATATTCTGTTTTTCCTGTTCTTTTCTTTATTGCTAAGCCATCAACTTCAAAGGCTTATCTGAAGTCATATAATAATTAGTTTTTACAGACAAAATTTGTTTTTCTGCTTTTTCAGTCATAAGGTGGTTATATGCCTCTTTTTTCCTAATTAATTGAGCAAAAGGTTTTTCATCAAATGTTGAAGCATGTAGTTGTTCAGAGGGTTAAATATCTGTCTCTAGCTGTTTTAACTGGTCATCCAATCTTTTTTCCTACTACCACTTAAAGCCTGTAAATGTTGCCTCAACCATGCTTTAAACGCAGCCCAAATAGTAGGTAGTTTTGTTTCTTGTTCATCATTACATGTAAAGAACTCTTTCATTTCTTGTAATATTAGATTACTAATATTATCCTCTTTATTTAACAGTGATGCATCCATTTTCCAACTATAATTGAGCTGTGGTGACTTTTCCATTACTAATCTCATGAGACAAGGGGAGTGCTCAGATACAATAATTCCTGGATAATCAACACGTTGTGTTATATAATATGGTTTCTGAAATTAAAAAAATAATCAATCCACGAATATGAATTATGGACTGGAGAAAAATGTGAATATTTTTTTAATTGTAGGGGAGATGTATGTCCAGGTGTAACCCCCCTGCAAATGGGGGTTCCCAAAAGTCTTCCAAAAGCTTGCCTAATTGCTCAGAGCCTGGAGGTGTTCGACGTCTAAGCTGTTTAAATGTGATTCCCAGTGAGCGCTTTTAAAAGCCTTCAAGTAAAGAGCTGTCTGCTTGTAGACATAATTAGTTTGAATGGGGGGACTGTATGTATTTATGCCTGAGTCCCACCTGAGCTGCTGGCTATATGCTCCATTTCTGCCGTCACTAAGTGGGTAGAGTGAGCACTCTTGAAAGATGTAACTTCTTCTGGGGAGAAATGCAGAGTTTTAATGAAAATGTAGTTTCTCTAACCTGTTTCTCCTGCAGCATGAACTGTTTCTGTTGTGCCTACCATTTTGGTCCCAGACTGTTGAATTGAACCAATCAGTATGTGAGGACTCTAAGATGGAGCCTGCTTGGGACCAGTGGGGACTGGGACTCTTGTCTGGAGCCTACTAACATGGGATTGTATGGAAGGTACCTCTGGGTAATGTAGTTTTGGATCCTTGGTGCCTTTTTGCACCTATAGAGAGAGCCCTGCTGTGATTGACAATTGAACTGACCAATCAAACCTTTTGGATCTAAAAGAAAGACCCTAGGCTGTCTGTTGGGAAGCCAGATCCAAGTTAGAGAGTGAAGAGTGAAGGAGCTCAGTTTTTCTCTGTTCGAGTGGCATGTTAGTTCATGTGTGAGGTGCATGTAAGGCCTGAATCCCGGCCTGTTTTTTCTGTTGTGAAGGAAGAGAGAGAGAAAGAGAGACAAAAAATGATGTTTTTGGACTGAATCTGAAGTTTGTGAGAAAAGCAAGCTGCTGCTGTTTTATTACCAGGCTCACCCTGTAGAAGACCGAAGACTTTTCTGAAAGCGATCTGCCTGTCAGGACTTTAGCTACTGTAGTGTTCCTGGGTAATTAGCAGTGACTTTTGCGATCGGGACCAAGAAGCCATCTGCCTGGTACAGTAAACTTTATTTTACATATAAATGTGCTATGTGCTGGAAGGGGATCGCAATCTGGTTTCCCCATTTGCTGTAAACTGTCCGAGTACTGGAAGTAGTTTTCCTAGCCAGAATCAGACTGAATCCATGCTGCCTGGTGCAGATAGGCCCTGCTATGAGGGCCTTGCCTCACTACCTTGCTGCACAGAAAGATCCATTCTCGAGGGGCCAAGCTTCCTCTGGCAATCCGGAGAGTTCATCCATCAACCATCCTGTGTTTAGTCTGGGTACCATGAGTAATTATCAGGGTAGCTCCCTGCAACTCTTGTTTAATCAAAGTGTGCCATCTAATTGTTTTGTGCTTTTCTTTCCACGTACTGAGCCATCTGGCTCCGGATTAAAAATTGTGTGTGCATGTTCTTTTTCAATCACAGGGCCCCAACCAGCTGCAATGGATCTGGCCAGCCCCTTTCTCCATCCTGGGTAACCAGAGAATGTGACTGAGTGGTACTCTAAGTGCATGCACAGTGCATTGATTATTAATGTGATTAAGCCAATTAACCTGATTTCCCCCTCCTTGTTACAACTCTCCTGAATAAATCAGATCTGTTTATTTCTGCAACTTTACATTGACTGTGGTGTCAGTTTATGCTAAAGGTATTGCATTGTTGTTGTTGTACTGCATC
Source organism: Neoceratodus forsteri (assembly GCA_016271365.2). NCBI lineage: Eukaryota > Metazoa > Chordata > Ceratodontiformes > Ceratodontidae > Neoceratodus > Neoceratodus forsteri. Next base: position 490,832,169 of record CM057450.1, on the reverse strand, counting down.
GCCTTGTTTTACAGGGGGTCCCCAGAGCCAAGCGGAAGGAAACCATCCCGGAGGTAAGGGTCAAGTACAAGCGTATGTGGTTTGCATATCTGGGGTACTAGGAAGGTGCATATTGTGTATTGTGTGGGCCACTAGTGGGAGAAAGGGGGGGGGTCACAGTGTCCCAGAAGGCTGTCACCTGATTAGACTAGCCACAACCAACCCAGACCTTTGGGTGGAGGCACCCATTTTAGAACTTAGGCCCCTTAACCTGTTAGTAGCCAAGCAGGCAGCGGTAGTAGCCCAAGGGATAGCACCACCTAGGGGTTACACATGGATCAATTAACTTTAGATCTGATATGACGTTATTAATTACCGTACCTGTGAGTTTAAAATAGGTGGAGAAAACTGAAGTTCTTACTTAAAGTAATGTTGAAGTCCCCACCAGTTGTGTTTGGTGCTTTAAATGTAGACAAATTTAAGAAAATAATCTGTATAAAAAGTCAGGTTATTCTGATTGGGTCCATATCATGTGGCCAAGGTTAAAAGATTATGTCCTATTTGGACTTCCATAATGATGATGTACCTTCTGTTTGTATCAATACTTTCCCTCACAATTACTATATTAAGTTTCTTCTTATGTAAACATATTGCTACACCTCTTGAGTTAGGGTTATAAGTAGAGTAAGTGCCCCTGCCTCATTTCCTCTGGAACCACTGATAATCAGTCTCTGTAAAATGTATTTCTTGCATAAATAAGCAGTTAATCTGCTTTCTTTCTAAGTAGTTAATAATTTTATTGATTGTAATCTTTTGTCTTAGGCCCTTAACATTCCATGAGGCAATATTTATTTGTTCAGACGTGTCACACCATCCTAATTATACTGCAAATGAGTGTAATTAGTAACATATTTTGTTTCCTGGATCATTTTAATTTTAATTTTTTCAAGTATTTTTATGCTTTGATAATAACTTTGTGCACCCCACCACCGAAAAATTTTCACCCTAGTGTTCACTGACCCTATCTGGAGAGGAAGAAGCTTCTCCATCCCCTCCTTATCAGCTGAGATGACTTTAGTGTCATCGCTGTGCATCAAATAGTGCTACCCATGGTGATTTTGACTAAAGTTCTGTGATCAAGTTAAGTAGCTTAAAACTCACATAATTATACTTATTTAAGGAAGGAAATGGTAGGTTCCAGCTAGTCAGCGTGATATCTTTTATCAGTTTAATTAATTCCTCCTCCCCTCCTTACAACGATCCCAAAAAGGGCAATTTCTAGAGATAGGAGCTAGAGGAATTATGACTGTTACACGTCTTTTCAAACGCCTCTTCAGCATCCTCTGGGTCATCAAAGGTCATTACTTTGCCATTTTTCACAAATTGTAACTTTGCAGGATACAAAATGTGAACCTTATTCCCTTCTCATATAGTTTTTTTTAAACAGGATTAAATAGTTTCCGCTTGCTAACAGTATCAGCCGAGAAGTCTGGATATGCCTTAAAGTGGATATCTTGAAACTGTATTCCATGCTTAGTTCAAGCTGTTTGCAAGATCGCTTCCTTTTTCCTGATATCTGTGTGGTTTCAAATGTATGGGTCTAGGAAAATTCTGCTGTGGATTTGAGAAGTGTGGCCTGCCCCTGTGTGCTCTGTCTAGAGCAATTTTTTGCTAGGGATACTGTCTTCCCATTGCTTCAGTGATCAACTTCTCAAAAAATGGTACTGGGTCCCCACTACCCTCCAGACCATCTGGTATACTGCAAATGCAGACATTGCCCCACCTAGAGCGATCTTCCATTTCTGCAACTTTTTGTATGAGAGTTTGTAACGGTTTGTCATGCAAAGATTGTCTCTTTAAAATTGGGACTTTGATATCTTCAATTTGTGAAACACGCACCTCTAAATCATGTGTGCAACTGCTATGCCTTCTAACTTTGTTGCTAGTCAACTAATCGACTCTGAAACCCTTTTTTAGATGTGTTGATATCAGTTAGGGTCTTCAGCATTTCATCCCTCAAAAAGTTACCATTTGCATTAATTCATTAGAATCTGCCCCTGCATGTATGGAATCTTTTGATTACTGACGTGTGACCACTGCCAAATCCACTTGGTCCACACTCAAGAGCTTGTGTAGGGTCTTGTAAATGTCTTGTAAATCTGGAGTCAGTACATATTCATAAAGTGAAGGTCTCCAGTTGCTGTCATTTCCATTATTTGACAGGCCCCCATATTTTCTCAGCCACTACCTTATCTGTAGAGTACAGTAAGTTTAAAGCCTCCATTCCCTGCTGTATTGTCACGGGGTTCACAGTATCTACTGAAGGGGGGCGGCTCAGTTAAGCGCATTTAATTTCAGTGCCGTACTCTTCAGCGCTTTTCAATTAGTCGCCATTCATTTCAGCGCTTCCACAATCGACAGGTGTTTCAGTTCAGCGCTGATCATTTCAGTGCTTTCCATCTGGGGATCGTGAAGGAATGATGATAAACTGTGTTATTCTCTGTTTTGGGTAGGAGTCGCATCCCGCTCCCCCCCCCCCAAGATTCTGCATCTCAGCTGACTTATCTTGGTGTGAAGAAAAGGCTTGCCACCACGCAGGATGTGACCCATTTAATGAGAAAGTGTTTTTTTTTTTATTAATGAAATAATAGGAAGACATTGGGGATGGGGAGAGTGTTTTTTTTTACTACATACAGTACTCAGGGCAGAATTGGGGATGAGGTGGGCAGGGGTCCACTACACTACAAGGGAAAGTGCTTTTTGGGGATCAGAGAGGAGAGATGCTAAATTGTGCTTAAAGGGAAACAATGGAAAAGACAAAGCTTTTCTCAGACACTGCAGAAACTCTCAATTAGTGCTTTCAGACAATAACAACTTTATTTAATGATTTAGAACAGCTACCCGCAACTTCCACTTCCTGTTGCTGGTAGCATCCATTTCATGAGCAGCAGTGAGTTTCCTGAGCTCACTGTATGCTAATATGCCTGCTTGACCTCTGCTATTGGTTGGCAGGACGTATTAGCATAAAGTGAGCTCAGGAAGCTCTCTGCTACTCATGAAATGGTGGTTTCCAGCAATAGAAAATGAAAGTTGAAGGCCACTGTTTAAATCACTAAAAATCAATTAGAGTTATTTGTTAAAAAAATGTTACTGTCTGAAAGCACTAATCATGCATTTTCATAGTGCCTGGGTAAAGCTGTACCTTTTCCACTGTTTCCCTTTAAGAGATTATTTTGGGCCGGCCCGGTGGCGCTGAGGGTTGAGGCGCTGGATGCCACACCTGCGTGCTGCGCGGCGACCTGGGTTGAGCAGTTCGGGTGGCCGGGGGTCGGCGGGGGGAGGGAGGATTAGCATCCCAATGGATGCTCTCCTCCCTCAGGGGTGGGTTACCAAGAGCACATTGTGCTCTGCATTCCTTCCATAGCCGGTGGAAGCACCGGCAGAGGGAAGGGTTGGAGGCGGCTTCGCTTGTCGGAGCCGGGGAGGGGGGACATCTCGGCGCATGAGGGTCTGCGTGCGTAAGCATGCTACCACTTGGGGACATACGTCCCTAGCGCAAGGCGTCCTAGGGGAGTGGGGACGTCAGGGGAGAAAACCGGAAAATACCCTCCAGCAGCCCTAGATGAAGTCCGCCCGGACCACCTACAGGACAGACCCCAATGTGCGAGGAGAGGAGGATGGGCACTCTAGGGGCAGATCCCTAAGGTAGGTACCGGGGGACATGAGCGGACGGAAGGAGGGGGCACCGGAGGCAGTAAGGAGGGATAAAGATGAAAATAAAAAAAAAAAAAAAAGAGATTATTTTGATTAATCAAAAGTGGATGACTCCCCTTTTCAGGCAGAAAATAGATTAGTGGAAATGACATTTACTGTTGAGGCATGTATTTATTTCACTGAACTGATGGCGCTGAAATCAGATGGTGCTGTACTAAGACAGCGCTCAATCTTAAGGCAAGGGAAACTATTGTACAACACTGGGTCAGTGATACCCCACCTAGCACTGCCCATTGATTTAATAACTTATTGTTATGAACGAAAATAGAAAGACACCAGCTCATTGTAATGTGGCATGCAACTGCATTTGACAAAACCTGAACTCCTTCAATGGAAGCTATTGCAATAGGTGTAGAGTTTGGGGGGGACTTCCAGGCTCGAGCCCCCCCCCGGGAAAGCTGAGCCCCCCCCATAGGGTAGTCTAAAAATAGGTTCACTGTTTAGGCTAGTAGTTCTGAGCCTGAGACGACCACCCCCCCAGAAAACCTAAACTCTACACCCATGTCCATTGAATAAAGTGTAATTAATGCTTAATGTGTTAGTGAGGATTAACTACACTGTTTTCAGTAGAATCCCACTGCCTAGGAGAAAAAAATCTTGATTACCTATAATATGATAATTACCATTGACTAAATGTTTCATTAGTTATAATACTAAATGTGAACTGTGCAGAAGATGTGTGGGTTAGGCTTGTGAATGTTCTTTCCATGTACATTCTGTTTAAAAGAGAACTTCATAACCATGTAAGTTTGAAGCTTTTCAATAAAATATGTTTACAAAAAATTCAATTTCAGGCATTCCAGGGCATCCATAACCTACCTAACAGAAATATTTCCACATTTCTGCAATGGTCAGAAAACCACAGTATACAAACTGCAACTCTGGCAGCTTCCCCACATCATACCATATAATTTTTGTGTGACACCATTTCTGATGAGTGACATCTGAGGTCAGACTGTCACTGTCCATACTGGCAATCAGCCTTTCCAACCAGACAATTCACATCAACTCTGTATGGATGTTTACAAATACTGTAGGTCTGATGGCCTCTGTCCATGCTGGCAATCAGCCTTTCCAACCAGGCAATTCACATAGAATCAGCTCTGGATGAATGTTTACAAATACAGTATTGTAAAAATTACAGACTCAGACTGACACAGTTTAACGTCAAGCTCTTACAATGGACCGATTGTACAGTCCCTTGCTCTCTCTGACTGTATCTGCAACATATCTGTTGTATCGACTTACTGTACCCTAATTGTAACTGTATTATGTATGTGAGATTAACTGTTGTATTAGCTCTGTAACCTATTTTATCAATGTTATGCATGCAACATTTGTATATGTATTTTGTACCTTGCGTGTGTATCCTTTCCCCACATGTACCCCCCTCCCCCAGGACGTACTGTGAGACGAGCATTGATTGCTCAGTGTACTTTTCTGGTAAAACTTTTCAATAAATAAATAAATAAAAATAAATAAAACATACTAAACAATCTTTATGACAAAGAACCTTAGTATCCAAGCACAGAGGCAAGGGTTCTCCAGTGCTTGTGCACTAAGGTTCTTTGTCTTAGAGCTTGTTTTTTGTTTTCATTGGGGTCACCACAACCCAACCTAGATAGATCAACATACGGTAGCTGGTTCATTCCACTGGGGTGTCATACAGACAAGGCACACTGATGAGTCCTGGTAGGATGAAACATGTGTCTGTGTCTTCTGTTGGCACCCTTTGTAGACTGTGAAAGAGGCCTTTCAGCACAATGCAATTCTGTTTAAAGTTGAACCAGCATAATATTTTGTGGTGATTTGTATATACAGCCCATGATGCTATACATTATGGGGGTATATTTGATTTTGCAAACCTTTATTTCACACCAATAAAATTGTTCAAGATAGGTCAGCTATCCTCAGACAATTGTACAAGATGCAGTGAATCTTGAAGGTCACTCCTACACATTTTTTGGGGAATGCTGCAAAATTTGCAAGTTATGGGACACCATTCAGGCCAAAGCTGATCCTGTTCTGGAGTTGCAAGACTTTTTCACTCCAGAAAACTCTATAGTAGGAGACTTTAGTGCAATACATGTAACAGAAAGAAACTATCATAAGACAATAAATGCTGCAGCAGCTAAGAGGGTAATACCCTGACGCTGGATGGAACAAGAGATTGTTACTTATAGTGAATGGTACCAAAACCTACTGTTCAACATCCTATGTGTAGAATAATGCATGGAGAAGTGTGGTTTATGGGGATTTTATGCACCCTCGAGGTGTGTGATTTCCCATAAATTCTGAGGACAAAGCCCAAGGGGTTTATATGGGTATAACACACCGAGAGGTGCATAAAATCCCCAGAGAACCACACTTCTCCATGTTTTATTTTTTATATTTACTGGTATTTGGTGTTTTTTTGATTAAATTGTCTTTTTCGTCACTTTGTGAGGGTAACTGTTACCACCGACAAGCTTGTCTCACCCTGAGTAACCGATTGTGTAGCGCTTGTGAACGTCCAGTGCAAGGACATCTTGTTCTGCATTTTTTCTGGTGATGCTGCAGTACTGTTCTGTCCATGGTTTATGGAGCTCCATAAACCACATATGTGGTTTATGCAGCTGTTGGGCACTCACTGGCAGTGGTTTACAACCACTAACCAGTAAATATAGAAAGGATAATTGCTAGCCTCCCAGGCAGAATGCGTACTTTTGATAAGAGATAGGGAGGTTGCATATCCTCTGTACTTTGCCCCAAGACCAGCAGCAGTAGTAACCTACCAGAATTGTACTATTTTGTCTACGCACATCTTATAGCCAGTGAACTTAATACCCTGCAAACCCTGTATCTGTGTTGTTCAAATACCTCTGTATATTGTAGTACTTTTTATGTTGGCTTGCCATGCCTGCGCAAGCCAACATCTTGCGGAAGTGCAGATTTGGCGGCGCGGCTGCTGTTGGGTGAATGCAGGGCACACATCAGTAGGTGCGTCCCTCATTCCCCAATCAGCCTGCATACCGGTGCCACACCATGCATGCTAATGTGGCAAGCACATCTAAGGAAAGGTCCGCTGCAATCCGAGCCAAAGCTCATCAGGCCTAGCGGACCCATCCTGTAATGCCTGCCACATTAGCAACATAGCGGCGATCCGCCCTAACGGCCGACGAGTGCCCAATCCCCTCGGTTCTTACCTCCCCACTTTCATTTGTGTACGGCAGAGGCCACTCCCTGTCGGCATAATCAATCCCCTCTGCATTTCTTAAATGCCGAGGGAGCTAATCCCTCGGCTCTTGCCTCCCCGGCTGTCATTCTGTGCCGGCGAGTGCTAATCCCCATTGGCATAAATTCACCCCCATTGTCTGCCAATGAGGTGCCCAATCCCCGTCAGCTGCAGCAACCCCCAAAACAGTTAGGTGGCATGAGGGCCCACCCAGCGTGCCAAGTTCCTGGAAAAAAAAAACTGTCCCACAATGTTGGTGTTTTTCTTCCCTGTAACATAAAATGGTCCCTAGTAGTCTCCTGCCTCCCACCTCACCCACCCACTGCACACCTGCCTCCCCACCCTCCCACTACTCCAGAGTCCGGTCGACGATCTTCAGTGGACCAGGAACACAACTGCACTCTTCAAAGCCGACCGCGAACTGAGGAAATGCCGGTAAGCTGTATAATGGAATGAATAGGGTTTTTTCAACTTTGCTTCATATCTTGGGCATTAGTTGGAATTTTGGCACCACATTTTCAACATGGGGTTTTTGGTGCCCCTCCTCATGAATTCTACCACTGTCATGGCATTAATCATCCTCAAAAGGTGATTTTGCAGTTACTGCGCGAAATCACCTTTTGGGACCCATTAACGAAATGACAGTGCCAGTGTTTTGAAGTGGCCTCTCAAAAAGCCTATGTTCCAAATTTGGTGGAAAAAAATCCAACAGATGCCTGTTTTATGAGCGTGCGTTGCGCAATTGCTACGCAGGCTCATAACTTCACGAATTTGCAATATTTTAATGCCAGATTTTCCACATTGTCATTTTTGTACTCCTCTTTGTGAACAGTACAGCTGTCATTTTCCACATCCTGCCCAAAATGTGTTTATGTACTTCCGGCGCACAATAGCACAGTCGCTGTGGGAAATCAGTGTTTGGGCCAGATTATGAAAATGACAGTGACACAGTTCATGAGCAGATGTCCTAAAATGCCTATGTTGAAATTTGGTGATGATATTCAATAAAATGACTGCGTTACGAGCGTACGTTGGTAGATTGCATGCATGCTCGTACCATCGTGCATTTGTGATATTTTCACTCTGGATTGTCACCATTGCTATCTTTCTACACCTCTTGATGAACAGTATAGCCATCATTTCACATATCCTGCCCAAAATGTGTTTTCGCACTTCTGGAGCAGAATAGCGTGGTCGCTGTGCGAAATCACTTCTTGGGACACTTTGAGGAAATAGTGACACTGTACATGAGCAGAGGTGCTAAAATGCCTGTGTTGAAAATTTGGTGCTGAATGCCCATAAAATGGCAGTGTTCCAAGCGTGTATTGCACATTTCCCACGCACCCTTGTAACTTCACAAATTTGCTATATTTACATGCCACATTTTCAACACTGGCATTTTTTTACACCCCCTTATGAACTGTACAACTGTCATTTTTCACATCCTGCCCAAAATGTTTTCCCGCACTGCACTACCAAAACTAATGCCAGCGCAACAACATTCGGCATTGACAAGTGCTTGTTTGAATTTTGGCTCCAGATTTTCAACATGGGGTTCTTGGGACCCCATCTCTTGAACACATGCACTGTCATTTCATTACTCAGTCCTGAAAGGTGATTTTGTGGTCACTGCACAGCATCACCTTTTGGGACCAATTAACAAAATGACAGTGCCATTGTTAATGAGGTATAGTCCCAGAAAGCCTATGTTGCAAATTTGGTGAAAAAATTAAAAAATATGACTGTGTTACAAGTGTGCATTTTGCAGTTTCCACACATGCTCATAACTTTGGCAGTTTTTAATATTTTCACTCCAGATTTTCAACATTGCCATTTTTTTCACACCTCCTTATGAACAGTACAGCTGTCATTTTTCACATCCTGCCCAAACTGTGTTTTCACACATCTGGCGCACAATGGCTCAGTCACTGTTGGAAATCAACTTTCGGGACAGATTAACAAAATTGCAGTGCCACTGTTTATGAGCAGAGGTCCCAAAATGCCTATGCTGAAAATTTGGTTAAAAATCCCAAAATAATTGCATTACAGGTGTGTGTTGCCCAGTTTCTATGGACGCTCATGACTTCACCAATTTTTTATATTTTCACTCCAGATTTTCAACATTGCCATTTTTTTGTACCTCCTCATGAAAAGTACAGCTGTGATTTTTCACATCCTGTGCAAAATGTGTTTTCGCACCTGTGGCGCTAAATGGCACACTCACTGTGCAAAAATCACCTTTCGGCTAATGAACTGATAGTGCCACTGTTCATGAGGTAGGGTCACAAAAAGTCCATGTTGAAATATTGGAGTGAAAATGCCTTGGGCGTTAGGGTTTCCAACCGTAACGCCCTATCCTGTAGAGACTGACAGATGTCAGGGGTGTGACTTGGGATTGTCAGACATAATGCTCACACCATTCCACCCCCACCCTGCAGCCAATGACAATCATTAAGATGTGCCTTGGATGCTTTGGCTCCAAAGTTCACCCCACTGTCCTATACTGCACCCATCTCAGTGTATTTCCTTATGGAATGGGGTGAGCGTAAAGCCCGAAGACCCCAATGCACACTGCAACACTTGTCGGGGTCTGCAGGATAAGGAGAGGTGAAATGGCATGAGCACTATGGCCAGCACCCAAAGGGACACCCCAATGCCTGTCAGTCTCTGCAGGGTGGGGGTGGGTTGTCATCAGTTCAATACTTCACTGCCATTCCTATTATGCATCTCTCTAACTCCTGCACTACCAATGCCAATGCCAGCAAGACAACATTCGGCATAGACAAATGCTTGTTTAACTTTGTCCTGTACTCTCAAAGTCACTCCCCCAAGAATGTGTACAGGGGATGTGTCTGTATTGTTGTTCTGTTGTATGTCATGTTGTTATATGTTTTAAAATCAATAAAGCATTACATCAGTTTTGCAATCCAGAAGGGTATTAATAGAAGTGATATTTTTCTATTTTATATGCAACAGTTACTCATAGAGCTTTTGTTGGCCGAGTAATTCCAGTCAATAGGAATGCCTTAGGGTCAGTTAAAGGCCTGTCTACCAAATTCCTCTCTTTATTGTTGCTACTATACAGAAGTCATAACTGGCTTGGTTAAAATTTCCCTTCATAAGTCTGTTGTATAAGTTGTATGCATTGGCTATGCAATACAATCACGTTGTGTCATAAACTACAGTGAGTAGTATTAGTTTGCCTCCTGATGTGGTTCCACTTGGAAAGGTATTTCTTTCCTCCTGTATTAGGTGATTGTGTAACTGACTATTGTACTCATGATATGTTTCAGCTAGTGCAGTTTCATGATTCATGCGTTAAAACACAATACAAAAATAAAGTTAACGTTGAAAAAAGGAAAAAAAATGAAAGACTAACAGATTCAGAACTGAACAGGCTGCTTGGCTTGTTTAAACTTTCATTTTCAAACATTTCTATAGGACTAAAAAATGTTATATAGAAAAAACGAAACAAAGACTGGGGGTATACCAGATCCTGACTTGACAAACATGCTTTCATTGCACTGTTTAAAAAATATTTTGCAATCCTTACATGAGAACGGGATTGTCAAAGAAGCTTTGGAACAAACTACGTGCAGAGTCTCACATCTCTCATGATGGCCAATGTTGTATAACACTGACTGAGGGCAGTAGTCTGACACTGATTGCAATCTACGAGACACTTGGTGCGCAATATGTACTACATAAAAGCAAATTATGTTCTACAGTGGTCTAGTTCAAAGATACTAAACAGAATAAAAAAAATAAAAAGGTAAGATAACCACATTTGAAATCATGAGCGGTCACACACTTGGATGTGTGAGGAATATTTTAGTGAAAATATACAATTTTGTTGACAATGGGCAAAATGTGCGATCTTAGCACATTAGTCACAAAAATCCAAACTGCACAAAAATGAGGTTGTGTCCTTTTTCCATGCAAAAATAAAAATTCACCCAGCCCTACTTAAAGCCAGGGTGTGTTTGCACTATAGGTGCCTGTATCTGAAAGGGTTAGACTCTTCTGCCTCTTCACATCTGTGGACTGTTTCAAAACTATAAAGCATTTTCTTCTGTAAAACCAAGGACTTCCTCTAGCTCTGCCCTCTCTGCTCCACCAAGAGCAATTTGCTGGCAATCCCAGGATCAAGATATAAACAGTCTGTGGAGAGGGCTTCTTGTGGTTTCTGTACCTATGATTTGGAAGGCCCTCCCCGTAAGTGTGTGAAATTCTTCCTTGGTGGAGGCCTCTAAAAAGGGGCTAGAAAAATGCTGGCTTGAGCAGGACTTCAGTGACACCTATGGCTATGCCTTATAGTGATCAGTTTTAAGGATATTATGTTTTCAATATAAAATTCCTCAGTATGTGTTTTATAGTGTATTTATGTTTTCAGTGCATCTTTTATTACTGTGGACTGCACAGTGTCCTGAGTCCTCAGAATACAGCCCTTTAGAAATAAAATTGCTCTGCCTTGTCGTCATCCCTGACAATGATTTTCAGATTTCTGCTGCTTGTCAGTATGTCTGCTGGGAGCCCTAAATCTCGGTGTAAAAGTCATATATCCTTCCATATTGATTATTTATTTTTTCCAGCAGAAGACAGCAGACAGAATGCTTTCTTACTAATTAAAATAAGGTTTTTGAAGGTCTATGAGAGGACTGCATTTAGACAATTGGAAAAGCTCATCACGCTGCTATGGTTTCCAGAATGCAAAGCACATTCTTTAAAAACAGACAGGGAAGGCAATGTGGTTTAGTGGTTAGGACACTGGACTGTGAAATGGGAGTTCCCAAGTTCAGCTCACACTGAAGGCACTGTCAGTCACCGTGGGATGGTCAGCAAGTCACTTGACATCACTGTGCTGTAGTCTTGCCAGCTGTAAAACTGTGTGTAGCGGGACCCCACTGAAAATGAGGTGCTGCATCTCAGTTGGACTATCCTGGGCAAAAATTAAAAAGAAAAACATTCACTTGTCAAGAATATCTCACTGTGATACGAGAAAATACAAACATTCACAACAGACCCATATTAACCCTCACTTGTCTGGGTTTCTGCCTTGAAAATGTCAGGGAATTGGAACAGTGCCTCCACAAACAGCTGCCACACAATTTATTTTTTAGCCATTGAACTTTTTTTTTGTGCCGGTCTCATCCAGCGGCAACCCCCAGCCCCAGCATTGGCCCTCTCACTGACTTACCAGTTATCCGTCACTTACACAGACCCTGATACCATATTCCAACGATTTCCTGTTGCTCCCTAAACACTGGGCACTTATTTGTATTCTCCTAGTGCTTCTCTTTGTTCATGCTTACCTCCTGTATAATCTGCCCATCACTCCACCCATTTGTCCCAACCATACTCATAATCACCTTCTCACCTACCCCTCCCCTTGTTTTTCCTCCCCACTTGTGGGGCCTTCCTTGTGTTGTACCCTCACTTACCCTTCCGGGTATCTCTTACCTATTTGTAATGTTGTAGTACTTGTTGTAAAGCTCCCTCCATTACTGAATCCTTTGTATGCACAGTTATATATCAACTCACAGTTAGCTGCACATTGTATGTATTCCTAGCCCCTGATCCTACTTGTTTCCGGGTCGTTTCTGAAAATAGGCATAATACTTGTCTAGTGTACTTACCCGGTAAACAAAAGCTACATAAATAAATAAATATATTGTAACAGTCAATTATTGCTCATTGTATGTACTCTGTAACTCTGATAGTATGCTGTACTTGTATATGTCCTTTTTGTCCAGGACCATCTTGCAAATGAGCTTGCTCAAGGGTGATTTTGCCTGGTTAAATAAGGTTTGATTGATTGATAGTGGACAGTCAGCCTTGTCAGCAGTGCGTGAGCCTGCAGGGGTGCTGACTTGGATAGCTGGCATTTTCCTCCAGTCACCATGTTCTTGTTCCCCCAGCTTGCAATGTTGCAGCCATGCTTGCATGTGTTGGCACTCATGCTCGATGAGCATCCGGGCGCTGACCCCCACCCACTTCTGGTGCTCCCTGCTGTGCCACCATTTGGTCTTCACCAGAGGCAGCCATGCTGTGGGAGCAGCATGCTCTCCTCCCTGAGGGAGGGCAGCTGTCGTCGGGATGCTTGATCCTTTCTCTTGCAGCTGGCCCTCGATGATCCGTGTTTGTTCCCAAACATGGATCCCTGGTGTCATGAGCGGTTCTGCTACTCCTTCACTGATGGACCAGCTATGCCATGCAAATTCCATGTGTGTGTTTCAGATACCTGCACTGGGGGGCTGCAAATGTTAAAGAGATGCACTATGTCTGTCCTCCTAGACTGGAAAAGGCATTTCAAATCAAAAAGAAAGACTGGGACTGTATTAACAGATATTTTACTTTAACTGCTTTTTTTAAAAATATTATTTTAATGCAGATGTATACAGAAACAAAACAATAATCCATTATTTGTGCTGACTCCCAAAGACACGTACCATTGGTACTGCACGTAAACCACGCTAAGTCACCATGGTTTTAAACCACTACCTTCAGAGACAACATCCAATTTTAAGTGGGGTTCTGCTCGTTGCATTTTGTCTTCAGTGCCTGCAAAACTGGAAGTCACCTTATTTTCCAAGTACCCCTTTTGGGAGTCAGATACTTTCACCTCCTTTAATTTGGACATTTTATCTTATTTTTGGATTTCAGATGCCCCCCTAAAATTTAATGTCTGAAGATAAGGTAAAACGTAAAAACTATTCACATTAACTTCTGAAAATTAGTGCCTTCCACAATTTGGGATCCGGGAAGAAAAAATTACTCACCTTAGTAATTGTGTTTCTTCTAATGGAGTCTTGCTGTATTCTGACATATGCAGTTAGCCCCAGCACTTGAACTGCCCCGGAGATGAAAGAGTTAACTCTATGCAGAAGCATAGAACGTTAAGCTTGAGCTCGGATTTCAAACCTCTGTCTGTGGTGCTTCAGAGTATAACAGTCAGATTCTTATGAGCAACTAACGACACCCCTGGTGTGGAAATTGTAAACAATAAACTAATAGGTAAAATTTGGGGTCCCAAAAGACTCAAGTCGACAACCCAAAATAGAAAAACCCAGGTAGTGGACAATAACAATGACAACAACCCCACCCAAAGGGAAGGGGTGTAAGGTACACCCCTGAGGTGAAACACTGTGCCTGCCAGCCCACATCCCAAAAATTAGGTTCTGAGAGGGGAGGTGGGGGGAAGGTTAGAATACAGCAAGACTCCATTAGAAGAAACACAATTACTAATGTGAGTCATTTTTTCTTCAAACAACATGAAGTCTTGCTGTATTCTGACATATGCAGACTACCAAGCAGTCCCTCCATGGAGGAGGGTACCAAACCTATTTTGGGAATAGGCTCTGCTGTACTGCTGTACCAAACCTAGCATCACTCTTAGCCTGGATATCCAGAGAGTAATGTTTGGTGAATGTATGGACCGTTTTCCAGGTGGGTGATTTGCATATCTCTAGTAAAGGTATTTCTCTGGCAGCAGCCAGAGAAGCTGCTGTACCCCTAGTCAAGTGGGCCCTCAGGCCTGAGGGAGGTGTTTCACCTAGTTTGGTATAACAGAATTGTATACAATCCACCTGGCAATAGTTCTTTTTGTAGCTGGCCTACCTTTCCCCACTTCACCATAAGTGAGGAACAATTGAAGACAGTCATTCCTATGTGCCTTAGTATGCTCTATATAATAGCTAAGTGCACTTTTAACATCCAAACTGTGTAACCTTCTTTCTCCTGAAGAGGAGTGATCAGTGAAAAACACAGGAAGGGTCATGGACTGGTTCATTGTTTAAAGTTGGACCAGCATAACATTCTGTGGTGATTTGCATATGCAGCCCATGATGCTTTGCATTGTGGGGGCATGTGTGACTTTATATTTTCTTGAAACTTGGCTTCCCAGCCAAATGCCCTTTGGGGTAACCCTTGCCTCAGTGTTTACGCACAGAGGTTCTTTGTCTTTTAAATGGTTTTTTATTTTAATGGGTTCACCACAATATATCCCAGGCACACTGCCTTAGGGGTAGCTGGTCCAGTGCACTGGGGTGTTAAACAGACGAGGCATACTGATGAGTCCTGGTAGGACGAAACACGTGTCTATGTCTTCTGTTAGCACCCTTTGCAAACTGTGTGAGAGGCCTTTCGGCACCATGCAATTTTGTTTAAAGTTGGACCAGCATAACATTCTGTGGTGATTTGCATATGCAGCCCATGATGCTTTGCATTGTGGGGGCATGTGTGACTTTATATTTTCTTGAAACTTGGCTTCCCAGCCAAATGCCCTTTGGGGTAACCCTTGCCTCAGTGTTTACGCACAGAGGTTCTTTGTCTTTTAAATGGTTTTTTATTTTAATGGGTTCACCACAATATATCCCAGGCACACTGCCTTAGGGGTAGCTGGTCCAGTGCACTGGGGTGTTAAACAGACGAGGCATACTGATGAGTCCTGGTAGAGATGAAACACGTGTCTATGTCTTCTGTTAGCACCTTTGCAAACTGTGTGAGAGGCCTTTTGGCACCATGCAATTTTGTTTAAAGTTGGACCAGCATAACATTCTGTGGTGATTTGCATATGCAGCCCATGATGCTTTGCATTGTGGGGCATGTGTGACTTTATATTTTCTTGAAACTTGGCTTCCCAGCCAAATGCCCTTTAGGGGTAACCCTTGCCTCAGTGTTTACGCACAGAGGTTCTTTGTCTTTTAAATGGTTTTTTATTTTAATGGGTTCACCACAATATATCCCAGGCACACTGCCTTAGGGGTAGCTGGTCCAGTGCACTGGGGTGTTAAACAGACGAGGCATACTGATGAGTCCTGGTAGGACGAAACACGTGTCTATGTCTTCTGTTAGCACCCTTTGCAAACTGTGTGAGAGGCCTTTCGGCACCATGCAATTTTGTTTAAAGTTGGACCAGCATAACATTCTGTGGTGATTTGCATATGCAGCCCATGATGCTTTGCATTGTGGGGGGCATGTGTGACTTTATATTTTCTATGGACTGGTTCAGATGGAAATCTGAAACCACTTTGGGTAAGAACCTCCTATTGGTTCTGAAGACCACCTTATCTCTATGGAATGAAATAAAATCAGGTTCAACTGACAGGGCCTGTAATTTAGTAATTCGCCTGGCAGAAGTGATAGCTACCAGAAACACAGTTTTACAGGTCAAGTACTTAAGCTCAGCTGAAGCCAAGGATTCAAAGGGTGGCTGCATAAACTGAGCAATGCAGATATTAAGATCCCAAGCTGGGGTAGGCTCTCTAAAAGGAGGGTTAATATGGATCAGACCTTTAAAGAACTTTCCAAAGACATGGTGGGATGCCAGAGAAGAGCCCTTTCCTGCTGACAGAAATGCAGAAACAGCTGCTAGGTGAACTTTTAAAGTGGCTGGCCTAAGACCTAAACCATTAAGGTGAACCAGATAACCTAACACTGTGGCAATATCTGCAGCCTCTGGCAGGATGTTCCTGTGTGAACACCAAATGCTGAATCTTTTCCATTTGGAGTTATAAGTTTTCCTGGTAGAGGGTTTCTGAGAACCCTTGAGGATGTCTAAAACTCACTGAGAGAGATGCAGGCTTGCGTACTCTAACTCTAGGAGGCAGTATAGCGCAGTGGTCTAAGGCTCTGAGCTGCAAATTTGGTGACATCCAGCAGACCTGACCTGGATTTGAATCCCACAGCTTCCACTTGCATACTGTGTGACCCTGAGCAAGTCACTTAACCTCCTTGTGCTCCCAGGTCGCTCCTGTAAAAAAGCTTTCAGCTTAGTGTGCTATACCTGGTTAAACAACTAAATTAAATTAAAAAAAAACTCTTCAAGAGCTAGGCCTTGAGACTGAGAGACTGGAGATTGGGGTACCAGATCCTCCCCTGAGAGGAGGTTAAGAGATTGTGTCTCTCGGGAAGAGACAGGAGGAGTGAGACTGCTAAGGACAACAACAGAGGATACCAAGGTTGCCTGGCCCAGTCTGGAGTAATTAGAATCACTGTGTGGGGTTGTGACCTGATCTTGACTAGAACCCTGATCAGTAGGGGAAAGGAGGAAAGGCATAAAGAAACTTGGCTTCCCAATCCAATATCAGAGCATCCAGGGGAACAGTCCCCAGGACTGGAGGTCTGCAGAACTGGGGAAGCTGATGATTGTCTGGTGCTATGAAGAGATCTATCTCTGGAGTACCCCACCTGTTAAAGATTACATTCAGGATGAGAGGATCCAGGGTCCATTCATGATGGCCCCGCGGGAGATTCTGCTCAGAGCATCTGCTAGCACATTGTCCTTCCCTGGGAGGTGGACTGCTATTAGGGAAGTTTGAAAGGAGTAGGCCAGAGACCATACTTTCATGGCCTCCGTGCACAAGGCCATAGACTGAGTGCCCCACTGCTTGTTGATGTACTACGTGGTGGTGGTGTCTGTCCTGACCTGAACCACCTTGTTCCTCACTGAGTCTGAGAAGAACTGAAGGGCCAAGAATACTGCCCTGAGTTCCAGAAGATTGATATGAAGGAGAGACTCTTCTGGGGACCAGACCCCCTGTGCTGTGAGGGCTCAAGGTGGGCTCCCCCAGCCCAGGAGAGAAGCATCTGTGGTGAGAACCACTGAAGGAGTTTGCTTGAGAAATGGGACACCTTGACTGAGATTGTCTTGGTCCAACCACCACTGGAGAGCTTGGACCAGAGTCTGAGTCACTGGAATCAGTTTGGTAAGAGAGCCTTTCCTCTGAGACTAAAAGGATCTTAGATGGAATTGAATGTCCCTCATCTGGAACCTGGTCCCTTGCACCACTGCAGTGGAAGCTGCCATGTGGCCTAGGAGCTGAAGAAAATGTCTTGCTGGATAAGAAGCTTGAGGATGAAAAGAGGAAGCGAGATCTATAAGGGCCTGCACTCTTGCTAGTGGAAGGAATGCCATGCTTGAACAGTAACTAACTCTCTCCCTGTGAAAGTGAGAAGCTGTACTGGTTGGAGAACTGACTTTGGCAAGTTGAGAAAGAACCCAAGGGAACTGAGCAGATCCTGATTGACCTGTAGAGGTGACTTGACCTGGTCGGAAGACTGCCCTACAATGAGCCAGTCATCCAGGTACGGAAAATAGGGAAATGCCCTGTCTTCTGTGGAAGGCCACTACTACTGCAAGACACTTGTTAAACACCCTTGGAGCTGATGTTAGACCAAAAGGCATAGTTCTGAACTGATAATGGCCAGAAGGCAACTCAAATCTGAGGTATTTTCTGTGGCAGCACATGATGGGAATAAGGAAATAGGCATCCTTGAGGTCCAGGGAAGCTAACCGGTCTCCTGGCCTTAGACAGGGACCAATTACTCCCAGTGTCACCATTTTGAACTTTTTTTTAAAATGTGCTTGTTCAAATGCTTCAAGTCTAGGATGGGTCGCCACTCACCTGTCATTTTTGAGGTAAGGAAGTACAAACCTTTGCTCCTGTGTAGAGTAGGAACTTTCTCCATGGCTCTGAGAGCCAACAAGGAGAAAACCTCTGCTTCTAAAGCAATGGTTTTGGAGATGTTTGCAGGTGGAAAAGCCATGACCCTCATTTTTAGAAATTTTGTGAAACTGAGTGCTAATCCCTGGCTTACTACCTCCAGGACACACTTGTCTGAGGTAACAGACTTCCAGACCTGGAAGTAGTAAGCCAGCCTGCCTCCTACTGAAATTGGGGAGTCGACCCGGGCTGACACATCAGGGTGTCTGCTTGGCAGGAGTCTTAGACTGGGAAGAGGATGCAGCCCTACTCATCCCCCTCCTGCCTCTCCCTTGGAAGAACCCCCTCTGTTGGAATGGAGAGGAGGCCTAGGCTTGGTAAAAAGGTTTGTGAAAAGGCCTGCCCCTGCCCCTAGACTGCTGCCTGTGAGGAGTGGCTTGCCTTTCCTTGGCTTGAGCACTCCTGTAAGTAGTCCTGTATTCATCCATGTTCTTCATGTAAGCCTCTGTCTGCTCCCCAAACAGAGAATTATCTACTACAGGGAAATCCATGGCCTTAGCCTGGGTGTCCTGTGAAAGGCTAGTACATCTGAGCCAAGCAAATTTCCTGAGAGACACAGATGTAGCCATGACTCGTAATGCCACATCATTTGAGTCCACAGCAGCATGGAATTGTACCTCGGATGCCTCACTCCCATCAGCAGCCACCTCTGCCAGCTCTTTGACCAGCTGGAGGGAGGACTGCTTGGCCAGTTCCAGAACAGTATCCCACCTGGACTTCTGGTACCTGGCTGCATAGGCCATATACTTTGTTTGCCTGCCTGAGTCCCAAGGAGGATGCCAAATATAGTTTTTTTGGCCATGGCATCCACCTTCCTGGAGTCTTTATCTGGGGTGTGTGACGCCAAAGGTATGTTAGCCCTGTCACAGGCTGCAGCCTGCACTACTCCAACATGGTTGCTATGATTGTACAAAAACTCCGTACCTGAGCCTGACAACATATACCTCCTGTCGATCCTTTTGTCCACTGGAGGTAAAGAGTTTGGTGTCTGAAAATCTTTTTTGTGTGTTTCCCCAATGATTCTAGAGTCCAGAGAAGGGCAAACAAAATGGTGCAGGGACTGCATCAGAAGACACATGAGGACAGATTAAAGGAGATCAGTATGTATACCCTTGAGCAAAGGAGGGAGAGAGGTGATATGATCAAAATATTCAAACACCTTAAGGGCATTAACAAGGTGAAAGAGTCTAACATGTTTAAATATAAAAAAAATAGCAAGACAAGAGGACACAGCATGAGACTAGAGGGAGGCCGATTAAGGGGGAATGTGAGGAAAGTCTTTTTTACAGAAAGGGTGGTGGATGCATGGCACGGCCTACCTCAGGAAGTGGTGGCTATGAATACAGTGCAGGGCTTCAAACAGGCATGGGATAGGCATAAGGGAGCAATGCAGATGAGTATGAATAGATAGACCACTGACAGAGCAAAGGCTGATGGCACATTTATAAGGTAGAAAAAGAAATGGGCAGACTGAATGGACCTTGCGGTCCTTATCTGCCATCAACTTCTATGTTTTTATGATTTGTGGAGGGGAATAGATAGCCTCTTAGACTCTGGGATGTCTATCATCTTGACAAAATCAGGCTCCTCTTCTGCAGCTTCCACGATAGGGAGCTGGAGAGTTTCAGCCACCTTTTTGTAGAACAAATAGTGGGAAGGGGACTCAGAAAGGCTGGGAGAGGAGACATTGGAGAGTCTGTCTGGGGAGACGTCCTGATCAGTGGGCACTTCCAGACCTTCTAAATCATCATCATCTTCATCATCTTGATCTGGATAGTCTTCGTCCCCTTCCCACTCCAATGCATAATAGGCATCCGGATTATAATCCGATGGAGTAGGATCCATCTGAACCGACCGCCTGGCCGAAGGCATGAGTTCAGATGGAACCGATCAAAACGATTGAATAATACTTATCACTTTGGCTATCTCATCAGCGGTTAGAGTATGCGGTTCTGGTTCTGAACTGGCTGATTTCCTTTTTCTTTTTGCTGGAACCGACCCCTCCAAGATGGAGATCCTTTTGCCCGAGGCGGTATAGCCCAGGTCAGTGGGCATCTCCTCAGGTTTGGCCGCACCAAACCAGGCTGGCCATCTGGATCAGCAGACTTCTCGGACTCCCTTTTCTTTAGCCTACTCATTCTTTTATCCATAGTGGCTTTGGGAAAATGTTTACAGATTTGGCAGTCTGTTTTGAGGTGGTCAAACCACAGACAATAAAAACAAATGAGGTGAGGATCAGCTTTAGCGAAAGCCTCCCCGCGCTCACCACAGTGTTGAAACCCAGTGGGCCCAGTTTTCTTTTTGGGTTTCTCAGACATGGCCAGACTAACAAAAATTACCCTTAACAGCTCTTACGCCAGGTAATACTCTCCGATCAGTAACCAACTGTGTTACAGGTTATGGAAAGAAACCGATAAAAGTCCATTTTTTTGGGAACCGATTGGAACCAGCACACCACTACAACTCTAAAGGAAGAAATTCAAACGGAAACAGTCAGTTCCCACCCGGACCGACCACTAGGGAACCAAAAAAATTACAATTTCCACAGAATAAAACAAAAAACACAGTTCACTTCCTATCTACACGCTTACTGTACTGTAGACAGAGACCTGAAAACCAAAAAATAATAAATCGGTTAAAACTGACACTTTTGATGAAACTATACCAAACCGAGCTAAGGAGCAATCTCTGGAGCAACTTCACAGTTAGGCAAAGTAAAGAATCTGATGGCTACACTCTAAAGCACCACAGACAGAGGTTTGAAATTCGAGCTCAAACTCAACATTCTATGCTTCTGCATAGAGTTAACTCTTTAATCTCTGGGGCAGTTCAAGTGCTGGGGCTAACTGCGTATATGAGAACACAGCAAGACTTCCTGTTGTTTGAAGTATTTTGACTTCCAGAAATTTGGGGAAAACTTTCAAACTGGGAATCATGGAAGGTTTTTAACTTACCCCACAGACAAATTAACTAAATCCTGGTCCTGACTCTACCCAATTTTTCAGCTGGGGGCATTGAAGCAGAGATACTCAAGTGACTTGCCCAAGGTCATAGAGCGAGTAAGGGCTTTTAAAGGGACATGAACCTAGATCTCCTTGTTCAAAGTTGAATGCACTGCTACTTCTTGTTGAACACAACCTAATGGAACTATGCGACATGCATTTTATGTTTAACAGAAACTCAGATTGCTACTCATATTTTCAAAGGCCTTTTTTTCTATATAGCTTTTCCCCCTACCAATACGTATGACAGTCATCCTCTGGCCTGGTCAATCACTGAGCCTCTTCCTCTATTAACCAGCTTGCTGCTAGTTCCTCCATGGCTCCCCCACTTCCCATGCTCTGGAGGGCTCCTTTTATATCCCTTCCCCCTTATATGAACTACTTAATTTGTCTTTTTGTACCAATCAGGTTCCTAACTTATGGAAATATTTGGTCTTTGTGTATCAGTCAGGTTCCTAA
The DNA here is from genome assembly GCA_016271365.2 of Neoceratodus forsteri. Classification (NCBI taxonomy): domain Eukaryota; kingdom Metazoa; phylum Chordata; order Ceratodontiformes; family Ceratodontidae; genus Neoceratodus; species Neoceratodus forsteri. Next base: position 490,810,237 of record CM057450.1, on the reverse strand, counting down.
CTTATGGAAATATTCTTACATAACCACAGTTTACAAAGGTGGATCTCCTGTACAACTCATATAGAACTGTTAGGGGTCCGGAGATGCTTTTTTAATCTTTAAAAGTTTTATTCTGAATGTTGTATATTTCATACCATCTTCCCTATGTTTGTAAGGTGCCCAGAGTCTTAAGGATTCAGTGCCCTAAAAATAAAATTGCCTTGCCTAGCTAAAGGCCAATTTCAGTTATGTCCATTTTGGAAAAGATTCAATAAAAACAGGTACATATTCACAGAACACATCCAAAATATAGCATTCTTAGTGCAAAGCAGAGTAGGTTCAAAAACATGATATGGAACAGACACTGCTTTAGGCAGGTTCACTAATAACTTGTACAATGCTATGGGCACCAGAAAATTATTCACTGTAGGCTTTCTGGACCTGACCAAGGCATTTAATCTTGTCGATAACTAATCCTTATTAAGAAATTGGATGCTTTGGATATGGGAGACAGTATAACGTAGTGGTCAAGAGCACTGAGCTGCAAACCTGCAGAAGTGGGTTGAATTCCATATCCACCACTTGCATACTGTGTGTCGATGAGTAAGTCAGTTAACTTCCCCTGTGCTTCTAAGATGTATTGATTCTATGTGATAACAGTGACTCAAAAACAGCAGCGACAAAAAGGGTGAGTGCACACTGCCGAAAATCAAAATGGTGATGTGCACTACAGCACCCGTCAGAAACAGTGATGGGTGCATACTTTCTCTGTGGGGGCAATGAAAACAAAGTTTTTATGTGGGGGCTATGTCCTCCACACCCACCTTTGGAGAGGTGCTTTGCCCCTGCACCCCCAACCGAAATAATTAACATGGGGGGGGGGTGCAAGTTGGGGAATGGGAGAAACTTAGGAGGGGGGATATTGTCCTGGGGACGCAACTCAGGAAGGGAGAGAAAATTGGAGGAGGAGGAGGAGTGCCCCATCAATGCTGCAATCTTGGGGGGGGGGACAGAACTTGGGTAGTAGGGGGAGACATGAGGGATGGGAACAAACCCAGGAGGGGAAAAAAAGCAACATCCACAAGAACTGAACCCAGCTCTGCCACACGCAGCACAGACACACAGGTAGTGATCCTAAACACTGCACCACCCTGGCAGCATGGTTTTCAGCCCACAGTGGCTGAACTACATGCAGTGAATACTACTACTCTCTACCTTACTGTTCTCATCCTCACTATGTCATTAGTGTTGCTAATTTTTGATTGTTGCTGTTACCAAGGGATGCTCAAATTGAGTCGCTCAATATGACTCGCCCATATCATGAGATACTGGATGGACCTGGAAACAAGCTTTGGCTTAGTGTGTCTTTCCTGGCCAAACTTTGTAAAACAAAAAAAATAAATAAATACAAAAATGGGACAGGTAGCCTTGGATTGGTTCTCTGCCCACTTGACAAATGGGGTGCAATCAGTAAAGTTGGGAGGTAGTTTTTCTAGTGGGAAATCTGTTTAATATGGCATCCCATTAGGATCATTATTAGGTCCTCTTCTTTTATGTTATTCATTGATCCTATTTTTGAGATTTATCTCATTGTAAATAGTTACTTTATGCTGATGATTCAGTGCTATATCATCACTCTTATTCTGTGGATTCCGTCAGGTTTTTGCAGGCTGATTTCAGTAGACCACAACACTGGATGTTACAAAATAATTTATTCCTTAACAATATAAAACAAAAACCCAGATAATGCTTTTAGTATGTTGAGTAAATTAGGTAGTCAGATAACTGATCTGAAGGTTCCATCTCTAAATCAGTCTGCTCGTAAGTGTGTTAATTTCTCTCAAGTATTTTGCTGTGTACTTAGACCCCTGTTTAAATTTCACCCTACATGTGCACTTTGTCACTTCTAATGTTCATGACAAACTTGGTTTATGTTATAGGGTTACAGATTACCTCCCAGAAGAGACAAGACGTGTCCACGCACAACAAAACTTATGGTGGAGTTGTGTTGGATCAGGGACCTTCTGTGTCAGCTAAAGAAAGTGCACTGTTAAACATAAGTGGCAAATTTGCATTATTACAATCCCAACGCAGCCATCTTTGCACAATTCTGTCCCATCTGTTGCCCAATGACCTGAATTCAGAATATTTTATTTATTAGTTGCTTTACTAGGAAGTGAGCTGGGTCATCCTCCAGGGGAATACAGGAAACGTGAACATATGCCCAGTTTAGTTTATTGTGTCAGATTATGACTACCAACTCATCTAGCTGTTTGGCCAGTCAGTTTGCATGGCATGAAAACAATCAAAAACATAGGTCAGCCACAGCGAATACCATAAATGTTCCTTTCAAGCACACTTCAAATGGACAATGCCTCATGCCTCATAACGCAGCCGGTGTGTTGATTAATCCCCAATAACACCATTACCTTGTCATGGATTAGGGTTGCCACCTTCGAATGAGGCAAAAAACAGATCCTAAACTCCACCCCTAGCCCCACCCCTTTTCATGGCTCATCATGTGTTGCTCCTCCTCCAAAGCCATTTATTATGTCAGTTAAAAGGCAACTCCTGAAGCAGCAGTTTAACAAAAATGTTAGGATACCGTACTGCATCTGTTAAAGTTACTTTCCTAGGTTATTTCTACATATTTGCTTGTGTATTTGTTTATTTATTGACAATGGTTTACCAGATAAACATGCAGAGATAAAATAAATCTCATTTACAGATATAATCTGAGGACAGACTAGGGAAACACTGTATATAGCATACAATAGTATGCAGTGTATATACTGATATATAATAAAGAACATTTTCCTACAATGTGTACTCCATATCTTTTTTGGATTTCCATTTCCTTTTCATGTCCACAGTACTATTTCAAAGCCAAAGAAGTGACCATACTTTTTCTTGAGGAAAAAAATAATTTAAAACATTTAAAAATGCCTAAATTCTGTTAGAGATGAAAATGTTTACCAGCAAATGAAAGTACGAGGCAACTTGCTCTGTTACTGTTACAAAAGGTGGGGGCAGCTTTGCTGCCAAGCTAAGTGCTAATGGTGTTAATGGCCATACTTTACACCTCCCAGGTTGACTGCTTTCATAAACAAAGGGCTATATTGGCAAAGAACTTGTCTGTAACCTGGACATGCAGCTGAAACGATGAATGATATGACAAAATCTGTTTCAAAAGTGTGTGAGCACTCAAAATGGTTCAAAAACCAAAACCAGCACTGAGCAAAACCAGATTACCTGATAGGGATCCTGAAAACCTGATCACCAGGTAAAAAGCCTGACAGGTAGCAATCCTATCGTGGATTATTGCTTACTTCCTGCACACTTCAAATGGTCAATGTTCATCTGCCTACAGTGCTGCAAAAGCATGGAATGCTCTACCTTATCATTTGAAGACTGTCAGCGATACCAAACATTTTAATGTTGCTCTGAAATCCTGATTAGCAGGTCATTACATATGTAAATGTTTCTACTGTGCAGTGTATATTGCTTGTTCTTTTTTTTGATATTTGTGATCCTGGGTTAATTATTTTTTTTATATTTGAACTTCAGTGACCATAGTGAAAGGTACAGAACACAAAACAGTGATGTACAATAAACAATACAGGGGCAGTACTAACGCATAAATAGGTAATTACTGTATATCAGTTACAGAAGTTAGGTTAGATGGGTAGCCTAGAGAACTAATAGAAGACAAGCATTTGTTAATTAAAAGAGGACAGGAAATGAATAAAACAATGGTGTCCCACCAGGAGTGTCTGTGGTTATTTATAGTAAGTGACATATGTTCGACTAGTCACTATCTATATAAGTCTAATTCTTAACATTTTATATTTAGCCAACCTATAGATAACTTCAAAATGGTTGTTACTGGATCAGCCCATTCCATATTTCCGGTTTTCATGTCGGATGAGTGAGCGTGGCAGCTAAATGCTGACGTTGCCATTCATGAATTCCATGAATTTGGGCAACTCGCGCTTGGTGGGACACGCTTTCCTGAAGCTGTCAGAAACTGACAGCAATCAGGAAGTGAAGTACTTCTTTCTTGTGGGTATTATGTTTACCATTTATATGTTTTACTGTTACAGCTTAAATAAATAAATTTACCAGTTCTGAAATTAGTAATTCTTTTTTCCCTGATTAGACAAGTAGTTCGTAACAAGCATTCTATTGACAATTAAAGAAAAGAAAAAATGAAAGAAATGTTAAAATCACTATCCTTTTTCCAGACTCTGTTGTAGCTATCCCGTTATTGAGCAGGTGCTTGTGGACCTAAAGTAACACAAGTCCGAATAACCTATAGCAACTTAATGGGCAAAAGTCTTTTCTGCACTGTGCATGAATGTACGGCTGGGAAATTTCTAATTCCATCATTGTCTCCACTTTGTGGCAAATCGGCATTGAACTTACAGCGGCATGTTTTAGCTTTGCTGCAGTTGCAGCTGCCGCTGTGAAGCCGTTTATTTGCTGAAAGGGATTGCTCAGTAATGAATTTCATACTCACTGTCCAAAATCTACCACAATGATGAAATAACCACTCTCCAGTTCAAGAGCCCATTCTCACAAGATTATGCTTGAGAGATGAAGCATCTCAAAGTAATAATTAGCCAACTATTCAACCAAGTACTGTGATGTTCACGCAAAATACCATGGCTGTTTTGCCCCCCTGCCTGGTGTACAACACCATTACTGGCAATTAATTTGGCTGTTTAGTATGTTTGCTTACTGATTGTAGATATTGCATACTAATATCACTCCTGATACATGCTTCCAGCATAGAGTCACCTGTAATGGCTGTATGGACAGTTGTTGGACAGATGTGTAGGCAGAATCTCTGCCCCCAACCCTCTTACTACCACCAACACCACTACCAGGAGCCTTTAGTTACCAGTACATCACTGCGACAATTTCACCATTGCTGTTATCCTGATTTGTACCAACCTCCGTTATTTTTGGCAAACATGGAACTTATGCAGACGTGATTGACAGAATGCCAGAGCACTTCCTTCGTGTTGGTTTGAAATTTACACACGCAACAAACCGACTGAACATTTGTCCAAGGAATTTGCTTCCATTCCTTTCTCCTGTAACTCTGCACTGTTTCGCCATGTCAGCATCATCTTTCTAATCAGCAAACAAACAGCTCACTGCCACTTGGGCCCCCCTTCCGTAAACATCCCTGTCAGCAACCCTGTCTGTCACAGATCCTGCAATTGATTTTAATTCTATGTTATCACGGGAACAAAACTCTGCCAGTCTTTACTGCCACAGATTGGCTCCAATGGTTGCCATGTTTTGCTCACAAAAGTATTCACCTTAATCTTAGTTAATTCAGGCTTCCCACGTGTAACTCTACATACTTGTGGGAACATTACTTGCCTCTGCTGTTTCATTATCAAGCCTCAGTTTTTTTATGTGAACACTGGGTGCACCACTGTGCTTGTTTGTTTCCCATGTGCTTTCACTATCCTTTGCCACCCCATTCTCAAGCAAAGTGAATGTGATGGGACAATCCTCATTTAGCCTTCTTTATTTGCGCAGAACTGCATGGCACATAATAACAATATTGCCACCTGGGCCAGACACTTAGCCCCCAATAACAATCTTGACACCCAGTCCCAGCACCCCCCCCCACACACACACCTCCATAACAGCTCACATTGTACTTAGGATGAAGATTCGTACAGGGGGTAAGTTCTGGTATATGTTGTACAATATCAGCCGTTTACTTATCTATTATGCTTGCTGAGCACATATATACCTAAATAGCCTCGCCAGGTAATAAAAATTAACTCCTCATGCCGGCTCTTACAGCTAAATCCCTTCCCCCCACCGGCACCCTCTCCCCGAAAACTCAATTTTTCGATAAATCCACTACTGTAAATATGTAAACACACGCACATGAAATTTAAGGTAATAAATGGTCTAGAAATGAAATGAAGTCATTCTTTTTTCAACTCTGCTGTTCATTCTAAAGTGTAACCTCTCCACCTAACTCCATGTAAATGTACCATAATGTATCACTCGTCTGTTACTTGATAATCGCTGTATTTGTATTTCTCTGTCTACCACCTTGTACTACATGTACCCGGGTCGCACCTGGAATCGAGCCCCGGCTCATCGTTCTTTTCCAGGTCACCAATTTTAAATAAATAAATATTATGCCCCTATCATTTCTTTACTGTCCTGCTTGGAAAGGACACTTTTGGAGCTAGCAGCATGAATTCCCACTTCAGGAATTCCACCATGTCTCTGCTACACTTCATCTTTTATTTGGTAAGACGGTTTAGGAAGTGTCATGTTTCAGAAACAGATTATCTTTCCTTTTCCTTTCATGGCAAAATATCTAATTACAAGATCTCACACTGAATTGAGACTTTTTACTTTCATTTACATTTGGGGAGGAATGTTCAACTGGACACGAGCATGTTTGACCTGTGGTAGCCAGACAGACATAAAAATTCACAATTTGATAGTTCAGCATGTGGCGGGATGAACTCAGAAATAACAGAAAAATCACCTCAACATTATACATAATAGCGAGTCGCCATGAGATCACTGGAGTTAAGAACAAGCAGATGAAAAATGCTGCTGTGAGATGAAGCTTTTTCTCGGGGGGCTAAAACAAAAGCACACAGAAGCATAAACCAACCAAATATATTCTCTGTTCCAGTTATGTGTACTGTAAGTATATTGAAAAGCAGTAAGTCAGAAAAATGTCAATACATCAAAAATCGCAGCTGGATGCCAATTCATACACCCTGATTGTCACACATTGCTTCTAACAAAACTGTACAGTTAGACAGTCTGTACAGCATCTAACTAAAGAAATCGGCAACAGCACAGAATGTAGGAACGGAGACAGTGTCTCAGCACATCCGTTCAATCACTTGTGTGCAGGCTCAGAGCCTTAGTTTTCGTTACAGTAGGCACTTTTAAAATTACTTCCAGTACCACACACATCTGAATAAAGGACACTGGGTTTGAGGCAAAATATGTTTATGTAGAAAATTCAATGCTAAAACAGCAGTAAACTCGTAAGAATTAATAATTCCTTTCTCCTTTAAGCAATAAGGTAGGACCAGGGGTTATGTTAATGTTCTGTTAATCACCCTCTGGGGGTGTAATAAGGCACAAGGTGCAGCCGAGTGCCACGTGCTCCCAGGGGGTGATTAACTGAACATTAACAGAACCCCTGGTCATACCTTATTGCTATTAAAAATAAAAAATAACAGTAAAACCATTTGTTCAAAATGTAATTTTTAACAACTATTTAAACTCAAACAGGGATTTTAAATAAAATAGTCCATCCGCTGAACTCAGCCATGCTGCGCGTTCCTGAGATTAGTGTGAATGTATTCATGTTTGCCTGACTGCACAAGTTATCTCCATGGTAACTAACTGGTCTCTGAAATACCATCCCAGCCATACAAATGGCTGAGATGAGTAGTGAAATTGTTGAATGCACAGGCAATGTTAGACAGCCTGACACACAGTGGATCTCCATTCAGTAACAGAAAACTGGACCACTTGGCAAGGGCTACTCAGACAAAAAAAAAAACAACACACAACAGTTACAATTCAGTCCGACCTCTGTGCTGAATCAGACCACATGTGTAGCATTAAAAACACTTGGTGACTGAACTTTTTGCCCCATGTCAATTTACTTCCCTATCTGTGATATGGATAAATTAAGACTTCATTTTTTGGTATTCTCCACCAAAACTCCAATACTAAAGAGCTCTGTGCATGCTAAACAAACAAACAAAAAGTAATCAAAACGCGGACTGCTGGCATCAGAACTGCTGACTCTGGTAAACTGCTGATTAATAATAACCCCCTTCTCTGGTGGCTTAGTGGGCCCCCCACCCAAGCAGGTAGTGCCCACCACCCCACTCTCCCATCCCAAAACACAGCTGGTGACTGGCACAGCCCACCTCTCACCTCCGCGGCTAGCCGGTGACTGAACTGTCACTGAGCGCATACTGTGTTGTGTTGGTGCTCATTGATTAACAGTCAATCAATGAGTGCATAGACTATACAGTAAGTGCTCAGTGACAGTTCAGTCAGTGGCCGGCTGTGGAGGTGAGAGGTGGGCTGTGACAGTCACCAGCTGTGATTTGGGATGAGGGAACAGGGTGATGGTCACTACCTGATGGAGTGGGGGGGCCCACTTGGCCACTAGGGAATGTGGTCATTATTAGTTATGATTATGGCAACATCTGGGATTGGGGAGGGGGGGCACTAGACCACCAGGAAGGAGTTTTGTAATAAATATGATTACGGGTGACATCAGGGATCGGGAAGGGAGGCCACTAGATCCCCAGGAAGGGGTTTATTATTAATTATGATTACAGGCAACATCGGGAATTGGGGAGTGGGGCCACTAGACCACCAGGAAGGGGGTTATTATTAATTATGATTATGGGTGGCATTGGGGCTGGGATGGGGGGACCGTGGCTCATTGACGCAAATAGGTCAACTCTCCCATAGGAGAATTTTCTAAGTACCCTTAGACTAGCCCTGGCTGGTCTAACAGTACTTAGAATTTCTCCTTCTGGGAGAGTTCTGAGAATGCTACTTTCAGGGATGTGGCAGCTTGCGTCTGCCACGTCCCACCTAGTGCCATGTTGCAGACCATTTTTGGGTGCATAGGCAGCACAAGCCCCATTTGGGGCAGGCAGTCTGTGGTTGACATAGGCTGCCATTGAGAATCACTCCCAATGCATTGTTTGGTGCAAGGAACACTTTGCACCATTCACTGTGGCGCTGGTCTCTTGTGCTGCACCAGGAGCTTTAGAATTGGGCCCTATATTTTGTTTTCAGTGGAGTCCTGTTTTTTGTTATTTTCCACAAAGCTGTTTCTCATTCCAGTCTTATCCAGCAGCACCCCCATAGCCCTACATATACCTTCTCACAAACTTATAGCTTGTCCACCACTTACCCAGGACCACAACATTGTGAGTGGCCAGCCATGTCAGTTGTGCAATAAACTGTTGGGGGTGCCAGCTTGGACAGCTGGCATTTTTCTCCTGCCATCTGATCTTTTCCCCTAGGGTGGCGGTGTGCAAAGAGGCAGTTGCACACATGCGTGACAAGCATCTGGTGGCAACCCTTCATCTCCTGCTGCTTCTGACTGTGCTGCCCACCGGTCTCCACCAGGTGGCAGTCATGCAGCAGGAATAGCATCTTCTCCTCCCTGAGGAAGGACAGCACTCCCTGGGACACTCAATATTTCCTCCCTCAGCCAGCCCCCAACAGCCCATGCTCATTCCAGAAAGCACATTGCAGCACAGCAAGTGGCAACACTACTGCTATGCTACCCGGCAGGCTTGGGGTCCTGATTTCACCCCTTTTTAAAATGTATTTTCCCTGGATAGGCCAGCTCAAAGGCAAAATCTCATTTTCACTGGGGTCCTGTTTGTACCCATTTTTAAACTGTATTTCCACAGAAAAGCACAATGGAGATGCAATATCTCGTTTTGAGTGGTGACCCAGCTTTTATCCATTTTTACAATGTATTTACCCAGGATAGGCCAGCTGAGAGGCAGTCTCTCTTTGTGAGTGGGCTCCGGCATTTTAAGCCCAAATTTCCGACATAATCTTTGCATGACCTCATGTTATGATCAAGACAGATGGGATATTTTAAATCCCACATGAAAGATGATCTGCAGAGCGGCTGCAGAAATATGTGCCAGAGGAGATTTGAAAAATGACACTGGTCATGTTCATGAGGGGGTAACACAAGGGATATTTTGAAAATCTGGGCCCAAAATCTACAATAATAAAGTTATGAGTAAACATTGAAAAAATTCATTTTCATCGCAATATAGTTTTTTTTTTATTTTAACCCCAAATTTTCAACATTCTGTAGTCTTTTTGTGACCCCTTTTAATGATCAAGACAGGTGAAATCTTTAAATGCCACCTGAAAGGTAATCTGGTGGAGTGACTGCAAAAACATTTGTTGGAGGGGATTTGAGAAATGATACCTGTCATTTTCATGAAGTGGGGTAACACACAGCTATGATAAAAATTTGGTGGCAAAATGTGCAAGCATTTTTTCATCCCTTCATTGTTTTTGACATTTTGACCCCACATTTAAACAGAGGCCTGGATATTCAAAAGGGTTGCGTCATGCACAACCCACGAATGTGCCCCGGCGCGATATTCAAAGGAGCAAGTTGCGCTGTGCAACTCCCGATGCACGGGGGTGCATCGTTAATGTATGCAGTGCAAGTGCAGGGGGCATGCCCATGCATATGCAGCACATCCCGATATTCAGCCTGGGATGTGCGGCGCATATGCTGGCACAACTCTGCCTTGCGCCACTCAGAGGGGCACAAAGTTGTGCCTGATAAAACCAGGAACAAATCCTGGCCACCCACAGGTGAGCTGCCATATTGCAGGGTGCAACATGGCAGCCGCCAGCTGTGGGTGGCCACCCACCCATCCAGACCACGGTCCACAAGCTCCCTGCCCAGGGGGCATTGTGCCCCCATCACCCGATCGTGGGCATAAGTAAATGATATCTTTGGTGGTCCAGTGGACTGCTCTCCATCGCCCAATCGCTGGCATGTCATTGATATCCCTGGTGATCCAGTGGAAGCCCTCCAGCACCCGACTGGGTGGAAATAGCGAAAGACATCCTGGTGGACCAGTGGTTCCCCCCCTCTCCACCCACTCACTGAGGTACCCCGCCACCCAGCAGCCAACCCCAGTCAGCGGCGGGGTTTCCACTGGACCACCAGGGATTTCATTTACTTATGCCCGTGATCGGGCGATGGAGAGTGGTCCACTGGACCACCAGGGATTTCTTTTACTTATACCCATGATTGGGCAAAAGGGACCAGGGACCACCATGGGACTGCAGGGGCGTCAGTCCTCAATGCCTGCAGCCTGGCAGGGCACCAGATGCAGGTCACCATGGATCAGTGCACCGCATGCAGATGGAGCCATAATGACATGCAAATGGCCCCATTTGCACTTTGCATGCATAATGGCCTCATTTCCATGCCCAGTGCTGAATATCACAGTTGATGCGCCTAGTGCAATCGCACTTGTGCTGGCACATCCCCCTACTCCCCTTCTGCCACTTGCGCTGGTGCAGTGCCACTGCACCATGTGCAGTGCATGTGCCCTCAGTGCCATATTCAATGGTGCCGAGCCATGGCGCAACACTGTTGAATATCACCTGATCCATGCCCTGGTGCAGCCCAGTTGCGCTGCGCCCAGGCTTGCGCCCCTGCCTGGCGCTGTCTGAATATCTGGGCCATAGTCTCTTGATGACCCCACTTTATGATCAAGACAGGTGGAATTTTTTAATCCGGTCCGAAAGATGATTTTGTAGATGACTGTGAAAACATGTTTTGGAGGGGATTTATAAAATGACACCTGTCATGTTCACAAGGTGGGGTAACAAAAGGGCTATACTGCACATTTGCAGCCAAAATCTGCAAAAATCACCAAGCCACATGTAAATGTTGAAAAATGTAATGTTACCGTGTAAGTCATTGTTTTTTGACATTTTGACCCCAAATTTTCAACATTGCCTTTTTATGACCCCACCTTATGATCAAGGCAGGTGGAATTTTTTAAATCCTGTCCGAAAGATGATTTTGCACAGCAATTATGAAAACATGTTTCAGAGGTGATTTAAAAAAAAAGTAATCTGTCATATTCGTGAGGTGGGTAACAAGACAGATGTGTTGAAAATTGTGGGGCAAAATCTGAAAAAATCACAAACATATAAGTAAACATTGACAAACTTCAATGTTTCTTCATAATTTCTTTGTTTTGTGATATTTTGACCCAAAATTTTCAACATAATATTTTTATGACCCCCACCTTATGATCAAGAGGGGTGTTTTTTTTAATCCCATGCAAAAGGGGATTTTGTAGAGTGACTGTAAAGACATGTTTTAGGTGGGATGTGAAAATCGTTCATGAGGTGTGGTTCATGAAAGACAGTGCAGAAAATCTGGAGTAAAAATATTAAAAAATGACAAAGTTATGAGTAAAAGTTCAGAATGCATTACAAGCCATTAACAGGACTCCCCTTGTTTTCTTCAGTTCCCAGTCAGTGGTGGAAGCAACAAGACATGCTGGTCATTGTAGGAGGGCCAAATGTGTAAATGAGGGGTGTTGTGGGGGTGGAGAGGTGCTGAGGAGGGGTTGGGGTCCAGAGGGTTGGGGGAGGAGCAGACAACATTGATTTTTTTGGGGGTTTTTTTGTCACAGGAAAAGACAAAAGATGAGAGACAAGATGATGAGGGACAAGATGAAGAGCGAGTGCTGTCTTTTTTCCAGGTACTTGTTGGTTGGCAGCACTGGGGCAAGCAACCAGTTTTGCATCATGTTTTGAGGGGTTTAGTGGGCCCTGGGGTAGGCACCCCAGTGTTGGACTGTGGAGGGGAACAAATGCCCAGTGAGACAGGAGAAGGGATACCACTAGTGATATTTAAAGAGTAGGTCAGGTGGGGGGGGGGGTGATACTGCTGGCAGGGTTGAATGAACACCCACTGACAGTAAAGTTTTAAAACTGTGATGGGGTGGACACCAGTGGAAAATGGTGGCAGAACCAGCAGCAGGAGGCTGGTTAGGATGATCACACCCTGTTGTTATTCTAATTGAGGAAAACGTCTTATAATAGGAGTGGCTTTGTCCCTCCGTATCTAAGAAGTTTCTGGCCATCATCAATCAGAACCGCATCATCACCAGCCTGCTTCCTGTGGCAAGATAGACCTAGTACCACTTTATTTAATGTTCCTATTTTCTGGGCTTGTAAGTGTAACTCCCAACCCCTGCCTTTTACCAAAATGACAGGTGGCATGCTCTTGAAGCTGACAGCAGTGCCTGATGGGGACTGGGTTCGGAGAGGATAAGGTTACTCGGCACAGGGGACCTAGGTTTGGCTACTCTGCACAGGGGCACCCAAGTAAATCTGAACGCAGGAAGCAATAACTGTAATGTCCAGAACCATGAATGGGATTCTACAGTGTGGCTTTTATTCACATCCAAGCTGAACAAACAAAGCATAGACAGACCCCCACGGGGGCTACATTCCTGGTAATGCAGATTAGAGACAACAGAATACTTCATCACTATTTCCAGCCCTCAGGCTCTGAACCCACCAGGCACACAGCCCGGACTTGCACGCAGCTTTGGGTACACAGCCCAACTTGCACACAATTGGGTTTTTCCCACTGGCCTGACTCCCCCGCCGGCCACTTGATCCGCAGTCCATTTTGGGAAATGAACCAGTTTTCCTGTTGTGGCTCCCCAAACCACCTTAGAACCTTCGACTCCTAGATGGAATTTTCCTTCCAATCCCACATCTGGGTACTTCCCTTATCACTGGCCAAGTGCATGAGGCAAAGTAGAAATCCACAGAACAAATCCGTAGAGGTGGACCTGGTCACTAAAGATGGGGGGGTCTCCCACCTCCAGCTCCCACAATCCATACGTGGCCATTTCTCTGGAAACTAAGTAACTCTTTTCTGAAAGCTTGGCAATGTAGATTACTGGGTAGACGTATGTCACATCTCCTCTACATGTTTTGACTTCCCATAAGTGCTGGACTTGAACATACTTTTACTTTTGGCTAAGCCTATTACTCTAGGCCTCCCACTATTTCAGTAGTCCAATCCCCACTATCACACAAGTCCCAGGGTGAAAAACATAGGCCCTTTAGGAAGAGCAGAACTCACCCTCCGGTTGCAGGTGCCCCACAGGCGATTCACAAATCTTCCTGTTTCCCAAAAACTCTTGAACAAATAGGCAGCTTCTCCACTAGTAGCAGAACCAGGGGGTTGCCCCTGGAATATGCAGAAAACCCTTTCCTGCCCCATCCCCGGAGGAAGGGGGCACTGAGACTGGAATCAGTGGTCTCCACCACTTACAGACTGCTTTTGCATCTCTCTTAAGGTGGAAACACACCCCTTTTTTCCTAGAATGTAGCCCTATATCAGGGCTGAGGCTCCAAGAGCCTACACAGAGCTGCTGTGCTGCTCCTTCAGCAAGCTCCAAACACCAACTGACTTACAGACTACTGTTCAAACCTCCCAACATTCTATTCCAGCTCCCTGCTGCAGATTCCATTGTGGCTCATGCAGCTGCATCAGTTCTATGGTGATGTCATCCCTCAGTCTCAGATGAGACTGAGAACAGAGTGAGACAGTGTGAAACCCATTTAACTGGAGTTTCACAAGCTGCCTTCCCTGCCTACCACTAGGTCTTACTGGGATTCTAGTAACCCCAGGTAACAAGGGGGCTACATAAGGCACTCCAGGGTTAGGACACTGCCCCTTTAAAAGGCCTGGAAGAGTTGAACAAAATAAAGAATTTCTGTTAAAGCCAGCTTAGGCCTGGCATTCATCTAGATAAGGAACAGACAGGTTTATGTACCCTAAAAGTCATAACTCTTAGATAAAACTGGACACTTAGCTTGCAATAACAGGAAATGGTCAGGAGGATGGCCTAGGGTCAGGGGCTCAAGCCAAATGCACATTCACCCAGTTACGGTGACTGGGGTACAGACTAAAGGACTAAAGGATACGGGAGCCTCTCTTACCCTGGTTCGCATCGCAAGTTGCGACACAAGATCGGCAATGATTAGTAGTCATTGCTAATCATTGTCAATTGGTCCTGGGTCCCATAAAAGTGTCGTATTGAGCACTGTCACTTTAATTTTTAATTTTTTTTTTGTCCTGGTATCCATTTTTTGCCCTTCTCTTCCACGCCCTGCCCCATGAACTCTGAGTTGTTCCCTGATTGGTCTAGTGATGCTCCTGCTCCCCCCCACCTGGTCTCCATGCAGGAGAAACATGAGTGAGTCCTTTTGCAGTGCACCCAGAAGAGGAAGCAGGCATTGGGAGGTCGAGCAGGAGTCCAAAGGTGGGTTTTCTTTATTTAATTTATCATTTGTTTTTTATTGTCGTTGCACCATTGTCCAGTTAACTAATTGTGTCTTTTTGTTTTGCAGGTGGTCGGATGCAAGCCAGAGCTGGGAGGAGTGGTGGCTATACCGAGGAGGAGCCGGAGGGAGAAGGCCTGGCCGAGACCACGAGAGGGAATGGGGTGAGCTGAACAGAGTGGAGAGCAGGCGGCTGCATCGCGGGGCGAGGCATAGTCAGAGGGGCAGATTCAGAGGAGAGCAGGAGCACAGCAGAATCGGGGAGCTCAGCAGCAAAGCAGGTTAAACCTTTTAATGTTGTCAGGGAACTGGAGGAGGGAAGAGGGGCACACAGACTTCAGGGCACAGATGGGGGGATGGCATAATGGCAAAAAACGGGTAAGGCCTAGAGCTGGATTGTGGGTGATGGGAGAACAAGGGCATGAAAGGGTCACCCTGCCTTGAACTTTAAGTTTTTGCCCTTCTTGCAGTGACTTTGGTAACAAACAGTGAACAATTGCAGTGAGAACAGAATAAACACCATGTGCCCTACTTTGCAGAGATTATGGGGGAACCCGAACTTAATGTGCCCTGCTACTATGTTGTGTGCCCTGCATCTTTGCAGTGAACATTTGGCAACAGATGAGACTAAGTAAGCAGCCCTGCCTCCTTTGAGATCTTGGTAACCAGAAGTAATGTGCCCTGCTAGTAAAGTTGTATGCCCTGCTCTTGACTTTGCAGTGAATTTGGGAACAGAAAAAGCGACTAAGTATTGTTGTGCCCTGCTTTGCAGAGATTGTGGGAACCAGAACTTATTTAATGTGCCCTTTGTCTGCAGTGAACATTTGGGAACAGAATAAGACTAAGTTAATGTGCCCTGCTTTGCAGAGATGATCTGTACTCTGCCCAATATTTATCGTGCCCTGTTATGTTGTGTGCCCTGCATCTGCAGTGAACATTTAAGAGACTCAGAGAGTTATGGTCCCAGTTTTTATGCTGGGGCAAGGGTTCATTGTTTTATTTGTCACGACTCATGATGGATCATGCTCACATCAGGAATTCATAGTCACGAATTCACGATCTGCTTTGGCAGACACCTATCTCGGCTCTTGAAATGTATGTTTGCTGCTGCACAATTGCTGTATTTCTCTGGAAATGGCTAAATAACATAGTATCAGTCTCAAAAACTTGTGTAAATGTGTATTTTATCAATATAGAGCAAGATAAGTACATTTTATGGGGTTTTGAGCAAAAATATAAATTCTTGGTAACTGCTAATCAGCTTCGACCAATTGCTAATCATTTTTTACTTTGATTTGTGAAGGCCTCTAGTCAAGTCTCTGACACTAATTTATGCTTTGGATTGGGGAGATGCTGGTGAAGAGGTAAGGAAGGTGGCTGTAGCCGACAAACTCATTATGGATGTTATTGTGGGGAATAATGTTCTACAGGGGGTGATTTGTGTTGTGATCCAGAGCCAAAAGGATAGGGGCTCCTGTGATTGTCGGGACCCCACAGAAATTCAGACCGGAGAGGTTGGGAAACAGGCCAGCCAACCTGTAGCTCTTGTAAAAGAAGGTGATAACAGGGATTGATCTTCCCCTAAGGGCAGTTAACCAAACTGCTACTGGTGTTTGCTGTCAGGAAAAAGGGGTGACACATAGCCCAGAGGAGGGGAAAGGTTGCAATACTGAGTCCTCTACTGTTACAGCTATGGACCTCAGCCTGGGAACTGATAGGGGCATGCCTCATGCTGTGGGTAAGTGGGCAGATTTAGCCACAGCACAGCAGATAGACCCTAGCTTAGAGAAGCTGAGGGCCTGTGCAGAGTCTGATGGGGCACAGGGAGGTGACGGAAAGCATAGGGTGTATTGGGACAATGGGCTGTTATACACACAGGACATCAGCCACAGAGGGAGGGGTGATGGGCAGACAGTTTGTTGTTCCCCAGGGGTATCATGAGTCATTGCTTGAGGTGGCTCATGATATTCCCATGTCCGGACATTTGGGCACTGTTCGTACTACGCGGCGCTTAGCCCACAATTTCTATTGGCACAATATTACCAAGCAGGTGAAAGAATACTGCAAATTCTGTCACCAGTGTCAGGAAACAGGGAAGGCTGGAAGCAAAGCCAAGGCTGCCCTGATTCCCTTACTAATTGTAGAGGAGCCATTTCAGAAGGTTAGAATGGATATTGTGGGTCCTTTGAATACCCCAAGGTCTGAGGGGAGGAAAAAGTATAAATTGAAAGTTATCAATTATGCTACCCGCTATCCCGAAGCCATTGTGCTATCCTCCCTTAAGGCAGACAAGGTGGCAGACGCTTTGTTGGGGATTTCCTCCTGTGTTGGGTTTCCACAGGAGGTTATCTCTCAGATCAAGTGGGTAACTTTATGTCAGACCTAATGAAGTGTTTGTGGGAGAAATGTGGTGTCGTACAGAGGTGCACAACGCCTTACCACCCACAAGCCAATGGTCTTATAGTGAGATTCAATGGGACCCTAAAAGTTATGCTTATGGCATTTGCAAAACAGCATGGGAGGGACTGGGAGAAATACCTGCCCCACCTGCTGTTTTCCTACAGGGAAGTGCCACAAGTATCGACTGGGTTTTTCACTCTTCGAGCTCTTGTATGGATGCAGGGTGAGGGGGCCCCTAGATTTAACATGAGAAGACTGGGAAGGTAAGCATGCCACCCAGGAGATTCCCATAGTGGAGTATGTGTTAAAATTCAGGGAGATGCTGAAGGAGCTTATGGGCGAGGTCCAGAGTAACCTGGCAGCTGCCCAGCAAAGACAAAAGACCTGGTATGATTAGATAACCAGAGCTTGCTCGTACGGGGTAGGCAGGAGGTAATGGTTCTGATCCCGGTCCAGAAGGAAAAGCTGCAAGCTGAGTGGGCAGGGCCATACAAGGTAGTCCAGCACGTAAACAATGTTAATTACATTGTGGAGTTACCTGACCAAAAACACATCATAGGATGTATCATGTAAATATGATGAAGCCATATTTTAATAGGGCTGACATGGTGCTAGCGGTTTGCAGTCCTGGGGAGGAGCTAGGTGAGAAGGGTCTCCTTCTCGACTTGTTAGCCAAGAGTAAGCAGACATCATCTGTGGAGACCATCATGCTGTCAACCCAGTTGACACCTGGACAGGCCCAAGAATTGAGGATCATTTTGAGGGAATTTGCCCCTTTATTTACATCAAAGCCTGGACAGACACCGCTAGCGGTGCATGATGTAGACACGGGGACCCAAGCACCCATACGTAGGACAGCTTCCCAGGTGTCATAGATAGTGCTCAAGGACATTAGGAGGGAGGTGGGGGAGATGCTGGATCTAGGGGTGATCCAGAAATCCCACAGCCCCTGGGCCTCCCCTGTTGTCCTTGAACCAAAACCAGATGGGACTACAAGGTTCTGCATGGATTATTGTGGATTTAATGCCATCACAAAATCTGATGCCCATCCAATGCCACACAAACTGCTTGACAAACTGGAAGGGGCAACATACTTGACTATAGTAGATCTGACAAGGTGGTACTGGCAGGTGGAACTCACAGACAGAGCTAGGAAAAGGTCAGAATTTATCACCCCAATCAGCCTGTTCAAGTTCAAGGTCATGCCTTTTGGGATGAAGAATGCCTCTGCTACTTTCCAGCAGTTAGTAAATCAGGTGTTATAGGATACGGGGGACTTCGCAGTTGCCTACCTGGATGACATCGCTATTTTCAGGCGTAGCTGGGAGAAGAACCTAACACAACTGAGGGAGGTGTTTGGTTGACTACAGGCTGCAGGTCTGACTGTTAAGGCAGAAAAGTGCCAGGTGGCCATGGCAGAGATCGCTTATTTGGGACATGTGGTGGGGCGAGGTCAACTCCACCTAAACCAGCAGTTGTTGACAAACAATAAGCCTAGAAGGGTAGAATGGGATCCAGCCTGTGAGCGGGCCTTCACTCAGCTAAAAACCTTGCTGTGTAGGGCCCCAGTGCTGACCAGCCCAGATTACAACAGGCTATTTGTGGTGCAAACAGAGGCCTCAGATGTGGGAATAAGGGCAGTCCTCAGCCAAGTACCCATTAGGGAAGAGAGCACCTCATTGTATACCTAAGCAAAAAGTTGCTTCCCCATGAACAAGCTTATTCAACAGTAGAAAAAGAATGCCTCGCTTTAGTTTGGGCATTAAAAAAACTGGAACCATGCATTCATGGAAGGCATTTCAAGATCCAAACGGACCACAACTCATTAGTATTGTTGGGCCAAATGGGGAACATGAATGGCAAACTCCTGAAATGGAGCATCGCCTTGCAGGATTATGACATGGAGGTGGCCCATAGGCCCGGGTCTAAGAATGGGAACACAGATGGTCTATCTCATACTGGATCAGTAACAGAACTGGGAAAACACTGCCATCAATAGGGGTGTGTTCCCCCAGGTTCTGTTTTAGGAGGGAGGGATGTGGCGAGATAGGTTTATTACCACTTTATTTATTGTTCCTATTTTCTGGGACTGTAAGGCACTCCAGGGTTAAGACACTGCCCTTTTAAAGGACCAAGAAGAGTTGAACAACATAAAAGAGAATTTCTGTTAAAACCAGCTTAGACCTGGCATTCATCTAGATAAGGAACAGCCAGGTTTATGCACCCTAAAAGTCATAACTCTTAAATAAAACTGGACACCTAGCTTGCAATAACAGGAAAAGGTCAGGAGAATGGCCTAGGGTCAAGGGCTCAAGCCAACTGCATAAACCATATGTTAGAGGTGCTACACATGGAACCACAGTGACACCTGCAGGAAAGGGTAAACTGTTGCACCCCAATCTCTGTATAGCTTGGGAGTATTCACCCCATCCCAAAGGGGATAGGTGTGGCTTGCCAATGACTATACACACTTTGAAATCAGTGCATTAGCATTGGCATTGGCATTAGCTTAAAGTTAAGACCTTGAGAAGGATTCTTCCTTGGACAACTCAGAGCTAAGAGAACTTAAGCTGTTATATACTTTGGTTGAAGTATATGTGGGTCTTGGACTACCCTTAGAAGAAGATCTGTGTTTCTGTGGAAATTTGATTTTTCACGTGCTAAACATAAACTCTGATTTTAAGTCAGAATTTAGGAACAAGGACTGCGCTTTCAAGACAAACCCTGAGTTTTACTACACAAGGAAAGTTTAGAGACTGATTTTTAATTTCAACAAATCTTGTGTTTCCAAAGAAGTTTTCTTCACCTATACAGAGAGAAGGTTATTCTCAAAAAGGACACTTTTCTGGACTCAAAACCTCAGAAGAAGGTATAGTTTAGAACAACAGTATATAGTGTTTTCAGTAAACCATCCAGTGCTTATTTTTAGTATTGTCTGCTTTTTCAAATCTTCCAAATTGTAGAATTTACTGTGTTGTTTTTATTTAAGTAAACTTATTATAACTCTTATAAACTGTGCCTGGGGTCTGATTGTGTGATCTAACATTTTAAACAGAAGGGTTCTGTAAAACCTGTACGCCTTGATAACAAACACAGTGACTGCTCGGCTGTCCTACAAATTAAATAGGCAAAGAGGCTGCCAGTGGCAGTGGTGGGATTCTAAACAGAGAGCATAATAAAGAGTCAGAGGGACTCAAGACTACAGTTTCCACCCACGTACTGGGAAAAGGAAGATTGGTGACGATTCCTGAATCCTACAACTGCTCACGAGTTCTGTAAAAAGGTTGACCATCCCTGCAAACAGGAGGTCTTGCCGTGCCCTGGGGGCTGGGCATGTGACACTTCCTGTATTCTGTTCACAGCCCAGGCTCCACAACACTCAACTCAGCTGTCTCCAAAATACTCTCACCTTCAAAAGCCATACAGTGCTGGCATGCCACCGAGATGTTTACTTTGTGCATGCATGCACAATTAAATATAACAAAGCAACCTTAGGAAAACGTAAGAGAAAATAAGGGTGAATGTGAAATATATGTTAATATATGGGAACCACTGAATCAGTGGAGAAAATTTCCCCATCTCCTCCATCATACTGGGATTCATTACTGCAAAAATAAAATCATCATGGGCCATAACAAAAAGTGCCAATTTTTGCCATTTTTCTCAAAAATGAGAATCCCTTCCATGCAGGACAGATATACTTCTTTTTAAATGGTAAACAGAATTAACCATGGTTCACCATTGCTTTACAGTTGGAGGTTTGGCCCTGAGCAAGAGCCTTATGATGGTCTTCTTTCTGGCCGACAAACAAGGGAGAAGTAAAGCTTTGGTGGACAAATGAACCCCCTCAGGAGAGATTGAAATGACTACCAAATGTGACACGAGCAGGTCTGGTATGAATAATAAAGCATAAAATTGAGCTTCCAGGGACTCCCAATACTCAGATCAAAATGAGCATTCTCAGAACACATGAACATGGTCCACGTCATGTGCACCACAATTTCTCCAGCACTTCCCTTAAGTCAGCCCATGAACTTTGCCTGTACTCTTAGTGTTCTGAAAAAACTTGACTGGCACTTTTCACACATTTTCATGCCACTGGGTAAAAGAGGTCACTTTTATTGTGGAAAGTGCATAATGTGGCCACTGGGCCTTGGAAATGAGCATTGATAAATCCCTGTTCCAGCTCTCTAGTAAAGGGGCCGTGGTGGTAGATTCTAGAACAAGCAAACATTTTTAAAAATTGCAAATCAAATGACCCCAGTGTTCTCCATTTTGGGCCACAATAATTAATTTAAGGAACCCTGGGATTGATGAGGGTAAATGAGTTCTAGCTGTACAATTCTTTACTAAATAACAACAAACCTGACGGTATCGAAATTGAGTCCTTCAGGTGTAAACCATATGCATTGCTAAGGTCCAAGAATGGAACCAGTCCCAGTGGGCAGAGGAACTGAAACACGTAGGTGAGACTAAGTCTGCTGCAAATTGGAAAGGTATTATCCATCTTTGATGGGTGAAAATCTTGATCAGACAGTAAAGCACTGCAATAAAAAAGAAGGGGTATCTAACTTGGGTGTTGGAGAAGTTTATTCCACTGAGTCAGCGGGATAGTTGTGTCAGAACCTTCCGGTCATTAAGATTAAATTCAATATCCTTCCATAATGTATGATAAGATTTCAGGGACCACAAATATACAATATGCAACTGAGCTGCTTTCCAGTACAATATAAAATTTGGTAGGTTTAAGTTTAGCCCCCCCCCCCCATGATTTAGGCAGTAGTAACACCGAGAATTTAATACAAGGATGAGTTGCCTGCCAAACATGATTTAAAATAACTGTAATCTGGTTCTTTGCGGAATATCTGCAATAAATATAACATATGAAGCAAAATGTTCATATGAATAGTGCTAACCCTGGGAAAAAAAACGGAAGTTAACTGCGACCACATCAGTAGATGAGGGGTGATCCTTTAGGTGAGTGGTTCATAATTTATGAGTTCGAAATGTGTATAGTCAGGGAGGATAATGATACATAAGTATCTTATAGCCCCTTTATTATAATGGAAAGCAAACTGAGTTTTAAATTCTCAAGCAGGTTAGTAAAGAACTGAAATGCCTCTGTTTTTTGCTCATTCAGTTGGAAGCCAACTAAAGTTCCAAAACATTGCCATTCATCCCAACCAGTAAGTAGGACTGTGTCTAGGGATAACAGGGTGAGGAGTGGATCATCAGAGACAGTATGGCTTTATAGGAAGACCCCCTACAGGTATTCCTTTAATTTGGTCATTTAGGCTGCTTGTGCTGCTTGTGGCTCTGTGTACAGGGCAAAACGCAAAGGGGAAAGGGGACAACCCCGATGAATGCCCTTCCCTAAAACAATTTGATCAGATAACAAGCTATTTGGCCATACATATGCAACAAGGGATGTATACAAATCTTGTTGGAGTTGTGTAAATGTGTCCAGGAAGACAAAGGCTGACAGGGTGCCCCAGAGGACTCTCCAGGACACCCAGTTGAAAGCCTTTTCAGCAACCAAACTAAGAAGCCATGAGAGAATGTGGTGTACCTTTATATGATCCACAAAGTGTAGGTCCTATGCACATTATTATGTTTTTGGTGTTGTTGCACAAAACCAGCCTGATACTTGTGCAGCAGGTGTGGCAAGAGTCCATCCAGTCTCTGTGCCCAGATAGATATGAACAGCTTGTAGTCAGTGTTGAAGATTGAAATGAGATGAGGGGAGGCACAGGTCCCTGCCTGGCTTAAGCAGAGGTCAGTGTCAGGCCTAGCACGCAAAAACAGTGTGCTCAAACTCCATTTGGATTAGAAAACTGGGCCTGCCAGCCTGGTGGCACTGAGGGTTGAGGCACTGGACGCCACACCTCATGCCAGGCCGGCGACTCAGGTTCGGGAACGGACTTGGGCTGCCGGGGGATGGCAGGGGAGAGGGAGGATTGCACGTCCGACGACTGCTCTCCTCTCTCTGGGGTGGGTAGTGGAGCTTGCATCGCCCTACAGCGGTGACTGGCAGAAGCCGGCCGCACTACAGTGGTATGCCAAAGTGGGGGGAGAGCGCGGTGGGTGTCAGCACTACATGCTCAGGACGTCATTGCACGTCCGGCTCTCCATAGGGAGAAGAAAAGTGGAAAATGTGGAGGCCATCTTCGTGACCACGGCTGCGCCTGCACCCTCAAAGACCTGAGTGGGGGCAACGATCCAGCGGGTGTGAGAGGATAAAGGCCAGCCCAATGGGGGGAGCGGGTCTGTGGCCCGATACACCACCAGGTCCAGAGGTCAGGCTGGTGGCCGGAGATCATGGGCCACTCTGCCGAAGGAAGAAAAACAGAAGTAAGATAAAAAAAGAAAACTGGGCCTGAGAGAATCATGTAAGACTAGCTGGTTTGCCAGAAAAACTAGAAGGCCAAGACCTGAAGATGTTTTTTACAGAACCATGGGGGAGCAAAACAGAAGAACAGCTCCATATTATAAAATCATATCTAAGTACCCAAAGATGCTCACCAGCTTTGGACCCACCACTGTGTACAGTACTTATCACCGTGGAGATGGCAGAGGAGAGAGACATGATCTAGGCAGCAGTAAGGCAGCATGGGGCCCTCCAGTATAAAGGGTTACAGATCCAGCTTTTCCCTGATCTGAATTTTGTGACCCACCAGAGGAAGTGGTCGTTCGACACCATATGAAAGAAGCCAACTGCCCTGGTGGTCCCTTACTTATTTGCCTTTCCAGCTGAATTACGAGTGAACTTTGGGATAAAACAGTATACCTACAGGGCTCTAGAGGACGTCACCAAACTGCCACTGAAGATCAAGGTGTCAAGGGCGGCAGCAGCAGAGGCTACACCTGACATGGGTTTGGAGGACGATGACTGAGCAAGGAAAGTACTGGCAGTCTTGAAAGTTTGTTCGATGTGCTTACACAACTGAATGAGATAACATGAAATGATGCTTGTGTAACTTGATTTGCTTTGTTACTTTCCGCCTCTCTATCCATGGGATATACCATCCTGTAGGGGTACGACCCAAAGAACCCTAGAGGAGGGTTAATCTCCCACAGGTACTGAGAATGAATGCGTTGGCTAAAGGTAGGTTAGGAAGAAGCCTACGGGGAAGAGAGAGACGAGCCGCTGGAGGAGGAAGGGTGGATGGTGGGCAACGAAAAAGAATCCTGGCAAAGCCCAGGATGTTATGACCTTTTAAGCTCGATGGGGGAGTGACGTTGTTGCTCTGCATATGGAACCTCGGGCTTAAAGCCCTCCCATTCGATGTGCTTACGCAACCAAATGAGATAATATGAGTTGATGCTTGTGTAACTTGATTTGCTTTGTGGCTTTCCACCTCTCTATCCGTGGGATATACCACCCAGTAGAGGTACGATGCAAGGAACCCTAGAGGAAGGTTCCCCCCTACAGGTGCCAGGAATTAGTGCATCGGCTAAAGGTCAGTTAGGAAGAAGTCCAAAAAGAATACCAAAGATGTCAAGCTTCAAAGAGGCGAGGATTATGAATTAATTCTGTCAAGAGAAGGGCTAACTTCCTAAGGGGAGAGGGGAAAGCTGGGCCACCATCCGCCTCCATCTAACAGCGGAACCTAACTAACTAACGAGAAGTAAGCATAAACTCTAACTAATATTATGACCATTGGCATGGAGGAGAGGAAAAACACCCTCTGAGGAGGAAACCTCTGGGGATCCAAGGCCTATGTCACCTTCCTTCCAGGCTGACGACATTTGATTTGAGGACATATGTTGGTAAAGAGAATGGTTCATAGATGAGGGATATAAGTAGGGAGGATGACGATGGGATAGGGAAAAAAACTCCAAAGAAGCACAGATTAAATAAGGAACATGAAGTCGCAGGGACTCAAGGAGGGTATGCTCGAGTAGTCGATGAGAGATAGTAGGTCAGAGGAGCAAGGATGTAGGGAGTAAATCCGTGTATGAGTCAGAGGAGCAAAGGGTATCCAGATGTGCTCATGAGGAGATTCCAGATGTGCTGATGAGGAGACAGATGAAAATGCAGACTGGCTTGATTGAGCGATGCGCTTGATTGAGCGATGCGAGTGAGCAGACACTGAGGTTGAAGAGGCATGCTTGATTATGTGATGTAAATGACTAGACTCGGAACAATTAGACCCTGAGGTTGTAGTCGATGAGATAGTATGGAATTCAATTATAGCAATGTTTGAGTAAGCGATGTATAAACTTTGAGGTAATGCTGAGTGAATGATGACTGGATTTATGAACTCAATATGACTGGAGTTATGAACTTGATACTTGCAGCAGGATGGCCATGGTTGATAGGTGGCATAGGAGTTATGGTAGGTACACCCAAAAAGAATTTCGATAGCAGGCCATGAGTGGAGTGAATCCTGGATGGCCGGTACAGAATTGGAAGAGAAGGAGACAGGAATGAACTTGAAAATGAACTTGTATGAAGGAAGTAAAAGGAAGTAGACTCCTCGAAAGGAGGTAGACTCTGAGGCCAAGAAGGGAGATCTGGAACCAGAGGCAACTCAGGTTGAGCGATCGAGGGTCAAAACTGGATGAGGTATGATGAGGAGTGAGCAAAATTGAATAATGTACGATGAAGCTGGATGAGGTGGCACGCAGGCCAGGTTCGATGGAAGGCCAGATGGGAGTCAACCATAGATAGCCCAACGATGTGAATGGCAGAGCAAGCTAATAGAAAAACCATGGCATGATGTGATATAGAAGCCATGATTGGAGTGAATCCTTGATGACTGATGATGGATGGAATCAGGAACATGATACATGCAGCGTGAGGGCCGCAGATTGTTGAGGTGGGCATATGAGTAATGATAGTTATGCCCAAGAAGAAATATCAAGTGCAACTGGTATAGGAAGAGAACCGCAGGAGGGACAGGATGCATGAGAGGTCATGATAGGTAAGCCAAAGAGAATTATTGATCACAGGCCAGAATGAGGCAGCTGGAGATGGCCCAATGATGAGGAGGGCAAAATTGTAGGAAACGGAGGAGGAGGTGTGATGATGAGGAATGGCAATGGAGTGAAGCCATGACTGGAATGAAGCCTAGATGGCTGACACGAGGAAGGTAAATAGGAATGGACAAGGTATGATGAGGGAGGGAAGTCCAGAAGACCAGAAAGGGTAAGGGTACGAAACCAGACTGAAAACTAGGCAGGAATTGCCTGAAGCTGATCTTTCATGGGCAAACAGTGCCACCTGCTGGTCAATAGGAGAACCTGCATATGACAGTGCAAGAATCCCCCAGATTTAGGCTGGACTGCAATGTAGCAGATTGGTAGAGAGAAATGGAAATTACGTACTTACCGTAATTCTTGATCTTCTTGGACAGTCTCCATCACTCACTCACACTAGTGGAATAGCGCTGGAGGTGCTAGGACCAAGCGGGAGCCTACAATTTTCAGAAGGGTCGGTGCCGAGACAGGACCATGCATGCACGGCACCATGAGACTAGCTCATGCCTGTGTAGGCTATCTCGGCATCGCCCCTCCAACCGCCTCAGTACCTTTTCGACCAAGGAGGTGCAGCATAACTAATGAAAATAACTTATCCTGAGTTTCTGGGCTTGAGAGGGCCCAGATGGCCCTTGTAAGAAGGGTCAAAGAATAATGTCTTCTCAGCCTGAGCCATGGGATCATGAAGACCAGGAAAGAGAATGAGTGAACCAGGGGGATGGTGGGTGGGCGTGTGAATGAGTGATGGAGACTGTCCAAGAAGATGAAGAATTATGGTAAGTACGTAATTTCCATATCTTCCTGGACTAAGTCTCCATCACTCATTCACACTAGTGGGAGAGTACCAAGCTAAAACCAACAACCCTGAGTATGGTGGAGGAGATAGGGTTCACTTCAGAAAGGACAGCCAAGGACTGTCCTTTTAATAAAAAAGAGCTGTCTTGTAAAGAGCATCTAGAATATAGTGCTCACAAGATAAGTGCTTGAGTTGTAACACCACTTTACAGACGACTGTAATGGACACAAAAATGAACTCTGCCAGGAAGCCGTAACCACTCTAAGAGAACAGTGAGAACCCGGCCTCACAATTTGGTATAGAATCAAAATTAATAGTGTCAAAGACATGTACTGATCTGACGTAAAAGGACGTCAGGAACTGAAAAAAACAGAGGTAAAGTCTATTGGTTAAGGGAAGACCGAAAGGCGCAGATGAGAACAAGCAACAGGTGCAAACGCACTTGAACCCCTTACTTGGTGAGTAAGAAGGTGTGGGTGGGGTTAGCCTATCAAGGAGGAGGGTTTTCACTCAGTCACTGAAAACCTCCTGATGGAAGCCCAAAGCACGACTTAGAAGCCTCTTGTGGTGGTCTAGTAGAGCCAGATCCTACCCACTTCATATTCCAAAAGGAATTATCCTGCCCCTGTGTACAACTGTAGCAGCAGTCTCTGAACTCAGGGAAGAGAGGAAAATGTATGGGAGTACATCTCCACTGCGGAAAAACATTCCGACAGAAAAAAACGGGTAGGATTTCTAAGGCAAATAGAGGCAAATGTGCATCGA
Source organism: Neoceratodus forsteri (assembly GCA_016271365.2). Taxonomy (NCBI): domain Eukaryota; kingdom Metazoa; phylum Chordata; order Ceratodontiformes; family Ceratodontidae; genus Neoceratodus; species Neoceratodus forsteri. The sequence goes on along the minus strand of CM057450.1, from coordinate 490,782,387 downwards.
GGAGGGATGCGACAGGACCAAGTTAGGGCTAACCCATACGTTGAAAGGGATTGAAAATGGCAGTGACTCAATGCGGTGAGGCACTACTCACGCTGGCCTCCCTGAAGGGAGTAGGAAAGGAGTCTAGTTTGTTTGCTGAAAAACAAACATCACAACTTCGTCACGCACTTGGAGAGGATAGCTTCGTGAACGACTGGCACAGAACCAGTGCGCAGGAACCGAAGGTGTGAATATTTGAGAAGCTACCTCAGGAAAAGACCTACCTGACCTTCAGTTAAGAAGGAGTATATCACCTGCTAAGTTTAGCAAGCAAGGAAGTAGAAACCTGAGTTCCGACCTGCTACAGAGTCGCTTCTGTTGCTGCAAGGCTCTGCTCAAGAGAAGAAAGCCTGATAAAAAGAAAGGGGAGTTAACAGACTGGGCAGTCGCCTAGGTCTAGAAAATGTCTCTGAATGAGAGAAATCTGTCTTGGAGAAAGAGATGACCCATACCGTCACTGGATCAGACTCCTCCTAGGGGAAGAAGAAGTCAGGTACTCTTCACCGTACTCTGGAGAAGAGTGCCTCAGGGGCTGAGGTGGAACCTGACCAGATCCAAAAGAGTGGTATCGGGTAATTTCGGCTAGGCCCTGTGGTGTGATAACAATTTTTTTTTTTTTACTAGTCCTAACGTAACAAGGCTTTCAGGCTGCTATTTCGCAAGGATTATCTGATACAAAAAGACGAAGATGTTCTCCATCTGAGTGCAGGAGGAGCCTGAGCGTCCATACTGAAATCATGACTGGACTAATAATCACAGCTGGAGAGATGTTAACCACCTGTGCCGAAAAAGCCACCGAAGGGGCAATATCATAGGGGGGCTATATACCCCTATCAAAGAAGTGGAAGAGCCTGAGCAGCTCCCAACCATTAAATTAGAATGTTCCACAGAGTGTAATTGTCTTAACGACTGAAAAAGTCGAGACGCAGAAGTGTATGGTCCATGGACGCAGTATGAAATATTATGGTGGACCCCATTACTGAGGAACTACTGAAAAGATTCTCTATCACGGACTCTGAAGATAGAGAGGACATGCCCTTCAGTATATAAAATGAGTCTTTCGCTGTATTACTGACCAGAAGGACAGGGAAAGACTGATTTAGATGCATTTCTACCCCAGAAGGAGCTCTGAGGGAGGTCTAGGTCAGAGCCACTAGAGACTCCACCACCAGGAAGGATGTCGAGGAGCTTGGTACCACATAGGGAGCCCGAGAGAGTGCTGAGTGGAATGAGAGATTCCACTGGCAGAGCAGTACAGCAGAGTTCCATCAGCAGAAAACCACTGGATGACACAAGATCCCACGTAGACTGCCACTCACTAAGATGTGTGGAAAAAAATAATCCGCAGAACAGGAATTCATTCTGCAGAAAACATCCTGCCACAAGTTCTGTGGAGAAGAAGTCTGAAAAGGAAGAATGTGTCACCAATTCTGCCAGACAGCACCCAGTAGCACCTCTGCGACACCAGCATCACTCATGGCACAGGACAGCACCAAGCAGTGCCTATGCCAACCTTGGTGATACCCAAGGGCAACCGCAGCAGCACCCACAGGCACCCCCGGCACCCAAGCAGCAATGGCATCTGAGGGCAACCCTGACACCCACAGTACCATGGCACCCATGGCACCATGGTACCCATGACACCCATGGCAAGAATGGCACCCGAGGGCACCAGTGGCACCCATGGGCACCCGTGGTGCCACCCACAACACCCATGGGTGCCCCCGGCACCACATGTAGCACCCATGGCACCCATGGGTGCCCTCAGCACCACCCATGGCACCTGCAGGTGCCCATGGTGCCACCTGTGGCACCCGTGGGTGCTCTACACTGGCCTCAGCACCCATGGGTGCTTGGTGCTGCCCATGGGTGCACGGTGCTGCTGCCACCCGTGGGTGCATGGCACCACCCACGGGCACTCAGCGCCACCTGTGGGTGCTCAGCACCACCTAGACACCCACGGCACCACTAGCAGCGCTGACAACCAACGGCAACAACAAGAGCACCCATGGCACTGCACAGAGTGATGGTGCCGATGATGGCACCGACCCACCACGCTGACCAAGGCACAGCGCCGACCAAGGCACCAAGGCACGGCGCCAACCAAGGCGCCGAGGCATGGCACCAACCAAGGCACCAGGCCACGGCTCCGAGGCACGGCACCGACCAAGGCACTGTGCCACAGTGCCGAACCATGGTGCCAAAGGAAAATGCCAATGGAAATCCTGAGAAGAAGGGGAGAAGAAAAAAGGTGGTGCCTGTGCCAGCCTCTGCATGGAAAAGGGAGAGGGGGTAGGCACGAGGGGTCGACTCGATGGCGAAGGCACCAAGAAAGCACTGTGCTCATCCTGACCCAATCGACCCAGCTCTGATCCAATAGCTCCAAGGCCCAGAGACCCCAAAATCAAGAACACAGCCAGGAAAACTGGAGAAATTAAAACTCCCTGCTCCACAGGAGCGGCCCAGAGGTGAAACTGCTCACCGAAGCTCCAACAAGGACAGAGATGGAGCTTGGAGTCAAGAATGCAGCCATTATGAGCGGGGTCAAGGGGAACCCACCAAAGTCGGTCCAGGCCTATCATCCCTCCCAATGAACAATCCTCGTACAGACGTACCAATGGGCAACCTCGAGCAGCACCGAATATTCTTCCCCCAATGAGGAAGAAGAGCTCGAGGTTAAGCAGAGCCGTATCCACAGAACCACTAGATTTGTGCTTTGGTGGACTGTCCTCCCCCCTGAGCACAGGACTGTCCGCAGTCTGATCCCCCCCATTTATTAAGAGCAGCGGACCGGACACAGCCCCTTTGCCATAAAAACTTTCAAACGAAGTCCTCCTACCGTCACCGCTACCGTATAAGGACGACTCCGTTGATGGCAGGAAATAATTTATTTTTCTTCATAATCTTCTTTTCTTGTTCGTAAAAATAAGAAATTACTACTAAAACATTAAATTAAATGCTAAAAGCTGCTGTTGTATAGACGAAAACTTTGACTCCGGCAGACGAGCGATGTTGACATCCAAAGCTCACTCGACGGTGGGAGAAAAGGAACTGAGGTAGTTGGAGGGTCAACATCAAGATAGCCTACACAGGCATGAGCTAGTCTTGCGGTGCTGTGCATGTGTGGTCCTGTCTCGACGCAGACCCTTCTGAAAATTTTAGGCTCCTGCTTGGTCCTAGCACCTCCGGCGCTATCCCACTAGTGTGAATGAGTGACAGAGACTTAGTCCAGGAAGATCATCCAGGCAGGGCAAAGCACTTAGGTACAAGGAACAAGCAGATAAATAACAGGTTAAATGGTTAAATGAAAGAGGAATGACCAGGACAGATCAGAACAGGGATCTAGCAGTCATAACAGACAGCTCCCCCAAGACAGTGCACCAGTTGGAACATATGGCAGGCAAGAAAATGGAATGCTCAGAAAAAGTGAAAGCCAAGGAAGTAATCCAATCATGGCAGCCTCCATTCCAGGAACAGTATGCCATGGGAGGCAGTGAGAGTGCAGAATACCCCCCCCCCCAAAAAAAAGGATTTTTTTTAATATATGAAAGCATATCAATGGACAGCAAGCTGCCAGCTGAAGACACAACGCTGCTTGCAAGGAACATCCCCCCCCCCCCATCGGGGATGACTATGAGTGGTGACTTGAACTCCAGAAAGTAGGTGGAAACAAATTACTGCAAACATGCATGGCTGTCCTGTAGGATCGAAAGAGCTGGGCTCAGAGTGGCAGAGAGGGTGAGAAAGGGAACGTGATCAGCCGTAGTAGGAGGCAAGCGTACCCTCAAACAGTACCTGAAATTCTAAAGTAATTGAAAGTCGGAGCACACCAGTCTCAGTGTCGCTCTTAGAATCAGTAGGAAGAGCAAACAGACGTTAATACAGTGTAGCACAGACCACTTTGGATGACAGCAGAAGTAGGGTTCCGGAAACTAAGCAGGAGCTCAGGAAAGTAGCAAAGTGTCATCCCAGAAGATGCAGGAAAGCATAACGCGAGGAAAAAGCATAATGTGAGTGATCGGGAGCACAACGTGGAATCCAAGGAAAAGGGACAGGCAAAGCCAGAAGGAAAAGAGCCGAGGCCACCAAGCACGACCAAAAAGGTACGAGCAGCAGAAGCGGATGAGGCTGGGACAGAGCGGGGAACAAAGACAGAGCAGCGGAAGCCGCCCACAGAAAAGAGCATGGAGACTGTGGGCAGAGGCAGGCTCAAGGTCCAGCAAGACGAAGGGGACTGACGCAGAGCTGGGGGAGGATGAAATGCGCGATGCATGAGGAACAATGAGAGGGGGAGACGGAAATGAACTGGTGACCCGAGGCAGTCACTGAAACAAGGGGAAGAGCAAACAATGCAGCAATCCAAAGAGAGGGCAGGAGAGCAACGCCTCCAGCAGCAGCAGCAATGAAAAAGAATCCTGGCAAAGCCCAGGATGTTGTGACCTTTTAAGCTCGATGGGTGAGTGATGTCGTTGCTCCGCCTATTGAACCTCGGGCTTAAAGCCCTCCCATTAAATTGCTGAATCCAGGCTTCGAAAGATTGCATGCACTCAGCCAGTGGGGTTAGCTTTTGCTGACCTTACTAATTTCGTTTTTCTCTATTGATACCATAAGCCCCCCAAATGGGCTTACCTGTAGGGCTATGGCCCCAGCACTGTCCCTCTGGCATTCTGTAAGTGGCCCTGGTGGGATTTGGGTCTGGCAGTCTCGACTGACTTTGTGGCTATGGCCACTGACTTTCCTCGGTTCCTCAGTTCAGGGTTAGATGGGGGCCCAGGACTGATGGCCATTTCTGCACCTCCGGGTGCTTGAGAGTGTTCTGTGGTCAAGTGAGCTGCTGGCCACATTGTAAATAAAAAAAGGTGGTGACTTGCGCCATTCATGCATGCGCAGCCATAGGAGCAGCAAAAATTAAAGGAGCCACGGCTCCAGTGAACAAGCACCAGTAAAAGGGCATGAAATGGGAGGTTATATTTATCAGGAGCCCAAATGAGCAAACGGGGCTCCCGCTGAATGACCAAAAGAGTTCCTGTGCTATTGAAGAGAGCAGGGGCAGGATGTTTAAATATTGGCTCTTGAATGGGCTTAATAATAAAGTAAAGGGGCTGTGTTTGTGCTGAGGAAAAATGCAAACAGATATGGCAGCCCCCACGGTTTACAGGCAGCAAGGGGGCTACTGGGAAAAGGTTCAAAGAGCACCAAAAAGCCTGTGAGTTAGGCAGTCAATCAGATGAGGACTTTGGAAAAACTATAAAAGGGATTAGCAGCCCATCAATAGAGAGAGAGAGCACTTGGACTCCAGAGGGAGGAGAGAGTTCATGAAAGACTGCTGTGTGCCTCCCAGCCCTGACATGTAAAATAGAATCTAAGGATAAAATTACTTCTGACAAGCAACTCATCCTGGAAGAATGTAATGCTCATTTCATGTCTGCTGGAATGACCTTTGATCCATCTCCTGCTGCTGTGATCCCACTAATCAATCTTAAGCAACCCCTTCCTAACTGCAGCGCTGATCCACCTTTTAATTTCCAGAGCATCACCTACAAGCAGGTGGAGGATATTCTATGTACCCTTAATACCAAAAAGAGCCCTGGGGCACACAAATTGGAACCATTCTTTCTTAGAGCAGCAGCCCAGGGGCTGACCATGGCCGTACAACACCTGTTCCCCCTATCCCTCACCAGTTCTGAAATCCCATTCTCTGGAGAACAGTTCAAGTAATCCCACTTTTCAAAGCTGGAGATAAATCCAAGGCTAGTATATATCAGTCTGTATCAGTCTTGCCTATCCTAGCTAAGATCCTGGAAAAGTTATTTAATGTACAAATTTGTGATTTCCTATCCCAACAAAATTTACTCACACCTTCCCAGTCTAGTTACACAGCACAGCTACTGCTCTCATCAAAGTAACTGACGACTGGCTCACCTCCCTAGATCAAAAACATGTAACAGCTGCTATTTTCTTAGACCTCAGCAAGGCCTTTAATACAGTGGACCATCAAATATTGCTATACAAGCTATCAGATGTTGATATTAGTCAGCAAGCCCTGCCCTGGTTCAAAAACTACCTAATGAGCAGACAACAACAGACTAAGTCTGACATACCTCTCAACTGTACCACATTATGAGGAACGTTCCTCATTTTACTTCACAAAAGCTCCCTGTTCCACATTGTGAGGACTTGTTCCACATTCAGTATTAACATTTTAAAGCAAAAATCTATAGTAAATGATGCAAAAAATATATTATTCAATTAATAACAGACTTTCTGAACATAAATGCAAACCTTTTAACAGTGTTCTGAGCCTCCTAGGTAAAGATCTGATTAAGTGTTCCACATTTTGCTCATTTGCTCTACATTTTGAGAGGCAATGTTCCACATTTGGGGGACAAAAGGTTGAGAGGTATGAGTCTGAGGGCCTGCTGTCCGCCTGTTCACAAATCTCTAAAGGCACACCACAAGGATCTGCCCTTGGGCCTTTATTCTTCGCTATATACACTAATAGATTTGGGAGCTGATATAGGATATATCAAACTGTACTGCTATGCAAATAATATGGTGTTATATGCAACCAAACCCAGCTTGTTAGAAGCTTTACAATGCCTTCATTCCTCCTTCAACACTCTCCATCTAAAACTGTGTGCATCCAAGCTCCTCCTAAATGCTGCAAAAACAAAATATGTGGTGTTTGCCCCCATTAATAAGTGGTTATCTGACCTATTTACTAATTTATTTTTTGTTGATCGGGAAAGGAGGACTAGACAATTCTGCCTATTTTCAGCCTCGTCCCAGGGAAGGGGGATAGAGATGAATGCCAACTGAAATTGAGCTAGATAAAGCTGTTGGTGGTATTTTTAGTGACCTGTCCACCCCCTGGCATTCTTACCCTATCAGGTAATAGACTGGAACTGGTTGAGACTTTTAAAAACCTAGGATTACAGATAGCAAACTTTCGTTCAGCAACCATGTAGATAATTCATGTAAGAAGATTAGGCTGGGTTTGTACTACAGAAACAAACTGAATCTACCCGCAGATGCTCTCACGACCCTAGTCTGGGCCACATTCCTATCCCTGCTTGACTAGGAAGATTTTAGAAATGGGTGCTGCTGCTAGTCAGCTTGCCAAATTGGATGTCTTTTACCATAGGGCACTTACATTCATTACAGGACTACCAGCAGGAACCCATCACTGCATCCTATATACAACTGTCGGCTGGCCTTCCCCCTCCACTAGGCACCTCAAAAACTTTTACCTGTGGATCTACAAATCCCGTAGGCAAGACACCCCCTATATATCTCGGGCATGTTCTGCAAAGCATCCAGCATTTATAGCCTGAGAGCTTGCAGCAACTGTACATACTGCTAGAAGCACCAAGAATTGCTTCTAAATATGGGGAACTGGCATTCAGACAGCTTGCCTCAACTTTCTGGAATAAAATCTGGGCAAGTCTCAAAATGAGCTCAGTTGTGAGCTTGTGAAGTTCAAGTCCCTGACTGACCCCAATTGCTCGGACAATTGCACCTACTCTACTGCTAGTATTGCTAGTGCTATCGATTTACTACTGGTATACTACCTTACTCTGTACAATAGGGCTGAGATGATATGCCATTTGCCTCTATTTCTTTTCACTATGCCTGAGATTATGTTTTTTGCCTCTATTTCTGTACATGCTATTGTTGCCATGACCTGGCAGACTAGGTACTGTCACAACCCCACTCAGCAGGTCAGGCCCTCTGCTCCCACAGTGCCAACCTCTGAGCGCAGTATTGTGAACAGGGTAACAGAGCAGGGTAACCCTCCTGTCTGTTTTGTGGGTTGGAGTTACCTTTGGTCTCAAGTTCTGGAGGGATTCAAATTGTGAACCTTTTGCTAGCGTATCCAAATGTACGGGCTCAGATAATCTGCTTTTCGGGGAATGCCAGATATCTTTCACCTATGGGCACCTAACCAGGTATACAAAATGACCTCTTAAAAACTCTATGAAAGACCTTAGATAAATTCTTACCTTTTCCCAGTTTGTATACCATTAAGCTTATGAACAGTGCTGTCAAAATCTTAACCATCCATACATCACAGGCAAAAAAGGAAGGATTTGGAAGACACAGGCAGTCTCTTTAAAATAAGAGGTTTTACTTAAAATGAATAAAATATTTAAATGTAACCACAGAACAATATATCACAAAACACACAATCCCTTAAAAGAACAAGGTAAAATACAAACATAAACTTCTACCACAATACACTTAGACTTGTCTATCTAATGTATACCTTCTTACAGTGCTTTAGTTAGCTGTTGTTTCAAGAGAGTCCAAAGAGGAATGTCTCTAAGTGGAAATACAGAATACAGTTAAACTGTCTCTAAACTTGCCCCTTCCATGATGTCACCTAGCTCCTCCCTGTAAAATATAAAAATTAATACACAGGAAATCCCATCACTCAGGGGGTATATTAAATAAGGTGACATCTGCAAAAACTTGTTTCCCCATGTGACCCTTTGATCTTGAGTCTTTCCTTTGATCTAGTGTGTATTTTACAACTCTGCAGTTTTTTCACCTAGCTGCAACATAGTTTTTTCAGCACCAGTTGAAATGAATTGCCCTTCCTGAGGATGTCATAAAATGGATATTTGAGTTCCTGGTTTCAAGCAACAAAGACCCTAAACAAGGCTTAAAATGTGAGTTCTTGAAAGTTAATCACATACAGAGATCTGCTGTTTAACATATCCTGTCCTTTGAACTGAAACCTGGGGGGCATCCCAGGAGCAAAGGATGTCTCATGAGAGACACTCAATAACACATTTTTATATTACAAAATCATAGAGCAATCAGAACCAGCTGTCCAAGTGTCACAGATACCATTATCTATTTTTTGTGTAGTGATTTGATTCTCTGCAGAGCGCTGTGAGCCCTTGGGAATGGGCGCTTGAAAAATAAAGGTTACCCACTTACTATATGTATCAGAGAGCCACTTAGACTAAATCAGTGCCGCTACCCAACAAACAAGAGACTTGTTAGTTAAGTGGCAGCATTGATTTAAATCCAGTGGCTCTGTAAAATATATAAATATGCCATTCAAAATCTGCCTCTGTTGAATTTAATATGGCATGCCCCCACGTTCTACAAACTAGTATATCATAAAAACGTATGAGCACAGGGGTGGCACGGGGCAGAGCTTTCATTTCAGTGTACCAGGAGGGGCAAGGATCCAGCTACCTGCACCTCAAATTGAGGATTTATGATCACTTCCCTTAAAAAAGCCATCAAGGTAACAATGACAACGCAGGTAGGATATTAGATATGAGATAAAGGTAAAAGTTTTGGCACAGAGGTACTGCATCTGGGGCCCAATATTTAAACGTTTGGGCAGGCACTGATGGGTCTTTACCCCCCAGAAACTGGGGTTTGTGCTGGATCCCCATATTCAAAAGCAGCTGTTGCTCGGGCAAAGAGGGTTAGCACCTGTGCAAAACATAATGTATGCAGGTGGGCAAGGGAAGGGGCGTGGCCATGAATAGCTGTGCTGCCTCATATTCTGTGGTTTTACACTGTGCAAGAGGGTTTAGCATAGTCCTTTTGTGCAGTGCAAATACTGCAGAACAAAACCCTGACTTACTGTGGGAACCCCTAGCGGCTGCTGGAGCTAATGCAGCCACCTAGCCAGTTGGCCACTGGGGGAGCACACTATCCCTCTATGGTCCATGGCACCCCTCCACCAAACACCAGCCCATACTGTACCAGTATAACTCCCTGGTGCTAGTGGTCCCCCTCCCTCTGATCACCAGCCCATACTTTACCAGTATAACTCCCTGGTGGTAGTGGTCCCTTCCCTCTGATCACCAGCCCATATTGTTAAACATAAATACCTGATGCTACTGCTCCCCCCCTCCAATCACCAGCCCGTATTGTGAAATCAGAATCCCTGGTGCTAGTGATCCCCCTCCGATTGCCAGCCTGTACTGATATAGCTGAATCCCTGTTGCTAGTGGTCCCCCTTCTTCTGATAGCCAGCCCATGCTGTAAAATCCAGATCCCTGGTGCTAGTGATTCCCCACCCTCTAATCACCAGCCTGTGCTGATATATCCAAATCCCCGGTGCTGGTGGTCTCCCCCCCCCGATCACCAGCCTATACTGATATATCCAAATCCCTGGTGCTAGTTCCCCGCTCATCGATCCCCAGCCCAGACTTAAAATGAAACACCCTTCCTGACATCTAGTGGTCCCCCTGACACTGATCCATGGTACTGCCACTCAGAATACCTATTCCCTGGTGTTTAGCAGCCCCCCCATGGCACTGAGCACCCCCCCAGTCACCTTACTGGTATCCTCAGTGCTGGGGGCATACAACGACTGGCACAGCCCTCCTCACATCTCCTCAACAGACCACCATATGTCCTGGCAGGGAGCATGCCACCTATTTATAGGACAGGACCTGCCCTATAAATAAGTGGTGTGCTTCCTGCCTGAACATACAGTGGCTGGCCAAGGAGATGTGAGGAGGGCTGTGCCAGTTGCCATATGGACTTGCAGCATCAAGAACACTGGTAAGGTGGCTGGGGGGGGACAGTGCCATGGGGGGGGGGCTACTAGACCCCAGGGACTATAATTTTCCGAGCAGCAGTAACATAGAAACATAGAAATTTGTTGGCAGAAAAGGACCCCATGGCCCATCCAGTCTGCCCTATTTCCCCTCTAGGAAGACATAGAAACATAGAAATTTGCTGGCAGAAAAAGTCCCAAAGTGCCAGGGGAGGGACCACTGGACACCAGGGAGGGTGTTTCATTTTAATTCCAGGCTGGCGATTGGGGGGAGGGGGCCACTAGCACCAGGGATTTGGATATATCTGTATGGGCTGGCAATCAGGGGGCCATTAGCACCAGGGATCTGGATTTTGCAGTGCTGGCTGGCGATTGAAGGGGCACCACTAGCACCAGGGATTTGGATATATCAGTACGGGCTGGTGATCAGAGGGAGGAGGGACCACTAGCACCAGGGATTTGGATTTTGCAGCACGGACTGGCTATTGGGGGGACCACTAGCACCAGGAATTTCAATATATCAGTATGAGCTGGTGATCGGAGGGAGGGGGGACCACTAGGCAGCAAGGATATCTACACAGCTCTGGGACCATGCAATTGGGGGGGGTGGCGCTGTGCTAACCTGCCTTGCAACCCATGCAAATGAGTCCATAATGGGCATGCAAATAGCCCCATAGCGCCTTGCATGCCCAATGGACTTATTCTCATGGGTCTCTTTGAATATTGCAGATAGTGCTCAGGCACTATCCATTCCAGTGATGCACTTCAGGAGCCATGTTGGAGCAGCGCTACTTGACTTTAGCATTGCACTGACATGGCCCAGTATTCAGTCGAATAGCGCTGGTGTGATATTCGACTGAACATAGCATCCTTGGTCTCCTGGGCAATCGCAAGGTGCAGTGCAAAGTTCTGCCCTCTGCTTTGTGCTCTTTTGAATATCGTGCCCCTGATGTCTAGAGTTTAAAGCTCCCCTCCCCCTCCCTCTAACTCTTACCATAACCACCATCCCCATTCCTCACTCTCCATACCTGAAACTTCAAGAAATAATTGAAACTAACGCTGTACGCTAAACGCCTTCCCTGTCTTCCTTGACCTTCTTGTCCACCCACTACCTAAGTACTCCAAACAAACAAGATGGAGAGAAAAGAAAAAAACTGACCCAATTAAAAACTCAGGAACCCAAATGCTACTTAAACCCCAAGATGCAAATTCAGGTTCTACTGAATGCTGCTAAATGCCACTAAAGCTGCTAATAACACTTAAGCCAGTGGATATTTTCCAGCAAGTATATAACAAGTATAGCAGTAAAACATTTTCAGTCGCCCCTTTTAGTAGTCAAGTGTTTTGAGCAACAAAATATTTTCAGTCAGCATTGTTTAGAAATGACCACCATCAAGCCATGTTTAGGTCATCCATTACGGAGTATCCTCCCTTCCTCTGATGCCTTTTAGATATAAAACCCTCCTATCATAAAAGTATAGGAAGTGTAGATATAGCAGTCTACCGTAAATGGCTTCCCACTGACTCCCCAAAGCAAATTTAATTTTTGGCTTGAAAGCACTCAAGTGGCTGGCCCATCGGTGCAACTCACGATACCGGTGATTCATGTTCGGGAACAAGCATGGGCTGGCCGGGGGAGGAAGGACTTAGCATCCCAAGGAATGCTCTTCCTCCTTGGGGAGGGGAAGGATTCTACTCCTGTAAAGTGACTGCTGCATGATGGAGACCAGTCGGCAGCACTGCTGGGAGCACCAGAAGGGGTTGGGGTCACCACCAGATGTCCATCATGCATGAGTGCCAACACACATATGCATGGCCACGTCATTGCAAGCTGGCACCCCAGGGGAAAAAACAGGAGTAGAAGAAAAATGCGGGCCATCCAAACCAGCACCCCTGCACGCTCTTGCACTTGCACATCTGACATGGCTGGCTGCCCACCATAATGTCCTGGGCAAGTGTGGATAACGGATATGTCTGTAGGAAGGTCGGTGACAGGGCTGGGGCTGCCACCAGAGGAACAAGGAAACAGCACTATAGAAAAAATGTTTTTTTTTAATATTCTTTTTCATATTATTTTTTATGATAAGGGCCCGCTGATTTGTAAATACACATAGATAAAAAGACATATGCTGCTTAGTTTTTGGTGCAATTACAAATGCAGATGGGAACTGCAAACAGTAGGGATAACAAAGTTTGTCAGCATGCATTTAAAACAATTCATTTAGTGCAGCAGCATGCAGTTTAGTGTAATCTGTTTTGTGCTCTCATCAACGTATATATACACTCCTACAAAACTTTTCTTCCCCCCCTCCCCCATGCCTCTCTACTTCCACACTCATGTCCTTGTTTAGTAAGGCTGACTTGTATTGCTATATTCCCTTTTTAATTACAGGTTGCCCTTCCTCCCCTTTTCGTTTTCTTTGTCCTTTAGTTAATAAAAATAATATAATACTTTAGAGTAGAACAATAACAAGGTTAACTACTCACTCTAAAAAGATACTGTCAACTCTAAAATCAATGTAACTCTTAAGAAAATACTGAAATTATATACATAAACATGGCCGGAAGACCACAGGCTCTGTCAATACGTAAAGTCCTTTTACTATGAGTTCACTTTCTGGTAAAGATCTTCACGCACACAGATGAAGGGATGATGAAGAAGGAATAAGAAAGAAAGCTGAGGAAACTCCTGCAGGCACAACACTGGTTTCTGAATTGCCCGGCCTAAGGAAAAATCAGAGGGGTGATTAAGAGATATTTTAACTGGCCATAGGTTCATCGGCTGCACCCACCTCTATTGGGCTGCCAGAAACGAGGACAATCACACAAGATTCCTCAGCTAAGAACCCACTGGTGGGCCGTCGGAATTTAAATATAATTGCAAAACTTCCTCAGCTAAGAACCCTCTGGTGGGTCTCCAGAAATTGAAACACCCAAATCCAGCCACAGTCCACTTCTGGACTGCCCGGAGAGGAATATTATGCAAAACACCCGGCCACAGCCCGCTTCTGGACTGCCAGATGAAGATGATGAGGAAGATCACCCTGCCACAGCCCACTTCTGGGCTGCTGAAAGAGGAAGATGAAGAAGGTCACCCTACCACAGCCTGCTTCTGGGCTGCTGGAAGAGGAAGATGAAGAGATCACCCCTGGAAGCAGAAGTTCGAATAAGGAAGTCTCAGGACAAAGGTTACGACAGTGTTTGGGGCTCAAAGGCCGGATGAGCCAAGGGCACATGTAAAACAACAAACCATGCATAGAAGTGAGACATGGTTTGCGTCTACAATGCTGAACGAGCCAAGGACCCATGAAGTGCAACAGCAGGGCATCACTCAGAGGACTGGAACAGACGATCCATATGATACTCTGTTATGGATGACAAAATAAAGAAATGGACGGCAGATTCTGCACTGGGACAAGCCGTACTTGGGGAACTGAGGCCACTGTGGCATGGTTCTTCATGAAGTTACAGCTGGCTGCTTCTGAGATGCAATGGAAGATGACTTCTGAGGAATTGAAGAGGCCTGCTGTTGAAGTGAATCTGAAGATTACTAAGACTGATTCAGATTGTAACCCCCCTACAAATGGGGGTTCCCAAAAAGTCTTCCTTGAGATTGCCTAAATGCTCACTGCCAGGCTGGTGTCCTGCGTTTTAGCAGTTTAAATGTGATTACCAGAGCTTGTATAGCCTCTGTGTACTGTCTCTTTAAGAGCTGCCTAATTGCAGCTTAAGTAATATGAGATGGAGCTCTGCTGAAAGATGTAACTATTTGCTGAAAACCATTTAGAATGATAATGATAATGTAGTTTGTCTAACCTTTCTTCGTAGCAAGGACTGTTTTGTTTGTCTCCACTCTTGGTCCTGGACTGCAAATTGGAACAATCAGTTCTGGTGGGACCTAAAATGTAGCCGGACTACAGGAGCTGTCTGAATTCAAAATCTGTAGGAACTGTAGTTTGGGGCTTTTTTTTGCGCCTTTTTTGCAACTGAAGGGGGAGCTCTTGCTTTGACTGACAGCCAAATCAGCCAATCAAATCTTTCGGACCTTGGGGAAGTCCCGAGCTGCTTTCAGGTTTTAGTTAGAACTAAGTTGGAAGTCGAGCAAGAAGGAGCTGAAGTGTTTCTGAGCAGCTATCCTGAGTAGATTCGCATGGGAGAACTCTGAAAAGGCTAAGTCTTTGGCCTGCATGCCGGTGTGCTGCTCCTGAGAGGGACAGAAGAGAATTATTTTGGACTAAATCCAAGTTTGTGTGACTGAAGTAAGCTACTGAAGTGGGCCAGGCTCAACCTGAAGAAGACCGAATATTTTTGCTGATTGCGATCGGCCTGTCAGGAGTTCCAGCTACCCTAAGCTCGGTGTGCACAGACTTTGCGATTGTATGCCGAGGAGGCGCTTTGCCTAGTACAGTAGAATTCCGTACATGTAAATGTGCTGGCGCTAGTGGTTGTGAGTTAGTTCCTCACTGTGTGAACTGTGTTCTGCTTGCTGAAGCTGTATCCAGCCCAAAACGGACTGCTTCCGAACTTTGTCTCCATGCAGTCTGGGCTTTGCCAGACTGGCCCAGCCAGATTACCCACTGCACAGAAAAGCCATCAACAAGAGACCTGCCTGGGGATCAGCCCCCTGCTCCACGCTTGAACAGGAATGACGCCTCTGTAACTTGTGTGGGCCCTGCTTCTCCTGGCATTCCAGATCAACCACCTGCAGTCTCGATTTTCGTCAAGCCTCTGTCCAGTCTTGGCTATCGTGAGTAAATACCAGGGTAGCTCCCCACAACAACAGCTTAATCTGAGTGTGTCACCTGATTGTCTTGTTTCATTTCCTTTACGAACTGAGCCCTCTGGCTCCGGATTACAAATATTGTGTACTGTGCATGTTGTGTTTTCCATCACAGGGCCCCAACCAGCTGCAACCCCGGGCAACTGTCCTGGCTAGCCCATCTCTTCTCCACCTGGGTACCCAGAGGTGGACTGTGTGGGAGGACTCAAGGCGCATGCATAACTGCTTGATTGATATAACCTTTAAGCGAATTAACCTGATTTTGCCCTTCCCTTGTCCAAGTTCCCTGAATAAATCAGATCTAACTTTTTCTGCATGTAATCTGACTGTGGTTCCAGTTTGTGCTCAAAGCACTGTACTGTTGCTATTTGCTATGCTCAACCTTGTTTTACAGGGGGTTCTCAGGGTCTAGCCAGAGGAACCAGCCCTGGTGGTAAGTGCAAACAGTGTGGGTACTTGTGTGGTGTACCAGGGGTATTGTGAAAGTGATTATTGTACAGTGTTCAGGCCACTAGAGGGGAAAGAGGGGGGTTACAGTGTCCCAAATGGCTGTGCCCAGGTTAGCTTGACCACTACCACCCCTGACCTCCGGGTGGAGGCACCCATTTCAGAACTCAGGCCCCTTAACCTGCTACTAGCCAAGCAGGCAGGGGTAGTAGCCCTTGAGCTAGTGCTACCTAGGGGTTACATTTTGGAGGCTCACCACTGGGATTTTGTGTCTTCTAGTGGCCGAAACTGCAAATTATTGTCAAACATAAATGGCTACACCAACAGAGGTGGCTGTACACCAGTTGGTGGGGTGGTGTACTGTGCAGGAGATTGACCCCCAAAATGCTATACTTATCCTGGATATTCCCCTGGGTACCAATAAGGACACTGTAGAGGGAGTATTTTCCAAGGTTTAATGTTTACAAAACCCTGTGGTGGTGGGTCGACCGGCTAATATGCTTGCACAAAGTTTCATGGCATTAGTAGAGTGTAAGAACCCAGTAGGCAGTTCCAAAGTGCCACAGATTATCACCCTCAAAGGAGCCCTCTCTGCCTGGAGAATGATAACTAAAGACAGTGAAGACCCCAGGGAGAATAAGCCCCCCCCACTATCTGAGACTTTTGAAGAGAAATTTGCTAAGTTGTTGCTGGAGGAAGGGAAAACTGTGGAGGACTTAAAGAAAATATTCCTGCCACCTGGGGGTGTTCCTCCCCCAACACCCCCTCCCACTCCAGCACCCGTTATTGCCCTCCTTCTGTGCCCATGCCAGTGCTGGCTCCTATGTCTGTACCTGCCATTAGTCACGACTCTTACCGAAGGTTGAGAATCTTCTCCGGCACCTTCCCCACCCCCAAGGGGAGGATGATTGGGAGACCTGGATAGATTGTGTTGCCCCTTTGGTACCTGAATGGCAGTGTGCAGAGGCTGAGAAATGGAAAAGGATCATAGAAAGTTTGAGGGGTCCCACCCTAGAGGCCATTAAATTTATGAGGCCCACAAACCCTGATGCATCTGCCCAGAAGTACCTATCTGCACCCGAAGGCAATTTTGGGAACATTGAGTCAGGGGAGAACTTGATGTATAAATTTCGAGGTACAAAACAATGGGCAGGGGAAAGTTTGTCTGCATATGTTACTCATCTGGAAACAGTGCTGCAAAAGGCTTACCAAAAAGGTGGGGTGGCCGCCAGTGACTTAAACCATGTGGGGTTGGGGCACATACTGCAACATGCAAAACATTCTAAATTGCAGCTTCTTCAATTAAGGCTCCCAGATAGAAGGGGTAACCCACCGGACTATTGTGACTTGATAAAAGAACTCTGGGAGGTTGAAGATTAAGAGGGGGATTATAATTCTAGGGTGAGCTCAGCCCAAGTAATCACAGCATTGGAAGGCCCTTCCGAAGTGGGGACCAATGAGGGTGTGCCACCATGGGATGAACTGCTGAGGGAGTTCAGGGAAACAAAAAACAGTCTCTTTATGAAGACTGCTTTTGCAAGTACAGGCACCAACCCATATCCAGCTACATCTGCTATAGGGTGGGGGTGTCTACCCAGGCATCTCCTGCTGACAGCAGCTCGAAACTTGATGCCTTGACTATGGAAGTAAGAGAATTGATGAGATGTCTCCAAATGTTCACCACACAGCAGACAGAGATGGCACCAAGGATTTCAGTTGGTAGTACCACCGCCCCAGCTCCCAGTGTGATGCCTCGGCCACCCCAAATCCCAGAAGACATACTTTGTCATAATTGTGGGAAGGTTGGGCACGTGAAGAGAGAATGCCGGTCCACAAAAGACCTAGATAAAGTTGTATACAGGCTTCAAGGAGAGCTTCGGAGAACGAATCAGCAGTCAAGGAGTAACCAAAATGACCGCAGTGAGGGTTCAAGAAGTAGTAACTCAAATCCCTACGTGGCTAAATCATCATTCCAGGCCCCTGCTGCTGTTCCTCCAGACTGCTCCAAAATAGTGGACCTTTCAATGGAGACTATGGTGGCTGTGAATGGTATTCCTACTTGGGCTGTGCTGGACAGTGGGTCGCAAGTGACCATTGTATTTAAGGACTGGTATGACAAACACTTATCTGCTGTGCCCTTACAATCCCTGGAAGGCCTACATGTGTGGGGGCTGAGCGACAAGTCTTATCCCTACCTAGGATATGTCCGCCTCTGGTTGTCATTTCCTGCAGCTGTAACTGGTGTAGAGGAGCAAGTCGAGACACTAGCCTTAGTGTGTCCCCCTACCGGACTGTATGATGGGGTTCCCCTGTTAATTGGGACCAACGTTCATATGTTTGGGAGACTGGTACAACTCTGTCACGAGAAACAAGGGCGACGGACTGGGAGGGCCCTAAGAATTCCTGCTCTGATCAAGAGGGCCTATGATTTGCAACAGAACCCCAAGGGAATGAACCAGGATGAACCGGTAGGGGTCAAGTGGAAGAAGGATTCCGATTCAATGGTACTGGCCCCTAACACCCAGTGTACAGTTCAAGGGGAGGTTTACCTCCGCAGAGATGTCAAGAACAAAATACTGATGTTGGATGTGCCAGGCAATGGAAAATTGCTGGAAGGATTATTGGTTAAGCCCAGCATCTTGCCAGCTCATGCTCATGCCTATGCACGACGAGTGATAGTCCAGATTCGTAATGTGTCAGATCGGGAGATCCGGTTGAACAGAGGATGCACCCTAGCTATGGTACACTGCGCAGACACTGCAGTGTTGCCCAGCAACAAACACCCTGGCAAGACAGATAGAGTGACTCCCGATGTGTTTGATTTTGGTGACTCCCCGTTACCAGCTGAATGGAAGACTAGAATTAGCCAGAAACTTGCCCAGAGAGATCAAGTGTTTTTGTTGAAGGAATGGGACGTGGGATGTGTCCTGGGTGCGGAGCATCACATACACCAGCATGATGAACGGCCATTTCGAGAGAGATCTCGACGCCTAGCCCCTGCAGACATAGACGATGTGAGAAGACACTTGCAGGAAATGCTCGCGGCTGGTGTGATACAAGAATCCAGGAACCCATATGCTTCTCCCATTGTGGTTGTGCATAAGAAGAACAGATCTGTGAGAATGTGTGTTGATTATCGAACTCTGAATCGTCGGACCATCCCCGATCAATACACCATGCCCCGTATACAAGATGCTCTGGATTGTTTGAATGGGAGCAAATGGTTCTCGGTGTTGGATCTTCACAGTGGATATTACCAGATTCCGATGGCTCTGGAGGACCATGAGAAGACAGCCTTCATCTGTCCTTTGGGGTTCTACGAATTCCTGAGAATGCCAGAGTGGATATCGGGCACCCCAGCCACCTTCCAGTGACTGATGGAACGAGCGGTGGGAGACATGAATTTGCTGGAATGCCTGGTGTACTTGGACCATGTCATTGTATTTGGGAGCTTCCTAGAGGAACATGAGAGTCGACTGTTCAAAGTACTAGACCGACTGGAAGATTTCGGCCTCAAGCTGTCCATCGACAAGTGCCAGTTTTTCCAAACCTCTGTGAAGTATGGGAAACATAGTGTCACAGAGGGATAGAGACTGATCCTAGTAAAGTTGAAGCCTTGACTACTTGGCCCCAGCCCCACAATTTGAAAGAACTACAACATTTCCTGGGATTCTGTGGCTACTACTGCCAGTTCATAAAGGACTATTCCAAAGTGATTCGGCCACTCTTGAATCTTACCGAGTGATACCCTCCTACCAATCGGAAATACAAAAAAGGGTCCATCAAAGAACCAGATAAAGCATATTTCCACCCAGGTGAACTTTTCAGGTCCCGCTGGATGCCTGACTGTGAAGCAGCTTTCCACGAAGTCATATACCAGTTCTCCCACGCCTACATCCTCGCCTATGCTGATCCCACCAAACCCTATGTGCTGCATACTGAGGCCAGTCTGCAGGGTTTAGGAGCTGTACTGTATCAAGACCATGAGGATGGTTTGAGACCAGTGGCATTCGCCAGTAGGCGCTTGACCCCGTCAGAGCGAAACTACCCTGTGCACAGTTGGAGTTCCTTGCATTAAAATGTGCCATTGTTGACCACTTTCATGATTACCTCTATGGGGCAAAAATATTGGTGAGGACTGACAATAACTCATTAACCTATGTGCAGACTTCAGCTAAGTTAGATGCTATGGGGCACCGGTGGCTTTCTGCATTGTCAACATATGATTATGCTGTCGAATACAGACCAGGCCTGAATCATATTGATGCTGATGCCCTATCGCGGAGGCCCATTTCCAAGAATGACTGGGTCAGACTGTCTGAACCTGACATCCGAGCATTGTGCCAAAAGTTTGATAGAAATGAACAGATGTCTACGGACACAGTGGACTGCTTAGCAGATTGCTTGGGCCCCTCTGTCACCTGCATACCAGCTGCGTATTGCCACTTTTCTGCTCTAGATATTAGTGCACTACCTCAGTTTGACAATGATAGCATTCAGTGGGCTCAATCCCAAGATCCTATGATTCAGCCAGCACTTGACGCCTTTCGTGCAGGAAAAGATGTGTCCAAGTTGCGTTCCTCTGATCTGAGAACTGCTTTATTGTTTAAAGAAGGCCCCAGGTTGAAGCTGTTTAATCAGTTATTGTATTGAGAGACTGTAGATCAGGGTGGCCAGATAGACAAGCAACAATTGGTCCTGCCCACAGCCTTCAAAGATTTGGTACTGAGGTCCCTCCACAATCATATGGGCCACTTCGGTATCGACCGGACCCTTGACCTAGTACGATCTTGATTCTACTGGTCCAAGATTGGGGCCGATGTTGAGCAGCATGTAAGGACTTGTAGTCACTGCCTTCAGAGAAAAGCCCTGCCTCAGAGGGCTGACCCCCTTGTCAACATTACTACCAGCACCCCAATGGAACTAGTCTGCATAGACTTCCTGAGTTTAGAGCCTGATCAGAAAAACACTGGCAATGTGTTGGTGGTTACGGACCATTTCACATGGTATGCACTGTTGTCTAAACACTCTTGGTGTGTAGGGTAAACAATTAAAATAATAATGATACAGATTCTTGTGTCTCAGAGTCTGCCAAGAAACATTCGTAAACAAGCAAGGAGTACTAATAAAGTTTATTATGCTACTTATGCCAAGCATGTGACAGAGAAAATCACAAGGGAGATGGGGTTCTCTCCATTCCTGAAGATTGTACATAATCTCCAGAATTGTAGATCTTAGGTTCTCTAAGATCTTGTTCTATCTCTCACCACGCTCCAGCTCTCTGCCCTTCTAGAGAAGTTACAGTAGTGTCTTGAGAGCACTACAGTGGGTTGCAGACAGCTAAATACTACAGATAACAGCACAGCAACAGAGATTACAACATAGTTACAGTTATGAAAAACAATATGTATTGGTCCTAAGTCATTCTCCATTGGAGAATGACTTAGGAGACAGAATTACTAGTGAGTATCATATGAGACAGAATATGCTTCCATTAGCATTATAGCTTAGACAAAAGAAATGCTGACAGTTCAAACTACATGCACATTTCTTACTTACATACAATATAAAACATAGAGACATAACAAAAGCTGTCTCTCTTTGTCAACTTGCTTAGACAAAGAGAACAGCTGACAGGCCTATTACATGGCATATCTGACTGTAAAACACATCTCATATAATTATGAGAATATAAGCATACAATAATCACTGATGATCCCTCTGAGTCATCTTATCAGTGATTAGATAGATTATATATGGAATATATGTAAAATACAAACATAATCTAGATAAATGTATTATAGTGAGGTATAATAAATCATGCATGACAATATTAACATATCTTAGCAGCAAGGCACATTTCTAGCACTCATATCTATATATAAGTGCAAAATAGCAGTATCACAGTACAATAGACCAATAATACAGTGTGAGGTATATGTGAGGAGTATGTGGGACAATAGGGGGCATAACCCAAGTGTAACATGCACAAGCTTTTCCCACCAAAGATCAAAAAGCATTTATTATGGCCAAGGTGCTAGGGGAAATTTTCTTCGTCCACTATGGTGCCCCCCCAGCGAAGTCACTCTGATCCGGGCCGAGACTTTGAGAGTCGGCTAATCAAAGAAATGCTCTCTCTATGGGGAGTGCGAAAGTCAAGAACCACCCCTTATCACCAGCAGGGGGATCCACAAGCTGAACACTTTAACCGCACCGTACTAGACATGCTAGGTACACTCCACCCAAAAGATAAGCATAAATGGAGCCAGCAGATTAGCATCTTGGTACACACATACAATTGCACAAAGAATGATGCCACCAGGTTCTCTCCCTTCCATCTCACGTTCAGGAGAGAGGCCCGGCTGCCTGTTGATGTCTGTTTTGGGGTTTCTCCTGATGGGGTCCGAGCCGAAGATTACCTGCAATATGTACAAAAACTTAAAGCTCAATTGAACCATGCCTACCAACTGACCCAGACAATGGCCACCAAAAGAAATCTAGCCAACAAAGAGAGACATGACAGAAAAGTAAAGGTCAAAGAGCTTAGGCCTGAGACCGTGTGTTGCTGTGAAATTTAGGATTGCATGGTAAACACAAAATTGCTGATCAATGGCACCATCTTCCCCATGTCATAGTTGGAAAGCTGGATGATTTGCCAGTGTACAAAGTGTGCCCAGAGAATAATTCCAAAGCTGTCAAGACTATGCACCGTAACCACTTGCTACCTATTGGTCAAGTTATAATTGAGGCTGAACCCACCGAGATTGATTCCCCTGGACCAGTGACCCATACTGCTGCAAGAAAAAATGGAGTCAGCCTGCCCCAGTGGTTGCCGATTTAAGACTTTCCCCGCAGCAGGCCCAGAATGATAGTGACTGCCAGTCTAACTCGGATGACAGTGAGTGTGATAATGCCTATTACCCCTCCTATGAACTGAGTCAGTTGTATAGTGGAAATCCTATATTGAATTATGGGGATAAAGCTGGGCCTTCTGGGCTGCCTAATGCCCCGGCATCATCCTTGGAGCCAATGTTCCCTGAAGATGAAGTGCAAAGTATCACGTCTGTGTTTCATGGAACTGTATGATTTGCCTGAAGGAGAGGCTGATGGTATGAGTCTTTCTGGTGACATGGCAGAACTTGAGGAACACTATGAGAGTGCTGACAACCCCCCTTCAGCGCCAGAGTGTCTTCAAAATGAGCCAAGGGTTGTAGAAACAGAGACTACAGAGCAAGGGCCCGACAGTGCTTCCAGCTTGGACATTCCCCTTCATGCAGAGGCACCCTTCATAAGTGATGAAAGCTCCAAGACCATTGCTGAAAGTATAGAGCCAGTGGTGCGCCTCAGTTTCGATTCCCTCGGGAGGCCAGTGGATTTGCCTCTTAATGTAGTCCACAAAGGTGTTTATGTCTCTCAGAGCTCACTGCCCAAACTGAGCTTGACGGCCCATTCCAGGTTACTTGTTCTGCCCTCTCACCATGGTGCCCCTGCCCCATCCAGCCTCAAGTTAGCTGATAGGGAAGGGTCCCCTCTTGCATTGTTTAGAGTACAAGAAGTTATTACATGATTCGGTATAGTAATGTTCAATTTACCTGTGTGAAATATGCATAATGTATTGTCAGAATGGAAATTATATAATGGAGTACATTGAAATGTATAGCAAAGTGACAAGTTATGCCAATTGATGAATCAGATAGTACTTGAATAGCATGCTAATGGTATAAATATCTTGTATATGTTGCATTTTCAATGTTATGATGGTGCAGACTTGACACGGACGCAAAGTTTTCCCAGGCAGGGAAGGGTGTAACCCCCCTGCAAATGGGGGCTCCCAAAAAGTCTTCCTTGAGCTTGCCTAAATGCTCACTGCCAGGCTGGTGTCCTGTGTTTTAGCAGTTTAAATGTGATTACCAGAGCTTGTATAGCCTCTGTGTACTGTCACTTTAAAAGCTGCCTAATTGCAGTTTAAGTAATCTGAGATGGAGTTCTGTTGAAAGATGTAACTATTTGCTGAAAACCATTTAGAATGACAATGATAATGTAGTTTGTCTAACCTGCTTTCTTTGTAGCAAGGACTGTTTTGTTTGTCTCCACTATCTTGGTCCTGGACTGCAAATTGGACTAATCAGTTCTGGTGGGAGCTAAAATGTAGCCGGACTACAGGAGCTGTCTGAATTCAAAATCTATAGGAACGGTGGTTTGAGTTTTTGCGCCTTTTTTGCAGTTGAAGGGGGAGATCTTGCTTTGACTGACAGCCAAATCGGCCAACTGAATCTTCTGGATCTTGGGGAAGCCGCGAGATGCTTGCAGTTTTCAGTTAGAACTAAGCTGGAAGCCAAGCAAGAAGGAGCTGAAGTGTTTCTGAGCAGCTATCCTGAGTGGATTTGCATGGGAGAACTCTGAAAAGGCTAAGTTTTTGGCCTGCATGCCGGTGTGCTGCTCCTGAGAGGGAGAGAAGAGAATTATTTTGGACTAAATCCAAGTTTGTGTGACTAAAGTAAGCTACTAGCTCAACCTGAAGAAGACCGAATATTTTTGCTGAATGCGATCGGCCTTTCAGGAGTTCCAGCTACTCCTAAGCTCCCGGTGTGTACAGAGACTTTGGGGTTGTGCCCGGGGAGCACTTTGCCTGGTACAGTAGAATTCTCGTACATGTAAATGTGCTATGAGCTGCTAGTGGGTTGTGAGTTAGTTCCCCACTGTGTGAACTGTGTTCTGCTTGCTGGAAACTGTATCCAGCCCAAAACGGACTGCTTCCGAACTTGTCTCCATGCAGTCTGAGCTTTGCCAGATTGGCCCAGCCAGATTACCCATTGCACAGAGACGCCATCAACGAGAGACCTGCCTGGGGATCAGCTCCCTACTCCACACTTGAACAGGAATGACGCCTCTGTAACTTGTGTGGGCCCTGCTTCTCCTGGCATTCCAGATCAACCACCTGCAGTCTCGATTTTGGTCGAGCCTCTGTCCAGTCTTGGGTATCGTGAGTAAATACCAGGGTAGCTCCCTACAACAACTTAATCTGAGTGTGTCATCTGATTGTCTTGTTGTTTGGTTTCTTTTATGAACTGAGCCCTCTGGCTCTGGATTACAAATATTGTGTACTGTGCATGTTGTGTTTTCCATCACAGGACCCCAACCAGCTGCAACCCCGGGCAACTGTCCTGGCTAGCCCATCTCTTCTCCACCTGGGTACCCAGAGGTGGACTGTGTGGGGGGACTCAAGGCGCATGCAGAACTGCTTGACTTGATATAACCTTTAAGCGAATTAACCTGACTTTGCCCCTCCCTTATCCAAGTTCCCTGAATAAATCAGATCTAACTTTTTCTGCATGTAATCTGACTGTGGTTCCGGTTTGTGCTCAAAGTACTGTACTGTTGCTATTTTCTGTGCTTAACCTTGTTTTACAGGGGGGTCCCCAGGGTCGAGCCAGAGGAACCAGCCCTGGTGGTAAGTGCAAACAGTGTGGGTACTTTTGTGGTGTATCAGGGGTATTGTGAAAGTGATTATTATACAATGTTCAGGCCACTAGAGGGGAAAGAGGGGGGTTACAGTGTCCCGGAGGGCTGTGCCCAGGTTAGCTTGACCACTACCACCCCGACCTCCAGGTGGAAGCACCCGTTTCAGAACTCAGGCCCCTTAACCTGCTACTAGCCAAGCAGGCAGGGGTAGTAGCCCTTGGGATAGCACCACCTAGGGGTTACAAGATATTTTCTCCAGCACTGAGATGCTGGCACAAAACAATGCAGTTACAGCTCTGGCACTTATACTGTTCATGAAAAGATAGTAACACAATAACTGTCACAATTCCTACTGTAGTGGTCGCTACAGTCTCCATGTCCAGAACAGAGTAAATAAACAGGCAGTTTACTAGTCGAGATGAACCCTGGCTTTAGTGGACCTAACTACCAAGGGTTCCCTAAAACTAAATCAGGTTCTCCTGTTACTGTGCCTAATGCTGCAAGTCGGAATAGGCTTCCTTGAAAGGGCTACAAACCCAAATGGCTAACCAGGTCCCCCTTTAACACCTGAGGACCTAAATGGCTAGCTAGTCTGCTATACCACCTGGGGTTTGCTATTCTGCTAGGCCCTTTTAACACATGTGGGCCTAAATGGCTAGCTGTGTACCTTGAGACCTCTGTTGCTTCTTTAAGTGACTGTGGGTCTACCGAGTTACTGGACCCCCATGACACCTGAGCCACCCTGTACTAGGCCTCATTAAGACCTGGGCCTCCCTTGACTAGGCCCCTTTTACAACCTGGGCAAACTGCGGGATTGGATGCCTTTCTAAACTATCTGGGCTGTTCTGTAGCTGGGCCCCTTTAAATCTTGGGCCTGGTGGGGGCTTTGCTGTCTATATTAGATTGCCCCACCTAAGTTCTGCCTTCTAATGAATATTTAAATTAATCTCCAATGGGCCTGTAGGCCTGGCCCTTCCCCTAGGCGTCACCTCACCCGAAATAATTTAATTATTTAAATTAGCTCCACTGGCCCTCCCCACGGCTCTGTGCTGTCTCTCCTAGCACCTAGAACACTGGTGAAAACAATAAAATTATTTAAATGATTTTAGGCAGACAGCCCCTGACTGCTGGGCTGCCGCTGACTCACCGCCCCGACTCGGGGTGAAAACGTTGCTGCAGCAATGGGAGGAGTCTGCTAGCAGAGGGAAGGCTTAACAATGCAGGCGGCAGACAATGAGGAGGATGACTGGGGGCCTTGCGGGTCTTAATGACACCCGACGGCTCTCTCAGTACGCCACCATGCGGCTCTTCTTATGCCGCCTATGAGAGACTGAACTTACAGGCACCAGAGTAAACAAAAAAACAATAAATGGGACTAAACAGAACCCACACCATGCACAGAAGACAGGACTTAAGCGGGGACTGCCAGACTCAACCGCAAATGGGTGACAGAAGTAGGAGCACAGCAGGATGTCTTCTCCGGTGGAGCAGGAGCAGAGGCACCCAGACAACCAAGGGGAAGGCTTCCACCCCTCAGGTAAGCCCTATACTCTCCCTCTCTGGTTTCTGACGTCCTCCTCCTTTCAACACCAGGACGATCTCTCCAAAAAAACGTGTCTTTTCTTTTTCCAAAGTGCTCAGGGTTCCAATTCGCGAACCCCGTGCCTCATTCCTTACCACTGTTCTTTTTGTTTTAAACAAAAGCACCACACGCTGGGCAGGACAGCAGTCCCAGCACGTGGGTACCCTGACTCAAGCAGCATACTTGAAAGGGGGGATTTTCTGCTACAATATTTTTGTCAGGTGTAATCATTCCTGAGCTGTTAACTGGGAGAGAGAGGATTCAGAATATTTAAAATACTGTATGTATTCCAAGCTGCAATATGCCAAAGAAGTTTTTATTGAACTAAATTGCTATTAACGAATTGCTAGGTATTATGAAAGTTCCTCTTGAACAACCGACCCGAGGATCATAAAAAAAAAAAAACACTATAAAAGTGTCTTGAAGTATTTTTATGAATTTATTTATTGAAATGTTTCACCAGGAGGGCACACTGAACAACAAGTTGCTCATGTCACAGTGTGACCCGGGGGAGGGTTTACATAGGGTTGTGAAGAACGATCAGTTACAATAGAATGTGGGTAATGCAAACAATACAACATTGTAAGATTGTGCAACAGTTGAAACACAAGGTATTGTACGATAAACAGTAGTGGAACATTTGGTAAATTACAATACATGTCCAAAATCATACAAAAGAACATCTGAACATACAAAATAGTAATAATGCGATAGAACCATTTATCGTGCATGAGTGTACCATGAGCAGGCTCGAGGTAGTATGCAAGTACTGTTGGAGCAAAAAGGATTGGGTTAGGTTGTGCACACTGGTGACCCAGAAGGGCAGGTGGAGAAGAGAGGGGGGAGAGGCAAGATCTGAATATGAGGAGAAAGGGAAGCCATTTCCTGATTTCCCTTCAGGATGTTAAGAACCCTGCTTGGGGGCATGGTATGAAGGCAGAAACTGGGGATAGGTATTAAGGTGGGTATAGTTTAACTCAGTCGGTTGTGTTGCTTTCTTCCATTTACAACCACCGAAAAGGCCCTATTTTACAAAGTCCTGAAATGTTTAATCAGGTAATGGCAAAGTAACCTGCCACAGCCATTGTTACCCCTAGAAACTACCCAGCCCCGCCAGTTCAGAACTAAATGGAAAAGAAAGGTTCACACAAAACCTTCAAGTTTCCTCATCGTCATCCATGCCGGATTCAGCATGATGGGACAAAAACTCTTTTTTTCTGTTTTCAGCATTTTGCTTCTCGTGCACTGTTGCACAAGATACTGATTTATTTCAATATTCTTAAAAAAAAAAAAAAACGGCGTGGGTACAAGGGAAGAACAAGGAAACAGAAGTATTTGGAGTGAGAGATTGCAGCGTGACAGGTGTAACATTTGTGTAGATTTGTTAAGGTATGCCAGCAGATTTGTATTGCCTGTTAGCCACCGAGCGTTCTTTTTACGTGGCAGCTAATTGGGGGAATGCTTTTATGTTTGGTTGCGCTAATGGCGAGCACTATATTTACAGTGCTATATTGCGGTTCACGAATCTAAAGTCACGATTTTTACATAGAACCTAACTTAATAGTGTTAAGGATATGTCCATGGCGCCTATGACATGACTAATATGCAACCCCCTCCTTGGTTTGCATAATACATTTGCTTTATTACTCCGTGTAAATCACAATTTATATATTGTTGTTTATTAAAATAGAGCTGATGCGCTTAGACTGATAATAATGATTTTCTTGATTAATCATATAAAATAGAAAAGATGTTAAAAATGATATATAACAGCAATTGTTGTTGGTAGCTCATACAGGTAACCATTTACTCACCTCCTTAGATATTGTTTGAGATGTTTGTAAAAATTCTTACCTTTTTAGATATGTTTCTCTGTTACATTTTATTGAGTTTCCTGAAAGATGTAGTGCTGCCTCAGATGAGTGAGTCAATGTACTAACATACTAACATACTAAAATGCCAGCAGAATAGGCCTAATGGTCTTTCGTGTCTGCTCGTTTGGTCAGCCCCCACCCTGGGTGCTGACCTTGCTGTCCCCCTCGCCTTCTCTGGCTTCTCCCTTCCCAGTTCCGGATATTCTTGCTGCATTGGATTTTGCTTCCAGAACCTTTCCCCTGTACCTGTCCCACTTCCTCTTGAACCCCTCCACTGTCTCTGCCTCCACCAGCCCCCTAGGCAGTGCATTCCATGGCTCCACCACCCTCTCAGTGAAGTAGCACCCTCCTTTCTCCCTGAATCTTCCCTCCAGCTTCCACCCATGCCCCTAGTGGCCCCCCTCCTTCCTTTGAAGCACCCTGACTGTTCCTCCCCTATTTACCCTCTTCATGTACCTGAAGACCTCTATCATGTCCCCCTGGTCCCTTCTCTCTTCCAATGTGTACATATTTAGCTATTCAAGCCTCTCCTCATAGGTCCTGTCCCCCAAGCCCCAAATCATTTTGGTTGCCCTCCTCTGGACCCTTTCCAGGAGGTTAATGTCCCTCTTTAAGTGTGGCCTCCAAAACTGCACACAGTACTCAAGGTGCGGCCTCACCAAGCAGTTATACAGAGGGAGTATCACTTCCCTCCTTCTGGAGGTGATCCCCCTAGCGATGTATCCCAGCATCCTGTTGACCTTGGCTGCTGCCCTCCTACAAGTCTCAGAGTTGTTCATCTTGACATCCACCATCACCCCCAGGTCCCTCTCAGCCATCGAGATTTGTAGCATTTCCCAGGGTGTACACTTGGCCTGGGTTTCTGGCCCCCAGGTGGAGTACCTTGCATTTCCCTGCATTGAACCTCAGCTTCCACTTTCTAGACCATCTTTCCAGAGCCTCCAGGTCCCCTTGGGCCACCCTCCCCCTCCCCATCCACCACCGCCCCCAGTTTCGAGTCATCCGCAAAGAGACTCATCTCACTCCTGATTCCTGTCCTTATGTCAGAGATGTAGGCGTTGAACAGAAGGGGCCCAAGGACTGATCCCTGTGGGACCCCACTAATGACCCTCCTTGGGGATGAGACTATCCCACCAACTACGACCCTATGGGTCCGGTCCTGGAGCCAATTGCCTATCCATCTGATCATCTGGTTCCCCACCCCCATTTCTCCCAGCTTATCCAACAGGCCCACGTGAGGAACAGAGTCAAATGCCTTGCTGAAGTCTAGAAAGAGGATGTCCACTGGTCTACCCAGGTCCAAGGCACTAGTCACCCAGTCATAGAACTCCACCAGGTTTGTCTGACACGATTTCCCCGGGATGAATCCATGCTGTCTATCATCCAGGCACCCTGACTTATCCAGGTCCCCCCAGCCTCTCCTTGACAATGCCCTCCATCACCTTGTCCACCACTGATGTCAGGCTGACAGGCCTGTAGTTCCCGCCACCTCCCTTGATCCCCCCTTGTGGATAGGCACTATATCGCCATCTTCCAGTCTTGGGGCACCCACCTGTCCTCAGAGAGATGGTGAAAGCCCGTCAGGGGTTTTAGCCAGGACATCCGCAAGTTCCTTCAGCACTCTGGGATGTAATTTATCCGGCCCCGGTGCTTTCTCCATCTTAAGGGAGCTGAGGGCTTCCCTCACTCTCTCTGCTGTGATTTCCACTTCCGGTACCTCTTCTCCCTGCTTAGCCCTCCCCACCTGCCAGTGATGCCTCCCCCTCTCCCCAGACCCGCTGATCGGTAAGGGTCCCCCCCTCCTCAGTATCTCTGTCTCCTCCCATGTATGATGCAGCACCCCCATTTTCCTTGGTGAAAACTGAGGTGAAGTACTCATTTAGTACCTCAGCCTGCTCCCCCGGGTCTTGTGCCCATCTCTCCCCTGATTTAATCCTGCTAATCTGCCTCTTCACCCTTCGTTTTTCCCCAATATATCTAAAGAACCCCTTGTTCCCTCTCCTAATTTCCCTGGCCAGGTTCTGCTCCTTCCTTGCCTTAGCCGCCCTCACCACCCTAGTGGCCCTTCTAGCCATCAGCTCATACTCCCCTCGATCCCTTTCACTCCTTGAGCACATGAATTGCTTATAGGCTGCCTTCTTTCCCTCATCACCTCCTGGACCTCCCTGGTCCACCAGCAGGGTTTTTGGGCCCTACTGCATTTTCGTCTTACTCTCGCACAAGTGCTGGTAGCATCCTGCACCCCTCTCCTGATGATTTCCCACCTACTATCAGCGTCCATGTCTGACCCAATCCCATCCAAATGCTCCTTAAGGATCCTTCCCATTTCCTTAAAATCTGCCCCTGAAGTCGGTTACTTCCGTCTTTGTGCAGCCTTCTACCCCTCCTAGATCCAGGCAGAACCAGACCGTGGCATGGTCACTCCCCGCCAATGGGTCCTTTACTTCCAGGCCCCCAATCTGGTCACTGTCTGCCAGGACCACATCCAGTACCCGCTCTCCCTGGTCTGTTCCCTCACCTGCTGAGTTAGGAAGCGTCTTGAAAGACATCCAACAACCCTCTGTTCCCTGGTCACAGAGGATGTCATAGTCTCCCAGTCTGTTCCTGGCATGTTTAAGTCCCCAACACCACCACTGCTCTGCCCAGTCTGCAGTGTCTCCCAACATCTGCCACCAGACTGTCCTCCAGCTCCTCCGCCAGGGCAGGAGTCTATACACCACTCCTATTTTTACTCTCTTGCCCCCTTGTTATCAAAGGTGACCCAACTCGCCTCCACGGTTCCCTCCGCCTCCTCTACTCCCCTATGCCAATGCAGTTTTTGACTATCATTGCTACTCCTCCCTCCCCCTCCGGCCCTTCCTGAACATAGTGTAACCCTCCAGGTTCAGGTCCCAGTCATGTCCTGCAGTGGCCCCAGTCTCAGTGACCACTGCCACATCCACTGCTCCTCAGTTGGCATCGCCTGGAGCTCAGGCATTTTATTGCCCAAGCTCCTGGCATTTAGTAGGACTACCTTCCACCCTTTCCCTATAGTTCCATTTCCTGCTCGTGTTCCCATGGAGATTCTGTTTTCCCTGATCTGCACTTTGCCAGTCGGCCTTTCCTGCAATCCTCCTGGTCCCCAGGGGTGGAGACAGAGTCCTCCTTTATCGGCACCCTTGACAGCCTTTTCTCCCATCCCTCCCCTTCACAAGTTTAAACCCACTTTTCACCAATGAACTCCTCTATTTTCAACTTAAGGATTCCCTTCCCCTCCAAATTGAGATGGAGTCTATCTCTAGCATACAGCTCCTTATCCTCCCAGGTCTCCCCCCAATCCCCCATCAACCCATACCCTCTGGCCTCACACCGCTCCCTGAGCCACTGGTTTATCTCCCTAATCTTCCTTTTGTGTTCCCCACTAGCCCTTGGCACTGGCAGGATTTAGAATGTAGTTGGAGTGGCATTTTTACTCGTGTAACTGAGGCAAACCTCAGACTGTTTGTATGGGACAGTATACCACTACCCCAAAATTATTTCTGTTTATGACTGTGTTTCTGGTTACAGAGTGCATTTACTTTGTTTGGTCTTTACATTTTACCGTGCCATTATAGTTAGGGTTATGAACGCACTTCCAGTCAAAACCCTAATTTCCATCACTTATAGCTATTTTGATGTAGGGACATGAAATTTGGAAGGCACATTCCTTTCGGGAGGATCTTGAAATTTTCAAGTTGCTGAAATTAGAATAAGCAATTGTGCTGTAGAGTGGCATAAAATATTGAAAAATATAGAAAAAGGGCTTTTTTTGCTAATTGATGACCAAAAAAGGGTAAGGATTTAAAACATGAAAAGAAAATCTGTTCCTAAACTGCCCAGGTCACCAACCATTAAATGAGGAAAATCATAATACTTCTTCTTAGACTCACAGGGCTCGATTTTTAAAGCCCCCAACTGCCACAATCAATCACATTATTTAACCAGGCGTAAACACCATTGAGCAAGTTCATTTTCAAGGTGGGACCTGGGCATTAATACAATACAGTACACTTCATAAGATTACAATTACGGTGGACAGCAGTGCAAAAAAAAAAAAAAAAAACATTGTGAAAGTGCCTGTCAGTATGGGCCTATACATACCGGTCAACATAATTAACATGCAAAGGTACATAATGATAAGCTTTACTGGAATGAGAAGAGACAACAATCCCATATAGTCTCCGCTAAGTAAGAGCTCATACTTAAATGATAAAAAATAAGGAGGTATTAAGGAATAGGGTAGAAACTGGGGTGAAAGAGTAGGCAGCCAAGAGGGAGGCCAGAATAGGTAAAAGGTAGAGAATAGGCAGGGCCATCTCAGATTAAGGGAACTAGGCTTGTAGGTCCTAGGTTTCTGTTGTTAGGAATGTGGGGTGGATGAGATACTTAGATGTAGGATTTGAGAGTGGCACCCGAAGCTTAGGGGTCATAGGCATCTGAAACAGTTGCATGATTCCTTCAGATAATATGTTGATAGAGCTTTGAACGTGAAAATGCTTGGAAGTGAGGATAATTTTAATGAGTCTTGCATAGTGTTCCAAAGTGATGGAAGTGAGAAGTTGATAGCTGCCGAGCCAAGGGTAGTTTTCACTCTAGGAATCTGGAAGCAGATTATGGAGAAGTGTCTCAGGCCATAGGAACCTTTAGCCCATTTGAAGAGGTTTGAGATGTATGCAGGGAGATTATCAGATAATGCTCTAAAAAACCAGAGGAGAGCATTCCTTTTTCTCCTAGTTGAGAGTGAGGTCCATCCTGAAACCTGATATAGACGACAGTGATGTGTATCACGGGGTAGATTTAGGATAAATCTTAAAGCCCGGTGGTAAAGGGTGTCCAGTTTGTTTAGCATCGTTGATGGGCAATGACTGTAAAGCAAGTCAGCGTAGTCCAGTATAGGTAGGAATGTAGTTTGTACTAGTCTCATTCTGGCTTCTAATGTAAGTAAGTGTTTAATGCGGTAGAATAAACCTAATCGCTATCTTAGTTTCTTTGAGGTTTCATTTAAGTGGCACAGAAAGTTGAGCTTGTTATCCAGCCAGAACCATAGGTATTTAAAGGTATCAACTACTTCAAGGGGTTCATCTAAGAGTGTTCGGATCTGTGTGATATGTGGACATCCGGAAGTAGACTTTGGTGAGAGAATCATTGCTTTAGTCTTTTTGGTATTGAGGAGGAGCTTATGAGTGATAAGGTTGTATTGGAGGGTGACAAAGTCTTTCCGTAAGTACTCATGGGCCAAATCCAAGGATGAATATGTGGTATAGAGTACAGTGTCATCTGCGAATAAGTGCACATTGGCTGTGCCCAGCTGCGAGTCCAGATTATTGATGTATATTGCAAAGAGGATAGGGCCCAGGATGGAGCCTTGTGGGACTCCTGGTAACAAGGATTTTTGTGGGGACAGATCTCCTATGGCTTTGACTTGTTGTAACCTATTGGTTAGGTAGCTGGTGAAACATTTAATGGCAGAACTATCAAGTCCAATGTTACTCAGCGCAGTAAGCATGATGGTATGATCCACAGTATTGAAGGCCTTACTTAGATCAAGGAAGTGGGCAAATATATGTTTCTTAGAGTCCAAGGTCATTTGCCAGTCTGTAGTTACTTTGGCAAGAGCCAGTACTGTACTGTGTTTTGCTCTGAAGCCGGACTGAGCCGGGTTTAGCAACTTTTGTGACTCCAAATGTTCTCTAAGTTGGATGTTGACAATTTTTTCAAGTAATTTAGAGAGGACGGATAGTATAGAAATAGGCCAGTAATTGTTCAGATCACTCGGATCCCCAGTCTTGAATAACGGTAGGATGTGGGCGGTTTTCCACAAGACAGGTAGCTCACCTTGAATCAGAGAGGTGTTGAATAAGTGTGTAATGGGGGTGGTCAGATAGGTATGGCCAAGTTTTAGGAAGTAAGGTTCAATATTATCTGCACCCGCACTCTTTTTTTTGTATCCAGAGAAAGGAGGAGGTCCTCCATTTGCTTGAACGTAATTGTGAGGAAGCTGAAGGGGGTGGGATGCGGTTTGTTATAGCTGTGGTTATCAGTGAAGCCAACAGTGTAGTCTCTTGCCAGACTAAGTTTGCTGATAGGTGAGGTGTCAAAGGCAAGCCCTGCAGTGGCAAAGTGATCATTACACTTCTCTAGTATATCAGCTTTGTCTGTATAGGTGGTACCATCAGACACCATTTTGTTTGGAAGGGGTGTTGCAGTGGACTGACCTTTGACTTCTTTGAGGGTGTTCCAAAATTTGGCAGAGTTGTTTTTATTGTCTTCTAGTTCTTTTTGGAAGTACCTAGCTTTTTCTGATCTAATTAGCTTGGTACAAGCATTCCTAGTGTTACGGAATGCTAACCAATCGGCCTCCAGGTGGGATTTCCTTGCTTTTTTCTACCAGTAGTCTGTATCCCTAAGTGCTTTCTTCAGGATGGGAGAGAACCAGCCAGGAGTTTTATTTTTTGATTTGATCAGTCTTAGTGGGGCGTGTTTGTCTATTAGCCCTAGTAAGAGACTGTGAAAGATGTTAAATGTCTCGTTAAAGGTGGGGGCTAGATAGAAATCCTGCCAACGAATGTTACTTAGATCTTTCAGGAAAGTGTACTGGCAGAACTTTTTCAGGCATCTTTTCAGTTTCAATTTGTAGGCCGTTTTTATTTCGGAAAGATGTCTGATGCAGGCAGTAGCGCAATGGTCACTTATATTGTTGAAGAATACTCCAGTATGCGAGATATTGTGAGGTTTGTTTACTAGCATAAGGTCCAGGAGGGTGCTGCACTCAGGGTTTTCTGTTAGGTCTGGTTATAGCAGTCGCCATTTGTAACAGACCATTAACATCACATAGATCCTTCAATTTCTTAGAGCTGTCATCATTTCAATTTAGATTAAAAACCTCCAGTAGAATACACTCAGTATTAGCAGAGTCAAGAAGGTTTTGAAGGTGTGGCAGAAATGCCCAGCCACCAGAATGCGATCGGTAGCATGCTGCCATAAGGAGTGATTTCTCGCTGGAAAGTGTTAATTTTAGAGCCAGGCATTCAAATTCCTTAGCCTTTGAGGTACAGTCAAAGACTGCGACTGTGAATTTGCTTTTGACATATATTGCAACCCCTCCCCCGCTAGTTGGTCTATCACAGCGGTAGATGATATATCCGGGTATGTTGATAGATTTGTCCGGGGTCGAGGGTGTGAGCCAGGATTCAGTTATCATGAAGAAATCAGGAGATGCATGTAGAGCCCAGGTCTGTATAGAGGCAATCTTCTTTAGCAAACTACAGACATTAATATGGAGAAAGCTAATCCCTTTATACTGAGGGAGGTCCGCAGGGACGTCCAGAGAAATGGGTGGGCCTGGGTTTAATTCAACATTTCCCAAACAGAGTAGGAGAAACAGTAGTAGTTTGTCAAGGTGGTGTCTTAGCCTGCCAAATAGTCTTTTGTTACTCCTTCTAGTGTACATTGGTTTAGCGGTGGCTGTGTTAAGGGCAGGATAGCAATTTGCTGGGGATAAAACATGGAGAAGTGATAGGGCTGATACCATCCCTGGGAATTGCACGTGTTCTGTAGTTATGGCCTGGTGGGAGGAGGGGCATGACCATAGAGGAGACGTCCTTGATGTAGGATGCCATGGTCTAAGCCTGGGTGTGCTGGAGATATGGTGCACAGAGCTTGCAGCAATCACCCAGCTGGCAATCAGGAGTTTCAACCCCTGCACCAGGCGACATAAGTTACATAGAAACATAGAATCTGTTGGCAGATAAGGACCATACAGCCCACCTAGTCTGCCCATTTTCCTACTCACTGCTGCAGTCCCAGATCCTATTTGATCTGTGGCTCTCCTGCTCTGCACATCTACAAGGTACCCTTATGTCTATCCCATGTGATCTTGAACCCCTGTATTGTTTTTTGTACCCACCACCTCTGCTGGAAGGCTGTTCCATGGCTCCACCACCCTTTCAGTGAAAAAGTACTTCATA
This sequence comes from Neoceratodus forsteri, assembly GCA_016271365.2. Taxonomy (NCBI): domain Eukaryota; kingdom Metazoa; phylum Chordata; order Ceratodontiformes; family Ceratodontidae; genus Neoceratodus; species Neoceratodus forsteri. Next base: position 490,745,684 of record CM057450.1, on the reverse strand, counting down.
ACATTACCCCTGAGCCTTCCACCCTTCAGCGTCATATCATGCCCCTTTGTTCTTGTGAGTAGTTTTCTCTGAAATATGCTTTCCACCTGGCTCCTGTTTATTCCCCTAAGGTACTTAAAAGTCTCTATCATATCTCCCCTCTCCCTTCTTTCTTCAAGTGAGTAGATATTAAGGTCCTTAAGTCTTTCTTTGTATGGCTTCTATTGCAGTCCATGTACCATCTTTGTTGCCCTTCTCTGGACTGCCTCTGTTTTGTCAATGTCCTTCCTGAGATGTGGTCTCCAGAACTGCACACAGCACTCCAGCTGAGGCCTCACCAGTGATCTGTACAATAGCATTACCACCTCTTTCCTCCTGCTTGTTATGCCCATCCCTGTGCACCCCAACATTCTGTTTGCTCTCTCAACCACTTTTTCACACTGTTTGGTCACCTTTAGGTCATCAGAAATGATGACCCCCAGGTCTTTCTCCTGACTTGTGGTGGCCAGAATTTCCCCACCCATCCTGTACTCCTCCTTTGGATTCCTGTGACCCATGTGCATGATCTTGCACTTTTTAACATTGAAACTCAACTGCCAGACACCTGACCACTCCTCGAACAGGCTTAGGTCCTTTTTCATTTTTTCCACCCCCTCTAGTGTGTCCACTCTGTTGCAGATCTTAATGTCATCTGCGAAGAGGCACACCTTTCCCTCCAGATTCTGTGCAATGTCACTAATGAAGACATTAAATAGGACTGGCCACAGCACTGACTCTAGCTTGCAGCATTCCCAGGAGCTGTTTTCATGGAGCTTGTGCCAGATATTTGGCACACACTGCCACTAAACATGGAAACTGTTGCAACTGCACCTGAGATTCAAGAATCTGGCGCAGTTGCAACAAAGGGGTCCAGTGCACCGCCAGAACCTAAGTGTCATGGTGCAGGGCCTGGAGCAAGTCCTGCACCACACTTTGAAAATCAAGCCCATAATGTACAAACAGAAGCAGAACAAACTTCTTAGGTGGTGGGTAGGAAAGAAATGATCCAGCTCTTTCAATATTATGGAGAGTCACTATTTAAAACTATAAGAGACCACCATCCCAAATGTTATAGACCAAAACAGTTAAGTAAAGTATGTGGACCTTAACTGCATGTTTGATTATAGGGGTACCATATACTCTATGTAGTGTTTATAGCCTAAATCAAGATAATGCAGTTTTCTTTGTGGAGCCATCTCAACATATTTTTGATTTTCATGTGCAAAATGGCACTTTAATTGTAGGAGAGGATTTTAATGATGTATATGACCTATTCTAAAAAAAAAAAAACCTACCCAATGAAAACTAATAAGAAAAAAGGAAACTCTAAGCTGCCACAATCTAGCAGGTGAACGGGGTCTAATTGATCCATGGACTGCATTACAGCCAGATGGAAAAGGTTTTTTTCTTTTATTCAGCACCTCATGACTCTAGTTCTAGAATTGATTACTTCCTAATATCAAAGACAGCTCTTGGACTGGTTGAAAGGATTTCAGTGGGACCAATTGGAGAACCACTTGACCATCCATAACATCTATGAACCTCTCCAGTCCAGTTTTCGAAAGAGGCATAGTACTGAGACCACGCTGGTTCAGGTGCTCAATCATCTCCTGATGGCGAGAGATCAGAGATGCCGTTTCATCCTGGTGCTCCTTGATCTCTCTTCAGCTTTCAACACTGTTGACCATGGGGTGTTGCTTGAGCAATTGAGGTCCATCTGTGGCCTGACATGCAAGGTCCTCAGGTGGTTTATATCCTTCCTCACAGGCAGAACACAGAGAGTGGTGTCTGGGATTTTTTCCTCAGACCCATTCTTTCTGTCATGTGGGGTCCCTCAGGGCTCAGTACTGTCCCCCATGTTGCTTGTAGTGTATATGCTGCCCCTTGGAGACACTGTAAGATGGTATGGGCTGAGGTTTCACTGCTATGCTGATGATACCCAGCTCTACCTGTCTTTTGCACCTGACCAGGATAGTGCTCTCTCAGTATTTAACAACTGCCTTGCTGAAATCCAGGACTGGATGAATTCAAGCTTATTAAAGTTGAACGCGGGAAAGACCAAGGTGATGGTTGTGGACCCAGGTTGTTGGATAGAGGGGCTGAGGACTGGTCAGCCCTCTGGAAATTATCTGGGGGGCACCCAAATCCTTACCTCTGAACAGGTGCGGAACCTGGAAGTGGTGCTTGATGACAGGCTGACTTTACGATCGCAGGTGTCAGCAGTCGTCAAGTCGTCCTTCTACCATCTTAGGAACATTGCCAGGATCAAGCACCTTGTTCTGTCTGGGGACCTACCTACATTGGTCCATGCCTTTGTGACCTTGTGCCTTGATTACTGCAACTCCCTGTACTTAGGGCTTCCTGGGGTTGACATCCATCGCCTCGCCTGCAGCTAGTGCAGAATGCGGCAGCACGATTGTTGACGGGGGCTTCTCGAAGTTCTTATATTAATCTTGTGCTGCGCACTGCGCACTGGCTGCCAATTCAGTGGCGAGTCACCTTTAAAGTTGGTTTACGGACTTATAAAGCCCACACGGACTTGGTCCTAACTGCTTGAAAGAGCCTCTTGTTCCCTATCGTCCTGAGCGACAGCTCCGTTCGGCCAACAAGGGGGTTGCTGGAGATTCCAAGGGTGTCTTTGAAGTCTTCTGGAGCTCATACATTTATGTACATGGCCCCTACCCTCTGGAATTCTCTACCCTGTCAGCTGTGGGAGTGCACGACTGTGGGAGGTTTTAAAGAGGGGTTAAAGACTTGCTTATGGTGCCAAGCCTTTAATGGTGTTGAATGAATGAACCTCGTCAGACTTTTGTTACTATCCTGTACTGTATTTATTGATTTTATTATTCTGGTTTTTATCTTTTGTAAAGCGCCTTGGTATTTGAAAGGCACTTACATGAAATAAAGCTATTATTATTATTATTATTATTAACAAGCCATGTAATAGTTAAACTGACTTTCCCAACTTGTGTAAATTCCTTCAAACAAGGTGAATGAAAATGTAATACATTACTTCATCAGAACTCCGATTTTTATTAAAATTGACTGGTATAGAATCAACAATTATCCGGCATCAATAATACACCTGACATTTTTTCAGCTATACCTAGGTATGTTTATAAGGTTTAATTGAGGGGTAGACACATAGTATATTCTGCACCCCAAACAAAAGTCAGGCTCAGGATTCTACAGCCTCTGGAGAAGAACTAAACAAAAAGAATCTGTATATAATCTAAATCTGGAACAACTTGGTTTCATAGTCTTTAGCTAATAAGTTAAATTAACTCAGTAATTCATCATAAGGCTAAATGTGCCCATTCTCATACCACACATACCTTTTAATAGTCTGGTGAAAATTGTTGAATTTACCCATCTATTTGATCACATTCGAAAATAGGTGAAGTGCACCAAAGACTGTGCATCATAATCATTTACTGCTGATTGGACAGATAGTGCCTGACATTCTGCAAGACACTGCGACCACTGAAGTGCTTAAGCCTCTCACTCAGATTGAATGCCAGATTTCAGGGGCTGATGACACTAAGGCCCCGTCCACGCTGCACCGCTCAGACCCCGTAATGGATAGAAACCGTTACAACTGGGGAGCAGTACACTGTGTCCACACTGCCACGGTGTCCATTACGGGACCGGCACTGCTGGTCCACACTTTGGGAGCCGGGTGACCATTACCGTAGCACCCAATCCCACAGTGCAGCTCGCGCTGAGCTAGGGGACCGGTGCCATGCATCCACACTATGCCCGGTAATGTTACCAAGGCATAACCAGTTTCATAACTGTTGTTGAAACCACCTCATATGTGGTTTCAACAACGGTTATGAAAACTCCTTCTGTAACATTACAGGTGTAAATGCAAACCATTGCGGTAACAGTTTGGACACTCTGTAACGTTACAGAGGGGTAGTGTGGACAGGGCCTTAGAGTGAAGAAAAATTAGTGCTCTATTTTGGTTGTATTCAACATCAGATTTAGATGGTACACCCCACATGTAAAATTCTGTGAACAGTGAACATGCTTGTTTGCCTGCAGGATTAGAGCCTGATGTTGAAACGTTAGTACTTGTGGACTTATCTAATGATATTTCTTTTGTGCCACCTGTGGAACCTGCAGTGGAGGAGACTGCCTTACCATCTGAGGCCGGGATTGCAATTTCTATTGAGTTTTGTGTGCTGGAAACCAGGAATGAAGATGAGCCTGATCAGCTACTTCAGGAGTGGAAGGTTTGTTGCCTCAATATATTGGTAGAGATCACAAACCCCTTAAAATGTTCAGATGACATCCTGGGTACCTCCAGGGCTGTGTTTACATAGATAGCGCCCATAGGCTTGAAACTTCAGGTGCCACCCCCCACCACTGACCCGTGCACCCAGTGTGCACCAGGCGTGTCCCCCCCCCAACACGCGCACACACACACACACACACACACACACACACCCCCCTGCCATGTCCTGCTAAGTTACATCCACACCACAGAGTCCCTGCCTGGTCCCATTCATACCCTTTTGAAAGCTAAACTTGTATAAAACGTTTCCAGAATATTAACATTTTTACAGTCAAAATTTTAAAATTCCTTTTAATAAACTGTTTACACTTATTTAGAGGTGGGAAAAAACAGTCTATCAGCACACAAGCAAGCACAAACACTCACTTATTTATGCATTTGATCTGAACAAGGCCAAACAGTGTGCATTCTTATTTAGAGTCTCCCTAGTTAGAAAAAAAATAATGCACTGAACAGAACAACAGTCACTTTTACCTAAATGGTCCGAGTTCAGTCACTGCAAGTCATTCAGGGGTAGCAATTTAAGGCTAAACTAAAGTTAGTGTCATAACAGACAAGCTTGCAAGAATAAATGCACTGCCCCAAACTCCCCATTTTAACTTCTTTAGGAGTTAGACAAAAAAATCTGCAGGTCATGGGGGGTTAGCATTTTAAAATGGAGGCTAGTGGTTAAACGTTTTTTTTATCCAAGCGGTCCGAAGGTCAGGGGGCAGCATTTTTGTTACGGTCCACAGACCGAGGACCCAGGAGGTCGAGAGGGGCACATTCCTGAAGCCTTCCCCCCAAAGCAAGGTCGCGGGTGGTCACGAGGGACCGAGTTTGAATCTCCCCTCAAGCTCTGAAGTTCAGTACCGAGGACCCAGGAGGTTGAGAGGGGCACATTCCTGAAGCCCTCCCCCCAAAGCAAGGTTGCGGGCAGTCGCGAGGGACCGAGTTTGAATCTCCCCTCGAGCCTGAAGTTCAGTACCGAGGACCCAGGAGGTCGAGAGGGGCACATTCCTGAAGCCCTCCCCCCAAAGCAAGATCGCGGTCGGTCGCGAAGGACCGAGTTTGAATCTCCCCTCAAGCCCTGAAGTTCAGTACCGAGGACCCAGGAGGTCGAGAGGGGCACATTCTAAACCTCCCCAAAGCAAGGTTGCGGGCAGTTGCGAGGGACCGAGTTTGAATCTCCCCTCAAGCCTGAAGTTCAGTACCGAGGACCCAGGAGGTCGAGAGGGGCACATTCCTGAAGCCCTCCCCCCAAAGCAAGGTCGCGGGCAGTCGCGAGGGACCGAGTTTGAATCTCCCCTCAAGCCCTGAAGTTCAGTGTAAGTCTCTACGGCAGGCAGCTTACCACCTCGGGACAGCTTCTCTTTCCAGCACGATTTAGAACATTGCAGGATCTTGCTTTAACTGAATTTGTGTCCCCACACTCGTGGAGACTGTTAAATTTAAACAGGACTCAAGCTGATTCTGGCGCCAAAACAGCTAATTTCCACAGTGTTGTTTAAATCTGTACTGTGACTACTGCTACTGCTTGCTCATTTGTAAACCTTGCCATTACTTATAAGCACCTTTTCTGGCACCATAATCGCTTTAAATTTAAACGCCAGAGTTGTTTGCACTCCAGGTCTCCCTTTTACCTGCTGGCGCCACTTTTAAAATCCTGTCCCCAACACGAAAAGACTGGCTAAGCGCCCATAGAAACAAAAGCGAAATCAGCATTTAAAAAGAAAAAATCTCTCAATTCTACAGCTATGCAGTTTAAAGAAAGACAGCATTTAATACAAAGCTGACTTCTACTGTTTCAAAGCCCAGACCCTTTGAGAAATGCCCTGATAGCATAGTATTTAATCCTGCTCACTGACCCTTTCTCCTTGTCCACAGACCGAGGACCCAGGAGGTCGAGAGGGGCACATTCCTGAAGCCCTCCCCCCAAAGCAAGATCGCGGTCGGTCGCGAAGGACCGGGTTTGAATCTCCCCTCAAGCCCTGAAGTTCAGTACCGAGGACCCAGGAGGTCGAGAGGGCACATTTTGAAGCCCTCCCCAAAGCAAGGTTGCGGGCAGTTGCGAGGGACCGAGTTTGAATCTCCCCTCAAGCCTGAAGTTCAGTACCGAGGGACCCAGGAGGTCGAGAGGGGCACATTCCTGAAGCCTCCCCAAAGCAAGGTCATAAGCAGTCGCGAGGGACCGAGTTTGAATCTCCCTCAAGCCCTGAAGTTCAGTGTAAGTCTCACGCAGGCAGCTTACCACCCGACAGCTTCTCTTTCCAGCACGATTTAGAACATTGCAGGATCTTGCTTTAACTGAATTTGTGTCCCCACACTCGTGGAGACTGTTAAATTTAAACAGGACTCAAGCTGATTCTGGCGCCAAAACAGCTAATTTCCACAGTGTTGTTTAAATCTGTACTGTGACTACTGCTACTGCTTGCTCATTTGTAAACCTTGCCATTACTTATAAGCACCTTTTCTGGCACCATAATCGCTTTAAATTTAAACGCCAGAGTTGTTTGCACTCCAGGTCTCCCTTTTACCTGCTGGCGCCACTTTTAAAATCCTGTCCCCAACACGAAAAGACTGGCTAAGCGCCCATAGAAACAAAAGCGAAATCAGCATTTAAAAAGAAAAAATCTCTCAATTCTACAGCTATGCAGTTTAAAGAAAGACAGCATTTAATACAAAGCTGACTTCTACTGTTTCAAAGCCCAGACCCTTTGAGAAATGCCCTGATAGCATAGTATTTAATCCTGCTCACTGACCCTTTCTCCTTGTCCACAGACCGAGGACCCAGGAGGTCGAGAGGGGCACATTCCTGAAGCCCTCCCCCCAAAGCAAGGTCGCCGGCGGTCGCAAGGGACCGAGTTTGAATCTCCCCTCAAGCCCTGAAGTTCAGTGTAAGTCTCTACGGCAGGCAGCTTACCACCTCGGGACAGCTCCTCTTTCCAGCCGATTTAGCTCATTACGCCAGCGTACTGCCCACCACCCCATCATTCCCCTTGGTCGACTCTCAGCTTTACAGGCTGCATCACGTGAGCACAAAATCCTATCAGCTCACTTTTCCATTTGCTGGTTATACTAATTGAACAGTAGGGGGCTCACATTTAATAACAGAGGAAAGTAAGAAAACAAACCATAAAAAAAAAAACATGTTAAGCAGCCAAATGAAACTAATACAAATAATGCTAACATTAGCTTTCGTCTCCTGCTCACTACCTCCTGCGCCTCTAAGTAACAACTTCCTAGCTAATAGGCACATGAACCTACATCCCTTCTCAAACATAACCTTGAACCTTAGCTACACCATAAATGGGCTAACGAAGGCATCCAAGCTCCACAACCCTACACACACCTCCTCAATATTCCCAGCCCTCTCCCTTTACATGTACAAAAAGCCCTACTGATCCAATCACTCCCTATTCCATGCAGATCACCAAAAAAACAATACAAGTACACGCAACAATAAAAGACTCACAAAACGGCTACAGCTAACTGCACTCAGACATGCGCTCTTGTTACCACTACTATTGGCAGATGATATACATCCTAACCCAGGGCTGGACCCGGCTACCACCACAAAAAATCCAAGCAACACAGGTCTGGCGCTGGCTTCCATAAACATACGTAGCCTACCAAAAAAGTTAACTCTTCTCCAAGGGTAGGTCACACAACACTCTCCTGACATCCTTGCCCTATCTGAAACATGGTTAACTACTTTGGTACCTGACTCCACAGTTGCACTAAATGACTACATCATATTTAGAGCTGATAGGGAGGTAAAGAGGGGAGGTGGGTGCACCATCAATGCCAGAGCAAAATTTAAGCTTCTATTAATCCCCTTGCCAAACCCGAAATATGGTGCCCAAGCAGTCACCATCAAGACTACAATTGGCTCCCACGGGAAACCACTGTATATAATGTCAGTTTACATACCCAGCAACCAGAAAGAAGCCTTTGATTCTATACTGGCAAATATAGCTATGCTCTCCACAAGAAGTGATCTCATAATAATGGGTGACTTTAATGTAAATTGGTTATCAAAAGGAGCAGATCCCTTTAAAGATGCAGCAACTGCTCACGATCTGACTTAAGTTGTCCAGACCCCCACATGTCAGGACCCAAGAACAGGCACACACACACACACGCTCCTTGATCTCATCCTGACGAACTCCCCCAAACACCTATCTAACGTCAAAGTCCTCCCAGACATCCTTAGTGACCACTCTCCTCTCTCCTGCACCTGGTCCAATAAGAGCCCTCACAAGCACCTTAAACTATCCTACCAAAGACACCGCAAACAGGGAGCAATATCCAAGATTATCCACAGCCTCTCCACCAGTGACTGGTCCCCGGTCCACACCGCCATATCCATTGATGGAGCCCTCACTTCCTTTATAAATATCTTCAATGCAGCCTGTGACAAACATGCCCCCCCTTGCCAAAAAGTTTATAAACTCAAGGGACACACCGTGGATAACACAACCCCTACTAGACCAGATGTTACATAAAGACAATCTCTGATACAAAGCTCTCAATTCCAAAGTCTTCCATGACAGACAGTTCTACAGGGAGGCCAGAAATAAGTGCACTAAGGCCATTCGGCTAGCTAAGGCAAACCACTACAAACAAGCCCTAACAGAGTCCTGGGGCTCAGGGAACAAATGTTGGAGCAACATCAAAGAACTATGTGGGAAATCAGATAACCAACCGCCAACCCAAATAACCTATAATGGCACACCCTCACAAGACCCCACCTTAATAGCCAATACTCTGAATAATTCCTTGTCAGACCTCAGCCACATACTCCCTCCAAACTTCTTTGACCCACCCGCCTCGTCACCACACATCCCCTCCCCCAAGCTCAGCATCCCACCTTTCCGGTTTAAGTCTATCTCATGCAATAATACCAAACACTATCTCACACAAGCCTTAAAAAAACAAAAGACACAGCAGTGATAGCTTAGACCTAAAGATCCTGTGGCTAACACTAAATGTGAATATCCCTCACCTAACTAAAATATTCAACCTATCACTTCGCCTAGGGCAATTCCCAGCTCTCTGGAAAAGGGGAATCATCACTTCTTTACTAAAAAAGGGTGATCCAACCGACCCTGGTAACTATAGGCCAATCACGATTCTTCCCCCTCTCTCAAAAGCCCTCGAAAGAATAGTGTCAGACCAACTCTCTGAGTACCTGACAAAGCACTCCTTACTCTGCCAAGAACAACATAGTTTCAGAACAGGTCATAGCACCACCACGGCACTCCTCACGCTCACGTCTTATATCCATGAAGCTCTCAACACGGGTGACCTAGCAGGAGCAGTTTTCATAGATCTAACTAAAGCTTTCGACACTGTAAATCACGATTTACTATTACACCAACTTCCATCACTCAACCTAGCTCCAGACACCATACTCTGGTTCAAGAACTACCTCACAGACCGGACACAAGAAGTAAAATTAAACACCACTCTATCCTCAAAACTCGCAGTTAAGTCGGGTGTACCACAAGGATCAATTCTAGGCCTGCTCCTTTTCACCCTATTCCTGAATGCCATCCCTAGCACCTGCAACAGTAAGCTTCTACTTTATGCAGATGATGCAGTAATCTATTGGAAAGATTCCACCCCGAATGCTCTTCAGCACAATCTCCAAACTAATTTCCAGGAAATAGAACACTGGTTCATGAATCAACGGTTAGTACTAAACTTCAGCAAAACAAAATCCATGATCTTTGCACACAGACAAAGCCCTTACTATAGCTCCCAACTAAACATAACCAACCACCAGGGCACCATAATTGACCAAATATCACACTTCAAATATCTGGGCATCACGCTAGACACATCACTGACCTATCACATGCACATTGACCAACTCTCGGCCTCAGTAAACGCCAGACTAGGGACCCTCTTTAGGCACAGACAATGCCTCCCACCCCTCGCCCTTCATCTGGCAGTAAGTAGCTCGGTTCTATCATTGGTAGACTATGGAATAATAATATATGGAGCAGCTGACCCCATGACACTAAAACAAATCAATCTGGCCCTTAACAAAGCCAGCCGTCTGGTTACGGATAGCGATAGGCTAACTCATACCTGCGAGCTCTACAAAAAAGCTAACTGGCTGACTTTCACAGGCAGGTTAAAATACCACACCAGCCTCCAGGCCAAGAAAATCCAATTGGGGATGACACCCATTGGACTCCACCCCCTAATAAAACTCATAACTCACAGGATTACCCCAAGACACCCAGCTAAAACATATACCTTAGTCCCCCTTAGAACGACAACGCTTGGCCAAAGGTCATTTGGTTATCGGGCACCCACCTGGCTAAATGAACTCCCCCCATCCATATCACAGGTCCCAAGCATTAGCCTGTTCAAAGCCAGCATCAAGATGCACCTACTAGACTCAGAGACATGTAGCTGCACCTAAACACAATACACCACATAGACGCAGGGTTGATTATCCAACCTGAGACAAGGTCCGTTGATTGCAAAGTTGTTCTACACTTCTGGAAAGTACTCAAGTTTTCTTAAATGATGCATTTTCTATCTGACTTGGGCTGCTATAGCAACCCCAAATGTAACTACCCAATCCATGGAATTATGTATTCTGTCTTATTGTAATCACCTTTGTACATTAATATTTATTAATTATTGTTGTTATATCTTGCATAACTTGTCTGTTTGCCCTGAATTGGAGCCTTTGCAAAGGAGTCACTGACTCGAAGGTTGTAATTCCGAAACTTTAAATAAATAAATAAATAGATGTGGTGATAACATTATTTAAGAATAAAAGCTACTGTAGTGCCAGTCAGTGTCACTGTCTGATAATACAGAACCTGCGGGTAAACAGTCTGAACTTTGAAGCTGCTGCTATCAATTTAATTTACAGGAGAAAAAAAACCTTCAAATTCACTGCAGGTCATGGGGTTGGGGAGGTAGCATGCATCCTGAACTTTCTGAAAAAAAAAAAAAAGTGGATACACTACAGATCAACCAGGAGCAGCATTTATTTTTGTTACTACATAACACGGACAATAAAATAAGATCAACTTCAAACAAACTGTCAGACGACGTTGTGTGCAATAAAGCAAAAATGGTACCTGATATGCCTTGAATGATTCTGTGGGAAGGTAAATAGTCTGGGTAGAAGTTGCAGGCAGCAGTTATTTATCCAGAGAAGCCAACCGCCAGGACACGACGACCCAGTCCGTCCGACTGGTTGTGATGAATGATGCATATGCGTTGATTTGGAACACACCTAGTCTACAGCTCGCTTCACACACACACTGGCTGGCACTGCTCACTCAAAAAGATGAAGAACAGTTCTGTTTACTTACTAAAGTAAAGTGGGTCTGGTGCTGACTGTGCGAGTCTCAGTGACCTCTTGACTTGCTTTCAAACTTCTCCCCGACCAGGCTGGCCACGACTACTGGGCTGGCGGCACTGTCTGCACTCACTGTCTGGCAAGGAAGGTCCCTCTCAGTCTTTGCTCTCCAGCCTTCCCGACTCCTCCACGCTCGCTCAGTCAGGTCAGGAGAGGACGGAGGATTTGAATTTCTTTCACTTCAGTCCACAATACAGTTAGCTGGACTAAAATTAAGCAGCTGTAGCTGGCTGGTCTAGCTGCTCCAGACTAGTACTACCGTTTCACATCTGCTGCTTGCTTCCGACTCCCAAATCTCCTACGTAGTCACACTTGTCTTGCCTCTGAGATGGTGACTGTTCCAGACAGAGACTCAGTGGACTTGAAGACACAGCGGCTTGTGGCTTGCGGCGCTCGCTCTCTTTCTCCCTTCCTCCCAATTCCGGTTGGCAGAGTGGCGGTTGATACAGTTCTTCTATCTTCCAAGTACTTTGCTGTACTTGTACTGGGGCCATTTAAACTTGCCGCCCCTCTTACTTGAAATGGTAGCCAATCGGAGGATGCACAGCACAGTATACACCCACCGCAGACCTGATTGAAATCCTAAATCACAAGGTCTGCGGAGCACTGCTGACTTGCTGAGGATAATAATTTCAAACAGGGCAGGGGTAGAGCGGGCGGGCGGGGCACCAACAGTCAGAGTAAGTACATTGATGTCGGCGTCAGTCAGGGTCAGGTCAGCCATTGCCTAAGCGGGGGCAGGGGGTGCCAGCAGTCATGTACATTGATGTCACATCATCCATTGCCTAAGGGGGGAGGGGGGCTTGTCATCAGCACAACAGCAGGAGCAATAGACATTTATGTTTCTCACTACAAAGGGGAGGGCAGGGAGCCAATTGTTTAAATGACGCTGGCAGGGGGTTCCTTAGTAGGAGTCTGAACTGGAACGTCTTTAGACTTTTGTGTCTTTTTTTTTTTTTTGTTTCGTTTTAGCAAGACATACTGGCAGACAACACAAGCAGCCAGCCCAGAAAAAAACCTTTTTTTTTTTTTTACTTTTGTTTTTTTTTTTTGCTGCCTAATATTGCAGGGGCCCCTAAATAGCTGGCGCCCCTAAGCTGCAGCCTAGTTAGCCTATGCACAAAAACGGCCCTGGGTACCTCCATCATTTTTCCCATTCATTTAGTATATAAATACTCAGTGCCCCTTTTCCAACCAGATAGGAAGTCCCCCAGCTGTTATACATATTCACAAGTTCATATAGGAAAAGGCGTTGAGACCTGAATCTGTCTCTAATAATGCTTAACCACAGCACTACTAGATAGTTGGTATTTGTCTAAGTAGCCATATCTATACGATTTGGTAAATGGTTAAACTTCATGCAGTTCGCCAAGCTTTGATGTGGACATCATGAATTTAGCATAGGGAGTACATTTCCCCCCAAGTGGGTTTTACATTCAGAATGTTTGGACTTTGTCAGTAATGATGAGACTGTAGATTTTGGGTAACATACAGTGCATACACCTTCAGAGTATAGGAACACTGCTTGGGTGAGATTGTAAGATGCGAAGAAATATGGCATCATCCACACTCAAGAACACCTTCTGACCAAAGACTTTCTGCTCTGCAACGAGGTCAAATGTGTTAGATTGTTGCCCATTAATTATAACCAATAAGGAGCCTAGGTTTGCACATTGCTCAGCTGCAAATCAGAGCATGGAATGTATGTAAGGGTTTCCCATGAACTATCAACTAACTGGGGAGCAGATGAGATTTATGCAATAAGGCATGACAGGGGTCTGTCATGGTGGGATAACAGCCCACCTTGGGTGGGTTGAAACACGAAGCATAGCAAGTGCTTCCATCACCCAAGAAGGGCCATTAGCCCACCATAATGCACCCCCTGGAGTGCCTTATTGCGATGATAAAATGGGTAATTTTTTAGTAAATGTTATGCTTTTTTGAAACATATTACTTTCAGCTGAACTGTTGTGCTGGGCTAACGGCCTAGCTGAAAGCTGCTCTTGGCCAATCAGGAACCAGCATTCATTCTACCTATTTCATAACCTCTTTTAAAGGACCAGGGTACCATCAATTTGGGCTTTTTGTCACAGTTTCTTGAAAGTGCAACCCAGATATAGTGATTGACAGAGTCTTGACTACCAGTATACAGTGAGCCTCCAGGAAATGTTTACAAATTTGTCTGAACTTGGATATTACGGCTAAAGATGGGAGCACCTTAAATGTTCTATCAAAGTATAAGTATCTAGGAATCATACTTGATCAGTCTCTTGACTTCTTCTCCCATCCCCAGTCTCCAGCCTCTAAAGCATGAAGAAAAACTTGTTTGTATGATACCCCATGTGCCTCCATCATTGTTCCCAACCATGTAGTACATAAATACTCAGTACTCTTTAGGCAGATAGATAGGAAATTCCCAGCTATTATACACACTCACAAGTTCATAGAGGAAAAGGCGAAGTGACTGTAACCGACTCTGTCTCTATTAATACTTAAATACAGCACTACTAGATAGTTGATATTTGTCTAGATCGCTCTATGTATATAATGTGGTAAATGGTTAAACTTTAGTTAATTCATTAAGCCTTGATGCAGGCATCAAAAATTTAGCATAGGCAGTATGTAACCCCCAGTGGGTTTTACCTTCAGAACGTTTGGACTTAGTGATAATGAGACTGTGAATTTTCGATAACACAAATAAAGTACACCTTCAGGGTAGAGGGACACTACTAGGGCGGGATTGTACGATGTAAACAAATTTTGTATTTTCCATGCCCGAGAACACCTTCTGATCTTAGACTTTCTTCTCTGCAATTAGGTCAAATGTGTTGGATTGTTGCTTGTGAATTATAACTAACGAGAAGCCTGGGTTTGCACATTGCTCATTTGCAACTCGGAGCATGAAACACATGCATTGTTTTCCCATGAACTCTCAACTGACCTGGGAGCAGACAAGATCCTCTATAAAAGGACTGGAGTGCTGTCAGTTTGAACTCTGTGCCACAGGTTCTTGAATGAACAACCCTGAGAGAGTGGTTGGCAGAGTTTTGGCTTCCAGTGTACTATGGCTCTCCGGGTAATATTTACAAAATTGTCCAAACCTGGGTAATACAGCTAAAGATGGGAGCACCTTAAATGTTCTATCAGAGTATAAGTATCTAGGAGTCATACCAGACCAATCACTTAACTTCTCCTCCCATATCCAGTCTCTGGCCTCTGAAGCATACAAAAAACCTGCAGCCCTAATAGAGTTATTGACTGCTTCTCCCAATGTGTGAGGAAATGCCTATTTGAGTGGAGGATACTACCTGTTACTGATTATGGCTATAACATCTATGTAACCACCCCCTACATAGAAACATAGACAATGACGGCAGAAAAAGAACACTGGTCCATCTAGTCTGCCCAAGTTCCCTGTCTAACCCTGAGACCTACTGTTCATTCAAGGTCCTGACCTTCCCCCACATTCTGTTTCCTGATTCTGTCACCCGAGTGACCACTAATACCCTTCACTCTGTACCAGCTGTGCTTGAAACCATCGACTGTTTTAGCACCCACCACTTCGGCTGTTAGACAGTTCCATGGCTCCACCACCCTTTCTGTAAAATAGTACTTCTCATATCCCTCCTGAACCTCCCTTCTGTAAGTTTCCACTCATGCCCTTATGACCTTGAACCAGCATGCAAGTTAAATAGTTCCTTGCAGTTCCCCTTGTTAATTCCTTTTGGGAACTTGCAGGTCTCAGTCATATCTCTTCTCTCTCTTCTGGTCTCCAGCAATTTACATGTTCAGTACTTTGAGGCACTCTTCCTAAGATCTGCCCTGTTGGCCTTGAATCATTTTTGTTACCCTGTGCTGCACCATCTCCAGCCTGTCCTTATCATTCCTGAGGTGAGGGCTTCAGAACTGGGTGCAGTACTCCAGGTGTGGCTTCATTAAAGCTATATTAAGGAGCAGTATTACTTCCTTCCTCCTGCTATCAATACAGCTCCCTATACACCCAGCCTCCTATTTGCCTTACCATAGGCCTTGTTCCACTGGTTTGATTGCTTGAGGGGATCATTGATGATAACTCCTAGGTGACGTTTCTCAACCATTGTGCTAAGTCTCACCCCACCCTTCAGTACTCTGTCCTGGGGTGCTTATTCCCTAGGTGCGTTACCTTGTATTTTTGGCATTGAATTTCAACTGGCAAACTTTAGACTGCCTCTCTAGCTTTTGTAAGTCGCTCATTTCCCTGATTCCCTCATCACTATCTACCCTCCCACAGAGCTTAGTTTCATTTGTAAAGCAACACAGCCTTCCCAAGATACCTTCTCCAATGTCACTGATGAACATGGTTTTTTTTTTTTTTTAATTATTTTACCATGTTGAAGAGGACCAGGCCCAGGACAGATCCACGTGGCATCCTGCTCATGACTACCCTCTCTTCTGATTTGGTTCTACTGACCACAGCCCTCTGCAAGCTATGCTTTAGCCAGTTTCCTACCCAGTTAATTATGTCCTTAGCCACACCTAGATGCTCTTATCTTCTTCTGCAAGCATCTGTGGGGCACTGAGTCGAAAGCTTTGTTCAGGTCGAACTAGAGCAAATCTACAGTGTGGTTCCTACTTAATTCTCTCGTCACACAATCAAAGACAACTATTAGGTTCCATCCACAAACCCTTGCTGTTTACTGTCCTGGAGACCATTGTTGTACAGGTAATCCACAAGGTATTTATTGACCAGTGACTCCATCAACATCCCTATGATAGAGGTCAGACTAACAGGTCTGTAGTTCCCCATTGTTCCTCGTCCCTTCCCATTACGGAATGGAACAATGTCTGCCATCCTCCAGTCCTTTGGATCTACCCCCATGCATAGTGAGTTGTTGCATAGTCCAACCAGGGATTCATCCACTTCTGCTGCCAGTTCCCTGAGTACCCTCAAATGCAACCCATCTGGTCCCAGAGTCTTATCTATCTTTAGGGCACAGCCCTTTCTGAACCATGCTGCCTGCAAATATTGTCTGCCTTATCTCCACAACTTCTCATTGCCCACTTTGATGCCACTCTCAGACAAGGGTCTGCCTTCCTTCCTGGTGAAAACTGAGCAGAAATAATCATTAAGGGTGCAGCCTTTTGCCCACTCTCCTCCATCACACAGCCCTCTCCAATAGCCTAATGATTCTCCCTCCTTTTTTCCCTAATATATTGGAAGAAATGTTTTTCTCTGTCCTTGACCCCTTCTGTAGCATGAAGCTCTATGTCTGCTTTTGCCTCCCTAACTTCCCTCTTTGCCTCCTTGTTTCTCAGTAAATATTCTCCCCATTCTCCCTCCCCCTCCTTTTCTTTCTACTTGCAGAAGGTTTTTTACTTTACTCCCACCACTTCCCTGACGTTTGCAGTGAACCATAATGATCTCCTGAACTTGTTCCCTTTGGTTACCGTTTTCGTGCATAACTTAGATGCCACAGGAATGGTCTCTTTATTACCCCCCCCCATTGCTCTTCCACCCCACCTAAACTGTCTAGCCTGACTAACTTTTCCCCAGCTTGCTGAAGTCTGCCTTCCTAAAATCAAGGACTTCCATTCTTGATTGGGATGTCCTAGTCCCAAGGGCCAGCCTGAACCAAATAGAGTTATGGTCACTGTTCCTTAGTGGCTCCCTTACTCTCATTGCTCCTACCACCTCCGAGTTGGTAAGCACCACATCAAGAATGGCAGTCTTCCTGGTGGGTTCCTTAACTAGCTATAGCAGGGATAGTCCTGGAGTGCATCCAGCTAGGCCCGTCTTCTGGTGGTCCTGGCCACTGGAACACCTCAATCGATGTCCGGAAGGTTCAGATCACCCACTACAACTACTTCCCCCTTTGCTACCCCCTTCAAGTTCTTCCTCAAGCTCGCAGTCCCTCTCTTTCTCTTACCCTGGAGGTCTATAGACCACCCCCGAGAGTAGTTTCTTGTCCGAGGCTGCCTCAGGTTGCACCCACAGTTACTCTGATTCCCTATTATTAACTCTGATTCACCCATCTTATACTGTACCACCTCAATGCCATCCCTGATATAGAGGGTACTCTTCCCTCCATACCTTTTCCTCTACCCTTCTGAACAATGAGTACCCCAGAACTGTCAGGTCCCAGTTGTTATTTTCAGTAGCCCATGTTTCCATGGTGGCCACAAGGTCTATCTCAGTGTCTGCCATCAGCACCTGTTGCTTGCTGATTTTATTACTGAGGTTGCTGGCATTATGGCATACCATCTTCTACCTGACCCCTGAGCCCACTTTGCTATTCCCCTGTCTATGGTCCTTGTGTTTCCCATGTTCTCTTAGCATCTTGTTTTTCTTGTTGTTTGCACACTTTGCATTCCCCCTCTTCAATATCCCCTCACCAGGTCCATATTGTACCTCATCCTTCTTTATATCCCACTGAGCTGCTACTAGCCCCCATATGTGGGGGAGTACTAGCTAGGATCATCTTCTTCTCACCTGTCACCATGGTTCCTCTACCATCAGTTTCCCCTGAAGTCAATTTTAATGCACAATATAGATGTTAAACGTCTACTCCAGCAAGCAAGTGTGCTTGAAATGTTATCTGTCTGAATTGGATACCTTGTTCAACTCCCTCTGCCACTTTTCTCTCCCCTGCCCTCAAAGGACCCACCACTACATGCTATATGATTATCTTAAGTGGCCTTCACTCATTTGTAGGTACACACAGCATCTTGGCCTTTATAGATATAACTATAGGCTTAACAAACTTCCAAGTTACTATAGCTTTGCTACCTGATTTCCCCATCTCCTACCTCTGGTCATAATTGTTGTTCCCAATCTGGAAACAGATTCCTTGTTCCCAGGTGCAGTCTTAAGTCTGGTCAGTTGACATTCTGTTACAGACTCTCCCAGCTATGGAACAACCTAGCTGGGGGGTAGCTACCCACCTATCAGTGTTGTGTCCACTACACAGTCCCTTAAACTTATGCTTGCATCCCGCTGTGATTGCACTTGATTTGTTCTTGTATTCATCCATGTATGCTTTGTACATTCTGCATACCTCCCACCCTACTGTTGGTTTTGTGCAGACTATTGTACACATTGTATAACTACAGTGGTCCCTCATTACATTGAACACATCTGGGTCCATCTATTTTGTTCCTTATAGAGAGGGTTCATTACAAGAAGGAACTGACTTTTCTACAGCACTATACAGTATTAATTTCTTCCGTATTCTGTGAGCCATGCAAGAGGACGGATACTGCATTACTAGCACGTTAAACAGACATTAACCACTGTTGGAAAGGCTTAACATTTAGTAAGTTACAGTAGAAATCTCAGGCAAAAGAGTGGCATTGGAAGGCAGTGCTCTGTCTGTCATGTGTCTTGCAGTCAGTCAGTCAGCAGACTGCACTACACTATTGTGGGAGAAAATTTCTGTTCCAGGTCTCTGTTCTCTCCCCCTCCCCTCCCCTGCAGGTCATATGATTTCAGAGAAAATAAAATGATTGAGAACAAGGCAACAATGGCATACTGTTTAAAAATGCAGCCAAGTGAAATACTGTATTAGAGCGGCTCTGGAGCGGCTCCGTAGCAGCGCTGTTGCAGCTCTCAGTCAGTTTCCTTCCGATATTTTTATTGTGAATATACCCAAGATGAAACCCAAAAGACAGAAAAACTAACCATTGTGAAATGACCAAACACTTAGGAGAGATGAATATGAGAGCCATGAAGGTGCTGTGGGAAAGATTCCTTGTACACTCAGCATACAGCAGCGGGAAGCAGGAGCATGACATGAATCAGTTTAAATGTTTTACTTTTTTTAAACGGGGGTTCAGTCAAGACTGTCAGAAAAAGGGGAAAGATAGTGGGATCAGTTCTCAAAGAGCCCTTAGATTGATGCAAGCTGTGGTAAAAGGCAGCTTGCATCACAGCCCAGTGTGCCTGGGACCCTGCACCTGATTCTCTATTGGGTAGGTCCCAGTGGCAAAGTTCCTCGGCTTGCAGCAACCATAGCCATGCACCAAACAGACATTACATCCAGAGGGTTTTCTGCAAGCCACGGTTCGGCTGTGTGCCATTCTAGTCCCTGATGAACTAGCACTTCTCCCCACCCTGATGTGCCCATATGGTATAATAGATATACAAAAATTCCTTGGTGATCTAGGGCCCCCAGTCCTGATGTGCCCGTATATTAAAATGTTTAAATAAATCAGTCCCTGGTGATCTAGGGCCCCCCCACCCTGATATGCCCATGTATTAAAATGTGTAAATAAATATATTGTTGGTGGTCTAGTGGCCCCTATATGCCTGTATATTATAATCTGTAACTAAATCAAATTCCTGGTGGTCTAGCAGTCCTCCCCACCCCGATATGTCCATATATTAAAATGTTAAACAAAATCTCTTCACGGTGATCTAGTGGATCCCCCATTGCAGGTAGTGCCCACCACCCCGCTCCCCTAGTCCGAACCCCAAGCCAGTGACTGGCATAATTCTCTTCTCACCGCCATGTCTGGCCACCAACTGATCTGTCACAGAGCGTGTCCTGTATATAGTACGTGCTCATTGATTGAGCTGTCAGTCAATGAGCATGTACTGTATATGGTACGTGCTCAGTGGCAGCTCAGTCAGCAGCTAGCTGTGGTGGAGAGAGGAGGGCTGTGCCAGTCACTGACTCAGGGTTCGGACTGGGGGAAGCAGGGTGGTGGACACTACCTGCAGGGGTGGGTGAGGGGAGGTCCACAAGACCACCAGGAAGAGATTTTGTTTCACATTTTAATATATGGGCATATCGGAGTGGGGGGACTGCTAGACAGCCAGGAAATTATTTATTTACACATTATGATATATGGTCATGTTCAGGGGACTGCTAGACTACTAGGAACATATTTACTTACACATTGTAATATACAGGCATATTGGGGTAGGGGGCCACTAGATCACCAGGGAATGATTTATTTAAACATTTTAATATACGGGTACATCTGGGCTGGGGATGGGGGAATGCAGGCTCAGCAGGGAATTGTTTATTTAAACAATTTAACATACAGGCACATCAGGGTGGGGGGCATGGCACATGTGAGGGATAGCTCCAATAGTAGCACAAGGGATCGAACTCTTCCGTAGGGTGATATTGCAAGTACCTTAGACCAGCCCTGGCTGGTCTAAGGGTACTTAGAATTTGGCCCTCTGGGATGGTTAAGAGAATCCTGATTTCAGGGATGTTGCAACGTGCATCTGCTGCATGCCTCCTGGTGCCATGTGGCTGTCCATTTTGTGGCGCACAGACGACACAAGCCCTGTATGGTGCAGGCAGCATGGGGTTCATGCAGGCTGTCTTTGAGAATCGCTACCAGTTTATCTTTTGGCATAAGAGGCACCTTGCACCATTCTTTGTGGTGTAAGCCACTTGAGCCATGCCGGGAGCTTTGAGAATCAAGCTCATTGTGTAAAAAGGTTAAATAGGGAAAGAGTGGCAGTGGCAGAAAGGGCAGGACAGCTGTGATGAATCGCATTGTTTTTACTCATTAATAACACCCACTAAGGATTAAGCAGAAAACAAGGGGAACCATCACAAATGTTCGCTATAACTGGAATTTGTTATAATGAAGGATGTTATAACGAGGAAGCACTGTATTATCTTATATGTTATAAAATTCTCGCTTGCTGTAACCTATTGCTTAAATTTCTATATTGTTCCTTGTTCCAACCTTGTATTCTCAATCTGCCCACCCCAAGGTCACATCTGTAAATGTGTTTCTTGCTGTATCTCTGTATGTTTACCGTGTGAAACAATTTCAATAAATAAACAATAGGCCAGTAAAGTGTATGTTACAGTTGCTTGATATCAGAGAAGGAGAGTCTTAGTGCCATGATATGACTGTTATCTTATATGTTGTGTAACTCTCTATTGGCGTTATCCTATTTTGTAAATTTTTGTATTGTTCCTTGTTCCAATTTTGTATTCCCAATCTCCCTACCCCCAGGACACATCTGTAAATTAATTTCTTTCTGTGTCTCTGTATGTTTACTAGGTGAAATATTTTCAGTAGATAAACAGCAGGCTGGTACTGTGTAGATCACTGTTGTCTGGTGTCGGAGAAAGAGATGCCACAATAGAAAGGAAGGCATATCGTAGACAATCCAGGTGCTGACTCCTGGCCTGGTCCCCGTGGGCAGCCAGCTGGCTAATAGGACTCAGTCTAAATGGACACTGCCTAAGTTGGGTTTGGGAATGAACTATGGAGGAGAAGCAGCTGGGATGTAGAAGCATGTGTGCAACCCACTGTCAAGCTGAACCACTGAGGACTAACACCAACTGGCAGCCTAGCCAGTGTGGGAGTCCGATCCACTAGGAGGCGTCATACAGAGGAATAATGGAGTCGAATGAGCAGGAACCATGAGGAGTAAAGGAACTGAGAGTAGAAGGAGGAGTGCTTCTTTGGGAGTGATTTGAAACTAACACCCAACTGAGTGAAGATAACCGTGAGTATGACACAGGTCTATACACCTGCTACAGCAAGTAGTTAGACAGGTAGATAGGGATGGGAGATTTTGAAAAACCTGTCTGAAAGCTTCAAGACCTAGTCAAAAGACAGATTGGGAATGCGTCTGAGTCCAGTGCCCAACTATTTGGCCTGACTATGGAAGCTGTGCAGGATTTAGAACTTGTAATGCTAACATTTAAAGACCCACATGAGTTAATTGTATTAGGAGATTTTAACTCACATTGTAAATTTGAACCGGTGGCATCTTGTCTAATTAATTTAGTTGATAACTTGGGCATAAAACAGTTTATTAATGATCCTGCTAGAATAAATCTGAAAAAAGCATGAGGCCTGTACTCTGTTAGATTTAATTTTTGTGAATAAACCAAATCATTTGTAGTATCGGGCGCACTACGTGATGCCTTTCTGGACTACTAGTTAATATTTTGTATACTAGATAGACTAAAAAAATTAACATCAGCAAAAATAATAACATATTGCTCTTTTAAGAAATTTGATTATAATTCATTTATGAGGAAACTGGAAAGTGTTGTCTAGTAAATGATTATTTTAGTTCAACTGTACAGAAGCCAGGACATATTTTTAGAATGAATGTTTTGCTGTTTGTAATACTTGTACACCATTACATAGTAGCAGAGTTAAACATGATAATGTACCCTGGTATTCCCTAAAGCTATGTAGATTATGGATGGGAGAGAAAAGAGCCTGGGAGGCTGCAAAACTTTTAAATACTGAGAAGGCTTGGAATAGGTACCAAGGCAGAATTATCTTAGGGAAGTTTGGTTAGCTAAGGCTTATTTCTTTAGGCAGAAACTGGAGTCTATGGGTGGAGTTTTAAAAGGTCAGAATGCTGGCACAGCTCCAAAGTTTGGTCTGTGCCTGTGTCGAAATAAATGCACCAAAATCTGTGAATTCTGTTTTCAATTATCTGGGCACATTTATGACAGAGTACATGCTTTATGGAAAGAAATGACACAGTACATCAATATCTAGATGCATGTGTCATTTTCTGAGTGCAGGTCGTGGAACTTGGTTCAAGAAGTTAGATCACATTTTATGTGGTTTCATTGGTATGACAAGCAGCGCTCTGACTGTGGTGCATGGCAGAAAACACGTCAATGGGGGCTTTGAAAATCCGTCCCTACATCTGCACAAAATCACTAAGCTGTTTGGAAAATCTTGAGCAAATTTCAGGGACGTACTCATGCTGGGTTGCCCAAACTATGTTATGTTTGATGATAAAAGAGTAAATGATCTAAGTATCCTGGAAAATGAGTTCAATATTTTTTTTGTTTACTGCATCAAGTAAAATTAGACTCCCTCCAGATGCAGGGAAATAAGAAGTTGTTGACTGAACTGATGACAAGTCATCATTCAATATGTTAAAATTATATTATTGTCACACCCTGTCCATAGCCGGAACTCAGTCTGCAAGAGGTTGCCAAGTTTCTCAACCCTTCACACCTGTAAGAGTACCTCAGTAGCTGCCACCACCCAGAAGTGATTCTCTTAACTGGGGACTTTCTTGGTCCGAATCCCACCAGAACCACTTCCCACACAGTACAGTGCTTCTTTGGCTAAGGACAAACGGCCTTCCCCATCACTCACTCCTGAGAAGCAATTTACTTCTTATAAAATTTAATATGGTAACTGTAGCCCTCTGCTTTGTGGATTTGTCAATACCAACAGTTATCTATTTCCCCAAAAGATTCAGTCACAGAAGTATATAAAAATATTTACTTCTTCACAGTATTCACACATCTATAGGATATCGCAGATACACAAGGCTATGGAAATTATAGTTACTACAGAAATTGAAAAGAAATGGTTTGCACATAGCAGAAGAAGCAAATAGAAAAACCTTCCTATAGATTCTTAACTCTCAGCAAAGTAGGATAACTTTAATGAGCCGTGGTAGACTCCAACTCTTAGATAGTGCAAGTATGGAGTCCCAACACTAGCTGAGTTGCTAGGGCCTGGCACTGACCACTAAAGCCTTCAGCTGCCAGCCCCCCCCCATGGTTCATCATCAAATATGTCACTCTGACATCATGGATTTGACACTTTGTCTCCTGGGGGACCACCTCTCTGGAAAGCTGGCCTAAACCAGAACCTTGGATTTTGTGGATGCAGGACAGCTCATTGTCCTGAGCCATGTCCGCTTCTGCAGGGGATGGCTGCATGGCCAGGACAGTTTTCTGACATGAAAGACCTTGGACTCCTTGACGCTCCATCATTAACTGTTCAGGGGGTCCCATCTTTTACAGGACAAAGGGACTGAATTTAGTCTCAGGGACAGCTGATCTGCCGTCTGATAAAAAATATTTTATTTTCCTGGAAGCCCACTTTGTCCCTTCAGCTGTAGATATTCTGATATCAGTGCAGATATAATGAATTAGAAAAAAACAAAGAAGTACAACATTATTGTTACAATTACATGTTAGAAAAGGGTGTTCTGAATTTTTGGTTCTCCAAAGTGATAAGGTGATGCGCTTAGGCCATTCAACAATACATTATTAAAATATGCTGCACCAATTAGTTATAGATCAATTATTGTTTTGTTCAACTAGTCACGGTCTCTCAGTGAATTTCTGTACAATTGGAAAGAAGTACTCATAGTACCAGTTTTTAAGACCGGCTGAGAGAGATTTTTAATAATTATCAACAAATATATCTGTTGTCAGTAGTGTTGAAGATCCTTTGTGGCTAAGTAACTAAATACATTTTTTACAGACAAATCAAGTTCTTTGTCAGCCCCAGACAGGTCTTTGAGCAAAATGCAGTACTACGACTGCTGTTTTTTAAAATTAGCAATGATGTGAAGTTGGCCACAGGTAAAGGCCTACTGGCTGCTGCAGTTACATTGACCTCTCCAGGGCCTTCAGCATCATCAACTACTTGGTTATAAAAAATAAGTTGGCCTCTTTGGTTTTGGGGGGGAAATGAATTAGCCTAGTTCTCTGATTACATAGAAACATAGAAATTGACGGCAGATAAGGACCGCTCGGCCCACCCAGTCTTCCCATTTCCCCTACCTGCTGCATATACTCCTGGTCCTACTTGATCTGCAGCTTACCTTTTCTGTCCTATCACTAGGGTTGCCTTCTGTCTATCCCATGCATTCTTGAATTCACCTACAATTTTTACCTCTACAACCTCCACAGGGGAGCTGTTTCATGCATCTACCACCCTTTCCATGGAAAAATACTTCCTCACGTTGCTCTTGAGTCTCCCTCCCCAACCTTATATTGTGACCCCTTGTTCTTACACATCTTTTGTTCTGAAAGATGCTGCCCTCTCGTACTTTGTTTATCCCCCTGAGGTACTTGAAAGCCTCTATCATATCCTTCCTCTCCTTTCTCTCCCTCCTTTCCTCCAGGGTATACATATTGAGGTCTTTCAGTCTCTCCTCATATGATTTCTGGTGCAATCCTTGCATCATTTTTGTTGCCCTTCTCTGGACTGTTTCTATTCTGTCTATATCCTTTCAGAGATGTAGCCTTCAGAACTGGACACAGTACTCCAGATGAGGTCTCACCAATTGTCTGTACAGTGGTATCACTACCTCCTGTTTTCTACTGGTGATACCTCTCTCTATGTACCCTAGCACCCCTCTGGCTCTCCTCACAGCCTTCTTACATTGATTGGTTGGTTGCTTTTAGGTCATCTGTTATGATTACTTCCAAGTCCCTTTCCAGTTTGGTTGTCATCAGTACCCCTCCCCCCATCTTGTATTTCTCCCCTGGATTTGTGTGCCCCAAGTGCATGATTTTGCACTTCTTAGCATTGAATCTAAGCTGCCATACTCTTGACCACTCCTCCAGCTTGCCTAGGTCTCTTCTAATTTTTTTCCACCCCTTCCCCTGAGCGTCAACCCTATTTCAGATCTTAGTGTTGTCCACAAAGAGACATACCTTTCCTTCCAGACCCTCCGCAACGTCACTTATGAAGACATTAAAGAGGATAGGCCCCAGCACTGTTCCCTATGGCACCCCACTGGTTACCCCCCTCTCCACAGATTGCACTCTGTTTACCACCACCCTCTGAGTCTCATGGCTCAGCCAATTTCTGACCCAGTTTACCACCTTGGGACCCACTCCCAGACTGCTCAACTTGTTTACTAGCCTCCTGTGTGGGACGGTGTCAAATGCCTTGCTAAAATCTACGTAGGCCATGTCTACCACCCCTCCCTAATCAACTACCCTGGTCACCCAGTCAAAGAAATTGATCAGATTTGTTTGACACAATGTTCCTGCTGTGAATCCATGTTGCCTTGAGTCTTGTGCCCTTCGGGATTCAAGATATACCACAATCCTTTCCTTTAACATTGATTCCATTATTTTTCCCACCACTGAGGTCAAACTGACCTGCCTGTAATTTCCAGCCTCCACCTTGCTCCCACTTTTGTGGAGGGGGTATCACATTCACCCTCCTCCAGTCCTCTGGTACCACTCCTTTCTACAGTGATTTTTTGAATAGGGCTGTCAGTGGTACTACTGACTAGCACCTCTCTGAGTTCTTTTAATATTTGGGGATGTACCCCATCTGGCCCCATTGCCTTGTCCACTTCCAGTTTCGCGAGTTCCTTTAGGACTCTCTCTTCTGTGAAAGGACTGGTACCCACCTCTCTTCCATGCGTGTTTCTACTGCCTAATTGTGGTCCTTCCCCTTCCCCTTCTTTTGGGAATACTGAGCAGAAGAATTCGTTCAGGATTTCTGCTTTTTCTAGGTCCCCCTCTGTACACTCCCCTCCTCTCTTATGTAGCCTTACAATCCCTCCCCTGGTGTTTTTTCTTTCATTAACATACCTGAAAAGGGGTTTGTGACCTTCTTTTGCTGTCTGAGCTATTCTTTCCTCTGTTTGTGCCTTTGTGCACCTGACTGCTTTTCCTACCTCCCTCTGCTTTGCCTGATACAGTTCCCTGTCTATCTCCCTCTGTGTTTCCTTGTACTTCCTGAAAGCCATTTTTTTTCTGTCTAACCTTCCCTGCCACTTCCTTTTAAAACCATAGTGTTGTTTTTCTTTCTTTTTGCTTTGCTTACTTTTTTAGAATGAGACATAGATAGCTGGGTGGGTCGCCTTCATATATGTGTAAGAGACATTTTAGGTGGGGCCGGTCACAGCAGAATGATTCAGATAGTCAAGTTGATGGGCAACAGCAGGGGATCTGTGTTTTGATACATTTTGAAATAAATCTGTGGCTCTAAAATACTTTTGAATGACTGGTGTGTATCATATCTTGACTTGCTTCACACAAAGTACGAGTATAGTATAGGAAGTACAAGAAAACAGGGAGGGGGGAGGACAGGGAGGAGTACTTGACAGAATTGAAGGAGGTGACAAGGGCAGTAAGGGGAGCCAAAGCATCTACGGAACTCAGGCTGGCACAAGGCATTAAGAAGGGGGAGAAGGACTTCTTTAAGTACATCAGGGAGAAAAGGAGCTGTAAGGATCACATAGTAAGGATTAGGAAGGAGGGGGGTTGGGTGGAAGCAGGGTACGACAAGGCAGAAGCACTAAATGAGTACTTCTGCTCAGTATTTACTAAAGAGAAGAGGGGGGTGACACCCAGGGTGGGAAGTGGTGACAGATGGGGAAATCATGGAGAACAGAGTTTGAGAGGGTTTGAAGGCACTGAGGGTGGACAAGGCGCCAGGCCCAGATGGCATCCACCCCATGGTACTGAAGGAGCTGGCAGAGGTCCTTGCAGGACCTTTGGCAGACCTATTTAATGCCTCACTACATTCGGGGTGTGTACCTCAGGACTGGAGGATGGCTCATGTGGTGTCCCTCCACAAGAGTGGCCCCAAGGATGAACCAGGAAACTACAGACCAGTGAGCCTCACATCCATCGTGGGTAAGCTAATGGAGACTATCCTGAAGGAGAGGCTGTTGGCCCTCCTAGAGGCCAAAGGACTACAGGACAGCAGACAGCATGGCTTCATACGTGGCAGATCCTGTCAAACCAACCTGGTAGAGTTCTATGACTGGGTAACTAGGCAACTGGACAGGGGCCATGCTGTGGATGTCCTGTATCTGGACTTCAGTAAGGCATTCGACTCAGTGCCACATGGAAGGCTGGGAAGGAAGTTAGGAGGCACAGGGGCGGGTGCAAAGCTGGTGAGATGGGTAGAAAACTGGCTACAGGGAAGGCAACAGAGGGTGGTGGTGGGTGGGGAGCTTTCACACCCAAGGGCAGTGATGAGTGGTGTTCCACAGGGCTCGGTGTTGGGACCAGTGTTGTTTGGGATATTCATTGCAGACTTATCATGGGACATCAAGAGCAAGATCAGTCTGTTTGCTGATGATACCAAGGTAGGCGCAGTGCTGGATGACCTAGGGGGATGGTAGGGGTTGCAGAATGATCTGGCAAAGCTTGAAACCTGGTCAGACACCTGGCAACTGGGCTTTAATGCCAAAAAGTACAAGGTGCTGCATTTTGGGATGAAGAACCCAAGGAGGAATTACCAGCTAGGGGGAGTGCAGGCAGCTCAGACAGAGGGGGAGAAGGATCTGGGTGTGCTCATTACAGGGTCAGTGAACAACTCGGCACAATGTAGGAAGGCAGTTGCAAAGGCCAACAAAATGCTGGGTTGTATTGCAAGGGGTATATCCTCGAGGAGGGAGGAGGAGGTGATTCTGCCACTGTATAGGTCATTAGTTAGACCACACCTGGAGTACTGCGTGCAGTACTGGCGTCCGTATCTGAAGAGGGACATTAAGTTACTGGAGGGGGTTCAGCGCAGAGTGACAAAGATGGTCAAGGGGCTGGGGACTTATCATACGAGAGGAGGTTGAAGGAGTTGAACATGTACTCACTGGAGGAGAGGAGAGGAGAGACAGGGTGACATGATTGAAACCTTTAAATACATGAAAGAAATAAACAAGACAGGTACAGAGGGGCTGTTCAAAGTAAGGGAGGGAGGGACACCAGGGGCCATGATATGAGACTGGAGCAAGGAAGGTTCAGGAGGGAGATGAGGAGACACTTTTTACAGAGAGGGTGGTGGCTGGGTGGAATGCGTTACCTGCTGAAGTGGTATGCAGTAGAACAGTGGACTGCTTCAAACGAGGATGGGACAGGACAAGGGAGAGGGGTTAATGAAGGGGAAGGGTGGAAGGGAGGGGCAGCTGCTGAATAAGGGGTGCTAGCTGCACATTCGAGCAGACTTGATAGACCTCTAGGCCTTTATCTGCTGGCAAATTTCGTATGTTCGTACAAAGGCTTGTTGCCTCTGCTATCACTCCTTTAAGGTTCTCCCACTGTTCCTGAACTCCCCTCCTTTGCCAGGGCTTTTTTGAGGTATTCCCTCATTTTTGTAAAGTCAGCCCTCTTGAAATCCAGGACCCTTGCTTTCGTGTGGTTTGACTCTTCCACTGTTTTCTCCTTGAACCACACTGTATGGTGACCACTGATTATTAAGAAAACTATGATAATGTAGTTGCTGTGCATGGGGTAAAATCATGTATTTGCCAGTTACAAGGGGGTGCCCTGGGGCTCTATCCTGGGCCACTTTATATTATCATTATGGTTGAATGACTCAGCATCTTGGTGGAGTACAATGTCATCTGTATGCATACAACATCATTTTATATTGTTCTGGAAATTCTGTTGAGGAAGTCCAGCTCAGTTTACAACAGAGTTTCTACTTTGTTGAACAGTACCTGTTTAGAAAGAAAATCCAGATTACAGTATATCATTTTGATATAGACTTCCAACTGTACCCTAGTAATTCCTTGCTAGTTATTTGCACCTCAGGGGTGTGTTACTCCATGAGATGCCAGTCTACAAATACTCATGCATCTGGTTGGAGGCTCATTTAAAATGAGGAGATCATATCCAAGCAGCTGTGAAGACACTGGGACCGTAGGCTTTCTATATCGGCACAAGGCATTCTTTTCTAAAGATGCTTGTTTAAAAATTGTCAGCATCATGATTATGCTGCTTTTAGATGATAGAGATACAGTGTATGTTTAAGGTTTAAGGCTCTGAGCTGCAGACCTGGAGACCTGGGTTTGAATCCCACAGCCCCCACTTGCATACTGTGTGACTCTAAGCAAGTTGCTTAACTTCCTTTTGCTCAAAGATTGCACCTGCAAACAAGCTTTTATCTTAGTGTGTCTCTCCTGGTAAAACAATGCTAAAAAGAAATATTTTTAAAAATGGTGTGACAGACTGTCTTCTGAACAAACCAGAAGTGTTTGTAGCTAAGATGACCAGATTTATATTGGATGCTCCCCAACTCTCATGCCATTGCAATCCTTTATGCCATCTAAATTGGCTTTCTTTGCATGGCAGGCAGGAAGTGCAATGAGTAAAGTTTACATATACTATAAATATTAAAACTTAAGCCCCATCATATATTTTGGATATGTTGAAAATCCACCTGATACAGCCAGGAATGTGTGAATTTGTAGTGCTGCAGTCTAGAAGTGAGAAAGTCTGAAGTCCCCAGTGTCCGGAATGTGCTTCCAATTAGTTTTAGACCAAGAGAAGGCATTGTGGTTGCTTTTGGCGAGATAAAGGGATCCTTCATGGAAAAGTTTTTAAAATCCCTTCCCATGTCTCTAACTACTTATCATTGTGACTATGGTTCATGTACAGTTTTTTATATGCATTTATGTGCCAATATATTTTTATATGAAATGCTTTAAATTGTACAAAGCTATCATACAGCTGTTTAAGTAACTTTGTTTATAAGGATGTCACTGAACCTCAGCCTGTCACTTGAGTGGCACTAACATCTCCTGCTTTATTATTATCTTAATTTAAAAGTAGGGGCACCTTGTATGTTTGCTTTTCTTTGTACTTCAAAAGCCTGTCAAGCCCACCAAAGTACCTAAACGGGTTTTCTGAAGAATTGGTCCACTCCAGACCCGCCATCACTGTGAGGTACCCACTGATTAAAGGCCTTGAGGGTTAAAGTCTTTTGCACTGGTTGCAGGGCTTGAGACTTGCTGATAGGTGTGGGGCACATGGGAGAGTTGTATCTGGTTTGCATAGAATATACATTCCCCTTAATTTCTTAGTTTCCCTTATGGTCTCATGTTCTTTCCTTCCCTTCCTTTCCTTTCTGTTTGTAAATAAAGTTGCTTGAGTTAATTTTGATATCCCTGTTACTGATGTCTTGCATTGTGTGTGTATGGGGGGGTATTGTTATCCAGCAGAGGTACAACTACTAAAGAAGAGGGCTTCAAACAACATGAAGTCTTGCTATATTATGACAATTGCAGTATGACCGCAGGTTAGAACTGCTCTGGAGGTGAAATGGTTAACTTTCCATGCAGGCATGGAACTTAGAGCACGAGCTCGGTTGAAAACTCTGTCTGTTGTGGTTCAAACGCAAACTGTCAGATTCTTTATTCCGCCTCACTGAACAGTCGCTCCGGAGATTTCTCCTTCTGCTCGGTTCATTTTGTCGGTTTAAAAGTATTATTTTCTCGGTTTTTAGCCAAATTAAACCATAACCGTCGTGTTCAAGCTCTGTCTGTGGTAATGTAAGTAATAGATAGGTTTTACATTTATTTTTCTGTGTGGAACTTGTAATTCTTTATTGGTTCAGTTTGAACCGATCAGGTTGTATTTAAAATCTACTAGCCCTTTTTTAGAGTGCAGTTCCCAGTTCTTATCGGTTCTAAAAAAAACGGATTTCATTACGTTTTTTTCCACGACCCATGACACGGTTGGGAACCGATAAGGGTGTCTTGCTTGGTGGATTGCCATAAACGGGCAAGTTGGTTAGGCTGGCATTATGTCTGAGAAACCCAAAAGAAAAACCGGACCCACTGGGTTTCAACACTGTAGTGTTTGTGGGGAAGCTTTTGCTAAGGCTGACCCACATACCACATGTGTCTATTGTCTGGGGTTTGACCACCTCAATTCAGACTGCCAGATTTGTCACAATTTCCCTGCTGTCACTATAGATAAGAGAGTTGGTAGGCTCAGGGAAAGGGAGGCCAAAAGTCCACTGACCCAGATGGCCAGCCTGGTTCAGTGCCAACCGAACCGGAGGGAGTGCCCTTTGACCTGGGCGATACTTCCTCGGGCAAACGAAGAGCCGGTTCTGAGGAGTCGGTTCCAGCAAAAAGGACTAGAAAGTCAGCTAGTGTAGAGCCAAAAGTTCTCTTCCCCAACTGCTGAGGAAATAGCTAAAGCCATTCAAATTGTCCAGTCTCTCTCTCTCTCTCTCTCTCTCTCTGGTTCTGACCGAACCGACACCTTCAGGTAAGCGTTCGGTTCGGCCGGTTCCACCAGTTCAAGATTATGATTTTGAAGATTTTTATGAACCGGGGGAGGGGGAAGAGGAATATGAGGAGAGTGAATATGGTTTTGAAGATCTGGATGTGCCCATTGATCCGGACATCTCTCCAGATAGTCCCCTAGGGGTTTCTCCTCCAAGGCTTTCTGAGTCCCCTTCTCATTTCATGTTTTATAAAAAAGTTGCTGAAACTCTCCAGCTCCCTGTTGAGGAAGCTGTTGATGACCAAGAGGAGCCAGACTATGTAGAAATTATGAATATTCCAGAGTCTAGGAGACTGTCTATTCCTTTGCATAAATCTTTTCGGAAACAGACAGTAAAAGTTTTAAAAACTCCTCACACTATACCTCCTGTGGGTAAAAGGATGGACAAGAGGTATACCTTATCAGGCTCCGACACTGATTTCCTCACTCAACAATGCAGCCATGTGGGGGTAGGGCAGGCTGCAGCCTGTGACAAGGCTAATATTCCCCTAGCTTCACATCCCCCAGAGAAGAACTCCAGGAAGATTGATGCTATGGCAAAAAAACAGTACATGGCAGCATCTTTGGGACTCAGACAAGCAAATTATATGGCTTATGCTGCTAGGTACCAGAAATCCAGATGGGATACTGTGCTGGCCCTAGCAAAACAAGTCCCTGACCAGCTTGCCAGGGAGCTGGAACAGGTGGCTATGGATGGTATTGAGGCATCCAAGGTGCAATTTCATGCTGCAGTGGACTCTAATGATGTTTCATCAAGGGTCATGGCTACATCTGTGGCACTTCGCAGGATGGCTTGGCTCAGATGTACTACCCTGTCTCATGGATTTTCCTGTTGTGGGAAATTCTCTATTTGGGGAGCAAACAGAGAATTACATGAAGAAAATGGATGAATATAGGACCACCTATAGGAGTGCACAGGCCAAGGAAAGGCAGGTCACTCCTCAAAAGCAGCTTCCTAGAGGCAGGGGCAGGCCTTTTCATAGGCCTTTTTACCAAGCCCAAGCTTCCTCCTCCGCCTATGCTCAGAAGGGGTTCTTTAGAGGGAGAGGCAGACTGGGTACAAGCAGGTCTGCTTCCGCCCCTCAGCCCAAAGCCCCTGCCAAGCAGGCACCCTGATGGGATTGCCAGGGCCGATTCTCCTCTACCTGTAGGGGGCAGGCTGGCTTACTTTGTCCAGGATTGGAAGTCTTTAACATCAGACAAGTGGGTCCTGAAGTAGTAAGCAGGGACTGGTTCTCAGCTTCAAAAAATTTCCAAAGCTGAGAACCAGATCTTTTCCAACTGCAACTCCATCAGAGGCACTTGCCCTAGAGGCAGAGGTCTCTACCCTCCTGGCTCTCAGAGCTGTGGAAAGGGTTCCTCCCCTACACCAGGGCAAAGGTTTGTACTCCAGGTACTTCCTTACCCCAAAAAAGACAGGAGAATGGCGGCCCATCTTGGATCTCAGATATTTAAACAAGCACCTTTTAAAGCCAAAGTTCAAAATGGCGACTCTGGGAATTATCCTACCCTCTCTAAGGCCAGGGGATTGGCTAGCTTCCCTGGATCTCAAGGATGCCTACTTCCATATTCCCATCAGAAGCTCCCATCGAAAGTACCTCAGGTTCGAGCTGCCCTCAGGCCACTACCAGTTCAGAGCAATGCCCTTCGGCCTCAGTTCTGCCCCAAGGGTATTCACCAAATGCCTGGTTGTAGCAGTTGCCTACTTAAGAAGGCAAAAGATTGCCATCTTTCCTTACCTGGACTATTGGCTGTTAGTAGGCCAGTCCCCAGACCAGGTCAATTTACACCTTCAGATAATGCAGCAACTGCTTACCTCTCTAGGTTTCCTTCTGAATCTCTCAAAGTCAGTTCTAGAGCCGGTCCAGCTTCTTACCTTCATAGGCGCAGAACTGAACACACAGGAAGCTAGGGCCTTCCTCCCCTGGACAGGGCAAAGACCCTAGTCTCCTGGCCTCCTCATTTACCCTGCAGGTCTCCGGCCAGCAAGGCATTTTCTGCAGCTCCTAGGACACATGGCTGCTTCCACAGCAGTTGTGCAAGGAGCAAGATTTCAGATGAGGGACATCCAGTTCCATTTGAGAGCCTTTTGGTCTCAAAGAAAGGATCCTCTTACCAAGCTGATCCCAGTAACTCGAACCCTGATCCAAGCCCTACAGTGGTGGCAGGATCAGAGCAACCTGGGACAAGGGGTTCCTTTTGTCACTCAGTTTCATTCTCTAATCCTTACTACAGATGCGTCCCTCTTGGGCTGGGGAGCTCACATGGGCGACCTCACCACCCAGGGTCTGTGGTCTCCCCAGGAATCTCTGCTCCACATCAACCTGTTCGAGTTCAGAGCAGTTTTTCTAGCACTTCAAGTTTTTTCCAAATCTGTCCAGAACAAGAGTATTCAGGTCAGAACAGACAACACCACTACAATGTGGTACATCAACAAGCAAGGGAGCTTTCGGTCCTGGCCTTGTGCACTGAAGCATGAGATTGTGGTCTCTGGCTTACTCCCTGAACACCTCCCTATGGCAGTTCACCTCCCAGGCAAGGACAATGTCCTGGCAGATGCTTCAGCAGGATTTCCCAGGGCCACCATGAATGGTCACTGGATCCCTGGTCTTGGGAGTAGTATTTGCCAGATGGGGCACCCCAGATAGATCTTTTGCAGCCCCAGACAATCACCAACTCTCTCTCTTTTTGCTGCAGGCCCCAGTGTTGGGCTCACTCTTACTGGATGCCTTAGCCTCTCAGTTGGGAGGGAAGTTTCTCTATGCCTTCCTCCCTTCCTCTCCTGTTCAAAGTGCTAGTCAAAATCAGATCCCAATCATGCAAAGTCATTCTGATAGCTCCGGATTGGGCCAGACAGCCCTGGTATTCACTCCTGCTGTCCTTAGCAGTCCATCCTCCCCTGTCCCTTCCCAGGAATCACAATCCGTTAACCTGTGCCCAGGGAAGGGTCTGGTACCCGAATTTCAAATCTCTCAATCTCAAGGCTTGGTTCTTGAAGAGTTAGAGTTTGCTGATTTAAACCTTTCCCAAGGTGTAATGGATATATTGAAGGCCGCAAGGAAGCCTTCCACCAGGGCTACTTACAATTCCAAATGGAAAATGTTTTTGATATGGTGCTCAGAAAAGCATATTTCCCCAGTCTCTGCTGATCTACCCACAGTCCTGGATTATATGGTCCACCTGAATTCTTTGGGGCTGAGACCAGCTACCCTGAAGGTGCACTTGGCAGCTGTGTCTGCTTTTATTTCAGCAGGTAAATCCTCTTCCCTTTCAGCTCATCCTGTATTTTCCAAGTTTTTTAAGGAGTTGTTTCATACCAACCCTCTATTCAGGGATCCTGCCCCTGCCTGGGATCTTAATGTTTGCATTGCTCAGCTTATGCAACCCCCCTTTGAGCCCTTGTCTTCAGCTGAGCTCAAGTACTTGACTTGGAAAACTGTGTTTTTGGTAGCCATCACCTCTGCCAGATGCATAAGTGAATTACAAGCATTGTCAGTGGAGCAGGAGTTTATCTCTTTTCACAGAGATACGGTGGTCCTTCGGATTAACAGAAAGTTCCTGCCTAAGGTGGTTTCAGATTTCCACCTTAAACAATCTATTTCACTTCCAGTGTACTTCACTGACCACTCCTCCTCTGGGAAGAGGATGCTGCACAGCCTAGATGTGAAGAGAGCCCTTAGTTACTACATAGAGCGTACCAAGGGTCATAGGTTTGACTCCCTTCAACTGTTCCTCACCTATGGCGAAGTTGGTAAAGGCAAGCCAGCCACTAAAAGATCCATTGCCAGGTGGATTGTCTCTTGTATCCAATTCTGCTATGAGAAGTTGGGTAAAGTTCCCCCCTCATGCCTGAGGGCTCACTCTACCAGAGTTACAGCTGCTTCTCTGGCTGCTGCCAGAGACATTCCTATTCTAGAAATATGTCAAGCAGCTACCTGGAAAACAGTTCACACTTTTACCAAGCATTACTCCCTGGACATCCAGGCTAGGAGTGATGCTTGGTTTGGCACAGCCGTGCTTCAGAGCCTATTTCCTAGGTAGGTTCTGTCCCTCCTCCATGGGGGTACTGCTGTGTAGTCTGCAATTGTCATAATATAGCAAGACTTCATGTTGTTTGAAGAAAAAATTACTCACCTTAGTAATGTTGTTTCTTCTAATGGAGTCTTGCTATATTATGACCTCCCTCCCTGCCTGCCCCTCTCAGAACCTCTGTTTTGGGGATGTGGGTGGGCAGTACAGGGTTGGCACTTTTTTGATGCCCACCTTGTTGTTTTTCACCTACCTTTTTGGGTGAATTGGTGTTGTGTTTTTGCATTTTTGGGTCTCCTGACTTGAGTCTTTGTTTTAGGCCAAAAATGAGTGTTTATGTTAGTTTGCCAGATGGCTAGTGTAGGTTTACAGCTTCCACACAGAACCTTAGTGAGTTTTAGCTTGTAAAGATCTGACAGTTTGCGTTTGAAGCACAACAGACAGAGTTTTCAACCGAGCTTGCGCTCTAAGTTCCATGCCTGCATGGAAAGTTAACTATTTCACCTCCGGAGCAGTTCTAACCTACGGTCATACTGCAATTGTCATAATATAGCAAGACTCCATTAGAAGAAACAACATTACTAAGGTGAGTAATTTTTTCTTATTGTTTCTTGGGGTTAAAGCCTTTTAAGTGAGGTCAGGTCCCCTTATACTATGCCATAGGAAAGGTACACTGCAGTTACTACATTTACTATCTGTAAACCAAATTAACCTAAAGCTAAGAACCCAGACTGGCCCCATCAAGAAGTACATTCTGTTCCCTGAGGGCAGATATGGGTACTGTACAAGCACTCCTCCAGCTACCTAGTGGACATTAACTATGACAAGGGCAATGTGGTTTACATGGAAAATGGAAAATGCAAAAGGGCAAAAAGTGTAGCAGGTATAGATAGGCTAGTAAAATATAACTTTGGTGAGATAGTGCCTCCTTCATTACAGTTCAGAGTTTAGGTGGGTGCTACCCTGGCTACCCAGACAACACAGGCCATATCTAGAACAATGCAGTTTTGGCCAGAGCAAGCAAAAGGCCATAGCTAAAGCAATGCCGAAAGAGGGAAATCAAGCTCAAGTCTCATTATAAAATGGGTAGGGAGTTTTCTGCATCCGGACTGGCTAAGAGGTGACAGTTTCTGTGCCCTTATAAGTACATTTATTTATTTCAGTTTTGTTAATTGTATCCTGAAGGGCCCTTTTTCAGGGGCGACCCAGAGTTAGTTACATATACAGTCATATGAAATGGAAAACAAATACACATAAAGCCAGCAGACTGAGAGAACAGTGCCAATGGTACTGAGGATCATACACTACAGTTCATTAGTAAATACAAGGTATAAGGTGACAAAAATGGTGAGAGTAAATACAAGGTTGCACTCTAGTTCAGCAAGGGTAGTAAAAAAACATGACTAAGAACTGACAAGACAACCCATTGACAACGAAGCTTTGAGTGGCATAATACCACAGCAATCATAGTCTGCTGGGAGTTTAAGAGTGGGACAACCACAGTGGGCACAGTAGCAAGGAGCACTTGCTGCCTACAAGCAGGTGCTCTCATAGCCCTTTTCGAAAGGATCCCAGAGAGCCGGAGAGCTGAAGGGTGGCAGGGAGTTTGTTCCAGAGCACTGGGGCCAAATGGGTAAAAGATTTACAGCCAGCAGCTGTCTTTATTCTGGGGACTTCCAGTAGTTTCAAGCCAGTTGTGCCACAACAGTCTGCTGGTGTTTTTGAGTTTGAGTATGCCAGCAAGGCTCTCTGGTGGAGGGCCCTGTATTAGTTTGAAGGCGAGGCACACAGAAGTGGGTACTGGAGCTGGTGACTAAGGGAAGGTAATTTCAGGGACACCAGGATATCACAGTTGTGCTGTAGAGAGTGTGAATTAGTGGTAAACCTGGCTATCTTGTTGTAGAGAGTTTGTAACCTACTGAGCTCCTGTTTCTGGAGCGAGTGCAGTATTGGTGCAGTGTAGGTAATGTTGGGAAGTAGGATGCTGTTGGCAATAGTTATCCTAGTTTCAGGTATCAACTGTGGGCTCAGATGATAAAGAAGCCCCAACTTTTGATGCATCATTCTGGTGATCTTGTCAACATGGGGTTTTAAGGTGAAGCCTTGGTCCAGCACCATTCCTAGGTATTTAAACTGGGTTACAACCTCAATCGCCAACCCTGAGGCAGAGACAAGTGGCAGCATGGTACTTAGGTCAGTACCATGAGAACTTGGACTGAACACTATTGCTTTCATTTTAGTGTTGGTTAGGAGAAATCTTTTGGCCTGGAGCCATCTCTCCAGGGACAGGAAATCTTCCTGCAGCTGCCCACTAAGGTCAGTTATGCCACCCGAGGTTCTATGAAGCACAGCATCATCTGCGTAATGGATTACATAACTTCCCTCACAGTATGCGCTAAGGTCATTTACAAATAGAGAAAACAGGAGGGAGCCAGGATAGAGCCCTGAGGCACCCCTTCCTTAATGGGGAGCCAGTCAGATATGGCATCTTGCTATTTGACCTACTGTGAGCAACCAGATAAATAGCTGGAGAACCAGTTCAGGGTGTGTTGGTCTAACCCAAGGCACTTCAGCATGCCCAGAAGCAGACTGTGCTTCACCATGTTGAAGGCCTTGGTTAAATCAATGAAAACATTCCCAGTGTGGGTGCCTTTGCCAAGGTTCTGGAGGACGTTAGTGGAGAGTTTGATCAGGGCAGTGTCCGTGCCGTGTTTTTTTTCTGAACCCGTGATGGGTGCAGTCAAGCAGTTTATTTGCTTCCAAATAGTCTCGGAGCTGATTAACAATGATCTTACCTCCTTTTCTGCCCTTGCGAATCCTCTTGCAATCCCTGTGTTTGCTCCCTGTTTGTGGGTGAGTGCTGGCTAGTCCCACTACACAACAGTGGCAGCAGGGAGGAGGCTGGCAACTATAGGCCAGTCAGCCTGACAGCCACGGTAGGAAAGCTAATGGAATCGTTGCTGAAGGAATGATTGTGGAATATCAAGTTGAATTCAGCTGGTTAGAGGACCTGTGGCAGTATGGGTTCACAGGGGAGAGACCATGTCAAACAAATCCAATGGATTTCTTTGACTGGGTAACAAACAAATTAGATCAGGATGGAGCGGTGGACGCAGACTACCAAGATTTCAATAAGGCTTTCAACACCATTCCACTCAAGAGACTAGTAAGCAAGCTGGGTAGCCTAGAAGTGGACCCATAGGTGGTAAACTGGATATGAAATTGATTAGGGGATAGGCAACAGATGTTAGTGGTAAATGGAGTTCACTCCAAGGAAAGAAGAGTGACCAATGGGGTGCCTCATAGACCAGTGCTGGGACCAGTCTTCTTTAATACCTTTATAGGTAACATTACAGAGGAACTGGAAGGGAGGGTCTACCTCTTTATGGATGACACCAAAATCTGCAATAGGGTGAACACTCAGGGGTGTGTGTGTAAAGGATGAACAGAGACCCGAGAAAACTGGAGGAGTGGTCAAGGGTATGGCATCTGGATTTCAACGCGAAATTACAAAATAATGCACTTAGGACACAGAAACCCAGGGGCAGAGTAATAAATGGGTGGAGTGGTACTAATGACTACCAAGTAGGAAAGAGACCTGGGATTAATCATGTCTGATGACCTAATGGTGGCCAGGCAGTGCAACAGGACAGTCAGAAGAGCTAGTGGAATGCTGGGATGTATAGGAAGGGACATCATCAGCAGAAACAGGGAGGTGGTGTTGCCTATGTATAGATCGCTGATAAGACTCCACCTAGAGTACTGTGTTCAGTTCTGGAGACCACATCTCCTGAAGGACATAGCCTGAGTGGAGGTGGTCCAGAGGAGTGCAACTAAAATGGTGCAGGGTCCGCATCAAACACACTATGAGGAGAGACTAAAGGACCTCAGTATATACACCTTGGAACAGCGGAGGGAGAGGATGGATATGACAGAGACCTTTAAATACCTCACTGGGGTAAATAGGTACAGGAGGGGAGTATTTTTCAGAAAACAAGGTGCTCAAGAACAAGGGTACATGCTGTGAAGCTGGAGGGGGTAGATTCAGGAGTAATGTGAGAAAGTACTTCTTCACAGAAAGCGTGGTGGATTCCTGGAACAGCCTTCCAGTGGAGGTGGTAAGGGCAAAAACAGCGGGTGGGGTTCAGGAATGCATGAGATAGGCACCAGGGGATCATAGTTCAAAGCAAAGGGGTGGGTGGGAGAAAGAGCAGTGGATCAGGTACAGTCTGCAGTAATAATGTAGGTAAGAAAAAATGGGCAGACTGAGTGAGCAAAGCTTTCCTTATCTGCCATCAAACTCTATGTTTCAGTGTTTCTTTGTTACCATTGCAAGTGCAGCCCCTGGTCCACACCCTACGCTCCTCAGGCCCTGATCCCGCAATCTAGGTGTGGTTTACCTTCTTCCACTGTAAATTCTGAATTAAATATTCATACTGATGTTCAATGTTGCTTAATGTTTGCTCACTATGTATTCTGCCATTTTCTGTCTTACATTATGATCCCTATCCTGCCTGATTGATTTGTTGACTCAATGTACTATGTTACAATATGTACTGTTTACCTGCTACGCTGTATTGATGTATCTGTAATACCTGTTGTACTCTCCCGGGTCGTTCCTGAAAATAGGCATACAACTTGCCTAGTGTACCTACCCGGTTAACAGAAGCTAAATAAATAATTTCAGGATGTGTGCCATTTGCTGTCACCCTCCCCACATCCACTCCAAATATTTAGCTTCACAATTCCCTTGTTTGTTTCCCTCTTGTCCATAACATACATAGATATATAGATGTTGACAACAGATAAGGGCCCACATCTCACCTAGTCTGCCCATGTGTGCTTGTACTTTGCTTCTTCAAGTTTCTCTAGAACTACAGTAGGTTGTCCCTTTCCCCCCTACTACCAGGATCCCCTGATGCCTATCCCATGCCTTCTTAAATCCTGTAACTGTTTCAACCCCCATGTTCCCTCTGAACCTCCCTCCCTCCAGTTTCATCCCATGTTTCCTAGTCCTGGAATATCTTTTCCTAAGAAAAATTGTGTTTTTCTGTACTTTGTTCATCCCTGTGAGGTACTTATATTTATTTATTTAATTTTACTAACTGGGTAAGCCCACTGGAACCAGAAGTCCCTTTTTCAGGGGTGACCACCCTCCTCCAGGAAGTACATATTTAAGTGTTTTAGCCAGTCCTCATAGGTTTTGTGATATAATTCTTGCACCATCTTGGTTGTCCTCTTCTGAACTGTCTCCACCATGTCTATGTACTTACGTAGATAAGGCCTCCAGAACTGGACACTGTGCTCAAGGTGTGGCCTCACTAGTGTCTTGTATAGTGGAATTATGACCTCCCTTTTCCTACTGGTGATGCCCCTGCCTATGCAACCCAGCATTCCCACCTTGTTGCACTGACTCCCTACCTTGAGGTCATCAGAGATGATAACCCCTATTCCTGCTTAGAGTATTGTATAAGTCCCCCCTAGATGATATGTTGTTCCTGTGTTCTTGTGCCCCATGTGCACTATTTTGCATTTCTTTGCATTAAATCTCAACTGCCACTCCCTTGACCAGTCCTCAAGCTTCTGCAGATCTCTCCTCATTTTATCCGCACCCTCCGGCGTGTCCATCCTGTGGCAGAGCTTCGTGTCATCAGCGAACAGGCATATTCTCTACGTATTCAGTAATGTCACTGATAAAGATGTTGAAGAGGACTGGACCCAACACTGATCCCTGTGGCACTCCACTGGTCACCTTTCCCTCTGTGGAGTGACAGCCATTTACCACCACCCTCTGTGTCCTGCAATCCAGCCAGTTCTCCACCCACTGCACCACCGTCCTACCCACTCCCATGTCCCCCAGCTTGTTTATCAGCCTTCTATGCGGTACAGTGTCAAAGACCTTGCTGAAATCCAGGTAGGTCATGTCCACTGCCCCACCCCACCCCGATCTACCTCCATTGTCGCCTAATCAAAAAATTAAATGAGGTTAGTCTGGCACGACCTCCCCCCCCCAGTAAAACCATGTTGCCTTGGGTCCTGTAGACTGTTGTCAACAAGGTGTTCCACTATTCTTTCCTTCAGTAGTGTTTCCATGATCTTCCCCACTTCTGATGTCAGGCTGACTGGTCTGTAGTTTTCTGCTTCCTCTCTGTTCCCACTTTTGCATAGGGGGACTACATCAGCTGTCCTCCAGTCTTTGGGTACCTCTCCTGTTTCCAGTGACTGGCTAAACAGGGTTGCCGGAGGTTCAGCCACCACCTCTCTTAGCTTCCTCAGCCCCCTGCTGTGTACCCCATCTGGCCCCATAGGCTTCATCTACTCTTATTCCTTCCATTTTTTTAGGACCCTTTCCAGTGGAAAGGGTTTTGTATCAATTTCCATGCCCTTCCTACCATTTCTTTTCCCCTGTGGCCCATTAGATTACTGAGACAAGAAGCTGGCTAGGATGGACGTGCAAGGTTTTTAAAAAAGAATAAACAAATCTAGATATGAGTGAAATTCAGCAAGTTCAAGATCCCAATCAGGCAGCTAATTGGTTAACACAAATACTGCTTAAAGCATCTGAGGCTCATACACCACCTACTAAACAGAGAATCAAAGGAAGGTATTCCCTTGGTTAACTAGGGACTTAAGGCATCAATGAAAGAGAGAGACGAGGCAAGGCAAAAATATCTAGAAACCGGGGATTCCATTCACTTAAATGAATACAAGCAAAAAAGAAATAAAGTGAAGAAGGAGCTTAAGGAAGCAAAATCATTATTACAGGCATCAACAATTGGGAAGCTTGAAAAATCCTAGAACATTCTGGTCCTCTTTTCAAAATTGTTGTAGCCCTAAAGACAGGCAGGATATTAATTGCCTAATGGAAGAGGTCAAGTTGATAGTAGGAGAGAAGGAAATTGCAGATTATCTAAACAACTTTTTAATTAGTCAGGGAAAGTTGATGAGGGGGACAGTGGAGATCAGTGTCATAAAATACTGAGCCCTAGGAGTATTAAAAGTGTAGTGAGTTTTTTTTTCATTTAGTTCTATCCTTGAATAAAATGTTTTATCAATGCTGGAGTCATTAGGTGAAAGCAAAGGTAAAGGTAGAGGTCCAGAATTATAGCATCCACGGATGCTAGGACTAGCGGCTGAAGAAATTGCAAAACCTCTGAACTACTTGTTTAACCTGTCTATATATACGGGGGTGATACCTACTATTTGGAAGGAATCATAGAAATATAGAAGTTGATGGCAGAATGACACTACCAGGTCCATCTAGTCTGCCCATTGTCTTTTAGTCTAGCCTTCTAACTGCCCTTGGGTTTGAGGGCTCCCTTGTATCAGTCCCAAGCATTCTTGAACCCTGTCACTGTGCTTGCCCCACTACCTCTGCAGGCAGGCTGTTCCAGGCGTCCACCACTCTTTCTGTGAAGAAAAACTTCCTAGTGTTAGTGGAGAACTGCCCTCCTTGCAGCCTTAGATCATGTCCCCTAGTTCTGCTGCCCTTCTTAAATTGGAAGAGATTGTCTATCTGCACCTAACCTATGCCTTTTATGTACTTGAATGTTTTGATCATGTCATCTCTCTCTTTTCTCTGTTCCAGGGATTACATGTTCAGTTCTTTCAGTCTATCCCCGTAGGGCATCTCATGCAGTCCCTGAATCATTTTTGTTGCCCTTCTCTGCATTGTCTCCACTCAGTCAATGTCCTTTTTGAGGTGGGGCCTCCAGAACTGGACGCTGTACTCTAGGTGAGTCCTAACTAGTGATCTGTACAGTGGCATGATCACTTCTCTCTTCCTGATTGTGATTCCCCTCCTCATGCATCCCAGCATACCGCTGGCTTTTAATGCTGCCTTCTCGCACTGTTTACTTACCTTCAAGTTGTCTAAGATAATGATTCCCAAATCATGCTCTTGGGTGGTGGTAGCTAGTGTTTCCCCTCCAAGGTAATATGCTTTATTTTGGATTTCTTTTTCCTATGTGCATGACTTTGCACTTTTTGGTGTTGAATCTCAGCTGCCATGCTCCAGACCATTCTTCCAGT
The DNA here is from genome assembly GCA_016271365.2 of Neoceratodus forsteri. Lineage (NCBI taxonomy): Eukaryota > Metazoa > Chordata > Ceratodontiformes > Ceratodontidae > Neoceratodus > Neoceratodus forsteri. Next base: position 490,701,202 of record CM057450.1, on the reverse strand, counting down.
TTCTTGAGGTCAACTTCCATCTTGTCCACTCTCTGCTGGGTGTCGACTGTGTTGCATGTTTTGGTGTCATCTGCAAACAGACACACCTTTCCCTGTAGTCTGTTAGCCATGTCTGATACGAAAATATTGAAGACCAGGTCCCCAGTACTGAACCCTGGGGCACACCGCTGGTTACCCTACATTCTGATGACAGTACTCCATTTAATTGCACTTTCTGGGTTCTGCCCTGTAACCAGTTTTTAACCCATCTAATTACTTCTGATCTAACTCCTGTGTGGTCTAGCTTATTTACCAGCCTTCTGTGTGGAACCGAGTCGAAGGCCTTGCTAACGTCTAAGCAAACTATATCTATCATCCCACTGTCATCTTTAACCTTTGTAACACAGGTCAAAAAACTCAATCAGGTTTGTCTGGCATGACCTACCTGCTGTGAAACTGTGCTGCTTGGGGTTTTGATGGTTGCTAGCCTCCAGGAATGCCACTGTTGTTCCCAAATATGTCAGGAGAAAGAAATGATGTGGCTAATTATAGGCCCATTTCACTGCTGCCTGTTTTGGGGAAACTTCTGGAGAAAGGTGTATTTGAGCAGTTGGTGAAATATTTGGATGGGAAAGGAATTTTGGTCGAGCAACAACAAGGATTCAGAAAGGGCTTCAGTACAATGATCACTCTGGTTGGGTTGACAGGCACCATACTCAACGTCTGTGATAAGAGTTTGATGATGGGTGCAGTGTTTGTCGACGTAACCAGGGCATTCAATATGGTAGATCATGACATATTGCTCATAAAACTACAGTCCTGTAGTCTAACTGAACAAAGGCTGGAGTGGTTTAAAAGTTATTTACGTTCCAGAATACAGACAGCAAGAATAGGAGATGTTTTTTCTGAACCAAACCAGTTTAAGACAGGGTTCCTCCAGAGCTCAGTATTAGAACTACTGCTTTTTTTCCCGTTTGTGAATGACTTGCCAAAAGAATCCTGCAAAGCAGAATGCATATTATATGCTGATGGCACAGCCTTCCTCACCTCGTGTCACTCTGTACATGAAATACAAGCAATATTACAGGAGGAATAGCTAAAGCTAATAGATTGGCTATCTTTAAATAAATTAAAATTGAATGAAACAAAAACAAAGGTTTTGTTGTTTGAGACGGTGCAGAGATTGGCCTGTGGTGGGGTGGACTTGTGTATTAAAAGTATCAGAGGGGTATAATTATCAAAAGTTGAGAGATTTAAGTACCTAGGTATACATTTGGATTGCACACTGTGCTTTATGGACACTTAGAAACTATTGGCAAGAAAATTAATCAAAAGTTAGGCTTCCTGTCTAGGAATATTAGTACTTTAACAGATGAGGCAAGAATGATTATAGCCAGATAAGTTTTGCTGCCCATACTGGATTATGGGGCACCCTTGTTTGTTAATCAAGGGAGCTTATTTATGTCAAAGTATTGACTGATACTGAATAATATATGTCGATTTGGGCTAAGAGTCCCAACCAGGACCCACCATTGTCTCTTGTATGAGAAGATGCATATTCTTTCACCAGAGCTTAGAATAGAATATGATGCTGCAGTTTTGGCATATACAGTTTGGCATAACACACCTCTAAGTTGTCTTTTTGGGAAATTTATAAAATGTCCTGGTTCATATCTAACAAGACACAGTACGGAAGTTTTATTCTATCCAAATTCACTGAAACTATCAATGGCAAAAAGCTCCGTTACTTGGTTTGGTCCTGCACTACTAAATAAGCTATCAAAGCAAACTCAATCAACTAAAAGTATTAAGCACTTTAAAACTGTGCTGACTTCTTATAATGATTTTCTGAATCATTGCTTCTGTAATAACAACTGATCTGTGCTACTGCTTTAATATTATATTTGTTATGTGTCGTATTGAGCAACGTTTGTATCTGGTATGTGTCATGTATTTATGAGGTTTTATATGTCAGGCATGACTGAAAAAGGGATGTGTCCAGTCATTTTACCTGGTTAAAAATAAAACAAACAAACAAACATTACCTACCCCCACCTCTGTAAAGACTGAGCAGAAATATCTGTTCAGTATGTCAACTTTGCTGCTGTCATCCTCCACTCTACTCTCGGACTCCCCTTTCAGCTTTACTATCCCTCCCTTTGCCTTCCTTTTTTCACTTGTGTACCTATAGAAGATTTTGTCCCCTCTAACCACTGATTTTGCAGTGCACTCCTCTGTTTGAGCTTTGGCTTCACTTACTGCCTTCCTTGCCTCATTTTGTTTCTCCTGATACCTCTCCCTGACCCCTTCTGCCTGTGTCTTTTTGTACACAATATGTCAAAAGAAGACTTTCTCCTCATCTTTGACCCTTCCACAGTTCACAACTCTGTATCTGTCTTTGCCTTCCTGACTGTTCTGTTTGCTTCCTTTAGATTTTCTAAATATTCTCCACTATTGCTTTCATTCTGCTTTCCTGTTTGTTTCCAGAATGCTGCACTGTTAGCTATAATCACCTCCCCATGCCTGTGGTAAAACCACATTGGTTTTCTGTACTTCACATTCTTACCCACCTGCTGAATGTAGGAATCAGTTGCTTCAGTTATCACCCTCTTAATCATAAACCATTTAGCCTCCATCCCCTATGCTCTTCCTTCCTCTGATAATGTCTCCCTGACCAGTTCACCCATTTTCTCGAAATACACTCTCTATAGTCTAGGATCCTTGTCTTTGAGTTGGAGTGATGGGCCTACAGGTCAATCTGAAACCACACTGAACTACGGTCACTGGACTCCAGCAGCTCCATCCCCCGATAACTCCAACAAAATCTCCATTAGAGAGTACCAGATCCAGGACAGACCCTCCCTTGTAGTTTGTTTGACCAGCTGCACAGGATATCCATCTTGTAACAGCTCCACCACTGCTTGGCTTCTTGCACTCTTGGCCTCTGGGATTATCTAGTTTATGTCCAGTAGATTAAAGTCTCCCATTAGTACTAATCCCCCCCCCCGATGATTTCCAAATTCTTTCCCCAGTGCACTGTCCTTGTTCTCCGTTTGACTTGGTAGTCTGTACACTATGCCTACCCTTATTTTTCTCCCCTCTTGCAGTCACTGCACCTGGACTGACTATATGTCTCCCTCATCTCTGACTGATGTGTCCATAGTGGTCACTTTTCCCTTTCTTATATATAGGTCCACTCCATATCCCTTATTCTTCTGCCTGTCCTTCCTGTAGCTGTACAGCCTCACACAACATGGTCTTAGTCATTGCTATTGTATACCAATGTTTAAGTTATATCAATTGAGGCTAATTGCACTTCTGACATTACTGCATGAGGTGCCTCTAGTTCACTTCCCAGGCTCCTGGCATTCAGGCAAATACAGTAACTTTCCTTGATCACCACATGTTTTTTACTCACAGCCTTTCTGCTGCTAATTGATCCCCCATTTCAGCCTCAGTTCTCCCACTTACTTTGATCCCTCAATGCCAATTCCTGTCTGACCTCCTGTCCCTCCTTTTACTGCCAGCATCCCACATTCACCCTCCCTCCTTTCAGATCTGCCTGCTATGATTTCTACTCCCTAATGCACCACAATGCCACATATGCTGACTGTGTTTCCCTTTACCCCTCTGAATGTCACCAATAGTGAGAGGATGCTAGCTAAGTCCCCCTTACCTGAGTAATCCACCAAAGATGCCCCTAGCCCCAGGATATCATTGATAGTTTAAACAACCAGAAATATATACCTCAAACTTCTGCACCAGTGCCCTTGTCCCCTCCCTGCTTGGATGAAGACCATATGGTGTAAATTTGCCTTTATCTGTCTGTAATCCTCTCCTAAAATAGAGGCGTACCACTGGCTCTCACCAGAGCACTGCTGCCATCTTCCCCTGCATTGTTCTTTCACCCTCATCTCGGTCCAGACTGCAGCTATGGGACTTTGGGCTGGACTGGACACTGTCATTTGTTCTGCCAGCTTGTTCATGGCCCTTCTCAGCATTACCAGTGTGCCATCACCTCTCTTCATTCAACCAGCCCCTGGGCTGCCTACAGGTTTGGGAAGCCCACAGCAAGGAAGTTGCTTAGTTTCAAGCAGCTCTCAAAGCTGCACAAAGTGCAAAATCACTCTTCCCCAGGGAGCACAAACTTTGGGGACACTCAACAACACTCATCTGCCAACACTTCACCCCTCAGTCCCACCAGACTGCAGCAGGGACTGAAATGCATTGATTCTGATGGCTAGAAATCACTTAAGAGACAGAAACATGTTAAAATGGAAGATAAACTGATATAAAACAAAAAAAAGAAAAGGTTCCTCTATGATGACCAAGGAACTTAAAAACAAATAAAGAAGAAAGAACAAGCATACAGGTGTAATTAACAACAAAACACTATAAACACCAGGTTATGATATCAGAGAGAACTTAAAGCAACAAAAGAACCTGATTAAAGGGGAAAGGAGAAACCTAGAGTTCAAGATAGCTACTACAACGGATAACCAAAAAAGCTTCTTCGCATACATTAACAACATAAAGAAGGGGAATACATCAATAGGCCCACTATACTGTAATGGTAGAATGACAAACAACCCCATAGAGATGGCAAACATCTTTAATGTTTACTTTTGTATGGTTTTCAATACAGAGAATTATCTACCATACCATAGCAATAGGCTAGAAACCAACACTGAGATATTCACTAAGTCTGAAGTGCTCATAGCCCTTGAGCCACTGAAACCCAATTCAGCACCTGGCTTAGATGGTATATATCCACGTATGTTAAAAACACGATCAGTGAGTATCCCTCTAATGATTCTTTACAACAAATCTATAACATCGGGAGAGATTCCATTAGATTGGAAAAGAGCAACAGTTACCCCCATACATGAGACAGGGAGCAGGACAACTCTAGGGAATTATAGTCATATAAGCCTCACCTCCATTCCAGGAAAAGTGATAGAGAAAATAATAAAGACAAGATTTGATGAAGAGACATCTAGTAAAGGGCTGTTGGCCCTAACTCAACATGGTTTACATCGGGGAATGTCATGCACAACAAGCATCATAATCTTCTATGAGGATATTAGTACTGCCCTGGACAGGGGATTACCAATTGACACAATATACCTCGACTTTGGAAAGGCATTCAACACCGTTCCACATCCAGAGTTGACAGACAAACTGAGCAATATGGGATTTAGCAAATACTCAGTCAGCTGGGTACATTCCTGGCTTTCAAATAGATCACAGCAAGTCCGAATAAATGGTAGTCTATCTAGGGTGGGGCAGGTCACTAGTGGTGTTTCTCAGGGGTTTGTCCTTGGGACGATTCTATTTAATTATTTTATTTATGACCTCCATCATGGCCTGGCTAACAAGATAGTGAAATCTGCAGATGACACAAAAATGTGTTGCATAGTAGACACACTGGAAAAATACCAAACACTTTGTAAAGACCTGAAAATCATCGAAGACTAGAGCATTATAAACAAAATGGAATTTAACACTGGAAAATGCACAGTATTACACATGGGTAGACATAATCCAAACTGTACATATAATTTATGTGGTCATATTCTATCACCAGTAACACTACAAATGGATTTGGGTATCTATATAGACAGCACTTTTAACCTGAACCCACATGTAAGACATATAACCCAGCAGGCAAACAAATTTATAGATATCATTAAGAGAGGGTTCACAACCAGAGATGAAAACTGCATAATGCACTTGTATAGAAACTATGTTCAACCACAGGTGGATTATGGCTCCCCCTTTTGGTCACCACATCTGATTAAGGATATTAAACTCCTTGAAGGGGTACAAAGACAGGCAGCTAAATTAATCCCAAGTTTGTGGTCAAAGCCTTAAGAGTGGAGATTGCAGGAGTTAAGGTTAATGAGCCTAGAGCAGAGAAGAACAAGGGGAGATCTTCAACTATACCAGATGTTAAACAATCCTGCTTTCATAAATTTGGGTTATTTTACTTTTAAAGACAGAGTTTAACCTCCGGTCACATGTCAAGCAAATAGATATCCCAAAAGCAAGAACAACAAAAAGGAAAACTTTTTTTTCAATAAGGGCCACCAGAACCTGGAACAAACTCCCCCATAGTATTGTAACTTCTGCCACCTTCCTCATGTTCAAGACTGAGGTTGACAAGTTCCTGGGAATAAACTATACTTGACACCCACAGAAAGTGGTAGACAGTATCATGGGCTCATGCCTTCTTCTGTCCCATCATACCAAGTAACCAAGTATCCAATAAATTGAAAGACTACAAAGCAGCTATGTTTGTAGTTTCTCTAGTCCCAGAACTACTGAAAAAGGATCAGAGGACACAAAACCTGGTTGAGAATGTTCTGTGTTTAGTGTTACAGAGCCAGCCGGCAGCAGACTAGTTCAGCTCTGAAAAACAGCTAAATTAGTGCATCCTATCCTTGTGATACAGACATCAATTTGGAGCTCTAGCTTAGCTCTGCAAAACAGCTAAATTGCAAGCTGGCTCGAGATCAGTATAGATGCTTTTCCCTTGGAACTGACAGCCACTGAGAGCCAGGGGTTTAGCGTAATGAATAATGCATGAAATGCTAGCCACTGATATTTGATCTCCAGCTTTCTGCACAAGGGAAAGATGTGCAGACAAAGCAGATTTTTCTGGGAGACACACAGACAAAGACCTGTGAGTAAAGTCAGCAGTCAGCCACAAGGTCGGAAGAAAGCTGCTTAAAAAATCTTTGCAAAAAGATTTCTGTTTCCTCCAGGAACACCACCAAAGCTCCTGGCTGTGCTATGTGAGCTATCAGGACTTGTCCTGACAGAGGGTCTAAGTCTCTTGAGGTCCAACGTGACTGCCTACTCCTTAGGAGTGGGTGAAGACAAGTGCCTTGAGGGACGAAGAGGACATTAGAGACCCGAGCAGCCTGCACCCCTGCCCATCTGGAAGCGTGTTGGGTCCACTGCAGCTGTACCATCATCTGCAACTGCAGCCTTGTGGAAGACATCCTAACAGAGTTAGCCTGCTGAGTCTGTTAAAATCATGAGTTCTGGGTAAAAAAAAAAAAACATCAATTATTCTGCTAATCAGGAACAGATAAGAGTAATTGTTTGGGCATTTCTGCACAATGATGATTCAGAGCCCATTTATAGAACTGCAACAGCCAGGAGCAACTAGCATTTGTGTTGAATAACTTGTTTAGGATCCCCAACCACCAGCCTTCAAATGGTACTGCACTGTGGCCAAACATCAGGCCTGCAACTGCCTACTATGTGCACACAATTAACAGATATCATTGAGAGATCCAAAAGGACTTTGGGGTACTGGAGCACAAGTAGGTGGAAATGGTAAATACAATGCGAGTACTCACCAGAGGATGGTGGGATTTGGGGCATGATCTCAGAACTGTTTCTCTGCATATAATCTATTCTGTTACCCTAGCCAGATCCTGTTCTGTCCCCCTAATAAATATCCCTTTTGTTTGAATTGCAAATTGCTGTGTTTTGCATATTGTTGTGTTTGCATGCACAGAGTTTAGGTTGGGGTTGTGTATAATCATAAAAGTTCCCTGTCATGATGGTGGGTGTTGCATTTATTTCCTGTGGGGTAGTACCCTGGCAGCCATCTGTCAAAAGGATTCTCATATGAAGACACCACACCATTTCTGTATTACCTCCAGTGCCAACCAAGATGAGGTGCCATCCACCTGAAGGCCTTATAGATTGTGCCCAGGTGTTTTCGGACACCGGTAGTCTCTCACCTTGCAGGTGGGGGTGGTCACATCTCCTTAAACATCCCAGCTCCCAGGAAGTAAAAACCCTTTTCAGCTCAACACCCTTTCAACCAGTTTTTTTTTTTTTTTTGAGGGGGTGCACTAAACTCCTATCTGGGGTATCTCAAAGTTTAAGTTTTGCAGAAGGGTTATAGGTTCATAGTAAATCCCTATTTAGCATACTTCAAACCTAGGGTGTCATAGTGTTTTTTTTTTTTTCCTAAAAGTGTACTGAATTCCTAACTGGGGTACCTCAAAGTACAAATATTGAACTAACCGAGGTAACTCATATAAAGAGTATTGAAGTTAGGCATAGGTGCACAGAAAATCCCTATCTGGGGTATGCAGAGTAATACAATGCCAAAGGGAGGGTGTTAAAGGGGAAGTCTGCCATAGTTTCACATCAATATTTTCCCAACTCCTTATGTGTAACTGTTGTGTGCCTCCACCTGTTGCCAGCAGTCCTATTTCTGTCCAAATCTAGATTATAAATAAAAATATTCAGTCCCTAGAAGTTATCAATGTGTTTGTCCTCTATTTCACCATCAATGTTGTTGGAGAATGATGTCATCAGAGCAACAGATAATGGTGTTGCACTAAATGCAGTTCCACCAGTAAACCAAACCCACAATGTTTGGTTCCCCACTTGAGTAATGTAGGAACTCTTTAAGTGTTGTGCACATCCTGAAGTGCAGGTCAAATAGGGACTAGGAGCATGTGAGTGTGATGCAGCACTGATTTGAGGTATATACAGTATTCATATAAGGAAGTGCCTGTATGTGTTGTGTTACTGCTTCTGTTAACAAAAGCAGTTTACCCAATAAATTACTCTGGGTACAAAAAAGTTTTAAGTGGTATTATACATCTGTTGTATTATGTTCTGTGTGTGTTAGCATTCTTTGTTTTGATTGACACCAGTAGTGAGAAACGATCTTGCAAATATGCCCCTTTCCCTTTGTAACTAGGCAGTCAGTGATTTGATGGCTGCTGTAAGGCAATAAAGAGTTCAGCTATAACAAGGAATAGGTTACAGGAAAGCATCAGCTGCAGCATATGGAAGAAGGGTAATCTAGTGGTTGAAGCACAGGCACAATAACTGAGAAACTCTGGTTCAAATCCTAGTAGAGTCCCTTACTCTCTAACCCTTAACAAGTTCCCCATACCTCCTTGGGAACTGTGATGGCCCCTCAGGTCCATGACTTTAAAAGTACCCCATTCCCATGATAAATAATTAGCAGTGATGTGAGAGCTACAGCACTTCACTTTGAAGGTACTGAGGACAAGCTGTGGCAGCCCCCCCCCCCCAACACTTTGTAATGCCAGCATTTGAAGTAGGATGTCCCTCACAAATCAGATGCTACGCTTCAGCTGTTGTAGGCAAAGAAACAAATCAGTCTTGGTGTTCGTAGTGCTCTGTATTTGCTTAGCTCATTCCTCCCATGTCATATGCATTCTGTGTCTTGGTATGTCCAGTCAGAAACTTAGATTTAAGGAGTATTTGAAATGTAAAACAGTACACTTTATAAAGTAAGTGATCTAGCTCTCCACTGTCAGGCTGCTGAAAGGGGATGTGTAACATTTGTGTACAGGAGGAATTTGGTCTTGTGTGATCCTTTGGAAAACTGCCCATGCTCACCTTGTAAATGAATCTTCTCAAGGTTGTTCACCTGCTTCAATACAGATTGACTGCTAGACTGTCTGATTGACTGACTGATATAGTCTACTGCTCTCCACAACAGGTTACTACAACTGTGTCACAGAGAGAAATGAGCAGTATAAAGAAACATATGTTGTTTCCTGTGAATGAAATACTATTAGATGTATTATTTGCTCTACACATATGTATTAAGAGTGCAAGTACTGCTCCCTGTGTGAGTTGCATGACAGAACTGCCTTAAGCCATTGCAATCTTAAACTAAAATCAGGATAGACAGCACTGATACCCTTGTTTTGTTCTACACGGTTGCTGCAGTGACATCAAGGAATGGGAGGGGCTGTATTACAAGTGACCCATTTGCATGTAAATGGAGGCTTGCTTGACACTTTACTACCTTGTGTCAGAGCCTCAGACTCTAGATATGTGTTGCAACAGAAGAAATGACTGATCTCTTATTGACATATATACAGTAAATGATGTAATGTATAATAAATACATCAGATATATCCAAATCATAAATACACAGGAGTCTTCTACTTTAAGACACACACAGTAATGTATAGTGGGCATGTACATTACCTGGTACATAGACACATAAAAAAAAGATTTTATTGGCAGAAAAGGACCTTTAGGCCCATCCAGTCTACCCCTTGCCCCTGCCTATTCCATCACAATTAACCCTAGCTGGTCATAGATGTCACTCACTCTCTCATTCCTCTACCTAATATACCCCTGTGCCTATCCCATGCTCGCTGGAAGCTCCCCACAGTCTTTGCCCCCACCACCTCCTCTGACAGGCTGTTCCAGTCATTCACTACCCTTTCTGTGAAGAAGTATTTCTGTTCCTCTCTCCTAAACTTCCCCCTTTAGCTTCATTGCATGCCACCTTGTTCTAGTGCTTTCCTTTATCTGAAACAGACTCTCCATGTGCACCTTCTTCACTCCTGTGAGGCACCTGTAGGTCGAAATGATGTCCCTTCTCGCACTCCTCTCTTCCAGAGAGTACATGTTGAGTTCCTTTAGCATTTCCTCATATGGCTTCTTATGCAACACCTTCACCCTTTGTGCCTGCTCTCCTCTGTACCACCTCCATCCTTTCAATGTCCTCACAAAGGTATGGCCTCTAGAACTGGACACAGTACTCCAGGTGGGACTTCACCAGTGAGCAATACAATGGCAGCACCACCTCCCTCCTTCTGCCAGAAATCCCTCTCCCAATGCAACCTAATGTCTTGCTAACCTTTCCCACTGCTTTGTCACACTGCCCAGCCATTTTCAGGTCATCAGATACGATTCTGTGTCCATCCACCAATGGGCCCACACATGCCTGTCATCACTAGGACTTGTTAGCATAAATGAAGAGTTCCTTATGGAGTGGCTTCTCTTTCCACTGGATCATCAGGGACAGCCATTCCTCAAGGTGTGTAGGACTCCCACTCAGAGAAAAGAGCATGTTCTTAAGAGTGTCTCTCATCCTCCTGGCACAGCGGGCTGGGATCAAGGGTTGAGGATTCAAACCTGCTGTGATCTCTGACTAGAAGGCAAGTGCCTTACCCATTAAGCTACTGCCATGGCCTCGTTTTAAAGGGAAAGTCACCTCGGACTTTTTTTTTTCTGTTTGTCAGTGTAGTGTGCAGGTATAAATTATGATTCTCTCTCTCTTGCATCCCCCTAATTCCATCCTAATTTGAATTTAAATAAAGTTGCTTCACTCTGTCCTGCCCTGGTGTGAAAATCTGTTTGACACCATTGCAAAGGACATGACCCCACTCATAAAAGGAAATGTGGGGGGCTGATAATGCATATTTGTACATCAAAGGGACTGTGAGTAAACAAAGATCTCCTAGCACATAGGAATTAATCAGCTGAATAACAAAACTTCACAAGCACAAGCATCCTTCTGACAGCATTTTTCCAACTCAGACACACTTTAAACAGCAGAAGGCATTAGGGAACTTACCTTGAAACGTTTGATGGCCGGCACAAGACAAGAATATGGGGACTTCAGAAGACATACGACAGAAACAACTGACAACAGCTCTCCTGCTGATTTGTTCATATACACATCATCAACTCCCATGATGCCTTGCACAACTGGCATCATAATCATTGCGATGGCGTCAGACAGGTTTTCATACCAAGGCAGAACAGAGAGAAGCAACTTTGTTTAAATTTAAATTAGGATGAAATTAGGGGGACGTAAGAGAGGGAATAATTGTTCATGGTTACACATTACACAGATATACAGAAAATAGATTGAGGGGACTTGTTGAACTGTAACTGTATAGACTGTAACTACAGCACATAAAACTGTTACAATATATTTATTATTGTATCATTTCTTGAAAATAGGCACTGCTCAGTATACTTACTCATTAACATACAAATAAATTCAACATTTATACTTAGACATATCCATAAAAATTATATTAAATATACAGTTTGGAACAACATGATTTCAAATGTACATAACTGGCTTTTACAGGTGGCTTTCAACCAGCAACATCAGTATTCTAGAACAGTCATGGAAATGTACAATAAGAATAGATCATACTTGGCAGAAGACACCAGGAGAAAGGACTGTTGTGTGACTGAACTTCTCTGCTGGGACTAAAGTAGAACTTTTGTATTTGACCTTTAATTTAGGGTAAAAAATCTAACATACAAAAAAAAAGTGTGTGTTTGGGTTAACTGAACTGAATGGGTGTCTGAAGAGTTATCTAGGTGTAAATCTCAGGTGACTGAAAGGACTTAACTGCTGTGAGGTTTAAATTACTTGTAGAAAGATCTGGTAAGTAGGGGGAGTGGCTTAGCTAGAAGGAAGCTAAATTTAAAGACTGCCTTAGAAAGTTTCTGCTAATAGCTTGGCAGAAGACACCAAGAGAAAGGACTGCTGGGTGACTGAACTTCTCTGCTGGGACTATATTGCCCTCCTTCTCTCCCTCCACCCCCCACCAAAAGCTAGTTCTACTTTTATAGGCACAGAATTTGACTGACAACAGGAACTTCCTGTTTGGGAGCAGGAAGTGAGTGACCACAGAACTACCAAAGACCCACCATCCTAGAAGGGCAAGAGTAGCTCTAAGCCCCTCTAGCTGCTGGGAGGTCTGCCTCTGAGCAAGTAAGTGGTCTACTGCGAAGAGCAGGATATTCTTGTCTCAGAACAGGACAATTCAGGAGCTTAAAGGGCACACCGCAGAAAGTAAGGAGAGAGAGAAAAACAGAGGAAAGAGTAAGGATTGCAAACAGTTAAGGGGCCAGAAATAAGACATGATTGGAGTGGTGCAGTGCAGTGCTGTGAGCAGCAGTCTTCCGGGCGATGTTCTGAGGATGCGGTGTTGTCCCATCTGCAGGCACCTCTCTGGGCTGAGGGAGGAGGTTGCTCATCTCCAGGCTGAGTTGGCCAGGATTTGTGGGACCTCCTCTTCCGTCCAGGGACCACCAGTGCCACTGCCATTGCCTCAGAGGTTGCCAAGAAAGAGGAGTGGTTGGACCAACCACAGTGGGCTCAGGGAGGGTGAGGGTGGTGGAACAGAGGTGCATCCCTCCCATTGTACCTCTCCACAATTCCTATGCCATTCTGGCAAAGTGTGGTTCCTCTATGGAGGCACCCACAGTGGAGACCAAGGAGGATGCTGGGAACCTCCACAAAGGAGACCCACAGGAGGGTGGCAGGGACCCTGCAGGGAGGAAACAACTCCTGGTGGGGACTCCATTGTCAGGAAGGTAGAACTGGGGAGAAAGGGAAAGGGAGGTAAGGTGCCTGCCTGGCGCCGCTGGCTTGCAGGGACAGGAAGTGAACTTCAGGATTGCCAGAGCAGCTGCACAGGGAGGGAGCTGGATGTCATTGTCCACCTAGGGACAAATTACCTGGCTAAGAAAGGGATTAGAGAAGTGCAGGAAGAGTTTGTGGAATTGGGAGGGGCTTTAGTCAAGTAGCACGACGGTAACCTTCTCTCGGAGGTGCTACCCATCTATGGCATAGGAGAGGCTAGGGGTGTTCCGCACCATGGATTCAATCAGTGGTTGAAAACTGCGTGGAGCCCAGGGATTTGGCTTCATTGGGGACTGGGGGTCACCTGGAGTGATGCAACCTATACTGGCATGATGGGCTGCATCTGTCCGGGAGGGGAACCAGGATCCTAGGTGATAGGTTTAAATGCTTCATTGGCAAGCTTTTAAACCAGCCAAGGGGAGGCACTGAAAGGAGCAGGAAAATCCTAGCCCCCAAATAATCATGGTAGTAAGTGCAAACACCAACATAAGAGGTGTCGTAGGGAGAAGGGCAGGGTAAAATGGAGAAAGTGACAAAGGCAAGAAGGACAGGGATGGGGCAAAAGGGAGTAAGGCCATCAGGAAATGGAGGGTAATGAGTACCAATGCCTGTAGTCTGGGCAACAAGCTCCTAAGCTGATGGCCTTAATGGAAGAGGGATGCCTGGATATCGTAGCAGTCACAGAAACATGGTACACAGAGAACCATGACTGGATGTTAACATACCAGGGCACATAACCTACAGGAGAGACAGGCAGGGAGAAGAGGGGAGGAGTAGCTTTCTATGTAAAGGAAGGGATAAAAGCAACTGAACAAAAGAGTAAACAGGAGGAGAGGAGGCACTGTGGGTCACCTTAGAGACTGGAAAGGGCACCACAATCCGCACAGGGTTAGGTACAGACCCCCATGTCAGGGGAAGGAATAGACAAGGATATGATAGAAGGCATTTTAGAATGGCAGAGAAAGGGAGATACTGTTGATGGGAGACCTGAATATGCCAGATGTTAATGTGAGCACATTTGCTGCAGCCACATCCAAGAGCAGGGCCATTCTTGATGCCTACAGGTGGCAGGCATTAGACAACTAGTTTGAGACCCACTTGTGAGGGAGCAATCTTAGACCTCGTGACTCTCAAACGGGGCAGTGAGAGGATCGCAGATCTAGAAGTGGGTTGCCATCTGGGGACAAGTGACCATCAAACAGTGTGGTTCACGCTAAACTCAGCTACAGAGTCAAGCTATACAAAAGTGAGGGTACTGGCCTTTAGGAGGGCTGACTTTGGCAAGATGGGAGAGTGCCTCAGAAAAGCACTAGCAAACAGGCTAGAAGGAGGTGTGGAGCAACAATGGGGAATTATCAAACTGCCATCACAGAGGCAAAAGCCTTGTGTGAAGCAAATGAACAAATCAAATGAAAGAAAGAGCCACTATGGTTCTCAAAAGAGGTGGCTGTGAAAGTCAGGAAGAAAAGATAGCATTCGGAAGTATAAGGAAACACAGAAGGAGCAGGACAGAGAGCTGTACCAGTTAAGGCAAAGAAAGCAGGGAGGGAAGTCAGAATAGCAAAGGCCCAAACTGAGGAAAAGATAGCCAACTCAGTTAAGAAGGGGATAAAACCTTTATAGGTACATCAGCGAGCGAGAAAGACAAAGGGAGGATGGTAGAGGCTGAATAGAATGAACAGTGGGTGGGCAGAGGGGACAGTGAAAAGCAGGAATACTGAACGAATATTTCTGCTTAGTATTCACAAAAGAGGAGGGGGAAGTGCCTAATCCAATTAACAGAAGCACTCTTGATAGGGGGGTCGATCCCAGTCCTTTCACAGAAGAAAGGGTTCTGCAAGAACTCCTAAAACTGAAGGTGGACAAAGCAATGGGTCCTGATGGAATTCACCCCAGAATTCTAAAGAATTAAGGGAGGAACTAGTGAAACCACTGGCTACTCTTTTAATAAATCATGGGAGGATGTGTGGTACCTGAGGACTGGAGGAAGGCGGATGTGATTCCCTTCACAAAGTGGGTCCAAGACAGAGGCAGGAAACTACAGACCTGTCAGTCAGACCTCTGTGGTAGGGAAAGTGATGGAGTCACTTCTGAAGGAAAGAATAGTAGAGTACCTAGAGGCCAGTGGAGCACAGGATCCAAGGGCATGGGTTCACAGCGGGAAGGTCATGTCAGACGAATCTAATAGATTTCTTTGACTGGGTGACCAAAGTAGTAGACCAGGGAGGGGCTGTGGACATGGCCTACCTAGACTTCAGCAAGGCATTTGACACAGTCCCACACAAAAGATTAATAGTCAAATTAACCAGCCTGGGAGTGGGACCCAGGGTGGTAGCCTGGGTAAAACATTGGCTGGACAACAGGACACAGAAGGTAATTGTAAATGGAGTCCATTCTGAAGAAAGGGGTTACTAGGTGGGTACCGCAGAGGTTCAGTATTAGGTCCAGTCCTTTTAATGTCTTCATCAGTGACATTGCAGAGGGACGGAAGGAAAAGTATGCCTTTGCAGATGACACAAAAATCTGCAACAGGGTTGATACACAAGGAGGCGGAAAGGATGAATAGGACTTGGCAAGGTTGGAGGAATGGTCAGAAGTATGGCAGCTAGGATTCAATGCAAAGAAGTGCAAATAATGCACCTGGGAAACAAGAACCCAGGGAAGAATACAAAATGGGTGGGAGGTAGTAACAACAACAAAAAGGAAAGGGACCTGGGGTAATCATATCAGATGACCTTAAGGTTAGCAAGCAATGTGAGAAGGCAGTAGGGAGGGTTGGGGTATACTGGGATGTATAGGAGAGGCATCAGCAGCAGAAAACAGGAAGTTGTTATCCCTCTGTACAGACAGTTGGTGAGACCCCATCTGGAGTACTGCGTCCAGTTCTGGAGACCCCATCTCTGCAAGGACATAGACAGGATAGAGGCAGTCCAGAGGAGGGCAACTAAAATGGTGCAGGGTCTGCAAGAGAAGCCGTATGAGGAGAGACTAAAGGAGCTTAATATGTATACCCTTGAGGTAAGAAGGGAGAGGGAGAACATGATAGAAACTTTTAAGTACCTCAGTGGAATCAACAAAGTCCAAGAGGGTAGCATTTTTCAGAAAAAGAGACTTGCAAGAACAAGGGGACACAATTTAAAGATAGAAGGAGGGCGGTTCATAGGGCAATGTGAGGAAGTATTATTTCACAGAGAGGGTAGTGGATGCATGGAACAGCCTTCCTGAGGAGGTTGTGGGGTCTAAAACTGTGGGAGAATTCAAGAATGCATGGGACAGACATAAGGCAATTCTTGTGGGGGGTAGGAAGAAATAGGCTGTTGGTTAACTAGGATCTGCGGCCTATCCTGTAGGTAGGGAAATGGGCAGACTAGATGGGCCTAGCAGTCCTTATCTGCCGTCAAAGTCTATGTTCTGTGTTTCTATGTTTCATACAAAAATCACTTATACCAGGAAAAGCATAGAACATATTTTTTAATATGAGATTACACAGCTAAAAACAGCCATTAAATAAGTACAATGTGCATTGGTTTCTCCTTTAAATGAGGGAACAAATGAGGGAGCACATTGGGTTAAAGGAATAAAACATGGGAAATGCAGCAGAACTGACAGGAATCCATTGTTTTTCACTTCATCTTCCCCTACAGCACAGTTCAGACATTGGTAAACAGAACAGCGCAACCCCAGTAGGAAGCAATAACTGAACACTTAAAGCTTTAATAAGTTCTCATCATTAAAGATTGATCTTGATTTCAGGACTCAGATACGAAACATTATTGATTGGCACATAGCCTCCATTTGTCCCAGATATGATGTCACGTAAAGCACACTTTCATATCTTATTCATATAGTTATTAACCTTTGAACTATCAGCGCCCATGAGAAATAACAGATCCTTATGGTTTTATAGGTGATGACGTACTGAGCCCGTGCTTATGTTTTTATGGGCTGGACCAGCAGTGACCAATTACTAACACCTCATGCCAGAGACATCAGGCAGTGTTGCATTGCCTGGACATTGCTTTTGTAGGGACACAAGTAACGACTAGCGTAAGTGTAAAGCTGTGATGTTTAAAGGATAAACACACAGGTAACAACTAGCACAAGTGTACAGATGGGATGTTTAAAGGATAAACGTATCATATGAATCTGTATCAAATTTGAGTATTCACAAAAGTGAAATCACAACAGCATTTCCATTCCTTGCAATGATCATATTCCTGGGAAGTTCTTTTATGATAATCCACTAGTTGAACAGGACAAAATGTGATTTCACTTGCTATGGCAGTTGTATGCATACAGTACCTCTGATTTTTTTTTTTTGTCACTGTAATGTGACACACTGCCCATAAAAATGAGGGAAAATGTGGGCCACTGGTCCACACGATGTGGGACACTTTGCCAAAGAGGAAGAAGATGCAACCTCAGAACCCTATGAAAACTAGTGCCTTGATTTGGGCAAAGTTTCCAGTTTCATTTTGTCCTTGCATCATGGAAAATTATAAGCTTTTGCTTTCAAGTCTGAGTTTATAGTACCTTCTCTGTGTGTGCAGCACATTAACATGTGGGACAAAGTGATTCTATGGGGTAAAATGAGGGGTGTCCCTTGCAATAAGAGACACTTGAGAGGTGTGGTTTATAGTGTATGTCAATGTCTTGTTTGTTAATGTGTGTGGGCTAGAATGCCATGGGTTGAAGCCCCACATGAGGAATTGGGGGTCATCATAATATACCCAATGTGCATACTGTAGCCCAGTATGGGGTGTCAGCATCTCATATTCATGAGGATCCTAGAAGATCATGAGGTATGCAAGACATCAACAAAATAAGCAAACCAAGCCAACTGTGCTGAGAAGATGGGAGCTCAGTTCAATGTCTCCTGCAAAGGGCAGCCCCACCCCAAAAAATTGTACTACTGTAATCACATTGGGTAGGATGACTGCCAAAAGTCCTGGTGTGTAGGCAGCCCAGCGGTGTAGAGGTTTGAGGTGTCTAGCACCTTATCTGTTATCATGTTCATGACCTGGGGTTGGGAGCGAGCTCTGGTCACCTGGTGTTGGCTGGGGGGGAGAGGACTGAGTTTCCAGAGGACAGCTCTCCTGTCCTGGGGTGAGGAGGTTAGTCATCTCAACTCTTGGCTGCCCCTGGGTAGAGGACCAAAGGTAGCACCAGCTACTAGAGTGTCAATGACGGGAGAGGCTGCAGTTACACCGTGCACGCACTTGCATGATGCCATGTCAGGGGAACTGGGGAGAAAACAGAAAATGATGGTCACAGACTCCATGAAGTTCTGCTTGTCTGCCCTCACTATGCACTGCCACCAGCTCACTGACCCCGAGAATCTGGATGTTGGGTTCCTGGGGGGTGGGGGAGACAGCCCTCCCTTCCCAGCCCTGCCATGAGGTGACAGGCAATCTGTGGGAAATATGGGGTCTTGGCAAGTCAGAGAGGTGGTTGCTGGGTAGGGGAGACAGGGAAAGAATGGAGCAGCCGCCTGCAATGTGCCCAGGAGAAAAACCTCTATGGAAAAAAAAAAAATCCTGGCATGGAGCCTGAAAAATTGCTAATGAATGCAAATACTGTTTTGAATATTTATTTGTGAATATTCTGTCTGATCAGACTCCTGTCATAAAAGTCCCCTCAGAAACAGCTCAGCTTTACAATTGAAGCAGATCTTACCTGTGTCTCTACAAAGAAAATATCCAGGCACTAAAGCACTGCCTGACTTCTCTGGCGTGAGATACAGAAGCACCAATCACTCCTGGCCCAGCCATTAGAAATGTAAACATGTGGGACTGGATTTTCAGAGGTCTGGATGCAGTACTTTTGGCAGCTGTTCTAATGCAGCTGAGTCTCTGTAAATGCAACAAAATGTTTGCGGACGACTTTCAAAGATGCTGACGCATTTACGACACTGTGATAACTTTATGGCCAAAAAACGATGGATGTGTCAAATAGGTGTGCAACCCATAGCACTTAAAACAAGAAGAAAGACCATGCTTTCCTTGGTCTAACAGTCTTGAAGCAAGTACCACAAGTGTGGCCATATTAACACAACTGACTGAAAATCCAGCCCCATCTCTGAATGTCATTAACTTCAGAATCACAAGGATCTATTATTTTGCATGGGGCTGAGCATTCAGTATCTGCTAATAGAGCCTTGAACCTTTCTTAGAAGGTCTAGTATGTCTGTGGGTTAGTAATAGGTAGTTTTATTTTATATGTTCTGTGCCTGCTGATATGTACCCCTTTTGCTTTTTGTGATGGGGAGAGGTGTACAAAAGGCAAATCAGATCAAGTGAATTGCAGTATTATATCTCCTTATGAAATGGGTAGGAAAAATGTTACATTCTGATTAGCTAGGACCTGGACATTGAGAGAGCACAACGCACAGGTTAAACAAGTCCCACCCGCCAGTACACAGCACCTAAAGAAATCCTTGTGCCAGTCTTTAGAATTTTCACAAATTAAAAAGTAGCTGTCTTTTCCAATCAGTTAGCCACACTAACCTAAGGTACCCAAAAAACAAGAATTACCTCATACTGAATTCCCTCAGTTATCAGGTGGCTTAAAAAACATCAAACTTTCTCTGTATGCATTATTCAGGTTTTTTTTTTTTTTCATTTAAAAAGCAGCATCTGTTATAAACCCAGCCATCCAAAACTCAAATGCCAACCTGTTCAGCCACCTGCCTGATTACTAACTCGCGCAATATACTGTATGCAGTTAATTGAAAAAAATCTGTCAGTCCTTTAAAAACAAAACAAAAGCAGCATATTTCACCCTCCCTCAAAGGATCTCCACTGCAAAATCAACCATTCAGAAGAATGACCTGGCAACACACCCAGCAGTGGCAGTTTTCTGAGTTGTGCTGCCGCAGATGGAAGTGTGCTGCCAGCAGCATTCCCACGCAGTCTCCATGGTGGCACTCAGGGCTCAACTATCACCGCCTAGGTGCTCACTCACAGCATGTCAAACAAAAAATAAAACCACACTATTCAACTCACTACCCTCGCAATCAAACACCATACTGTGGAGGGATTTTACATTACATAACGGAGCCACGTTTTTACCTCATGAGTCATGATTGTACTAGAATACTGTCTCTGAAAACCACTCTATCCTTCAGTACATTACTGTACATTTTACAGTACCTCAAAACACTGTTCTTATATGTGTTATTATAACTGTTCTTTGAATAAATATCCGTACACCTCCTGTTACACACACATCTGACATCCACATCCTCCAGAGTTGTTAAAGACAGTTGTGGGGACTCAGCTGGCAGCGTACACACTAGCAGGATTTTGGTGACTCACCATACTGCAGATGGAAGCATGCTGCTGGGATTGTTCCCCACAGTCTCCGTGGAGACATTCAGGCTTCCTTGATAACACACTCGATCGCTAGATCAAGACAACACTCGGGGATGGGAAGAAAACACCACTCAGTTATTTTAACTATGATTGAAATATTCTACTGGGAGAATGCATGTACAGTTACAATCATAAATACCCCATAATGTTGCAGGACTACTTTATATTACTCGTTTTGTATTTGTCAATCTAAAAGCTATATTTTTTTATTAATCTGTATTGCCCATGAGCCATTTCATAAGCACAATAAGATACTCCAGGGTCAGTGTGTTGTACTGTCACAATGCATACCTAGAGGTGGAAGGCACTCCACCTGCAGTGTTGTGCCTCACTGTTAGAGATGCAGCAAATTTTTAATTACCACTTCACGTTGCCATTATACCTTAATGCGAAGTAAGGCGAAGTGAGAAGAGAATGGGCAGTTCCCCACACATCACATGGCTTACAGTACTGTAAGTCACATGCTTTAGCCAGGCAGGAAGGAAGTGAGTCAGAGAAACAGTTTCACTTTCTCCTTTGCATTTGTAGAGGGAGAAAGCGTTGAGAGGAAACTAGGAGTTAAAGTGCTTGATTGCCTTGCCATTTACGTTTCAGAAGAAAACCAACAGCTTTTTTAAAAGCTATATCTTTATTTAGTTTTTGTATTGTATTTGTTGTTTGCTTTTTTTTGCATGTGTGACTGACTGTGTGTGTCAGTGAGTGTCAGTGTGTGTGTGTGTGTGTGTGTGTCTGTGTGTGTGTGTTGGCCCGGGGACTTTTTGTTTGTGTCAGAATGGACAGGTGAAGGCCAATTGCTGGCCCTGGCTGTGACGGAGTCAGCGGACCCATGGGGGTGGGGCAGTCGTGTCATGCTGGACCACTCCCGACTCCTGGGTGTTGCTTCCCCCCCATGTTCAAGCAACAGGAGCAGCAGCAGCAGCACCAGTGCCACTGGTGGCTGCTGTGCATCCACCTTCTCCGCCACTACCACCACTGGTAGCAGCAGCTGTAGGGGCTCCAGCAGCACCACCTCCACAGCCACAGGAGGCGGCCCTGGAAAATGTAGGTGGCGGGACTCATGCAAGAACTGTGTCTGGTCCCCCCTGTAGCTCCCCAGTGTGGGAGTTTTTTAACTCTGTGGGGGGAGACAGCACAGTGGTGGTGTGCCATCTGTGTGGTGTGGTGGTTTGCCGTGGCCACCGTGGGACACATTTGGGGACCGGTGGCCAGCATACCCATATGCAGGCTGCCACAGAAGGGGACAGGCATCCTCCTGCTGGCCCTTCCATGGCAGTGGCCGAGGGTGCTGCTGGGGTGAGAGTTGTGCCTCTTCACCACCGCAGCAGGAGGAGGGCTAGTACAGCAGCTGCTCCACTGCCACCACAGCCACCAACACCACCCTCTCCACTACCACCCCCACTACCTGGATTCCTTGCTGCAGTGGACCCCGGCACAGTCCCTGCAGCACAGTCTGACATCGCCCTGGTGTGGGCAGCTCTTGAAGAAAACAATGAGCGGTTTGGTGCTTTGCAGCTGCAGGTGAACAGAATAGAACAATAGCAGCAGCAAATAGTTTCAATGCTGCACCTGCTGCTGGACCACCAAGGCATCCCACAGCCACAGTAAGTTAGGGGATTGTTTTCTGCCCCCACCCCCACCCCACTATTGTGTTGTACTGTTTTTGTGTGTTTTTTCTTTGTTGTTGTTTAATCATACACATTTTCCCTTCCAGGGGAATCTTTCTTGCACCACATAGTGCAGTACATTTGTGTAAAAACCACCCGTAATTTCATTACAGTGTGTCACATGACGGAGGAATTCCCGTTCTGAAAATCTGCCCACATTCTGCCTCTTTTCTCAGCAGCGTTAGGAAGTGATGGCAGGGATAGCATGTGTGTGTGCTCCTTACAGTGAATATCTGATTGTCTGGCAGCTTTCTGAATCTTTCTTTTTGTTATAATGGTCAGTTTATGGTGAAACGTGTGGGAACGTTTTCAGTAAGAAGAGCCTTGTTAGTGGAAACATTCCTACATTTCACCACAAAGTCAACCTTATAACATAAGGAAACATTGGGATAGCTGCCGGACATTCACTATAGTGGAGCATGCACCTGCGCTCCCCCTGGCATCATGTCCTAACGTTGCTGAGAAAGGGGGCAGAATGTGGGTGGCTTTTCTGATTGGTAATTCCTCCATCACATGACAGACTGTAATGAAATTATGAGCAGTTTTCACAGAAATATATTGCACTCTGTGGAACAAGAAATATTCCAGTGTGAGTAATGCCCCCACATATTAGTTTATGTGTATCACCATAATTATGTAATGTGGTGAATCTCTGTAAAGCAGCAGTGCAACAATCTGTTGAGAACTCTGACCTATATTTTTAATGCTATGTTACAACTTCCTTTACTTACATCCTGACTGACTGGAATGATATGCAAATTTGCAGTAGTTGAGTCTGCTGTACTACCTTTTTTCATGTATGAAATAATGAAAGGAGCATTCCATTTAAATTGGTGCTGACCAGGTCTTTCTCATTGTTTTCCTCTGCTTTTCTCCATCACATCAATTAGTTGTTATATATCACTTCTGTTGTTAATTAACAGTTATGCAGCAGGCAGTCTTTTATGACACCACGGAACAATAGTTATTGAAAAGCAGCTGCAAATACATACAAACCTGGTTTGAACAATATTGGAAGTCGTGCTCATTTTTTTTTCATACATGAAAAAAGTAGTCAAGTAAGTAAAGCAGACATAAATTGTGAAAAGAAGCGTAACATTCAAGTCACAACTCGGAGGTGATTAGTGGTGGCTATGGCAATGTAAAGTAGCATAAAAAAGTACAGTTCAAAACTGTCAGGACATTCTTACAATGCTGCTTTAATTGTAAAAATGTCAGTATGACATCATGAGCTCACAGCAACAATCACAGAACACACAAAAGTGGCACAGAGTCCCCAGATTTTTTCTGCAGGCCCAAAATGCATCCTGCTTGTGTGCAGAAAATTGACAAGTGTTAACACAGTGGAATGAGAGTGTTTCAGCACAAAGTCACCCACAATTAATAACGCACTCAGTCATGTGCGCAGTGGTGGCACAGAGTCCCAGATTTTTTCTGCAGGCCCAAAATGCATCCTGCTTGTGTGCAGAAAATTGACAAGTGTTAACACAGTGGAATGGGAGTGTTTCAGCACATACAAAGTCCCCCAGAATTAATGGCGCACTCAGTCATGCACGCAGTGGTGGCACAGGGTCCCAGATCTTTCTGCCAGCCCAAAATGCATCCTGCTTGTGTGAAGAAAATTGACAAGTGTTAACACAGTGGAATGGGAGTGTTTCAGCACAAAGTCCCCCAGAATTAATGGCACACTCAGTCATGCGCCTAGTGGTGGCACAGAGTCCCAGATTCTTTCTGTAGGCCCAAAATGCATCCTGCTTGTGTGCAGAAAATTAACAAGTGTTAACACAGTGGAATGAGAGTGTTTCAGCACATACACCAGTATAAATTGATGACTGTGAGCATCGTGTTTCTGGTCCAATGTGTTCTGTGAGACGATTCGAGCAAATGCAATGTGATCATCTCAACTGGATTGAAGGGTGCCCTTTGGCTGTACACTAATAGTAGCCTTGGTGAGTAGATATACTGTATATATAGATATATGGTTGTGTATTTTGTAGGTGAGGAAGGGGGTTGACATGACATGTACTCATGGTATTGTTCTGTATCACAGGTCACACAGAAACTATTGGTGTGCACATTCCAATGAGAATTTTCTGCACTGAAATTGGAAACGGATAACTCTCAAGCACATGAAGGTATTTTTTTGGGGCTGGGGTGGGGGGAATCATATTTGCAGGTTTGTCTGTAATGGTTTCTTATTTTGTTACTTCTTCACAGATTTCATCAGCATCCTTCTGGAGTCCGGTTGTTAGGATGGGCATGGTCATCTAATGAAACGACTTCTGCATGTTGCATGTGTGCCCAAGCTCGGGAGGAGGGGTGTCTGATGTTGAAGAACTTTTTTGGATAAGGCCACTTTGACAGAACAACAAAGCATCTGGAAGTTTCCTAAAAAAAGAAATGAATGACTTCTTACAACTTAATTGTTATGTGTCCCTCCCTGGTTCTCAAATCTCAATCTAAAGTCAAGTTACATTTCAAACCCACATCTTGTCAACGAACACAACCTGTGTGCAATATTTGCTGCAGTCTTTCCAAAGCAATGAAATGGATGAAATAAAATCTTCATACTTACCAGAATGGATTTCACATGGATATTACATCGCTTCCTCTCTGTACGGTGCAGCTACAGTACCATTCCCAATGAGTTTAAGCGATGGAGCCTTTTTTTGTTACCCTGTAAAAGAAACAAAAGAAGTGTACCGTATGTGTTTTACCATTGTGGCTCTGAAAAGCTACAGAAAACAAAACATACAACTAAAGGAAGTGAAGCAGCATAACAAACATGAGTACACATACTCTCTTTATGGTTTAAATATTAAGAAGCTTTGTGTCTCTGGCTAATGGATGTGATGGTCCGGACAGACTCAGGCTCAGTGGTGGCAGTGGCTAACATCAGTCCCGGTGGTGGTGGTCCGGGGGGGCGGACAAACTCAGGCTCAGTGGTGGCAGTGGCTAACATTAGTCCCAGTGGTGGTGGTCCAGGGGGTGGACAGACTCAGGCTCAGTGGTGGCAGTGGCTAACATCAGTCCCGTGGTGGTGGTCCAGGGGTGGACAGACTCAGGCTCAGTGGTGGCAGTGGCTAACATCAGTCCCAGTGGTGGTGGTCCAGGGGGTGGACAGACTCAGGCTCAGTGGTGGCAGTGGCTAACATCAGTCCCAGTGGTGGTGGTCCAGGGGGCGGACAGACTCAGGCTCAGTGGTGGCAGTGGCTAACATCATTCCTGGTGGTGGTGGTGGTGGTGGTCCGGGGGGAGGACAGACTTAGGTTTAGTGGTGGCAGTGGCTAACATCATTCCCAGTGGTGGTGGTCCAGGGGGGCACACAGCCTTTGAAAAACTTCAGTTAAAACCTGCCAACATTAATCACATCATCATCCTCATAAAGAAAGCTGCCCTCACAGTCATCGCTGTCTGAAGTCTGACCACTGGGAAATTCTTTCTCCATTGTGTCATCATCTACATCAGTGGTGGTCCATTTCAGGCAGCCACTGCTAGTGCCACCAGGATGCTCCATTTCCACATCAGCAAGACCACCATGACTAGGCCGGGCTACGAATACCAAGGTTGCAGTCTGTGCTGGTATGTGCCTCATTCATTTTAATGAATGTTAGTAAACTAACATTTGCAGGAGACAGGTTTGTCCGATGATTCCTGACTATTGCACCAGCTGAGCTGAATACGCGCTCAACACTTACACTGTAGGGTGGGCATGTGAGGTACTTCAGTGCCATTGCAGTCAGCTCTGGCCATTCACTGATCTTTCCACTCCAGTACAAAAGAGGATCTTCAGTTATTGTCAGATGCCTGTTTTTAGACAAATATGACTCAACCATTCTCTGTGCCGCACTAAGTCCAGTTGTTGATGCATCATCCTGTTCCCCCGAATCATTTATTTCACAAATACCCACTTGGGACAAAGCCTTTGGATGACAGGTCACCTGGAGCTGCAGTCCCCTTCCCCTTGCAGGATATGCTTGATGGTTCTCCAGGTACACCTTCAGCCAGATTATGCTGCTGAGGTTTGCTGACCTTGGCATGTGATCTCTCTGCCCCATGAACCAGGCGCACCAGTTGACCACTGATATTTTTTACCTGTTCAGGCCCTCCCTCCAGTATTGATGCAATTCCACGTTTGTATCATGGGTCCAGCATTATTGCTATGGCAAAGTTGTCACTATGCTGAATGCTCACAATGTGACGATTCTGGTCGAATACTGTCAGCATGTGTTGCAGCAACATACTGCTACCACCGTCTCCAGCAACATCAAGGCTATGCTGTGCATTCTCCAGTGTCTGCCTCAGCACCCGCAGAAGTGGAATTGATTGGCTAATGGAGACAGACTTACCACTCACTGCCTGAGTGGCATGTTCAAAAGGCCACAAAATTGTTATTACAGAGTCCATGAGGCGCCACTGTTCAGTCATAGACATGGAGGCCCCAGAACTGTCACAGCTAGTGTGCATAGCAAGATATTCTGAGATGGCTTTGTATTGTTCATACAACCTCTCTGCCATGTATAAAGTGGAGTTCCATTGGGTGACAACTTCCAGCTTCAAACGGTGCTGAGGCAGGCTGTTTTGTATCTGCAACTGCCGTAGTTGGTCACGGGCCTTTCCAGATCTTGAAAAGTGAGAGCAGATACATTGTGCAACGGTCAGCATTTTTTATATCAGGGTGCTGCAGAAACTTCTGAACCACAAGAGTTAAACAGTGGGCCATGCATGGAACACGAAAAAAAAACACCATTTGTGATGCATTTCACCACATTTGACCCATTGTCACTTGCTATGAACCTAGCTCTCAGGGACAGAGGGTTTAACCATCTGTCAGTTTCAGTCAGTACCACATCCAACATGTTCTCACCAGTGTGTGAACAAATCACATTGCGCATAGCAATCGCTGCATGCTGTCAAATTCCTGGAAGATTGCTACCGCGACAATCCACCTTACTGCACTGATTTATTCACACTACCAACATCACAAACAACCCCCGGCACCTGCGCCCAGTGTGCAGTTATAGACAGATATGAACTCCCTGCTGTTTTGCCACTTGTCCACATATCCATACTTAAATGGATGAATGGAGAGGAGGAATGTTGAAGGGCATGTCTTACTGAGTCGGACACAGTGCGGAACAACTCGGGGACAGCACGGGTAGAAAAGTATGTCCTAGATTGGACTTTCCATTTTGGACAGGCATGTGCAGCAAACCGTCAGAACCCAGAATTCTCTACAAAGGAGAAGGGCAAAAGATCAATTGCCAGCATTTCTGCTATGGCAGCATTAAGTTCATGTGACACTATGATTCGGGGGTACTTCAGTTTATGTGCAAAAACACTCTGTAATGTGGGCTGACTTGATCGTTTTACATGGGGTGTATTGTTGGTCACAAATGGTTGTGGTCTCTGATGAATGGCATTGACAGGGGGTGGAGTGTGGACATTTGATGAAGACGGTTGCACAGGTGATGATGACAAACCCAGAAATGCTGCTTTTTTGCCAGATTTGCCAACTGGGGTTGATGTACCACTTGCACTAGACGTGCTGCATTCACCACCACCACCACCACCACAAAAACTGCTACTCTCACCAGCACTGGATAACATTTCAAAGTCATTATGGTCCTCCACCTCATCATGCCTGTAATAATCCTCTGCTCTTATTACCACACTACTGCACACGTTTAATTTCCTACTGGGCTTAACAGTCATGGAAGGGGATAACATGCTGGCTATGGTTGCCGGTGACGAGAGTGAATGCCCCACTGTGGTATTAGCTGCCAGCTTGTGCTGGGTCCACAGTGCCAAGTGCCTATTCTTAAGATGCGTATGCTGTCCTTCTGTGCCCAGATGGCTCCCCTTTTTACCTCGACTCACACGCACACGGCAAACCTGGCAGATTGCAACTGACTCATCATTTGCATCTTGAACAAAAAAATCCCAAACAAGGGATTGTGGTGCTCTGCTTTTAACATGTCCATGATGAGGCTTATTTAAGTCTGTTATTTTAAGCACTGAAGGAGGGCACATGATGTTTCTGGCACTGCACACCTGGACTGTAACTGATCACCACGACTACCTATCATATTGATTACTGGGTCGTCATCATCATCAACTAAAACCAGTAGATCACAAGTTTTTACAGTGGGGGGGGATTCCTGCAAACAGACTCAGACACAGCCACTTTGAATTTCTTTTTCTCCGGTTCCCAACTGGGGTCAATTGCATCATCATCATATTCATCAACGTCACACACATCGACATCTTCTGTTTGAATGCTAGCATGTGGACTGCATGTTGTAAGAATGGCAACATCATCATAATCATCACATTCATCATCAGCATCTACACCACCATCACCTGATATTTTTTCACCACACTGTGAATCACTGCATGGAAAATGCTTGACGTTAAGTGCCATGGTGGACGGAATATCACATTGTATGCTATTGTTGACATGATGATTAGAATCCTCAGGTTCAGTTACTGGGATGTTACTGGGAAGTATGACATCATCTACGCTGCCACTCACTTTCACTGCTTCACACTCAATATTTTTGGATACAGTACAGTGGTCGGAATTAGAACTTGATGCAACAATACTAATACTACCTCCACCACCACTAACACCAGTAACACTAACACCACCGGCTGGGAAAACATCATCTCCTCCAACTATGAGTGAAGCTACTGATTGGGCTGTAAAAAACATTGCAGGAGAAATACCTTTCCTCACATTAGCAATGCACTTCTGCGTACTACTACCACGCCCACAGACCATCTTACTACCAACATTGCCATGGCGAGAAACAGCTTTACTTTGCACCTCTCTTTGCAGGCATTTTGAGGGATCAACCACAATATTATAACCAAATTCAGATTTTGATATGTTCACTCTCTGATTGGAGGAACACTGGATGTGAAGCCAAATAAACAACTGTGGCTTCAGCAACATATAAGAGACTACTTTGAGACTGTCACAGAATTAAAACAACTTCATTAACCAGTGGTGCTGATGAGGTCACAAAAACAATCCAATCTAGTAAAAAATACCTTTTGAACGTGGGAGTGGGGGAGCACTGAATGCAGATAGTGCTGATTTTGATGGCACTACAAGCATCAAAACTAAGAACAGGTACCACGATCGCAGTACAAAATCAGGCAGCTGCAGTGGATAGCAGGTTCACACTGCTGCTGTTGCAATTACACTAGTCTGTGGCACACGAAAAGGTGTATTATTTGATGCACGCAACACTGCACACAAACTCACACACACAACAGTTTGTGTACAATGCTGAACGAGGAATGCGTAGCAAATGCAAAAGTTCACTATGCCACATTACGTATTGTAAATTTGTAATGTAAACAACCTGAACTTATGAACTGCTGCACCACATCCACACAACAAACAGCAAGAAAATGTCTACTATTACTGACAATATTACTGTGTGTACATTAACACAGTCAGTTGTATAACAAAAATATAACCAAAAAACAGAGATCACTATTTCTCCAACTTAAATCTACCTACACTACAGATACACCCTTCCCCCAAAGCACACTTTCACTGTCTTTCACCACACACACTCAATGTTGTAAATTAACATTCAAAATCCACACAAAAACGCTCGATGATATCAGCACAGGAGGGTTTCCTACAATCGATGAACTAAAGATGGAAACCAAAAAAAATGCAAAACTGCATTTTGAACAGCTTTTACAAGATTCCTATCACAGACCGCTATCAGAGCACACTGTTTCCTACTCCTTCCTACTCACACTACCCCGAACTGAGGCTGTGCAGATCAGTATAGAGATCATGCGACCTGAAATCCCATGAATCACTGCAAAATTCGCCTTCAGAGCTCAAAAACAAGGCAAAGTGAGGTGAAGTGCACTACCTGCAATGCAATTCACCTTAAATTTGGCAGCGTAGTCATCTGGGGAGGCAGAGCAATGCAAAGTCATTAATTTCAATGAACTTCGTGTTCCTCATCATAACGCAAAGTACTTTGCTTCATTGACAGAGCACTCAAGAATCTGCCTTTGCTCAAGAATCGCTTATGGAGGGATTGAGCCCACTTCACTTAATTCCTTCTCACTATGCCCATGGGTGTGCATTGTGACTGCACAGCGCACACCCTGCCATGTCTTACTACTTACTTATACTAATTTTTTCTTACTAAATATGACATTGATCATCTAATGGGTCCTTTATTTTATCCTACACAGTCCTCATCTCTTTGCCTTCACATTCTCTTTTCTTCCCTGGTTCCATCTTTCAATCACCCTCCAAAAGCAGGTTCTAATGTGATTGGTCATGGGATGTTGTCAAAGGCCAGAGGTTGTCCTATTTGTGTGCAGACAAAGTGACTGTACAAGTATGTACCTTAGTGCATACGAAAAGAGTTGCATCGATTTGAATTCTAGTCTGTTCTGCAGTATTTATAGTACAGTAGTTCATATTTGTGACACAACAGTGCAGAAAATGAGACTGTTGATAATTGCCCTTTAAAAGGCACACCAGTCCCGTGTTATATGAGGAAATGTGCTTCTGTATAATATTTTCTGAACCATAAAATATTTGTTGTTATATAGGTAACCCAAAGATCACGCTTGTATGCTACTGTGTTTATACTAGCTCTTTTCCTCTTTTTTTTAATATTTTATTTTGCAAGTGAATTACGTGGTTTTATGTTGTAGAATTTTGGCAGTTTGTAAGGAGTGCATGTGTTCTTTAGCATCCTTAGGTAATCATTTTCTTTTGAAGCCAGTTTTTGCACATTCATATTCCTTTACCTCTAAAGTTTAAAAACAAGGCTGAAGGCAACAGAAACAGATAAAAAACAAACAAGCCAAAAAACTGAACAGTCTGTCATCTTCGCTCCCAAAACTAACAGTTTGACAGAATAGCCACTTGAATTTAAAAACAAGCATTTGTCAATGCTGAACGTTTGATGCATCCTCCCTTCATTTGACTACTGTTACATAGTCTACAGTGCGGCACCAAAATACAGGTTACTCACCTGTAACAGGAGTTCTAGGAATGGTATATGTTGTTCATCCACACTCATTGGCAGGTATCCTTGCCGCTTTAAATCTTGCCGGAAGGTCTTCAAGCTTGCTCCTCCCACCCACCCGGGTGGTATAACTCTCGGCTCTGGCCCGCTGGAAGCTCAGGTTGTGCGTCGAAGCCGGGAGGTCGGTGGGTGTAGGATGAACAACATATACCATTCCTAGAACTCCTGTTACAGGTGAGTAACCTGTATTTCTAGGACATGGATATGTTGTTCATCCACACTCATTGGCAGACTCTAGCAGTTCTCCTGAAGGAGGGAGGCAAGACGCACACCCCAGTACTTACTTGGGAAGAGAGACTGAGAACTGAGGCCCCAAACCAGCATCCCGGCGTGACTCAAGGTCGATGTGGTAATGGGTAATGAAGTTTTGTTTACATCCAGGTAGCAGCCCTGCAGATTTCCTGGATAGGGACGCCCCTGGAAGCAGCCACCACAGCAGTATGGCGGTAGAATGAGCTCTTATCCTCTGGGAGGCTCCATGCCCGCCAACTTATAGCAGAGATCTATGCAGGAGTGACCACCTGCTTATCGTCCGCTTGGCTGCAGGTCTGCCAGATGCGGCTTCAGCGTAGGTGACAAACAGCTGGCTAACCTCTCCCGAATTTCAGCCGCGGCGCTCCTTATAATAAGCTTAGCGCCTCTCTAGGGTCCAGAGTATGGAGCCTGTATTCGGCCTCCGAGGTGTGATTGGGGTAGAACACCAGCAGAGTCAACACCTGGTTAAGGTGAAACTCCGACACCACCTTCGGAAGGAATTTCGGGTGGGGGCGCAGGACAACCTTGTCCCTGTGGAAGACCAGGTAAGGAGACTCTATGGAAAGCGCCTGGAGCTCTCCCATCCTTCTGGCTGACGTGATAGCCACCAAGAAGGCGGTCTTCCATGACAGGTGAGAGAGAGCACACCTGTGCATAGGTTCGAATGGCTTGCCCATGAGCTTTGCCAGTACCAGCAGTAGATCCCACGGAGGTGGGGTTCCCGCACTGGAGGGGAAATGTGATCAAGGCTTTTGAAAAAGCGCCAGACCACCTTCTGCGCCACCGACTGCTTCCCGGCCCGCGCCCGGTAAGCAGAGATGGCTGCCAGGTGCACCCTTAGGGTCGTCGACCTAAGCCCTTGACTAGAAAGGGACCATAAATAGTCCAAGATGCTTGCCAAGGAACAGGAGTAAGGGTCCAAGCCCTTGCTCTGACACCAAATGGAAAACCTTTTCCATTTGAAGGCATAGCATTTTCTGGTCGACTTACGGGACCTCAACTACATTGAGGACCTCGTCGGAAAGACCCAAGGCCTGGAACTCTAGCCGCTCAGGAACCAGGCCGTCAGGTGCAGGGATTGAAGGTCCGGATGGAACACCTTCCCCTGATTGACTGAGAGCAGGTCCGGGCGAGCTGGAAGCTGCCGCGAGTCCTGGAGCTGAGACTGAGGAGATCTGGTACCAGAACTGGCAGGCCAGTCTGGGGCTATCAGAATCACCTGCGCCTTGTCCCTCCTCGCCTTGAGAAGCACCTTGTGGATCAAGGGAAATGGGGAAAGGCGAAAGAGGCCCGGGGTCCACTGCCTCGAGAAGGCATCCCTGCAGCGAGCCCTGCTGAGGGGGCGGGATGGAACAGACTCAGCTTCGTTCTCCTGGAGGCAAACAGGTCCACCTGAGGTGTGCCCCAATGGGAGAACAGATGCTGTACTACCTCCGGCAGGAGAGACCACTGTGGGATGCAGCCCCATCCGGCTCAGGGCATCGGCCAGGGTGTTGGAGGCTCCTGCCCGTGAATGGCTAGGAGATCCGCCTCCAGGCTGCGCACGAGTGACCAAATGCGGAGAGCTTCCTTGCATAGAAGCATGGAGCGCGTCCCGCCCTGGCGGTTTAGATAGTACATGGTCGTGGTATTGTCCGTCTGGACTCGGACCACTTGACCCCGGAGGAACGGAGCAAAGGCGGTGAGAGCTAGGCGGACCGCTCGGAGCTCCAGCAGGTTGATGTGGCATCGGGACTCCCGCGGGGACCAGAGACCATGAGCCCGGTGTTCCCCAGATGGGCACCCCAACCCATCAGAGAGGCATCGGTCGATAGAGAGACCGCTGCTCGGGCGGACGAACGGGATGCCCTCCTGCAAATGATCTGGAACGGTCCACCACTGGAAAGCGTTCCACATCCCCTGTGTCACCGACACAAGCTGGTCCAAAGGATCGCAGCGTTGTGACCACTGGCTGGCCAGTCCCCACTGAAGGGACGCATGTTCCAGCGGGCCCAACGGACCACGCTGGTGCAGGCCGCCATGAGACCCAGGAGGCGCAGGAAGTCCCGGCAGGCGCAGTGCCCAACCAGAAATGATCGGGCAAAGGAGGAAAGAACCTCGGCCCTGTCCGCTGGAGCCACGCCTGGCTCAGAGAGAGTCGAGCTGCGCCCGATGAATAGAATCACCTGCTTGCTCGAGTTCCGACTTGGCCTGCTTGATAAGGAGGCCCAGTTGAGAGCAGACCTGAGGGCCAGATCTCTGGACCACTCCGCCTCCTTCCTGGAGGGAGCTGCTATCAGCCAGTCGTCCAGGTAAGGGTACACCGGACCCTCGGGCTGCAGGAATGCTGTCACCACTGCCATGCATTTGGTGAAGACCCTGGGAGCTGGAGACAAGCCGAGGGCATGGCTTGGAACTCGAAGAGGGATCGCTCGCTCCAGGCGAGAGGAATCTCTGGTGAGGCAGGGCGGATAGGGCCGTGAAAACGCGTCCTGCAAGTCAGAGGAGCAGAACCACACGCCGCCCAAGGATGGTATTATCTGCTAGGAGTGACCATCCTGAAGGTTCGAGACCTTAGAACTTGTTCAGGTCGTAGGTTGAGAATGGGCACCAGCCCCGTCCGCTTCGGAACCAGGAAGTACCTGGACACAAACCCTGGGTCTGAAGGAGGGTCCACCACTCTCTTATCACCTCCTTCTGGAGGAGGAGAGCGTATGTCGGCCTCGACGAGCCACCAGTGAGGCTGGGATCCCAGGCTCCCGAGGGGCGACGGCTCTGAAGGGTGGTGCCTGCTCGAATTCCAGAGGCAGGCCTCTTCCCACCACCTCAAGACCCACCTGTCCGTGGTAACAGCGGACCAGGCGGAACGGCAGAGTGCAGGCCGTCCCCAGGGGGACCCAGAGGTGAGGTGGAGATGGGGGCGACACCCTCAGCCCGTCACTGGGCAGGCTTGGAGGAGGGACCGGCCGAGGGATCTCCTGGGCTTTTCCTCCCTGCCTCCTGTTAGAGGAAGCCCGGCTTGGGTTTGCATGCCAAGGCAGAGCCTGCTGGTCCTGGCGTTGCTAGAGCTGGGCGTCAAGGCTGGGGCACAGAAGGACGAAGGGCTTAGGCTGTGGTTTCATGCCTTGTCCTTCTGAGCTGAAGAGACCGAGTCCAAGGTAGCATTGGACTTCTCGATCCTCTGCAGGTGACCTTCCACCCCAGGGCCGAAGAGGTCAGTCCCCAAAAAGGGAACATCCGCCAACTTGTGCTGGGTATCCGAAGTAAAGGTGGATATCCTCAGTCAAGCCCGCCGACGCATAGCCACTGCGGCCGCCACCGATCTGGCACATGAGTCCCCTATATCCAAAGCAGTCTGGAGCTGCTGTTTGGCCACTGCCCTGCCCTGGTCCCGCACCTGCTTAACCGTAGTCTGCAGATCGGCAGGAAGATGAGGGATGACCTCATCCAGGGAGCCCAACAGGGCATGAGAAAAATGTGCCATGAGGACGGCCGAACTGGCCTGACGAAGGCCGAGAGAGGACGCAGCGTAGACTTTTCGCCCGACATAGTCCAATTTCTTTGGACTCCTTGTCAGGAGGTTTGTCCACATCCCTGGCGTTGCCGGCCGCCGGAAAACGCTGTCTGTAACCAACCCTCAGCAGAGGGTGTTCCAGAAGACAAGGAACCGTAGGGACCGTGATACTTCCTGGCCATCCTGGCCGAAGGCGCAGGGCAGGAAGCAGGGCGCTGCCAAAGCTCCAGTGCTGGACCCACTATGGCCTCGGCCACCGGAAAGGCCTCCATCGGAGAATCCCCTCGGTCCAGAATCTCCGTGAGGGGATACCTGGCCCGTTTGGAAACGGGTTCGAGCTCCATCCCGTGACTCCGAGATGAGCCGAAGTAGTCCTAGGAAGGACGACGGCTATCGTCCCATTGACTGACCTCCTGAAGACTCCAAGTCCAGTCGCTTGAGAAAAGGAGGAATCATCTTCGGACTCGGAAGAGTCCTCAAGAGCTGCTCTGGCCTGAGCCACCCTTCACCTGCCGAGGTCGGTCGGGAGTGAGGGTAACTGACAGCCGATGGGGTAGACCTTAGCCGACCGAGAATCCTTGGTCGGAGCCCCAGTTGGTGGCTGTGGAGGCGGAGATTCCACCGAATCGGTGGAGCAGCTGGTTTTCGAACAACCAGCCTGGGTATAGGCTCCTCGGATAAGTGCAGGGGTTGTATGCGGCGCTCGGTGACAACCACTTAATGGCGGGGAAGGCTGACGGGGTCGGTTTACTCCCGGCCAGGAGGAGCTGTTGCAACATAAGGTCCTCGTACCGTCCAGCGTAATTCCGCCAAAGCCTCCCCTCGAGAGGAGGGCGAGGAGCAGTGACGCGCCGCTTTAGCCAGATGCTAGACCGAGACCGCCTATGACGGTGGGATCGGCTGGACCGCGAAGAGGTCCGAGACCGAGAGTCCCGGAATTTCCGAGGTCGGTGCGGGGAGGTGTCGGCCGGAACCAGCACTCCCTTCGGCTCGGATGGTCCATCCGAGGGCTCCGAACCGAGGCACAGGCGAGCCCACGGGATCTCAACTCCTCCTGGGAACCGGAGGGGAATTTCGGCCGCTAAAGGCGACAGCCTCGTCTAACGGGTCGAGAAAAATCTCGACTTCATCGGTGGAGTCTCGGTCAACTGACCTGACGGGGACACTGTGAGGCCAGTGGCGATGCGAGCGGTCGACGAAGCCGACGGTCGATGACCGGGGAGAGGGACCTTTCCGGCTCCCAAGAGCGGGAGCCGGGCGGAGGACTTAGCCCCTGTCCCTCTTTTTGGACCGAGAATAAGGTCCCGCAGACGTAGGCCCTTCTCCTTTAGTGGAGAGGGACAGACAAAGCTCCTTAAAAGAAGCCGTGTAAGAAGAGCCCAGAGAGAGCGGGATAAATGCCGCGGCCGAGGAAGATACGGCCCGCGCCGCCTCCTCTTCGAGGGCGACCATCCGCTCGAGCTGATCCGCCGAGCCCGCCGCCGCAGACACCGCCAACCGGGCCTCCTTGGACTTCACCGGAGGGAAACGCTTCTCGGGACGGCCCAGTTGCAATCGGGCAGCACAGTCTTCGAGGACGTAGGCCGAGAAAGATGAGCACAGGTCGCAAGCCTGCGGGTCGTGCTCAAGGCCTAAGCAGTAGACACACGTGGAGTGTGGATCCGTCCGAGACATCTTCTGCCCGCATGGGCATCTCCGAAATCCGGGAGTCGATTTGTCCATCGCAGCCGCGAGGGATAGAAGACTGAAGTCTTTTTTCGCAAAATTTATTTTTAAATCCGCAAACGGAGAAATAGGAACCAGTCTCAAACGCAGAGCGTTAAGGAGGGAACCTGAGCTTCCAAGCGGTAAGGAAGATCTGGCGTCATGGGGCGGAGCCGAGAGTTATACCACCCGGGTGGGTGGGAGGAGCAAGCTTGAAGACCTTCCGGCAAGATTTAAAGCGGCAAGGATACCTGCCAATGAGTGTGGATGAACAACATATCCATGTCCCTAGAAATCCATGTTATCTAAACTAGACCTCCTCTTCAACACTTTCTGCCGCTTCGCCTTTGATGCCCCCCCCATACCCACCACTGTGACCTCTACCACTCCCTCACCTTTCCATGCCTCAAAAATCGCAGACAACTGCACTGCTCCAAGTTTGTCTCTAAATTCTGGCTTAGTGCCCTCCCCTCCTACTTCTCCTCCCAACTGTTGTCGGCCCCCCCCATGCCCTCCGGTCCCGACACCCGGCTACTGAATATTCCCAGATGAAAGACCTCTGTCGGACAAACAGCCTTCTCACACCAATTTCTAAAACTCTGGAATACCTTCCCCCCACAAATTCGTCACTTTTCTACTGCCCATTCCCCTTCAACTGCACTGGCAAACTACCTCACAGTAAACTGTACCTGCACCCAATAAATGATGCCCCCCCCCCCCAAATTCCTCTGTCTGACCAGCGGCACTGCCCAATCCCTGGAAGCTGGCTTATATATAATCTGTACTGTAAATTGTATGTATGCATGTACTGTATGTATGTATGTATTCCACCGGGATATGCTTTTAGCTGACTGTATGTGGTAATCGAGTATTCCATTCTCTTCTGGATAACTGTTTATTGTCAACTGATAACCTGCATGTTATCCTACCTATGTACCCTTCCCGCAGGTCACACCGGGAGACGAGCATCATTTTGCTCAGTGTGCCTTTCCTGGTGAAACAATTGCATAAATAAATTAAATAAATAAAATGTCCGCCCCTACACCTTGTTTATGCCCTTGAGGTACTTGAACGTGTCTATCATGTTCTCCTGCTCCCTCCTTTCCTCCAGTGAGTACATACTGAGTACCTTTAATATCTCCTGATATGTTCTGTGTTGCAAGCCATGTACCATCTTGGTTGCCTTTATGTGGACTAGCTCCACCCTGTCAATGTCTTTGTGAATTTGCGGCCTCCAGAATTGTACACAGTACTGTAGGTGAGGCCTCACTAGTGCATTATACAATGGCATCACCACCTCATGCCTTCTGACAGTGATAACTCTTCCTATGCACCCCAGCATGCAACTGGCCCTCCTTGCAACATTTGTGCTCTGTTTTGACACCTTTAGGTCATCAGAACTGATAACTCCTAGGTCCCTTTCTTCCTTGGTGATCGTCAGCACCTCCCCCCATCCTGTAACTCTCCTTAGGTTTCCCTCTTCACAAATGCATTATTTTTGCTTCTTTGCATTGAACCTCAGTTGCCACTCTTCAGATAATTTTTCAAGCCTCTCCATGTCCCTGCTCATTTTCTCCACCCCTTCTGGAGTATTTACTTTGTTACAGATGTTGGTGTCATCTGCAAACAGGCAGACAGACCTTTCCTTCTAGCCCTTCCGCAATGTCTGTAATGAAGACATTGAACAGGACTGGTCCCAGGACTCATCCCTGAGTTACCCCACTGGTCACCACCCTCTCCTCAGATTGGATCCCATTACCACCACCCTTTGCCTCCTGTTCATCAGCCAATTTCTAACCCAGTTTATCAGCTTGTGCCCTGTGGCCAGACTACTCATCTTGTTAATCAGCCTCTATGTTGATCAGTGCCAAAGGTGTTCCTGAAATCAAGGTAGGTGATGTCCACTGCCCCTTCCTGATTTACTTCTTAACTGAGGCAATAAGGTTTTCAACCCTAATGCCAACCCCCACCTCCACCCTGTAGGGTGTGCCTTTGGGTCATCGGCTGTAATACCCATGCCATTCCACCTCACCCATGCAGACACTGACAGGCATTGCAGTGTTCCTTGGGGCCTTCGGCCCTGATGCTTACCCCATTCCATAAGGAAATAAGCTGAGATGGGTGTAGTATAGGAGAAAGATAGGACCAAAGACCCCAAGGCACACCTCAATGCCTGTCATTGACTGCGGGGTGGGGGTGGAATGGCATGAGCATTATGGCTCCGTCACACCCCTGACACCTGTCAGTCTCTACAGGGTGGGGAGGGTGGGAGGTTACAGTTGGAAACCCTAAGGTCCCTGGTGTTTGTTGGTTCTGGATTGCACTCTGAGTTGACTTCTGACTGGGAAACATAGCAGAATCAACCAGATTTTGGGGGGGATTTAAAAGGTAGGATCAACCAGATGAAGAATAAGAAGCGCCAGACCAGCAGGCTAAAATCAACTCATCAGACAATGCCCAGCTGAGTGATGATGCAGGAACATCAAAGGAGTGGCCTGACAGGCGTCTTTTACTTGGTGACTCAGCGCTTGAAAATGCAATGAAGCAAAGCTGTTTGGCTAGCACAGAAAACAGAGGAAAAAAGAATCTAAAGGGAAATATGACCACAGTAAGTGAAAATGTACCCTCTGATATAAATTTAACTATAGATCAGGCCATTGAAACTATTTGGGTTCTTCT
Source organism: Neoceratodus forsteri (assembly GCA_016271365.2). Classification (NCBI taxonomy): domain Eukaryota; kingdom Metazoa; phylum Chordata; order Ceratodontiformes; family Ceratodontidae; genus Neoceratodus; species Neoceratodus forsteri. Next base: position 490,661,768 of record CM057450.1, on the reverse strand, counting down.
CAAAATGAACAAACCAATATAACAGTTAATGTTCACAAAGAAGAGCATGCGCAGCCTGTAAACAGTCTTAGAAAATGCAGAAATGAAGCCTCGGTTTCTACATCACTTCATACCCCCCAGACAGTAGAGCAAGTCTTGAAAGGGTCTGGTTGGAAGCAAACAGAGGCAGGGGAATGGATTGCAGATCCAAACTATAAAGGTGATATGGTTGAAACACTGCTGAACACATCCTTTGACATGGATTTACATGCAGATGATGTAGTTTATTTGAAAGAGCCAGTTCAAGTGGGCTCTTCTAATCCTGGTCCAAGATCAGAGGGGGATGCATCTGAAAGTGACTCTGCAGCCCAGTCTTGGGGAGAATGGGTAGAACAGGAAAATATGGACAATGATCAGTAAATCCCCCTGAAAGCTTCACTGTTATGGGCACAATTTAGAAAAAAAAGATACGCTATTTAATAAATCCCCCCTCCCTCAGAGAAAAAACTCTGTACGCTTGCAGTATCTTCGAGGCCTTCAATCAATCAATCAATCAAGCAATCAATCAAATCTTTATTCAGGCGAACATCATTGAGCACAGCTCATTTGCAAGATGGACCTGATAAGGTCAAGGTTCAATGGTAGTTACATATACAGTTATGTTAAGAACACTTATATACAATATATCAAAACATTGTTGCCTAAACATAATGACAAGTAGGGACACATGGATGTACACTATCTAGTCTAATGTATACATATCAACAATGGGATGATCTTTAGTAAATCTCTTAAGTAAAGCATCCAATATTTCGATACTCAGGGGGTAAGAACCATAATGGACAAGGAGACGCAGTGATAAGGTGTAGGGGTGACCTGGGCAGGGGCTGGGGCTAGCCCCAGGTGATGAATGGTAGGGATGAGGACTACGGTATGTGCCAAGAAGTAGTGGGAGAGGACTAAAGACAGGATGTACGGAGACTATGGGATTGAATGATTAGAAGGTGTAATGTCACCTGTTGGCTGCCTAAGGAGGGGAAGGTTAGGAATTTGAGTATACTAGTACTAGTAGCAGCAGTTGCATTTTTCTTGGAAGAGACATAGGTATAAATGTTTAAAGGATGCTAATAATATAAAGTTGTTCAGCCTCAGCGTCTTCTGAATCATATTCCATGATGTAGCTAGTACATAGCTGATAGCAGAACTCCCATGCCGGGTGTTGACTTTAGGCACATTAAGCATGATGAGATCATGGCTTCTTAGGCATAGGTACTAGCTTTGGCCTGTGTGAAGTAAGTCGATGATATAATTTGGGAGCATTCTGGTCAGTGCTCTGTAGGTCCATATTGCAGCATTTCTGTTTCTTCTGAACGAGAGATGTCCATCCGACTGCCGCATATAGAGAGCAGTGGTGAGTGTTGAAAGGTAGATCTGTTATAAACCTCAATGCTCTGTGGTATAGAGGTCCAATTTGTTTAGATAGAAAACAGGGCAGCGACTGTAAAGGAAATCTGCATAGTCAAGTACTGAAAGAAAAGAAGCCTGGACCAACCTCTTCTTGGAGTCTCTGGTTAGGAAGTGCCTTATTCTGTAAAAGAGACCTAGCCTCTGTCGAAGTTTTTTTAGAAGTTCTTCAATGTGATCGATGTAGTTAAGTCTGCTGTCTATCCAGACTCCCAGATACTTGAAATTTTCCACATATTCAAGGTTTTCACCAAGTATAGTGGATAGCTGGGGGAGATTGTTTAGTGAGGTGGGCCTTGTCTGAATTTGGGTGGAGAAAAACATTGCTTTTGTTTTTTTTGCATTTAGAAGGAGCTTTTTTTCCAATAGTTGATGTTGCAGGATGTGGCATTCCGCTTGCAGAACTTCACAGGCTGTAATAGGCGAAGGGTTGCTGACATATAAAACAGTGTAATCTGCAAACAAGTGTACAGATGCCTTGGTAAGGTTTGAGTCAATGTTATTAATATAAATAGCAAAGAGGATGGGACCCAGGATAGATCCTTGTGGAACACCTTTTAGCAACGGTTTGAGTGGAGAGAGGTCTCCATCAGCTTTCACTTGCTGTGTCCTTCCCGTAAGGTAACATCTGAACCATCTAAGGGAGGATGGATCTAGGCCTATGGAATGCAAGGAAGAGAGGAGCAGTTCATGGTCCACCATATCAAACGCCTTGCTTAGGTCAAGGAATACAGCACAAACACTATTTTTTTTATCCAGTTCTATTTGCCAGTCATTTGTTACTTTGGCCAGAGCAGAGATAGTACTATGCCTGGTTCTAAATCCAGATTGTGCTGGATTTAGAAGGTTAGCCTCTTCAAGATATTCCCTAAGTTGGATGCTCACCAATTTTTCTAGCAGCTTGGATAGCACAGGAAGGATAGAGATTGGCCTATAGTTGTTAAGGTCCATAGGATCCCCTGATTTCAGTAATGGGATAACTTGGGCTGTTTTCCAGGTTGGGGGAATAGAACCAGAAGTTAAAGAGAGATTAAAGAGGTGTGTTAATGGAACTGCGAGTACATGTGTTGCAATCTTTAGAAAATAGGGATCAAGGGCGTCTGCACCTGCACTTTTTTTGACATCCATCTGCGAAAGAAGATCCTCCACTTGTTTCAACAAAACCTGTTTGAAGGAGAAGGAGGATTCAGATATCCGAGTTCCAGTACTCTGGGAGCTTAGCTGAGCGCGTAGAAGATTAGCTGGGGAGGTGTCAAATGTGAGACCAGCAGTTGAAAAGTGAGTGTTGAATGAGTCCAGTATTACCATTCTATCTGAGGTTGTTCCCTTGTTGTGGTGTATCTGAGCTGGAAGTGTAGTACTAGGTTCTTGTCCTGTTATGTCCTTTATGGTGCTCCAGAATTTGACAGGGTTGTGATAGGAGGAGTCGAGTTCTGTCATATAATAGGCAGCCTTTGCATCCCGTACTTTTCTGGTACAACTATTTCTGGATTTCTTGAACATCATCCAGTCATTTGGGTCCTTAGACTTCCTTGCCTTCTTCCAAAGCTTATCCCTCTCAAGGAGGGCAGATTTAAGGTTGGTTGTAAACCAGCGGCAAGTTTTGTTTTTTACTCGTAAACTAGAAATAGGTGCATGAGTGTTGAGGGCACCTAAGACTATGCCATTTAACACCTCGTGTGCTTTTTCCACTGTGTCTGCTAGATAGAACTCTTGCCATCTTGTAGAGTGATTTAGTTCATGTAGATATGCCTCAATATTGAATTTCTTTTTTGATCTCCTCAGTATGAATTTAGCCGGGGGTGTTAGTTTGGTGGATGATCTTATTCCAGCAATAAGGCAGTGGTCACTTATATCACTGAAAAGCACTCCAGCATGCGTGAAGAGGTGAGGCTTGCTCACCAACATGACATCTAGTAATGTGCTGTTGCTCAGGTTCTTTTTGTTGATTCTGGTTGGTTCATTTATAAGCTGTGTGAGCCCATATGTATCGCAGAAAGATATTAAGGGTGCTGCTGTCTTGGATGGCCAGTTTAGGTTTAGGTCACCTAGGATTATGTTTTTTTCTGTACCCTTTTTGATTAGGTTTCCCAGGTGGGCTAGAAACTTAAGATCAGCTGAGGGGGGCCTATAACAGCCAATTAGCTGTAATGCTGTGGATTTGGAGAGGACCACTTTGAGGGATAGGCACTTGAATTCTTTGGGCATAGAAGTTGCATCTAGGCAAGTTACAGATAGATTGGATTTTACATATATCGCTATTCCTCTGCCCCTTGTGTGCCGATCCACTCTGAAAACTTGGTAATTGGGTAAGTTTATGTCTCTGTCAGCTGTGGCAGGTCTGAGCCATGTCTCTGACGCCACTAGAATGTCTGGCAATGTATGAATAACCCAGGCTTGTAATGTCGTGAGCTTTTTTAGCAGGCTGCATGCATTGATGTGGAGAAAGCTTAGTCCTTTAGTCGAGGCTATCTCCGCTGGTGAGGTAATGCACTCTGGAGGGCCTGGATTAATTTCTATATTTCTAGTGCAAGTCAGTATGAAAATTAAGAGTTTCATAAGAGCTTCAAGACATAAAAGGAGGAGTCTATCTTTGGCCCTCCTTTTACCTTTCAGGGGCCTCCGTTTTAATTTAAGCCAGTCGAATGAGGGGTTATAGGTTCTTGCCTGCTCACTAAGTAGCAGTCTGGTGGTCAGGCATAATGAGGAACTGTATGCCCAATAGTGGAGCACCAACCCATATGAAGGTAGATCTACTTGAGTCCCTACGTGGAGGTTTCCCCACTGATTGTGTTGCAACATAGGTAGGTCATAAAGGAGGATCCGGTCATTCTTTAATGTTGGTGTAATAGAGAGAGTAGGAAAGTGAGTTACGTTTTTCAAAGTGACAGTGAGAATAGAAAAGTGGGTAGCATCTTCCAAGATGACAGCAACAGGAAGGATATCTTCCACCCTACTCGCCATGAGTAATAGAGCAAGACATATCCAGAGGGGTCCCCCCATTATAAAAGCAGTACTGTTAGTTAAATCAAGCTAAAATATGGCAATGTAGTCAAGGAGAGAACAGTAAGGGAGGGGGCTGCTGATTTGTCATCACAGTGGGGTATACGGGGCAGATTACTGGTCAACACGGCTCTGGGGGCGGAATTGTGATTTAGCGGAAGATGACTATAAGAGAACACACAAGAGAAGGGTGGGATGGGGCAAAAATTTTGCAGCTTTCCTGCATTTTCCCTCACTGTCCCTCCTGGTCTGATGGTCCCTGGAGGCGGCTAGGTTGTTGCCAACCGCCCGCTGGCAGAGCGTGGCCCCGGCGCTCAAATGAAGGCTTCAGGCAGGGATCCTCAACTGGGAAGAGACAGAGGAGGCACTAGGGTTAAAAACTTTGCAGGAACAAAGGTTTCTGCTGGGTAGTGGCTTAAAAAATTATCACAACAAAAGGCTGTTGGGGGGGCTGGGGTGCCGTGGCGTCTGGCTCAATTTAAGCAATCAGGAAAATGGCTGTAATCACTTTACACAGTATGTAAATCACAGTTTCCCCAAAAGAAGTTACAGAATTATGAAAACAGCTCTTTCTAGCAGATTTAACCAGTTTGGACACTTTCCCAAAACAGTTTTTGCAAGAGCATAAAGCAATGATACAGAATGGAGCAGGGGGACCAATCGGATGCGAGACCACAGGGTGCGCTCGCCTCCCGATTGGCCACGGCTTTCCTGTACCTTCCCTCACTGTCCCTCCCAGTCTGATGGTCCCTGGAGGTGGCTAGGCTGTTGCCGACCACCCGCTGGTGGAGCGTGGCCCCGGCGCTCAAATGAGGGCTTCAGGCAGGGATCCTCAATTTCCCTTCACTGTCCCTCCCGGTCTGATGGTCCCTGGAGGTGGCTAAACTGTTGCTGACCACCCGCTGGTGGAGTGTGGCCCTGGCACTCAAATGAGGGCTTCAGGCAGGGATCCTCAACTTCCCTCACTGTCCCTCCCGGTCTGATGGTCCCTGGAGGTGGCTAGGCTGTTGCCGACTGCCCGCTGGCGGAGCGTGGCCCCGGCGCTCAAATGAGGTCTTCAGGCAGGGATCTCCCCCCGACAGAATATATGTGGGCAAAATGTTATTAAAAGAATCCTTAAAGTTTTTTTTGAATGCAATTTATGCGTTGATACACGCATCAGGAGACACACTTTTTGACATAAGTTTTAAGATGCCAATGGGACTGGATCGGTTCTGGACCACATATGGGAAAATAAAATATTCTGCTTTATGGCTTCCTTTTTGAGCTATCCAGCTCACCAAACAAGCTATTAAGCAAATTACTATACTTTTTAGAAATGAAATCATAAACATTCATGACATAAAACATTGGCTACAGCAGCGTTGTAATATTTTAGGAGAACCAGTCCCAATTTTAGACAAAGAACACATCTGAATTGGTGGATAGAAAATAAAAGTAAAATTGAGATCAGGACCGCAGGGGCCTAAACACTTGCCGAGCTCCTTTTTTTTTTAAGCCGTGACAGAGGCCATTGCTTTTACCTAGGTCAACCCAAGACCTGCTTCATGTGTGGAACTTTAACGCATTTAAGCAATGTTTGCAACAGAATAAAATGTTCTTTATGTTTGCAATTTGGGCATTCAGGAGCACAGTGTACAAATGACTACGGATGTAACCTGTGCAATGAGAAGGGCCATACTTTCAGAACCTGTGCGTGGGCTACACATAACAGAACAGATAGAAAGGATCAGGAATCCTTGTTACATAATGACCAAAAAACAAGTATAGAAAAACAACAAAAACTTTTGGAAAAACAAATGCAGGAAGAACAAAAGTCTCATTCTGATAATCAAGGAAATATAGCTAACAATATCCCTCAGCAGACCCAGCACCCACCTCTCCCACCAAGGAACAAAACATGGAGGGTTTACAAGAAACAGAAAATAAAGTTTTACAAAGTGCAAGTGCACTAACCTTTAATCCACAAGATACGAAGGGGCTGACAAAGGAATCCATGGATACAGATATGCAAAAAATGCCTCCACCAGACAAACATACTGTGGTATCTAAAAAAAAGAGGTTTAAAGAAACATAACCCTAAAGCTAAGCTGCCTAAAACCCTTCAGACTGCTCAACCTATAACTTTGAGTAATAAATATGACATTTTACTCTTACAAGACTCTGAAGGAGAATGAGAAGCTTCTTCCACTATTTCGTCAAAACACGAGGAAACCTCAGAATCTGATGAAAAACAGTTAGAGGAAAAAGTACAAGCAGCCAGAGTTAAGCAAAAAAAACCTGGGGCTGAGGCCTAGAAGAAGCTGCAGACTAGGAAAGAAAGCAGTGTTAAAAGATTCAACTTAATAATCTAATGTTTAGTTATCCGTTTCTCCTTTCTTGTTTTCTTCTTATGGCAATGTATAAAGTGGCCACCTTAAATGTAAATAGTATAAAAAGTCCAAGAAGGAGAGTAGTTACAATTTCTATTTTGAAAGATTTAAACCTTGACATTTGTTTCCTCCAAGATACTAGGTTATGCACTAATAATGATATTTAAGCTGCTAGTAAACTTTGGTGTTGGGGGTCATCTTTTTATTCCTTAGCACAAGAAAGAAGTGGAGGTGTCCGGATTTTGTTTCTGGGCTATGATTTTACTATTACTCAAGTGGTAGATATCTTTCCAGGGTGGGTTATGATGTTAGATTTTATTCATAGTAATGTGTCCTGGAGGGTCATTAACCTTTATGCTCCCCAGACAAAAAAAGAAAGAACAGAATTAATGAACAAAGTTAAACCTTATTTGTTTACATCTAGTTTTTTTTTATTATGGATGGATGATTTTAATTGTGTACAGGATGATAAAGATAGAGGAGCAAAAATAAACAATTTTGTGACTCCAGGACCTTAAAGGCTATTATAGAAGTCAGCAGACTAAAAGATGCATACAGGTCCATTTATCTGACAGCTGGGTACACTTATTATAAAAGTACTCTAGCCACCCGTATTGATTTCATTTTTTCTTCATCCACTTTAAGTACAAATAGATCTCACACCATACCTGTAAAAATTCTGACCATTTAGCTGGTTTGGTATATATTTCTTTCTCAAAAGAACAGATTAAAGGGAAGAGGGTACTGGAAATTGAATTCAAAACTGATAGAACATCAAGATGTTAAAGACCAAGTAGTAGAACTATTAAATGCTAGAAAATTTATGGCTTGTTTAGAAGATGACGTAAGTAGGTGGTGGAACATTACAAAAAAGAGATAAAGAATTAAAAAAATTAGCATGGCAGAAACATTCAGAACAGTATGATAAACATTTAACACTAAGAGCTCAATATTTTAGAATGTTGTCTTTAGTTAATGGAGGATATGGACAATTTGCTGATCAAGTACAAAATATTACACAAGAAATAGAACAATTACAACACTCACGAGCCACATCCTTACTATATGAACGTAGAATTATTACTCCTGGTAAAACTACATCTGTCGACATTTTTGAAAGTTGTAAAACTAGAGTTAAACATGAAACTATGCATAAATTAGTTAACCAAGAAGGAAGGCTGGTTGACTCCCATAAAGAAATACTGGCAACTGTGGAACAGTATATGATGGAAACATTCATGGAACCTGAAATTAATGAAGACTTAATAAACCAAACTCTAGCAACTTTAACTGTTCCTAAACTACCTACAGAACTTACGGATACTTTAGCTTTGCCTATAACAAAGGAAGAATATAATAGTACCATTAAAAATCTTCATAACAACACTAGATGGGTTAACTTTAGAGTTTTTTTAAATCTTTAAAAATGAACTAATTGAGGTATTATTTTTATATGTAATGCAATATTAGATGCGAGTAGCTTGGCAACACAATTAGGCATATCTGCACAAATGTTCATTCACAAAACAAATGAATGTGAATTGCTTAAAAATTGGAAACCTTTAGCTGTAATTAACACTGATCTTAAGATATTAATGAAAATTTTAAATAAAGTGCAGCAGCTCCTTTTGTTATTGATTCATGTCAAACATGTTCAGTAAAAGATAGAAGCATACAAGATAACTTGTTACTTATCACAGAAGTAGAAAAGGTATATAAAACAAAATAAAAGGCATTATCTTAAGCTTGGGTCAAGAACAAGCCTTTGATGAGGTCTCCCATATGGATGGTGCTTGCACATTATGGGATTCCTGGGAGATTAATGCAGTGGATCACAGGAATTTATAGAACTGCAGCAGCAGTTCCTGTAATCAATGGTCATTTAGGAAAAATGATAAAAATCAATGGAGTAGTTAAGCAAGGATGTACTATAAGTCCTTTATTATATGTCTTTTGTCTGGACCCTCTCTTAAAACTTATAAATCAAAATAGTGCGGTAGATTGTATTTTGTTACCAAATGGGATAGCCCTTCCTATAACTGTAGCTTATGCAGCCAATTTGTGTTTACTGGTCCAAAATAGTTTAGTGGCAAATAATGCGTTGAGCATGATACAGCACTTGTCATCCATCTCATGGGCTCAGATTAATCGTATAAAAAGTAACTGGTATAGATTGAGTAATACTACAGAACAAATTTCAGATATACATGAAATTCAATTATTTGATAACAACATACAAATTTTAGGTATACTGTAATATTTGGTAAAGATGATGCAGCCCTAGAAAACTGGGAAGAAAAAATAGGTTTTAGATTGGAGGCAGTATAGCGCAGTGGTTTAAGGCTCTGAGCTGCAACTCTGGAGACCTGGGTTTGAATCCCACAGCCCCCACTTGCATACTGTGTAACACTGAGCAAGTCACTTAACTTTCCTGTGCTCCCAGGTCACACCTGTAAACAAGCTTTCAGCTTAGTGTGCTACTCCTGGTTAAACAATTGGTGAAAAAAAAAAGACTTGGCAAAAAATAAAGTAGTAGTATGGAAAAATTGGCAACAAACTAAAAAAAAAGTATACTTGGTCAAAACATTCCTTCTCTCAATATTTATGTACCTCAGTGTAGTATTCCCACCCCCAACTAATTTAGATACTAGCTTGTTTATTTTGGTGTTTCAGGTAATATGGGAAGTCGATTAAACCCAATAGCAAGAAATGTGTTATATAAATCATATAAAGAAGGAGGGTTAAATCTTCTGATTCATGTAAGTTTTTTTATAGTCTCTTTTTCCAAGCAAATGTTTCAGAATTCCAATCCCTAACTACTAAACCATAAATGATAGCGTCTACCTGGATGCAACCTTTACTACAATTATGGGGACAATCACCCGTGAAGGTTAGAAAAACTTTTATTAAAACCCCTCTTCCATTTGATATGTTACCAGTCATAGAAAAGATAAGAAAATGGAAACTAGAGATATGCAGTGCATCACACTCGAATAGAAAGAAAATGTACGTGGTAATACAAGAAAATGGATATTATCAGCAAACAGAATTCAAAGGCATACAACTAGCACATAATTCTAGAATTGGTACATATCTAACAGATAAAAGAATACCCCCTAGAATGTGGGACACAGTGTGGCTGTGTAGTCATGGTCAGTTAGGGGTTAAGGGCAATGCAAAGCATAAAGCAATTGAAGAAAGATACTGTCCTAGATCTTGTATACATATAGAAGAGACAGTAGAGCATTTTTTTTTATAAATTGCCCTTATGTTAGACAAATTTAGGAAGAATTAAGTAAGAAATGGAAAGAGAAAGTTTGGAGTACAATGACATATGAAGAACTAATTATAGGTTATTCGACTAAATTAAAGGGTATTGAAGACAGTATACAGAGAATCTTGTTTACCTGTATAAAGTTTATTTTATGGCAAGTTCAATGCAGATTTGCTTACAACAATGTGACACAATTCCAAAGCTAGTGGTTCAGAAAATAGAAAAAGACATTCATACAATATGGTAATATGAATCAAAAATATTTTCAAGAGATGTACTTAACATAAGATGGAAAGGAGTTGCTGATGGTATATTTTGTACATGAATTTTGTAATTTTTCCTTTGTTTCCTGTACTCATGAAATGTTGATCGATGTCTGATTATGTTATGTAACAAGTTGTATTTTTATTTTTTTATTAATAAAAATTCCCCCTACTCTTTTCATGAAGTGCCAGGGGATCTTTAACATCCATCTGAACTACCTCCAGAACAGGCAGATGGGACCTTGGTTTAATGTCTCATCTAAAGGTTGGCACCTCAGGAGTTCAGCCCCCCCCCCATGCTGCACTACAGTGTCATTATTGGGATTTAGCCCAAGAGCCTGGTGTGGGGATAGAACCCACAGTCTTCTGATCTTCTGGCCTCAGACATGAGTGTGCAGTCTGCTGAGTCACTAACACTGCTGTGCTGTGATGTCAGAACCTTAATCAGACAATTTTGGGAAAGGGAAAGAGCAACGTCTATTGGCCTAAAAGAGAAGGCCACCCTTTTAGGACAAGGCAGAGATTTTTCAGGGTGCCTTCGGCTATATAAGGAATAGAGCCAAAGTCACTCTCACTTATTTTTGCTGAGCATCTCCAAGGGACACTCTTCATCTGACACAAGAAACAAAACAGTTGAGACCCAAGACTGCCAGTACAAAGGAGACTGAATCTTTCATTTACGTTCTTTGGACTTCAATTCCCTACGGACTTAAGGTAGACTTTAGATAACCATAATAGTGCATTTTTCATATATATTTTTCCACTTTTATTTCTGTTATTCTGTGACCAAATTAGTGCATCTTTTAGTTGTAACTGTATGATTATTTAAGTATTTTAGTAAAAACTTTTGTTTTTAAGAAAACTGCCTGAGTGAGATTTCTAAATTGTGTGTGAATTGTGGGCCAATTATTTATAATATGCTGCACACTGTTATTGCTAAGAGGTGCCTCCATAAGCAACCAATTAAGCAAGGGTCTGTAAGAGACATCTGGAAAGAGATAAGGCGAATACCAAAGTCTCAAGGAAGAGTCTGTCTGGATTTTGAACCAGGTTGTTGCATGTCCTGTTGGAGAAGATGAAATCAGGAACTGCTGCTACCCTGAAGAGTGTGTGAAAGCTGGCTTGTCCCCATTTGTGTAACAACCAAGAAGGGTTCATATTTGGCTACAAGGCTTGAGACTGGTATTGTGCCCTTATCCAGCATTTGGAGGGATGCCCTGGGTCCTCATGGTGGGTGTTTAGTCGTGACCTTCACAAGCATTCTAAAAGAACTTGAGGAGGGTATACCTGTTCTCCCCCATCACAGATTGCACTAAGGGGTGGGCATGGTGAGCTCAGTGGACCTGACCCTCAGGGGTGGGTTCATGACAGATCTGGTTTGCAGGATTGGGATATGAAAGATCTGGTTGCATAGTGTTGTGATTCAAGAGATATTGGTGGCACAGGCATAACAGTTGTATTCGAGCCCAGTGTATCAGATTGATAAACTGAAAACAGTCCACACATAATCAAGTCAGGGATTTGGAAAAAACTAATTTGGTTACAGTATAAAATTCCCTACCTGTCTTCTTTTTTTCTCTGTGTAAGCTAGTGTAGCAATAGTCAGGGAAGAAGATGGCTTCCAACTATAACAAACACACTGCAGACCACCTAATGCAGATGTGTCATGAAAGAGGGGTCCAGTGCAAGGAGTAAACCAAAAAGCACCTTGTGGAGGCTCTTGTGGCAGCCAATGAGCTAGTGGCTGCCCAGAACCTTGAGTCTCGGCCAGTGACTGAAAAGAACCAGAGCCTGGGCGTGGGGGTGCCAGGGTCCATCGCTGAGTCTAGTCCCAGGAAGGAGGACAGCATGACCAGCAGGAACCCAGAGCCACAGAAGCAGGGGAAGGTCACCAAAGTGCTGGAGCTAGAAGGGGTCAGGCTACAGTTTGAACTGAGGAAATTGGAGCTGGAGCAGAGAAAGTTTGAAACCTGGCAGGAAAGAGAGCAGAAGAGATTCGAACTGGAGATGCAGGAATGGCAGTGCCAGAGAGAGGCAGAGGAAAGAGAAAAGCAGCTTCAGAGAGAAGCTGAAAGAGAAGAAAAAAGAGCACCAGAGGGAATTCAAACTGGAGAAGTTAAGACTCCAATGACAAATGAAGAGGAGGTAAGTGTCAGGGATAGACCTGAAACTCCAGAGCTGGGGTATAAATTAATTTACAACTTAAAAACAGAATTTAAGGAGGGGGGGATATGGATGCATTTTTGAATTCATTTGAAAAGATCTGTATCTAGGCCAAACTATCCAGGGAGTCCTGGAGCTTCCAGCTGTCCCCACTGCTTACAGGTAAAGGGCATGAGGTGCTAGGCCAACTAGATAATGATGATAGCCAAGACTTTGAGAAACTTAAAACTACTTTACTTAAAAAGTATGCCTAACTCCTGAAGCATACAGGGTTAAGTTCTGGAGAAGTCTTGACATGAGCTATGAGGAACTCACCACAAAGCAACATCAGTTTTTGAAATGGTGGGAGGGAGTAGAAGCAAATTCTGTGGAAAAAATTGAGGCGGTTATGCTGCTAGAGCAGTTCTTTTGGACTTGCCCAGCAGAGCTAAAAACCTGGTTAGAAGGCCGAGATCCAAAAACAGCACAGCAGACTGCTGAACTTTTAGATCGCTATGCTAGGAACAGAACTGCTCTAAAAGGAAGTGGAGTGGGTGTAGCAGCACTGGAAGGGGAAAAATACACCTTCAGGGCAGCTAAAACCCTTACTGCCTCCATGGAAAGGGGAAAGCCCCAGGTTACAAAAAAAAGATTTCTCGGATAAAAAAATGATTGTTGGTTTTGCAAACAGCCAGGGCATCTTGCTAGACAGTGTCTTAAAAAGGCACAGAGTGGACAAAGCGATGTTCAAACAGAGTTGGGTGCACTATGCATCCCTGAAAGAATGCCTGTAAACATAAGGCAGCACATTCACCTGATTACTGGACACAGGGGCATCTTTTGCCTTAGTAAAAGGGGATTTAGTTGAGCCCGAACAGCTTATACCTAATCAGTTTGTAACAGTAAGGTTATTCAATGGGAGGAGAAAACTCTGCCACTTGCTAACGTTCTCTTGGACTTGGGTGAAACAGGAAAGATGGTGCAAAAAGTGTTAGTGGCAGGTAACAGAGAACCTTGCTCTGGATGGGATTATAGGGAACACTCTCCAGAAGGGGGTGGCGTATATAGTTACCCGCAGTCAGACAACAAAGGCCAATTGTAGTTCCCTTAACCCCATAGAAGCCCCGTGTAAAAAAAAATGGAAGGCTGGTTCCCCAGCCTGTGTCTCCTGACATGGAGAGTAGTGAAAGGGAGGTAGGACTTCCCCAAGCCACAGTTCAAAAAACACCTACTGAAGGTTATTCCAAGGAGGGAGGGGTAACAAATGGTCAGAAGGTTAGGGATGGTAGTGACCCTGAATGCCCTGATGCTAGAGCTATGGACCCTAGTTTAGGAACTGAAGGGGACATGTCCCATGCCTTGGGAAAATGTGAAGATTTTGCAGCTGCTCAGAGAACTGACCCTAGTTTGGAGAGGCTGAGGGCTTGTGCAAAATCTGATGGGACAGAGGGAGGTAACATGAGACATAGGGTATTTTGAGAAAATTGACTGTTGTATACTCAGAACATGAAGACAGTGGGAGGGGTGACAGGCAGGCAGCTTGTTGTCCCCCCAGAGGTATCATGAACGATTGCTCAAGGTCACTCATGACATCCCCATGTCCGGGAATCGCACACACCACACAGCAATTGGCCCAGAATTTCTATTGTCCCAACTTCACCCAGCAGGTAAGGGAATATTACAGGTCTTGTAACCGGTGCCAACAAATATGGAAGGCAGGTAGTGAAACCAAAGCCTCCCTTATTCACTTACCCATTGTGGAGGAGCCATTCCAGAGGGTAGGAATGGATATTGTGGGGCCTTTGAGTACCCTAAGCTCTTCCGGGAAGAAGTTTATCCTGACAGTGGCAGATTACACCACCCGATACCCAGAGGCAGTTGCTCTCTCCTCACTTAGGACAGACAACATGGCAGATGCCTTGCTATGGATTTTCTTCCACGTCAGGTGTCCTCAGGAGGTTATTACTGATCAAGGGAGTACCATAATGTCAGACCTGATGAAGTGTTTGTGGGAGAAGTGTGGGGTGGTGCAGAGATGCATGACACCTTATTGCCCACAAGCCAATGGGCTTGTGGAAAGGTTTAATGATACCCTAAAATCGATGCTCCAAGCATTTGCTGAATAGCATGGGAGGGACTCGGAGGAATACCTTCCCCACCTGTTGTTTGCATAGAGGGAGGTGCCACAAGAGTCAACAAGGTTTTCCCCCAAACTTTCATATAGACATAGGGTGTTTGGGCCCCTAGACTTGTTCCAGGAAGACTGGGAAGGCAAGCATGCCACCCAGGGAACTCCCATCATGAAGTATGTCCTGAAGTTTAGGGAGAAGCCGATGGAGCTTATGGGGGTGGCCCAAAGCAACCTGTCAGCTGACCAACAGAAACAAAAGGTTTGGTATGACCTCAGAGCCAGAGCTCATGCATACAGTGTAGGTCAGGAAGTCATGGTTCTAATTCCAGTCTGGAAGGACAAGCTGCAGGCTGAGTGGATGGGACCATACAAAGTGGTCTGACAGGTTAATGATGTGAACTATATTGTAGAACTGCCTGACGGGATACATACCTATAAGATGTACCATGTCAACATGATGAAGCCATATGAAAATAAGGCTGACATGGTATTTGCAATGTGTAGCCCTCGGGAGGGGATGGACAAAGAAGTCCTTCTACTGGACTTACTAGAGGAAAGAAAGCAGAAGTCATCTGTGGAGTCAAACTGTTGCCCCAGTTGACCCCATAACAGTCCCAGAAAGTGAGGGAGGTTTTAGAGGACTTTGCCCCTTTGTTTACGGCCAAGCCTGGATGAACCCCTTTAGCAACACACGATGTAGACACGGGGACACAAGCACCCATACAGCGCACAGCATACCAGGTGTCTTAGGCAGTCCTAAAGGACATTAGTAGGGAGGTGCAGGAAATGCTGAATTTAAGGGTAATCCAGAAATCCCACAGTCCCTAGGCCTCACCCGTAGTTCTCTTTCCCAAGCTGAATTGCTGTACTCACTTTTGTGTGCACTATCATGGACTCAATGCTGTCATGAAGTCTGATGCCTACCCAATGCCATGGATGGATAAACTATTGGAAAAGTTGGGAGGGGTGATGAAAGGGTACTGGCAGGCGGAGTTAACTGCCAGAGCTAGGGGGAGGTCAGCCTTCATCACTCTAATAGGGTTATTTGAATTCAGGGTAATGCCTTTTGGAATAAAGAACGCCCCTACCACCTTCCAAAGGTTGGTCAACCAGGTATTACATGGTACAGAAGAGTACACAGTGGTGTACCTGGATGATATTGCCATCTTCAGTACCAGTTAGAAGGAACACCCGTCCCACCTGAAGGAAGTGTTGGGCAGGATACAGAGGGCACGGCTCACTGTCAAGGCTGAAAAGTGCCAGGTGGCCATGGCAGAGGTGGCATACTGAGGCCATGTAGTGGGGTGGGGGCAGCTGCATCCAAATCAAACCAAGATTGAGGTGATGGAGGCAAGGCCCAGGCCTGAAACCCAAAAGCAGGTTAGGAGTTTCCTAGGGACTGCCAGATACTATCAAAAGTTTACAACAAATTACAGTATCCTGCAGCTCCCCTATCTGGCCTAATGAAAAGAATGTCCAAAAAGGTACAGTGGGAACCAGCCTGTGAATGAGCCTTCGCACGGCTAAAGGAGGCACTGTGCAGTGCCCCTGTGTTGGCCAGTCCAGATTACAGTAAGCCATTTGTAGTCCAGACAGATGCCTCAGATGTGGAGATTGGAGCAGTCCTCAGTCAGACCTCTAATCAGGGAAAAGATCACCCAATAGTGTACCTTAGCAAAAGGTTACTTCCCTGGGAGCAGGCATATCCACAGTTGAAAAGGAATGCCTAGCGCTGGTATGGGCCCTGAAGACATTGGAGCTGTACCTCTATTGGAGGCACTTCAAGGTACAGATTGATGGTAACCCCCTGGTGTGGCTAAATCAGGTGGGTAAAACAAATGGTCACCTCTTAAGGAGGAGTATTGCCCTACAGGCCTACAATATGATCGTTACCCACAGAGCTAGATCAGCCAATGCAGATGGGCTATATCACCAGTTAGAACACTAACCTAACCTTACCATGCATTAGGGGGTGTGTTCCCACAAATTCAGTCTAAGAGGTAGGAATGTTGTGAGCTAGTCAACTGCCAGTCATTATTTGTAGATATAATTCTGATTATACGTGTGTGTATGTGTATATATATATATATATATATATATATACACACACATACACTTTTTATGCACTTTTGTGTATGAGTACATGCCACAAGAGGATTTGGGGAAATAGCCATTCTTGACAGAACACAGTGAATTAGCCAAAAAGTTTTAACTCTGAAGTCATGTTCATGATTATTATATGTGTCAGGAAGTTGTGATGTCAGAACCTTAATAAGACAATTTTGGGAAAGCACAAGAGTGACATCTACTGGCCTAAAAGAAAAGGCCACCCTTTTAGGACAAGGCAGAGATTTTGCAGGATGCCTCCAGCTATATAAGGAATTAAGCCAGAGCCACTCTCGCTCATTTTTGCTGAGCATCTACAAGGGACACTTTTCTCCTGACACAAGAAGCAGCACTGCTGAGACCCAAGACTGCTGGTACAAAGGAAACTGAATCTTTCATTTACTTTCTTTGGATTTCAATTCACCACAGACTTAAGGTAAACTTTAGATAACCATTATAGTGCATTTTTCATGTATATTTTTCCACTTTTATTTGTTATTCTGTGACAAATTAGTGCATCTTTTAGTTGTAACTGTATGATTATTTAAGTATTTTATAAAAACAATTGTTTTTAAGAAAACTGACTGAGCAAGATTTCTAAATTGTGTGTGAATTGTGAGACAGTTATTAATCTGTGACAAACTGCTATTGCTTGGAGGTGCCTTCATAAGCAACCAATTGAGCAAGGGTCTGTAAGGAACACTTGGGTAGAGATAGGATGAATACCAAAGTCTCAAGGAAGAGTATGTTGGGGTTTTGAACCAGTATACTGCTACACTGAAAAGAGTGTGATGCCTGGATCTTCCCCATTTGTATAACAACCAAGAAGAGTTCATATCTGGCTGCAAGACTCAAGACTGGTATTGTGCTTTTATCTAGAGTTTAAAGGGATGCCCTGGGTCCTCATGGTGGGTGTTCAGTCATGACCTCGTCGAGCATTCTAAAAGAATTCAAGGAGGGTATCCTTGTCCCCCCCATCATGGACTGCACTTGGGGTGGGCACTGTGAGGTCAGTGGACATGATCCTCAGGAGTGGTTCATGACACCATCAAGCAAGAAAATATTGGTGTGGGTGATCTATAGATCAGTAGAACAATGGGAAGAGAGACACAGGGAGCAGGAGAAGAGCTGGCAAGGGGAGGGAAACACAGAAACATATCGTTTGGGTGCTAGGTGAGATTGTTTGACTTCGGGCCTCTGTTAGATGATGACTTAGAGGAGGTGCTGAGTGAGTCACAGTTCTGAGTGCAGGTTGGTTTTAATTTCCATTATAAAGATTCTCTCACTCAGGCTGCTGCCTTAAAACAGCGTGGTGGTTCCTAAGGCAGTTCTCCCTCGCAGCTAGACTGAGGAGCATCAGAGGGCGAACACAGGGTTTGAGCTCAACTGCTTTATTTTTCTCTGATTTTAATTGCTTTTTTGCAGGGGATATCTTTTGTTAAATTGTTGTGCAGGATGTGTTGCTGAAAGGAAGGAAGGAAAGCATTCATCGGTTTGGTGGGTCTGAGCTGTAATTGTTTCTGGAGGGCACAGGCTTGGTCCCACCCACCCCAAGAGCATCATTTTCTTTATACCAGGGGTTCTGACATAATTTCCCCAAAAGGGCAAAGGACACACAGCTGTCATAGCCTTAACAGCCCATCATGTTACGTGGGGGGTAAACACATGCACATACTAACACAAACACATTTTTAAACAAGAAGGGAGAGATCACCAGGGCTACCGCTGCTGCCTAAGAGGTTGCCAAGAGAGATGAGCAGTTGGACCACGGTGAGCTTAGGGAGGGTGAGGGTGGTGGAACAAAGGCACATCCCACCAGTTGTACCTCTCCACAATTCATACATTGTTCTGGTGGAGTGTGGTTCCTCTATGGAGGCACCCACAGTGGACACCAAGGAGGATGCTGGGAGCCTCCACAAAGGAGATCCACAGGAGGATGGCACCAGACCCCACAGAGGAAGCAAACAACTCCTGGTGGGGGACTCAATCATTGGGGGGGTAGAACTGGAGGAGTTAGAGGAAAGGAAGGTAAGGTGCCTGCCTGACACCATGGCTTGAAGGGACAGGAAGCGAATCCTCAGGATTGTGGGAGCAGCAGCATGGGAGAGGGAGCTGGACATCATTGTCCATCTAGGGACAAATGACCTGGCTGGGAATGGAATCAGATCAGTGCAAGAGGAATTTGTCGAGTTGGGGAGGGGAGGAGCCTTAGACAAGTAGCATACATGGTAGCCTTTTTGGAGGTGCTGCCTGTTTATGGCATGGGTGAGGCTAGCATACTCTGAACCATAGGATTCAATGAATGGTTGAAAGTCTGGTGCAGAGCACAGGGTTGTGGCTTCACTGGGGACTGGTGGTCCACCTGGAGGGATACAGGCCTATATTGGCACTATGGTCTACATCTGTCCGGGAAGAGAAACAGAATCCTAGGTGACAGGTTTAAACGCTTCATTGGCAAGCATTTAAACTAGCCAAGGGGGGGAGGTACTGAAAAGGAGCAGGGAAATCCCAGCCCCCTCCCTCACAAAACAGGTTAGTTAGTGAGGTAAACACCAAGGTAGAGAAGTCGATAGGGAGCAGGACATGGGTAAATGGAGAAAAAGGCAAAGCCAGAAAGGACAGGGATGGGGCTAAAAGGGATAAGGCCATCAAAAAAAAATGGAGGGTGATGAGGACCAATGCCCATAGTCTGGGTAATAAACTTCCTGGCCGTGAACACTTTGGCAATAAAATTAGCTATAAAGCTGAAGACTTGCGGTGTGCTCTTTCTTCTTGGACTACTGAATTTACAGGTTTTGCAACCTCTGTAGAGAGCACCCCCCTCGCAATGGTGCGCTGCTTTTCTCCTTTTTACACAGAAATACTGTATACAGAGAACCATGACTGGGATGTCAACATACCAGGGTACACAATCTACAGGACAGACAGGGAGGGTAAAAGAGGAGGAGAAGGAGTAGCTCTCTCCATAAGGGAAGGAATTAAAGCAATGGAACTAAAGAGCAAACCGGGAGGAGTGGGGGCTCTGTGGGTCACGCTGGAGACAGGAAATGGCACCACAATCCACACAGGAGTTGTATACAAACCACCATATCAGGAGGAGAAATTGGACAAGGAAATGATAGAAGGCATGCTTAGAATGGCAGAGAAAGGGGAGATGTTGATGGGGGACCTGACTATGCCAGATGTTAACTGGAGCACCTTTGTCGCAGCCACATCCAAGAGCTGGGTCATTCTCGCTGCCCTACAGGGGGCATGCCTCAGGCAGCTAGAGTTGGAATCCACTCGGGAGGAAGCAATCTTAGACCTGGTACTCTCAACCAGGGATGGAGAGAGGATCATAGATTTAGAAGTAAGTAGCCATCTGGGAACAAGCGACCACCTAACAGTGTGGTTCACGATAAACACAGCCGTACAGTCAAGCCATACAAAAGTGAGGCTACTAACTTTAGGAGGGCTGACCTTGACAAAACGAGAGAGTGCCTCAGAAAAGCACTAGCAAACAGGCAAAAGGATGAAGGAACAATGGGGAAAATCAAACTGCCATCACAGAAGCAACAAAAAAGCTTTTGTGCGAAGCAAATAAAATAAAAATAAGGGAAAAAAAACACTGTGGTTTTCAAAAGAGGTGGTGGGGAAGGTCAGGGAGAAAAAGATAGCATTCAGGAAGTATAAGGAAACACAGAAGCAGCAGGACAGAGAACTGCACCAGTTAAAGCAGAAGGAAGAAGGAAAGGCAGTCAGAATAGCAAAGGCCCAAACTGAGGAAAAGATAGCTGACTCAGTTAAGAATGGCGATAAAGCCTTTTATAAGTACAGTAGGAGCAAAGAAAGATCAAGGGAAGGATAGTGAGGCTTATTAATTGGGAGGGGAAGGGGGTAGGCAGAGGAACAATAGAAGTACTCTGGATAGGAAGGTCGATACCAGTCCATTCACAGAAGAAAGGGTCCTGAAAGAACTCCTAAAACTGAAGGTGGACAAAGCAATGGGGTTTGATATGGTTCGCCCCAGAATTGTAAAAGAACTAAGTGGAGAACTAGTGACACCACTGACTACCCTTTTTAACAAATCATGGGAGGATGGTGTGGTATCCGAGGACTGAAGGAGAGTGGGTGTTATTCCCCTTCACAAAAGTGGGAGCAAGGCAGAGGCAGGAAAGTACAGACCAGGTAGTTTGGCCTTAGTGAAAACTACAGACCAGGTAGTTTGGCCTTAGTGAAAACTACAGACCAGGTAGTTTGGCCTTAGTGGTAGGAAAAATGATGGAATCACTTCTGAGAGAAGGAACTGTTGAGTACCTAGAGGTCAGCAGGGTACAGGACCCAAGCCAGCATAGATTCACAGTGGGAAGGTCATGTCAGATGAATCTAATCGATTTTCATGAAAGGGTGACCAAATTAGTATACCAGGGCGGGGCTGTGGACATGGCCTACCTAGACTTTAGCAAGGCATTTGACACAGTGCCACACAAAAGATTAATAAAATAGCCAGCCTTGGAGTGGGTCCCAGGGTGGTAGCCCAGGTAAAACATTGGCTGGACAACAAGATGCAGAGGATAATAGTAAACGAAGTCCACTCTGAAGAAAGAGGGGGTTACTAGCAGGGTACAGCAGGGTTTATGGTGACATTGCGGAGGGACTGGAGGGAACAGTATGCCTCTTTGCAGATGACATAAAGATCTGCAAAAGGGCTGATACACAAGGGGGGTGGAAAGGATGAGAAAGGACTTGGCAAGGTTGGAGGAATGGTAAAAAGTGGGGTAGCTTAGATTCAATGCAAAGAAGTGCACAGTAATGCACCTGGGAAACAAAAACCTAGGGGAACAATACACAATGGGGGGGATACTAACAACAACAAAAATGGAAAGGGACCTGGGGTAGTCACATCTGATGACCTAAAGGTAGGTAAGCAATGTGAGAAGGCAGTAAGGAGGGCAGGGGGATACTGGGATGCATAGGGAAGGCATTATCAATAGAAAACAGGACGTTGTTATCCCTCTGTACAGACAGTTGGTGAGACCCCATCTGGAGTATTACGTGCAGTTCTGGAGACCCCATCTCCACAAGGACATAGACAGGATGGAGGCAGTCAAGAGGAGGGCAACTAAAATGGTGCAGGGTCTGCACCAGAAGCCATATGAAAAGAGGCTAAATGAGCTTAATATGTGTACCTTCAAGGAAAGAAGGGACATAATAGAAACTTTCAAGTACCTCAAGGGAATCAACAAAGTTTAAGTGGGTAGCATCTTTCAGAAAAAGAGATGTGCAAGAACAAGAGTGCATAATTTGAAGATAGAGGGGGAACGGCTCAGGGGCAACATGAGGAAGTATTTTTTCACATAGAGGGTGGTAGACGTATGGAACTGTCTTCCTGAGGAGGCTGTGGGGTCAAAAACAGTGGGGGAATTCAAGAATGCATGGGACAGACGTAAGGCAATTATAGTGTGGTGTAGGAGGAAGTAGGCTGTTGGTTAACTAGGATCTGTAGCTTATCCAGTAGAAAGGTAAATGGGCAGACTGAGTGGGTCAAGCGGTCCTTATCTTCCATCAGAGTCTGTGTTTCTAATGTTTCTTTGTTTCTATAATTTGTTGGCAGATAAGGATGGCTTGACCCACCTAGTTTGCCCATTTGTCCCTGCCTATACTGTCACCATAGACCCTACCTTATCTCTGGCTACCCCCTTCCCCACTTCCCTACCAAGATTCCCTTATGTGTATCCCATGCATGCTTGAAACCCACTACTATTTTCACCTCCACTAACTCTGATGGAATACTCCAGACATCTACCACTCTTTCAGTGAAGAAGCACTTCCTCACCTCCCTCCATTCACCCCTTCCAGTTTCATTGCATGCCCCCTTGTTCTCGTGCACCTTCTCCTCTGAAAAATACTCCCCTACTGCATCTTATTTACTCCCATGAGGTATTTATAGGCCTCTATCATGCCCCCCCTTCCAGGGTGTACACATTAACAACCCTCAGTCTTACCTCATTTAACCTCCGATGCAGCCCCTGCACCATGTTAATTGCCCTCCTCTGGACATTCTCCACCCTTCCTATGTCCTTTCTGAGATGTGATCTCCAGAACTGGACACAGTACTCCAGGTGGGGTCTCACCAACAATCTATACAGTGGTAACACCACCTCCTTCCTTCTATTGATGATACCCTTCCCTATGCATCCCAGCATTCCTCTGCCCTAGCTACTGCCTTGTTGCACTGCCTCTCTGCCTTGAGGTCATCTAATGTGATTACTCCAAGATCCCTTTCTTGTTTTGTGACCATCAATACCTGTTCTCCCATTTTGTACTCTGCCACTGGGTTTCTGTATCTTAGGTGCATGATTTTGCACTTTTTCGCATTAATACCCAGCTGTCATACTTTTGACCACCCTTTGAATTTTCTCAGGTCTCTGTTCATTTTCTCCACTCCCTCTAAAGTGTCTACCCTATTGCAGATTTTGGTGTCATCTACATAGAAGAATACCTTCCCTTCTAGCTCTTCTGCAATGTTACTTATAAAGACATCAAAGAGGACTGGTCCCAGTATTGAGCCCTGAAGTACCCCGCTGGTCAGTCTACCCTCATTAGAGTAAGTGCCATTTAACGTCACCCTTTGTTGCCTAGCCAACTAGTTTTGCACCTAGTTTATCAGCTTAGGACCCCTCCCCCAAATGGCCTGGGTTACTTATGAGCATCCTTTGTTGTACTGTGTCAAAGGCCTTGCTGAAATCAAAGCTGACCACATCCATTGCCCCACCCTGAACTATTTCCCCTGATCACTTGGTCAAAGAAATCAGTCAGGTTCGTCTGATATGACCCCCCCCCCCCAATAAATCTGTGCTGCCTTGGGTCTTGCAACCCTATGGATTCAAGATACTTCACAGTCTGTTCCTTTAAATAACATCTCCATTACATTCCCCACCACTGTCAGCAGACTGAGCGACCTCTAGTTACCAGCCTCCTTCCTGCTGCCACTTTTTTTTTTTAATTCTTTGGTAACTGGGTAAGACCCTTTAGGCACAAGTGCCTGTTTTCAGGAACAACCTGGGAGCACTGGGGTGATTAAGTGACTTGCTTAGGGTCACACAGTATGCAATTGGAGGTTGTGGGTATCAAACCCAGGTCTGCCGGATATACCAAGCTCAATCACAGCTCGTTACTTTTAACCTCTAGGCTTTTATGAAGTAGGACTACATCTGCCCACCTCCAGTATTCTGTAACCATTCCTGTTTCCAGTGAGTTGATAAATGGGGGCATCAGAGATGCAGCCAGTTCTCCCACGGCTCCTTCAGCACCCTTGGGTGTACCCCGTGTGGCCCCATATCTTTGTACACATTCTGATTCACAAGTCCTTTTAGGATTCTCTGTTCTGTGAATGGACTTGTGTTTACCTCCCTTCCCCCAGTGTTCCTGCTGTTTTTATGTGGTCCCTCCACGTTCCCTTCCACTGTGAAAACTGAACAGAAGTATCTATTTCACTGATCTGAAACCACCTTTGATAATTAATTGTCACCTTTTCCTTTAAGAAGTGTTTCATGAAGCTGTAAAGAAGGGAGAACTCTCCAAGAATATGACCCAGGGTCCAACTACTCTTTTGCACAAAGCTGGTAAAGATCCACAATAGGGTAGTAGTTAAAGGCCAATATCTCTAATTAATACCAATGTCAAGGTACTAGTAAAAATATTATCTGATTGACTGGCAAAAGTTATTGATCACCTGATTTGGAGACAACGACCTGGCTTCATCATAGGTAGGATCTCTGCTAATAATTCTAGGAAAATCTTCCATATTTTAAACCACACAGGCAAATCTAAAACACCAGTGGGTCCTCTTTCTTTAGATGCAGAGAAGGCCTTTGACCACATATTCTGGCAACATATTTTTGATGTGTTATCCACGTATGATTTCCCTGAGCAGTTTATTAAATGAGTGAAGATTATAATGACACTGCTATAGCTGTTGTCACTAATGAAACTATTTCTTGTTTTGAGATCACTAGGTGTATTAGACAAGGCTGTCCATTATTGCCACTTTTATTTAATTTAGCCATTGATCCCTTAATAAGGAAGTTAAACTCTGACAAATCAATTACAAATATTAAACTAGGTGGGAAAGAATTTTAACTTTTGTCTATGCAGATGACATTTTACTCACAATTACTAACCCTAAGACTTCAATTCCACAAATATTGAGAATTCTTACAGACTTTGGAGACATCTCAGGATATACACTTAATAAAGAAATATCTACATTTTTAACTTTAAACAAGGCTTGCCAACATCAAGCTATCCACGGTTTTGATTTAGCCTGGTCGGGTGATAGTTTGGACTACCTGGGGATTAAAATCTTCAAAACTATTAATAATATGGCTGAGGATTTGTTATTGGTAAAAACTAAAATAACTGATGACCTAATCAGGTGGAATGAATAACCTCTTGAGGTATGTGGAGTAAACTGGAAGCTGTTAAAATGAATGCCTTACCAAGAATTTTATATATCTTTATGATAATACCTTGTTGTATTAGTTTAAAAAAAAAGGTTGTAGAGAATGAATGCTCAATTCTCTAAATTTATATTGAACTATCGGAGAACTAGATTAGTTTGCAATAGCTATGGAGCACAACTGTGTATGCAATCTATCAGCACTCAGCCATGAAATATTCCTGGATGCAGTTTCCCACTGACTATCCCTTTAATGCTCAAACTGTATATTGTATAGACCAACACTTTGTAATAGCAGCATGAATAGCAACACTTTTTCAGACAAGTGACATCAAAGAAGCATTTATTTTATTAATATATTTATCTGATAACTGGGTGAGTGCACTGATCTCAAGGGACCTTTTTCAGGCACAACCTGTGCCATTTAGATGGCATATAGTACACAAGTTTACAAATTACAACAGGAAAAGTAGCAACATTAAGTGAGTACATGTATACCACCAAGGCAAGTCATTACAGTGCAGTAAGCAAAGATACATATTAAGAAGAATAGAAATTAAGTACATTCCGTTCCAGAGAGCATTGTGCATTAGATTCAGATTATTATTTAGGATTCAGAAATAAGCCAGTCATAATCACTGCAGTCATTTAGTTCAAGTGTAAGATCCAGACCTCCTTTTTCAACTCAATTTTCCTCGTGGCTCAATTGTGTACTCCATGTTTTTTTTTTTCTTCGGCATTCCCTGATGCTGCTGGTGCAGCTGCTGTTTCAGCTAGTTAACTTAAACTAACCTTATCAACTACTTGGTCAATGCACAAGTTCACAATTTTCGCATATTCCCAGGCTAGGGGCTACAGATAAAACTATAATAGAGCCACAGTCAAACTTGTCAGTGTGTTTAAATGGTTCACAGGTAAGCTCATCCTCCCCAGGCAGGGGGCTGTTAAGCAGAACAGGCACCGTGCCAAGTGGGATGTCGGAAAAATGTTTTGATGTTTTGGAGGCCAGTGACTCCTTTCTCAGAATAAAATACAATAAATTAGCTCTGTAAGCAATGGAGGTTTAAAAGCATATGATTTATACTGGTATTATACCGATGCTGGATTTACTCAGCTTTCTAAATGGTTCTTCTCTTTCCCGGAGATACTTATATCCCTGAATGGCTTTGTATACAGAAGGACCTGTTTTCTAAACAAGGAACTGACATTAAATCAATTATTTTTGCCAAACCTAATATCTGGTTGATCCTGCATTTTCTGTTGACAATAGAGAAGTGCGCCCTTGTAAAAAAATTCTGCGGCCTTCGTCAGTAGTGTTTGAAATAACATTACTGCGTGGCGGTTTTCAGTTTGAGATTTCAAAGCACAAAATGCTCTTTCCAAATCTAAATGAATGGAATGTTGTTCTGCACATACAGTCAGTACAACATTCCATTCATTGTTTTCAGTGTGGCTGAACAGCATTTTAGTATGGTGGAATTTTGAGTAAGAACAACATTCCACCATACACTATATAGTTCTTTAAGTCATGCTGTGCTGGTTTTAGTTCTATTGTCTCCTTTTCTTCTTCTTAGTTCCATTTCCGTCTTACTTTCTAATGCGTACTTTATAATTCTATTAAAAAATGTTATAAATAGATATTAGTTATGAAATAATGTGTTTGTAGTTGATTGGCAAGAGGCACATGTGGTGCCAATCCATAAAGGGGAGTCGAGGGAAGTACCAGGTAACTATAGACCCATCAGTTTGATCTCGGTGGTGGGAAAATTAATGGAGGGTATACTAAAGGAACAATTGGGGGTGTACTTGGAGGAGGTGGGAGGTCTGGATAGTCGACAACATGGGTTTGTGCCAGGTAGATCATGTCAAACCAGTCTTGTGGAGTTCTACGAATGGGTAACATCAGAACTGGACAGGGGAAAGCCTGTGGATGTATTATTCTTGGACTTCAGCAAGGCGTTTGACTCTGTCCCCCACAATGGTCTGGTGGAGAAACTGATGGGGTTAGGAGTAGGCCCTTTGATGGTCAGATGGATTGAAAACTGGCTAGCTGGATGCACCCAGAGAGTAATGGTCTGTGGGGAGCTCTCGAAACCCTAGAGAGGTTGGTAGTGGGGTACCAGAGGGCTCGGTCCTGGGTCCGATCCTGTTTAATGCATACATATCGGACATCAGGGAGGGTATAGGGTGTGAAATGAGTATCTTCGCTGATGACTCCAAGATGGGAGCAGTAGTTGAGGGAGAAGAGGGGAGGCTGGCCCTACAAGGGGACCTGGACACCCTGGAAAGCTGGGCTCACACATGGAAATTAAATTTCAATATCACCAAGTGCAAGGTGTTGCATCTTGGGCGGGCAAACCCTAAACACAGATACACCCTGGGAGGGGAGGTGCTGGAGGCCTCAATAGGGAGAAAAGACCTAGGGGTCATGGTGGATGCATGCATGAATAACTTTGAGCAGTGCAGGAGAGCAGCTAGCAAGGCAAACAGGATGTTGGGATGCATCGTAAGGGGGATCACCTCTAGGAGCAAGGAAGTGATTCTGCCACTGTACAATGGACTGGTTAGACCACACCTTGAGTACTGTGTACAGTACTGGAGACCACACTTGAAGAGGGACATACAGCTCCTGAAGAGAGTACAGAGGAGGGCAACTAAGATGATACGAGGGCTAGGGGATTTGACATATGAGGACAGACTTGAGGAGCTCTGCCTGTTTTCATTGGAGGAGAGGAGAGACAGGGGGGACATGATAGAGATCTTCAAGTACCTCAAGGGAATAAATAGGGTAAACATGGAGGGGATCTTTAGACTAAAGCAGGGAGGTATCACCAGAGGGCATGGTTTGAAGGTGGAAGGGTGAGGGGGAAAGAGGAGGAGGTTTTTCACTGAGAGGGTGGTGGACCCTTGGAATGCACTGCCTGGCGAGCTGGTTCAGAGATCCACAGTGGAGGACTTCAAGAGAAGGTGGGACAGACACAGAAAGTGGATGTATCAGATGATGGTCTGTCCCAGGGGGGTGGGAATGGATGATAGGGGTTTCTGGAACACAAGGGGGGGGCCTCGGCACCCAACTAGGGATCTGAGATTCGAGCAGACTCGATAGACCGTAAGGCCTAATCTTCTGGCAAATAGTATGTTAGTTAGTATGTTAGTTTACTTAGGTATAGTGTTTTGATATAGGCTTTATTTTTCTTTAATGTTCTTTTTATTTTATTTTTATTTTAATAGTTTTCGCTGTTTTTGTTTCTCCTTTTATTTCTATATGAAAATGGATTTATACTATTGTTATACCTATATGTTTCTCTTAAAGCTTCAATAAAAATATTACTGACCAAAAAAAATTGTAACCGACTTTCATGAAGCAGCTGCATGGTGATATGCAAAACACCAGACCACAGGTGGCCTAAAGCAGGCCCCATCCCCCCTATTTAGTTGCCTGACACAGACATCTAAAGTTAGATTTTTTTTTTTTAGCTTTTGTTCTGGCCATACCGTGCCCATTTTTAGCCATTTTGACTTCAGACCTCAGAATTTTAAGGTGGCCAAATCACTACCCATCTCACAGCCCATCTCTGACACCTTGTTAATTCTACCAAAAATTTGTTTTTCTAGGTCAACTACTCAAAACACATTTTGAGTCAGATTTACAAGGTTTTTATTTTATTTATTTTATATTTTACAATTTTTGTCTAGGAAAGACACACTAAGCCAAGGCTTGTTTCCAGGTGCATCCTGGGAGCACAGGGAAGTGACTTGCTCATGGTAACACAGTATGCAAGTGGTAGCTGTGGAATTCAAACTTAGTTCTTCAGATTTGCAGCTCAGAGGTCATGAAGTGAGATGACATCTTGTCCACTAGAGAATTTGGAGTCAAAATGGACAAAAACTGCAAAGATATGAGTAAAAGTAAAAATAATTGAAAGATAAGGACAAGAATGCACATGTGTGTGAACTTTATTTTTTTCCATTGTTTTTTCTTTTGGCCATGGCATGACTTGGTCCTTTTGGCCATTTTGGCCCAAAATGTTCAGATTGGCCAAGTTTCCATCCCACCTCATGACCACATAAGTGGCACCTTGTAACTCTGACTGAAAAGGTGTTTTGTGGGTTGACCACCAAAACACATTTTGGGTTGGATTAACAAAATGCCACACTTCAAATATGGTACTGAAATTACTTTAAAGAGCAGGAGCCAGATATTGAAAACTTTGCCCCAGGGCTAAATTAGCACTGCCCAGTGTGCTAAATTAGCCCGGAACCAATAGCCTGCAATATTCAAAAGGGATATCCCCGGTGCTAAACCTGCTGAATATAGCGTGCTAAGGAAGCTGGGCAAACTGGGCTGGGAGTGCAGTGCAAAAATAGCCCAGGAAAAAAGACAGCTCTGAATATAGCAACCAGGAAGTGCAATTCACAACAGCAGTGCAGTGCACAGCAATGTGAAGAAAGGTAAAGGTGAACTATGAGGCCAATGTGTGTGCTAGCAAAGGAAAGGATTTATTAAAGCTGCAAGCACCAGCACATGTGAAATTCTGCAGAAATATACAGTACCATGTTTCTGAAATGTTTGCATGGTGCAGACACATTTCACAGGTTTTGCGCAGAGCTAAGACATTTGCCCTGTGCTATCACATTTGCCTGAGGCAAAAATTTGCTATATTCAAATGTGACATGCAAATGAGCCTACTTAGGCAGTCTTCGGGCAAACATCCACATTAGCATCTCATTATGTCCTGATTTGCATGCAGTTTGCCCAGCTCTATTGCAGGGTTCCACAGCTCCATATGTAGGTCAGTCTGGAAGTACAGGGTCTGACTGGGTCTGCCCACAGCTCCACCTGTAGGTCAGTCTGGAAGTGCATGGTAGCTGCAGGCTACATTTGTACAGAACCGCATAGAATATTGTGCCCCAGGGGACTACACAGCACAGGCACAGGTGGTGGTGCTGCATGCAACAGTCAAGCTGTAGTTCCTGCTACAGTGCACAGCAGACACTACAGTAACAAGGGGGCCAGTAGTGTGATGGACACAGCAATGCATATGGTGTGTAGGGCATCAATGACTGCTGCACTTTACACAGTGACAGGCCCATCTTGCAGGTGTGTACTGACAGTGAATATTACTGTCATGCTGTTGTGTGACCCACAGACACAGCACCACTGGCATGGGATACTCACAGTGACATATACATGGTTGGCTGTGTGTGCCGTGGTGTCTGTACAGATGTGCAGTATGTGGCTGGGGGGGCACATACCATCAGACAGGCACACTGGTGTTGGGGTATTCCCTACACTGGACCATTTGCACTGCATGGATTGTCCCAGCCTTGTGGCAGCACCCAGTATGTGGTACAGACTGGCCACCCGTACACCCTCCCCTCAACACCCTCCACACCCCCTGTGCTGCATGTGTGTGTGTGCTGGATTCTGTTGGTGTCCACAGAAGGGTGGTCTGCAGGTGTGTGCTGTATGGACACACTGCCATGGTATTCACTGGGCGCCGGGTCACCAATTGATGCCTGACATGGTTGGGACTGGTGACAGATGATGGCAACATAGGAGGTGCCACCCATGTGTTGCATGTTTCTTCCATGTCTGGTTTCTTTCTGTGTTTAATATGTACTGGTTAGGGTCAATAAACCACCACTGGCAGACCCTTGCAAACTCCAAACTGACAACTTCTCTGTTTCTATGTTTCAGTGTGCGTGTGCACAAATTGCCAGCCAGTCTGGCGTGCCTCACACTAATGAGGTCCCCAGCCTTTTGCCAACATCTCAGAGCTCGCCCAAGCAATTCACTTCAATATTGGAAGTGCGTGAGCAGTTTTTATTACTAGGCACACGATCTATCATCTCCCATTTGTAAAAGTCAAATAAAGTGACTAGCTTATTAAATCCTTCTGAAATTGCCCTGTAGTTTCATTGTCAGCAACTCCATTACTGCCAATTTGTTTCTGGCATTGATCCGACATTGGACAGAGTGCGGCTGTGTAGATTACCAAAGCTGTAAAACGGGCCATTTGGCAATGACTGAGTCAAATGAGGCAGCCAGTGAAATCACAAATGATGTGTGTCACGAATGTTTTCCCATATAGATTGCTCAGTTTTATGGAGGGGAGTTACAAGTGTAAACTGTATTTCACCTCATGGGTTGCCATTTCTAATTGTGTAGTCTTCTTGTGCCCAGTTTTTACAGACAAAATATTATACTATATTAAATCTCAAAATGAATTGGACTGCATTGCTATAGTCAGATTTGGAAGCTATTTCATCTCCTGGCTCTGACCTGAGAAAGTTGATTTTAAGATTCCACAGAAGACCTCTAATTTTGGGGGGTATGTAATAGCTAGTTTAATGTGACCTTTGCCTTGTCTTAAGCTACTTATCCTGCTTGTGCAGGTTAATGGTTATTTATGGGCCTTTTGTGATTCTTGTGAGAACACCTAAAGTCAAGCCAGGCTCAGACTGGTGAATTGCAACTTTATGTCTCCTAAAACTAAGACTCCACTGGAAACTATAACTCAGGGGATGCCTTATCTTACTCTACATAGTCCTTTTCATTTATTTTATTTACTACTTTTTCTTTCTGACTAGCTCCCATTCAGCCCTACCACTCTGTCCAGCTCCATCACCCACCTTCTCTGGGACTTACCGATTCTCCTGTGTTCCCCATGAATGACCCCCCCATAGAAGGGGCTGCCCAGGGGGTTTCCCCATTACCCTGGGAGCAGTTCAAGCTTCAGTGAGAGAGAGTGATCCCAGTCAGTGGAGTGGGGCAGAGTGGCAGGTGGCATCCTGTATGGTCGGGGTTTTTCTTGTTTTTGGTCCCCATACCTCAAGCATTGATGAAGTGGCCTGATGTCATGACATCAGAGTGCTGACATTCCCCTCCCTGAATGATGGTTCTGCACATGCACTGCCACCTGTGGTCACCCAGGTAGCAAGGTGACAGAGAGAAACCAAGAACCTTCCCTCCCTAAGGAGGTGAGCATCAATAGAACACTCGACCATTCTCCCCCAGTCGACCCTCCAGCAACCCAAGCTTGCCCCTGAACCTGAGTTTCTGGTGTCACAAGTGACAGCACTACCACTGGGCTGGCTATTAGCCATTTTCATTTATTTTTCTTTATATTCTCTTAGTTTTTTATCCATTTATTCTTTACTGTTTTTAGATATTGACCCCACTTCGTAACTTTCCAGGGTATGAATCACGCATGGCTGAATTTGCTCAGCTAATGTAATCACTTCAACTCAAGTGAGACAGTATAGTGCAGTGGTTTAAGGCTCTGAGCTGCAAATCTGGAGACATGGGTTTGAATCCCATAGCCTCTACTTGCATACTGTGTGACCCTGAGCAAGTCACTTAACTTCCCTGTGTTCCCAGGTCACACCAGTAAACAAGCTTTCAGCTTAGTGTGTCTCTCCTGGTCAAACAATTGGAAAAACAATTCTTGCTTCACTACTGTTATTCTGCTTAAGAAATGCAGTAGGAACATAAAGAATCACTATGTCTGCATGCAGTATATTTCTAGTATACTATTTCATTTGTATCTGGATGTCTGTGTGGATTTCCATCTGAAACCCATTAGGCATTATAAGAAAAAGATCTACCAGCACTTATCAACAGAAGCACAGAATAAACAGACACAGCACATTTATGTGTCATTCCACATTGTCACTGGGTATTCATTTACTGTTGGTTGCATATGCTCACTGCCTAGGGACCAACTCACTAGAAAGCTGTGACATCATCATAGAACCCTGGCTCCTGCCCAGTCTGAGGCAGGTAACATTGAATTCTCAGACTTTGTATGGTGATCAGAGGGACTGCCAGTTTAACAGTAGATAGGGGCTGCTCTCCAGCTTAAACATTTCCATCACATCCTTTATTTTGTTCTACAGTAATAACTTAGCAGAGAATCCAGTTTGTTTTAAAAGACTGGATTTCTATATTTAAATCATGACATATAATTCTTAATTGGTTCTTGCTTTAATATCAAATTCTTGTCGGAGGCTCTTGGATTACCAGACTGACTAAGTCTGAGAACCACGGCTTTCTTGGCTTCTCTGGGTTCATTAAAAATGAACCAACTATGTGACTGATGAATCATTCTTAGGACCACTAGGAGCAGGGGAAATGGCAGGAACAGAGGTGACTTGCAAAAAAATCTGCAGTTGAGACAGATCATCCATTGGTTTTGTTGCTGGACATCTGTACCAACTGTAAAATCATGCAACCTGAAAACCGGTCTATCTCTGGATGCCTACAGTAAATCTGTAACAAAGATTTTGAAATATCTCTAGATTCTGAAACCATTCTTCCAGATGTACCCACTGGTGACTGAATCAGTCTGCCTAAGAGCTGAGCTGTCTCATCAAGTAAGGAACTGTAGACTAGAATCTGGTCTACCACTGCACCCCATCCCATCTGTCTGGTGTTAATGGTTAGACTGAGTTTATTGAACAGAGCTAATGGGGACACTTCAGAAGGTTCTGAGGGTACTCCTGCCACTGCAATGACTGGTACACTGAGCTTGGGAGTCAGATCACAGCCTGGTACTGTTCCAAAGTGGGTGACCAATGAGACAGGAGGAAGACCTGAAGAAGTCTCATGAGAAGTTTGGCCCAAGGAACAACTACATCTAAGGTAGCTATCACCAACCCCCCCTACCACCACCACCACCATTTGAAGACACCTGAGAGCTGACCTGCCTTTGTACATCCTGCCCAGACAAATCTAATCTGCAAGATTGTTCATACTGCTGTGTGCAAGGAAATACTCACCAGGTCTGTCTGGAACTGTGCTCCGAGGGACTGCAGATATTGAGAAAGCCAAAGGGAGCTCTTCCCCTGCTAACCATCCAACCATGTTCCCCTAGAATTTGTAATGTACTGCAGACTGAACAGGGGGATGACTGTGACAATTTTGTTGGGATTAGGAGATCATACAGGTAAGGATAAACATGGTATCCCTTTTGAAGGTGAGCCACAGTGACTATTAAGACCTTTTTTGAATATTTGTGGGGAAGAGGCTAGCCCATAGGGGAGAACCTGATACTGCAAGTGTTCCTTCCGGATGGCAAACCTGAGAAATTTCTGTTGTGACCACCAAATTCAAATGTGCAGATAGGTCTATTCAGGCAAAAATATCTCCTGACTGAATTGCTGCGATGATTGACCTTAGAGGCTCCCGCTTGAATCTGATGGATCTCACAAATTGTTTCAGACTAGAGGGATGGAGAATCAGGTAGAATCCTCCTGACTTTTTGGGGAGTCTCAAATAAATAGAGTAAAACCCATGTCATGTTTCTTTGGAAGAACTGAAATCCCTGCTCATATACCGAGCAGATGGTCTAGTGTTTGATCGATTGCTTGGAATTTCCTGGGATTTGCAGAGACTAGGGACTGGAAAAAATGCTTTCTTGAGGGCAAAGAAGAAAACTGAATCACATAGCCCTTTGAAACTATCTCCAGTACCCAGGTGTCTGAAGTGGTCTAGGACCATCTGTCATAAAACCTCTGCATGTGGCCACATAGATCCTGTGGACAAAGATGGATGCACACAACCTCATGTGGAGTAGCCACCTCCACAGCTGACTGTCCTGAAACATTTATGGAAGAAAGTGCCTTTATTCTGCTGAGGCTTGATTTTTTTTTTAAAGTAGTTCTACATCACTGGTATGTGTATCCTCGAAAGGAACAAAAATGTCCATGGGAGTTGTGGCCATGTACGAAACCATGACATCTGAAGCCACTATTGGAAGTTTGCCGCCTATTAGAACTCATCAAGGGACCTTTCTTCTCCATAAGCTTCTAGGATGTCTTCTAACCGCAGACTAATCACTGTACCATCAGTGAAGAACCCAACAAGCAAATGTGACTTGGAAGCATGATCTGCTGACCAATGACATAGAAAATCCAATCTAAGTGCTACCAACAATGCAGCACAACCTCCTTCTGAGGCATGAAGGAGATTCACCATGGAGTCCTGTAAAAAGAATGCTGCCATATGTACTACAGCAAGGCGGTCTCTTACTGGAGACTCCTCCAGGAGATTATATGCTACTGCAGTTGACCATTCACACAATGCTTGTGCTACCAATGCTTAAGCAGATGGTACTTGCAAACCAAAACCTGATGCAGAGTATGCCCATTTACAAGCTGCTTCCAAATGTTAATCATTAGGGTCTGAGAACACTGAGGTGACATATTTGACCACAGAAGAGATGACTTCATCCATAACCAGAGAAGCCTCCCACTGTTCACCAACATATCAAGGATGAATAGCATTTTGCCTGTGCCTTGGAAGACTACTTTTTGTTGTCCACATTCTTCCATTCATCTTTAACTATCTACGCATAGTGTTCAAATTCAAGGAAGTATTTGGGAGTGTTCCCTGTACAGGACAAGATGGTACTAACATTCAGCACTGTGATAGACTGTGTCTCTGGTAGCTGCACAATTCTACAGATCTCTTCAACCAGGAGGGAAATATGTTTTGGATCAAGTTGAGTTAAGATCAAGGAACCGGATATGGAAAGTTTTCAAAAATCTTTAGGCACTGAACAAATAGTAAAGAACTGGAGGGAAGCCTGTGTAGTACCAATTTTTAAGAAGGGCAAAAGAGAGGATATTCAGGACTACAGGCATGTTAGCTTGACCTCTGTCTTAGGAAAAATATTTGAAAGGATTCTGAAAAAAGAAATAGAGGAGCATCTAAGAAAAAGAGGAGTGAGTGATGAAACACAGCATGGGTTCACCATGGGCAGGCCCTGCCAAACCAACGTATTACATACAGTTTCATAATCTAGTCAGCAGTGCATTGGATGATAGGGAATCAGTGGATGTCATCTTCTTGGATCTGAGCAAAGCGTTTGACAAAGTCCCACATAAAGAACTAATCCAAGCACTACAGGAAATAAGAATACATACAAACAAGGTTGAATGGATTAAATCATGGTTAACAGACAGGAGACAATATGTGAGCCTAAGGGGTAATAGGTCAGAATGGGCAGAGGTAACAAGTGGAGTGCCGTAGAGATTGGTGGTGGGTCCCTGCCTGTTCAAGATCTATATCACATCAATGAAATGCAGAGAAGGAGTATGGATGACAAAGTTTGTGGATGGCGCAAAACCTAGAACAGTGGTTAGGACTCAGATAGATATTGCTAATTTGAGAAAAGAACTGGAATGGCTTGATCAGTGGGCAATTGAAAGTAACCTGTTGTTAAATTTGGAAAAGTGTGCAGTCATGCATCTAGGTAGAACAAATACAAGAGCACAGTATAGTTTACGGGGACACATATTAAGGATAACTACTGAGGAGAAAGATTTGGGAGTGACAATAACAGACACCTTAAAACAGAGTAGAAACTGCTGTATGGTGATACGGAAGGCATGGGGAGTACTGAGAACCATAGCAAGGAATATAGAGAGTAGAGATAGAAGGGTATTGATGCCATTTTATTCAGTATTGGTAAGACCTCATCTGGAACATTGTGCTCAGTTCATTTCAGCCAGTAACAGGTCAGATATTAGGTTGATGGAAGGTGTTCAGTGCAGAGCCATGAAACTGGTTAAATCATTTAAAATATTTATTTGAAAGGTTTCACCAGGCGAGACACACAGAGCTGCAATAGCTCATTTCCAGGTGCGTCCTGGGGGAAGGGGAAATGGGGGTAACAACAGTAAGTACATGAAAGGCTTAAACTACATCATGGAAAAACATTACAAAAACTGACAACAATAAATCAACTGTGGGAAGAACTGTACAGGAAATACATCATGGTAGATTAGATATATTAAATAATAGTCAAGCCCACTTAGTAAACCATATATGCACCATTAAGGGATGTACCTATTTACAACCAGCTAAGGGGTAACGAGCCAGCATGAATACGCACAAGGACTAGAACAGTACATGTTGGAGGAAGAAGGGCACACAGAAATGAAATGGGATAATCTGCTCTTACAGTGTGCATGAAGCCCCACAAGAGGGGAGGGCTGGTGGGAAGTAGGTGAGTGAAGAGTGGAGCAGCATAGCTATAGGCATTGGGAGAGAACAACACAAGGAGAAGAGTATGACAGTTTGATGGGCCAGATCTACCCTTTCGGGATGTGTGAACCCTGCAAAGGGGAGGGACGGTGGGAAAATAGAGAGAGAATAGGGTAGGGATGGAAAGAAGAGCAGATGGAAAAGTGACGAGAACAGTAGTGATCTTGTGGTATAAAATGGGATAGGGAAGGAATGGTGAATAAGTGGAAAATGGGGAGAAAATAGGAGAAGAGAGGAAGGAAGTGTGAACGAGAACAGCAGTGGTAGTTGTGGTATAAAAGAGGGTAAGGAAAGAATGGTGGACATGGGGAAAAAGGGGGAAGAAAATAGAAGAAGAAGAAGGTTAACAAAGGAAAGGAAAATGCGGGGGGAGTAGAAGAGGAGAAGGTAGAGAAGGAAGGCTGTGGTATAGAGTATGGGAAGAGACAGTGGGTAGGAAGAATACCAATTCAGGAGAGTAAGAGAGGTCAGCTGCAGGAGCAGGAGGGTAATGCATAGTTACAAAGGAGATGGTTTAAAGAACTGGAAGACAGGGCTGAGCAAATATCTTGCAGTGTCAGTGGCTCAGCAGGTAGCACACTCGCCTCTGAGGCCGGGAGATCAGAAGGCTGTGGGTTCTATCCCCACACCAGGCACTTGGGTTAAATCACAATACTGACACTATAGTGTATCCTGAGACATGTCTCCAGTAGGGATAAGGAGGTTCTGATGCCACTGTATAGTGCTTTGGTGAGGCCTCATTTGGAGTATTTTGTCCAAGTGTGGTCCCCGGATAAAAGGGAAGACATCCTCAGAGTGGCGGGAGTGCAGAGATGGGCTGCCAAAGCTGTTGTGAACCTTAAAACCAAAACATAAAGAAAGGTTGGAAGCACTGAGCCGCTATTCACTTCAGTATAGGAGGTTTAGAGGGGACATGTGTATGCTGTTTAGAGCTATGGGGGATACAACTTTGATAAAAGAACTGGGATTCACACTTAAGAACAGTAGGGGTAGCAATAGGAGGCATAGCAAACAGTTAGTTTTGTCCAGATGCAACTTAATGCCAGGAAAAATTGGTTTAGTCAGAGGGTGATATAATGGAATGAGCTCCCAGATATAGTAGTGGATAGAACTAATATGGATACCGTTAAATCAAGACTGGACATTTTTTGTAAGGATAAAACTACTGAATTTTAAAGTAAGGGACTGGCAAGCTACACGGACTATAGTCTTATGTTTGAAATTTCCTATGATTCCTATGATAGTGCAGCATGATGGGGTGATGCACTCCTGAGATGCCGTGTTTTGGATGAGACGTTAAACCAAGGTCCCTTCTGCCTGTTCTGGTGGTAGTTCAAGTGGATGTCAAAGATCCCATGGCACGTCTCGAAAAGAGTGGGGGAAAGTTTATTGAAAACAAAAATCAGTATACATCACTATACAAAACAAAAACTATCAGAAATAACACAATCACAAAACAAGGAAGTAGTTCCTGGAAAAGGAAGAACCAAAACAACTTAGTCTGAGAACACAAAGTAAAGCCTGGTATTCACATCATGTGACTGCAGAGTCAGTGTCAGTAATCCAAGGTAACATTTTCCATAATTCCAGAAGTTCTTGACTTGATTTTTGTGTCCTTTCTAGGGCATATATTTTTTGCATATCTTTCACTATCTTGTTAGAAAGTTCTAGGTAACTACCCTCTGTTTGCTGAAGAGTAAATAAACATCTGGCCATCTAGATGTTCCATTTAATTACTGCGAAAAGCAGGCACAAGGGCCCGGATATTCAAACTGCGCCAGGCTGTGGCGCAAGCTTGGGTGCAGCTCAACTTGACTGCGCAGGGGTGTGGCCTGGGCGATATTCAAAGGAGCTGCGCCATGGCTCAGCAGCTTTGAATATCACACCCTGGCCACCCCCAGTGTGCATGGCGCAGTGGCACTGTGCCAGCACAAGCGGGCCAGAGTGGAGCATGGAGATGCGCTTAGCGCGAAGTACCATGTGCCATGCACAGCACCCATAATATTCAAAAGTTGATATGCAAATGGGGCTATAATTTTATGGTTATTAATATGGGGCCATTTGCATGTCATGGCCCCATTTGCATGCAGGTGCACCGATCCCCACTGACTTGCACCTGGCGCCCTGCCAGGCAGCAGCCGTCGGGGATCGACGCCCCCTGCAGCCCGATCGTGGGCATCTGTATTAAGATAAACCCCGTCCCATATCCCTGGTGGTCCAGTGGACCAATTTCTGCCTGATCACGGGCATCTGTATCAAGATAAACCCTGTCCTGTATCCTCTGGTGGGACCCAGTGACCGATTTCGCCCACCGCAAGATAACCTGCCCATCCCTGGGTGGTCCAGTGGTACCTACCTCCCACCCACCGACTGAGCCCCACCACCCCCCCCTCCAGTCAGCTGGCGGCAGCAGCACCCCACCCACTCAGGCCCAGCCTGGCCGACACGACTGACACTCAGAGTTAGACGTTATTGGTTCCACAGCATGGCCAATGGGTGACAGCTCCATATTATACAGCACATTCCAGATATGTAATGAATCATTCACATATCTGAATGTGTAGATGTAGATGGAGTTGCACACCATTGGCTCACGCCAGAACCAACGGGCGGCAGCCCCACCGAGGTGTCAGTCAGCGGGCGGCAGGCAGGTGGGTGCTGCCACCTGCCGCTGACGGGGAGCTGGGTGGTGGGGCTCAGTGGGCGGGTGAGGAGGGGGTACTATTGACCACCAGGGATATTGGACGAGGTTTATCTTGATACAGATGCCCGCGATCGGCAGAAATCGGTCCACTGGACCACCAGGGATATAGGACGGGTCTCTTTACAAATACCGCGCGATCGGCATGGGGGCTACCGCCAGATGCAGCCGAACTCGCGGTGGCCACCTACATGCGGTGGTAGCTGCCATGTTGCGCCCCCGCAGTAATGCAGCAGCTCACCTGTGGGTGGCCATCAGTTGTTCCTTTTTTTTTTGGCTTAACTTTGTGCTGGTGCAAGTAGGGGTTGCGCATGCATGGCTCTGCGCATCCCTGGCTGAATATCGGGCTGTGCAGGTTATGCATGGGCACACCCCCCCACACCTGTGCCTGTATACATTACTGATGCATTCCGGTGCATCGGGATTTGTGCAGCGCACTTTTCCCTTTTGAATATCACGCCGGGGCGCATCAGTGGGTTGCGCATGGTGCAATACTGTTGAGCCATGTGCAACCCTTTTGAATATCTGGGCCAAGGTATTTACATTCCATTTAGTCCACTGGTGTGAGAAATGGACGTATATTATGTTATAGTATCTGGTGGTTTGGAATAGTGGCTCGTTCCAGGTATGTGCTAAATAGGTCCAGAAATCTTTAATATAGGAACATTGAAAGAAAAGATGGGAAATGGTTTCCACTGTATTGATGCATTGGGGGCGTCTACAAATCCTGTCTTGCAACTGTTTATGCTTCTAATTCAATTTTACATGAAGTCATTCATGACAAGATAACCAATGAATATCCCACATATATGCAGAAATTCTATTGTTCTGTAGTAAATTCCTTAAGGACTGTAGGTAGTGAGTAGGGCATTTCTAAAAGGGTCCTGGAACTGGGCATATATCGATAAGTAAAAAACAAACATTTGTCAATGCCGAATGTTTGCTTGCTGGCATTGGCATTGGTAGTATAGGAGTTACAGAGATGCATGATAGGAATGGCAGAGAAGTATTAAACTGAAGCCAACCCCACCACCCTGCAGAGACTGACAGGCATTGGGGTGTGCCTTTGGGTTGTCAGGCATAACGGCCATGCCATTTCACCACACCCTACCCTGCAGACACTGACAAGTGTCTCTGTGTGCCTTGGGGTCTTTGGCCCTTATGCTCACCCCATTCCATCAGGAAATATGGTGAGATGGATCCTGTATAGGAGAATGGGGTGAACTTTGGGGTCGAAGAGTCCAAGGCACACCTCGAAGCCTCTCACTGGTTGCAAGGTGTGGAATGGTATGAGCATTACAGGCGAGAATCCCAAGTCACACCCCTGATTCCTGTCAATCTCTACAGGGTGGGGCATCATGGTCGGAAACCCTAATGACTCAGGTCTTCATTGGCATTTTCACTCCAGATTTTCAACATGGGTTTTTTATGACCCCCACGTTATGAACAGTGGCAATATCAATTTGTTAGCTGAAAACTGATTTCGCACAGTGACTACGCCATTTGGCACCACAGGTGCGAAAACTCATTTCGAACAGGATGTGAAAAATGACAGCTGTACTGTTCATGGGGAGGTGCAAAAAATGGCAATGTTGAAAATCTGCAGTGAAAATATAAAAAAAAACTGGTGAAGTCACAAGCATGCATAGAAAATGCGCAACGCACACCCGTAATGCAATTAGTTTGGGAATTTTTTACAGCAGATTGTCAACACAGGGATTTTGGAACCTCCACTCATGAACAGAGTCACTGTGATTTTCTTAATCTGTCCCGAACAGTGATTTCCCACAGCGACCATGCATTTCTGCGCTGGAAGTGCGAAAACACATTTTGGCCATGGTGTGAAAAATGACAGCTGTACTGCTCATAAGGAAGTGTGGGAAAATGCCAGTGGTGAAAATCTGGACTGAAAATATTAGAAATCCATGAACTTACGAAGGGGAGTGGAAACTGCACAATGGTCACGCGTAAAACAGTCATTTTATGGACTTTTTTCACCAAATTTTTAACATAGCCATTTTAAGGCCTCTGCTCATGAACAGTATCACTGTGATTTTCTTAATCTGTCCCGAACATTGATTTTGCACACTGACTGCACCATTGTGTGCTACATGGGCGGAAACACGTTTTGGGTGAGATGTAAAATGACAGCTGTACTGCTCATAAGGAGGTGTGGTAAAATGGCAATGTTGAAAATTTTGGAAATATTGAAAATTCACAAACTTACGAGTGTGCGCATAGGAACAGCGTAACGTGACAATCAGAAAACAGTCATTTTTGGAATTTTCATCAAATTTAACATAGGGTTTTTGAGGCCTACCTCATGAACTGTGACACTGTCATTCCATAAATCGGTCCCAAAAGATGGTTCCCCGCAGTGACTGCGAAATCACCTTTCGGGCCCGATTAACAAAATGATAGTAACAGAATTCATGAGGTGGGGTCCCAAAAACCCCATGTTGAAAATTTGGTGAAACAATTCCCCAAAATGCCTGAGATATGCATCAAAGTTGAAAAAACCCTATTTATTCCATTATACAGTTTACCGGCATTTCTTCAGTTCGCGGTCAGCTTTGTGAGTGCAGACGTGTTCCCGGTCCACCGAAGATCGTCGCGCCGGACTCCAGAGGTAAAGTATAGGGTGAGGTGGGGTGTGGAGAGGCATGGTGTGCAGAGGGTGGAGTGCGGGTGGGGGGAGGGGGGTCAGGACAGTCAGCCAGGGAAGGTTTTTTCTTTCAGGTTTTTTTTTTCTTAGACAACGTGGGACTTGTGCCATGCTGGGGTGGGCTACCAGCATGGTAGCTGGAAGGCTGTTTGGGGGGGCAGTGGAGCCGACGGGGGATTAGGCATCCCCGTCGGCCATACGGACTGTTGCCATGCTGGGGTGGGCTCCCAGCGTGGCACCTGGTAGTCTCTTGGGGGGAACAGTGGAGCCGACGGGGGATTGGGCACCCCCATCGGCCATACAGACTGTTGCCATGCTGAAGTGGGCTCCCAGTGTGGCACCTGGAACTCTGTTGGGGGAGTAGCGCAGCAGAGGTGATGGGGGATTGGGCATCCCCATCGGCCATACAGTGTGTGCATGGGGGGAGCATGAGCATGCAATATGTGTGTGTGTG
The DNA here is from genome assembly GCA_016271365.2 of Neoceratodus forsteri. NCBI lineage: Eukaryota > Metazoa > Chordata > Ceratodontiformes > Ceratodontidae > Neoceratodus > Neoceratodus forsteri. The sequence continues at coordinate 490,618,719 of CM057450.1, read as the reverse complement.
TGTGTGAGGAGCGCATGAGCACGCGATACCTTATCACTGATCACTGAAGCATAGCTCTCCCTTTGAACTATACACCACTGCATTTTCAACTGCTGCCCTAGACAGCTGCAGCATTCATTGGTGAACTGTGACTGCACCTGCAAACACACTGACTGAATTGGAAGACAGGGTGCCACACCTCTGAAAACTTGGATGATGGCACTATGTTTCTTGCACATGCGTACAAGCAAACATAATGTTATAGTGCTTGGTGTGATAAAGTCATTACCATTTGTGCAGTACCTTTCCATTGTTTTAGTCTAGAAAATGTATCTTTAATATAAACTGGCAGTCCAGTAGTGGTCCTCACTGAGTACTGGGTTTGTGATTCCCAGAGGTGAAACAATATCCTGCAGTTACTGTAAAGCCATGGTTCCCACCCAATTTGTTTATTGACTGACAGGGGCTTCAGATTTGGCATAAAAAAATTTTATTAAGAAAAAGGATCAGGTTAACCATTTGCACCTCTCCTTCTTTAATTGGGAAGTAAGTAATATTCCTTTTTAAAGGATTCAGTCAGCTGCCCCACAGGGCCTGAAAGCATACACTAAGGACAGAAGTTTCTAATTTCTTTGGTATGGGGAAAACAGAACTAATGTATAGAAAGATAGGAATTAAGTATGTTTTAATAAGAAAAACCCTCTTCTTCTTGCCAAATTTCCACCTGTTCCATAATGTCACCTTCTAGCGTCCGAGTGCCAGTCTATCCTCCCAATTCATAATGTCCATTTCAGAGGACCCATATTTAATCCCTAATATAGTAATGGGGTCAGGCTGTATCCTTTTTTGTCCTGTGCGCTCCATAATCTGTGAGGGATGCCCAAGCTGGAAGCCCACACATTTTGTATAGTTAAGGACTGCTCCAGATAAGAGTCCAAATTCTGCACATAAGCAGAACGAGTGTTTTGCTAATGTTGCATCTGCAACAAGAAGGCACATATCATCTGCATATGCTATTACCAAATGCGGCATTCTATTTTGTCTGTCTGTAATTGGTTGAATAGATTGTAACCCATTTATTTTGCATAGTAAGGGGTTAATAAAGAAAACATATAACAGTGGGCTAAGGGGGCAGCCTTGTCTCACCCCCCTGTTGATGGGAATCATTGGTCCTTTCCCTCCATTCATGATGGGAATTACTTTATCAGTTTTATAGAGGAATTGTATCCATTGTATTAACATGTTTGGGACCCTATAATGCTGTAGAACTGCCCAGAGGAAGTCATGATTAATGGACTCAAAAGCCTTCCTCTGGTCTAGGGAAATTACATAGCTGTAAGCAGATCCCACTCTACCCAATTCCATTATTTCTCTTAATAAAATCAGATGATCTGATATTTTCTGTTTTGGGATAGAGCAAGATTGTGCTTCAGAGATTACTAATTCTGCCACTAATAGTAAACGTTTAGTAAAAATTTTGATGAGTATCTTAAAATCTGTATTCAACATACAGATGGGCCTCCAATTCTGTAAGGATGTTTTATCCGCTTTTTTGTTCAGATATATTAGGGACCCCCTATTAAGGGCCAGGGGTATTTCCCCTGTATGCAGGAGATAGTTATATACCGTAGCCAATTCTACAGACAATTGTTCCCCTAAAATTTTATATATTTCACTCGGAAGGTCATCTGGCCCTGGTGTGGTATTGTTTTTTAAAGTTTTAATGGTATCTAATATCTCCTGTGAGGAGATCGGCACACATATTGTAGTACAGAGGTCTGAAGGGATCTCAGGTAGAGAGATATCTGCAAAGTAGTCATCAAAGTTAGTGCTGTTCATCTGCAAAGCAGAAAATAAATCAAGAGAATGGTTTATGACTACTTGGGAGACATCCTCTTTTGATATATACTTTTCACCTGTTGGTTCTGTCAGACAAGTCATTTCCTCTTGTCCTACCCTGAGATAGTTTTGTTCAAAGGGGCACACTGTGTCTGCTGAACCCTGTGTGCCAAATTTATGCTGGTGATATAATTGTCTTGATTTTTGTTCATGAAATTCCCGCATCTCCTTCTGTATGAGTTGAATTTGCTTTGTAAAATCTTGTTTAGCAGTACTAGCGAGGGTCATTAAATTTTGCAGGTGCAGTCTTTGCTGTAAATACACTAAATATGCATTACAACTTCTCTGTTTGCTATACTGCTTTAGGAGATGCTGTAAATCTTGTGTTGTGTCTTCCCACCATAGTACCAGGTCAGTATAACAAATAACAACAGATTTTCTGGCAAGAAGAAACTGGTGTAAAGAAGCTAGAAAATGCTCCTCTTGACGTAAAGCTGTGTTAAATTTCCAAAGCCCTGGACCTTTAGAAAAAGGGGGACCAGTTCCTACTGTAATTGAAACCATTTTATGATCGGAGAACTCTAAGGGACAGATATTGGCTTCTTCCACAGGGAGGCACTGGGAAATGGGAATAAAATCGGTTCTGGCTGCCAGTATTCCCTTTTGGAATGTGGCCGAGTGCTGATGGCTTTTCTTTTAGTATGCATCCCTAAGATGTGCAGTGCGTATAGTTTGGAGTAGTGCCTGGGAGTCACAGAATAGTTTTTGGGTTCCGGAGAGGGTGCTTCTGACATGGAGACTGAGGCCACGGTTGAAGTCCCCTGAAAAAATCACCTGCCTGGAAGTGCGTAAGTAAAGCTGTATAAGTTTAAGTACCTCTGTTCAGGTTGTTTTTGTTTGGGGAGCATAGTGGTAAATTAACCTATAAGGTCTATTCTGAATTAACACATCAAGAATAAGAGTTCTGGCAGCTGAAATTCTGGTAGTCTAACTAAAATCCCCAGTCCAGAGCAGATTTCTTGCCCAATGGACCAAAAGGATGGGCCTAGGAGCCAGTCCCTTTGGGCTTGTCTGAGTTCATGGGTAGTGTGGAACTGAACATCCTGTAAAAACATGAGACCTAGCTTAAGATAGCGTAGGAGTGAAAATACGAGGTGCCTCTTTTCAGTTCTCTTAATACTATTCACATTTAAGGTATAGCAAGTAAAAAATATCACACATCAATAAACACAATAGAAACCACCATTTCATGAACATCCTGATATCATCATTTTTTCCTACCTATCAAATCTTTTCCTTTCATTTTTACTCGGGCCTTGTGTTTTTGCTAGCCTGATCCCCCTTTCTTTAGTTCTGTATCTGTAGTACCTTCAGAATGGGATGAAGCTACAGAGAAAGAGTCTGTATCACCCCCTGAGTCCTCTGAATGATCGATCAAGATCTCATACTGGTTAGTGGTTACAATATATGTGGTTTTGGTTGTTTTGGGGGGGCGGTCTGACATTTGCGTAGCTCTGGTAGACCATCTTAAGATGCTACGTGTTGGACCTTTTGGCGGAGGTATGTCTATGAGTTGAGGGACACTGGATGTAGAAGAGGAGGGAGCAGTGGGGGTAGAGGGAAGGGACTGGGGAGGATTGGGGTGGTGCACCACTTGCTCCACATGGCATAGTGTGGGAGGGGGAGTCAGACGTTGGTGCAGTTTGGGAAGTCCCACCTGTCTTGTTCCAGTGGAGGTCTGCTTTGAATTTTAGCTTTTTGTGTTTGAGTGATTAAAAAAAGTTGTTCTGCACTGTCACCATGATCAGTCTGGTTATGTGCGGCCCATACACAGTTTTGGAAGGTGTGACCCTGTTCCTCACAGAGGTTGCATTTAGGCAGGATGACCCAGTAAGCCACAATTCCCATAGACTATGCATTTAATTTATTGCATACACTACTAAGATGTGCCATATAACCACATCTGTAGCAGGCTTTAGGCTGGCCAGGTTAGAAAAGGACCCCTCTGTCCCGACCTAAAAAAAAAAGAGTTGGGTAGATGCACAATACCAAAATCATTCATTTTCAACATAACTTTTACCCTCCATCCCCCAGTCCAGATATTTTCAGAGTCCAAAATTGCTTCAGGTTCTCCTAACACAGTGTAATGTAACTTTAGCAAATATTCAATATCAGTTTTATGCACACCTTCATTCCGAAATACAATTTTCATTGTTTTGTAAGCAGGTTTGGTCAGTGGAATGACTATAAAGGGAGTCCACAAGGCTGTTTTTTTTCAGTGTACGATATTTAGTCCAGAATCTCTCAAGTCCCTGAGTGGTTTTTAAAACTAACATCAAACGTAGTCTCCCCCGAGACATGAATCAGCGCATAGATTTCATGAGAGAAAAACTCCACTGAATCCTTCAATGATGTGCGAGTTACAAAGGAACAGTCAGGGGTTCAGGCATACCACCCACACATGAAAGCCTGACTGCACTGTGGCATTTTGCAGGTAGTATAGGCATTTTAAAGAGAGAGGAAAAGGTTGTTTTTTCGCATATTGTTCATTGTGTTTAGGGTGGGCTGCAATTGGACTTATAGTAGCTGGCGAAGCTTGAGGAGAATTATGACCTTGTACAGGAGTAGTAGGAAGATGAAGGACTGGATTTTGAGTCAAATGCAAATCCTCAAGTATCTGCAATGGGTCTTCTAAAATGGGGTTGCTAGCAACCATTTGACCCACCTTAGTAACTGGTCTGGAGGCAGATATGTTGGGAAAGTCCATTTTGTTTGACATTTTTATCAGGGAGGAACCAGAAATCCATTGTACCATTGTGGAGTTCTTCTCCCAGCCAGTGCCCTGTAAGGCCTGTTCAACCAACTAGTCAGTTATTACTGGCTCAGAATTCTCAGGAGTCACAGGAGGCTGTACACCTTCTGTGTTTTCAACCGTATGCAAAACATTTGTACTCACAGTCTGAGGTAGAGCAGCAGCTCGTTCAGAAGGTGAGGAATGAGCATTCGCAGATACTGCAGGAAAGGCTTCAGGTGGTAGCTTTGATACTCTGACATTGGCGCTCAGCTGGGAGGTGTTGACAGTCCCAGCCGCGCTGTCAGAGTGGAGCCATCTAATCTGTTGCTGAAGGGTAATTTTCTGGTATAAAACTTTATGTTCCTCGGTTTCTAAGATCTGCTGCAATTTTTTGGTTTCAGCTGAGTCCTGTTCTGTCAAGGGCTGTAAAAGCTCCGTCTCCTCGGGTGCATCTGAATCACCTGTTGTTTCCATTGGTGCTGCAGGCATATTTCGTACACCATCAGTTCTCTCTGTATTCAAGTCATCCATTTCTTCAGCTTGTTCCGTTCGATGTTCGGGTACAGGAGCAGTCTCTACCAGAGTAGAGATGGGAAGGGAGACCGACTCTCCCACCTCCATGTCCTCTAACCATTCTCCAGCTCCACTGTCCATCACCTTGGCTGACTGCCAAGACAGCAGTGAGGCCTACTACTGCAGAGTAGGGGATTTTCCCCAGTGCCCTGGCCAAATTTTCCCCCATTCACTAAAAATACTACCAACAGCTTAATCTGGTTCAAGGTCAGTGGCATTCATCTATATCACCCTCCCCTGGGTCGTGCCTGAAAATAGGCAGAATTTGGCTAGTGCACTTACCCGGTCAACAAAAACTAAATAAATATCTAACGGTAGCAAATTACAGGTACTGGGGAAGGGGAAAGAGAAAGCAGATCTATCAGAAGAGGAAGTCTGAGGGGGGAGGGCAAAGTTCCTAAAGAAGGAGTTGTGGAAAGCATAAGGAGGAGTGGGGGGGAGTGAGAGGAGGGAGTGAAGGTAGGATGACAGAGAGCCAAGCCACTACTTCCCAATCATAGAAGCATAGTGAGCAAGGCATCTAGCACTAAGAGAGGGGAAGGAGAGGGAGGAATAAAGTTCACAGTGGTGAGTACGGGGAGGACAGTCAAGGGCAAAATGGCAGAAGGATTTGAAGAGATCATCCAGTCTAGTGAGGGTGGATTTAGGGACAGTGCAGTAGACTATGTCTCCAAAATCAAAAATAGGAAGGATCAACTTTTGAACAATCTCCTGGCAGACGGGAAGGGGAAAAGGAAGGTAGTTGCGGTGTCTGTACAGAGCACCACGCTTGGGGAGGAGTTTGTGTAGATGGGGGCCACATGCACAGCAAAGCTGAGGTTCTTGTCAAGCCATAGGCCAAGGTACTTGAGGGAGGAGACATCTTCAATAGAGGAACCATCAAGGGTGTGGAAAGAGGGGGTAATATCAAGCCTAGCAAGCCTCTGCTTGGTGCCAAAGGTCACAGTGAAATATAATGACAGATTAGAAACATTGGGATTATTTTCATTGGAATATCGGCAGCTAAGGGGAGCCATGTGCCTGGTATACAAAGCATTCAGGAATGATGATTTATGGGAATGTATGGGATTGGAGATGATGACAAATGGCCACAATACAAGATCCTACATATTACAATTAAAAGGAGAAACCTGTAATACGAAGAAGAGGGTAAGCTGGCTAAATCAGAGGGTAGTAAGGGTGTGGAATGGACTTCCTCTGGAGGTAGTGGTAAGTTCAACCATGAACAAATTTAAAAACAAATTAGATGTGTATTGTAAGCATAATAACATCAGAGGATATTCCCTTTGAGGAAAAGGGTGAGGTGTACATGGACACATGCCTGATCTGGCTTGTACTTCATATGAATCCTATAAGGAAGGCTGAATATTCTCTACCCATGTGGCGGCGGTCACAGAAACGTGGGCCAACAAACACTATGACTGGGACCTAAACGTGCGGGGGTACACTATGCTTAGGAAGGATAGAAAGGAGGGCAGAGGGGGTGGGGTGGCTATGTTCATTAGAGATGACATAGAAATTGCTAGGGTAGAAGAAGCAGAGGGAAATGTGGAGGCCTTATGGGTCACCTTACAAACCCCAGCAGGAGATAAGGTCAAGCTGGGTGTAGTATATAGGCCCCCTGGGATGGGTGATGTTCTGGAGGAAGGTTTGCTGGACAACATCATTGCCCAGTGTGGACCAAAAGGGGAAGGAGTGATGTTGATGGGGGACCTTAATATGCCAGGTACAAACCGGGGAACCATGTCCTCTAAGGCAGCCAAGGAGCAGAGGCTGCTGGATTGCTTCCAGGATGTGTTCTTAACACAGCATGTGATGGAGCCCACAAGGGAGGGGCATGTCCTGGACGTGGTTCTGGTAGATGGGGATCTGGTAAGGGATCTGGTTGTAGAGGATCCCCTGACTGGGAGCGACTACAATACTGTCTGGTTTCAAATAAGCATGGGGGGAGGGAGGGAGATCTAGGACACTGGCAGTGGACTTGAGGCAGACTTTGTGGGCATGGGAAATATTCTCAAGGATCACTTGAAGGGTATTACATCAATGACAAATGTGGAAAAGAGATGGGAGGTCATAAAACGGGGACTTCATGAGGCAGTCAGGACCTGCGCTAAGGTGAAACGTAAGGGAGCAAGGTCACATAAACCATGCCGGTGGTCCAGTGAGGTTCAGGTAGCAGTCAGAGAAAAGAAGGCGGCCTACAAAAAATATAAAACAACAAGAGGGGATAGGGATAAGGAAATGTAACATCTTGCATCTAGAAAAGTGACCCGGATGGTGAGGGGGGCAAAGTCCAGTAAACAGCAAGCAGCTGGCACAGGGGACACATGGTGGGGAAAAGGGGTTCTTCCGGTACATTGGGGAGCAGAGAAAAACTAAGAGCCATCTCAGCAGATTGAGATCAGAAGGAGGGTGGGTGGAAGAGGTGAGGGACCAGGCCGAGGTATTAAACGAGTACTTTGCCTCTGTGTTCACTAGGGAGGGGGATGGGATATCTACAAAGTAAGGCACGATGGGGATAGAAGCGGCAGTGAGTGGGATCAGGGGAGCAACAGAAATGGAGCAAGAGGGAGGGAGAGGTATCCCAGGGGTGTCACATCAGGATAAGGATAAAAAGGCCAGTAAGGTGGAGGGGATGGATGATGCTATCTCCACCGAAAGGGTGAGGTTAGCCCTCAAGGCCCTAAAGAAAGACAAATCTCCTGGGCTGGATGGCATTCATCCAAGAGTACTATGGGAATTGGCGGACATACTGGCTGCACCCCTGGCGGAGCTCTTCAACAGGTTGCTTGAGACAGGGAGGGTACCTAGGGATTGGCGAGAGGCACATGTGGTCCCAATCCATAAAGGGGGGTCGAGGGAAGTACCAGGTAACTATAGACCCATCAGTTTGATCTCGGTGGTGGGAAAATTAATGGAGAGTATACTAAAGGAATGATTGGGGGTGTACTTGGAAGAGGTGGGAGGTCTGGATAGTCGGCAACATGGATTTGTGCCAAGTAGATCATGTCAAACCAATCTTGTGGAGTTCTACGAATGGGTAACATCAGAGCTGGACAGAGGAAAGCCTGTGGATGTATTATTCTTGGACTTCAGCAAGGCGTTTGACTCTGTCCCCTGCAATGGTCTGGTGGAGAAACTGATGGGATTGGGAGTAGGCCCTTTGATGGTCAGATGAAAACTGGCTAGCTGGACGCACCCAGAGAGTAGTGGTCAGTGGGGAGCTCTCAAACCCTAGAGAGTTCGGTAGTGGGGTACCGCAGGGCTTGGTCCTGGGTCCGATCCTGTTTAATGCATGCATATCAGACATCAGGGAGGGTATAGGGTGTGAAATGAGTCTCTTCGCTGATGACTCCAAGATGGGAGCAGTAGTTGAAGGGGAAGAGGGGAGGTTGGCCCTGCAAGGGGACCTGGACACCCTGGAAAGCTGGACTCACACATGGAAATTACATTTCAATATCACCAAGTGCAAGGTGTTACATCTTGGGTGGGGAAACCCTAAACACAGGTACACCCTGCGAGGGAAGGCACTGGAGGCCTCAATACGGGAAAAAGACCTAGGGGTCATGGTGGATGCATGTATGAATAACTCTGAGCAGTACAGAAGAGCGGCTAGCAAGGCAAACAGGATGTTGGGATGCATCGTAAGGGGGATCACCTCTAGGAGCAGAGAAGTGATTTTGCCGCAGTACAATGGACTGGTTAGACCACACCTTGAGTACTGTGTACAGTACTGGAGACCACACTTGAAGAGGAACATACAGCTCCTGGAGAGGGTACAGAGGAGGGCAACTAAGATGATACAAGGACTAGGGGATTTGACGTATGAGGATAGACTTGCGGAGCTCTACCTGTTTTCATTGGAGGAGAGGAGAGACAGGGGGACATGATTGAGGTCTTCAAGTACCTCAAGGGAATAAATGCGGTAAACATAGAGGGGATCTTTAGACTAAAGCAGGGAGGTATCACCAGAGGGCATGGTTTCAAGTTGGAAGGTAGAAGGGTGAGGGGGGAAAAGAGGAGGTTTTTCACTGAGAGGGCGGTGGACCCTTGGAATGCACTGCCTGGTGAGCTGGTTCCAATATCCACAGTGGAGGGCTTCAAGAGAGGGTGGGACAGACACAGAAAGTGGATGTATCAGATGATGGTCTGGCCCAGGGGGGTGGGGATGGATGATAGAGGTTTCTGGAACACAAGAAGGGGGGCCTCGGCACCTGACTAGGGACCTGAGGTTCGAGCAGGCTCGATAGACCGTAAGGCCTAATCTGCTGGCAATTAGTATGTTAAGTACATTCAATTCTTCTTCATTCTGTCCAGAATCCTAAGGGTCCTCTGTATCGTGAGAGCCAGTAAAATTCATTTTGCCTTGGTGATCCAGGCCATCTGGTTAAGGGATGGTCAGGGACACTGGTTTACCGGGATTGAGAAAGGGTATATTGTTCTGTGTACTTTATTTAACAATTTTTAACTCTGCTAACATGCATTTTAGCAATTTTGACCTCCACTATTGCACATCCTTCCATCCTTGTACCAATTTAAAGTTATTTTAGGTACAAGATGTGATGGCAGCAACAGCACTACAGCCCCCATCATTATGGTGTGATGGAAGCAGCACTACCTCCCATCCCTCAGGTGCGATGGCAGCACCAACAGCACTATGACCTCCCTCCCTCAGGTGTGACAGTAGCAGCAGCACGCGCCCCCATCCCTTAGATGTGATGACAGCAGTACTACATTCCCCATCCACCAGTGGTGATGGCAGAAGCACTACAGCCCCCACCCCTTCGGTGTGATGGCAGTAGCAACAATGCAGTCCACATCCCTCTGGGGTGATGGCAGTAGTGACAGCATTATGATCCCTTTGTTCAACACCCACACCCCACATGCACAAGTTACAAATAACTTGGTCTCTTTGCTTGTTAGAACTCAGATGTGAATTAATCTGAACCATCACCGCTAAGGTGGACTACCTTTGTTTTTTTCTATCTATAATTTAACTGCATGAATTGGATTTCTGCCTGTGACACCACTGACCAGGATTAGGGAACATACTTGGGTGTTGGGGGGGGCCAGCTGGTGGATGAATGCTTGAGTGTCCAACAACCACTCACCTTCTCCTAGGAGGGAGGGTGGGTTCACGACTCAGCATTTTCTGTCCCCTGGTGGAGGCCAGAGGCACAACAACACATTGGCCCTCACTGCGGGAGGGAGCGTGATGAACGTCGGCTTGTGCCTTGACATCATGTGGCCTGTCATGCTCCCAAGAAAATGGGAAAGCACCTTCTGGCAAACCGCAGGATGGCTGCTGGTCCCTCCATGCCGGAAGCCCCAGAAATGTGTCCGCTCTGACCCCTGTCATGCCCAGGATACACAGGAAGCTCTTGGGGCAATTCTTCCCTGTAGCTCTCACAGGGTAGGGGCCCACCAATAAAGGGTTACTTTGGTTACCTGGTAGCAACAGCAAGGGACAGTGGATGGTGGTTGTGACTCAACAGTGGTGGTGGGGGACTTGGCAGGCCTGAAGGAGTGGATGGCCAGGGGTAGGAGGAGCAAAAAAATGCTTGAATTTGCTTCTTGAAATAAAGTGTCTTCACCTAAAAATTCACAAGTGATTAGTGGAGGACCTTCAAATGGATTCAAGCATCTCCCAGACATGTGGATGCTTTTTTTCACTTGGTGTCCATGAAAAGGGTGTCTCCCAGTTTTCATGTCTGAGCTCAGATGAATTGAGCACCACTCTACCCACCAGCATCATACAGCCCTGGGGTCCTACCTTTGTATGTCATTGAATGTGCTTTCAACATCCACTGGCCAAACATAAGTACATTTAAATACTTCACATTTGCTTTTGTTGAAACAGTCTATCAGAAAACTTTTGCTGCCACAGAGACTGAAACAGCAGGTGGGAGAAAAGGTGCACATGATCTAATTCACCTAAATGGGGTGCTGACTGTGAAGTCTTTTCATAAGTAGTAAGGCAGCTTTTCTTTGTGAACATACTTTCATTCAGACTAGTTTTCATTCAAACAACTGAGGATTTTGATGGCCCTGCTGATTATAAACTTCAATAAGCTAGTTGGTAACAGTGATCCTGCATTTAGTAATCTACAACCTAGATTCTCATATGCAAAGAATAAAATAAAAACCTGACTAAAATCTAAAAGTAAGCTTATAAAATACATAAAATGTAGATGAACATTTATTTTTACCTACACAAAATCATTGCAGCCCAAGTAAAACTCAAGGAAATTACATGGTACCCTGACTACTATTCTATGATGTAGTACTAAACATATATTGGTATTTTTTTATATTCTTTGTAAACCAGGTAAGGCCCACTAGGCAGAACTGCCTGTTTTCAGGAGTGACCTAGAAGCACTGGGGAGGTTAAGTGACTTGTTTGGAATCTCACAGCATGTGGGTGGAGGTGTGGAATCAAACCCAAGTCTGCTGGATGTACCAGTTCAATCACTGTTTGTTACTCTAACCACTATGCTATACTGCCAGCGCTATAATAACACCCATATATAATGTTTTAATATATAATTTTAATAATAGTGCACAGTACCTACAGTACAAATTATGAACATTAAACACTTTACAACATTTTACTAAAACTGAGTTATTCACCACTCGATCTGCTTATTTTTTCTTACACCAAAGTGGGTGAAATAGTTGACAGAGCACTGTAAATAGCTTCTGATCAGGCTTCATTATTCTACATCCAGAAACAGATAACATTTGTTTATTCTGGATTTATTTAATATTGATTTTCTGTGGCTCACTAAATAGAATCTAGCACTGCATGAGGCAGATGTTTTTACATTTTGGAAGAGGCAACACATCTTATCCATTTAGGATTCGTGTTAGAAACAGAAGTCTTTCTTCATATTTAAAACATATTCAAGTGTCAGTGTATTCATTTTGTAGTTTATGCTGACTAATATATGCTGTAGAAAACAGTAAAGGATTTATTGTGAAGCACTCAGGATCTATAGTAGAACTCCTGTAATTTTCCAGCAAGTTTTGCAAAAAAAACTCTGCAATTTCAGGTTACTTTTCTTGCAATTCTCCAGTGGCCCTGCCCATGTGTACTGATACTTGTAGACTCTTAGGCACATACTACAAGAAAACTGTGGTTTCAGGAAGGAAAGCAGTCCTCAGGTGATGGAGATGTAGGTGGGAAGCATGTGTGGTTAAACTGAATGGCTGATTACGACAAAGCAGTGCGGATTATTTCCATACTGACTCTATACGCAGCAAAGTAGAAAGAATGCAAAGCACAGCAGCATTTATTTTAAGATGCTGAAATCTGGGTCGGCCTGCTAGTACTGTGGTAGCACTACTGCTTGCAATGCCAGCGACCCAGGGTTGGAAGCGAACTTGGGATGCTGGAGGTCTGGGCAGGGGAGTAGGATAGAGCACCCGAGGACTGTTCTCCTCCTCCGGGAGGGTGGGCTGCAGGTCCTGCTGCTTTCACCGCCACCTGTGTGACCATGGGTGGTGGTGCAATGGTGCTGCAGAGTGATCAGGAGGGAGGACGTAGCCAGGATCTGGAGCAGTGGCATGTCTCTATGTGACCTACCTCCTTGGATCTCCTCTAGTGCTGGTACCCTCAGGGCAGAGACCAGAAAACCAGGAATAATCACCCCACATCGCCACTGGCAGAAGGGACTCAGGTGCCCCAGACTTCATAACCAGGCTCCATGAGGGACCCACTGGGCTACCCGACACACACTAAGGGAGTCTGGAGGGGTGATCTGGGGTCCCTCCCTCCCTTCCCACCTGGGGGGGTACAACCCAGGCAGGATAGGAGCAGGTCCACAGGAGCTCCTGAGCATTACCTGGGGGTGAAGCTAGGGGATACCCAGCCTAGAGATCTCTGAAAAGTGGAGACTGATGCTGTGAGAGGGACATAGAAAGAGAAAATAAAAAAAATTTAAAAAGATGCTGAAATCTTAGAGATTCTATGCAGTGACATACAATTTCCGTGAGGCACCAGTACAAGAATTCAAATTCCGCATACCAAGCAGGATTCAGTGATTGCTACCGGTGTTACCGTTAAAAATGGAAAACCAGGGTCCCTGGGGATGGTACCTTACCCCATCAGGTCTGGGGATGCATTTAAATCGGGAAGAACATCCTTTTTATCTAAGTTCTGTGACAGCTAACCCAATATATCTGGACATGCCTGTCCCATCCTTCTAGAGTTAGGGGTCTGCTGTAAATGGGTGTAAAAAAGAAGGAGCACTCTTCTGTGTCCGTGTCATTTGTTTTTCCTAGTAAAAGTGCTCGTTAAGGTGACATCATGCATTAAGCAGCAGCTTGGGTGGTAGGCTCCCTGTCGAATAAAGCTAATCACCTCCAAAAATACTGCTCCTCACACAACAGAGTGCACCCAAAAGACTACGGAGGTAGTAAAATGCCTAAAAAAAGAGGCGACGCCGCTTGCATATCCCCAAAGCGCCTGGATGGAACAGATCACCGGAGAAGACTCGATAGCGGCGACTCGCGGGCCTCTTCAGCCTCCCGCCACAGTAAAGCGCCGGCAGACCAGACCCCTCGATCAACATTGCAGAGGCAAATGGCTCAGATGCTGGCTGAGATTAGAGATTTTAGGAAAGAGATGCGGAGCACAGTAGCAGCAATCCGCACAGATATCGGAAAGCTGGAAAAAAAGCAGGAGGAACAGGAGGTGCAGCTGACATCCACAGATCGGAGAGTGGGGGAGACAGAAAGCGCGATCGTGCAGCTGCATGGCCTACTGAGAGGCCTACAAGAGCGTGCGGAGGACGCCGAGAGCAGAAGCCGCAGAAATAACATACGGCTGTCGGGGCTCTGAGGGCATAGAGGAACCATGTCATCTCCTTTGTACAAAAATGTTAAGAGAAGTATTAAAACTACCTGAAGAGCTGCTTGAGTTGGAGAGAGCCCATCGCACCCTCTGCCCTAAGCCAGCAGCAGGAGCCCGACCACGCACCCTAATAATTAGATTCCTGAGGCACCAAGAAAAGGAAAAGGTATTGCACACAGCCTGGGGGCAGGGAGCGGTTTACTACAATGCCCACAGGCTCTTCCTTGAAAATGACTTTGCCCCTGAGATAATGGCGCGCCGGAAGGCCTATATTCCGGTAATGAAGACCCTTAAAGTGGCAGGAGTGCGCTTTAAAAGTGTTATACCGCAGAATGGTGATCCACTTTAATGAGGGGCCCACACCTTCGAAAATGCAGCGATGCGATAACGGAGCTCAGGAAGAGGAAAATGGAGATTGTGCAGCAACAGAAGAGAACAGCGGCAACCCCTGCCTCCAGGTTGGCCCAGAAGGTCTGGAATGCTAGACATCGTGATGCCAGATGACGACAGGGCTTAGAAGCCATTCAGTCAATTGTGGAGTCACTGAAGGCCAGAACCAGCAGCACAGCGGTGGGAGGAGCTACTGGACTTAACACCTGAGCTAACCGCAAGTAAATTAGGAGACTGGGTCAGCTTTAAAATAACTGAAGGCAATATCTGCCTCAATTGGACTTTCAGCTAAAGCTCTTAACTCTAACCAGACTTTGATGTGGAAGTGGGGGGCTTGATGTGTATGTGGTGAATTTGGGAAGGTAACTGGGGGTGGTACTTGGGGGGTCGGAGTGGGAGGCATTAAAGATCCAGGTGGTTAGATTGAATTGAGAGGATTTGCGGGAGGATGTTGGGATCACGAGACGTCTGTATGTGACCAATAGTGACAAGGCCAAGATTGGCCCAGCATCTTCCCAGAGCTCATTGGGAAGGGGGGGGGAACCAGGGATGCCCACCTGGATCATTAACCCAGTACTCCTTCCACGTGGTAGTTATGTGAGGAGGAGTGAGGATACATGGGTCAGCTCAAGGGCGAGGGGGGACTAGCAGGGCGTGCAGCATCATGGGCGACGACCTGTTGGAAATTAACTTAATCGGAGGAGGGCGAGGGAGGGGAGCCTGCTTTAGTCGGACTGGGAGCTCTATGCACGGTGACCAATGTGGAGTTGGATAGGTGGCAAGACCAGCTGGACAGGGGCTGCCGGGCTACGGGAGAGGCTACTCTAAGAAACGAGGAGAAGGGGAGGAGGGGGAAGGTAGAGGAGGGCATTGACTTCAAAGGTGTCATAGGATAAAATTTTAATATATAAAAAAAAAAAAAAAAAAAAACAGCTCTGCGCCAGCAAAGGAGGACCGTGTCGGCTAAGGGGGAGGTGGAAGGGGCCAGGGGGATCCTCGAAGAGCTGGGGACCACCTTCTCGCTCATCCCGAGATCTCCACACGACTCTTGAACCTAGGGCCAATGGGGAAACCTCTGTGGAGTCGCCCTCCAGAGGGACAGCCAGGTAAGCCTGGCATGAGCGGCAAGGCAGGCGGAGGGGAAATACTGGGAGGGGGGGATGCGAGCTGACCCTCGGACAAATATGGTCAAGATCCTGCAATGGTTTATTGGGAATGGGCCTGAAGGGGGAAGGGGGGAGAATGGGTTTAGAGGCTAAGCAATACTTGATTAACTGAGATGGATAAAATCTCTAGGCAGACGAAATACTACCAATGATGAAGGGGCAAGAAAGATGGATCGGAAGGTTGGGCCCTCGGGATGCTGATGCAGCTGTGAAAACTCCCCCGAACCCCAAGAGGGGGAAACTGTCCACGGGCCAGGGCCAAAAATGACCAGACTAGCTGCCACGATCGGGACCTGGCGGGTGGGGGTCCCGCCTCCTCTCCCCCCGCTAGGTGAGGATGGGCCGGCTCTAAGCGGACAGTGGCAAAGGTGACAAACACCGCACCCATAAGAGGTGGGAGGGCAGAGGTACTATGTAGTCAGGGAACTGTATACTCACAGGCGAGGACCAGCTAGGGTCGGGGCCTGCTGACAGGGTGAGTGCCACCGCCTGTTGTTCTTGGGCTCTCAGCTGAGCTGAAGGGAGGTGGCCCTTGCCCGGACTGCCCGGCGCATCCTTCTAACTGCAGCACAGCTGTCCAGGAAGCCTGCGACACCTGCAGGACGGACACCTTCCCCGTACTACCCTACCCAAATAGGTACTTAGGTGCCTTGAGCCCTGAATTAGGGGCCTACAGGTTGGGTTACAAACCCACCTCAGGTCGGGGCTAAGCCCAGACCAGTGGAAGTGCTAACAGCAGTTGAGTTGGCCAGGTTGGCCAGAGCGAGACATGTTAGGTTCTACGCTCACTGTTGATTTTAACTTATTGTTGTGTTTGTATTGTATTGTTTGTTTTGGAGTCACCAAATGTACACAAAGTGGATTGCAGTCACAGGCTAAGCCAGACTTTAAAGGGTGTTCCTACGGGGGACTGGGAAGGCCAGGAACCAGATGACATATGGTCATGCATAATGCAGGCCCACACACTTAAGTTGCTATCCCTTAATATTAAGGGCCTGGCCTCGCCAATTAAGAGATCCAGGGCACTGACTTACATTAGAAGGGCTAAGGCGGACATCGCCTTCTTGCAGGAAACACATATGAACCCGGCCGAGCACACTAAGTTAGCCAAACTAAGCAGGGGACAGGTGTTTCACTCATCTTGCAAAAACGGCAGGAAACGTGGAGTGGTTATCATTGTGTCCCCGCATACTCCACTTCAGGTGGAGTCTACTTGGTCGGATTCGGAGGGCCGACTGGTGATTGCCCAAGGGAAAATTAACGGGTTGGAGGTGACGCTAGCAAACATCTACTTACCGCCGGGTATCGCGGTCTCAAAACTAAGAACACTGCTGGATAAAGTAATTCAGAGAACCAAAGGTATTCTTATGCTGGCAGGGGACTTTAATCTGACTATGGCCCCTCAGCTCGACTCAACCAGTCGAAGACCCCGGAGGCTAACTCCTACCCAAAAGTTTTTTAATAAGTTTATATCGGAGGTCGGATGGTGTGATATATGGAGGAAATTACACCCGAATGCCAAAAACTTCTCCTATTATTCCCCGGTACACCATACGTACTCCTGAATAGACCATACATTTACCCAGATAGAAAATCTGGGCAACATACGGGAGGCCCAGTTCGGGGATATCTCCATCTCGGATCATGCGCCTCTGACAACTTGCTGGAACTGGGGCCTTCGGCCGAGGAACACGCAGTGGCGTTTAAACCCTGTCCACTTGCGGTCTGAAAAATTTAGGGAGTTTCTTTTAGATAAAATCACGGAAATCGTGGACGGATAACCCACCACAGATTCCGGCCCCTCAGTGCACTGGGACACACAAAAGTTGTCCTCAGAGGACACATCATTAAGTACACAGCAAAATTGGGGAGGCAGCAACAGGAACACCGGCGTAAACTGGAGGAGATGCTTCATTTCCTCCAGATGGCGCACCAGCAGGGAGATGAGTCAGTCCTTCCCCAACTAAAGCAAACTAGATGGGATTTGGACCAGCTGGTTCAGCAACAAACTGAAATAGCGCTAACTTTCTTAAAACAAAGATTTTATGAAGTGGGGCCAAGGGCAACACGGTTACTCGCATACCAAGTTCGCAAGCAGAGGAAAGGGGCCACTATTGCATCCATTAGACACCCCAGTGGGGGTCAGCAGTTGTTCCGTGTGCAAGACATAGTGGACGCATTTGCAAAGTACTATAAGGTCCTCTACACCCCAGAGACCACAGTCCCGGCCGAGCATATGCTGGAGCACCTGAACTCGGTCTCCCTTCCCTCTCTTTCCGAGGCACACAGGGAGGACCTGATGAAACCAATTACTACCATGGAAGTTGCTCAGGCAATCACCAAAGCCAAATCATTGAAGGCCCCGGCCTGGATGGCTACGGCTCAGAGTTCTACAGGGCGTAAGAGACCAGGTTGATCCCTTGCTTCTCCGGGTCTTTAATCCTGGTCCTGAGGGGAGAACCCTCCCCAGTCGGTCATATGCCACAATTTCAGTGATACCTGCCAGGTAAAATGCGCAAGACTGTGCCTCATACAGACCGATATCAGTGCTCAATCAGGACTATAAACTCTTCATGAACATTTTGGCATACCGTCTTGACAGCATATTACCACTAATAATATACAAAGACCAGACGGGTTTGTCAAATCACGGACCACCTAGACAGTATTAAACGCCTCTGTATGTGGTGCAGCGGATGCAGGAAACTGGGGAGGCGGTAGCCCTAATCAGTCTGGATGCAGAGAAGGCCTTTGATAGGGTCTCTTGGCCCTACCTATATCACACACTAAGCAAATTCGGATTTCCGTTTGTTCAAATCCTTCAAAATATATACTCTACCCCCAGGGCATGCGTTAAGGTGAACGGGCACCACTCTGAGTTCTTTCAACTTGAGAGGGGCACCCGACAGGGATACCCATTGTCACCCCTGCTGTTCGCCATAGTCATCGAGCCACTGGCACAACATATCAGGGAATCACGCAGCTTCCGGGGAATCAAGATAGGAGACACTGAACATCGAGTAGCTCTGTATGATCGATATACTTTTATATCTCCGAGAACCCGAAAGCACTATCCCAGTTGTGAAACAGCTACTGGACACATATGGCGTGGTTTCCAGATATAAACTCAATCTCGCCAAGACGGAGATTCTCACCTTTAACTACACCTCCACACAGGACACTCAGGATATTATTCCGGGTAAGTGGGACCTACAAAACTGAAATATCTTGGTATATATATCCCAAAAGACCCCACGAATTATTATAAACATAACTATATGCTATTTATCTCCCAGTTAAAACAAGAACTACAAGCCTGGGCCACCTTGCCCCTTGGCCTCTCTAGGAGAATAGACCTGATTAGAATGACAGTCCTTCCGAGGGCTCTGTACTTATTTCAAAATATTCCCCTCAATGTACCATTAAAAACTTTTAAGGATATAAACCGTCTTATACGGAACTTCGTATGGGCCTCTCAGAGACCCCGAATTCGGCTGGGGATACTTCTCCACGTACAGGAGGGAGGCTTGGCTCTTCCGACCTGAGGCTATACCAACAAGCAGCCACCCTCGCACATAATGACCAGGCAGGCGGAATACCTGCACCACATTGGCTTGAGATAGAAAGAACTTTACTCTGCGATCGGAGTACCTCGGGATCCTATACCGACAGGATCAGGGGAGGGGGTATGAGGATTCCTGACCCTGGCTTGAGCGCAGTTTAAAAACTGGGCCATTATAAAAGATGCAGCAGTTAGCGCCTATCAGGCGCTTATCTGCCGATAACAAGCTTAACAGACTTTGTCCCTAACAACCTGGACAGTGGTTTCTCTCGCTGGGAAAAACAAGGTTAAAATACCTGGTGCAAATAATGACCAGGGAATACCTGGACATATGCAGAGATCCAGAGAAAGTTTCGCTTCCCACATGGGGACTTTTTCGTACCTTCAATCACGACACTATATAGAGAATTTGCACGAACGCTATGGGACCCTGAGGGATACCCACGCTGATTCACTGCCAGATGCAGTTGAATGCCAAAAGGGCCGGGAACACCTGATCTCACGTTATTATCAGGCACTTAACACACAAGGAGGGGCCCGCACTGAGGGCATTCGCTCTGTATGGTCGCGGGAAACGGGACACCAACTCTCCCTGGAGGGCTGGAGAAAAGCTTGCATATTGTCTAGCCGAGCTACCAGCTCACACCAATGGCGAGAATTTGCATGGAAAGTTTTAGTTCGTTACTTTCGCCCCCCTGTGGTCACATGGCACTACTTGTCCAGTTATACAACGGAATGCTGGAGACAGTGTGGGGAAACATGTACCACTTTGACACATGTACTGTGGGCATGTCCGGTACTACGAGGTTTCCTGGCACAGCTTGAGTCCCAGCTGCAGGAACTGTTTGACACACAACTCCGGCTAACCCTGGAGATGTTCTTATATCTGGATCTCCCCAGAGCGTTTAGAGGGCCTACTACCAGATACCTGCTGGTTGTACTAATAACGGCTGCAAAGAAGACGATCACTAGGCAGTGGTTAACTACAAAAGTCCCTACAGTCCAAGATTGGTGGGACATTACACTGCAGATTTATAATATGGAAAAAATCACACACAACCTGAATGAACAGGGGGAGAAGTTTAAGGATAGATGGACACGGTGGCAGATATATTACATGCTGAAGGACTCCACTTTCATACCCTAGGGTGTCTGTGAGGGACAACCGGCAGTAGCCCCGGGGGCAGATTATTATGCCGGGTGTGCCCCACCTGGCCTTCCCGGTCCCACCATGAGACAGCAACGCCCATGCGGAGGGGATGCCCTGGTGGTCTAGGTCCTGAGTAGGGTGAAGTAACTGGCTATTTAATCACAATGTATTAAGAATGTAATTGTAACCCAGAAATAGAACCACGCAGGAAAAAACTCAGAATGAATGTTATAACACTAGTGGTTTCTGACTGTAATATCCGCAAAATTTGACGATCGCATAAATGTTTAATTGATGGTGACGTAAGTGTATATATGTTGAAAACTTAATAAAAAGAAGAATTACAAAAAAAGATAATAACGACGGGACTGGTGTAACTCTCTATTGCCAGTGCCCAATGTGAAACTAGATGTATCTTCACTTGGGACAGCCATTATTTGGGGACAGGGTGCTGAACAATTACCATTGGTCTTGCTTGTACGGAATGGACAGACCATCCCAAACAGAGACGGAAACATAAGTCTTATGACTTGCTTTACATGTCTTATTAGCTGAAAAAGGCCTGTAAAACACCATGAGGCATTTTACAACTGTTTCAGAGGCTTTGCCCACTTGCATCAAATTTCCTGTGCATGTGCGACTATTTTGCTCACTCACATCAATCTTTGCACATTTATGTCAGTTTGAGTCAGTTTCTGTGCACTTGTGTCAACTTTTGCAAACTTGCAGTAAAATCTACTGCAGTTGCATCAGTTCTTCCACAGCTTTGTGAAAGCTGACCAGAATCATGTGACTCAGGTGGGGGCAGGGCCAACAACTGAGTGAGGAAGATGCACTTTTATTTATTGAAGATTTTGTTAACCGGGAGAGTAAAACTGAGCCAAAGCTCGTTTCCAGGTGCAACCTGGGGGAAAGGGGGGTGGAAACAAGTGAATGGTCAGGTTACAATTAGATAAGACATACAAATATTAAAAATAAAAGGTAATGAAATAACAATGGTACAATGGCACAATATTACTAGTTGTTTGTAGTACAGTAAACTGTGGACAAAGATGGATGCACTTAACTCAAGCTCTGAGCTCTCAATCAATTAATTGAACTTAAACTACTTTAAATGTATTTGTTTTGTGGCTAAAATATTCTGTGACCATTCCTTACATGATAGTCGGAATATCTGGATGATTTCATGAGATGGGGAGACCAAGAGGAGCCAGGAAAACTGACTCAACAAGTGGAACTGCAGGGCCTACTAAACCGCTTGGAGGGGAATAGCTGCAGGAAAGGGGCACAGATCTTTCAGCCAACACTGAATCATTGCAGCTTGCAGTTAGTTTGCTGACCCAGACCATCCAGAAGCTTGACAAAAAACTGGACCACCAAAATTAAAAAAATGTTACAAGCTGGCCCGTTGGCGCAGCGGTTGGATTTCCGTCTGCGACACCGGCGACCTGGGTTCGGGAACGGACTCGGGTCACCGGAGGGTCAGCTGGGGGGGGAGAAGGATGGAGTGTCTGGGGACAGCTCTTCTTCTCCGGGGGGAGGGTGGGGATGTGCAATGGTGCATGCTGACTCCTGGCAGAGGCTGGGAGCACAGCAGTGATGACCGGGTTCGGTGCTCAAGGGGGAGTGACAGACGTCGGCATATGCCTTGACGTCAGGACATCACTCCCCACAGAAAACCAGGGAAAAACACTTCCTGGCTGGCCAGATGACAGTCTCTCTGCCCTCCGCTGCTGCCGATCCCATGGCCGACACACCTCAGTGGTACCCTGGGCCAATGAAGTAGTGGCGCTGGCCACCCCCACCTGTACCTTCCCCCTCAGAGGAGGGGGACCCACCCGGCAAAAGGGATACACCGGGTTACCCGGGGGGACCGCCATATGAGGTTGGTAGCTGGTGTGGGAGTCGGGGCAGGCAGTCGGGAGGGGTAGTGGAGACCCGAAGGAGTAGGCAGCCAGGAAGAAGAGGAGGTGCAAAAAAAAAAAAAATGTTATAGTCGAGAAATGGATAGAAGCAATGGCAAGTTCTGTGGAAGAGCATGGCAGGACAGTGGGGAAGGCGCTGGTCGTGACAGCTACAGTAATCAAAGAGCAAGACATGGTCCATAGCATGCTTGAACAACTTGAAAATGTAGTGCACTCTGCTAATGTGAGATAGCTTGGGGTGCCAGAGGATACATATGAACATTTGATGATGCCAGCAGATACAGGCTTTAAGGTCTATCAAGTCTGCTCAAGTGTGCAGATCTCAGTGTTGAGTACTGATGCTGCCCCCCCCAACTCCCTCTTCACTATCCTCACTGATAGCGCCAATTGAGTTACCCCCATCCTCCCCCTTCTCCATCCTTTTGAAATTCAAAATCTTTATTGGATTTTATTAAACACAAGAAGTATGACAAAGAAAAGATTGAACCACATTACAATGACAACCAGAATCAAATTAGTGGTAACATGACACCAGAATTTCACAGGATCAAATGTAACAAAAGAATAACCTACTACTATACCCAACCCCCCACCATCCCTCCCTCACACCACCACCCCACTCCCCACCTCTGGAGTGTGCCTTACTAAGAGAAAACAATGTGACAAAGAGATATCAAAAGGTGAAACTACATCAACAATGACAAGCATCAAAAGAGAATAAAACATACCAAAACAGTCAGAAGCACGCAGTATCTAGGCCTTACTTCAGATATAAAGCATATAGTTTACCCCATTTCTGGTTGAAGGAGGCTATGCAATACCGGGAGCTAGCAATTAATCTTTCAGTATTGAAACAGAGAGACATTTCTTTCATCCATTCAGCATATGATATTACCAATTGGTCCATCCAATGTTTGAGAACCAGCCTTTTGACTGCTATAGAAATTAGAGCCATATGAAACCTACGCTCCTGGACACTAATGTTGGAGAACATCCCTAAGATACATATTTCTATAGTAAACAGCTCACCCAATCCCAGAAGGGGATCCAGATTGGATTGAATTGTGTTCCATAATGGAGCCACTTTGTCGCAGTGCCAAAGAATGTGTATCAGGTTCCCATCAGCTGCGCCACACCTTGTACAACTAGTTGAAGGTAATCTGCCTAGTTTGGCCAATTTAACCGGAGTATAATACAGATTGTTTAAGATATGATACTGTATAAGCCTGTGCCTATCTTGAGTAAGATATCTATGCAAGTCCTCCCAAACCTGACCCCAAATCAAAGGGGAGTCTGGCATAAGCGGAGCCCAAATCTTAGAACCAATAAGGGCATTAGGGAATTTAATACCCAATAGGAAGGAATAAATCCTAGAGATTGCATGGGATCTATTTGCGAGTTCCTGTATCTGGTCTAGAAAGGGCCTAACTCGGGACAACATAAATGTGGTCCCAAAAATAGAGACCATAAGATGTCTCAGCTGAAAAACCTTAAATATATATTTCTGAGGGATATTCAGTTTAGCTATTATATCAGTTGAGGAGAGGAGAGAATCCTGAGAAAACAAATTTTCCACAAGAGTATCCTGTTGTTGAGGAAGCCAGTCTGGGGAAAGTGGGAAGCCCCCTATTTTGATGTTAGGGTTAGAGATAAGAGGTTGTGCCATATCTTTTTTGGGTGAAATGCTAAAGAAGTTCAAACACTGAGTCAGGACCTTTATGGAGACCCCTACCACCGAATTTTGTAAAAGAGTAGGTAATGCAGAGGTAGAGTAGTAAAAAACTCTGGGTGAGTAGAGACTATACATATCCAAAAGCCTTCTCTCCAGCTGCAGCCAAATAGGAAGATATGTATCAGGCCTGGCCTCAAACCATCTCCCCATTTTAGACAAATGACTCGCCCAATAATATAGCATGAAATTGGGGAGGCGGAGTCCAACTTTCTCCTTAGGTAAATTAAGTTTTAAAAAGGCCTGTCTAGGATGTTTGCCCAGCCAGATGAATTTAGAGAGAGAAGAGTGAAGCTGCTGAAAGCAGGATTCTGGGAGCCAAATGTTCAGTAGGTTTAGGGGATAAAAAATACGGGGCAGAACATTCATCTTTATAATATTGATGCGACCCCATAAAGACAATGGGAGGTTAACCCATCTTTGAAGATCCTGCTGTATCTTCATCACTAAAGCATCCAGATTAAGTTTCCTGAAATTGTCTGGGTCTCTGGTGAGATGTATGCCTAAGTAAAACCCACCTCCCCCCGAATCCTTCCCAACGTTAAGCTGATCCAAAACACACAGAAGTAACAGTACCAACTCACCCCCCCCAAACCCTGTGAGGAAATCTGAGTAATGGAAAACAGCCCTCCCCAAAAAATTTCACAAAATTTATGCATTGATGAAAAAACCAGATATAATGAATGTCCTATTATGATCACGGACAAAACATCTTGTTGGAAATGCATAAGAACCATAACACCCCCCTCCCTCCCTAACCCCATCAAATTATGTACACAAGGTCCCCAAATGAAAAAAGGAACTATAGCACAGATATTCCCAGAAAATCGTGTGAGACAAAAGTAAAACAGAAGGGAAAAACCCACCCCCTCAACCTAATATCCCCCAACCATATAATTGTAGCCTGGTAAAGTCTCCAATTATACCGTCCCACCCTATAAACAAAACCACTATTTACAACTGTCTCAACAATCATCTGTACACAGAGTCTGAATATGGACTTAACCCAGCTATGAGACTCACCCATTATGACCCCTTCAAGTACTCCCTGTACACTTGAGAACCAGCCCTGAAGGTTGAAAAATAGCTGAATGCTAAAATATTGAAAGTAGAGGGCTGCGTTCCAGGAAACCAAAACAGAAGAAATTGGGAGCATTATTGGGTCAACCCCCCAGAAAACTAACCCGCTGTGCAGCCCGACCTGAGCTTACACTAATTCGAGCAGCCCCCTCCCCCCCCAATTTAGAGTAAACAATCAATTTATTCTAATTACCCGCACTCAGAGCAGTTTCATCCCAATCTGTCCATTACATCGATGAGAAAGAGAAATCTGCGATAGGACTCGGAATTCCCTAAAAAAATTACACATTCCTCATGAAACATCGCACAGAGAGCGATCGGGGTAACAACTAAACATTGTGGTACTCGCACCTGGGGCTTCTAATCCTGAAGCCATCAGGAAAAAAAAAATGAGAATTACAATATCGCCAGCTTACCTGCTCTATAATATCCATTTTAAGAGAAAGGAGAACCACATACCCTGTTCACCTAGCAATCCTCGCTGCAGCAGGATGGCCACCACCGAAAAAAAAGGGGAAAAATAAAGCCTGGGAGAGAAAATAAAACCGGGGGGGGGGGCTGAATGAGAGGTGCACACAATCTGTCCTACCAAATATACAACCCCAAGAAAAGGCATCAGCCCACTCACGTTCCACCCGAGAGTCACCGGACTGGGTACTGAACCGGCACCTCCCCTCAGGATCATACCTCCTAAAAAGGACAATATAGCACCACGCTGAACCCCAGAACAAATCCCACATCCCCCATACCCCCACCGGATTGAAGTCTACTTGGTAAGAGGCTTAAAAGTTATATGTAGAATTATATAACAGGGTTAACAAGAAGCTGGAACAACCGTCCCTCCGAAAAATAAAAGTAAAAAAAGAAAGGTATAAAATGAACTAAACAAACTAATGCATGTCCATCTAAATGAGTCCGACTATATTTGTAATATTACTCAGCCAGGTTTAAACAGTTCTGGCAGCTTGCTCGCAAGATCTGTGTTGGCTTGATGCAGTGACTCATATGAACTCCAGGTACCTGACAGAGACACTTGCAACTTTGCAGGATATGACATCCTAAAAAGGATGCTTGCCGCCACCAACTTGGCTACTATAGGATGAAAAGCTGCCCGTTTTTGTCTCACTTCATAAGGCAGATCTTGCGTGATGCGCAATTTAGATCCTCCCCACATTACTGCTTTCAACTCCTTAGTCTTAGACAAAACATGCTGCCACTCAATATAGCGAAGGAATTTCAGTATGATGGGCCTGGGTGGCTCCCCTGGCTGGGGTCTCGGCCGAAGGGATCAGTGGGCTCTCTCAATCTGATATGCTGAGTGCAGTGGTGATGGGCCTACCACCTTTTCTAGAAATTTCTGAAATAAGGAGATTGTGTTGTTTCCTTCTTCTTTTTCCGGTAAACCAAGAATTAGAATGTTGTTTCTTCTATTACGTCCTTCTAGGTCTTCTGTCTTCAGTTGTAACTTCTGTACTTGTTTCCATAGTAAAATCAGCTCTGGATCTTGCTTTTCCTTCCAGGTTTCCACTGAACATAGCCGGGCCTCAGCATCTCCCCCAGCCTCGATAGCTCAATCATATTTCCCCGCATGGATTTGAGATCCGCTGCTATATCCTTCAAAGTCTCTTTAAAGGGTTCCAACTCTTCAGGAACCTATCTTCCGTAAGCGGGATCGGTTGGTTCGATGGGGGAGCACCCTTTTCCCCATGCACTTTGGATTTCTTTGATTGCTGCTTCTCTGGTGAAGCGGGTAGAGTATGTTGCAGCTGGGCCTGTTTCAACATCACCTCCATAGTGGGACGTTTGTCCCGAGCCCTAAACATCCAGGTGTGCTCAAAACCACTCTGAGTACCGATATTCAATGCCCAGTAGCGCACTCAGTAGTAAAATGTTACGAAAATAGAATGAATTAATGCAAAAAGGAGGTAGAGGAGCGGGAGCTCGAAAACAGTGCTGCTTCTAGCTTGCCTGCATCACGTGGTTCCCCCCCTTCTCCATTCTGATCCTGCCCCTAACCCTGTCCCACCCCTCTTAAATCCCCCACTGATGTTTGTGAAACCAGCTCATCAGGCAAAGCAGTCCATGCTGTCACCACCCTTTCTGTGAGAAAGTGCCTCCTCATCTCTCTTCTGAACCTCCCCCTCTCCAATTTCAGACTATGCCCTCTTGTGATCCCATCTTTTCTATGTTTAAACAAGCTCTCATGACTAACCCTATTTACACCCTTCAAGTATTTGAAGGTCTCAATCATATCACCCGTCCCTTCTGTCCTGCAGGGAGTACATATTGAGCTTCCTTAACCTTTCTTCATAGGACTTTTCCCTCATCCCGATTAACATCTTGGTCATCCTTCTCTGTACCCCCTCCAACAGTCTGATGTCCTTTTTAAAGAAGGGACATCAGAACTGTACACAGTACTCCAAATGAGGCCTCACCAGTGCCCTGTACAGCGGCCGAATCACTTCCTCACTCCTTGAGGTAATTCCCCTTGCTATGCACCCCAGCATCCTGTTGGCCTTCACTACTGCCTTCTTACACTGTGCAGAGCAATTCATATGGCCTGTAACCAGCACACCCAGATCTTTTTCCTCGACAGATACCGATAACTGCACCCCCAGATGGTAACTCTGTCCAGGATTCTTGTTTCCAAAATGCATAATCCTGCACTTCCCTGCATTGAAACCCAACTGCCAGGTGCAGAATCATCTCTCCAGAACTTCTAGATCTTTCTACAGTACCCCTCCACCCCGTCCACCATTGCTCCCAGTTTAGTGTCATTGGCAAACAGGCTTATCCTACTCTGGATCCACACTGCCATATCCGCTACGTAGATGTTGAATAACACAGGCGCCCGCATTGAGTCCTACAGTACCCCACTGATGGCAGCCTGTGGTGATGATTGTTTCCCCCTTACCACCAACCACCCTCTGCTGTCTATTTTCTAGCCAGTTCTCAATCCATCTGCCACTTTATCTCCCACCCCCAGGTCCTTCAGCTTACCTATCAGCTTCCTGTGTGGCACAGAGTCAAAGGCCTTGCTGAAGTCTAAATACAGTACATCAGCTGCTTTGCCTTTGTCCAGAGCCCTAGTCACCCAGTCATAAAAGACCACAAGATTGGTCTGACAAGAACTTCCCTGGGTGAATCCATGCTGCTGATCACCAAGGAGCCCGTTCTCCTGCAGGATTGCCACTGTTCTTTCCTTCAGGATAGTCTCCATTAGTTTCCCCACAATTGACGTAAGGCTGACTGGCCGACAATTCCCTGGTTCATCCCAAGAGCCACTTTTGTGGATAAGCACCACATGTGCCATCCTCAATCAAGGGGTACACATCCTGTTAGAAGGGATGTGCTGAATACTTTTATTTATTTATATGTTTATGACTTTGATAACCAGGTAAGTGCACTGGTCCAAGGGACTGTTTACAGGCATGACCCGGGCCAATAGGCACGTGTAAGACATTGATACAGAGTAAAGGTACAAGCAAGAAAATAGCATTAGAAAAAACATCCAAGGTCATATACAGTGGTGGCATGACAAATAAAATAATAGCTAAGGAAGCAAGTAAAGCAATTTGTAGTCAGTGTGCAAATACAGAGTAAGGGTACGAACAGAAAAATAGCATTGGTAAAAACATCAGTGGTCAAAATAGATGTAGGACATAAATAATAATAAATAGCAGATTGCAGAAGAGTAAAATGTTACAAGGAGGCAAGTAAAATAATTGTTTGATGGTGTGTAGTTACACAAAAACCAGGCAAGGAGTAACACAACCCAAATCAACTAGGAACCCCCCAACACCCCCCTCCTTTGCACAGTAATAGGCTCAATCAAACCAAGTGACCCAAACAGAAATGGAAGGGAGGAGGGATGGGTTCAGACTGATTGAGCAGGAAAGAACAAAGCTAGGGGAGAAGTGTTACTTAGGCAAGCATTTGTAGGTGTCTCTGACAAGAAACAAGGATTTAAGGTTTTGCTTAAAGGTGTGATGTGTGTTGGATGATCTGAGGGGGCAGGAAGCGTATTCCAAAGTGAGGGGGCCACAACCGATAGGGCATTGCCACCCATTTTGGTAGAGATTCTCAGAATCACAAGGGGAGGGACAATAGAGGATCGGAGACTCTTCGGGGTGTATGCCGTCTGGTCCTGATGCTTTATCTGTCTGCAGAAACCTTAGGCCCTCTAGCACCCTTTGAATAGGGATCCCCTCTTCTACCATCCTAGCTCCCCCTTCTTTCCCTTCCCTATCCTGCCCCAACTGTCTAGGTACCTCCTGCTCCCTTGCAAAAATCGAGAAGAAGTATTAATTTAATACCTCTGCCTGTTCAGCCCCTTTATCCGCCCATCCTTCTCCCATCCTAATTCTAGTAATCTGCTCCCTGCATTTCTTTCTCTCCCTGATGTATTTGAAGAACCCCTTTTCGCCCTTTTTAATCCCTTGAGCACTCTTTAGCTCTTTCGTAGCCTTGGCTGCCCTTACCACTCTGTTCACCTGCCTGGAGCTCCTAATGTACTCCTTATCTGCTACTTTACCTGCGTTCTTATAGTGTTTAAAGGCCACCCTTTTTCCCTCACCTTTGACTGTAACTCCTTAGTCCACCAGCTCAGTTTATTTGACCTTGCCAAAACAGAAGAAGGAGATCTGTCCACCTTTCTTGAAAGATGGTTACCAGAGGCGTTAGGACTGGGGTTTGCTATACCCATTCTAAAAGCATATTGGGTTACCTTTATAGACTGACCTCTACTGTGGATGGATACCATACCAAATTGTTTATCACCACCATGTCAAACCTTCCAGATCAGATCCTGACAGCTGACTAGGACTCTTCACCTACTATTATGGATGATGATAAGGTACTTTTCTTTGCAGACTGTTCTTTTGTTACATGACTAAATTGAAAGGCTTTTGATGGAGTTGCAGCTAAATTGGGAGCTTCAGGAACTGTCTATAGGTTGTTGTTTCCAGCTTGCTTGCAATTCTCTTATCTGGACAAAATGTACTGCCTTACTAATGTTAAGGCCACTGGTGACTGCTGCGAAACTCCCTTTGTTAAACCAAAATGCTGTGGCAGACCCAGAACTGTCAGAGGGAGATGTGGATGATTAACTGAACTGTCCAGATTATATCTTTTTTACTGGTATTTATGATTGTACCTGATACTGGGTGATTACAGATATTAGGGACATATCACACTGGGACAAAATGTAAAATGTTGAGCCTTTTGCTGAGGTCCTCCCTTATATATTTAATCATTAATACACGTGCTGTGTCATTTTGAATTTACTGTGTTGGGAAGGCTTTATTGGGGGTCACCATGCCTCTGAATACCACCTGCTTACATAATGGTTTCATTGCAGTGCTCGTTTAAATAAGACCTGTTCAACTTGTTGCTACAATTTTGAATTACAAGACAAGGGGTGGGATATTCAAAGCAGTTGCGCATGTGCAAGTGCAGAAATGTGCCAAGGAGCGATATTCAGTGGGAGCTACTGTGCAGTAAAAGTCGCAGTGCGTCAATGTGCAACCCAAATGAATGCATGCACAAGGCCAGGGGGCGTGCCCGTGAATATGTGGTGCGGTGTGATATTCAACTGCCGACCCATTGCTCAAGTGTGGAGCAAGTCCCAGATGCGCCAAACAAACCTGAGCCTATAAAGACAGGGCGTAAGCACAAGGATAGCACTTGCACCAGGGGCAAGGGGGACAGAGAGAGAGAGAGAGAGAGAGAGAGAGGGGAATAGGATGGTGGAGGGAAAAGACTGAGACATGCAAGGGAGACAGAGCCTGAGAGGGACAGGGTGACCTGCACAGGCAGCCACAGGGGCGTGGGACTGAGTTGGCAGTGGAGAATGTGCCTGGGGCAGAGCGAGTAAGAGGGGGTGGCAGGCAGGGTGCCACACACTGTGCCAGGGTGGCAGACAGCGCACAGCAACCGACCGCCCAGGGGGAGACGGAACAGCAGGGGATATGGACAGTGCACCCTTTCAGATGGAGGCCATAATGAAGGGTGTGAGGAGGCAGGAGGAACAGCGACATGGCCTGAGGAAGGGCCCGTCGGCGGTATGCCTGGAACAGGTGGTACTATGCCTGCACCACCTTTGAGAACTACAGCGATATGGAGATTGTGGGCCAGTATCATCTGAACCAGGCCATTCTGAGGCAGCTCTGTGAGCTGTGCAGTGAGGAGATGCAGCACCCACCAGACGGAGCCATGCTGGCAATGGAGACGAAGGTAACAGCAGTCATGTGCCTGCTTGCTATGGGCACCTTCCAGAGACCAACAGGGGACACAACAGGCATAACCCAGTTAGCCACATCCCAGCTCCTCACACAATTCCTCAACACCCTGCTGCCACATGCTTCGGAATATATCCATTTCCCCAGAACACAGGCACAGCATACAACAACAATGCAGGACTTCCACAGGGTAGCACGCATGCCTGGCGTGCATGGGGCCATTGACTGCACCCACGTGGGCATCCGCATGCCACCTGGCCCTGAGGGTGTGGCATACGTCAACAGGAAGGAGGTCCCCAGTGTCAACTGCCAGGTGGTGTGCGATGCCAAGGGGCGCATCACCAATGTCTGTACCACACACCCTGGGAGTGCACATGATGCATTCATCTGGCACAGCAGTGTGCTGTGCCACAGGTTCGAGTGTGGGGATATCCCCATAGGCCACCTAGTGGGTGAGTATGGGACAGGCCAGGGGTCCATGCAGAGCATGGGATGGGGAGGGCAGGGTGGACGTGGTGGCGAGTGCGCCAGGGATGGGCAAGGGGCACAACTACAGAGGCGACAGGGCTAACCATGTCATTCTCCACACAGGTGACAGTGGATATGCACTCAGGCCATGGCTGCTCACCCCCTAATGGTGCCCGTCATCCGCAGCCGAAGAACAGTACAATGAAGCACATGCCAGCATGCAGAACATCATTGAGCGTGTATTTGCGATGCTGAAGGCACGTTTCCATTGCCTAGACAGATCTGGCGGTGCCCTACAGTACAGCCCCTCGAAAGTCTGTGGCCTATTCCTGGCCTGTTGCATACTGCACAACATGGCCATTGACCATGGGATAGCTGTCAAGGCTGAGGAGGGGGACAGCAGTGAGGATGATGAGGGCAATGGGCTGGATGGAGGTGGGCAGCCCCCCCTGGGTGAAGGGCCCCCTGGCTCCAATGCATGGCATGCCATCACAGAGACACCATCGCACGGAAGCACTTTGGTGCAGGCAGGGGCATGCATGGCAGTGGGCATGCACACACAATGGCGTGGAGCTGGGGTGAGGGTGACAGTGCCACACAGCCACACAAAGCAGCAAATAGCAGGGACTGGCGACACACACACACACGTGCCCAGGCACTGGCGGGTGTCGAGGATCAAATGCAGTGCACCGGTGCACAGGCAAAACTGGCGCTGATCTGCTCTCATCACACCCACGCCACATGGGCCAGCAGCTGGGCAGGCACCAACATGGGCAGTGTGCAGCACAACACATGGGTGCCACACCTGTGGCATGCACACACACACACACCACCCATGTGCACACAGGGCAGCAGCAGCAGGCTGCAGTCAGGGCTGCATGCACCTCAGGTCCACCGCGCAGAACCATGGCCACCATGGCCACGGGATCGGCTGCGCCAGGGCTGATTGGCAGCCACAGGCTGCACATCAGCCACAGGGGGTGTCTGCAATAACCCCCCAGGGGCTGAAATGCGGGACCGTGACCGGCTCCGCGCAGGCGTGTGTATGCACCCAAACAGGCCCGCCCTGGGCCTGCCTGGGACGCCGACAGCAAAGCCCGGCGTCGACAGGGATGGTGTCGCATGATGCCGGGTCCGTGGTGTGGACAGTGCACTACACAGTGTGTGAGGTGGCCAGCCATGCCCGGTGGTGGCCAGCATTGCAAGGCCATCCCTGCTCGCATTGGCAATGCGATCTTGGGATGCGGTCGTGTCCTCCCGCAAGTGCTGAATAGCCTCTAGGAGCTGCACAGTGACCCTCTTGCGCTACTCAGCCACCTGACACATCTCCACGTGCAGTGCGCACCCCAGCTACAAGTAGCACCTGTTGCTCCACGGAGGCCCACAGCAATCGGGTGTGTTCTGCCAATGGGTTGGCGCCCCACTGGTGGTGTATGACTGCGCTGCACAGACCCCCGCTCAGGTGGATGTTGCACAGTGGGGTCCACATGTGGTTGATCCCTGTCAGGTGCTCCAGCGGTGGACACTGCATCCAGCTGCCCCCTGTCCCCTGCTACCTACTGCTGCCACCCCTCCTGCCCCTGTACGCAGCCCAGCAGCTGCGCGTCTGCTCCACCACATGGCACTGCCATGGCGATGCACACGGCAGCACCTGCAGTGGTGGCAGGCAGCTGTCCCCTGCTGGCAGGCCACTGGGCACGCTGCCCAAGGTGGTACTTGGTATGGGTGTCTCCCCCATTACACCACCACTGCTATCCAGGATGATGGTCATGTCATCATCGGTGTTGGACCCTGCCTTGATCTGTATCTCAGTGCAGAGAACACCATGGCTGGCATCCTGTTGGAATATAGCCAGGGCCTCATCCGACACCATGCCCAGGACATCCAGCTGAACAGCGGTGGAGTACTGCAGCCGATCAGGCCCCCAGATGCCCATGGAGGTGGATGGCTGGTCCTCCCGGGCTGGGCCCACCTCCATGGCTGCTGCTGGTGCCCCTTCCACTGCATGCTGGAGTGCTGGTGCTGAAAGAGAAAACAAACGTGTCAGTGATGCATGGCCCCTGGCCCCCCCCCAGGCCCATTGCCTGCTGTGTGTGCCCATGATACATACCATGCAGTGATGGGCTTCCTCCAGTCTGGAACCCGCCACCCGGCACACCCTCGACCGTGCTACATCACATGGTGGCCGCCACCACCTCCTCCTGCGGCATGAGCTTTGCCACAGCGGCTGGCCCCCCTCCGGTGGCTGTCCGGGCTGCACGTATGGCCGCCACCTTTGCCTTAATGTGGCATTTATCAGTGCCCACCTTCTTCCGGCACTCCTGCACGACCGCTGGTGGCTGCCCTGCTGGTTCACACTTGCCACCACCTCCACCCAGGCCACAGCCCTGGCCTGTGGTGTGCCTCTGGCACCACTCAGCAGTGGCTCCCTGTCCAGGTATGCCTCAAACAGGGCATCAGCCTGCACCTTGGTGAAGTTGGGCCTGCGTTTGCGTGCATGCACACGCTCCTCAGCCTCATCGCGTTCCGGCATTGTGCTACCTGTGGACATGGACATGTGTGTCAGTGGCAGCAGCAGCCTACACCGTCTCCCCTGCTGTGCTGGCTAGGCCCAGCAGCATGCACAACTTATCTCAGAAGGTTGCAATACCAGTCCATGGTCTGTGCCAATCTGTGGTGCTTTTATAGTGCAACACATGCAAATGAGCAGGTGCGCAATGGTAATGACATGCTAATGTCCACAGTGCACCACACATTGACTGATGAGCTCATTAGCATGTGGCGGCTGAATATCTCGGCATAGCGCCTTGCACAATGGGATTGCTCTGGAGCAACTCGTGGTGCACTTCGCATGTCTGTGCACTGCGTGGGATTGCAGTATGCATGCACAGGTCAAAGTGCTGCTACCTATTGTGCACAGTGCACACTGTGTGCAATAGGGCCCATGGCGCACTGTGTGCCATGCCTGCTATTGCGCACGTGTGCATCGTGCACCGGTTGGTCCCCGACCCCTGTGGTGACCTCTGCTCCTGGTGACCCCTGTACCCATGACCCTGTTAGGCCATACCCAGTACGTGCATATCTGTGCCTGCATGATAGCATATCACAGAGCATTGCCTCTCGGCCCACACATCAGGTGCATGCACATTCCACATGCGCGTCATGTCGTCATTTTGAACCGTGATTCACAGAGACTGAGTATGGTGCAGCAGCAGCCACGCCATGCACAGGCAGTGAACTGGAGCCAGGTTGAGCTGGTGAATCTCATGGCATGCATCCTCCCACATGCACCCCAGCTCTTTGGGCAGGCACCACTGCAACAGCCCAGGGTGGCTGTGTGGCGGGCGATCGCTGCTGCGCTGTCACAGTGCACAGGGCTGCACAGGAGTGGTGAGCAGTGTCGCCACTGATTTGGGGACCTGCAATGGAGGGACCCTGAGCACCTCCAGTGGATGGAGGCACGCACCCAGTGTGGGGCTGTTCCACAGCCCGGTGAGTAGGCCCACTATGCATGTGTGTCCTGGTGCTGTACTGTGGTGTTGGCCACGCTGCCTGGCGTGTCCTGCAGGGTGGCATGCTACCATTGTGCGCAGTGCGCTGTGGCATCATCCTCCACCACTTGCATTGTGCTGCCACCCTGTGGGCCGTGTCAGGTGGGGGCTCACCCTGTGCATAGGGATGGGGGTGGTGGGCAGCTGCTATGCTTGGTTACTGATGTGTGTCTGTTTCCATTCCATTCCCAGGGCCTGAGGACAGGCATTGGGTGGTGCTGGCAGGTCACCAGGCAGCAGCAGCCCAGGGAGGTGGAAGTGGCTGTGGCAGAGGAGGACGAGGAGGCAGTGTTGGAAGAGGTGGAGGTGGAGGTGGAGGAGCGGTGGCACCACCGCTGTGGGGCCACAGAGGGCAGGTAGGCACTTCCATAGTTCTGATCACCTTCAGTAGGGGGTAGCAGGGGTGTGGGTGTGGGCGTGGCAGCCTGTGCTCTGGCAGATGCCTGTGTGGCACTGTGGGTGGTGCCTGCCACTGTGGCGCGTCCATCGGTCACATGTGCCTGCTGCTGGTGGGTTGGGTGTGCGCACAACCGCCACTGACGTTGCTATGGTGCAGGCGGGGCACTATGCCATGTGATTGCCAGGTTGCAGTCGGATGGCCACTGTGTGGCATGGACCACCGCTGAGCACTGCCAGCAGACGTTGGCCCACAACCCTGTTGGTGGCCTGTTTGGGCCCCTCCAGGGGTGTGTGTTCCCCCTGCTCGGTCGATGCTCTGGTTGGGCCATGTTCCTTGGGACATTACACTGATCACCTGCTCTGTCCCTTGTCCTAGGTGTCCATAGAGGATCTTGGCTACCACTCTACTGCAGGCTCCTTCGGCAAATCATACTGGTGACCTCGACAACCATGGAGTCTGTATTCCAGGTCCGGAGGCAGGTCCTGGCAGTCCAGAGGCAACTGCATCAGCTGGGGGCAATTGGGCGTGGGTGCCACTAACCCTATTCCTTGTTCCCCTGTTTCCACCACCCAACAAGTTAGAATTAATGGAATATTGTCTAATAGGGGTGAGGTGACTAGTGGGGGTGCCACAGGGTTCCATGCTCCGACCTGTCCTGTTCAATATCTTTATATCTGATATGCAGGTTAGTTCAAACACCCACCTATCAAATTTGCTGATGACACCAAACTAGGAGGAAGGGTTGATACTCCAGACAACATAAACTAACTGTGTACAGATTTACACCTAATTGAAGAATGGGCAACACTAAATGGTATGGAATTTAACAATAACAAATGTACTGTACTTCATTTTGGCAACAACAATCCACATCACACTTATAAACTAAATAATACAATTTTAAAAACAACAAAGTGTGAAAGAGATCTTGGAGTAAATATTAATAACAAACTATCCTCAAGTGACCACTGTAACAAAATAGCAAAAAACTCAAATGGACTACTCAGAAGAATAAACCGTACATTTGTATCAAAACTCGAAAACTGTATTATTCCTCTGTACAGGACCTATGTAAGACCACATACTGATTATGGGTCACCATTCTGGAGCCCATATCTCAAAAAGGATATTGCCACTATTGAAAGCATCCAAAGAACAGCAACAAGGATAATACCTCATTTGGCACACCTACCATATGTTACTAGACTTAAAAAATTAAATCTTTGCCCGTTAGAAACCAGACGACTAAGTGGAGCTCTCTTATTTCTCTACAAAATCTTGAAACAACCTAACATGATGCAACTCTGTGAATTAAATTACACAAAAAGAAAACTAGTTTCCAGATTACACAAGAAACAACTAATTGTCCCAAAAGCAAATACTAACAAAAGACTACACTTTTTTACAACTAGAGTCCCCAGAATATGGAATAAACTACCCAATGATCTTGTTAACACCACTAATTTCGAGACTTTTAAACTCAGATTAGACTTATGATTGAACACCATTGGCAAACCATGATCCACAGTATTGTGGGAGATACTCTCGGTGGGCACCATGCCTCCTTGTATCTCATCCAACCAAGTAATACCAAGCAAGTAATATCTCACCCTCCAGTCGCACATCCCATTGTACAGTCCCTGCTCCCTGTCCCCTTCCCTCGCTCTCCTACCCTGTCACACCCCCTTGTTACTGTACATTGTTTTATTCTTATTACAAGTCTATTTTTCTTTACCTGCCTGTGTCTGTGTCTGCTTTGCAGCTGGTGTGAGGAGCCATGCTGCAGTGGCGTGGTGTGTTTCTGTGTGTTGTGCGTGTGTCAGTGTGCAGGGCTTGCATTGTGGTGTCCAATCCCTTGATCGGTGGCTGTGCCTTGGGGTGCTCTTGGGGTGGCTGTCCAGGTTGTGTGGCCTGTGTGTCCTTGAATGCATGATCCTGGGTGTGGCTTGCTGGGGTCTGGGTGGGAGCATGGCATGCAGGGGGGTCTTCTGTTGGCACTCTGTTGGCCATTGGTGCCACCTGTTGCCTGCTTTGTGCCATGGGTGTGTTCCATGGTGGGGGTGTCTGGGTGCTTGTGTGTGCCCTGCTGGTGGTGGCCACCTGTTGCCTGCCACTGTGCATCCCTGGCACTGTCCCTGGGTGTCATCCTCTGCTGTGGTCCAGGCCTTTCCACAGCTGCTGTGCTCCCACCATTGCCTGGGGTTTGTCTTTGTGTGCCATGGTGTATGCCTGGTTGTGCCCTGGCACATCTCTGGTTGCACTATGGGGCTGGTCTGGTTGCGCTGCTGCGCATGTCTGGTTGTGCCATGGCACATCCATCTAATATTCAGCCATGTTGCACTGGTGCAGTTTGCCATGCGCACTCTTTGAATATTGCACTCATTGCACCATGGCGCATCGGGCTTGTGCTGCGTCGGACTTTCGCTGGCCTTTGGAGCATTTCTGAATATCTGTCCCCAGGATGGATCATGGTGTGTAGTGGTGCATGGCTCAAAATGGCTGCAAACATTATCTTGGAGGAGCTTATCATGCACAACGCAAGATGATGGAGGGGCCTTCTCTTTGGAGTTCTGAACATTCGGGATGGTTGGCAGGAGTGCCTCCTTGCATCTCGCCACTACTTTATATTTGAGTTGCAGTTAATAAACCACCATTTGCTGAACCATGTGGAGTATCTTCTTAAGAGATAACTTAATCCCATAAACTTTGTTTTCCTCCAGGGTCTATTTATTTATTTATTTATTCATTCATTCTCAGATTACAATACCTTTGAGCATATAAAAGCTCTTTTACAAAGGTTCCACGCCAGTGGGAAGGGCGACAGACATACAACGGATGGTATTACATAAAATTTTGACAAAAAAAGTATTTAAAATGACATTAATATTGCAAATAAAATTAAAACTATGAATCAGTAGGAAATCAAAAATAACCTAATAAAAGGAGGCAGCCCAAGGTGATTTGTCAAATAGGTATAGGTAATTTTGGGAGAACAAAAGTTCAGATAAGTGAAGATAAACAGAGGAAAGAAGGTGGAGGGTGAGAGGAGTGAGGTGAAAGAAGGATCAGGGAAGGAGGCAGGAAACAGGGCAGAGCAGTTAGAGTGAAAGTGGTCATTCGCAGAGAAAGAGGGAGAAGTAGGTAAACAAGGATGTGTCAATACTGCTGAGGTAGTGCCATGTCAGTTGAAACAGTCATAGGAACTGTCAGCTGTAAGATGCTGACAAAGAGTGCTTTTAAATGGTCCCAGTTTTGGTAAGGAAGCGATATCTCTGGGCAGCACATTAAACCATAGTGGTGCTCTATATGCAAACAATCATTGTCCTTGTGTAGTCCGGCATCTTGGGACAGAGAAAGGTTGGATGACTAAGCTACAAATGTGCTGGGAGCTGCAAGAGGTGTTGAGTAGGTTTGTAACATCAGAAGGCAGGAGCCCAAGAAGTGCCTTCTGCTACTAAATCCTCCCATTTAGCTGAAGCCAACCTGTCTAAGTGGGACTGTTCATTGAATGGACATTTTTTCCCCATATAATTCATAGTTAGTTTGTTAAAGAAGAACTGGTTTCAAATTGTTTACTGTCTAATCTGCTCGAGTGTTTCAGTGTTCACATGAACTACATATATTGTAGTGGAACTTTTAGTTGAACAAGAATTATTATTTACTAGCCAAAGGGCTTGTGTTTTACCCAGAAGTGTTACTGACTCTGTGAATATTCCTAAGGAGTACTGGTTGCAGTACTGGCAACAAATGGTGCTTATTACTGTACGTTAGGTATGAGGAGAGCTGTGCCAATCCACTCTTCTGTCATTCTCACCACCTACGTTACAGCATCCAAGATGGGGTGGGAGAGGGGGGATGGGGTGCAATATGGGCAGAGGGTAAGGGGTGGTTATATAACTTCTATATAATACATAGCACTGAGCATCCCATTTGGTCAGTTTATAAGATGGAGGCACATATGTTCTGAAGATGAAGTGTTTTGTTCTCTGTAAGAGAAATTATCTCAGAGATCTTTAGAGAGGCTATTCATGCAAAGTGATTTATGCAACATACAACAAAGTCCTGAATATGGACAGACAGAATACTCTGGTAATTCCTCAACAGAAGAAAAACAAGCAAGATACAATGCAAAGAATACATTTTGTAACTTCCTGCACTATCTTACAGGCAAATGCAGGGAAAAGATCATCTACAAACACTGGTCCATTCTGACAGTGACTCTTCACTAACGCATATTATTGGACCTAAACCCCAGGCCTGTTTCAAAAGAGTCAAGAATTTGGAGGATAGTGTCACACACAGTCTGTATTGTCCACCAGAATTGGACGCAGAATGGTGGCAGAGGAAGCCAAATAGATTCTTCCTCTGCCAGAACAGAAATGTGTGTAAAGGTCAGTTTCTTACCAATAACAGTAGATCTTTGAGAGAATATTCTCCATTCGGCCACACCTTTGGAACTGTAAACAGTCGGCATCAGGACCTCTTAGAAACTTTTATTGAGGAGGGGTGCCCAAGATGATGTATGTCATTGTCGCCTTTACTTATTTATCTATTGATTGATTGATCAATTGATTGATTTCAAGAGTTTTACCTCGAGAGACATACTGAGCTGGTCAATGAAAATTATGTACTTGCTGTAATTACTGATCTTCCAGGGTATCTGCACCACTGATTACCACATATGGGACTGGGACAGGAGGCAGTAGGACCCACATGGGAGCAATGTTTTTGCATGTAGGGAGCCGATGTCAGCTACTGACAGTGCCTACACACTTTACTTGGTACCACGTGTACCAGCCAATAACTGTTACCAACTCCCTCATGCACCTCAGTTCTGTTTGTGGGAGAGAAATAAAGATTGGGCTAGATACATCCTAGTCCACAGGGATAAGGAATGGATCTAGGAAACAAACAACAAAATAAAAACTTGCTACCATCTTACAAACAAGAACAGGGCACACTAGGAGGCACATGGGGTAGTTGGGTCAATAAAGCCAGAACCTCACACCACTAGGAGGACAGAAGGTGGATACTAGCAGTTTAAAAAATAGGGCAGCAGCCCTGAGCACATGACTCTGGCAGAATTACAAGGAGGATGCCTATAAATGGGACCTTCTTGTAAATGAGATGGCAAAATGTGCCAAAAAAGGAAAGGGACACATTAATAGAATCCTGGAAAAAGGGGGGAACTCCATGCTACCAGAAAGAGAATTGATTAAATTCATGAGTAAACCATGTCTCTCTT
This sequence comes from Neoceratodus forsteri, assembly GCA_016271365.2. Lineage (NCBI taxonomy): Eukaryota > Metazoa > Chordata > Ceratodontiformes > Ceratodontidae > Neoceratodus > Neoceratodus forsteri. Next base: position 490,577,775 of record CM057450.1, on the reverse strand, counting down.
TCTTATGACAGGGAAGAAGAAATGGGAAACCTAGGTGCATCTGGAGTCCCAGGACTGGACAGTCCAAGGGAGTCAAGATGCGTTCATCTCCACAACTACCTCTAAGAGTAGTGAGCTAAGGGCCCCAATACATAAAGAAGAAAGGGTATACCAAACAAATGAGTCTGACATAGTCAGAAGAAAGATTCCACCAAAAGAACGGACCTACTTCTGCTGCAACCACAGGGATGCACCCCGCATAAGAGCTAGTGTTGTTGATCCAAAAAGGTGCAAGAACACCGCACATGCAATGCAGCTGCTAAGTGGGGTTAGACTGGATAATGTCCAGGGGCACATGCTGTATGTAGTAAGTAATAGGGATCTGTCCACAGATGGGATATACCACAGGCAGGGAGAAGGAGGACAAGAAAGCAAAAAAGATGGAAGGAGCCACCTTCCACAAAAACCTTTTTTATTGATTGATTTGTTGGTGCTAGGGCACCAAAGCACCCTCAGCCCAGTGCTGTATTCTGTATTTTGTTCTTTTTTTTCTTTTTTTTTGAGAGGTGGCACACAGAAGAGTGCACAATTCCCTTTTTTTGCGAACAAAAAAAAAGAGAAACCCTGTGTGTGTGTGTGTGTGTGTGTGTGTGTGTGACTGGGAAGATATCCAGCTAGCATGTTTGTGGTGCTGCTAGCACCAGCAGGATTAGCATACCCAGAGGCAATAGCTCTGTCTGAATAGGGGATAGTGGGCGGTGTGTGGTAATTAGTTGTGAAGATATTCTGGAAGATCAACCAGCCCTGATAAGGGGTAAGCCTTGTGCCTGCAGACCCTATGCATGTGCAATACCAAAGTATGAGGTCCTTAGGGGCTGTAGGGCAAGAATAAGGACACCTCCATTCTACCCTTGATGCCCCTTTGAAGGCTCTGGACCAGGGAAGGATGACAATAGTGTCCATCAATGGGAATTCCAAGGACTCCCAACAGCAGAGCTACCGGATTGTGGCCTGTGTAAGACATAGTGTCAAGTGCCTTCATCATCTCCACCAGAAATTACTGGTACAGTGAGAACTCAGCAGCCAAGGACAGCTGAGTGGAAGATTCATTGTCCTCTGAGGAGGACATTGATGGAGAAGAGGCACTGACCTCAGAAGTTGATGGTGCCGGGGAGAAGGGCTGGAACTGGGTCCTGTCAGAATCCCTACGGAAAGCATCTAGGGCACCAACAAATGCTCTGTGCTGTTCCCACATGTGTCCCCTCAGTGCCTATGAACATGAGCAACTTCTGTAAGAGTCAGTCACCCAGGAGGGAAATAAGACTCAGGGACTTGAGGCCTCTACCTGAGCTGCAGGGACATGGAGGTGGTCTCCCCCAAGGTAAGGGGCTGGCAGGACTGGCCAAACAGGGTCATCCTGCATCAGAGAAGTGACCCAGTCAGTATCAAGGGGAGGGATTCCCTTAGGTGGGAAGAGTGGAGCTGTATAGTCCCCATAGGGTAGCCCCAGTCCCTACCAGTGACAATGTCATCCAGGGCCCTGGGAAGAACACTGCATTTGGGCCACCATCAGACCCCCCAAGCCAGTACTGCCTCGAGCACTGGGCTCAGGGTCGGTGACATTCTCAGAGATGGGATAACCCCCATCTCCGTAGCCCAGGACCAACACCATGGCCGCCACAGCATATGTCACTGGAGGCATTGTCACCCCCCACTCCATTGGCAACTGGAAGCAGAATGGCCTCAGTTCTGGTCCCTCCTCTGACACCACTTACGCGGCCAGCACCACCCCGCTCATCACCACTGTGAATGGTGGCAGTAGCACAGGTGGCACCAGATGGTGACACTGAGGTATCCACAGGCATAGACCAAACATATAGCTTCAGACTCACCACCAGGGATGTCTGCTGATCACACAGACTGTGGGGGATTCACAGCCAGCTACCCAGAAGAGCTAGCTGTCCACAAGGCCCACCCACCCACCAGAGCCTCTGATGCCTCAACAGGGTGAGGTTGAAGTGGACCCTGTACTTCCATGGAACCAGAGGTCCCAGGAAGGGGCTCAGGGAAAAGGCCCAGTGACCTTACCTTGGCTACATGGGAGCGTGCCTGCCTCTGAAGTAAGGGTTTGGGTGACCCCACTTGATTGTGCAGATCTCGAGGGTACAGCAGTCCATGGAGAAGCAGGCATCACACTTATCCATGTTGTGCTGAGGGCCAAGGCAGGCCATATAACATTGAGGCTGGTTCGTTGCTGCCATCTGCTTCCTACAGGGGTAGCAAAATATTATGGGAGGCTGACACACTTTCTCGATCTTTTTAGCCCCCATTTTCTTGGATTTTGGCATCACAGAAACAGAAAAGTAATAAACTAGAAAGGCATCATGAAAAACATTTGGTGATGATGCAGGTCAAAATTCAATGACGAGGAGGAACTGAAGTACTGTCACTCCCGTGGTGTGCAGTCTAAGGCAGGAAGAAAAGAACTGAGGTGTGTGAGGGAGCCAGCAATGGTTATTGACTGATCTGTACGGCACCACGTGAGTTGCACAGATGCTATTAATAGTCGATGTCTGCTCCCTCCCTGCAAAACAATTGATCCTGCGACATTCTAGTGCCTTAAGCCCCCAACCCATAAGTGGGAATCAATGGTGAAGATTGATTTCTGGAAGATAAGCTAATTTCCAGATGCATCCTGGGGAGGAAGGGCTGGGTAGTAAAAGCTGCAGGATATGCAAGTGAAAATAACAAACTGCAAGGTGCAATAGTAATAAAAGTAAAATACAATAAAAATACCTTGCAAAAAAAATTTTCAGTAAAACTGCATTACAATTGTGCAGTCACAATATACAGGCAGATAATCAAGGCAACACAAAAAATGATGTATAGCAGTGCCAATTAATGTAGAAGTACATCGTACTGGGAGCAACACCAGATGTGGAGTAGATTACTATCACTCAGACTCAGGGAAAATTATTTTCCATTTCTAGTGGAAAATACCGGTAAAAAAAGGAATTTGTAATTTTTAAACCAGCACTTGGGAATCAACTTTTCTTAAAAAAGGCCACTTTCAACCAGGTTTTTGGGAAAATCTCTCCATTTTAGCCACACTTTTGCACAGAACGTGCTGATTTAACTTCAGTTTGGGGGAGAAAGTGGAAAAAAATCATATTTTAGGATTTTGCCAAATGGAACTGGCCATTTTGGAAAAAGGAAAATCATTGGCTCTACAGAATGCAAGGTGCGAGAGTTATCAATGCCAGTGCAATACGGTAGGTACAGCAACAAAAACATTTCCAGCTGTGACAATGGAATAGGAACAGTTATGCCTAAGGTGGGTAGGAAATTTTCAAGCCAGGGGTGAGTGTGGGAGCATTAACAAAACAGGAAGGGGGAACAAATTGGCCAAGAACAGTTGCAGAAGGGGGTAGAAAAGTCACGAAGAAGGGACCTGAGGGAGGAGAAGGATAAGGCTGAGCAGATAGACAGGGAAAAGAGGATTAGAGCTTAGGAAAAGGATGTGAGAAGCAGCATGGCCCACTGAAGTTTCCCTGAAGGGGAGGGAAATGGAAAGAGAAGCTGCTTTATGGAGGGGGTAGGAGAAAGGAAGGAGGAAGCAAGGATAGTGAAAAGGTAGGGTGGAACAGAGCTAAACCAGAATTTTGTGGTGAAGGTGGCACAGTGGATGAGGCACCTGGCATCAAGGAAGGAGAGAGTGAGGGAGGAGCAGAGAGAGTAGTGGTGGTGTGCATAAGCAGGGCAGTTCAAAGCAAAATGGCAGAAAGAATGAAAGAGTGGGTCCAGTATGGCAAGGATAGACTTGAGAGCTGTACTGCAGACAATGTCACCATAGCTGAATGCAACGAGGATCATCTTTGTGACAAGCTTGCAGCGGGCAGGGAGTGGGATAATGGCTTTGTTTCTACAGAGCACACCCAGTTTGGGGTGGAACTTAACATGGATGGCATTAAAGTGGTCGAGAAGTCAAGGTAATGGTCCTGACAGACCATGAGGTACTTAAAAGAGGAGACATTCTCAGTCTCAGTGCCATCAAGGTTGTGGAAAGAGGAGAGGGAAGAGATTCTGACAAGCCTCTGCCAGTAGCCAAATGTCACAGAGACCCATTTTCTTGGCATCGAGGGACAGAAGGTTAGAACAGAACCAACGCTGAACACTGATGAGATCCTGTTGGAGATGGACAGCAAGGTCAGCAGCAGATAAGCAAGAAGCAAACAGCAGTGTCAACTGCATACATGTGGATGGATGCAGAGGAACAAGCTGAGGGGAGGTCATTTACAAATGTGGAGAAGAGTAGGGGGCTCAGCCAGAACAGAACCTTGGGGAACATCTGAGTAGATAGGGAGTGAGGGGAATGAGTGTCTCCTATATGGACAGCTTGCTGCCTGCCTTTAATGTAGGAGTGAAACCAGCTGAATGAGGAGGCAGACGGGAGTGTGACACAGTGTCAAAGGCACTAGCCAAGTTGACATAGATGGCAAAAGTGAAATGGCCCTGGTTCATACTGGATAGGATGAAGTCCATAAGCCAGAGTGGGATTTCCTAAAGTCAAACTGTAAAGTAGTGAAAAAGGATTCAAAGGAAAGGAAAGAGTTACGAGAGGACAAGATGTTCCCAGAGCATGGCCTGGGTGGGGAGAAGAGAGATGGGACGATAGTTTTCAGGAAAGGAGGTATCACCCCCTTCATATAAACTGTGGGGCCCCATCACTCCTCAGTTCCCTGCCAGAAACAAGCTCAGAGGATATCTGACCAACAGGAACCAGTAAACCAGAATAAGAACCAGGTTAGTGGAGAGGTGAGGGACTGGGACAAAAGTCAATAGGTAATGTATGGACACCCCATAGAAGACAGCCAGCAGCAATGCAAGTAATTGCATTATCCAGAAATAGCATCACAGGGAAGGAGTGAGAGTGCGCTGTGGCCCAGTGGAGGAGATTCTCTTGAAGAGCTACTGTTACTGGTAAATAACTGCTCTATCTTCATTGAGGACATCATCTCCATTGGGTCACAGCTTTGGAACAATTCCCAAGAAGTACAAAAGGTATCCAGGGAGGTGGTCAGTATGAATCATGACATCATGACGGTATCCAGTGAACAAGGAGACCACGATTGAGTGCTTTCAAAAAGGGCGACTCAGTCACGGTGCCTGTGATCTGGGCTACCTGGCAGGGTAGCGACCGGATACAGGGATAGGTGAGCAAGGCTGGCTGTGACGTCACTTGATATACATGCGCGCCGAGGGAGGACCAGCGCCAACAGGTGAAAGGGAGGAGGGTGTGGGGTGTATGGCAATCAGCTGCTGAGCTAGTCATGGGTGTGGTGGTTAGTGGCAGGCTGGGGCTGAGAGGGTGCCAGGTTCGGTTCTGAGCTTAGATAATTTTTCTCAAGGCCGGTCAGGTTTTCATTTTAAGTTTTATACCCCCTGACATGCACCCCCGGAGTTGAGAATCCTTAAGTAGAGCGGGTGCGGAGGTGGGGATGAAGCATAGAAAACCAGTCGCCGGTTTTCTAGTCGCTGTGAGTGTATATTGCCATAATCCATTTTCGGTGAAGTACACTTGCCCAAATGGTGATCGCTATTCTGAGATCGCCATTATGACATAGAACCCATCATGACAGGAGACCTTGAAGCACAGGGTATCTATTTAAGTGACTAAAACTCACAATCCCGAAACTGATGGGACCAAGTTCAGTCACCCGACAGATTCAGAAGCTTGACAGGAATAAGTGATGCTGACAGGGATATGATAGTGGATGTGATGAACCGCTACCCTACCCAAACCAGGCATTACAAATAGTAAGAAAATGCATGGTCTGGTAGACCTGGGTTTTGTTCCCGGTCTCCACTATTTTTGCAAACTATTGTTCCACCCCCCCATCAATTTTTTTTCACTCTGAGGTCCGGTCCCCTTTGGAGTTGGTTATTTAAATTATGGGGGGTGCAGGGGGAATAGCACTCTGTACGGGGGGTGCTGGGGCATTACATTTGGCATCACTACGGCATCCTGAAATACTGTTGCCGACACCCAGGAGGCAGAAAATTATATGCTGACTGTCAGTATCCTGACAGTTGGGAATTGCCTGCAGCAGAGTTGGCAATCAAAAATAAAGGGGGGGGGGCAAGCCCCCCAAAACATAGAAAAAACTCTGCCGCGGGCAATTCTCAACTGTTGGGATACCGACTGTCAGGATATAATTTTCGACTTCCTGGGTGTCAGGCAACAGCATGTCAGGATGCCGTAGTAGAGCTTTACACTTCAGTACCTTTCAGTATTCTGAAATTCAGTCTCCCAAACTCAGTCTTGTAGCATTTAGGATAGCGAATTTTGGGAATTCAAAATATATCCGAGCACAGCAAGACCAAAGCAGGAACGTTTTCAGGAGATGATGTGAAAATTGTAATGTTTAGTGAAAGTATGAACAGTATGCCATGTAGCAGCAGCACATATGTCAGCTGCTGACACATTACAGAAGCATGCCACTGAAGTGGCATTGCCACGGATGGAGTGCCCACAAACAGAACAAGGAAGCTGCTTACCATGCTTCCAGTAACAGAATGTAATACAGTTGGCCAACCATTTGGAAAGGTATTATAGTATATGGTGGAACGTCATTGTGTATGGACTTCCATACACTGTAAAAAGTCATTCTGCTGTAGTAGTGACATAGCTACTAACACAGAATGACTTTTCATTCTGTGTTAGTAGCTACATCACAGTGCAACAGCCCCTACCAGCACTGTTCATAGGATAAAGGGCGGCTGGAGAGTTGTGTGCACAATCTGGCTTGCGGACTGGAGAGACGAGGAGTACGGGTCTCCAGCGATAAACACTCAAAACAAATCGTAAGTTAACCTGTTTTTTGGGCTTAGAACAGTGTATGTCATCCCAAACACATCTCGGCTACTCTTCGTCCTCGTGTTTTCTATACCGGCAAAGGGACATCTCGAGCTTCACTGTCGAGGTCATCAGCCATCATAGAAAACACTCAGGTGAAAAATATAGCCTTGTCCAGAGGCATGCATGGGGGGGCTGACCCTGGCTTTGGCCACCCGTTAGATTCTTTTTCTGTTAACCTTGCATGACCCCAGAGTCCTGAGCTACTGCAATTAAGGAAGCTTCAGAACTCAACAGTGTTTTGATAACCTTCAAGCTGGAATTTCTTTCTCTGGCAGCAGGGAGGAGAGAGAGAGAGAGTGTGTATGTGTGTGTATGTATGTGCATATGTGTGTGTGTGTGTGTGTGTAGGAGAGTGAGTGTTGCTTCAGGTTTGGTTTCAACCTAATGGCTATGAACTAGCCTGTCTGTAAGATTATCTACTCTTAAAAATGTAATTCTACAGCTCTCTGTTAATTCTCTTGATAAAATAGAATCATTAAAGAAAATGGGAAATTGTTTAACCAGGAAAGGCACACTAAGACAGAGCTTGTTTCCAGGTGCAGCCTGGGAGCACAGGGAAGTTAAGTGACTTGCTCAGGATCACACAGTATGCAGGTAGGAGCTGATGGGATTCAAACCCAAGTCTCCAGATTTACAGCTGAGTGCCCTTAACCACTACGCTATACTGCCTCCTAAGAAGAATGGGCCAGTATTTTCTAATAATGTTCCCCATGCCCCCAGATGCCCCGTTATATTTTGTGATAAAACAGACAGATCTGTCATCACCATGTTCCTAATTCTTTGCTTCTAACAAGGAGTCCCTTTTCATGTTTTAGCTCTTTCAAGAGCATTGTCAAATGTCAGCCTTTTGTAGCCCCTTTGTAGGAATCTGTTGTATAGTTCCTGAGACTGTTTTTCAAACTTATCTTCCCTAGTGCAATTCCGCATGATATGTATATGTTTTTCTATATTGATTTGTTTTTTATTTCTTATGTTCTATTGTGTTGCATTTTGTCTTTGTTCGAATCCTACCACAGTCGCTTAAATCTAAATCATGAATTAACATGTCTATGCTGTATATATTTAAAACAGCAAGTGGCAGACAGTTGGTTTGTTCAGAAAACTGCAGAAAAGGAAATATTTTGCCACAGTAAAACTGACCCCCTCTGGAAGACTTCTGTCGAAGCACTGGGGTTTTGGTGTGTCGGTGATCCCATGCCACGTGTTTCTGTTAATTACCTGCAATAAAAGTGGAGAATTTTTGTAACATATTTACTAACTCTTGCATTTCTTATTCTGGAAGACTGGTGAATGCCCTGCTACCCTGAACTTTTTCTCTTTGGATTTACGGGGACTAGATTCTACCCCCCCCCACCGCAGAGCACCAGGTTCCATTCCAATTGTGCACACCTGTTTGTGCTTTGGGTTGTAATCTATGTTGTTTAAATGTAAAATGCAGGAAAATGCACCATTTACAGTGATTTATTTTTAATTCACACCTCTGGCCTCGTTCTGTATGGGACACCATACACTGTCCTATATGTTTAGACACAGAAGGGCCCTGCTCTCCAAGGGTGAATGAAACACCTGAGAGGACTTTCTATAGTCCTTGGTATAATCAAGGCAGAAACGCAGGGTTCTATGAACCATTGAAGTATGTAGAAGTGCTTCACCTTTGTTAAATTGCTCCACATAGTACATAGGAAAGTGTATGGACCGATTCAATGTGAAATCAGAGATCACTTGTGGATAAAAATAGGATTGGTTTGCAGTGTTGTGTAAGTTACTTTTAAAAAGTAATCAGTTACAGTCACTAGTTACTCACCAGGTAATGTAATCAGTTAGTTACTGATTACTCTGTCATAAAAAGTAATCAGTAACTGTAACTGTAATGAATATTACTTTTCATATTACTTTATACAGTATTACTTTTAAGAAATAAAACAATTTTTACTTATGAAACATATTAATTGGTTCAGAAAACTCCAACAATTCACAAAAAAGAGCTGAACTAGATCCACAGGCAATGAATGAGTTTGTAGTTTAGTTTATTTAATGTTTTCTAGAGAAAATATGAAAACATTGACATTCATATTGCTTTTTTTGACTTTGCATACAATATTCGATATGAAACATATTCACAGCAGGACAGGTTGACATTTTCATGCAGAACCCATATCATTAGTTACATTATTTTTTAATTTAATTTGTTTTTGCCATTGTCATGTTGTGGCAAGCTGAAACAAAGATAAAAAAAAAACAAGTTCGGGTACAGTCAATACCTCATTAAGTGCTTTCTTTGTGTTTGCAGGTTAAGTAAAAAAACAAGTACAATACCCCATTAATTGCTTTCTTTGTGTTCGCGGGTTAAATAAAAAACAAGCACAGTACCCCATTAATAGCTTTCTTTGTGTTCGCAGGTTAAATAAAATACAAGTACAGTACCCCATTAATTGCTTTCTTTGTGTTTGTTAGTTAAATAAAAAACAAAGTACAGTACCCCATTAATTGCTTTCTTTGTGTTCATGGGTTAAATAAAAAACAAGTATAGTACCCTATTAAGTGCTTTGTGTGTGGATTAAATAAAACACAAGTACAGTGCCCTATTAAGTACTTTCTTTGTGTTTGGGGATTAATAACAAGTCACTTGCCAGAAATAAAGCTGTAGTAGATGACACATTGACATACACTGCAAATATCTTAAAAGTATGCCACCCAAGGCCACCGCACATAGCATTCTACACAAAATGAAGTGGCCATACACTTCTGCTATAGTGCAAATTATGTACTTTCACATTGGCTGCGCATGTGTTGTGCACCCAACGTTTTGTGGCAAGGATAGGGGATTTCAGGGGGTGGGGGTCACTGCAGAGCCCATTGCCATTCACAAAAGCAAGGGCTCGGCAGTCTACACCAATGACCATGGGCTGTGGTCCTGACATCACTCTCTGCTTGGTGGGCTGAAATTTTGTGTATTTCAAAGGACTGAAGCTGTGCCAATCGGAGAGGGCTTTGGTCCTTTAATTTGCATGAAGCCATCAGCAAACAATATTGCAACAGCTGTAACAAGCATTTGTCAGAGCCGAATGTTGTCTTGCTGGCATTGGCATTGGTAGTGCAGGAGTTAGAGAGATGCATAATAGCAATGGCAGTGAAGTATTGAACTGATGCCAACCCACCCCCATGCTGCAGAGACTGACGAGCTCTGGGGTGTCCCTTTGGGTGTTGGCCATAGTGCTTGTGCCATTTCACCTCTCCTTATCCTGCAGACACCGACAAGTGGCGCGGTGTGCTTTGGGATCTTCGGGCTTTACGCTCACCCCATTCCATAAGGAAATACACTGAGATGGGTGCAGTATAGGACAGTGGGGTGAACTTTGGAGCCAAAGCATCCAAGGCACTTCTTAATGATTGTCACTGGCTGCAGGGTGGGGGTGGAATGGTGTGAGCATTACATCCGACAATCCCAAGTCACACAACTGACACCTGTCAGTCTCTACATATGGGCGTTCGGCACCAAGTTTTCAACATAGGCATTTTAGCACCTCTGCTCATGTACAGTGTCACTGTTATTTCCTCAGTGTCCCAAGAAGTGATTTTGCACAGCGAGCACGCTATTCTGCGCCGGAAGTGCGAAAACACATTTTGGGCAGGATATGTGAAATGACGGCTGTACTGTTCATCAAGAGGTGTGGAAAAATGGCAATGGTGAAAATCCAGAGTGAAAATATAACAAATGCATGACGGTACGAGCGTGCATGCAATCTGCCAACGCACGCTTGTAACACAGTCATTTTATGGAGTATCATCACCAAATTTTCAACATAGGCATTTTAGGACCTCTGCTCATGAACTGTGTCACTGTCATTTTCATAATCTTGCCCATACACTGATTTCCCACAGCGACTGCACTATTGTGCGCCAGAAGTGCAGAGACACATTTCGGGCAGGATGTGGAAAATGACAGCTGTACTGTTCACAAGGAGGTGTACAAAAATGACAATGCTGAAAATCTGGCTTTAAAATATTGCAAATGCACGAAGTTACGAGCCTGCATAGCAACTGTGTAACGCACGCTCATAAAACAGGCATTTGTTGGATTTTTTCCACCAAATTTGGAACATAGGCTTTTTGAGAGGCCACCTCATGAACATTGCCACTGTCATTTTGTTAATGGGTCCCGAAAGGTGAAATCACCTTTCGAGGCCGATTAACACCAAGACAGTGATAGAATTCATGAGGAAGGGCCTCAAAAACCCCATGTTGAAAATTTGGTGCCAAAATTCCAACAAATGCCCGTGATATGCAGCAAAGTTGAAAAAACCCTATTCATTCCATTATACAGCTTACTGGCATTTCCTCAGTTCACGGTCGGCTTTGAAGAGTGCAGACGTGTTCCCGGTCCAGCGAAGATCATCGCGCCAGACTCCGGAGGTAAGTATGGGGTGAGGGAGGTGAGGGGGGTGTGTGGGGAGGCAGGGTGCGCAGTGGGTGGGTGCAGGTGGGGGGCAGGAGACTACGAGGGACCTTTTTTTGTTACAGGGAAGAAAAAAAAAATGAAAGTACATCATGGGACAGTTTTTTTATTTCAAGGGATGTGGCACTCTGGGGTGGGCTCCCAGCGTGCCACTTAACTGTTTTTATGGGGGGTGCTGCAGCTGATGGGGATTAGGCACCCTCACTCGGCAGAAAATTGCGGGGGTGAATTTATGCCGGCGGAGGTTAGGCACCCCGTCAGCACACAATGAAAGCGCGGGAGGAGGCAAGAGCTGAGGGATTGGGCACCCTCGGCATATAAGAAATGGGGGTGGCTGATTTATGCCGATGGGAGTAGGCTCCCCGTCGGCACACAATAAAAGCGGGAAACACAAGAACCAAGGGGTTGGGCACCCCCTTGGCATATAGGAAATGGGAGGGCTGCTTGTGCGGCCACAATGGCCGCTGAGGATTGGGCACCTGAAGTCAGCCATTGGGTGGGCAGCTGCCGCCATGCTGCTCATGTGGCGAGCACGCAGGAAGGGTCAGCTGCGTCTGACAAGCTTTGCTTTCGGATTGCAGACCTTTCCTTGAATGTGCTAGCCACATTAGCATACATGGGGCATGCAGGCTGATTGGGGAATGAGGGACGCACCTACTGATGCGTGCCCTGCATTCGCCCAACAGCGGCCGCACCTCCAAAGTTGCACCACCGCAAGATGTCGACTTGTGTGCAAGCTCGGCAAGCCAACATAAAAATGAGTGAAAGCTTAGTACGTTGCAAAGTTAAATACTTTCTCTCTCTCTCTCTCCTCATAGAATGTATTTGGGATTTTCTTCTATTTCCTAGCAAAAGTGTCTATGAAATTCCACACAGCTAAAGTTTGTTCCAGGTCCATTGGATTTAGTAGAACTAATTCTATACTTTAGAGGTCTGATGCATAAATATGCAACCTTCTTCCCAGATATTGTTTCTCTTCAGGCATTGCATAATGGACAGTCAATTTTCATTTCCATTTCATTTCACTTTACCAGGTAAGCACGCTGAGCCGAGGCCCATTTTCAGGAATGACAAGTAAGGCTTAGTTGGCATAATATGCTATAAAATACAACAATACATACAAAACAAACAAAAACAGAAATACGTTCTTAAAAACATTTACATATAATTTGTATTAAAGAGCAGATATTTACTAAAATGGAATGTGTGCAAGTCCTGTTTTTTTATCCTTTACTGATAAAAGTACAAACTGAACCTTGTGTCCTAGTTGGTTAATTTCCGTGTTTGGGTCTTTTACTGACCCTATGACAAGCACAGTATCATTAGGGCTGGGAGCGGAGGTAAAAAAAAAAAACAGACGAGTTGCGCTTTGAAGCCCAAGTCACAATGACCCCAGTTACAGTACTCTGATTCGGGCTTCAGTGCTGCAGCTGTGCGTTCTGAAAGTCATATGGGCAGCCTGTGCATCCTTGTGTTTGGAAGAGGATCAGCTGTTCCTAAGAAGCGGCTCTCAGTGACACATATGAGGAGATGTGACTCGAACAGCTGATCCCTGTCAGTCTCCTGGCACAGTGTATAAAGTAAAAAGGGATCAGGACTCTTATCTAACCAAGCACTACAGACACTGTGCTTTTCTGTATCTCAATATTCCACCCTACCTTTTGGGTGCACCCTTCATCTACCGTAGTGTTAGAGGGAAGTGCTGTGATAGTCTGCTGTGATACTAGCTCCACCGCAGTTTTCTCACAATCCCCTGTTCTCCGATATAAATATTATCTGGACACGCTGCATAGCCATCATTTTTGTACTGGTCATAGTTTCGTTATGGGGACAACAGGTTTCTCAGATATGGACCCATTTGGTAGCGCTCCTCTGTCAGTTAGGACCTCCCATACCTAAGCTCACCCAACCAATCACGAGTGCTACTTATGAGTTAGTTCAAGGAGATACAGTATTTTGTCAGACTTGCAGTCATGTGTGTCAGTGTCATGATCTGATGGTTTGTGAAGTTTCTCTGGGGAGCATTCTCAAATGTGTGTTTGTTTTTTTTTTTAACTTTATGTTTATTGTTTCCATAAACAAACATACAGTTAAGTCACAAGCACTGCATTACAATTTATACCCCATGAGGGTGCCACACCTCTCAGTACACTCACTATGAAACCTTCAGTACTTTAAGATACATTATGTGGGGAAATCTTTAATCTATTAACAGTTAAATTAAACACAGTATGCTGCATTTGATGAGCCCATGAGCTGCATGGTATGTAATCTTGCTGGAATAAGAATAACTTTTTATCACATTCTCTTTCACCGCTATAGGGTGAAGTGTCTACCATGCTTAAACTTAAAATTCAAGGCACAGTGTGCTTTAACATTAACATTAACATCAACATACAGATGTCACCATCAGAACTCAATATTTATGTAAGAACAACAAAGGGATAAAATCCCATAGATCATTATTATCATTTGGAACACCAGCTGCATTAATTACCTTGCTTTTTTTTTTTTTCAATTGCAAAACAAGAACAGTATTTGTTACTTATTTTAAGGCTCCCCAACTTTAGAACCCCAATCAATATTTAAATCCTCCTTTTTGTTACTATTTAGTTCTTACAGGGCATCATTCCCAAACATAGCATGTAAAAATACGCTGCGTAAAAGTCGCTAGTCCCAATATTCCCTGAATCAAGTCATTACCCCCATATAAGTTTGATCATGTAAAGAGTTCACCAGCCTGTACTAGGAATGTTCATGGGTCCTCTTCCTCTTCCGACGATGAGGCCTCTCGGTCTCCGACTCTGGATTTCTGGATTGAATTCTTCTGTTCCCATTTCAGGGCATCCGTAGGCTCAGTAAAAAGATAAATCTTTCCATGGTGGGCAATATGGAGCTGTGCCGGAAAGATAAGGCCGTGAGAGACCCCCGCCTCCCTTAGAACAGCCCACACCCCGTCGAGCCTTTTCCTTCTTTTTTTTTTGAAATTCAAAGCTTTATTGATTTACAAAAGAAAACATGTAAATGATACAAATGCTGTAGCGTAACAACTTCAAATTCCATCTGTGAACAGAGAATGGAGAGAACATTGACAAAGTACCCCCAACCCACCCCTACCCCCACCCCGGAATGTGCCACCTCCAACTCAGGTGAGCCTGGGGAACTATCAATTAGCGCCATGGAACAATACCCAACAAGGAGCAGATGGTCACATTGAGACAACTCACACTGAAGCCGCCAGAGGCATAAAATATAACTTCAATGAAGATATAAAGCGTATAGCTTGCCCCATTTTTTCTGGAACATAGGCATGGTATGTCGAGAATTGGCTATTAATCTTTCCATCTTAAAACATAAGGAAATTTCTTCTAACCAATCCTTGTAAGAAATAGCTACTTGGTCTAGCCAGTGTCTAAGCACTAGCCTTTTAACTGCCATTGAAATTATGGCTATGTGAAATTTCCATTCTATGCACCTAATATTCGAGTACACACCAAAAATGCAAATTTCAGCTGTAAATAAATCGTCCAGACCCAGAATCGGATCCAGGCCATTACGAATTGCCTGCCACAATGGGGCAACCTTGACACATGACCAAAATGTGTGTGGCAAATCCCCCACTTCCAGACCGCATCTGATACATCTGTCAGATTTAGATCTATCAAATTTGGCAAGCTTCAGTGGAGTGTAGTACATATTGTTTAAAATATAAAACTGGATTAGTCTATTTCTATCTAAGGTATGATATCTGTATACATCACGCCAAACCTGGGTCCAGGAAAGGGAAAAAACAGAGAATTGAGAGACCCATGACCTGGAACCACTCAGGGAATCAGGAAACTTTTCAGTTAGCAAGTACATGTATACCCTAGCTATACAGTGGAGATTAGCAGCATAGTTCCTAAGTAGTTCCAGGAAGGGCCTAACCTCGGATGGCAAACTCACCAGCCCAAAATTTTTATCTATTAGATGTCTTAGTTGATAAATATTGAAAATATTTTGAGAGGGGAACCTTTTCCTTCTCTGCCTGGTCGCTTATCCGATGTCCGGGTACATCCGAATTTGTTCCCCATCCTGCAGTAGTACCCATTTACGTTTGGCAAGGGAGAGAAAGAAGTCTCGGGATCCGATACAGTCCGTGATCACCACCACAGCTCGCAGCGCCTCTGGGTTGTCCTGTCTGCCACGTGAGGTTACTCTGTATGCCTTCTGGATATGATGTGCTTGCTCCGAAGCTTCCTCTCCCACCTGCTGTACCATCCAGTCCCGTATGAAAAGAAGAAGGTGGTCCCCTTCGCAGCCCTCCGGGAAACCCAAAAGTCACAGATTTGCTGCCCTTGCCTGATTCTCAAGGGTTTCCAGATGGGATTTCAGGTGGGTGTTTTCTTTAATAATTGAAGTCACGGCTCCCATCGCTGCATCAGCCCGTTTAGAGGCCTTGTTGGATGTTGTTTGGACCGAATCTATCATTGCTTCCACTCCTGCCACCCTATTGGTCAGAGCATCTATTTTATTAGATAAACCTGAGACTGGTGAGATAATTTTATTCAGCTTCAGCCCAATCATTTGGAGTGTTTCTTCTGGTGAGGCCTCACCTTGGTCTAAAGGTAGACCCTGTTGAGATCACATGGCCGGCGGGCCAGCTAGAGTTTTATTTCTGGCTCCATCCCCAGGAGTCTTATCTTTATGAGGGTTTCCCATAATGGTCTCTGGATATTCAGCAAGGGTTATTAGTTGTAGATTTGCAGTTTAGTCCCGCCAAAATCAGTAGTTTTTATATTTAATACCGATCTAGTGGTAGAGCTCTAGAAAGAGGCATCCATCTTGCTCGGGCTCCACAGCGCCCCCCCCCCATGTGTTTTAACAGAAAACTGCCTCCCATACCATCTCTTTAGAGAAACCTGCTGCCCCATAATGAAAATGATTTTTTTTTTATGTATAGACCTGTCATTCCCAAAAACTCTTATTATCCATTCATAGCAGCCTCAAAGTCATCAACCTCCCATGCCCATGGTGAAGTTGACAAGTTTGCTTCAACTATGACGGGGGGGGGGGGCAGGCCAGGCCAGTGTCAGTGTGCAGTGGTGGTGTGGCTCACAACATTGTCATCATGGGCCCCTGCTCCATCTGATTAGCGTGCTCTCAGTCATTTACTGTCAAGCAGTAAACAAATGACGGATGATGGTGAAGATTGCTACTGAGGATGATGAGATGTCAAGTCATCCCAAAACCCCTATCCATTCATAGTAGCTGCAAAGCTATCAACTGCCCATGCCCATAGTGAAGTTGATGAGTTTGCCTCAACTATGACGGGGGGAGAGCAACAGGCAGCCAGACTAGGACAGTGTCAGTGTGCAGTCAGTGGTTCTAGCTCACTGTCATCTCAGTCATTTCCTCTCATGCAGTGCACAAATCACTGATGATTACTGACAGACAGGATGATGATGATGATGATGATGATAACCAGTTATGACTGTGTCTGAGACAAGTTCATGAGGATGATGAAGCTCACATTATCGGACAATTATCTGACATTTCACTAGAAACATGCTATGCCAAAGGTAGACAGCTAGTGATGCTTAGCTAGGTGGGTTCTGAATGTCGTGTAGCAGACAGGCAGCTTTGGCTAAACTGGCAGCCAGCAAGTTGGCATTTTTATGTAAAAGAAATAAAAGAAAATTTGAAAATTATCACTGAGTGTGTACTGTGAAAATGTAATGTTGTTTGGTTGGGCAAGTAAGCGAGGCACTGGTTAATTCCAATTCCCGCATGGTATACCAGGTCCACCACCCCCAACCACCATAAATAAGGTAGTAGGAGCATCATTGGAGGCCCTCACACAGAATATCACAGAAGAAAACTGAAATGCAACTGACTCTAGACACCTCTAATAGCAGTTTTGTTAGTCACCAGTTTTTTCCAGCACTAAGTTAGTCACTTCAGTTTTCCCTTCACAAAAATAAATACCCATTTTTGCATTTACCAGAGGCATGCCTGCCCCACCTGTAAAAAAAATGAATTATGTGTTTTTGGTAAATGTTATGTGCCACCATCACATCAGAAACATTTAATAGCACCATGACCAGCTCACTTAAAATGTTGACCCCTGATATTTTCTGGTGAGTAAAAATAACAGATACTGTTTCTTAAATTGTTATCATTGGCTGTTTTTTTTTGTATGAGATTTGATCATTGAATGTAAATGCCAAATAGCATGAGGCTGCTATGGCAAATAACACAGATCAGTTCATTATCTAGGGGTATTGATAGATCAAGTCAATCAATCAATCAATCAAAATCTTTATTTATCCAGGCGGGCACCATTGAGCAGGGCTCATTTGCAAGATGAACCCGGTCAGACAAAAATCATAGTACAGTAACATGGTAAAACATAATGCAATATTATACAAAGAAGAAAAATATATATATGTACATCAACATATGAGTGAGAGGGCCTTTATAACAGATATGCTTATAACTGTGTACAGCCGGAATGTTCACTTAAAAGGAGAGAAAAAGGCAAGAAGAGGGATACCAGCTTAGGAAGAAATTACGGGGTTGGAATAGTTAACTGGCATACTTCAGGGAAGGGGGTGGAATTTGGCCATGGCTAAAGAGAGGCAGAGAAGCCGGTATTTTGGTAGGGAGAGAGTGAGGCAGGGGCAGAGGCAGGACGGGAAGCAGGATGGGCAGGAGGGAAACTGGAAAATAGGTGAGCTAGCGATGTGGGAAATATTTGCAGGATTCCTTCACGGAGTGGTCATAGAGCGACTTGAAAATATTCAGGCTAACAGGACAGCTCAGCTTCAAGTTTTTTTGCATATTGTTCCACAAGGAAGGCAACGAGAAACTTATGGCAGCTCTGCCGAAACAAGATTTGACCTTGGGTAATTGCAAGGCAATTAGGGAATAGCTTCTTAGAGCATAGGCACCTATCACACTCAGGGGAATACAATCAGAGAAGTATAGGGGGAGTTTGTTGGTAACCACTCTGAAAGTTCATAGAGCAGCATTTCTATTTCTCCTATAATGAAGGGACGTCCAGCCCACCGCAGTGTACAAAGAGCAATGGTGTGTGGAAAGTGGAAGGCCCGTTATGAACCTGATTGCCAAATCAACCAAATAGAGACAACGAGAAAAGATGATATGATGGAGACACAAAGATGATATGGCAATGACATATACTGTAGCTTTAACAGTACGATAAACATTACATTCAAATAGCTGCCTAGGAATGATCTGTATATAAAGTGTAGGGTGCCTGGCATAATACTTGTTATAAATAGGGAGATGTTGTATATAAGGCAAGGGGCCAGGCAGAGCTGGTGGCATCATGGGCCCAGGCGGAACTGCCACATAGAAACTTTTCATAAAGTTACATTAGCTTATTACGCCAACACCGCCCTCAGCCTATCATTGCTTTACTGTCACAAAGCCCACAACAGAATACTACTATTTTCAATATGTTTTATTGCAATGTAAAAGTAGCTGCACTTCAAAGTCTGTTTCTTTTAACTATAAGGACCTGTCCACCAATGCTAAACAATCTTTCTACAGGTGCACTAGATGGTAGTACAGTACTGCAACACAGAAATATTTTCTTTATTGTTAGGAATGTTTGCAAAGTTTCAGTTGTTTTATTGGTGTCTTTTAAGAACTGCTCCAGTTCATGAAGAACTCCACCATGGCCAGGTTGCTGATTTTCTTCAACCTTGAAGATGTCATCATCATCATCATCACCACCATCATCATCCTCATGAAGACAGACATGTGGGGAGTAGTGCAATGCACTGGCTGTGGGGCAGCAGTCTTCCGGGAGACTTTGTGGAGGCTGCAATGCTGCACTATTTGTAGGCACCTCTCTGGTCTGAGGGAGGAGGTTGCTCGTCTCCAGGCTGACTTGGCTAGAATTCGTGAAACCTCCTTCCCTATCCAGGGACCACCAGGGCCACTGCAACTACCTCAGAGGTTGCCAAGAAAGAGGAGCAGCTGGACCAAGGTGGGCTCAGGCAGGGAGAGAGTGGTGGAAAAGATGCACATTCCGCCAATTGTACCTCTCCACAATTCATATGTTCTTTTGGTGAAGAGTGGTTCCTCTATGGAGGAACCAGCAGTGGAGACCAAAGAGGATGCTGGGAACCTCCACAAAGGAGTCCCACAGGAGGGTGGCATGGGATCCCACAGGGAAGGAAATAACTCCTGGTGGGGACTCCAATTGTTGGAGGCTGAGATCTGGGAGCAGAGTGGGATGGAGTGTAGTACTGCCTGGGGCCATGGCTTTGAGGGACAGGGAGCGAATCCTCAGGATCGCCACAGCAGCTGCACGAGGGAGAGAGCTGGATATCATTGTCCACCTAGGGACAAATGACCTGGCTATGAATGGGATTACAGCAGCACAAGAGGAGTTTGAAGAGTTGGGGAGGGGGCCTTAGATAGGTAGCACATACAGTAACCTTCTCAGAGGTGCTGCCTGTCTATGGCAAGGGTGATACTAGAGTACTCCACACCATGGGATTCAATGAATGGTTGAAAAACTGATGCACAGCTCAGGGTTTTGGCTTCATTGGGGACTGGGGGTCCACCCAGAGGGATACAGGCTTATACTGGCATGATGGTCTGCATCTCTCCAGGAGAGGAACCAGAATCCTAGGTGACAGGTTTAAATGCATTATTGGCAAGCATTTAAACTAGCCAAGGGGGAGGCACTGAAAAGGAGCAGGGAAAACCCAGCCTCACCCAAGAAAACACAGTAGTTACAGAGGTAAACACCAAGGTAGAGAAGTTAATGGGGAGCAGGACTGGGGTAAATGCAGAAAAAGGCAGTAAGGACAGGGATGGGGCTAAAAGGGATAAGGCCATCAACAAATGGAGGGTGATGAGTACCAATGCCCGTAGTCTGTGTAACAAGCTCCCTGAACTAGTAGCCTTGACAGAAGAGGGACATCTGGATATCGTGGCAATCACAGAAACATGGTACACTAAGAACCATGACTGGAATGTCAACATACCAGGATACAGAATGTACAGGAGGGACAGGGAGGGTAAAAGAGGAGGAGGAGTAGCTCTCTATGTGCGGGAAGGGATAAAAGCAATGGAACTAAAGGATAAACAGGGAGTAGAGGAGGCACTGTGGGTTACCCTGGAAACAGGATATGTCACCACAATTCGCACGGGGTGGTATACAGACCCCCTTCTCAGGGGGAGGCAATGGACAAGGAAATGATAGAAGGCATCCTTAGAATGGAAGAAAAAGGGGAGTTATTGTTGATGGGGGACCTGAACATGCCAGACATTAGCTGGAGCACCCTGGCTGCAGCCACCTCAAAAAGCAGGTTTATTCTTGATGCCCTGCAGGGGGCATGCATCAGACAGCTAGTGGTGGAACCCACTAGGAAGGAAGGGAGGGAGCAATCTTAGACCTGGTACTGTGAAATGGGGATGGAGAAAGGATCTCAGATCTAGAAGTGGGTAGCCATCTGGGAACAAGTGACCACAAAATAGTGTGATTCACAATAAACACAGCCATAGAGTCGAGCCACACAAAAGCAAGAGTGTTGGACTTTAGGAGGGCTGACTTTTGGAAAATGAGAGAGTGCCTCAGAAAAGTGCTAGCAAACTGGCAGGAAGGAGGGGTGGAGGAACAATGGGGAAAAATCAAAACAACCATCACAGAGGCAACAAGCCTTTGTGTGAAGCAAATCAACAAAGCAAAATGAAGGAAAAAAACACTATGGTTCTCAAAAGAGATGACGGGGAAGGTTAAGGAGAAAAAGGTAGCATTCAGAAAGTATAAGGAAACACAGAAGGAGCAGGACAGAGAACTGTACCAGTTAAAGCAGAATGAAGTGGGGAAGGCAGTCAGAATAGCAAAAGCCCAAACTGAGGAAAAGATAGCCAACTCAGTTAAGAAGGGGGATAAAACCTTTCATAGGTACATTAGGGAGCGAAGAAAGATGAAGGAAGGGATAGTGAGGCTTACTAAAGGGAAGGGAGGGTGGGCAGAGGATGACAGTGAAAAAGCAGGGATACTGAATGAATACTTCTGCTCAGTATTCACAAAAGAAGAGGAGGGAGGTACCTAAATCAAAAAATAGAAGCACTGTGGATAGGGAGGTTAATACCAGTCCATTCACAGAAGAAAGGGTCCTGAAAGAACTCTTAAAACTGAAGGTGGACAAAGCAATGGGGCCTGACGGGATTCACCCAAGAATTCTAAAAGAACTAAGGGTAGAATTAGTGACACCACTGACTACCCTGTTTAACAAATCATGGGAGGATGGTGTAGTACCCAAGGACTGGAGGAGGGCAGCCGTGATCCCCTTCACAAAAGTGGGAGCAAGACAGAGGAAGGAAACTACAGACCTGTTAGTTTGACCTCAGTGGTAGGGAAAATGATGGAATCACTTCTAAAAGCAAGAACTGTTGAGTTACTAGAGGCCAGTGGGACACAGGACCCAAGGCAGCATGGATTCACAGCGGGAAGGTCATGTCAGATGAATCTAATAGATTTCTTTGACTGGGTGACCAATGTAGTAGACTAGGGAGGGGCAGTGGACATGGCCTATCTAGACTTTAGCAAGGCATTTGACACAGTCCCACACAAAAGATTAATATACAAGTTAGCCAGCCTTGGAGTGGGTCCCAAGGTGGTAGCCTGGGTTAAAAATTGGCTGGACAACAGGATACAGAGGGTAATAGTAAACAGAGTTTACTCTGAAGAAAGGGGAGTTACTCATGGGGTACCGCAGGGTTCAGTACTGGGTCCGGTCCTCTTTAATGTCTTTATAAGTGACATTGCAGAGGGACTGGAAGGAAAAGTATGTCTCTTTGCACATGACACAAAAATCTGCAACAGGGTTGATACAGAAGGTGGGGTGGAGAGGATGTAAAGGGACTTGGCAAGGTTGGAGGAATGGTCAAATATATGGCAGCTTAGAGTCAATGCAAAGAAGTGCAAAGTAATGCACCTGGGAAACAAAAATCCAGGGGAAGAGTACACAATGGGGGGTGAGATAATAAGAGCTACAGAAATGGAAAGGGACCTGGGGGTAGTCATATCAGATGACCTTAAGGTGGGCAAGCAATGTGAGAAGGCAGTAAGAAGAGCTGGTGGGACACTCGGATGCATAGGGAGAGGCATCACCAGTAGAAAACAGGAAGTTGTTATCCCTTTGTACAGACAGTTGGTGAGACCCCATCTGGAGTTCTGTGTCCAGTTCTGGAGACCCCATCTCCATAAGAACATAGACGGGATGGAGCCAGTCCAGAGGAGGGCAACTAAAATGGTGCAGGGTCTGCACCAGAAGACATACGAAGAGAGATTAAAGAAGCTTAACATGTATACATTCAAGGAGAGGAGGGATGGGGGGACATGATAGAAACTTTGAAGTACATCAAGGGAATCAACAGAGTCCAAGATGGTAGCATCTTTCAGAAAAAGAGATGTGCAAGAACAAGGAGGCACAATTTGTAGATAGATAGGGGATGGCTCAAAGGTAATGTGAGGAAGTATTTTTTCACGTAGAGGGTTGTGGATACATGGAACAGCCTTCCTGAGGAGGTAGTGGACTCAAAAGCAGTGGAGGAATTCAAGAATGCATGGGACAGACATAAGGCAATTCTAGTAGGGGGTAGGAGGAAGTAGGCTGTTGGTTAACTAGGATCTGCAGCCTATGCATTAGGTAGGGAAATGGGCAGACTAGGTGGGCCAAGCGGTCCTTATCTGCCATCAAATTCTATGTTTCTATGTTTCATGGTTGTCATCAGATGATAGACTTCCACGAACAATATCTTCCTGATGTGACAGCAGCAGCAATTCATTTTTAAGCATGATTTTTGCTGCATGAGCATCTTTGTCATTCCCAATCCATCTAAGATGAAACCGTAGTATTTATTTATTTGGTTTTTGTTTACCGGGTAAGTACACTAGACAATGATGTTGCCTATATTCAGGCATGACCCGGGAGAGTACAGACAGGGGAGACCAGAGTCAACATTAAAGAGTATTTCATGACGCAGCATGAGGTGATAACAAACATTTGAACAATATACAGCCAGGTACAGTCATTATCAATGATGACAAAGAGAAACAGATAACATTACATTAATTATTTTCATCTGATGATACATCAATGACTAAATTGAAACGACAAACAGCAAACAAAACTTAAATGAAGTAACATTATAACAATAGGATTTCTGCTGGATGTGGGAAACTTTCAGATTTTGGAGACCAGTAGAAAATCAGTAAGTGCCATACGGAGGAGAAAATGCTAGGAGAGAGGCTCAAGTTACAGCACAAGAGCAGCAGTCGGATTCTAATAGGTGTGCCCGAAGACCCAGTTTAAAGGCCTTGTGGGATTTGGAGAGTTTGATGTGGGAGGGAATGGAGTTCCAGGAGCGGGGGGCAGATATGGCGAAGGATCATTCTCCTTTTTTTGTGAGATATCTGGGAATTTCAAGTTGGGTTTGAATAGATGCCCTGAGGAGGTATGCTTGGGAGGGCTGAGTTAATAGTTCGGCAAAGTATTTAGGGGACCCCGTTCTGATCATATTATCAATTGTACAGCCCGCAGAATAGTGTCTGAGTGAGTCTGGGGAGAGCCAATTTAGTTTCGAGTAGAGCAGGCAATGATGGGTAAGTCTGTGAGTGGAGAGAGCAAATCTGCATATACTGTTATAGCAGGTACTCCATTTCTGGAACGCTCCTTTGCTAGCTTTAAGGTAAACCTGAGAGCAATATGTCAGAGCAGAGTAGTAAAGTGATGCTTACTAGAATCAACTCCCTCTGCTAAAACTGGTGCGATGCATAACATAATCCTGGTCTCATATCAAACAACTTATTTTTCGAAGCCACCCATGTTTATGGTTTCCTTCCCTCAAACAGAGCAAGGTGGGAATATGCTGTTGTTTTCGGTTTGGGAGGGCGTCTTCGTGCGGGCGCTTAGATTCCTACAGTGGTATTTTCCACCTCTGGTTAACCTTTTGACCTGCTCAACAGAGGGGAAAGACTTTATGTCCTGAATGAACGGCTCAGGTTTTTTAAGTTGGATTGCCTGTTGCACCAATTACGTTACTAGCTGATTGCATCTGAGGTTGCCTGTTACTCTGTGGGAGAGAGGTTTTGAGTTTGTAAAGCTGAAATTAGATTATATTTGATACTTTGTGTAGAAGTATTTTAACAAAGCATAATTCTTCCTAATTCTTTATTTTAACCTGTAAAATGGATAAATAACATTCCATAGTGTCTGCGGTAGATATTCCTCAGTAAATTCTACCTGTTTGGAATGTTCCAAAGCCATTGAATTGGCTAGCATTTCTGATTTCTTCTTAGCTGAAGTTTTGAGGGTACCCCCACCTCCTATTGTAACAGATTACAGAGGACTATTTTGTGATTATCAAACTTGCGAATGGATATAATGTATAACATTATTATTGCCCTGTATGAGGATGTATGTGCTTGTTTTATTTAAAACAATAAACATAGTTAAAAAAAAGCCACCAGTGTTGGAAGACATCCCATTTTGCATTTTGTTTCTGCCTGCAGAATATCCAGTGAGTTTACTAAAGGCTGCATTACTTTGCAGTACTCCACCAAGAAAGCGATGTCATTTGTTCCAAACCTTGTGAGGACAAGTTCATTGCAAATGTTATGCAGATCATCTTCATCTTTTTCAGCCATGGAGCTTATTTTTTCAACTGCTCTGTAGTAAGAATTCCACTGTGTGTCCCTGGGGGCAACCAGTTTGGCACCAATTTTGTCAGAGATAGTTTCACTTGCTTGTAAACTTTGGTGCACTTTATTCCAAAGAGTTGAGCATTTGGCCATTGTGCTGCAGTAGGTCTTCTTGTAGGCAGGATCTGATGTAGCATATTCTATATTCCTTCACTGTTATTAAGTTCAGGGTATGAGCAGCACAGCGTTGATGTGAAGGAAGGTTGTAGGTCTCTTCCATGTCTTCATCCCCATCATCTAGAATCCTGCATACATCAGCAAAAGTTACCACTTTCATGACTGTTTCCTCATCATCTTCACCAGCATGGCTGCTGCTTCCACTGTCTGCTGCTGGTCATGGTCATCATTGTCATTATTTTCATCATCCTGAATCACAGTGGCAGTCACAGGTGTGGTATTACAAGAGCCAAACTCATGAAATGCCTTGACAAAGTTTGATCCTTTGTCAGCGACAGTTTCAACAACATTGTTCTGAATGCAGTGTTTCAAGTGAACCTGTTCAAGTTTTAATTCAATAACATCATACGAGTGCCTTCCTTGTATTTGCATGCATGCCAATGCTGCTGATTTTCTCTCCAGTATTTTGTGATCAAGCCAATGAGCTGTCATACCTAGGTAGCTTCTATTATGTGCCGTCCAAATGTCAGCAGTAGTACAGATGTGAGACACATTACTGAATTCAGAAATCAAGTTTGATTTCATGTTTTGGTACATTTTCTCTATTCTGTCGGTCAATGTTTTTTATGTCATAACTTATTTTGTGGGCTATAGACCAGTCATTAATTTGGCAAAAGAAGGCTGTTCAACAACACTGAACGACTGTAGATCTTCAACTACGAACTGAACAATATGCTTGTCAACATGAGACTGACTGACAAGCGAACTATTTATGGATTCGAATAATTGTTGTTGGAGAAGACATTTCTACATTTTAATGAATGATGAGGATGGCAATGGATTTCTACTGCTGGCTGAGCTTGAAAATTTATCTTTCACCTCTTCTTCCTCTTTCCATATCCTTTTCTAACCGGGGGTCATATCAGTTTATCATTTTTACTGACACATTGTTTCACAAGTTTTTTAAACTTCTCCCAAGATGCAGGATGGACGCGTTCCATTTGTTTTTTTAAGTGCTCTGTACTATTTTTAGATGTTGTCAGAAGCTTTACTTTAAGCATACTTATTTTGCACTGAACAGAAATATTTTTGCCCTTCTCATCTTTGACCTCAAAATACTCTCCCAAATACCACTTTTGACAAACAGACACACTCTGGAATCATGACACGGGAGTACTACTAGTAGTAGGTGAAGTGGGCAAGGTGGAGGAAGAAGAAGGAGGAGGAGGATCCACTTTGACTTGTTTCAGGTTGAACACTATCACTGTCTTCTGTTTCTTTTCCTTTTTCAGACATGTTAAATAAGGAACATGCCATAGCAAGTATTGTTGATAAATATTTAAAAAATATGTATTCTGTCTTAAATTGTAGATTAAATCTGGTTCAGGAATTTTTGTTTGTGTTGGTGTGTGTTTTTGTTTCTTTACTTGTTTATTGATTTAGCAACCAAGTAACAAAACCCAGACAGTACTTGATTATCGACAGCACTCTTAATACTATATAATGTGACTGGTGCCATAAAGGTTGCAAGACTATGGTGGATGTAACTGTTCCTTTAACACATTTAATATCTGTGGCTGAAGCAGAAGGTGACACTGACTGTCCACACTGACAACTGGGTGACATACTACTGCACACTGATACTGGAAAAGTATAGTCTATCAGGCGACCATCACAATAAGTACAGGCAATGTCACTAGGGTCACAGTAATAATTGTAGAAGTGAACTATTACACTTGAAAAGCAACAATATTAAGTAATACTGCATTTGCAGCAAAGGCACAATGTGTGATACTTAAATCTGGGAACTAGAAACACCAGCAGCATTGCTCATACACTAGCTAGAAAAGTGCCGCTACTATAATTGCTGCTATGTACCATTTGGGAGGGGAAGTACTGGCAACCACCAAACAGGAAAGGGACCTGGGGGTAATCATTTCTGATGACCTGAAGGTAGACAAGCAGTGTGATAAGGCAGTGGGGAAGACTAGCAGGATGTTCGGGTGCATAGGGAGGAGTATCACCAGTAGGAAAAAAGAGGCAATATTACCCCTGTACAGATCACTGGTAAGACCCCACCTTGAGTACTGTGTCCAGTTCTGGAGGCCCCACCTGTGGAAGGACATTGATAAGGTGGAGGTGATACAAAAGAGGACTACCAAAATGGTGCAGTGCCTGCATCAAAAGCCCTATGAGGAGACACTCAAGGCTCTGGAGGAGAGGAGAGAAAGTGGGAATATGATAGAAACATTCAAATACCTAACAGGTATTAATAAGGTACAGGAAGGTAACATTTTCCATAGAAAAAGAAGCTCAAGGACAAGGGGTCATACTATGAATTTGAAGGGGGGGGGCTCAGAGGAAATGTGGGGAAATACTTTTTCACGGGGAGGGTGGTGGATGCCTGGAACAGCCTTCCAGCAGAAGTGGTGGGTGCCAAAACAGTGACAGGATTTAAGCATGCATGGGACAGATACAAGGGGACCTTAGTAGTAAGACAAGGGGAGGAGATGATCGGAGATTGAGTAGGGTCTGCAGTGGCACAGTAGGCAGGGAAAACTAGGCAGACTAGGTGGGCCAAGAGGACCTTATCTGCTGACAACTTCTATGTTTTTATAATGCTTAAAACTGACTGACTGCATAAGTAAACCTTTGCACTATCTCTGTCAATTGTTTTCACGGGATGTAAAGTCAAAGTCCTCTTCAGTGTATTGAAAACGTAGACTAGAATTAGAAAATGACGTCCATAGTGTCATTTAATTTTTTGCTGGCCTGATGGAGTGACTACAAATTTATATGCTTCTTCTGTTCTGCTGTCTGACTTGTTGAAGATGGCGATGATGACATGGATGATTCTGAAGCCAACTTATCCTGTTGGGTGCGCCTCCGCTTCCTCTCAAAGACTGTTATCCCTACTACTCTTGCTTCCACATCTTCTGCAACTGAAATGAAGGACAGTTACACTCAACATGGGGGACATTAGAGACTCTCAGTCTCAAAAGCAGCAGCACAATATCAAACATACTACCTCGTAACTTACACAGGTGTCTCAATGCGCCCCGAGACCCACTGCTGCATCTCCCTCCTGTGGAGCACCAGCTCTGAGATGCAGACAGTCCACATCCTATGATGCAGGTGCACCCTCCCAAGATGCCACATGTCAGTGCCCCATGATGGCACAGGCACAGCCATAGGCCCTGTCATGCTAACTATCATGGGCCGAGCACCATGAGGACCACGCCTCCTCAAGACACTACCATGAGCTGGCCACCTTTCATCAACTCTGCTTGTGGCTTGCAGCACTTGAAACCCTGCTCCCATGGTCCATTCCACAAACATTTGCTAGACTGTACCACTGGGTCTATGCACCTTCCTCGGCCTGCCCACAATGCCTAAATAACTGGGGTGTGGCCCTAACCTCTAGCCTAGGCACCACTCAATTCCCTAACCACACCTCAGAGTTACCCTGGTACTTCACATCATTGTCCACCACCTGCACCTAAAACCTCACCCTGAATTTAGTCGTGCACACTGTGGAGGCAATGCACACTCTATTAGGGATCTTGACTGGGGCAGACACCCAGATCCCTCCCCTTCAGCTCACTGTAACTGCTGTGAGTGACCATAAGTACTTATCAAGAGACAGTAAATTGTGGTAAAACAGTTTTATGCTATTTAGAACCAGACCTAAGCTAATATACTAGGTATAGTAACCATTTCCAACAGCCCACAACAATTCTTTTTTTCTGGTCAAACACAGACCTGTTACACTAAGTATAGTTACTCACTTTTTATATAGAATTTAATTTCCCTTGCCTTTGGCTACCATGGCACACCTTCATGTTGCTTACGTTACTATTTACAACCAGGGGCCTACATGAAAAACCAAAAAGCCAAGCGGTGAGGTCCACATTCTGAAAACTGATAAGAGCAACATGACGTTCATGAAGCTTTTAACTGCACTGTATTGAGGGCCCCAAACTGTGAATAACTGATTCCAGGGTTCAAATCAAATTCCACTGCAGAGACTAACTCACAATGTGACCCTGACCAAGTTGTTTGACTTTGTGTCTCTGCCCAAGAGTGAGAATGAATAAAAGCACCAGCACCCACTAAAAACAAAATACAGCACCACAGCTGGACTAAATTACATAAATATGCATTTAAACAAATTGCAACAACAAAAATTCTCAAGCTGAAGAACAGTTGCATGCTATTAGAAATTCAGCAGCAGACTTAATCAACCATGTAAATGAACAAGTATTTTTCAATGTTGAACATTTGCTTATTGTTTGTTTTTTACTTTCTTCTTTATGCCCCCTTCTCGCTGTACTGGATTCCTTTCTTCAGGGATCCCTAGGCTGCATAATCCTGTAGTCCCGCCCCAGGTACCTCCCTCCGGGTGCTGGTTAGCCTTTCCCCATCCTGCCTCGGTTTACCCCCCAGGCGGGGAGGAGAGGGACCCCACCCCTTTAGTCCCCCTCTCACACCTCAAGTATGCGTCGGAAGGTGTCACCAACCCCATCTATGGAGCCTGGTTAAGGGTTATCTCGGGACAGCCGGGTCCCGTCTACAGGAGCCCAGCACAGGGTTTTTCCGTTTTTCTTGGTCCCAGCCCACAGGATGTCTGCACGCAAGGGGGGGCCATGGAGTGACACACATCGAGACGTGCTAACGCTCCGGCTCCCAGCAGACATCCTCCTTCCCCTTATATGCTGTCTCGCTGCACCTCCACCCGTGGTCACCCAGGTGGCGGTATCGCAGCGGGACCTGCATCCACCCACCGGAGGAGGAGGCAGCCCTGGGCGCCAATCCTCCTCCCCAGCCGAACCTCCACGCGCTTGAGACCATTCCCTCAACCCGGTCATCATGCCACAAGCTGTAGTTCTATCAACAGGCCAAGTGGCTGCCACTTTGCTTATTGTTAAACATTACTTTTTCATTTTGACCCCAACTTTTGAAAATAACTGTTTTAGGATTCACCTTACCATTTATAGTATTTCATTTCATTTTTATTTTTTATACTTGTAAACCAGATGAGCAGAACTGCCCGTTTTCACAGGTACAGTATATTGGCCCAAATGTCATTTCGCACCACAGGAGCAAAAACACATCTCATCCAGGATTTTAAAAATGACATGTCATGTTTATGAGGTAATGTGGAACCATTGCTATGTTGACTGTTTGGAGTCAAAATACTGAAAATTAGCAAAGTTATGAGTGAATGCTGAAACAGTGTAATGTTCAGTCAAAATCTGGGCATTATAACATATTTGTACACCAAATTTTCATCATAGCCATTTTATTACCCCATCTTACGAACTCGGTAGGTGAACATTTTCAAATACCTGCCAAAATGTCATTCCATGCCCCCAAAACGTCATTCTGCGCCACAGGTCCAATAACACATTTTGGCCAGAATTTGAAAAATGACAGCTGTCATGTTCATAAGGTGGTGTGAAAAATGGTTATGTTAAAAATTTGGGGTCAAAATATTTAAAATTACCAAAGTTACGAGCGAGCATAGAAAAATTTAAATGTATGCACCTAATTTTGTCATTTTTTTTGTATTCTGACCCAAAATTTTCAACATAGCTGTAAACTGTGGTGTGTGGCTTAAGCAGAAGTAAACCAGGTGTCTGTATTTAGACTTCCCTGTTACTAGCTTTTGGCAGAGAGCAATCTTGCTATCACGGCTAGGAGGCAGCTGCTAAGGAGCTAGAACTTTACTTCTAGAATACTTCTGCCGGTCCGGTGGTGCAGAGGGTTGAGGCGCTGGATGCCACACCTCGCACCACACCAGCAACCCAGATTCGGGAACGAGCCTGGGTCATCAGAGGTCGGCAGGGAGGGAGGGAGAGGATGTGAAAGGCTGCCGGCTGGCAGCTCTCCACCTCTGGAGGAGTAACACATCTCCTCAGAGCATGGCCGCCCCCTGGTGGAGGACAGAGTGTAGGCATTGCTCCGAGGAGTACCAGCACTAGGCCGAGGGAAGGCGAAAGAGACTGGCACTGGGGCTGCGGTGCGCATGTGTACCCCCAGGCGCATGTGTCACCACTTCTGGGGTCTCGGGACTAGGGCACATCCGGGGAGAAAATGGAGGATAACACCCAAGGATGAAGACTCTGGACGGGCTGTGGGGATCTGCAGGCGCACAATGGTACTACAAGCTAGAATGACTCAAGCACGGTAGGGTAACAACGATTGGGGACCGACCGTGGGAGGAAAAACACAATTGTAAAAAAACAAACAAAAAAAAAAACACTTCTGACTCAGCAAGAGATTCGGAGCCTGTTTCAGAACACATCACAGCTGCAACACACTCAGTACTCACACTTCCCATCCACCCACCCAGAGGAAGTCCTATTTTTATAGACGACAAAAGTGATTGACAGCAGGCAGTTCCTGGGCAGGAACAGGAAGGGAGAACCTCCCCCATCACTGTCACACACACGTACACACACACAAATTTGTTTTGGTTTTCAGGATGGAAGTAGTAAGCTGAAGGGGCTGCTGGGCACTCATCTTCAGGAGTCTGCTCTGGAGGATGGGTCAGTGTCCTACTTGCAGAAGTCTGAATGACCTTCAAGCTCAGCTGGAAGCAGCAAGATAGCCAGCCTGCCTCACCAGCTAATCTGGAGTTCAAGCCAGTTACATCCTCTCCCCCCAGAGACCCACTGGCCCTGGGGGTAGGAGAGTAGTGGGTCAGGGAAGGGGGGAAGATTTCAAGGATCGACCATGCAGAATCTGTTCAGACCAATACCATTCCAACAAAGAACCATTTTCACCACTGGAAATATGAAGGATCCTGACTCAGCAAGAGGTGACCCTGAGCTCATCGAGGGGACCAGGCATAGCAGACAGACAGCATCCAAAGACGGCAAGGAAACACATGTTAGATCCAGGAGTAAGCAATTTCTTGTTCTGGGGGACTCAATTATAAGGGGAGTTGAGTCTCACCTGAGTAAAGGGTACACAACCTAAGGTGATGGTTAAATGCCTCCCTGGAGCTTCAGCACAGTGTGACACTGAACCAGGGCCGACCTTAGGGTATGTGGTGCCCCTAGGTGAATGTGCCAGTGCCCCCCCAATTTTTCTTTTTCAGTGTTCATCCCACCTGACAAGAATCATGACACTCCTAATGGCAGATAACTTCATTAAGCATAAGATGAATGATTTACCTTTTTCTACATTATATGAACTTCTGACGTTTGTGCTGGACAATCTTTTGTGTTGACTTGAATATTTCAGATGTCATCCAATTAGGTTCTGCCCTGTGCCAATATCAAGATGGAAAGTATGACAAGTTACGCAATCCACACAAAGAATGTTTTACTTACACTATAGTGATGTCATGCGGCTATGCCCCACCTTTTTGGTTTTTTTAGCCCTTTCCTGGACTGGGTCCTTATTACTACATACACAAATCTGCCCAAACAGTTATATAGGCCCTCTCCTCAAGGCTCAACAATTACTGTATTCAACTCATACTGGACTATGTCCTCCCTATTTTACTAGCTACCCAGGTATTTTTCCATGTTATTAGACTGACTGGTCATACTATATATGCAGGCATTCTCTCTCCTCATCACTCCACCTACCCAGACTTTACACTGAGCATCATTGTCCCCTTCATTCCTGGACTGGGCAAACACCCAGCTCAACCTTTCATCTCAGTCTCCATCCTCTGCTACTGTACTTTGAGGGCTTTACACCTCACCCCTCAAGGTCTCTTTATCTATGACCAGTCACAAAAAGGGCTCAACTCCAACATTGTCCTTATGGGCCTTGCCCTCAGAGCTTGGCTCCAACCTTACTCTGCCCCTTGTTCGCGGAGTAGAACATCTAGGTACTAAAGCCTAAAGCAGCTATTTATACATCTTCCTTCTCCACTAAGTTCCTTCCATGTAGCTAGTGCAACTTGTTGGGAGTGTGAGAGTGTGGCAGGCTGGCAGCAGCAAACTGCACTCCCACCACCAACCAGATGGATCCTCTCAAAGTTGCCAACATTCAAGTCACATTTCGTTGTCTACCAATACCAGCCTTTACACCAAGCTTAACATACGTGTTGTCAACAACACAGGCCGCCATGACCAAATGACATATCTGACTGTCTGACTGGAGCGACTGGACTCTCAATTGTTTAAATTTTTTTTAAAACAGAAAGTTAAACGAAATCTGGACTGCAAAATAAAAAACCTCACCTCAAACAATTATGCTCAACATTTTTGTTAAAAAATACTCAACAAGTAGGCTCGCTCAACATGGAGGCTCTCAAACATTATCTTAGCAAATAGCGATGTTGTCAGTTCAGTTTGTTTGAGGTTCGACGACGATGTCAAACTCACTCAGTCAGACACATTATTTTATTAACTTTAAGGCAAGATCGGCATTAAAATATGAACAATAAAATTAGGTTGACTGAGGCAGATACTCACTGCTTACCTTCATGTTTTGTAAAAGTTTTCATTTTTCCTTCAGGCTGTCTGCAAGGAGGATGGAACAAGCACTGTCCGACACTACTCCACTCCACCAATTTTCAAGCAGCAGCCACACAAGACACGACACGGACGGTTAACCATCTCGTCCCAACCTAGGCCCTGCAGGCAGCTAGTATATGTGGTGCATGACAAACGTAATCTCTTGCTGGCTCTCCTCTCTGCTGTGTGGCCAGTCAAAAAAAAATACACACAACTGCTCACGAAGCTGGACACTCGATGATGGATACTAGGACCCTTAAGTCAAGAGTGAGTCGAGACTAAATTTCTCAGGTCTCACCGCAACATGGCGAGCGGCATGCTTGACAGTCAATTCTGGCCCTAAAGTGAGGGGTTGAAATGGGTGTGGTGGGCAGGGCACTAACAATTGTAAGGGGCATGCTACTGCTGTCTGCTACATTCATTGGCTGCTGGTGCTTCCTGGATACCAACACATTTAACAGACAGCAGCAGTCATCCAATTGTTGCTTACAGGTGGTGCATCAGAGGGCAAGTAGGACTCAGAAGCATCTGGAAATCGAGACAGAGAGATGAGATGGGGCGGGGGACATCTGATTCTACAGTGTGCACTGCCCACGATATGGGCATCTGCAGTCAGTGCACATCCTCCCCCCGAAAACACATCAAATTTGTACACACATCAGATTTTTTTGTTTTGTTTTTCACCTTCCTTGCCCCTGGCCTGCCACTCCTTCTGGCTGCACATGACCCCCCCAACCTCCTCGCCCCAACCCCCTTCCTACTCACCTCAGATCACAGCCAACCCAGGGGTGGCCCGGCGTAACCCTTCACTGGATGGGTCCCTCTCTTCTGAGGGGTAAGAAGCCAGGAGGGGGATACCAGCGCACTCTACAATCAGTCCCCGGGTGCTGCTGAGGTGGATTCTGGGGTGTCGGGGCATCTGAGGTGGCGGGGAGTCAGCAGCCATCATCCGGCAGACCAGGCAGCTTCTTTCCGTTTTCTGTGGGGAGTGACGTCCTGACGTCAAGGCATATGCCAACGTCTGCCACTCCCCCTTGTACACTGAGCCCTGGCTGTACTGCTGCACTCCCAGCCTACACCGGTATGCATCCCCTGTCCTTCCCCCGGAGAAGGAGATCTGTCCCTGGATGCTCCATCCTTCTCCCCCGGCCGGCCCTCCAGCGACCCGATTCCATTCCCGAACTCGGGTCGCCGGTGTCTCAGATGGAAATCCAACCGCTGCGCTGACGGGCCGGCTACACACATCAGATTTGTACACATTCATTCACCATCCATGATACTCGCGAAAAAATAAAATATAATGTAAAAAATGAATTACCACTTCATGGTGCTCCCGTGGTGCATAGCACCCTAGATGACCACCTAGTTCACCTATCCTTAAGGTCGGCCCTGCACTGAACACATCAGGAGGTTGGAAGACAAAGCAGAGAAAGGAATCAATGTTCTGATTCATCTCGGTACAAACGACCTGTCTGCTCAAACAGTGGAGGAAACCAAGCAAAATTTAATTAAGCTGGGGGGAACAGCTGGAGGCTAGAATGACCACCTTGACATTCTTGGAAGTCCTCCCAGTGTGGGCAAAGGGGATTGCAAAGAAAAAATCAGGAATAAGGCCATCAAGGAATTCAATGCTCGGCTACATGGATGGTGTCGTGAAAAAGGATATCACACCATAGGCTCATGGGGAAGCATCTGGGAGAGGAAGCAATTCAGGTTTGATGGACTTCACCTAACAAAGGAAGGAGTGAGTGTGCTTGGGCAGAAATTCGATATCCATCTTCACCATTCAAACTAGGTGAGGGTGAGTCTAACGCTAGGGAACCTATCAGAAAATACAATTCTGACAGGAACTTAATCATCACTCCCCCACAAGCAGGAATTTCTCTCCCACAACCTTAAAAAACACATAGAATATGGTTGGAAACTATCGGGAACCGAACACAGGGCCACGAATCCACAAGCACAAGAGCAGAACCAACAGTAGCGAATAGCAGCAGAGGTACCAGACTATAGAAAGGGACATGCGTGAATGCCAGAAGCCTGGGAAACAAAATAAGCAACCTGCAGACAATGATGGCAGATTCCCAAGTGGACCTGGTGGCCATCATGGAGACTTTGGCCTTGGAGAAAAATGACAGGGACCTTTCAGTCCTGGGCTATGCCGTGTTCAGACAGGATGGAAGGGAGGGCAGGGGAGGGTAAGATTATATGTGAAGGATGGGATAAATGCCATCTCAGTACATAACATCAAAAAGGAGGATGTGGAATCCCTGTGGATGCTACTCAGCTTGGCAATGGGGGAGAGGATCCATATACAGGTAGGTGTGGTATACCAGCCTCCAGAGCAGGCTAAGGGCAGGAATGAAGAGCTCTTAGAGGAGATCAGAGGTGTAGCACAAAAAGGAGATACAGTGGTGGTAAGAGACTTGAATATGCTCAATGTTAACTGGAGCATCCCAGTAGCAGGTTCTACTAGGAGCCAAAAGGTGGTTGATGCCCTACAAGACTGCCTACTTACACAACTAGTAAGCGCCCTGACTAGGCTGGACACCATCCTGAATGTGGTCCTCACTAACTCAGAGATAGTAAAGGCTACAGGGTTCGGGAAGCCTCTGACCAACAGTGACCACAACTCTGTGTGGTTTGAGTTAGCCCTAGGGGTAGAAAAATCGCAATCCAAGACAGAAGTTTTGAACTTTAGAGGAGCCAATTTTGATAAAATGATGGCTGTAGTCAGAAGCAAGCTGTTAAGGATCCAGGAGCATTTAGATGTGGAAGAAATAGGGGGGCTGGTTAAGATAGCCATTTTAGAGGCTACCAGGATGTGCATAAGAACAGTGACCAAAAAGAACAAACACAAAAAAACCAATATGGTTCTGTAACCAGGTAAGGACCTCAATCAGAACCAAAAGGGAGGCCTATAGGAACCATAAAAGAACTCAGGAAGACAGCGCATGGAAAGCCTATGTTGAAAAGAACAAAGACGCAAAGAGTATGGTGAAATCATCTAAGACCACAATGGAGCTTTGGCTTGCAGAAGGGGTTAAGGAAGGGAATAAACACTTTTTTCGATATATACAAGAAAAAGGAAAGAAAAGGGGTGGAATAGTTAGACTCAAAGATGGTGATGGAGTAGTGGAGGAGGATAGACAGAAGGCCACTGTTCTGAACAACTTTTTTTGCTCAGTGTTCCCCGAGGAACATAAAGTCCAAGTACCAGACAGTGGCATCAAGGCTGCTGAAAAAGGTGTTCCACAAATGGCAGCACCATCAGTCACCAACAGTAGGGTTAGAGAGGCCCTGGATCAACTCAGGGAAGATAAGTCACCGGGGCCTGATGGAATACACCTGAGGGTGCTAGAGGAGCTAGCAAGTGAATTGGCAGGTCCCTTAGCACATTTATTCAGCAGACCACTTCAGGTGGGGGTTGTGCAGGGAGACTGGAGAAGAGCTGATGTGGTACCTCTCCACAAGGGAGGGAGGAGGGAGGGAGTTGGGAGGAAGCAGGTAACTCCGACCAGTCAGCCTTATGTCAGTAGTGGGGAAACTGATGGAAACCTTAATAAAACAAGACTTGGTAGAG
This sequence comes from Neoceratodus forsteri, assembly GCA_016271365.2. NCBI lineage: Eukaryota > Metazoa > Chordata > Ceratodontiformes > Ceratodontidae > Neoceratodus > Neoceratodus forsteri. The sequence goes on along the minus strand of CM057450.1, from coordinate 490,540,506 downwards.
TACCTAGATAAGAATGGTCTGCAGGATGACAGGCAACATGGGTTCTTGGTGGGAAAGTCATGCCAAATGTACCTAATCACATTTTTTGACTGGATAACTAGGGAACAAGACAAGAGGCCACCCAGTGGACCTCATCTACTTTGATTTCAGTAAGGCCTTTGATTCAATGCTGCATAACCACCTGCTGAAAAGTTGGAGGACCTGGGTGCAGCCAAGTGCATAGTCAGTTGGGTACAGAACTGGCTTAGGGACAGAAAACAGAGAGTAGTGGTCAATGGGATGAGGTTTGATGAAGGCACAGTCACTAGTGGTGTGCCCCAAGGCTCAGTGTTGGGGCCAGCCCTGTTTAATGCCTTTATCAGTGACATCTGCATAGGTATTCAGGGCAAAAGTGCCCTATTCCTGGACAATACCAAGCTAGGAGGAAGGGTTGACAGCGAGGAGGCTGTTAAGGACCTACAAAAAGACTTACAGAGACTGGAAAGATGGTCCAACATCTGACAGCTGAATTTCAATGCAAATAAATATAAGGTGATGCATTTGGGTAAAGGGAACCCAAGGACAGAGTACCACCTCAACAGAGTCCAGCTCAGCACCATGCAGAAGGAATGGAACCTAGGTGTCATCATAAGCAGCACCCTTAAACAGACAAGCCAATGCAACAAAGCTTACAGCAAGGCCAACAAAATGCTAGAGTGTATAGGGAGGGGATTTGACAGCGGGAGGAAGGAGATAATACTGACACTTTACAGGTCCCTGGTAAGGCCCTATCTGGAGTACGGTGTCCAGTTTTTGGAGTCCACATCTGAAAAAGGATATAAACAGGTTGGAGGCTGTTCAGAGAAGAGCGACCAAAATGATCCAGGGCCTTGAAGGGCACTCATATGAAGAGCATCTGGATGCATTAAATATGTTCTCACTGGAGGCAAGGAGGGAGTGAGGAGATGTGATTGAAACATACAAGTTCCTGAAATGAATAAATAAGGTGCCATCCTTGGACCTGTTCAACAGAGTCTCTGACTCTAACACTAGAGGGCACAAGTGGAAGTTGAGGGGGGAGCTTCAAGAGGAAGTTTAGGAAACAGTATTTTACAGAAAGAGTCATGGAGCCATGGAATAAACCACCAGCTGAGGTAGTGGAAGCAAAGTCTATGACATCATTCAAGCAGGGATGGGGCACATCTAAAGTGCAATCAAAAGCAGCAGGAGCAGTAGGAGGCACTAGGTAGAAGGGGGATTAGGTCATGTGATCTGAAAAGGTCCAAGGAACACATGGGACATGGGCAGACTAGATGGACCCTTGGTCTCCTTCTGCCATCTTTTTTTATATGTTTCTATGTCCCCAGCTCATGAACAAGGGTTGTGAAACTGTTCAAATCCTGCTCGAAAGATGATTCAACAGCGTGACTGCAAAATCTCACTTTGGGCATGATTTGCATAATTCCACTATGATTGCTCATGAGGTGAGGTTCCAGAGAGGCCATGTTGAAAATTTGGGGCCAAAATATGCAAAAATGACAAAGTTATGCATCAGAGTTCAACCCCCATTAAAATACATTGAACCACACTTACCCTAGTGTTTCTTATTGCAGTTGACGGTTCCAGCAGCAGGACATGTCTTCGATCAGAAAGTGGATCTTCACCCTGGGACCTGTTCATGTGAGTGAGGGTGTGTGGGGTGTGTACGGTGTTGACTGCTGAGTGGGAGGTTAGGGTGGGGTAGGTCAGGGGTTGGGGGCTGACAGTCAAGGGACAGTTTTCTTTTTTATAGGTTACAAAACAAAAACATCGAGAGACAGTTTTCTTTATTTCAGATACATTCCAACACTGGGATTGGGTACCCCAGTGTCAGGCTTGTTGAGGAACGGGGGTGGGTGACCTGGATGGAAGGGGGGGTAGTCAAGAGAGGCACTACTGAGGGTGGAGGTGCCCCCCAATCACTTACATTAAAAAAATATATATATTTATGAAAATGGAAAGGGTGGTGAGCAAGCTACCTGGCGGGGACAGGGAGAAAGAAGCAGTAGCGCGGGTGGGCACTCAGCTCTGCTTACATTAAAACAAATATTTATAAAGATGAAAAGGGCGGGTGGGCAGGCAGGTGAACAACCTGGTGGGGATGGGGAGAAAGGAGCAGTAGTGGGGTGGGCACCCCACCGCTTACATTAAAAGAAATATTTATAAAGATGGATAGCGGGTGGGTGGGCCACCTGGAGGTGATGACAAGAAAGAAGCAGTCTGTCCTCATGTTGAAAGCCAATCAGCTGCTTGCTGACCTGCTTCACACAAATGAAACAATCGAAGCCCTCTCTGATTGGAGCGACTTCTTCCCTTAAGTATATGAAGTTTCCCCTGCAACATGAAAGGAAAAGGCAGGACAGAGGAACAGTTGGAAAATGGAGGCAAATTAATGGGAAGACAAACTCAGGGCTATCTATCACCTGAGTTTGTCTTTCCAACTATTCTTTTCCATTTTCCAACTATCACTAAACCTGCTGTTTCAGCCTTGCCACTTCAGCACTGTTTATCAAAATCCGTCTTCTTTTAAAATCACATCTTCTATGAATTTGCAACTTTTGACCTCCTGTGACCTCCTGCATTTCTTCCTAACCTTCCACTGCATTTTTCTTTTTACCTGACATTTGTGGTACTTCATAATTTAGGATTCATACCAGGAATGGGCTCTACAATGCCGGTTCGACAACAAACTCATTGACCAGCATCACAGCACCAGGCTCCATGTCGACCGCGATGCGACCGCGATTTTCCCCCGCACCCACCGTATATTTAGTTTCCAATTGTGACTCAGAGTTGGTTCAAGGAGGGGTTGCAGGACATGGGAAAGTGTTGCCAGGTCCCAGGCGAACTTCTACAGCGACATGGTGCTGTTGTCAATATCGACGCATGTCGCTGTAGAAGTGTCACTGTACGGGGGGCATAATCTAGGAATGACAGAAGCTCAGAAGGCCGGACCCCCATAAGTAGCTTCAACCAGAAAAAAACCCTATACATTTCCCATTATGTATTTGTCCAGTTTCTCCCTTAATTCTTGTTTAGCAGTACTTATAACTACATGTTCAGGCAACTGATTCCACCATTCAATAATCCTGTGAGTACAAAAATATTTTCTAGCTGTGGTCTTAAACAATTGGCTATTTAACTGTAGTGGATGACCCCTAGTTTGTATTCGACACTTTTTAAAAGTTAAATTCAATTTAGTCATCAAAAGTACTAGAAAAACATTTATAAAACAACTATTAATTCTGAGATTAGAATATGGATGTATGGGGCCGGATTTTCAAAGGCCATAGTATGACGCAAGATGCTTGCATCAAACAAGCCTGACGCAAGAGGCACCTTGCACCTAGGGCTGTGCCAAGTGCTGTTTTCAAAGGCAGTCTGAATCAACCAGCAGGCTGCCTGTGTCAAAGTGTGCTAGCACCTGCCTTGCACCATGACAGTGGCTGCAGCATGGCGCTGGGGGCTTGCAGCAGACCCAAACTGCCACAGCTCTCAAATCCCAATCTTCAAAGACCTCCCTATGAACTAAGTGCCAAGTAGCATTAGACCAGCAAAGGACTGGTCTAATGGTACTTAGACATCTCCTGGGAGAGTCGTCCGGTATGTACCACTGTGTGGCCTGCCCCGATCCATCCCCAAATGGTGATTCCTGGTGGACTAGTGGTCCCCCCATCCCCACCCCGACTGTTAATGTTAAAAGCCTCCCTGGTGTTCTAATGCCTCCCCACCCAGCACGTTGTGCCCACAACCCCACACACCTCCAATCCATACCTGAGATTCGGTGACCAGCACAGCCCTCTGCACACCACCATGGCGGGCCGCCAAATGAACTGTCAGAGTGCATACTGTATACAGTGCGCCCTCTGACAGTTCATTCGATGGCAGGCCATGGTGTCATCAGGGGGACTGTGCCGGTCACCAGACTGGGGTATGGGAGGGGGTGGGAGTAGTGAGGAGGGCACTACGTGCCGGGAGGGGGGCCACTAAACCACCAGGGTCCTGGTGTGTTTGGGATTGAGGGTTCTGGTGGCACGGTGGTGTGGGAGGACTCTAGCCAGCACCTTGCCCCATCTGTGGGTACCACAGACACTCTGAAGCTGTTGCGGCATTCCAGGTGGGTGCGCCATCCATTTGGCACACTGCCACATGTGCTGCAAGCTCTGGGACTTAGGCACTGGGACCCTGTGGAAAGGAAAACCGGGCACAGGGTCCCAGACGCACCTGCACTTGGCACAAGCTGCCATTGTCGCAGCTTACGTCGGGGCTTTGAAAATCCGGCCCATGGTTTATAAGAATGCAAATAAAAATCTGTTAAAAAAGTAGACCAGGTCTGTTATAGACTTACCAGGTTTGCAAATTGTAGTACATTCGGTACCCATCACTGTAAAACCTATCAGAAGCTAGACTGGCTTGGACCGGAAGAAAAAAGAACAGACAACTGGTTGTCCTGGGGTTACAAACTATTAAAGTCCAAAACTGTACACCCTCTAAGATCCCTTGTGACATCTGCATCCCTAAGTTGTAGCAAGTATAATCTGAGAACAAGCCACACAAATTTAACTTAGCCGCAAGTCTATACAGTAACAGGTTTGGAGAAGCTATGTTACAAGCTTCTTTGGCAAAGTCATGGAATGGAATAACAACAGAATTAAAAGTCAAAAACTGTATAAAAGAGTTTCAAAATGCCTTCAGGAAATCTTTGCCAAATCCTTGTAAATGCTACACATGAAACACAGTTCCCTTGAATGTGTTCTAAGTGTTATTTGTAACCTATATAGGGGATACATGATGGACAAGCATGGGATATGGAAAATATTCTCACTCCTGCAGAGTGAGCTCTGTATTCTCTGCACATCATGTGTGCAGTTTATACCACTGGGGTGACAGCTTTAGGAACATTTTATGTGTTTCTGTGTGTTTCCTGCTCATTTGTGGTGTGTGGTGTGTGTGTGTGTGTGTGTGTGTGTGTTCTGAATGGACTGGGAGTGAGAAACACAGGTGAGTGTGTTTTGCAAAGCTAACTGAGTGATTCAGAGGCTCAGTGAGAAAGACAAACTGCTGCAGGTAGCACTGAGAGAGAGAAACTGCTTTGTAAAAGAGTTTCATTTAGAATTCAGGTTGTTTTGAAGCTGAGATCAGCACAGTAATGGGATAGGAGTGTTAGAAACTTAGTGGAACACAGGTGAGGGTGTTTTGCAAAGCTAATTAAGTAAGTTGCAGCTTTAGTGAGAAAGAGGAACTGTTTTCTGAAGCAGTTTCCTTTAGAATGCAATCTGCAGTGCAGATAGTCTCACTCCGGTGACATCAGCAGAGTGAGGCTAAATGTGATATCCTCACTCTGGTGATGTCATCAGGATTTATCCTCACTCCAGAGAAAATAATAAATAATAAATTATTCCACTGAGAAAGCTCTCACCCCTGTGGTATAAATGTTTTTATTTACTTTTTATGAGTATGTTCTATTTGTATTTATGTAACTTATAAAGGTCATTCTTTAAAAAAAGGGATTTTTTTCTCTAAATGTACAGTATGTACCTGGATAAAAATAAATGTTATCATCATATGCAGTATTAGTAATGTCATATAATATTAGCAAATCTCCCCTTTTTCTTTAGGATTGATTAGTTATTCTTTTTCATGGCTTTATTGTTTCGGTATTTATCATAGGCAGATGTGCTATCTACATGTTGTTCAATTATTGTTATAATAATGTCACGCTGTATCTTTAATACAGCAGTACTGAACTTGTTTGACAATGTGTGATGATGATGGGAGGTGGAGCAAAACAGGAACAGCTTATTGTAAAAGGGAGACAATGAGGCTTCCTGGAGAGTCCTCCCCCTCTAAGAGAGGCCATGTCAAGTGAAGTCAACTTTAGTGCAACATGCCGATTGGCTGGCGGGAGCTCCAGTTGCGAGCACCTGTCCCCAAACAATCCTTACTTCACAGCTAAAACCTAAATAAAACTGGCAAAAATGAAAGTTGTTATTGCGATTAGATATATAATCGCAATAACATCTTCAAAGCCGGTCATTTCCTCAGATTAATGACCGGCTGGAAGGAGATGGCCCTTGGCTGCACCTCAGGCCACCCATCCTCCAACCAGTTATTAATCCCTCAGAAATGACTGGCTTCTCAGTTGTTAAGTAACACAAACTCACACTGGTTGGGGATGGGTGGCCTGAGGAACCGAAGGACCTCCAGCCGTCATTAATCCAGAAATGACCAGCTTTGAAGTTGTTACTGCGCGATTATATATCTAATCAAAATAATAACTTCTCAGTTTTGCCAGTTTTTTAGCTTTGCTGTGTGGCGAAGTCGCATGCGTGCATACAGTGTCAGGTCTGCAGTCTGCAGATCGATCATTTCAAGACATAAATGACTGATCAAGTAGCCAATCCGGAACCTAATTAGGCTCATGAATAATTAATTGCCCCACCCACCCCTTCCCTCTTCATAATTACCCCCTCTCACTCTGTCCCATCCCTTCTTAAAGCCGTCCACTGTGTTACAGGCTACTACCTCCTCAGGCAGGTTATTCCACTTGTCCACTGCCCTCTCTGTGAAATACTGTCTCCTGACTTCCCTCCTGAATCTTCCCCCCTCCAGTCTCAGCTGGTGCCCCTCATGACCCTCCCCCTTCTGATCTGGAAAATCCCTTCTGTACTAGTCTTGTTTATCCCCTTTAGGTATTTAAAGGTTTTGATTCTGTCCCCCATCCCTCCTGTCCACCAGGGAATACACGTTCAGCTCGCCCAGCCTCTCCTCATAGGAGTAACCCTCTAATCCCTGGATCATCTTTGTCACCCTGCATTGTACATCCTCCAACAATCTGACATCCTTCTTCAGGAATGGGTGCCAGAACTGCATGCAGTATTCCAGGTGCGGCCTGACCAGTGACCTGTACAGGGGCAGAATCACCTCCCTATTTCCAAAGAAAATTCCCCTCGCTATGCATCCCAGGGGTGACTTACCAGACAATTAATATAACCCCTGGGAGTACCTTATTGCTTGTATGGCAATGTAGAAACTCCACTTTCAATTTTTTGTTTTATTTTATAAATTTACCTTGCTTTTGAAGGCAAATAGTCCATCCGCCATGCAGTAGAATGTATCTGCACTGGGGTTTCTAAATGAGCTGGATTCTAATACAGTTCCTCATGAACTGTCTGTAAATTTCTGAAAGAGACAAGACTGAACATGGGAGGTATAGGAAGAGGAAGGTTGTAGACAAAAAAAAAAAAAAAAAAACACTGTCCAAGCTGGCATTCTGAGGTCATGCCTAACTGCGCGGTGGTGGTGGTGCCAGAGGAAGGGAGGAGATTACAAAGGAGTGTGCCGGCTGTCAGAATATGGTAGTGATAAACTACCCCTTCTCTCTCTCTGTAATAGCAAGATGTATGCAGCCATAAAAATGGTGCACACACCAGATACTGAATGACTTAGAAAATGTAATTTATTGGTGCAGAGCTTGGTTAAATTATATTTTCTAAGCCATTCAGTATCTGTGGTGTGCACCACTTTTTCTAGTTTTGTGTCATGTACCTTTTGTATGGCTGCACCTCTAGGAGCCCAGGAGTGCTGCCACCTTTCCCTGGACTGTTTTTGTTTGTTGCGGTGAGGCACCGGGTTACTTCTCTGGTTACTCTGCAGCTCCATGGAGAATCTCCCAGTGTTCTGAACTTAGCCATACCTTGTGGCAAATGGTCACTAATGGAAGATCAAGTTCAGATTCAGATGAGGAGACTCAGCATGATACTTCTGGCAATGCAAAGGAAGGTGCCTTCAGCCATAGGAACCCCGAGAGGAGTGCAAGAAGGCAGGACATAAAGGGCTGACTACTTAACTCAGTTACTACAGCAGACACTAAAAATCCCAAGGTGTTAGAACTTTTGCATGAACTCGAGAAGCTTAGTTTTCAAAAAGTGAATGTTTGGGATGATAAAGTTACACTTGACAGTACCTGGAACTCCATAGAGTGCCCAGAGGACTGAGGGTCTTCAAATCTCCCTCCTCGGGAAATCTTGACAAAGATTTAAAAGACCAATGGGAGAAATCCTATGAGACGTGTTCCATAGGCTTGGTTAGAATACTGGTTGAGACAAATATACATAATTACAACAGGGTATCTGCTGATTTGAAAGGAACACAAGAGAAATAATAAAAAAAAAAAAAAAACAGAAACACACAAGAATTCAAAGAATGTTATCAATACCTACAGGAGAAAGTATACAAATTAGAGACTGACATCAGATCATGCAATCAAAACAAGTTTCAACGTGATCAACACGACCACAAGCAGGGAGGAGTGTTCAACTGGGACAAAAACACCAGATCCCGTAGCCAAGGGAGATGTAAAAACAGAAGCTTTGCATATAATCGTGGCAAAAGTGCATCATGTAGATGGGAGCAAGCAGGTCAGTGACTTTTTTTTAAGAGAACATGCCCCCCAATTAAACTCCAGCACAGTTGGCCAGCAACAACGTAAATTGAAAAACAAAAGGAAAAGGCAGATGCAGCGGAGCAATAGAAGGAGCTGGAGATGAACTACTACTACTGCAGAGATTGGGTAAGAATTATGGACAATTGCTGCAAGTTAAATAAAACAAATATTTATAAAGACGGGAAGGGCAGGCAGGTGGGTGGGTGAGCGAACTGGAGGGGTCAGGCAGAAAGAATCAGTAGCAGGGATGGGCACCCTGCTTCACTTACATTAAGAAAAAGCACACATATATAGATGTGTATATATATATATATATATATATATATTAGAACAAAAACTCCATTTAATGCATCAGTTAGGTGTTCCACAGTGACAAAAGCGAGGAAATTCGGTTTGAGGTTGAAACCACTTGGACCTCAGCCCACCCCCAGCCGCATCGGGGTGCGTGTTGGGGTCATCGGCTAACTCTCAAACCATCACATGTGTAAAGCTGAGGAATAGGAGAATGGGGTGAGAGTTGGGACCATGACCACAATCCGCACCTCTGATGCGTGTTAAGGGGTAGGCTGGGGGTCCAAGTGGGGTTTCTACCTAACACCAAAGGGCCCTCGTGCTTCCCGCCACGTGATGCGCGCAGGGGCACAGTACCACAATTGTAAAGGCAAATGGTAATGGTAACAGCAACAATAGCAGCAAAGGAAACAAACACAAAAGGAAACGCAAGCGCATATGGAAACAGAAACTGTAATGCGCATGGGCACAGTAACACAATAGCAAATGCAAATGGTAACAGTAACAGCAACGAAGATGCAAAACGAAAGAGAAACGGTAAAGCAAACGAAAGGGCTGCCGTAAATGCAAATGGCAATGCACACGGGGATGCAAACTGAAATGCAAACACAAACAGTAGGGGAGACGCAAATGGTAACAGTAACGCAAACGCAAGCGCAAACGAGAATGCAAAGGGTAATGGACGTGGTGGCGCACACAGGAACAGAAACGGCAACAGGTACGTAAAAGCAAGTGGAAACAGTAACTGTAACATTACAAAAGCGCATACCCTGTTTTTCCCCAACAGCTGCATAGAGAAACACAGTGTGCACAAAGAATGTATGCATAACAATGGGCCTCGGAGCAGAAAATGAGCTGTTGGAATACTAAATTGCTTATATCTCAGGAACCGTACAACGTAGAAATAAAATTTAAATGTCATATGAATCATGCACTTCCTGGCTATGTTTTTGTATAGGCTATGCAAACGCAAGACGAAAATTCCATATCCTGCACCGTTTTCGAGATATGAGCCCCGAAAGGCGCGGCGTACGCCACCATGTTAGTCTATGGGAAAAAACTTCAACTTTGAAGTACTGTAACTTGGCAGCCATGAAATATTTTTTCACCAAGCCACTGAAAGGCACATCTGTGAGATGTTAGCTGCCTTCCCTCCAAATTTCAGTCCAAAAGACCAAACGGTTCTCTTGCAGCAGGGTGACAAAGAACTCCTGTCATTTTGGCCATAGTCTGGAAAAGTACTGTCGAACTTTGCGAAACCTTTCGCAAAACAGCATGAAAGTGCTGCATGTGTGACACTACTTTGCAATACTACTTTTTGCAGAAATTTAGAAAACATATTTCTGGGGTGTTTCACCCCAAAATAAAGACATGGCTAGCATCCTCAGGCTTTGACTAGCTGAATACAAAAAGAATTAGGTTGCTAGAGGGTCCCAAATTTAAATGGCAAGCATTTTTCTGATCACCAACTGAAAACAAAATGGTGGATTTGTGAAAGTAAAAGGGCCATTTGCAAAAGTAAAAACTGCATTTGCGACACTTTCGAACTTTTTGTTAACTTTTTCCATTGACTTATAATGGGAACTTGTTTTTTGAATAACTTTTGAACTGTTTAATATTTTTTCACAAAATCTTTGAAAGGCACACCAGGCACCCCGGCCACACATTCCCTGAAGTTTTTGGACTGCTCGCACAAATCGTGCAACCTGTAGGTACGAGCAAAGAATTCACCCGAAACCGTAAACGTGCACACAGATCTGACTTAATAACTCCACAGTCGTATATTCGATTGATACGAAAGTTGGCAGACCCCAAGCTGTATGATTCTTGACTGTGCATGCCAAATTTCAGGCAAATCCATTAAACAGTGGCAAAGTTGTTAAGGTGCAAAGTTTGACCCTTTAACCTTAAAAGTGCTACTCAACTCCAACTATGGTCCCCTTGACCTCGCCCACACCCCCCAACCAGCATCGGAGTGCACGTTGGGTTGCCGACCCTAACTCTCACCCATCAGGTGTGTCAAGAAGCAGAGGTATAGGAGGAATGGGGTGAGAGTTGGACCGATATCCAACACGCACTCAATGCCAGTTGGGGGTGTGGGTGGGGATCCAAGGGGCTTTCAACCCTACACCGAATTTCTCTCTTTGTCACCGTGAACAACCCTAACTAATGCATTAAATTGATTTTTTTGCCTCTAATTTCCCTTCTTTTTGAGAAGGATAATGAGAAATAGTGAATGTAATACGGCGGCGGGAGCGTGGGGCCCTTCGGTCCAAGCGCTCCCGCCACGTGATGTCTTGTCACATAGTAACACAGTGCCCGTAAATGCAAATGGTAATGCACATGGTGACGCAAAGCGAAACAGGAAGATAAACAGTATTGTAGACACAAATGGTTAAAATAACGCAAACATAAGCACAAATAAAAGCATGAAGGAGTATAGCACATGGTGCCGTAGGCAGGGAACAGTAAGTGAAGCGTTACTGAACCACAAGCAGAAGCGGTAAGGGTAACAGTAATGTATAGCGGAGCAGGTTTTCCCAAAAGCTGCACAGAGGAAGACAGTGAGTACAAAGAATGTATGCATAATAATGGGTCTCGGAGCAGAAAATGAGGAGTTGGAATACTAAATTGCTTATTTCTCAGGGACCGTATGACATAGAAAAAAAATTTAAAAGTCATATGATTTACGACTTTCCTGGCTAGTTTTGTGCTTAGCCCCCTTTTTGATGAAAAGTCCGTATCTTGCACCGCTTCCGAGATACGGGCCCTGAAAGGCGCGGCGAACGCCGTAATGTTATCCTATGGGGAAAAAAGAGAAGTTCGGAGTGCCATTACTTTGGCTCCCTGCAATATTATTTCACCAAACCACCAAAAGGTACATCTGTGGGATGTTGGCTTTCTTCCCTCCAAATTTTAGCCCAAAAGACCAAACCTTTATTTTGCAGCAGGGCGGCAAAGGATTCCTGTAATGCGGTGGACGCCGTAATGTTATTCTATGGGAAAAAGTGTCAACTTTGGAGTGCCGTAACTTTGCTGCCCTGTAATATTTTTTCACTGAAACAGTGAAAGGCACATCTGTGACATGTTGGCTGTGTTTTCTCCACATTTCAGCCCAAAAGACCAAACCGTTCTTTTGCAGCAGGGTGGCAAAGAATTGCTGTCATTTTCCCACAGCCTGGAAAAGTACTGTCAACTCGTGTGCTCAGAATTATGCGACAGTGTAGTAAATCTAAAGTTGCAAAATTTTTCCAGAAATTTGAAAAACATATTCCTGGGGTGTTTTACCCCAAAATAAAGACATGCCTAGCATCCTCAGGGTCCGACTAGGTGAATACAAAAAGAATTAGGTTGCTAGGGTCCCAAATTTAAATAGGCAAGCATTTTCTGATGACTAACTGAAAACAAAATGGAGGATTTATGGACAGAAAGGGCCTACTATGGAAAGTAAAACTGCATTTGCAACACTGTCGAACTTTTGTTAACTTTTCCCATTGACTTATAATGGGGAATTGTTTTTTGAATAACTTTTGAACCGTTTAATATTTTGTCACGAAATCTTCAAAAGACACATCGGTGACGGCCGCATGTTCCCTGAAGATTTCAGACCTGTCAACGACATCGTCGACCTGTAAAGAGACAGACAAGAATTCCCAAAAGCGTAAATGCGGTGCAGATCATGCTTAATAACTCCGCAGCCATATATCCGAACAGTACAAAAGTTGGCAGATTCCAAGATGTATGGTTCTTGATCATGTATTCCAAATTTCAGGCAAATCTGTTGAACGGTTGCAAAGTTATTAAGGTGCAACATTTTATATTTAACATGTGGTGCTACCATTTTATATATATATAGATGGGAAGGGAGTGCAGGTGGGTGAGCCACCTGGTGGGGATGGTGAAAAAGAAGTGGTCTGTCCTGATGTTGAAAGCCAATCAGCTGCTTGCTGACTGGCTTCATGAAAATCAGAAGACCGAAGCCCTCGCTGAGTGAAGCAGCTCGGTCCTTTGAAGTACAAGATGTTTCAACCCAGCAAGCAGCAGGTGGTGTCACAACCACAGTGCATGGTAATTGGTCTAGACTGCTGAGCCCCTTCTATTTTCAAGTGCAATGGGCTAGGCAGTGACACTACCCCCCCCCCCCAATCTCCTTTTAGTGTTAACAAAACATTTGGTGTGCATGCGCAGCAAACATAAAAAAGGAAGGATCCCAGACACATCACGGTTACTAAACACAGAGATTACAGTTCCAACAGTAAACACATGGATGTCTCTGGTGAAAGGCATTACTGAAGGCTTACTCTGAATCCTCTATGGTTTGGCTATCTCTTGCAGTCACTTTTTTGTTTTACAGTTTATTTACCCAGCCAGGATAGCTCAGCTGAGATGAAACATCTCATTTTCAGTGGGATCCTGCTCATACTCCTTTCTACAGCTCTCTGAATGGAAGCACCGAAAGGTTAAGTGATCAGCTCAGGGTCACACAGTGACTGTGGTGGGATTTGAACCCAAGTCTCCCTGTGAGGAGTGTGGCTCCCTTTCTGACTTTGAGAATCAGAAGGATGTGCACCACAGTCCTCCACCCTTCTCCAAAGGTGGGCAGGTTCAATAAACTCAGTCCACTATGCCTCATCACAATGTTATTAGCTGGGTAGCTTCACAGCTGCTACGCCCATGTATCGTAACACTGAGCATTGCTCCTGGCACAGGGGAGTGGACTTGTATTCGGAAGGGACCCTGCATTGGAGCCTGACCCTCAATAAAGGGAAGTTCTGGATGGTTGCCATGCCATCCAGCCACCTAGCTACACACACTTCATGATTTATAACTATAATAGCAGCAGTCCTATTACTCAGTCTGCCCCAAAACCTGGAGCACGGAGGCCCCCCAACTCAGCCATACAAGAAAATCCAGGATCTACGTGTCAGCATTAAAAATTTCAAAAAAGGTATGTGATTGGAATTCTAGAGGACACATTCACACAGAACATTCAGAAAAAGCACAGATTTTCATTAAGCAGCTTCAAAGGCAATATAGTGCCTTGCGTGGCAGGTTATGATTAAATGTGATTAAATATCATTATCAATTAGAAAGGCTCAGTAATAAATTGATTTTTCCAGCTACGGTACCAGACTTTTTCATTATTCAATCAAGTTATTTAATCAATCATATGCTTAGCTTCAGTACTAGTCAAATTGTAAATTAAGTCGTCTGTTTAAAGTGCTCACACACACTGAAATCAATTAGGTATCCATTTAATTGCCTTAAAGAAGTACTTGTACGTTTCACCGTAATAAGCAGCATGGGTATGGGGCTGCTGGTTATCATATTCATATCAGAAAACAGCTAATTAGCATTTAAATCACCCAATAGCAACCCACAAACAGACATGGGAAACAGCATGGACCCACAAAGCCTGACTCTTCTATTAAACAGACAAATTTACATGATTAGTCATTTGATGATTTTGAATGAACAAAACTGATTTCTAATATATTGACTTTGTGGGTTCCATCTCCACAATGGCTGAACCCTGTAGTTTGCACCATGTCTGAAAAATAACCATTGGCTTCTACTACAGTACATATACAACATTCAACTTTACAATTTTAAAATATTAAGTACCCATAAAATAATGGTACAGAAAAACATCTTTTTTTTTTAAACTTTATTTATTCATCCTACACCCCGGGCATCCTTCAGGAGTGCCCTCACGGATCTCCACCTTACTCCCAACCTGAAGCCCCCACATCTCCCCTGACTCCCTCCCCTGAATGACAACAGGCAGACCTGACCCCCAGTACCATCTCCAGGGCTGATTCCGCCCCCTTCCCTTGGCGGCTACTCCTAAGTGTGAGGGGCCTCCCTCTAAGTCGTCAGATCCTCCAGAGGGAGAATTTGGGCGCGTCTGAGCCGGTATTTTGGGATGTGGGAGGGTCCACCGGAGCCACTGTCATCTCACCTGCATATAGGAGGAATTTCTCTTATTTTTTCCTATCCCTGCAGAGCTCAGCTGGCATGGCAATGTAGTGCTATAGCTCCACCCTCCCCTTGGCATGCGCCACGCTGCTCAGTCGGCGATTCCCCCAGCCACCGCCAGAGGCCACTCCATGAGCGAGCATTTCCCAGACTCTTCCCTGGGAAAAGAGAGCAGTCCTCCAGACCCTCAATCTCTTCCCCACCTCGCTGACCACCGCGACTCCCAGCCTGCTCCCCGAACCCGGGCGCAGGCGAGGTGGCATCCAGCTCAACCTCAGCGCCACTGGGCTGGCTCAGAAAAACATCTTAATCCAGTTTTTGTAAACAACTGACTTCTGTATCCACAGAGGGATAGGGATAACGTGCCTGGCCTGGTTTTGCAGTTTCTTAAGGGTGGTGAGGAAGGAACCAGAAAAAGTGGCTACCATTTTGGTGCAAAACTAGAGTTGTAGAAAGCAAGGCAGAAAGCTTGACACTTGATGGAGGTTGGGAGGTAAGGCTGTGTTGAAAGGGAAATCATGGCTGTCCTGGCTCCTTCTCAAATGTTCTGTAACTGTTTTAAAAAGCCTTCTCAAACTCTTGAGGTGACCCGATCTACTCACCAAAACTTTCAGCCAAATGTGCCCCCCCCCTTGCATTCCATATCAAACCCTACAGTGTCACTCTGTCTCAACTCTCTCAGTCATTAAGGACTGGAATACCTTGCTGTTTTTCTTCTAAGTTAACTCCTTTAGCCCTTTGATGCATCCTCTCAGGCCTGAGAGGGCTCTACAAATTCAGCTACACTGCCAGCATCACTTGAAAAAAATTCCCAGTTTAGGTGGACTGTCCAGGACACAGCCACAGGCCAGTCGATATTCATGCAAGTCACACTGCTACTAGATGGTGGCACCCCTCCCCCTCAGTATCCCAGTACTACCCACCCAGCAACCACCCGCCAGAGACCCTGAGACTGAGCGAGAGAGAGAGAGAGAGAGAGACATCCATACTTGGCTTGGCTTTTTGGCTAATATTAGATGCCGGGGTTAGATGCCCTTGATTTTACTTTCTGCCAGCGGGGTTCAGGGTTGATGCCAGCTGGGTTCAACCCCAGACATCAGTTTTGTTCGAGTCACGCCACACCCATTCAGACTTGTGTCTGCACACTGACCTCTCCTCTGCTCTCTAGTCTGCAGTGTTCTGCCCTGGTTCATGCTGGGGTTCATTGAGCTGGAGCTCTTCTTTCTAGCCTCAGTCTCAGTGGTTTCTTACATTCGCTGGACTCCATTGTTCCTTGCAGCTGGTGCACCACACACATTTCTGCAGGGGATTTGGCGCCACTCTGCAATTTAGAGCACAGGCTCAGGGGGAGGAGGAAGATTCGGCTGGCACCATGGTTCACACCACAATTGATGCAGTGCTAAGGTGGGGAACTGGGACTGGTTGCTAGTTCCTGGGCTACAGGATTTTCTTTTAAACTTTTAGCTCCTCCACTGCCAAGCAGCTCACCTTGCTGCCAGTTAGCTGTTTGCCTGTTTGGAGTTGTGGGAAGGGTGGGGCAGGGTGGGGAAAGGGCAGGACATTTTAAAAATTAATGGGAAAACACCTGCCAGCCTGGCAGCATCCTGATATCTGGGCATAAAGTAATATGATGTAATTAATGTTACATGTTACTTAGAAGAAAATATCAATAACTTTTACAAGATTACATTTTCCAGTATGCAGATCATTAGTGATACATGTTACAAACCACAGTAATCAGATTATAGTAACGTGTTAATACTCAACATTGCTGGTTCATAAAGAAACCCTATCTTGGTGAAAAATCAAATAAGAAGACTCAGAAACTGGAGCCTGCAGGTCAGAAATTCTTCAAGCAGAAGTAAGGGCAACAAGGAAAAAAGGTTTTCCAGTATAGGAAACACATTTCACAGGGAGCAGTGGGCTCAAATGAAGCCCCTGTCAGTTTTCTCAAAATAAAATTAAGGTCCCAAGCAGAAGCAGTTTACGAATAGGGGGATGCACATGCAGTATACCTTTAAGGAATCTACGGGACACTTCTAATTGTGCCACTGGTTTCTCATCAATCATGGCATAAAAGCTGAAATGGCAGCTAAATGCACCTTATTTATTTATTTATTTCAATATGGGATTAATACCTTTGAGTCAAAAACTCATTTTCAAAAGTTCCACATCAGTGTTGAACAAACATTACAAAAATATAAGGTTTGCAGAGAAAAAAAGAAAAACATTGAAGCATATACACAGGCAATAATAGTAAAATTTGAACTTATACACATCAAATTAGTACATATTAACACATAGACTGATTAGATAAGAGGGGGTTGGGGGGTTCAGCCGGAAGTGCAATCATCTGAGGTGGGAGAGAGGTGGAGCTTTCAACCAAATGAGGCCATTGTCAGGTAATTGGGGGTAGGGGAGCGGGTTAAGAAAAAAGTGGTATATAGCAGAAAGATGTCGAGTGGATAGGTAAATGGAAAACTGGGGGCGAGGTACTATCACATTAGTGCAGGCAGGTACAATTCATTTTAGAGCCAAGGAGAGATTTGAGCCCAGCTTTGAAGGTACTAATCTTGGTAGTATCAGTGAGGTCAGCAGGTAGTTCATTGTACCATTTCGGTCCTTGATACAGGATGGAGTTTCATCCTTTTGAAGGGAATCACCATATTGTCAGTGACTGCACTATGGGTAGATTTTGTTGGGATGGCCAGCTTAAAGTGTCCGCCCAGTGTGGGGGATGTCAGTCCAAGCAGTACTTTTTTTAGAAGTAGGCAGGTTTGGTATTGCCCTCTAAGATGGAGTGGGAGCCACCCAGTTTCAATGTACAGTGAGCAGGTGTGGGTGTTGAGAGTAGCCCCAAAAGTAAGATTACAGGCCTTATTGAGGAGTGTATTGATCCTGTTAAGAGCAGTTTTTGTGCCCGCCACATATATAGGCAACCCATAGTCAATGGTAGACAGTATTGAGCTACTGGTTGCTAGTCTGAGTGCATCCGGTGTCATTGAATGTCTGTGATGATAAAGTACACCAAGTTTTATATTTGTAGTCTTGATAACAGAGTCAATGTGGTTTGAGAAGGAGAGCATGTCTTCAAAGGTAATGGCGACATATTTGAAGTTAGATACTTGGTCTAGGATCTCACCCTTTCGGTTATGAATACGCAGGGGCAAGTATTTCTTTTTGCTTTGGGAGGTGGTGAAGAGCATACTCTTTGTTTTTTTGATATTTAATAGTAGCTTGTTTTCCTTAAACCAAGATTCAGGTTTATGGAAGCTGCTTTGGAGTTCAGTTGTGATAGATTGTTAGTCTTTGCCAGCAACTGAGATCACTGTATCATTAGCATAGAGAACTGTGCTTTCTGAGCAAGTCATTGGGGCAGAGTTGATGAAAAAGCTAAAGAGCAGAGGACCAAGGATTGACTCCTGTGGAACCCCGAGGTGCACCTCCTTTGCTGCGGATAGGGTTTCGCTGTGATCTGTTAGAGAGGTAGCTGCCAAACCATAGTACCGTATCTGGACTTGTAGACAGAAGGCAACTTAGGAGGAGGTTGTGATTAACAGAGTTGAAAGCCTTTGTAAGGTCGATGAAGACTGATCCAACTGTCCGACCACTATCCAAGGTGTTACATAGTTGGGATGAATAATTAACTAGAGCAGTGAGTGTGGAGTGCTTTTTACGGAAGCTGTGCTGTTGCGGGCAGAGTAGCTTATGGTTATCAAGGTATTCAGTAAGCTGCTCCGAGACCATTCTTTTAAGTACTTTTGAAAGGGGAGGAAGGATGGATATAGGTCTGTAGTTGGATGTTTGGGTTTTATTCCCCGCTTTAAAGACAGGCATTACATTAGCTGACTGCCATGCGTTTGGAAATACTCCTGATTTTAGAGAGGCATTAAACAACATGGTAAGAGGACCAGCAAGTTTGTGAAGCAGTAGACCAACCAGCTTCATGTCAAGCAGATCTGCCCCCATCCTGGTCATGCCAAGTGCCCTTTTAATATGCTTGATGGTTTTGGCTTTGGTGGTACATCTTTTTCTGGAGGATTTTGAGGGGCAGTTGGGTATTGCTAAACATGCATATCTTTGAAGTAGTCACTCAGGAGTACACTTGAAAGGTCAGTGAACGCGTTGTTGAGCTCATTGGCAATTTCTATGGGTTCCTGTAGGGGCCCCTTCACAGTTAATAGTAGATCTGGGGGGTCTTGGGGGCTTTGCCCGTTAAGGATTTAAGAGAGCACCAAAAGTCTCTTCCAGAACCCCAGGTTTTGGTTAGTAAATCCTTATAGTAGGAGGCTTTAGCATGTCGGATGAGTCTGGTGCAGGCGTTTCTAGCTGCCTTGTAGGTATTAAATGCAGCAGGTGTACCAACTGCTTTTGCTATATGCCAAAGATTGTCTCTGTTCTTCATAAGTCCAATAAGGGAGTTGGAGAGCCAGGGATTGGAGGTTCTCTTAATTGTTTTAATTTTGTATGGTGCAAAAAATATCACAAGCACGGCTGAAAACCATTATGAAGTAGCTAAGTGCCTCATTACCATCTATATCCCCAGCCAGTGGGGACCAATCCAGTTGTGTCACGTACAGCTTGAAATGTTCAAGTAGTCCAGGCCTCAGGCAGCGGTTTTTTATACACCTTGGGTGAACTTTTGGGGAAATTGTTAGACCAGGTACACTTCACAGGGGAGTGGTCACTGAAGCTGTCAGACAGGACAGTGACATCAGATATATGCTCAGGGTATGTGGTCAGGAGCCAGTCTATGAGAGAGCTGCTTCCTGTTTTGTAGTTAAGCTGGGTGTCAGCAGTGACCATCTGTTTTAGGAAAAGGTTAGTAATTAGATCCTTGGCTTTTGTTTCTTTCTGTGAGTGCCAGTTTATGTTGAAGTCACCTACAGTGATCTTCTCCCAGTGGTTACCTAGTTGTTCTTGGCTTGCTATGACATGGTTTAGCCCAGCAGGTTGGTGCCCTGGAGGTATGTATACTAAAGAGACCAACAGGACTTTATTCTGTGTCCCTATGTTTAATTTGAGGTTCAGAATTTGGGTCTCTTTTGTATTAAGACTGTTATCAAGGGCCTGCACCTTTATTCCAGACCTGACATATACTAGGCACCCATCCCCACGTTTAGCAATCCTATCTTGTTGGAATGAGTTGTAGCTATCAAGGGGGATAGATGCATCTGGTGTCTTGGGGGAAAAACAGGTTTCAGTGAATGCTACAATGTCTGGACTTGATCACCTGCACCCATGACCGGAATTGTGCAAACTCGGCAAGGAGACTGTTAATATTTAATGATACTATAGTAAGTTGACTTTTAAGCTTAGTCATTTTAGGGTGAGGGGGTCCAGGGTTTGGGTGAATATTCCCTGACAGTAGCAGGAATAGAGGATTAGAGACCTTACTAGAGGAATAATGGAGACCAGCATCAGACAAGAACAAAAGATGATGCAGTACAAAATTCACAGAACACATACAAAGTTCCACAGAATGTGAAGCATACCAGATATAAAACTGTTTCCATTTTAAGGAATATGTACGACTGATGGATGAGTTTTGAGCCAAAAGCAGGAAATCAGTAACCTTGGAGGAAACCCTAAATGAACTTTTGCCATGTCCTCAGGAATCATGCATGTAGATGCAAAGACTTCCGATCCAGATGGACCAGAGATCCTCGGTCCTGTGACAGAAGCCCTCAGCATAGGAGAAGCAGAATAAAGGATTCCGCTGCCAGATGCTATAGAAGTAGAAACCAAATTTGATGGGGCCAATAATGGACCACTGGTATCCGAGTGGCATGCTCTGCTCTCAGCTTGAGCAATACCCTCTGAATGAGAGGTAATGAATGAAAGGAATAAGGAACTTCCCTTTCCAGGAGAGGGACAATGTGTCTTGCCGAAAAACATCCAGGCCTGGGAGCAAGCAGAAAAGCGTCAGTCTTGCATTATGTGGGTACACAAAAAGGTCCAACTCTGGATGATCACATCTTGCAAAGATTTCATTTGTCACGGGGGTAGGAGTTCCCATTTGTGAGTCAGGGACTGAAACCTGCTTAGCATGTCTGCTAAGATGCTTTGGTCACTGGGGAGAAACATGGCCAACAGCTGTATGCCTTGAGACATGGCCCAGTGCACCACTCTCAACACTTTACTGTACAGAGGATAGGAGTGTGTACCCCCTTGTTTGATTATGTATGCAGCCAGAACCTTGCCCTTCAGTCTCTTTTAGAGCACCTCTCCAACCTCCCCAGCAAAATGGAGCAGTTCACAGTGGGAGACCTTAACATCAACTGGCTTGCCAGCTCTGCCTCCCAAGCTAAAGATGCTATCACAGCCCTTGACCTTACCCAGCTGGTTACTTCCCCCACCCAGTCCCACGCTATCAATAGTACCTCCATACTGCTGGACATTGTCCTCTCGAACTGCTCCCATAAAATCACCAACACCACCGTGCTGTCCAATGCACTAAGTGACCACTCCCCCATCATCCTCTCCTGGTCCTGTAAGATAAAAAAGCCAGTTCCAAAAGTTGTCCTGCAGTGACACCTACACCCTGGCAATCTGGCTCAACTCAGACAGCACCTTGCCCACTGAGACTGGTCCCCAATTAAGCTAGCCCCTGATGTTGACACTGCCTTCAGTTACCTTGTCCACTTATTTAATGCCGTGTGTGATATCTTTGCTCCCTTTACTAAACTGTTTATTAAGATCGAATCCCCATGGATTACCCCTTCCCTTATCAACCAGTTGTGGAGCAGAGACAACCTCTGACACAGGGCCCTAGAATCTGGAAAGACAGCGGACAGGCAAGCCTACAGTGCAACACACAACAAATGCACCTGGGCCATCCACAAGGCAAAATCAGACTACTACAGATCTACCCTGGCCTCCTCCTGGGGGTCCACCCATAAGTTCTGGGACAATATAAAGGAAGTTAATGGGAAAACCATATTGCCCCCCCCCCAGCCTAACACAACATCAATGGCTTGCTCACCACAGACCCGCAAGATATTGCTGAAGGTCTCAACATCTCCTTCTCGAACCTCAGCGCAGTTCTACCCACTAACTTCTTTGACCCTGGCCCTGCTCACTCCTCCACCCACCTCCCCTTCCCCCCTTTCTACTTCCAGGCCCTAATTCTGCCCGAAGCCAAACCCTACCTACTCAAAGCCCTTAATGGAGCTACAGCCACAGTATTGATACACTGGACCTCAAACTCCTAAGACTAGTCCTGGACGTAGTACTTGCACCCCTTACCAACCTTCTCAATTGTTCCCTCTGCCTCTGCCAATTCCCTCATGCCTGGAAGACTGCCGTGATCACCCCAATACACAAAGGCAGGGACTGTACTTCCCCCAGGAACTACAGACCGATATCAACCCTCCTCCCCTCTCGAAAGGCTTAGAAAAAATTGTAGCAGACCAACTAACTGACAACCTCACCAAACACAATCTCCTTCATGTGGAGTAGCATGGCTTCTGCAGGGGGCATAGTACCACCACTTCCCTCCTTGAATTTTCCAACTATATACTCACAGCCCTTGATAAAGGACTCCTCGTGGGTGCAGTTTACATTGACCTATCAAAAGCCTTCAATACCGTCAGCCACCCACTCCTCATATCCACCCTCTTGAACTAGGTTTTTCACAAGGTCCTCTGGCCTGGTTCATCACCTACCTCACCTCCCACTCACAGTGTGTGAGAATTGATAGTACTCTCTCCAGCAATCAGCAGGTCTGCTCAGGAGTCCCGCAGGGCTCAATCCTCAGACCCCTGCTTTTTAGTCTGTACCTGTTTTTTTTTTCCTTTTTAGTCTTTGGTAACCAGATAAGGCCTACTAGGCACAAGTGCCTGTTTTCAGGGGCGACCTGGGAGCACTGGGCGGTTAAGTGACTTGCTCAGAGTCACACAGTATGCAAGTGGAGGTTGTGAGAATCAAACTCAGGTCTGGTCTGCTGGATGTATCAAGCTCGTTCACACCTCGTTCCTCTAACTTCTAGGCTATACTGCCAGTCCTAAACACCCTCCCCAAATCCTGCTCCGAAAAAAATCCTCCTTAAAGCAGACAATGCGGTCCTCTTCACATCCCACCAGATCCCAACCCACCTCCAAAGTGCCCTCCAAAGCTCCTTTAACCAGGCTGAATCCTGGTTTCTGGACCAAAGCCTTGTAATTAAGCTAAAAAAGACTAAGCTCATGCTTTTCTCACACAATCAAAACAAGCACAAGGACACCCCTCTTTCTGTCCTGTCTAGTACTCTCCTCCCCCTTGAACAAGTTAACACCTATAAATACCTCAGCATAACCTCTGACACTGCTCTCTCCTTTCATGACCTTAAGTGCACCCTTGTATCTGCTATAAACTCACTTATTGGCCTGCTTTACCACCACAAGAACTGCCTCCTCCCTGAAGCCCTGAGGCTGGCCATCACCTCCTCAGTCCTATCCCTAGTGGACTCTAACCTTCTAGTATATGGTGCAGCAGACAAAACCGCACTCAACAAAATCAAAATGTCTCTCAATAATGCCTGCCGACTACTTACTGGTTCCAGCAGACTCACCCACACCTGTACATTATATGCATAGGCATATATACTCAACTTTAAGAAGAGATTATGCTACCAAACTTGTCTCTTAGCCAAGAAAATAGCAGCCCATTTAATGCCTCCTGCCTATCTACCATCCTCAGCCCCTCCGTCTCCACTGTCTCCACCCACAGCTCCCACAAATGGTCACTTCAAGTGCCCAGAGTCAGGACATCGCTGGCCCAAATGTCTTTCCACTACCGAGCCCCGACTTGGGTCAACTCCCTTCCCTCTGATACCTCCTCAGAGCAGAGGATTGGACCTTTCAAAACAGCCCTTAGGCACCACCTGGACATCACCCGATGTTGTAACTGTGCTTAACTGATGTAACCCTACCCCTCTTAGACCCCCAATGTCCCAGCTCCTTATTCTACCTGTAGCTGCTTAGGTATAATAAATGCATGCCTATGTTGTTACATGCAATGACGATTAGCTACCACATTGTATAGGATCCTACACAAAGCTGTATTGTGTACATACTTGTAAAAAAATCTATATATATATCTCCTTTTATGTCTTCACTGAGACTATATTGTACCTGTAATTGTTTGTTTACCTGTCTTTGTACCATGATGAGGAGTCTTTGTAAATGAGTCCCTGACTCAAAGGTTTGCAATTCCGATACCATTAAATAAATAAATAAATAAATAAATGCAGTACATCACACTGACATTGCCCATGTGAATCAGAAGGGGCCTACACTGATGTGAGTCTGAAAGACTTGTAAGCCAAGTAGAACATACTTCACCTCCAGAAATGTTGATGTGGAGAGAGCTGTCCATAGAAACATGAAATTTGTTGGCAGAAAAGGACTGCTTGGCCCACCCAGTCTGCCCAGATGGTCCCTGCCCTGCCTTAACTGGTCTCTGGTGATCTCCCTCCTCCCTGCCTATTTACTAATATTCCCTCATGTCTATTCCATGCCTGCTTGAAGCCTCCTACTGTTTTTGCCTCCACCACTTCCACTGGTAGTCAGTTCTAGGCATCCCCCACCCTTTCAGTGAAGCAGTACTTCCTCACATCCCTCTTAACCCCCCCCCCCCCAGTTTCATTGCATTCCCCCTGGTCCTGGTGCTCTTTCTCATTTAAAGTGACTCCCCTGCTGCACATTTTTCGCCACCATGAGGTACTTGTAGGTCTCTGTCATATCATATCTCCTTTTGCTCTCTCTTCCAGGTGTGCTTGGTGCAATCCCTAAGTTTCTTCTCGTAGGGCTTTTGATGCATCCCTTGCACCATTTTAGTTTTGCTCCACTGGACTGCCTCCATCCTGTCTATGTCCTTTCTGAGGTGTGGCCTCCAGAACTGGACACAGTGTTCCACGTGGAGTCTCACCAGCGAACTATGCAGTGATAACACCACCTCCCTCCTGCTGAACATACCTCTCCTATGTATCCCAACATCCCACTGGTCCTACCCACTACTTTGTCACACTGCCATGCCACTTTAAGGGTGATTAGATATGATAACCAAAAGGTTTCTGTCCAGCGTAGTGACTGTCAGTACCTTCTGCCATCCTATGCTCAGCTCCTGGGTTCATATACCCTAGGTGCATGGTTTTGTACTTTTTAGCATTGAACCCCAACTGCCATATTCTTGCCCACTCCTTGAGCTTCCCACAATCCCTATGCATTCTCTCCGCCCTCTCCTGAGTGTCCACCCTATTACAGGTTTTGGTGTCATCTGCAAAAATGCATACCTTCCCTTCCATTCATTTTGCAATGTCACTTATGAAGACACTGAAGAGGACCAGTCCCAGTACTGAGCCCTGCCGCACTTCACTAGTCACTCTCCCCTCCTTAAGAGTGAGTGCCATGAACCATCGCCCTCTGTCACCTATCATTATACCAGTTCCTTACCCAATTCACCACTTTGTATCCCACCCCTAGGCTGCTCAAGTTCTTTATCAGTCTCCTGTGTGGCACAATGTTGAAGGCCATGTTAAAGTCCAGATAGGCCACGTCCACTGCCCTCCCTTGATCTGTTTCCCTTGTCACCCAGTCGAAGAAATCAATCAGATTCATTTGGCATGGCATCCCCCACCACCACCACGAATCCATGCTGCCTTTGATCTTGTAGCCCACTAGACTGAAGATACTCTACCAGCCTTTCCTTAACAGAGTTTCCATTAATTTCTCCACCACTGATAAGAGACTGACCGGCCTATACTTGCTATACCTCTGCCCTGCTGCTGCTCTTATGGAGAGGGACCATGTCTGCTATCCTTCAGTTCTCTGGAACCATGCCTGTTTCTAGTGAGATGTTGAATAAGGCCATGAGTAGGGCAGCTAGCACCTCCCTGAGGTAGAAACAAGGTGCTCAAGAACAAAGGGACATGCTATTTTAAGCCCCCCCCCCCATGTCTAGGGGTTTTAGATGGTACAAGTGTTGGTGGGGAAGGGGGTGCTACAGCCAAGTTCACAGCCCAGACCCATTCATTTACTTAGTGAAAGGATTGAACACAGTACCTGAATGAAAATCCGGAGTTCAGGCAGGTGACAGACGAACTCTGTCAAGGTGCATCTTTGGGTGACATGGGGACAGTTATACAAGGTCCTGAGGGGCAAACTGGTTAATCAAAACAGCAAACTCCATGCATTTCATTTGGCACAGAACGTCTGAATCTGGCTGACAAAAAACAATGTCCAGGCAGATTACTTTTTAAACAAACAGAATGGGATTTATTTGATTTCTCCTAAACATAAACCATTGAAAGCTCAAGCAATAACAGCAGCTCCATGGGGCTATGGGGCACAGTTGATTACGTTCAGCTGATCTACAGCACAGTGCCATGGCACCAGTCTTTCAGGATGTAAACCTGGCAGAAATCCCCTCCTTTATGTAACGGAAACACACTCTGCACCATGGGTGGATGGTAGACACCACAGGGTCATTTCTTTTGGGCAGGATGCCCAGTTACAGTCCATGTGAAACCCCCCTACAAAAGGGGGTCTCAAAAGTCTTCCTTGGGCTTGCCTAAATGCCCACTGCCAGGCTGGCGTTCTGTGTCCTAGCAATTTAAAAGTGTCTGCATGCGAGTGCCCAGTTAGCCTCCATGCCTGTCTCTTTAAGAGCTGCCAATTTTGTGGTGTAAAATTGATCTGGGTAGGGGCCAAGTAGTTTCAGGCTCGAGTCCCACCTGGGCTGCAGTGTTATCGCTCCATTCTGCCTTCACTATTTGCACAGAGGGAGCCCTGCTAGGAACTGTGACTGTTTATTGTTTATCTGTTTTAATAATAATAATGATATTGTAGCTTGTATAACCTGCCTTCCTTTGCAGCATGGACATTTCAGTATTGCACCACCATCTTGGTTCTGGACTGCCTATTGGGACCAATCAGTGCCTTTGGATACCCTAAAATGGTGTCTGTCCCCAGGGGTCTTGTGGGAGTGAATTTCTGTAGAAATTGTAGTTTTTACACTTTGGTGCCTAAATGGACCTGGAGGGGGAGCTCTAGCTGTGACAGATGGATAAATCAATGAATTGAATCTTTTGGATCTTTGGGAAAGTCCCAAGCTGCCTGCAGCAGTGAGTCAGTTTGGAGATAGAGTTGAGAGAGAGTGAACAGCTCGAGAGATTCGAGCAGCTGCTCCTGTGTAACAGTGCAAGGGAATCAGCGGGAAGGCTGTGTTTGGCCTGCCTGCTACCATCTTCTCGAGTGAAGAAGTCTGCTTTGAAAATTTGGACCTTTTCCGAATCTGCTGTGCTGGAGACCAGAATTCTGAATTGTGGCAAAGGAAATTCGCCTAGTGTGGACTGAAGATTTGCCTCTGTGCGATCAGCCTGTCTGGACTTGAGACTGCCGCAGAGCATACGGTTTGCTCAGAGACACTGTGAATTGCAACCAGACTGCTATCTGAATTGTGGTATTTGCCTTGCATTTACTATAAGTGTGCTGAATGCTGATAGTGGGTCACGATTTGGTTCCCCACTGCCTGATTGTGTCACGCTTACCGGAAGCTGCATCCAGCAACCACTGGACTGTTATCCGAATTGTTCACCCGGTCTGGGCCCTGCCACCTTGGCCCAAGACAGCTGCTCGCACCACAGAGAAAACTATCAACGAGAGACCAGCCCAGGGATCAGCCCCCTGCTTAACATCATGAACAGGAATGACACCACGGTGAATCGTGTGGGCCCTGCTTCTCCTGGCCATCCAGCTCTTCATCCAGAGGTCTCCATTTTGTCAATCCTGTGTCCTGTACTGGGTAACGTGAGTAAACTCTAGGATAGCTCCCTGCAACAATAGCTCAATCAAAGTGTGTCACCTGATTTAATTGTTTTGCCTAATTATCACAAACTGAGCCACCTGGCTCTGGATTACAAATTGTGGGTTACTGTGCATGACTATTTCTTTCCATCATTAGGGCCCCGACCAGCTGCAATGCCGGCCTTCCCTGGGCAATGCTTCAGGCTAGCCTTACCAACAACTGGGTACCCAGAGTGTGTGTGACTGTGTTGTGGGACTCTAAAGTGCATGATTAAATCAATTGCTGAACTAATAAGTCAGATTACGCCCCTTCCTTGTTCATTCCCAGTAAATAAATCGGATCTGAATCTTTTTGCACTTAAGCTGGTTGTGGTGCATCTCTGTACAAATAGCACTGTATTACTGTTGGTTGCTGTGTCTAAACATATTTTACAGGGGGTCTCCAGCCGAGCAAGTGGAACCAGCCCTGGTGGTAAGTGCAAGAAGTGAGGAAATACATCTGCTGTGTGGGGGTTATTGTATCTGTGTGCTTAGTACATTGTTTAGGCCACTAGAGGGATAAGAGGAGGGTAACAGCGTCCCAGAGGGCCATACCCAGGTCAGCAACGCTACCACTAACCCTGTCCTCCAGGTGGAGGCACCTGTTTTCAGTACCCAGGCCCCTCAACCTGCACTTGAGCAAGCAGGCAGGGGTAGTAGCCCTTGGAATTGCACCACCTAGGGGTTACACATGCTTTACTCTCCCAACTTAGCAGCCATTTGGGCTATTTTAAAGTTCTCACAAACAGGTATGGTATACTCATACAGCCTGGATTCCAAGTTCTGCACAGTGTCACTCCACCTCCCTACAATGGAGCAGGCATGACTTTGAGTGGAATTATCCTGGGGTCCCATTAAACAGGTGGTCTCCCCGGGCATGACCATCACCCTTACTGCTGCTCTGAGGGATTCTGAGGGCACAATCACAGTTTCTAACTTTGGCCAGATGACCCACATCCAGATGGGTGGATATGGATTTCGGCAAACAGGTACCAACCTGCCACGTTGCGGCCGACCCAAGCTGGGCTCTCACTCTCCAACTTGGGGCCCCCATGGCAGCCACCCACTCACCAGTTACAGCTGTGTACCTCCTCGCTGATCTTGCCAGCCTGCCAGATCCAACCCAGTGTCAAAATCACAGTGCGGGTCCCTTCCTTCTCCCCTGGCTTTGGCTCCGCTTGATAACAGTGGCACAGCATATTGAGGATTCCACAGATGGCACCAAGGTGCCTGTTGCTCACTTCACCCAAACATCAGCTGTTTTTAAACAGGATACCACCATCCTGAGGGTTGGGGGTGGCTATCGTCCCACCCCGGGCCCAGGCCCACGGCCCCGACCACTACTCTACCACAGACGCCGGGGCACGGCTTCACAGAAGACCCTGTTTTCCCACCGCAGGTCCCTTTTATAGCGATGTCAGGTTACCACCCACAACTATGGATCCTGGCACTGCACTGGGTGAAGATGCCCCCGGCACTGTAGTAAGCTTATACTATGAAGCTGGAGTGGGGGTAGATTCAGGAGAGATGTGAGGAAGTACTTCTTCACAGAAAGAGTGGTGGATTCCTGGAACAGCCTTCTAATGGAGGAGGTGCTGGGGGTAAAAACAGTGATGGGGTTCAAGAATGCATGGGACAGGCACAAGAGAATCATAGTGGAAAGGAAGGGGGAGAGAGAAAGATCTGTAGATCAATTAGGGTCTGCGGTGACAATGTATGTAGGGAACAATGTGTAGACTAAATGGGCCAAACAGTCCTTATCTGCCACCAAATTCTATGTTTCTGAGTTACTTTAGTACCCTTAGGTGTATCCTGTCCAGTCCCACAGCCTTTTCCACTTTCGGAGCTGCAAGTCCATTCAGGACTCTGTACTCTGAAAATAGACTTGTGTCCGCCTCCCCCACTTTGTTCCTGCTGCTCCCTGGTGGTTCGACCCCACCCTCCTTACACTGCAAAGACTGAGCAGGCATAGTTGTTCAGGATGTCTGCTTTATCTTAATTCTCTTCTGAGCAGTCTCCCCCGTCACTCTCCTTATCATCACTGTCCTTCCTCTTACTTTCCTCTTCTCACTAATGTGCCCGAACAAAGTCTTATCCTCTTTAGCTACCCCTTTGGCTATCCTTTTTTCTGTCTGTGCCTTTGCTCCCCTCACTTTTCTGCTTCTCTCTGTTAACTTGGTACACCTCCCTGTCTTCCTCCCTCTGCATTTCCTTATACCTCCTGAATGTCACTCTTTTTCTTTCACCACCGTGGCCACTTCCCTAGAGAATTCAAAGGTTATGCCTGCAGTTCAGTGGGTGGGAGCAACCATCCACGCCCCCTGCCTGACCTATCTGAGCCAGCTGCCTCCAGCCCTACTCAGAAGTATTGTTTCTTTGCTGCAGCCAGAGGCTCTGCGCGCCCACCACCACCACACCCATGTCTGTCTCCGGCTTCCCTTTGCACTTTTGGGCTTTCTGCTTGGTTTGTGCTTCCTCAACTTTTAGGTCAGTATTTTGCTTTCTACCTTCCCGGCAGCAGGTTGTACTTCTCTCAGTCAACTATTTCTGCAGCTCTCTTGCTCCCATGTACCCTGTGTTTCTTCTGTTTGGTGTCATTTTCCTTTTAACTTGTGCTATTTCAGGCTCCCATGTTTGCTGTTTTTTTTCCATACCATTTCCAATCTCCCAGTTCAACTGCAAGCCTTAAATGTGTACAGCTGACTCCTAGACAGGCAGCCACTCCCTTTTGTATCCTGTTGGTTTAGTTAGTTGTTCACTTCAGCAGCATACTGCTTCCTAGTTTTCAGTTCCCATATGCTCCATCTTTTCTTTCTCAGTTTCATTGTTTGTTCTCTACTGCCTCAGACTACCTGGCCTGCAGAGCATCAGCAGCTAACATTGTCCTCCCTTATGGGACTGATTAGCATGGATTCACCTTTCAGTCCAAGCACATATCATTCAGTCTCATACAATGTCCTAGTTGTCATTTGATGTCTCACTCAGTCATTCAGCCTTGCCTACATTTTGTTTCCACCTTGAGTTCATGACCTAAAGGCTTCACTGTTGGCCTCCCACTAATCCTGCACTTAGACACATTCCAACCTCAACCATAGCATGGCTTCCAGGGCTCCTGCCCTTTATGCCGATGGTCTCGCTGTGCTCCATTGAAGTTCGCATCTTGAGGGTGGGTCCCTCAACTCAGGGTCCTTCTCTTTCTGTCCATCGGGTGAGAATGTCCTACGCTTCGTGGAAAGTGTTGGCCATGCATAGTAATTGAGTGGTTCCTCTTGATATAGCATTTAGGACTACATCTGCCAGAGGGTGGGGCCTCTAAGTCTAAGGGGGCTACTTTAGCTGTGCAGACCACATGAACAACACCTTCAAAAGCTATTCCCCTCTACAGCCACCTAAGGTTTACCTGATCTCCATCTCCTTTCCTTCCTCTGTCCCTCAAGGGTGAAGCTCATACACCACTGGTACTGTATGGCATTCCACTGGTACTGTAATTCTCACAGACCCATTACATTTCTCCGTAATGCACTCATAGCACAGCACTTGACACTAATGTGGTGAACATGGCTGTATTGTTTTCTACTGTCTTGTATTGTACTGAATCGTATTGTATACTGCGTTGAAATTGCTTTGTACACTCTGTACCTAACTCTGTAACACTAGTTTTTGTTGTGCTTGACACTAAACCCTTTGAAAATAGGAGCTGCTTAAAGGGTTTTATGTGAAATGTGAACGGGACCATAATGACTAGTCTTAGCATTTGACAGACTAGGTGGCAGCCTCCTTTTCAAAAGCTGATCAGTCTACATCTTATTCTGTTGGTACTGTAATTCCCACGGGCCTATTACATTTCTCCATAATGCACTCATAGCACAGCACTTGACACTTTAATGTGATGAACATGATTCTATTGTTTTGTACTGTCTTGTATGGTACTGTATCGTATTGTATACTGTATTGTACTGAAAATGCATTGTACACTCTGTACCTAACTCTGTAATACTAGTTTTTGTTGTGCTTGATGCTAAACCCTTTGAAAATAGGCACTGCCTATAGGGTTTTATGTGAAATATGTGAAATTATGCAAGCCCCGGCCCCTCAAGAGTCCAACTCCAATGCCTTACCCCTCAAGGGTTCAGCTTTCAGCTTCCTCTCTAGGTCTTCCTTCAGTGGAGGCCAGGTGAGTGCAGTTAAGTGGTTATTGCTCTCCTCCTCCTGCATTGGTCAGTGGGCCTCCTTCTTGGGGAATCTCCTTTAGCTGCAGAGACTGGCTTGCATCACCCCTGTATCTTTCCCATCAGAGGGATAGAGCAAGAGCACTTCCTCTAAAAACTTCCCCTTGAGTTGGATCTATAAATTGTGGTAGCTGAGATCACTAATTTTATCCCAGTCCTGGAGGGAAGGTGACCAAGACCTTGGATCCCCAGAGGTTTCCCCTTCATAGGGTTTTTTTTCCCCTCTCCTTCATGTCAAAAGTCATAAAAGTTAGGTAGCCTCCACAGCAGGTGGTCCATAATGCAATCCATTTATAACAGTATAGCACTTACCCAGCTAGGTTTCCACGGTGACTTGGGGTTGGAGGGCAGCCCTCTTTCCATCCTGCTGTTCCCTCTCTCCTTATGGGAGTCATGCCTGTTATGTTACCAATTACCAATTACTGTCAGTCGTTGCTCAATTCAGTCTCTGTCTGTTATTATTCATCTGTAATCATTGTCAATCTGTTCTCACTCAGGACCCATTGTTCATCACTTGCTGCACTGTATTTTTGGGCTCCTTCCTAAGGTACCTTTAGCCTAAAGGAATTATGTTCCTGCAGCACCTCTAGGAGTGGAATCCTCCTCAAGAGGGTTCCTTTGCCTTCATGGTACCCTAACAGGGTGGTAGCTCCTCATGGGACAGGGTGTGCGAATGGCCAAAGTATCCACATATGACAGTCAACAACACATTCATTCAAATACCTTCAGACTATCAACAAAGTTGTACAAG
Source organism: Neoceratodus forsteri (assembly GCA_016271365.2). Taxonomy (NCBI): domain Eukaryota; kingdom Metazoa; phylum Chordata; order Ceratodontiformes; family Ceratodontidae; genus Neoceratodus; species Neoceratodus forsteri. Next base: position 490,507,968 of record CM057450.1, on the reverse strand, counting down.
CATAACTCCATACTAAGTTGCATACACCCATTGAATTCCCATCCCCTGCTTCTTGATTCACTCTTGTCAGCTGGCCTTGCTCCGTCAGCCACCAACTGGTTTAAATCCTCATGGGCAGGACCCAGTCGATGAGAATCCTTGATTCCATCTCCCCTCCCCGTCAACACTGGTGTTCCTCAGGGCTCAGTGCTTGGTCCCCTACTCTTCTCCATTTTCTTTAATGATCTTCCCACATCCTACTCATCCTCTTCTATCCACATGTATGCTGACGATACTGTTTTATACAGTTCTGGCAAACACCCTGCTGCTGTGCAAACCAGCTTACAGCATGACCTCAACCAAGATCAGCTCTGATTTGCTTCTCACCAGCTTTTTCTAAGCACCAAGAAGACAGTCTCAATGACCTTTGGCACCAGGCAGAGACTCTCTAGGCTCCCGGCCTTACCCACCTTCCACACCCTTGATGGGACCATCCTGGAGGACACCTCCTCATTTAGATATATGGGAGTTTGATTGGACCAGCATCTCAACGTCTCTGTGCATATCGATGCTATCCTGAAGAAACTGCACCCCAAGCATCATGCTCTGTACAGAAATCGCAGCTGAATCCCGCTAACTGCAAGGTACGAAATTGTCCAGAAGACGATATTCTCCATCTTTGTCTACTGTGACGTAGTCTATGGTGCTGCTCCCAAATCTTCCCTGACCAAGTTGGACACTCTCTTTAACTCCTTCTGCCACTTTGCTATCGACACCCCTTCCCACTCCCACCACTGTGAACTCTATCACTCTCTAAATTTCCTTCCACTATCCCACAGACGCATCTCTCACTTTGCCAAACTAACCTCCAAATTCTGATTCGGGGGTGGTCCCCTCCTATCTCTCATCCTCTCTTTCCACTCCACCTCCCCCACCCACTCTCTCAGATCAAATGATGCCCGCACCTTGACAGTCCCTCGCTCCTCCACCCTCATCAGTCAGACTGGTTTCGCCTATCGTTTCCCTAAAATCTGGAATTCCCTCCCCCCTTGAAATACGACACTCCTCCTCCAACTACTCCCTTACCTCTGCCCTACACAATTACTCTCCTTCAGCTGTTCCTGCTTTAACCCTCCTTAATACCTATTCCAGTTTCTGCCTTCCTACCATGACCCCCAAGCAGGGTTCTCAACATCCTGAAGGGGGAAATCAGGAAATGGCTGCCTCTTCTCCTCATATTCAGTTCTTGCCTCTCCCCCCCTCTCTTCTCCACCTGCACTTCTGGGTCACCAGTATGCCAACCTAATCCCATCCTTTTTACTCCAACGGCACTTGCGTACTACCTCAAGCCTGCTCCTGGTACACTCATGCACTATAAATGGTTCTATCGCATTCTTACTGTTTTGTACATTTATATATTTTTTTGTAGAATTTTGAACATGTATTGTAATTTACCCAGTGTTCCACTACTGTTTATTGTACAATACCTTATGTTCCAGCTGTTGCACAATCTTACAATGTTGTATTGTTTGCACTACCCACATTCTATTGTAACTGATCATCCTTCACAGCCCTATGTAAACCTTCCCCCCAGGTCGCACCGTGAGACAAGCAACTTGCTGTTCAGTGTGCCCTCCTGGTGAAACATTTCAATAAATAAATAAATAAAATTCAAAGGTTATGCCTGCAGTTCAATGGGTGGGAGAAACCAGCCATGCCACCTGCCAGAGCTATTTAAGCCAGCTTCCTTCAGCCTCACTCAGAAGCAATTTCTTTGCCTGGCTTCTAGGCCAAAAAGACAGATCCCTGGCAGCCGGTAGCAGTAGCTCCGGTCCCTGCTCTTTAAGAGGGTTTCTAGGAGGGTTTTTACATGTACATTGGATTCTCTTAATTTTGTATTCGGCCTGCATGATTTTCTAACCTACCGCTGTTTAAATGCCATAGTTGTACCACTTTAGAAAATATCATATTGCCTTCTGTTGTAACCACGCTGATTGCCCTGATGTGATAGTAGGAAAAACTGCTTACCCGAGATTTAATTGTTTAGGCTAACTCCTACTAATTACTGTATGTAGCTCATGCTTTCCAACCTTTCTTCATAATTCTCTCTCTTAATCCATTTTCTAAGCTGATAGTCCCACTCCCCCACCCCGCTTATGGCACTGACCTGCCCTGCCCCCAACTCTATCTTCTGAACTTGAACCTGAATCTATCCTGAGTCTTTGTTTCAGTACTTTCCTCTTTCTCTTTTTGCCTGTGTCCCAACTTAAAATTAATTCCTGTCTGCCCTGATCCTGGTTCTTTGTCTTAGTTTATTCCATCTGTCTCCTTTCATCTTTTCCCTTAATTAAAAGTTCAATACTGTCTGCCTTGATTGGCTCCGGCCCCCTGCTGTCTTGCGATTGGCACTGAACTACCCCCACCCCCTCTTGTGCTACTGAACCCTCAGCCCTTCTCTCCTGCCCCTTATCTAATTCAGATTTTTATTCTCTCGCCCACAGCAAAGCAGCCCTCGACTGGGCTTTCATCTGGTGGAGCGGCTCTACTGATCCGCCACCTGCCTTACAGCTCCTTGGCTGCCTGGTGCTTCCCAAGAAGGTATGGGCAGTTCCCTTGGATTTGTTTCAGCCTTTTTTCTAACTTGGCCTGCTCGAAGCTGGGTACCTGCAATTGGCTTGCCATCACTTTAGGAGGGCTCCCATTGGTTGCTGTTAGCAGCGATAGGCTTGGATTGACTCCTGTGCTTGCCAGCTGTCCAATGCTAACTCTTTCCGGCTTCTCGGCTGAAAAGATAGGTCCCTGGTAGCCAGTAGTAGTAGCTCCAGCCCCTGCTCTTTAGAAGGGTTTTTCAGCCCACATTTCCACCCTTCCCAGGCCTCCTTAAATGCACGTTGGCCCCGCCCATCTACATCGGGTGACCTCCCCACTGGACAATTATACCCTGCTAAGTTTGCTAGACACTCATAGGCTAAGCTACTATTCCACTGAACCACCATTGAGGCCCTTTAGTCTCTCCTCATATGTTTTGTGGTGCAAACCTGGCACCATCTTCATTGTCCTTCTCTGGATAGCCTCCGCCTACCGCTCCTGGAAATATCTAACTCATTCTGCCTGCGGATTCTGTCCACTGCTGCCAGTTGGTCCACTTTAGTGCTGTAAAAAAATCACAAAACACTAGTCATTGTTTTTTCCTAAAATCATCAGAACATCCCAAGACTCAAAGAGGGCACATATTCATCCTTTTTGCTCTAATTTTAAGCTAACATACCTTCCCTGTTCAGCATGCTTCTTCCTATGTCAACCAGTCTGCTGTGGATCTACTCGCTCCTGGTCTGCCCCTGGACGATTATACTCGACAAGGAGAGGACTCCCTCCTCTCCTATCATCTCCAGATACTGCCTCTCACCCCCTCAGTTGCAATGCTCAAATAAACTTGGGGACATTCCTTGTCTACCTAAGATATCCCACCCTCACCTTTTGGGCCAAAACATCACTGTGCAGGCCCCGGCCAAGGAACCGGCGAAAATCACCCTTCTTGCGCCCTCCTGTTCTTTGCTCCCAACTCTGTCTACTCCTACTTTCTGGCGACATCGAAATAAATCCCAGTCCCACTGAGAAAGATCAGGATTTCCCCTGATCCCCCCCCTCCCCCCGTCCAACATGATCAGAGATAAAAGGCTTCAGGATTGCCCACATGAACATCACAAAGTCTCAGGTGAAAAATGCCTGAACTTGAAGGTTGGATACAACTACACAAGCCTGATGTTCCTTGCGTAACTGAGTCCTGGCTAAAACCCTCCATACAATCCCATGAAGTTGCCCTCCCTGGGTACTCCTCCTACCAGTGGGACCGACCCAGGAAAAAGGGAGGGGGGTAATAATATATACTAGACATAGTTTAGCGGTCAACAAAATATCTGACGTACACCTAGACCCTAGGATCGATTATCTGTTCATATGTATCACCTTTGGAAAAATCAGACGCCTAACAATAGGGTGTATATACCTATACCCCAAACTTGCAACTACTTCCTACTCAGAGCTTTTCATCACTCTTGACTCCATTCATCAGAATGACATTATAGTCTGCGGTAACTTCAATCTCGACTGGCTCAGCTCAAAGCATGACCTATATCTTTCTGCAATATCATATGCTAGGCTAGAACAGCTCATAGACCAACCAATAAGGCTCAATTTGAAAACTTGTAATCATACACTTCTCGACTGGATGTTAACTAACAATAGGCCTCACATAAGAACGTCTGGAGTCCTCCCTGATGTACTAAATGACCACTCCCCAACCCTCTGTATCTGGAACAATGACTCTCCTCCCACTCCTCCCACCCCAACATTATTAAAGCCAGAGACCTAACACACTTTCCACCTCAGATTTTATTCTTAGTCTTGTCTCCTCGGATTGGTCTCCCATCTCCACCCTTCCTGCATCAATCAGGCTCTTGATTACCTAATCAACACTTTCACCTCTGTTCTTGACCACCATGCCCCCTTCAAGTTGAAAAGAGCTAAAGGAATTCACTCCCCTGGCTCTCTCACAAACTCCTGTCCCTAATGTGCTCTAGAGATAAGGCCTGGTGAACATACAAAAAATCAGGACTCATTTCTGACTGGAATTCCCACCGGCTGCTATGGAACGAATGTAAGGCCAAAGTAACCAAGTCCAAAAGACACTATACGCAGTCCAGACAAACAAGCAACCTCAGTAACACAAAATGTTTCTGGAATAAAATAACCTTCTCAAGGGACAAGAATGGAACACCCCCCATGTCATGATATGAAACAGCTCTGAGCTATCCTCACCCTCCAAAATCGCTGAGGGAATAAACTCATTCTTCATAGACCTGGAATTCTACAAAGTAGGTCTCCCAGCAGATAGTCGTGTGCCGCAACCCTCCTTGACTGAACCTTAATCCCATATCTTTCACTTAAAACTTACCTCTCGAGGCAAGTCCTTAAGCTCCTACTAGGACTAAATCCTGACAGCTCCCCTGGTTTCGACACTCTGACTCCCAGATTCCTTAGGCTTGGTGCCCCAGCCCTGGTTCACCCAATCGCCTAGTTGATAAACAGATCCTTCCTCACACAATCTGTTCCAGATAAATGGAAAACAGCTACCGTTGTCCCAGTGCATAAATCTGGTCCAACTAACCTAGTCGAAAATTACAGACCCATTTCTATACTGTGTCCTTTAGCCAAAATTCAAGAAAGAATCCTCTACACTCAGTTATACTCCTTTCTTGAACAGACCAACACTCTTACCATACATCAACACAGCTTCAGAAAATCACATGGCACCGAATCCACTCTCTTGAAGGTCACCTCTGATATCTTTCATGCAATGGATTGTGGTACTGCCACTGGGGCAATCTTTATTGACCTCACCAAGGCATCTGACCTTGTAAATCACTCACTTCTAGTCTCCAAACTTCAATGGTTAGGGTTTGATGGTAACTCTGTCACATGGGTATCAAACTACATTGCCGAACTTTTCCAGTGTGTCAAATGGGGGGGCCCTCTCCTCCCCATTTCCTGTCTCGGACGGGGTTCCCCAAGGATCTATTCTGGTGCCCGTATTTTTCTCGATCTTTATCAATGACCTGCCCCTTAACTGTGGGGGTGGGTCAATCCAGCTCTACGCTGATGATGCCATCCTATACAGGCATGGTGCAGACATCTCAGCTATCAGGGCTCACCTAGAAACCGACTTCCACCTTCTAGAAACTTGGTTCAAAGAAAACCAGTTGGTACTGAATATGAAGAACACCAAATCAATGCTATTCTGCCACACTTCCACTGACCTAAACTTTTAGCGTCCTTTGATTATTAACACATCGTCTGGCAAACCTCTTGTTGGGGTTGAAACCTTCAAATACCCGGGTATAACTCTTGCCAAACATCTAACCTTCGATACCCATGTCAATAATATTATTAAAACCACAAACCAGAAACTTGGACTCCTCCACCGTACCTCCCCCTACCTTACTCCTTGTACTAGGAAAATCATTGCCTCAGCCACCCTTCTCCCAGCTCTGTTCTATGGTGCCCCCATAATTCACTCAGTCAAGATCACCACCCTATTCAAACTCAAACAGGTCTACCACAGAATTGCCTGCTTCACTGATGCTGCCCCTGCTCGAGCCCACCACTGTGCGGTCCTCAAATCCTTAGGGTGGCCCTCTTTTGAGCCCAGAATGGACTTCCCTGTCCTCTATGCCGCATTCAAACTTTCCCACCTTCCTCCCCACCAAGTTTCTCTGGGTTCCTCACCCAGAAATCCTTCTCCAGGACTCTACAACATTCACACCTACCACTGCTGAACCTTTCTAATGCTCGTCTATCTATAGGAAGACGATCTTTTACCTTCTCGGCTCCTCAAAAAATGGAATGCCCTTCCCCACTGTGTACTCTCATGTTCAACTCTTCCCCTATTTAAGAAAACCCTCAAAGAAAACTTCTTCTCCCCTCCCGCGCCTACTGCGGCGACTGTTCCTAATAACCAATATTAAACCACTCTCTCCATTATAATGTAAATTTGCTTTTATAATATGTAAATATGTATGATATTAACTGCCTGTATGTTAGACTGTATTGCTGGACCACTTACAACACCTCTGGCTGCTTTGTGATAATCTCTCAGAACTGGACCTTCCTGTACAACTTGGTCTCCTATCTTCATCATTGCCGACACTAGCGCTTCCAGTGCTGTATTCCTCCATGGACACTGCATGACCTCCAAGAAAACAATGACCACAGCTGTTGGGATTGATTGTATAACTAGAATACAATTGCGGCTCTACTGTTCCAACTGTTTTATCTTCAGTTGTGTACAGCTTGCTGTTCCATCTGTTTTATTTTCCAAATATATAATGCCTGCCTGCAGTATGTTTGACTAGATGTTTCCTCTAGTTACCTTATTTAGCCAACCGTACCTGTTTCAATTGTCAACTGTATTCACCCTACTGTACATTTGTAATTATCCCCTACTGTTTTTGTTTTTCAATCTTGGAATTGTTATATTTCCCAGGTCGCCCCTGAAAAAGGGACTCTACTGTCTCAGTGGGCCCACCCAGTTATCAAAATTCAAATAAATAATAAATAAATTTCTTTGCCTCACCATCCTACCCTCTTTCAATGGCTCACCTTTCTCCTTGGGCTCCTTCCTAAGGTACCTTTAGCCTAAAGGAATTATGTTCCCGTGGTACCTCTATGAGTGGAACCCTGCTCAAGAGGGTTCCTTTGCCTTCATGGTACCCTGACAGTGTGGTAGTTCCCAATGGGACAGAGAGTGCAAATGGCCAAAGTATTCACCTGTGACAATCAACAATACATTCATACCTTTAGACTACCAACAAAGTTGCTCAAGAAGCTGGCCCAGCAGCATGGAGGGCTGAGGCACTTTTGCCACACCAGCAATCCATGTTCGGAAGTGGAGTCGGGTTATTGGGGGTCATCCAGGAAGGGAGGGAGAGGATTGAGCATCTGGTGGACTGCTCTCCTCTCCTCTCCTGGAATAGGTGACTTGTCGCTCCCACTGCACAACTGCCACCAGATGAAGGAGTAGTGGTAGTGTGGGTCTGGGACTGCAGTGACGGGAGGGTGCTGCAGCACTCTGCAATATACGTGCATCTCCACGTACACATGTTGATGTGCACACCCCAACAACGGGGAGGAGGGAGGGAGAAAATGGAAAAAGGTGCTCTAGCAGACGTCCATGATGGCCAGCCAGGTTGAATTGAGCTCTGTCAGTATGGGAGAGCTGAAGCCATGCCTGCTAGCCCATGCCAACTAGAAAAAACAATATGAAAAAAAAAAAAAAGCTGCACAAGCATAACTCCTCACTAAGTTGTGGACACTTATTGAACCACAGTGATCTCTTTTTCCTTCCATTTTCACTATCTTCCTTCACACAGGGGTTGGTTGCTGTAATTATGCCCTCCCTTATTGTTCCCACTGGGCCTCCACCCCTCCCTGACAATCCCACCATATGTGGCAGTTTCTGAGGCCGTATCCCATTTCTTTAAAATCTGCCCTCCTAAAGTTCAGGATCTTCATCCTCATGGGGTTTGCCTCTGTTTCCATCTTAATGTTAAACCACACTGCATGGTGACCACTGGTACCTACGGTACTGCCCAGTGTGACGTCTGCAATGCTGTTCCTGTTTGCAAGCACCAGGTCCAGCACTGCCCCTTGATCTGCAGTGTGCTTAGATGTGCACCCCACCCAGCACCGGACATGTCTGTGGTTAATATCTGCAGAGGTGCTGGATAAAAGAAGGGAACCCCCAGCATCAGTTTGGTACAATCCATCCACCACAGCAGGGCATGTATGAGAGGGGGCATGACCAACACCATCTATAGTATATGGTTTGACTTTGTTCTATATAAAAATCAGCCTGCTCAAAAACCTCATTGTGCACATTCTAAACTGTTGTGTGCATTCCAAGGTGCTGTTGTGTTCATTCCGAGCACTTGTTCAGTACAGTTCAAAAGTCATAAACTTTTAAATTCCTCATTCACCCAGCACTTAGCTGATTATTAACCACCCAGTGCCCAATTTGTACCTTTTAACTTGTAAAAGTATATAAATTAAATTTTGATCATAAAACAGAACAAAGAAATGGCAATTTTTGGTGTTTTTTTTTTTTATTATTATTAGTTAGGGAGGTAACATGTCTGTGATTTCTGTGTACAAAACCATATACTAACTAAAATAAAATGTGGACAAACACACACAAATTGGCATGTGTTTCCATCTTGGGGTTGAGATGACAGCATGGACCTCTTAAGCTTCGCCCTTGAGGTCTATATGCTGTCATCTCAACCCCTTGATGGAAACACAGCCTTGTTGTGTATGGTTGCCCATGCATTATTCTCTATGTTCTAACAACAGGAGTCCAACAGTGATGCCATACAAAAACTGCATAATCTCTAGCCAGACATGTTGCCTTGGAGATTTAGAATGGTGATAATAGGCTCAAACTCCATTCAGATGTTGTGCTGTTGCTCCCTCTAGTGTTCTGTCAGATTTGTTTTCTCCGCTGAAGAGAACAGTTACCTCATCCTCTCCTAGTCCATTGGCTAAGTCCTTCATTGTTCATAATATTTAAAAGCTCCTTCATTATTGTTTTAGTTATTTTTTCTTTATAATTGCTTTAGTCACATAGGTTATTTTATTATTATGTATAGATATAATGGTTTTCTCTAGTTCCCAATCAGTTCCTGGAACTGGAGAAAGTCTCTTGTTGCACTTCCTGCTCTATTACATAACCCATATTTTTGATAAAAACAAGTTATAAATTAACACTTATTTGTTTACTATTTTACAAAGCAGGTTATGCTTTTTCACAAATGAAGGAACCAACACTATTTTTTAAGCATTTTCAGTAGACTGGCATGACTGAAAAATCTAAGAGAAGGATAGGGCCTACAGGATTTAGAAACTGTAAATTCTGTAACAAGATCTTAGTGAAGAAAGCCCGTCACAACCTTTGTTTTGACTGATTGGGCCCTGAACACAATTTATTTAAATTATGAACTGCGTAAATTCTTTCAGAAACATAGAATGTGTTTGAAGAAAAGGACCACTAGACTCTTCTAGTCTGTCCTATTTTCCCTGCCTGACACTATACTCTGGACTGTATTTGGTCACAGGTGTCCTTCCTCCTCCTCTCTTACCTCTATTTATTATAGCCATGTACCTCTCCAACGCATGCTTAAAGCTCCCCATTGTCTTTGAGCCCACCACCTCCTGTGGCAGGCTGTTCCAGGTGTCCACCACTCTTTCTGTGAAGTATTTCCTTATATCCCTTTTAAACTTCCCTCTCTCAAGCTTCATGGGATGTCCACACACATTCTGGTGATCCTCCTCCTATTTAAAAGACTTCCCTCCTGCACCTTGTTCACCCTCATGAGATACTTACAGGTCTCAATCATGCCCCCTCTTACTCTCTTCTCCTATAGGGGTACATGTTGAGCTCCCACAGTCTCTTCTTGGTTTCTTATGCAACCCCCACACCAAATAAGTAGCCTTCCTCTGGACTGCTTCCAGCCTGTTGATGTCTTTGCAGAGGTGTGGCATCCAGAAATGGACACAGTACTCCAGGTGGGGTCTCACAAGTGAGCGATACGAGGGGCAACACCACCTCCCTTCTCCTGCTACAGATCCTCCTCCCTATGCACCCAGCATCCTGCATGCTTTGCCTGCTGCCTTGCCACCTTGAGATCATCAGATATGATCACCCTATGATCCCTTTCTTGCTTGATAACTGTGTAAGTGCCTTTCCCCATCCTATATACAGCCCCTGGGTTTCTCTGCCCTAGGTGCCTGACGTCTCACTTTTTGACATTGAAACCCAGCTGCTGCTTCCTAGACTACTCCTCTAGGTTCCCCAGATCTCATATTCTCTCAGCCTCCTCCTGGGTGTCCACACTGTTGCAGATTTTTTTCGTCATCCACAAAGAGACACACCTTCCCTTCCAGTTCCTCCACAACATGACTTATGAAGATGTTGAAGAGGACAGGGCACAGTACCAATTCCTGTGGTGCTCCACTGGTCACCCTCCCATCTTCAGAGTGACTGCCATTTACCACCACCCTCTGCCTCTTATCTTTCAATTAATTTGATACCCATCTTGCCACCTTCTTCCCCACTCCAGGGTACTACGTTTCTTTATCAGCCTCCTGTTTGGAACAGTGTCAAAGGCCTTATTGAAGTCCAGATAAGCCACATCAACTGCCCTCCCAGTTCCACCTTCAATTACTCAGTCAAATAAATCTGTGAAGTTTATTTGACATGACCTCCCCACTGTGAAGCCATGCTGTCAGTGGTCCTGCAGTCCACATGTCTCCAGGTACAACATCAGTCTCTCCTTCAGCAGGGACTTCATTAATTTCCCCACCACTGATGTGAGACTGACTGGTCTGTAATTAGTAACCTTCTCCCTGCTGCCACTCTTTTGCAGAGGGACCACATCTGCCTTCTTCTATTTCTCTAGAACCACCCCCATCTCCAATGAAGTGCTAAATAGTATTGTTAGAGGGGAGGTGAGCACTGTAATCAGTTCCTTATGTACCCTTGGTGAATCCCATCTGGTCCCATCTCCTTGTTTTCCTTAAGGGCTTCCGACACCCAGTGGATTCTCTGTTTTAAAAATGGACCCCCCCCCCCCGCTGGTGTCTGTTAATTCATGACAGCCCATTCCCCCACCCCACTTCCACTGTGAAGACCAAGCAGAAGTGTTTGTTTCAAATGTTAGCTTTTTCTTGGTCTTCCTCCAGATATTCCCCCTCCTGGTCTCCTAAATTTCCTTAAACTACCCGATGCCCTCCTATTTTCGCTAATGTACCTGAATAAAGTCTAAGCCCCATTTTTAAAAACATGTTTTATTGAAGCATTCAACTGGATAGAAATCTAGACAGTGGTACAATAAGCAAATTACATAAAGAAATCACAGGAGTTCAGGTAAAATCATAAGGTGTCTATACGGGGGTGGATTCCATCCCTTCCACAGCCACTTTAATACAGACCCTTGCTAACTGAGGCTCATTTAAGTATTCAACTCATTAGATCTGTCACTATCCACAGATAAAAGGCAATCATAATACCTTGCTATGGGACAAAATCTGGATCCAAGTTAGAAATATACATCATCCAGCATTGCCATCTGGAGAAAAACTGAGTAGACGTTAGTTTTTCCATGGTGTATATGTCTCCTATTATAGTGTACCAGGTGCTTACCAATGGTGCCTGTAGTTTCATCCAGAGGTGGGTTATTGCCTTCCTTGCTGCGAGTAGATATGTTTATACCAGGGATTTGGGTGGGAGACATACTGTATATCAGGAGGAGGAATAGAGACCAGTACCATTGTTGGGATACCAGAGCTTGAGGACATGATTGTTCTTCAAATTGATCCGCTGTTTCCTCCCAAATGGAGGACAATATGGGCAAGCTCAAAATATATGGAAATAGTCTGCCTTAGACAGGCCACAACCCTCCAAGAACCATAACTTGCTGGTATATATTTCATGAGCACTGCCGGGGTCATTAAATACCTCTAACAGCACTTTCAGGCAAACTCTCCAGGAGGTACCACATGATATTTTCACTGCCAGAAATGCATGCCGTAGCCAGGTATCTAAAAGTATTGAGGCCTGCAGCTCTTTATTCCAGCTACCCTGAACTGACTGGATTGAATTACCCAAAAGATCCTGTAGACTGGTACAGATTACCAATCATGTGGCCCCGTGATTGGTCCCTGAGAGCATCTAGAATCATTGTAAGAACACGGGATAGGTTTGGGAGATGTGTGTAATCAGTTTGCTTATATAAAATATATGTTCTGACCTGGCAGTATCTAACATGCTCACAGCCTCTATGGCCAAATTGTTGCTGTAGGATCTCAAAGGGCAGAACTCCACTTCAGTCTAAAAATTGGTCTATACAGGTTAAACCCAGTTCCCCTCCATTTCTGAAACATTGGACCCCTCTGAATAGGAAACATATTTGTCATCCACCACCAAAACTCTACTAAAATAAAATGTCTGGGCCAGTCTTGGGTTATGTTTGAGCTTAAGCCAAACTTTGTAGGATTTTAGCTGTGAAATGAGTGAAGTTTGCCAAGGAAAAGGGAACCAACCTCTTAGCTAATAATAAAGGGGCTATGTCATAAAGGTAATTAATGGCGAATTCAATTTGTTTCTTGGGTGGAGAAACTTGGGGGAGAATCTATTTTAATTTATAACATTTCCAGGGGAAATAGCTCGCTCCCATTTGTCAACAGCCATCAGGTGACCGTGGATTAATTCTCAATTAATCCACAGTAGCTCCTTGCACAACAGAGACACAGTGTTTGTGATCATCGGACACCCCCTCAAGCTCAGCTGTGTAGTTGCAGTTGTCTGGCATTCTACTTCTGTACTCCCCCACTCACTGTTACCTCCCTGCCTGCACTTCTCTCTGTCCCTGAGTCCTGGTAACCATGCCTTCCCTCCTCGTGGTCGGTGGGCTCCAACATAAAACTTCAATGTGGCATGTTTACACTTTTTTTATACCCTCCTTCCCCACTGTTACTTCCCAGCCTGCACTTTTCTGTCCCTGACCCCTGCTAACCCTCCCTCCATGCTCTTGTTCAGTGCACCTCCTCGTGTTCGGTGGGCTCCAACATAATATTTCAATCTGGCATCTTTACAGTTTGCTGTTGTGGAATTGTTTTTATCCATGTAGTCCCGCATGCATTTGTTTACCTCGCGGGCTCCGCTTCTTTAATCCCTGATGCATTCTACCCTCTTTCCTCACTATTATCTCCCCACCTCTACTTCTGCGTCTTGGGATCTGGTATCCCTCTCTCCTTGCTATTGTTTACTGCACCTCCTTGTCTTCTGTGGGCTGTGCTGTAAAAGTTCACACTGTCTTCAGTGAAGGTGCTGCTCTTCTTATAGGCATCCAAGTGAAACTTAATGCTGAAGTGACAGTTAATCCCCCTTTGCATATTGTGACACACAGGTATGTTGCCGTTTTCTTCTTGTGTAGTCGTACAGGTTGCAGCACTCTGTTTTAAGTAAACCTTGCATTTACACAGTTGCCAGTGTCCGATGTGTCTGTATGTAGGATTACACTCTCCATTTCCCCTGGCCATGCTGTAAGTGTATTAACCCACTCCAGAGTGTGGGTTACTGGGGAATGAATCCATGCCTGGGTGGTTCTCAACACCCGGCCTGCGGCCTCGTACAACCACCACCCCAGGCATGGATTAATTCCGCAATAACCCACGCTCTGTCATGGGTTAATCCTTTCATAATATGTAGATGAGAGGCCCTGGCATAATTCATTAAATTTGGTGAATTAACCCCAACCTTGGACAATGGGAGTTACAGTAAAGAGTAGCTGAGGTATGGTCGCTGTCCCACCATATAAACCTAGAAATGAATTGTCCCACAAGAAAAAATAATATTGCACAGGGGATAAATAATATTGCATAGGGAATAATGAGAGGGCTTGAAACAAATATAATGAATGCAGGAGAATATTCACCCTGACCACTTCAATTTTAGCACAGAAAGTCAAGGGTAGTTGCCCCCAGTGAATTAAATCCTCTGTCAGAGTCTGAGTGAGAAGCTCATAATTCAAAAATTCTTAACTTCCCAAATACTTAGGGATTATCACCCCAAGATATTTTATTCTGGTAATATGCTACTTCAGGGGAAGCTCACATTTAAGGGAGGAGCTAGGAGAATAATTAAGTAGAAGAACCTCTGTTTTTCAGAAGTTTAGCTGAAATCCCACCACCCAGCTGAATTCTAGTAAGTCAATCCAATTTGCCAGGATACAGCTGTCTGGATTTAATAGGGAAGAAGGACATAGTGTGCATATTAGGTGGTCTTGTAAATCTGATTCCCTAACAGGACTCCTCCACTCTTGTGGTCCTGACAGCACAGACTAGAGGCTCAATGCAGAGGGCAAAGAGAAAGAATAGCAGGGAACATCCTTGATGGATTCCCCTCTGCAATTGAATAGAGGTAATGAGAGAGCCCGCTCATAATAACATAGGCCTGGGGGTATAGATATATCAACTGAAGCCAAGCAAGAAAGGTCTCAGGGAAGCCAAAGGCTGAGAGGGTGCCTCAAAGAAAATTCCATGACACCTTGTTGAAGGCCTTGACTGCATCCAAACTAAGTATGGCAGTGGGGATCTGTCTACTTTGAGTATGTTCTACTAGAAGAAGAGTATGATGAATAGTATCCACCGTTTGATTGTGTCTAATAAAACCCCCCTGAGCTGGGTTGATCAGGGGAGGAAGAATCCGGTTGAGCCTGTGGGCCTAGACTGCCATGAATAATTGTAAACTATGGGACAATATAAGGAAGGGGCAGGTGGTTCCTTCACTCGCTAGGGTATAGCTGCTATGGTGGCATAGGACCAGGAAGGGGAAGGGATGTCACCAGAGGCCACCGCTTGAGAGACTCAGAGTACTTATGGCAGTAGATATTCCAACAAGGTCTTATATTATTCAATGGGAAACCCATCTAGACATGGGCATTTTTGCATTTTCACAGTTTTAATCTGGAGTTGAAGTTCCTCCTAATGAATCAGAGCAGAAAGGGCTTCCCTCTGGGGGCCTGTAAGGTCTGTCAGGTTTAATTTGGAGAGATATTTATTGATGTGGGTGAGATCTAGGGGGAGTCTCAGTGTATAAGTGTTGATAAAAGTCCCTAAAAAATGTTCAGATCCGAGTACAGTCATGAATTAGTTCACTGAAGCTGAAAGATACAAACAGTCCGACGGCAAGCCCAGAGCTGTCATGCCGAAAGACAAAAGCCTCTCACACCCCCACAGTATGATTTCTTATGTCCATTTTTGAACTCCTGGGCAATCGTTTCCTCAATTTGAGTCTTTGCTGCCCTTATCCTCCT
The DNA here is from genome assembly GCA_016271365.2 of Neoceratodus forsteri. Classification (NCBI taxonomy): domain Eukaryota; kingdom Metazoa; phylum Chordata; order Ceratodontiformes; family Ceratodontidae; genus Neoceratodus; species Neoceratodus forsteri. The sequence continues at coordinate 490,492,561 of CM057450.1, read as the reverse complement.
TCCTGCCTTCATTTGTTTCACTAGATATACCTCCTCACTGTCTGCCTCAATTTGGGTCGCCTTGTATTTCTTGAAAACTGTTTTTTTCTCCTTTACCACCTTAGCCAACTCCTTCAAGAACCACAGTGGCCTCTCTCTTCTCTTACCCTTGCTTATTCCGTTGCCCTAGTTAGTCCCTACTTTATTTTATTCAATTGTGCCTCCACCCCCCTTCTGCTGTCACCCCCCATCAAGGTATTTCCTTTGGTGGGCTCCTATTTCTTAGTCCAGGACTCTCATCATAGTGTGTTTTTCTCCTGCACAATATGTATGCCAAACTACACAGTGTGATGATCTATTGAACCAAGGGGGTTACCCACTGTGACATCTGCAACCCTGTCCATGTTCTTAAGTACAAGATACAGCATTACCCTGTCACTAGTGGGATCTGTAATCAGTTGCCTGAGAAATGCCTCCTGTAGGGAGTCTAAGATGACCCTGCCCCTAATTGGAGCTGTGGCTTGCATGTTCCAGTTCACATCCGGTAGATTAAAGTCACCCATAATTAATACTTCCCCTTTGTTTGCCATTTTGCTTATGGCCTCCCCCAAAACCTTGTCCATATCCTCCGCCTGTGCTGGTGGCCTGTACATCACCCCTATGCACATAAAGGCCCCTGACCCTGTCTCCAAGTCAACCCAAAGAACCTCCAGCCCCTTCTTCTCCCCGCTGTGACCATTTCATTTCCATGGTCTTGATACCTTCTCCTTTACATATAAAACCAGCCCCACTTTTCTCCCTGCCCTGTCTTTTCTAAACATGTTGTACAGTGGTATGGCCACTTCCCAGCTGTGGTTGGTGGTGCACCATGACACTGTTATGGCCACCAGATTCAGGTCCACCTCTGCAATGGTATCCTCAGGGTCAGGAATTTTGTCTCCTATGCTCCTTGCATTGGTGCACATGGCTCTACACTCCCTTTGTCCCTCCCTGCCCCTGCTTTGCCATCCTTTCCCAAGCCCATCCTACACCCTTCTTTTTTCACTGATATGGTCCTTCGCCTTTTATCGTCCCTCTGCCCACACTCCTTAGTAGTTTTCTCCACCCTAGTTCTACCTCTCCTGCCCCTTCCCCCTTTTTCCCTACTTCCCAGTACTCCTGGGGAATTACTTTCCCCTGAGCAATCCATCACTGCTGCACTATCAGTTGGAGGGGGGCATTTATTACCCTCCTTGGCTAGTTTAAATGCCCATCAAAATAGCATTTAAACCTCCCACCAAGGACTGCCGTTCTCCTCCTGTATGGAAGGAAGCCATCCCATTTGTACAGGCCTCCATCACTCCAGGTAGGACCCCAGTCCCCAATGTAGCCAAATCCCTTCTCCCTGCATCATGCCTTCAACCAGTTCTTGAAGCACACAGTCCAGTATGCCCTGTTCTCCCCCCAGCCTTGCACATGTAGCAACTCAGTGAAGGCCACCATGCATGCTACTTGATTCATGCCCCTCAAGTAGAAGGGCAGGGGGGTGAATTTTTATACTCACACCTGACCATGAGGGAGTTGCACCAGCAGCTGCATATGAAAAATCAAAGGTGTCACTAGCATCTATGCCATCTGAAAAAGATTCCACAAAATTGAATTACATAGCAAGAAAAGTGTACACCCAACCTAACCTGCGCCTAAGTTAGGCTGCATACTATATATGGCACACACTGCACAGTATCAGAAAGCCCTCTGGAGCACTGTACAGGTGCTCATTGAAACAATGGGTGGTGATATTGGGAATGATATAGTAGAGACAGCTAAAGATGCATTGGAAGCCACTAAATATCAGTTCCATATGGTTGTGGACCCAAATGGCACAGCCTCAAGGGAACTACTAGTGCATGCAGTAGCTCTGAGGAGATGTGCTTGGCCAAGAGCAACCATCCTTTCAGAGGACACAAAAACAAAAGCTATGGACTTTCTTTCAAGAGGCCATCCCTTTTTGGTGATAAGACAGAAACATATATAAAGAAGGTTAATGAACAAAAAAACAACCTGCAAAAATCTGACTCAGAAGCAGAGACATTCTAATTCCTTCAGACCATATGGAAGGGGAGAGAGGGTCACAGCCTACTAACAAAGGCCCTATTCCTACTATGATTACCCTCCTTAGGGGGGTGCCCAAAGAAGCAGAGGCAAGAAAGGTGTCAGGCAGAGGCGGGCACCTGCCTGTAAGTCACAAGAGAACCAGAATCCCTGACTACACTGTGCAGGTCATGATAGACCCTCTAACCAGTAGAAGGCCACCTGACTCATTACTCCCAAGAGTGGATATCCATCACCACAGACAAGGGGGCTGGAAGTGGTGAGTCACAGGCTGGCTCTTCAGTTCACAAACTTTCACAAATTGAAAAGCCCCTAAATCTTTTCCTCCTCCAGTCTTAGGAAAACATCCTGCTAGAACTGGAGGTAAAGAAACAGTTAAGGATGAAAGCTATAGAAAAGGTCCCTCCATCTCGGTGGAGAAGAGGCTTATTCTCAAGATAACAAAAAATGGAGACTGGTGGCCTAGTTTAGACTTAAGGTACAGTACCTGAATAGGAAACGTTCAAAATGGTAACACTGGGAATGGTTATACCATCATTACAAATAGGAGAGTGGCTGAAATCCCTGGATCTGACAGATGCTTATTTTCACATCCCTGCAAGATCCTCACACAGAAAATATCTCAGGTTCAGGTTAGGAAAACACCAGTACCATTTTGCAACACTGCCTTTTGGTCTGACATCAGCTCCAAAGGTGTTTAAACGGTGCCTAGCAGCAGTAACTGCATACCTGTGAAGAAAAGGGGTAGTAGAGTACCCCTACCTGGATGACTGGCTAGTCACAGGCAGATCAAACAGAGGAAGCACTGCACTCCTTGACACTGGTAAGAAACAACATGGAAAACCTGGGTTTCCTTCTGAGTCTAGAAAAATCCCAGGTAGAACCCAGTCAAGTGCTGATGTTCATTGGGGCAAAGATAGATACCACACAGAGGAAAGCATTTCTCCCACAGGCAACAGTGGAAAGCCTACTGCCCTGTGCAGGGTCCTTCAAGCCAGGCAAACCAAGGCCAGCAAGGGACTTCTTGTAACTACTGAGCCAGATGTCAGCAGCAGCTGTGGTGCCATGGACTAGTCTATAAATACTGGACATGCTGTGCCACTTAAAGAGGCACTGTCATCAAAAGTCAAACTCTCTAAGCGTACCAGTACTAGTCACAAATGGTCTGGTCAGCACTGTAAACTAGTGAAAAAAGGGGACAACCTCAAGGAAGGAAATCTCTTTCAGCAAATGTCCATAACTCTCACTCTTGCAACCAATGTCTCCCTGCTGGGATGGGGAGGGCATCTGGAGGAACAGACAGTAAGGGATGTCTGATCCCAGCTGGAACAGCAGGATCGCATAAACCTTCTAGAACTAAGAGCAGTACTCCTATCAATGCAGTCTTTCTCAGCTCTTGTGCAGGATCAGTTAGTTCTGATAAGAACAGACAATACCACCACAATGTACTACATAAACAAACTGGGCAGCAAAAGGTCCTCAGAGCTCTGTACAGAAGCAATAAGAATGTAGAATATGGCTTACTTCTTAAATGCAAAATTGCAGCAGTGCACTTGCCAAGAAAGAATAATGTGCAAGCAGACTCCCTAAACATGATAAGCCAAAAAAACATGCCTGGTCACTAGACCAACAGGTGGTACACATTCTTTTCAGGAGATGGGGAACACCAGAGGTAGACTTGTTCACCTCATGGTAAAATCTCAAGCTACCACTGTTTTGCTGCAGGCCACCCGACAAGAGGACCCGACCCCAGGATTTATTTGCCTTCAGTTGGAAGGGAAAAGGCCTTTATGCTTTCCCTTCATTCCCTCTGATACACTGAGTCCTTGGGAAACTAAAAACAGTTATCCACAATAGTTCCAGTAATGCTAGATTGGGCAAAACAGCCATGGAACTCTCTCCTGCTGTCCCTATCAGGCAAGAACCCCATCTCACTGCCCATGAGTCCAATCTCCTGACAGTCACAGGGCAGAATGAAATTCCCAAACATCAGAACACTAGGCCTAAGGTGTGGTTCTTTAAGACCTAGAATCTTTCTGGCAGTGTTGCATATTTAGAAAGGTTCAAGAAAACCATCTACAAGAAAATCTAACTCCTCAAAACAGAAAAGATTCTCACTGTGGTGTTCAGGAAAGGGTGCCTCCTCACTAGAAGCTGATTTGTCCCCTGTTCTTGATTACCTGGAGCACTTACACTCAAGTGGACTTAGAAAGTCATTGCTGAAAGTCCACCTGAAAGCAATATCAGCCTTCCTATCTGCAGGGAAAGGAAAATTCCTGGCCTCTCATTCTGTGTTCAAGAGATTTTTCAAAGGCCTGCTTCACTTACAACCCCCAGTCAGGGAACCAGTGCTTCCATGTCATTTGCATGTCTGTATGGCACAGTTGGTACAGGTCCATTTTGAGCCAATGGCTTCTGTAGACCTGAAAATCATAACCTTAAAAACAATCTTTCACATAGCCATGACCTCTCTTAGAAGAGTAAAAGAGCTTCAAACTTACTGGAAATTCCTCCCAAAAGTGGTGTCAGAATTTCACCTTAACCAGGCAGTTATTTTGCTTGTACTATTCCCAGCATATTCTAATTCAGGAGAACAGAAACAGCATTACTTGGATGTCAAGAGATCACTTAGCTACAATTATGACAGAACAAAGGACATCAGAACAAACAGTAGCCAGCTGTTTGTCACTTGTGCTGAGGTTGGTAAGGGCAAGTCTGCAGCTAGAAATACCATCTCTAGATGGCTGGTTTCTTGCATGCAATTCTGTTATAAGAAAGCTGACAGGCAGTCTCTCTTAGGTCTCAGAGCACATTCCACAAGAGGCACTGCAGCATCAGTGGCCACATCAAGGGGCATTCCATTGGCAGACATCTGCAAAGCAGCTACCTGGAAAATTGCTCATACGTTTACGAAGCATTACTGTCTGGACATTCAATCCCAAAGAGATGCAATGTTTGGGACGGAAGTCTTACAGAATCTTTTCCCTACATACCTGTAGATTCCAGACTTCCCAGCCTCCAAAGGTATAGCTATGTAGTCTACAGTTTCTGTATGGCATCACTATTAGACTCATGTTGTTAGAAGAAAATTACTCATCGTAATATGATGTTTCTTCTAATGGGTCCAATACTAAGCCAATACAATCCCATTCCTTCCCCTTCTGCAACCTAATCAGTGAAAGTTTCACTGTTAATAGGTTTTAAATACACATTTTTGCCTGAGCATTTTGCATTGTTTTCACAGTTCATATTTGACAGATTATTTTTGAATTGTTTAGTTATTTAACTTAAACAATTCTAAGTCTGCTTTTCTTAGCTATTTAGCTTTTTAGCTTAAAGCTTAGTATTTTAGACAAGTTAGCACTGCTCTCATCTGCTCTTCAGTACAAATATGACAATTGAACACTAAAGGGAGCAACAGCAAGGAAATATTTGAATGGAGGTCTGATTCTAGCATCACCATTCTAAATCTTCAAGACAGCATCTCTGGCTAGAAATTATACGGTTATAGTGTATGGTGGAACATTGTTAAGGATGGAAATCCATCCCATGAATAGGCTTGTTGTGCTGCAGTAGCTATGTCATCTTGTTGTGCTGCACTAGATACCTAGCTACTGCAGTACAACAACATGGAATGTGTTTGCACATGCACGATCCGCAAACATCGGCACTTCCTTAAATGGCCGCAGTGGTAAGAGCTGGACCCAGAGCAGAACAGCATTGAGAAATGAAACAAAAAAGTAAGGAGTCTGGAGACAAATTTTTAACTAAAGAGACTTGTTTTTCTTGTAAGGTGGACCATACACTATAAAAGACAATGTATGGTCCACTATCCACAACGTAAGCATGTGTATCCCTCTCAAGGTAGCCATGGCAACCTAAACCTCTTGAGCTTCGCTCTTGAGGTTTAAACAGTCACCATGGCTATCTCTAGAGGGATACACATGCTTGTTGTGGACAGTAGACCATACATTATCCTCTATTTGTTATTGGCTCACTACTGGGCCCATTAAAAGAAACATCATTATTTATGTTTCTTCCAGGTCATCTGTCAATTGATCCTATTGTACCCAAAGTGTCCAGTGATGTATGCGCATGTAGAGGCAGGCATATGGTACTGTGATGATGGCAGTAGCCTTCAGGCCAAGAAATATCAACACTGATCTCATAGATACTGTACATAATAGCTGTTGTACACCAGGCAAGCCTGAGCTAGTTAGGCACTGACCCTGTCCACTGGCAGAAAAGCACTGCCCACAGCTGTGTCCAAAACTGGTCCTATGTACTGGAGACATTGACACAGGTTCAGGCATGATTTGGGCTCATTCACCATGACACACAGTTCCTCGAACTACCTTGTCATCAGAATTTGAACAATGGTCTCCTTGGATGGAGCTTTCAGGAGCCTATTGTCTAGGTAAGGGAAGACATAAAGAACTTCCCTTCAGAGCTCTGTTTCTTCCACCAATAAGCATTTGGGAAATACCCGTAGTGCCAAGGACATGCTAAAGAGCAAGACACAAAACTACTAATGCTTGTCATCCAGTGTGTGGCACTTGCTGATCTTGATATGGAGATATGCATTCTTCATATCCAGTGCATACATCCAGTCCTGATTGTAACAAGGAGATGAGAGCCTGAAGGTACACCATCCAAAACTTGTTATATTTGATGTATTTGCTCAGACCTCTGAGATCTAATACAGGATTCAGGTCTCCCTACTTTATTACTAAGAAGTAATGGGAATAAAAGCCTGTGTTTGCCACTTGAATGGGAGCAGGCTCTACAAACATTTCCTAAATTAGAGACTGAACTTTTGTTCTCAGAAGAGACAAATGGCCTGGAGGATAATGACAGAGTTGTGGAGGATGCACTGGAAGGGTAGATAGAAGCTCTAGAGCATGGCCCTGTTCTATAATTTCTAGAACCCACTCATCTGTAAGAATCTCACTCCATTTTCATAGAGAAAAGGAGAGCCTTCCCCCCACTGGTGTCCCCAAAGCTTTTGGTACAGGGGAGGCAGTGAGGAGTGAGGAGGTACCAGGGTTGGTGGGGACATCACCTGTACTGATACTCCTGGGGGCCTTGGAATGGTCACCCATGGGGAAGGGTCCTGTTAGAGGACCCCTACCTTGGTTGTAGAGCTGTTAGTGAGAGATATAGAAACATATAAACAGAAACATAGACTTTGACGGCAGATAAGGACCACTTGGCCCACCCAGTCTGCCCATTTCCCTACCTATTGGATAAGCTGCAGATTCTAGTTAACCAACAGCCTATTTCCTGCAAACCCCCCCCCCACTATAACTGCCTTATGTCTGTCCCATGCATGTTTGAATTCCTCCACTGTTTTAGACCCCACAACCTCTTCAGGAAGGCGGTTCCATGTATCCACCACTCTCTCCATGAAAAAGAATTTCCTCACATTACCTTTAGTAGCCAGACTACAAAACGCACTCCTGCCACAACCCCTAGAGCGTTGTGGGGTCAGTGCCTAAAAGGACCACAAAGTAATTTTAGATGTCTGGAGTTCCTGTAAGGCCATTTCCACATCATTACCAAACACCTTCTGATCTCTGAAGAGGGCAATGAGGACAGACTGCTGGACATAGTAGCAAATCCAGCTACCCCAACCCATGAATTGCAGCAGAGGCAAATGCCGAAAGCTGCAGCCCTGGCAGAAGTACCAGCAGCATCATACGCTGCTTCAACATATGCTTCCCAGTTTCTAAGCCTGCTGTAAAAGTCTTGACAAGATCAGATATTATAGAACCATCAGGTCATGCAGCAATGGTGGACATGAGTAATTTCCATAGGCTAGTCTGATATTTAATCATGCAAGCCTGGTAATTTTCAATTCTAAGGCCCAGGGAAGCAGAGTCTTCTTCCCCATTACAGCCAACCTCCAGAATTCTTTATCAGGGAGCAAATAACTCATGTGTTTTGGAGCTTTTGACCTATCATGAGCAGCCATTATTACCACAGAATCTATTTTTGGTTGTGAGGCATAATACGTTTCAGAAAAAGGGGCAGAATATAGTTTATCTGCTTTTTGAGGTACAGCAGGCAAGAAGCTGGATCTGTGGCAAGCAGTCCTCTAAGGTGGGAAAGACAGGAAGACTCACAATTGGGAGAGCAGTGGGAACCTCCAATAACTCAGACAGGTTGCGCTTTATGGAGTCTTTCTCCTCAGCAGCAAAGCCCATTACATTGTCCATTTGTCTGAGTAGAGCCTGAAAAGAGGCATCCTCAGGAAGGGATCTTGGAGTGTAAACAATAGTGTTTTCACTACAAGAAGACAAAGTGGAGCAGGAGCCAAATTCTTTATGGAAAGGATTCACATCTCCTTTCTTATCCTCTAAAGCCTCCTCTATATTTAGGAAGTCAGCATTATACTACTCTTTATCTTTGGGGATGATGACAGAATTCTGCACAAGAGCCAGCGCCAACAGCATAGTTGAAAGGTAGGAATAACAAGGGCGCTTTCTGAGCTAGATGTCAAAGGAGTCGATGGACTGGGGCCTCTCAACAATGATGCAGTGATCATCAGTGGTAGCCCTAGAAGTGGGAACCAAAATAATTCAGGCACTGTGGCAAGCACCACTAGAGAGCTGACAATGCCCTGTAAAAGGGTCAAAGGGACCATCATAAACAGGGTGATATCCAGTGATAGAGGTTGCAGTCCACACCATTCTTTTCAGTAACAGAGCCTGAGCAAGCCCCAACCTTGGTGCCTCTTGGATGGTTGGGGGGGAGAAGCTACCGGAGTCAAGGCCACAACTGAAAACCTCGACTGGGACTTACCCTCTATGCAAAGTGGAGGCCTGGATATCACAGGTGATGAGTGGAGATGGTCAGACAATGAGTCACGTGATGCAGGCTACCACTTAGCAGCTCAGTTGCGGAGCTCCAGCTACCCCTTTCCAAAACTTTGTTTTTTCCCAGTACATTGTTATAATTTTAATACCCATCTGCCTCTGAAGATCTCTAGACTCCATCAGCGTTTAACATTGGAGGTTGAATTCACCATGGATGCTAAGGTGAAAACAGCTCTACCGGGGCACACCCCACCTCCCACGCCAGACAAGGCAAGTAAACATTCCAAGGCCCAATCTACCCCTAGCAGCTGCTCTTCTACTGCTACCATGGGCTAGATCCCTCTAACAGAGGAACACTTTCTCTCAAAGTTCTTGCCATTTCAAGAAGAGCTTAAATCTGCTACCTCAGAGCTAAAATCCATCACCATCGCTCTTGAGGATCTCTCCAAGCATACTGGGGACAACGAGGTGTGGATCATTTCCTTGGAGAAAAAATTTGATTGGCTAGATTCCAACATTATTGCATTAGGGCAGAAGACCACAAAACTGGAGTCAGAAATTGAAGATCTTGAGGGTTGTAGCTGGCGCAACAATGCTGTCATCATCGGTCTTCCTGAAAAAGAGGAGGGCTCTGACCCCATTCTATTTACTCAAACATTTGTCAAAAAAATTGCTGGCCCATCACCCTATGGTACAAGCTACTCTATAGAGTGGGCGCATCATGTCCTGTGCGCCATGCCACCAGCTGGTGCTTCACCCCGTCCCTTTATTTTCAGATTTTTGAATTTCCTAGAAAGGCAGCATTTTCTCAACAAAGTACGAGAGCTGCAGGAGGTGATATGGAATGGCAACAAGTTGCGTATTGCTCAAGATTTGCTGGGGTCAGTACGGCAACGGCTCACAGCCTTCCACCCTACAGTGACCAAACTTATCACTGCTGGCATTAAATTTAGGATGGGGGTACCTTACCCGTCTTCAAGTTTTGCTATCAGGCACTTAGCACACTTTTGAGGAGCCTGAGAGAGTGATTAAAGTCTGCCCTCCTAGACCTATTTAGGGATCACTGATGGATGATGGCTTCAATCTATTGACATCATGATATATTAATATGAGAGACTTATGGACTTGCTACCTTTACCGTTTATTCAGACAGTTGGTTGTACGCTGTCCTTGAGTCCCTCTTTCTACTGTGCTACACCCCTTAATACTGGACAATTGGACTTGGGTCCCACTACCTTTGGTGTCTTGCATAATTGCGGTAATGGTCTTCTGAGTTTACATTTCCTGTGCCATCAGTGAGTAAATCTTATATCTCAGATTTGGATGGATTTGCCCGCTCTCCTTCTGCATGGAGTGGTTGTACTGAAAAGTTTCCGGTGCTTCAGGTTGACAGGAGCCCTTGTTATCAGACCTGACTTGTTAATTCTCGCCTGCAGTTACGGGCTGGAGATTTAGACTATCTCCTGAAGCCTCCGGCAATTACTGCAGGATTTGTTCTAGTTCCTGTTTAAAAGACTAGAATGATTTTCTCTGTGGACTACTGCAGAACTGTTGCATTTACTTACAGACTAGTATACGGGATCCCTTAGTACTTTTTCATTTTTCAACAAAGCCTAGTGATGGGACAGTCCTGACTGCCATCTGGTGGCAGATTCACTGCTTCATTGGTTTGGGACAACAGCTTCCATTTTAGTTGCACTTGGACTTTTGCTCCAGGTTGAATTGTTTAGTTTATTTCAACGACTGAACCTTGAATATTTAATGTTGTTCTTTCCACAGTGCATGGGCCCTTTTTATTTTTATTTTCACTTGTGTTTCTAAAGACCTACGAATGCCTGTAATGTGGGACTGATGGCAACTTATTCACTGGATGGACTTCCACTGGGGTAGTGTACAGAGAGTCCTTTTTTATTTTAGCCTACTTATGTTATGCTGCTTTTATGTTAGTCTAGATCTTGTTATTGAGGTTCTTGCTCATATTAAACTTAATCTAGTTGGGCTGGTTTACTGTTTGGGGAAAGTTACAAAGCTATGTTTCTTTTTTTTTAGGAGGCTCAGTGAGTAAGGGTGGGCTCCTAACCTTTGTTTGTTCATAATAGAGGTCTGGTTATATAGGGTAGGGAGCCTCCCTCTTCAAGTACAACGTTTTTGTGGGGGGGAGCGTGAAGCATATGGGCACTAGGTGGTTGAGGCTGTTTTATCATGGGCCTTGATGGTTATTATTTGGAGGGAGAGGGGTTGGGATTTAGGGCTTTATGTCAATGGTTTTGGTTCATAATTCCTTATGATGTTAGAGGAGGGTTTAATTGGGGTGTGGGAAGGGTTGGACCTACTGTTATGTTATCTCATTACTTTTTTTACCAGCTGTTGTCTTTTTGGGACTTTTTCAGCTCACTGTTTGCTTTTTTATTTCTGGGGAAGGGGGGTGTTGTTGGTAATGGGAGGGTGCCACTGGAGGAGGATTTTTCTTTTGGTTATAACTGTCTTTTTCCTGTCTGTGTATTTACACCCTAATCTGATTTTTTGTCACCAAGTACTGCTTTGTTATGGCAGCCTATAACTTCTGTACATGGAATATCAAAGGTTCCCAGTCTCCTACTAAACCTGTTGCATTTGCAAAAACTGCAAACTGATGTGGCCTTTTTACAGGAAACTCACCTGCTCCCATCCGAGGTTCTCCTTCTTAGGTGATCCTTGGTGGGACAAGCTTTCAGGGCAGGTCTTGACACACATAAGAATGGGATGGCCATACTTATCCCAAGAAGAATCCCCGTCTGTCTCCTTCAGGAAATAGCAGACCCTCAAGGCCATTATGTTATTCTTCAAACTCTCCTTATTTACTTAGAGGTAATCTTGGGAGCTACAGTATATATGGCCCTACAACTGATGATCCTGGCTTTTTCACTCTTCTTGTGTCCATTCTGGCTCCCTGGATTTTTCTCCCAATCATCCTCGAGGGCAGTGGGGGTTGGTTGGAATATGTTTTTTTGCGATGTCCTGGACAGAACTGGTAAGGCTTAGCAGGCCCTCTCACCTGGGCAGTTGGCCATCCAAGAGTTCATGGGCTCGGTGGGTTTGGTAGACCCATAGCGAGCATTAAACCCACACAGTCAGGAATATTCCTTTTATTCCTTCCCACACAACTCTTTCTCTAGGCTTGATTTCTTCCTGGTTAGAGCAGATCATCTCCCCGGGGTTACTTTATGTCATTATCTGGCCATGGTTATCTCAGACCACTATCCTGCCCATATTCAGTTGAACCTTACTCCTTCAACAAAGACAAAGTTTAGACATTAAATAACCAGCTACTCAAATCAGAGGAAATATTACATCTTTGGCCTTTTTTCACTACTTTTATGAAACTTAACTCATCCTCAATGCCTCAACTCGACATTTTATGGAGAGCCTTGCAGTGTGCCCTTTGAGGGGAGTTGATTTGCTTAGCCACTAAGAGAAGAAGCAGAATTCGGCTGCTTTATCCTCCTTGTTAAACCATATAAGAACCCTTGAGGGACACATTTTCCAGGATTCCTCCCATTCAGATTGGGAGTTACTGGAAGGTCTTAGATTTCAGTACAATACCTTATTAGGGGAGAAAGCAGAGCATCTTATATTGCTGTCTAAAGTGAAGTATTTTGATGAGGGGGAGAAAATGGGGAAATTACAGGCCCTCCTATTGCATTCTTAGGTCATGGACAAGACTGTCTCTTCAATTTGCCTGGATTCAGGCTGTATTCTCACCTCTCCTCGGGACATTGTTGATACTGAGTTTATTGCCAACAACTGTATGCTCTGTCTTCTTCTTCTTCTTTCTGTCCTGCTCAATTTGAGACCTTTCTTCAAGATATATCACTCCCCCAATTAGTTGACTCCCAGGTGGAATTCTTGCAAGCTCCCTTGACCCTGGCAAAGATTTCCCAGACAATTGATGCACTCGCATCAGACAAATCCCCTGGTCCAGATGGGTTCACTTCCAGTTTCTATAAGGTTTTCAAATCTCAAGTGGCCCCCATTCTTCTAGATACATTTAATTACAATTTCAAAGACAGCCTATCTGACCTGTCCGCTTACTGCAGCCACTACTGTGGTCATCCCCAAACCCTGTCGTGGCCCCTTGCTTGTCTCCAACTACAGGCCAATCTCCCTCATTAATGTGGACTTAAAACTACTTGCCAAGGTGTTGGCTTGTAGGTTGGGACAGGTATGGGACTCACTCATAGGTAGGGAGCAGGTTGGATTGTGAGGGGCAGGTTGTCGGCTGATCATCTCAGGAAACTCTTCTATCTTATTTCAGCATCCAGGGACTCCCCCACTCCTGTGGCCTTGGTGTCCCTGGATGCCGAAATGGCCTTTGATAAGAGTCTCATGGGATTATTTGTTTACTCTCTTACCTAAATACCATATTCCCCAAGAATTTATACAATGGGTAAGAGTGCTTTACTCCTTCCCATCAGCCCATACACTTTGTAACGGTGTCCTATCATCCTCATTCTCCCTCCACCAGGGCACCAGGAAGGGATGCACTCTTTCTCCTTATTTATTTAATCTCTTTTTGGAACCCTTGATCCGCAAACTTAACTTCTCCCCTGAGGTTCGTGGTATTTCAGTTGGTCATTCAGATTACAAATGATCTGTATAAGCTGATGCTATATTATTACACATTTCTTCTCCCACTACTTCCCTGCCTGCTGCCCTACAAATTATTTTTCATCTTGGGTTATTTTCCAACTATAAATTAAACATTGCTAAAACTGAGGTCATGCCTCTTAACAGTAATACCTTTAAAGCAGATATTGAACACTTGGGCCTCATTTGGAGACAGGATAAACTGCAATACCTGGGGATTTATCTCAGTACTTCACCTGTTAAGATGAAGCAATTCAATCTTAATTCCATGGTATCCCATATTAAAGTGGACTTGGACCATTGGTCTTTTTTACCTCTTTCATTGTGGGGCCGATTGAATGTTATAAAAATGAACATTTTACCCCCCATTTACTTTTTCCCCTTCAGATGTATAACTCTGCCATCCCCCAGATGTGGTTTATTCAAGTGCAAAGGATTCTCACTTCCTTCCTATGGTTGGGTAAAACAGCTCATTGAGCTTTGTCCAAGTTAATGTGTGCTAAGCAGGATGGTGGTTTACAAGCTCTCAATTTTTTTTATACTACCTGGCCATACGTTTTACCAGACTTTCCTACTGGCTGGGATCATCAGAAGGGGATCTATCCACATCATACGTACCCAACTGGGTGGACATAGAACATTCCTTGTGCTCCACTAATGGTTTGGATATCAGGTCACTCCCTTTCCTGTCCAGAAAAAATCTTCCCCATTCTTTACGAGACACACCCTTGGAGGCATCTCTTCATACTCATTTGCAATTATGTTCACTGCTTTAGATTTGTCCATATAAAGACACTTCACAACCTTTATTTTGGAACTCTAATTTTTGAATAGCTGGATGGACACTTACTAAGAGGTTTTGGCTGGGCATGGGTGTGGACACAGTTGAAGATCCCATTTCTCATCAAAAATTGCTCTCCTTTAAGGACGCCTGTACCTTATATAACTGGCCTGTATCTTCCTGTTTTCAATATTTCCAGTTGTCACAAATGCTCTTCAAATGTTCTGGCTCGGGCCCATGGATTAGCCCCCTAGGTAGTTCAGTTCTCCCTCTTTTTTACACGGCCCTGCCCCCATCTTCTCTCATATTTTTATCGATCTGTACAGGAATATTTGACTGCCAAAGAAGGGCCAAGGTTCTATTGGTGGGACCAAGCTCTCCTGGCTTCTAATTCCTTTAGAAATTGGTCAATCATCTGGAAGTACTTATATAAGTTTATTAAGTGGGACAGATTCCGTCTTATGAAATTTCAGATTATCCATAACCTTTATTACATCCCAGTTAAATTGCATAAGATGGGTCATTTACCCGTTGATTCTTGCTCCAGAAGTGGTAAAGAGCCAGGCACTTTACTTCATATCTTGTTGTCCTGTGAGACAGTAACACCCTTTTGGAATTCCATTAGATCTCATCTAGACCCCCTCTTGCGACTGTCAGATGCCTTTCTCCCTGAAATATGTATTTTGGGTGATTATAATGATACCCTAATTGGCAACCAAATACCCCACATGGCCTTGATTTCGGCATGTGTGAAAAAGGTTATCCTCTGGCATTGGTTGGATCGGTGCGCCCTTCAGTTCCTGGAATGGTATAGGGAGATCCTGTTTGCCTTGCAAGCAGAGTTCCTTATAGCCAGTATGTCTGGTAGAATGTCTATATAAAAGTGTCTGGGAACCACTATAAGTTATATTAACTGCATGAATGCATGTTTCTTGATCTTCATGATCTTATCTCGACAGATGTGTGCATACCAGGTCAGGTTTATTGTGTCATATTTTCCTACTGTTTACATGGCCTGCTTCAACCTCTAGCAGATTTCACAGGTCCAGACATTGTGGGATAGGCCCAAAACAAAAAGCGTAGATGGAATGAGCATCATTTTTGTAGATCTTCTGGCCCAAGGTACAAAATCAAAATAAAGGTTCTTACAATGGTGACATGCAACACCAAAAAAGTAAAGAAAAGTGAAAAAACTATGGCATAATCCCACAAGCAGTTGGCAGTGGGAGAAAAAAACTGAGGAGTGATGGAGTCATCCACATTATGTAGGCAGCAGTGATATATGTCATTGTGGGTGGCCTCTGGCTAGCAAAAGCTTCCTAGTGATCCTGGTGCTGAAGGCTTACAGTTCCAAAGGTGTGGCCCAACTGAGGAGTTGTTCTCAATGATAATCTATATGGTGACTGCTAAAGAGCACTTGATCCCAAGAGTAGAAAAACCCATTTATGTAAACTTCTTTGTAACGTGTAATACCACAGATGTCATATATGCTGCTTGGTGTCAATGCCCAAGGGTTATGTCAGATGCATCACTCATGAATTTAAAGTTAGAATGTAGGAACATATGAAAGTAGTTAGGAGTGATGCACCAGTCAATGTCTTGGGTGCTTATTTTAAAGAAAATCATGGTTGCAGTCCAAAGTCTGTGACATTTGGTGTTCTGCAGCATATACTGAAAAAACCCAAAGGGAGGTGATCATTCGACACCATTGTTGCAGAATAAATCTAGTTGGATACACAAACTCAAGAGTTTAAAGTCATTTAGACCTAACTGGATATTGGATTTCAGACCTTTTTTGTATATATGGAATTTGTTGTAGAAGGTGAAAGTAACGCAAGTATAATTTTATTTATTTCAAAAGTGTCATCAGGAAAGACATTGTGAGTTGGTATCAGCCAGTTTCCAGATGTGTCCTGGGCTGAGGGGCAGAGGGATAAATAGAAACAATGAGGTACAGAAGTACAAATAATACAAAGAAAGGTAATAAGTAACAAAATGAACAATAAACAATTGTGCAAGATTCTGTGTAAGGTGGTACACTATGATGAATAAAGTGCTGAAGAGAACACTTAACAGAGTACAATATGTACTACAGGATTTATGGTGGGAATAGAGATTGCAGTTTAGGAGGGTGAAAGAGGGAGCTCCACCAATAAGCGTGCAGGGTGAAGGGAGAGTGGAGAATGGAGGGTGGCAGTCAACAGCCTGGGGCATAGTATTAGGAACAGCTGCAGGAGTGAGTGGAGAAGTCAAGAGGAATTATTTGAGAGAATGAGGGGAGACGGCAGAGCAAATAGTAAGGAAGAGAGCCCCATAGTTTGGGGAAGCAGAATGAGAGGGCAGCTTGACCAGAGGATTTTATTGGGGGGGAGAGCAGGAACCAGAGTTGTGGAGGGAGTAAGAGGTGGTGGGGGAGAAGTGAGGAGGGAAGCAAGACAGGAGGGGAGGAAGTCAAACCAGAATTTAGAGACAAAGGAGACACAGTGATGAAGCATTTGTCCTCAAGGGAGGGGAAAGAAAGGGAGAAGTATGATAAACAGAGGTGGGGGAAGACAGTCAAGGGCAAAGTGGCAGAAGGAGTGAAAGAGGGGATCCAGTTTAGCCAGGGTGGACTTGGCAGGAGCACTGTAAACATATCACTATAGTCAAAGATTGGGAGAATCATCTGTGATATGATCTCTCACTTGGCAGGAAGTGGGATTGTCACATACTGATTCTCTCTCAGAACTCAGTCTGCACTGCTACCATTTTTCATGATGCTTCAGATGCCTGAAAGGGTTACCTTGGTATGCTGCCACCATTCAACATTACCCTCACTTTGGGTATCTCTAGGTCCGAATCCCACTAGAGCCACTGCTCTCACACTACAGTGCTCATACCAAAAGAGTAGATGACCCACCCCTTTTTCACAGCTGAGAACACTTTGCTTAAGATACGGTAACTGCAGTTTGTCTCTTCAGAAACAGATCACAGACTTGCCGGTTTAGCCCTGGTTATCTATTCTTCAAATGAATCAGTTACAGAAAGCATGAAGTATATACAAATAACATTTAATAACTCCATGATATTAACATGTTACAGGATAATAGAAACTAAAGACTATGGGGAATACAATATTTCTACAGAGGTTAACAAATAAACACATTTGAAAAGAACCTAACTCGAAACTGTCCAAATCCAAGTAAAGTAGAAGAAGCTTACCCCAGCTGGGAACTGGCGAGTTATGGCAGACTCAAGTCAATGATGTTTCTAGTTGAAAATCTCAAACATAACTAACTCTAAGAGCAAACACACACAGAAATATCTTCAACTGGCCTGTCCACTACACTCGCATCATCATACATGCCTCTCTGACATTACACCTTGGACCTTCTTTTGATCTCTGAGGATCACCCCTTACCAGAAGGGGTCCAAACTGGTTTTGTGAATTGGAGCCTGGTCCTTTTGTTCTCCTGGCTAGCTAAATCAGCAGGTTGTCATCTTGTTCTGCCTTGCTCTATTTCCTTTCAAAACATGCCTTTCTTTATGAAAGTGACTCAGCCTTTTGAATTTTAACCAAACAAAAGCCTTTTTCAGGACAGGAAAAGAACATCTTACACAAAGACCCTTCCTAGCTGTGTGTCCCGAGGTCTAGGACTGTAATAGGAGGCAATTTTCAATTCTCCCAATGCCTCCCACAACTAAAATAGTTTACAGACAACATAATTTGTAAGATAAAAAAAAATGCTGATTCTTACATCTGCTACTTCTCCATTCCAAAGGAAAAATGAAAAACAAATCTTTCAGTGAATCAAAATTATCCTTTTTTCCATGTTAGCAGGGTTGTCCTACCTGCTATGCTCCCAGTTCCCTCTCTGTTTTGACAACATTAATTCTTTAAAGCATCCCCGGTCTTTACTGAGCCACTGGTTATTGCCTAGAAAAAAAATCTGCATTGTGACACTGTGACCCACTGCAGTGCCTAATGTTCAGATGTTCCATTTGATTTGTTTACCAGATTACAGCTGGACTTTGATAATGTTCAGCACTGGTTCTGAACAAATCAGCTGGCCCTATATGCCAAGAAAACTGTCTCCATGACCTTTGGCAGTAGGCAAAAACTTGCTAGGATTGTGACTCCACCCACCCCAGCCACCATATCTTAGATGGTTCCACCATTGCAATTGTCCCTTTTTCAAGTACCTCAGGGTCTGGCTAGACAGTCACCTTGACTTTTTTGAGCATGTAGATGCAGTTTGGAAAAAATTACACCACAAACCTGGTGCTCTATACCACAACCTCGGCTGCATCCCTCTGAATGCACATAGAGCCATTGTTCAGAAAATTATCCTACCATTATTCAACTATGGTGACATAGTCTACAGCACTGCTCCAAAAACCACTTTGTTCAGACTGGACTCACTCCTCCATTCATTCTGCCTCTTTGTTCTGGACTCTCCATCTCGCACTCACCACTGTACTCTCTACTCCTCCTTCTCCTTCCCTTCACTTGAAGACCCATCAATTAACCCACTGTGCCTCTTTTGCAGTCAAATACTGGTTAGGCTCTCTCCCTCCCTACCTTTCCACTATCCTTTTTCAGTCCCCTCCCTCCCCCATGCCCTTTGTAACTCCTCCTTCTGTTCTTTTGCTTTACCACCTGGGTCCACCTTGTTAGGTCAAGCTGCCTTCTCCTATTGTTTTCCAAAAATCTGGAACTCTCTCCTATTACATATTCACTCTGTCTCCTCCTCCTTCTCTCTTGTTACCCTACTGGCTGATTTCACCTCTCCCTCCTGCAATTGCTTCTAACTCACATTATTCATCACCTTTCCTCCACTATCACTCTTCTCTCTTCCCCTCCCCTCAATTCCCCACTCCTCCTTTCCCCTTGCCCCTTCCCTATTGTGTATGACTGCTCCCCCCTCCTATAACCCTTCCCTCCTCTTTTTCTTTCTTTCCACTTCCCTTTCTAATCCTGCCTAGTAGTTCCAGTCCATCAACTAAATGGGCATCCCTTTTTGGGACAAATACCCTTCTTTCCATTCTATTCCATATTTCTCCCACTCTTAGTTGTAATATCATGGTAATTTGTAGTGGTCTGGGGTGCCCTTACTGTACCTGGCCCTGTGGAGTTCTAGCCCCCGATAAACATGCATTCTTTCTATTTGGTGTCTCAGCTGCTCCTTTCTAACTCGGCTCCTCACTTGCTTCTCTCGTTTCCATGCTACTCTGTTAGGCTGGGTTCACTTGAAAGTTTCAATAGTATAATAGCACATCTGTCTGTGAATTACCATAACATTATTGTTTATTTACTGTGTCATGTGTTGTCTACTTCTGTATCCCACTTCCCTCTCCCCCCAGGATGAATTTGGAAATTAGGTATTTCAGCTCAGTATGCCTTTCCTAGTGAAACTCTTCGAATAAATAAATAAATACCCATGTTATAGGACTGCAGCACCAGGCTCCATCTTAACAATTTGTGGTTTTGCTCACTGGTCCTATGCAGCCATATGAGGGAATTGTGGTTGGTAACCAGTGTGAATGCCCTCCCATACAAATATGGTTGTAATTTCTGCAGAGCCCAGATGATACCCAGGTATTCCTTCTCAAATGTGCTCTAGGCCTCCTCTCTAGGCAGCAGCTTCCTGCTCAGATACATGACTGGATGACCTGACTCAGAACCACCCACAACCCATGATCTGATGCATCGAAGTGCACAATGAACTTCACAGAATAGTCAGGGTTTGGGAGCACAGGTGCTCAACACAATGTCTCCTTCAACTGGCATAACACTGCGTCACAGTTACTCATCCACTGAATGTTTTCCGGCATTTTCTTCCTTGGGAGATCAGACAGGGAGTTTGGCCATGCTACTGAAGTTTGGCACAAATCTTTGATAGAATTCAACTGCCCCAGGAAGGCCTTTACATTTCTCTTTGTTGTGGGTGTTGCCAATCTTCAAAGGCTCAGAAGGTGATCAGAAGGCTGTGGGTTCTTTTCCCACACCAGGCACTTGGGTTAATATCCCAAATACTAACACTGCAGTGCAGCATGAGTGGGGTGCTGCACTCCTGAGGTGCCATCTTTCAGATGAGACGTTAAACTGAGGTCTCATCCGCCTGTTCTGGTGGTGGTTCAGGTGGATATTAAAGATCCCATGGCACTTCTCGAAAAGAGTAAGGAAATTTCTCCGGTGTCCTGGCCAAATTTCCCCCCATTCACTAAAAATACCACCAACAGCTTAATCTGGTTCAAGGTCAGCTGGCATTCATCTGTATCCCCCTCCCCTTGGGTCGTGCCTCAAAATAGGCAAGAATTTGTTTTGTGCACTTACTGAGTCAACAAAAACTAACTAAATAAATCCTTGCATGGCCTCAATTTTTTCTGGCTCAGGCTGGATGTACCCACTCCGTATCCTGTGCCCAAGGTATGATACCTCTGCCATCCCTCTCTGGCACTTCTCCACCTTGACTGTCAGCCCTGCAGCCTTCATTCATTGGAGCACCTAGGTCATGTGCCTGACATGATCCTCCCATGTCTGGCTGTAGATGGTGATGTCATCTGTGTACACCAGAGCAAAGTCAGAATGCAGTCCATGAGCCGTTGAAAGGTGGCTGGTGCATTCTTCATCTCGCATGGCATTACTACCAGCCAATAGCCCTTTGTCAGGTCTATGGTGGTCGCGGGTACATGGCTCCCCTTAACCTCTCTAGGACCGCATCCATCCTGAGCATGGGGTATGTGTCTGACTCCATACAAATGTTGTCCTTGTGGTAGTCAATGCATAACCTCATGGTCCCATCCTCCTTGGGGATCAGTACCACTGGGGAGGCCCTGGCACTACTGGATTACCCTAACAAAAAAGCATTTCCTTGATCTTCCCATCAATGGCATGTTTCAGTCCCTCAGGGACTCTGTAGGGTAGCTGCCTCAGTGAGGCCTGGGATCCTTTATCCATGTGGTACTCTGCCAGCGTGGTATACCCCAGTTTCCCCATGAACATTTCCCCAAATGTATGAAGCACCCCACATATTTTGGCAATTTGGGCTAGTGTCAGCCACTCCAAGAGGGTGAAAGCATCCACTAAGGATTCTCCCTTAACCTCTCTGAGGAGATCCACCAGCAGGTCTGCTTCTGCTTCCTCCTTTGGATAGCTGCACACAGCCAGGACCATCTAATCCTGGTCATGGTATGACTTCATCATGTTAATACAGGGTAGATTTGCTGCTTGTGTCTCCTGTCAGGTAGCTCCACCACATAATTAACATAATTTATACTGCTGACCATTGAGTAAGTACCCTCCCAAGCTGCCTGCAATTTATTCTGCTGGATGGGGATGAGTACCAGCACCCATTGCCCGACTTTGTACCCTGGGGCTCTGGCCCCCCAGCTGTACCATGTCTTCTGTCTCTGTTGTGTAGAGTGGCTGGGTGCTCCTGGGTGAACCCCATGAGCTCCTTGAGCTGTGACCTGAAATTCAGGACATACTCCACAACAGATTCCCCTTGGGGAACAAGCTCACTCTCCCATCCCTTACCAAATCAAGGGGCCATATCCCTTACCAAATCAATGTGACACTTTAACTTATGACCACACAGGACCTTGAATGTTGAGAACCCTGTGGACTCATGAGGACTTCCTTATATGCGAATGAGAGATAGGGTAAGCACTTTTCCTACTCTCTTACATGCTGGTCAATGAATGCCCTTAACGTAGACTTAAGAGACACATTATATTGCTCAATCAGACCATTAGTCCAGAGGTGGTATGGGGAGGATCTGAGCTGCCATACCCCACACTTCTCCCAAAGACTAGCCATTAGGGCAGACATGAAATTGGTACTGTGGTCTGACAGAATCTCCTGGGGAAAACCCACCAGGCTGAATATCCCCAGCAATTTGATGGCCACTTTTTCTACCTCAGTGGAAGACTGGGGGCCCAGCCTCTGGGTACCTCATGGCATAATCTATGACCACCAAAGGCACCTCTTGCCTGTGTAACTTGCGGTACTGAGTGACCCCACAATGCCCACAGCGACTCCCCAAAATGGTTCTTTAATTAAAGGCAGGGGAGTCAAAGCTGCCTTAACCTTGTCCCTAACCTTTCCCACCCTGTGGTACTGTGGACAAGTCTGGCAGTAGTTTACAATGTCTCTAAAGATACTGGGCCAGTAAAAATTGTTAGCCAGCCAGATTTCTGTATGGCTTACTCCTAAGCGTCTAGAAAAGGGTATATTGTGATCTAAGATCAGAAACTGCTTCCTATACTCCTTAAGAACTACTATCTGCCAGAGTACCCCCTTCCTTCGGTCCTCCCTTTGCAACTCACTCACAATATAGGAGCCCATTCTCCCAGCATGCTTCCCTTTTTTCTGAACCCTGAGAGTCTCCTTCCACCCTGGTGGATAACACCCTTCATTGCTATAGGGATGTGTCAGTTTGTTGAGCTCTCACCAGCTCTGCATGCCTTGTCTTCCTTACAACAGCTGCACTGTCCTCTCTGTGTCCTCAGGAGCCAGTTCCCTAGCCTTACTACAGGTAATGGCCCACACAATGTTGGCCCAGCTGTCAATGTCATTACTCATAATTACATCCATGGGCAGATACAGTACAGCATCCATCCTCCATATGCTCTGGCCACCTTCCCAGCTTAGAAAGATCTGAGCCATTCATACTGAGACCACAGGACTCATTACCCCTCTAATTCTGGAAAACAGGTTTAGCAGGATCTGTTTCTTGTGAATCAGACCCTGTTTTACCATTGAATTGGAGGCCTCAGTGTCCAACAACTACCTATCTTTGGTATAGTAAACTGTTTCTCCTATGTCTGCAGTATTTATTACTCTTTTGCTGTATTGTATTATGTTGTACCAATTGCTGTTTTTTGTTTCATGAATTCCATACCAACTGTTTATAGCACTTCTAAACCCAATGTTTGTAACTAATATCTTGTATCTGTAGTATATTTATTTTGGTATGCGTTTTGTACATGATATGTATGTTTATTCTCCTGATTGCATTTTTATATGATGTTAATTTTCTTGTATTGATTTTAACTAATTCGGGGTCGTGCCTGAAAAAAGGACTGTTTTTGTCTCAGTGGGCCTACCCAGTTATCAAAATTCAAATAAATAATCCCTGGGTTACCATCCCATTTACCAAAACAAGGTGCATGTGTGCTGTGGAGTTACCCGGAACTGTACTCTGGATACAGGCCATTATCTGCTGGGAGTTTCCAGAGCTAATTCCCCAGTTCCACTCACCCCCTCAAGCTGCACCCACTCCCTTGCTATAATTTTCAGACAGTCACACAAGTGTCCCAGTTTTTGGCAGATATAGCACCTGCATTCCCCTGACTCCTTACATCTGAAACCATTTGGCTTCCTTTTTTTTTCAGGCACAAGCTGGCTTCCCTTAGGTTGCCCCTCCCAGGTTCCTTAAAACCACCTTGTATGCCGGCCCGGTGGCGCTGAGGGTTGAGGTGCCGGACGCCACACCTCGCACCACGCTGGCGACCTGGGTTCGGGAATGAGCCGGGGCCGCCAGGGGTCGGCAGGGGAGGGAAGAGCTTGAACATCCACAGGACTGCTCTCTCTTCTTGGGGGGTGGGCTCAGGGTGTGCTCGCTCATGGAGCAACCTCTGGTGGTGGCCAAGGGGGTTGCCGATTTGTAGCGGTGCGGCGTATGCCTGGGGGCGGAGCCACGGCAACACGTTGCCTTGCTGGCCCAGCTCTGCAGGGAGAGGGAGGAGGGAGGGAGAGGAACACGGAAGAAAAAGTGATAAAACCCCGTACCTGGGGATAGATGAAGGCACCTTGCCTGCCCTAGCCCACACCTCCAAATCCGGGCTATCTCCTCTCTGGGACCACTTGTGTGCCAGGCACTTTCCCCTAAAAGATACAGCGCCCTGGTCAGATAGGGCGGCCCTACCTCCAGAGGGTTCAGACCCGGAGGTGGTGCTTTGGTGGCACAGGAGAGATGGACTAGTCACGGAGGAGGGTAAAGGCTGGGTAGCCCCAGGGTTACAGGAAGGAGTTCTTCAGGAACGGAGATAAACAAAGTTAAAAAAAAAAGAAAAAAAAACACCTTGTGTTCCACCATTGTTTTTGTGCTGAGTGTATGATCAGTGGGATAGGAACTGATCAGCCCTCTTGGCTACCTTCTTCATGGAATTTGGAGTTCTATCAAGAAACCATACTCTCAACTACTTTGGTGCAGTCTCGAAGAACTGTTCCATGGGAACAAATCTTTTATCTGTTCCACAGAGCTAGCCTTTGCTCCCTCTAACCATTGCTCTAACAGATTGCCTAGTAGTCATTTCAGAATAGCTATCTTCAAGTGCCTTCCTTAAACCTCTACATTTTTGCCTATAGGCCTCAGCCTTAGTTCAAAACATTTTAACGAGACATTTGTCACTTTGTTATAGTCCATACAGTCCTCATTGTCCATCCTGGTGAAGGCTTCTAATGCCCTGCCCATAGGAAGTGGCAAAAGGTGAGTTGCCCAAACCTGTCCAATTCATATTGCCCTTAAATTCTCTCAAGACTTTAAAAGCAAATCAAGATCATCCCTCTCCGGATACGTAGGAAACATTTTGGAATTAATTTTGGCTTCTTGGGCCAAACCTTGTGTTCACACTCTTACTACTGTCTCAGTTGGATTGTGTGCTAGCGCAGCCTTTCTCACTCCTCTCACTGTCCGTCTCTCATGTTGTCTCAGCTGTATCTCATGCTGGCGCTGCCTTCCTCACTCCTCTCGCTGTCTCTCATGCTCCCTCAGCTGGATCTCATGCTGGTGCTGCCTTTCTCACAACTCTGGCTGTCCATCTCTCATGCTCTCTCAGCTGGATATTGTGCTGGTGCTGCCTTTCTCTCTCTCCTCTTGCTGCCTGTCATGCTCTCTCAGCTGGATCTCGTGCTGGCGCTGCCTTTCTCACTCCTCTCGCTGTCTGTCTCTCATGCTCCCTCAGCTGGATCTCGTGCTGGTGCTGCCTTTCTCACTCCTCTCACTGTCTGTCTCTCATGCTCCCTCAGCTGGATCTCATGCTGGCGCTGCCTTTCTCACTCCTCTCACTGTCCGTCGCTCATGTTGTCTCAGCTGTATCTCATGCTGGCGCTGCCTTCCTCACTCCTCTCGCTGTCTCTCATGCTCCCTCAGCTGGATCTCATGCTGGTGCTGCCTTTCTCACTCCTCTCACTGTCCGTCGCTCATGTTGTCTCAGCTGTATCTCATGCTGGCGCTGCCTTCCTCACTCCTCTCGCTGTCTCTCATGCTCCCTCAGCTGGATCTCATGCTGGTGCTGCCTTTCTCACAACTCTGGCTGTCCATCTCTCATGCTCTCTCAGCTGGATATTGTGCTGGTGCTGCCTTTCTCACTCTTCTCACTGTCCATCTCTCATGCTCTCTCAGCTGGATCTCATTCTGGCGCTGCCTTCCTCATTCCTCTCGCTGTCTCTCATGCTCCCTCAGCTGGATCTCATGCTGGCACTGCCTTTCTCACAACTCTGGCTGCCTGTCTCTCATGCTTTCTCAGCTGGATCTCATGCTGGCACTGCCCTTCTCACTCCTCTCGCTCTTTCTCTTACTCCTCTCTCATCTGAATCATGTGCTAGCATTGCTTATCTTGCCCCTCTGCCTCCAGCCTCAATTTTTGCAGCTTTGCCTCCACTTTCATATCTCTGCAGCAGAGCCTCGACCTTCACCTAAACCAGGGTGAGTTCCAGCTGCATTGTTATTATCCACTCTGGTTGTGCAGCTGCTCCATTTATAAGCTGTGGCGGACTTACACTCTCCTTAACCTCCATCTCATGACTTTGGTTAGCAATTACCACTTTTGAACACATTTGAAAAGATAGACAGACAGAAGAACCTAATTCAAAACTATTTAGATTTTAAAGGCCTGTTTACACTAACCTTGCTGATGTGCTCCATCTGTGCTGCTCACCCACCACTCATCCCGCACTGCTACCTATCGCCATTTACACAACAACCATTGTGCACCATTGCAGAGTCAGTCAGTGAACATCCTGCATTTTGCACTGGATTTCCACAAAGTGACAGCTGCCTTAAGCTCTCTTATCATTGGTCATCCCCATAGCGAAAAAAGTTTAGAAGAATAGGAGTTGTTTTATAAACAAATGTTGCTTGTTTCATGAACTGGTCTGCCCCAGCTTTCCATTACTTGCCCAGTGTCAGATTGGTTTCTGTCTTTTTTATTTTGCAATTAACTATGCTTTATGGTGCCACAACCTCCCAGTTCTTTCAGC
Organism: Neoceratodus forsteri; assembly: GCA_016271365.2. Taxonomy (NCBI): domain Eukaryota; kingdom Metazoa; phylum Chordata; order Ceratodontiformes; family Ceratodontidae; genus Neoceratodus; species Neoceratodus forsteri. The sequence goes on along the minus strand of CM057450.1, from coordinate 490,466,019 downwards.
CCCTACTGCCCCAACCACTGTCCACCCCTGGGACTTACCTGGTGTTGGCGATCAGCCCAGGCTTACCCTCTCTGGGTGGGGCTGCAAAATGGTGCAGCACCCATGGACCTTAACTCATGGCTCCTGGTACAAACTCCACCAGGCAATCCCTCTGGCTTACCCCTTGGGGGGGGGGCCGCGGGACCAGACCAAACCAACAGACATACAAGTTGCTTTGTCACTGTCCCAGAGGTTAAAGGGCATGGCACTGTGGCAACATCATCTAGGGACCTGGCAATGAATTTTGTACGGGACTCACTGGGAGGTGTGTCGTGCACTGGTGTAAATGCATGACATAATGTCTGACTTGCCTCCCCAACAGTCTCAGTGCCAGCAACTGTAGCACCCTCCCAGCCTCTTCCAGGAGTCGCTATCATGCTGGATACTCACCCCCCCAAGGAGGAGAGCAGTCACCAGGACACTCAGTCCTCCTCCCCCTGGCCAGCCCTCTGATGTCCCGAGTCCATTCCCAAACTCGGGGCATCTTGATTGGTTTCCATCTTCCATATTGGCCCTGTCAGGTACTGTGGTAGTTTACCTTGTGCAGTGACATGAAGGCACTCTGCAGACTGGGGCTGCAGAACAAGGAGGGTTTATGTGTAACTTTGTTTTTATTCTTTAAATCGACTCCCTGACCTTAACAAGCTGCTTTCTGCAGAATGCACCAGGAGAGGCATCACAAGGTAGTGGGAGTGGCACTGGGTACTGTTTACATGCTAAAAGAAAACAACTGCACTAGTACATGATCCTACAAAAACCCCATTCCCGCCATGCCACAAAGGAGCAACCTACAATGCTGTGCTATGTGTTTACATTACCTGATATGCACCAGTGCAACTCATCTGCATCGCTCGTAACAGTATAGATCAGGTCAACTAAACTTGCCTTAAGTAGAGTACAAGAAGGTTATCCCAATTGGGAACCGATGAGTTATGGCAGACTTGAACCCATGATGTTGCTAGTTCAAAATCTCAAAGATAACTAACTCTGAGAGGAAACACACACACAGAAATACTTCAACTGGCCTGCCCTCTACACCTGCATCATCATCATACATGCCTCTCTGACATCACACCCTGGATCTTCTTCTCTGGGAACCACCCCTTACCAGAACGGGTCTAAACTGGTTTTGTGGATTGGAGCCTAGTCCTTTTGTTCTCCTGACCAGTTAACCAGAAGGTTGTCACCTCACTCTGCTTTGGCCCTATTTATATTCAAAGTATGTCTTTTTTATGAAAGGGACTCAACTCTTTGAAGTTCAACCAATACAAAAGTCCTTTACAGGACAGGAAAAGGATTGCTTACACAAAGGTACCTTCTAGCTGAGTGCCCAGAGGCCTGGGACTGCAGTATGAGGCAGTTTTCAGTTCTCCTAATACATCCCACAACTAAAATATTTTACAGGCAACATAACTGGTAAGATCAGAAAACATTTCCTGGGTGTTACATCAGTTACAGGGATATAGCCTTTATTCCTCAATCACTGCACCCTCAAGGGTGTGGAATAAGAAGAGAGGGCTGAGCCTAGCAAGCCTCTGCCTAGTGCTATAGCTCATATAAATCATTTTCTTAGCATTGAGGGACAGCCAATTAGCCAGAAACCAATGCTGGATGCTAGTAATGTCCATCTGGAGCTTGACCATGAGGTCAGTAGTAGAGGGACAGAAGCCAAGAGAAATCTATCATCTGTGTACATATGGATGGACACAGAGGAGCAGGCAGCAGGGAGGTTATTTAAGGAAATGGAGAAGAGTATAGGGCCAAGGATGGACCCTTGGGGCATACCTGAGCAGATAGGGAGTGGAGGGCATAGGGAATCACCCATCTGGACAGCTTGAGACCTACCCTCAAGGTAGGAGTGGAACCACCTGACTGAGGAGTCAGAGAGCTCTGTTGCCTTAAGCTTATCTGGGAGGACAGGGTGGACAACAGTGTAGAAGGTTTTGGCTCACTCGACAAAGATGGTGGAGGTGACCAGGCCCTGATCCATGCCAGATAGCATGGAGTCAGTGAACCATAGGAGAGAGGTTGCAGAGGTGTGGGACTTCCAGAAACCGGACTGGAAAAGAGTGAAGAAGGAGGATCAGTCAGTGGAGGAGAGAGCTGGGAGAGAACAAAGTGCTCCTGGAGCTTAGCCAGGGTAGTGAGGAAGATAGGTTGGTAATTGCCAGGAGAGGTGGAATCACCACCTTCAGCAAGGGGGATGACTGTAGCCTGTTTCCAAGTATCAGGGATGGAAGCTGAGGAGGAGAGATTCAAAAGGTAGGTGATAGGAAGAGCAATGGCATGGGCAGAGAGAGATGCAGGAACTTGGGGTTAAGACCATCAGGGTCACACCCATATGAGATTTTAGAGCTAAGAGGGCCTTAAGGGATGCAGTAGAAGTGCTAGGAGAGAAGGAGAAGGAGTGGAGGGGGTGGAGGTGCGAGGGAAGGGGATGGAAGAAAGGAGGGAGCAGGCACAGGAGAAGAAGAGGGAGTTGAAGGCAGAGGTGACAGCAGTAGGGGCTGAGATAAGAGTGTCACCCACCTTGAGGACTGAGGGTGGGGGCTAGGTAGGATGGAAGAAGGGGGTATGAATAACTTTCAAGAACTTTTTTGGGTGGTTAGGGCTGTTCTGGCACATGGATGCAAGTTTTTGGACTTCTCAAGCCTGGTAGCTCTAGTACGGACATGACAAAGGTTCTGGTACTTGACCAATTCAGCAGAGGAGCCAGTGGGCTTTTGAGTCCACCAGCTAATGTACGCAGAGGCACGTCAGCAAATCTGCTGAGATTCATTGGAGGTGGGAACCTCGGACCCTGGTTTGTCTAAGGGGGGGGCATGTTGATAGCAGACAGACACGTGTTTAGAGTTAAAAAACTGGAGAGCAGAATTTATGTTTGCTGGCTTTGTAGATGGGAAACCAGCCAGTAACCAACAGGTCAATGTGGTGGGTAGTCAAGTCAAGCAACCTGAAGGACTAGATCTGGATGAATTAAGGAGCACTTTTGAGATGATGAATCTTTTGCGCACAGTAGACCATGTGGTGGTCACTGAGGGTGTCAGGGAGGGTACCAGCTTCCACAATATGGTGGGGGTGGGAGGAAAGTACCCAGTCCAGGAGGGATGGGTTGAGGGATTTATGGTTGTGTTGGGTAGGGTAAGGTCAGTGATTAGCTGGGAAAGTTTGAAGGACTTTATGTTTTGGCACAATTTCTTTAAGAAGGTAGAGAGCCAATTGATATTAAAGTCACTGAGGATGAGTAACTCACCAGATGAGGCATGTAGATGTTGGTGAGGAGTTCAGTGAATACAGGTGGGGACAGCAGTAAACTTCAGCTTTGAATACAGGGACAGAGAAGGGGAGGGAGTGTTTGAGGAGGAACAACTCATAGGTTAAAGCGGGAGGTGGAAAAGGGCACAGGCTCCAAATGGATGCTAAAGAGAATACATTGCAATTTATTAGCCCCTCTTTGCAGAATCCTGTTGGATGACTGTGTGCTCAAGACGGCAAAGGAAGTATCAGGAAGCGTGAGTGAGAGCCAATGCCCCAAGACCACCAGTGCATCAGGTTTGAGAGTAACCATAATTGGTTCCAGCTAGTCAAGCTTGAGAAGGAGACATCAGATATTGACATGAGTAAGTTTCAGTTCTTTGAGAAGGCAAGAGGGAGTTGTCTGGACAGGGTGGGAACTGAGTTTGATATCCTCACTACTAGCAGCAGGGTGGAAACAAAAACTTGAGTTATTTGTAGGAAGAAATGGGGGAAGGGAGCACAAGGGGGTAAGAGGGAAGGAGGCATCTGAGGGCTTAAAGATGAAGCCAAGTGGGTGAGGAGGAGACTACATCCAGGATGCCATGGAGAATGGGATAGGGAGGGGAGACTGGGGGTAGGGAGGGTGGATGAGAAGGAGAGAGGTGGGGGAGGCAGTGCTGAGTAATAGGGAAGGGAGGAGAAGGTAAATAGGAGGTGGAGGAGTAAAAGGGTTAGGAGCAGCCTTTTGTGATGTGTAAATAATTTTTAGGTAATATTCAGGACTTTTCTCTCTTTCTTTCAAATGTAATTATTGTAATAATATCAAACTAGAAAATATGTATCAAACTACAAAATATGAATATGTCAAGGTCTTTATTTGTAATAACTGGCTTACGTTTTTTTCTGTTGACAAAAGCAGATTATAATTTGTTGTTATAACCTGTAGGTTATAACAGCAAGCACACACCACCTGCTATATCTCTTAGCTCACGCTGCACATCAGCCTTCACGAACTGATGAGCCACAATTATCTCCTCCTCAGCCACAGCTTTGCAGTAAGCAAAACTAGCGCTTCGTTCTGAAAAAAAAAAAGCTGTCCATAAAACAAACCTTTACTTACTGAATTTTTTTTCTGTTTCTGTATGCAGACACTCCCTGGCACACCCACAACTATTTTTTTCTGCATTCCCATAAAAACGCCAGCTGGACCTGACGTCACCAGCCTCATTTGTATACTCTGAGGCAACAGCCCATTCATTCATTTGAATATCTCCATGGCAACACTACCTTAGGGAGTGCCAGACAGCAACAGAGATGGAAAAAGAACTGAACATTATCAAGAATATGTACAACTAACTTATTTTCTCAAGGAATTTTACTGTTTAACATATTGCTTTACAGTTTTGAAAATCCTCTTAAAGCAGCACGTTCCTTCCTCGCTTTTCTAACACAAAGCCGTTTCATAACAAAATAAACTTCTTTCACAAACCTAGAAAATCTACTTAGTAAGAAAATCCTTCACTGCTACCAGCAGTTACCTATACAATCTTTCAAAGTTTCTCAAGTTGCAACAGTTTAAACAGCCAATAAATATCTTAACAAAAAAATGGCTATAGACTTTTTTTCTACAGCAATAGAAGAAAACGTAAGGCAGCAATTACATGAAACAATGCATGGGGTGGAGTGCATAATGAGAATTTAATGCCCACCCTCAGTGTGGGATGCTTTAATAAACCCTTCGGGCTTTGCCCTCAGGGTTTATGTAGCATCCCACACCTCGGGTGGGCATTAAATTCTCATTATGAACTCCACCCCATGCATTACTCTATATGTAATCACTTTGAGAGGTTGTCATGACATTGTAAACCTCGACAGTGAAGCTCAAAAGGTTTACTGTTGTCATGGCAATCTTGAGACGTGATTGCAGTGTGGTTGTTTCCCGAAGACCATCCATTAGCTTTTATAGTGTATGGGCACCAGTCTGTGTTGAATTCATAGTACAGAATGTTACACAGAGTGAACAGTCCATTTTATTGTACCATCGATATGACATAGTGAAAAGGGTATAACAACAATATGACGTTATATCAGTGGTATAACAACATTGTAAAGTGTGGGAATTTAGTTAATAATAAACCTCTCCCATACATTATACTACCATCTTGTAAAGTTCTAAACCATAACAGCATCGATCTGATGTCAGATCTGTGGTATTACAACTTAGGACCTTAGAAACAGCAGTACGTGCCTCAGCAGTTTCAACAGTGCCAAGAAAATCCAGACTACAGCCACTAGGTACACAGCCAGATAGAGAGTGTGTGTATGCATGTGTGCATGTGTGTGCACACGTGCAGGTGCAAGAGACTCTGCAGTGCAATAGCGGACACCACTGACATCTTCTCCTGATGAGTCACTGAGCTGTGCGGTCCTGCAATCAACAGCTGAAAAGGTGCTTATTTTATTTAATTACAACCTTAAAACAAAAAATATGCATTTGTTATTGCTGAAAAAGAGCCACGTTGGTTGTCATGAAAATGGTTTGGAGAGTGAGGGAGGTGACGCTTGTTACTTTTTACTGGTTGGCATGGTCATGTGACAGTTACTGACATTATTACCACGGACATGGCCATCGTTGTTATGATGCAAACAGAGAATGTGATTCTGACAGCAGCCACACCAGTGAGTGAACATAGAACCTAGAGCAACAAAACAATTCCCATGTGTTACAAAAAAATAGTGTATGGGAATCAATCTGTTAATGTGCTGGTAACATCATCTGGGGATTACATGATGTCAAGCACCTCTCTTGAGGTGGATGATGTCACAGACCCCTCAATGGTGTTGCAGCATCGTAACAGATGGATTCCCATATGTTATTCTGTTTATCCCCCCCCATTACTGTATCTCAGTGTATAATCCCCTCTACTCCGATGATTGATTTACTAGTTTGTGGTTCTACAGTGAAGTAGTGTATGATGAGGGTGGGTAGTACAAGAACGTAAATATTTAATGCTACAGTATCTGTTATGCTTTTCACCTTATTTAACACATTTTCCTGTTAAAGAGAGTATATCCCTGCTACTGGAGAAGGTGCTGCAAGAACACTGAAAAAGAAGGCAACAGGAGAAAATCTAAAGAAAATTCAATGTTATGCACTTTAATCAATGATTTATTGAACTGACGCTCATGGAAGGTTGTTCAATGCAGTAAGTTCATTTTTATTATAGTCCAGTATGCTGTTATGTATTTAGGAGATATCTTATCAAACATGAAAGGTTAATAGTTAATATGTAGCACTTTCTTGCCAGTACAATGATTTTGTAATTGTTTAGTCAGTAGCTCTGAACTCTTACTGTTTTTAATCTCAGTTGCCACTTCATTGCTTGTCTCTATCACTGAATAATAGCACCTTTAGTAGGTCTTTCTTGAGATCTTAAGATCAATAATGGCATATATGTGTTTTCTCACATAATTTTAAATAATAATTAACAACATTTGCATAAGGTTTAAATATTATTTAAAAACTCTAGTGCCATCTAATAGCATCCCCTATTGAAGCCTTTGACTGTGAGGTGAAACATTGGGGCAGGCGGTCCGGCTGACATCAGCTCTCCAGCCAGAGTGTATGTGAGTTGTCTATTACACATGTTATTTGCACACTTTAAACAAAAATTGGAGTTTTTTTTAAAAAGCAACTCTTTTTATCTCTGATTCTTGCGTGCACATTTCTCCTTTTTCCTGCTGATTTAAAGGGTTTGTTCCCTCAGGTATGGTCACCTTAGATCTGTAGCAGCAGGAATCACGTAAGCAGCAGTATTTAATATAGTGTATAGAGTGGTTGTTCAGCATGTATTTCTGTACTCACTGAAATGCTGTTGTACCACAGTTTAAAGGTCATGAAATGTCGTTGGAACCTTCTGTGATACAACAGTGTTCCAGCTGATTAGAAACTCCATCAGACACTTTTAAAATCAGCATTAGAAACTGCTGTGCTAACCTCAAAGTCTAACCAGCAGTGAAGCGCAGCGATGGTTGCAGCGGTTTTCTCAAAAATGTTGTTTATATTTTTTCACTGCGTTTTTTTTCCTCTATACACTATAAAAAATTCTGATTGGGCAACCAAATCCCAGCCAGTCCATGCTGACACCTTGGGGTTTTGATTACATCAGACTTCTCAAACTTCACTCTCAAAGTCTGATGTAATCAGAACCCCTCTGTGGCAGCACAGGCTGGTTGTGCATGGTTGCTCACCCAGTATTCTCTAGAGATTGTAGCTGGCAGAAGGAGGGTGGGTTGGATTGCTGAATGGGCTGGGGAAAAGGGTTTATTATATTAGTTTTATATCTAGGAGCTCAGAGAGGAGGTTGCTGGATTAAGATGTGTGCAGCTGTGCATGAGCAGTCACCACTACGACAGGTCCATCATGTCCATGCCACCACCCCCAACTTCACTGCATGAATACATGGAATTCGATGGCAGAAAAAAAGACCCCATGGACTATTTAGCCTGCTTGTATGCCTACCCACACCAGACTGAAGTTATTTGTCCATAGCCCTACTGACTTTTCGACACCCGTTCCCTAGAACAACTACAGTGGAATCTGTTTAAACGCACACCCATTTTGCAGCAAGAAAATGTGCATTTAAGCAGAATGTGCATTTATCCGCACTCCTAAGTTTACAGTGCAACATGAAAAAAAAAATTACTGAGATCTGACACTCTAGTGGCATTCCACATTTATTTATCATAGCAATATACTAAAAATGTTAAAATGTGCTACTGTGAAGTGTTGACAAATATCTTAATAAAGCACAATGCTATAAAAAAAATCAAAGCTGATCATCTGTCTGCATTATCTGTATTGCTTGTGGACCAGAAACAGGAAATGATCTTAGTCTGTTTGCACCTTTTCAATGCCAGTTTAGTGACCTAAGGTGCTAAACGCTGCTTCACAACTGCTTAGAATCACCTGTGCACTTAAGAGGTGCTAACTACCTTGGGCGAGATGTGCTGGTGAACTGTGAAACTGTGCATTTAGCTGAAATGTGCACTTATCCAGTGTGCACTTAACAGACTTTTTTGTACTATGTGAACAGCAAAAAAATCAGGAAACTGGAAATGTGTGCACTTATCAGGAATGTGCACTTATCCAATGTGCACTTAAATGGAATCCACTATACTGCCCCCTTTTCCCATAGTTCCTGCTATTCCCTTGTGTTTGTCCTATCCGTGTTTGAATCTAGTCATGGTCTTAGGACAGGGACCTAGCTACTTGCAACATCTTCTGCATCCCTACCGACCCCTCTGCCCTCTCTGTTCTGCCAACAAGGGATTGCTAGAGGTTTCCAGGGTCCGGTTAAAGAATTCAGTGGGGGCGCACTTTTGCGGCCCCGACCCTGTGGAGCGCTCTACCTCATCGGATTAGAGCGTACCTGATCACTGACAGCTTCAAATCTGAATTAAAAACATATCTTTTCAGCCAGGCATTTTTTGATGAAGGTTAAGCCCAGTTGTACCGCTATCTCATTGATATTTATTAGGATGCTTATATTGTGTTTTAATTTATTGATGTATGTACTAATTTTAATCTGTTTTAGGATGTAAAGCACTTTGGTCTGATGGAATTGCACTGACAAATAACATTTTGATTGATTGACAGATTTGCATAGACCACTTCAATGGACAATTTATTCGACTTGTCCACCGTCTCTTCCATAACACTGTCTTTCGTGCACCTTCCCCCCATTAATTTCAACACACGACCTCTTGTCACAGTGCCCTTGTTCTTTGCAAACAGTTCACTGCAGTCACCCTGTTGCTATCTTGCCAATACTGATATGTCTCTCGTGTCTCCTCTTTCCCTTCTGGCTTCCAGTGTGTACATGTTGAGGCTTGCCAGCCTCTCCTCATGCAATTTCCCCTGCTGCCCTTGGCTCATTTGTGTGGACCTCCTCTGGAAAGACTCTAGGTGGTTCTTGTCCTTTTTTAGAGGTGGATTTCAGAATACTGTGCAGTATTCAGGGTGTGGCCTCATCAGGGATGTATACAGTGATAACATTACTTCCCTCCTTGTACTGTAAAACCCTCTGTCTATGCATCCCAGCATCCTGTTAGCTAACCCAGTTGCTTGGCTGCATTGGGCAGTACATTTGAGGCTGCCACTGATGATGAATCCAAGATCTCTTTCTTCAGAGTGCTGATCTACCCTTACCCCTCCCATCTGATGCTCCGTTCTGGGGGGTTTATTGCCAATGTGCATGACTTGGCACTTTTGGGCTACATTTGACTTGTCACAGATTGGACCACCTCTCTAACCTTTACTGAGCTCTTTTCATGTCTCTTGCTCCCTCCTTAGAATCCCTTCTGCCACAAATCATAGTGCTGTCTGCAGAGACAGATCTTTGCGGCATAAGCAGGAATGAAATAAGCATGTTGCACAAACGTACTAATTTATAGGAACTCCCTGCTCACACTGCTACCCAGGGTACCAAGTGATTCCCTTGGGAGAGAGTCCCTTGGTAGACAGTAGATTGTTCAGGATTACCTTGGATAGCTGTACTGTCTTCAGTCTCAAAAAATATGTGTGTGTGGGGACTTCTAGAAGAACATAAAGAAGTATTTATTTGTAGAAAGGTAGGTAGGTAAGTGAAACAGACTACCCAGTAATGTGATTAATGCTAGTGCCATCTTGGGGTTCAAAACCTAATGGAATAATTATTTCTTTTTACAAGTTATTTTCCCATGATAGGCCAGCTAAGATGCAACATCTCATTTCCAGTGGGGTCTTGCTCCAACCCATGTCTGCAGCTGGGTAGACTGGAGCACTGAGAGCTTAAGTGACTTGTCCAAAGTCCCACAGTGAGTATTTGGTTCTGGCAGGGTTTGAACCTGAGATCTTCTGATTCTCAAACTGGTATTCCAACCACTAGACCACATTGCCTATTTGCAATTACAGTTTATTTATTTATTATTTATTTATTTATTTAAAGAGTTTCACCAGGAAAGGCATACTGACCTGAAATAGCTTGTTTCCACGTGTCCTGGGGGAAGGGAAGTAGGTATCACAGAATGATTAAAATACAGTATACAGTAAATATAGGAAACAAAATATACAAGTATATACAGGTAATTACACATAAGAGGCAGTATAGCACAGTGGTTTAAGGCTCTGAGCTGCAAATCTGTTGACATCCATCAGACGAGACCTGGGTTTGAATCCCACAGCTTCCACTTGCATACTGTGTGACCCTGAGCAAGCAAGTCACTTAACTTCCCTGTGCTCCCAGGTCACTCCTGTAAAAAAGCTTTCAGCTTAGTGTGCTACTCCTGGTTAAACAACTAAATAAAAAAATTTTTAAAAATTTACCCATCGGTATACAAGACCGGCAAATTCAGGTAATAAACAGGTAATACACATATGTATATTGCAGTGGTAAAAGGGTAAACTAGAGAATACACAGGAAGGTAAATGGAGAGCCAACTGACACGGTGAAGCAATTGAAGGCAGAGAAGTAAGGTAGAGATGAGAGGAGGTACAGACTGGTGTGATAGGGGACATGGAGAGAGGGGGGGAGGCAGACTTCCATCCCACTGGGATGAAATCCTGCCATGGGAGACAAGGCACGAGGCATACTCAACAACAAGGTCATCAGGACTGGAGGCAGGTGAGAAGTTAAAAAGGATCACGATTTGTGAGCCTTCCAGGCTGAGTCTGTGCATGCAGATAAAATAAGGGGCGTCAGCAGCAGTTATAAGAGAGAGTAGTGAGTTCAGACAGGAGGGGGCCAAGAGAAGGAGGATGAAGCAGACCGGATGTGTAATGGGATAGAGTTACAGAGTTTGGGGAAGCAGCAGGAGAAAGCAGCTTGGCCAGCTGAGGAGGACCTGGGTGGGAGAGCAAGGAAGCGGAAAAAGGAGATGCGAAGGGCATAGGAGGAGGGTGGGGACGGGGAGATGTTAGAGGAAAGGTAGGAACAGAGAGAGCCCAGCCAGTATTTGGCTATAAAAGAGGCACAGTGGGCCAGGTGTCTATAGGGAAGGGAAGGAGAGGTAGGTATAATGAGAGCAATGGTGAGTTTGAGGCAGAGCGTCCAGTGCAAAGCAGCAGAAGGAGTGGAATAGTGGGTCAAGTCTGGGCAGGGTGGATTTAGGAGCAGTACTATAGACAATGTATCCATAGTCAAATAGAGGTAGAATCATTTTCTAAACAATGGCTCTGTTGGCCTGCAGAGGGATGCAGCTGCAGTTGTGGTAAAGCGCTCCAAGTTTGGGATGGAGTTTTTGCGAATGGCATCCACATGTTCAGAAAAGTTGAGGTGACTATCTAACCAGACCCCAAGGCATTTGAAAGATGGGACAACTTCAGTAGCGAACCCATACATTGTAATTTACTAATTACAAGGTACTTAGAAACAAAAGCAAGGTTGGGGATCTAGGAGCCCATAGGGATGGAGTAATTCTAGGTAGGAACAACAAGGCAGACTGGATAGACTTTTAGTATTTATCTGTCCTATACATCTATGTATCAATGTATGCTTACTGTCTCCGCTAACAGACTGTTCCATGGGTTCAACACCTTCTGACAGAAAAAGTGCTTACTAATGTTACCCATCAATTTACCAACCCTGAGCTTGAGGGCATGGCATCAGCCTGCTGCAGAACACCAGATCAGTCATCTCTGTCTGATTCGCTTGATACTCTTCAGTATGCAAAATACTGAGAGTACGTCTCCACTCAGCCTCCTTTTCTTCCAGGGAGAACAATGATAAGGTCCAGCAGCCTCGGCTCGCAGATTTTGTCCCGAATATCGCTTATCAATTTAGTAGCCCTGTGTTGTACCCTCTTGACTGCCTTCATGTCCTTTTTGTATTGAGTAGACCAAAACAACACATAGTACTCCAGGTGAGGCCTGACTAGGGCCTTTAAATTAGCAGGATTACTTCCCCTGCTCTTCTTGGCACCCCCACCCCTTTTGAGGAACCTCAGCATTCTGCTGGGCCTCTGGACACTGCGGACGTACTGCTTGTCCTGCTTTAGCCCCTTGTCTATTATAACCCCCCAGGTTCTTCTCTTCCTCAACTGCAACAAGAGGAGACCCACACAATGTGCAGGTGCTTCCTCTATTTTTTCTCCCTAAGTGTAGCACCTTAGCTACACTGAACCTGCCACTGCATAAGTCTGAACAATGACCGAGCTTATTCTGGTCCTCCTGAAATTTGTCCCCATCCTCAAGGCAGTCCGCAACCCTGGCTATCTTACTGTCATATACAAACTTAAAAAGGCTGCTGGGGGGAGAAGCCTGATGGCTCAGTGGGTGACGCATTGCATTCCTGTGCTGACGACCTGGGTACAAGAGCGAGACTGGGCTGCTGTTGAAGTGGCATGGGGGAAGGCACTTCCACTCAGCAGCACTCCCAGCCTGGGGTGGGATGCGTGTTGTGTTCCACCATTCAAATGAGTCCCAGTGGTTGATCTGGGAGCTATCCATCTACAGGGGACACTGAGCATCTTGAGGCCAGTACAGGGCTGTGCATAATACATAGATACATACACAGTGTCGGCAGATAAGGGCCTATGGCCCACCCAGTCTGCCCATTTAAGTTTGTAAGTTCAGTTTATGTTTTCCAGGAAGTCTGTTGCCCCTTACCCCTGACCTCCAGAATTCCTTTATGTCTATCCCATGCATTCTTAAATCCCGTGATTGTTTCAGCCCCCACCACTTCCTCTGGCAGGGTGTTCACTTGTCCACCACCGTTCTGTGAAGAAATTCTTCCTCACGTTTCCTCTGAATCGTCCTCCTCCAACTTCATCCCATGCCCTCTAGTCCTGGAACATCTTTTCGCTTAAAAATAGTGCATTCCTGCACCCTGTTCCTCCCTGTAAGATACTTGTATGTCTCTATCATATCCCTCTCTCCTCCTCTCCTCCAGGGGTACATGTTCAGTGCCTTCAACCTGTCCTCATAGGACTTGTGATGCAATCCATGCATCATCTTTGTTGCCCTCCTCTGAACCTTCTCTACCCTGTCTATGTCCTACGTAGGTAAGGTCTCCAGAACTGCACAGTGTACTCAGGTGCGGCCTCACTAGTGTCTTGTATAGTGGAATTATGACCTCCTTTTTCCTGCTGGTGATGCCCCTGCCTATGCATCCCATCATCCTATTTGCTTTACCTGCTGCCTTGTCACACTGTTTCCCTGCCTTGAGGTCATCAGAGATGATAACTCCAAGATCCCTTTCCTGCTTGGTGCACGCTATATCCTCACCCCCAAACTGATATACTGTGTCAGGGTTTTTGTGCCCCATATGCATTATCTTGCACTTCCTTGCATTGAATTTCAACTGCCAAACCCCTGACCATTCTTCAAGTTTCTGCAGGTCCCTTCTCATTCTGTCTACACCCTCTGGTGTGTCTACTCTGTTACAGAGCTTTGTGTCATCAGCAAACAGTGAAATTCTGCCTTCTAGGTCCTGCGCAATGTCACTGATGAAGATATTGAATAGTACCGGTCCCAGCACTGATCCCTGTGGTACCCCACTGGTCACTCTTCCCTCTGTGGAATGACAGCCATTTACCACCACCCTCTGTGTCCTGCTGCCCAGCCAGTTACCTACCCACCGCACTACTGTCCTGCCCACACCCATATTCCCCAGTTTGTGCAGTAGTCTTCTATGTGGCACAGTGTCAAAGGCCTTGCTTGAAGTCCAGATAGGCCATGTCCACTGCCCTCCCTGATCCACCTCCCTAGTCACCCAGTCAAAATTCAATGAGGTTGGTCTGACATGACCTTCCCTGGTGAAACCATGCTGCCTTGGGTCCTGTAGTCCATTGACAACCAGATGTTCCACCAATCTCTCCTTCAGTAGTGCTTCCATGATCTTCCCCTACCGAGGTGAGGCTGACTGGTCTGTAGTTCCCTTCCTCTTTGTTCCCACTTTTGTATAAGGGGACTACATCTGCTATCCTCCAGTCTTTGGGTACCTCCCCTGTTTCTAGTGATCAGCTAAACAGGATAGCAAGAGGTTCAGCCACCACCTCTCTTAGTTCTTTAAGGACCCTGGGGTGCACCCCATCTGGCCCCATTGCTTTATCAACTCTTATTACTTCCAGAAACTATTACTACTTTATTTATTTTTATTTATTTTTATTATTACTTTATTTCTTATTACTTATTACTTATAATGTCCAGGAGATGGGTGATGTAAAAAAAAAACTAAGGCAGAAAACCCCTGCAAGGACAGCATGATGCAGCACTGCCCCCGCAGGTCCTGTACCACTGACCAGGCTGTGCTGATGTATCTGGATGCATAACCAGAGGGAGGAGGATGATCCTCCCCACCTGGCATTGCCACTAAGGGGTAATCTGAGGGGACACTACAAGCAAGTAACCACTAGGGATGGCAAGTGTCAAGACTGCAGGTCAGTTGCAAGCTGAAGGGGGCCCTGCAGTGATAGAGGCCTAAAAATCTCTATTAAAAAAAGCCTGCTGAACATCCCAGCTTCCAGATAGTTCATGAAGATGTTATCAGTAGATAAACATTATAAAATTAAATAGACAGATAGACAGACAGACAGACAGACAGACAGACAGACAGATAGATAGATAGATAGATAGACAGACAGACAGATGGCCAGATAGGTAGCGATACTAAGATAGAGAAAATAGAGTCATGCTGCAATAATGAAACTATCCTTTAGCAGAAAGATAAAAAAAAAAAGAAAAAAAATGTAAAAGGAAGATAAAATTAATTTGCTACAGTTTACATGCAGACCCGAGGCAGGGCCTCAAAAAAGTTAAAAAAGCAGTATACACAGTAGGGAAGCTGTTCTAAGCAGCCAATCCCTCCCCTGTACTGCAGCAATTTTTTGAAGGACACAGTTAGGGTGTCGCTGACTAACTGATCTGGTTTATAACATTGTGGGGGTGCTTTTCGTCTATTAGGCAGCAGTCACTACTGCGGTGTGGGGAAGGGGCAAGGAGCAGAACAAGCATCTCAATTATTCAACTGCACCATGTTTTTTTAAATAATAATTAGGTGCCTACAGTACTAGACAGTGTCACTCTAAGATTAGTAACATCTGAAGGGGCTCACAAGCTGACATGGGGGCTGCTGCTTGCTGTAGCCTGGCCTGTAGCAGACAGAGTTGCTTCAATTTGCAATCTAAAAGGAAGAGAGTGGACTGCTGTTGAATGTTTCTCAATTATTTTTAACAGTACAGTAACAAAAAGGGGCTTACACTGTGCACTGCAGCAGTATGAGACATGTCACCATCATTCATCATTGGTAGATTATTGTTGAGGCAGGGGTTCACTGAGCAGCAGCACAGTGGGATATTGGGAAAGGGGTGTCTCCCAGAGACAGGGACAATTAAAGCTCAACAAAGCGACCTTTTGATAGGGGTACAGTGCAGAAAATTACTCTCTTGACTAGTTGGGGATTGGATAAAAAATAATTTAATAAAGGGCTATAACATAAATTTGGGATTGCTACACATTTTTAATTCCTTAAAATGTTGCAAGAGTGTATATATATTTATAAAATGGAGATAATAATATCCTCCAAATCCAAACTTCTAATTGTATAAAACACATCACATGACCATGCGTATATCAGAGCGCAACCGCACACCTACACTTTTAACCCCCTCCAAAACAATTTTGACATTTTATAAGATAGATAAACCACTCTGAGGTATGCAGCCGCATTCTGATATACGCACACCTTGGGTGGTTGACGCACACGTGCATATATCAGAGTGTGACCGCACACCTCAGAGTGGTTTATCTATTACATGTATATATATTATAGAGGTGCGGTTGCACCTCTATAGTTAGGGTTGAGCAGGCACTTTAATGTTAAACCCCAAATTTTGCACGTTAATAACTTTGCAACCATTCAATGGATTTGCACAAAATTTGGAACAGATGGTGTCAGGTGGCAGATCTCCTGATTTGCCAAGTTGCATTTTGATCGGGTTTACAGATTCCACGTAGCGAATTGTGAAAAATGTGTTTTTCGTCAATTTTTGCCAATTTTTCCCTGTTTTTGTTTCATCGTTGTGCGACAACACCAATCGGAATTTTGGCATGAAAATTTCAGGGTAGAAAGAGGTCATTGTAAGGAACAATCCAGCATTGGTTTGATGAAAAAATATTAATCTGTTTCAAAGCAGCCTACCTACTCCTAACAGTTCCTCCCTGCCAGGTACCAAGACTTGCAACAGAACACGCTGCTACACCTGCAAATTTATTTCTAGTGTGACTGAGATTCGTAGTCCCACAGATGTTTTTCACATCACCAAGGAGTTCTCATGCACCTCCACTAATGTGGCATATTGTATCCTTTGCAGGATGTGTGCAGTTATTTACATCAGAGAGAGACTGATAGACACCTTGCTGCCTGTTTCAGGGAACATCACAGGCAGTCAGGAATGAAGACACTGATAAACCCATTGTATCCTACTTTATTTCCAGGGACACAGTGTCAATGATCGTTTGGGTTTGTGTCCTTCAGCAGGGCTTCTGGGGTTCTGACCATAGAAAAAACATGGAAACCAAGCTGATTATTCACCTTGGCTCCCAGCACCCTTCCGGTTTAAATGATAGACTTATTTTCTACTAACATCTTTCAGCCACCCCTTGTTTTCCCTAAAGTCTGTTTGTATCTGTACACATCCATTTTCATTTTCATCAGATGTCTCCATCTCTGTCTCCTTCCCCCACATTTGTCGCCTTTCAGCCTTCTTACTAGGCCCTGTTACTTGGTCCCCACCTGGGGACTTCTCTAGCTTATTCACTGCTATTATACCTTGTCATTCCCATCATCACCTTTTTGTTTTCCAGATTCTCTCTTTATCTTGCCATTTATCACTTCTTCTCCAAGACTCCCCCTTTTTTCTTTCCCCACATATATATCCCCTATTTTACCTCCCCGCTACACTAACGTTGCTTTTTTCTCTTTTAAATACTTCCTGAAGAAGACACAAGGTCAAAATGTCGATTTTTAGCTCTATTTTCTATTTTCAACATGCATTTAATATTACCAATTTGTTTTGCTGGTTTGGTGTTAACATTTATATTGCCTCCATAGTTATAAGATTTTGAAGTTTGGAAATTTCAACTTACAGAGTGATGGAAGTGTGATGGAAGTGCAGGGCCTCGAGGACCCTGCGCTCCTACAGGGAGATGGATACCATTATGCAGTTATGTGGCTTCAGGGTCCTTTTTATGCAATAGTCGAAGTGCGCTCCCTCAGGGAGATGACAGTTCATTACAATGTCTGTACACTTATGGATAGATGGGTGTACAGGGCTCATAGGACCCTGCGCTCCCAAAGACGTATGCTCCCCAAAACATATAAGGGTAAGATTACACTTTCTCAAAATTCATTGCAAAAAACTTCTTCAATACATCAGTTAGGGTTGAAGTGACAAAAGTAAGGAAATGAGACATTAGTGTTGACACCCTAACATCTCCCCTACCTGACCACCCCCACCATCCACAGACCAACAAGCGATGGGGTGTGCCTTGGGGTCATCAGGCCTAGCTCTTGCCCCATTCTCCTATACCATACCTTGTCAGCATTCATACACATGGAATGGGGTGAGAGTTAGGGCTGATGACCCCAAGGCACACCCCATCACCTGTTGGTGTATGCATGGTGGGGGTGGAGTGGTCAGGTGGCGGAAGTGTTAGGGTGTCAACCCTACTGTCTCATTTCCCTACTTTTTGTCTCTTCAATCCTGACTGATGCATTGACAAAGTTTTTGCAATGAATATATATATATATATATATATAAAATACAAAATCACATGCCCCACGATGCAAAGCATCATGGGCTGCATATGCAAATCACCACAGAATGTTATGCTGGTCCAACTTTAAGCAGAATTGCATAGTGCCCGAAAGGCCCTCTCACACAGTTGCAAAGGGTGCTAACAGAATGTCTTCTATTGCAGCACCACATAACTAATGAAAACCTTCGACACTATATTAGCAAAGATGGACTTATAACTTTGGCTCTAATATTGTTCACATACAACCATGATGCTACATTAATGAGGGGCATGACTATATTACCTAGAAAACTGCTTCCCAATGCAAATGCCCTTTAGGGGTAACCCTTGCCTCAGTGTTTATGCACAGAGGTTCTTTGTCTCATATATATATATATATATATATATGTTTATTTTTCACTTGCCTATGTCACACCCTCAAAAGAAACTGTTAAATCAACTTGATTGATATCTCATTCTGGCCAATCCAACAATGGATCATCCCCACAACAACAGCCAATAGTGCCACTCCTTTAAGTTTTTTAATCCCTACTCCCACCGCCATCTTGATTCCCCACTACAGACTACTGTTGCTAAAAAAAGATTTCCAATACAGCTGTTTTTCACTGCCACAGTGTTCCAGCCCCATGTTCTCTACACCCATATCCCTATTTTATGTTTTTCAATATATTTGTTTAAAAAGCAGCTTGCCCCAGGTTCATGATCTCTCTCTCTCAGGACCACACACAGACACTGTGACAAAGAAAATGGTCACCCGCAGTTCTCACTGACAAGGCACAACTTGACAGAGCTAAATCTCTGACTGCACTTAACCAGTGAAGAAACCAAATCTGGAAAAGAATTGGAAACCCTGTTTGTGTTTATGTGTGTCTGGTAAGAGAGGCTGGCACAGTACTTTTGAGGGGGGGGGCTACTGATGAGTGAGAATACAGCCTCATGATACCATACCTACAAAGTATTCACTCCATTGCAAACACACACACAAGGAGAAACACTTGGCACTTTCAGCAGTTACTTGCTTTTGGACCACACAGGCTGCAAGATGATCAGAGTATGAAAACTGGTACACTACTTTTAAAATGTTTCTGCAGTACTGAGGGAGGAGGGAGGAGGGCTTACAGGGGACTTCAGATCAGGGTGGCAAATTAGTGACAGCTAAAGAACATAAAGAACCTTACACAGCATTTCAGGGGTGGTGGGGGAGTGAGCTAGTTTTAGTCCTTGCAGCCAAAACGTTATTTAAGGAATACTTTCTGTATGGAAGACTGAAACACAGACCATTGTATACAGAACATACAATGGTCTGTGTTAAACTATAGCATTCATTTCCATTCTTGAGGACTTTCATAACTCACTTGTGGCCACCACTTGCAGTTATGGTCCCACCCTCACTCATGGAAATAAACACCATATTTTAACACAGACCATGCACATCCTCTCTCTCAGCTCGCTCTCTCTCTCTCTATATATATATACTGTATATATATATATATATATATATATATATATACACAGTATATATATACACAATATATATATATATATATATATATATTACCTGACTTTGATTGGCCCCCTGACTGTTTTTAAAGGCTTTGGGGGTCAATAACATGTGACCTGTGACCTCCGTGTCTGTTCAGGAGAGGTTCATTGGCCCGCGCATGTGCAATAGTGTGTGGCCTAGCCATTTAGGTGGTCATTCTTGCAGCAGTTACTGTATGAATATAAATGAGCTGGCTGCTGACACTGGGGTGGTAGAGAATGGAGCTAGCGACGAGCTTCAGGAGGGTTCACAGAAGTAATTCTGCAGTCGTGTGACGGGGACCAGAGCCCCCACTATATATTAGAGAACCGTAAGCTGATGAAATACTTTGGTTGCTGTTAACAATTACAATTAAGACTGTTATGGTATTGCATGGGGCTGACTGGGGCTGACTTATTGTTGATGCTTTGACCTCAGTGAAGCAGCCAATCCACTTCTTAGGCACCTGAGATCGGACTCGAGGGATTCTGGGTGGGGAGTTTCATTAATTCAGGTGCCCAATACATGCCCCAATGAAAGATCAGGAAATATCGATCTCTATGGTTATTGATGATTGATAGGCTTGAACAGCCAGTCAGGAGACTGGATTCTAGAGTGAAAATCCAAGAACTTTTTGGGTTTGACTCAGTCTTTCACGGGCTCTTCTCGAGTCAGGAGGATTCTGTGTGAGAGGGGCTGAACTGTCTGAGGCCTTGCCCAGATCTCAATTGGAGATTGCTTCTACGGAAAGGGACTTTGATGAAATGAGAAAGTGAGAGGTTAGACTGGTTTGGAAACTCTCCAGGTACTGTGAACTGTGCTGTTTCAATTGGCAAAAATAGCTGCTGCAGAGACCCTGCACTGGGATATTGAGCTGTGCTGTTAGAACTGTGCTATTTCTTGTGGGAGTTAAACCGCTGCTTGAAGAGGACCTGCTCGGAGGACTGGGGCCCTGACAATTATTTGGAGAGGCAAAACGTCTCTGGAGGTGGAGCTAGCCAGGTTTGGTGAATTTGCTGTGTGGATTGGACCAAGCTGGCTGAGAGCTGTGTTCCAGTTGAAGCTGAACTGAAGTTGTTCTGGACATTAAGAGCCTGAAAACACAAAAGGAGAGCAGGGACTTGCCTGGCTCAGACCCACCTGTTGTTTGCTATGATCTAAGTGCAAACTCAAGCTGTTACTTGAAAGCTAGAATCTGTGGCAAAATGGCACTGCTGTTGATCCAAGGTAAATTGCTTGGTTACCCATTGACTCATGGATTCAGTGAAGGGACTGCAGGGCACTCCACTGCTTAGGAGACCCCCTCCCCGAGCCAGGGAGGGAACTAGTTAATCCCTTCCAAGTGGTGTCTCAGGAGGTCACTGGCACTTGCTGGGGTGCTAGGGCACCTACAGCCTTTGTGGGGAACTGGGCTGTGGAGCCACTCCCAGATCTGGGCCTTCTGGGGCTGGTGTGGACCTGCCATTGAGCTCTGCAATGGGCCAGAAGTGGCTGAAAGTGACAAGCAGCCAGATCTTCAATCAAGGGACAAGCTGCAAGACCTTCAAGCAAGATTAAACCTGCTAAGGGAACTGAAACATCCACCCTTCTGCCCCTTGCTGTACTTATTGAGCAGAGCTCCACACTCCCAGACACATGGCAATTACATCTTCAGACGCTGCTAAGTCTTGCAAACCATAAGTACCCAGGACCTGGTTTTGGAAATCAAACAAGGAAGTGTGAATCTAATTTAACCATTTCTCCCATGCTTTTCAGGGCTCCAACAGCTGGCCAACCCACAGCAACATCCAGGCCTGCAACTAGTGGATACCCCAGAGAACTCTCAGAGTGTAATACTGGTGCCAGTGGGGGTGGGAAGCCAAGTATTGATTGGCCTATGGGCCCTTATGGTCATTGTTTGCTATTTTGCCACTAACCATTTCTCTTATTCCACAGCTATCCCTCATCCAGGTACTCCTCTCCTAGCCCTTAACCTCCAATAAAGCTGTGATTTGACTGTTGAAATTGCTGTACCGAGAGAGGTTCATTGCATTTTTCCATTTAGTAGGTTTATGGTATTTGGTGGAAAAGGGTAGTTGGGGATCCAGTGTGCAGGGTGGCTGGTCGGGCAGGTAGGTAGGTGCAGTATCCCAGGGGGCTGTGCCAACCAGTCACCTAACCCACTTACAACTTACTCTGGGTGGAAGCACCATGATATTATTCATAACTTTGGGAAAGAACCCCCAGTTGTGACCATAGCAGGACCCAGGTGCCTTAACCTGTATGAGGGTCAGCAGACAGGGGAGTAGCCCAATGGCACAGGGCACCTGGGCTACATCTTTGGAGGCACTGCTGGGATCTCCTGTTCACCAGTCATGCCTGCCACAGAGAACCAGAGTGGCAAGACCCCTGTGGTGTCCTTGGTATCCAAGTCCATTCCACCACGGCCCAAGTTTACACCTACGGAAGGAGACAAAGTGAGGTTGGTGGAATGGAGTGGCGGCATGAAGATGGACCCCTAGAAGTTCTTCCTCTTGCTGAGGGTATTCCAAGAGGTGGACGAGAGAGACTTAGAGAAGAATGCATCCACCATATCAAGAATGTGTAAAGTGAAAGTGCGAGGGCAAATGCTTGATTCTGATAAAGGTACATTGACTGTGTTAATGGAAAGCTCTAATGTGATAGAAGCTGCCTGGATAACTGAAGCTTTGGTGGCTGAGGGGCTGCCTGAGGCTCTGCCTATTGTGACCTTCTTTAGCATAATTTCCCTGGGGGAAGGGGGATGGGGATTCGGGCCCACCCCAAGGCCACCCAAGATTGAGAAACCTTAGTACAGCCAAATGCCTGTGGCTTTTGATTCTTACTGTAAGCAGAGAATGTTCTCGAGGGTTAAGCCCACTCCGAATAGTGAATATGATCTGGAGGCCTGGATGGATTGTGCCACCCCTTTAATGCAAAATTTGCAATGTTCTGAGGTTGAGAAATGGGAGTGTTTAGTAAAGAGTCTCAGTGGTCCTGCCCTAGAGGTCATTCGCTCTTTGCGAGCCACCGATCCTGATTCCCCAGCCCAGGTGTACCTGACAGCTTTGGAGAGCATTTTTGGTAGCCCAGAGTCCTGTGAAGACCTCATGTGGAAATTCAAAACCACCCATCAGTGGGAGGGGGAGCCTTTGTCTGTTTCCTAACTCGGGTGGAAAGAGTCTTAAAAAGGGTATTTAGGAAAGGGGGAGTGGCAGCTTAGGATCTAAACCATGTGAGGCTTGAGCATGTGGTGAAAGCTGCCTGCCATTCCACCCTGTTAGTGTTACAACTAAGTCTGGCTAATAGAAGGTAACCCCCCCCCCCTTACTAGGTACTAGTGCAAGAAATCAGGGAGGCAGAGGAGGAGCAAGGGCAATGGGGAATACAGAGGGTCTCCACGGCCACTACTCAGGTAGAATGAGAGTCGCCCTCTGGTGATGAGCTAGCTATAACTTACGGCCTGGACTTTTGGATTAAGCGCCTGATCTCACGTTTGGTCGAAGTATTTCAGGTAATATGTAATAGTATAGAAACTAAAGAAATTAAATTATTAAAGTTATAAGAATATAGCAATGAGATTATAGGTTAGGATTCTTGTATAAATGAGGAATATTTACATTATGGAATAAAGTACATTTTGTTGCTCTCCATCTTTCTGTTTTTTGTTGCCACATGAGTTTTTCAGCATTTACTAACCCTCAGCAAGTGACAACATATAATGTTGATAGGATTTTATAAGCATTTAGCTATGAAATTGCTATTCTGTGATTCGAGCTATCTGATTGGCTGAACCCATTGGTGTGCATATTTTTATGCTCTGTGAATAATTTCTGAGATTTACCATGTTGTCCATACTACTGAGGTTGTGCTAAACTATTTCTATGTGTTTATGCCACTAAATGAATGACTGTTTTATATATTTTTACTTCGAGCTCTGTGATTGTGTGAAAAATCTGATATCACAGAATTTGAAATTTAAGGGTATAAATTCACCAGCAAGGACCATCTTCCTGATAAAGCCTTAATTGGTGAAGCACCGAGGACCTTGCATGCAGAGTTTTGTGGTGCCTCTACTGATTCTTCCTTTCTGTGTAACTATACCTACAATAAATCTAATATTGCAAGGAAGCAAGGATTTTGGTATTTTATACTGACTTCACTGGAGAGTTAGTAGCTCTCCTGGCTCTGGAGTGCGGGTGAATTTTTGGTTTTTTGTTTAGGAAGAGAGGTGCCCTCTGGGAATTGAGGACCCTAGTGAAAGAGTGTAAAGATGCAGTTACCTTGGCCAAACTGACGATGAACCAGGGGTGAGTGAAGTCCCAAGAGGTGAGTGGGGTGGTCTCTAGTACAGGCCCTATGACTTTTGGTATGGGCTCCCCATGCAAACACACCCTACTGGGGTTTGGTTTAAGGCTCAAATGGATGAGTTAGCTCAGAGGGTAGCTGAATTAGAGAGGGCGGGGATGTCAGTTGTGGTACAGGGCTGTGAATGGGCTGTGGAATGGAGCCCCATAGCACTAAGTACCCCAGTGGGAGTTTCAGGAACCCACCCTGTGGTGCCAAATAGGCTCCAGCCTCGTGAGCCCATCATATGTCATCAGTGTGGGGACGAGGGCCATGTGAGGAAGGGGTGTAGGATGCCGATGAACCGTCCCCCAGCCAGAGATAGGCCACCCAAGAATTCAGGCCAGAACCAGGGAAACTATAGAGGGGCCCAGTAAAAGAGTGCACCGGAGCCTCTGACACATCCAGCTCCATGGCTCACATATGAGTCTTCGCAGCTAGAACCACCACATCAGCTTCAGTCGACATGCGAAAGCTGGTGGGACCATCGACTGAGACTACCATCACCATCAATGGGATTTCCACCTGAGCTGTTCTGGATAGTGGTTCCCAAGTCACCATGATTTTTAAATCCTGGTACGACCAGCACCAGTCCTATTCCAACTGCAACCGCTTGAGGAACTACACTTGTGGGGACTCAGTGAAAAGTCATACCCCTACCTCGGTTACATCAAGGTGTGGATGGCATTTCCAACTAAAGTGCCGGGTGTAGGAGATGCCGTAGAAACCCTGGCTCTGATTTGCCCCAAGTCCAGAATATATGATGGCACGCCTGTGCTAGAGGGCAAGAATGCACATATGTTTGGACATTTAGCCCAGTTGTACCAAGCCCAAGAGGCCAAAAGTGAAGGTAAAGAGCACCCCATTCATCCACTGATTAGAGAGGCCTATAGACAACAGAGAAAGCCCCCCAACGAGGAGCCTGATGACTCTGTTGGAATAGTGTGGAGAAGAGAAGGGAAAGAAATTGTGCTACCGCCCAAGGCAGAGTGTAATATTGCTGGCATAGTGAGGCTGAAAAAAGATGTGACAAATCAGCTGTTGATGTTGGATGCCCCGGATGAACATGGGCTACCAGTGGGACTGCTAGTGAAGTCCAGTGTTTTGCCTGCCAGAGAACACGCCTATGTTAGAAGGGTTACTGTACCGGTGAAGAATGTCACAGACCGGGAAGTGGTGATGAGGAAAGGTCGGACTTTTGCAAGAGTCTACTGTGCCGATAAGGCAGTGCAGACCACTACAGTGGAAGGGGGTGTCCCCACGGGGACTGATTCTGCATTATTTGACTGGAGTGGCTCCCCATACCAGAGGACTGGAAAGAGAGGGGTCAGGAGAAGCTGGCAGATCAAATGAAGGTGTTTCCCCTACATGAATGGGACATGGGATATGTGAACAGATAACAGCACCACATACGTCTTACTGATGAGAGGTCCTTCCGGGAAAGATCCAGGCGGCTTGCACCAGCTGACATTGATGATGTCCGGTGGCACCTTCAGAAGATAATGGCAGCCTGGATTATTCAAGAATCAAGGAGCCCTTATGCGTCCCCTATTGTAGTGAGAAAGAAAAGTGGGGCCATATGGATGTGTGTGGACTATTGCATGTTAAATAAATGGACTGTGCCAGATCAATATACTATGCCCAGAATACAGGATGCTCTGGATTGTTTAAATGGCAGCCAGTGGTTCTTGTTCCTTGACCTTCAGAGAGGCTATTATCAGATCCCAATGGCCCCCAGGACCAGGAGAAGATGGCTTTCATATGCCCACTTGGATTCTATGGGTTTCTCCATATGCTGGAGGGGATTTGGGGCACCCCCGCTACCTTTCAGTGCCTGATGGAGAAAGCCGTGGGAGATATGAACTTACTGGAGGACTTAGTCTACCTAGATGATATTATTGTGTTCGGGAGGACCCTGGCAGAACACGAAGCCTGGTTGCTCAAGGTACTGGACTACCTGGAGGAGTTTGGACTGAAAATGAAAATTACATACCTAGCGTAATTCTTAATCTTCCTGTATATCTTCACCATTCATCACTGATTGGTTATACACTGGAGGGGCTATGACTCCGCAGGAACTACTTAACCAGACATTTTTCTAGAGGGAGGAGTCGGCACCGGGATGGTGCCACCCAAGAGGGCAATGCACACTGTGCTGCTCAAGCGCTGGTCAGTAACCTACACTGACTCCTCCCTCACCTCAGTTCTGTCTGCCAGAGAGAGTGAAAAACAAATATAGAGAAGAAAGAGGGCGGGGCAAGGAAGCCTGAGTGATAGTAAAAGGAAAAGATATAAAACAGAAAGGAGAACAAAGCTGACAAAAGGGGGGAAGGCTACCTGAGAGTGTGGTATACGGAAGCCCAAACCACTGGGCAGACCCAAGTGGATAGAGAAGTGGGGGGGTTTAAGAAAGAGGAGGAAGATAGAGAAGAGAGATACAATGAGAGACCAATTGGTACCCTATCCCCTTAGGGATGCCAAGGAGCATCTTGGTACTAGAAGGAACAACATCTGCCTCCATTCTCATTAACTCCTCCAGCAGAAAGGGGGAGAGAAGATCAGAATGGTCTGTCATCTGGATAGAATGCCAAGACTAACTGAACATGGTAGGCACTTCAGCAGAGAAGTTGGAGGTGGAGTCAACCTAGAGGTTGTACTCCTCTGGCCCATAGAGGGTGGATTCCAGGGTCTCTCAAGTCTGTTCCATTGACAGAGAGGTGGGGACAGGACCCACCCTGGGGCAGAACCCCTCCCTTTTTACCCCAACCTAAGCCTTTCAGCAGAGAGGACTAGGATTTTTTTTTTTAAGAGGAAAAAGGGGAGGGGTTCCCCAGAGCCCCAAAACTCCTCCACAACCTGCAAAGATCCCAAGTCCAGGACTCCAGCCTGGACTCTGGACCCCCCTTCCCACAAGAAAGAGTGGAGTCCCAAGGGGGGTTCATATGGAATGTGCAGAAGTGGCCCCAATGAGCCCACATCAGAGAGGGCAAGCAGCCCCACTTGTCCCCCCCAAGGTGGGTCACTGACGCCCAACCAAGGGACCAGTGAGCTTGTGAAGTCAGCAGGACCCTGCCAGAATTGACCTCAATTGGGAGGAAAACAAGTGGGGAGGAGGCACTGCCCAAAGGTTGAGGCCCAAGAGGGGAAGGTGGGTGGATAGCAGTGATAAATGGTGAAGATATACAGAAAGATCAAGAATTACATAGGTAAGTAATTTTCATATCTTCCCTGTATGTATCCTCACCATTCATCACTGGTGGGTGAGTACCAAGCCCCCAAGAGGGGACCTGGCACCTTCCTGAGGGATGAGCTTCCCTCAGTCTCCTGTGGGGAAGAATCACAGGGGGAGAAGCCCCTTATGGGCCCAGCGAGGCCCACAACTGGCCAGACCAAGATGGGGACTCCTGTTGCCTGGGAGAAGGAATACACCCCGCTAATTCTCGTCTCACCCTGTAGGAGAAGAAATGGGCTCCTTGAAAAGGGGAGGCAATCACCCAACCCAGGGCCAAGGGTGACAACCTGGATAGGTGAAGCCATGCCATCCGTCTTATACAGACCGCAGTTCCTGCCAGCCTAGAAGCCACCTCATTAGCGTCATATGACACACTTGACAGGTGCCTCACTAGCTCTAGGCCACTCACAGAAAGGCAGATGGCTTGCCTGATTGCCTCCTAATCAAGCAGGGTAGCCAGGAGGTGTCTCAGCACTGTACTTAGGTACCTAGCACAGGCAGCCATATGGGCCTGAATGAGCTGAAATACTAAGGAAGAGGCACACCATGGAGAAAATTGTCCTGCCCCAGTGTTCAAACTCGGCTGAGTCAGATTCAAGGGGACGGTCATGCTTTGGGCGACGATGCCCAGAGGGGGTATCCAGCATCTCCATCCCAGAAGTGGGGTGAGGCATGGAACCTGAAAACCAGTGGGGTGCACGATATCTGTGCTGGCAGTCCCTTGGGGCAAGAGAGGGGGCAGAGGAGTTCTGCCAGACCTGATGTGATGTCTCCAGAAATGGAACAGGCAACAGAGGAACAACAATAATTCTCTGAGGAGAACTCCCCAAGGAGACAGCGTGTCACATGAGCAAGATCGCGACTTGCAAAATGAGATATATGGAGTTCTTCCAACAACCTCAACAAGAACCGCTGGTAGCTGGTGATATCAGCATCTGAGGACAGGTGGACCAACAAGTCTTCTTCCTCTGGGGAGGAAGACGAGGAAGTTGAAGAGCTCGATTCAAGCTCCAGTGCAGTTGGGGTTTCTTGTCTGAAGATTACATGGTCCAGAGCTCTTAAGTAGTGGGGAAAAGCTGCAGCTGAAGTTCTGAATTGGTCCCATGACTAGGGCCCCAGGACCTAAAATGCCTGGGAGAACAGGAGGGTGAGGCAGAGGATCCGAGGGGGAAGGAGAAGTCTGGCAAGCCAGAGGAGGATCCCTGCTAGGGCTTCTAAAACATGCAGGGGACCCCTTCTGAGGGGGGAGGGATGTGCAAGGTGCCCACTGTAGGTCACACAACCATACAGGAGCAGCCCAAGTGGTGACCAAAGGAGAAGACCCCAAGGTGAGGTGATCTGACCCTTGTGGGCGACTCCTAGTCCCACCTGATGCAGTCTCCCCCCCCACTGGGAAGGGCAAAAATGTGAGGGGTCAGCACTGCGACTCCTTCCTGAGCCACCAGCAGCTCTGGGAGTATGCCCCTGAACCACCCCAGGCCTCCTCAAACCCTGCCCTTCAGAAAGGGATCTGCCCCTCAGCCATCCTTGAGGTACCAACAGAGAGAGCTCTGGGATGGCCCCAGACCTAGACAAGTCGGTCAGAGCTATCCCCGAACCCACCTCTTTAGCAGAGTCTGGGCCAGTACCACTCCCAGCACCAATGCCAGACCCAGCACCGAAGTTGGCACCAGTACCAGACTCAGCTCTGGGAGTGGTGCCGTCCCCAGACCCGACACCACCCATGGTGCTGTCCTCCTCCCCCGTGTTGAGATCAATGCCACAAGTCCGCAGCACTGCCAACGGCACTAGAAGACTCAGAAGAGTCAGCCCCAAGGGCAGGCTGGGCCAGGGAGGCAGAAAACGAAGATACCGCCAGAATCTC
Organism: Neoceratodus forsteri; assembly: GCA_016271365.2. NCBI lineage: Eukaryota > Metazoa > Chordata > Ceratodontiformes > Ceratodontidae > Neoceratodus > Neoceratodus forsteri. Next base: position 490,436,984 of record CM057450.1, on the reverse strand, counting down.
GCCACTGGCCTAGGGAGGTGACATGACTCTTCAGTGTTGGTAGACTCCTTGGAGTCAGGCAACCAGTCTAGATCATCCCCATTATCCTCCTCCAAAGAGGAGGAGATCCGAACGACCGGGAAAGAGGCTACTCCCGTCACTCTAATGAGTCCGGTGCTGCTGGCAGCATCGGGGGTAGGTCCAGTTTGAACCGTGACCCCACCCTGCTCACCGACCCCAGGAACTGGGCTAGTAGTCCAAGTGAAGCCAAAAGGCAGTGCTGAGGGCCCCGCCAGTTTGGCTCCAGCGTGTAGCTTCGACCACATCACCAGAGGTCGAGGAGGCAAACAACCAAGAGGAGTGCTCAACCAGTTCCCCATAGGAGGCCGATTGTCCACCCGACCCCTCTGACGGGCCAGAGGTGCCAGCAGGGCTGGAGCTGACCGTGGCCCCCCCCGTAGGTATAGTATTGGGGGAGTGACCCAGGGAAAGGGTCAAAAGTTCTTGCCATGGCATTCCTGGACTGATGCCATCCTCCAAAGTTGGGATGTTTCCACCCCCCCTTCAACGCATGCATTTGGAGGACCCAGCAGTCCATAGAGAAGCATGCGTCACAGTTGTCCATGTCATGCTGAGGGCCCAGGCAAGAGAGGCATCATTCATGGTGATCCGTTATGGAGATGGACTTTCCACAAGGGCACCGACACATGGGGCATGTCCCGCCTTCGACTTCGATTTGGGCCCCGGATCGGACATGATAGACTGCACTCCAAATAAAAGAAAAACTACAGAAAAGACTTGGCGCCATAGAAACAAGAAGTATACTAAGAAAAAAGAACAGTCTCACCTGTTTGAAGGTCTATGGCGTCGAGTAATGCGAACAGACTTTGGCAATGACTTGAACTACAAACTGCATAGTAACGGCTCTTCAGCTCCCACAAGTTGCACTCTCAATGGTGGAAAGAACAGAACTGAGGTGAGGGAGGAGTCAGTGTCGGTTACTGGCCAGCGCTTGAACAGCAGGCTGTGCGTCGCACTCATGGGCGATGCCGTCCCGGCACCGACTTGTCTCCCAGAAAAATCTTTAAGCTAAGTAAGCTCCCGCGGGGTCCTAGCGCTTCCGGCGTATAACCCACCAGTGATGGATGGTGAAGATACATACAGGGAAGATCTGTCAATTGATATGGGCCAATTCTTTCAGGTTTCAGTTAAATATGTTAAGCACATAGTCTCTGCGAAGGGCATCCAGACTGATCCCAGTAAGATTAAAGCCCTCACCACCTGGCCTAAGTCCCAAGCCTTGAAAGAGCTCCAATGCCTGCTTGGTTTCTGTGGATATTATTGAAGACTTGTGAAGGATTACACAAGAGTTGTCTGGTCCATTAAACCTGCTGCAGGGGTATCTTTCCACAAACAAAAAGCAAGAAAGCCACCTCACCTGGGGCCAAAGTTAATCAAAACAGCTACTTTAGACTGTCAGAGCATTTTGGTTCCCAATGGAATAAGGACTGTGACTGGGCTTTTGATGATATCATCTATTGTTTAACACATGCCTTGGTGCTTGCATATGCGGATCCACAGAATCCCTAAATTCTTCACACCAGCGCCAGTTTCAGTGGTCTGGGTGCGGTGCTATATCAAGAGTATTTGGAGGATTAGCGCCCAGTAGCTTTCGCAAGCTGAAGTTTGAATCTGTAAGAGCGCAGATACTCAGTCTGCAAACTGGAGATTTTGGCACTAAAGTGGGCTATTGTGGACCAATTCCATGACTATGTGTATGGGGCTAAAATCACAGTGAAGACGGATAACAATCCACTTGCTTACGTGCAGACCATCGCTAAGTTGGATGCAGCTGGTTATAGGTGGCTGTCAGCCTTGTCCATCCATGATTACTGCATGGAATATCGTCCCAGTCTGAGTCATGTGGATGCTGACACTCTGTCCAGATGCCTTCCAGCTTACACCTCTGAGCACTCTAGTTGGGCGAGAATGTGAGAACAAGCAGTGAAGGCCCTGTGTAAGAAGCATGACGGTGAAGAAACCTTCTCCACAGAAGATACCCCTCGCCTGGTGGAATGCTTGGGGGGTATTGGGAAGTTGTCTCCTAGTTGCCTACTGCCGTCTGGCTGCCCTGGATGTGAGATCACTCTCACAAATGACCATCCAGGACTTGAAAAGGGAACAAAGAGCCAGTCCTGTCACAGGGAAGATAATTTGAGTGCTTTAATACAATGGGGACCAGACCCAAGTGGACACCATTTATCCCCTGCAAAGCTTCTGTTATGAGAATGGCCCAAGCTACGGTTAAAGAAGGGACTGCTTTATCGGATACACAAGACCAGCAGTGGGCACCCTGGAGCAGTTGGTGTTACCAGAGTGGCATATAAAGATGGTATTAAAGGCATTGTCACAATGATATGAGGTCATCTGGGTGCCGAGTGCACCCCGGATTTAGTCAAGAGCAGGTTTTACTGGCCAAAGATAGGAACAGATGTGGAGAACTATTGTAAAAGCTGCAGAAGATGCATATAACGGAAAGCACTTCCCCAAAAGGTGGCCCAGTTAGTAAACTTCTGAATAAGTGGCCCCATGGAACTGGTGTGTATTGACTTCCTCATGCTAGAACCAGATTCTTGTAACATCTTAAACATATTGGTAGTCACCAATCACTTTACAAGATACCCACCAAAGATCAGAAAGCTTCCACGGTGGCCAAATACTGGTGGGAAATTTTTGTGCACTGAAGCCCCCAAAGGATCCACTCAGATCAGGACCGTGACTTTGAGAGCTGACTTACAAAGGAACTGTTGTTACTGTGGGGCATCAGGAAGTCTCGGACCACCATGTCATCCCAAGCTAACCCCCAACCCAGAAATTTAATCAGACTTTGTTAGACATGCTGGGCACCTTTGATCCCCAAGACAAACGCACCTGGAGTCAGCGGTAAGCACCGTGGTCCATGCCTACAATTGCACCCAAAATTATGCTACCAGGTTCTGTCCATACCAGCTCATGTTCAGGAGGGAAGCCCATTTGCCTATGCTTTGGGGTGTCCACCAGTGGTCTTGGGGTAGAAGACTACTTGCAGTATGTGAGGCAGTTAAGACAGCAGTTGGACAATGCCTATTGCTTTGCCTCAGAAATGGCCACAAAAGGAACCAAGCTAATAAGAGATCGCTATGACTGGAAGGTGTGAGTGCAAAATATGGAGGTGGGCAATAGAGTATTGCTACGAGTCTGGGCATATGAGGAAGCACAAGATTGCTAATAGATGGGGAAGCACCCTATATGTTGTATTAGAAAAGTTAGAAGGCCTTCCAGTCGTAAGATTCGACCTAAGGGAGAGACTTAAGGGCACAAAGTCATACATAGAAACCATATGTTGCCCATTGGTGACCGAGTAATGGACACTGAACAAAACATGGAAGATCCTCCTTCACTCCCCACCACTCAAGCTGCTTCACGCAGGAGATGGAGGCATGGAGGTAGTGATGCCATTGGGGCTGGGCCTGCCCAGGGTGAGGGGGTATCGGAGGAGGAAAGTACAGATGATGGAACTGAGGGGGAAGATGATAGTACCCTCTGGAGTTTCTATCCTACCCCAGAATTAGCCAGATTATTTCAGAGACCACCCCTGATGTTGGTGGACATGACTGTACCCAGAGGACAGGGGGGAGATGGAGGGGTTGCTCTCGTTACGCTTCTCGAGGGGACCACTCCAGACTTGAACATTAATCCAGCTGAGCCGTTTGAGTGGTATCGGAGTACTCGCCTGCAGAGAAGCCTTTTGGAGAATCCACCTCAGACTTGAAAACTAGTCCATCTGGGTCATCTGAATGGCCCCAAGATAGCCCTGAGGGTCAGGAAGGGGAGGAGGAAGAAGCACCAGGACATCCTGCCCCAATAGATCCTGAAGGTACTGGCCAGAGTGGGGATGACAGGGAACCTGCTCCTGAACAGGAGACAGCTGATAAATCTGAGATCCAGGAAACCCCAAGGAGGTCGGGTAGGACAGTTAGACCAATATTAAAACTAATGAATGATGCCTCAGGGGTCCCCTCAGATTTACCCTTATTTTTGGTTCACAAAGGGATATACATTACTCCTAGGTCCCTGCAGAAAGTAGTTATGTACCCTATGGATGCTAAACCCCCTAGGACTGATGGGAAGGGGGCCAGGAGAAGGAATGTGAGGTGAGGGAATATACAGGGAGAACTAAATCAGGAAGAGTGTACTATGTGGGCACACGAATCCTGTGGGATAATACACTAACCATATGGGTGCCACCATTTCAGGTGGTCATTGACCTGGTCAGGGTAAACAATTACTGTACTGTATATAATGTTTTCCTGTTTTATGTAGTTATTGTATTATAGATAGGATTCAGGTGTATAGGTAGAAATGTTATTAGTGACAATATTTAGCCATGTTAGCACTTTACTCTTAGGCTTGTCATGGGAGCCAAGCATTCGAGGAAGGGAGCGTAACCCCCCCTCTGGCTTTCCAAAGTTTGATGGGCTCCATGACTGTGTTTTCACCTGAAACGGGCTTTGGGAGGGTCCATCCCGTGGGACCTGTGAGCTCCGTATCTGCTGAGGAGAGGTTCGCTGGCCCGCGCATGTGCAAAAGTGTGCAGCCTAGCATTTTAGGTGGCCGTTCTTGTGGCAGTTGTCATGGCCACTATTCCATGTCCTCAGTGCTACCAGCCCCCTGGCCTACTTAAATGGGCAAAGATGGAGGGAGATGGGCAAAGAGGGGCTTTCATATTTTAAAACAGCACCAGAGAGTGCTGAGGAGCGGGTGGGGGGGGGAGGCTTTGTATGAATATTGATGCTGGCTCATGAATGTTAATGAGCCGGCTGCTGACACTGGGATGGTAGAGAACGGAGCTAGCGACAGTCTCCAGGAGGATCCCACAGAAGTAATTCTGCAGTCGTTTGATGGGGGGCCGGAGTCCCCACTATATATTAGGGAACTGTAAGCTGATGTAAATACTTTGGTTGCTGTTAACAATTACAGTTAAGACTGTTACGGCACTGCATGGGGCTGACTGGGGACCGACATATTGTTGATGCTTATTGTTGATGCTTTGACCTCAGTGAAGCAGCCAATCTACTTCTTAGGTGCCTGAAGTTGGACTTAAGGGATTCTGGGAGAGTGAGTTTCATTAATTCAGGCGCCCAACACATGCCCCAAAGAAAGATCAGAAAATATTGATCTCTATGGTTACTGATGATTGATAGGCTTGAACAGCCAATCAGGAGACTAGATTCTTGAGTGAAAACCCAAGGACTTTTTGGGTTTGAGGCAGTCTTTCCCAGGCTCTTCCTGAGTCAGGAGGATTCAGTATGAGATGGGCTGGACTGTCTGAGGCCTTGCCCGGGTCTCAGTTGAAGATTGCTGCTATGGAAAGGGACTTTGATGAAACAAGAGAGTGAGAGGTTGGACTGGTTTGGGAACTCTCCAGGTACTGTGAACTGTGCTGTTTCAACTGGCAAAAATAGCTGCTGCAGAGATCCTACACTAGGATACTGAGCTATGCTGTTAGAACTGTTTCATTTAGGAGTTAAACCGCTGTTGCAGAGGACCAGCTCTGAGGACTGGGACCCTGACAATTATTTGGAAGGCAAAGTGTCTCTGGAGGGAGCTAGCCAGGTTTGTTGAATTTGCTGTGTGAACTGGACCAAGCTGGCTGAGAGCTGTGTCCCGGCTAAAGCTGAACTGAAGTTGTTCTGGACATTTAGAGCCTGAAAGCACAGAAGGAGAGCAGGGACTTGCCTGGCTCAGGCCCCCTGTAGCTTTATTTATTTATTAGCTTCCAGTTACTGGATAAGTACACTAGGCAAAGCCGGCCCAGTGGTGCTGAGGGTTGAGGCACTGGACGCCACACCTCAGGCAACGCCGGTGACCCAGGTTCAGGAATGGATCCAGGTCACAGGGGTTTGGCAAGGGAGGGAGAGGATTGAGCATCCGAAGGACTGCTCTCCTCTACCGGGGTGGGTTGCGGGTCTCCTGATGCAGTAGCAGCCTCTGGTGAAGACCAGTGGTAGCGCTAGACGTCAGGATGTAGTCGGAGGAAGGGTCATCATCAGGCTCCAGCAGCATGAGATGCAGAGGAATAGGCTGCACAGGAGCCATTGCGTGCCGCAACCCTAGGGGGAACCAAACAAGGAAAATCCCCTACCACGGCAGTAGTCGACTGTGGGATCAGTGGCTGGGCCCCATGTCCAGTGCCAGACTCTGCCGGTGTGTGCTTCTGGTCTGCCTCCTCCTCCTATCCAGTTACTCCACTAGATTCTAAATAGAGCACTAGAGGAGATGTGTCCCCACCCCAGGGAGCTCAGAGCCGGGGGTCAAACGGCTGGAATAGGCTGGAGGGACCAGTCGGACCGGAGAGCACATTGGAGGCTTCAGGCGGACAGCAGAAGCACCAGTTGAGCATCCACACTCAAGAGAGGCCATTGTAGGTAGGTGCAGAAACAGAGCTGAAAAAAAGTACACTAGGCAATATCCCTGCCTATTTTCAGGCCCGACCCAGAAGAGAACAAAGTACAAGGTACAATCAGGACATGGATCCAAACAGACAGAATCTGGAACAGTTTGCATCAGATATCCACGGGAATAGAGTACAATTAACAATGGTAAATCAGGACAAGGTAACCAGACACTAAAATCAAACAAGTTGTATCAGCTATCAGGGATAGCTAGGAATTTCAGAGGACACAAACAATCCATACAGGATGCAGGAAATTGGAGAAAAACAGGTAAGTAGTACATATAATTAGCAGTGCTACTGACAGACAAAGGTAGGCAGAAAACAAAGTAGAAAGACAAACAGTTTAAGAAGAGCAATTGCATGTACCAAGTGCATATAGGTGAGAGAACAGTGCATCCTTGAAGGCAGAGTGAGATAAGGAACTCTTTACATGAAGAGAAAGGGAATTCCAGAATTTGGGAGCGAAATGGGAGAATGCTTACTCACCCATTTTAGTTGAACAGTGTGGGACTGAGAGTTGGGGGAGGTAGAGGACCAAAGAGAGTGAGAGTGCAGGATAGGGTTAAGCATCGCTCCTAGAGATTCAGGATGGGGATGCCTGGTCAGTGAGTCAATGAAACACCCCAGTGTATAGGAGTGAACAGAGTGAGGGGACAGCCAGTGCATGGCAGAGTAAAGCAAGCAGTGATGAGTAAGGCGAGGGGCGGACAAAGCAAATCTGCAGATGTTGTTATATGTGGTGTACCACTTGTGAAGTACCCAGGTATTCATGTGTGAAAGTACAGCTAGGGCATATAAGACTTGAGGGAGCAGGACACCCCTGGCAATCAAGATCCTGATGGCTGGTGTGAGGGAGTGATGCACTCTATAGGCGGCCCCAGTCTTCAAGTTGACTGATCTACATACAGTAACCCCTCGCTATAGCGAACCCCACTATAGTAAATTCTTGGGTATAATGAATGCCTGTTGTGGCTCCCGAAGTTTCAGCTGATAGGGAAAGTGCATCTGGTGTCACCGTACTGTGTAGCAGATTTCTGAAGAATGGGATGGGTTTTACATTTACAGTTTAATAAAGAAAGAACTTTGCCACTTTGCTACCATTGCAATCTGCTTTTTTAATTTTCATTTACAGTGTGTTCAGGCCCTGGTTTGTGAGTGGAGGGGGCGAGAAGGTGGGTGACGTGTCAGCAATGAACACTAAAGCGAGGAGGCAGGTGGCATATCAAAACACTACACATTACAGCACAGGATTAAAGGTCTGAGCCGCTGTCTGTAACAGTTTGACTCTGAAACCAGAAGAAAAAGATGGAAAGAGGGTGAACGAGGTACTGTATGTTTCCAACAATAGAGCAATGATATGCAGTCTGTGTATGTGTTTTGATGAGTGGCCGCATGTGAGTTGGGGTGAGGACGCGGCGTGTTACTGTATTAAAGTGCATGAGAGTCAGAGCCGCAGTCTGTAGCAGTTTTAAAATTAAAAAAAATACAGAAAGACACTAAAGTAGTGCTATACCTACTGTCACATGTCTGTCTTTACCTAAATAAGAAAATAATAAGTGTGTGGGTGACCTACAGTATATGCTAGCAGATAGTACTGTAGTGCCTTCCAGCGTCCCTCATTGTTACAAATGGGGAGCTATAACAAATGCAGGTTATGGCTCCCCAAACCATTCATTATAGCAAGGGGTTATGGCACCCCATTGATGTAAGAGAAGAAGTCAAGTATAGGATCAAGGGTCACTCCCAGGAATTTGAAGGATTCGGTATTTGAGACAACAAACCCATCACGACATTGGATCTGTAGCTTAGGGAGCCCAGCACAGAATTTTCTACTGGACCTGAAGAGCATGGCTTGAGTCTTTGAAAGGTTAAAGATTTGATAGTTCGAGGTGAGCCAGGACTGAAGATGTTGAAACGCAGAAGATAGGTGATGACTGAGATCAGCTGTGGACATAGAAGCTGCATAGAGTACTAAGTCATCGGCATACGGAGGGAGAAGGGGAAGGGATGTCATTAATAAAAGGCAAAAGAGCAGGGATCAAGAACAGAGCCTGTGGGACTTCACAGGGATGGGGCTGGGGATGAGAGAACTGTGCAGTAGGAGACAGACTGAGACTGGTTATCCAGATAGCTGCTGATCCATGATAAGGTAGAGCAAGAGGCGCCCAGAGATTGAAGTTTACTCAGTAGCAGAGGGTGACTAACCAAATCAAACACTTTGGTGAGGTCAATGAACACAGCACAGTAGTAAGCCTTTGTCCATGTTAGATTTTAAATCACTAGTGAATTGGGTTAGGGAAGTAGTGGTACTGTGCCCAAGTCTAAAGCCAGTTGGACAGGGGACTGAAGATTGAACTTGAGAAGATGCGTGGAGATCTGGCAGTGGATAAACTTTTCTGGCAGCTTACTAAGTGTTGGCAGTAGCGCAATGGGTCGGTAATTAACTAGGACCTTTGGGTCACCTGTCTTAAACTCTGGGATAGTTCTAGCAGTTTTCCAGGCCAACGGAAATGTGGCAAAGTGGACAGGTTGAAGAGTCTAGCTTCAGGGTGGCTAATCGAGAGGCAGCAAGTCTTAGGATCCTAGGTTCAAGTCAATCTGGCCAGCACTGCCATGCAATGCGTTGGAATGGTTTGCAGTAGTTTAAGGACTTCCTGACGTGAAACAGGAGCTAGCACCAGGGGAAGGGGGAGAGACCTCAGTAGGAGCTGAAGGTAGAGTCAGGAAGTCAATAACCAGAAGGGGGAGATATTAGGGAGCTTGGTGAAGTGTGAGTGAAAGGCATTGGCAATAGTGTAAGGGTTGTTGCAATGAATGTCATTAATAAGCATCTCGTTAGGAATCTGCGGCTTATTGTTCCCAAGTATCTCGTTTATTTGGGACCAGCATCTCTTTGGGACAGAGGCAGAAGAAGCAAGGAGTTCACAATAATAATTACTCTTGGTTATGCAAATCTCCTTTTACATGTGTTCCACAAAGAACGATACTGTACGAAGTCAGATTGTAGGGAGGAGGATTTCCATTTTAACCATAATCTGTCCCTTTGCTTAAGTGGTTGTAGGAGAGGCCTCTTGAGCCATTTGGTGGTTATATCTCTGACCCTGCATGTGGTTACCAGGATGTGCCTTTTCTGAACGGCAAGTAAGGTCAAATTAAAGAAATCAGTAGCTAGATTGATGTCATTGGTTATGTAAAGGGGAGACCAATCTATGAGTTTAGGTCCCATAAGAACACAGCAGAATCAAGGCTGGAAAAGTTAGAAAAGGATAACAATTTAGGGGGATAGGATAGAGGGGAAGCCTCCCATACACAGTAGACAGGACAGTGATCACTGATTGAGTCCGATAGGACCCCAGCTGTCGAAAATCTGTCCTTCCTATTTGTGAGAATCCAGGTGATAAGAGTACTACTGGAACCATTCTGAGAGATCCTAGTGGGAGACAAGATAAGTTGTGCAAGGTTTGCCTTGCTAATAATAGAGGCAAGGAGAGAGGAGTTCAGACCGAGCCAGTCAAGGTTAAAGTCCCCTAGGCAGATCACTTCATTTTTCTTGGATATAGCTGCCATCAATTCGATAAATTCTTCAAGACCTAGTTTGCTGTTTCTAGGGGGAATGTAAACACTTAGAATGTGGAGTTTCTTGACCCCTCCAAAGAGCAGCATTGAGTGCAGGATCTCGCAGTTGGTTAGAGGGTAGCTAAGCTTGACGGGAACGTTCAGATGAGTCTTAAGTACAGTGCTAGACCACCCCCTCTTTTGGAGGAAGGACGGTCAGGATTATGCATTTGTACCCAGGCCACCAACTCAGGGAGATTGGCTGTTAGACTATGGATATTGAGGTGGGCAAAAGTTAATCCAGAGGACTGGGGCAGGGGATGGGACAGTAGGGCCCGGGTTAGTCTCAATATCTCCAGCTAGGATAAGGGATAGGGCTATAGCCCATATTGTTGCAAGCACCACAGCATGTGAGATACACCCAGGGGAGGTATATTTCCTGTGTATAATGTACCTCAGTAGTATCCCAGTAAGGATTAAGCCTTGAGAAAGGATGGGTCTACTGTGGAATTTATTCATAGTTTGGGTCCAACGACCCAACCATGGATTAATTCCACAGTAGACCCATCCTTTCAAGTGGCTTAATCCACTTGAAACATGGCTTTATATGTAGGAGTAATGCCATGTTACAATGTTTAAGAAAATGAAAACAGACATGTTAAATTTCATTTGAATCTTTTATAAATGAAGTCAAACACGCTTCTAACATAGTGGGCAAAAATTAGAACCCTCGATTACACATATCGCAGGTGTTAAACATATCCCGCTCAACAATATAAAGATTTGATAGTATGTCTTGACGTGATCTCTACACAGGTTTCTTTTTCAAATATTTACGCATACTGTTTTGCAGAAACTGTTGGTTGCAGTGCGATTTCAACTACTACTGTGGTGCATTGTGGAATTTAGGTACATTGCAGCATTGCACCATGGAACAAATCTGCGTTCGATCTTCATTACCGGTGTACTACTACTTAAAACAATTAACTTTTGTTTTTAACATTTTAACAAGGTTTACACACAGGAATACAATTATATGATTGGTATAACGGCTGTGGAAAATTGTGGCCACAGATCAGTACTTTTGCGGCTTGTATTGTAATACTGTCACTAACCTCAGCCTTCTGTTTTTGTACAGCTTTAGTTTTGCAAAAAAACAGCAAATAGCTCCTCTCTGATGCAAAACTTCACCGGTCAGGGTAACAGTGGTGCTCAGTTGTGTATGCTTGTGTGCGGTATGTTCTTTAAAAATTCTTCATTAAAGATTTGGAAGATTTGCATCACAGAGGAGTGCGGTTGTGTGCTGATTTTTGCTGTCCTGGATTGTATAAGCATGTACCCTTGCTGTACAGTGCAGCTGCCTTGTACACTTTTTGACAACTTTAGTTTCACCTAGTTCTGACTTTCCTGCATTCGTTATCCATTTTTGCTGCAAGATGAATGACGGACAGCTGGGTGGGTGGGTGGAAATCAACTAATTGCAAAAATGTACATTATGGCCTAGATATTCAAACTGCACCAGGTTGTGGCGTAAGCCTGGGTGCAGCGCAACAGCTGCGCTGGGCGGTGACTGGGTGATATTCCAGCGGAGCTGCGCCATGGCACAGCATCATTGAATATCGTGCCCTGGCCACCCGCCAGTGTGCGATGGTGCAGTGGCACTGCGCCAGCGCAAGTGGCCAAGTGGAGCAGAGGGGATGCGCCTAGCGCAAGTTCCATGCGCTATGTTTAGCAACACAATATTCAAAGTGCACATGCAAATGGAGCCATAATGTATGCAAGGTGCAAATGGGGCCATTTGCATGTCATCTCTTCATTGGCATGCAGAGTGCGCTGATCCCCAGTGACTTGCGCCTGGCGCCTGCCAGGCAGCAGCCGTCGAGGACTGATGCCCCCTGCACAGCACAGCAATGTGCCCCACAGCCCGATCACGGGCTTCAGTATAAATAAAAATCCAATATCCCTAGTGGTCCAGTGTACCGCTGTCTGCCGGATCGTGGGCTTAAGTATAAATAAATAGATTCCAATATCCCTGGTGGTCCAGTGGACTGCTGTCAGCCCGATCGTGGGCTTAAGTATTAATAAATAGATTCCAATATCCCTGGTGGTCCAGTGGACGCTGTCAACCGATCGCGGGCTTAAGTATAAAAAATAAATAGATTCCAATACCCTGGTGGTCAGTGGACGCTGTCTGCCGATCATGGGCATTTGTAATAAAACAAAATTAAATCCAATATCCCTGGTGGTCTAGGGTACCCACCCTCCCAACCCGCCCACTGAGCCCCACGCCCGCTCCCCAGTCAGCCAGCGGGCGGCAGCACTCCACCCACCTGCCACCCTGCTGACTGACACCGTAGGTAGGGCTGTACGCCCATTGGTCCACAGCATGAGCCAATGGGTGTGCAGCCCGTACTGTACTACACATTCCAGATATGCGCAACCCTTTTGAATATCTGGGCCTATGTATTTTGTTATATACTGCTTGTTCTTTTGCTGGATTATTTTGGTACTACATCAGCAAGCATGGTCTACTGTGGAATTAGACCATGGTTGCTTTTGTACCACATGGTATACTTTAACGAATGAAACTGCTTCTTTTGTGTTTTTCTTTTAATGCCATGTTACAAATATATGTGTAGCTAAGTCCTAACAGAGGCAAGGAATTGGAGAGTCTTATAGTTAGCAAGTTGGAGAAGTGGAAGTCATCAAGCGAGGCATCGAAGTGATTTGAGGGGTCAAGGGAGGCACCAAAGTGATTCAAGGGTGTCTTGGTAGACAGAGATGAGAGGTCAAGGATAAGCAGGGTAGAAAAGAAAGGAGGAGGAAGAAGGCACTTAACAAGGTATAGCATTGTAATTTACATATGGGCAGAACAGGGACCAGAAGAAAAGTTTAGGGTGAGAAAGAGAAGTAGTCAAGGGGAAATGGCTAAGGGGAGTAGGGGTAGTGCACTATTATAGGACAGGAAAGTAGAGGGGAGAAGAAAATATGCAAGAGAACAAGGGCAGAAATAGTATTTCCACTAGTGGAAAGGAAAAGTGCCCAGATTAGTAGCAAGACAGAACATCAAGGAAAGTAGAGTAGTAACAAGCCTGCAAGCTGCAAGACAGAACAGATAAGCACTGGAAATACAGCTGAATTAGTTAGGATTTAACTATTTTAAGAAGAGAAGGATGGTGGCGACATCTAGTGGATAAGTGATGTAACCCGCATATGGGAAAGAGAGACGCTCGAAATAAGCGCCAAAGACTCTCCTATTACAAGTGATTAAGGCTCACTAATGCTGTGGTTTAAGTGCAAACTGAAGCTGTTGCTTGAAAATTAGAATCTGTGGCAAATCAGTACTGCTGTTGATCCAAGGGAAACTGCTTGGCTACACACTGACTCGTGGATTCAGTACAGGGACTGCAGAGCACTCTACTGCTTAGCAGCCCCCCCCCCGAGCCAGGGAAGGAACCAGCTAACCCCTTCCAAGTGTGACCCACTGTCTCAGGAGGTCACCAGCGCTTGCTAGGGTGCTAGGGCACCTACGACCCTTGTGGGGAGCTGGGCTGTGGATCCGTTCCTGGGTCTGGGCCTTCTGGGGCTGGTGTGAACCTGTCATTGAGTTCTGCAATGGGCCAGAAGCAGCTGAAAGTGACAAGCAGCCAGATCTTCAATCAAGGGGACAAGCTGCAAGACTTTCAAGCAAGATTAAGCCTGCTAAGGGTACTGAGACATCTACCCTTCTGCTCCTTGCTGCACCTATTGAGCGAAGCTCCACATTCCCAGACACCTGGCATACGAACATACAAAATTTTTCAGCAGATAATGGCCTAGTGGTCTATCAAGTCTGCTTGAATATGCAGCTAGCTCCCCTTATTCTGTAGCTGCCCCTTGTTCCCACCCTCCCCCTCCTTTGACCCTCCCTCTTGCCCTGTCCCAGCCCTTTTTGAAGCAGCCTACTGTTCTACTGGATACCACTTCCACCCTTCTACCGGTAACACATTCCACCCAGCTACCACCCTCTCTGTAAAAAAGTGTCTCCTCATCTCTCTCCTGAACCTCCCTCCCTCCAGTCTCCTCTTGCACATCTTCAGACGCTACGAATTCTTCCAGGACCTGGTTCCTGGAAATCAAACAAGGGAGTGTGAATCTAACTTAACCATTTCTCCCAAGCTTTTCAGGGCCCCAACAGCCGGCCAACCTGTGGCAACATCCAGACCTGCAACTATTGGGTACCCTAGGAAACTCTCAGGATGTAACACTGGTACCAGTGGGGGTGGGAAGCTGGGGGTGGATTGGCATATGAGCCCTTATGGTTGTTGCTTGCTATTTTTCCACTAAACTTTTCTTTTATTTCACAGCTATTCTTCATCCAGGTACCCCTCTCTTAGCACTTACCCCCAATAAAGCTGTGAGATGATTGTTAAAATTGCTGTTTCAAGAGAGGTTAATTGCATTTTGCCATCTAGTATGGTTATGGTATTTGGTGGAAAAGGGTTGTTGGGAATCCAACGTACAGGGTGGCTGGCCAGGGTTGTGGGGAAGTGCAGTATCCCAGGGAGCTGTGCAAACTAGTCACCTAACCCACTTACAACTTACTCTGGGTGGAGGCACTGTGCTATTATTCAGAACTTTGGGAAAGAACCCCCAATTGCCACTGTAGCAGAACCCAGGTCCCTTAACCTGTACAAGGGCCAGCAGGCAGGGGTAGTAGCCCATTGGCACACAACACCTGGGTTATATATATATATATATATATATATATATATATATATATATATGGAGACACACTGTAGTGGTGGTGCCAGCTTAGTAAGGGTTGAGTGCACACTTCTATGTTAAGGCCAAATTTGTGAACCTTAATAACCTTGGAACTGTTCAATGGATTTGCATGACATTTGGCATACAGCATTTCTAGTGATAGGTCTCTTGATGTGCCAAATTTTGTGTGAATCTGTTGTGTAATTTTATTTTTTAATTCATTTTCAAATAAGCACTGAAAAAGATTTCCAGTCATTGGAGTTAGGTTACATTGCTCTATCACTAAATGCAATACAAATATATTAGCATCAGTATTGCTCATCCAATACCAAGTGATACAACATGTTGGGGCACCTACACAGTAATGTTACAAGGATACATATAGGATGGCTAACCATGTTAAACTGGTGGAGTAAAAAATGAAATTAGGTGAGATTCTTAAGGATACTAAACTCCGTGACCCTTATGGTCACTATCTCCACTTATAACATTCTTCTGTTTTAGACAGTGTAAATCTCCCCTTCTCTTGACCATTTGCCCCACCAAACATCTTGAGAAATGATTATCTAAATTTCTGAAACCATGGAGAGATACAAGAATAAACAACAGTTCCCTCGAAGCATTAACATCCTTACCCTCCTCTACTAGCCTAAACAGACAATTGTATTTTTTCCCCCACATTCTTCATTTTAGGGGTTACTAGCTTCTGGGTATGTGTGCATATCAACCCTGCATGTGCTAAAAATAAGGCAGGTGCCTCATGGTTGGTGCCATTTTTCACATTTTAATACTGCGTTTAATAAATGCTTCACCAGCCAGCAATCATTTGTAAATGGAGAAGTTGGCTTAAGACTCAAACTCCTCTGCGTTGATCAAAACAGGCTCCCTAACAATTGTGGGAGAAAAAGAAGCATTAAAGGAAATTCGTATTCAATGTTAGTGCTCGAGTTTACGAGTTGAGAGTCTCAAGCCTACCACTTTCCTGTTCAGAGTGGGAAAATACACACAATCAAAGTCATGAGCAATGTCACTTTACTGACTGCCAGTTAATCCTCGTCACTTTCAGAGTCGGATGGCAGGCCTTGTGGCTCCATGGGCTTCTTCTGAAATTCTTCAGTGATCACCAATGCACTTTTTGCAGCCTCCTCTGGGTCATTGAATTGGAAGGTTTTCCCTCCGTAGGTCAGGCGTAAACATGCTGGTGCCAATAGAAATGGTCCCATTGACATCCCCGCTATCTCCTTCCCGCTTCCTGATCCTTCCACTGAGCACCCACCTCCCCACACCCTTTACCCTATATATACCTCCAGAGGTCATCTGCTGTCATCTTCTGTGGATAAGGACAGGATCGCTGTCTTCTATGAAGTGGATATTTCATGTTCGAAAATGTGGTATGTGCAAAAACAGGTATAACTTATTTTCGCACATACCATATTTTCGAAAATGAAATATCCACTTGATATCAAGGATGCTTGAGTCATTTCAGTGGATGTTTCATGCTCAAAAATGTGATATGTATGAAAACAGATATAGCTTATTTTTGCACATACCACATTTTTGAAAATGACTACTAAGGGGAAAAAACACCTTGTTACCTGTAGTTCCTCTGTAGTACAGAGGACAAGGCACAGGAACAGGATACCCAAGGGTCCTGGGTTTAAAACCATTTTCTCCTCTAGTTTTTTTCCCCAGCTACAATGATTGTGAAAACAAATGAAGGAGGAGTGGCTTCCAGCCCAGGACCCTTTGGTTTGCTGTTCATGCCTTGTCCTCTATACCACAGTCCTTCCCCATTGATATAATCCCCCCAAGAGCCCCATGCAATTTGCCAACTTTGGGGGTGCCCAATCCCTGTGTCAGCACCATAAGCCCCCCCCAGCAGTATGGGACACTGGGGAGCCCACTCCCAGTGTTCCGAGACATGTATCCCCCACAGCAGTATGGGACACTGGGGATCCCACTCCTAGTGTCCTGGGACATGCATCACCCCCCCCCAGCGGTGTGGGACACTGGGGAGCCCACTCCCAGTGTCCCAAAATATATGTTTTATTGAAACCTGTGAAGAGAAAACAGCCCCCCAAAGTCTTTTTTATTTTCAAACCTGAAAAAAAGAAAATGGTCCCTCATTGTCCACACTATCCCCCTCTCCATCCCGACCTTCCCACTGAGCACCCACCTCCCCACACACCTCCCCCTTACCCTATACGTACCTCCCAAGGTCATCTGCTGTCATCTTCTGTGGACTGGGACACATCTGCACTCTTCAAAGCTGAACCGCAAACTGAGGAATCAAGGTAAGTACAGTATAATGTATTTCAAAGGCATTTTCAAATTATGTTCATAACTTTGGCATTTTTAGGAATTTTTTCACCAAATTTGCAATATGGGCTTTTTGGGACCCCGCCTCATGATCGCTGTCACTGTAATTTTGATAATCAGGTCCAGAAGGTGATTTCATGGTTGCTGCACAAAATCACCTTTTGGGATTGATTAATGAAATGATAGTGCCAGTGTTCATGAGTGAGACAAAACCATGTTAAACTGATGAAAGCATAAAATAACTGTTCCTAATGGTCATTGAAATGTTTCTATACCGCGTATAACTTTGGTAATTTTAATATTTTGACTCCAAATTTTCAACATAGCCATTTTCACACCACCTCATGAGGCAGTACAGCTGTCATTTTCATCCTGCCCAAAACGTGTTGTTACACCTGTGGTGTGGAATGGCGTTTTGGCATGGATGTGAACATTTTACCTACGGGGTTTATGAGGTGGGGTCATAAGCTGATTAGCATGACTGGAATGGTATTCCAAGTGGCTTGGGTTCAAGTCCCAGCTGAGGCACTTACTTCTTTCTCTCCTCTGTTTGTATGTGACTATACACATCTTTTAATGTTTATCCCTGGATGACACATATCAGAGGTCTGAATAAGTTTGTGACTCTAACATTACAGGTTGTATTTTGACACATTTCCATATGTCTTTCTGCCGACTTTAGTAGGTGTTTACATTGCAGTAAATAAAGGTGCATTAGTGAAGAAGCACTTTAAGACAATAAGAACATAGTAGAATTCTTTGAATGAATTCAGCATTTTGTACAAAGTACCTTAAACACAGACCAGCGAGACGTAGCAGTGACAAGCCATGTCGTCAGTGAAACAGCTCAAATACAGGTGATTTTTGCTCACAAGGGCTCCAGTTCATATTATTTTTTTTTACAGGAGTATATAGCAACCCTTGTTTTGATTGACAAGTAAGCTGTTTTTAAAGCAAATACTGATAGTGCATGATATTCAATGTGTATTAATTGAGCAGTGGCAAGTCTAAAGTTATACACAGTCCTATGAGCACATCAAGCCTCTAATTGGACATTTGGGGCCCAGTATTCAAAACGTAGCCCTGGGGCACAATTAGCACTGCCTGGCATGCAAAAATAGCCCAGAACCATTTGCACACTAGATTCAAAGGAATAGCCCAAGGGCTAAATCAGTTGAATATAGCGTGCAAACGAAGGCGTGCAAACAGGGCTGAGAGTGCAGTGCAAAAAGCCCAGCAAATAAGATAGCTCTGAATATAGCTACCAGGCAGTGTAAACTGCAACAGCATCCCAGTGCACACAGAGGTGGAGTAAGGCAGAGTTGCAGTAAGTGGCCAATGCAGGTAAAGCAATGAAGTGGTGCACAACAACTGCAAACAACAGTGCAGGCCAAACACTGCAGAACTGTGCTATGATTTCAACAGGTTAGCCCAGAGCAAACGCCTTAGCCCGGTGCTAAATTTTGCCATATTCAAAACTCCTATGCAAATGAGCCTACTTAGGCAATCCACTTGCAAACAGCCACATTAGCATCTCATTATGGCCTGCTTCGCATCCATTACCATGTAGTTTGCCCGGTGCTAGTACATGGTGACACAGCTCCACCTGTATGTCAGACTGGAAATACAGGTCAGTAGCCACAGGCTGGGTGGTGCACACAATTCCACCTGTATGTCAGACCTGAGCAACAAGTTCGTAGCTGCAGGCTACATTTGCACACAGCAGCAGAGTGTACCTTACTGATCCAGAAGTGTATCATTATATTTTCCTCCTATAACAGCAACAAAGGGCTGTGCACAGCTTGTGATGTGGGATCATGATGTCATACAGTGCCGTACTAAGCTATGACCCAGGCAGGAAGGGCAGTTGGGTAGCAGTGGTTGTAATAGAAGGAACAGTATGCACTGACACCACTGTCACCCTCTATATGCCCTAAATATGCCACTAGTTGTACTGAAAAGACATTGAAAGTATGTGTGTATTGCGTACAGTCAAACATCTGGGGTGAAAGCCGGCCAAGCAGGGGGGCCCCATGATGCAGTAATCCTGCTGGTGGCCCCCAAAACCCTGAATTAGAGCCTGCCCCCCAGCTCCGATCCCCAATCCTGACCATAGCTGGATGTAGGCACCAGCGAACCCTGTGGTTGCTGAGGGCCCCCTGCACATGGTGGGGGGGGGGCAGCCAGAGTACCTTATTACTTTTAATGTTATTTTAATTATTGGCTTGGTAAAACTGCAATAAAGGATCTCAGTTGGCTAGGCAAAGCTTTACGATGTGACATCATAATGTGATAACGGTAATGTGATGTCATAAGATCATAAAAGTATTCACAAAGGTATGGCTTCGCCATCTAAAGGTAGATGAACAGACAGATTCGATAGATACAGGAGCCCCAAGAACTACCATTGCTACTGTTCCCGAAAACAACCAAAGATGTCAGGTTGTATCATAAATAAATGTGCTTATGGTGTGGAGTGATGAGGAGGTGGTTATGGAAAATCAGGAGGACACAACTTAGTTCTTTTTCAATACACCAAGAGGTGTATTTAGACTCATTTTTCCATCCAGGCAAAATAAAACAGCAGAGCTTCAAATAAAAGAACTTAAACGGTAATGGGCTGTACAGCAACTTCCAGTATAATACAACTGATGTAGGACATGTATGTAAACATGCCCTCTCTCTGGTCAGGATACCTCTGACCCAGCTGTCTCCAGAGTACATCAACACAAGCTCTTTTATACCTGGTAATAGGCTCACGTGACCCTAAGCCCACCCCATTTAGAACAAAAAAAACACTTTTATTTAATCTTATACAATTTGCTTTTATTTTATTTTATTTCCCAGGCACCATTATCCCATTAAAACTAGCATTTCCTCAGTTCTGTAAATTACACCTTTCAGTTTGTGTTTTATAAAAACATAAAAGACCTCAAGAATAATTAACAGTGCATCGTCTCCTCACAAACAGACGTGGCCATGATAGGAAAAATAGTGTAGCTTTATGGCCAGCTGACTCCTAAAGGAGTCTTGTATCCAGCGTGGAGCCGGTTTATAGCTTGGCTTGAATACATTTTTATTAAGAAAAAGGGCACCACTTGATTCACAGTAGCCCATTTAACAAACACAATTTTTTTGAAGCACTGTTACTAAAATAAAATTAGTGCCAGTGGTGAAAAAGCGGGAACCGAGATGACGAAGAGAAGGGAGCGGGTGCACGCATTTGTCGCGCACCTCACTTAGCGTTCTATTTCCCCATATTCACACTGCAGCTACTTTAACTGTTTTAAATTATTTTGCCAACTTACACAAAAAGTAAAACCATTTGTAGGGAGCTATAACCTTAGTCAAAACTCCCGACAGGGGCGGCTCCAATTTCCAATAGTGAGGGTTGCAGGCGGGGAATACACACCCACTCACAGTCCTGGCCGACTGTCGTCTGACTCCTTGCAATTTGGGCAATTAATCCTTTTGCCCAGGCTCTGACCAACATGAAAAAGGGGAAAAGAGCCACCAGGAGAGCTGAAAAAAATAAAAACAAAGAAATGCTATCGCAGCTTTACCACATAGCTGTTTATCAAATACAAATGGGCCTAAAAGACCCCGATCTCCCAGTAATGCTGCCCTCTCAGTTCCCGCTTTTTCACCACTGGCACTAATTTTATGGGGAGGCAGTATAGTGCAGTGGTTTAAGGCTCTGAGCTGCAAATTTGGTGACATCCAGCAGACCAGACCTGGGTTTGAATCACACGGCTTCCATTTGCATACTGTGTGACCCTGAACAAGTCACTTAACTTCCTTGTGCTCCCAGGTCGCTCCTGTGAAAAAAGCTTTCAGCTTAGTGTGCTACTCCTGGTTAAACAACTAAATAAAAAAATAAAGTACACATGCTGAGGGTTAAAACTTTCTGGGGCTTTGCCTGCCTTCATAATCCCTCCAATTACTTTCAGCAGGAAATTATAGTAGAGAGATATTTTCTTTGTGCACAATTCCTGACATATATGGTCTCGGCCATATACACATGCAAATATCTCCTATTACACCTAAGATGTATGTATACATATTTTCATATTTACTTTTGAACTTTTTTTGTATCACATAAAATAAGGAAATAGAGAAAAGCATAAAGAAAGAAGTGCAGGTGGCCGGTCTGCTAAGAAAGCTGAGAAAGTTAGGATATAGAAGGAATAGGGACTGAAGGGGGGATACTGTTGCAACAGTTCCTTTAGGATCAGTTACTAATATTCAGAGGGGCAGGAATATCACCCTGCCACAAGTGACAGACATGAGCACGATGAGTTGGATGGGGGCCTCATATTATGCAGTATCTCTCACTGGGGGCCACCAAAACCCTAAACACAGCCTTGATCCTGACACATATTGCCATTGCAATTCTTCAGTAACCCTGGCAGTCTTGTGGCCTTCCCTGATCTCCGACCCCCGACATAATATGTAACTACAGATACAGTTTCCCTGCTGGTCTAGTTGCCCTCCTTGATCCCCGATCCTCAACACAATCTGTCAACACAAATGCAGTTGCCCTGGTAGTCTAGTGGCCCCCGCACCCCGATCCCTGACACATGTCCTCATTAACAAACCAAGTGTCCCGATAGTCAAGTGCCCCAGCACCAATCTCCCATAATAACTATTGATTAATCCCTGGTGGTCCAGTCAACACACCTGCTCTGATCTCCCATATACTGCAATCCCCACATACCTGGTGGTCTAGTGAACACCCCCGATGCATACCACCTCCCCCATCCTGGAATCAAGTCGGGGACTGGCTCAGCCCACTGCTCACCTCTGCGGCCAGACACTACTGAGCTCTGAATGAGCACATACTAGTACATGTTCATTCAGAGCTCACTTGGAGGCTGGCTGCGGAGGTGCGTGGTGGGCTGAGCCAGTCGCCAGCTCGGTTCCGGGATGGGGGAGTGGGGTGGTATTCACTGCAGGGGGTCCACTAGACCACCAGGTATGTGGGAGTTGCAATATATGGGGGATTGGAGCAGGAACAGACCACCAGGGATTAATCAATTGTTATTGTGATAGATCAGTGTGGGGGGGGGGCATTAGATTACCAGGACATTGGATTTGTTAATAATGATGTGTCGGGGATCAGGGCGGGGGGGCCACTAGACTATCAGGGCAACTGTATTTGTTTTGACATATTGTATCAGGGATCCAGGAGGACCACTAGACCACCAGGGAAACTGTATCTGTATTTACATATTGTGTCAGGGATTGGGGATCGAGGAGAGCCACTAGACCACCAGGACATGTTACCTGGTACTGTTACTGTGGCTTTGAGGATTGCGAATAGGGAAGCGCTGCCGTGTTTACATGCAGATAAGACCATCTTTTCAGAGGTGGTATTTCACGATGCACTACATGTGGTGATAACCCCTGTTGAGCGGAGCTATTCTTTTTAATATAGCGGTGCGCCTAAGTGCATGTCTTTGCCCCTCACCTGGTCCAGTGCATACATTATCTTTTTGCGCTGGTGCTAACATGCTGCACCAGTACTATTTGGGCTTTTGAATATAGCAGCCCAGCACAGTTGTGGCACAATTCTGGCACAAATGGTTTGCACCCAGCACAAGACTTTTAATATCTAGCCCCTAATATTTAAGATAAGATAACATAAAAAGGCGTATTCCCATTTTTATTTTTAATTTTCACAGACCCGAACTGAGTATATCTACAACATGATTTAAATTCATGCACTTCACGGTATTTCACAATACTCACGCAGACAGAGGGAGCACAGTTCAAATGTGATATTAGCGGCTGTCGGCTTGCCACTGACTCAACAATTTAAAACGGAGGTTGTTCCAAAATGATAAATTCACAGATTCATAAATATCAACAACATCAGTAAAATTTCTGAAAAATGCATTATACACTAGATGTTCCGGTAAGCTTTTGGTATACTATGGGAAAATGTTTGTTACATTATGTGTATTGTGCTTACTGAAAACTGCTTTGTAAGCACATTAGAAGGGTGCTGTCACATTGTACATACACATGGCAAGCGCCTAGAATATTTCTGGCATGGTTTTGTTCTAAATCTGTAACATTTAAACATGTGGATACCACTGCTATGTGCAGTAAGGAATACAGAAGTGCAGAAAGCACAGGCCAGTCTCATCATATTACTACATTACACAGTAAGGTGTACAAATATGACAAGATTTTTGACACAGTCTAAATCTGTTGATTTATTTATATATATGGTTTTTTGTCAATAATGAAATCCTTATTTAATGAAAGCAATTTAAGAATATGGGAACTCCAACCGGTGGGTTTAGTATGCTCCATTTAAATGTATTTAATGAGACAGTACACCTTGAAGAATTTATCCAACAGAGTTTTTTGCATTATTTACAGATAGCAAAATTGCTAGGACATGACCATTTCAAATTTAATTTGGAATCTGGCAGACTGGCCATAGAGGTTGGTTAAAAGGAGTATGTAGCACTTGTGTGGCACAGAAAGACTGGTAGTGGGAGCATAGGGTGTTGTGGCAGCCTGCATGTGTTTAACCTTTGTAATATAGTAGATAGTAAAGGTGCTGTTATTTATTTCTATAGCCTTTATACTTACATGATAGTGCAGTCTCAGCCACACAAAGGTGGTATGAACCATACATAGATATGTTTGGGTATCTGTATAACACCTTGAGCTTTAATGTTCGTTTAATTTTGGTACACAATTTAGAAATTGGTATCTCCATTTGTAATGTTTCAGAATTCCCCTGGAAGAAGCCATTAACCAATCTGCGAAACATTGGGGTTGTTTAAATAAATGTAACCCCTAGGTGGCGCTATCCCAAGGGCTACTACCCCTGACTGCTTGACTACTGACAGGTTGAGGGGCCTAGGTTCTATGGCGGGTGCCTACACCCAGAGGTCAGGGTTTGTTGTGGTTAGACTAGCTTGATCACAGCCCTCTGGGATACCGTGACCCCCTTTGGTTCCCTCTAGTGGCTCACACAGTACACAGGAGTTACAGCCCCAATACCCCCACATATACACACTGTTCACTCATAAAGTACCACTTAGCCTCAAGACTGATTCTACAGCACATCTCTGAGGACCCCCTGTAAAATAAGGTTAAACAACATACACAGCAAAATACAATACTGTTTCCATTAAGTACCAACACCACAGACGGTATATAGTATAACAACAACAAATCTGATTTATTTAGGGGACAGTAACACGGAAGGGGAAATCAGGTTAATTGGTGGCATTAAATCACAGTACTGTGCACACATACAGGGTCTGAAAAGTCACACTCTGGGTACCCAGGTTGGGGGGGCTAGCCAGGTCCGTTGCCTGGGGCTGGCCGGCAGGTGCAGATGGATAGGGCCCTGTAGAAGAAAATATATGCACAACACCTAATTGTAATCCGGAGCCTGATGGCTCAGTCCATGAAGCAGTGAAACAACAAGAATTAGATGACACACTTGTGATTGAAAACAGGCTGCAGGGGAATACCCTGATTTGTACTCACAATACCCAAGCTGAGGACCGGATGGTGGATGTTCTTCTGGACTGCCAGAACAACAGGGCATGGAGACAAGGTCCTTGTGACTGGACCCCACTGCAGTTGATAGCAACCAGATTTAGTCTGAGACAAGCTGGGGTTTGCTTCCAGCTTCAACACACAGCATGGGGGATTGGAAATAGCGATTCCCCACAAGCACTATGCACATTCATATGTACAAGGAAAGTACTATACCAGGCAGGCTGCTCCTCGATCCTGATCGCAATTACTGCAAACTACCCGGGAGCACACACAGCAGCTTCAGTTCCTGACAGACTGAGCGCGATTCAGCAATTTCTCCAGTCTTCTACAGGGTGAGCCTGGTTTCCACTCTTCAGACTTCCTTCTTTCTCCGCACAAATCGGATTCAGTCGAACTGGCACTTACAACGGCTGCAGGCCAAACCTCAGGGCCTCTCACGCACTTCCCGCGTGAAACTATACACCGCAGAAGCACAGAGCTCCTTCTCTCTTCACTGTCACAACTGATCTCAGCTTTCCAGTAACAGAGCAGGGCATTTCCTCCAAATCCAAAAGGTTCCAGTTGGCTGATCCTCCTTATCAGTCACAACAGGCTCCTCTATTGGTGGAAAAAGGTGCCAAGGTTAAAACTACATTTCCCAGAGTCACTGCCCATACAATCCCCTTGTGGCTGGCTCAAAATTGAGAGTCCAAGTTCCAATTTGTCCACAGGCTCCATTTTAGGGTCTCCCCATCACCCTGATTGGTCCAAGTCAGCTATTCAGAACCAAAACAAAAGAGCTACACTGAAACAGTTCGTGCTGAAATGAAGACAGGTTAGACAAACTACATTTTCTCAGTCACTCTAAATGATTTCTGGCAAACAGTTATATCTTTCAACAAGACTCCCTCTGCACATGTAGCAACGGCAGAAACGGAGCGAATTGACAGCAGCCCGGCGGGATTCGGGCATTAGAACACACTGTCCCCCCATACAAACTAATTAAGTCTGCAAGCAGACAGCTGTTAAAGAGACAGTACATGAAGGCTCAAATAGCACTTACTTAGAACCACATTTAATCAGCTCAGACGCCGAACACCGCCCAGACTTGGAGCATTCAGGCAAGCTCCTGGAAGACTTTTGGGAACCCCCATTTGCAGGGGGGTTACATAAAGATTTAAAGAAAAACAGTGGTGTTGTGGCATTTCTTGGCCCAGAGCGATTCAACTCTTCCATTTGCTACAGACTAGATCTGCAGGACTAGCTCCACAGTGGAATCATTTTAATGCATGTGCTTTTCTGACAGCACTCTTCTTTCTGAAGATCTGCTCTCCCATGGAAGACATGTCTTGCTGCTGGAAACGCTGACTGCTACATGAGAAAACAAGGCAAGTGCAGTTCAATGTAGTTCATTGGGGTTTTCAACTGTGATGCATCGCTTTGCCAACTGTGCATAGTTTTACTCCAAATTTTCAACATGGCCCTTTTCAGACCCCACCTGATGAACAGTGGTGCTGGAATTATAGAAATCCAGCCTAAAAGGTGTTTTTGCAGTCGCCTGGCAAAATCACCTTTCCAGTGGAATTTGACAGTTCTCACTGTCCTTGTTCATCAGGTAGGGTCATAAGAACAGTATGTTGAAAATTTGGGGTCAAAATATATAAAAATTACAAAGTTATCCGCATCTGTTGAAATTTTGCTATGCTACCTCGTAACTTTTGTCATTTTAAATATTTTGACCCTAAATTTTCAACATACCCATTTTTTTACACTACCTCATGAATGTGACAGCTATAATATTTCAAATCCTACCCAAACTGTCTTTTGGCACCTGTGGCGTACAATGACATTGCAGTGGTGCAGAATCACATTTTGGTGGAGATTTGAACATTTTCAATACTGTGTGCATGAAGTGGGGTAATAGGAAGGCTATGTGAATTCTGGTTGCTGTTATCCTACAATTTGAAGCACAGGGCCCAGAGGGGCATGTGCTTCCACAGCAACATAGATATACACATCTATGAAGAGATGGGAATGCAGGACCCCACAGGCAAATAAAGATGATTACAGTATCTCAAAAAATATGGCTGGATGGAGGCAAGCACAGAGCCCAGAGGGCCCTGCACTCCCACAGGCAAATAAGGATACGATCATACTATCTCAAAAAAGTAAGAACATTCTTTGCAAAAAAACTGCATTAATGCAACATTTAGGGTTCAGGCTAAACTGAAAAAAGTAGGGAAATGTGGTTTCAGGGTTTCCAACCCTAAAACCCCCACCCCACCCCTAAAACAAATTGGGTGCAGTCTTCCTTGGGGTTGTCAACCCTAAAGCACACCCCATTCTATACACTCCAGAAACATATACAACTAATGGGGTGAGCTTTAGGGTTGACAGCCCCAAGGAAGACTACACTCCTGATTTATTTCTGGAGTGGGGGTGAGGTTTTAATGTTGGAAACCCTAAAACCACATTTCCCTGCTTTTTTCATTTTAGCCTCTACCCTAAATGTTGCATTAATACAGTTTTTTTGCAAAGAATATATATATATTAATTGCAAAAAACTCCGTTAATGCGTCAGTTAGGGTTGTTTCCACAGCAGCAAAAGTTTGGAAATTCGGTGTTAGGGTTAGCACCCCACCACACCCAGCACCCCATCCTCAAACCCCTAACTACACATTCCCCTCACACACACACACACACACACACACACACACACACACACACACACATATGCAAGCAGTACAAGAGACATCCATCATCATTGTGCAGCAACTGTATGAGTTCTGCTGCCATCAGAGTGCCTTGTGGGTACACATGCATGCTGGGCAACCATGGGAGATGGCCCACAGTAAGCATTTTTTCTGTTACAAACATCAGTAACAAGATTTAAGCAGATGCCTATATTTCAATTGTTAAGAAATAATGAAACACACAGTATGTTACCTATAGATAGCTGTATTGGAAATAAGAGTTTGGATAACCCTAGTAGCAGTCAGTGGATGTTTGCATATTTTTTTCTGATAGAGTGAGTCAGTCCTAATAAGAAATGGTAATAATAATGAAAGTAGTGTTTTGTAATATAGTTTTCAAGCAACATGTGAGAGCAACAGTTGTAACATTCAAAGCTAACCATAACATGCTGCTAATGAGTATTTCCAGGTAACGCAGCAGTATTACAACATGTGATGGTGCTAGTTTCATACCTGAGCAGTATGTGACAAGTACTATGTATGTGTCAGGTGTGTCTGTACTGCTACCACATGCCTAGGCGGTGGCAGCAATACCTGCAGGGAGTCAATCGTTGAATTATGACAAATAAAAAGCAGTATTTAGAACGTTTGTGTAGACTAAGTTTCACTTTATGAAAAAGACATGCCAGCAATAATATGTCATCATACTGAGCTGGCAGTATAGAGTTGATCACACTGTATGTGTTTTTCATTACATAGTGGTGTGTGAAAGGAGTACAGTGTCATGATTATTGTGCTTACAGATGTGACTGACTGGTATAGGGTCTTACAATCGTGCATGTGTCTTGAATGTGTGTGTGTGGGGGGGGAGTGGGAGGAATGCGTAGTTAGGGGTTTGAGGATGGGGTCATATAGGTAGGGTGGTGGGGTGTTAACCCTAACTCTGAATTTCCAAACTTTTGCCACTGTGGAAACAACCCTAACTGATGCATTAACAGAGTTTTTTGCAAATTAATTTCCCTTCTTTTTGAGAAAGTGTAATATGAATAGTAAATGGCATGTGTTGGTGGCAAGCTGTCCAGTTGTGCAGAATGATATGTGTTTGTGGGAGCATGGGCCCCTCTGGGACCTGCGCTCCCACTTACACATAAGCACAGAGCCATACAGCAGCCCTATAGGGCAAGGAACCCATGTAACACTAATTTGCCAATATCTCGTGAACCATAGTACGTGGAAAAAAAAATTCAAGTATCGTAATCATGAAAGTGAGTATTTCTCACAACATAAAGTCAATCAAATCCATATCTCACATAGTTTCGGAGATACAAGCACCATAAGGCACTGTGTGTGCTAACTCTGAGGGCATAATACTGACCTACAGACATGAAAATGAGCAGTTGGAACACTAATTTGCAAATATCTCAGGAACCGTACAAGCTAGAAAAAAAATTATAATTTCATGGCTTTCCAACCTACTTCTGAGCAGGGACTAAGAAATCTTGCTACGAAAAGTCTGTATCTCAAACCGTTTTTGAGATATGGGCCCTGAAAGGCATGACGGATGCCACAGTGTTATCCTATGGGAAGATTTCTGAATTTTGGAATGCTGTAACTTTGGTCCATTGCACTGTTTCAGCACCAAACCACCAAAAGGCACATCTGTGGGACCAGGGCTTGCCACCCCACAAATTTCAGCCCAAAAAACCCAAGCGTTTTGTTGCAGGAGGGTGTAGAGATTTGCAGTTATTTGGGGAGTACATTCGCAGATTACTTTCGCAAATCACAAAACTTTCGAGAGAAAACCTCATGAAACTTTCACATTTGCAAAAGTATTTTGTGAAAGTATTTTTTAAAAAATTTTAAAAATGTATTTCTGGGGGTTTAACCCCCTAAAAAATATGGCTAGCATCCTCAGGACCCGACTAGGCAAACACAACAATCAGTGTTTACCTAGAGGGTCCCAATTTTAAAAGCCAGGCATTTTTCTGTGTCACTAACTGAAAGCAAGGTGGCTGCCTCACAAAAGTAAAAGGGTCATTTGCGACAGTAAAAATGGCCTCTCACGAAAGTTTTGTGTTTTTTGCTAACTTTTCCCATTCACTATAATGGGAAATTTGTTTTTTGAATAACTTTTGAACGGTTTAATATTTTTTCACCAAATCTTCAACAGGCACATCGGTGACCAAGACTGCATCTTCCCTGAAAATTTAGGACCAAACAGACAAAGCATGCAGGCTATGGGCGCGAGCAAAGAAACGCGCAAAAAGTCTGGGTTTTTTTTGCATTTTTTGGGTGTTTTGTAGCTCCACAACCGTACATCCAACTGTAATGCAACTTGCCAGATCCAGAGATCTATGGTACCAGACTGCGCATGCAAAAGTTCAGGCAAATCTGTTGCATGGTGGCAAAATTATTAAGGTGCAATATTTGAGGTTTTGCATTAAAGTGGCTACTCAACCCTAACTACCGTGCCACTATAATATTTATATAATATATATAAACATATATATATATATATATTTATGCAAACTGTGTGATAAATCTATTTATCTGAGTCACTGTGTGTATACATTTATTTATACACACAGTGACTGCGTGCAAAGTCATGCAAAGCCCTATTACATTGCGCAAATTGCGCAAATCACACAAATTCCGCGCAAAGTCCACGCTAAGTCTTGCAAAGTCCATGCAATCTGCGCTAATGGGCAATATCTCAGTTTTCATTAAAATGGATATAACCCCCCTCAAAAAGCCTGTTGCATAAATGGAATATACGGGGGCTGACTGTGTGATAACTCATTTATGTGATACAGTTGCCAGTGACCTCTCATAACCATCACTCATGGCTTCATCACTCATGAAGTTGCCTGAGATCACTAGCAACTGTAGCAGATAAATGAGTTATCACTGATCAACTATATCCTATATATACACATATGTGTATATATATATATATATATATATATTTTTTTTTTTGACCGGTAAGCCCACTGGGCCTAGAAGTCCCTCTTTCAGGGGCAACTGGGGAGGGGTACAGATGGAAGCAACTGAAACTGAACCAGATTAAGCTGTTGGTGGTATTTTAGTGACTAAGGGAAATTTGGCCACGACACCGGGGACATTCCCCTACTCTTTTCGATAAGTGCCATGGGATCTTTAACATCCACCTGAACTACCACTAATCCAGGCAGATGGGATATATATATATATGTATATATGCGTGTGCGTACAGAATCTATACATGTTCAAGCTTATTCAGCACTCATTTAAAGGTTTTACATTTTTGTACCATATGAGCAAGTTTGTGCTGTGCTTAAAAGGAGAGGGGCAGTGGTGGTCACCTTGAGAAATACTAAAGCTATAGACATTGTCTATGTATGTGTACGTGGTGGTTGTGCATTGCAGAGAAATGATTAAAGGGGCTGGTAGTAGAGCCTAGAGGTTACAGTAATGACTGAGCTGTGAATGAGATTGGTACATCCGGTAGACCTGGGTTTGATTCCCACAACCTCCACTTGCATACTGTGTGACTCCAAACAAGTCATTTAACCATCCCACTGCTTCCAGGCCCCCCCTGAAAACAAGCACTTGTGCCTATTGGGCCTTACCTGGTTACCAAAGACTGAAAAGAAAAAGTGAAAAACAAAAATATAAAACTCTGAAAAATTAGAAATTGTACCAACAGAAATGAATCCACACAGTGGTCAGACTCCACACAATGTCCTGGCAGGCAGTGGGCACTGCATCTTAATCCAGTCAAAAGGGAATGTCCAGCAGACCTCCTCCTGCAAAGAACCAGCAAAACCCCGAACAAGTGTCTCTGGTAACTCTGCAGTTTCAGCTTCAAAGCAGATGCTTTCAAGTATTAAAAAAGGGGCGTCTGCCTCAGCTAAAAAAGGTACCTTTAGTTAAAACCGAAGGGTTGGGGTGGGTTACACTCACAGAGCCACTCCCAAGTATGGAACACTTGTATATTATGCATGTACCTCACAGATAGTATCAGATTCCTCAGATCCTGATGGGAACAAAGATGCTGAAGCCAGGGAACAGGAAGCAGTAGTGGAGGAGGAGGGAATGGTAAATCCAGATGAAAAGGAAGTGGAAGAGGATGTGACCGGGTTATGTGGGTAGGGTAAATGAGAGACACAACAAATCCAAATATGGTTTAAAACACACTTGCTTCATATGATATTTATTTGTACAAAGGACTATTTTTTTTGTAAAAATATGTACAAAAATAAATCAAACCATAAAAGGAACAAGTCTTAAACTTCAGACTAAAATAAAAAAAAAATATTAAAAGAAATATCTCTCCTTGAGCTCCAGAACTACCCCCACTTCAGTAGTTCTGCCACACAGTAGTTAACTTTTAGCAAACAAAATAACTATGATCTTCTGTGCTCTTCAGACAACCTCTCAGGACACTCTCCTGGGCTGATTTACCAATTCTGAGCACTAGGGCTGCTTTTATACAGGTCCCTACAGCATCATCAGGTCAGCTGATCTGCCCCTTTTCTAAATAATCAGTCATTCCTCCTCAAATACAAACATGTTGGAGGATCAGGCAGCCTGACTATATATATTCACATACACATTCATAATACTGTTAGAGGTCTTTTATTACCAAAAAGAAACACCAAGCACAGTTATTAAATGATTTATATGTAACCCCCCTGCAAATGGGGGTTCCCAAAAGACTTCCAGGAGCTTGCTTGAATGCTCCAAGCCTGAATGGTGTTTGGCATTTAAGCCATTTATCAGTGAGTGTTTTTAGAGCCTCTGGTACTGTCTCTTTAAGAGCTGTCTGCTTGCAGACATAATTAGTTTGTATGGGGGGACTGTGTGCTTCTCTGAGTACCACTCGAGCTGCTGCCAATTCACTTCATTTTGCAGTCACTAGAGTGCAAAGGGAACCTATCTGAAAGATGTAACTGTTTGCCAGAAATTATTTAGAGTAATAATGAAATTACAGTTTGTCTAACCTGCTTTCTTTGCAGTCAGAACTGTGTCTGCTAGTTCCCCATTCTGGTTTTGAACTGCTGAACTGGACCAATCAGTGTGGGGTAAGCTAGCTCTAAAATAGTGCCTTAGACGAATCAGAACTTGGACTCATAATCTGAGCCAGCCACAAGAGGATTGTATGGGCAGTGACTCTGAGATGTAGTTTAGACTTCAGTGCCTTTTGGACCAACAGCAGCAGTCTATTGTGAGTGACAGCCAATCCAGTCAAGAACTGGGAGGAACTCAAAGGAAGTGCCGGTTTTGTCGGTTGGAGTTTCAGTTGAGCTTTGGCAGTGAAGAAGGAAGGAGCCCTGTGCTTTTCAGTGTGCAGTTTTAGTCAAAAAGCGTGTGTAGGCCCAGAGTTCGGTCTGCAGCTTGTGTAACAGCTTGTTAGGACTGAATCCGTCCTGTGAAAAGAATCAAAGGATCTCTGAAGAGTAGAAACCAGGCTCACCCTGTAGAAGACTGGAGGAACTGCTGAAAATTGCACTCGGTCTGTCAGGACTGAATCTGCTGTGTGTTCTCCCGGTATTGTGCAGTAATTGCGATCGGGATACAGATGCAGCCTGCCTGGTATAGTGCTTTCTTTTATATGGATGTGTGAAGAGGTTTGTGTACCTCAAGTGAGCCCTGCTGACATTGAAGGACCCTATCTTATTTGGAGGTCGTGAGTACTAATTCAGGATCGCTCCCTGTTGAATTGCCACATTAAATCAAATGGAATTACTGTACTGCTGACTGTTTAATTCTCCTTTTCTCTGTGTGAAAGGGCCCCTACCAGCTGCCACGGTTTGGACTAGCCACTAGGGCTTGGGTACCCAGGGACAGTAACTGATAGGGATAGGCCTGTGCACAGAGCCATATAGATTATTAGAGTGATAAGCTAATTAACCTGATTTCCCTGTCCTTGTTATATCCCCTAAATAAATCAGAGCTGCTTGTTTCAGCAAAGTTATACTGCCTGAGGTATTTGTCTATGTTAAAGTACTGTACTGTGATTGTTGCACTGTATCTCATTTCACAGGAGGTCCCAGTGCCGGAACCAGACCTGGGGTAAGTGTATACTGTGAAGGTAATTCTGATATATTGTGTGGGCCACTAGTGGGAAGAAGGGTTGCAGTGTCCCAGAGGGCTGTGACCAAGTTAAACTATTGCAAACCCTGACCTCTGGGTGGAGGCACCCGCCATTGGATCCAGGCCCCTCAACCTGTTAGTGGCAAATCAGGCGGGGTAGTAGCCCTGGGATAGCCATCTAGGGTTACATCTTGGAGGCTCACCGCTGGGATTGTGTGTCCTCTAGTGGCCATATTCACGAACCACTGTTAAGAAAAAATGGGTACCCGACAGAAGTGGCTGTGCACCGGCTGGTGGAGTGGTGTACTGGGAGGAGATCGACCCCAAAATGCTATGCTTATCCTGGACATCCCCTGGGTATCAATACGGACACTGTGCAGGGAGTACTTTCCAAGGTGGAAGGTTTACAAAACCCTGTGGTGGTGGGTCGGCATGCTAATCTGCTCACCCACACTTTCCTGGCCCTAGTAGAGTTTAAGGATCCCATAGATAGCTCCAAAGTGCCACAGACCATTACCCCAGAGGGAGCCCTCACTGCTTGGAGTGATAACTAAGGACAGTAAAGACCCGGGGGGGAATCAGCCCCCACCACTATCTGAAACTTTTGAGGAGAAATTTGCTGAATGGTTGCTGGGAGAGGGGAAAACTGTGGAGGACTTGAAGAAACTATTCTTGCCACCTGAGGGTGTTCCTCCCCCAACACCCTCTCCTGCTCCAGTGCCCGTAATGGTGGCTGAACCAATGCAGACTCCTATTTCTGCACCTGCCATTAGTCACGACTCTTACCGAAGGTTGAGGATCTTCTCTGGCACCCTCCCACCCCCAAGGGGAGGATGACTGGGAGACCTGGATAGACTATGTTGCCCCAAGTGCTAGAATGGCAATGCTCCGAGGCGGCGAAGAGGGTTAGTGAGAGCCTCCGAGGTCCTGCCCTGGCTACCATCCTACAACGGGCCAGTAACCCTGAAGCGACTGCACAGGCCTATCTTGAGGCCTTGGAGAATGTGTGGGAGCCCAGATTCTGATGAGGACCTATGGTGGAGAGTAAGAATGCACAACAGTACCAAGGGAGTTGTCTGTGTATGTCTCTCGGCTGGAAAAATGGTTGCAAGAATGCCTCAGAAAGGGTAGTTTGCCAGCGATTGAACTGGACCGAACCAGACTGGACAGAATCTAAGTCTGCCCCTTCTCAGAACTGCTGTTGCTTCAGTTACGCCTGGCAAATCAACTGGAATCCCACCCTCCTATGATGAGTTAATGAGAAATTCGAGGAGTTGAGAAAGGCGACCTCGGAGGTACCTGCACCAACAGCTGTGGCTCGACCCGAGTGACTGAGGTGACCCATCAAGTGAAGTTCAGGGGCAGAGGTTGACAGTCAATGAGTGCTCTGACAAGGAAAAAGATATGCCACAATGGGGCGAACTGTTGAGAGATCTGGGAATTCAAAACAGTCCCTTTATGAAGGCCACGCCTGCAAGTACAGGCCCTGACCTATATCCGACTGCATCTGCTATGGGGGTGGGGTACCCACCCATGTATCTCCCTGCTGATAACAGCTCCAAACTCAATTCCTTGACCATGAAGTGGAGAAACTGACAGATGTCTCCAAATGCTTATCACGCAGACAGAGATGGCACCCAGGTTTCCAGTTAGTAATACCCGCCCTGGCTCCCAGTGTGGCGCCTCGGCCAGCTCAAACTCCAGAAAGTATGTTTTGCTATAATTGTGGGAAAGATGGGCACATGAAAGGAATGCCAGTCCCCAAAAGACACTGACAAAGTTGCATATAGGCTACAAGGAGAGCTTGGAGAAGAAATCAGTGGTTAAGAGGTGCCGACATGATCCCAGTGAGGGCACCAAAAATGCTAATTCACGTCCTTTTGTGGCAAGGTCAGTTGCCCAGGCCCCCACTACCGCCTCTCCAGACTGGTCCAGAATAGTGGGTCCCTCCATGGAGACCACTGTAAAGGTGAATGGAGTGTCTACAAGAGCTGTATTAGACAGTGGCTCCCAAGTGACAATTATGTTCCAGGATTGGTATCAGAAGCATTTGTCAGACGTACCCTTACAACCATTAGAAGGACTGCATGTATGGGGGTTAAGTGAGAAGGCCTACCCCTATTCCGGGTATATCCGAATTTGGCTGTCTTTCCCCACCTCCGTGGCTGGAGTGGCCGAACAAGTAGAGACCCTAGCCTTAGTGTGTCCCCCCACTGGACTGTATGATGGTGTCCCTTTGTTGATTGGAACAAATGCTCATATGTTCGGAAGGCTGGCACAGTTGTGTTATGAAAACAGGGGTCAAAGACTAGTAGAGCTTTAAGAGTTCGGCTTTAATTAAGAAGGCCTATGAGGCACAGAGATGCTGAAAAACAGAACCAGAGGAACCGGTCGGAATTATGGAAGAAGGATCCTGAGTCTCTGATCCTGGCGCCAAATGCCCAGTGTACCTTACAGGGAGAGGTCCGTATCAGAAAGGATGTTAAGAATAAAATATTAATGTTGGATGCACCAGGCGATGGAAAATTGCCAGAGGGACTGCTGGTCAAGCCTAGTATTTTGCCGCTAGAGCCCAGGCTTATGCCAGAAGGGTAATGGTCCAAGTTCATAATGTGTCTGAAAGAGACATTCGAGTAAACAGAGGTTGCATCCTGGCTAATGTGCATTGTGCAGACACTGCAGTGCTACCCAGCAGCAAGAGTTCAGGAAGAATGACAGAGTAACGCCTGACTTGTTTGATTCGGCGACTCCCGCTGCCAGCTGAATGGAAAGTGAGGATCAGTGAGAAGCTTGCCCAGAGAGATCAGGTGTTTTCTTTAAAGGAATGGGATGTAGGATGCGTGCAAGGAGCTGAGCACAATATCCGGCTGCATGACAAAAGACCATTTCGTGAGAGGTCTCGACGCCTGGCACCTGCTGACATAGATGATGTGAGACGGCATCTGCAAGAGATGTTAGCTGCTGGTGTAATACAAGAATCCAGAAGCCCTTATGCTTCCCCATTGTGTAGTAGTGAGGAAAAAGATGGAACAGTAAGGATGTGTGTGGATTATCGCACCTTAAACGGCGGACTATCCTGATCAGTACACAATGCCCGCATTCAGGATGCTTTGGACTGCCTAAGCGAGGCAAGTGGTTCTCTGTGCTGGATCTCCGCAGTGGGTACTACCAGATCCCGATGGCCCCAGAGGACCGTGAGAAGGCGGCCTTTATCTGTCCGCTTGCTTCTATGAATTCATGAGGATGCCTCAAGGGATTTCAGGTGCCCCAGCCACTTTCAACGATTAATGGAGCGTGCAGTGGGGACATGAACTTACTAGAGTGCCTGGTATACCTAGATGATGTTATTGTGTTTGGCAGCTCACTGGAGGAACATGAGAGCAGATTATTTAAGGTATTGGACCGACTGAAGGACTTTGGCCTTAAACTGTCCATTGATAAGTGTCAATTCTTTCAAACATCAGTAAAGTATGTGGGACATAGTATCCACCGAGAATAGAGAACGACCCAAGTAAAGTTGAGGCCTTGACCACCTGGCCACAGCCAAAAATCTAAAAGAACTGCAAAGATTCCTGGGATTCTGTGGTTATTATCGGCGCTTCATCAAGGACTATTCAAGAGTGATCTGCCCTTTACTTAACCTTACTCAAGGGTATCCCCAACCCACAAAAATACCAAAGTCAGCGTCCCTCAAGACTGAAAAGTGTATTTTCATCCGAGTGAAGTATTTGGGCCCGCTGGACTCCTGATTGTGAGACTGCTTTTCATGAGATCATATATCAACTTACCCATGCTCCAGTGCTGGCCTATGCCGATCCAAGAAAACCTTCGTCCTGCACACTGATGCTAGCTTGCAAGGGTTGGGGGCTGTGTTGTACCAAGAAACACGAGAATGGCCTGAGACCAGTGGCCTTTGCCAGTAGAAGCCTGACCCCATCCGAAAAGAACTATCCTGTACATAAGTTAGAGTTCCTAGCTTTGAAGTGGGCTATTGTTGACCAATTCCATGAGTACTTGTATGGGGCTAAAATACTAGTAAAAACTGACAATAATCCTTTGACCTATGTGCAGACCTCAGCTAAGTTGGATGCCACTGGCCATAGGTGGCTTTCTGCATTATCTACATATGACTATGCTCTCGAATACCGAGCAGGTCTGAACCACATAGATGCTGATGCTCTCTCCCGGAGGCCTGTTCCCCAGAATGATTGGGTCCGATTGGCAGAACTGACATTTGGGCACTCTGCCGGAAGTTTGACAGGGAGGAACAAATGTCCACGGAAGCAGTGGACTGCATGGTGGATTGCTTGGGAGCCTCTGAGAATTGCATACCTGCTGCTTATTGCCACTTTTCTGCAATGAGACATTGGTGCACTGCCTCAGCTGGACAATGACAGTATTGACGGGCTCAATCCGCGATCCCATGATCAAAGCAGCTTTAGAAGCCCTCTATGCAGGAAAAGATGTGTCCAAATTACGCTCCACTGATTTGAGAACTGCACTGTTATACAAAGAAGGTCCTAAGTTGAAACTGATCAATAAACTGTTATACAGAGAAACAGTAGACAGAGGAGACAAGTAGACAAACAACAACTAGTGCTGCCCACTGCCTTTCGAGACTCAGTACTGAGGTCCTTGCACAACACATGGGGCAGCTTGGTATAGACAGAACACTTGACTTGGTGAGATCCAGATTCTATTGGCCTAAGATGGGGGCTGATGTGGAGCAACACATTCGAACTTGTAGTCGCTAGCATACGAGGAAAGCTTTGCCCCAGAGGGCTGCCCCTTTGTTAACATCACCACCAGTGCACCATGCATGGAGCTGGTCTGCATTGATTTTCTGAGTTTGGAGTCAGATCAAAGAAATATCAGTAATGTGCTAGTGGTCACTGACCATTTCACGAGATATGCCCAAGCTTTCCCCACCAAAGACCAGAAAGCATCCACTGTGGCCAAAGTACTTGTAGAAAACTTTTTTGTTCACTATGGGGCTCCACAAAGAATCCATTCTGATCAAGGGAGAGACTTTGAGAGTCGTCTGATCAAAGAGATGCTTTCTCTGTGGGGAGTGCGAAAGTCCAGAACCACTCCTTACCACCCCAGGGGACCACAGCCTGAACGTTTCAACCGCACTTTGCTAGATATGCTAGGCACCCTGCACCCAAAGGACAAGCCTAGATGGAGCCAACAAATTAGCACCCTGGTACATGCTTATAACTGCACCAAAAGTGATGCCACTGGATTCTCCCCCTACCGCCTGATGTTTGGAAGAGAAGCTCGACTACCAGTAGATGTGTGTTTTGGGGTCTCTCCTGATGGGGTTCAAGCTGACAACTATTTACAGTATGTGCAAAAGTTAAAGGCCCAGCTAACTCATGCGTACCAACTGGCTCAAACCATGGCTGCCAAAAGAAATCTGGCCAACAAAGAAAGGTATGATAAAAGGTGAAAGCACAGGAACCCAGGAGGGAGATCGGGTATGCTAAGAAATCTGGGACTGCATGGCAAGCACAAGATTGCTGACAGATGGCACCATCTCCCTCACATTGTAGTGGGCAAACTAGATGATCTGCCAGTGTACAAAGTAAGGCCTGAGAATAATTCAAAAGATGTAAAACAATGCATAGAAATCATTTACTGCCCATTGGACAAATCTTAATTGAGTCTGAGCCCTAGAAGATGCCCCTCTGGACCAGTGACTAGAGCTGCCGCTAAGAAAAGATCAAGAAAGTCTGCACCTACAGAAGCAAAGTTAAAGTGTTCCCCTCCACAAGTCCCAGTTGAGCATGACTGTCAGTCCATATCGGAAGAAGTGAGAGTGACTTTGAATACTATCCTTCTACGAACTGAGTCAATTGTTTCGGGGCAATCCCTAGTCAATACTGGAGATGAAGCTGGGCCTTCTGGACTGTCTAAGCCCCCAGCTTCATCCCTAGAGCCAATGCTCCCAGAAAGTGAAGTGCAAAGCATCAGATCAGATGAAATGGAATCATTGTGCATGGTTGAACTGTTTGAGCTTTCAGGGAGGAAAATGATAGATTGGGGCAGACTGGTGATACACCGAACAAGAAGAGTATTTTGAGTGCCCTGACAGTCCACTGCCAGTGTCCGAAAGCTCTCCATGCGAGCCAAATGTTGTGGACTCAGAAACTGTAACTCCTGGAGCTGAAAGTGCCCCAAGTTCTAGCCTCTCTACCCCATGGAGACTCCCCTGACAAGTGAGGACAATGCTGAAAATGAGGCTCAGAGTGCAGAGACTATAACAGTTCCCCTAGAAAGACTGGTCGAGCTGTAAAGCCTGTGGTGCACCTCAGTTATGATTTACTTGGGAGGCCTGTGGACTTGCCTCAATGTTGTCCATAAAGTGTATGTGTCCCGAGCTCATTGCCCAAACTGAGCATCAGTGCTAACTCCAAGTTACTTGTGTTGCCCTCTAAGTATGGTGCCCTTGCCCCATCCATCCCCAAGGTAACTGATAGGAAGGGCCCCTCTCTTCAGGTTTCATGTACAAGAGGTAATAACTTGAGTTATGGTACAATGTGTATGTAATACTGTGTAAAGTGACGTGACTGCAATGTTTCAGAAATGTGTTCTTGGTAAAATGATATATTGACTGATGATTACATGTGTGAGCCTAATGCAAATGTATATGGTTGCAGTTGAAACTTATGGGGTACTTGCAGCGCGGACGTCAAGCTTTCCCAAACCAGGAAGGGTATAACCCCCTGCAAATGGGGTTCCCAAAAGACTTCAGGAGCTTGTTGAATGCTCCAAGCCTGAATGGTGTTTGGCATTTAAGCCATTTATCAGTGAGTGTTTTAGAGCCTCTGGTACTGTCTCTTTAAGAGCTGTCTGCTTGCAGACATAATTGGATTTAATGGGGGACTGTGTGCTTCTCTGAGGTACCACTCGAGCTGCTGCTAATTCACTTCATTTTTGCAGTCACTAGGAGTGCAAAGGAACCTATCTGAAAGATGTAACTGTTTGCCAGAAATTATTTAGAGTAATAATGAAATTACAGTTTGTCTAACCTGCTTTCTTTGCAGTCAGAACTGTGTCTGCTAGTTCCCCATTCTGGTTTTGAACTGCTGAACTGGACCAATCAGTGTGGGGTAAGCTAGCTCTAAAATGGTGCCTTGGACGAATCAGAACTTGGACTCATAATCTGAGCCAGCCACAAGAGGATTGTATGGGCAGTGACTCTGGGAGATGTAGTTTAGACTTCAGTGCCTTTTGGACCAACAGCAGCAGTCTATTGTGAGTGACAGCCAATCCAGTCAAGAACTGGGAGGAACTCAAAGGAAGTGCGCGGTTTTGTCGGTTGGAGTTTTCAGTTGAGCTTTGGCAGTGAAGAAGGAAGGAGCCCTGTGCTTTTCAGTGTGCAGTTTTAGTCAAAAACGCGTGGAGGCCCAGAGTTCCGTGTCTGCAGCTTAGGTAACAGCTTGTTAGGACTGAATCCGTCCTGTGAAAAGAATCAAAGGATCTCTGAAGAGTAGAAACCAGGCTCACCCTGTAGAAGACTGGAGGAATTGCTGAAAATTGCACTCGGTCTGTCAGGAACTGAATCTGCTGTGTGTTCTCCCGGTACTGTGCAGTAATTGCGATCGGGATACAGATGCAGCCTGCCTGGTATAGTGCTTTCTTTATATGGATGTGTGAAGAGGTTTGTGTACCTCAAGTGAGCCCTGCTGACATTGAAGGACCCTATCTTATTTGGAGTCGTGAGTACTAATTCAGAAGTAAGCTCCTTGTTGAATTGCCACATTAAATCCAAATGGAATTACTGTACTGCTGACTGTTTAATTCTCCTTTTCTCTGTGTGAAAGGGCCCCTACCAGCTGCCACGGTTTGGACTAGCCACTGGGGCTTGGGTACCCAGGAGCCAGTAACTTCAGTAGGGATAGGCCTGTGCACAGAGCCATAAATGAATTATTAGAGTGATAAGCTAATTAACCTGATTTCCCCTGTCCTTGTTATATCCCCTAAATAAATCAGAGCTGCTTGTTTCAGCAAAGTTATACTCCTGAGGTATTTGTCTATGTTAAAGTACTGTACTGTGATTGTTGCACTGTATCTCATTTCACAGGAGGTCCCAGTGCGGAACCAGACCTGGGGTAAGTGTATACTGTGAAGGTAATTCTGATATATTGTGTGGGCCACTAGTGGGAAGAAAGGGGGTTGCAGTGTCCCAGAGGGCTGTGACCAAGTTAGTTTAACTATTGCAAACCCTGACCTCTGGGTGGAGGCACCCGCCATTGGATCCAGGCCCCTCAACCTGTTGGTGGCAAATCAGGCAGGGGTAGTAGCCCCTGGGATAGCGCCATCTAGGGGTTACATATACATAACTGGCCTGTAATGAGATGAGACTCCTCCCCCATTTGGCAGATAGAAAGATGGATTTTCCATGAAAGAGCCTCTGTTTGGGCCCACTGGCTCCTAAGAGCCCATTACACCTGACAACAGTGCTCAGGTAAGAGCTTATTAAGGCAACAGTAAACAAAACAGTCCCGTTTATATTAATTCTGTCTTAGAAAATGGGCAGACAGAACTCTTGATGCTGATTGGCTAAAACCACCAACCAGCTGGTCGGGTATGAGGCAACAGAGACAGATAAATAATAAGTCCCAGTCTCTGTGTGCCTCATTTCCTTCTAATATTATTGTGCCCATAGAATGTTAAAAAAAAACAAAAAAAACTGCCACCATATTCTCTTTTTCTGTTAGCGAGGGAAAGCCTGTCTGACCACCCCCCTGCCCGGCCCTGACTCGCTTCACTAAAATTCCCACAAGGGAAGTCTCTCCACATACAGCTGGCACAAATGCTGAAACCCGCAGTTTTTTCTTTCACGTAATCAACAGATTTACTTGCTGGCACTGCACCTGCTCACTTGTGGACAACGATTGCAATGTACAGTATTTGAAACTCTGACTGTTTCGTATGAAAAAAATGTTTTCTCCACTTTGTATTTTTAGCAAGAGAGTATAACTTCACCCCTGTCGCAAGATTAGCTTCCAGCAGTTGCTCTGACCTTCTCGGGTATTTTGAATGAGAAAAAAAAAAGAAACATTCACTTTTTGGCTTCATCATGGACTCTCTGTACTGCCTGGAAATCTCGCTTCAGTATGATAGCATCTCACAACACCAGACAGCAATATCTGCTGAACTGCTTAAACTGCCGCTTGCTTAGTGAGTCAATTTCAAATCAAGTAAACCGTATTCACACTTACACAAAAAAAACTGTGATAAAATGAAAAAGGAAGCCTTCAGCCAGATCAGCTTCTGACAGCATGGAATACTGTATTCAAAAGGGCAGTGTGCCGCTGTTTAGCAGCTAAACGCACAATTGCTGCTTCCCTGCTCAGATTGCCGTACACTGCTACCTTCCAGAAAAAAATATATATAATAGTAACGAAAGTCATCTCTCCACAGCTTACTGTGATTGGCGACAGAAAGCAAGGAAGGGTTTGTGCTGTTGTGGGAGATAGACTTGTTTCTCTCTTTCGCTGGCTCACTAAACTAATTTTGCCGCGCGCCTCTGTCTCCTGACCTAGTCTATGGTGTGTCAAATATTAAACAATAAACAGCGACACTAACTCTTGCTGCTCCCAAAAGCCCTGTGTGTGGGGGTAGAGGTGGGGGAAATAAGGTAGAGGCTGTATTAATGCAAAAGTCTTCCAACTGAAAAAAAAAACAGCATTCAAATGCAGGTGGAGGAACTATTTTATGACAAAATTTATTTGAAAGTAATTTTTAATCAAAATTTATTAAACTTATTTTGCTTTACAGTGCCCATTTTCTAAGTGCAATAATACCCTCCAGGGTGGGTGGTATGGTGCTATACTGGACCTCCCAGGGGCTATAAGGCACTTTGCCTGCGGCTTTGGGTCTCATTACGCCCCTGGGTGGTCCGGTATAGCACCATACTGTCCACCCTGTTGGGTATTATTGCTTACAGTGTTATTCCTTAAGACATTTTCCCACCTTTAACAGAAGCTCTCTTTCTCAGTTGCCTTTCAACATTACAGAATGTGAGCTAAAAACCTGATGGCTGAAATTTCAAGCCATTGGGAAAGATTTCATTTTAAGGTATTTTATAGCTTTGCCTCGGTTTATTCAACTACTCTCTTAATTTTACCAAGGGTCCCAGTCTTATTATGGGAAGAGTCCCTCCCTATGGGTGTGTTTTATCCTCGGAGGCATGAGTCAGGGAAAGTGACAACTTTAATTTTTCTGACTCA
This sequence comes from Neoceratodus forsteri, assembly GCA_016271365.2. NCBI lineage: Eukaryota > Metazoa > Chordata > Ceratodontiformes > Ceratodontidae > Neoceratodus > Neoceratodus forsteri. The sequence continues at coordinate 490,393,368 of CM057450.1, read as the reverse complement.
GCCACACCGTTTAACAGTTTAACAGTCTGCTGCAAGCAGGACCTAGCTTTCTGAAGACTAGGCTGCCACGGGAACAGCACGTAGCAACGGGAGAAGCTGTTTCTTTTACACAGAGTGACTGTAGGACAAGTAATCTTTATTTAAGCTGAGAACAGCTTCCTACAATGAGCAGTCACTCGATACCTTTCAGTATACCCCAGCACTTCATACCACTTGTACAATAGCGCTAATGCACAGTACGGGGCTTATTTCCAATAATATCTTTCACAGCAGTGCAATAATACATAATCCTATGTTTGCTAGGGTTTTAACATCTACCCAGTGGAAAAAAGACATAAGCCACATTTATTTATTTTTATTTTTATTTTATTTATGACTTTGTTAACCGGGTAGGTGCACTGATCCCAGGGACCGTTTTCAGGCATGACCCAGGCTATATAAGGTGGCACAGAGTAGAAACATCAGAATAACAAGAACATAAGAGCAGGTAACACATAGTGGAAGGTTACAGCTGTTACATTTGGCAATACATGGTGGCAGTAGTTGAGGGACAACAAATAAAGCAAAGTAAGGCTCATGGTAGTACAGTTTCAGTAAATAAGAGAACCTATTTGGCCCTACCCCTGGAACCTATGGGGGAGGTGGCTAGTCCTTAAAGCAGTGGCAGGTGGATGCCAACAGGAGCCAGTCTTTGAGGTGACTCTTGAACTGGCGGTAAGTGTTTATGGTGTGCAGTTCAGTGGGCAGCTTGTTCCATAGTGTGGGGGCTGCTACAGACAGAGCTCTAGCGCCCATGTTCGTGGCTACCCTGTGGGTTTTCAGGGAGGGGATACTGGAGGAACGTAGGCAGCAGTGTGAGGTTTGGACTGTGAGAAGAGGAGTAAGAGGGGACTTCTGGCCAGTACAGATGGCAGAATCAATAAAACTGTACAGTGCAAGGTCAAAGCGGGCTTGTAATGGGAGCCATCCCAATGTAGTGTAGAGTGTACAGTGGTGTATGGAGAAAGAGTCCAGCAGGCAGAAGTGGCAGGCACTGTTGTATGCTACTGATAGTTTTGCCATGGTGGATTATGAGGTCCTGGAGTAGGTGGGAGAGCAGTAGTCCAGGATAGGTAGCAGGTTTCCCGGGATGATGGCATAGAGGGCCTCAGAGGTGAGGTATTGCTGGTATCTGTAGGCAGACCCTAGTTTTTGGTGAAATCTTAGAACCAGGGAGTTTATGTGCTCTGTAAAGGAAAAGGAGGGGTCAAGCACAACTCCTAGATATTTTAAATGTTTGACGTTCTCTAGGGCATGGCCATCAGGGGACTTGGTGATTAGGGGTGGGTTAGATTTGCATTTCGTTAGGAAGGGCTTAGATCCGAACAACATTGTTTTGGTTTTTTTGGCATTAACCAGAAGGAGGTTGTCAGAGATCCAGTTGTGGGCTGCAGTGTAGTTTTGTAAGAGGGCTGCAGAGGTGAGGTTAGGAGACTTTCCACTGGAGAAGAGCACAAGGTCATCAGCATAAAGGATTGAATGACGGTTGAGACAATCCACTGGAAGGGAGTTAATGAATAAGGAGAAAAGGAGGGGTCCCAGGATAGAACCTTGGGGGACCCCAGTAGAGACAGGCAGGGTGGGTGAGTGGGCCAGGCCAATGCACACAAACATGGAGCGCCCTGTAAGGCAGCTTCCAAATCAAGTGGTGACCTCCAGAGAGCAGCCAAGGTGATGCAATTTGGAGAGGAGGAGCAAGTGATTGACCAGGTCAAAGGCTTTGGAGAGGTCAACAAAGACTATGCCAGTTGCATTTCCACGGTCCATGTTTGTGAGGATGTGGTCAGTTAGAAGTGCGAGGGCAGGGTGGTGGAGTTATTCTTGTGGAAGCCGTGTTGTTGGCTACATAGTAGGTCATATTTACCTATGTAGTCAACAAGTTGGTAGTGGACAGCTTTTTCCAGTAGCTTGCTTAGGTGAGGAAGGATGGCGATTGGGCGATAGTTGTCTGTGGATTGTGGGTCCTCAGCTTTATGAATGGGATTGACCTTCATGGTTTCCATGTATCAGGCATGGAGGAAGTGGTGGGCGAGGTTGAAAATGAATGTTAGGGGGCGTGATGATGGCAGGGGATATAAGTCTAAGGAAGACAGGGGATAATCCATCTGCTCCAGGGGAGCCATGGTTTGGGAGGCTCTTTAGGAGTTTAGCAATGTCAGCGTGTGAGAGTATTTTGCAGAAAAAGGGGGGAGGTGGAGGTTGAGAGGTAGGCCCGGCAGGTGATGTCGTGGGGGCATGCAGGGGGACAGGATTTTTTTGCAGGTCATTTGGGAGTTTGCTCAGGTACATAGTGAGGTCAGAGAATCTGTCATTGAGGGCCTTGGTCACTTCTTGGGGATCGGTAATGAGGCCAGCATTAGTGTGTAGCTGTGGGACAGGCTTACTGGAAGGGTGGGTTTAGTAGCGAGCCAATAGATGCCCAGAATTGTTTAGGGTCCCCAAGGTTAGTTTGCTGGAGATTGCGAAAATGTGCCTGTTTGAGAGCTTTGGCCAGGTGTTTGCAAAGGTTCCTCTGATGCCTGTAATCATCCCATAGGGTAGGGGATGGGGATGCTTTATAGGTTGACCAGGCATGGTCCCTGTCTTTCATGAGGGTAAGGAGGTCTTTCATGACCCATCGTGAGTAGCCACCCCTCATTCTTCTGGTGGAACCTGGAAAATGCTTGTCTTGTAGAGTCAGGAGAGCTTGAGTGAGCATGGATGCTGCCTGGGTCGCATTTGATTCTGAGAAAACGGCAGACCAGTCCAGTGCCCCTGCCTCAGAGAGAAGGACGGGGGTGTTTGGGCTTCTGAAATTATGGAAAGACAGGTATTTGGGGGGGGCCATTTAAGTTTGGATGACCAGAGAAGGTACGTAGGGGAGTGATCGCTAATGGAGTTGGCCATGGTACCAGCATGCAGGACACAGTTAGTTACAATCCAATCCAGGAGTGTCTGTGTGCCCTTGCAAGGGTTCTGCCTTGTGGAAAGGTTAATATTTTGGGCCAGGTTGTATTGTTTTAGGAGGGAGGCATAGTCAGGCTGGTGGCAACTGATCCAGTTTAGATTGAGATCACCCGAGAGAATTGAGTCTCTGTGTGGGGATATGGAGCCCAGGGCAGAGAGGAAGCTGTTTAGACCCTCGGTTCCGGCTGTAGGGGGATTGTAGCAGCACCCGATGTAGAGTTTTTTGCTAGTTTCCAGGGTGAGTTCGGTGAGGAGCCATTCACTGGGAGACATTGGGTCAAAGCAGAGAACTATGTTGGTTGATAGAGGTACCTTGACAAACAGAGCTACTCCACCCCCTTTTTTGCCAGGTCTATCCAGGCGGTGGGAGGAAGTACCCAGGTAGTTGGTAGGTGGCATCAGTAATGTGAGGTTTTAGCCATGTCTCAGAGAGTCCCAGTACTTGGGGTTTGTATAGCTCAACCCATGCTTCCAGGTCCTGGTATTTGGAGGGGAGACTGCATACGTTTATATGGGTGATTTTTAGCCCTGGAGCATTTGTCCAGGTGCTGTCAGAGGGGGCTGTGTGGGAATTAGGGGGGCCGGAGTTGCTCTCAATATCTCCTGCATGGAGTAGGAGGGATAGGAATAGGATGCAGGTACAGGAGGGAATGGCAATAGAGCGTGACATGGAGGCCAGGTAATGACCAAGTAAGTGATGTTCTGTGTTTAAGAGGAAGGAGAGAGTGACATGACAAGGGTAGGAGAGTTCCCATGAGGGGAGGCATGTAGGGTGTACCGGGGGGAGCGGGATTCCAAGAAGTAGGCAAGGTACATTTGGTCCTGGGCCGGTGCTGAAGCACATACATCCATCAGCACCAGGGCACATGCTAGGGAAATCACAGTGTGAGCTGGGGCAGGTTCATGGTAGCAGTGGAGATTGGTAGAGATGAGATGAAAAATTTGTAGTCCAAAATGCAGGTCTAGGACACTTTAGTGTGCGCAGTGCTGGGTGAGAAGAGCTGACCAGTGAGGAAGCTTTAAGAGAGAGAGGGAGATCAACAAAGGGGGTGGGGAGATGGATAGCTTTAAGCTCCAGAGCTCTGGTACTGGGAGCCAATGGGGGCAGGATGGGGTAAGGGAGGGAGGCGCTTAAGTGTATTTAAGGTGGCCTGGGAGGGAGGGTGGGAGAAAAAAGAAAACTTTGGCAGCAGAAGCAGCAGCCATGGAGGCCGGGGCCATGTATAGGCCATACCTGATGCTTGTTTTCAGGGGGCCAGTGGCAGCAGGCTCCTTAGCGCTGAGAGGGGTGCAGAGTGGTGTCCAGACATGCAGGAGGCGAACCGCGGATGGCAGTAGGTAACCCAGTGGGCTACAAGAACGCCTGTTGAAAGAGGGACACGACAGGGATTAATAGCACTCCGAAGTGGTGGGAGTGAAAATAAAATTAGTACACAGACAAAAGAGCCGCAATTTACTAAAAAGAGGGTCACATCAGGGGCGGAAGAAGACAGCTAGGCGCCAGTTCTGTAACTGAGATTTGTAAAACAAGGGGGTCACAGTTGGGGGGGTCGAAACAAAGGGAGAAATTAAATTGGTAACCGCACTGGATTAAAATACAACAAATCAGCAGGCTATGGAGACTTTCAGCAAAGAAATCCTGAACTCTAACAAACTTAGACACAGCGACTGAGATAGCAGGTTTAATAGAATACAAAAAATGACTGTAAACAGTAGCACAGGGAAAATCTGCAGAGCTTGCATGTTGTCTTTAATGCTGTATAATATTTATCATGCTACAGATTTTACAGTAAATGCTGCATAACTAAATCCTAAAAACATCCTGTCCTTGTATCTGGGGTTTTAGCTGCCCGGAACAGACACCTAGGACAATTGATGCAGTTAGAGGACAGGCTACAAGGCAAGGGATGGAAAGGAATATTATAGAGGGGATAGCACAAGGGTGTAAAGATACTGTCAGGGGTGGCCTACCCATGATAGTAGAAAAATATATAAAGAAGGATAGTAAGAAAGTAACAGGTGCTACTGCAGTAGACTTAGGGGATGCAAGAAAAGAAATGCCTTGGTAGCCAGAAACAAAAAGGGGGAATCTACCACGGAGGATGTCATGAGGCAAAGGATGGGAACAAGAAAAAGAGGCAGCAGTAAATCCAGTAAAAAAGAATTGCCAAGTGTGCTGCAGTGCCTGCCCAGCACAAAACAGAAAAGTTTACAGTACTTACCCTAACTGAAGAGTTTCCTTCATATCTGCTTCTCAGAGTACCACCCTTGGATCTAAGCTAGAGGTGCTAGAAACCCACAGGAGAACATCTTTTGGCCAGGGGACCAGCAGCAGCTACTGGCTAGGGCACCTGCATGACACTTCGTGGTGACACACGCCTGTCAATAACTGTTGCTGACTCCCTAGCCTATCTCCGTGATGCTAGCCAGGAGAATAAGAAACATGGCTACAAGCGATGCTTGTAGGATAAATAGTATAGAAAGAATAGGAAATGAATATATGAAGACTAAGAGAAAAGAAACAACTGAATATAATCCAACTACAAACTTGGTGATAGAGAGGGACAGGGAAAAACACTAGTGTGGGTTAGTGGTAATGCAAAAAAACAAAATCTGAGCCAGATGTACTGCTGCATTCAGCTACCTTCACAGCAAAGATTGCCTTGTTGATTAGTAGGGGGAAAGGAGGGTAACATCGGCAGCAGCCCCAAGAGTGTCACCAGCCCAGACTCTGTTCGAGATTTAAAGACACAAATCTGGGTATGATCTTGCAGCTTCCTAAAAATGTCTTGTCACCTACAATTATTCACAAGTGGTCACCAAAAAGAAGTTGATTTATAATGGAGAGGAATGCAATCCATTAACATTTTTGCCTTACCAGGAAAAGAGAGAACCACTTGGGAAGACAGCTGCCCACCACTAGAGAACCCCCTGTACAACAAGGTTAAGAAAGCTGTGACAAGCTGTGATAAGTGAATAAAAAAGGCCAATCTTCTATTTTCTTGACAAAAGAAAAACAGAGGGAGACTTCTAAAGGGGCAGCTGGTGATAGCAAAACTGAAAAACTTGTTATCAATTGCACCTATGGTGCTAGTCAATTGGGCTGGCTCCAATTGTCCCCTCTGCACTGGTAAGAAATGGGACTTTATCCCACAGAAATATCTGGGCACCAAGTGTCCTGACACAATCAAACTGTTCTGGCAAGAATAGAGCTAATGCGTCATTTGCTTACATTGATGGGAATACTGCAGTATCAGGTACAATTAAGTTGCACAGCTGGGACATCACTAGGGTGCAGTGTTGCATGTAGCAACTAATGTGAAAAAACACGAGATAAAAGAGGATGTATCCTAGAAGAAAAAAGAAGGGTTACAAGGAAAAAAAATGTTTTTACTTTTTTTTTTTTTTAATTTTGGGAGAATGTTTTGTATTTTTTAATGTTTCAGAAAAATGTGGAAAAAAGGCAGAGAGGTGATATGACTGCCAGCAGGGTTGAATATGCTCTAGTGGGGTAAGCTGCCCAGAAACTTTGGCTCTATAGACTGGGGGATGGTGGTGAGGTGAGTACGTGCAAACATATGAAATAGCCAGCAGAAGAAGGCATTACAGTCTATCAAGTCTCAAATCAAATCAAATCAACTTTTATTTATAAAAAGCACAATTCCAAAAGATCAAAGCGCTTGTACAAACATAATACATAAAACAATTAAATTAGATGTGTAACCCCCTACAAATTAGGGTTTCTAACAGCTGTCTAGGAGCTGTCGAAGTGTCTCCCTGGTGGTCGGCGTTCAGCGCTTAAAGCCGTTTAAATGGCTCTGTGAGTGCTTGCAGAGCCTCCACGTACTGTCTGTTTAAGAACTGTCTGCTTGCAGACATATTCATTGCTTATGAGGAGGGCTGTGTGTTCTTCTGCTCAAGTCCCACTCGAGCCACTGACTAATTGCTCCGGTTTCGGCTGTCGCTGAAGGGGCAGAGTGAGCACTTTCCAGACAGTGTAATTGTTGCCTTCTCCTTAGATGTGTTTGTGGGAATGTAAACTGTTTAACCTGCCTTTCTTGCAGCTGGACTTTGTGTGCTGCGTATCTCCATTTTGGACCAGGACTGTCTGAAGGGCCCAATAGGAGCAAAAGGGGGTATCTAAAATGGAGTAACTGGCAACCAACCAGGATCGGGACTCTCAATGGAGCCTGCTGACCAATGGGGATACAGCTGGAGGTTCTAGGAAGTGAAGTTCTGTACCATGGTGCTTTGTTTGCACCAATGAGGGGTGCACTTAGTGGCTGGCTTCAGCAGCCCACTAATGGGATTGGGTGGTGCCAAAACTGAGAGCCTTGCCCCATACTGTCCAAGGGGCAGAGACATGGTGGCTGTGAGCAAGAAAGGAGCTTGGGCACTCCTGTGCTGTTTGAGTGGTCGCGCGGGAAGCGCGTGTAAGGCTAGCGTCGGGCGTTTGGAAACGCCAGTAATTCCAGATTAAATCCGCTGGGAAGCGGTCAGAGGAGGCTGTGCAGGAGCACGGCTACCTACCAGGCTCACCCTGTAGAAGACTGGAGAATCTGCTTGAATTGCGCTCGTTCTGTCAGGAGCAGTGAAGGTGCGTCGGTTTGGCCCCGTGTATGGCGGGCAGGTGATCGAGAAGGACAGCAGCTGGCTGGTATGGTACCCCTCTGCCTTGCATATAAATATGTGGAGAAGTGCTTGAAGTACAGGCTCGGTCCTGTGAGAGGTGCAAGAGCGCTCGGTCTGCTGGAGTCGTGAGTACAAATCAGGGTAGCTCCCTGGCCAATGGTTCTAGTGAGAGCAGGACAGTTTGGGTTCTGTACTGGTGACACTATCTGGGCCTGCTGGCTCCACTTAATCTTCGTAGGAATTAAATGCTCATTTGTGTCAGGGCCCCAACCAGCTGCATCGAGGAACTAGCCTCTAGGGCTTGGGTACCCATAGACAGTAACTTATAGGTTAGGCCTGTGCACAGAGCCCTAGGTAGATACTCATATATTGTAGTGGTAATCTAATTAACCTGATTCCCCCCGGTCCTTGTTATTCCCCTTAAATAAATCAGATTGCTTGTTTTGCAAAGGTACACTGGCTAGTTTGTGTGTTAATGGTGAATTACTGCACAGTGAATATTGTGTAACTGCACCTTACTTTTCAGGGGGTCCCCGGAGCAAGCTGATTAGTTCGAGCCGGGGGTAAGTGTATATGGTAAGAACACTGTAATTGAATTGTGTGGGCCACTAGTGGGAAGTAAGGGGGGTTGCAGCAACCCAGAGGGCTGTGACCAAGTCATACTTGATCGTTCTAACCCCGACCTCTGGGTGGAGGCACCCGGCAATGGATCTAGGCCCCTTACCCTGTTACAGTTAGAGCAGGCAGGGGTAGTAGCCCTTAGGATAGCGCCCCTGGGGGTTACAGAATTAAAAACTATAATTAAAATTCAACAATTTATAAAACCCAACCAGCAAATTCAGTCAAAATCTGGACAGGCTAATCCAAACAGGTGCGTCTTTACAGCAAATTTAAAGCTCTCGACGGTCAGGCACTCTCTAATCTGATGAGATAGAGAGTTCCACAGGGTAGGGGCCACAAAAGTGAAAGAATGGGCCCCAGAAGTCTTAAGCTGAACCCTGGGAACCTCTAGAAATCCCTCAATGGTAGAGCAGAGAGGGCAGAGGGGGCAGTAGGGACAAAGGAGATCTTGCAAGTACTACGGTCCCTGTCCGTGTAGGGCATTATAGGTCAATCCGCCACTGTACTGGCAGCCAGTGCAAGCTGCAGAGCACAGGTGTGACATGGTAAGATCTTGGTAAACCAGTCAACAACCTGGCAGCCACATTCTGCACCAGCTGCAGGCAGCATGTAACTCCTCCACCAATTTGGGGCTTACCTTAAGTGTCTCCCTGGGCTCCAGCAATGCCCACTGCCAGGCAGACATCCTGCAGAGACAGTAAATCCATGATTATTTATTTGATCCTGTTGATCTGTGTGACAGTGCCATGATGTGCCTCCGTGCCTTTCCCTTTAAGGCCATAGCCAGTGTGTATACAGTAAATGGTCTGGGCTGGGTCTGAGTGCTTTAAAGTTCGCAACCCACCAGTCACCGTCCTAATTTGCTCCACTCTGTGGTTGACAGCAAAGCAGAGGGAACTCTAACTAGTACTGTAAATATTTACTTCTAATCTGCTGTTATATTTAAATTAGAGTGTTCGTTTAACCTACCTTCTTGCAGCTTATGCATATCAATGGGAGCCACCATGTTTGGTCCGGAACGTCCAGAAATTTGGACCAATTGGGACACATGGGATCTCGAGGGGTCCTTAGTTCAGGTGCCTCATGGGAAAAAGCTGTAGTTCTTGTAGTTTTACAGGTTGGCACCTAAACTGATAGACGGGAGCACCAGAACTGTGATTGACAGCTCCCTTAGCCAACTGAAATCCAGAAAAAACAGACTACTTCAAGAACTGTTAGAAAAAGTGAGCAGTTGTTTGTGAGAGTAGAGAGAGTGAACAGCTCGAGTCATCGAGAGGCAGCTCCAGGAATGGAGCTGGGCAGAATTGGCAGGGAGAGGCCTGACTTGCTTCCCTGCTATTATTTCCAGCATTGGACAGCCTGACCACAGTAAAATGGACTAATCTGAAAGCTAACTTTAAACTGTGGCACTTAGCCCTAAGGCTCTGAGGAGTGCAGCTCGAGCTATTGGACTGAGAGGAGCTTCTGTGGAGCGTTCAGCCCAAGAACTGTGATCAGAAACTGTTTCTACCAACTAAGAGGTTTGCTCAGTGAATCGACTGCAATTGCAAACCGGCCTACCACCAAATTAAGAGGTAGAGAAGTGAATGTTGTTTCCATTAAATGTGCTAAATGTTCATTGTGGGTCAAGTCCTACTGTCCAGGGACTCCTGATTGCCAGACAAGAGACCATCTTTTTTCCAGCAACCGAACTGTCTGCCAGCAGGAGGTTTTCACCAGCAAACAAACTGAACTTTGCCAGAAGTGTTTATCCAGCCTTGGGCTCATGCCAAACCCGGCCCAGGCCAACTATCCTTGCACCGGTTACTGTTTTCTCGGTGAGAGACCAACTTCTGGATCCAGCCCCTGTGGAGCAAGAAATCGGAGGTTGCAGCCACCTGAAGGGAAAGGCCATGAAGCGGAGGAGAGTCCTGCAGGCCTAGCTTCGCCATGCTCTTCAGTACTTTGGAACAGGTCTTCATATTGCCAGGCCATTTACTACCAACTGGTATTGTGAGTAAACTCAGGGTAGCTCCCTGCAACAGTTCTTTAAACCATTTTGTGGTACCATCTGATTTTGTCAGTGTATTACAGGGTTACATTGGACCGGGACAACTGGCCGAGGGTACAAATAGCCAAGGGTTTTGTTATTGCTTGTTTAACTGCCTTTCTTGCCACCAAGGGCCCTAACAACAGCTGCAACCCTGAGCAACGATCACGCCAGCCACCATCAGTCTGGGTACCCAGCAGCTGCAAAACTGTACAGTGGGACTAAATGCATGCATGCAAATGTGCCCTGGTTTAAATCTAGTATAGTAACCATTCATCTAAATCTGCTGCTTCCCTTATTCAAATCCCCCCTTAATAAATCGATTGGGTTGTTTCACTGTTATCTTGCCTCATGAATATCTCATTGTCTGGGTGAAGGTTAATGTATCTGGGGGAAATGTATTTAACAGTTCATGCCTGTACTGAATATTGTTTTACAGGGGGTTCCAGGGTGTATGCCAAACACCAGACCCTAGTGGTAAGTGCAAGGGGTGTGTGCATATTGTAAATGTTTATTGCCAACTGTGTGTTAACTGCTAAAAGGGGCTGTGTTTATTGCAAAGGTCCTTAGAGGCAGTATAGTGCAGTGGGTTAAGGCTCTGAGGTGCAGATCTGGAGACCTGGGTTTGAATCCCACAGCTGCCTAGGTGCATACTGTGTGATCATGAACAAGTCACTTAACTTCCTTGTGCTCCCAGGTCACATCTGGAAACAAGCTTCGGCTTAGTGTGCTACTCCTGGTTAAACAACGTTCCCTTCCCCTTGGTCACTAGGTGGGCTTGTGGGTGGATATAGCTTCCCAGAGGGCTATACCAGGTTAGGTAGATACCCCCATGTACTTTACTCTGGGTGGAGGCACCAAAATTTATTTATTTATTTATTATTGAAATGTTTCACCAGGAAAGGCACACTGAGCAACAAGAAGCTCGTCTCACAGTGCGACCTGGGGGGAGGGTACAGCAGGAGGACAGATAAGGAATTCAAGCTTTACATTGTGCAGTCTGAACACAACATATCTGAAGACTGTTAGGTTACATAAACATTTTGGTTACATTTTTCATGGTAGTTTAGCATAAAATGGTTTAAATTACACTGGATGCAGTATCATGCTACACAAATTGAGGCAGACATTTAGAAACAAGAACATAGGCAACACGATGGCAAAATTAAGTGCAGTAGGAGGCAGAAGTGCCACTGTTGAGGATATGCGCTAGTAACAAAGCCATTGGTCAGGCCCTAGGGGATGCGGGGGTAGGCGGGGGTCAAGGGTACTAGGGAAGGAAGGGAGACTGAGATGAGTAGGGAAGGAAGTAGGGAGATGGTATCAGGTGCAGGTGCAGTTTACCATGAGAAAGTTGGATAGGGCGGTGGATAGAGAATGCAAGGAGGAGGAGTGCCTAATTTGGTGCGGGAGGTTGTTCCAGAGGTGAGGGAGGCAGTAGAAGAAAGCGGCTTGGCCTGCAGAGGTTCTTCAGTGAGGGCCTGACAGTAGCCGGGAGTCAGTTGATCTGAGGAAATGGGAGGGGATAGGAGGGGAAGATAGGAAGGGGATAATGTAGAGCGGGAATGTGCCGAGGCAGAATTTCGACACGAATTTAGCACTGTGGAGAAGACGTCAGTTACCAAGGGAGGGTAATGCCAGTGAACGGTAGAGCTCGCAGTGATGTGAGCAAGGGAGGGCATCAAGAACAAAGCAACAGAAAGCGTTGAAGAGGGGATCCAGCCTGGATAAGGTAGACTTGGTAGCAGAGCTGTAGACTACATCACAGTAGTCAAAAGTAGGTAAGATCATCTTCTGCACAATTTCATGGCGCACAGGTAACAGGAGGCTACTGCGGTTCCTGTACAGGGCACCAAGCTTTGGGCACAGTTTCTTCAGGATAGCATCAATGTGTGCAGAGAATGAGAGGTGTTAATCAAGCCAAACCCCTAGGTACCTGAAGGTAGTAGTGTCTTCAAGGACCATCCCATCAAGGGTGTGGAAGTTTGGGAGTGCAGTCAGCCTGGACAGTCTCTGCCTGGTGCCAAAGGTCAGGGAGACTGTCTTTTTGGCATTGAGAGAGAGTTGGTGAGAGCTAAACCAGAGCTGAACTTTATGAACGTTGGCATGAAGGCTGGTAATCACCTTCTCTGGGGTGCGGTCAGTGGAGAATAGAACTGTGTCATCTGCATACATGTGTATGGAGGAAGATGAACAGATTAGTGGAAGGTCATTGAGAAAGATAGAAAAAAAGGCTAGGGCCAAGTACCGAACCCTGAGGAACACCGGTACCAATAGGGAGAGGAGGGAAGGGGAGGTGGAATCAGCAATTCTGACTGATTGGGTTCTGCCTATTAGGTAGGAACTGAACCAGTTTGTGGCAGACTCAGCTAGTCCAGCAGCAGAGAGGCTGGTTAGTAGGAGGAGATGGGAGATGGTGTCGAAAGCTTTAGCTAAGTCGACAAAGATGGCCGAGGTGATCAGGCCTTTGTCCAACCCGGATAGGATGGTGTCAGAGAGTCTTAGCAGGGAGGTGGCAGTGGAGTGGTTCTTCCTAAATCCAGACTGATAGGGCATGAAAAGTTGGAGTTAGAGAGGAAATTAGAGAGCTGGGAGAGCACGAGATGTTCTTGGAGTTTTGCCAGAGCAGGGAGGAACAAGATAGGACAGTAGTTTGCAGGGGAGGAGGGGTCACCTCCTTTGGGCAGGAGTAGTACAATGACAAGTTTCCACTCTGTAGGAACAGCTGCAGTAGTGAAGGACAGGTTCAGGAGGTCGGCAAGTGGAGCAGCAATAGCAGGCTCTGAAAGGTAGAGAAGTTTGGTGTCCAAACCGTCAGGGGATTTGCCTTTTGATGGGTTGAGGGTAAGTAGGGCATTTACAGCCTTGTAGGAGAGATGTTTATAAATAAGAAGGAGTTGGGGACAAGAGATTTCTTAACCCCAGAAGTGGGGCAAAGAGGAGCAGCCTTGGGTAGAGAGGCGAGGAGAGTAGCAGCACATGAGGTGAAGTAAGTATTAATTTGGCGGAGACTACGAGAGGGTCATGGTGGAGTGAGCCATTTGTTTCCAGTAGGGGGTGGGGCTGGCAGTGGGGAGAAAAGAGTGAATAACTTTCCAGAATTTGGAAGGTCTATTCATGTTGGCCTGAAAGGTGGAACTAAAGTACTCAGCTTTAGCTAGCCTAACAGCCTTAGTACATTTATTTCGTAGCATACGGTAGTTGTTATCACATGGGAGAAGCAAGGATTTGTATGTTTTCCAGGCCTTGTCATGGGCATTTTGGCAAGCTATTAGTTCAGGAGTAATCCAAGGTAAGTGGCTCCCCCTGACCCTGATGCATCTCTGTGGGACGTGCTTGTCCCAGGCATTAAGGAATGTGTTGCGAAAGTGCGCAAGGGAGTCATCGATGGTAATATTCGCGGATCTAGGTCCCCAGTTGGCACGAGCTAGGTCATCCAGCAGGGGGGTGAGGTTTAGTGATTTGTAGGAACGTTGTAGCAGATACTTTGGGGGTGCTTTGGGGCGATGGATTTTGTGGATTAAGTAGGTAATGTGATGGTCGCTTATGGAGTCAGGTAGTAGGCCAGCTTGGAGAATATGGTGGAGGTGAGAGGCAAGTACCCAGTCAATCAGGGAGTGATTGCCAGACGTAGGGTTTATGCGGGTAGGCTCAGTGATGAGCTGGGAAAGGTTTATGGCAGTAATATCTGTCCAGGCTTTGTTGAGGGAGGGAGAAGGCCAGTTATGGTTAAAATCTCCTATAATATACAGTTCACCAGAGGGGACGAGAGAGAATAAATGGCTTATAAGATCGGTGACGGTAGCGGAAGGGGTACCAGGTCGCCAGTAGGCCCCTGCAATATAGATAGGGAGCAAGAAGGGGAGGGACAGCTGAAGCATTAGTAGCTCATAGGCTTGGGGCTCCACTTTAGCTAAGGTTACAGAGAAAAGTATGTCAGCAGCAACATAAATAGCAACTCCACCGCCTCTAGTTGGGTAGTCAGTCTGGGTAACAGAGAAACCTGGGATGGCGATGGATGGGTCCATGATGCTGGGTTTTAGCCAGGTTTCGGTCAGGATGATGATGTCAGGGGCATATTGGGCGGCTAATGCCTGAAGCAGGCCGTGTTTTGGGACAAGGCTTCTTATGTTTAGATGAAGTACATGTAGCCCGCGAGGAAGGGGACTACAGTGAGTAGGGGTGGCTACAACTGCGGGTATGGTCACAGAGCTAGCTTGGGAGGTGGCAATTGCAGGGCCTGGGTAGGGGTGTATATCACCTGTGGCAAGGAGCAGAAGTGTGAGAATAAGGTAGCGGGTGAGTATTTGCTTGCACCACATGGTGAGAGAGCACTGCCTAGGGGGCAGTTTGGTATGGGCAAGTGTAGGAGTGCGAAAGGTAAGTAAGTGGAGAATAGCCAAAAGGTGTGGAAAGGAGAAGAGAGGCGCAGGGGCAGAAGGGGTAGTGGGACCAGGTTAAAGTTGATATGGCATGGGTTATTGTGGGGGGGGGAAGAGGGGGGTCAGATATTTTAGGCTCGTGAGAGGAGGTGAACTCGGGGGTTAATAGCGAATGGTAGGTTAGGGAGGGGAGGAAGAGAACAGTGGTGAAAAGGAGAATTTTGTTATAAGACAGAGCCATTTCTGCCAGGCCACAAGGAGGGGCAGATGATGGCTAGCTTGTATCACTGAGAGTAGAGATGTAGCTGCAGGGAATGGCTGGGGAGAAATAACTAGGATTCCTTGGCAGCAACTTATAGGCTGGGACTCAAGATGGCTGTCCAATAGCAGGGGAACAGCGTTATTGAAGCTGAGAGGCAGTGTGTAGGGGCGGGGAAGTAGAGTATTTAAAATGCCGGGGTGGGGAGGGGCAGGTAAAAATGGGTTAGAGATGTTCCCGGTACAATTTAGGGCACTCAGGCTTTCAGTTAAAGAATTGACCAATCGGCGAGGCGAAGGAACCAGCAGCGTCCAATCGGGCTGTGGTGCTGGCCAAAGGTCCAACTGGGGCCTCAGAGCAGTAGCTTAGTGAAGGTTGGCCTCACCTGAGTTTGAAGCTGGCGGCCTGCCTGGGCTTTCTTGTGAACAGCTGTAGCGTTAGAGGCACAGAGGCCAGCAAGAGGATGCCGCGGGGGCTGCCTGGGGAAAGTAAGAAGGACGAAAGGTTAAATAAGTCTGAACACAAAGGTTATAATGAATTAATTGAGGGAGGAGAGTTTAAACAAAGAAGCTTTTTAGCTAAGCTGAGGGCTTGGGTTACAGGAGACTGGCCGTGTCGGGGGTCATTAAGTGGACGTCAGCCACAAAGTTCCTTGTAAGGTGAGCAAGTTTAGAACAAAGAGGAAGACAGAAGCGCGCCAAGGAGGCAGTGCACCATTGGAACCAATTATTTGAATCTGGTGGAGGGGTACAGCAGACTAGAGGTGGAGGATAATCACCTGCCAGTAGCTTCAGCTATTGAACCCAGGTCCCTCAACCTGTTGTCAAAAGTACAGACAGGGGTAGTAACCCTAGAGATAGTGCCACCTATGGGTTACACGGCGGATATCAACCCCCCGGAAGCCCTAGGTACAGGGCATTGCAATAGTCAAGGCAGGAGGTCACAAAGGCATGGACCAAATTTGGAAGATCGTCGGGCGGGATCAGGTGTTTTATCCAGGCGATGTTCCTCAGATGGTAAAAAGGTTTTGACAATGGCTGACACCTGAGACTTAAGGGTCAGACCATCCTCAAAAACAATGCCCAGATTCTGCACCTAGTCTGAGGTCAGCAGCTGGCTACCCCCAAGCAAAAGTCCAGAGGGCTGTCCAGCCGGCAACCCCACACCCTGACGACCTGGGTCCACCACCAATACCTCAGTTTTTTCCAGGCTCAACCTCAGCCAGTTGGCACTTATCCAGTTCTGGATTTTGGTGTGGTAGCTGTTAAAAACTGAGACAGCCCCACCCTGCTTGGGCACAAAGGACATGTATAGCTGAGTATCCCTGCATAGCAGTGAAAACTCAGCCCATACTGCCTTATTATGTCTCCAAACGGCAGCATATACACCGCGAACAACATGAGTGACAATATGGAGCCCTGCAGAACCCCAAAGGACAGGGGGAGAGGGGCCGTCAAACAAATCCCTGACACCAATCTCTGAGCCCTGCCCGTGAGGAAAGGTTGAAACCTTCTGAGAACTGTACCCGACAATCCACAGACCAACCGCAGGTGCTCCAATAGCACATAATAATCCACAGTGTCAAATGCTGCAGAGATCCAGGAGAACTAGGATCGAACATGTCCTCCGATCTCTCGCTATTAGGAGATCATTTAGTACCAGACCAGTGCCATCTCGGTATGATGCCTCTTCCTAAATCCAGACTGGAGAGGATCATAGACATCATGGATGGTAAGATGATCCTCCAGCTGCAATTCAGCCACCTTCTAAAGGTTCTATGTGATAATGGCAGGTGCCGAACAGCGACTTGCATTATCACGACGTCAGGCGGCAAAAAATTTTGCCACCCTGACATCCTCAACGCATGGAAGAGCGGGCCGGGGACTTAAACCACCTTGCTTTCTGTGGGACTGCACCCCCCCCACACACCCCCACAAGGGGCTACACACCTGCACCCCTTACTAAAAAGATTCTCAACCCAGGGGGGGAATGTCGGGGGATGAAAAAAACACAGTTTTGGGCCGGGCAACAAAAAATGCAGTAGCACCCAGACCCAGACCAACCAGGTACCCCACACACCACAAGCGAGAGCCAACCCCGATGCCATGGTGCAGCTTGGCAGCTAGCCACAATGCCACCCACTATATCCCCTCTGCCCCTCCCAGCCCATGCTCACTCGTGTCGCCTCTGCCAGTACATATAGCGACACATCCTGTCGCTGCAGTTGCCCACCCCACCACATCCGGTTGCCCTAACCCCCATCGCCATTTAGGCTTTTGCCCACATCGCATCGCCATTTCGAACAGTGCCTTAATTCAGGTGCCCACCTCATGTGCTACCCCTTCTAAATAATCTTACCCACAAAGGGCAGGTTAGAAACAGGTCTGTAGTTGGCCAAGCAATCAGGGTCGAAGGAGGATTTCTTTAGGAGAGGTATCATCACCACCACCATCAAGGGGTCAGGAAACACCCCTGACTCCAATGAACTCCAGACTATCTCAGCCAGAACTGGGCTGATCACCACAACACATCCCACAAGTCGACACATTGGGCCCGAGTCCAAACTACAGTATGTTGGTCGCATGCCCTGGATGAGCTTCACGAAGTCAGTGATCGCCAACCGGCCAAAGTCAGACAAGGCAAACTGGGCACTTGCAACCTCCTGCTGACCTCCTTAACACCCACTAGAGGCTGCTGTATGGATCTCAGACCTGATGGTGGCAACCATATCTGCAAAGAAGTGAGCAAACTCATCACACTTACTCTGTGTAAATGCTCCCTGGGACTGAAGACAGGTTAGATTGCACAATCTGTCGACAGTCCAGAAGAGCTGAGCCAGTTGATTCTGTGCAGCAGCAATCTCCCTGGACAGGAACTCTGCCTTCTTACGGAAGACTGCCGATTGATAGTCCTTATAATGAGTCATCAATCTAAGTCTGCCACCAGCCAGGCCCGATTTCCACCAGCAATGCTCTAAACTTTGACCCCCTTGTCTCAGCTCCTTCAAATTCCCCTCAAAACAGGGGAACTTTGGTCGAAGAGTGAGAGGGCGAACATGGACAAGAGCTAAGGAATCCAGGGCCACTGTCATTGCCTTATTATAGGCAAGCAAGAGCTCCCCTGGCCCAAAGCTTACACTCGGCACACCCGATAGGTCCAGCACTGCCATCAGACCATCTGGGGTTACACCCCTTAAAGGGTGGT
The DNA here is from genome assembly GCA_016271365.2 of Neoceratodus forsteri. NCBI lineage: Eukaryota > Metazoa > Chordata > Ceratodontiformes > Ceratodontidae > Neoceratodus > Neoceratodus forsteri. The sequence continues at coordinate 490,375,256 of CM057450.1, read as the reverse complement.
ACCGGACCATCTCCGTAGGAGCAGATCTATTAGGGGGAGCCGCAAAATTTAACCTGATGGTATGATGGTCAGACCATCTGACCGGCTCCACCACCTGATCGGAGATCTCCATTCCCCAATAAGAATACCAGATCCAATGAGTGACCATAATTTTGGGTCACAGAGGTAAGCACCTGTACAAGGCCCAACGAGGTCATAAGTTGGAGGAAGTCTTGGCCAAATTGTGAGAGTTCATCATCGACCCAGGCATTGAAATCCCCCAGAACCAGCCATCTGGGGAATTCCAATACCATGTTGACAATGAAGTCCGTGACTTCCTGTAGGAATTCCTTCTCACCCCCTAGTGGATGGTAGGTAAGAAGTATCCTGCAACCTGTACCTGCACCCATGATACACTCAAAGGACCTGGTTACCCCACCGGGATATCCACAAGGCCCAGTTCCGATTTAAAACAAATGGCCACACCGCCGCCACTACGATCCTCCCTCTGGCAGTGTATCACCAAGTACCCAGCCGGAACTGCTGATTCCAGTACTGGACCAGCATTTTCATCCAGCCAGGTCTTGGTGATGCAAGCCAGGTCAGTTGTACCCACAAGATCAGCTATCACAACTGTCTTGTTTTTAATAGACCTGGCTTTGCACACCACCACCACCTGAGCAGGATGGGTAGACAAGGTAGATCGCAAGACTTGCCCACACGAGGTAGAACCCTTGGGTATGGGAACCAGGCAGAGAGAACCCCTTTCCTGGACCCATCTCACCCTAGGGTGTCTCCTGGTCCCTGCAACCCCAATCCACCCACCCCCTCCACACTCTCACCAGGCCCAGTTCTCCCCTCCTTCTCACTATCCCCAGTGCACAGCAGCACCCATACACTTCAGCAGGCAAAGGGGGACAGCTAAAGGGACAGAGATCCCTGAGCCGGCAGGAGAGTAGTGCCTGACCATCGGTGACCACTGCCAGCACACAATCAACAAATAAGAGCCAGACAATCACACACCAACCTCACACACACCCATACAACCAAATATACACTCACACAAATAATAATTTGTCCTCACCCCTTATAATTAACTAATGACAATAACCCTAATCTATACAAAATAAAACAATGAGACAAACAAAACAAAATAACTAAATAAAGTTTCCAAAGTAGTCAAGGTGTAAGCAGTCTCAGAGCTGTTCACGTGCAGATATATGAGTATCTGCCACAGATTACAGAGTTACGCCAAGTCTCAACACGTATAGAGTAACCAGCTGGTGAAGCTCTCACCTCCACCACCTAAAATGCTGATGAATACCCCGGATTTGCAGCACTCTCACTGCTCAAATTTGGGTATTAGCAGATTAGCAAATTTGAAAATAAAAATTAGGCACTCTCCCAGCAAATCTTTCCCCATCTAGTGTAAAATCTTGCCCAAGTTGGAGTTCAGTAAGATTGAAAATACTCTTGCAATCCACAACGGTAGCCACCTCACTTCATAGGAGTCTTGCATCTTCAGGAAAACAGCATTTGTTTTTCTTGTAGCCCTGCAGGACTCTGGCACCAGCCAACACCACAATGGCTACCAGTGGCAAGGTGCAAGCTATAGGACAAAGAGAAAGAAGGACCGAGGCCCCATTAGCCGCTCAAACCAGAGGATGATCACCCGACTCAGATACCCCCTAGGTCAGAGCCCTGGAACTGTGTCACCTCTGCAGCCCGGCACTCCCAGAATAGCCTACACACACACACACCCGGCCAGAATCACGCCTTGGACTCAAAGTGCTGGGTTTGTAGCCGCAGGCTCTGGTAGTTGAAAACCATTCATTTGTTTTTTTCTTTATATAATTTGACTTGCAAGTGCTGTTTTGTTCTGTGTTGGGTATCTAGCCCTAAGGCGGTCGAGGTAACATCCACCCTCCAGTAGATATCCCTAGATGCCTCCCACCAGAGGACCAAGACAGGGTAACCGCCCCCGCAATGAGCGAGACCGGCCTCACAAACCACTTCATCCATCCCTCACACCAAGCACCAGCACCAGCAGATAGCACACCCTCCCAGGGCAACTGTCCTTATGAAGAAATGCAGGCGCACTGCCCCTCTAATAGCTCCTCAAGTCTGCTCAACTGTGGTGCCCCTGATCCAGAGGTTACAGTGGGTCCCACCCCCCCTTACCTGCCCTTCAACCCTAACCCTCCCCTTCACCCTATCTCACCCTCTCTTGATCCCGCCACTGGCTTTTGAGTGTCAACCTCAGATGGGAGTTCATTCCACCCCATCACTACCCTCTCTGTAATGAAGGGTGACCTGACCTCCTTCTTAAATCTTCCCCCCACCAGCTTAAGACATTGTCCCCAGTGATCTTGTTATTACTGAGACAGAGAAGTTTCCCGATATCCAGCTTGTTTATACCTTTCAGGTACTTGAAGGTTTCAGTCATGCCCCCCTCCCCTTTTCTCTAGTGAGTGCATGTTGTGCTCTCTCAGCCTGTCCTTATATGCCCTGCTGTCCTCTAAACCACCTGTGTTGTCCTCCTCTGAACTGCCTCGAACTGGTTGATATCCTTTTTCAGGTGGGAGCTCCAGCACTGCACGCCATACTTCAGGTGCGGTCGCATTATGGATATGTACAGCTGCATTATAACTTCCTCCTTTGTGCTTCTGAACTATCTAGCAGTGCAGCCTAGCACTCTGCCTTGGCGGCAGCCTTTCTACACAGTATGGCCTGTTTATGGTCGCTGGTGCTGGCTATCCCCATGTCCTTCTCCTCTTCTGTTTCAGTGACCCTGACCACCCTCCAGACTGTTCTCTGCCCTCTGACTCTTCCTTCCTATGTGCATGACCTTGCACTTCTTCGCATTGAACCCCATCAGCTAGATGCCTAACAATCTCTTCAGCTTAGCCAGGTCCTCCTTTAGGTCCTGCACCTCCTTGTCCAAGTCCACCCTATCACAGAGCTTGGTGTCATCTGCAAAAAAAGCAGATCTTACCTTTAGGTCTGTCCCCAATGTCGATTAACAACACTGGTCCAAGCACTGACCCCTTCGGGACACACTTTGTAACTTCCTTTGTACCTGAGAGTCCCACCACTACACTCTGGATCCTACCACTAAGACAATTTGCCACCCACCTGGATAATTTGCTCTCTGCCTCAGATCCTCCAACTTCCTGATCAGCCTCTTGTGTGGCACCAAGTTGAAGGCCTTGCTGAAATCCAAAAACAGAATGTCAACTGCCTGACCCTTGTCCACCACTCTCATTACCCAGTCAAAGAAGTTAATCAAGTTTGTTTGACAGGACTTCCCTGACATGAACCCATGCTGTCTCTTGTCCTGTAACCCGTTAGCTTCAAGGAACTCCACTATGCTTTCCTTCAGAATGGTGGAGGTCAGACTGACCAGCATGTAGTTCCCTGGGCCCACTTTTGTGAAGTGGTATCACACACACAGTTCTACACTCCTGCAGTACAATCACCATGATCAAACAGCTGTTAAACAGTCCTACCAGCAGACCTGTAAGCTCCACTGCCAGTTCCCACAACACATTTGCATGCATACCATCTGGGCCTGGGGACTTGTTAAAACAAAAACCAAGTGCATAACCACCCCCAGACACACTCAACAAAATTTGCAAGTCATTAAATTGTCACAATGTGCTTTCTGCCTCAAATGACAACACACTTATTACATCCTAAAGGGGAGTGGTGGTCTCTTAGCTTTTCATATCAGAGTCCTGGTGGGAAAGCAAGCTCATTCACCAGTTGGCTAGGTGGACCTCCCATCATCTCAGGTCCTATTCTAAAATGCAACTGTTACAGTTGCTCCCCTTTTTAAATATGATGCACTGCCTTGCTGGCTCACTTTAGATAAACTCAACACCTCTGGTTTCTAATTACTGCCTTCCACCCACCCCCTCCTTTTTGCATTCGCTTCCACGCATGCACAAGCAACGTCTTGTGCTAGTAGCATATTTCAGAGGTGTGTCTGTGTTGGTGAATGCAGGGCATGCTTTAGTAGGTGCATCCCTCATTCCCCAATAAGCCAGCATGCTAGTGCTGACACCAGCGTTATGCAAAGTGGATACAACTTCTAAGAAAAGTGCCACTGCAATCAGAGACAAGCTCGTCATGCAGCGGCACCAATGACACGCTGCCCGACGAGCGTTTCCTGGTGAAGCATTTAAATAAACATGGCGGTGGCTGCAGCTGCCATCTGCCACACACAATCCCCAAGCCGACTTGAGGTGCCCAATCCCCAGGTGTGTTTAAACCCCCCCCAAGATTGTGGCACTGGGAGCCCACCCCAGTGTGCCTTCCTGTGTTTGGAAGCTGATCTCCGTAAGCATGTTCCTGCCCCTAATCCCTACCCCCAGTGGCCAACATTACCCCCCAAGTCATGGGACACACTGGGAGCCCACCCCAGTGTGCTCAACATTTTCTTACACCTGTAAAGAAAGAAAACCATCCGCAGTGTTCTTTTTTTTTTTTAAGAAAACGGTCGCTCGCTGTCGGGTCCCCTCCCCCAACCAGCACCCATCCTCTGCACACCACTCCTCCCCACACACCCCTCATCCCATACTTATCTCCGGAGGTTGGTGCCACAATCTTTGGTGGAGCGAGAACACGTCTGCACTCTTCAAAGCCAACCGCAGACTGAAGAAATGCTGGTAAGTTGTATAATGGCATAAATGGGGGTTCAACTTAGGTGGATATCTTAGTCATATTTTTGAATTTTGCCTCCAGATTTTCAACATGGGGTGCCTGGGACCCCACCTCATGACTACATGCACTGTCATCTCGTTACTTGGTCCCAAAAGGTCATTTTGCGGTCACTGTGCAGAATCACCTTTCAGGACTGATTAATGAAATGACAGTGCCACTGTTCATGAGGTGGGGTATCAAAAAGCCTATCTTGCAAATTTGGTGGAAAAAGTCCAAGAAATTACTGTGCTACGGGTGTGCGTTGCGCAGTTTCTATGCACACTTGTGACTTCACCAATTTTTCATATTTTCACTCCAGATTTTCAACATTGCCATTTTTGTACACTTCCTTATGAACAGTACAGTTGTCATTTTTCACATCCTGCCCAACATGTGCTCTCTCAGATGTGGCACACAATGGTGCATTCGCTATGGGAAATCAATGTTTGGGACACATTAACAAAATCACAGTGACACTGTTCATGACCAGAGTTCTCAAAATGCCTATGTTGAAAATTTGGTTAAAAAAATCCCCAAAATAATTGTATTACGGGCGTGCGTTGCGCAGTTTCTATGCGCGCCCATAACTTCACCAATTTTTCATATTTTCCCTCTAGATTTTTAACAGTGCCATTTTTTTACACCTCCTCATTAACAGTGCAGCTGTCATTTTCACATCCGACCAAAATGTGTTTTCGCACCTGTGGCACCAAATGATATAGTTGCTGTGCAAAACCACCTTACGGCTAACAAACTCATAGTGCCACTGCTCATGAGGTGTGGTCACAAACAGTCCATGTTGAAAATTTGGAGTGAAAATATCAACACACACCCAGGGTGTTACAGTTTCTAAACGTAACACTCCACCCTATAGAGACTGACAGGCATCAGGGGTGTGACTTGGCATTGTCAGCTGTAATTCTCACTCCATTCCACCCCCAACCCCATCTTACAGCCAGTGACTGGCATCGAGGTGTGCCTTGGACTCTTCAGCCCCAAAGTTCACCCCATACTCCTATACTGCACCCATCTCAGCGTATTTCCTTATGGAATGAGGTGAGCGTAAGGCCCGAAGACCCCAAGGCACACCGCAACACTTCTCAGTGTCTGTGGGGTAGGGTGAGGTGAAATGACATGAGCATTATTGCCGATAACCCAAAAGCACACCCCAATGCCTGTCACTCTCTGCAGGGTGGGGCCAGGGGCGGCATCAGTTCAGTACTTCACTGCCAGTTCTATGCATCTGTCTAACTCCTGCACTACCGACAAGCCAATGCCAGCAAGCCAACATTCGCAATGACAAATGCTTGTTTGCTGAGAGAGACAGAGGGGGAGAAGATGGAGAGAAGAGAGAGAGAGACAGAGGGTGTTAAGAGAGAGAGAGAGATGGGGAGAAAGACAGAGAGAGAGAGAGAGAGAGAGAATAGGGAGTGGAGAAGAGAGAGAGAGACAGTGGGGGTGGGGAGAAAGGGGAAAGAGGAACCATACCTCTCAGCTTTCCCTGATTTTCAGGGATGTCCCTGATTTTGCCTCAAAATGTTCCTGTCCGTCCCAAAATTTGTGTTTCTGTGACTGAATAGTGGGTATACTGTATGCTCACAATATTGTCAAACAGAGTCACAGACTTGCTGTCCTGCAGACAAAGTATTTTACACCAATATTTTTACGCTGCCTGCTTCAGGAGATAGTACCAATTGTTAAACTGTGTCCCTTATTTTACTTCTTTGTCATTGATTTTTTAAGCCATGTCCAAGTGCCACACACCACTGCAAATACCTGCAAGCGAACGTTCGGCATTGACAAATGCTTGTTTAGCTTAACTTTACCTGCCTTCATGTCTCTCAGCTCACTGATTTACCTAAAACAGAATTTTCCCCCTCCTTAATCCATTCCGCAGTTTGTAGCTCCTTCCTAGTGCTGGCCTGCACGACTACCCTACCGGCCTCCCTAACTTTCTCCACGTATATGCCCTACAGACTGGGGGCATGTAGCGAGAATGCCTTAATGATCAGATAGAACTTGTCCCATTTTGATACAAATAATTTCTCTCAGAGTCTGATTTGCACTGCTACTAACAGTTGTTTCTTCTCTTCTGTATATTTTCTTTTTGAGAAAGTCCAAGTTGTATGGAGGAGCATAACTGGTTCAGTTCCAGACAGAGAGGCGGTGTTTCCTCCATGAAATAAACTCTGGCCAGAGCCGATAGGGCTGTGATGAGCTGCCAAGGGAGCAAAGTTACACATGTACATAGAAATTATTGAATGCCCGGGTGTAACTTGGTCATTTTTTGAAGGTGTTGCACCAAATTTTAAACATGGCATTTTTGGGAACCCTCCTTATGAAGAGTGCCAGTGTCATTTTCTTCATTTGTCCAGAAAGATGATTTCGCAGAGCGACCGTACCATTCTATGCCACAGGTGCAAAAACATGTTTTGGGCAGGATGTGTTAAATGACAGCTATACTGTTAAAAAGGAGGTGTGCAAAACTGGCAATGTTGAAAATCTGGAGTGAAAATATAAAAATGGCAAGTTAAGAGCGCTATGAAAACCGCGCAACACACGCCAGTAACGCTGCGCGAGCATTTTGGAATTTTTTCACCAGGATTTACAACATGGGTTGTTTGGGATCCCACCGATGAACAGTGCCACTGTCATTCAGGAATCGGTCCCAAAAGGTGATTCCGTGCAGCGACCACAAAATCACCTTTTGGGACTGAGTAGTGACATGACAGTAAAAGTTTTCATGAGGTGGGGTCTCAAGAACCCCAGGTTGAACATTTTTGGCCAAAATTCAAAAAAATGGCTGATTTATTAACATAAGTTGAAAACCCCATTGAATGGCATTATGACACGCTTACCTTAGATTCTTCAGTTTGCGGTTCGACTTTGAAGAGTGCAGACGTGTCCCAGTCCAGAGAAGATGACAGCACCAACCTCCAGAGGTAATTAGGGGGTAATGGGAGGTGGGTGCTCAGAGGGAGGGTGAGGATGGGGACTGGGGTGACAACGAGGAACCGTTTTCTTTTTTTACAGATAAAAAAACACATTGGGGGACCGTTTTCTTTATTTACAGGAAATGGAGGGAAAAAAAACGACATTTGGGCACACTAGGGTGGGCTCCCAGTGTGCCATATGAGTGGGGGCCTTTTTTACAGATAAAAAAAAAACATTGGGGGACCGTTTTCCTTATTTACAGGAAACAGAGAAAAGAAACAGACATTTGGGCACACTGGGGTGGGCTCCCACTGTGCCACATGAGTGGGGGTGGGTACATGATGCCGACACTGGGATTGGGTACCACGATATCATCAGGGGGTGGGGGAAAAAACATTTGGGCACACTGAGGTGGGCTCGAGTGTGCCACATGAGGGAGGTATATTGCCAACACAGGATTGGGGTTCTGGCGTTGGCACGGGAATGGGAACAGAGGAGCAGGGAGGACAGCAACAGCGGAGGGTGCAGACGGTTTTCTTTGTTGCCAGTGCGCTGGTGGCAGTGACGCAACTGCGCATGTATGGCGCTCACACATGTGCAGTTGCGGTGAATGGCATTTTGCCATTCACAACATGACAGCACCAGCAGAACTACACATGCGCGCGAGTCGCGCATGCGCAGTTGATGCCCCGGAATGCGGAAGTAACAGCTGAAATAGTGCGGCTGTTATTCCATAGTGGCCAATTGTTGTGGAGGGTTTTGAGCTCCATTGGGCTCTTGGAAGGATACTTCCAAAAGTCCAATGGGAAGTTCCACAGTCAGCCATTTTTAGAGCTACTGAGCATCTAAAATGGCTGTAGGCTCCGCCCACAGCCCTAAAAATGGAAGAAGGAGCATTCTGTAACATCTTTCTTTTTCTTTCTTTTTAAATTTAGTCACCGCTTTTTGATAGCTGTTATTTTTATTTGAATAATATAGGGGTTTGTAATCTTTATTTCATTACTTTTGAAAATAAATTGAGCTTGTCTGCGCTTTAGCAATTATTATGCTCCTCTTTCTGATTTAATTACTCTCTGTGCCATACTGTACATGCTTTTGCCATTTTGAAATATAGCAACCTTAACAAATCAAATAATGTTTAAGGTTTTGTAACTAAAATTAGGCAGTGTACACATGATGACTGAAATTAATAGTGGTGTTTTTGCCAGGGTTGTGGATTGTTTAGAATTGTATTTATTATATTATATAGCTATGTTTATTTTCTATAAATATATAAGTTGCAAAAAACTTTGTTAATGCTCCAGTTAGGGTCAAAGCAACAAAAGTTGGGAAATGAGGCATTAGGGTTTCCAATCCTAACACTTCAACCTCTCAAATCAGGCAGGAGAGCAGGTGTAGGGTGTGCCGTGTGCTTATCAAGGCTAACGCTCACCCCATTCCATCCTGTAAATAAGGTCAGATGTGTAGACTTTATCAGAATGGGGTGAGTGTTAGGCTTGAGAAGCCCAAGTCACACCCCACACCTGCTCTCCTGCCTAGTTTGGGAGGGTGGGGTGTTAGGTTGGAAACCCTAATGCCTAATTTCCCAACTTTTATCACTTTGAACCTAACTGGAGCTTTCACAATGTTTTTTGCAACTTATTTCCTTACTTTTGAGATAGTATAATAGTATCCTTATCCTTTGGACCCTGCTAACCCATCCCTCCGTAATGTGTATATATATATATATATATATATATATATATAAAAGACAAAGAACCTCTGTGTGCAAGCACTGAGGCAATGGTTACCCAAAGGGCATTTGGCTGGGAAGCCAAATTTCAAATAAATACAAAATCACATGCCCCACAATGCAAGCATCATGGCTGCATATGAAATCACCACAGAATATTATGCTGGTTCAACTTTAGCAGAAATGCATGGGCCGGAAGCTCTCACACAGTTTGAAAAGGGTGCCAACAGAAGATATAGACACGTGTTTCGTCCTACCAGGACTCATCAGTATGCCTGGTCTGTTTGACACCCCAGTGGAATAAACCAGCTATAATTACCAGCATCTTAGGGTAGCTGGTTTATTCCACTGGGGTGTCAAACAGACGAGGCATACTGATGAGTCCTGGTAGGACGAAACACGTGTCTATGTCTTCTGTTGGCACCCTTTGCAACTGTGTGAGAGGCCTTCGGCACCATGCATTTCTGCTTAAAGTTGAACCAGCATAATATTCTGTGGTGATTTGTTTATGCAGCCCATAATGCTTTGCATTGTGGGGCATGTGATTTTGTGTATATATATATATATATATATATATATGTATGGTAACCCTCCTGCCGTGCTCCCCATCTAGGGGCATAAACTTCTTCGAGATGGTCTGGGGCAATGGAGAAAGGATACCCTCAAGCTTAACATCGAGACCAATGCACTTCAAATAAGACAGGGAAAATGGTATCCCACCTTTCTGCTGTCTTCAATATTTGTGCCTCTCTCACCTTACCCTCAGAATCTGATTTTCACCCGAAAGCCGCACATCAACCAGGAACTCCACACTGTACTCTACTGTCTCCGGAGTCCCACTAAGCCCCTCGGACCCGCCACAGGTGGGATGAAACTGTGTCTGGAAAGCAACTCATGAGAAATTTATTTGACTGAACATGAATGGGAAAAGAAGGATTTCATTTAATTTGCTTCCCCCTCTCAGTTTAAATAAGACACATCACTGCTATTTCCTCCCAAACTGGCTTCTTTGTTCTGCTCCTGCACTGTAAATGATTCCCAGCAATACAGGGGTCACACCTTCATTTTTTAAATAGATGATGCATGGGGCTAATTCAACTTTTTATACATACTGGCTGGACATTTTAAGGCAGCAGAACAATGACTTTTAAAGCTGTACAAGCAAGGATTCTCTCTCTCTCTCTCTCTCTCTCTCTCTCTCTCTTTTTACTTCAGCACTGGCCACCTTCTCTCTGCTCAGCCTCTCCTCTTATTGGCCCCCCTGGCACAACGTCCCCAAAACCCGACTCTGCTCCAGTAGTCATGGCCTTCTGCTATGGACTGACCTGCCTTCTCACTGATGGCCCACACTTGTATTTTTATTTATTTATGACTTTGGTAACTGGGTAAGTGCACTGATCCCAGGGGCCATTTTCAGGCACGACCTGGGCCACCCTACAAGTGGCACAGATTTACAACATTAAATGCAGATCGTAGACATAAGGACAAAAATAAAACATGGATGTAAATAATTTCAGTATACAATACCTGGGCCACTGAACAAGTGGCACAGGTTTACAACATCAAATGCAGATTGTAAACATAAAGGCTAAATAAAACATGAAGACAAGTAAATTTACAGTTTACAGATACCCAGGTAGCAGAGGTACCCAAGAATACCAGGTTACATGAGGGCAGGGTACCACAGTGATACAAAGTTTGTGGAGACATGGAATCACTAAGCTTAGTACAAAACTAGTTGGGAAAATCGGAGATCAGAAAAGAATTTCAAAACTAATACGGCAGTGTTGGACTACCCAGGGAAGCAATGGCACCTGGATGTAGTCATGAGCCACTCTTTGAGACAGGATTTGAAGTGGCATGGGAGTCTAAGGAGCGAAGCTCAGCAGGTAGTTTATTCCATAGTAATGGGGCAGCCGCCGACAGGGCTCTATCACCCATATTTGTGGAAAACCTAGGAACATACATGGGGGGGGGGATACTGTGAGAGCGTAGATGACGATGAACTGTACGAACCATGAGGATGGCAGTGAGGGGAGACCCCAGGCCAGTCCGGGTGGCTGAGTCTACCAGGCTGCTGAGGGTGAGGGTAAAGCGGTCTTTCAGTGAGAGCCATCCCTGAGTATTGTAGAGGATGCAGTGGTAAGTGGAAAATGGGGCAAGCAGGGCAAAATGACACGCGCTGCTATAGGCAGAGGAGGGCTTGGACATCAGGGTTGTGGATGTCCTAGCACATATGGGGGAGCAGTAATCCAGGACAGGTAGTAGATTGCCCTGGACGATGGCCAGTCAGGCTTCCAAGGTGAGGTATTGCCGAAAACTATAGGCAGCACCTAGTTTTTGGTGGAATCTTTGAACCATAGAGTTGATGTGGTTTGTGAAACAGAGGGAGGGGTCAAGTATGACACCAAGGTATTTAAAGGTGTCAACTTCTTCCAGGACTTGGCCATCTGGGGAGATGATATTGAGATAAGGGAGAGTTTGGGATTTGGCTAGAAATGGCTTGGATCCAAATAGCATGGATTTCATTTTTGCACATTTACCAGGAGGAGGTTTTCCACAAACCAGTTGTGGACCTATATAGTTTTGTGTGAGAACAGAGGAGATAAGGTCAGGGATTTGTCACTGTAGTAGAGTACAAGGTCATCAGCATATAGGATAGACAGGCATTTCTGGCTGTCTGAGGGGCAGGAGTTTATAAACAAGGAGAATAGAAGGGCCCTAGGATGGAGCACTGGGGCACACCAGTTGAGATGGGCAGGGTGGGGACTCCAGATCCGACACACACAAATTGAGTGCAACCGGAGAGGTAGCTGAGGAACCAATTTGTAACCTCTGGTGAGGAGCCGAGACAGCGTGGTTTATGGAGGAGGAGGTCATGACTGACCAAATTGAAAGTTTTAGAGAGGTCAACAAAGACTGCAACGGTGGCATTTCCACGGTCCATGTTTAATAGTATGTGGTAGGTCAGTAATGCAAGGCATAGGCGTATATTGCGGGGGGGGGCAGAGGGGCAAGCTACCCCCCCCCCGAGAAATTAGACCAGGACTTTTTTAGGAGCCCAGCCACCGTTCTCCAGTTATCATTTTTTTTTTTTTAATATTAAATGGGCTCAGGGCTATGCCCGGACTGCCTGCACCTCTCCGGGGAAGGGGGGGTGGCGGTGCGGCGCCATGTCTCTTAAACAAAACTATCCCCTTTTCTGATTGGCTGCAAGCCTGCAACCATAGTAGCCTGCATGTTACAGCCAATCAGAGAGTGCTGCAAGCTGGCGCCATCGCATGAGCAGTACTCCGTTAGTGGTGCCATTTAGTTGTCTGTGTGCCTTCCATGAAGGAGCAGCAGCAGCATCCATATAGCGTAGGGCTGAGGAGAGATAGCTATTCGAGGATGTCGAGCAGCAGTCGTTGGTTGTCTGTCAGGTGTCACCAGTGTCTCAGTCAGTCTAGTGTTCCCACCCTCCTCCTGTCCTGAACAGACCAGTTTAAATATACCTCACCCGAGTCCTATGACTACCTACTCTCTGTTTCTCAGTGCAGCCAGCTGTGCTCTGGGCTCTCTCGCTGCCACCTGAGCCTCCCACCCATGAGAGCCTAGGAGGCCTGCGGCCACAAGGCCTCTACCACCGGACAGACCAGGCGGAGGAGCAAGTAGTACAATTACAGTGAGTCTGAGGCACGGCCAGGCTTGCCTGCACACCCAGCTCCTGTGTCCAGCAGGTCAGAAAAAGATTTACCGTGTTGTCGGCGAGTCCCACACCACGCCTTTGCCCACCAGTTCCATGGTCCACCGAGAGGGATTATTCAGGTCAGTAAACAGCCAGGCCCAGAACAGTGAAGAAGCCAGCGGTCATGCAGGCTATAGCAGACCCATAATGCAACACGTTCATCTGGTATCAGAAAAAATGAGTTACTGTCTCATCGGGGGATTAATCGGGAGAGGAACAGGACTGTTGGAGAGACTCAGCTACCTGACCTGCCTTCTGGCCTTGTTGTGCCCTGCTGCATGCTGCCCTGTCTGTGCTCTTACTGATTTGGTGAGTAACTGTGCTGCAAGCTGGTTGTTGAAATTAATACCATTCACATCCCAGAAATGTGTCTTTGGGGGTTGTCTTGCCCATGGCCATGTGTCTGGGGGTGGGTGGAAGGTTTGCTGTCAGCTTGTGTTTCTTTGGGTGGCGGATTTGCTGGCTGTTGAGGCTGTCCATGTTGGTGGGGTGGGTGGGGGCCTATTTGTTTGGTATGGTGTGGACACTGGTCATGTTGGTGGGGTGGGGACACTCAGTTACTGTGCTACTAGTGTAGTGGGGTTTGTTGGGGAAACTCACTGGATGGTCTGTGTTTGGGGGGCTGGGGATGGTCTGTTTTGTGGGTTGGGGTCGAGGGAGACAGTCTGTGTGTTTGGGGCTGACTCACTGAGAGGATGGTTAGTGTTTGGTGCTGGGGAGGGCCTGCATTTGGTGGGGCTAGGGGGACGATCAGTGTTTGGGGCTGGGGTGGTTAGTGTTTGGGACTGAGAGGGCGGTCAGTGTTTGGTGGGGCTGGGGGACAGTCTGTTTTCTATTCTGGGGTCTGGTGGGTGGAGACACAGGCCATGGTGATGTGGGGACACTGGCTGTGATGGTGGGGTGGTGACACTAGCCATTGTTTGTGGACTTGGCTGGCCATTTGTCTGGGGGACTGTCCATGATGGTGGAAAAGGGACTGTCCATGTTTGCCTGCCGGGTGTCTTGTGGGGAGGGGGAACCAATTGCTGGTCGGGTGTCTGAGGGGATCTTTCCATGTTGGCTTATGGGGGTGAATGTCGGTGATTGCTGATCAGGTGTCTAGGACGGACTATCAATGTTGTTGGGAGGGGAACTCTCCGTTTGCTAGCCAGGTGTTTGGGGATTGTTCATGTTGGTGGGGCAGGGGAAATTCTGTGTTTGCTAGCTATGTGTCGGGGTGGGGACTGTCCTTGGTGGATATGGGGACCGTCCATGTTAGCTGGCGCGGTGTCTGTGGGACTGTCCTTGTCGGCTGGGAGGGGGGCATTCTATGCTCACTGGCCCGGTGTCTGGTGGAGGGGGGACTATTCAGGTGTCTGGGGGACTGTCCTTGTAGGTGGGGTGAAGGGGGGGACTGTCCATGTTTGCTGACTGGGTTTCTGGTGGACTGTCCATGTTGGTTAGGAGGGGGGACATTCTGTGCTTGCTGACTGGGTGTTAGCATATAAACATAAGTAAATGTTAAAACATAATTTCCACCTCATCCTTTACCTGTCAAGGGATGTATCTGACTGACCTGTGCCCGCAGCTAGCATACGAACATTAGTAAATGTTGAAACATTATTTCCCCCTCATCCTTTACCTGGCTGTAAAAGTAATCTTTCACTTTTTTTGATTTCTCCAGTCATCCAATGTGGAAGAGTGAAACAGACAGATTCCTTGGCCTTGCTGTCTCTGTCTTCATTGCCTGGCAAACACAACCAAGGGGCAGCTTTTTGTGTTCTCCCCTGACAGTGTTACAAGACTAGCAAAAAAATCTTGCACTAAAACATGCACCCTAAAGAAATGATTATACTACTACCTGGCTATTGTTATAGCGACTACTGACTGGCCATGATTTTTTTTGGGGTTGGAACACTGGTCGTGTGTGTGGGTGGGGTTGTGGACACTGCTGGTTGTGTGTGTGTGTGTGGTTGGGGACACTGCTGATTGTGTGTGTGTGGGGTTGGGTACACTGCTGGTCGTGTGTGTGTTGGGGGTTGGGGACACTGCTGGTCATGTGTGTGTGTGGTGTTGCGGACACTGGTCATTTGTGTGGGTGGGGTTGGGGATACAGGCATTGTGTGGGTGTGCTGGGGGCACTGTTGTGTGGGTGGGTGGAGGCACTGGCATTGTGTCGGTGGGGCGGGGTTGTAATTGTATACCAGGCAAACTGTGCTGACCGGTAGCTCAACATCTCTCTTTCCAGACAAAGAAAGAAACATAAACAAAATGCAGTATAAAATGTGGTTTTATTTATTTTTGTGTGCCTGTGATGGGGAGGCACAGACCTGGATGCCTGGAGAGGATTCCAGATAAATGGAGCTGGAAATGGTGTTGGTTGGGTGGGGTGGAGAAGAGTGGCTGTGCTGGTGGGGTGGACACAGAGTGTGGAGAGTGGCTGTGCAAGTCCATCAGGGTGCAGAGAGTAGCTGAGCTGGCCAGTCTGGGTGGAGATAGTGGCCTTGCAGGTCTGGGGTGGGAGTGGGCTGTAGCTTTTTGCATGGACATTTAATTCACTGTTGCTTGCTGTGCCTTCTGCTGCCCTGCCAGCTTTGTGCTGCTGTGCTGACCAGGGCGGACTGGTACACATGCTGAAAAAAATGGTTCTGGCCACTGGTGATGGAGGAGGGAGGGGTGGACAGGCATACTGGCACAGAAATATTTTTTCAACATGTATGCCAGTCTGCTGGGTCCATGCCATGCTTACCTCCCTCGTACAAGGGGCTTCTGAGCACTAAAGATAAGTTTCTGTGTCAAAATTAGGAACTGTTGGAAAGTATGAAATCCTACAATATAAAATTGTGCATGTTTATGTAGTTTCACCTTACTGTGTGGTTCGACAAGATGTTCTGTGGTCTCTCCTCCTCATTTAGCACCTTGACCTGTGACCTAGCCACCCCCCCCCCAGGGCAGGGGAAGGTCTGTTGTTTTGTGGTCTTTTGGTGGTTTGTTGGGCATTGTAAATGCATTGTTTCATTTACTGTGTTGTTCTGCTCTGGACCTGCTTTATCCTGTCTCTATCCTGAATGTAAACATGGTATAAAAAAGTTCATTTTTTGGTGGTGTGTGTGTCTGTCTGTGTCTGTGTGTAGAAGAATAGAGACACAGGCGCGGACAAAAAAAAATGTATTAAACCACATCAAACTGAAGCAACCATGTTTCATTTGTGCCCTTCAAAGCTGTCAGATGAGACGATTTTGAAGTAGTCTGTGGGGGGGCAGGAAGCATCCACGGCAACCTGGGCTACCACAACCGGCCCACCACACACTGTCATAGGTGATGCTAATAAAAAACACCAACCAAGTACTTACCTTTCAGGGTGGGTCCTGCGAGGCTGTGCACAGGTATCTGGAGTCGTTGTTCCAGCAAACTTCCTGTGGCATCTGTTCTCTTAGGTTATGTGATGGACCACTTTTGTGCCAGGGCGTCCGTGTTTGCTTGGATGGGGTGTGTAACCCTGGGCATGGACAGAGATGTATATCTTAGGAGCCCATGGAGGAGAGTGGTAGGGGTTGTGGTGTGACCACACCATGCCCATGGGGAGAGAGTGGTAGGGTTGTGGTGTGACCACACCATGCCCATGATCATCTTGAACAATTAAAGGATTTACATTGTTCTGTTGCACTGTCCCAGGTACATCAGCAGGCTTATAAATTGTACCGCCTGAGGGATATCAGCAAGTCCCATGCTATATATGCAATGCTTGCTTGCTTGAGGAGAGCATTATCCTCTTCGCTACCTTACCTAACCAGATTTAGGCATGTGACATTGAAAAACATGGGATGGGATGGGAGACTAATGAATTAACTTGGTTATAACAAAGAAAAGTGTTAACATAGGTGAGAAGCACATGCTTCAACAGGGCGTGCGTAATAACGCCCTCAGGTGGTTGGGCACGAGTGCATCCAATACATAAGGCATGACGTTATCCTACCATGACACACACCCTGGAGGGCATTATTGCTATTATATAATGGCATGTTGTTATACAGAATTAAAAAAAATAATTTTAAAGATATTTTATTTGGTGTGGAAAAATATTTTTAAGAGAAGATACAAAAAAACACACTAATGCTAACAATCATCAAAAGGTTCACGGAGAGGCTGAGACTAGACCTGTGATGAATCGGATGTACTGGGATAACATCATGGGTCTAACCCAAGACTGACCAATCAGAGGCCAGCATTCATTCTTGTCATTGTATAATTAAGCAATAATGCACGACACGGTGTGGTATATCGTAGGATATTGTCACGCCTCGGTCGGTTGGGCATAAGGCCGCAGGCCGAGTGCGTCCAACGACCCAAGAAGTGACGATATCCCATGATATACCACACCCTGTAGTGCATTATTGCTATTATGAACTGGATTAATAGTTTTATTAGTAAAAACACCTGGCTTAAAATTGATTTTTAAAATGTTTTAGTATTGAATTATGGTGTAGGAATACATATAAAGAAAATAGTTCTATTACTTATAAATAGCAGGTGGTGCTGTTGCACAGTACTGCATATGAAATCTGCTGAGAAAGCAAGCAGAGTATACCTGCACCATTCAGGAATATCATCTCAGCATAGGGAAGCTTTTTTTAAAAAAAAAAAAATTATACCTTGTCCTGTTAGACCAGTGCCAGGAGCAGTTGGCAGTGCCTGGCATAAAAGTCTGGAGTCTTACACTTTCTTTGCTGTATGGTGTTGGAAGGATTTGTAGTGAGTTGTGAGTAACTTTGGTGAAGTTCTAATATTTGCACAGGAACAGCTAAGGTTTTCTGTGAGGTTGGCATCCCCCCCCTTTAATTTCAGCAGGTTGAAGGAAGCAGAATTTACGAACTGAGTGAAAGGAAGACGCTGCCATTTGCCACAAGCAGGCAGGAGCGCTGCTCCGTTGTCATCTGTGAGAAGAGTGGGCAGGTCGGTGTGAAGCTAGTGTGCGAGCAAGAGCGGTTGCCGCATATGACAGTTGCTAGTATGGGAATATATTTCCTGCAAGTGACCATTGTGTTGTTCCGTCGGGCGCGGGCTGTAAACACGAGGTGACCGTTGTGTTTATGACTTTTACCTTTTTATAAAGAGCCATAGATGAGGAGGTTTGGGAGAGACTCTGGGGCTGTTTTGCTGTGATTTTTCATTTGTTTTAAAGCGCCGAAAGGGAGTGGTGTGACATGATAATTTTTTTTTTTAAAACGGGAAACACGCTCGCAAAAGTGAGAAACTACTGCGACTGCGCTACAGCTGCCCTGACTGACATGTACGGGTGGAAGTGGAACATGGTAGTTGATGCTGTTGCTGTGCATGACCGAGGGTTTGTGTGTTTTCTTTTTTTTCCCCCCAGCGGAAGACCGTTTGAGGCTAGTTAAATGTATGGCAGCCTAGTGAAACCACTGCCCAGCCTGCTGCTGTCAGTGAACTAGTGTACAGCCTTGCCCGCACGAAAGAGTACAGGCAAATGGATTTCATGTGGGTGAGAGCTCAAGCTGTTGGTTGGCTTTTCTCTTACCTGTGATGATGTAGCTGGATATCATCACGGGTAAGAAGAGGGCTCAGCCAATCAGCTTCATCCCTTTATGATCTCCAGTTCATAATCGCATTTTTTTACGTAATCTTTGTAAATAAGGGCTCATGCTGTGAGGATGCACATGCAGGGATGTTTCCCATACCATCCATGTTTATAGGTATACAGAGGTGGCACAGCCATTTGCTGCACTTCCTTGAAACATGCTTTTTGCACTCCTCAAGGGTGGGAGGGCTAGCTCAAGCAGACATTTCAAGAAGTTCAGGATCCACTATAAGGGCTGGACTTGGAAGGGTTGTAAGCAGCAAAGGGGTGAGAGACTAGTGAGCTATCCACCTGGAGGTTCAGGTGGGGGCAAAATTAGGTCAAGACTGGTTTGAATTGAAGCTGAGGGAGGTCCTGTCCTCTTGAGAAGGAAGTTAAGTTCCTTACATATTTTCAACTTTACAAGTAAGCCTCACTCCCAAGGCAGAAGAACGAAGAACCGAATACAAAACAGATCTCAGTCAGTTTTTCAACTCTGGTTTCCTGGGAGAGTTGGGCTTCGAGCAGGTTGCAGTAAACTGGTGGTGGGGAAGTGCTCTGACTTGGCCTGGGCTGGTCCCTCCCAGGAGTTATTCAGCTGTAGTCTTAAATGTTTTTTGGGCATTATTCGATGCTGGTTGATTTGTTTGCATTACGCAAGCCACCCACCCTCTTCACTGTCGTGATACGCAAAAATCAGGACTTTTTTGTTACTTTGTCCCCCCTGTAAAAATAACAAACTATGCCCCTGATGCAAGGGCAGTCATGGTAGAATGGTGCTTGCGGAACCCGTGTTGCTGGTTACACAGGAGGTTGTGATTCACCATGTATTCAGCGAGCTGGTGGTGGATGGCCTTCTCCAATAGTTTACTAAGGTGGGGAAGGATGGAGATGGGATGATAGTTGTCTGTGGATAGAGGATTGCCTGCCTTGAAATGGGAATGACCTTGGCAACCTTGCAGGGGTTGTACATGGAGGAGGAGGAGAGGGTGAGGTTAAGGATACAAGTGAAAAGCTTTATGATGGCTGGTGAGACTAGCCTGAAGAATACTGAGGAGAGGCCATCAGCCCCAGGTGACCCATGGTTTGGGAGGCTGTTGAGGAGATTGGCTGTGTCAGCAGTTGAGAGGGCTCTGAAACAGAAAGGTAGATTCTGAGGATGAGAGGCAGGCCCAGTGGTAGTCAACAAAGGGTTTGAGAGGGGTGCAGAGCTATATGGCTGGTTATTCGGGAGTTTACTGAGGTACATAGAAAGGTCTGTGAACTTGTCATTGAAAGCCCTGGCTACAACCAGTGGGTTAGCAATGGGACCATTGGGGAGTTTAGTTGCAGGGGCACCTTGCCAGAGTGGGGGTTAAAGAGGGAGTTTATGGATGACCAGAATTTCCTGGGGTCTCCAAGGTTAGCCTGTTGGAGTTAACAGAGATGATTCTGTTTGAGGGATTTGGCAAGGTGTTTACATAGGTTTCTGTGGTGCCTATAGGCATCCCAGGGAGCAGCTGAGGTGGAGGCATTATAAGTAGCCCAGGCATGATCCTGGTCTTTCATCAGGGTAAGAAGGTCCTTGGTGACCAAGCATTAGCAGTTGCCTCTAACCCTTCCAGTTGTGAGTGGAAAGTGCCTGTCCTAGAGTGCCAGGAGGGTATGGGTAAATAGGGTTACTGCCTTTGACACATCAAAGAGAGATGTGAGACCAGTCCAATCCAGGGCCCATGCTTCCTTAAGGAGGCATGGGATGTTGGGGTTCCTGAAGTTCCTAAAAGACAGGTACTTTGGCGGAGGACGCTTAAACATGGATGACCAGAGGAGATATGTCGGAGAGTGGTCACTGATTGAGTCTGCCATGGTGCCAGCATGCAGAACACAGTCATCCCTATTTGTAAGTATCCAGTCCAGAAGAGTCTGGGAGGCCTTGCAAGGATTTTGTCTAGTAGGGAGGGTAATGGCCTGGACCAGATTTGTTGCTTCAGGTGGGTAATGTAGTCTGGCTGGTGGGTGCCCATCCAGTTTAAATTGAAATCCCCAAGGAGAATGGAATCGTGGTGAGGGGACAGGGAGATAAGGCTCATGAGGAAGCTGTTTAGCCTCTCAGTTCTGGCAGAAGGAGGGTTGTAGCAGCAGCCTAGGAACATTTTCTTGCTGTTACCTAGGATCAGTTCTGAGAGGAGCCATTCACTTAGAGATTTGGGATCAGAGTAGAGGACAATGTTAGCTGAGAATGGTTCCCTTATGAAAAGTGTGTGTGTGTGTGTGTGTGTGTGTGTAGGGGGAGCGTGCATGAGCAGGCGATATCTTATCGCTGCTCACTGAAGCGTAGCTCCCCTTTCAACTGTATGCCACTGCATTTTGGACTGCTGTCATAGACAGCTCCAGCAGGCATTGGAGAACTGGGGCATACTGCAAACACACTGACTGAATTGGAAGAGGGCTGCCACACCTCCAAATTGGATGATGGCACTATGTTTCTTGCACATGCATGCAAGCAAACATAAAAATAGCTGCTTGATTAACTCGTATTTAACTGAAGCACAAATAATGACAATTTCAATGCAGCCCTGAGAAAACCTGAAATCCACTTGAGGCTAGCTCTGCAGTCAATTTCTGTTTTCAATGTCTTATTTACTACACAGGCACAGACAGAGTGAAATCATCAGGCAAGCCCTTGGCAAGTTGCAGAAATTAGAGAAAGTGGCTGATTGCACTCCCAAAAGACTGCACTTTTACTGATAGCAGCTGTGCCACAAATTATACTTAGGCTGTTTGACATGCAATAGGAGAAAGTACAAGTTTGGGCTACAGGCTTGAAATTAGGAAATTCAGGAGGCAAGCGTAGGGTTTAGAAATGAAGAAAGTAGATTGAAAATACAGGGCAGATGAAAGGGCCAATCAGAGAGCTCCTGAATCTCAGGCAACCAATAAGGAGCCATCCCAGATAGGTGCCGGAATTTCAAAAAGTCCGAAAAACCAGTACAGAAAGCGAGTGGGAGACACCCAACCTTGGGTTCCTGGAGCTGTAGTCCTGGATTATATCTGCATGCTGGGTCTCGGGGGTGGGTGGCAGTAGGTTTCTTCCTCTGTGCAGGGTTCGATTCTTTAAAACGGAGCCAACCACGGAATGCGGTAGTAGCCCAGAGGGCTAGTGAGGCAGCCTGAGGGAGAGCGGGAACAGACAGGGGGTTACATACTGTAGGTATTGGGAGCCGGCAGGGGGATTTGCTTAATTAGCAAATTAATAATAGGGAGCCGCAGACACTAAGGAAATTAAGAACAGGGGCAGATCTCCAACCGAGGGCAAGGCACCAGCAAGGTCTGGGGGAGACTGCTCTGGATTCTGCTGTTCATCTTCTTTGAGGGGTCCCTGCCAGGCCCACATCCCCTTTTTCTACCTCCTGGGCTTGTGTTAAGCACCAGCATGAGGGCTACCCTCCAAGGCTTGCCATTACAGCCTGCGACCCACCTGGCCTTCAATGTTCTGGTGCCCCAGCACCTGCCCCTCCAAAGCAGGCCCATATTTTGGGTGAAGAGCCTCCCGGCACCCTCTACCCCCAGGCTGCCCTGCCACATTGGGTATGAGAGGAGCCACTGCCACCTGCTTCCCTTCTGTGAGGGCCTTGCCACTGCCCCCACAGCCCTGGTGACCTGGGAACACCTTACAGGGGTATCTAAGGGCTCCTGACTTTCCTGGCCTAAAAAGCCACCTACTTTCCCTGCCCCCAAATGATCAGGACCTGGCTACATACTTCCTCTATGGAGCTCCATACCCCTAGCTTCTCATCAACCACAACACTGAGAAAGCTGTCCTGACTCTACTTTGGGCAGGGGGTCCCCCACTGGCCCTCCTGGACCACCGAGCTCCCTTACTTGCCCATCTAATCTCTGCTCCTTATTCTGCACTTCCAACCACCCCCCTCCAGCCCCAGGCATAATGCCTGGGCTGAAAGGGCCCCGATACTTCCTATCTGCTCCCTTATATACTCCTTAAAACCTACTCTCTGCTGCCACGTTGAGGCATTCAGCAGCAATATCCCCCAGAGCACTAACACATTCCCTAGCTCGGGGGTGTAGAGGGGAAAGGGATGCCTAAAATGGGAATATAAGCCCCTCTTTTAAGGGGGGCTTACACACACACATATATTCTATGCAAAAAACTTTGTTAATGCATCAGTTAGGGTTCCTCTACAGCGACAAAAGTGAGGAAATTCGCCATTAGGGTTCCTATCCATTGAACCCCACCCCCACCAACAGGCATCGGAGGGCGTATTGGGGTTGTCGGCCCTAACTCTCACCCCAACCCATGTGTAAACAAGCTGAGGTGGTGCTGCGTAGAAGAAAAAGACCAAACCGTGTCCGAGATATAACATGTCAAAATTTGAAATTTTCATTCGTCAGAGTGGCACAGTTCCGTACCTGTTGACATTTAACACACACAGCGACTGAAAACTACATCCATGGCACTAAGGCTAGGCACCCTATCAATTTCAAGCCACCAGCACAATCCAAAACACTGTCCACAACACGTAAAGTGTGTCACGCAATATCACACAATATCTCTGCAAAAAAAAAATTTCTCTGACACGTAAACACCATAATTCACATCTACAGGGCATGCCGTAAACACCCTCCAAATTTCAAGTAAAAAAGACCAAACCATTTCCGAGATATTCAATGTTAAAGATTTGTAAAATTTCCCTAGCTATTCCACTATAAAAAATTTGGCCATCTTGTCCCCCCCTCGCGATCAAAGATGGCGATCAAAGAATCTCATGATCAAAGAATTTGCAGGCTCACAAACAAAGAATAAAAATGCTATAAATCAAAAAATTGAAGTAATTGCGGTAAACCACCACCACAGTTCGACAGAAGGAAGCCCCTGAGCAATACCCATCCTCATTTGACTTCCTAGGGCACCCTTGGGCTGAGAAAATAGATTTTATAATCTGGCCGCTCTCTGCCTTCGACAATGCACGATCGTGGTCAAAGAATCTCACGATCAAAGAATTTCCAGGCTGCATACCAAAGAATTTGCAGCGCCACAACCAAAGAATAAAAACTGTTGTAATTTTAATAATTCAAAGAATTGGGTGTAAACCACCACCGTGGTTCATCAGAACGAAGTCCCCTGAGTAAAACCCACCCTCATTTGTCTTCTTAGGACACCCCCGGGGCTGAGAAAATAGATTTTTTAATCTGGCCATCTCATCCTTCGCTCACAATGCATGATCGGGAACAAAGAATCTTGCGATCAAAGAATTTGCAGGCTCACGATCAAAGAAATTGCACGCTTTCGAACAAAGAGTGAGGGATGAGATGGTCAGATTATAAAAACAATTAATGGATTGCTATAAAAGCAACCATACCATACAGGGCACTATCTTTTGAAAAAGCCTTCTTTAAGGTGAAACATAGCAGTTTGTGCTTCCTACTGCTGTGGTGACTTTGTACACACATTTTGCACTGCTGGAATAAAGAAGGAAGCTGGAAATATAATTTTGTGTGGACCGTCTTTTATTTCCAAATGGTGAGTGCTGTGATTGTTACTTATGAGATATGATATATGGAATAGACCCCCTTATCTTTGTCCTTCTGGGACTTCCTGTACTTCCTATATGCGTCCCTCCTATCCTCACAGTCTGGTTCACCTCCTTACTGAACCAAGTAGGTTTCCTGGCCTTGGAATTCTGTCCCTTCTGTTTTAGGCATGTATTAGTGGCTGTTCTGATTTCATCCCTGATCAATATGCACCTTTGTTCACACACACACACACACACACACACACACACACACACACACACACACACATATCTTCTTCAAGGCTAGATAGGGGTCCCTTCAAAAATCTCTTCCATCCCACTGTAGTCAGCCTTTCTGAAATCTAGGACTTTTGTCTTCGTGCTTGGTGTTTCCTTCCCCATGTCGACTTGGACCCACACTATCTGGTGGCCACTATTTCCAATGGCTTCCCCACCATGATGTTGTAGATGTGATCCCCATTTGTAAGTTCCAGGTCCAGGACAGCTACCTCTTGAGCAGTTCAGCACCCCCCCCCAACCAGGAACCTGTCCTGGACTGCATCCAGTAACAATTGGCTCCTGGAACTGGTGGTGAACAGGACACTCCAATCCACCTTAGGCAAACTGAAGTCCCCCATCACTACTACTTCACCCCTTTCAGCTGCCATCCTGATCAAGGTACCCAATTTCCTGTCCCTTTTCTCATCCTGATTAGTTGACCTGTATAGTACACCCAGTCTTAATTTCCTTCCTGCTGCCATTTGGATTTGTACCCACAGTGCCTCTATTTTCTCATCCCTAATTTCATCCCTGATGGCAGTAATGCCCTCCCTGATGTAGAGTGCCACTCCTCCCCCTTCCCTTTCTCTGTGTCACTTCTGTAATGTAGAGATCCCAATCATAATTTGGAGTAGCCTACATCTCGATGACCACTGCCAACTCCACCTTTCCCTCTGCCATTATGGCCTGAAGGTCACCCATTTTGTTCCTGAGACTTTTAGCATTAAGTGGTGCTACCCTCCACCATTCATGATTCTGTCCCCTCCTTTTTGATTGAATGCAACCTTCCTCCTCTGCTTGCTAGCCAGCCACACCCCTCCTCTCCCCCTTGCTTTCAGTCACCTCAAGCCCCCCATTCCCTCCACTCTCCCCTTGACTGTTCCCCCTGTGCCACTTACCTGAGGGGGTTGATCACCCCCCTCCTCCAGAAAACGTCTCCCTAAGCACCCTCCTATCTGATCACTCTGTGTACTGCACCTTTGGGGGCCTGTCTGCCACCTCCTCCGGGAAACACTGGGTGCTGCAATCCTAGCTGCCCCCCCCCATTGAGTTTAAATTTAGGCTCCTGATTATGTATTGGGAGTATAGAGTGGTACTCTATGAAGAAGATTTTCAGGAAGATCTTCAGTTACAATAAGTACTGCAACTTTTCTATCTTCCTTGAATCAGTGTTCTCCATAGAATCTCACTCTTTGGTCTCTTCATGAGGAAGGAGTCTGCCCACCCCGAAGCTAACTATAGCTTCAGCCCTCTGAGCAGGCAGAACGCCTGAGAGAGGGTGCTCTTCTTGGTCTGAAGGGACCAAGGACTGTGGGTTACAGAAGGTGGTGGCTCCTGAGGTGCAGGAGTGGGAGGATCCCCCAATAACTGTCACCTGACCCACAGGAAAACAAAGTAGCCCTGCTGGCATCGGCTGAACCACCATGGGGAGATAAAGGGGTCCAGTCCCCCTCAACTTTTTAGGCCCTGCAAAATGGCCAATGATATTGGCATTGCCTGAAAGGCTCATTAGATCCACGTCACCCCAAGCTTGTTAGCAGTGGTCGTACCCATGCCCCACTGATAATTAACCACCTTACACTTCTGTCATCTGAAGGAATTTAGGTGGCAGCGCAGCTGGACCACACAGGGAAGGAACCCCCCCCTCCCAGCAGGTACTGGGGTGTTCTGCACAGAGGTGGAGCCTACACATCACATCATTGCATGCAATGTGGGCCTGGGGTGAAAAGTCAAAAAAACAGCTCAACCACAGCATGATGGCCCGATCCCTCAGAGGCCCTGCACCAGTAACCAGGCACCTCACAATCCTGTGGCAGAGGATAACGGAGGAAGTGTAAGCTTTGGAGAAGCCGAGTGACAGGGCCATGGGGGTGATCTGATGGGGATGGTCAGGGCAGACCAGGGGAGCAAAATACTAATTAAAACCAAAAAGCAACCTGGCAAAGGAAAATACTTTCCTACCCAGTGTATCGAAACCCCTGTTATCTTGACTGGGAGGGTGGTCAACAGTCAAACGCTGCAGCCCAGTCCAGGTGTGGAGGACCTTAAGCCCCAAAGTGGGGTGAGGTGTGTCTCCAGTCAACCCAGTGGGTGCACAATACATGGCTATGAGGTCCTTAGGGATGGGAGGTGTGGTGAAGGGATACCTTGATTGTGCCCTTGTTGCTTCCTCCATGACCCTGTGGCAAGGAGGAATGCCAGAAGTGTCATAACTGGAAACTCTTAGGAGACACAATGGTAGGGTGACAGGATTGTGACTGGTGCAGCAGGAAATTTCCAGTGCTTGCAGTATCTCTCCCATTAATTTTCTAGTATAGAATGCATTCAGCTGATGAGACCAGGTGCAAAGATGATTTGTTGTCCTTGGAGGAGGACATTGAGGGAGAGGAAGCAGGAAAACCACTTGGGTGGAGTACCGGGGAGGGTCCCCTGAACTGGGCACTGTTAAATTCCCTATACTAGGCTTCTACGGTGCTCACCTAAAAAGAGTATTGCTCCAACATTAGGGGGTCTAGAGGGCTAAAAAACATTGGGAATCCTGTCAATCCACTCCAGAGACATCTGAAGCACAGACCTTGGGGGGAATATAGCCTACTGGGCTGCATAACCCATGTCTCGGGCAGGACCTTGAGGTTCTGGTGACACCCTTATCCTAGAGAAGGAACAAGCAGAATATCCCACCTCTGACACTCCTAGGCTGGATGGTGTACATCTATGACTGGCTGGGCCCCACTGAGAGGCACAACTCCAGTCTGGCACCTAATCAATGCATATGCTGGAGCCAGGA
The DNA here is from genome assembly GCA_016271365.2 of Neoceratodus forsteri. Classification (NCBI taxonomy): domain Eukaryota; kingdom Metazoa; phylum Chordata; order Ceratodontiformes; family Ceratodontidae; genus Neoceratodus; species Neoceratodus forsteri. Next base: position 490,348,046 of record CM057450.1, on the reverse strand, counting down.
GAGAACTTGGCACTGAAATTGTCATCACTGATTGAGTCAGCATCTCTTGTCACACTGACACCAGAAGCTCCACCAGCTCCGGCACTGAGTTCATCCTTGGCACCAACAACACCAACCCTGGCACTGACATTGGTATCATGCCTGATATCCTTCTTTTCATCAGTGCTGCTAGTGGTAGTGAGTCTGAGATCAACACCATGGCTGATACCGTTATCATCACTAAATACAGCACTGGCACCAATACCTTGAACAGTTTCAGCACTAGAGTCAGTGCCAGTATTGGTGCCACCCTTGGTGTCATCACTGCAAATGGTGACAACAGCAGCAGCAACACCGACTATCAGCATTGATGTCACCAAGGAGGTGGCCAAAGACCTTGATCCCAACCCTGGCACAGTCTGTCACTGAGGGTGATCAGAGCATTGTGAGTTCTCTACCAGCTGCCCAGAAGGAGCCAATGGGCCACCCAACACCACTAGAGGAGACTCTAACACAACCTCATCACTGTTAGGGAGAGGAGATCTCTGTGACTCAGTTGAATCCAAAGAGTGGTGAGGGGACATGGGAAATGGTCCAATTTCCTATCCAGCAACCTTTGGGACTGATGCTTTCCTCTGAAGGTTGGGACCAGGTGATGCTGCTTCAGGCACTGATTCTGCAGTGTCTGATGGTCAAAGGAAAAGCATGCATTGCAGGAATCCATATCATGGCTGGGTCTAGGTAGGAAAGACAGATAGAATGCATGTTGTCCTTACTAATATTATTTCCACAACAACAGTGATGAAAAGGGATAGATTTCTTCCCCTTCTTGAATGACATTCTTGGCAAAATAAGAAAATGAGAGGGAAAGAAACTCAATACTACGAAAGGAGGTGCAAACAATCAGCTCCCATGGTGCGTACTGTATGGCAGGAAAAACAGAGTCCAGGTAGCCGCGGAAGATAGCAGTGGTTATCTGCAGGTGTGCATCACCACATGGTATCATGCAGGTGCCCGAACCAGTAGCTGTTGCTGGTCCCGGGGCCAAATGATTTGCCCCCATGGGGTCCTAGTGCCCCTGTCTTAGAAACAAGAATGGGACTCAATGAAGAAGATTAATTCAAGCAAGATCTAAAAAATAATATCTATTGGTGAGGTTAGATGTTTCCACTAGTGCTATTAATGAGTTGGTGGTGACATGTTCGATTTGTCAATCAACAGGGTAAAAAGAAAGGAGCACCTCCCTCTAACACAAGAATGACTCCTAGTGTTCCTCTTGGTAGTGACAGTTATAGTATGTGCTCAAAAGCCCCCCTCCTTCAAAAAGACAGTTTACCATCTCACACACATATAAATATACAGCTCAGTATTCCTAATCCCATCTTGCTGCTGTTACAACAAAGGCATTTTCAGAAAAAAATGATACCTGTGGAATTACTGTCATATAGGATGACAGAACATGTAGGGTTCAGGTGGTTTCTTGAGTGCCTTGAACAGCCATAACATATCATCCAGAAAAATACTCACAGGGACTCCTGTCTACAATGTTATTTGTTAAAAATTAAGACAAGCTTTGCCTCATGATGTTGGGAGGGTGGTGCATCTGACAGTAGATTATCTGGACCAGCTGTCAACCTGAACCCTTTATGTCTGTCACAGTACACTAGACATATTTTGACCAGCAGTCTGGGGGTAGTGAAACACAGTTTGCTGCACTGAGAATGTGTTTTTATTACCCCATCAGCACAACTACAACAACGTCAAAGAAGAGTTTAGACAATCAAGACAGCAATCGCTTACATCACAGAGACTGTCTGCTGTTTTATTAGTTGCAGATAATGGACAACTATAAGAAAAGCCTTGGAGTAGGGGGCTCTGTTCACATCTGCTTCTTTGCACATTATTTGATATTAATAGTGCACATTTTGTGACCAGGGCAGGGATGTTAAGGCTCTGGATCTGTACTCATTTCACCCACTCAAGCAAAGCGCACCAGTTATTTGGTAAAATACAGGAGGAGGCACAAATTACCTCCATACAAGCACATCAAAGATGTATCTACCTGGGAGACATTTACCTTTCTTATGATTCAAGAGTGCTGTAACAAGATAAAGTGGCCAAAAGTACACCATTTATTTATGTATTTATTTAAAAGTTCAGTAACTGGGAAAGGCACACTGAGCCTAGGCTCATTTCCAGGTGTGACCTGGGGGCGAGGGTAGAGGGATTTACAATGGTCAGAGTAAACCGATGATTCAGGCACTCATAGGAACAGTAAACAAAATACAGTATTGGCTAAAACGATATACAATATTGGCAAACATCCATCTAAATTACATAGTTTAGGTAATAATTTCAAGTACATTATACACGTAGGTATTTGTAAACAGTGTTTCCGTTTTGCATGTTTCAATTTACAAATATGAAGCAAGAGACAAATTTACAATTGACACTATAAACTTGTATACAAACTAGGAGTAAACTTTGCAACAGAGAAATGGCTGGTGGAAGAGAGGGACAATTGAGACATTGAGAAAATAGGGAATTTGAGTAGAGGGGCTTTCAGAGGAGATACGGGGGAGAGAAAGGCAGAAAGGCACAGAGAGTCCAGGGGATGAGAAAGGGAGAGACAGATAGGAGAGTAGAGTGTAGTGGGACTGGGGGAGGCATGAGGGGAGCAGTTGCAGGGCGCAGAGGGGAGGAGCGTTAAATATTGTTTTAGCATGGTATGAGTGAGTGTTAGTCAAGTAGAATGGGAAGATGATTCCAGAGATCAGGGAGTCTAAAAGAGAAAGCAGTCTTACCGACTTTAGATTGAGATTATAGGAGATTGAAAGTGTGGGAGTCGTGGGTTCTGAGAGGTAGCCTGACCTGCATGAAGGAAAGGATGGAGGAGAGATAGGAGGGAGGGCTGAGAACCAGTACTTGCCGACAAAGGCAGCATAATCTCACGAGCAACGGTTGTAAGGAGGGAAGGCAAGGGCCAGAGTACAAGGCGCAGTGATGGGTTCAGTAAGGAGGTCTGAAGTGAATCGGCAGAAAGCATTGAACCGGTATCTAATTTAGCAAGAGATGATTGGGGAGCTGAGCCAGACAACGCCGGCATAGACTATTGCAGGGATGATTAGTTTGGATACAAGCTCCTTGCAGATTGGGAGGAGAGACAATCCTTGATTTGGTGCAAAGCTCCCAGTCTGAGATGACATTTGGAGTGGATGTAGTCAAAAGTGCAGGGAGAAGTCTAGCTTAGGGTCCATGGAAAATCAAAATTGGTGATGCAGAGATTTATATTAATCCACCACGGTGGACTATGCTGGAGTTTGTCATTTCGGTCATCAGCTATTTGAAGAAATCACCAGAGTTGAATGCAAACAAAGCAACTCTGAACCAGGTGAAACCTTTCATAAAGATTTAAAAATTTTGCTTGAATCTGATTAGACAATTAGGAAAACCAGGACAAACCCATCACAAATACTACACTGCTGAAACTGCACGTTTCAACCTAGATTACAAAAATATCTGATAGATAAATGCCCGAAAACGTGACTGCTTGTGCTGTATTTCCCCTACAAGTCAAAAAGAACTATACCTCATAAGAGTTGAATTCGGAAAAAAAAAAATAACGATTAGGCTTAAAATGAATTTCCAGCCCAATGGGATACGGTATTGGGCTTCATAGCCCAATACTTTATGCTAGCATGAGCTGATTTCTGGTAAAAGTAAAATTTTTAACTCAGTTTGTGTAATGTTAGAAGGGCTCAAACCTGGCTCCGTAGCCACAGCCAACAGTTCCCTTCTAACTTCCTCATATGCCTGCTCTGGTCCCGTGCTCTGAGATTTTGTGACGTATCAGCAGGAAGAGTGCGGGGGTGTGCCCTATACAAGTCTATGGGGTGTTTTTTTCGATGCTAGTTTTTGGAAACGTTAAGCAAACTGGGAGGGAAATGAAAGCCACCACTCTACTAATAGGGACCTATTAGCAGAGCGGTGGCTTTCATGTCCTCCAACTTTTACTTGCTTTCAAAACAGTATAAAAATGCCCCAAGCTTGAATAGCACACCGCACTCTTCCTGCTGATATGTCACAAAACCTCAGAGCTGGGGCGGAGTAGGGCATATGAGGGAAGTTAGAAGGGATCTGCTGGTGGAGGCCACGGAGCCAATGCTCGATCCCTTGTAACACTACACAGCCTGAGTTAAAAATTTTACTTTTACCAGAAATCAGCTCATGCTGGCATAAGGTATTGGGCTATGAAGCCCAATACCTTACAGCAGAAACTTCCTTTAATGCACCATCAAGGCAACTCCAGATATGGGTCCTAATCTAGCCCTACTACAGCAGTTTAAAACAGAGTAAGTTCTGTTTCTCTCTCATACAGCATTCACAAGGGTCAGGCAGGTGTGTTGGGGAGAACTTGGAACTATGTTGGTGCATCATGAGTGCCACTGTCATTCCCACTCCTAGTTTCTGCTTGTTTAGTCTCTTTCCCATTAGCAATTTCACGGTATTTTTTATACAAATTAGGAATTAAAATATTCCCTTTCCCCCACAGAGTTGGGTACTACAGATCTGGTCTCTTATTCTCCATTTTAGGCATCTAATTCACATGATTATACTGTACATAATCAAAATGCACCTGAAGCCCCCAATGTTCTGTTGTAAAATAATAAGTTAGATCCTTGCTGGTTCTGCCAACCAATCCTACTTCTTCACTAGATGAACAAGAAGTGTGCATCCTTGATTTTGTGATCCTACTGAACCCACTGAAGCTGTTTTCCGCTCATGTGGAAGGCCACATAGTGGTCATTTTGTGTGTGTGTTCTGTGTGTGTGTGTGTGTGTGTGTGTGTGTGGGGGTGAACAGGACACACCTGATCGGGACACTGGGACATGCAGTGTTTTTTTTCCAATCAGAACCTGCATCTAGCATGCTGCTACCAATGCTATAAGAAGAGTGTGTAACAAGGAAGAAACATAGAAACATAGACTTTGATGTCAGATAAGGACCGCTTGGCCCATCTAGTCTGCCCATTTCTCTACCTACAGGATAGGCCGCAGATCCTAGTTGACCAACAGCCTATTTCTTCCTCCCCCCCCACAAGAATTGCCTTATGTCTATCCCATGCATTCTTGAATTCTCCCACAGTTTTAGACCCCACAACCTCCTCAGGAAGGCTGTTCCATGCATCCACTACCTCTCTGTGAAATAATACTTCTCACATTGCCCCTGAACCGCCCCTCTATCTTTAAATTGTATCCCTTGTTCTTGCACGCTCTCTTTCTGAAAGATGCTACCCTCTTGGACGTTGTTGATTCCACTGAGGTACTTAAAAGTTTCTATCATGTCCCCCATCTCCCTTCTTTCCTCAAGGGTATACATATTAAGCTCCTTTAGTCTCTTCTCATACAGCTTCTCTTGCAGACCCTGCACCATTTTAGTTGCCCTCCTCTGGACTGCCTCTATCCTGTCTATGTCCTTGCAGAGATGGGGTCTCCAGAACTGGACACAGTACTCCAGATGGGATCTCACCAACTGTCTGTACAGAGGGATAACAACTTCCTGTTTTCTGCTGCTGATGCCTTTCCCTATGCATCCCAGTATACCCCCAGCCCTCCCTACTGCCTTCTCACATTGCTTGCTAACCTTAAGGTTATCTGATATGATTACCCTGGTCCCTTTCCTTTTGTTGTTGTTACTACCCCCCATTGTGTATTCTTCCCCTGGGTTCTTGTTTCCCAGGTGCATTATTTTGCACTTCTTTGCATTGAATCCTAGCTGCCATACTTCTGACCATTCCTCCAACCTTGCCAAGTCCCTTCTCATCCTTTCCACGCCTCCTTGTGTATCAACCCTGTTGCAGATCTTTGTGTCATCTGCAAAGAGGCATACTTTTCCTTCCAGTCCCTCTGCAATGTCACTTATGAAGACATTAAAAAGGACTGGACCCAATACTGAACTCTGCAGTACCCCACTAGTAACCCCTCTTTCTTCAGAGTGGTCTCCATTTAAAATTACCTTCTGTGTCCTGTTGTCCAGCCAATGTTTTACCGCAGGCTACCACCCTGGGACCCACTCCCAGGCTGGTTAATTTGACTATTAATCTTTTGTGTGGGACTGTGTCAAATGCCTTGCTAAAGTCTAGGTAGGCCATGTCCACAGCCCCTCCCTGGTCTACTACTTTGGTCACCCAGTCAAAGAAATCTATTAGATCTGCTGACATGACCTTCCCGCTGTGAACCCATGCTGCCTTGGGTCCTGTGCCCCACTGGCCTCTAGGTACTCAACTATTCTTTCCTTCAGAAGTGACTTCATCACTTTCCCTACCACAGAAGTCAGACTGACAGGTCTGTAGTTTCTGGCCTCTGTCTTGGTCCCACTTTTGAGAAGGGGAATCACATCCGCCTTCCTCCAGTCCTCGGGTACCACACCATCCTCCCATGATTTATTAAAAAGAGTTGCCAGTGGTTTCACTAGTTCCCCCCTTGATTCTTTTTAGAATTCTGGGGCGAATTCCATCAGGCCCCATTGCTTGTCCACCTTCAGTTTTAAGAGTTCTTGCAGAACCCTTTCTTCTGTGAAAGGACTGGGATCGAACTTCCATCAAGAGTGCTTCTGATAATTGGATTAGGCACGCCCCTCCTCTTTTGTGAATACTGAGCAGAAATATTCATTCAGTATCCCTGCTTTTCACTGTTCCTCTGCCCACCCACCGCTCATTCTATTCAGCCTCACTATCCCTCCCTTGTCTTTCTATGCTCGCTGATGTACCTATAAAAGGTTTTATCCCCCTTCTTAACTGAGTTGGCTATCTTTTCCTCAGTTTGGGCCTTTGCTATTCTGACTTCCCTCCCTGCTTCCTTCTGCCTTAACTGGTACAGCTCTCTGTCCTGCTCTTTCTGTTTCCTTATACTTTTCTTCCTGACTTTCACAGCCACCCCTTTTGAGAACCATAGTGGCTTTTTCTTTCATTTTGATTTGTTTATTTGCTTCACACAAAGGCTTGTTGCCTCTGTGATGGCAGTTTTGATGATTCCCCATTGTTGCTCCACACCTCCTTCTAGCCTGTTTGCTAGTGCTTTTCTGAGGCACTCTCCCATCTTGCCAAAGTCAGTCCTCCTGAAGTCCAGTACCCTCACTTTTGTATGGCTTGACTCTGTAGCTGAGTTTAACATGAACCACACTGTTTGATGGTCACTTGTTCCCAGATGGCAACCCACTTCTAGATCTGGGATCCTCTCACTGCCCCCGTTTGAGAGTACGAGGTCTAAGATTGCTCCCTCACAAGTGGGTTCCAAAACTAGCTGTCTCAGGCCTGCCACCTGTAGGGCATCAAGAATGGCCCTGCTCTTGGATGTGGCTGCAGCAAATGTGCTCCAGTTAACATCTGGCATATTCAGGTCTCCCATCAACAGTATCTCCCCTTTCTCAGCTATTCTAAGAATGCCTTCTGTCATATCCTTGTCCATTTCCCTCCCTCTGACATCGGGGTCTGTACAACCCCTGTGTGGATTGTGGTGCCCTTTTCAGTCTCCAAGGTGACCCACAGTGCCTCCTCTCCTCCCTGTTTACTTTTGTTCAGTTGCTTTGATCCCTTCCTTTACATAAGAGCTACTCCTCCCAATATTCTCCCTGCCTGTCTCTTCTGTAGGTTATGTACCCTGGTATGTTAACATCTCAGTCATGGTTCTCTGTGTACCATGTTTCTGTGACTGCTACGATATCCAGGCATCCCTCTTCCATCAAGGCCACCAGCTCAGGGAGCTTGTTGCCCAGACTATGGGCATTGGTACTCATTTCCCTCCATTTCCTGATGGCCTTACTCCTTTTTGCCCCATCTCTGTCCTTCTTGCCTTTGTCACTTTCTCCATTTACCCCGCCCTTCTCCCAATCGACACCTCTATGTTGGTGTTTACCGCACTTACTACTGTGATTTTTTGGGGAGGCTAGGATTTCCCTGCTCCTTTCCAGTGCCTCCCCCATTGGCTAGTTTAAATGCTTGCCAATGAAGCATTTTAAACCTATCACCTAGGATCCTGGTTCCCCTCCTGGACAGATGCAACCCATCATGCCAGTATAGGATTGCATCACTCCAGGTGGACCCCCAGTCCCCAATGAAGCCAAATCCCTGAGCTCCACACCAGTTTTTCAACCACTGATTGAATCCCACGGTGCAGAACATCCTAGCCTCTCACGCCATAGATGGGCAGCACTCCAGAAGGTTACCATGTGCTACTTGTTCAAGGCCCCTCCCCAATTCCACAAAACTCTTCCTGCACTTCTCAATCCTTTCTTAGCCAGGTAATTTGTCCCTAGGTGGACAATGACATCCAGCTCCCTCCATGTGCAGCTGCTCTGGCAATCCTGAGGATTTGCTCCCTGTCCCTCCAAACCATGGCACCAGGTAGGCACCTACCTCCCTCCCCTTCCTCTCCCAGTTCTACCCTCCTAACAATGGAGTCCCCCACCAGGAGTTGTTTCCTTCCCCTGCGGGGTCCCCTGCCACCCTCCTATGGGTCTCCTTTGTGGAGGTTCCCAGCATCCTCCTTGGTCTCCACTGCAGGTGCCTCCATAGAGGAACCACACTTTGCCAGAATGGCATAGGAACTGTGGAGAGGTACAGCTGGAGGGATGCACCTCTGTTCCACCACCCTCACCCTCCCTGAGCCCACTGTGGTCCAACCACTCTTCTTTCTTGGCAACCTCTGAGGCAACGGCAGTGGCACTGGTGGTCCCTGGATGGAAGAGGAGGTCCCACAAATCCTGGCCAACTCAGCCTGGAGATGAGCATATAGTCCCAGCAGAGAAGTCCAGTCACACAGCAGTCCTTTTTCCTGGTGTCTTCTGCCAAGCTACTAGCAAAATCTTTCTAAGGCAGTCTTTAAATGTAGCTTCTTCTAGCTAGCTCACCCCTACTTACTAGATCTTTCTACAAGTAATTAAAACCTCACAGCTATCAAGTCCTTTCAATCACCTGAGATTTACACCTAGATAACTGTTCAGAAAACTATTCAGTTCAGTTAACTCAGACAAACACACACTTTTTTTTGTTTTGTTAGTTTTGTTTTGCCCTAAATTAAAGTTCCAAGTACAAGAGTTCTACTTCTTTAGTCCCAGCAGAGAAGTCCAGTCACACAGCAGTCCTTTCTCCTGGTGTCTTCTGCCAAGGGACTGAATTTGCTATTTCAAAGCAGCAAACACATTAAATGACAGCATTAGAGTTAGAACAGTGTGGCACGCTCATGGTCCAACTTGATCAACTGTTCACATCAAACCATCCAAAACAGTTTGCATTCAACAGTTCAGCATAACACATACGCCCACACCTTTCACTTGTGGCTGCTTTTAAGGGGATCCATACCATCTAAGTAATCCCTCACAGCTTTGCTGCACTTCCCAGCATGTGTTTTCATTGTGGGGTTCTTCCAATAGAACTCCCCAGTGTTACCCCTGACCTGCCACTGCCAGTTCTGCTAAGTCTGGTGGGTCTCCTATCAGGGTCACCATTCTTTGCTTGCCTTCTCGACCTAGCAGAGGTGTAGGTAGTACTGTAGAAGCCTTCTGTTAGTCCTTCAGTACTGGTCAGGTCTGATTCCCAACTCCCACAACCACTGGCTTGGCTTTTGCCCTCCGCTAGATCTAGGGTGCACCTGATTTTCCTTGTAGATGGCGCTTTTGTCTCATGGCTGCCCTGTAACATGCTGACAAGGTTAGGGTAACACTGAGAACCATAACAAGGACTTTCCCCCAGTGTTGACAATGCAGATCACAGCAGCAGGGCACCAAAGAACTGAGAAGATGGCATAGTCCCCATTAACGCTCACAGCAAGTAAGAATAAACTCCACCATCTCCACTCCCAAGCCTGTTCGCTCCGGTGTTCCGCAGGGGTCAATCTTAGGCCCACTGCTTTTCACTCTCTTCCTTAATTCTCTCCCCAAAGCCTGCAGCGGTCATCTCTTACTCTATGCTGACGACGCGTCTCTACTGGAAACACCCTCAATCAGACGCACTCCAGCACACCCTCCAGGAATACTTCAGGAGCTGGAAAATTGGTTCACTGACCACCGCTGATCATTAATTATTCCAAAACCAAGGCCATGACCTTTGCTCACCGCCAAAGCCCGCACAGCCAGATGGCTCTTCACATTTCCAACGCGGATGGTTCCCTGCTGAGCACGTCCAATCACTTAAATACCTGGGGTCACCCTGGATACCTCCTCTCCTACCACAGACATGTACGCCTCCTCTCAGCAGCAATCAACTCGAGAGTGGGTACCCTCTACAGAATCAAAAACAGTCTGCCCGCACATGCCATGCAGATAGCTGTCACATCCTCCATCCTCTCCTTAATCGATTACGGGATTGTAATCTACGGCACTGCTGATAACTCCACCCTAAGCTGCATAACCACTGCGCTAAACAAAGCATGTCACCTTGTCTCGGGTTGTGACAGACTCACCCACACCTGCGACCTATACAAACTGACTGGCTGGCTTAATTTCCATCATAGGCTCAAGTACCACACCTGCATTCTAGCAAAAAAGATCCACCTCCAGCTAGCGCCAACCGCCCTTCACCACATCATCAAACCGCCCCTCCAGGCGTATTACCAGACTCACGGCTACCACATCCTTCGTGGTTCCCCCATGTCGAACGTCCCTTGCGCAGAGATCCCTCCGCTACCGTGCCCCCAATTGGCTAAACACTCTTCCGCCCTCCCTCTCCCAATCCCGCAGCATCCATCTCTTCAAAGCAGGCCTAAAAACCTTCCTATTGGGTAGCTCAAAATGTGAATGCTACGTTGGCCTACCTGTCTTCTCTCCCCTCCCCCACACACCCACACAGGGGCCCCTCAGGCCTATCTAAACCCCCCCATGCTCAACCCAGGGGTCGCAGGTATGTCTCCTACCTGCCCAAACCAGAGAAAAAAGTCTCTCTGCCATCATACCGACAATTAATTCAGTAATACCACTTGTTTATTATATATTGAAAGTTGCCTTCCATTGCCTTTACTGTCATATGTCTCTCCACCCTCTGTAACCACCGGAGAGCTAATGTTATTAAAATGTGATTGTACATAAATCTTAAATAATTTGTGCTTGTATATAATTTGCCTGTTCCGCCTGTCTTCCTCAACTTCACGTTTCTCCACCCTCTGTAACCGACGTGGAGCTTTTGCAAAAGAGTCTTTGACTCAAAGGTTTGTAATTCCGAATTTACAGTAAAATAAAAATTAAAAAAATAAAAAATAGGACAAGTAAAGACGGGGGGGGGGGGCAGCGGGACTTAGGTGGATCCCCAACTATTTAAAAGGTATTGGGATGGGGGTAAGGGTCAAGGTATTTTTTGTTTTGCCTTTGAGGGGGTATTGGGGAGATATTTTGCTAATTTACACTGAATGAACCAAAATCATAGTACTGTAGTATAGTATTGTGATAACAGATGGAACTTTTCTTGCCTGCCACTCCTGCTACACAGCAGTGACTATACCCAATTTCAGTATGGACATACATACACATACAGCAAGCTTAACAGCTGGAATGTTACCCTACTCAAACTGCAACTATGAGTTTGGCCTGTTCCAACTGGCTCTTCCAGTTTGAACCAGGTCAAACTTTAGTCTGTTATGTTGCCCTAAACTTTGAGTTGATCTACGTGTTTGAACTACCAAACTTCGGCAGAACTGGACTTTCAGCACTTACTAGAGTATAGTTCAGCTCTCTGGAAAACCAAGGACTCGTGGACATCCTCTGAGTCTGTCTTTGGACAACAAAGCATAACAGAAGTGCTAGAAATTCTTACAATCGAACCAGCACACCCACTTTACTTATGTAGTGGATGCTGCATACCTATGAAGCATGCATTACTGGCTCATGAAGCTCTGTAGTGTGATGTCTTGTAGCATGCCTTGCATGCCAGTGGCCTGTATTGTCCTTGGCAATCTTGCAGTGCATTTAATGGAGGGCAAACAGGGAGGCAGAGCGGTGCCATGCACTGGGCATCCAATAGGTTTTGAAATGGATCCCCTGCAATCCACCTGCAGGCAATCATGGGATTGAGCTGTTTGCAGAGGAAACTGCTGAAATTTATTTTACAAAAATAAAAGGGGCTGGATTGCTAGCGGAGCGCTACAGAATTTTCAAATTCTGTTTCTGATGGAATGAATTCTATGTAATTCCATTGGAAAAGAAATTCCAAAATTGGTTTGCAGATTTTTATTTAAACCACAGATCAGTAATCTGTAGTTTACATAAACCGAGGTTATACGTAAACCCTGGATTAATTTTCTACAAACTACGGGAAACTAATACTTTAAGTAAACAGCAGAATCTGATCTGTGGTTTAAATTAAAACACTTTAGGGATGCCGCAGAATAGTTTGAAGGAGATACTATCCCTGTCCTGCACTTAAGTAATATTTCTGTGGAAGTAATGTAACTGCATATTGCCTGTGAAGCTTTGCAATAAAGGAAATAAAAAAAAAATTCCAAATATCATTTCAGCACCGGAATTGCCATTATGGTAGATTATCAGATTCTGCACAGCTAAAATTGCCGGCTTTGGGCTCCCAACCTTTCATGGCAAAGAAGAGGACTGGTCACAGGTCAGGATTCTGTGATGTGGGCACTTTAGCCCCTAAGACAGAATGTAGTGTGGGGTAGGGGTTGCATAACTTCTGAATACAATGGATAGCAGTGTAGTCCCTACCTGCCCGACATGCAAATAGCGCCATTGTCCCCATAAGGGATATTGCCTAATGTTGGAGGTCACACCGCTGTAGGGCTTTACCAGAGCAGATGGAGGGACAAATACACCATGAATGCGTTAAGTAAACAGCAGAATCTGTTCTGTGGGTTAAATTAAAGCACTTCTGGAATTCCGTAGAACGGTTGGAAGGAGATGTTAACCCTGTCCTGTATTTCCTGTGAAAGTAATGTAACTGCATATTGCCTGTGAAGCTTTGCAATAAAGGAAATAAAAAAAAAATCCAAAACTCATTTCAGCAGCGGAATTGCCATTCAGGTGGACTATCACATTCTGCACAGCTCTAATTGCTAGCTTTGGGCTTCTAACCTTTCATGGCAAAGAAGAGGACTGGTCACAGGTCAGGATTCTGTGATGTGGGCACTTTAGCCCCAAAGACGAAATGTGGTGTGGTGTGGGGTGGGAGCTGCATAAGCAGTTATTGAAGGGCCCCCCTGCTGTAAGTTACATGCACACCCAGAAACTGACTGATATGCATAAGTGAACTTCTGAATACAATGGATAACAGTGAGTCCCTACCTGCCCGACATGTAAATAGTGCCATTGTCCCCATAAGTGATATTGCCTATTGTTGGAGGTCACTCACAACTTAACACAGAAACATAGAAACATAGACTTTGATGGCAGATAAGGACTGCTTGGCCCACACAGTCTGCCCATTTCCCTACCTATTGGGTAAACTGCAGATCCTAGTTAACCAACAGCCTACTTCGTCCTAATCCCCACCAGAATTGCCTTATGTCTGTTCCATGCATTCTTGAATTCCCCCATTGTTTTTGACCCCATGACCTCCTCATGAAGGCTGTTTCATGTGTCCACCACCCTGTCAGTGAAAAAAATACTTCCTCACGTTGCCCCTGAGCCATCCCCCCTCTATCTTCAAATTGTGCCCCCTTGTTCTTGCACATCTCTTTTTCTGAAAGATGCTACCCTCTTGGAATTTGTCAATTCCCTTGAGGTACTTGAAAGTTTCTATCAACAGGGCTTTACCAGAGTAGGTGGAGGGACAAGTACACCATGGACTCAAGCTTATTTTAGTAGAGGAACCATCTTTTCCTGTCTTCTGATGTTATGACTTCAGTGCTCTATTTGACCATCACATAAAGCAAATCCATAAAACTAAGGGCTTTTATGCACTTTCCTCATATGTAACACAGCTTTGGGGGCATACAACTGTGGAGAAACAAATAGGGTTATATGCACTACTATTACAGGTTAATGGTATATAGATTTCCTCTTGTTCAGCCCCTACATTCCTCCTTTCTCCTGGGCAAACCACAGCTACACATATAGGATAAAATTGTTACAGAACAATAAATCATCACACGTATCGGAGTGATGTACATAGCTTGGGAGTCTTGCAAAGTCGACCGCAGACCTCCATAAATCCATTTCCCATAAAAGGGACGCACCTTGAGGACTCTGGGATCAATGTACCTTTTGAGGAACCATCCAATCAGGTGACGCTGCAGCTGCAGGCAAGCCCATGGGGTTGGCTTGTGACCTCACTCACAGGACTCCTGACCAGCCCCATGCTGACCAGGGAGGAACCAAATTGAATGAAAGCAGATCCCCCCTTCCCTTGTCCCACTAGTTTTATTTTTTTATTTTTATTTTCTTAAAAACAGGAACAAGTTGAATACCAAACAGTAAGTCTTACCTCAGAAAAAATACAAGAGGTATAGTTCATATGTTAACAATATAAAAAGGATTAAGAAATATTATAAGTCCTGTTCAGCAGCTAAATCCTTTCCATCAGAAGTCCAAGTCCATCATAGTCCAAGGAGTCACTGGGACAACATCGTGAGACCTGGATTGTATGATAAAGCACAAATTTGGTCTGCAGCATGCATAAAGGAACAAACAGTGGTACCACAATAGGCAAAAGAACAAGAGAACAAAAAAACATTAAATTGAGGTCACACAATGTACATCTTTAAGGGACAAAAGTGTCAACAGAAGCGATAATAGACTTTGCCCAGCCTTGCCACCTGGCCTGGAAATGGGGTAATCAATTCCTAAGTGGAAAAGAAAATTTTTCCACAGTATAAATGCTATTAACAATTCCTTGCCATTGTTCCGTTAAGGGGGACGTCTTCAGCATCCAGAGCAGAGTAATGGCCTTTTTTGCAGCAAGGATGTAGGGTGAGGGCATGGAGGGAGCAGCCTGTATTCACTCCACTTGGAGGATGGACATGAGGACCTATCGAGGTATGTATAGTGGGATTATTTGAGTGTTGTTCCAATTGGTCTCCCAGCCTCTGCCAAAATTAAGCCAGGTGGGGGTAAAACCAAAATATATAGGATTAATCAACTGACGTGTCCATATGCACACCAACAGGACTCAAAGTTAGGCATCAAAAATGTAGCTACTATGGTGGGAGTGCAAAAATATCTATACACTATCTACGTTTCCATGCAAACTCTCTCCGTTGTGTGGAAGATGTTATTTTAAGGGTGGGAAAGTGCAATTTTGGTCCAGTGTTTAAAGGTATACAGTATGCGGTCTCAAGCTCCTTATTTCTTCTATGTAACCATAGGCGCCGGGTTGTATGGGCCCGTGGGACATTGGCCCCAGCAATATTTGTTGACCTGGGCTGAGCCCCAGCAATATTTTGCCTGCCACATGCTGCCTTTTTTCCCCCTGGTTAATTTTTTTTGTGCGCGTGCCGTTCCTCTGCTGCTGTGACCATGCCGGTGTCGCACGCCCATCTTCTCACTCCCCTGTTTAATTGGCTGTAGGGCACGGCGCTGGCAGCATTTAAAAATTGGCACCTTTTATCTGCTTGGTTTGGCACCCCCCCCGAAAATCAATTTGTTATTGGTTGGTTGGCAAGAAACTTGTTGGTGTTACCGCACTGTGATTGGCTGGGAGGGGGGCTTATTAGGCGCGATACGTGTGAGTCTGGGCTGGATGGTTCTGTTAATGAAGGGGTGGCAGGCATCACAAAGGAGAGCATAAGACCCTCAGATGGACAAATGGAGTAGTAAAGACTGGTGCAGACGTGCAGTGGCAGTGGTGCGGCAATCGAGAGTTGGCTCAGCAGTTGGCCCGATCCAAGAGTCGGGATCCAGAACAGGGAGAAATAGAGAGTCCGGGGGACAGGGAGTCTACCAGTCGGGAGTCTGGGAAAGATGTTCATCAGGAGCAAGTTGTGGCCTATCTGGTCAGCCCACAGTGACCCCTGAAAAGGTAAAGCATACAGTAGCCTGGTAACCTAGGGAGCTGAAGGAGCAGAGTGAGCCACAGTAAGATTCTTCAGAAATGACTCCAGGCAAAAACAAAATACACCAGCAATCTTAGCTGGTTTGTTTTGATTCTGCTCCTACTGCAAATCTGCAGCATTGACAGTTTGGAAATTGCATAGTAATTGCTCTGCTGCTATTAAAATACAATTTTCTTTTTCTATATAATTTTTTGTTATGAAGAATTTGGTTCTGTGAAATATGAATGAATGACAGTGCTAGAGTAGAAGCCCTGTGTTTGATTTTTATTTTATAATTATGTAACCTCCCTGCAAATGAGGGTTCCCAAAAGACTTCCAGGAGCTTGCTTGAATGCTCCGAGCCTGAATGGTGTTTGGCGTTTAAGCCATTTATCTGTGAGTGCTTTTAGAGCCTCTGGTACTGTCTCTTTAAGAGCTGTCTGCTTGCAGACATAATTAGATTGTATGGGGGGACTGTGTGTTTCTCTGCTTGAGTCCCACTCGAGCTGCTGCCAATTCGCTCCGTTTTTGCAGTCGCTAGAAGTGCAAAGGGAGCCTATCTGAAAGATGTAACTGTTTGCCAGAAATCATTTAGAGTAATAATGAAAATACAGTTTGTCTAACCTGTTTTTCTTTGCAATCAGAACTGTGTTTGCCTAGTTCCCCATTCTAGTTTTGAACTGCTGAACTGGACCAATCAGTGTGGGTTAAGGGAGCTCTAAAATGGTGCCTGTGGATGAATCAGAATTTGGACTCGTAATCTGAGCCAGCCACAAGAGGATTGTATGGGCAGTGACTCTGGGAAATGTAGTTTGGACTTCGCCTTTTGCACCAACAGAGGGAGTCTATTGTGAGTGACAGCCAATCCAGCCAAGAACTGGGAGGAACTCAAAGGAAGTGCCTGGTTTTGTCTACTGGAGTTTCAGTTTAGCTCTGGCAGTGAAGAGGAAGGGGCCCTGTGCTCCTTGGTGCTTCAGTTTTAGTCGGGAACGCGTGTAAGGGCTCTAAGTTTCCGTCTGCAGCTTGTGCAACTGCTTGTTCAGACTGAATCCGACCTGTGAAGAGAATCAAGGAGATCTGAAGAGTAGAAACTAGGCTCACCCTGTAGAAACTGGAGAAATTGCTGAATGTGCTTCGGTCTCTGTCAGGAACTGAATCTGCTGTGTGTTCTCGGGTATTGTGCAGTATTGCGATTGGGATAGAGAAGCAGCCTGCCTGGTATAGTACTTTCTTTTCCGTGATAAATGTGTGTAGTGCTTGGGGACTCGCGTTCAAACTCCTGTACAGTGAATTGAGCGCATGAAGCTGCAAGTAAACCCCAGCTTAATCCAGACTACATCCATTTGCTCTGTAACTGCCGTGGGGCAGTCACAAGGACCTTGTCCACATGGTCTGCTCCTCCTGGCAATCCAGGACAATCTGCCTTACATTCAGTTTCAACATTGAATTTGTGAGTACAAATCAGGGTAGCTCCCTGACAACATCTAATTGCAAGTGTTCTATCTGATTTTTCTTTCTTTCTCCACGAACTGAGCCTACCAGCTCCGGATTACAATTTGGGTATTGTGCATGCATTTTTCATCTTCAGGGCCCCAACCAGCTGCACCAAATAGGCTAGCCTCTTATTGCCTGGGTACCCAGTAAGAGTGACATTTGGGACATTTGGGATTCTGAAATATGTGCACAGTACTGTGATTATTAATCGCGTTTAAACTAATTAACCTGATTTCCCCGTCCTTGTTATATCCCCTAAATAAATCAGATCTGTTTGTTTCAGCAGAAGTTACACTGCCTGGAGGTATTCATTTATGTTAACGTATTGTACTGTGATTTTTTGCACTGTATCATCTTGTTTTACAGGGAGTCCCCAGAGTCACGCTGATTGAACCAATCCTGGGGGTAAGTGTAGTATTGCAAGGGTACTGTGATTGATTTGTGTGGGCCACTAGTGGGAAGAAAGGGGGGTTGCAGTGACCCAGAGGGCTGTGACCAAGTCATATCAGACTGTCTTAACCCGACCTCTGGGTGGAGGCACCCGCCATCGGATCCAGGCCCCTCAACCTGTTAGTGGCAAATCAGGCAGGGGTAGTAGCCCTTGGGATAGCGCCTCCTGGGGGTTACAATTAAATTACCCCAGATAGCCCAAGTGAGATATTACATCTTTTTGCCAGTGGAGGGGCCTGCTTCGACCTGATTTTGCACCTGGAAGGCACTGTAGCACAGGAAGGTGAAATGCTGGCTCAGGGTCACCCACTGACCTTGTGGTTTTGGTTGTATTTGAACCTGGGGCATTCTGTTTCACCAAACTTAACCGCATTCCCTTTCAGTCCCAAGCTTGCAGTGCTGGTGGGTGCAGTTCAAGGTTTCTCTCACTGTGAACAAATTTAGTGCTGGTCGGCCCAGTGGCACAGCGGGTTGAGGCATCCATGCCTCCCTGCTGCCACGCAGACAACCTGGGTTTGGGAACAGATTTGGTTTGCTCAGAGGCCCAGCTGAGAGAGGGAAGACTGAGCATCTGGATCCTCTGACTCACTGCTCGACTGCCACCTGGTGGAAGCCAAGTGGTGGTGTGTGCGAGTCCTGTAGCTAGAGGGAAGGGCCAGCATTCAGAGTGCTGGAGCACCTCCTTGGAGGTAGAGCGCACTTACGTGCTCACTGCACATTTGCTGAGCCCCGGGGAGAAAATCAGGTAAAAAAAAATAGAGGTTGGGCTTACTGAAGCCCTCCCTACGAGTCTGGTCTTGGCAATTGGATGGAGAATCGTGACAGCCGGGGTCTGTGGGACAGGGTTGATATACAGCAGCCCAGCCTGCAAGGGAGTGCAGAAAAACCTATATGGAAATAAATTAGAGCTGGAGAAAGGTAAGGAGTAACAGCACTGCATAGGGAAAGTTCTCAGGCTGAGTACTGCAAAGGCAGGGAGCAAATGCAGGCTTCCCCACAATCCTCTACCCATGCCTCTTGCTACTGATCCAGAGAAATCACTTCTACAAATCTGATGCCAGTTTGATCTTTGCTGCTGTTGCTGCACTATTGCTGGTGGAGGATCTTTCGTACCGCAAGAGACAGGTAAAAATGAAATTAATTTGCTTCAACTGACCCCTTACTGCAGCCTGTGTTCATCATAGTTGGATAGGAGTCCAGGCCCACCTGGACATGAACCCTCAGTCTTCTGGCCCATAGGGAGAGGGCTGTTTACCACAAAACCAAGCTGTATTATTTATGAAATTTCCATTTTCAGATTGTTCCTTATACAGCAGATTGGCATTACAGACGCTTTTATATAACAGTTTGCCTCAAGCTGTGGTTTCAGTTACTCAGTAAGGCAGTGATGTCTGCCTTTGCACTGGGTGCCTTTTTATGAGCCATGACCTGCTCTGAGCCCTCCTTAAACGCCCACCTACTGTAAATACTCAAGTGATGGCCACAACTTACAGATGAAGGTATCTGGAAAAGCCAAGTTCCTACACCATTAACTCGCAGCCCACTGGCTCGATAGAGTGCCACAATATCAAAACCTATAGTATGGATAAACTTTTTATACCTGCCAGGAGCCCCTTCCAGCCCCTCACATGTGACTGGCCATACAGCTCCCTTTAGTGGAAGTGATGCCTATGTATTGCAGAGTTTTCTTCATGGGACACAACACCCACAACACCTCAGGTAGCAGCAAGTTGCAAGGAAGGTCAGCAGAGCAGCAGACTAGTGGTGCATGCGGTGCTGCAGCAGCAGAGGGGCCGGGGAGTAGAGCAAGTGCCATTGGTCTTGTGACGTGAGCACGATCAAGCATGCTTAGAATCACCCCTGGGCCCCCTGCACCAGATGGTGTAAGGCAGGCACCTGCACCATCTGGCATAGCAAGAAGAGTGGTAGCGTGAGGGAGAGAGTGTGACCACCAGGACCAGAGAGGCAGTACTCATAGCGCAAGTCCCATGTAGGAGGGCTGGGTTCTGAGGATGTGTGTGTGGCTGTTGCATGTGATGCTGATGCAAATGGCAGTCAAAAGGGGAGGACACACATGGCAGCAGATCAGCAGAGGTTGGAGGACAGGAGCCAGAGGGGAGAGGTGACCACACTAGTCCAACAGCAGTGGGTCACACCAGTCCAGCAGCAGAGGAGCAGTCCACCAGCAGGTCAGCCAGACTGAGCAGCACTGTGGGTGGTGGTAGGACCACAATAACAACAAAACCATCAGGATCCTACTACAGCCAGCAAGTAGTAGCCGCCAGGTAAGGTGGTGGGGCAAGGGAGGTGGGGAGACAAGCCCTAGCGGTGACAGAAGGAGAGAGGTGAGCTGTGTTCCAGAACTTCTGAGTCCTGACCAGCTCAGGTCAGCAGTGTAAGGTGGCAAACCCAGAGGAGAAGGAGGTATTTAGGCTTGGGGCTGGATTTTTTTTTGCATGCAGTCACTCACTCTTTCCCTTCATCTACATAAGCATCTCTGTATTTTAATATGTCATACCGCTGAACGACCAGCCTCATAAATCCAGTACAAGGCTTAAAGAAATCAGGGACACATCTTAAAAAATTGGTATTATTCCCTCAGGAAGCTAAAGCTAGTAGAATGAGAAGTGAGGGGCGGGGGCGCTACCAGCATGGGCTGGAAGGGTGGGTATAGGGGGAAGAGGAGGTGACAGATGGAAGAATTGAGGCAAGTAGAGTCCTAGAGGAACTGAGGGCACTGAAGGTAGACAAGGCACCAGGGCCGGATGGTATCCACCCCAGGGAACTGAGGGAGATGGCAGAGGTGTTGGTGGAGCCACTGGCGGATCTGTACAGCACCTCACTGGAGTCAGGATGTGTGCCACTGGACTGGAGGATGGCACATGTCGTACCATTACACAAGAGCAGGCCAAGGGATGAACCGGGTAATTATTGTCCGGTAAGTCTCACCTCCATAGTGTGCAAACTCATGGAAATGATACTAAAGGAAAGACTGGTGTCATACCTGGAGGACAATGGCCTCCAGGATGTGAGCCAGCATGGGTTTGTTTCAAGGAAGTCTTGTCAAACCAACCTGATACAATATTATGACTGGGTGACAGGTGAGCTGGATAAGGGTCATGCGGTGGATGCTCTTTACTTGGATTTCAGTAAGGTCTTTGATTCTGTGCCTCATGGGTGACTTGAGGAGAAGCTAACTGGTGTAGGGGTAGGGGCAAAAATGATAAACTGGATTACAAGCTGGCTGAGTGGGAGGCTGCAATTGGTCATGGTAAGAGGGGAACTCTCAACTCCAAGGCCAGTGACTAGTGGGGTGCCACAGGGCTCTGTGCTGAGGCTAGTATTGTTTGGGCTCTTCATATCAGACATTGCACATGGGGTGGTGAGCAAGGTAAGTCTGTTCACTGACGGCACCAAAATCAGAGCAGTGGTGGATGGAGAGTAGGGATGGAAGCAGCTGCAGGGGGACCTACACAAATTAGAGGAGTGGTCAGAGAGGTGGCAGCTGGGGTTCAATGCAAAGAAGTGTAAGGTTATGCACTTTGGGGTGAAGAACCCAAGGAAAGAATACTGGCGGGGGGGGGGTTAAGCTGGGGATCACTGAGGAGGAGAAGGACCTAGAGGTAATGATAACAGGGACCATGAACAACACTGCCCAGTGCAGGAGAGCGACTGCAAAAGTGAACAAAATGCTGAGGTGCATAGCGAGGGGGTTTTCGTCCAGGCGAAGAGAGGTGATCTTGCCCCTCTACAGGTTGCTGGTAAGACCGGACTTAGAGTACTGTGTGCAGTTTTGGAGGCCATACCTAAAGTGTGATATCAGGCTACTGGAGGGGGTGCAGAGGAGGGCAACAAAGATGATATGTGGAATGGAGGGGAGAGACTATGACAGCAGGCTGGGAGACCTGAATATGTACACCCTGGAGGATAGAAGGGACAGGGGGGACATGATAGAGGCATTGAAGTATCTGAGAGGAATCAATAAGGATGGGGCAGATGGGGTCTTTAATTTAAGGAGGGGTAGGGTCACCGGGGGCATGGACTAAGAACAGAGGGGAGAAGATTTAGGAAGGAAATGAGGAGACACTAGTTCACAGAGAGGATGGTAGCAAAATGGAGCACCCTACCAGAATGGGTGGTATCATGTAAATCTGTGAACAGCTTCAAAAGGCATGGGACAGGGAATGAGAGTGAGGGTGGGGAGGTGGGGGGTGGCAGAGGGATGGCAAAGGGAAGGGGGTGGGGCAGCTTCAAACTAGGGGTGTTGGCTGCACACTCAAGCAGACTTAGATAAACTGTGTGGTCTGTTTCTGCTGGCACATTCGTATGAGGGGCTGAGTGTAAAATGCATTTTCTGAAGAACAAGTCAGTAACTCAAATGTTTGACATTATCTTGTGCTTACAGTCACTACTGTTCAGTCCTGTTAACATACTTTAAGAGGGACAGAGACAAATTTTTATAGAAAATAGATGTGCTTGACAATTGGGGGACAGTTGAGAAGTATGTACCCCTTACAAAATCCTGTGCTCTTGACATGATTGGGGGGGGGTTACGAATGTATATGAAAGCATTCACTCTCCCCTCCTCTACAGAAAGCATCTCTTTATTTCAATGTTTCATACCCCTTACAAAACCCTGCACTCTTGTCCCTGTAGCCTACTTTTAATAAAGTCCTCTCACTTCCTGGAGCTTCAGGAGGGCCATGAGTTAGAGTTTTTTTAGCAGGAATTAAGAACAAAAGTAAATTATCCATGTGACTGTCAGTGATAAAACACAGTAATGTGTGTGTGTGTGATGTTAAGGGAATAATGCATGCATTGGGTAGTTGTGAGAGATGAGGCATAATCAGATGCTCCAACCCAAGACATGCATTACTACTTTATTATCACTCACTCTGGGGTGTGTAAATATGCTTTGAAATAAGCTTTTGCTTTGTTTGGAAATGTTCTTACAATTAAAATGAGGTGTGTAGCTGTAAGAGAATAACCAATGGTTATGTGTTGTGGTTTGAATGAGGTTATGATTTAGCATGCTAAGGCTGCCAAGGAACCTGGTTACAAGTACCTCCATGGCTCTCACTGTTATCTCATCATCCTTAGGCTGAGTTCTGTGGCATTCCCTGCTTTAGATGGGGTATGGGCATATTACACCCATAGACCAGATCACCTAAGCAGTACCTGATCAAGGTGTGCATCCTCGTGCTTCTCTCACTGCAACCAAGAATGTAATGTAAAAAGGCTGATATATGCAGAACAGTTAACCTAACAGAGGTTGCTTATTTGCATAGATGATAACACAGAGCAAATTGAATAGGTTTTGTTCTTCCTTTTGGATCTGGTGTCATGTGCCCTACTGCCAGTCTCATCACTATGAGCACCTAAGCAGTTAACTGGGATCAGTTTGTTTAGGATTGAGATCGAGATGGCTGTCGTATTCATTTATGTTTTCACCTCAAAAATGCCTGTAGGGAAATCTGAATGGGTTATAATTTCTTGGAATCTTGCACATGTGCTACTGCAGTTCATGCAATAACATGACGAGCTTTTTTGTTTGTTTCTGTTCTAAAAAATGAGCTTCCAGTGGCACAGATCTCAAATACTCTGTGAGTGTGTTGCCTGTGATGGCACTGCGACAGTAGGTAAGATTCTGAGCTGCATGTATTTTTGTACTCTGGTACATACTGATGCGATTCGCTGGTTATTATATGAATACATATAGGATAAAGTATGGGGTGCAGTGTGTTAGGAGAATTTAACACACACCCGAGTTGTTGGATGGCGGGGTTTATGGCAGACATTCAATAACGAGGGTGTGTGTTAAATTCAAGTTAAACACACTGCACCCCATATTGTGTTTTATATAATTACTGCGCAGTGTTTTTTTCCACAGAGGAAGTGCAATCACTTATGTATGGAGCCTAGGGTAGTCTAGATTGGCAGATGTAACATTGCAGATGATTCATTATAAGTACTCAATTCCATAATACCTACTCGGTTATTATGGAATTGAATACATGGCCTTTTTAATGGGAAAAAAACACAACCCATTAATTATAATCATTTTATTGAGAGAAGTATTTAGACCACTTTTTTGTTATAAACTGACATGCTTATAACAAGATGAACAACAACTGCAACCCTATCATGGTGGGAACCTGAGTGGTAAACTGGGAGACTTGCCTTTCCTGCTAATGTGTCACCAGTGCAGTCTTAATGGTGAATGAATGTTTCTTACAAAAGATAGCAGTAGCACATAAAGTTCAAGTGGGAAATGTGACTAATAATAATAAAAATAAAAATAAATGGGAGACTAGGCCGGGAAGCTGTCCCAGAGTTGGAAAGGAATTATATTTTATGAGGTTTTTGGGGGAACAAGACTCATGAGGGTCTTGCTTTTAAAGCAGCAGTGCATTATAGTGGTGAAAATATTGACCTACACTTCTATTTTAAGTTACCCCTTATCTCCCACTTGTATGATGCACTTTTTCCATTTGGACTTATTTAGCACTTTTTGTCACATTTGAAATATTAAAAGGATTAAAGGAGTACGCCATTTTAATATGGCTTAAATGGTTTAACCAGTATTTGTAGATGTATCTCCACATTTTGTTTTTGTTCTATAAAGTAAGGGAGCTCTGCTGCATGCTAGTTCATGATAGGTGCACAAAAGGTGATGTTAAGCATTAGGTGTTCAAAAATGAGGACTGGTGAAAGCACAGTCCAAGCCATTAAAGGAGCGCTCCTTTTATTATTTCAACTGTGAAAAAGTGGTAAAACAGATTCGTATGGAAAAAATGTGCGTCATACAAGTCAGAAGATGGGTTGCGCTATCAAATAAAAAACATATAGGTCAAAATTGTCACTGCTATCATGAGCCACTGCTTTAAACTAGCCCCCCTCCCCAATCCCATTTAAGACAATGGTACTGATGCTGTGAGCTCATGATGAATATATAGGGGCTGAGCCCTAGAAAGCACAATGGAATTCCAGGAATTTCCAGCACTGAGTCCCCTCAGTTGGGTACAAGCCCACCTTGAAAACTTTGAAAACATGTACCTAAATCTGTTTATTCTATATTCTAATTTAAAGAAGTGTCTTAAAGAAATAGTAATATGCAGAGTACTGTAAGTATAATGTTTACTAACACACAGACACGTACTAGGGCCATACCATAGTGCACCCCCCATTCCGGGATGGAGATATATATATATATATATATATATATCTACACATACACACATGCACTCACACACACACACACACACACACACACACACACACACACACTCACACTGTAGCAGCAAACAAAATATCAAGTTTATTAGGGGACATTCCAACCCAATATGTGAGTTCCTCATTGAAGTTTAAAAACGAGGCTTTTTAAAGAGCATTTAAAATTTTTTTTTTTCATACTGAAGGGCAGTGACTGAGCACCCAGACTTCTCATTACAGTTCACGGGGCTCTATTCCCATGCACACCCGCTGGGGGCTTTGACCTCTGACCCCTGGGCCAGGGGGGGCTGTGCCCCGACCCTTGGCCCTACCAACAATTTTACAAACCCGGCTCCTATGTATGTAACATTGTTTGGCATCTCCCAGCATAGCCTAAAGACCTTGATATACATTACCAATTAGACTCTGCCATATATCTCCCTGAAGTGTCCCCATAAAAATCTGGAGCAATGGTAGTGTCAGGTCAGGTAAATGAGTTCGCGCTACTGTTTTATGTAGAAAATATGTTCGAATTTGTAAATCCCTAAAAGGCTGTCTGCCAGTTAAGCCATATGCCTGCTGCAGGTCAACGATGGGTAAAACACTACGGACGTCCATAAATTGAAAAATATACGTTAAATCCAACTGTCTTCACCTAATAAATGTGTAGTCAATGGGGAAGGGTAAACATTCAACAGCTCCTCAAAGCACTCGGTAATAGAAGGATATTTAACCCAGTGGTTGGGAAGTTTGCAGGTTCTGGTAGATTGCTAGTGTTTGGGCTGTAAATCTAGTAAGGTATGCTATACAGATAGAATCTGTAGGGGAGGAAAAAAATATCCTTAAGTATAAATTCTGTTTTTTCATGAGGCTATATAATGGGAGAAGAGCCAACAAGTTACTATTCAAAGGGGGGTGGCTTTCAAATAAAGTCTCAGGTTTGGAAGGTCAGCTCCTCTCTGCACTGTGGTTACTTGTAATATTGAATAGCACATCCATGGACATTGCCCCCCCCCAAAATAAATTTTGAAATAATTTTGTTCACACTAGGCAAAATAACACTGGGAGAGAGAGACACAGGTAATGTTTAGAGGAGATACAGGGCTCGATTCACAAAGCCCTGGGATTCACGCAAGATGCCTGCATCAAACATACATGGCGCAAGTGTCACCTTGCATCAAAAAATGCCCCATTAGCTGCTCACAAAGGCAGACTGCATCAAATGCAGGTTCCTTGCCCCAAAGCGGACTTGCGCCAGCCTTGCCCCACAAAATGGGCTGTGGCATGCTGCAAGGGGGCATGCGGCAGACGCAGGCTGCCATATCCCCATAAGTGTGATTCACAGAACTCGGGAGAAATTCTATGTACTCTTAGACCAGCCAGGGCTGTCCAAAGGTACTTAGGCATGTCCCTCAGGGAGAGTGTAGCTAAGCAGCAATGTGCTGGCTCCCCCTACCAAGCTCTGATGTCCCCAATTATAAATTAAAAAGGAAAACCTAGTGATAGCGTCCCCCCTCCTGGATCCCTGATGGCCCCACAAACTGTAAAACAACGTACCCTGGTGGTTTAGTGAACCTTAAGCTCTTGGATCCCCCTCCCCGATAACCCCACATATAGAATAAGAAAGAAGATTCCCCAGTGATTGGGTCCCCCCTCCCCGATCCCTGACAGCCCCACAAACTGTCATTTAAAATGTCCTGGTGGTCTAGTGTACCCTCCTCCCTGATGATACCCCTAATAAATCATATTAGTATTGTCCTGTATTAATGCATATTATCATAGGCTACACCCCCTTGGTGGTCTAGTGGCACACCTCCCCGATCCCGCATGCCATCTGATAATAAGAAAAATATAACTACTCCTTACCTGATCCCCAAAGATGCCCATAATAATAAATATTATTTTGGCCCCCATATTAATACATAGTAATATTGCCCTGTCCTGGTGGTATAGTGGCCCCCAACCCCCTCACCCTGGTGGATAGTGCCCACCACCCCATTCCCCACCCCATCCCGAATCAGAGCCAGCACTGGCACAGCCCTCCTCTCACCTCTATGGCTGGCACAGACTGAACTGCCACAGGGCGTGTACTGTAAAATGTATGCGCTCAGTGACAGTTCATTTGGTGCCAGCTGTGGAGGTGAGAGGGTGTCAGCTGCACCGCCTGATTCAGGATGGGGTGGTGGGCACTATCCACTAGGGTGGGGCGGGCAGTGGGGGTGATGACCCCCGCTGCCTGCACCCCAGGTACGCCGCTGTCAGAGAATTGAAATGCCACTGTTGCTTCTACTCATCCGGAGTGGGGCATCTCACTGGCCGGGCCATCTCGCTGCATTCTGCAATTGGCCCATCTCGGAGCACTGTCTGTGGTGCCTTTTTTCAAAATGAAAGATAGGGAAGCCGCTGAATTCCCGAGACCGTGATCTCTCCCAGAGAGTCTTATGTGTCCCGCCCACCTGCCCCAAGCCCCCCAGCCGCTATTAAATATCCCTCTTCCCCCACCCTAGAGCTGCATACTAAGCCATTCCCTTTGGCAATCCAACCTCCCCTTAAAGTCATCACCTCTGTTTTTTTCGTCATCTATGCCCCATTCCTGCTTTGATCTCTACCTGCCAGTTCAGTCCACTCCATTCTCTTTATCTGAGCTTCCTCCATTGCTAAATAGTTCTATTAGTTATAAAATTGCTCCTCTATAGCCCCATATCAATAAAGCCCCTAGAGAACCCCTTCTCTGCCAGCTAAAATATCCTATTCCTTTTTTCTTGATCTGGTAGGCTGCGCATCTACATTTTTTCACAATACCCTCTGTTATGCAGTATGCTCGAGATGGAGCCCCTAGCTTACCTTCTCTTCCTGGGCTGCGTCCTCCATCTGTCCTTGGAACCAAATAGGGTTCCACCAAAATTTACTATCTGCCAGAACTCCAGTACATGTCAGGATCCAATTCTGGTAGCATTAGCTTCTCAGTTATTGCCTTCCAAAGGCAGCATTCCGCATGCTGGCAGAATATTTTACATCCCCTATTGCCCAACACCCACTAAGCAGATACCCCTCTTCCTCTCTGTTAGGGTAGTAATATTCACTCTGATCATGCTTCGCCACCCCTCCAATGCTTATTCTACTGCCCCAGGTAGTGCCCATTTGAAGCAATCTAATAAAGTCTTCTTGAGGTTTCTTGTAAAATGGCTCATGAAACTGCTAATCCTGCTGCTACTCTGTGCGGGCAGCATGGAATTAAACCTGGGCCCCCCCCCACCTGCTAGCTGCTCCAGGTGAGCTCTCGCAGTTAAAGGGGTTGAGCTTCCTGCATATGAATGTATGCAGCCTAGTCAACAAACTTGACCAGGTCCAGGCCTGGTTGTTACATTCTATACCTGATGTAGCGATGTTCTCGGAGACATGGCTTAAAAGCCATGTATCTGACAAAACAATCAACATCCCTGGCTACAATCTACATAGGTGTGATAGGTCAGCTAGAGGCGGTGGTGTTGCCATATATGTTAAGGACAAATTCCTAACTACCGACATAGTCTGCACATCAGTGACTAAAGAATTTGAATGTCTTGCCCTCAAGTTAACACTATCGCCTGGAGTGGCCCTATTGGTAGCTGTATGCTATAGGCCACCTGCTGCTGGTCTGAGTCTGCTGCCACATCTTCATTCCCTCCTGGACAATGCAAATACTGAATGCGTCATTATGAGGGATCTAAATCTCAACTGGAATGACGACTACGCCAATAGGCTTAAGGATTTCTGTGACGAGCATGGGTTAACTCAGATCATCCCTGAGGTCACCCGACCTAATAAAAAAAAATCCTGTTCATAGTTCCTTATTGGACCTTATACTAGCAAATAAGCCACATAACATCTCCCATGCAGGGGTCTTCCATAATGATCTGAGTGACCACTGCGCCATCGCCTGTATCAGGTGCTCCCCACACCTCCCTTCTACTTTCAAATTAAAGCGCAGTCTAAAACAATTCAGCCTCCCTGCCTTCCTGACAGATCTTGGGAATATCATGCGGCAGGAGTTCTATCTCACACCTTCTGCGACCGAAGCCGTCTACATTTTTCAGGATCTGTTAACAAAGGTAATAAACAAACATGTCCCCCTAAGAATGGTATCAGATCCAGAAAACAGGCACCTGACTGGTTCAGCCCATCCCTAAAAAGGGCTTTGCAGTCCAGAGACACCCAATGGAAAAGGGCAAGGAAGTCACAGTCTGTTGCAGATTGGCTTGCCTTTCCAGTAGCCAGAATGCCTGCACTAAATTGGTCAGGGCTGAAAAAGCACGGTTCTTTCAGCCCACCCTTGAGGAAAACAACAATTGCTCTGCCAAGTTCTGGCAAATACTGAGAGAGGTCGAAGGGCATTCCCCTGCTACCCCAATCCCGGCCAAAATTGTTGCCAACAATAATTCCTATACAGACAGGTCTGAGATCCTTGATCAACTCAATAACCATTTTGCTACCACTGGCCTTGCTTTCAATGTCTCTTCTGTCAGCAAACTGCATGCCCCAAGAGCTGCTAGCATAGGTATTAGCCCTGCCCCGTCCCCGGTACCGGCTGCCCTCTCTTCAGTTTCCAGCCAGTGTCCTTTAAGCAGGTGGAGGACCTTCTTCTCTCCTTGGATACCAAAAAGAGTGATTATTCGCTAGAACCTTTCTTTCTAAAAGCAGGATTCTATTATCTAACAGCTCCAATCACTTATCTATTTAATAGCTTGCTTATGCAAGGGGATCTACCATCCAGCTGGAAAGTTGCGCATATAGTCCCCTTGTTCAAGTCGGGAGATCCCACAGACTTGAACAATTACAGGCCAATCTCAATTCTTCCTGTACTATCCAAGCTATTAGAAAAAATCATTAATTCACAATTGAGAGAGCACTTGCATTGTGAAAACACCCTCAACCCTATCCAATTGAGGTTTAGACCGAAGCATAGCACCGTGTCAGATCTAGCCAAAGTGTCTAATGATTGGTTAAAAGCCCTGGGTAGTAAACAGCGTATCTATGCTCTCTGCCTTGATCTCAATAAAGCGTTTGACATAGTTGATCAATCCATCCTGCTTGATTCTCTGGGAAACATTGGCCTAACCCCCACTGTATTAAAATGGTTCCATTGTTACCTTACAAATAGAAGACAACAAATTAAAACAAAAGGGGAATTGTTCCCACTTAAAGTTCTGCCCAAGGCGTCCTGCAAGGTTCCATTCTGGGGCCCATCCTTTTTGCACTCTACATTAATCGCACTGACTCTGGCATCTTTCCAGGAAACGTTCATCTTTTTGCAGATGACACAGTCCTTTACACAACCAACCCCTCTTTAGATATTGCTCATAAGGAGCTACAGATAGACTTTGTCACCCTCCAATATAATTTATTGAACCTTAAGCTCTTGCTCAATGCAAAAAAAAAAACAAAAGCCATGATTTTCTCCTCGCACCCCTCTCATAATATGGGGACCTCTGGCCTCCCCCAGATCACCACCTCCCTTGGTGAACCATTGGAAATAATGGATAATTTCAAATATCTGGGAGTCTGGTTGGATAACAAACTCAGTTTCATCACGCATCTGTGTGAGTTAACAAAAAAAACTAAGACAGCACCTTGGCATATTCTTCCGCATAAGACATCTTCTCACTCTTGAAGCCAGGAAGTGGCTGGTTCAAACAACCTTTCTACCCCTGCTTGATTACTCAGATTTTCTACACAGCCACTGCCCCCTGTATGCACTTCAGAAACTTTATACACTCTACCACCGAGCCTTGAGATTTATGCTTGATATGCCACTTCGGACCCATCACCGCCTGTTGTACCAGGCTATTGGTTGGCCACCCCTCCTTCTGAGGAGGCAAATAAATGCCCTTACGTGGATCTTTAGGGTGCTTTCCAACAAACTCCCATCTTACATCTGTAATCTGTTCGAATGGTCAACAGGCATATATGTCTTAAAGAATTCATCCCTTGTCCTCCTCAAGGTGCCATGAACAAGGACCCATCTTGGCGCAGCTGCCATCAGATCCTTCCTACCATCACTCTGGAATAATTCACAAAAAGTTCTTAAACTTTCCCGCCTGCCCAGCTCTTATGTATTCAAACAACTGCTTCTTAGATGCCTGAAAACTACGTTCGACTGTCTCAAGTAATCTTTGATACACAATTTGAACATATCCATAACTCATGGATTCTCCTGGCCTACCTTTTCCCCCTGTAGACCGACAGCACCTAGAGTACCTACATCTCCCCTAGCATCCTCCCCACTTCCCTCACT
Organism: Neoceratodus forsteri; assembly: GCA_016271365.2. Taxonomy (NCBI): domain Eukaryota; kingdom Metazoa; phylum Chordata; order Ceratodontiformes; family Ceratodontidae; genus Neoceratodus; species Neoceratodus forsteri. Next base: position 490,316,669 of record CM057450.1, on the reverse strand, counting down.
ATGGCAACCCCCTTTGGGGGATTCTAACATAGCATGGTTACCCCTCCTCCCCTTATGCGGTTTCTATCCCCCTTTCCACTGTATCCTATGTGTCATCACCATCATCTCATGCCTGGCTCACCTACTGTTCCCAAACATTCTATTTTCTATTATGAAGTAATTATGTATGTACACAGTCTTTGCTATCTGAGATGTGTTCCCAATATCACCTACCCGGTAATGTTATTTTTTAATTATACTGTTTTCTTGCATGATATGTCTTTATATGATGTCATAGCTGCAAATCTGGTGACATCCAGCAGACCAGACCTGGGTTTGAATCCCACAGCTTCCACTTGCATACTGTGTGACCCTGAGCAAGTCACTTAACCTCCCTGTGCTCCCAGGTCGCTCCTGTAAAAAAGCTTCCAGCTTAGTGAGCTATACCTGGTTAAACAACTAAAATAAATAAATAAATAAATAAACTGTGACTGGAATTTGTTCTGTGTGTCCAGGACCATCTTGCAAATGAGTTCGCTCAATAATGTAACTGCCTGGTTAAATAAAGTTTGATTGATTGATTGATATCACCAGGGTGAGGAAATATTAATATGTAATAATATGGGGGCAAGAATAGTATTTATTTTTAGACGTAACATCGGGGACCAGGGAGGGTGGGCCACTATACCACCAGGGTGGGGCAATAATACTATGTGTAACCCCCAGACCCCTGCCTTTTTGCTAAATGACAGGTGGCATGCTGTTGAAGCTGACAGCAGTACCTGGTGGGGACTGGGTTCGGGGAGGACTAGGTTACTTGGCACAGGGGGCCTAGGTTTGGCTACTCTGCACAGGGACACCCAAGTAAATCCGAACACAGGAAGCAATAACTGTAATGTCCAAAACCAGGAATGGGATTCTAAAGTGTGGCTTTCATTCACATCCAAGCTGAACAAACAAAGCACAGACGGACCCCCACAGGGCTACATTCCTGGTAATGCAGATTAGAGATACAGAACACTTCTTCACTATTCCAGCCCTCAGGCTCTGAACCCACCAGGCACACAGCCCAGACTTGCACGCAGCTTTGGGTACACAGCCCGACTTGTACACTACTTGGGTTTTTCCCATGGTCCGGCTCCCCCGCTGGCCACTTGATAGCGGTCCATATGGGAATGAACCAGTTTTTCCTGTTGGTGGCTCCCCAAACCACCTTAGAGCCTTCGACTCCTTAAGGGAAATTTTCCTTCCAATCCCATGTCTAGGTACTTCCCTCATCACTGGCCAAGTGCATGAGGCAAAGTAGAAATCCACAGAGCAAATCCATAGAGGTGGACTTGGTGACTAAAGATGGGGGGTCTCCCACCTCCAGCTCCCACAGTCCATACCCGGCCATTTCTCTGCACACTAAACAACTCTTTTTGAAACTTGGCAAAGTAGATTACAGGGTAGACGTATGTCACAACTCCTCTACATGTCTTGACTTTCCCCTTGTGCTGGACTTGAACATACTTTTACTTTTGACTAAGCCTATTACTGTAGGCCTCCCACTACTTCAGCAGTCCAATCCCCACTTTAACACAGTTCAGGATGAAACATGGGCCCTTTAGAAAGAGCAGAACTCACCCTTTGGTTGCGGGTGCCCCACAGGTGAATCTTGAAACTCTTCTTGTACCCCACACACATGGAAAAAATAAGGCAGCTTGTTCTCTAGCAGTAGCCAGGGGGTTGCCCCTGGAATAGCAGGCAAACCTTCCACCCCCATCCCCTGAGGGATGGGGCACAGAGACCCATCTCAGCGGTCTCCACCACTTTAAAGAACAGTTTACTGTGTCCCTCTTTAGGCGGAAACACACACCTTTCCCTAAAAGTAGCTCTATTTCAGAGCTGAGGCTCCAAGAGCCTGTGCACAGAACTGCTGTGCTCCTCTCACAACAATCTCCAACTACAGACTACCACAGACTGTTCAAAACTCCCAACATTCTAATCTAACTCCCTTCTGCAGATTCCAATGTGGCTCATGCAGCTGCGATAGTTCTATGGTGATGTCATCCCTCAGTCTCAGCTGAGACTGAGAACAGAGTGAGACAGTGTGAAATCCATTTAACTGGAGTTTCACAAGCTGTCTTCCCTGCCTACCACTAGGTCTTACTGGGATTCTAGTAACCTCGGGTAACAGGGGGTTTACATATGTATTAATATGGGGGCAAGAATAATACTTATTATTAGGGGGATCTTCAGGGATCAGGGAGGGATTCATTATATTTTTCCTATTATCATGCAGCATCAGGGATCAGGGAGTGATTCGTTATATTTTCCTATTATCGGGTGGCATCTGGAATTGGGAAGGGGGCCACTAGACCACCAGGGTGGGGGCTATAATAATATACATTAATATGGGGGCAATACTATTATGTCTTATTAGGGGCATCATCAGGTATCGGGGAGAGTGGGCCACTATATCACCAGGATTTTTATTTCATACATTACTTTCTGGATGGTTCCATGTTAACACATCGACAACATCATTGCTCTACTTACGTTGTTGCTTAATGGAACAATGCTGACTGTCGGCATTGTTCTCACGGGATGAAGTGTTGTTTTTTTTTTGTGGGGAGCTTTGTCCCCCACACTCCCCATCTCTAAATATCCAACTTCGAGTCAGAGTTGGTTCGGGGTGGGGATGCAACACCAGGAGATGGAGCACCATCGTACAGCGACTTGGTGAGATTTGTCACTGTGGTGGTCTTTGCTGTCAAAATATCAGTGTGTTGATGGTATATCTTTCTGGACATGGGTGCTGGGAGAGGGGCACTGGACCACTAGGGAGGGGATTTCATTGACTTTCTGAGGGATTGGGGATGGGGGCATGGCTTGCCTTTGGGCAAGGACCCTGCGGCAGACCTTTCCCATGCACCATGTGTTTGCCGCATTGGAGGGGTTGCCACAGGTGTGGGGACAAAGGCATCATGACCCCTCCTGTACCAGAATCTAGTGCAGAGACCCTGGCACACCGGGCTTTGGCACAAGCTGCTGTTTGCCGCAACTTGCACCAGTCTTAGCCATGTTTGAGAATCGAGTACACAATATTCAGGATACTACTTTAATATGTATTGCCTCAACTCTTGAAAAGAGAGTTAAAGCCAATTGTCCCCAGCAAGCCAGACTCACCATTAATGTGAGCGTAAGTGGCTCATAATTAACAAGTTCATTATTTCCCAAGTCCTGGGGAATATAGATTCCCAGATATTTATCATTGCTCTGTGCCATTTTATTTTAAGCTTAGCTTTAAGTGAAGTAGAGGGGACACAGTTAAACAATAAAACTTCTGATTTGTGGAGATTGAGAGCAAATCCTGCCATAGAATTAACTCTATCAAGCTCATTTCACATAGTTCACATAGAGCTTTCTAGAGTCAAAAGGGTTAATAGAACAACATCTGCATGTAATGCAGTTATATATTCAGTCCCCTCTAGAGGGATGCCTCCAATTCCAGCCTTCAAATGAATATCAACAGCCAAAAGTTCAATGTACAATCAAATAATAAAGAGGAAAGGGGGCATCCCTGCCCGTTCCCACATTGCAAATCTATAGGAGGTGTGCAGGTACCATTAGCCCACACATACTGTAAGCCTGTAGGGCAGTTTAAATGTTGCATAGCCAGGCAAGGACTGGGTCAGGAAAGCTGAAGGTTTTCAGGGTGTCTCACTGAGAACTCCAGGCCACCCCACCGAATGCCTTTTTAGCATCAAGGCTATCTAGGGCTGTTGAAATGGCCCATTGTACAATATGATCCAACAGGTGTATGATACAGCAAATATTGTCCATTGTTTGTTGGCTCCTGATAAATCCCACCTGGTCAGGGGGTATAATAGATGATAAAATCTGATCCAACCTATGTGCCCAGATCGACATATAGAGCGTGTAGTCTATGTTCAGAATGGATATTGGGCAATAGGAGGATGGAGAAGAGAGGTCCTTACCAGATCTGGTGATTGCAAAGATTGTGGGAAACCTCCATGATGGAGGGGGAGGATCACCAGTGTGCACTGCTTCATGTGACAAGCAGATGGGTAACAGAAGTTCAGAAAAGAATTTCTATCATTCCAGTGGGTACCCATCTGGTAACAGATATTTCAATGTTTTGTCCTCCCTTAGGGTTAATTGAATCTCTCCGAAGTGATGGGAGCAACCACAGCAGACTGTTGGCTTTTCAATGGTGTTGGGAGGGGCAATTAAACTAAGTATACTGCAATCTGGGAGGCATGTGTTAGGGCAGGGTAAGAATATAATTCTCAGTAATGATCTTTTTTTTTAAGTGTTTATTCTCTGTCTGGGGGTACCTGCCTCAGCCCAATTCCCAGCCCCTCCAGGCCAGCTTCTCCACCTCTCCCAGTGTGCATCTGTTTCTGGTTTCTCCCCACAAGTTCCCCTCTTGTGGCAGGTCCTCCCCGCAGTACATCAGATCGGAGGTGGACCGGGTCGCTCACCAGGTTGCACATGGGCACAGAAATGGCTGGGCTGGGTTTCATGAAACCACTGATGTCTATTTTCCTCCTGGCTTTCTCCTGTCCCATCCCTCCTGTGAAGAGTAGGACTCGCGCATGAAGGCATGCCAATCCTACGTGTCCCCGCATGTCCCTATCATACTTTCTGCCTCCCTGACCTGCTCTACCCACAGGCATCCACCTGGGAGCAGCCAAGGCTGGGATGACAGGCCACCCCTCCCCCAGGAGAGGAGAGCAGTTCCTCAGATGCTCAATCCTCTCCCTCTCTCCTCAGCCAACCCCCAATGATTCGAGTCTGTTCCCGAAGTCGGGTCACCGGCATGGCAGGATGTAAAGCGCTTTGTAGCGCCTCAGCCATCCACACCACTGGGCCGGCCTTCTCAGTAATAATCTTAGAGAATGCCAGTTACTTTAGAGGTCTGATGTTCCATTTTACCTGAACCAGGATCTTGGAACTGTAAAATACAAGCTGCCATCCATTTAGTAATACACCTATGAGCCAAGAGGCAGGTACCTCTGGCACCACCTTTGCAATAGGACTGTTTGAAGTAATGCAATGCCTGTTTCACCTGCTGATCCAGGATGTCTTGGGTCTCAGATTGTAGTGTCCAGATTTGGTTGTCAATGGCCGAGTCTTCCCAGGAGAACAGCTGCTGTAGAGTATGTCATTGCTGCAGGAGCTACTCTAGTCAAGCAGTTTACTGTTTTTTTCTGATGGGAAGCATAAGAGACAATATCTCCTCACAAAACCACCTTCAAAGTCTCCCAGAGGTTTGGTGTTAAAATCTCTGCAGATTTATTGTCTCTAATGATCTGCACTACTCTGTCAGTAACCAGGGTGTGAAAACTCTCATTCCAAAGAAACAAGGTATTGAACCTCCAAAGGGAGGCTCTTTGTTTCTTATCCAGGTCGAGTTTTAACAGTAAGGGGTTGTGATCTGACAGTAGTTGTGGGCCATAGGATAAGTCCTGAATATTGGTAAAATGTTCATATGTAGTAAAAAAATAAATGAATGCAACTACCATACCTAGAAGAGTATTGAGTAAACGTACAATCTGAGGGGAATAGTTTCCATCAAATATCTATGATTCCTAGATGTGTCAAAATGGTTCTAAGACATTTTTGCACCATTGGGGTTTGGATATGATGTATCTAAATCCGGGGACAAAATCATGTTATTGTTATCTCCCACGATTAAGGCCATGGAGAAGATCGCAGTTCACCAAAAAATGATTGTAGGACTGTTTTTTCAAAATCAGGTGGAAAACAAATAATGGCCAGTGTAACCTCTGTGGAAAATGACTCCCAATCAGAATTACAAAAGCGGCCCTTTGGGTCCATATATTTATTAAGCAGTGTGAAGGGGATTATGGTGGGGATCAATATGGCAGTGCCGCACGCTTACAAGGTGGGGGGGAATTGCTCTCCTAGTAAGAGATGTTAGTGCTATGGCAAAGGAAAGCCACAGAGTAATCTGTGGGCCCCTGGTGCAGAGAACCTGCAGGTAGTGCCAGTGCAGGTGTCACAGTCACAGCACTGCACCCGTTCAGGGCACTGGCATTAGTGCACCAGTCATTAGGGTGACAAAATCTGTAATTCTCTGCCCCTTCCCCGAGGTCTGCTCCCCCCCTGGAGTTGGAATCCTTAGTAAGGGGAGCACAGCCCCCCACATGGGGGGAGCGAGGGGCACACCCCCCTGCATTTACGGCAACATGCAAAATGAAATTCTGGTGCCCTGATGGGCGCACAATGATGGGCACATTCTGAGGGTGGAACCAAGTCTCAGTAGGGTTGCAGGGAAAGTGACAACAAATGTGTAGTGGATAAGCTACCTCTTACCCAGCTTGCTTATTATAGCTAAATAGAGACTGAGGGAGTTTGCAGGTTAAGTAATATTGTAGATGCAGAGAAACACCATCTTGGATGACAAACAGTGCTCTGTCCTCCACAGCAGCATCAGGGAAAGATGACAAATAAGGTGGTTCCACCCCAGGCACATTTCATCGAGCCGTGTACTGTAACTTAGAGACCTTGAGTAGGCAGATTGCCATTATTAGGTCAAGTCCCCCAAGCCGTACTGTAGAGGAGCTCCTCAGTTCCCCAGAGCTGTACACAGTATACATGTACCATAACCATGGCATTATCAACCAGTTCTCCAGCTATATGTTCAGCGAAGAAACGCTACATAAAGCTGTTATAGGAGTTACACCTCAAGGTCCAACAGTGACTATTCCCAGGCAATGCTACATTTATCATGCTACACAGGAGTCTGGAATATAACCTTTCACTTATTTTGTAGAAGACCATAAAGGGAGAAAAACAGTCACATGAAATCAAAAAAAGGGGGGTGGGAGGATGGCAGGGGTGAGATGAGGGAGTAGACTGGCCAGTTACACAGAAACAATGATCCCCATCATGACAACAAAGGGCCAATTGCTATTTGCAAAAAGGATCATATGGAGTCTGACCAGTGACAAGCTATGGTGCCACAAATCAAAGGTTGAGCCTGCCGAGGGAAATAACTGTGAGCAATCCAGGTCAGAGAGTCAGAGGCCTTATAGGTGGGGGGGATATGTCGGAGCTGGCCATCCCTTTTAAGAACTCTTACTCTGGGGCAGCCTATCCCAAACTTTCTCCTGTCAGCTTTCCCAAGTTCTGCACCTTATATGCAGAGTTTCTACTGCAGGCAATGTAGAGCAAATGCTCAAGGCACGCATCACTGGTTGACATGCATGGAACAGCCCAGTCATGGAAAGTTTCACCACTGGGTTATAATAGAATATGCTGACCAAAGAACCCCCACCTGCCCTCAAACCTTCCACCAGATGTAAAGGCATGGATCTGAAAATATAAGGCAGCAAAGACACAGTGTCATCAAGTTCCCACCTCAGGTTAAAACAGTGCAGAGCAATACTAAATGTTTAATGTCAGTGTAAAGCACAAACAGCGTTTGAATAACAATCAGCGCGTCTGCCTCTGAAAGATATGGAGGAGCTCCTTAATCAAGCTCATAATCATCAAGGATTGCTGTGATTGATCTTTGAGCTGATGGTCTCTCGTGGGGGTCTCCAGGTTATACAGGGTGCCTGCTCTAGTCGTGAGGACTTGACGATTGTTGTTTCAGGATCACTAGGCAGGGCACTGTGGCAGAGGAATCTTGAATCTGTGGTGCTCCCTGTTGGAGCCAGCTTCAGCCGCCATCCTTGTCCTGGACCCAACTTTCTGACCCTATGAAGGAGGAAAGAAAAAAAGGAAAACCCTGTGGAAAAAAAGGAAAATTTCTCCCCGACCCCTAAGGCGATCCAGCCAAAGGACACATTTTAGTTGCCTAGCTACAACTCCATGTTGAGCCCCTGCTTATTTTTATGACAGGGTACCGTACCCAAGGCATTCAACAGACCATCTAAACAGGCAGGTGTGTACACAGTAATTCTTTGACACAGTCCACAGGAAGATTTGCTAATTTTGCTTCCTATTGTGATTTGCAATCCTGAAAAATATTACCAGACCTAAGCCCAAACAGGGAAATGAAGGAGGAAATCTTCAGGGTCATATAGTGGTTATTATTCTTAATCTGTACTTGGCTCCTTCTGTTTCTGTTTGCAGTCTCTGCCAGTCACTGTCGGCACTGACTACACTGCTCCGGGCCTTCTCCTGTTCAGCCCCGTGCTACTGTAGTATACCCGTTTTCGCACATATTTGTATTGCATCACTATTTTGTTGTACTGTATGCCCTGAGCACCATATGCAGGCTTTTTACTTGTCTGCAAGCTTTTACATTTATTTATTTAATGAATGTATGTATGTATGTATGGGTCGCAGTATAGCCTAGAGGTTAGAGTAGCGAGCTGTGAATGAGTTTGGTACATCCAGCAGACCAGACCTGGATTTGATGCTCACAACCTCCACTTGTATACTGTGTGACTCTGAGCAAGTCACTTAACCGCCCAGTGCTCCCAGGTTGTCCCTGAAAACAGGCATTTGTGCCTAGTGGGCCTTACCCGGTTACCAAAGACTAAAATAAAATGTATGTATGAATCTATTTATTTATTTTGCCTTCTCCTTTTCACTTGTACCCTCCCACTGGCCACATCTGGAAAGGAGCTGTTTTCCAGCTCAGTTGGCCATTCTTGGTAAAACTTTAAAATATAGAGGATAATGTATGGTCTTTGGTTAATAACCATGCTGTAAACACTCCGAGCGGTTGCCATGACATCACTGTAAACCTCGAGAGCGCAACTCGAGAGGTTTTCAGGTGTAATGGCAACCTCAAGAAGTGTTTTCAGTGCGGTTGTTAACCAAAGACCGTACATTATATTTTATGGTGTATGTGCTACCAAGATTGCGTAATCGCGGATTGAATTACTTTACTGAGTTACTTTACAGAACATTGATTGTTGTGAGCATTCTGTTTTGTTAGAACATTGATTGTTGTGAGCATTCCGTTTTGTTAGAACATTGATTGTTGTGAGCATTCCGTTTTGTTAGAACATTGATTGTTGTGAGCATTCCGTTTTGTTATACCATTGATATGACATACTCAAGAAGGGTTAACAACAGAGTGATGTCATAAAGATGGCATAACATAGAGGATAATGGCTGGGGATCGGGTGATAACCACGCTGTAATCACCTCGAGTGGTTGCTAGGGCAACATGGTAAACCTCAAGAGCGCAGCTCGAGAGGTTTACTGTAGCCCTAGCAACCATAAGAGGTGATTTCAATGTGGTTGTCACCCGATCACCAGCCATTATCTTTTATAGTGTATGGTCAAAAAAACACTGTTTGCATTCTATGTGTGAGAATTATGGAACTCTGGTATATTCTTTTTTGTTTTGCCACTGTTTGGAAGTTCTGAAGTGTGGTTAACAACTTTTAAAATTCTAAACAGTGCATAACAAAGCTGTGTAACTACTGATTTTGGTGGTTAATAGGCACTTACCATACATTATAAGGTTGTAATCTGCTTGATTTCAGTTAATAATAAGGGCTCCCCATACATTATAAACAGGTATAGCGCTATGTTGCCCGCATACTGATCGGCAGCAAAAGGAAAGTTGTTCTAGTGCTAGAAGAGGAGGGCTGTACAGCAACAGTTCAGTAAGAAGATGTAGCACACTGACTTATTTGCAACTAGTGAAGCTTCTGTTTAGATCATTTTTCATTAAGATAATCTACAGCTGCCATTTCTCTGCCCTAAGGCCATAATTATTATTATTTTACTAAGCCTCAGCTCCTGCACCTGCACTGGGATTAGATGGGACCCTAATTAACTCATTAAACTATAATTATGATGCTAAGAGGCATAGTAATAGAAACTGATAAGGTGTGGTGAGACTTTTCATCCAGCTCCAAGAACTCCTTTAATTCCTCTTTAATGACATGGCTGCAGGCAACTAGTGCTTGCTAAATACCTCATAAAGCAATCCTTTTGGTATTGAAGGGGTAACAAGACTCTTTGATGGAACACTGAAATGATTTTGCAGTGTCTTATGTCAATACCTGTGCACCAGTGTGTGACTTTAACTTCATATCTAAGAATTATACCAGGGCTGAAACTATTCACTGGAACCAATCTTCTTTTAGTTCAACTAGCTTCACAGCTGGAGAACACTTGGCACCCCTCCTGCAACTTTATCTGAGTGAGAACAGAATCTTTGTTGTTCATGGTTCTTAGAAAGTGACAGATGTAAAAATATTCACATTATTCTGAGTGAAAATGAACAGATTAGGAATTTATCTTGGGGAATAAAGAAGAGCACAATGAGCCATGGTCAGCAATAAGGGCTTATATGACACATCACCCTTTATAGTGCATTTGCAACTATATTCTTGTTAGTCACTGTGGTCTTTCTTGTTCTCTAGAGAAACCTCAACTGTTTTGCAGCAACAGCTTAGATGCTCTCTGTTCTGACTTCCAATGATGTCATGTTCCTGTAAGCAGCAAGCCGAAAATGCTCCATGGGGGACCAGACATTAAATCTCTCAAAAATCACTCCACGTTACAGCAAAAGCCTACTTACCAGAACAACAGAGGATCCCAGGAAGGGTGAAGAGGTCTAGTAGGGCTCTTTCTCTAGCAGAGTCTGTAGATGCTGACCAATTCAGCAGGGTCATCTCAGACAATGAGAGCTCCCTACTGCCATGCTGTACAAGGCATGGGAGCAAGGAGGACATGGACCCCCCCCAACCAAACATTGCAGCAACAGATGGCCCTGATGGTCTTGGAGATCTGAAGCTTCTGGCACAAATTAAAGTCCACCATAGCCACCCTCAGAACTGATGTCAGGAAAATGGAAAAGAGGCTCAATGGAGTTGACAATCAACTCTCACAATAGGACGGCCACCTTGATGCTACTGAGTGGGTCATCCTGCAGCTTCACAACTTGATACAGGCATTGCAGGACAAGGCAGAGGATGCCGAGTATAGGGCCAGACACAACAATCTGCTGCTCCACAATGTACCAGAGGGAGCAAAGGGCATAGATATGCTCACATTTCTGCCCACCCTCCTATGCACAGCCCTTCAAATCCCACCAGATCTAACTCTGGACCTGAAGTATGCCCACCAAGCCCTGGGACCAAAACCACCCCTGCAGGCCCAGATCCACTTCATTGTGATGCGGTTTCTCTGCTACCAGGAAAAAGAACATGTCCTACATTTAGCATGCCAACAAAAAAAAAACAGTTCACTTCCAGAATAAGCAGATTTATAATGACACCGACTACTCACCGATAATTATAGCCAAACACAGAAAATACGCTCCAGTCATGACAGCATTGAAACAGCAAGAAGTGAAATTTCATACCCCATACCTTGCCCATATGTTGGTACTCTTGGACAGTGGAATACAAACCTATGATTCAGCAGAAGCATCTATTGCAGGGCTAGCAAAGTATGGTATTAACATTGATACTCCACCACAGCTTGCTCCCCCAGAAATCACTAGCAACAAAGTTGGCACAAAAAAACATAGACTAAAACTAGCAAACAGACCTTTAAAGCTACATGCCATCAGCAAGCAGCGAAGGCTATCCAAAAAATAATAAGTCATTTCAAAGGCTCCAAGAAGAAACTCTGATTCCAGCTTAAAACCTCAGCTCCCCGAGACATGATTATGCAAAGAGTTCAACTGAACCAGGTTGGTAGTTTACATCTTTTTGGTTGTCCCATTTCCTTGCTCCTGGGCCCCTCTCCCTTAGGCCAGTAGGTCTAACACATATATATCATTTATAAAAATAATTCCTGCCAATGCATTTTGATTCCTGGTGCCTGCACAGCGGATGACACCCCTCCAAACATGTTTTCTCTCCTAACGAGATGTTGCTCTCCCTTTATTGACTACTGTGTCCATCTTGATAGTGATGGTCCTACAGGGACTAGTGATGGTCCAGAATGGCCCCCCAGTGATGCCGCTAGGTCCTGGGGATGCTGTCATGGGCCCAGCCACTGACTCAAGTGGGTCTTTCTACCCCTGCATCCTCCTTCAGCACTGAGACTGGAGGCCCACGTGCAGGGCGGCTTTGTGACTGAATGTGCACCACACACAATACTCTCCCTTAATGGGGAGACGCAGGAGAAATATGGGGCTTAGTTTTCTTTTTTCTTCTCTCATATAAGTGTCTATCCTCCTGGGCCAGACTAGGGCAACTATCAGCTCCATTCCTCAGGGCACCTCTTACCGTCCCATTCTTCCCTCCAAGCTGGGGGGCTAGCTCCCCACCAGATTCTCCCCTGTGGTGGGGTCGGGGAAGAAGGTTGCCCTCACCTGATGGAGGATGCAAATCTAAAAAGCCCACCAGCTGGAGTGTAAAGGTGGGTCAGGGTGCCCTAGTGGGCTTCTTGAAGCCTCTGGTCTGCTCACTTTTTCCACCTGTTCTTTTGGTAGAGGTTGTTGGCATGGTCACCTTACCAAGGGCCCAGTATCTCTGTGTTCCTCTGTTGTTTCCTGCAAGTTGTTGGAGTGTATGAAACAAAGAAATCTCAGAATATTTTGAGGCAGGCCACAGACCTTGTATCAAACTAATGCAACTTTTCTTATCCAAAGAGGGTGGTGGTCTGGCCCTTCCCAAACGTAAAGTATACTATTGGGCTGCACACATACACTTCCTTCTATTCTGACACCTGGGTGGATGTCACACTGCATGGCTTTTGGAAGACAGCTCTATTCCCCAGCCTTCAATGTGTGCAATGCATGTACCACAGTGTGGTACCTCCAGAGGTGGTGAATGGCCTGAACCCCCAGAGGCAGCATCAGATGAAAGTTTGGCACTCCATCAGGACATCGTTACACCTCACCCCCATTCCTCCTTTTGCTGTGCCCTATAGCACAACTGGAGAGGTTCACCCCAGCAACTTGACCACAGACTCTTTACAATATATTTGCCAATTTATTTCAGAGGTCAGATATCCAATCATTTCAAGGCATGCAGGCCCAATACCAACTCCATAGAACAGAGTTCTACAGGTACTTGCAGCACTGACATTATATTGCTTCACTCCCAGTAGAAGCTCGAACCTTGTACAAGTATCCTCCGATCATTACCTACTGTATCACTTTCTTTAAAGGAGAAGCGAGCCTGCATATGATCTCATAATTACACCAGGCACCACAGTCCTCCTCAGGGGACTATTCCATGAATAGTGCCACAAAATGGGTGGAGGAACTCATAATTCCCATAGAAAGGAAGACCTGGACAAAAGTGTGTCGGGCTTCAGCTAAGGTTACAAGCTCTCATCAATAGAAGGGATACACTGGGAAGCAACTCACTATAGAGTTTTTTGAACTCTGGAAATAACAGCCCATTACCTACCTGCTCAGGGCTGTGGGTGCTGGAGAGCCTGTGGTGAGGCCAGGATCACACATGCATAATGTGAGTGTGCCCTATCTTACAGCCCTTCACTCAGGGTCTGGAGACAGAGTCACAGATTTTTGGTAGACAAATCCCCCTCACTCTTTCTCTGTAAATCTTCCTACAGTCCCTAGAGGCCTCAGAGATCCCAACTCCTGTTATTTATTTATTAGGAATACTGCTCACAGTGGCAGAAAAGCCATAACAAAGTGCTGGTTAACCCCCACTATCCCAGATGTGACTACTTGGAGGAATATGGGCAATCACGTAAACCAAATGGGATAAATAACACACTCCCTAAACAACTGCACAAAGTACGTACCTAACATTGAAACAACTGGCTGCTCCATGCCATAAGCAAAGGTCCATCCCTGGTCCCCTGAATGTTTCATCTGGAGCCTAATCACCCCTTCAATACCCCATTAAGGAAAGTCAGCCAGAAACCCTCCAACAGTACTAGCTGATGCAGGCCCAGGAAGACACAACACAGCTTACCTTGCGGTGCCTCTCCCCCTTCCCCCCACCAGGGGCCACCCTCCCTAGTAGTCACACAAATGGGCTAAAAATGAGATAATCTTGCTGGGACATACAGCAGTTTTGCCTCTGTAAAGTGGTGATACCGAATGTCTGAAATCCAAATACGCCCCTCCCCCATGTTGTTTCTTAGGGAGAGGTGGTGGATAAGTAGCCAGATATAGTCAATGCTAAAGTGTGGAAGCTTATTAAATAAAGAGACCCACCATAATACATACTCTCATCTTTATTGCTGCTATACTGTAATGACCTCTGACAAGTCAATAAAAATTATATTAACAAAAAAGAAGGCCTCTGTTCTGTTGCACCCCTAAGTCTGAACCCTAGCCTTACCACTCAGAAAACTCAACTTTTATCATTAAAAATGATGTGTGTATATGGAATGGATAGCAATGACAAGCTAAATATTCTTAGCAAAGTCACTGCTAAATGTGTGTGTGTGTGTGTTTGTGTGTGTGTCTGTTTGTGTGTGTGTGTGTGTGTGTGTGTGTGTGTGTGTGTGTAATCATAACTAGGACTGGTGCATTCCCTTTGCTAGGAGTCTGCTTAAAACTTCGTAACAAGAGTGGAATCTGTTGGCCAGCCTGCCCCCACAGCGTAGCACTACTGCATTTGACACTGGTGACCTTGGTTCAGGAACAACCCCGGTTCTTCAGAGGGCTGACCGGGGGGAGGCAGAATGAGTATTCATAGAACTGCTTTCCTCCTCCAGGGGGGCTGTGGATCCCAGCATAAGTGCAATTCCCAGCAAAGGATGGGAGTACAGAGCTAGAAAGGTACCACATTGTTGGGAGGAGACATGAGCGGACATCTGTGGGGCATGTGCAGGAGCCCGCTTGCTCCGGACTGATATAATTGCATGTCTGTGTCTCCAAGGGCAACCTTACGCAGAAAACCTCTGAAGCTACTGCACAATTACACCAAGGCCCTTTCAAGCACTGCATTTAGCCCACTGTGGGAGATGCCAAGGGGACCAGATTAGCATCTTGGTCCTCCCTTCTCCGTGCCAGGGGAGCCCCACCATGGTAGGGGGCAAGCCATGATCTCCCAGATTCCCCCATAGCCCCCAGAACTAGATGAACACAGAGATGAACCTGAAAGGGACAAGACTGGAAGAAATGAAATATATTCCCAGCCTCCTCCAGGTGAATAAAACAGAATTAAAAAAGAAAAACTGGTATGTGTTTCCATTTCAGGGTATACCCAAAATGCCATAGCCCCGAGGAAAAAATCTTGGAATGTGAAGACTCATCTACACTGGCAATGGAGTACACTACTACAAATGTGTTGTCCTGCTTAAAGTGGCATCTTTCCACAGCTAGCCTCAGTCACTCTCAATAACAGAGGCAGCTGGGGTGCCTCCTGTTTGTAGTGGGTCACCACCAAAGCTAGTGCCAGTCATCGGCCTTTCATACCTAAAATATTTTTTTGTCTTTTTTTTTTTATGAGTTCTTCCCTGCATCATGCAGTCTGAGACTGCTTCCAGCCACCTCTCAGCTATAACATAGCTTCAGAGTTGCTGCCTGAGGCCCACAAATGGGCAGTGCCACTGTCATCCCGATAACAGTGACAGGGTTCAATCATAAACACTGACATATGTGTTCCTGCCTTCCAACACTTCTGCCTCCCTGTAGCACCACACATGATGTGCATCCCCTTATGTGGGAGCTAGCTCTTAGCCCACCATGAGGGTTCACTGCAGCAATGGGACCCCACATGAGGCTGGAACATGCTGCTTCTGGCAATGCCCTTCCCAGCCCTAGTAACCTGGCATGAGCTCCCAAGTCCACTCCTGACCCTTCATGGCCCTACACTACCACTGGGTCACTGAGTAGCCTACCTCCAACATTTGAAAATGTTATTTTTCTTCTTGTGACCTGTTAAAATAGTACAGAGGGGACATCACTGAGCTAGGCAGAAAAAGGAATGTCACTTACCAGTAATTCTTGATCTGATCTTCTACAAGGGTTATCATCCTTTCTGACATGGAGGACCCATGACCATGTCCAGATATGGCTGAGGATGTCCTGCCCATGACCAGACATCCCAAGTGAAGTGGTATATATGGACATAATAATTTATACAGAAGGGAATCAGATTTCAACAAATTTTGCATAGGAAACCAACTCAAAAAAACTACAGTACTCCATGCCAAAAGCAAACACCCCAAAAAGTTAAGACAATCAATACTATGTGGACAATTCCTACATAGAAAACACAGGAGGATTATCAAAAACAATTGCAGATTTTATCAGAGCATTTTCGACACAGAGGATACTCATCACAGGACTTAGAGCAAAAGAAAGGGCAGATTTAAGAGGACAATCTTTGTTGAAGTATGCAAGTGGGAGACATAACAATGAAGACAGCATATAAAGAATACAGATATACAAACACTGGCCAGTGCTAAGAGCAATGGAAGTTGTCAATGAAACCTTCCAGAACAGACTTTGGGTTATAGCAAAGTGAACCTGAAATATCAAAGATCGCTTAGTAAATACAGAACATGAAATACCTGAACAAGCAGAATCTAAGATCACTTAGTTAGGTACATGACCAAATGGATTTTTTTTCCCTGTGGGAACAAACAGTGCTCAGTGTAATAATACTATTCATTGTAAAGAAATTAATAATCCAAGTAATGGCAAAAACATGGAGATAATGGATTTTATTACATGTACAATAGATAATGTGGTTTACAGTGTAGATTGTCCTTGTGGTCTTTGCTACATAGCCAAAACTAAGAGACTGTTATAACAATGAATAAGAGAACACACATCCAATATTAAAAGATAAGACAAAGCTTCCCCATTGTTGAGACATTCTCAGAAAAACAACACAGTATCCCACAGCTCAAATTTTGTGGAATAGAAAAAGTATGCAGCCAAAAGTGTGTGCATGTTTTACAGTGTGCATGAGTGCCTGTAGCTACAGAAGTGCTGGCCCTATAGGGGCTTGCACTTCTGCTGACACAAGATCTTTTGTAATTTGGGTATTGTAGATTTCTATCTGTGGCTGCAGTGGCCTGTGCTTCTGCAGAAATAGTGTTGTGATTTGAGAATTGTGGATTTCTATCTGCAGCCAGAAGTGAGCATGTACATCTTGCAGTGTGCTTGGTGCAGATACTAATCCATGAAGGTAGCATATCAATGCTAGTGCATTTGTTTAATCTAGAAACAGTTTAATGCTGTGTGTATCACCTGATGATGGCTATATGTAGTTGCTTGTGTGGTCTTGTCCTTTTGCCCTTGGGGAAGGGGGGCAAGGGTTAGAAACCCTAACACCATATTTCCCAATCCCTACTTTTACAGGTTTAAGTTGAACCCTAACTGGTACATTAATACAGGTTTTTGCAATACATCTCCTTTCTTTCTCAGACAGTGGAATCGTATCCTCATTCACATAGGTCCCTTTGGGACCTGTCTGAACAGATGCAGACAGGGAAGGGTCTATCTGCCTGCAATAGTGTTGCAATTTGTGTATCATGGATTTCTGTTTGTGGCTGCAGAAGTGCAGACCCAACAGGGGCCTGCACTTCTGCTGCATAAGTTGATTTGTATGTCATAACCTGTGGCTTCAGAAGCATAGGCCCCTTACACAGATGGCTGTGGAACCTGCACATCTACAGCCAGAAGTGTGTAAATGTATTGCAGTGCACATGAGTACCTGTGGCTACAGAAGGTAGAAGGCAGCATGTATGTCATACACCAGTGGCTGTGGAACCTGCACTTCTACAGCCCAATGTGTGTGAATGTATTACAGTGTAGATGAGTACCTGTGGCTACAGAAGGGCTGGCCCCACAAGTGTCTCAGCTTCTGCAGACAGAAGAAGTGTTGCAATTTGGGTATCATGAATTTCTATCTGTGGCTGCAGAAGTGCAGAACCCACAGGTGCCTGTACTTCTGCAGCCAAATATTGGTGTGTCACAGGCACCTTACACTGATGGCTGTGGAACCTGCACATCTACAGCCAGAAGTGTGTGAATGTATTGCAGTGCACATGAGTACCTGTGGCTACAGAAGGTAGAAGGCAGCGTGTACGTCATATACCAGTGGCTGTGGAACCTGCACTTCTACAGCCCAATGTGTGTGAATGTATTACAGTGTACATGAGTACCTGTGGCTACAGAAGGACTGGCCCCACAAGTGCCTCAGCATCTGCAGACAGAAGAAGTGTTGTAATTTGGGTATCATGAATTTCTATCTGTGGCTGCAGAAGTGCAGACCCCACAGGTGTCTGCATTTCTGCAGCCAAATGTTGGTGTGTATATCTGACATATGTGGCTGCAAAAGCAGAGGGTGAGGGCAGAGTAGCTATGTTATAAATGAATATACTGCCTCAGTTACTATTTCTCTTTCAGGTACTACCTATAACTATTCCACACTCCTTTTGGAAGACACTCAAGAGACTCACTTTTAAATGTTTGTGGCAGGGGCATCAGATTCAAATACAGCTGTGCACATTAACCCTACCTAGAGAACAGGGGGGCATGGGGTTGCATAATTTTGAATGGTACTATTTAGCAGTTCAATCAGCACAGTTGTTATACCCTGCCATTTATGCACTGGACTAACCAGTGGATGCAAAGTATCAGCAACCTTTGAACTAGACCTCTATAAAAGTGCTAATGGAATTATATAAACTTACCCAGACCCCAGAGGGAGTAGGCCTACTTGCAGTACTCATAGGGAACCCTAATTTTCCACAGAGTGAGAAAGACCCCAGTTTCTATTGCTGGAATCAACAGGGGCCTACTGCTGTCTCCAAATGTTTATTAGGAGGGTCTGCTTTTCCTTCACAGACTTAAAAGGTAAGTTCCACCTCACAAATAGTGACCACTATAGATTCTTGCAGATCAGGCATCATGTTCTTATTGGAGATAATGAAGTGCTGCCCTCCACTGGGCTATTAGGCTAAAAGACATAGGGAGGTCAATTTCCAAAATGTATCACACACTCCAGGCAGCAGATAGTCATACCATAGATAAAACTAGACAGAGATGGGTGACAGTGGGTGGTCACCCCATCTGAGACACTGATTGGGCACAGATTTTGTGCAGAGGATAGAAAGTTACCGCATCCTGGGATGGTAGGCATACTGATGGAAAATTCTTCTACAAAATCTGTGACACTTGGTCAGCTGGTTTTGATTATTGTATGATATTTGTAATATAATAATACATTTATTTTTAAGGCACCTTTCAAGATATCAAGGCGCCTAACAAATTTAAAAAACACATCCATTATCCAGATTATAAAATAGTATAAGACAGATAATCCATCACAACATTAGTCATTCACTAAAAGCTTGAACCCACAGGTGTGTTTTTAATGCTTGTTTGAATCCCTCCACGGTCGTCCATGCCAATAACCGACGGGGTAGAGAATTCCAGAGGGTTGGGGCCACATGCACGAATGCCTGGGCCATGGAAGATTTCAAACACACCCTTGGAATCTCTAGCAACCCCTCATCAGCTGAGCAGAGCAATTGGCCAGGGCAGTAGGGGACCAGAAGCTCTTTCAGGTAATCTGGGCCTAGTCCGTGTAGGACTTTAAAAGTCAGAAGACCGACTTTAAAGGTGATCCGCCACTGTACTGACAGCCAGTGCAGTCCATGCAGTACTGGCGTAATATGACAGGATCTAGAAGTTCCCATCAAAAGCTGGGCTGTAGCATTCTGCACTAGCTGCAGGTGGCAGATTTCCACCCCAGGTAGCCCTAGGTAAAGGGAGTTGCAGTAATCAAGGCGCGAGGACACAAAGGCGTGGACCAGCTTAGGAAGATCACCGTATGGAACAAGGTGCTTGATCCTGGAGATATTTCTCATGTGGTAAAAGGAGGATTTGACAATGGCTGACAGCTGTGAATGCAGAGTCAGCCCCGCATCAAAAATTACCCCCAGGTTTTGCACCCATCCAGAGGCTGGGAGTGATATGCCCACAAGAAAAAGCCCTGAGGGAGAACCCACCCCGGCCCCCATATCCGGTGTGCCGGATCCACAACCAACACCTCAGTCTTTTCCGAGTTCAATTTTAACCAACTGGAATCCATCCACTCCTGGATTTCTGTGAGGCAGCTATTAAAGGCTGAGAGAGCTCCATCTTGGTCAGGTGCAAAAGAAAGGTAGAGCTGGGTATCATCAGCATAGCAGTAAAACCTCAGCCCATACCTTCTTTCAATGTCTCTGAGGGGCAGCATGTACACTGCAAACAACATGGGGAACATCAATGAGTCCTGAGGAACCCCACAAGACAGAGAAACTGGGTCTGAGGAATAAACCCTGGATACCACTCTCTAAGTTCTTCCCATGAGGAAAGATGTAAACCACCTGAGGACTGTACCTGACAATCCACAGATGAACATCAGGTGGTCAAGAAGAACCCCATGGTCCACACTGTCAAATACTGATGAGAGATCTAGAAAAACCAAGATGGAACAGTTTTTCCGATCTCTAGCTATCAGGAGATTATTGAGCACCCGAACCAATGCTGTCTAGGTACTATGCCTCTTTCAAAATCCGGACTGGAGGGGTTCATAGATGTCATGGATGGCCAAATGGTTCTCCAGCTGCACAGCCACTGCTATTGCCTCACATAAGTCAGCCTGGGCCTCCATGGGTACCCCCCACCCAGGTTTCAGTGAAGCTACAGGACATGTAACTAACCAGAGGATGTGAGAAATTGGCCTATATCAAGGTGTCAGCAGTGACAAGTGACTTGAAACTAGGAGGTAATTAAAAAGACCAGAGAGACCTGATTAAAGGTCTCCTGTTTTCTCATCTTAATTAGAACCAACCCAGCTGCCTGGATATAGGGCTTGTAAAGTTTTATAATTCCTACAGGAAGAATATTTGATACCAAGATGGTGTTAAAAGTTGTAAAACCCTTTGATATGCCTTGGGAATTGGAACCAAACCAGATTAAAGAGAAAATGTTTAATTAAAGAGTCATATTTAGGAAGTGGAATTTTTGCAGATGTCACATTATTTAATATACTTCTTGATAAGACATCATGTTTGTATTTTTTTCTATCTAAAAGGATGAGCTAGATGACTCACCAAAGGGGTGGGGAGATGGGGTTGAAATGTATCATTGTAACTGGGGAATATGTCATATTATTTTGGGACTCTGAGAGAAACTAACTTAAGCACTTACAGAGGTAATACATTAGATAGAAAAGGTCTAAATGTATGAAGATAGACATTTTTGTTTTGTACTTTGCCTTTGTTCTTTTATGTGATTGTGATGCTCTTTGATATTTGTTCTGTATTTTGTCCTCTATTTTTATCCATTTTTAGTAAACCTATTCTGTCTTTAGGATGAGACGTTAAACCAAGGTCCCATCTGCCTGGATTGGTGGTAGTTCAGGTGGATGTTAAAGATCCCATGGCACTTATTGAAAAGAGTAGGGGAATTTCCCTGGTGGCCTGGCCAAATTTCCCTCATTCACTAAAAAAAGATACCACCAACAGCTTAATCTGGTTCAAGGTCAGTTGGCATTCATCTGTATCCCCCTCCCCCGGGTCATGCCTGAAAATAGGCAGGATTTGTCTAGTGCACTTACCCGGTCAACAAAAAGCTAAATAAATTCTTAAGAGACTGCTTGGGTGTCTGCCAGTTCTTTTTTTTGCATGTGACGTATAGATGGTCAAGTCTGACAATTGTTCAAGGGCTTGATAGTGTTACTAAACTGCGAAAAGGTAAGAATATACCCAAGGTCTCATATATAGTTTTAAGGGTTAATTTTGGAAGCCGGGATTGGTGCCCCTGGTGAAAGATTGTACGGCAATCCCCGAAGAGGGTACGTATCTGAGCCTGTACATTGGGAACTCTTACATAAGGTTCACAGTTTGAATCCCCTCAGAACTTGAGACTAAAGGTGATTCAGACCCAAAAGCAGACAGAAGGATTACCCTGTCTGTTACAAGTTCACACTATTGCGCTCAGAGGTTGGCACTGTGGCAGCAGAGGGCCTGACCTGCTGTGTGCATTTGTGACAGATCTGGTTAGCAGCAGTGTGAAAAATTTGGTAACACATGCTTTAACTGTTTAGTGTGTCAGCTTAATACTGTACAGCTCACTTGCAAAATAAGGCAGTGATTTATTTTTAAAAAGGAAACAGAACTATATCATTTTGCTTACAGTCAAGTTCCTACCTGTTTTATTTTTTTTCAAAGTGCAAGTTAGAATAGCCGTAGTTAGGGAAGAAGATGGCTTCCAACTACAGTGAGCACACTGTAGACTATCTGAAGCAGTTGTGCAAGGAGAGAGGAGTCCTGCATGAGGGAAGAGCCACCAAGCAGAACCTCGTGGATGCCCTGATGGCAGCAAATGCCCAGAGTATTGAGTCACAGACTGTGACTGTAAAGGACCAAACCTTGGGAGTGGAGGGGCCAGTGGCCAGTGCAGTGTCCAGATCCAGTGAGGAGGACAGCAGGGCCAGTGCAAGCCCAGGACCACAGCAGCAGGGAAAGTTCACCAGCATTCTGGAGCCAGAAGCAATCAGGTTGAAGATTGAGTTGTGCAGAATGGAGCTGGAGTTCCAGAGAGAAGAGAAGTGAGAACAGCGAGCTGCAGAGGAGAAGAGGGAGTGAGAACAGTGAGAGGTGGACCGTGAAGCACGTGAGTGCCAGAGGCGACATGAACTGGAGAAGTTATGACTCCAACCACCAGCACCAGAGTAGGTAAGTGGCTTGGGTTTAACTGGAACTACAGAACTGGGTTACAAATAAAATTCTAAATTGATAGCTGAATTTAAAGAGGGGGAGGATATGGATACCTTTTTAAATTCCTTTGAAAAAGTTTATATTCAGGCAACTATTCCTAGAGGGTCCTGGAGCTTCCAGCTATCCCTGCTACTTACCAGGAAAGCTCGGGATGCATTGGGTCAAATGTACAATGAGGACAGTAATGATTACTGCAAACTTAAAGCTGCACTTTTAAAAAAGTTTGATTTAACTGCAGAAGCATACAGAGCTAAATTCCATAAGCTCAGGAGAAGCTCTAATATGAGCTACGAGGAGCTAGCCATGAAACAAAGTCAGTTTTAAAACGTTGGTGGGAAGGAATAGAAGCAAACTCTGTAGATAAAATTGAAAATGCTATATTGCTAGAGCAGTTTTTTGGGCATGCCCAGCACAGCTGAAAACCTAGCTGGAGGACCAAGATCCCAAAACAGTGCAAGAAGCTGCTGAACTCTCAGACCACTATGCCAAGAGCAGACCTGCTTTAAGAGCAAATGGAGTGGGCATGGCAGTGCAGAAAGGCAAAAGCATGCCTTCAGGGCAGCTAAAACCCTCACTGTCTCCACCAAAACCAGTTAGCCCCAGGTTTCAAAGAAAAGATTTCTCTGAGAAAAGAAACGAATGTTGGGTTTGCAAAGAAACTGGACATATTGCCAGACAGTGTCCCAAAAGGATGAGCAATACACAAAATGGGGCTAGAAAAGAAGTGGGTTGTTTGTGTGTCTCTGGAAGCATGCCTGCGAACATGAGGGAACACATGCACCCAGTCACAGTGAATGGTGTACAGACACAAGGGTTAAAGGACACAGGGGCATCCCTGACATTGGTAAAAGGGGATCTGGTAGAACCTGGTAAGCTTATACCCAATGAATTTGTAACTGTATAGGGCTTCACTGGGGAGGAGAAAATATTGCCACTCGCTAGTGTTCTTCTAGACTGGGGTGAAATGGGGAACTGTGCAGCAGGTGGCTGTAGCCAAAACATTAGCAGTTGATTTCATCCTTGCCAACAGTCTCAAACAGGATGGTGTGTGCAGTTACCCGTAGCCAAGCGAGAGGGGAAAATTGTAGTTCCCTGGACCCCAAAGAAGCCACTGTGGAAACCACTGGGAGGCTGGTTTCCCAGCCTGTGTCTCCTGATATGGAGACTAATGAAAAGGGGGTAGAAATTTTCCCAGTAGCAGTTAACCAAACAGCTACGGAGGGTTACTCTGAAGAAGGAGGGGTGACCCATTGTCCGAGGGTGAGGGATGGCAGTGATCCTGAGTGCCCTGATGCTAGTGCTAGGGGCCCTAGTTTAGAGACTGAAGGAGACCTGTCCCATGGCTTGGGAATGTGTAAGAAGTTTGCAGCTGCTCAGAAAAGTGACCCTAGTCTAGAGAAGCTGAGAGCTTGGACAGACTCTGACGGAGCACAGGGAGGTGATGGAAAACATAAAGTTTATTGGGAAAATGGACTGATGTATACTCAGAATGTGAAGACAGAGGGAAGGGGTGATAGGCAGGCAGCTTGTCATTTCCCAGGGGTACCATGAGCAGTTGCTCAAGATTGCACATGATATTCCCTTGTCTGATCATCTGGGAATTGCGCGCACTATGCAGCGGTTGGCCCAGAACTTCTATTAGCCCAACTTCACCCAGCAGGTGAAGGAGTATTGCAGGTCTTGTCACTGGTGCCAAGAAATAGGGAAGGCAGGTAAGAAAAACCAAACCACCCTAATTCCATTGCCCATAGTGGAGGAGCCATTCCAGAGGGTGGGAATGGATATTGTGAGGCCTTTAAATAGCCCCAGCTCCTTCTGGAAGAGGTTCATCCTAACTGTGGTGGATTATGCTACCCGGTATCCAGAGGCAGTCGCCCTATCCTCACTGAGAACAGACAAAATGGCAATGCCTTACTTTGGATTTTCTCCCATGTTGGGTTTCCACAGGAGGTTATCACTGATCGAGGAGGTTCCTTCATGTTGGACCTGATGAAATGTTTGTGGGAGAAGTGTGGGGTGGTGTAGAGGCGCACGACACCTTATCACCCACAAGCCAATGGGCTTATGGAGAGATTTAACGGTACCCTGAAGTCAATGCTCCAAGCGTTTGCTGAACAGCATGGGAGGGACTGAGAGAAATACCTTCCCCACCTGTTGTTTGCATACAGGGAGGTGCCCCAAGAGTAGACAGGATTTTCCCCCTTCAAGCTCTTATATGGACACTGGGTACATGGGCCCCTAGACTTGATCCGGGAGTACTGGGAAGGCAAGCACACCACAGAGGTAACTCCCATAGTGGATTACATCCTTAGATTTAGGGAAAGGCTGAAGGAGCTTATGGGCAAGGTTCGACCTTAACATTGTTTTACTAGCCCTGAACCTAGTGTAGATTGGCCAGGGCTAGTGCAGCTAACCCTCTACTTGTCTGTTTTGACTAGTGCAGGTTTTTCATGGTTGTTACTGAAGTTGAAAAAATTCCCTACTTTAGCAGACTGTAGTCCTTTTGCTAATCTCCCTCAGTGTTCCAGGTGGCCTGGTGTGTTTAACAGCTCATTAAGAACTGCAATTATCTGGCAGTTCAAGAGAGGGATCCAACAAAAGACTCAGTGTGAGTCATTATCACTCAATTGTTAGGACATTCAGCTAGAGTGCATGCTGTGATCAAGGGTGGAGTGTTAAGTCACTAGCTTCCAGTTTGCTGAACTTGTCTTTGATTTTTCCCACAATATTAAGACCAGTGTGCCTCATTTCCCAAACTTTTGAGTGTCTGTACCCATCACCGCAGTGACAGAATGCTATCATGTATACACGGTCTGCCCAGCCAGGTGGTCTGCCCACTCTATACTTTTCCTTGACACCGTTGCAGACTAGACTCTGAAGTGGCCATCCACAGACCCATAGCTGCCATTACTGACTGGTGTATGGTTAACAGCTCCTCTTAATGGATCACTCCAGTCAATGTCATCAATGTAGTACCACCTAGCATGTCATTTCATCCTAAAAATAATGCTTTGGAGCATGTATGGTACAAAGCAAAACCTTAGTAAAATACATAATTTGAAAGGTTAAAAAAGGTATTCCTGGTATGCATATATCATCCTATATAGAAAGAGAGGCAGTACAGCATCATGCCTGTACATGGGTGTAGCCAGGCATACTCCAAGCACTCCATGGTGTGCAATTTTATTTAAGAGGGTAGCAAATAGGCTCTGAACTGCTTATTTTTTCCATGAAAACTAACAAAAAAATACAGAACCTATCTGTAATTTTATTCCTAGGAGTCGAAACTAGAAGGACCGGTCACTAATACTCTCTCTGCATCCCAAGGACAATACAACCTTACAGGCTGTGGGCAGGTATGTGGGTGTCTTATGAAGCAATGCATGGCATTTGTATTTACCTTTGCATGGCAACAACCACTGTCATGAGATACAAAACTTGTATTTATTGTGCCAAATGAGGCAACAAACACGGTCCTGGTGTACATTTGTATATTGTCTGGCTTCACCAGGTGGGGGGAGGAGTAGCAGTGAGCCCACTTGGTGTGCAGATCTGAAATTCCTGGCTACACCCCTGTGCCTGTATACTGCTCCACTTTGACTGATGAAAGGACACCATTATGAAAAATCTGTTTTTGTTAAGGCAGAGCATGTGAAATCAATAGTTTTGTGCCTGGTATATATAAACAGAAATGTAAAAGTTTCTTACATCCCAAGCCCCACTGTGTTCATTTAACTCTCTCCAACAAAATCCTAGAACTTCCTCTGGCTCACTTCGCAGTGTAAGAAAACTTCCAGAAGTGCAGTTCTGGTTCATCACAGGGTGGCGGATGACAGTGTCTTTCTCTGCCTGATTCTGTACATTGTCCTGCAGGTCAGGGTGGGACTGTGGTGATGTTGGCTATTGTGTGTGCAGAGCTAGAACTGCCTGATTGAACATTTGCTATTATGGTATTCTCTGGTTTGGCAGGAAGGGGGTGAAGAAAGAGGAAGCAAGGGGCACATGGTAAAAAAACAATGGGGGTACACACTGAGTGTGACCGGACAGCAGTCTTTTTTTTTTTTTTTTTTGCTGGGGCAGGAAGCAATGTGGGAGCAGGATAAATAAGCAATAATCAGAGTATTTCTTGGCTTGCATTTTTCCTGTATAACCGATCAAAATTGACCATCATTATTGTGGGCTAATACAACCATCTGTGAACTAGTGCAATTTTTAATCAACTTGTCCAGATGGCTAGTCTAAAAAAAGGTTAAGACTGACCCATGCTTATGGGGACAGCCCAGAGCAACCTGGCAGCTGGCCAACAGAATCAAAAAGTGTGGTACGACCGCAGAGCCAGAGCTCGCTCGTATACGGTGGGTCAGGAAGTCATGGTCCTTATTCTGGTCTGGAAAGACAAGCTGCAGGCTGAGTGGGCAGGACTGTACAAAGTAGTTAGAAAGGTAAATGACATGAACTATATTGTAGAGTTACCTGACAGAAGACATACAGAAAAGAATGTACCATGTTAACATGATGAAGCCATAAGCTAATAGGGCTGACATGGTGTTTGCAGTGTGTAGTCCTGGGGATGGGATGGATGAAGGAGACCCCCTTCTGGACTTGCTGGAAGAAAGCAAGCGGGAGTCCTCTGTGGAGTCAGTTAAATCATCTCCCCAGCTGGTCCCGGACAAGATCCAAGAAGTAAGGGAGGTTTTAGTAGACTTTGCCCCACTGTTTAGCACCAAGCCTGGACTAACCCCCTTAGAATGCACAATGTGGAGACAGGGACACAGATGCCCATACAGTGGACAGCATATCGGGTGTCAGAGGCTGTCCCAAAGGACATTAGGAGGGAGGTGGAGGAAATGCTGGATTTAGGGGTAATCCAGAGATCTCACAGCCCCTGGGCCTCACCCATAGTCCTTGTGCCCAAGCCAGATGGCTCAACTCATTTTTGTGTGGACTATCGTGGACTGAATGCTGTCACAAAGTCAGACACCCAGCTGATGCCCTGGACGGACAAACTCCTGGACAAGTTGGGAGGGTCAACATACCTTACTACTATTGACCTGACAAAGGGGTATTGGCAGGTAGAGTTAACTGACACAGCTTGGGAGAGGTCGGCCTTCATCACTCCGATAGGCTTATTTGAATTTAAAGTAATGCCTTCCGGAATGAAGAATGCCCCGTCCACTTTCCAAAGGTTGGTGAACCAGGTGTTAAATGGTACTGAGGAGTATGCAGTGGCATACCTGGATGACATTACCATCTTTAGTGCCAGCTGGGAGGAACACCTGTCCCACCTTAGGGAAGTGCTAGGCAGGATACACAGTGCTGGGCTCACTGTCAAAGCTGAGAAGTTCCAGGTGGCCATGGCTGAAGTGGCATACCTCAGGACATGTTGTAGGCCAGGGACAGCTCTGTCCTAACCAAGTAAAAATAGAGGTGATTAAGGAATGGCCCAGAACAGAGATGCTGAAGCAGGTCAGGAGTCTTCTAGGGACAGCAGGGCACTATAGGAAATGTGTACCCAATTACAATGCCCTGGCTACTCCCCTATCTGACCTGGTAAAGAAAAAGATGCCTAAGAAAATTACCTGGGAACCAGCATGTGAAAAAGCTTTTACTAGACTGAAGGAGGCACTGTGCAGTGCTCCTGTATTGACAAGTCCTGACTATAGCAGACCCTTTATAGTCCAGACTGATGCCTCAGATGTGGGTATTGGGGCAGTACTGAGTCAGACATCCAACCAAGTGAACGGTCACCCTGTAGTGTACTTGAATAAAAAGTCACTTCCCAGTTGGCAGGCTTACTTCACTGTGGAAAAAGAGTGTCTTGCCACAGTGTGGGCCCTAAAGAAGTTAGAGCCATACTTATATGGGTAGCATTTTGAAGTACAAACTGACCATAACCCCCTGGTTTGGCTGACCCAAATGGGGAAAACTAATGGTAGACTATTAAGATGGAGTCTTGCCTTGCAAGGATATGACATGATGATCTTACATAGGGCTGGAGCGATCAATCAGAACACAGATGGCATTTATATGAAGAGTGAACTGACTTAGGGAGCTCATCCCATGCAGGGGATAGAGCCCCCAAATTCAGTCTAGGTGGGGAGGATTGTGACGCTTGGCCAGCTGGTTATGATTATTGTATGATATTTGTAATATAAAAATAAAGTATGTGATTGCCTCACATAAGACAGCATAGGTCTCCATGGGTACCCCCCCAAGGTTTCTGTGAAGCTACAGGATATGTAACTGACCAGAGGATGTGAGAGAGTGGCCTACATCAAGGTGTCAGCAGTGACAAGTGACATAAAAACAAGAAGGTAATTAAAAAGACTGGAGAGACCTGATTAAAGGTCTCCTGTTTTGTTGTCTTAATTAGAACTGACCCAGCTGCCTGGATATAGGGCTTGTAAAGTTTTATGATTCTTGTAGGAAGAACATTTGATACCAACATGGTGTTAAAAGTTGTAAAACCCTTTGATATGCCTTGGGAATAGGAACCACACCAGATCAAAGAGAAAATGTTTAATTAAGGAGTCATATTTAGGAAGTGGAATTTTTGCTGATGTCACATTATTTAATATACTTCCTAATAGGACATCATGTTTGTATTTTTTTCTATTCTAAAAGGAGGAGCTAGATGACTCACCAATGGGGTGGGGAGATGGGGTTGAAATGTATCCTTGTAATTGGGGAATATTTCATATTATTTTGGGACTCTGAGAGAAACTAACTTAAGCACTTACAGAGGTAATACATTAGATAGAAAAGGTCTAAATGTGTGATGGTAGGAGTTTTTGTTTTGTACTTTGCCCTTGTTCTTTTATGTGGTTGTGATGCTCTTTGATATTTGTTCTGTATTCTGTCCTACTGTCTTTATCCATTTTTAGTAAACCTATTCTTAAGAGACTGCCTGGGTGTCTGCCAGTTCTTTTTTTTTTTTTGCATGTGACGTATAGATGGTTAAGTCTGACAATTGTTCAAGGGCTTGATGATGTTACTAAACTGGGAAAAGTTAAGAATATGCCCAAAGTCTCTTATAGAGTTTTAAGGGTTAATTTTGGAAGCCTGGCTTGGTGCCCCTGGTGAAAGATTGTACAGCAATCCCCGAAGAGGGTACATATCTGAGCCTGTACATTGGGTACACTAGCATAAGGTTCACAGTTTGAATCCCCCCAGAACTTGAGACTAAAGGGGATTTGGACCCAAAACCAGATAGGAGGGTTACCCTGTCTGTTACCTGTTCACACTATTGTGCTCAGAGATTGGCACTGTGGGAGTGGAGGGCATGACCTGCTGTGTGCATTTGTGACAACCCTACCTAGAGTACTGTGTCCAGTTCTGGAGACCACATCTCCAGAAGGACTTAGACAGCATGGATGTGGTCCAGAGAAAGGCAACTAAAATGGTATAGGGTCTTCATCAGAAGCCCTATGAGGCAAAATTACAGGACCTAAATGTGTATACCCTGGAAGAGAGGAGGGAGAGCGAGGATATGACAGAGACCTTTAAATACCTCATGGGGGTAAACAAGGTTCAGGAAGGAAGGAAGGAAGGAAGGAAGGAAGGAAAGAAGGAAGTATTTTTCAGAAAAAAAGCTCAAGAACATAGGGACGTGCTATGAAACTGGCAGGGAATAGTTTCAGGAGAGATGTGAGGAAGCACCTCTTCACAGAACGAGTGGCGGATTCCTGGAACAGTCTTCTCATGGAGGTGGCTGGGGAGAAATCAGTGGTGGGGGGGTTCAAGAATTCATGGGATAGGTATAAGGGTAGGTAGCTAAGTTCACTGATCGACAAATGTCTTTACAAATCCATATAAAATTTCAATAAATACACATACATTGAGATATAGTGTATGGTAGAACATTGTTGATGGAAATCCATCCCTACAACAATGCTGTTATGCTGCACTAGCTACATCATCGTAGCTGTTGTGCTGCACTAGCTACATAGCTAGTGCAGCATAACACTTAGAAGGTTTGTGCACATGCATGACTGGGTGACCGGCGATCCTCTGTGAATGGCCACGGCAGTGAAACAGGCCAGAGGAGGTGAAAATCACCACAAAAAACAGCAAGAAAGTAAGTGTAGTCTTTGTATGAGCACCATACACTATAAAAGACTGTGTATGATCGCTCATACACAACAAGGGTATTTTTCAGCTCTCGAGGTTGCCATGGTAATGAGATCTCTTGAGCTGCGCTCTCGAGGTCTCCAGTTACCATGGAAACCTCTCGAGTGAAAAATACCCTTGTTGTGTATGAGCGATCATACACAATCCTCTATATAGTGTATGGTATAATGTTGTTATGGATAGAAATCCATAAGTAGAATGGAGTTGTTATGCTGCAGTAGCTATGTCATCACAGCTGTTATGCTGCACTAGCTATGTCACTACAGCAGCATAACAACTTGGAATGCTGCCACATAGTTGCTTTCCTCAATCCAGTTAACTGGAAGTTGCATTTTATTTTTAAACTTGATCTTGCAGAAACATCTGCAGCACACTGTGTCAGTTAAAAAAAAAGAAAAAATGTTAAAATTTCTAGTCTCTGTTGTCTTCTTCAGCTGGTTTTGTGTGATTTTCTATGCTGTGACTGCCCAAACATTATAAAAGATTGTGTAAGAGCAGTCATACAGAAGCAATGAAATTCATGTATCTTGAGGTTCCCTTGGTAATAGAGTACCTCTTGAGCTGCACTCTCGAGGTCATCTGTTACCAAGGAAACCTCTCAATACAAGAATATCCATGTTATGCATGACTGTTCATGCACAATTCTCTATATTGCACATTATTGACAATAACTTACATAAGTCTTTGACAAATGAGTCCACATCTAAAGAGTGATTGTTATAGATTAGTCTAAGAGACAACACGATCAGGGTACAATACATGACATCTAAATATAGCATTGCATAATGACTCTGCATTATCACAAATTAAGAGAATGTAAAAATTTATACAATGATGAGAGGATGTGAATGTCACTAGAATTAGATGGATTAATAATTCTCTGGAGGGGAGATCATGAGTGTCCAACACTGGAGCCAACCATTTTTTCCCTCCCGTTATGTACTGGGGGCAATGTAATACAATGTGTTTAAAATCATCCTCATATCCATTTATTTGGGATCTGCAATTCCAGCACTTTTTTGATCATATAGGATCTAATTAGCTGCATATAACTCTAACCTGTATCTTGTTACAACTCTCCTTTCCTTAGGGTTTGATAACATGTACAAATATGGTTCCAGGTTGTGTCTGGTTTTCATAATTTTATACCATCTGTAATGGCATCATTTATTAATTCTCTCCTGATCCTGTGATATTGATATATCTCTTATCCTTCTTTTAACCTGCTCAGCCACGTCAACAAAAGAAGTACCATACATTTTGTGAAGTAAATTCCCAAACCCCCTGGAAGAATGTTTTTTTTAATAGTTTTAATAGTACTTGATGTAGAATGTGACTGATGGTAATTGTTCCTCAAGACACATCCTGGGTAATCTGTTATGCTGCAGAAGAAACAATTTCAGTATAAAAATTATCCTTCTCTCTAGAGCCATTGTTGTTAGAGAGAATTGTCCCAACTCTTTTCTAAATATCTCTGCCAGTACTGACCGATGCACTTTTAAGATGTAGTGGTACATTTTGTTTATTTCTGTTTCCAATGGCTTTATATTCGCAGGGGACCAAATTTCTGTACCATATAATATACTTGTTTTTATTATGATGTTTATTACTTTTACCAAACCTTTGATCGAACTCTGGCCCATTTTCAAATTAAACATTTTAAAGGCATTAAAAGACGTTTTTAACTTTTGGATCATTAGTTTTATTTGTGGAGTCCATGAAAGGTTATACGAGAATCTAAGCCCCAAATAATCATAGTAGGTTGTTGTTTCTACTTTATTTTTATCAATATAAAGTGATGGAGTTTTTTTGTTTCTACGACCAGAAATAACCAGACTTGTCTCTTACAGGTTTATAACTAACTTCTTTTTTACAGAGTTCAGAGAAATACGTTAGCTTCCATTGAAGGCCAAGAAAGGAGATAGATGTCAAGGCGATATCGTCTGCATATGCCAAAAATGCAACTTTTAGTGCAAAGACATTTGGAGAGTGGAAATCTGGGTTGTTTAATTCCTTTAAAATTGTGTTTATATATAAATTAAACAATAATGGTGCTACGAGACAGCCTTGGCATACACCTAGGTTTGTTTTAATATTTGATATCAGATTTTCTTGTTGATTGTAAGCCTGACCTCAGTGGTGGGGAAGCTGATGGAGTCCCTGCTTAAGGAGTGGGTAGTGAAGTTCCTGGAGTCAAATGGCGCAAAAGACCCAAGGCAGCATGGAGTCACTGAGGGTAGCTCCTGTCAGACTAATCTTGTCGATTTCTTTGACTGGGTGACCAGGGTGGTGGATCAGGGAGGGGCAGTGGATGTAGCCTACCTGGATTTCAGTAAGGCCTTCGACACCATTCCTCATAGAAGGTTGCTTAGCAAATTGGGGAATTTGGGTGTGAGCTCTAAAATGGCAATATGGGTTGGAAACTGGCTAAAAGCAGAACCCAGAGGGTGGTAGTAAAAGGTATGAAATTAGAAGAGGGGGAAGTGACCAGTGGGGTTCCACAGGGACTGGTGCTTGGTCCAGTTCTATTCAATGTCTTCATAAGCAACATTGCAGAGGGACTGGAGGGGAAAGTATGCCTGTTCGCAGATGACACCAAGATCTGTAACAGAGTCGACACACAGGAGGGACTAGATAAAATGAGAAACAACCTAAGACTACTTGAGGAATGGTCAAGGGTTTGGCAGTTGGGTTTCAACGCTAAGAAGTGCAAGATAATGCACCTGGGACACAGAAACCCAAGAGAGGAACACAGGATGGGGGGCAGGTTCTAGCCACCACAAGTCAGAAGAGAAACCTGGGGTTATCATATCCGATGACCTGAAGTCAGACAAACAATGCGAAAAAGGAGTGGGGAAGGCAAACAGAATGCTGGGGTGCATAGGAAGGGGCATAACCAGTGGGAGAAGTGAAGTGGTGATGCCACTGTATAGATCACTGTTGAGGCCTCATCTGGAATACTGTGTCCAATTTTTGGAGACCACATCTCAGGAAAGACATTGACAGAATGGAAGCAGTCCAGAGAAGAGCAACAAAAATGATACATGGACTGCAGCACAAGCCTTATGAGGAAAGACTCAAGGAACTAAACACACATTCACTGGAAGAGAGAAGGGAGAGAGGGGATATGATAGAGACTTTCAAATACCTTAGAGGAATAAACAGGGTAAGGGAGGGGAGCATGTTTCAGAGAAGAAAGTGCACAAGGACAAGGGGACATAACATGAGGCTGGAGGGAGGGAGGCTTAGGGGAATACTAAAAAGTATTTTTTCCACAGAGAGGGTGGTGGATCTGTAGAACAGCCTACCAGCGGAGGTGGTGGAAGCGAAAATAGTACAGGGATTCAAAAGTGCATGGGATAAGCATAAAGGCACCTTGCTATACAGCAGAGCAGGGAAAAGGCAGTCCAAATAAAAGTAGGGATTGCCAAACCAAGTAGGGAAATGGGTAGACTAGGTGGGCTGTATGGTCCTTATCTGCCAACCGATTCTACGTTTCTGTTTCTATAATTGTATTTGACTTGAAGTCATGTATTACTATGTAATTTTATTAAGACATCTAAAATGTCTGCATACCTCTCAACTGTCCCGATTAACCCGGGACGTCCCGTATTTTGGCCATTTTTTCTCTTCTGCCCCATCATCCCGGATTTACTGTGTGTGGTCCCTGAAAATGCCGACTTTTTCCAAATTTGCAATGCCACGTGGTCCACGACGACTGTTTCTTTATGTCCCTAAACTGTTCTGCACAGAGCGAGTGTGTTGACATCACACGCACTGATGTCATTGCTCATTCTACCAATCATGCTATGCTGCTCGGTCCGTTCCTATTTTGGCACCTCCACCCCTGCGACCCTGACGTTTTGAGTCCCCCTCAGGTCCACAAGTACTGGAGAAAATTTGGATTGAAGCCGCTGTTTTTGACCACTCGATGGAAGGGAGAGAGAGAGAGAGAGAGAGAGAGAGAAAGAGCTCAGTCGACTGCTGCATGTCTGCTGCTTTTCGATCACCGAATCCAATGCTGCTGTTTGCTGCGCCTGCTTCCCTGAGACTTACTTTTACCAGCAAACCAGGCAGTAAAAGTAGCTGTAATTCATTTTATTTTTCTAAACTTAGTGGCAGATCGCCGCTCACAGCACAGTACCAGCAGCAGTCAGCCAGCCTGCATGCCAGCCCGTGACCCATCACTGGACTGACTGACCATGCACTTGACTTGTAGCAGCAACAGCAGAAGCAGAACACCAATGGGGAGAAAACAGTCCTGCTGTACCCCCCTTTTTTTGAGGTATGTTGAATGTGTAGTGAGTCAATCAAAGGCAGTGCAGCAGTGTGTTTGTTCTATTCTGCAGACTGCCAGTTGGTTAAAATGATCATTGAAGAAACAGGCTCATTCCTTCCTCTGCTCATTTAATGCATTGCCATGGATGAGCTAGATTAGATATCTGGTTAGAAGAGTATAGAGGTGCTTAAAAACAGGGTAAAAGGAAAATACAGTTCGGACTCACAGTGAGGCTTTATGCAACCTACTGTAGTGTGTAGTTTTCAGTGAAATGTGTTCACTTTTGATAATATTATGAACAGACCAGAGGATTATGAAATGCTAGCTGCATGTATTCATCCCTTCAAGCTAATATAAACCATAGCTATACTACACAGTATATGCATACAGTAACTGGACAGGAGCTTGAGAATGATGGATCATTAGACAGCAGGTTCTATGGTATTTCAATAGGGTTTAGGGAATGTAGTATTAGTATTTAACCCCCGGCTCTTCTGGAAATGAGCGGTTTACAGATTATGTTGTCTTTCCTGATTAAACATTTTCCAAATACATAAAAAATTTAACATTCTGTAACCCCTTCCCTACACATGTGCTGTAAGCTCTCCAATATGATTTGGCCATAGCAACATTAAGTTGAGAGAATGATGATTGTCTGATGTCCTTTGATAGAGAAGTGACTAGGTGAGTGCATAATGTGTGGCTGAAAGTCACTGGCAGTCAAACAGACTGGTGGGGTAACATTGGCACAGCAGTACAGGGGAAAAGGAGGCAGTATAGCGCAGTGGTCTAAGGCTGTGTGTCGCAAATCTGGTGACATCCAGCAGACCAGACCTGGGTTTGAATCCCACAGCTTCCACTTGCATACTGTGTGACCCTGAGCAAGTCACTTAACCTCCTTGTGCTCCCAGATTGCTCCTGTAAAAAAGCTTTCAGCTTAGTGTGCTATACCTGGTTAAACAACTAAATAAAATAAAAAAAAAAAAAACTGGTAGCAGAGTGACTGAGATACCTTCATCATGCAAGCCTCAGCACGTTGAATATAGTATGATTTAGAATGCATACCTTCAATATTCAGCTGCTAAAATGTTGTGTGTCTGTGCATGCTATTTACTATAAGTGTGACAATACATTCCATGCTTCATGTGACTTTGTAAATAGTTGGTAACATGTGACATATGACCCAGTTTGGGTCGTGAATATGCAAATGTTATGCTAATGAAGTGTCCCTGATTTGAGTCAGTTGTCCCTGAATTTCTGGGTCTTTGTCCCTGATTTGGTAATCTGGAGGTTGAGAGGTATGAATGTCTGAGTCTAAATTATAGCTTTCCAATTTTTCCCAGAGTACCTTCCTACTAATTGAATCGAATCTGTTTTTAGATCGGTAAAACAGCAATAGAGTTTTGACTGTTTTATCTTTACATATTTCCAAATGAGATGTTTGAGGGCAAAACAGTGTTGGAGTGTTGAGCATTTAGTTCAGAACTTGTTCTGGAATTCAGAGATTAAATTCAGACAGGCCTGGTAAGAAAGGGGGTGGTGGAGTGGCTCTCTACATCCGTGAGCCTCTCTCTGCTACCCCTGTCCTCCACACCATCTTCTACTCTGACCCTAGCTCACCCAGTGAGTGGCTCCTAGTGGAACTGACCATAGGTGCAGCAAAAATGATGTATATGGGTTGCTGCTATAACCCCCCCTCCAGGATGCCCAGCAGGTCTCACGGCCCACCTTGAAGGGATGGGAAGTCTCTCCCCCACCAGGGACACCATCCTCCTTGGGGATTTCAACCTGGACAGGCTTAGTGCCCTGGAACCTGATTACTCTAACCAACTCAAGCTCCATAACCTAGTCCAAATTATCACCAACCCCACTAGGCACAACCCTAGTACCCAAAACCATACACTTCTTGACTGGGTAATCACCAATAGAGAGGACAGGGTGCTTCTACCGGGCACTCTGTCCAATGCCATTAGCAATCACTTCCCCACCTACCTGGTCTGGGCCTCTAAGACCAAGCGCCCACCCCAAAAACTACTCTTCTTCTGTAATTTCAATCACCCAGACATCCCCTCCCTCCTTCATGATGTTCGAGCGATAAACTGGTCAGCCTTCTACACCCTCTCTGATGTGTCCAAGGCTGAGAGTTTCTTCACAACCGCACTCCTCCATCTCCAAAATCAACATTTCCCCCTGACTACTCGCCAAGTTAGGGGTGACTGTACATGCTGGGTTACCAAAGATCTCCTGGCCATGATGAGGAAAAGGGATAAGCTATGGTCAGTCTACAAAAAAGCCCCCCCCCCGCCGCCCGATGGAACAAATACTGGCAGCTATGAAACCTTTGTAAACAGTCAGCCCTTGCCAAAAAGCATGCCTTATTTCAGGGCAAACAAAGGGACAGTTTTGGTGAACCCCATCATTTCTGGAGTGAGGACGTCTCATTACTCAGCCCATGCACTCATAACCCCATTATTCACCTTGACAGTCCCCCTGGATGTCTGGCTGACCCCATTGTTGTGGCCAATGCCTTCAATAAGAAATTCACAGATCTGTCTGCCCTCCTCAGCAGGCTGCCACCCCTGGTGACCACTGGTCCCTCTGATCATCCACCCCACCCATACCCCTCAAACTCCTCCTCTCCCCTCTTTCTACTTTCAGATCATCAGCCCCAGGGACACTGCCAAACTGCTGAAGAGTCTGCCTAGCCGGGGCAGCCTGGACAGTGATGGTCTTTTCCCTGCTATGCTTAAACTTATATCACCTGCCATCTTAAAACCACTCACCTACCTCTTTAACCTGGCATTGACTACCTCCTCAGTGTCCAGCACTTGGAAGCATAAAAGGGTGGTCCCAATTTTTAAGACTGGTGATCCGCTATTCCCAGATAACTATGGGCCTATATCCTTGCTCACCCACCTTAGTAAACTCCTGGAAAGGGATGTCCACCGACAACTGTCTGTCTATATTGACACACAACCTATTGTCCAGACAGCAACACGGCTTCCATAAACATCACTCCACCACATCTGCCCTTACCATGTTTACCAATCATATTCTTAGGAACATGGACCTTGGAAGGGCAACGGGTGCCATTTTTGTCAACTGACCACACCCTGTTACTCTCCTCCCTCCACACCCTTGGCTGCCCTACTGAGACCACATGGTGGTTCCAAAATTACCTTTCAGATAGATCTCAGTCGGTATGTGTAGGACCTTCCACCTTCCCCACCCTCCCAGTCACTACCGGTGTACCCTAGGGCTCCATCCCGCGCCCACTCTTATTAACCTTGTTTATAAACTCTCTCCCCTCTGACTGTCTCACTTGTGATGCCCTATTATATGCAGATGACCTTGTCCTCTTCACTAGTGACAAGGCTCTTGAGAATATATCCAGGGCTTTATCCAATAACTACTTTGCGGAGCACACCTGTCTCCACTCACATTGCCTAATTGTTAATGCTAAAAAAACGAAATCCATGCTATTTGAATCTAAACCCTTCTTATCTAAGGTCG
Source organism: Neoceratodus forsteri (assembly GCA_016271365.2). Taxonomy (NCBI): domain Eukaryota; kingdom Metazoa; phylum Chordata; order Ceratodontiformes; family Ceratodontidae; genus Neoceratodus; species Neoceratodus forsteri. Next base: position 490,278,148 of record CM057450.1, on the reverse strand, counting down.
CCAAGGCTGGGTCCACCCTCTCAGTAGTCTCACTGGACGACTCTGTACTTGAAAATATACTAACTTTCAAATATCTGGGAGTTATCCTGGATCTGTCCCTCTCCTTTTCCGATCATATCGCCTCTGTTATCCACCATATTAACCAGAAACTTGGTGCGGCTTATCCGATAAAGTCACTCTTGACCAGGGAAGCCAGTTTAGCCATTGTCCAAGGCAACCTACTATCCTTGACTGACTACTGCTCCCCTATTTATTCACACACATCCTCAGCCTTGCGTGTGTGCCTTTGCTCCACGTACAACAACATATGTCATTTCACTCTCCTGGGACCATATTCCACTCACCACTGCCTTGTCTACCAGACTCTTGGCTGGCTCCCACTACACTGCAGATTTGATTATGGGCTTGGCTTCCTTTTGGATAGCACCATCAGGCCTGGTGAATCCTCCCCTTGTACATCTATCCTCAAGACCAGAACTCCTTCGAGGTGTCAGCGTGCATCCTCAGTTACCCCCATGGATATCCTGAAAGTCTCCTCAGCTATGGGTAGCAGAGCATTATCTGTAGCTGCTCCCACTCTGTGGATCACAATCCCCATGCTCATCCGCTCTCTAGACTCCCATGCCACTTTCAAGACACATCTCAAATCCTGGCTGCTTGATGAGGCCACATGTCGTTGCTAGCTTGGATAACCCTCCTCCCTCCTCCCTTCTCCCTTCCTTTCTGACTTTTGCCTCATGGGCTGCTTTGGCCTCCCCTGCCCTCTTTCATTTCTTTGGACTCCTATCTTACATCCCTCACTGCCTGCTTCTTGGGCTCTCCCACTTGGCTATTGTCTTGTATGTTGTTTTTTTTTTGTTTGTTAGTTTTTCATTGTGCAGTAATTTGCACTGGCCACTTATCCTTGGTAAGTAATTGTATAATAATTGTTGCTTATCATGATGTAATGATTGTTTTTTCAGCCTCTCATTAATTTTACTTTTTCATGTTAACCAATGATGTCTGTATATCCACATGGCTTGTACTCATTGTATAACTTGTCACTACCTCTGTAACTGCCACCTGTGTGGCCCAGGTCGTGCCTGAAAATGGTCCCCTGAATCAGTGCACTTACCCGGTTACCAAAGATTTAAATAAATAAATAAAAATAAATTATTCTGTTGTACCCATTGTTATCTGTTCAATAATATTCTACAGAAGTTTTTTTGTGATGCATCAAGCAAACTAATGGGACGGTACATTGTGGGGTCATTTATATCCACATTTGTATGTTGTCTTGCACACAGGCACAAGCAACATCTTGCAGTAGTCCTTACACTGAGAGGTGTGTCAGTGTTGGCAAATGCAGGGCAACTTTAGTAGGTGCATGTGTCAGTGCTGGCAAATGCAGGGCACACTTTAGTAGGTGCATCTCTCATCCCCCAATTAGCGAGCATGCTAGCGCTGATGAGGAAATCATGGAAAGTGCCACCAAGTTGAAAGAAATCTGCTGCTGCAATCAGAGACAAGCTCATCATGCAGTGGCAGATGACACGCCTCTCCAATGTGCCTTTCCTGGTGAAACTTTTCAATAAACATGGCGGCTCCTACCGTCCACTGCACACAATCCCCATACCGACATCGGCGGTGGCCAATCCCCTGTGTCAGCATGTTCTCCCACCCCACACACTTTCTTTGCCAATGGGGCCCAATCCCCAGCAGCATCAGCCCCCCCAAACTTGTGGGGCACACTGGAAGCCCACCCCAGTGTGCCCAACATCCCCCTGAAACTCATGGGACACACTGGGAGCCCACCCAACACTTCTTTAGTTGACCAGTAAAGAAACAAAACTGTCCTTCCATGTGCATTTTTTTGTTTTTCCCTGTAAAGAAGAAAACGGTCCCTTGTAGTCCCTCCCCACACCCCTCACCCTACCCCATACTTACCTCCGGAGGTCTGGCACTGCGATCGCCTGTGGAGTGGGATGCATCTGGACTCTTCAAAGCCGAATTGCAAAATGAAGAAATGCCGCTAAGCTATGTAATAGCATTAACTGGGGGGGGGGGTTCAACTTAGGTGGATATCTCAGCCATTTTTTTTGAATTTTTGCTCCAAATTTTCAACATGAGGTTCTTGGGACCCCACCTCATGAACACGTGCTCTGTCATCTCGTTATTTGGTCCCAAAAGGTGATTTTGCGGTCACTGCATGGAATCACCCTTCAAGACCGAGTAATGAAATGACAGTACCACTGTTCATGAGGTGGGGTCCCAAAAAGCCTATGTTGCAAATTTGGTGAAACAATTCCAAAAAATTACTGTGTTACGAGCGTGTGTTGTGCGGTTTCCACATACACTCGTAACTTCGACAATTTTTAATATTTTCACTCCAGATTTTCAACATTGCCATTTTTTCACACCTCCTTATGAACAGTACAGCTGTCATTTTTTCACATCCTGCCTGAAATGTGTTTTCACACATCTGGTGCACAATGGCACAGTCTCTGTGGGAAATCAACTCTCTGGGCAGATTAACAAAATCACTGTGCCACTGTTCATGAGCAGAGGTCCCAAAATGCTTATGTTGAAAATTTGGTTAAAAATATCCCAAAATTAATTGCATTAACTGAGTTACAGCTGAGCTTTTCCATCTTATTCATTTTTAATTTATAATTTTGATGTCTTGTTGTTGATGGACATCCCTCATGTTCATATTTGCCATCTCGATATGCCAAGTGGTACGTATAGGAAGCTGAGAAGACTCTGGCTTTAGAATTACTTCTAGGTCTTGTATTTTACTAAGTGCCTCTAAATTTCCCCAAACTAAATCAACTACTGATGATCTACGTGAGTCTATGTAAGTAAAATCTCCTTCTGGGTCACTTTTAGTTCTTCCATTAAACAAGAAATAATCTAAGTTTGTCATTATATCCTTTAAAAGCTTCCCATTTGTATTATTTACTTTATCCCTTGACTTGCATTTATAAGTTAAATTCGTATTTATTATATTTATTCCTTCTAATAGCTCTTTTTCTGAGGAATTATTTTCCATAACCCTAGCATTGAAGTCCCCCAGGATGGTTATCCTACATTGTTCATATTCATCTGATAAATTGTCTAATATTAATTTAAACTGTTTCCAATATTCATCTTTAGATGTTTTACTTTTTAGGGCTACATAAATGTTAAGCAAAATTAATTTGATGTTATTATTTACTAACTTGAGTACCTGACAATTATGGAGGTCTACTTTAATTGGAATTACAGCATAAGCCACATAGATGGGATGCGAATAAGCTGGACGCCCGCTTAAACAGGATGTTTCAGCTAGAACCTACTGTATTCAATGCAAAGTGCATGAAACAGCTAATGCTTAAATGGGACACCAGATTTACATAAAGTCGCTTAATTGGACACTTTAGTAAAGGATTCTGACCTTTTCTGGGTAGTAAGCACCTGTCAATGGTTTTCTGAATTACTGTAAGCAGCTTAAAATCACCTTAAAAATCACCAGTTCTTTTCAGTGCTGCCTTGTTTGACATCGCTGCTTGCTGTTCTGAGCATTAAACCTCTTTTCTACCTGATTTCTGCCTGATTTCAGCCCAGATTTCTGTCTGCCATGTCTTTGCCAAGGAATAAGCTTACCTTGGCTGACAGAGTTCGAATTCTGGAAGCACTTAACAGCCCATGCCACTCGCTATCCTCTGTTGTGGCCCATGCTGCCAAAATTGCGAGTGTTTTTGCTGATTTTTTGCTGAGCTTGTAGGCATAGATGATGAAGAGACTACTGTCGGTGAACTTACTGATGAGGAGCTGGTGAATGCGATTTTTAAAGCAACCAATACAGACGAAGAAACTGCTGACGGTGATGGTGATGGTGATGTCAGTGTTGTCCGATCTGTCAGCACTATGGATGTTCTTTCAGGGGTTAGATTAGCTATGTAGTGGTGCCAGCGGTATGGTCAGACTGGAGCATGGGAGCAGCTGTTTGAGGTTGAATGTTCCATACAGGCTACTGCACTGGGAAAAAAACAAAGAAACATCACTGACTTCCTCCATCCAACTGAAGCTGTGGTCTCAAAACCCTTTCCACCAAGTGCCGCTTTCTTCCAACTACCCCCACCTACAGTAGCAGCCACTGACACTGCCAGCTATTTCCCAAAATTTCTGTGATATTTCCAGAAATATCTCCTGCTTTCTGCATTTCCACAGTAGGGACAGCAGAGAGAAACTCTTCAGAAATTTCATGAAATATCTGGAAATAGCTGGCAATGTCTGTGGCTACTACTGTACCACAACATCAATGGAAGCATAGTCATTCTTAGCCTCATCATTCTTATATGTAACTGAGGCTGCTTCATTATTGCTCAGTGTTGAACCGAGCAGCATCCCACATGAGGAAGATGGAGATTCAGCAGCTAAAATTTACACTGTGCTCTAAAGTAATGTAAAGTGTACAGTACAGTACCCCCATAGCATAACGTATTGCACAAGCAAATGCAAAAAAAAAAAAAAACAGTTGTCACAATCATAAATAAAAATATTGTCACAAGTGCAGGCACTAAAAAATAGCACAGAAACACTGCCACTAAGGCAGTAAGTCAGTAAGGGAGTAGGGTCTGACCACAGTCCATTTGCAGTTCTACAAGCCCAGATCACTAACTTAGTTTATCCATGATGGCCGTTTAAGCGGGATGACTGAATTTCCACCCTGCCACCCTGCTTCAGCAGCTTCTACTGTATTTTATTTTTTTTTATTTATTTAATATACTTTATTAGGTTTTCATGTACTAACAAAACATTAACTCTATTCTAGACCCTCTAACCCTCCCTCCCCCAGGACCGACCCTCAGAGGCACACTGTGGCAAATCTGTAACCCATTCTGTTTTTATATAGTCAGGTTGATGAGATTGGCATACATGTGGGTTTGTAAAATGATATTAAGAAGAGGTAGATATCTCAAGAGAAGGGAAATCCTAAAAGATCTTGTATCACTTTCCTATACCCCTACTAAGGTTGAGTTTCAACCGGAATCAGAATATTATCTAACCTGTCTTGGGTCAGGGCTCCCCCCCCTTCAGGTAGAAGAGGGTATCAAGAGTAACGATGTAGTTTTTCCCATTTCTTTCTACATACAGACATGCGATTGTGTATACTAGCAAGCATCCTCTCAATCCACAGGTTATGCAATAGCTCATTGAGTCAATCAGAGTATGACATTTCAGTTTGGTTTTTCCAATGGTGCAATACTACTTTTTAACTGACAAAGAGATCAAAGCCAGCCAGTATCTCCACTTCTTAATTGACACACTGGAATAGTCCCCTACCAGTCAAATTTCAGGGAGAAAGAGGTCCTCCAACCCCAAAAGGGGGTCCATCTTTTCTTTAATTTTCCTCCAGAGAGGGGAAACTTTCTGGCAATCCCATGAAACATGCCTAAGAGTGCCCTCTGTTTGTCCGTACCTGGTACATAATGAGGAAGGAATTTTACCCATTTTAACCTGGGTGAACAGGAGTATAGCAAATGTTATGTAAAATGTAGAATTGGGTAAGACGGAGTTTATCGTTAGTCACCAGGTGGTACAGGTCCATCCAAATATGCTTCCAATCAAAGGTAGACTCAGGAAAAGAATTGGACCAGTACCTAGATTCTCCTAACATTGCAGGGTAGAATTCAATTATTAGAATGGAGACCAAATGGGAGATGGAGTGGGGTTGCCGTGCTTGTAACTGCAACAATTGGAGGAGCTCTCTCCAGTTATTAGTCCAAGGGGTCATGCCGAACCACTTAATTAGTAAGTGCCGAATCTGGTAGGTCTTGAAAATCAAGTTGGCCGACATACTGTGTCGGCAAATCATGACTCTGATGAATACACCCACTGGAAAGAAAATCAACAATTGATTTCCCTGCAAGATAAGGTGTAGTCCTAGGATTCAACATATGGTCCTCCACTTTGAAATCTGGATTTTCACAAATTGGTTGTGAGATATCCAATGTGTTGGAATATTGCAACGTCCTACAAAATTGTGCATGCACCTTCAGTTATGTGAAAATAACAAGAGTTCCAAAGTGGTTTTGGTAAACTTCTAGGAGATATGAAATATAAGCTGTCAAGTGATATTCCATTCTCTTCAATCAGAGTCCTCTCAATTTGAAGCCTCAGGGGATTGTACTGGACAATAATTAGAGTTGCTACCTTAAGCCATTTAGTGTATTTTGCTATATGGCTCGCTAGGTAATAGGTGAAAAAATTAGGTAGTTTGAGTCCTCCCATATTTTTGGGGAAACTAAAGTGGTTATAGGCCCTATGTGGGGCTGTACCCTTCCACAAGAAAGAAGCGATAGTCCTGTGGACTTTCTTAAACCAACTAAGGGGGCACAAGATGTTCAGCATATTTAAAGGATAAAACAATCGGGAAAGAACATTCATTTTGATAATACTGACTCTACCTTGTAGGGACAGGGGAAGGGAAGTCCATCTTTGTAGATCTTGGTGGATAACATTAACCAGGTCATCTAAGTTAAATTTTCTCATTAATGCCTTGGACTGTGAGAGAATGATGCCTAAGTATTTAAGTTTAGTGGTCCAGCCTAACCCCAGGTGAGTGAAATCAGATAAGGCAATTAAAGCATTTAAAGGCATTGTTACTGTTTTGTCTACATTTAGCTTATAATTGGAGAACTTGCTGAAATCCTGAATAGTGTGCAGGGCTGCTTTAATTGATGGAATAAGGTTAGAGATATGCAATAGGATATCATCCGCATATGCAAAGAGTCTGAGGTCAAATTGACCAATATGAATCTCACTTATGGAAGGAGATTTTCGGAGGAGAGAAAGTAGGGATTTCAGGTAAAGATTAAATAATAGAGAGAAAGTGGGCAGCCTTGGCAGGTACTTGAATGAAGTTTGATCTTTTCTGAAAATATACCATTACAATAAATCTTCACACTGGGATGAGAATACAGTGCCTGTATCCATCTAATGAAGGCCATGGGAAAACCAAACCTTTCCATGACTGCAAACAGAAATATCCAGCTCACTCTATCGAAAGCTTTTTCAGCATCCAGGGACACCAATGCCAGGGGTTGCTTGGAGTCCCTGGAGGTGGAAAAAATATGGGATAGCTTCCGTAGGTGATCAACTGAGAACTGCCCGTTCATAAAGCCAACCTGTTCTAGCCCAATCAGCCCTTCCCAGAGCCACATGATCCTATTAGCCAGTATTTTGGCCAAAATGTTTACATCATAGTTCGTAAGAGAAATGGGTCTGTAATTGGTGACCTTGTCTGGGGACTTACCATGTTTAGGTAATACTACTATTAATGCTTCCAGCAAACAGAGATCCAAAACCCCTACATCACAAAAAGAAAGGAACAGTTTTTGGAGTATCGGTGCGAGTTTGGCCACAAAGGTTTTATTGAAATTTGGAGAAAAGCCATCTGGTCCTGGGGATTTATCTGAAGGAAGAGAGCTGATGGCTTCCTGGACCTCTTGGAGAGATATTGAGCCAAGCAGGAAGGCTTGCTGATCTCATGTTAGGCAAGGGAGCTGGATATGAAGCAAGTACTCCCGGATTTCCAAGATGGAGGGGGAATGGACAGAGATATTATACAGATGTTGGTAATATAGGGCAAACTCATGAACTATCTCCTTGGGTGAAGTTTTAAGGGAGTTATCAACCTGGGATATAATGGAGAGAACCAAGCAGGAGGTCTCATGGTTCTTTAATTGGAGAGCAATGAGGTTCCCAGCTTTATCTCCCTGGTCAATATAAGTTGAGTGTATTTTGAGAATGGCATAGTCACACTTTTCCTTTAGACTCTCAGTGTATTGATCCCTTAAAAATGTTAACTGTTCTTGGTCTCTGAATTACCTGGGTACATGCTACTTTCCAACGCTTCAATTTGTTCAAGAATACTATGAAGAGAAGCCTCACATTTTTTCCTTCCACCTAGAAGCCTGACAGATAAATTTCCCATGTAGAGCACATTTGAGAGAGCACCAGAGTTCACCATAATCAGAGACTGAACCTTCATTGTACTCCATTTATTGGGTGATAAAGCTTTTGAGGCCGGAGACCACTTGGTCTTTCTGGAGGAGCTGATTATTGAGTTTTCATACTTTGTCCCATACCACTATGGGGGACAAGTCGCATTTCAGCCAAGTGGGTGAGTGGTTAGATAAGGTTCTAGGGGACATTTCTCCCTCTAGAATATTCAGTAGGAGAGTCTTACTAACTAAAAAATAGTTTAGATGAGAGAGGGATTTGTGGACTAGTAAGTAAAATGTGTATGCCCGCTCAGCCGGATGTAGAACCCTTCAAGGGTCACAAAGACTGCCCATTCCCATCAATTCATGGAGGGATCACTGAGCAGGGAAAAGCTCAGGCAGTTTTTGACCTGTTTTGTCCAAGTCTGGGTTCAAGGTAAGATTCCAGTCTCCAGCTAAAAAAATTGATATGTGGGCAAATGGGCCAGTTGTGTCAATAAATCTTAAAAAAAAAAACTGGAGCATCTGTATTAGGACCATATATACACCCCAAGATAACTTCAGAGTGATCCAGTACCCCACGTACCAAGACATAATGGCCTTGGAGATCTTCTATATCCGGTAGTAACTGAAATCTCATTCTCCTAGTTATTAGAATCACATTTCTTTGGCTTCAGGAATCTCCAGCAGCAAAAACCTGTCCAATCGCCTGCCTGTGGAAGAGAAGCCCTTGCGTAGAAATGAGGTGCATCTCCTGGACGAAGGCTACCTGACACTGCAGTAGTTGAAGATGTTGAAGGATCTTGTAGAGCTTCACCCTGGAGCATACCCCTTTAATATTCCAAGTGATACACTTCATACCCATTATACCTTAATAGATTAGAGTAATGAGACCTGGAATTCAGTGACGCAAGTGACCCAGTAGTTAGGTATGAGTTATATAACTTTGGAAAATAAAAATGCCTCTGAGGACCATTAAACCCTCCTACCCCTCCCTAAAACCCCGAACAATTTTAATAACAAGAAAAGAACTATATTCCCCCAGTCCTAACGACTGGCTCTCCCAAACTTTTAGATAATTATGATATATAGAACTTCCCACAACAGCTGCTCACCCCGTACTCCCACCCACCAAAGAAATCTCTATACTGTGAAATACAGTTACTAACCTATCTATCTAGTAACATAACTATTATGCAAACAACTTTGACACAAAAATAGGTTATAACTTTGCCAGTCCATTTTTTGACATGTAGTAATAGCTCCTAGATACAATGAGGGCCAAATTAAAGTTAAAAATTAAAAATAAAGGGGAGAGAGAAAGAAAAAGGGGGTAGTAGGAATAAACAGAGTATGAGTATTAAAATGTCTCTTTCCAGGAACTCGGGTTACATTTCCTGTGTCCCATAACAGCAGTCAAATATAAAGTATCCAGATTGTTAGAGCCCCAAGTCTCCCAAAAAATATGGCATAAATATCCATAATGACCGGGCAAAGACCTAAACTTCAGTAGTCTGTAGGGGCTCTTCACTACTTCAAGAGCTAAGTAAGAAATCATTCAAAAGTCACCTTATTACCAACAAATAATTAAACCAATGCTTCAGAACATCAAACCAGTTTCTTGAAGTATTAAAAAATAAGAAAGCTTCCAGACCGCAAAATTCTTAGTCATAAAAGCCAGTCCTGCAGCGTACAGTCAGATTCTAACCTGCAGAGTCTACCACAGGCTGCTAGAGGGAGCCCCTGGCATGTAGTAGAGATCCTGGCACCTAACAAAACACAATGGTGGCTCTAAGATGCATGCCAACTCCAAAGGGCATAAAAAACAGTGAGACCCATCCCGTATTTATCACAAGGCAGACTTCCAGTCAATGGGTATAAAAATGAGCATAGGTCCATCCAATTTTGAAAAAGTCCCCAGCATTAGGTACTCACATAAGACAGTGACTCGTATACTGGGCTCTTTTTATTTGAACAAGTCTGAATAGAGGGACTTAAGAGCCTTAGATGTCTGGTTACTTGATTCAAAAGTGTGCCATTTACCTTCTTTGTACACTTGGACTGTAGCCAGGTATCTCATTCTAAATCTGATGTCAGCCACAATTAGTTTGAAGACAATGGGATGTAGCACTGTCCTATTCTAATGTACCAAAAATGGAAGATCTTGCACTGTGCAGGTCCTTTTGCCCTCCCATAGAACCTCCTTCAGCTCTCTCGTTTTCTCCAAAATGTGCTTTTTATCTCGAAAATTTAGCAGCAGAAAAATTAGAGGCTTTGGGGAGGACCCTGGGGTAGGCATCAGTGTAAGAGATCTGTGGGCCCTCTCTACGATGTAGGTGGCAGAGTTTGGAGAAGGGCCTGCTGTTAGAGTGCATATTTTTTTGCACAAAAGCCACCACATCCGGTCCTTCTTCCTTCTCAGGCAGGTCTAGGGTCACCAAGTTGTTCCTACGGGAATGACCATCAAGGTCTTCAAGTTTCTCTTCCATGCTCTTGACTGTGCAGCAGAGTGCCACAATATCTGGGTCAGTGCGGGCTCATCAGTCATCTAGGGAGGAACTCCTAACTTCATTATCAGAAGTACCCTGTGCAAGTTGTTCGATGTTTGCCTGCATCTTCTGAAAGTTTTGTGCCAGGTAATTTAGCATGTCTTTTAATGGTGCTTGTCCCTCCAGGAACTTCTCCTCCATCAGCGTGGTCTGGGAGGTCACTTGGCTGTGGGACCCGGTGGACTGAAGTTTCGCCAGCTTAGAGTTTTTGTCCCGCATCGGTGTAGTTGGCAGAGTATGTCGCAGTGGAGTGTCACGCATTTTCTGCCTCCATTTACACCAAAGGCAAAGCCAAAGGATGCGCTGAAGATTCTGGAGTTCACATCTACTGACTCACAACAAATTAGCACAGGTTAGTAGCCCAAAATTGTTGTTTTAATCAGTGGGGGCATGGGGGCAATACAGGGCACATCTGCTCAGGCAGCCTTCACGTGATCCTCCCTCCTGTATTTTAAAATTTAAGTAGTTTTAATAAATATAGCTAAGCTGGCTTTTGGTCTACCATTTTTGTTCTGTTTGATTGCTGGAAGGGTAAAACAAAAAAAGCCAGGGAGCAAAGTGGGGGATCACCATCCACCAACCAAGTTTCTTGAAAACAGATGATCTCTGATTTCAGCAAAAAAAAAGACTTAAAGTCCTCATCTGCAAATCTTGCTATTAAATCTTCTATTATCCATGTTAGTAAATGAAGGTCAGGCAATATGTCCCCTGGCTCCTCTCCTATAGAATTTAATTGTCATCCTATATTTTGCTCTAAAAGAGGAGTGAAAGGATTAATAGATTCCAAAGTTGTATGGACCTCTAAATCAGTATTTTTACTCTGCCTAACTCCTTTCATTGACAGTGTCTCAACACTTGTAAGATAAACACAATAAGGATCCAGAACATGAGATGCCTGTAAGACCAATGCTGTCAATTTGCTTTATTGAAATGTTATATCAATCTGGGGTGAATCTAAGAGGGCCTGGTGAACATAAATATACTTGATGGCACTTCTGTTAATATTCATACCTAGGGCACACGATAGAAATGTTCCAATTTCCCTCTTTAATGAACCTATTATATAACCTTTGTCCAATTCCCATCCAAAAGTGACAATGTCCCATTCTCCCATTCTGTATCTCTTGAAATATTATAATTTGTAATTACCTTTTTGACATTTTCAGTCCACAGGTGGTCCCTCAATTTTTCTTGCTGTATCTCTGCTTCCTCATGGTATGGAAATAGTATTGCTTGGGGGGGGGGGGAGCATATAAAGTCCCTTATTATATATCTCCTTTTCCAGGTCCCAAATTTTTTGTGCATTTTCGTGCTTTGCATAGCACACAGTCCTTATAATCTACATTTGGTGGTTTCATTTCAACTATATCCTTCCTATCAGTGGAAATTTGGAGAAGTTTTATTATGCATTCAGCTAACTTACTTGGAGACTCATCCCCCAACCTTTGGACCCCATACATTTCAATCTGGAATTATTTAGTAGGAATTACTAGATTGTTAGGGGAAGAGTTGTTAGGACATAAGTTGTCACAGTTATTCAGTTCTCTAGGCATCACAATGTGGGACCTGTGTGGATAACCCTTGGACTCCCCCTCTGACGGAAATCATTTCTTCAACATGTACATGGATGTTAATCAACTCCTCACCTGGCTGAATTAAATTATGAAATGCATTCTCCTTCTCTCTAGTCATGTTGGAGTTTTCATCTGCTAAAACAGTAGTTTTATGTGGATTATTATTTCTCTTCCTTTTCTTACTATTCTGTCCCTTATTTTCTTTTGAATTAATAGACCCCTTCTTTTTCTTTTTACCACTTTTTATTCCTTTCCCTTTCATATTTTGTGTTACTTTTCCATTTTATGGTTCTCCTCCAAACTGGTGAATTCAGGAATCATTTTCATACCTTTTTGAAAAGGAGGTGGTAAATTAACCTCTGTGGACTTATTACTTCTAATTTCCCAAGGGACTTTTGAGGGAATGGTTTCTTCTATGAGAACTGAATCAGAGCTAATATTGACCCTTGGCCTGTTTAATGAATCCAGTATAGCCATATTGTAAGCCACATCTCCCTTTAAATTTTCTAGTTCTTGTTTAAGGGTCCACATATTTTGTAACATTATTATGTTTGCATAGAATTGGTTCTTTATCACCACCAAAATTTGCGGTGACAATGGAGTGTTTGAAGTGAAGTTGCCTTCATTTGTAAAAAAAATAGTTATTATACTTTATTTCTTTATTTGGTGTTGAGTCCTTATTAACTTTATTTTGATTGACTATGGAAGGAGATGATGCTAGAGAAAAAAATAAGGATGATGACACAGAACCCAGGCTCTCCTGACCTGACCTGACTTCAACTGTTTTAGCCCTTGTAATGTGTGATTAAGGTCTTTTCAAACTTGAGACACATTATTTGACTTATGTACTTTCACAGTGTCTTTTTCTTGAGTTTTTAAAGTGGAGAAAGACACCATTCTAAATGGAAGGGACTTTATATCACACTTTGTGGTCCCCAGTCCAAGCTTTGAGGTGTACTCCACCTCCTGACTAAAATCAGAATTATTGTCAGGTTTAGGAGAAATTTCTAAAGAGAGAAAAGATTAGGGTGAGAAGAGGTCTCCGAATTTGCTTCATACAAAATCTGGAAGCTAAAGGAGTTTTCGTTCCAGCTACTCATACTATGGCTAGATAACAGAGTTATCTCATCCTTAAGGTTTTTTGTATTCTTAGCACAATTGGGGTTTTCTTTAATTTTATTTTATTTAGTCTTTGGTAACTGGGTAAGGCCCACTAGGCACAAGTGCCTGTTTTCAGGGGCGACCTGGAAGCACTGGGCAGTTAAGTGACTTTCTTAGAGTCACACAGTATGCAAGTGGAGGTTGTGAGAATCAAACTCAGGTCTGGTCTGTGGGATGTATCAAGCTCGTTCACACCTTGTTCCTCTTACCTCTAGGCTATACTGCCAGACCATTTTTAATGATCCCTTTTTCACTAGTCAGTGGATCAAAAAAGGTATTCACTCTTACTAAGTTTGGTGTTGAGCTATCAAGTCCTAGTTGCTCTGAATTCTTTAAAAAATAAGTTATTTTTAACTGTTTTGGGGTATGTCCCCCTCTGCTATTTTCACATATAAGGGAATCTTAGGGAAAAGGAAGTAGGGAAGGGAAATCGACCAGAGATCATGCAAGATCTGTGGCGATACTATAGGTAGGGAAAAATGGGCAGACTAGGTGGCCAAGTGATCATCTGCTGGACAATTCTGATTCTATGATTCTTCCACACACCCCAAAATAATTGTATTTTGGGGGCAAATAACACTAACATATGCTGGAGGGGATGCCAGTGGATAGGAATCCACCATCACATCTTGTGTGCCTGTCCTATGCTCCAAGACTACTGGAAATGGGTATATACTGAATTGGAAGCTATTTGGGGCATTACCTCTCCCTTTTACTATGAGGTGATGGTAATGGGCTTAGCTCCTCCAGGATTGAAAAGGCAGAGATACAGGGAAGTTTGTCACATGCTCTGTCTTATGGCAGTGAAGGCTATCATCTGTCACTGGCTATTTGCTGCCATACAAACCCTTTAACAGAGTGGAAAGCCAAAGTGCAACAGCTAGTGGAGGAGAGAATAACAGCAGGGCTTAGACTAAACAGAGAAAAATATGTGGATAAATGAGGAAAGTAGGAGAAGTATTGTAACCCGAGCTACATTTTCTTAGAGCCATATCATTTTACCCTGGAATTGTACAAATAAGCTTATATTACTAAACTAGAATGAATGAGACACAGTTGAAGTCACGGTTCAGTTTTATTGTTGCTAAATTTAAATGTTTTTAAAATGTTTTTTTCTTCTGTTTCTTATTAATTGAATTATATATTCAACCAAGAGAATGACAGCAGAGCAGATTAGTTTGTTGGTGACATGGACAATAGTAACATCAGTTTGAACTCCCCACAGAACTAATGACTGTGCATTCCTGTATGAACTTGATACAAATGGGGCTTCTGCCAAAATGTACTTTCAGTTGTGAGATGTGGTAACTACATTGTACTAATAATGGAAATTTGTAGCACTGCAATGTCACAATAATTAATGGGTCATGTTTTTTTCCATAGGAAAAAGTGTGTGTAAATTGCCGTTATAAAGGAGTGTTTATAACGACATTCACGTGTCCCCTTCCTATGGCAAAAACCAAGAGCCACTGTCTCGCACCCACTGAAGCCATTTCCCTCTCACACACTGGTCTCTCAGAACTCCTCACAGTTTTCTCCCATAACATGGGCATTTTTTTCTCTGTCACCTACCCAATTTAGCAGGCAATCCCTTACACCAGCTCCTCTGCTTCTTCTGGTCTCTCCCCGCCCCTGCCGCCTTCTGCAGGTCACCTGATACAGTGACCATAGAGACTACAACTTCCGTGACAACCGCTGTAGCAACACCGAACAAGCAAACGGGAAGGATTTATTCTTTTTTAAAGTTAAATCTTTGTTTAAAACTCTTATTTCCCTAGTTATTTCTGCTCTACCAAGCACTGTTTTGACCACAAATGAAACTGTTTCAAAAAGGTAAAACTACTTAGATTCCATCACACTCGGTGGCACAGTCATTGGGATACATTTTATATAATTGTTGAGGCAAAAAAACACGATCCAACAATTATATAAAATAAAATATGGAGCAATGTGTGTAAACTCAAAGTTTATACCAGCCCTCGATGTTAGATGCTTTATAAACCCCTCGAGCTTCGCTCTCAGGGTTTATGTAGCATCTAACACCTTGGGGTGTGTAAACTTCTTGTTACACACATCGCCCCATACTTTATTCTATTTGTAATGAATTCATATGCTTTCTACTGTTATGTATCTTGCTGTCTCAATAAATCTGAAGTTAGAAAAAAAGGGTCCCATTTCAGAATCTAGCTAAACGGGGGGACAAGATGGTGGTGTCACAACCTGAAAATGTTTCTCACAACCTGAAAAATACTAAGTGGTGTGAAAGCAAAACGCTTGTGACAAAAAATGTTGCTATCATTATCAGAGGGTTATCCTAAAACCCTACTGAGTATGCTCAGAAAAAAAATCACTTTAAATCCTAATAACTCTGAAACAAATTAATGTTTTTTCATTAAACCTTCAAAAGGCGCTACCTTGGCACAGGCCCCTTCTATCCTGAAAGTTTTGGTTAAAAATTCTGTACCATCTAGGCTGTAAGTGAGAGCAAAGAAAAACATGTAATAAGAATAGAAAAATGTTTAAAAATAATGTGAAAATGACATCTTGATCTCAGAAACCATATAAGTTACCGTCATGCAGCTTCCCGTGTCTCGAAAATCTGCCTTCCAGCAATGCATGCCACATTTGGGGTATTTTTGTCAAACACCACCAAAGTTATTAAGGTGAGATGTTAGGGGTTTAACACCGAGTACTGTACTCAACCCTAACTATACTTTGGTGGCTGCCCCCCCATTATGGAATACTTTATCGGACAATTTATGCTCTTCATCTTCATTGCAACATTTTAAAATTTATTTAAAAAAATATTTACAGTCATTGTTACGGTCATATGTGATTTTTTGTAGTTCATTTTGTATGTTTTATTATGTGTAGTATCTGTTATGTTTGTATTTGTGTTGGGTCGGACCGGAAAAAGGATTTTGTCCAATGTCCCTAACCAGTTAACAAAATTTAAATAAATAAATAAAATAAAAAATATACTTGTGCTTCCTTGCCAGTAGACTACATATATATGGATCATCTACATCTATATATTATAGGGGTGCGGTTGTGTCCCTATAGTTAGGGTTGAGTAGGCACTTCAATGTTAAACTCAAAATGTTGCACTTTAATAACTTTTGAACTGTTGAATGGAATTGCATGCAAATTTGCATGCAGTGTCACACAGGGTAGATCTTTGGATGTGGCAAGTTACGTTCCAGGCGGATGTGTGGTTTCTGAGTTCCAGAGAGGTGAAAAAAGCATTTTTTCACTCATTGACATTGCTGGGATTTTTCTTTGAACTTACCAACATCCCAGACAGTTTGGTATCTTGGTCTGAAATGTTCAGGGCAGAAAGGGACTAGCCCACAGATGTGCCTGTTGCTAGTCTGGTAAAAAATATTAAGCCGTTTGTAAGTTATTGCATTTTTAAAATCTGAAAAAAGTTTCTGAGCATGCGCAGTAAGGACTAAAAGATAGCTGCATGAAACGAAAAAGGAACCCTGTTTCATTTAGGAAAAATTCCTTTTCCATTTGCCGCCATCTTGTTTCTGTTAAAAAAAATTCAAACACCACAAAAATGACACCCTGGAGAGAGCCCAGCACATCCGTTTGGCTCAACGGGACCCTGTAAGGTGGGTGCTGCACTTAAATGTTGAAAAGATTATGTTCACATGTGGTTTTTGTTGCATTTTACATCCTTTTTCATGACCGTGTGATACGAAAAAGAATCTTTTTTCATATCAATAGTCACAAAAGATCTTTTTTTGTGAAGGGACTATCCATTTTTCCTTTGCCATATCTAATTCCAATCATTGTTCCTCTGCTGGTATGTTTTACCCTGATGTCTAATGGCAGGCTGTGGCACCCCCAGCTGGGCCAGCTGCTAGGCAATCCATTCAGGCAGGCGGCCAGTACAGTGTCGGATCTGCAGATGGCTGGCAGGGCATTCCTCTGTGGACAGATAGATTGCCGTTAGCCTCCCACCAGCACACTACACCATTTCTAAAACTCATTGTTGAGGGAGGGTAGGGATTTAGGAGGAAACAGTGCAGATGCTATAAAACAATAGATATACTAGAAAAATAGCACCCCCCTCCCCGATCCCTGTTCCCATCATCTTCTTTCTTTCCCTGGTGTCTAGTGGTCCCACTCCTTGATCACTGTCCCCAGAATCTTTGTTTCTTTGGTGTCAAGTGGTACCCCCATTCCCCATCTCTCACACCTGAAAAAAGGAAAACGGACCTCAATTTTTTTTCTTAAGCTGTAAAATTAAAAAGGTCCCTCGCCAACCTGATCCCCACCTCCCACTCAGCACCCACCACCCCACACTTCCTAGTACAACCCCACACACCCTCACTCACCTGAGATCCACTCTCCGATCAAAGACACACCTTGCTGCTGGAACTTGTGACTGCAACATGAGAAACTAAGGTACTGTAAATGCGGTTCAGTGTATTTCAATGGAGGTGTCAACTTTTATTTATAACTCAGTCTTTTTTGCCATTTTGACCCCAAATTTTCAACATAGTCTTTTGGGACTCCACCTCATGAACAATACGACTGTCATTATGCAACTCCCACCCAAAAGGTGATTTCACAGTCCCTTGGTGAATTCACCTTTTGGCAGGATTTGCATAATGGCATTCATATTGTTCATGAGGTGGGGTCATAAGAAGGTTATGGTGAAAATTTGGGGTAAAAATATGTAAAAATGGTAAAGTTATGACCATTCATTGCAATTTCTCTACGCACACTTGTAACGTTGGAAATTTTAAAGACTTTGACCCCAAATTTTCAATAAAGACTTCTTATTACCCCACCAGCTGTCATTTTTCAAATCCTGGCCAAAATGTGTTTTCACACCTGTAGCACAGAATGGCATTGTAGTTGTGTGGAATTACATTTTATCCAAGATTTGAACATTTTCTGTACCAGGTACATGAGGTGGGGTAATAAGATGGCAATTTGGTCACTGTTGCCCTTTAAATGGAAGTGTAGAGCCCTTCTACAGCAACATACATATACACTTTTATAGAGGAATGGGAGCATAGAATGCTCCCACAGATAAATAAGGATACAATTACTCTATCTCAAAAACTATAGATGGGTGGGAGTGCAGAGCCCACAGGCAAAAAGGCTACAATTACATTATCTCAAAAAGTAAGGAAATTCTTTGCAAAAAACTACGTTAATGCATCAGTTAGGTTTGATATCAAATTCTAAAAAGGAGGGAAATATGACGTTAAGGTTTCCAACCCTAACACTCCCACCCTGCACACACCAACAGGCTTTGGGGGGTGCCTTGGGGTCATCAGCCATAATGCTCACCCCATTCTCATGCTTATTAACCATCTCAGCTTATTAATTTATGGAATGGGGTTAGCGTTATGGTGGGGTTTTATTGGGGGGGGTTGCCATCACCTTGCGGCTAAACAGTTTGGAATTTTTATCTGAAATTTTCAGGGTAGAAAAGACTTGTTCCACAGATGTGTCCTTTGCTGGTTTGGTGAAAAATGTTGTCCATTCCAAAGTTATTTAAAGTTAAAAATTTCAGGTTCTGAGCGTGCTCAGTAATCACTTCAAATTAGCTGTATGAAGTGATCGTGTGGGGCAATCCATCCCCATCCCCATATGTTGCCACTGTTTCCCTGGTGTCTAATGGCACCCCACCACCCCTCTGATCACTATTTCCATATGTTGCCACTTTTTCCCTGGTGTCTACTGGCAGTCCCCCATTGCCACCCACCTACTGTTTAATATTTCCCTGGTGTCTAGTGGCCCCCCCACCCCTCTAATTACCATCCCCATATTTGGCCACTGTGCCCCTGGTGTCTAGTGGCACCCCACAACCTCTGCTCATTGTCCCCCTTATTATTACATTTATCCTTGGTGTCTAGTGGCACCCCTACCCTCCCATTACCATCCCTGTTCATATTTCTTGTTTCCTTCATGTCTAGTGGTACCCCACCCCCTCCAATCACCGTTCCAGACTGAAATAAAGAAAACAGTCCCTCAGTGTCCTTTTTTTAAACTGAAAAATAAAAGATCCCTTGCTGATCTGACCCCCCTTCCCAACCTCCCACTAAGCACCCACCACACTGCACCCCCCACACACCCTCACTCACTTGAATGGGTCTCAGGTTGAAGATCCACTCTCTGATCAAAGACATGTCTTACTGCCGGAACCAGCGACTGCAATATGAGAAAGTGAAGTAAGTGCAGTTCAATGTATTTCAATGGAGTCTTCAATTCTGGTGCATACATTTGCCATTTTTTTGCGTATTTGGACACCACATTTTTAGCATGTTTTTTTTTTTTTGAGACCGCACTTCATGAACAATGTTGGTGGAATAATAAATATTCGGCACTAAAGGTAATTTTGCAGTCACTTAGCAAAATCACCTTTCAGATGGGATTTGAAAATTTTCACTGCCCTTGTTCATGAGGCAGGGTCATAAGAAGGGTATGTTGAAAATATGGGGTCAAAATATGCTAAAATGGCAAAGTTATGTACATCTGTTTACAGTTACCTTTGCTCGCTCATAACTTTCGTAATTTTAAATATTTTCACCCCAAATTTGCAACATAACAATTTCTTTACACCACCTCATGAATGTGACAGCTGTCATTTTTCAAATCTTCACCAAAATGTCTATTTGCACCTCTGGCATGGAATGACATTGCAGTGGCATGGAATGATGTTTCGGTGGGGATGTTAACATTTTTAGTACTGGCTTCATGAGGTGGGATAATAAGAAGGCTTTGCTGACAATTTGGTCACTGTTGTCCCATAAATGGAAGTGCAGGGCCCTTTCACATCAACATACATATACACATCTATGGAGGGATGGGAGCACAGGGCTCTCTGGGCCCTACACTACCACAGGTAAATAAGGATATGATTACACTATCTGAAAAAGTATGGATGGATGAGAGTGCAGGCCCCCCCCCATCCAAATATGGATACAATTATATTATCTCGAAAAGTAAGGACATTCTTTGCAAAAAACTGCATTAATGCAACATTTAGGGTTCAGGCTAAACTGACAAAAGTAGGGAAATGTGGCTTTGGGGTTTCCAACTCTAAAACCCTACGCTACACTTACAACAAATCAGGGGTGCAGTCTTCCTTGGGGTTGTCAACCCTAAAGCTCATACCATTCTATATGGTCCAGAAATATATGCACCTAATGGGGTGAACTTTAGGGTTGACAACCCCAAAGAAGACTGCACCCCTCATTTGTTGTAGGCGTGGAGGTGGGGGTTTAGGGTTGGAAACCCTAAAGCCACATTTCCCTACTTCTGTCACTTTAGCCTGAACCCTAAATGTTGCAGTAACTCAGTTTTTTGCAAAGTATATATATATATATATATATATATATATATATGCAATAAATCCTATGAGATAAATCTGAACTGCTATGGGATAACTTCAAAATTTTACATTTATCCACATAGTAGATGCACATCATAGTTTTATTACATAGTAGATATGTCACAATCACTCCAGAACTCATTTAGAATGTTCAGCCTCAGTACCAGTACTAACTATATTCAAGTGCAAATAACTTTAAAACGAAAAAAGATAGCATAGTATTATGAGCATGAAAGTTGTGCAGCACAAAATTACCTACAAACTGAGTGGTATTTCATTTATAGATACCTTATAGATTTTTTGACAATTAGCAAAAACACAGCAGAAAATTCATATTTTTTTTCCATTTTGTCCGCAAAAAAATGTAAATAACTTTAAAATGAAAAAGGATAGCATGGTACTGTGAGCACAAAGTTTATTCAGCACAGAAATATCTACAAAATGAGTGGTGTTTCATTTATAGATACATTTTAGTTTTTTCAGAATTAGCGAAAAACAGCAAAAAAATGTCCGTTTTTGTGCAGTTTCATCAAACAAATGCAAATAACATAAAAACAAAAAAGATAGTGTGGTACTTTGAGCACAAAAGTTGTTCAGCATAAAAATATCTACAAAATGAAATGTGTTTTGTTTCTAGATTCCTTTTAGATTTTCTATAATCAGCAAAAAATGGCAGAAAATTTAATTTTGATTCACTTTTTTGACTAACAAATGTCCCCTACAAAAGCAAAAACAAAAGAATTGCATAAACAGAATATGCAATGGAAAACTCATGTAATAAATGATTTATCTGCACTCGAGCAGTTTGACCTCGGACACCACACTCGTGGCTTATGACACTTGTGAGGTTACCCGAGGTCAAACTGCTCTTGTGCAGATAAATGATTTATTACAGTTGCTTCCATTGCATATCCCATATAGATAGATAGATAGATACGCATGCACACACACACATACACACACACATATATATATATATATATATATATATATATATATATATATATATGATTGATGTATGACCTCTGTTGGGGGCTAGTGGTAGTCAGGTAACACAACAGAGCAAGAGCCACAGAAAACTATTATTCACCTTACAGCAAGAGCATTCTTGCTGACCTACTACATAGGAACATAAAAGAAGGAAACATGGTAGTCATCCCAAAGGGGTGCCAACCCAGGCTCTGGCCAGGTGTGACAATATGAAGTTGTAACAGAATAACAGCTGGCTCAGAAAACAACTTGTCATCTAGCACATCCTCAAGTAGTACTGAAGAAAATAAATTTTGTTTTGTTTTCTGCAATGGAATGAGAAATGCATCCATCTGTTCCCCTAGGAGCAAGATTAACTTGGTATAATTACTTTTTAGGAGATTTCCTAAGGCTAAGGAACCATCAGCATAGAAGGCATGTGACAAGTTGTTACCAAAGGTTTCTGTCTCACACACTCATACAGCTAAAGAGCACAGAGACAAGTGAAATGCTAAGGAAAAGAGGGGTAGCACAAAAACTGCAATATATAACACATAAGATGCTAGCTGGTGGAGCAGATATAGTTGCTCTTCACCTGCAACAAAGCTGAGCACATGGGATATACCCCATTAGGGAAGCTAAACACCCAGTGACCTGATACAACCTAGCCATTTAAGAATAGAGCGGGACAATCTTGTACCACTGATAGGGCTACTATCAAATAGGATTAGGCTGGATGTCAGAATACTACAAGGGTGCAGTGTTGCATATATCAACTAATAGCGGTATACCCAAGGTACCAACCTGGCACCTTGACACGGAGGGATGATGAGTAGATTCTTAGGTTTTCTAGGGTAGCAGGACAGGAGGGAGTGCTGGATATCATTGTCTATCTGGGGCTAATGACCCGACAAAGGATGCAGCAGAGGTGGTGCAGGATGGGTTTAGGAGGCTGAGGAGGGGCCTGAAGGAGGTAACTCACATGGTGACCTTCACTAACATGAAACCTGTATACAGCCAGTGGGAGGCTAGGGGACGCCACACTGGGGTTTTCAATGGCTGGTTGAAGGCATGATGCAGGGAAGTAGGGTTTAGCTACACTGGGGACTGGGGTCCTACCTTGGGGTGGTGGTGATAGAGGCCTGTACAAAGGAGATGGCCTCCATCCATATCTGGGAGGGGAACAGCAGTCCTAGGCATTTAAACTAGCCAAGATGGGAGGCAGAAAAGAGGGAGGCAGTGAATGTCCCCCACACACACACACCAGAAATGGGGCAGCAGAGAAGAGAAGCCCTGGGGAAATAAATGCCATGGGGAAGAGGTACATAGGGACAAGAGTTTCAGAAGATGCTTGTTTACATATCTGAGGTCTAAGATAGGTTACCACTCCCAATTTTTCTTTTGTGTCAGGAAGTATCTGGAGTAGAGATCTTTGACCTGTTGATGGGCAGGCACTCTCTCTACCAACTGCCAAAAGATGTTTCACCTCTAGCTCCAACAGAAACCTTTCTGTTGGGGTTAGTGATTTGGACAGCTAGGTGCACCTGAGTGCTGGCATCTTTTTGAACTGAAGTGGCAGGCCCTTTTCCACTACCTCCAGGACCCATTTGTCTGATGTGATGAGGGTCCAGGGCTGGAGGTAGTGGGAGAGCCTTCCCCCTACAGGTGGGGGTGGGGCAACCTGGACCGATAAGTCAGGGCTTATGCTGAGCTGCAGGAGCAGCGGTAGAGGCAAGTTTCCTCTGACTTCTCCTGCCTCTTCCTCTGTAGTAACCTCTCATTTGAGAATAGTCAAACTGAGGAGGAAGGGAAACATATGGTCTAGGGAAGTATCCCCTGCCCC
Organism: Neoceratodus forsteri; assembly: GCA_016271365.2. NCBI lineage: Eukaryota > Metazoa > Chordata > Ceratodontiformes > Ceratodontidae > Neoceratodus > Neoceratodus forsteri. Next base: position 490,254,722 of record CM057450.1, on the reverse strand, counting down.
TGTTTCCATTAGGTTGAGGTTTTTGAGCAGCAGAAGACTTCACTTTTTATGTGTTGCTTTGATAGGTTGTTTTTTATTCATCAACCTTCTTAATGTAGTCTTCTGTTCTAGAATCAAACAAAACATTCTGGTCACAAGGAAAAGACCGTGACTCTGTACTGAGTGTCCTGCATCAGATTAGTTGTCCTCAACCATGCAAATTCTCTAAGGGAGATAGCCTGGGCCATCACCCTGGAGGCTGCATCACTGTTATCATCTGCCATGTGGAACTGGTACTTAGTGGCTTCCAAGGTAGTTTTAGCTGTCTCCACCAAGTCCTGTGCCATAGAATCAGAACTCTGCTGAGCTATGGCCAGGACCGAATTCCAGAGAGACTTTTGATACCTGGCTGTGTAAACTATGTAAGAAGAAAGGCAGACGAGAAGAGTAGCTGAGGTATAGATTTTCTTAGCCATAAAGCCCAACCTTCCAGAATCTTATAGAGAGAAAAGTCTAAAATGTAAAACTGCTATAAAAAATTCAAAGAGAAACTTTGAGCTGCAATTAGTGACATCAGTTGAGGATAACAAAAAAGCATTTTACAGTTATATTAGTAGTAAAAGAAAGGATAACTCTTATCTCACACTCCCTTATGGTGGGCAACTTGAATTAAGACAAAATGTGGAAAAGGCAACAGCATTTAATAACTATTTTGCTAGCAAATTTAATCCAAAGACCAATTTCTCAAGTGAAGAATGGTTACACGTATGTCAAGCAGCACCTAAGGCAGAAATTCGTATTGAAGAATATAATGTGCTTAAGAGATTAAAACAACTCAAGATTAACAAATCTCCTGGACCAGATAATTTGCACCAAGCATTACTAAAGTCAGCTGCTGAGGCTCTAGCTGGGCCATTGATTGATACATTAAACACATCCCTAAATGAGGGCTCAGTGGTGCAGGACTGGAAGAATGCTGTAATCACTCCCTTACACAAAAAAGGGTCCAAGTCAGATTATAGTAACTTCCAGCCAATAAGTCTTACATCCATAGTTAGTAAGCTTATAGAAGGAATTATACAGGATATGATTAATGAACATTTATCGTTAAAGGGCCTAAGGGATATAAATCAGCATGGTTTTCAGGCAGGACGGTCTTGTCAGACAAATCTGTTATACTTTTTAATACAGTCAGTTCTGCTTTGGATAAGGGCTTACCAGTGGATGTTCTGTACTTGGATTTTTCTAACGCATTTGACACCTTGCCTTATAGACAATTAAGTGAGCATCTTCTAGAAATTGAATTAGACTTCAATCTAATCAGTGGATTAAACAGTGGTTGAACGTCAGAAAGCAAAGGGTAACCTTAGCTGGAAGTAGATCAATGTGGGCAGAAATAACAAGTGGAGTACCACAGGGATCAGTATTGGGTCCTACCCTGTTCAGCATTTACGTAGCTCCCTTACAAGTATCACAGACATGTTAGAGCGCTAAATTTGCAGATGATGTCAAGCTTGCTTGCATTGTAAACAACATTCAATCTATACATCTCTTTCAAGATGTAATTGATCAACTGGAAAGCTGGGTCAATGCAAACAAGTTAACCCTCAGTTTTGATAGGTGTAAAAATTATGCATTTAGACCATAACAATTTGACAGCAACTTATTACTTATCAGGAACACCTATTGCAACATCTGATATTGAAAAGGATTTGGGTGTATGGGTAACTCATGACTTGAGTGTCTCAGCACAGTGCAATGCAGCAGCTAGTAAGGCCCAAAGGACTATGAGTTCTATTTTCAAGAATATAAACAGAAGAGATGGTAATGTTATCATTCCCTTGTATTCCTCACTGGTGAGGCCACATTTGGAGTACTGTGTTCAGTTTTGAGCACCATACAAAAAGAAAGACAAGGACTTATCGCAGAGAGTCCAGAGAGGGGCAACAAAAAGAAATCAGTAAAATAAGGCACTTAGATTACGAACATAGGTTAAAGCAACTGGGCCTTTTTAGTATGGAGTACCATAGGCTTAGAGGTGATTTATACACTGTATTTAAGGCATTATCAGATAGCGACCTGTGGGAAATAATAGGATTAGTAAGAAATAATAGTTGCAATAGAATTCATAAGTTTCAGTTAAGAGGTGAAAACTACAGATATAACCAATGAGGAAATTGGCTGAACCAAGGGGTAATAAATGTATGGAACAGATTACCTCAGGATGTGGTTAATAGCACTTCATTACAGTGTTTTAAGAAATCACTAGATGAATTTATGGGAGATAAGAAGTTTATTTATTCTGGGTATAAATTGTCAAGTCCATATGGCCTTTAGGCTCCCAACTCATATTTTCTTCTGTGATTCTGTGAATCTTTCTCAGGGGGCTGAGAAGAGAGAAAGACTCCTGCTTTGTCACATGCTGCCTGCTGTACCACCCCTCATGGCTGGGATGTATAGACAGAAAAGCTGTATCTGTTTTGCATAATTGATATTTCTTGTCAATTCTTTTGTCAGCCCCAGACAAAGATGTAGGGGTCTGTAGAAGCGTCATGGTATTCTTCCTAAAGGCTTTATAAATAGGAAGTACCACTTTTTTAGGAGGAGGGAGTCCTTTCATTTCCCTATAATCCTGGTCTTCCTCTTCTTCCTGGGTGAACTCCTGAGAAGGGAGGTCTAGGATGTCCACCATGTGTTGCAGGAAAGTCATCATGGAGGAAGTAGCCTCCTGATCAGTAGGGGATGCACCAAAACTGAGGTCATGGGACACATCAGGCTCTAGGACATTGCCCTCTGAAATGTCATCCGGAGCATCATAAAAATCCTCATCATCGTCCCCCTCATAAGCTCCTGCATCTGAAGGAGCTGCAGATGGGGTTTGCCTAGAAAAGGCAGGAGTAATGAAAAAGGACCCCATGCCCTGTAGGGTCTGAAAAACATGCCAGGCTTTAGCCATGTCCTCCATAGATGGTAACTCATTTTGCATGTCTGGGAGATTACCATCCTGGGATTCTGTGTGTTTAGATTTTTCTTTATGTTTTTTACGCACTGCTGTCTCAACTTTAGCAGAGCTGAGAGGAGCAGTGGTATGCTTTTATTTACAGGGCTTCTTTGCAGCCACCTCATTGGCGACTTGGTCAGGTTTTCTTTTTGAACTAGCCACCTCATCAGCACCTATAGAATTTTTTGGTTTAGAAGGAGCTTCATCAGGCCCTTTAGAAGCTTTATGTTTAGCAGACACTTCATCAGCACCTGAATTTACACTTTTTCCTTTTGCAGGTAATTCATCAGCACCTTTGGTTGCCTTAGATTTAGAAGATGCCTCATCAGCACCTTGATTAGAATTTTTATTCTTAGAAGACCCCTCATCGGTAGCCTTGGGTCTTTGTTTGGGGACAGAGGAAAACTCTTCTTCAACCATCATTCCAAGCCATTTCACTCTATTCCTTAAGGTCTATGAACAAAACTTAGAGCACAGTGAGCAACAGTGGTCTGGACCTAAGCACAGGTCATGGGTATCAGTTTTAGCCACTAACCTGTGATGCTTTAAACAGTTTTTAAAACCTGTGGGTCCAGTCTCTTTTTAGGGATTTCTGACATGCCAAAACTCAGAAAACCCCAGAAAATGAAGCCTCAATAGGGTTCTGTTTAGAATAATGGTTGGTTCCCTTGCAGTAAAGAACCACAACTTTCTGAGGTAAAAACATGGAAAATGAAAAGAAAAACCCCAGTTCCTCGCCTAAAAAAGGGAACTGCAATAAAAATAAGAAAAGGAACCATTGAATGAAGTAAACGTGGTTACTATTTGAACTAGGAAATAAAGAAAAAGGAACCACATGGGAACCATGGAACCGGCTGAAAAACGCGGTACCCGGGAACCGAGGGAACCGCTACAAAAGTAAGAAAGGGCTACTCAGCACACTATAAAAAGTAAACAAAGTAAAATTTATAGCTACCAAGAAGGGAAAACATTTTTCCTTGGCCAAGAAATAGAGCACCTCAGAGGCAGTGTTGCTCAGTCAGGCAGAGAAAACATTCTGGTGCCTTCCACACCACCTCTGTTCAGCACACCCACAAGCTTTTCTCTGATTGGTTAATTCATAAAATCTTTACCATAATCCACACCTCCGGGGCAGTACTACCAGGTCAGCTCACTGCTGCTAATGTTACTGATGGTAAAGAACTCCTGCGGTGAGAAAAACAGCATTTTAGGAAGTACAAGAAGATCCAGATGGAGAGGGACAGCGAGGTATATCTAGGTAAACAAAAGAAGGCTTGAAGGAGGGAGAAGGCAGCTACACCATAGTTGGGGGGATAGTACCACACCAGTGTGCTGGGTGACCCTGCCTGCATAAGGCAGTGATCTAGCAGTGACTGAGGGGGTGCAGCAAAAGTAGAAATAAGGGAAAGGGGGTAAAGTTGTTGCCCACCGCGCTCTATGGATCCTGCCTGCACAAGGCAGTGATCAAACTCACAGGAGGGAGATAGATTAAGGCTAGAGAAAGAAGGGGGAGGAACACTTTAGGAGGAGGGAGAGTAGGAGACAAGGAGGAGCACAATCAGAGGGAAATAGGAGTGGTGGGGAGTAGGCATATGAGCCTGAGCAGAGGTCAATTATAGGTGGGGGGGTAGCACCCCACCAGTGTGCTGGGTGACCATAAGGCTGAGGTCCTGGCACATCCAAATGGCCAGATCCCTGGACTGCCCCACATCCAGCAATGTACTCCCTGTAATGAGCCAGTCATTAAGGAATGGAAATACCTTGATGCCTCTGAGGCCAAGAAATGGCACCACAACCACCAGGCACTTGGTGATCACCGTGGGTGCCGATGACAGACTGAAAGCAGTGTAGGTTTGCATGGATTTATTTTGTATTAATTTATATTGTATTATGGATTTTTGCTGTAATTAGTCTTAATTTGTGAATTCAGGATTGCCTTGTAAACAGGGCATTGTTGCCCTAATGGTGCTTCTTTAAACTTTCCTGACTAAAAATACAAATTTCTACTACCACTATGTGTACTGAACTGATACAAGTTTCCATCTTTTTGAAAGTGGAGGAATTTTCCATGTGACAGATGGATGGGGATGTGGAAGTATGCATCCTGAAGATCTAGGGAACAAAATCAAGTCCTGGAATGATCTAGTGCAATATAACTGTGTAAAACTTCTGACCATGACTGAACTTGCTCAGGACTCACAGGTATAGAATGATGCACCATTCTCCCATCCATTTGTGTACAAGAAATTAGTAACACAAACCCCTGCTAAGCTCAGTTTTTTTGGGACAGGCTGCTGGGCACAGCAGCAGCCCATACTGGGCATATAGGTATTCCTTGCTCCAGAAGGCACTTCAGTTGGCCAAAAAAAAAAATAACCCTGCCTCTTGCACCAGACCCTTTGCCAAGAGTTGGCCTGCCTAATGATTCATTACTGCTCCTCACTAGCCCCAAAGACCAAAAGTTCTTGGAAAAGATCACCCTGGATTCCTTTCCCTTCAGGAGCATCCTTAGTTCCATGAATGACCTCCTTATGTCCTCTGAATTTGTGCTTCTTATCTCATTAGCAACAAAATGGAAAATGGTCTTTGTGACAGGGTTGAATATGGCCCTGTCCCATTTGTTATGCAGAAAGGATCTGTTCTATTCTCTCCTTTTCTGTCTCGTCTACCTGGTTGCACAACCAAATGTTCTCATGAGACCTAGGAAATGATCACTCTGTTGGTCTCGCAATTCTCCACCTCTCGCTATCTCTCTGCCTTCACTTGCTGTTTCTGTCTTTTCTTCCCGCCTTGCATATCTGCGGTTATAAAACATATGTGACTCTGTATGTGAAACTGGGGTTCCTTGGTTTGAAAATGTATATAGTTGTACTGTTGAAATGATTGCAGAAAGCTATTTGGAATTTAGGGGGTTAACCTGAAATGCAGTTTGAGCTCCTGTCAGGCTTGTTTGCAAACTGTTTTGCAGAGCTGTCAGCAGGAGGCCAGCTCGGGACACTGTTCTGTTTGCAAGCCTGCTCTGCAAAGAAACTGACGACCTCTGATACATTTTGTGAGAAACAGGATGTTCTCTTAATGAGTTCCCAGGCAAAGACTTATAAAAAGAGCAACAATACTTTTGCTAGAGAGAGAGAGAGGGAGAGACTGACACTTAGAGATACCCTCAGACGAAGGATTTTGTTTTCTCTGTTTGTACTGCCTATGTAAATATACTGAACAATTTTTATTTTTTTATTTTACTGTTATTGATAATAGTAAAACATTACTTGCAAATTTTTACAACTGTTCCTGGTTTTCCTATGCTTCTTGACCTATGCCTCAATGACAGTCTTCTCTTCCCTCCAACTGTGTTTGATTAGCACTGGCTCAATCCATGATCCAGCTAGGCAAACTTCCTCAGCCAAGCTGCTATCCTTGTCCATCAATGGCCCCTCTACCTCACCCATTGCCCTAAGAGTCACCAATGATAACTACCTTCCAGTCAGTATTCCCAGCCTTTTCCTCCACTCTGGCACATTGGGTGTCCTAATGCCAGGTTTGCACCCACCAGCCACATTCACCTGCTGACCCCCTTAACCTAGCGAGTCAGAACCTGATCCCTATTGCTTGTGTCCAGTGGCTGTGGTGCTTCCTTATGACCATGCTTGTTACCTCCCCTTTACACTCTGATCCATCCCCAAACCCTACCTCTAGAAATCATAGTCTCTGCCATCCTGCTCCCCACCTTACCTGTCACTGCCAACCATTCCTTCAGGCCTAGGGCCCATATCAATAATTTCTTCTACCTCCATCCTCCTCAGCTGCATACTAAACTCCCTGTGCCCCAAAGTACAACTTCAGCCTGGTAACAGACATGTAGACAATGACGGCTGAATAAGGCCCATTGGCCCAGTCTACCCACCCTACCTAACTACTCTGCACTGGCTGTACTTGCCATCCGTTCCTTTTATTTCTGATACCCCTTTTCTAACTAATCCCATATGCCTGTCCCATCCTTGCTTGAAGTCGTTCACTGATTTAGAAACAGACAGTGATGGCAGAAAAAGACCAAAGGTCCATCCAGTCTGCCTGAGTTCCCTATTTAGCCGGGGCCTACTGTTCCTCCAGGGTCCTAGCTCTCCCCACCCCCTCCATACTCCACTCCAATTCTAACACCCTGGGCAAGCACTATACCCTCCATTCTGTCCCAGTCATGCTTAAAACCATTAATGTTTTTTTGCACCCACCTCCTTGGCTAACAGCCTGTTCCATGGCTTCACCACCCTTTCTGTAAAATAGTATTTCCTCATGTCCCTCCTGAACCTCCCTCCTGTTAGCTTCCACTCATGACCACATGACTGCAAGCTGGTATTCAAGTTAAATAGTTCCCTACATTTCACTCTTTTAGGAATTTGAAGGTGTCTACCATATCTCCCCTCTCCATTCTGGTCACTAGCGAGTATGTGTTAAGTGCCTTGAGGCGCTCCTTATAGGGCATACCCTGCTGTCTCGGAATCATTTTTATTACCCTGTGCTGCACCGTCTAGAGCCTATTCCTCTCCTTCCTGAGGTGAGGACCCCAGAACTGGGTGTGGTACTTTAGCTGTGGCCTGACCAAAGACCTATACATGGGAAATATTCCCTCCCTTCTTCTGCTGCCAGTACCCCTCCCAATATATCCAAACATCTTATTTGCTGTGCTCTAAGCCTTACTGCACTGACTTGATTGCTTTAGGGAGTTGCTGATGATAAGTGCAAGGTTCTTCAGCCGTGGTACTGATTCTCACCCCTTCCATCCAGTACTCTGTCCTGGGGATCTTGTTCCCTAGTTGCATCACCTTGCACTTTTTGGCATTGAAATTTCAACTGCCAAACTCTCGACTAACCCTCCAGCTTTTGCAAGACTCTCTGCTGTTCCTTTATTCCCTCATCACTATCCACCCTCCCACAGAGCTTGGTGTCATCTGCAAAGAGACACAGCCTGCCCTGGATCACCTCACTAATGTCACTGATGAGCATGTTGAAGAGGACCGGACCCAAGACAGATCCCTGTGGAACCCCACTTGTGACCTCCCTCTGTCTTGATTTAACCCCAATGACCACTACCCTCTGCTTCCTCCCCTATAGTCAGTTACCTACCCAGTTTACTATGACCTTAGCCGAACCCTTCTTCGGCAAGCATCTGTGGGGTGCTGAGTTGAAAATCTTGCTAAAGCTGAAGAAGAGCAAATCCACAGCATGGTCCTGTCCAGTTCCCTCATCACCCAGTCAAAGAAAACTATCAGGTTAGTCCGACAAGACCTCCCTCTCACAAATCCATGCTGATTACTATCCTGGAGGCCGCCTCTCTCCAAGTAGTCCATGAGATCCTCTTTGACCAGCGATTCCATCATGTTTGCTACAGTAGAGGTAAAACTTACAGGTCTGTAGTTCCCTGCTTGTTCCTTGTTTCTCCACACCCTATGAAGTGGAACTACATCTGTCACCCTCCAGTCCTTCGGAACTATCCCTGTTCTTAGAGAGCTGTTGACTAGACATACCAGGGAATCAGCCAGCTCTGCTGCCAATTCACTAAGTATCCTCAGATGCAGCCCATCTGGTCCTGGGGCCTTGTCAATCTTAAGGGCTACCAGCCCTTTCAGAACCCTTTCACTAGTAACTGCTGCTTGCCTCATCTCTGGGACTCCTCTAATGGTTGCTTTGATGCCACTCTCTGGCAAGAGCCCTCCATCCTCTCTAGTGAAAACTGAGCAAAAGTAATCAATAAGGGTGGCAGCCTTTTGCCCATCCACCTCAATCACCTTATCCTGCTCTGCTATCCTCACAATTCCCCCTCTCATATGCAACTCTGTATCTGCTTTTGCCTCCCTAACCATCCTCTTTGCCTTCTCATTTTTCAGCAAATATTCTTCCCATTCTTCCTTCCCCTGCTTTTCTTTAAATTTGTAGAAGGTCTTTTTCTTGGCCCTCACAATTTCCCTGACCCTTGCCTAGAACTCTAGTGGTCTCTTGAACATGTTCTTTTTGGTTACCATTCTCATGCATACCTTAGATGTCCCAAGAATGGCCCCCTTAATTGCCCCATCTCTCTTCCACCCCATCTATGCTGTCTACCCCTACTAACTTATCCCTGACCAGCTCCTTCAGCCTATTGAAGTCTGCCTTTATAAAATCAAGGACTTCAACTCCCAATTGTGACTTACCAGACCCGAGGGCCAGTTTGAACCAAATGGAGTTAATGTCACTGTTCCCTAATTGTCCCCCTACTCCCACAGCTCCTACTACCTCTGAGTTGGTGAGCACCACCTTGAGAATTGCAGTCTGCCTGGTGGGCTCGTTAACTAGCTGTACCAGCAGACAGTCCTGGAATGCATCCAGCAAGACCTGGCTTCTGGTGCTACTGGCCACTGAAACATCCCAACTGATGTCCAGCAGGTTCAGATCACCCACCACCACTTCCCCCTTAGCTATCCCTCTTTCCATTTCCTCTTTGAGCTCTCTGTCCTCTCCTCATCTTGTCCAGGTAGTCTATAGATCACCCCCAAGCACAATTTCTTGCCTGAGGCTGCCATGAGTTGCATCCACAATGACTCAGTCTCTCCATTACTACCCTTGATGCACCCATCTTCCGTCATCTCTATGCCTTCCTCAACATGAAGGGCTACTCCTCCCCTCTACCTGTCTCTCCATTCCTCCTGAGCATCAAGTCCCCAGGTACCGTCAGTTCACAGACATTATTTTTCGAAGACCAAGTTTCTGTTATGGCCACAATGTCCACCATCAGTGCCTGGAGCTCACTGATTTTATTACCTTGTTCCTGGCATTAAGGCATACCCCTTCCATCTGACCTCAATTCAGTTTTGTCACTACCCTTGTGCTTCGCTCGTCCTCTCATCCCCTTGTTTTTCTTGTTGCTTACGCTCTTTGCATTCCCCCTCGCCAAAGTCCCTTCACCTAGTCCAGTATGGGCCACAGCTTTCTTTGTACCTACTATGCTGTGACAAGCCCCCTTCCTTTCCCCTGCCATTGAGGTTCCCCTAGATTCAGTATCCCCTACAGTCAATTTTAAATGTCCAATATAGATGTCAAACTTCTGTCCCAACACACAGGCCCCCTCTCTCATCTCGAGTGCTAAACTTTCCTGTCTACGTCACTGATTATAACTCCCAAGTCCCTCTCTTCCATAGTTTGCACAAGTCGTACCTCCATCATCCAGCATTTGGTCTTAGGGTTTTTTAATTCATAAACTGCATAACTTTACACTTACTGGCACTGAGTTTTAGTTGCCAGACCCCTCATCTCCACTTCTCCAATTCTGCAAAATACTCCTTGGACCCCAAGGAGTCATTGTCTCCCATTGATTGCTCTGAAGTCAGCCTCAAAGAGCATGTCCTGTAATTCTGCTCATTGACAAATGTTGCTCTGTGATCTGGTGCTTCACTGTTCCTTTGGTCTGAAACTGGGCAGCATCTACAAGAGTGCTGTGATTTTGTGCTCCCTGGCTATCCCATGCTGTACAGATTCACTCGAAACAGAGGCAAGGGCAGAGGAATCGAGAGAAGTGGCAGGGCTTGTGCATTCATAGAGTGCTCATTTAAATACTCAGTGTAGCACATGCCACTACTGTATATGAAATCACTGCTCACGGGGGTTGGAAAACTGAATGAAAAATGAAATCAAGTACTTACCATAATTGATCTTCCAGAATATATTCACCATTGATTCAGATTTAATGGGTCTTGAGCCAGAGGCACTAGGACCCAGTGGAAGCTTTTTTCTACAGGGTGTGAGCTGATGTCGGCTATTGATGTCACCCGCGCACCTCATACAGCTTATGTGGTGTCACACACACTAGGCAACAAACGTCAGCTCCTTCATGCACTTCAGTTCTGTTTGCCAGGAGAGAAACAAAGTGGAGAGAAAATAAAAGAGGTGACTAGATACCCTCTAGCCCAAAGGGACAGTGAAAGGATTTAGGAAATAAATTAGACCAGTTAGAACCCCACTACCAACTTTGAGATTAAGGGTTAGGCCTACCAGGTGGCACAAGGGTAGTGAGTCTAAACAAAGCCAGAGCCTCTTACCATTAGCCAGACAGAGTGTGGAAAGTTATATGTAAAGATAGGGCAGCAGCCCTGAGCAAATGGCTGGGGCAGAAGTAGCAAAAGGGGAAGTCCAATTTGGGACCTCTTTGCAAATGAGATAGCAAAAATGCCACAAAATGGAAAAATGACATCTGAACTCCCAAAAAGTAATAACTCCATGCCACCGAACAGAACTTGCATAAACTCATCACCCTCTTTTCTCTGTGACAAATGAGAGAAAACTAGGGATGGAGAGCACAGGAGTTGCAGGACTAGTAGTCCTAGGGAGGCAAGAGGCTTTTATCTCCTCTGGCGTGCTCCAGTAGAGTGGGCAAAGCCCAAAGCACAGAGAGAAGTAACAAGGGATATGAACAAAAAAATTCCAACATGAAGAAGAACATGTCCTGCTTCTCCCTGCAACCACAGGGACGCACCCTGCGTGAATCTACCACATTGCTCCAAAAATCAGTGGGCATCACATCTCTCCAAATACAGAGCATTTGCTCAGTGGAGTAGATTGGACAGTGCCCAGGGCACATGTTGCATATAGCAACTAACAGGAAGAAGGAGAGTAGGACAAAATGGAGGGAAGTTGGCCACCTACCTACTCAACAGAAAAAATACAGGGGGGGGGGTCCTACAGGGGCCACAAGTTACCACCACCCCCCCTTTGTTTTTGTGTGTTTTTTTTGTGTGGGTTGTTTTGAAAAACAATCAGGACTGCCACCACAGGACCATGGCAGAGGAGACAAGCAGAGTGATCTGCTGCCTGTGCCCTCAAGGTGAGCTACCAGAGGCCCTGGCTCTCAGTCGAGTGGGGAATGGTGGCCAGGCATCTGAAACAATGATGATGTTCTGGAAGATCAACAATTACGTTAAGTACATAATTTTCATATCTTCCAAGAATCAGTCTTCACCATTAATTCATACTCATGGGTCCAAGTACCATGCTTCTCAAAAAGGGAAGGAGCTGGATCACCCTGAGGGTGACAAATACCCTCAGTGTGGGGGAGAACACCTGAGGGCTGGGGCTCCTTACAGGTCTAGGTCAGAGAGATGAATGAGAGGGAGCCCAATAGCTCCCACCTGATCCAACAGTAGAAGAAGAAGAAGAAGACAGCTCCTTGGAACTAGGAGTTTAGCACATTTTGGCAGACCATATGAACCAGTTGTGGAAGCAAAGCCACGTCATCTGTTGAATGCAGACTTTGGATCCCACCAGCCTGGAGGCCACCTCATTGACATTGTGAGATGCCCTTGTCTGGTGCTTTGCCAACTCCAGGTTCTTGGCAGAAGGCAAAAGACTTGCCCGATTAACTCTGACCAAGGCATGGCAGCTAGGAGCTGACCTAACTGCACCCAGAGGCGCTTGTAAGCTGCCTGATATGCAGCAATGCACATCATGGTGTGAGCCGAGATACATGCCCTCCTGCCGAAATATCTGCCTGAGCAGAGTTAACTTTGTGAGGTCAGTCACACATTGGGCAATGAGGCCCTGTTGGGTTCTGCATTACCTCAGTCCCTGTGGGGAGAGGGGGGTGAATCGCTGTACCTGCAGAGCCTGTGGGTGCATAATATCATTGTTGGATGTCCCTTGGGGCTGGATGGAGTACGAAGGGATGTCTCCAAAAAATCCTTGAACATTCCTCAAAGCTCTGGGTCAGGGAGGGATGACACAAGTGGCATTGTTAAAAGTTCCAAGGAGTCCTAGCTGTAAGGACATGGTACTGTAGGTGGCAACAGTGCCAATGTCCAGCGCTCACAACATGTCCACCAGGAATTTCTGGTAGAAAGCATACTCAGAGGCCAAGGATATGTGAAGAAGGATTCTGTACTCTCAGAAGAGCACGTTGATGGTGCTGGACATGGAAGTGGTTAGTGCTAGGAAGCCGGGTTGGAATTGAACTCAGTTAACATGCCAATGCTACAGGTACACGGCATGAGCCACACTTCCATGCTCACTCCAGGTGATTGGCCCCAGAATGCCTATGATTCCTGGAAATTCAGACAGAGGTGGTATAGGCCCATGAAGGAACCAGGAGCCAGAGGCTCCAGAGCCTCTACCTGGGCTGTGGGGATGCTCAGAACACCTCGCCTGAGGAGAGAGCCTGGCAAGACTGCCTGAACAACGTAGACCTATGAAGAAGAATGAGTCAATCGGTGCTCATGGGGGGATTTCCCCAGGTGAGGACAGCAGAGGTGTACAGTTCCCTTGTGGCTGCTCCAGTCTTCATCAGTGATGGGCCCAATGCCAAGCCTGATGCTAGGTCTGATGCTGGGTCCGATGCTGGGCCCCACATGGGTTCCTACACCAAGCCTGGTGCCAAGTCCGATGCCGGGCCTAGTGCCAGGCCTGACTCCAGGTCCAACACTGGCCCAGCGCCATGAGGTGCCGGGAACCAGAATAGCATTGTGAATGGCACTGGAAACAGGGATGGCCCCAGGGTTGACACCATCACAGGCATCATGCCTGGTGTCGGTTCCAGACCAACACCATGGCTGATGCTGTGCCTGTCACCGGGGGCATCATTGTCCCTCCCCATTGTGGCATGAGGACTACCAGAGGAAAAGGCCACCACCTCCCCAGCCAGCTAATGCCGCACAGCCCAGTGTCAGTCCCTCTCCTGACACTGCGGTGTCAGAAAGGGACCTGATGTCACAGCCAGTGCCACCATGCTCACTGGCACAGAGAACAGCGCCACCGCTGGGCAGTACCAGCTCATGATTCCAAGGTGTCTGGTGGGAAAGATCAAGCATATAGCATCTGCCCCACCACTGGGGCATACACCCGGCATCACAGCTGGCACCACTCAGTTCACTGGCACCAAGAATGGCACCAGGAGCCAGAAAGGCACCAGGCCATGACACCGAGATGTCCTCCACTGAACACAGAGCAAAATCATCAGTCCTGATACCAGGGATAAAGACCCAATGACATGGCTGATGCCATCCTGCTCACTGGCACTGAGAACGGTGCCAGGCACTGAGGTGGTGCCAGGCCATGACACAGAGGTGTCCGCCAGGGAGGACTGAGCATATAGCTTCAGCCTCATCACCAGGGACATCTGCTGTGCGGGACAGACAGATGGGGAGCGGTCACAGCTAGCTGCCCAGAAACAGTCGGCTGTCCACCAGATCCCCCCATGGCCTTAGTTGCCTGGAGAGGGGCGAGGTTGAGGAGGACCCTCTGCTTCTTTGACAGCAGAGATGCCAGGAAGGGACCCAGGGAAAAGGCTCAGAGACCATACCTTGGCCTGAGCCAAAGCAGGCCCAGCAGGGTTGATGCCGGTCCCTTGAATGATAGGAGGCTGCTGGACTTTCTTCTTCTTCTTTTTAGCCCTATTGTCTTTTTTTTGGGGGGTGGCATCACTGACATGTAAAATAATGAAGGGAGAAGGCACTGTGCATAAAAACTTAGCAGTGACACAGTTTAAAATATGGCTATGGTTGACAAACTGAAGCATTTTCACTCCCATGGTGTGCACTCAACGGCAGGAAGAACAGAGCTTTGGTGTGTGAGGGAGCTCATGATTGGTTGTTGCCTAGCACGCGTGACACCATGTGAGCTGCATAAGGTGCATGGGTGAAGTCAGCTGTCAACATTGGTTCCCTCCCTGTAGAAAAAAGCTCCCACAGGGTTCTAGTACCTCTGGCCCTAGACCCGTAAGTATGAATCAATGCTGAAGATTGATTCTTGAAAGATCTACACATTACACCAGCAGAGTATGGTAAACAAGACAAACCAAAGGATGCACCTAGAAACAAGCTATCACAGCTTAGTCTGCCTTTCCTGGTCAAAAATTACAAATAAATAAATAAAAATTACAAATAAATACAAATCAGAAAGCACAACAGAAGGCAAGTAACAACATATTCAAAAATGTGGATTGTGACTGTTTTCCTTAAAGACTCAGGTTTAAATCCTACAGACTTTATTGTGTGATGATAAGCAAGTCATTTAACCTCTCCATGCTTCACCATCTGTAATCTTTCTCTAATCTATCACTGTGCTCTTCCAATCCACCTGTGTGCAGAAAATGACGGCAGCATTGTCCTCTCTTGGAATATAATGCACTTTGAGGATTGCTTGTGTGAAAGTACTATACTATATAAAACCAAATTATTTTTCTAACCCTTGCATAACATTGTTAAAAGTCTTATTTACTGCCATTTATAAACATAATTTGTTGGCAGAAAAGGACCACTTGGCCCATCAAGTCTGCCCAGACATTCCCTGCTTGATCTGTATCTGCAGGCCCTAAATGGTTTCCAGCAACCCTCCCTCCTCCTTGTCTGTCTTCTACTATACCCTGCCTATATCTATCCCACGCATGCTTGAAGCCCCCTGCTGTTTTTAATCCCTGCCACTTCTGCTGACAGTCTGTTCCAGGCATCTACCTTCCTTTCAATGATGTAATATTTCCTCACATTACTGTTAAACTACCCTGCCCAACTTTATTGCATGACCCCTGATCCTTGTGCTTTTTCTCATATGAGACTCTACTCCTGCACCATTTATACCTGCGAGGTACTTGTAGGTTTCCATCATGTCAACTCTTGCCCTTCTCTCTTCCAGGTTATATATCTTGAGATCCCTCTCTCCTCGTAGTTCTTCTCGTGTAACTCCTGCACCATTTTAGTTGCCCTCCTTTGGACTGCCGTCACCTTGTCTATATCTGTTATGAGGTGTGGCCTACAAAACTAGACACAGTACTACTGGTGGGGTCTCACCAGTGAGTGACACAGTGGCAACACCTCTTCCCTCCTGCTACTGGAGATATCCCTCCGTATGCACTACAGCATTTGACTAGCCCTAACCACTGCTTTGTCACACTACCCTGCCACTTTGAGGTCATTAGATATAATAACTCCAAGGTCTCTTTTCTGTTTAGTGACTGTCAGTACCTCCCGGCATCCTATGCTCAGCCCCTGGGTGACTATACCCTAGGTGCATAATCTTGTACTTTTCAGCATTGAACCTCAACTGCCATGCTCTTGCCCACCTCTTGAGTTTCTCTAAATCCCTCCACATTGTCTCCACCCCTTCTGAGTGTCTGCCCTATTGCAGATTTTGGTGGTATCTACAAAAAGGCATACCCTACCTTCCAGTTCTTCTGTAAAATCACTTACACAGACATTGAAGAGGACCGGTCCCAATACTGAGCCCTGTGGCACTCCACTGGTTATTCTCCTATTATTAGAGTGAGTATCATTTACCACCACCCACTGTCTCCTATCCATTAATCAGTTTCTAACACAAACACTTTGGACCCCCCTCCCCAGGCTGCTCAGTTTCTTTACCAGCCTTCTGTGCCGCAGTGTCAAAAGCCTTGATAAAGTCCAGAAAAGCCACATCCAGTGCCTTCCCCTGATCTATTTCTCTGGTCACCCAGTCAATGAAAGCTATTAGATTTGTTTGGCATGACCTCCAGCCCCCGTGAATCCATGCTGCCTGTGATCTTGCAGCCCAGTGGATTCAAGATACTCTACCAGTCTTTCCTTTATCAGGGCTTCCACTGATCTCCCCACCACTGGTGTGAGACTGACTGTCCTATAGTTGCTAGCCTCCTCACTGCTGCTGCTCGTATACAAAGGAACCACGTCAGCTCTCCTCCATTCCTATGGAACCCCACATCTGTTTCCAGTGAGTTGTTGAATATGGCTGTCAGAGGGGCAGCTAGCACCTCCTGCAGTACTTTCTCAGCTCCTAACTTCTGGGTGTATCCCTTCCGATCTGATAGCTTTGTCTACCTTTAGAGCTGCAGGTCTCTTCTGGATTCCTGCCACTGAAAATGGACTTGTGTCCACCTCCCTTGTTCCTGCCATTCCCTGGTGGTCTGTCCCCCCTCCCCAACTGTAAAGATTGATCAAATGTACCTGTTTAGGATGGCAGTTTTTTCTTGGTCCTCTTCAGTGCAGTCTCCCCCCTCCGTCTTTCTAATCCTCATTATCCCACCCCTTACTTTCCTCTTCTCACTTGGGGTTGGGGGGTAAAAATAAAAATGATGTGCTCACCGTAATTGTTGACCTTCCAGAATATTTTTTTCACACTGCTGGGTCTAAGATGGAGGCGCAAGGATCCCATGAAAGCAAAGTCTGTTGCAGCTTAGGAAGGGGACTGATGCGGTGCTGGTGCCACACACAAGGCCAGCATACAGACATTATACATGTAAGCCAGTCAGTAATTAGTGCCAGCCCCTTCCCCTTCTCAGTTCTGTTTGCCAGAGAAAGGAAACAAGTGGGACAGAAAAAAGGGAGAGGGTTGCAGACTCCTAGCCCAAAGGGATAGAAAAAAGATATTAAAATAAAAACAATAAAACCCAACTACCATCTTAGCAGCCCCTGGTTGGGCCTAAGGGTGGCACAAGAGTAGCGAGTATATGAGCCAGAGCCTGTTTCAGCCATCTAGACAGAAAGGTGGAGAGAGAGAGAGAGAAGGGCAGCATCCCTGGCATATAGCTCTGGCTGGTACACAAAGGCCTAGGGACTGCTGTGTAGTTAAGATGGTAGAATACCAACTTAAAAGCTGCTGACGCCTTAAAGAAAACTTTGAAAACCATAATACTTAGATACAGATCTGTCTGCATTCCATATATATTCTATGGATTTCACCTACCCATTATGTATTACTGATAAAATTAGCATGAAATAGGGCAGAATGCCTGAAGTAACCATGGTAAACCATGATGTAATCACCTCAAGCAGTTGCCAGGACAACCAAGTAAAACTCGAGAGCACAGCTCAAGAAGTTTACAGTTGTCATGGCAACTGCGAGAGGTGGTTACATCTGTGGTTGACCACCGTTACTCAGGCATTGTATTCTATAGTGTATGGAAAAACTAGCCAGTGTGGTAAAAAAAAAAAAAAAAATACAGTTTTTATCAATGTGTGTTTGTTCTCCAGCTCGGCTATGAATTCCTCCTGCTTCGTATGGTGAGCAACTGAAGTGCTGAAATTAGCCATTGCGATCTATACTGCAGCAGGTCTGCAACTGTCTGAATGGAATTTGTGTGTTTTTAATGAATGTCCAAGCAGCAGATCACCTTTCCTTTCCAAGAATTTTGACAGGTGGTGACATTCTATCCTGTAATCCCATCATTATGACATAGTTAAGCAAGGTTTACAGCATACTGACGTCATAACAATGGGATTATCAGGTTATAGTGTATGGTGGAATGTCGTTCTCCACCGAAATCCATCGTTTTCGAAACCTTGTAGTCACACACCAGTGACATTTGCAGTGCAACAGAATGATGTTTTCTACTGTACTGCGAACGTCACACTGTGTCCTCGAGCAGCATTTGACAGTTAGAATTCACTCCATAGACAGGACACATGGCGAAAGCGGCAATGTCGGCAGCAGTACTAATGTTTAGGGTTAAAACGTTCACAATGTAAAGTTCTTAAGCAGTTAAAATGTCAAGCGTGAAAACGTTCAAAATGTAAAGTTCTTTTTTCCTTCTAGTAACTGATTTTTTCCCCAAAAAAACGACGTTCCACCATACACTATAAAGAAAAGTGCATGGGGAACAGTTGACAACAAGAGCATCTTTCACTCTCATTATGATCTATGACGGATTACCCCTCGAGCTGTGCCTTCGAGGTAATCAATCCGTCGTCATAGTGCCAACTCGGTGAAAGAATAGCCTTGTTGTCAACTGTTCCCCCTGCACTATCCTATATACAAACTGACTTGAAAACAGGGGTTAATAGACACTGTACATACATTATTACCTGATAGTTATCCCTTGGCATTCATCTGCCTCTGTAGCATATTTCCTACTTCAGTTCATATTCCTCTGTTGTGACATCACACTCTGTTGCTATGGAAGTAACTGTGATGTCACAAGCAGTGCATTATGACCTTAGGTAGGGAGAAAGCAACAGGAGAAGATGAACTCTTCATGAGCAAAGGTACTATTTTCACACAAATTACATCCGTAAAATAATGGGGAGGAGGAATACAGAACTAATGTGAAATACAAGCTGAAGTGCGTCCAAATATTATGTTTTGCTAAAGCTCTTATGGACACGTCAGCTGCTGTTTAACTAAAAAGGCTATGTACTCCCAAGTGGTCAAAGAATTTAGTAAGGTAAGAACCCCAAAATTTCTCAAGAGGAGTAGATAGCAGGTGTGATCAGACAGATTCCGAGCACACAAACACCATCTTCTTCCCACTCCAAAAGGAAGTGAGTGAAGAAAAAGGAGATGAGGAATGTGAAAAACATAACATGAAATATGTGAATTTCAACAGCTGAGTGTGGAATACAAGCACCCAGCCCAACAGGCTAAGGAGTATAGCTCAGAAAATCCTACTACATTTGCCTCTCCCTGCAATACAGGAAACAAGGGAAAACTACACCTTGTCCAAAGTGCCAGGTACTGCCCCCTGGCAGAAGCTTAGAGGTATGGACAAAGTGGAGCCAATGCTACAACAGCAGCAGTAGTGATATGCCCCAAGAGATATCCCTCAGTAGTGAGAGAAAGGAGTGCTTAAGGAAACAAGGCGAGAAAAAAGTCACCCCCAGGATTTTGTTTTAGTTTAATTTTTTGTTGTTGTTGTTTTGTTTTTTTTGTTTTTGCCGGGAAGGCATAGGGACCCACAACCCAATTTTATCTTTATGAAAAGAAAATGACGTTTCAAATGAAGTTTTACCCTCAAGAGGGGAAAAACAGCTCCTGAGAAGGAGTGGCAAGAAGGATATCAGTGTGCACGGGCATAACAGGGTGAGCTACCCAGAGGCCCTGGCTGTTACCTAAGTGGGGAATGGTGGGTGAACATGTGAATGAATGGTGAAGTTATTCTGGAAG
The DNA here is from genome assembly GCA_016271365.2 of Neoceratodus forsteri. Lineage (NCBI taxonomy): Eukaryota > Metazoa > Chordata > Ceratodontiformes > Ceratodontidae > Neoceratodus > Neoceratodus forsteri. The sequence goes on along the minus strand of CM057450.1, from coordinate 490,234,867 downwards.
ATACAAAAATTATGTACTCACTGTAATTCTTGATCTTGGACACGTCTTCACCATTTATTCATACTGCTGGGTTCAAGCTGGGAGTGCTGGGACCCCGCGGGAGCCAAAAATGTTCAGGAGGACCGGTGCTGAAGTAGGACTGCGCATGCACGGTACCGTGAGACTGGCTTGCGCCATATAGGCTTTCTCAGTGTCAACCCTTCAACTACCTCAGTACCTTTTCTACCGAGGAGGTGCAGCGTAACCTAACTAAGTAAACACCTAACCTAACAAGGGCATGAGATAGCTCTTCTGACCCATAAAAGAAAGTTCAACTAAACAACTGTGTCTTCACAGCCCAAACCAGAACAAAGGAGGTGAAGACCAAGAACTGAGAAAGTGAGCTTGGGGGATGGCAGGTGAGCATATAATAAATGGTGACTTGTCCAAGAAGATCAAGAATTATGGTGAGTACGTAATTTTCATATTTTCCTGGACTTTATTTAATTTTGTTCACCAGGTAGGCCCACTGGGCCCAAGAGGTCCCTTTTTCAGGGGTGACCCGGAATTAGTCACAGATTAATTTTCAGGTACAGGACATTTAAAATGCATGACAGTTTTAGGTACAATCACAATACATAGCAGACGAAAATACAGCAATACAATGCAGATTCTTGACAGCTCTGAGGCACAATCACAGTACATTGCAGACAAAATGCAGCAATACAATGAGTACACTCATGTCAGGGGCAGACCTAGACTTTTTATAGGACAAAAAGATCTTTCATTGTAGCACATTCATATAGTCTGTACGTTGTCACCTTCCCATGTACAGTGTTGGCACCTGTAGTTCAGAGTATAGGACATAGGGGGCAACTTACCCAGATTAGAATAGTCTACGATGGGTCAGGGAATCAGAGATTGTCCTTGACATCTGCATTGCACTGCCTCGATGCAGCCACCCATCACCCCATATTGAAGCCCCCCAGGTAACCTGGATGTAACCCTTCTCTGGGCGGGTCCCTCTCCTCTAAGGAGAAAGGCACCAGTGGGGCAGCCAGCACAATTCTTGTCCTGGGTGCTGCTGGAGTGGTCCGTGCACTGCTTGAGGTCTTGTGGCAGTGGGAGCTGGCAACCATCATCCGGTTGGCCACAGGGCTCTTTTCCAGTTTGCTCCTTGGGGGCATGGCGTGCCACTAACGTAAGGCATACACCGATGTTCACTATGCCCCATTAGTTAGTGGGACCCCAGGCATTGCCATGCCCCCAGCCTCTGCCAGGGGTCAGCAAGCACGAGGTCACTTCCCTGCCCTCCCCCCGAGAGAAGGCAAGCAGTCATCCAATGCTTGAGCCCTCTCTCCTTGGCCGGCCCTCCAGTACCCAGGTCCGTTCCTGAACCCGGGTCACTGGCGTCTCAAGTGGAAATCCAACCACTGCACTGACAGCCGGCTTGGAGTCCTTTTTTAAATGAGGTTAGTGAGCTTGCATTTTGCTGGACTTAAGTCCTCACCATTTATTCATACTGCTGGCTTAGAGTACCAAGCTAATACAAAAATCCCCCAAGCAGGGTGACAGGAGACAGAGCTTACTCAAGACAGAAGTCGGTTAAGGATTGTCCTGCCAAAGGAAATATGCTGTCTGGCATGGACATCCAGAACATAGTGCTTAACAAAAATATGCACTGAGCTTCAAGTAGCCACTTTGCAAATTTTGGCAATGGGGACAGAGCAGACTTCTGCCAGTGACGTAGTAACCGCTCTGGCAGAGTGAGCACAAACCTGGCCCTCCAATTTTATTTGGGCCATAGAATAGCAGTGGCGAAGCCATGGACTATCCAAGTTGAAATACACTTAATGGTTACTGGGTGACTCAGCTGGGTAGCAGTAAAGGAAACAAAGACTTGCTTGGATTGACGGATGTCCTTGGTTCTATCAATGTAGATTTGAAGGGCTCTTTAAACATCCAGAGAGTGAAGGGTGCATTCTCCTTCATTCTGGAAGTCAGGAAAATAAGTGGGCAACACCAAAGGCTGGTTCAAATGGAACACTGAAACCACCTTGGGCAGAAATGTGGGGTGTGTGTGGAGAACTACCTTGTCTTTGTGGAAGATGGTATATGGAGGGTCTGTGACCAAGTATGTATTTCACAGACACTGCAAGCAGAGGTGATGGCCATCAGAAAATCAGTTTTCCAGGTCAGGAACTTGAGATCGCACATAGCAGAGCTCAAAGGGTTTTCGAGAGAGCATGTCTAGCATGAGATTAATATTCAAGGGGGATACCGGCTTCCTGACTGGGGGCCTCGTGTGCAGAATGCCCTTGAGAAATCTCTTGAAAAGAGCCAGTTGAGTCAGTGTCATGTTCTGGACTGGTTTGTGATAGGCCAAAACTGCACAGAGGTGGACCTTTATTGAAGAATATTGCAGTCCAGCATCTAAAAGGTCTAATAGGTACTCCAGAACCTTATCCGTTGGACACCAGAATGGGTCCATAAGGGTCTTGGTGCACCTTTCCGAGGAGTGCTTTCATTTGGCTGTGTACATTTTTCTAGTGGAAAGTTTTAAGAGACTCAGAAATCATTTCTAATTGACAGCTGTTTATAAAGTTCATATTCTCAGAAATTATATGCATTCCCCTAAATAATCCATATTTAAGTGTATCTGAATAAAAAGTGATACGAAAAACAATATTTTGAATTGTTTTGTTTTCATGGGCAGTATTCTGTTACAGTTCTCTTTATGGAACCAGTAACTTGGAGTTTTTACCATATCACAGTTTGTGCGCAGAACTCTAAGCATAGTTCTGATAGGTCTACAGCATAATTAGCATTCTGTACACAAACTGTGACATAGTGAAACTCAAATTACTAGTTCCATGAAGAGAACTGTAACGAAAACTGCCATCAACAGAACAATGCAATATACGATTTTGTATTACTTTTACATTCACTTCGCGCATGCGCAAGGAGCGTTTGGGAGAGTAGCACACTTTGAGGTGTGCCTCTCCTTTCAATCCACTGCTCCGTTGAGCAGGGTGGCGATCCTGCACCAATAGTGCGGGGGCTGTGTGTGACAGCGGTGGTCTTGGCCAAAGAAACCACGCTGTCCTTCTAAACTTACGCATCGCGCCGCCCCCATGTCCGCATGCGCCCCAAATCTTTGCTGCCGGCGGGGGCCACCCCAAGCGTGGCAAGCATCTAGCGTTGTTTGCCGGCCAGGGGTGCCCAATCCCCGTCGGCTCCTCGGCTCCCCAGCCATCCTTCTGCCACGCTGAGGCCACCCCAGTGTGGCAAGCGTCCATGTAGTCTTTTTGTTTGTTTTCACCTGTAAAGCAAAAACGGTCCCCGGCGCTTCTCCCAGTGCCCCTCCACAACCCGCACCCACTCACTGCGCACCCAGCCTCCACACACACCCCACACTCGCCACCTCCAGAGCTCAGTGCGGCGATCTTGTGGACCAGGAACACGTCTGCACTCTTCAAAGCCGACCGTGAACTGAGGAAATGCGGTAAGCTGTATAATGGACTAGATGGGGGTTTTCAACTTATTGCATATCTCAGGCATTTTTGAAATTTTGCACAAATTTTCAACATGGGTTTTGGGACCCCTTCTCATGAATGATGTCACTGTCATGGCGTTACGGGCCGAAGGGTGATTTCGCAGTCACTGCGCAAAATCACTGCCAGTAACTCATGACAGTGACATCATTCATGAAGAATAAAACCATGTTAAATGATTAAATCAAAAAATGACTGTTTTTTCTGGCGTGCGTTGTGCAGTTCCTCATGAGCTCGTAAGTTTCTTGAATTTTCAATATTTTCACTCCAGATTTTCAACATTGCCATTTTACCACACCTCCTCATGAGCAGTACAGCTGTCATTTTCACATCCTGTCCAAAACATGTTTCCGCCATGTGGCGCACAATGGCGCAGTCGGTTGTCTGAAAATCAATGTATGGGACACATTAAGAAAATCACAGTGACACTGTTCATGAGCAGAGGTCTTAAAATGGCTGTGTTGAAAATTTGGTGAAAAATTCCTAAAATGACTGTTTCACGAGTGTTCATTCGCAGTTCCTATACGCGCTCATAAGTTTGCGAATTTTCAATATTTTCCTCCACATTTTCAACATTGCCATTTTACCACACCTCCTTATGAGCAGTATAGCTGTCATTTTCACATCCTCCCAAAACGTGTTTCCACCCATGTAGCGCACAATGGCACAGTCGTATAGCGAAATCAATGTATGGGACACATTAAGAAAATCACAGTGACACTGTTCATGAGCAGAGGTCTTAAAATGGCTGTGTTGAAATTTAGTGAAAAATTCCAAAAATGACTGTTTCACAGGTGTTCATTGCGCAGTTCCTCATGCGCTCATAAGTTCTCAATTTTCAATATTTTCACTCCAGATTTTCAACATTGCCATTTACCACACTCCTCATGAGCAGTACAGCTGTCATTTTCACATCCTGCCCAAAACATGTTTCCAGCCCATGGCGCTGTCGATGTGATCGATTATCGAACTCAATGTATGGGACACATTAAGAAAATCACAGTGACACTGTTCATGAGCAGAGGTCTTAAAATGGCTGTGTTGAAAATTTGGTGAACAAATTCCTAAAAATGACTGTTTTACGAGTGTTCGTTGCGCAGTTCCTATGCACGCTCATAAGTTTGCGAATTTTCAATATTTTCACTCCACATTTTCAACATTGCCATTTTACCACACCTCCTTATGAGCAGTATAGTTGTCATTTTTCACATCCTGCCCAAAACATGTTTCCGCCCATGTAGTGCACAATGGTGCAGTCGGTGTGCAAAATCAATGTATGGGACACAATAAGAAAATCACAGTGACACTGTTCAGTAGCAGAGGTTTTAAAATGCCAATGTTGAAAATTTGGTGAAAAAATTCCTAACAATGACTGTTTTACGAGCGTGCGTTGCACAGTTCCCACGCACGCTAGTAGGTTTGCGAATTTTCAATATTTCCACTCCAGATTTTCAACATTGCCATTTTACCACCCTCCTCATGAGCAGTACAGCTGTCATTTTCACATCCTGCCCAAAATGTGTTTCTGCCTTTATGGCGCACAAAGGGGGTAACAAAAAGGTCATGCTGAAAATTTATTGTGCAAATACCAGCAATCGCCCAGGGCATTAGGGTAAAGCACCATACGTGCCAAACACCACTGCAAATACCTGCAAGCGAACGTTCGGCATTGACAAATGCTTGTTTTTTCAGGTATGGTTAAATATGGATAATTTAGGGGAATACATCTTATTTCTAAGAATAACAACTTTATATATTTTGCTGCTAGTTATCATACATTTTCTGTCCCCTTTAAGTGCAGCCAGGAGGATTTCTGAGACCCTCTGAGAAACCTTAAACCTGCTCACCTCTATCTCCTCAGGAGCCAGGCATTGAGATGAAGGGAGTGCAGGTTGGGATGGACCAGGGATCCCTGTGTCAGAAGGTCCGTCTACAGAGGCAGTTGCCTCGGAAGGGTTACTGACAACCTGTTGATCAAGGGAAATCAAATCTGTCCAGGCCAGTATGGTGCAATGAGAATCATTTGGCCCCCCATGTGCCTCCAGTCTGAGTAGCACCCTCTGAACTAGTGGAAGAGGAGGAAATGCATACAGAAAGCAATTTTTCCACTGCTGCTTGAATGTATCCTGACAGAAAACGCCAAGTTCTGAATTTTTGGAGCAGAATTGAGGCAGTTTTGCACTGAGTGAGGATGCAAAAAGGTCCAGGTCTGAAGTGCCCTGCTCATTGAAGACAGACCGAACAACATCTGGTGCTAATGACCACTCGTGAGGATCTGCTTCTGTCCTGCTGCGTTGCTCTGCCAGATTGTTCTGAGCCCCTGGTAGATAAACTGCTAGGACCAGAGCATTTTGCTCGAGGAACCACTCCCATACCCTCATAGCTTCTCTGCAGAGTGGGTATGAGTGTGCTCCCCCTGCTTGTTCATGTAATACATCACTGCTTTGTTGTCTGTCTGTAAAAGGATTATTTTGTGATGGACAAAGTCCACCAAGGATTGAAGGGCATAAAGGACTGCCCTCATCTCCAGAACACTGATATGGAGATGAGATTCCATTTGAGTCCAGACTCCCTGGGAGTGACGGCCCTGACAGTAAGCTCCCCACCTGAGGAGAATTGCATCTGTGGTGAGGGTTGTCTGAGATTCCGGTGGAGCAAAAGGGAGACCTTGAAGAGGGTTGTTCTCCTGCATTCACCGTGCAAGTTACGGATGTAGAGGTTCTATCACTTTGATAGGGTAGGACTGAGGATGTGTTGTTGGAGACCACTGTGTGTTGAGCATCCACTGAGTGGTCCTCATGTGCCGTAGTGCTAGAGGCACCATGAAAATTGAGGACGCCATGAGTCCTAACATCCGCAGCATGGAGTGAGCCTACACAGGGTTTTTTTTCCATGATGAAATGTGCCATTTGGAGGATGGCATTCCTTCTGTCCTCCAGGAGGAAGGCCCTTGCTTTGGTAGCGTCCAAGAGGGCCCCTGTGAAGAGGATATGCTGCAAAGGTTGAAGCTGTGATTTCTCCAGGTTCAGCAATACTCCCATGGAGGTCAGGAACTGAACTGCTGTGATCACTGCCTCCTCTGCACCCTGCCTTGATGGACTTGCTAGGAGCTAATCGTCCAGGTAGGGAAAGATCCGAAACCCAAACTTTCGAAGGTGCACTACGAAAATGGCAAAGCACTTTGTAAAGACTTATGGCGCCAAGGACAGCCCAAAGGGCAGGACTCTGAATTGATAGTACTGACCCAAGGCCACACAGCATAGGAACTTGTGGTGGCTTGCGTGTGCTGGAATGTGCTGGTAGGCATCTTGTATGCCTGGGGATGCCAACCAGTCGCATAGTTTGAGAAGTGGTATGAGGGTTCCTAGGGAAGACCATCTTGAACTTTTTGCGATACAAAAACATGTTCAGTTTTCTGAGGTCAAGAATTGAGCCCATGCCCACTGTCTTTTTCAGAACCAGAAAATAATGGGACTAGAAGCCTGTGTTGCATTCTGCAAAGGGGACTATTTCCACTGCCCTGTTTCTCATAAGACTTATAATCTTCAAAGTGATGAGGTCTGACTGAGCAGCTGACAGAGTATGCTGCAGCTTGGACGGACAGTCTGGGGGGCACCACTGAAAAATTAAGAGAGCACCCCTCCCGGATGATCCTTAAAACCCACTTGTCTGTGGTGATAGACTTCCACTGGCTGTAGAACAGAGTCAGATGCCCCGCACTGCTGAGGAGAGGTTCACCTTGGGCAGCTGAAGTGAGACTGGGACTTGGGTCTCAGAGGGTGGCACCAAGCGCTTTCGGGGTCTGTACCTTCTGCTGTGCTTTCTTTTGTGGCTGAGGAGACTGATGCTTGTTTGGGGCTCTTCTGCCTCTTCTATGAAAGGACTGTCTGTTACTAAAGAACTGACGGTTTTGGCCCCTCTGCGGATGCGAAGGAGCAGGTCTGGCTGATTTGATGGCTGTTCTGGTTTTCTGAGGAGCCTCCAAGGATTACTCAACCTGTTGGTGAACAGGTAGGTATCATCAAAAGGAACATTCATCACCTGCTGCTGGGCATCTAAGAAAAAAAATCCCAAAGTCCACAACAAGGAATGCCTTCTGATACAGATTCCAGCAGCGGCAGCTCAAGAAGCAGTATCATAAGTGTCCATAGCCGCCTTCAGTCGATGGCTTTTGGATTCAGTTCCATGCATAACCATCTGAAGAATTTTAAGCTTGGAATTAGATTCTGGTAAACACTCAGCGAAAGACTTAAGGGAAGTCCACCCAGAGTGGTGGCTGAAAAAGCCCTCTTCCCCATGATGTAAATCTTACAAGATTCTTTATTGATAGGATGTGCGGTGACTTCCTCAGGTAGGACAGCTTTGTCATTCTCTATAAGAATAACAAGTGCATCTGCAATAGGCTGGGAGGCTAAAATAGGCCTCTCTTTAGGAGGAACATATTTCCGGTCTATGGACTTGCATACCAAAGGAATAGCCTCAGGCCTAGCCCACACAGCCTCAGATAGAGTTTCAAAAGCTGGGGGACAGGAAGCGTAATGCTAACTGGAATGTTAGGAACATGGAGCCACTCAAGAATCATCCTCTTATCAGGGTCAGGCTCAGAAGTCTGAAGAGCCAGAGTTGCCTGCATGTTTCTAAGCAATGACTCAAAGGAGAGGTCCTCCTGAGGGACAGAAGCAGTAGCTGAAGGTTGAGTCTCCAGGCTATAAATAGTGTCACCATCGCTGTCCTTAGCAATGATGAGGATGGAGTCAGACTCATCCCCCTCCAGATCCCCCTCGGAAGTGGAAGCCAGAAGAGGTGTGGACCCAGAATGACCGATTCCTGGCCTAGGGAGTGGGTAGACAGCCGACACTGGGACCAGAGCGAGAACTGACACTGGAGGCCCGGAAGCAGCTGGCACTGGAAGCAGCACCCAGCCTCGCTGTGCCAGCACTAGGGTCGGTGCCAGCCCCAAGGGAATCATCACCAGACCAGGCACCAGCATCAGAGATGGTGCCACTCAAGAACCCAGACCAGGCCTAGAAGGTGCCACTGGCACCGAAGTGACCAGAGAAGGTACCTGTGCCAGTTCCTGTGAAGAAACAGAGAGAGGGAGGTCAGCACGTGGAGTCGGCATTGACGGCGTGGTCACTGTCAAGGGATCAGAATCCATTGGTGGAGCCAAACTCTCTACCTGGTCCGAAGGTCCCACTCGCAGCCCTGAGACACCTGGGCCTGAAGGCCCCAGTACCAGATCCGCAGGAAGAGGCAATCAGGGGGAAAAGACGCTGTACCCACTGGTCCATAAGAGCTGCCCAGTGATGAAACTACCCACCAGAGGCCCCACAAGAGAACAGAGAGGGGCTCCAGGCCTGAGATCTTGAATGACTGTGAGCAGAAGTCATCAGGGATACCAATGGTGCTGGGGAAGGCCTCCTACTCACGGATGCAAAATACTCTTAGCAGACATACCAGAGGGCGACGTCGAGTGGTACCATTTCTTCCCCTTCCTACAGGAAGAGGAAGAACCCGAGGTCAAATGGTGCAGAGTCCCCAACCTGGATAGGGAACAGGACTGCTTCTTTTTGTGTTTATGGGAGGACTGTCCTCCCTCGTGAACACCGGACTGCTTGTGGTCAGATCCCCTGCCCCGAGAAGGAGGTGGACTGAACTCTGCCCAGCTGCTAGAGCAGCCCTCCAAACAAGACTCCCTAACGTCAAAATCCATGGTTCATTCTGTTGTCTGGTAGGGCTGAAGATCTGAAGAAACTGAAGTTCAAAAAAACTTTTTTTTTTAACTGGAAAATAAGAAAAAAACAGTAGTTAAATTAAACGAAACTAAACAAAACTGAACGCTGTTGTTGTATAGACATGAAGCTCTGACTCGCAGCGGGTGAGGGACATTATCACTGCAGCACACTCAACAGTGGGAAAAAGGAACTGAAGCAGTTGGAGGTCAATACCGAGATTGCTTATACGACGTGAGCCAGCCTCACGGTGCTGTGCATGCGCGGTCCTACCTCGGCACTGTCCCTCCTGAAGACTGGGGTCTGCAGTACAAAAATCCCCAAGAAGAGGTGAGGTACAGCTCCTGCAGACCCCATGGGAGCACAATACCTGTGCTGGATGTCCTTTGGGGCTGGAGAAGGGGAGAAAGGACAGAGCCAGACATTCCTGGAACTCTCTTCTAAGGCCGGAGGCCTTGGAAGGATGACAAAAGAGTCTTCACTGAAATCCCCAAGGAATCTCAGTGATGGTAGCATGACTGCAACCTACAAAAGACCCCACATTCAGTACCTTCAGCATCTCTGTGAGGAACTGCTGGTATGCAGTGTACTCAGCATCTGCGGACATGCGGATGGAAAAATCCTCTCCCTCGGAGGAGGAAGTAGGAGAGGAGAAGCTGGACTCAGAGAACAGTGGTGCTGGGCCATGAGCCTGAACTGGGCCTGATCAGACTGCAGGTGGTATCGACAGAAGATACCAGCCATTCTTCTGTACTGAAGTCAGGTCATGGGCCCAGATGGCCCATAATACCCAGCATTTCTGTGGGGGGAAAAACCAAGAGCGATGTAGACGTCAGAGGATCCAGGTTCTCTGCCAGGGTGGCAGGAGTGCTCAGGAAACCTCTCTTGGGAAGAGGAAGGACCTGGAAAACTCTCCCAAGTGTAGTCGGTGAATCTCAGAGGTTCAGTCCAGACGCTGCCTTGGGGGGAACCCCCCAGGTGAGAACAGTGGAGCCATACACAACCCATGGGGCAGCCCCCATCCTCACCAGTGACAATGTCAGCCAGTTTCAAGGAGAAATAAGCCATGATGCCACAACTGGAACCTCTGCCGGTACTGCCTCCAGCACCAGTCACAGGGCCTGCAGCAGGTCCAGTAGTGGATCCCTTCCCTTCACCATGACTGTAACTGCCCCCTCCCAAGCCAAGCCCTATTCCAGAGCCAGAGTCACTCCAGGAACTTCCCCTGTACCCAGCACCACAGATGGCACTAGGACCAGACCCAGCACTGCAAATGGCACTGAAGCCAAAACTGGCATCATGGGTGGCACAAAACCATCCCGGACTCTGCCGCTGTCAGCAGGCCTAGGGATGACACTGAGTTGACACCATCACCAGTACTAGGCTCGGAACAAGACCCAGGGTAGGTTCCATCATTGCCTTGCCCATTGCAGAGCCCAAGGTGAGAATTCTCCTCCTTTCCTAGGTCACCAGGGTACTCGGGAGGAGATGACTGCCACCTCAGACTCAGGGTTAGGGTCCAGCTCCAGAACCAACCTTTCTCTTGGCACCACAAATGGCACCAGAAGGGGACCCAGTCTCACAGCCCGCCACCCTGCCCACCAGTACAGGGGTAGTACCAGGAGCCGGGGCAGCACCAGGCCGTGACAAGGTGCCCACCAATGTAGACTGAGTATACAGCTTCAGCCTCTCCACCAGGGGCATTTGCTGCCAGGAGGGCAGATGGACTGGGGGGTGCTCAGCTGACCCACCAGAAGGAGTCAACTGTCCAACTGACTCCTCCCAGGACCTCCAACATCTCAGTGAGGAGAGCATGGGGAGGATCCTGGTCTTCCTCAGTATCAGAAGTACTGGGAAGGGGACAAGGGGAAAGGTCTAGAGATCTTACCTTGGCATCTCTGGTGCAATGCCTGCCTCCAAAAATGGGGGTGAACAACTCCACTTTAGTACTCAGCTCTCCAGGCATTGCTTATCCACAGAGAAACAGACATTACATCTGTTCATGTCATGGTCCACTCCAAGGCAGGCCTGGCACTTTGGATGCTGGTCTGATACTATGAGATGGTCCCCACAAGGGCACTGACACAAGGGAGTGCAGCCCTTCTTCTTTTTTTTTTTTTCAACTTTATTTCCTCCTGTCACATCTTGGGGGAACTCTCTCAGGCATCCCTTTCCCTGTGCCTGTCAGCCTGAGATCCGCTGCAGTCTTATGCCCTCCTCTCCCCCCCAATTGCCAGCACCTCCCATTTAAACTGCCTGGGGAGGATAGCCTGACCACTTACTTGGGCTCCTTAAGAGACAGACTCTGGCAAGCGGGCGGGGCCTGGGTGGAGGAGCGATGAGGCTCGGCTCAGTCAGATCCGGCACTGGGCATGGAGGAATGGTGCCATTGCCTATCCCCACAAGCCGGGTGTTTCCTCTTTTTCTGTCCCACTCTCCCTTGCGTGCATACCCCCAATGCTTGGCACACGGCAACCCTGCCAGCGTTGAGCACACTGTAACGTGCTGTCCATGCTTCTGTGGCACCCTCAGTCTCCACCAGGAGTCTCCTGACACCGGACATCCCAGTACCCTCCCCGGGACAGGAGAGCTGCCCACTGGGCACGCTATCTGGTCCCTCCCCTGTCGACTCCCGGCACCCGAGCTCGCTCCAGAACTTGGGTCGCCGGCGTGGCACGAGGTGTGGCGTCCAATGCCTCAACCTTCAGCACCACCAGGCCGGCCTAGCCCTTCTTCTTTAGGACCTTCCAAACTTGGCATCTCGACAGAAGAAAATAAAACAAGAAGGAAAGAATTTGGTGCCGAACTGGAGGAAAAATGGAATTGTGGAGAAAAACGGTGCTGAAAAAGGTTCCAGAAGGTGTTCAGTGTCAAAAAAGATAGAAGTGGCATCAACTGAGGAGAAAACACTGATGGCGCAGTAGTTTTGGACTTCCATTGCTCCCACAGTGCATGCTTGACAGGAAAAAACAGAATTGAGGAGGGGAGGGGCCTGCGTTGGTTAGTGGCTGAGGTGCAAGACATTAGTACACTGGTCATGTGGACTAGGCCAGCACCAGCACTGGCCCCTTCCTAAGCTGCAAAAGACTTTGAAGACTTGGCTCCCGCAGGGTCCTAGCACCTCTGGCTTAGACCCATCAATGTGAATAAAAGGTAAAGATTGATTCCTGGAAGATCAATGCTTCCACATTTCACCCTTGAAAAGATATTAAATGGTTGCGACTCAGTACATATCTTCTGACAATATACTGGCTTAATAGTTGCACTTGGAATGTAAGAGGGTTAAGCTGCTTGCGTGAACAAGAAATCTATAAATGTTATTCAGTGAAAAAGCAAGCCACTTGATAGGTGTTATACAAGTTGCAAGTCAGTTTTACTGTACTGCACTTCACCTTTGACCTCTCTAAAATAGTTCAGTCTCAAGTAACTTGTAAGTAGACTGTTAGACGAATAAGGAATCATTCGACGGGTTTGTAAGAAGACGGACAAGATTCCTTGGACTTGATGGCTTGTGCATGTTCTCTAATCTGCTGCCACCTGCTGGTGGAAATGCAGCACTAATTATATGAAAAGAAATCAAAATATAAATGATATGTTTGGTTTCGGTAGGTCTCTCCAAACCTCATGCATACACTCTAAATCCTCAAACCCAGTGCATGGCATCATGGGTAATATGCAAATCCGGGTGTGGAGTGGGTTGACAAGGCTTCACTAGACCAAAAGCTACCCTTTAAACAGGATTCAGTATCTAACTTAGTAAAAAAGGACAATATCAAACTACAGATGCTTGTTTGGTCCTGTGGGACACTTCGGTGCAATGCAGTCAGTGTCTCTACTAAGCACCATGGCAGCCCCATTAGAAGTCAGGCATTTAGAACACTTATGGAGTTAGCATACCAGACAGGCAGTTTGCAAGAAGAACCCACAGAAACAGACACAGAGGGTAGAAAAAGACCCATCTAGTCTGTTCAACGAACCCTACCTATACTCAGGGCCCCTACTTTTCTGTGGCACAGTGGGAACAAGTTCTGCGGCAAGACTACCATTTGCCGCAGAACTTCTATGGCGGTGGTTTGTAATTTCTGTGAAAGTTCTGCGGCACTAACAAACTACCACATCACAGTGACAGCTTGTCATCCTGACTTCACTTTCATGGCAGTGGTTATAGCAATCAGGATGGTGGAAAGCACAGTAACACTAGTTCAAAACATAACAGAATTATAAAAATGATTTTATGTCCAAAAAGGCAAAACAAATGTCTCTCCCTTAAGGTCCTAGCCTGTTAAATAAATAACATATGCAGAGGGGATCTTATGTGATAAAAAAGGTATTTCTATATGCATGCTATCTACACCACTCATGAGGTTCCCACTGTATATCACTTATATATTTATATGCAATCTGTAACATACATGCAAATGAGTGTGTGTGTGTGTGTGCGTGTGGTGAGAGAGACAGAGATACTGTGTGTGTGTGTGTGTGTGTGTGTGTGTGTGTATATATATATATATTTTTTTTTTTTAATTTCCATGAACTTGCATCCTCATTCATACAGGTCCCATTAGAAATGGAATAGAGGAGTTATTGCAAAACTCATTTTTGATGTCAACCTGCTTTCCCTGACACACTGCGTAACACCATTAGGCCATGACATGCATGTGAACCAATTGTGAGATAGAGCTCTCCAGACCAGCAAAATGTGTCCACCATGTGACAGAACACTGCACCAAACCTTCCCAGGCTCCAAGCAATGATGTGTTCCACCAATCCTTGTGCTGCCCAGCCAGCTCCAAGAGCTAATCTCTGAACCTGAGTTGCCGGCATGGAAACACAGCATGCTACCCTCTGGCCCAACAGCTGTCCCTGCACACAACATTTCTCCATAACTTTTAGGTGATTCTATCAATCAATGACAATATGTAATCAATAACCCTGGCAAAATTGCGTACAGTGCAATTATTTATTTAATAGGTCTATTCTTTCAACAGGTCTACACATTATTATATTCCACTTTTCTGGGCATAATTATTTTTCTTAAAAATGACAGTTAAATTCATTTTACAAGTTATTCATTTCAGATGGCATCTCTATACCTTAAAGGCACAAATAGGTTTGTACAAAGTGAAGTATGGACTTAACAGGTCTGTGCTATTGACAAGGTTTTGTTTAAGTTGGCCCTAGTGCAATAATGTAAGACTGAAAATTGTATCAGGCTGTAGTGCAGGTTGAGCAAATATCACCATGATGTGCTGTGCCACCATCTCTGGCAGTGGGAGATATGGTAGATAAGTGACTGTTCATTTCTGTTGCAGATTGCAGCCATTTCATTAGCTAATGTATGATGTTATAGCAATGATAACATCACATTCTGAGCATATAGGGGATTTAGGATATAAAAAGAGGGGAAGGGAACCAGATTCTATGGAAAAACATATATTAATAAAAAATCAACAAGAAGAGTGAATTCTGCGGCACCGCAGAAGTTCTGCAGTAGATTGCAAGTTCTTCGCAAAATTCTGTGGCTGCAGAATTCTAGGGGCCTTGCCTATACTGTGCTATGCATATGCTAACAATTACTCAGTTGTCAATAAAGGATGCAAAGGCAGGACAAATATCAAAACGGATTGGTTTCTGTGCATCCCTCCAAACAAAACATGTCTGAAACCAATGTATATATTTGTTCTCTCCCTGCTTCCTTTTATGGGTCCTACGCTCTGCTCTTCTAACTGCCTCCTTGGTATGCTACTCCTAAGTGCGCTAAACACCATAAATGTTTGTCACTTCATGTAATAAATAAGAAACCTGAACTATTATTCAATTACAAACAATTCATTTGTATTACAGAAGCACTGCATCCAGTTGGGCAAGCTGTGAAAGAAGACAATTCTTGTCTGCATGTTAATTTAAATGGACATCTTCAAGAAATCAAAGACAGTGTGGCTAGAGTTTAAAGGACAGGCTTAGGACAGCTCAGGTTCCAATCAATCCCACCACAGACACTGGCTTATTGCGTGACCTTATGCAAGTTAACTAATCCTCATGTGCTTCAAACCCTCAGAGCTGTAATACTCATTAGATGCAGGATCCCAGTATAACCACAATGCTGTGCATCTCTATTTTAGTATTTTTATTTATTGGTAATCTTTAACCAGGAATGGCACAGTAAGCTGACAGCTTGTTCCAGGTGCGTCCTGAGGGGTGGGTTACATAAATCTGTTTTATTCATGATGGAATGTTGGCTATGACATCAGGGAAATTCCCCTACTCTTCGCTGGGGTGCTGATGGCCTGTCTGTCAAGATGGAGGATCCTAGTGTAGTACAGAAGCCTGGATTGGGGCCGCAGGTGGAGGAGCTGCCCTCCCTTCCAGCATCTGGAAGTCTGCAGAGAGGATAGCCTGGAGACTAGTGCCCAGAATTAGTTATAGTATGGCACTGAGCAACTGACAGGCTGAGATTCCTGATGAGTTATTGTTGGAAAAACAAATGCAGGAGAGACATGCTTTGTAACTGAATATGCTGGCAGAAATTGAAGCTTGAATTCTCCTCTTAAAAGAACTGTGGGCACAAAAATCTGCTGGTAATACATGTAATGTTGTGAGAAAAATGTTCAAGGGAGATGCTGCCTGTCCTTCTGCTAGTGGGACCAGGACTGAGGTGGCTCAGTAAGAGGACTTTTGAGCCAGGAGTGGAAATTCACAATGTGCAAGAAGTTGTTTTGCAATGGCTTTCAAGCTCAGCAGGAGAGATCCTGAGATCTCACAACTGACACCTTAAGAAGCCTTACTGAACACAAGTTGGATCCACAGTTTGGAGAGGATATGGGTCCCAATGGCAGCCCTATCTTTTCTGACAGCCTGGCTGCTGACAGTGACACCCACCCAGTGTTTGGTCTGACAATGGCACTGGTGGGATCAAAGCAGACATGCACGCCAGAGTCATCAGCAGTAACAACAGCTGCTCCCTTGCTGTCAATAGAAGCTGACTTGGATAGCAGCACTGAATCAAAGTGTGAGATGCAGCAGCGAGGTACTCACTATGCAGTTAATTTGCTGGAATGTTTTGTGATTGGAAATGGATCTGAACAGATTACTGGCGGAAAAATACTGAGTAGCCTGGAAAGTCTGCAAGAAGAGGAGATGCCATTGCCCACAGTAATACTCTGGATGAAGACTCCACACTGACTGATGGGATTACTGGACCCAGGCAAGGTGTGGAGCAGGGTAACCCCATGACAAACCCTGTTCACTGATGAAACAGGATAATCCACATCCCTCTCTTAATACTAAGGTGAATTCTGCAGACAGTAATTCAAAACAGTCTCTTATTCTATCTCAGGGAACAATAACACTTCCTCTACAGTGGAATCAGGACACGTGGCTATTGATTTAATGGATCCTGTACATTCTGAAACTAGGCAGGACACTGGGACTTCTCAAGCACATAAGGCTGCAGAAGTGGGGCATGCTGTGCATGCCTTACAAGAGGGAGGTATTTCACCAAATAGGAAGACCCAGAGGAAGGAAGGAAGCTCCATAGGTCAAGACAGTACACCCAAGACAGGGAGGTGCAAAAAGACAATTCAAGTCCAAATGACTCCTAGGTACATGCATCCCATCCTGGCATGAACTCTAATGGTCCAGAGAACCCTACATATGCTGATTTGTTTTAAAGATGGCCAGAGCTTCTTCAGCATGGACATGCTGTGCAGATTAGGCACAGAGGACTGCCACAACACCCAGACAGGGTACTGTATATGTAATCAGAACCCTTTTAAAGGAGGCTATGCATTTTTATGCATCAGAACTTCATGCATTAATCCACATGTCAGGAGAAAATACTTTTGATGTCAGTTTTAAAATGAAAAAGTCCATGGAACGATTTTAGCTGCAATATCACCAACAAAGAGATCCCCTCTGCAGGCACCATTTATTGCAATTCCACTAACAAAACCAGCAATCAAGACAGCAACCATCTTGTTCTGCAATGAGGGTGTTAGTATGGGGGATATTTCTTTCAGGTTAAAGCAATGCTGTGCTGTTCTGGATCACTCAGAACCAGTCATGGGCACTAAATGTGTAGACACGAGGGTGCAGGGCTGAGGAATTTGGACTCTGGGATTCTACACCTCCCGAACAGCTTCTTTCTGGGAAGGAATAGAGGAATCTGCTTCTGTGCTGGGCTGCCTAAAGCCTGCTTTATATGTGGTGCTTGCAGTCATATGGGTAATGCCTCTGACCAGTTAAGGTGCCACCTGTATGGGGAGTTTGGGCACGTGGGTGTCAAATGTCATAATTCCTGTCACTGCTGGCCCGGTGGCATGGAGGGTTGAGGCATTACCACCTTACCTGCTGCCATGCTGGTGACCAGGGTTCAAGAACAAACCTGCGTCATTCACAGGCCAGCCAGGGGGTGGGGGAGGAGGGTTAAGCATCCTATGGGATGCTCTCCTCCTCCACAGGAGGGTGGGTTGCTGCCTCCATTGTGATGAAACCATCTGGGTGACCATAAGCAGTGATCCAACAATGGAGACATAGGAAGGAGGGCTCCATGGGGCTGCAACACATGCATCTGTTTGTGTCCCTATCAGTCACAGCCCACTGAGCTGCCTGTGGGGAGGGATGGGAAAAGGTGGAAAATGCCGAAGCCAGGTGGGATGATGCCACGCTTCCCCACAGGCCCCACACCATTTACTGGGCTGCTTGCTGCAACAACCCATACCCAGCTCCTCCCAAGATTAAAGGGGGTTCCCACCATGGGGGGCAATCTATGGGGCACTGTGCAGTGGGAGAGTAAGTCCAAGAGATGATGGATGACAGGGCTGGGTGTAAGTGGAAGGCTGATGGGGGACAGCTGAGGACAGAGGGGGCAACAAAAAAAAAAAAGAATTTGTATTGCTGCAATCACTTTGACCCCACTCCCTCCCCTATGACACAAGCTCTGAACCCCTACCCTTCCAATCAGACCCCTACAGCAGTAATTCCTTCTAGCACCGCAGAGCACACGAGTCTGGAAATATGAGCTGCAGTGAAGTGCAGGAGGATTACAATGAGGCAGAAACTGTGGAGGAGTGTATGGAACATCACAGCAGAATATTGATCCTGTTTCAACATCAACTCCATCACAGGAGGTACAAATGGAGGTACTGAAAAGCACCTGTCCTTTCTATGAAGGATCAAGAGGAGAAGGACATGATGCCCCCCCCCCCAAAGGTCAGAGAATGGTTACTAGACAGAGAGGTCAATAGCAAGATGTACAAAGTGAGTGCAGAACCAGTGCCATTGGAAGACAAGTTTGAGGTTTTGCAGGGTTCCAAGGATGGGGGGACTCTGATGATGGTATGACTTTGGACACCTCCTCCACTAAATCTTCCCAAAAAAACACCGTCTTTGGAAATGGAAGATAATGGATAATCATCCAAAGGATCAAAGAAATGGAAGAACAGAACACAGGATAGCCTATAGGGAGGAAGAAAGAAATGATGCTCGACTTATAAATCAGTATATGTTGGGGTCCACAAACAGCATTTAGATTTGCCTCTCTTAACATATGCAGCATAAAGAAAATCCAAAAAAGTTTGGTAACACTGACTTTTTGGAACAAGTCCCATATAAGCTACATTCTTTGCAAGAGGCCCGATTGTTTTCAATGTTTGAGGGTTGCCCAGATGCAGAAAGCATGGGTATGGGGGCCTTCATATTGGACATTTAGGGAAGACCAAAGGAATGGGTTGGAGATTCTGTTCTAAGGGTTAGAGTTTTCCTTGGAACGCTTACCGGATATCAGTCCAAGTCAGGCTGTATTATTATACATCGTAGTTCATGGGGATCACTGTTGGTTAATTAATGTGTACGTTGCCCAAGTGAAGTCCAGTGTAGTACAGCTTTTCAAATCTGTTCAAGCATATCTGCATACATTGAGACAGGTGGTATTGAGGAGTGATTTTAATTGCCCTCTTGATGGTGTGCCAGGAGATATTTCTGGAAAAAAGTGCCCTGTGACTCACATTTTCCCAAACAAATAATTACTGTGGCTGGCCTGATAGATGGATACCAATACCTACATAGTTCAGGTGGGGCTACTTATTACAGGGGGCGCTTGACCCACATACAGTTTCTTTTTTTTTCTAAATCTGCATCATCACATAATGAATTGATCCCCAGTGAATTGTCTGACCATCTCTTATGGTTTGCCCACCTTCGACAGTCCAAAGGTGGATACTGATCACCTCCATATTGGAGGACACAGCCATGAACACAGTTACTACAGAGCTCTTGTTAGCCAGACAATCAATATTTTGTGGATATGATTCCTCCTACTTTGGTGAGAGGAGACGAATGGGATAGTTAGTCTTTATGTAGGTGTCTCACTATATCAATGAAAAGAATATTAATAGTATCTAGAGCTCAGGAACCAGCTATATAGAGTGCACTCTCTAGCAGCAGAAGGTAGTAGTAGTAATTATACTAATCAAGTTACTCCCAAAACTAGAGATAACAGCACAATATGGCAGCTTCTGTAGCTGTAGTGCAGAGGTCTGAGACAAAGAAAACCCCGTATGGGCACCCCTATCTAGCCTGTGAAGATAGGATACTAACTACCAAGATGACAAACCTCTCCACAACTGCAGAGACCAGTGATGGAACTGCAGGACATGATCCAGGTGGTGAAGGATTCTGTCAGTGTTTCCATGTGTGGGAAGACATACTCCCCTAAAGCAGTCCAGGAACGTTTGGATACGGCACAACATAACTCATTGTCTAAACACTGTGGTCAAGCTTTTTTTGGTAGTTTTTCAGCTTTTACAAGGCATGTGTGAACATTGACAGTGCTTATAAAGGTGACATATTATATAAACATAAACAGGTATAGAATATTAATATATCCACTGTGACGCTAACTGTACAAACCCTGAAGTTTAAATAATGGAGTGTACTGTGTGAATAGAGCATTGTCAAGCAGCAACAGAATGCAACTGCTCACACATGTATGAAGAGATTGGTGGGGAAAATTTCCACTCAGAGAAAGAAAACAGAAAACAATATGTAACCCCTCACCCCTGCCTTTTTAGCAAAATGACAGGTGGCATGCTGTTGAAGCTGACAGCAGTACCTGGTGGGGACTGGGTTCGGGGAGCATGAGATTACTCGGCACAGGGGGACCTAGGTTTGGCCACTCTGAACAGGGGCACCCAAGTAAATCCAAACACAGGAAGCAATAACTGTAATGTCCAGAACCAGGAATGGGATTCTTCAGTGTGGCTTTTATTCACATCCAAGCTGAACAAACAAAGCATAGATGGACCTCCATGGGGCTACATTTCTTGGTAATGCAGATTAGAGACAACAGAACACTTTATCACTATTTCCAGCCTCAGGCTCGTAACCTGAGCACACAGCCGGACTTGCACGTAGCTTTGGGTACACAGCCCGACTACTACTACCTCTAAGTTTTTCCCCATTGCCCTGGCTCCCACTGGCCACTTGATCCCGAGTCCATTTGAAGAATGAAAACCAATTATCCTGTTGTGACTCCCCCAAACTACACTAGGGTCTACGCTTTTAGAGAGAATTTCCTCACAATCCCATCGCCTGGGTACTTTCCCATCACTGGCCAAGTGCCTGAGGCAAGTAGAACCACAGAAGAAACCAGAGAGGTGGACCTGGTCACTAAAGATGGGGGCCACCCACCTCCAGCTCCCACAGCCCATACCCGGCCATTTCTCTGGAAAAACTGAACAATTCCTTTACTGAACTTTTAAATGTAGATTAAGGGTAGACATCTGTCACATCACCTCTACATATTATTTGCATCCCAATAAACTCTGGAACTTGAAACTACTTTTAACTTGCTTAGCCCATTTCTCTAGGCTTCCCAACATTTAGTAGTTCAATCCCCAAATTGTCACACAAGTCCCAGGATGATAAACATATGCCCTTTTAGCCAGAGCAGACACTCACCCTTACATTGCAGGTGCCCCACAGGCGACTCACAAATCTTGTTTTCTCCCAAATAAATACTGGAAACAAACAGGCAGCTTTTCCTCCACAAGCAGAACTAGGGTGTTGCCCCAGGAATCTGCAGGGAAACCTTCTCTTCCCCCCCCGGAGGGAGGGGTTACTGAGACCCGAAAACAGCGGTCTCCACCACTTCAGTAATCTTCTGTGTCTCTCTTAAGGTGGAGACACACACCCTATTACTGAAAAGTAGCCCTCTGTCAGGGCTGAGGCTCCTAGAGCCTTTACTGAGCTGCTTTAACAGCAAGCTCCCTACTTCTCACACACTCACTGAAGACAAACTGAACACACTGACTCTAAAACTCCCAACGTTCTAACACCCTTTGCTGCAGATTCCAATGTGGCTCATGTAGCTGCGAAAGTTCTATTGGTGATGTCATCCCTCAGTCTCAGCTGAGACTGAGAACAGAGTGAGACAGTGTGAAACCCATTTAACTGGAGTTTCACAAGCTGCCTTCCCTGCCTAGCACTAGGTCTTACTGGGATTCTAGTAACCCCGGGTAACAAGGGGGTTACAAATAACTACGCACAGTTTAACAGGAAAGCAGTGGAGCATTAGATACCAAAGAAGAGGAGCAAGTCCAGTGCAGTGGAGGCACATGAGGTTTGATTATAATTCATGTGGGTTGGGTGGCTATAGAACTAGTTAAGCATGAAGGATATAAAACCAGTGGAACCAGGTGAGTCAACTGACACCAATTCTAGGTGGTGTTGGGGGGCTACAGGGGTCCCCAGAAATTGAATGTGAGGGGACCATATTGCTCAGTATTTCTTCAATGAGTTATCAAACAGGTGAGAACAGTGTTCAGACTGGACTAGCTGTACCAGATTTGCCATAAATTCTTGGAGAGAAGAGATCTCAGCTGAACACCAGGGGCACAGAAGTAAACGCTTTGCATCAGTGACAGCCATCAGTACCCATGCTAGTTGGGCAGAGGAGAAATACAGGCATCTTGTTGAGGCTGCAGGAGAAAAAGGGACAAGGAGAGGAGGCTGGACAAACTCAAGATGTTGCTCAAAGTCTCTGACCCACAACCAGTATGAGACCAGGATAGGACCATAAGATAGGGCACAGATCCCCTCCAGGGGTACTGCACCTCCAGCAATTGTGGTTGTGGAGGAGGTGTTCTGTGTGCAGCATCATGGGAGTGCAGTAACACCTATGAAGTACTTTGTTCTGGAACAGCTTGCTTCAAGAATCTCGTATTGGGGTATGTGCAGCCTTCCAGCAGGCATTCCATTCCTCATCCATTATGGGGTGTCCAACTACTGTGGCCCAGGCATCTCAGGCCCAGGAAGGCTGGTCTGGGAGCCTGTTGCTGATGCTGGCATAGATCCTCCCCACCCTCCCTTTCAAGCAGGTCATCCATGAGAAAAGGGGGTGATGGCATAGAGGTGTCTAGAGCTCCTAGAATCATCAGCGTATGGGCATCAAGGCACTGCACAACTGAAAGTAGCGCCAAAACTCCATTTTTGCAGCCCATACCTTTCATATAAGTTCTGAAATGAGTCTTGGATCCTCTATCCAGGCAGCAAAAGGTGTGAGAGTGAAAGTGTCCCTGCTGCCCTCCTGCAGTGGCAGGACAGAGGCTTGCCCCCTACTAGTATGTTAGGGCTGTTCCAAATAGGAGTATGCTTGGGATTGGCCAGGTCTGTGCCAAGCCAGGTTCCAAGCTGTTTTCACATTTGCAGAGAGTTGCGAATGGTCGGGTGTATTGCAACTGGTGGATGGGTTGTGGCATGTAGACAGACAATGGGCGAAATCCCTCCCAGTACGTCTTCTTCAACTGTAAGCCACAGTGGAGGAGCTTGTGTGGGGTCTCTTTACCAGTTGTTAGGAGGTCTAAACCTCACTTTCAGATTCTTGATGATATTGGGAATGCAAGCAATCACAGACACATTGCATTAGCGTAATAAACAAGTTTATTACTACCAAAGGGATAAATCACAGTTGCCCTAAGCAGTTCTTACCACTACGAACCGGGAGCCAGTGCTAAGCGTTCCCTACACCTCGAGGTTTCTCTGTGTCTCTTGGGGTCTCTCAGGTCTCCCCTGTCTCCGAGGTATAAGGCTTGTGCATTACATTATATACCTATGATAATTACTATGGTTACCAAAAGATAGAAACATTTCTAGTTACAGAGATGAGCCCTATTGGCTAAATTAGAGGTGGCTCCACGGTCCAAGATAACATTATACAATTCTGTAAAGTCATCAGTTTGAGAACAAAGGAGTTCTTATACAGAGTCTTACATAACTCAGTGTAGTGGTACAAATCACCAAAAGGTGGCAATGCCGTCTTACATATTATAATTACTCCAAGGACACAGGTGTCTTGGCATCTTACAAGTAAAAATACACGAAAAATACATAGCAGAATATATGTATTGCAAGCAAAGTGTATTACAACAATATGCATTCATATCCTGACATCTACTCTTGTATGGCAGATGCCCTTAGCCCTATATGTTAGTATAACATATACTTAAGTGCTAGCTGTCTACGGTGTACCTCTGAGGTACCAATTAGGGTGCAGGGACCTCGTGTAACACAGTGGAGTGTCTACACAGCTCTAAAGGCCCACTGATAGCCCTTAAACCATGGGAGTCCCAACCCCCTCTCTTCAAGTGGGTTTGCAATTTGTTACAGCTGTAGCATGGTTGTTGGCCTTCCCACAGAAAGCTGCTCACTAATTTATCTATGCGAGCAAACCAGCTGTTCGCCTTGAGGGATGGGATATGGGAGATAAGGTGAGGAATTTTAGGAGCTGACACCATCTTGACTCTATCTTGCTCTCCACTGAAATCTTCAAGGGGTATCCACCTCTCTAGTTCCACCTTTAGGTTTGGGAGCAGGGAAGTGACATTTAGCCTGCAGAGTCTACTTCTCTGCAGGGTGATTTTAAGGCCAAGGCAGGTTATAACATCAGGGGACCAGTGAAGGCTTATGGGGAGAAGTTGTTGCGGAGCATTTCCTAATTCTGAAGGAGCACCTGTCTTGTTCTGTTTTGTAAAGAGACCCAATGCTTCTGTGAAGGTTTGGAGAAGGATTAGGAGGAGGTTGATGGAGGTAGGTGCTAGGTCCAGAAGGACCAGAACATTTGCATAACACAGAGCTTTATATTATTTATATATTCCAAAAAAGTTTCACCAGGAAAGAGATATTGAGCTGATAACAGCTCATTTCCAGATGTGTCCTGGGGGGATGGGGAAGGAGGGCAATGAAGATATCAAGAACAAAAATTACATAATAGGTAAAATAGGAACTAAGCATCATACAGGCAATGCATGCAATGATGAGGAAAAGTAAACTATGCAATGAGGTTCTGGAAGGGAATAACAGCATTAGGGAATGCCATTCAGGGAGATCAATTCAAAAGTGGTGAGGTATTGTAGGGTTAACAGGTGCAAGGGTTGATGCTATAGGGAGCATGAGGGGGCTAATCAAGTGCAGAATGAGGAGCGTGGGAGAGGAGGAAGTGGGGTAATGGGTTGCGAGTAGAAGACCAGGGGCAGGTATCAGGAACAATTGCAAATATTGATAGCTGCACACTGACAAGTGGCTGCTGCAAGCGGTTCAATCGCTAACACAAACAACAGCGGTAACAGGGGACACTCCTGCCTTGTTCTGCAACCTAAAGGAAATGGAAGTGACAGAACATTGGTGGTCAGGATCTTAGCCATGGGCTGGGTATACACAGTATGTACCATTCTCAGAAACTGTTCCCCAAAGCCCATACGTGTCAGCACTGCAAACAGATACCCCCACTCCACTGAATCAAATTTTTATTTATTTATTAGAGGTACTGGAATTACAAACCTTTGAGTCAGAGACTACAAAGGCTCCACATCACATTACAAACAGTACAAAATAGTGTTCAGAGATACACTACAGAGGCAGTGATGGAACAGTAATTACACATATATACAACAACTATACATTAGCAGGCAGTAAGTAAAATACAGGTATTCAAAAGTTGGGGGAGGAAAACAGCAGGAGTGCAATGATCAGAGGGTTAGCAGGATGGAGATCCTTTGTCGTAGCTCAAGAGCAGGCAAGGACTTAGGTTAAAGGGCCAGGTTCATGCCATAAGGGGAGTGAGAGGAAGGGGGAACTGAGGGGAAACAGTGGGGGGAGAGCAAGCCTGGAGAAGTCATCATTCCATTGGTTGAAGGGAAGCACCAGTGGGTGGGCTAGTAGCAGTCTCGAGTGCTTGAGGAATGGAGGTGTTCCTGAGGGTGGTTTTAAAAGTGGCCTATTTTTATTTTCAGAGGAGATGGCACTGGCAGGCATTCATCAGGAGGGCTCTGATATGAAAGATCTCGGGCCTCAAGTATGGTTGACAGCAGGGAATCAGGAGGAAGGTACATGTAGTTGGAGCTGTGAGTAGGTATCACCAAGGGTGCAGGTTGTACAGTTGGTGAGACTGGGGGGCTAGGCGATGGTGATCTTTTTGGCTAGGAGGCATGTCTGGTACCTAAGTCTCTCATCAAGGTCAAGCCAATTGGTGAGACTGTACAGAGCACAAATGTGTGTCAAACCAGAGAAGCCCATAGCAAGGCGACAGGCAGAGGTATTGGTCGACCCATAAACCAGGATCCCATAATCGATAAGGAACAAGATGGATGATGAGATTGCTAGCCAGAGGGCTTCTGGGGGGAAGACAATGTTTGAGCTGGTGGAGCAGACCAATTCTGACATTGGCAGCGGAGCTAAGGCAGTGTATATGCTCATGGAAGTTGAGTGCCGAGTCAAGGGTGACCTCGAGGTATTTAAAGTTGTCAACCTGCTCAAGGAGTAGTAGTTAGGAGTTGTGAATAATGAGTGGGTAGCCTTTGTGTCGGCTCTGGTTGTGGCGAACATCATGACTATGTTTTTTTTTTTGTGGTTTAGAACAAGGCGGTGGTCAGTGAACCAGGATTCAGCATCTTTGAAGGACTTCTGGAGGGATAGTTGTAGTGAGTGTGGAGCGGGGTGGGTGGAGAAGAGAACTGCATCATCGGCATATAGAAGTAATTGCCCAGAGCAGGCCTTAGGAAGGGTGTTCGGAAATAGACTAAAGAAGAGGGGTCCCAGGATGGAACCCTGGGGCACCCCTGACTTAACCAGGAGGCAGGAGGAGAGCATGTCATTAATTTTAACTTGTTGTGACCTACCAGCTAGGTAGTCAGCAAACCACTTGGTGGTGTCCTGGGAGAGACCTTTGTGGAAGAGAGCAGATAAAAGAAGGGAGTGGTTCATGGTGTCAAAGGCTTTTGACAAATCCACAAAGACTGAGCCAACCAGACACCCTCTGTCCAGGGCAGTATGGATAATGCTGGAGAACTACAGCAGGGCAGTAGCGGTGCTGTGCCCCTTGCAAAATCCATGTTGTTC
Source organism: Neoceratodus forsteri (assembly GCA_016271365.2). Taxonomy (NCBI): domain Eukaryota; kingdom Metazoa; phylum Chordata; order Ceratodontiformes; family Ceratodontidae; genus Neoceratodus; species Neoceratodus forsteri. Next base: position 490,208,211 of record CM057450.1, on the reverse strand, counting down.
CCAGCAGAGTAGGTCGTATTTGGTGAGGTGGTCTGTGAGTTGATCAGAGATGATTTTTTCAAGTGCCTTTGGTGGGGGGGAGAATGGAGATGGGGTGATAGTTCCCGGGGGGAGTGCAGTCGCCATTTTTGTGGATGGGGGTAATAACAGAATTTTTCCATTTGAGGGGAATTCACCATGGCAGAGGGAATGATTAAGTATCTTGGTTAGCAAGGTGAGGACTACATCCAGGGTCATGTGGAGGAGTCTAAGGTCCAGCGAATTACTACTGTAACGCAACTTACTTAAGGCTTTTAGGATGTAGGGTTTAGCCTCACAAGGAGTGAGGATTTTGAAGTGAAAAGGTGGGGGTGAAGGTCAGAGGGAGGGGGCTGGGTATGGGAATAAAAGAAATTTGCGGGGAGTACATTACTGAGGTCAGAAAAGGAGGAGTTGAGGGAGTCAGCGATGACCTGTGGGTCACTGGAGATACCGCCGTTGACAGTGAGCTGGGTGGGGGAAGCTGATACAGTTTTCCAATTGAGCTCCTTCAGGTTATCCCAAAACTTGCGGCCAGAGTCCCAGGAGGTGGTGAGGGCTGCCCTGTAGTGGTCAGCTTTGGCCTTGCATATGTCCCAGGTGCATTTATTCCTAGCAGCCCGATAGCGTTGTCTGTCAGACAGTTTGCCTGATTCAAGGACTAAGTGCCATAGAGTGTCTCTGTGGCGCATTTGATCTAGGAGAGCCTGAGATATCAAGGGGGTATTGGGGCCTTTGATAACACATTTAGTGAGCTGGGCAAATATGTCGCAGGCAGTGTTGAAAGTACGTATAAAGTATTCAAGAGCCATATCGATGTCAGGGGTCAGGTCAAGGGGTGACCAGCCCGAGTGGGCTAGGTAGTTTTTGAGGTGACCCAGTTTACCCAGTTTGAGCCAACACTGAAGAATGGTTTTAGGGGTGTTTTTTTGTGTCTTATAGGACCAGGTGCAGAGTACTGTACTGACGAGTGGTCACTCAGGGCATCAGGGAGGACCAAGATGCCAGAGATTTTATTAGGGCGATTGGTAAATACCATGTCAATTAACGTAGAGGTTCCAATTTTGGGATTTAGATGAGTAGGGCATGTTATGATTTGGGAGCGATCCAGGGCAGCAGTGGCATCCTTAAGGGGGGGGCTGTAGCATTAGATAACCAGTTAACGTTGAAGTCCCTTAGAACAATGATCTCTGATTTGGGGACAGGAGGGAGAGGTAGTCCAGTAGAGACTGAAACGCATGTGATTGGTTCCTAGGGGGATATAGATGGAAGATATAAAAAGGGGGGCCTGGCCGTGCTAGTGGTGATCTTCAAAGAGAGTGTCTGGGCACTGAAATCCAGCTGGGCGGGGGGGGAGTGCATAGCTCTGCAGAGTCCGAGATGTAAATAGCACAGCCACTCCTGTGCTTCCCAACTCTGTCCTCATGGAAGAGGGTGTACCTGGGAATACAGACAGCTGAATCAGGGGGTGTCCTTAGAAAGCCAGGTCTCAACAACAGATAAAATATCTGGCTGGTGCTGGCCTAGCCAACCCTGGAGGGTAGCAACTTTTTTCAGCAGGCTGCAGATATTAATGGACTCGATACAGAGCCCATTTGTGTCGAAGGAGTTTGGGTTGTGGGCGGAGGGGGTCCCAGGGTTTGAGTGAACATTCCCCGACATTAGCAGCAGGGGTAGGAGGGCTCTTTGGAAAATATACTTGAGCTGCTTGTAAAGGCCGGCACCGATGCAGAAGGGGCGGGTTAGTTTGGTGCAGATGACTGGGATGGGGAAGGCACGTAGGTGGGGTATGGCAAGGAAGAAGGTAGGCAGGAGGGAGGTGAGTCTGGTGAGGGCATTGCCTGGGGCAAGTGGGGAGGGGTATGGGGGGCGGGAAGGCAAGAGTAGAGACGGTGTGGATAAAAACATTGAAAATTGACATTTAGGGTGGGTGTAACAGGTGAGCAGTTTAGAGTGGTGGGAGCCAGGGTGGGGGTGATAAGGGAGAAGAGTATAATACAGAAGGTGGAGGGGGGGGTAGTGGGAGAGGTGAAGTAGGACGAGGCCATAGTAATCAACATGCGAGGTGGGGGTAGGGTGTCGACAGGGAAAGAAAATGCACAAAGATGGGGACATGGGATAAGAGGGGCTAAAAGGCACCAAGTAACAGGACAGTTGAGTTGGTGCAGTGGTAGTGTCCCAGCCTACAGTGCTAAGGGTGCAAAGTTCAAGTCTAGGAGACTATGAAATTCAGTCAGCAAGTGATGAAACAGAGGGTGAGGAGGTGGAATGTTGGTCTAGAAGTGGAATTATCGTCCACCTTTAAATAATTTTAATTATTTAATTTAGATTGTGGGTTGACAGGGAAAAAGATTCACAAAATTGGGGAAGTGGGATAAGAGGGACTAAAAGGCACCTAGTAACAGGACAGTCCAGTTGGCGCAGTGGTAGCATCCCAGACTACAGTGCCAGGGGTGCAAGATTAAAGTCTGGAGGGGGGAGACTATGAAGTTCACTCAGCAAGTGAGGAAACAGAGCCAGAGAATTGGGGCGGGGGGGGGAGAGGAGATGGAATGTTGGTCCAAAGGTGGAATTATGGTCCACCTTTAATTAATTTAAATCATTTTTAATTATTTAATTTAGGTAGGGGGTCAACAGGGAAAGAAGATACACAAAGATGGAGATGTGGGATAAGAGGGACTAAAATATATCCAATAATAGGACAGTCCAATTGGTGCAGTGGTAGCATCCCAGACGACAATTCCACGGGTACAGGGTTCAAGTCTGGAGGGGGAAGATTATAAAGTTCACTCAGCAAGTGAAGAAATAGAACCAGAGACTTTTTGAAGTCTATGGCAACTGCTGCCACTGGAGTAGGGGCCTGTTGAGCTACCAGAATGAGGTTCACTAGGGTTCTGATGTGGTGTGAGATGAGCCTGCCTTTCACAAAACCCACCTGGGAGAGGTGGATCAGCTGGGTCAGAAGGGACTCCAACCATGACGCCAGTACTTCTGCATAAATGCTGCTATCCACTGTAATAAAGGAGATGGGATAGTAACTGGCTGAGAGTGAAGGATCCTTTACTTTCTTAGGAAAACTGTAATGGTAGCAGCGGTCATTGTGGGAGGTTTCAGCAGTACAGGGAAAATAATGGGGAGATAAACCAGAAGAACTCAGTGGAGAGGCCGTCACCCCCAGGTGCCTTAAAGAGATTAGGACTTTTGAGCACCACCTCAATCTCTGAATTTGTGTTAGGCTCATCCAGTGCTGAGGCTTGGTCAGCCGTGAGGGACATTAGATGGACAATAGACAGCAGAGCTTCAGTTGGAGACCTCCTAAGGCAGTCTTTGAGCTGTACAGCTGGGGATAAGTTTTTCATTACATTATTAACCTCAGCAGAGGAGGTGCAGAGGTTGCTACTTGCATCTCTTAGTCCACCAATGTGCCGCTCAGCATGTTGCTTTCCAAGATGGTACTAGAGTAAGCACCTATATTTCTCTCCGTCCTCCTAATGCCAGTGGCAGAGCCTAAGGATCACCAGCTCAGCTTTTCTGGCAGTGTGGGTAATAATCTCAATATGCAGTTTGAGATTCTCATTGTGTAAAGGGGATTTCATGGAGACTCTGGGGTTGGATTTAAATTCTGCCACTTTCTGTTTCTGCTGTCTCCAAAGCTGCTAACTCAGCCTCGCGCTCTCTTCACCTGTGGGATGTGAACCCCATATTGAGTCCCCACATTATAGCTTTAAATGCCTCCCACAAGATGGTAACATCTGTGGCCCTGCTGTCATTGATTCAGAAAAATAATTCCACCTTGTTTTAATCCATGAACTGAAATGGGGAGTCATGAAGCAGGAAGGGATCCAGCCTCCAGCTCAGTGATTGAGGCAGGATTGATCCAAGCAGGAGATCTAGCTGCACGGGGGTGTGATTTGAGATCAGGAGTGGTACGATCTCAAAAGTCATCACCATGGGAGTTAGCTGATGAGATGCTAGCCACCATTCCAGGAGACAGTATGAGGCATGCACCTCAGAGTAGCACATGTAGTTCCTGGTCCCGAGGTTACGTAACCTCTAGGCATCAGTCAGGGCTTGGTCAGCCATACAAAATTGCACTGCCTGGGCCTATTGCAAATGAGCCTCTTGCTTCCCATGGCTATGGTCCATTGTGGGGTCAAGGGTAAGGTTAGTCACCAACCAAGATAAGAGGCTTGGCGAATAAATCAAGCGTGGGCCCAGTCGCCATGCCATGGAAAAAGTCTGGCAAGTCTTCATTGGGGACATGCAAATTCTCCACTACCAGGGGCACTTGGGAAGTGTCAAAAGCAGGCGAGGAAGTGGGTAGCATAGGCAGAGAGGGGGTGGCAAAAAGTTACAGGAGGGTGGAAGGGGCTGAACTGGCACCACGGGGTGCATACATGCCTCCACATGCTCGCACAGCCGTGTGCCGGGGCCTCAGGGAGGGCAAGGGGAGAAGCCTGTAAAATACCTATGTGCCCCCATTGCCAAGTTGGTGGGAGGAGGCGACGGGGTCCAAACAGCTCAATAAAAAAAAAAAAAAAAAGCAGGTAAGGAGCCAGCGGCCCTCTAGGTTCACAGAGACCTTCTGAAGCACCCAAGGCAGGGCCTTGTGCACTACAATGGAAATGCACAGCTTTTTGGTTCCAGAAGACTGTGAACCCCCACCCACCCCCAAATCAGGTTCTGGGCCTCAGCGTGTAGTAGCTTAGTCACCTGAAGGAGGGCCAACTGGGAGCACAGACTGTGGAGGTGTGACAGCACCTTCTTGTGTTTAACTGGAAAGTATAATCCCCAGATATTCCAAAAATGGCACCGTAGATCTGCCGTCATGGAAGGTGAAACATCCAATGTCCAGTTCTGATCATGCAGGTCAAAAAGCAAGCAGGGAGACCACCGAGGGAGGGAGGAAGGACTCTGTCTCTGTCTACATTCCCCCAGAAAACAACTCACATCCACACCTCTAAGACAACTGGCTCACCACCTCCCACCAGTGCCCCCCAATATGCACAGCAACAGATAAGGCTCCACTGTATCCTTGTAGAACACAGCAACACTAGACCAACACAAACAGAACAGGACGTAATTCAGTGTGTGAAACAGCCAGATATTGGTCAGGTCCATGATCACATCCAAGGTCCACCAATTACTTCCTGAGGGATGAGTAAATGATCCAGGAGTTCAGTATCCATGAAAGGTTAACAGCCCTGGACAATGAGACTCACTCCTCCCCCCAATTCCAGTATACTGATTGCAAAATACCACCAATTCTCTAGATCTGAAAAGTAGCTCCAGCAGGCCCTGTCCAACACCTAAATGTGGGTGGGGTATCTTTTGTTCTGCGGCCCTGGACATTCCAGGCTGGAACAGCAAGGTCTACTCCTGCCCCTGCAACAGTGTGTCTGTCAGGTACCTGGTCACCAGTAGGAGGGTCATGGGAGGCAGCAGTAAGCATAGGGAGAATGGGAACCAGAAAAGAGACAGAGGGGCTCCAGTGTCACTGCTCGGGGGAAGGGGGAATATACCCTGCTGCCTAATAGGCATATTTGTAATTTGGGTGTGCTTTGAACTCAGGAGGTTAGACTAAAGTGGGCTCGCTGTGCTCCTGCAGCACGCAATAGGCTGGATATGCCATCTGAACCACATTAATATTACCAAGCATGCTCTGATGCAGTCACCCCCCCCCCCCGGGTACTTCCCCAGAGAAGTAGGGGAGTTCCAGTGGAGGAAGTGACTCACCTGATTTTGGATGGTGAGGTGGTTATCACTCAGCAATGCAAGCTTACGAATGCAGTGTAACCCAACGTGGCGAACCCCTCCAATGGCAGAGTGTCCGGCATGGGGAACAAATCAAGCCTAGATTGGCTGAGCTGCAGTTCAGCAAGTTCATTTATTAAGAAGAGCTCACATTGTCAAAGCTGATCTGGCACCCTGCCTGCCAAATGTCCTTTTGAGTTACAACAGGATGGGAATAGTGCACAGGCAGGGAGGAAGGGAGTAAGGGAAGGGGACTCTTAATAGAAGCACTCCAATTCTGAGTGACGTGGGGCAGGAGGGCTGCTCCTCTGCCACCTCATCAAGCGACTCAGTCTTTCAGTCAGCTAGATGCATACCACCAGATCTAGAGAAACCCTACCCTATGGATCAATGAGTAGATGATCTGCAGCGGCACAGACAGCATGAACCATATTCACAACTCTCCTTCAAGTGTATTCCCACAATCTATCAAAAACTGTTCAGAGTTACACTGAGGGAGTTTAGTAAAGGATATCGGTGGTGAAGACTTGCAGTATGAATGTCTATGTCTCTGGTAAAGCTGGGTACATGTCTTACCCACCAGAGTTCCCTTCACGCCTACCCAGCAAGAAAGCTGAACTTGTTTGAAGATGCACATGCTTGAAGTATACAAAGACACTGCACCATTGGATGGGAATGCCATGGGGGATTTCAGAGATACGGCATAAGAGGAGCCACTTCCAGCCCAACATAAAACCTGCTAGCTGATGAAGACCAGCTGGTGACATCCCCCTCCCCACAAAACACAAAACTTTCATAGTTGTCTTAAATGTGAGTGCATTTATAACAATCAGCATTCTGGAAGGTAATTTTCAGCCTGCCAGTTCAAAAGTAGTCTGTGGGCCCTGACCAGTGGATAGGAGAGAAGGCACAGTACATGACTCATGAGGATTAACTACCCACTCGATACGGGAACCAGAGAGGTGCTCAAGTCTCGAACTGTCAGTAAGTTCACACTGCTCCCCCGAAAACAAGGGCCTCCAGGCCTGCTTACTTGGAGACGCAGTTGCGACCAAGCGACATCCTTCAGAGTGCAGCAGAGATTCCAGACCCTCCAGCATGATGTCTATGGCTATGGCCTCTGGATATGAGCCTTCGATGAGCACTATCCTTGCAGGACCTGGGTTTGTTCCGAAGCTGTTGTTTAGCCTTGAGCAGTAGAACCAAGCCATCCTCTTCAGCAGGCTTGGGAGGTGAGGCTTTCAGAGGCAGCATTGCAGTCACTTCCATCGGGGCTGACTGTTGCTGTCCGTAAGGTGCAGAATGCTAGAGATGGGACTGAGGAGTAAGCATGGTAGGCCAGTGTTTCTCAATAAACTGAATCATGGCTTCAGGTGTGCTAAATGTCAAGGGCACCCCATTTTGGATTAGTCTCAGCACAGCCAGGTAATTTAAGGTAAATGGTATTCCTACTCTGTAAAGGGCTTGATGGGTCACTGTATAGGCCCTCCAATGGCTAGTTAAATCCTTACAAGAGCCTTGAAAAAATCAGGACTTTATGTTCTTGCCACTGTAATGTGCCTTACTCCATGGCCCGTTGCAAAATATGTTCTTTAACTTGAAATTGTAAAAAAAAATAAATAAACAGGATAGGTTGGGGCTTCTCTCCATGCTTCAAACGCAGGCCCAGGAAGCAGTGAGCCAGCTCGATTTTAAAGCAGGGGTCCCTGGGTAATTTGAGCAGGGCTAGCAGCACATTGCAAAGGAAGGCAATTGTATGTCCTAGTTCAACTTTCTCCAGGAAGATGACGAACTGTAAGTTGTTCCAAAAGCCCCAATTCTTAAGGTTGTCAACCTTATCTTGGAGTGCTCAGATTTGTTTTACTGCTCCTCTGATGATGGCTTGCAGATCCTTGCAGGCCCCTTCTATGTTTGATTTCCACGCTTCCGTAGTCATCAGGCAAAAGTCCAGCAGCCTTATGGCTTGAGCATTTTTGGAAGTAATGGATTTGATTTTGTTTTATCTCCAGAAGCAGTTGGGAGAACATCTCAGTCCTGCCTGTCGATGGTGCTGCCACCATTCCACAGTCAAAACTGCACAGGAGAGGGCTGCTGTGGGGGAAATCTTAAGATGCAGCTAGCAGCTTTGGGGTAAGCGGGGTTTTAAAAATAATAACACCATGTGGCAGGACACTGAACGGACTATCCCTCTGTTCAAGTTTTAGAGTGAATTGCAGACAGGAACAGATCCAGAAACAAATGGTTTGATACCTTTTATTGGACCAACATAGATGTAACAAAAGAAAACAGTGCTTAAGCTTTCGGACCAACCAAGTCCTTCCTCAGAAGCTTATGACAGTTGTTTGTAAAAATACATTCTATTCACACCTAGATCACACATAAAAAAAAAGAATTCTCATTGGTTTAAAATTCCTATTTTAAAACATAACTGAGGTTTAAATGCAAGAAATCAGTTTAACTCAGCTGACTGCTGTGAAGCACTTCAAGATCAAATGTCAGCAGAGGCAGATAAGAGTAATCCTTCAAAGCTGGCCCCGTGGTGCTGAGGGTTGAGGCGCTGGATGCCACACCAGTGACCCGGGGTCGGAAGTGACCTCAGGTTGCCAGGGGGGTTGGCAGGGGAGGGAGAGGATCAAGCATACAATAGACTGCTCTCTTCTGCTGGGGAGGGGAAGGTTGTCGTCCGCTCCTTGGCTGCCACCTAGTGAAGGCCAGAGGGCAGCGCTGGAGGCTGGGAGACACATGAGCGTGGAAATGTGGCATGCGCGTGCCTCCACACGTGCACGTTCACACTGCGAGGGAGGGGGGGTGTAAGAGAGAATATGAGCAAAGGGCCTGGCAGGCTCCATGACTTTGTGGCCCGGACCTGACTTCGCCACCTTGATCTGGATTGTGCTTTGCTGGGGAGGGAGACAGCCCTTCCCCTCCAACCCTGCCATTGGGGGGAAATCCATGGGGGGAATAACGGGGGAGCCTGGGGTCAGGAAGTAGAGCCACGGAAGGAGAACCGAGCCCTCTACAGGGGGCAGTAGCCACCTGAAAGACTGACAGGAAAAAAGCAATATGAAAAAAAAAGAGAGAGAGAGAGAGAGAAAAAAGACTAAGCCTTCAAGAGGCCAGTCAGTAACAATAACTTACATTATGAAAGAGTGTTAGTGTTAAGAGAATACACTCTTAATTAAACACAAGACCTTTAGATTTCATACCCACTTTAGTACATGCTAAAAATGTGATAGTATTCCATGTTAAAAACTATGAAATAGAAATGTTCTATCTATGACAATAGGTAGGTAAAAAGAAAAGTTTCTCAAGAGTGAACAAACTGTTTCTCACATTCATATAGTATTAAACCTATCTGGAGACAATTTATCAACTATATACTCCACCAGATAAAAAAATCTATAAACATTAAAACTTTCAGTGCTGTTACAAGATTTTTTTTACAAGAAATATCAATTGTCAGAATTATAGCCCAATAAAAAAAAAACCTACCAAGGACCCCCTAGAAAATGAGATCATGCATCCTAATATGTTTAGTGTTTAATAATGTGTCAGTAAATAATCAGTCTACTACATGTTTAGTAACAGTCTTAGGAATCTGAATAAAAAAACTAAAGGAATTAACCCCCCCCCACCGTAGCACCATAATATAGATAAGTAGTAGGAAGGAAGAAATGGATGCATGGGGACTGTGGTTTGAAGGCAGAAGAGCTTGCAGACTAGGTGGCCATTTTCCAGTAGCGAAGGCCAAGCCCCCCCCCCACACCATGGTCAAGCTTTACTGGCTCCAGTATAACATGAAAAGGTTAAACGTATCATAAAAAGTTTGAGTAGAGATTCGATTCCTGGGGAAGACGGAATTCCGAATGAGTTCTATTTGGCCTGTTGTATTTTAAATCTGAATGTCTAGCAATAGTGTTTAAGTACATCCTAGATACTAAAGAGATCAGTAACTAGTTTGGGATATCCATAATGATATTTCTTCTCAAGAAGGTAGCACATCAATACAGTGAAGTAATTAAGATGACACATTGTCGGCGAAGACAAAATAGCAAAACCTCTAACGTAGATCTATAATAAACGGCGACAGGGGAAGAAACAGCAGCTTTGGAGTTATAACCTTCCCTTGTGTCAGGTAGCACCTCATAGTAGGGTATTTAGAGATGGGAGGGTCTGGGGGGGTGCAGCCCCCCGTGGGGTGTGTGGGGGATGGAGCCCCCACTAATAGAAAAAGTTGGCAGTTGCTCAGGTGTGGAGATTGTTGAAGATGGCTGCCACATACCTGGTGAGCCAGAAGGGGCATCTGAATCGGTAGCAGAATAGCTAAAAATGCAGTTTGCCTTTATTTTTGGGTGCTGTAAATGCAGTCACCCTTTCAGAGTCGCCATTTTGCCGTTCACCTTTCTTTGTTAGCCGTTATCACATGGAACCCTCAAGAAAGGGGACAGAGAATGGCTACCAAATTGGAGGTCTATCAGCCTCATGAATTCAGATTTTAAAATCCTGTCAAAACTGCTGTATAAATAATTACAGGTGATTGCTACCCATCTGATCAAGCCAGCCCATACTTGCTTCATCCCAGGGAGATCTATATAAGAAAACGTATATCTCTTGTGGGAGGTGGTGGAAGCAGGGATTCAAGGTAAGCTGTCAGGGCGGATTCTGTCATTGGATTAGGAAAAGGCCCTTGACAAGGTATTCCACGCTTACTTGTTCTCTGCATTAGTCAGATATGGGGTTCCAGGCATGTGTCAGCTGGATAAAGCTTATCTTAAGCTTAGCAAAATTATCTTTCAAAGCAGCAACAATTTGTCCAGATCGGAGATGCTAAGTCCCCCCTTGCTCCTACTTGGATCGGAGTGCCCCAGGGTTTGATTCTTGGTCCTCTCCTGTTTACAGTTTTCATAAATGACATCCCACCACTCAGTGGTGCTTGCTCAGGTCTGGTATATGCAGATGATCTTGTTCTTTACTCATCCTCCTCAAACCTCTCAGATATCAATCTGAATCTCAATAGTAACTTCAATTCCTTCCAGAGCTGGCTATTGCAAAACAAGCTTGTCTTAAATAAAAATAAAACGGTGACTATTCTCTTCGGTTCAGGTTCAAAAATTCGGTCCTGCACCCAACCATTAAGTATCAGAGCGATTAATGGCTCTCCCCTTAACACAGTTACCTCTTTTAAATATCTAGGAGTAACCCTTGATCCTGCCTTGGATTTTGACCTGCACCTAGCCTCGGTCATTAAATCTGTCAATATTCAACTTGGACTGGCATTTAAAGTGAGACATAGCCTAACATCCACGGCGAGGATGGCCGTTGCACAGGGGATCCTGAGCCCCAAATTGGTGTATGGCTTAATAGCCTTTCCGGTAACTATTGGAGGGCTTCTCCGAAAGTGGGATGTCTGCTACAACAGCATTTGCCGTTTTGCTTTGTCTTTGCCCAAACTTACTCACTGATGCACACTATACTCCAGTCTGGGATGGTTTACCCCCTCAGCCTTCCGACAGTTTACTTCCTACTGTTTTATAAAGAATGTAATCCCCTCCCAGATACCTGACAAACTGGCTCTACTGCTCAAACCTTTGACCTCTGCCTACCCACTGAGATCAGCTGACAAATCCCTTCTTGTCCAACCGAGATGTAAAACCAAAATGGGGGAGAATGCTTTCTTTAGCTGGGCCTATAAACTATGGAACTCCCTTCCACTGAGTCTAAGAATCTCCCGTTTTCCACACAGCTTCAAACAGGAGCTTTGTATGGCTCTTCTAAGCTTTGAACCCTGCTCCTGTCCTCTATCCACCCACTCCTGTACTGATTCCTCCTAGTTGCCTTCCAGCTCCAACCTCTACTACTCTCAAACCTTCCTGGAAATCTTGTTATTTCCTTTCTTCTAGCACTTACTAGTTGTATGACTTATGACTGTTAGTTATTTGCACTAATATTTCAGTTTTGTTACTACATATAGATTCCTGCAAATGTACTGTCATTGCTGAAAATTTTGTATAAGTGTACTATGTCTGACTTCTACTTGGTCCCATGATGTTTTCTTGTATCTACTATTGTCTACGGACCCTTTGTTGTAATCTCCCAGGTAGTACCTGAAAATAGGCAGGTATGCTGTCTAGTGTACCTACCCGGTTAACAAAAACTAAATAAATAAAGACTCTGTACTCAACAGTAATTATTCCATGGCAATCATTGTACCACTTTTTAAAGGACATGCAGGTACAGCAGTGGATGAAGGAAGGGGAGTACGGCAAGGATGCACAGACAGCCCATTATTATATGTTTTCGATTTGGATCTGGTTCTCTGGTTTATTCAGGACTCTAGAAGGATATCAGGATTTTCCAGTGTGAGGAGTAGGCACAGCCTAAAGATATCTGCTTATGTAGATGATATTTGCCTTTCTGTTCAGGATGAAGTTTCAGGGGTGGCAGTGTTGGATACCTTCACAAAGACCTCAGGTTCAAAACTCAACACAACTAAGAGCATTGGTTTGAGGGTGAGGTAAGAACTAAATCAAAAGTGCACAGTATCAAGAATCTAAGAGTTGGATAGACTGGTAGAAATTCTAGGTGTTAAATTTGGCCAGGAGAATTTAGCTAAGGAAAACTGGGAAGAGAAATTAGAGATGAACTGTAATTTAACAATCTAATGTATCTCGGCACATATGTGATTTTTCCATAACCTGTGATGTGCCATCTTAATAACCTTGGTTGTGCCTGAAAACAGTCCTTGAGATTAGTCCACCCACCCGGTTAACCAATCACTAACTAACTAACTAACTATCTGTAATAAAAAAATAACAAGATGGAAATCCTGGGCACTATCAACAATTAGAAGGGCAGATATGGGTAAAATGTTTTTAGTACAATACCAATATTTTTACACCTAAGCCCTGTGCTTCTCCCTCCAGTGGCTGTTGAAACACATTTGCTGGGTTCATTTTTTTCAGATGGCCAGAGAAAGAGCTTGAATCCAGTAAAAAGGGAAGTGACTATTTACTGATGAAAAAAGGGGGTATGAATATGATTCATTCAGTGGTGTTCTACTATTTCATTTTTACAGCAGCATCACTTAATGTCAGTGGGGCCTTAACTGCTCACATCTGGATGGTGTGATGCAAGCTAATGAGGGTTACTCACTCGTAACCGTAGTTCTAGGAGTAGTATATGATGCATATCCACACTCTGGCAGTCTTTCTTTCTACTTTAAATCCAGCTGGAAAGTCTTCAACCTAAGCTCCTCCCACCCACCTGGGTGGTATACTCCTCAGCTCCACCCAAGGACATCAAATCTTGCACACTGGAAGCATGGATACATGTGACAAGTGCCAGGGGAGGTCGGGTGGGTCATGTGGATGCACACCATATACCACTCCTAGAACTATGGTTACAGGTGAGTAACCCTCATTTCTAGGGCATGGATACGGTGCATTACCCATAACTCTGGCAGACTCCTAGCAGTCTTCTGGGAGGAGGGGCAAGGCACACACCCCTATCTGGTGAACAAGGACTGGAGAACTGAGGTCCCAAAATCAGCATCTCAGCATGACTCAAGGTCGATGAAGTAGTGGGAGATGAAGTTGGGTGGTGACTTCCAGGTAGCAGCTCTGCAGGCCTCGTGGATGGGGACGTCCCTGGAAGCAGCCACCGAGGCAGTGGTGTGTCTGCTGCAATGAGCCCTAAGTTCTACGGGAGGCTCCCTACCAGCCAACCTATGGCAGAGATCAAAGCAGGAGACAAACAATCTTACTGCCAGTCATCTGTTTAGCTGCCAGTCTACCAGGTGTGGCTTCAGCATAGGTGACAAAGAGCTGGCGAACCTCTTCCCAAACTCCAGCCGTGTGTCCCTTATAGTAAGCAAGTGCTCGCCTCAGGTCCAACATGTGCAACCTGTGCTTGGCCTCCGAGGTTGGAGTAGTGAAGTACACTGAGAGGTCAATCATCTGATTAAGGTGAAACTCTGACACAACCTTTGGGAGGAAATCTGGGTGGGAGCAGAAGACAGCCTTATCCTTGTGGAACACCAGATAAGGAGACTACATCAAGAGTGCCTCTTTAATCCTTCAGGTGGAGATGAAAACCACCAAGAAGGCAGTCTTCCACGACAGGTGAGAGATGTTACACTTGTGCATCAGTTCGAATGCTTGCCCATGAGCACTGCCAGTACCAGCAACAAGTCCCAAGGAGGTGGTGGTGGTGGTTCACGCACCAGAGGGGACAGGTGGTCAAGGCCCTTAAAAAAGCACCTGACCACTTTCTTCTGTGCCACCGTTGACATACCAGTCCGTGCCTGGTGTGCAGAGATAGCTGCCAGGTGCACCTTGAGGGTCGTCGACCACAGGCCCGACTGAGAGAGGGACCAAAGGTAGTCCAGAATGCTAGCCAATGGGTGGGCCAGGGGGTCTAGCTCCCTGCACTGGCACAAAATGGAAAACCTCTTCTATTTGAAGTTGCAACACTGTTGGGTTGACTCTTTCTGGGAGGCTTCCACAACATGGAGAACCTTTCCAGACAGACCCAAAGCCTGAAACTCTAGATGTTTAAAAACCAGGCTGTCAGGTGATGGGACTGAAGGTTCAAATGCAGGACTCCCCCCTGTGACAGAAGAGCAGGTCCAGGCAAAAGGGTAGTCGCCATGGAGGCCTACTGCTGAGGCTGAGGAGATATGGGTACCAAAATTGGCGTGGCTGGTCCAGGGCTACCAGGATCATCTGTGCCTTGTCCCTCCACACCTTGACCAAGACTCTGTGGATCAGGGATCAGGGGAAAGGGAGGGAAGGCATAAAGGATGTCGGGAGCATAGGGACTCGCAAAGGTATCTTTGAACAGTGTCCCGCATTGATGGGGGAGGGCGCAAAACAGCCTCAGCTTTGTGTTCTCCCAGGAGGCAAACAGGTCAACCAGGGGAGTGCCCCACTGGGAGAACAGGTAGTTCACCACCTCCTGATGTAGGGACCACTTGTGAGATGCCTCCCCCACACAGCTGAGGGTATCCACCAGCTGGTTGGAGACTTCCACTACACAGATAGCCAGGACATCGGCATCCAAGCTGTGTGCAAGGATCCAGGTGCACAGAGCCTCCCTACATAACTGGAGGGAGTGTGTTCAGCCCTGCTTGTTCAGGTAGTATATGGTCATGGTATTGTCCGTCTGGACCTGCATGACCTGACCCTGGACAAATGAAACAAATTTCATCAGAGCAAGGTGCACTGCACAGAGCTCCAACAGGCTACTGTTATAACGGGACTCCCTGGGGGTCAACAGCCCGTTGGCCCTGTGGGCCCCCAGGTGCGCTCCCCATCCCACCAGAGATGAGTCTGTTGTCAGGGTGATTGCTGGCTCTGGGTGATGAATGAGACTCCTTCCTCGAGATGTTCTGGAATGAGCCACCACTGGATGGCATCCCACATCGGCTGAGTCACCATGACCGGCTGGTCCAGGTGATCTAAGTGCTGAGACCACTGGCAGGACAGTTCCCACTGCAGGTGGTGTATCTGTCAGCAGGCCCATCTGACCATGCTAGTGCAGAATGCCATGCACCCCAGCAGCTGCAGGAAGTCCTGGGCAGAGTGCGAGCACCCAACCTGAGATGATCGGGCAAAGGAGGTAAGATCCAATGCCCAGTCTGCAGGAAGTCGGGCCTTGGCCTGACGGGAGTCTAGCTCTGCCCCAACAAAGTGGATAACCTGCAAGGGGTTGAGTTTGGACTTGGCCAGGTTGACCAGAGGGTCCAATTCTCTGCAGGTCTGCAAAGCCAGGTCCCTGGACTGCTCCATCACCTCCTTGGATTACCCGGCTATCAGCCAGTCATCCAGGTACAGACAGACCCAAACTCCTCAGTGCTACAGAAATGCTGCCATGACTATTATACACTTGGTGAAGACTCTGGAGGCTGAAATGCATGACCTGAAACTCATAGAGTACCCCCTCCACGTGGAACCAAAGGTACTGCTAGTGGGACGGATGGACTGGAATGTGGAAGAAGACATCCTGGAGGTCCAAAGAGCAGAACCACATGCCCTGCTCCAGGGATGGAATGATTTAGTTCAGTGACATTCCAAAACTTACGCTTCCTCAGGAACTGATTGAGATCATGAAGATCCAAAGTGGGGTGCCAACTCCCTGTCTGTTTGGGGACCAGAAAGTACCTGGACATGAAGCCCTGGCCGGCCGTGGCATCCAGGACATGGGCTATGGCTCCTTTCTCTAGAAGCTGAGCAATGTCCTCCCTGAGGGTGGATGTGTCCTATGACATAACAGACTCCTGTGGAGCACAGATTCAGTAGGGAAGGAGAGCCTTAAAGTTGAGAGGCAATCCACTGCCCACCAGTTCTAGCACCCATTTGTGCAAAGTGATGGTGAACCAGGTGTGCTAGAAATGACAAAGCCAACCCTCCAAGGGGAGCTGAGGCATGAACTGGGTGGGTGGGAGGCAGACACCCCCAACCCATCTTCGAACAGCTTTGGAGAAGGCACCGACACCAGCTACTGGAGGAGCCCCACCACCCCAATCCCCAGGCTTTTTGGAGCCCTGGCTGGTGGACTCAGGTTTTGGGCACCAGAACTGCGACTGCCCTGACTGGGGCTGTGGCTCTTTGGGCTGCTGGGATGGAAAGAGCTGAACCTGAAAGGAATTTTTCTTCAGCCACTTTCCCAACTAGTCCTTCTTGGAGGACGTCACAAAGTTGAGGGTGGCATTGGACTTCTCAATCTTATAAGGTGCCCATCCACCCCAGGGCTGAAAAAAACAGTGCCTAAGAAAGGGACATTGGCCAGTTTGTGCTGAGTATCCACAGTGAAGGTGGAAATCCACAGCCAGGCCCTGTGATGCATTGTGACTGCTGCAGCCACAGACCATTCACAGGAGTCTCCAATGTCCAAAGCTGTCTCAAGCTGGTGTTTTGCCACTCTATCCTGGCCCCTGACCACCTTAACTGCTGACTGCAAAACTGCAGAAAGGCAGGGGAGAACATGGTCAAGGACATCCATCGGGTGTGACCAAAGTTGGCTATCATCAAGGTGTAACTCACCTGACATACACCTAGGGAGGTTGCAGTGTAGACTTTCTTGGCCACGCAGTCCAGTTTTGTGGAATCCTTATCAGGGGGACTGTTCACATCCCCGACATTGCCTGTCTTATGGAAGGCGGGAGTCCGCCACCAATCCCTCTGCCAAGGGATGGTGGGAGAAACCAGACAAGAAACTGGTCAGGATCGCATACTTGCATAACAAGCAGGTTGAGGGTACTGCACAGAAAGCCGGGTGCTCTCACAACTCCAGCGCAGGTCCCAGAATAGCCTCTGCCATAGGGAAGGTGACCCCTGGGGAATCATCCTGATCCAGGATCTCTGTAAGGGAGTATTTGGCCTGTTTCTGGACAGCTCCAAAAGGATCTGAACTGACTTGGAGATCAACCGTAGCAAAGCCCTGAAAGAGACCGGCCCGTGTTCAGTGGTCAGGTCTTTGGCCAATTCATGGTTGTAGCCTGGGGTCCTCAAGAATTACATAGAGGACCTGTCAGAGTCTGAAGACTCCTCAAAGACCACCTTTGGCCACTTTTCCACATGGACCACCCTGGACTCATCCGAGCAGGTAATCTCAACCAACAGCTGACTGGGAATGCCAGTAGCCAGATGGGAGGCCTTGGTAGGGACTCCCTGGAAGGGCTGCTTGGGTGGCAGTTCCACCCTAATCAGTGGAGAAACCGGACTCGGCAGGACCAGGGTAGGCCAGACCAGGAGCGACCAGGGAAATGTGGGGGCTGGAGGAAGGGACTTACCTTTCCAGAGGATCCAGTGCTGCCACATGAACTCCTCACAGCACCAATGCAGTTTGCAACAAAGCCTCTCATCATCCAAAGACAAAGAGGAGGAGGAGGAGGAGCACCAACAACACTTCCCAGCTGAGGATTGAGCATCTCAATCAATGACTAGAGAGCGCTGACAGCAAGAAGAAGTGGGAGGAGGGGCTGTGTGCAGGACATGCACTGGCTCCTGCCATGGGACCCCATACAGAGATAACACCTGGGAGGAGACAGTCTGGTCAACTGACTGCTTCTGATCCTCCTGGGAGAGGATTGAAAGGACTGGAGTCCTTGAGACCGAGTCATTCTTGATCCCCTCAGACAATGGGTCAACTGGGTTGAGAAAAAATCTCGAATGGCTGATCGGCCTGCATCACAGCCAATAAAAGCCCGATGGGGGTACCGTGGAGCTAGTGGCCTGACCCTCGGCCAAGGCCGAGCTCTTGATGGCCAGCAAACATTCAAGGGAATTGCGAGAGTGTGCTTGTTATTGGTCCCATGACTGTCCATGGGATTTCTTGATCTTCTCTTTATCACTAAGGGAATCAAGTGTTTTCAGAGACTGGCATATTTCATGGGACGTGCCTGAGAAGGATACCCTGACACTGGCCCCAACTGGGAGCAGCGCGGACATCAAAGAAGCACCTGCCGCAGCCTGGGCTGCTGACTCTTCCATGGCCACAAGCTGAGTGGCTGAGTCTTCAGCTGCACACACCACCTTGAATGCATCCTTCGAGTGGACTGGGGGCCCTGTTCATCCAGCCAACTGAGGAGGAGGTGGGTGTAATGGTTCTCGAGTGTCTAGGGTAGAAATGATTTACACAGGCCTGGGCATCATGCTCTTCCCCAAGGCAGTAAATGCATGATGAGTGTGGGTCCATCTGGGACATCTTAAGGTTGCAAGCAACGCAACATTTAAATCTGGGACCAGACCGGGCTTCTTCGCGATCCATGTTGGGAATGGATGAAGAATGTGTAGAAAGTGAAGCAATTCAAAGCCTAAGTGAAAGTAGAAACTACTTTAGGGCCTCCACCATGCACGAAGGAGGAGACCTGACTCTTCCAGTGTCCAGGAAGAAAAAATTACTTACCATAGTAATCTTGTTTCTTCCAAGGAAATCTTACTGTATTCTGACATATGCAGTATGGCCTCACTATAGGACTGCCCCAGAGCTGAAATGGTTAATAGAACCTATTCTAATGACGGAATGCTAGTCTCAAGACTGGTTTTCAAACCACTGTCCCTGGAATGCCTCCTGCAACCGTTAGATTCTTATGGAGCATGCATAAGAACAAGCTATCTAAACTATCCTAATAAATAACTAGCACCCCAAAAAACAAACAATCCCCTTTAATTTAAAAGTGTGGGCATCACTAAAACTCAAGTCACAAATGCTCCAGTCAAGAAACACTCAAGTTTCAAACAGCATGGACAGCTGTAGTGCAGTAAACATCGGTTCTAGTAGGGGAGGTAGGGTGGGAGCTCAGAATACAGAAAGATTCCCTTAGAAGAAACAAGATTACGATGGCAAGTATTTTTTCTTCTAATCCCAGGAAATCTTATTGTATTCTGACATACATCTGACGCTGTGAAAAATGGGACTGTGGGGAGGAGCATACGGGATTGTCTTCACTCGGAGGAGGGGCAACAAGAGTTTAAAACCTCACGCTGAACACAGCATTAGCACTGTGGTGTAAGCGTGAGTGGCGCAAGTGCCACTCCATAGAAATATTCAGACTAAAAATCTTTTTAACCTCAAGTTTAAATAGTTAATACTGTTTGGGTTCGAGTAGACTTAAACACTGAATAATTAACTAGATTAATAAGTCTAAATTCATTCTGTGCGCGGATGTGACAGTTAAGTACAATATATATAAATTCAGTAATGCATAAGTGAAACATGTATTTAGTATCTATATAGTATTTTAGCATACTTTTTGATTTGTAGTATATAGAGAGGATTTGTGTCACACATTACATTATTAATTAAGGCTGGTAACACTGGCCGTTGGTTTTAAAATACTTGTTACCTGCAGAGAAACAGAGAAACATAGACTTTGACGGCAGATAAGGACCGCTTGGCCCATCTAGTCTGCCCATTTCCCTACCTACAGGATAGGCTGCAGATCCTAGTTAACCAACAGCCTATTTCTTCCTACCCCCCACAAGAATTGCCTTATGTCTGTCCCATGCATTCTTGAATTCTCCCACAGTTTTAGACCCCATAACCTCCTCAGGAAGGCTGTTCCATGCATCCACTACCCTCTCTGTGAAATAATACTTCACATTGCCCCTGAACCCTCCTTCTATCTTTAAATTGTGTCCCCTTGTTCTTACGCCCTTTTTCTGAAAGATGCTACCCTCTTGGACTTTGTTGATTCCACTGAGGTACTTAAAAGTTTCTATCATGTCCCCCCTCTCCCTTCTTTCCTCAAGGGTATACATATTAAGCTCCTTTAGTCTCTCCTCATACGGCTTCTCTTGTAGACCCTGCACCATTTTAGTTGCCCTCCTCTGGACTGCCTCTATCCTGTCTATGTCCTTGCAGAGATGGGGTCTTCAGAACTGGACACAGTACTCCAGATGGGGTCTCACCAACTGTCTGTACAGAAGGATAACAACTTCCTGTTTTCTGCTGCTGATGCCTCTCCCTATACATCCCAGTATACCCCCAGCCCTTCCTACTGCCTTCTCACATTGCTTACAACCTTAAGGTCATCTGATATGATTACCCCAGGTCCCTTTCCTTTTTGTTGTTGTTACTACCTCCCCACCCATTGTGTATTCTTCCCTGGGTTCTTGTTTCCAGGTGCATTATTTTGCACTTCTTTGCATTGAATCCTAGCTGCCATACTTCTGACCATTCCTCCAACCTTGCCAAGTCCCTTTTCATCCTTTCCACGCCTCCTTGTGTATCAACCCTGTTGCAGATCTTTGTGTCATCTGCAAAAAGGCATACTTTTCCTTCCGGTCCCTCTGCAATGTCACTGATGAAGACATTAAAAAGGACTGGACCAATACTGAACCCTCCGGTACCCCACTAGTAACCCTCTTTCTTCAGAGTGAACTCCATTTACAATTACCTTCTGTGTCCTGTTGTGCAGCCAATGTTTTACCCAGGCTACCACCCTGGGACCCACTCCCAGGCTGGTTAATTTGACTATTAATCTTTGTGTGGGACTGTGTCAAATGCCTTGCTAAAGTCTAGGTAGGCCATGTCCACAGCCCTTCCTGGTCTACTACTTTGGTCACCCAGTCAAAGAAATCTATTAGATTTGTCTGACATGACCTTCCGCTGTGAACCCATGCTGCCTTGGGTCCTGTGCTCCACTGGCCTCTAGGTACTCAACTATTCTTTCCTTCAGAAGTGACTCCATCACTTTCCCTACCACAGAGGTCAGACTGACAGGTCTGTAGTTTCCTACCTCTGTCTTGGTCCCACTTTTGTGAAAGGAATCACATCCGCCTTCCTCCAGTCCTCGGGTACCACACCATCCTCCCATGATTTATTAAAAGAGTAGCTAGTGGCTTCACTAGTTCCTCCTTAATTTTTTAGAATTCTGGGTGAATTCCATCAGGACCCATTGCTTTGTCCACCTTCAGTTTTAGGAGTTCTTGCAGAACCCTTTCTTCTGTGAAAGGACTGGGATCGACCCCCATCAAGAGTGCTTCTGTTAATTGGATTAGGCACTTCCCCCTCCTCTTTTGTGAACACTGAGCAGAAATATTTGTTCAGTATCCCTGCTTTTTCACTCCCCCCTCTGCCCACCCACCGTTCATTCTATTCAGCCTCACTAACCCTCCCTTTGTCTTTCTATGCTTGCTGATGTACCTATAAAAGGTTTTATCCCCCTTCTTAACTGAGTTGGCTATCTTTTCCTCAGTTTGGGCCTTTGCTATTCTGACTTCCCTCCCTGCTTCCTTCTGCCTTAACTGGTACAGCTCTCTGCCCTGCTCCTTCTGTGTTTCCTTATATTTCCGGAATGCTATCTTTTTCTTCCTGACTTTCACAGCCACCTCTTTTGAGAACCATAGTGGCTTTTTCTTTCATTTTGATTTGTTTATTTGCTTCCCACAAAGGCTTGTTGCCTCTGTGATGGCAGTTTTGATGATTCCCCATTGTTGCTCCACACCTCCTTCTAGCCTGTTTGCTAGTGCTTTTCTGAGGCACTCTCCCATCTTGCCAAAGTCAGCCCTCCTAAAGTCCAATACCCTCCTTTTGTGTGAAGGCTTGACTCTGTAGCTGAGTTTAATGTGAACCACACTGTTTGATGGTCACTTGTCCCCAGATGGCAACCCACTTCTAGATCTGAGATCCTCTCACTGCTCCCGTTTGAGAGTATGAGGTCTAAGATTGCTCCCTCACGAGTGGGTTCCGAAACTAGCTGTCTGAGGCCTGCCACCTGTAGGGCATCAAGAATGGCCCTGCTCTTAGATGTGGCTGCAGCAAATGTGTTTCAGTTAACATCTGGCATATTCAGGTCTCCCATCAACAGTATCTCCACTTTGTCTGCCATTCTAAGAATGCCTTCTATCATATCCTTGTCCACTCCCTCCCCCTGACATGGGGGTCTGTACACAACCTCTGTGCAGATTGTGGTGCCCTTTCCAGTCTCCAAGGTGACCCACAGTGCCTCCTCTCCTCCCTGTTTACTCTTTTGTTCAATTGCTTTTATCCCTTCCTTTACATAGACAGCTACTCCTCCCCCTCTTCTCCCCTGCCTGTCTCTCCTGTAGGTTATGTACCCTGGTATGTTAACATCCCAGTCATGGTTCTCAGAGTGCTATTATCTGGTATTATAAGACCAATAATTCTATCATTGGTCAAATAAGATTGTCTTCATTAACTCATAGGGGTAGCAATTCATATAAAATGTTGAAAATTGTGATACATGTTAGCCTGATTCTCTTACTAGTAAATCAGTTAACAGGAAATATAGATTGTCCTAACCCAGACACCTTACAAAATAGATTTGCCACACTATTATCTGTTTCTCCATCAGCCCCTACAGCTAGGGCTAGAAGGAATCAATTTACAAATAATATGAAACTATTAAATTATGGTTGGTGTCTTTGTTTGGACAATCAGAGGGGAATTAGGTGGGAACAGTGCAAACAATCTGAGTTTGTTGTATTCCAACTGATCCTAATATTGGCAGGTGACAGAAATGAATCCTGGCCCATTTACAATAAATGAGCCAGGATTAAAAGTTGTGCATGAAAATGCCAGAAGTCTTACTAAAACAATACAAGAGTTTCGGCTATGGTCTCAACAGTTTGAACCAGATGTAGTCGGAATTTCAGAAACATGGCTAACAAAACAAGTACTTAATGATAAGATCTCAATGGATGGATTTGAAAATTTTAGACAAGATCGGTGGAAGCGGGTTGGGGGAGTTCTTTTATATATTAATAATAAACTGGGAAGGGATTGAATGTCTTTTTGTTGAGGCAAATCAGTTTAAGTTACTTATAGGTGTTGTCTATTCTCCCCAAAAAATTAAAGCCAGTAATTTTGAATTGATAGCACAAAAAATAACTTATCTGGCAGTAAATAGAGATCTAATATTAATAGGGGATTTTAATGCAGCATGGGAGAAGCCTAGGGATAAGAAATTGGAAGCAAGTTTTGAGATTTTGGCTGTTCAGCAGCCAGTGAATCAAATTACAAGGCAAACGGGTATTAGCAGCTAGAGTAATATATTAGACCTGAGGTTTTTCTCTAAGAGCTTCCATATTAAAAGCTGCATAGTCTTACCCCCAAATTTAGGAGATCATAACCCTGTTGTATGTATAATTTCAAATAAATACAATCGTAGGGTAGAGGGGAAGTTAAGCACCAGGAGAGACTATATTAAATATCATCCAGAAAATTTTAAGAGGGACTTAGGTCTGGAAAAATGGCATAGATTGCAAATAATCCCAGATACAAATTTGGGGGTAAAAGAATTTTCTGAAGTTTTCTTAAATATTTGTAATCTTCACGCACCCTATAAAACTCAAAAACTACCAAAAAAAATATCTGCCATGGGTAACTGGACTGCTGAGGAAATGGATATGTATAAGGGACCAAGCTTGGAAAAAAAGCACATAAAACTAAAACTGGCAAAGACTGGGACGAATATAAGAAGCACAGGAATAAATGTAAAAAGTTAATAAAACAGGCAAGGCAAAAATGTTATCATAACAAAGCTGAGAATGTTACACTCTCTAAACAGCACTGGGATATTATAAAAGATTTAGAAAATCCTATTAGAGCAAGGCTGGAGATTAAAATGACCAATGGTAAAGGAGAACTCATGATCCTAAAGCGGTGGCTCAAACTATGAACCATTACTTTATTGCCCTATCTGATATTATAATACCTGTCAGTACAATAAATCAATTTCGGGAAAATGGATCGGTGGTGAAGAATTAAGTTCTCTCCATTCTATTTTAGGACAATAAAGGAAAAGGAGGTGAGGGATACGATTAAAAAGTTGAACCCAAAAAAATCTTATGGTCTTGATATGATAGAAGTTAAATTTTTAAAAGATGCGATAGAAATAATATCACCAGTGCTGACTAGTCTATTTACTCAAAGCTTAATATAGAATCTGTTTCCCAACTTGTGGAAGATCGTAAAAATTGTCCCTACTTTTAAAGGAGGTAAATTCGATGACCCATCAAATTATTAGCCTATTGCTATCCTTCCCATTCCCTCAAAGTTAATGGAGAGGATACTAATAGTCAGCTCTATGAATACCAGGAAAAGCATTCAAAGTTATCTAAATTCCAACATGGCTTTAGGACGGGGCATTCGACGGGTACCATGCTCGTGGACTTTGTGGACATGGTGGCGAAAGCCTTGGATGCGGGGGAGTCCGCAGGCATGGTGTTCGTCGACCTGTGCAAAGCCTTTGATTTGGTGAATCACTAAATACATTTTGGGAGAATGGAAAGGATAGGAATAGCCCCGAGAACCTTACAATGGTTCAAATCATATTTGGGGGATAGAAAACAACGGGTAGCACTTGCAAACTATAAGTCAGACCTGGGTCACCTGAAAAGAGGAGTGCCCAAGGGTCAATACTGGGACCGCTGCTGTTGTTGCTATATGTAATGATTTACCTGAATACATTGTAAATTCACAAATAAGACATTATGCAAACAATACTGTCTTGCTAGCCACAGCAAAAACACAAGATCAGTTACTGGAAAAACTTCAGTCAGACTTCAATATTTTGCAGGATTGGGTCGCTGAATCAATGTTTGTTTTGAGCCAAAAGAAAACACAAGTAATGCTTTTTCATAAAAAAGGGAAAAGCAGCAGCTGCCCCAGTCAAAACCTAGGGATCATAACTAGAGCAAATCAGTTATTAAAAGAAACTATTCAGTATAAATATTTAGGGGTGATTATAGATAGTTCACTCAAATTTAACGCACATATAGATTATATAACAAAAAAGTCAAGGATTGGTGCTTTGCAGATATCTTCATTGATAGTGTCCTATCAAACGAGGAAAAACATTGCAGAACAGTTGATAATTCTGGTATTAGAATAAGATAATTTGGTCTATGGTTTTGCACAACTAAAATATTTAGACAAAGTTAATAAATCTTATAACTGTCTGATAAGATTTGTTCTCAGCTGTCCGTTTAGGACACATCATTGCCAGATGTATAATACTCTCAAGTGGGAAAGTATAGATGTACAATTTAGGAAGCAATATTAAATTTTTATTTTTAAAATCCAAAAGGGTTTGGTAACAGGTAACCTCAATTTACAACAAAGTTGTGGAACTCAACATTATGAAATGAAGGAGGTAGTTCATAGGGGTATGAAAATTCCCAGAATTAACACCCCGTATGGTAGTATGATTTTCCAGTACCAAGTGGCCAAAATCTGGAATGGATTATCACAACAATCAGGAATTTGACAAAAGTATCTACGTTTAAATCTCAGTTAAACATGAGCATAATTCAAGAATACAACCATTATTAATAATGCTGCCTAATTTTTGGATCTCATTATCTGTATCTGATTATTAACTGTTACATATCCATGCAATACATGTATATCTTATGTATTTACATGAGTTTATTGTTGTTGGTTTTTAGTATGTTTATGTGTACACAGGACAATTTTGTAAATAGGACCTTTTGTCCTAAAATTCTATCCTGTATAAAAATACAGTTTTAACTAACTTTAACTAAGTAACATATGCAGACTACCCAAGCAGTACCTTTGGAGGAGGGCAGAGAACCTATTTAGGAAACAGGCTCTGCAGTACTGCTGTGCCAAATCTGACATCACTTCTGGCCTGGGTATCCAGGCTATAGTGTTTGGTAAATGTGTGAACAGTTTTCCAGGTAGCTGCTTTAGAAATTTCCAACAAAGGAATATCTCTTGTAGCTGCTTTAGAAGCAGATGTACCCCTTATAGAGTGGGCCCTAAGGCCCACAGGGGGTTCTTTGCCTACTTTGCTGTAGCAGAACTGGATACAGGCAACAATCCAGCATGCAATGGTCCTCTTTGAGGTAGGTTTGTCCTTGCCCACCTCTCCATAAGTTAGAAGGAGCTGAGTACTATCCTGCCTATGATTCTTAGTGTGATCCATGTAGCAGCTGATAGCCTTCTTGACATCTAGGCTATGCAGCCTACGTTCCCTTGAACTGGAATGGTCAGTGAAAAAGACTGGCAAAGTGATGGACTGATTCAGGTGAAAGTACACCACCATCTTGGGGAGAAACTTCCGGTTAGTCCTGAGGACTACCTTGTCCCTATGGACTGAAATGTAATTTGGCTCTATGGACAAGGCCTGGAGTTCACCGATTCTCCTGGCTGATGTGATGATAGCTATTAGGAACACTGTTTTCCATGTCACATATTTAAGCTCAGCTGAAGACATGGGCTTGAAGGGTGGCTGCATTAGGTGGTCGATGCATATATTGAAGTCCCATGCAGGATTTGACTCCCTGTGTAGGGGATGCAAGTGTAATAGACCTTTGAAGAACTTTTTGACTACCTGGTTTGCAGCCAGGAATGAAGCCTTACCTGCTGAGAGGTAAACAGAGACAGCTGCCAGGTGCACCTTAAGGGTAGATGGCCTAAGGCCGAGGGAAGGAAGGTGTGCCAGATAATCCAAAATGACTGGCAAACCAGCCTGGCTACAGTCTATATGTTTTTGCTGGCACCAAATAGCAAACCTCTTCCACTTAGAGGTGTAAGTTTTCCTAGTAGAGGGTTTTCTAGAAACTCTGAGGACCTCTAGAACCCCTTTAGAGAGGTGTAGGTCAGCATACTCTAAGTCCTCAAGAGTCACGTCTTGAGCCTGAGGGACTGGAGACTGGGGTAAAGGATCCTGCCCTGTGAGGAGGTCAGTAGGTTGTGCTTCCTGGGGAGGGAGGGAGATTGGTCTGGATACTGACAGGGTCAGTGTCATCATGGCACAGGTCAGGAAGCATAGGAAAACCAGGAGCAGTTTCAAAATTCGCAAATAGCATTTTATTTTTCTCAATAACAGCAAAATAAAAATTAAAAATTATTCAGTATAACTGTTTACAAAGGCAGTACAAAGAGAGAAAACAAAGTCCTTCTTCTGAGGGTATCTCTTAATTCCAGGTTTCAGTCTCTCAGTCTCTCACTCATCTCTCTAGCAAAAGCATTGCTGCTCTTTGTCTGGGAACCTCGTTAAGAGAGCCTGCTTCTCACAGAATGTTCTTGTAAGTTTACAGAACGTTCTTGTAAGTTTCATTCCTTGCAGGTGCAACAAAACAGTACATGGTGACCCAGAACTGGCCTCTTGTTTACAGCATTGCAAAAGGCTTAAAAACTGCATCTCAGGTTAACCCCTTGAGTTCCAAATAGCTTTCTGCAATCATTTCAAAAGTATAACTATATTCAGTTTTAAACAAAGGTATACAGTTTCAAAGGGATCCCAGTATCACTTACAGTTTCACACAAAGATTCACATGTTTTTTTATAACTGCAGATATGCAAGGGGGAAGAAAAGACAAAAATAGCAAGGGAAGGCAGAGAGATAGCGAGAGGCAGAGAACTGCAAAACCATAGACGTGATCACTTCCTAGGTCTCACAAGAAAATTTGGTTGTGCAACCAGACATACAAGAGACAGAAAAGGAGAGGATAGAACAGATCCTTGCATTTAACTCTTTCTGCATAACAAATGGGGCAGGGCCTTATTCAACCCTGTCACTGTCAGGAGCAGTGAATACCAGGACTGCCTGGCCCAGTCTGGAGCAATGAGGATCATTGTCGCTGGCTAAATCCTGAACTTGTTCAGTACTCTGAGCAACTGGGGAAATGGAGGGAAGGCATATAGAAACCAGCCTGTCCAAACCAAGACCAATGCATGCAGAGGCACTCTGCCCACTACAGGAGGCCTGCAGCAGAATTGTGGCAGTTGGTGGTTGCCTGGGGCTATGAAAAGGTCCACCTCTGGGGTGCCCCACCTTTTGAACACAACTTGTAGGATCTGCCTGTTTAGTGACCACTCGTGGTGATTCTGATTGATCCTGCTGAGAGCATCTGCGAGGACATTGTCCTTCCCTGGGAGATGAACTGCTGAGAGGGAGATCCCCAGGGAGTATGTCAAATTTCATACTTTCATGGCCTCTGTGCACAGGGGGGGGGATGACCGTGTGCCCCCTTGCTTGTTGATGTAGTACACTGTGGTTGTGTTGTCTGTTCTGACTTGAACCACCTTGCCCTGCAGCATTGAGGCAATGGACTGAATACCTAGGTAAACTGCCCTGAGTTCCAGCAGGTTTTTGTGAAGCAGAGACTCCAGTTGAAGCCAAGTACCATGTGCGGTGTGCTCACCCAGGTGGGCACCCCATCCTAGGAAGGAGGCATCCGTTGTTAGCACTGCTGATGATGGCTGCTGAAGGAAAGGCACACCTTCTCTCTTCTTTTCCTGCCACCACTGGTTTGCTTGAAGAAAGGTACCTGTGACTGGCATTATTTTTGACAGGGAATCACTTTTCTGTAACCAGTGAGATCTGAGATGGAAATGGATGTCTCTCATCTGGAACCTGGCATTGTTGCTGTTGACGCAGCCATATGTCCTAATAGCTGGAGAAAGTGTCTTGCTGGTCTGGGAATATGCAGCCGGAAGGAGCTGGCCAACTGTACCAGGCTGTCCATCCCCTGAGGGAGGCATGCCTTTCCCCTTAGTGTGCCCAATTCTGCTCCTATAAATTCCAAGAGCTGAACTGGCCTCAGGACTCTTTTCTTGGTTTACCAGGAAGCCTAAGGACTGCAGGGTATCCTGAGTGGTGTCAGTGCATCTTTGACCTGCTGGGGTGACTGGCCTACTACTAGCCAGTCATCAAAGTATGGGAAGACTGTAACTCCCTGCCTCCTTAAATGCACTACCACTAAAGCCCTGTAGCTCCTGTTTCAGTCTGCTCTCCTCAGGCACCTCCTGAAATTCCTGCTTAAATTTTTTCTGTCCCTCCAGTTCTTCTGTACCCTTTTAGCCAAAAGCAACCCAGAAGTAATTCCAGCCTCAAGGGCTCAAGAAACTGCAGCTGCAATCCCTGCTTGAAACAGGCACTCTAGTGCAGTGAGATCCGCAGGTGTGAGTGGTGCTTTGATCTTGTGGGACCGCCAAGCAGCTGGCACCAATAGAGGAGGTTCGGTGGTCCCAGTGTCCCCACCTGATCAGTGGAGCCCAGTGACCACAAGCAGGGCAAAGAGAGCCTGTAGTTAGGAAAATCAACAGAGATCCATGAGTTGTTCACCATCACGGCTCATAAATATTAATGAGTCAGAGCCCCGATCAACATGAATATTCATGAGAGTGTTTCTGCCCTTGGGGAAGCTGTATTTTGGCTATGGCTGAGGGGGAAAAGAAAAAATGAAAGAAATATTTGTGAAATAAATAATGTAACTGATGTATGTGTGGGAGAAAGTGTTTTACCAAAGGTAGAAATGTTGAATGATTAAATACTTTATCCTGGCTGCACCAGCAAATATTGGGACTCAGATAAGACAGCCTGCCTGCTGCAGTAGGTGGGGTTGTAGCGACGGGCAAATGGACTGAGCCATTTATTCAATCTGTGCAGTGACAGCAAGTACACAACTAGGATTAATGGACTGTGGAGTATTTGGGTAAATATCTAGTATAGTCTGGCTGCACCAGAACTTTGATTTAAGACTGTGCTTAATCTGCTTAAGAGACTGTGTGTTTTCAGTAGCCATTACAATGCAGAACAGGCAATTGGAAAGCTAGAATAACAAAGCCAGGACTTGTGGGACATTAGCCAAAGCTCAAGGGAGAACACCAATTACTCATGGGGAACTGCAGGAACCTAATTTCAAGCACCAAAACAGCAAACCAACTGTGCAACGAGTGAGATTCATGCTTAATTAATTTTCTTGACTGACAGGCCCTCCAGCCAACCGAAGGCCATGCTCTCAAAAGCTTCAACCAGTCAGGAGCCTCAGGAGAATCCTATAACAAACTGTGTTTTTCAGCCTTTTGCCAGATTCAAGCAGGAACCCCCACGGAGGTGGGGGCTCTGGACCCCCAGCCGTGCAGCCAAACTTATCCTCTCCATCCAGAAGGGGATATTTGCCTTCTTAGTAGATAAAGTTAAATATATTTAATTTTATGTAGCTTCTTCTAGCCTGGGGGTTGGCAGAATGTCCCCTAGGTGCTAGCCCTCCCTTCCACGTTGGGGAAAGACATGGACCTGTAACCTGAAGAGATCAAGCCAGCTGTGAGACAGCTGATTCCACCTCAGGAACCTTGATTGTGGAAATTCTTCTGGGAGGAGCCTGAGTAAGTAGTCTTGTAAAACCGCCCCCCGTGCAAGAAAAAAAGAAACCTTGTCAAATTGGGGCAGCCTTTCCCACGTAACTGTTCTATGTTTTTTTTTATTCAAGTTTATTGTAATTTATGCACAGGCCAATAGTACATTAAACATTTCACAAGGTTCACCTTCTAACATGTTCATCTTATCATGGTTAGGTTTCCATTCTACAATCCATTCTATGACAGTGATAGGTATTACATTCCATCACTCATACAGTGTCCCTCCATTTCATTCATAGTGTTTTACTGATTTTAATCATTCTTATCCCTCTCCTCATTAAGATCTACCCCTCTGCCCCATCCCCTTCCCTTCCCAGACTATGATGTTCTTTCCACATTACCCACAGGGTCCATTTATTAATGAAGGCCTGAGTGCGAGATTCAGGGGTGTAGCCAGAGATTTCAGATCTGCACATCAAGTGGACTCAATGCTAACCCCCCCGTGTAGTCAGACAATATACAAATGTATACCAGGACCATGTTTGTTGCCTTATTTGGCATAATAAATACAACTTTTGTATCTCATGATCATGGTTGTTGCCATGCATGGGTAAATACAAATGCCATGCATTGTTCCCTAAGAAACCCACATACCAGCCCAGAACCTGTAAAGTTGTATTGTCCTTGGGATGCAAAGAGTATTGGTGACCAGTCCTAGTTTTGACTCCTATAAATAAAATTACAGAAAGGTTCAGTATTTTCTTTGTTAGTTTTCATGGGAAAAGGAAGCAGCTCAGAGCCTATTTGCTACCCCCTTAAATAAAATTGCACACCATGGAGTGCTTGGAGTAGGCCTGCCTACACCCTTATACGAGAGTTGACTAAGTGCATTAATTCCTCCATCTCCTGTATTTCCTGGACTATCTCCTTCCATTGCTGGATGGTGGGAGGTTCTGGTTTTAGCCATTTTCTGGTTATTGCTTTATGTGCAGCTGTTATGAGTGTGTTCCATAAGTATACTTTATCTTGCCCTTTGATCTCTCTAGGAGGCAATCCCAAAACTATATGTTTAGGACCAATTTCCTCTGTTATTGTGAGGATTTCCCCCATCTCCTGTCTAACCTGATTCCAGAAATGCATCAGGCATGGGCACTGCCAAAATATATGAAGGTGGGAAGCCCGTGATTTCCGGCAGTCCCTCCAGCATAATGAGGGATGAGATCTATCATTTACTTTTCATCACCAGGGTGATGAAGAAGTGGGTTCTCACCTTCCATTCGAATTCTCTCCATTGTGGAGAGTAAGTAGTTTTGTTTGCTAGTAGGAATATTGTCTCCCAGTCTCCCTCCGTCAGTCTCTCCCCAATCTCACCCTCCCATCTTTTTTTAAGTGACTCCATGTGGCAAGCCCCTCTCTCTCTCTCTCTCTAAGGGCTCCATATAGGGCTGAGACGTGGCCCCTGGGCCTTTGGTGTGTTAGGATTTCTAACATAATATTCATCAGAGTGCCTAGAATCCCCAGCCCCCCGAGTCCTCAGGGTGTTTATATAATTTCTAATTTGTAAGAATCTAAAGTGATCAGTTTGTAGTTAAATTATTATTTTTCTTTGAGCTGGCTAAATGTCAGGATGTTATCTCCATGAATTGTTTGAGGGTGGTCAGGCCGAGCCTCTCCTATCTTCTAAAGTTTAAGTCCTGAGTTGCTGGGGCAAAGTCTGGATCCCAAGCAAACCACCTCAGTGGCCACAACTCTTTAGTAAGTTTATACTTGGTCCATAGTCTCCCCAATGCCCACAGTGTATTTTTTACTGTCGTTCATGTTATGGAATTGTCCGTTTGAGCCCGCTCGGGAATGGCAGCTCTGGCACCCAGAGGGGCTCCTCCTGTATTTATGATTTGTATGTTTTTCCAGTGGGCTATATAGTCCCGGGCTGACCAAAGGAGGGCGTTCCTCAAATGGGTTGCAAGATAATAATCCTCAAGATTTGGTAGGGCTCTTCCCCCATGCTTTTTATTTATGAGCATGGTTGCATTCTTAATTCTGGGTCTTTTATTTGCCCAGACAAATGTAATGATTTTCTGCCAGATTTGAAAGCAATTATGGTGAATTTTAATGGGAAGACACTGAAAAAGGTATAGGAACCTTGGCAGCACATTCATAACAACTGTTTGTATTCTGTCATAAAGAGAAAGATTAAGGAGCTCCCATCCCTTCACATCCTTTCTAATTTGGCTCGTCAAAGAGTCAAAGTTGTGTGTGAATAATGTTACAGTATTTTTGGTGACGAGAGTACCGAGGTATTTTAGTTTTTGAGAGTTCCAGCTCAGAGAGACTAGTTGGGTGATTTTGGGGAAGGGGTTGTAATAGAATTTAAGTACCTCTGTTTTTTGTTTGTTAATGGTGTACCCCAAGTATTTTCCAATTAAATCCAGGAGATTCCATAGTTTGGGTATGGAATCCTCTGGTCTGGACATAAAGAGTAAAACATTGTCTGTGTAAAGGGAGATTTTGTGTGTTGTGTCTCCAGTTTTCACCCCACGAATCCCTTGATCTTCTCTAATAACTTGGGCTAAAGGCTCGATAAAGAGGGCAAAGAGGAGGGGTGAGAGTGGCCACCCTTGTCTAGTGCCCCTCCCAAGCCTGAACCTCTGGAAAATACCCCCATTGACCTGAACATAGGCCTGTGGAGAGGCATATAAAGCTTTAATATTCCCTATGAATGTCTGGGGGAAATTAAATCGTTCTAAAATTGCAAATAGAAAATTCCAGGTGACACAGTCGAAGCCCTTTTCGGCATCAAGACTCATTATACATGAGGGGGTATTTTGCTTATTAATTACATATATTATTAATAGTTCTTCTTACTCCTTCAGGGGCTTGTCTACCTTTAATGAAACCTGTTTGATCCAGGTGCATTAAACCTGATAATATAGGATTTAGGCATGCTGCTATTATGGTTGTGAAAATCTTGTAATCTACATTTAATAAAGAGATAGGCCTATATGAACTGCAATCCTTGGAATCTTTCCCCTCCTTAGGTATAACCATAATTGTAGTGTAATTCTATGACAGGAGGACTGTCTCTCCTTCCTGCCATACCAAGTTAAAGACATTCTGTAATAGAGGCCCTGTTTCTGCTTGGAATGCTTTATAAGATTAATTTCCGAAGTCATCGTGTCCGGAGCACTTTCCTACCTTTAGATTTTTTATAACAGACCCTATTTCTATCCCTGAGATCGAAGTCATCAGGGCTTGTTTTTGATCCTGAGTAAGCTTAGGAAGTTTTAGTTGTCTGAGGAAATGATTAGTTTCCTCTGGGTATGTTTCATTTTATGGATGATATAATGCCTTATAGTAGGTGACAAAGGACTCTGCTATCACTTCCCATTTATAGGATATATTTCTCTGGTATGGTGTCTGATGGCTGCAACATTGACTCGAGCTGCCCTTTGTTTCAGTCTGTAGGCCAGTAATTTGGTTGCCCTAGATCCCCTTCATAAAAAGATTGCTTTAAATATTGAAGGGCCTTTTCTGTTTTAATTTTATTGATATTTTGTATTTTATTCTTAATATTCTTTATCTCTATTTCCCTAACTCTACTCCATGTCTGTTTTTGTAATCCCTCCGTCATCTTATGTTGTTCATGTAGTGTGTCTAATTGTTTTTTTCTTTCTCTCTTTTTATGGGTGGCTATGGCTATAATTTTCCCCCTTACCATTGTTTTAACTGTATCCCATAATATCTGGGCTGTTGTCCCTGGCCTGTTATTTATTTCTATTGTTTGTTTTATGACTTTCTTAATTTCTTCCCTAACCTCTTTACCCCTGAGTAGACTAGTGTTTAGCCTCCACTGTGTGGGTTTCTTCGGGAGCTCTAGTTCGACTTCCACCATTACCAGCTGGTGGTCCAACAGTGTGGCTGTGCCCACTTGCATTGAGTTAAAGAGGGAAAGGTCCTTAGCATAAGTAAAAAACATATCCAGCCTAGAGTAAATTTTGTGTCTAGCCAAATAGAATGTGTAGTCCCGGACTGATGGATATTTGTCCCTCCATACATCCGTCATCCTCATATCCCTCAGGGCTCTGTTAAAATCCTTAGCCACTTTATCCTCAGCTGTGGGAATACCTGAAGTGGAGTCAAGCTTTCTATTCAAAATCACATTCCAGTCCCCTCTAGCAATAGCCAGACCTCTGACCTTCTTAGCTATGGTCTTAAGGAGATCTACATAGAAAACAAGCATTTGTCAATGCCGAATGTTGCTTGCTTGTATGTGCTGTTTAGGTATTTGGAAGTGATGGTTCCATGTCTTCCTCCCAAGTCTTCCACTGTGTCTTTCCGCTCAGTATTCACAGAAGAGTGGGAGGGGCAAGGGCCACAGCAGTACAGTAGTTTCCAAGGGGGTGAAGAGGTGGACAATAGTCCATTCAAAGGCAAAAGAGTCCTGCAGGAGCTCACTAAATTGAAGGTGGACAAAGCGATGGAACCAGATGGCATACTCCCAAGGATATTAAAAGAACTGCGAAGGGAGATAGCAGTACCTCTGGCAGCCATGTTCACTGAGTCATTCAACATGAGTGAACTGGAGGAGGGCACATGTGGTCCCTCTACACAAATGCAGCAGCAGGGAGGAGGCAGGAACAATAGGCTATTCAGCCTCACCTCAGTAGTGAGGGAAGATCATGGAGGCATTGCTTAAAGAAAGGATAGTGGGCATCTAGGAAGCCATCGAGCCCAGGACCATAGGCAACATGGATTCACAGTGGAACATCATGTCAGACAAATCTGGTTGATTTCTTTGACTGGGTGACAAAGGAAGTGAATCAGGGTGGGGCAGTGGACAACGCTTACCTTGATTTCAGCAAAGCCTTTGACACCATCCCACATAGGAGGCTGATAAACTAGCTGGGTAGGCTGGGCATGGGGAAAAGGTGGTAAACTGGGTTAGAAACTGGCTAACAGACAGGAGGCAGAGAGTGGTGGTAAATGGGGTGCAGTCTAGGGAGAGAGGGTGACCAGTGGGGTGCTGCAGGGTCTTCATTAGTAACATCACAGAACAGCTGAAGGGAATTTTTTCACCAAATTTTCAACATAGCCATTTTAAGACCTCTGCTCATGAACAGTGTCACTGTGATTTTCTTAATTTGTCCCAAACATTGATTGCGCACACTGACTGCGCCATTGTGCGCTACATGCACAGAAACACATTTTGGGTGACATGTGAAAAATGACAGCTGTACTGCTCATAAGGAGGTGTGGTAAAATGGCAATGTTGAAAAATCTGGAGTGCAAATATTAAAACTTGCAAACTTAAGAGCTTGGTAGGAATCGCTAACGACGCCAGAAAACAGTCATATTTAGGAATTTTTCACCAAATTTTCAACATAGCCATTTTAAGACCTCTGCTCATGAACAGTGTCCCGTGATTTTCTTAATGTGTCCCATAATTGATTTCAGCTACTGATCGTTTCAATTGCGCTACATGGGCGAGAAACACGCTTTGGGTGAGATGTGAAAATGACAGCTATACTGCTCAAAAGGAGGTGTGGTAAAATGGTAATGTTGAAAATCTGGAATGAAAATATTGAAAATTCGCAAACTTACGAGCATGTGTAGGAACTGCGAACGACGCCGCAATAAAACAGCATTTTTAGGAATTTTGTCACCAAATTTTCAACGAGACTTTTGAGAGCCCACCTTATGAACTCTGGCAGTGTTGTTTCATTGATAATCTCGAAAGGTGATTTCACGCAGTGACCGTGAAATCACCCTTCGGGCCCAAGTAACGCCATGATAGTGCAAGAATTCATGAGAAGGGGTCCTAAAAACCCCATGTTGAAAATTTGGGCCCAAAATTCCCAAAAATGCCTGAGATATGCAATAAAGTTGAAAAACCTATTCATAACATTATACAGCTTACCGGCATTTCCTCAGTTCGCGGTCGGCTTTGAAGAGTGCAGACATGTTCCCGGTCCACCGAAGATCGTCGCGCCGAGGTCCGGAGGTAAGTATGGGGTGGTGGGTGTGGGGAGGCAGGGCACAGTAGGTGGGTGCAGGCTGGGGGGCAGGGAGACTACGAGGGACCTTTTTTTGTTTACAGGTTTATTTATTTTTTTTATTAAGACGACGCGGGACATTTGCCACGCTGGGGTGGACTTCCAGCGTGGCAGCTGGAAAGGCTGTTTGGGGGTCTGGAGCCGATGGGGGATTGGGCACCCCTGTCGGCCATAACAAGCTTTGTCATGCTGGGGTGGGCTCC
This sequence comes from Neoceratodus forsteri, assembly GCA_016271365.2. Classification (NCBI taxonomy): domain Eukaryota; kingdom Metazoa; phylum Chordata; order Ceratodontiformes; family Ceratodontidae; genus Neoceratodus; species Neoceratodus forsteri. The sequence continues at coordinate 490,171,604 of CM057450.1, read as the reverse complement.
CAGCATGGCACCTGGAAAGCTTTGGGGGGGGCGTGCAGCCATGGAGCCGGCAGGGGATTGGCACCCCCGTCGGCTATAGCAGTTTTTGCCACACTGGGGTAGGCTCCCAGCATGGCACCAGGACAGCTTTTAGAAGCGGAGCCGACGGGGATTGGGCACCCCGCCGGGCTATACAGTGTGTGCGTGGGGGGGAGCGAGGGCATCAGCACGCAGTATGCGTGCTTGCGTGTGTGTGTGTGGGGGGGAGCTCTGCTCACTGAAGCGGAGCTCTCCCTTTCAACTGTACGACCACTGCATTTTCAACTGTTGTCATAGACAGCTGCAGCAGTGATTGGGGAACTGGGGCCGCGCCTGCAAACACACTGACTGAATTAGAAGACGAGTGCCACACCTCCGAAAACTCGGATGATGGCACTGTGTTTCTTGCACAAGCGTGCAAGCAACATAACAAGGGGAGAGCCTGGTGGGGCATAAACATTAACCAATGTCACCTGGACATCTTGTATCCTCCCCAGTACCAGGACAAATCGAGCTCTAGGGTCTGTCACCACCTCTGTTTCCTCAAACGGCAATGAGGCTGAAAGTAAAATTGCTACCCCCTCTTTCTGCCTTTGTCCAAGTAAGCATGATATAGTTTAGGATATCCCTTAGATTTCAGTTTTAGTACCTCTGTAGGATTTAGATGGGTTTCTTGAATAAAATTAATATCACATCTCTGGTCCCTGAGAAATTTCTGTAACTGCTTCCTTTTTATTGGGTGATTGATCCCATTAATATTATAAGTTAGGATTTTAGTGTTAATTTGAGCCATTATGATTTCTATATTTGCTTCCTTTTGATCTGATCTGTGTCTCTGTCTTGTAACAGAGGTTCTTCCTTTTTCCTGGGAGACTCTTAACAGTTCTTGACAATGTTGTATATTCTAACCAGTGAAACCTATTTCTCCCAAAAGATTCTAATTCCTTGTGTGCATACATCAAAAACTGATTCCTGTGCTTTCTATCTTGAAACAATCTTGTAACCTTATACTCAAATTGAATAACATTATCAAGTTCTTCCCAACTTTCCCCAGCAGGTGGGGGTATAACCACTTTTAAACTCCTTAACCCTTCTGACAATTCTGGAACACAGGTTTTGCACAATTGTGCTAGAAAAATTAGGTAATATAGGGCTGGGAACCTTGTTTCTTCCAGTTTCCTACAAAAGTTTAAAGCTATATTAGTTCCCATCTGACAGAATGTTTAAACTCATTCTCGGGGTATTCTAATCCAAGTATGAAAACAAGCAGTCTTTTGAAGTCCAAACCCCATTCATACCAACTATGTACATTAATACTTCCTTGGTCAACCCCTGTTAATAGAGATCTGGTTTGTGTCATACTAATAACACTGGGCCCACTATGGTGATATCGGGCTTGCGCCATCAGGGGGGATCTGTAAGGTAAAACCTTCTTCCCCTGGGCATGGCCAACATCAGCAGCGTGGTGAGAATTAAATGCATAATGTTAGTCATATGCCTTACTCCACCCCCTCATTTATTTCCTTCAGATGGGCGAGAGAGAAATCCCTCTCACAGAGGGCCCCCACCCCAAACCCCGGAGGCACAAAGTGAGCCATCCACCTTTATTGTCACATTATTCTGGTTTCCCATGGGCACAATTGTGAGCAACACCGCTGCCCTCATCACTCAAACTTCACAACCCCATCATTTCTTGTGCCTTCAGATGTCTCCCATCTCTTCTTCTCCCATTATCTAAGCCATTACTTTTATTGAACACGTTGCCAGTATACCAGGCAGATACCCTTGTTCCATTTATACTGTTAATATCCCGATCCTCCCTGCCCCCCAAATGAATCCGGCTCAAATCCCCTCCCAGTAAAAGTCTGAGTAGCTGGATTTGTATTCACATGTTATTCTTAGGCCCATCAAAGAACTTTAAGAGGTCCAATTTAGGACCCCAGGTTTCATTAAATTACTGTGGTCAGCTAGTTTTTCAAGTGTCCTCCATAAGGGGGAATCCCTTCAGTTCCTTCGTGAAGAGCATTCTCCCATGCCACCCCCCCCCCCGTGGGCATCAACAACCATCTCACACTATCGTGAGGACATCAGAATCAGGGATCTTAGCCTGCATTTCATCCCGCACAGGGTGTGCAGAGGGGAATGAAGGGGGTCAAAGTGTCTCTAAGGTACAGTGGCGTGAAAAAGTATTTGCCCCCTTCCTGATTTTCTCTATTATTGCATATTTGTCACACTGGATGTTTTCAGGTCTTTAGACAAAATATAATATTAGATAAAGGGAACCTGAGTGAACAAATAACACTTTTTTTTTTTACTTATTTCATTTATTTAATGAAAAAAGTTAACCAACACCAACTGGCACTGTGTGAAAAAGTAATTGCCCCTAGTTAAATCAACCCAATTAAAAGGATAATTAGAGTCAGCTGATTGAACACAGCCAGGCTTGATTACAGCCAGCCCTGCTCAATATAAACCTCACTTATTTTGACCCTTACCATCAGAGTCACGTTGCCACACAAAGATTCAACCAGCACATTATGCCACGATCAAAGGAAGTTCCTGAAAAGATCAGAAAAAATGTGTTGCCCTCTATCAGTCTGGAAAGGTTACAAAGCTATTTCTAAGGCTCTGGGACTCCATCGAACCACAGTGAGAGCCATAATCTCCAAATGGAGCACACTTGGAACAGTAGTGAATCTTCCCAGGAGTGGGCAGCCTGCCAAAATTACTCCAAGGCATGCAGCGTAAAATCATCCAGGAAGTCTCAAAGGATCCTAAAACAACATCCAAAGAACTGCAGGCTTCTCTTGCCTCAGCTAAGGTCAGTGTTCATGACTCCACAAGCAGAAAGAGACTGGGCAAAATGGGCTTCATGTGAGAGTAGCAGGCGGAAACCACTGCTAACCAAGAAGAACAAATGTTGTTCACATTTGCCAAAAAGCACCTGGATGATCCACAAGCTTTTGGGAAAATGTTCTATGGACAGATGAGTCCAAAGTGGAACTTTTGGATGACATGGATCCCATAATGTCTCGCATAAAGCAAACACAGCATTCCACAGTAAGAACACCATACCAACAGTCAAACATGGTGGTGGTAGTTGATGGTGTGAGATGCTTTGCTGCCTAAGGACCTGGATGACTTGCCAAAATTAAAGGAACCATGAATTTGCTCTGTACCAGAAAATTCTTAAGGAGAATGTCGGTCATCCTTCCGTCAGCTGAAGCTGAAGCGTAGTTGGGTCATGCAGCAAGACAATGATCCAAAACACAAAAGCAAGTCCACATCAGAATGGCTAAAAGAAGTAAAATTAAAGTTTTGGAGGGCCTAGTCAAAGTCCAGACTTAAACCCAATAGAGATGCTGTGGCAGAACCTGAAACGAGCAGTTCATGCCGAAAACCTACCAAATGTTACTGAATTAAAGCAGTTCTGCAAGGAAGAGGAGTTAAAATTCCTCCACAGCGATGTGAAAGACTGATATTGAATTATAGGAAGTGTTTGGTTGCAGTCATTGCAGCTAAATGTAGGTAACCAGTTATTAAGTAGGGGCATTATTTTTCACACAGTGCCAGTTGTTGTTGGTTAACTTTTATTAAATAGGTGAAATGAAAAAAAAAAAAACAAGTGTTATTTGTTCACTCAGGTTCCCTTTATCTAATATTACATTTTCTCTAAAGACCTGAAAACATCCAGTGTGACAAATATGCAATAATAGAGAAAATCAGGAAGGGGGCAAATACTTTTTCACGCCACTGTAGGCTTACTTGGCAAATCATTGCTCTGAACCCCTCGTGTTGCTGTCCATTTCTTCTTGGGGTTCTGCAGCATTCTGGACATCCCGCAATGCTATCCCATCTATGAGAACTGGTGATCCATATTTCTTTAATGTGGAACAAATATCCGCTCTTAGGGTCGTAGTGTTCAACAATTGGGTGTGCTGTTGCTTTAGTGCTCCTTTTTGTGCCACTGCCCATGCCGATTGTAGTAACTCCTTCTCAAGACATTTCTTAACAAGATGTGGAACAGTTATGCTCATGCCCTCCAGGAATCGAGCTGCTGCTATCACGTCTTCGTATACTTTAGTGCCCTGGGCTGTTTCAACCTTAAGTTGTGCTGGGTAAAGGATTTGAGCCTTAATATTTTTAGCTTTCAATTGTTTAAGTATAGGCCACATAGCACATATGATCCCCTGCACTGTATTAGTATAATCATTGTCGATTGAGATACGATGACCCTCAAACAAAATTGTTTGTGCTCTCCAGGCTATGCGAAGTATCTCCTCCTTTGAATTGTAAGAGGTCATTCTTGCAATAATCGACCTGGAGCATGGATTTGGGTTATTGGACCACTGCACGAGTGAGCGATGGGCCCTGTCCATTGAGAGGTCAAAATCGGGTGGTAGCTTTAGCGACTCTCTCAGAATTCTCTGCAATGCAAGTGCGGGATCATTTCCTGGGGTCGCGATTCCGAACCTTCTGGTATGCCATAAACCCTAATGATCTGACGCCTGATCCTGCCCTCCAGGTCATCCAGATTGGATGTTAATTCCCTTTCCCGAGCCAGAAGAAACAACAGTAACCTGTCATGTCTATCAGCTTGTTTCGGCACATTTGTTAGACCGAGTTCGAGTTGGTCGGCCCTATGCTCTATTTTGTTTAAGTCTGCTTTCATTTTAGTAAGAGTGGCATCAATTTTGGTGACTGTTTTAGCAGTCTGGAGGATCGATGCCACTAATTGTTGTCTTTCTTCCTCCAATGTGCTCGGGAATACCATATGGGCCTCCTCCTCCCTGGACTCAGCCATGACAGATGATTTTTTCAAATTGCAACATTTGTTGTAGCTTTTGTGCTGAGTGTTTTATTTTATTTTATTTCAGAATTCAGAAAATACCTTTGAGTCAAAGACTCCTTTACAAAGGTTCCACGTCACATATAATAGATACAGATACACAATACAGAAAATGTTACAGAGTAAAGTTAGGTTTGTCACAGGTACAGCTAGGCTAACATTCAGTAACTAGTGCTGTTTAAGATTGTGATAAAACTGGATGCTTAACAATCCCTGGAAAAATGGAGTTTAGAGCTGTGGGCAGAGGCAGGCCAGCGGCCATTGTCAGTGGTGGAGGGACAGGGGGCCCAGTTCAGGTACAGTCGCAGTCACTTGTGGCCTGAAGGAGGGCCCTAAGATGCGTTTTAAAATTACCAATTCTTTGTTCAAAGAGCAAGGAAGAGGGTAGGTTATTCATCCACAAAGGTGCCCTATAGCAGAAGGATCTTTGGAATTGAGCTGTGCGACAAGAAGGGATGGAAAAAAGATGGGTGTCAGAGCTACGGGTGTGCTTAACTTTTGAGTCCGTGGTGATTAAGGAGGTGAGTGCCGAGGGGGAGAGGCCAAGGGTAATTTTTTTTGCCAGGACACAAGTGTGGAATCTGATTCTGTTATCAAGGTTAAGCCAATTGGTGTCCTTATATAGTGAACAGGTATGGGTGAGTCTATCACACCCTAATAGAAGATGACAGGCCTTGTTAAGGACAAGTCTAAGACTACCAAGGGCTGAGGAGCTTGCCCCTCCAAAAGTCAGAAGGCCATAGTCGAGCAGGGAGAGTACCGAGGAGGAGATAGCGAGCTTAAGGGCCTCAGGGGTAAGGCAATGTTTATAGCGGTGCAGAAGCCCTAGTCTAATATTTAGGGCCTTAGATAATTGGTGTATATGCTCATGATAGGTAAGGCCAGTGTCCAAAGTGATGCCCAGGTATTTAAAGGAATGCACAAATTCCAGTGGGGTCTGTGTCGCTGATAGTATTTGTGGGAAGAGCCCTACCCTGGAATTCTGCAGATGTGAGAATAGCATACCTTTGTTTTTTTTATAGTTCATAATAAGGCGTTGTGAGGAGAACCAGCTTTCGACAGTGTTGAAGAAGGACTGGAGGGACTGGTGGAGTTGAAGAGGGTCTGAGTTGGAGGAGAAGATGACAGCATCGTCTGCATATAGTAATAGGTTGGAGGTGCAGGATGCGGGAAGGGAGTTTAGGAAGAGGCTGAATAGAAGGGGACCCAAAATGGACCCTTGTGGGACCCCTGAGAGGACAGGAGATTTGAAGGATAGGGTATTGCCAATCTTAACTTGAAGGGTCCGGTTGGCAAGATAGTCGGCAAACCATCCCACAGCTTCCTGAGAGAGACCCAGGTTGAGCAAGGAGGTTTGAAGAAGTGAATGGTGGACGGTATCAAAGGCCTTAGTGAGGTCAATGAAGATCGCACCTGTGATATGGCCTTTATCCAGCGCAGTATGGATGTGCAGTGTGTTCAAGCAAGGCAGTAGTCGCGGTTGTGATCTTTATGAAACCATGTTGTTGTTTGCAGAGCAGGTCATGTTTATTGAAGTGGTCGGTGAGCTGATCCGAAATTATGCTCTCTAAGGCCTTGGAGAGAGGGGGAAGTATGGAGATAGGGCGGTAATTGTTAGTAGAGGAGCGGTCACCACCTTTAAATATGGACGTGATAGAGGCAGATTTCCAAATGGCAGGGAATTTGCCTAGTGAGAGGGAGAGGTTTAAAATATGGGTGAGAGGAGCAAGGACTTCCTTAAGGGAGAGCCGAAGAATTCTGAGATCAAGGGAGTCGGCGTTGGAGGAGGCGTGACTAAGGGCAGTAATAAGGTACCATTCGGCTGACTTAGGAGAGATGCAGCGAAGGTAAAAGAGGGGGGCACCGGGGTGGGGGGCAGGTGCGCTGGGAGCTGGTGGATCATAGAAGTTCGGGAGGAGAACATGGCTAAGGTTGGAGAAGGCATCACTGAAAACAGAAGCAATATGAGTGGGGTCAGTGATCAAGGACCCATTAGACATAACTTGGGAGGGGACCGGATTGGGGACCTTCCCGCATATTTCCTTAATGTTGTTCCATAACTTGCGGCCTGAGCCCCAGGACGAGGTTAAGGCGGATTTATAGTGTTCTGCTTTTGCTCTGCGATGGTCCAAGTGCACTTGTTCCGAGCCATTCTATAATTCAATCTATCAAGGGGTAGGCCGGACTCATTGGAGAGCTGCCACAATGAGCCCCTGGTTCGCATCAAGGACTTGAGTCGTTCAGTGAACCAAGGTGCGTGATTGCCTTTTACCTTTCTTTTAGTGAAAGGGGCATAGAGGTCGCATATATTATTGAAGGACCGGGTAAATAGGTCCAAGGCACTGTCAAGGTTTACAGTGTTCGAAATGAAGGTCCAATCCAAGGCCCTAAGGTGAGCTTTTAATTGTGCCAGTTTACCAGGACCAAGTTTACGTTGCACAATTATTTTGGGAGGGGATCTTGGGATTTTACAGGACCAAGAGCAGAGAACTGGTGAGTGGTCACTAAGGGCATTTGGTAGGACAGAGACATTGGTGATCTGTGCGGGTGATTAGAGAGATGAGGTCCAGTAGGGAGGAGGATCCTGTACGTGGATCCAACCGGTTGGGGGAAGTGACCAACTGAGTTAGGTCTTGGGCTGTGGCAAGATCAATGTGTGGGATGGCATCCTAACTTAGCCAATTGATATTAAAATCTCCAAGTACAAGTAGTTCCGACTGTGATGGCAGTGTGTCCAGATATGACAGTAATGTTTGGAACGCTGATTTTTGGTCCCTTGGGGGAATGTATACTGTTGTTATGTATAGAGGGTTTTGGGTTCATCCCAGAGCCAGTTTGACAGTGAGGGCCTGTGTACCAGCCCCCAGTTGAAGGGAGTGGAGTAGGTGACCTTGCAAGGTATCCTTAGTGTAGAGGGCACAGCCACCCCCTCGCTTACCATGTTGATCCACACGGTAAAGGGTAAACCCGGGCAGGGATACAGAGGAATCAGGGGTCTGAGGGGTGAGCCAGGTTTCACACACTGCTATGACATCCGGCTGGTGCTGTAGTACCCAGCCCTGGAAGGAGTCCCACTTTTTTTGGATGCTACAAATATTGAGAGAGGCAATGTGCAGCAGACCCGGGATACGTTGCGGAGGCATCAAGCCAATTGGTGGTCCAGGGTTAGGATGGATATTCCCTGACAAGAGGAGGAGAAAAAGCAGGAATCTTGAGGAGGGGTTCCAGGAGCACTTCCTCTTATTATGGAGGGATAGCTGGGTAAGTGGTGTAGTGGAGGAGATGGTAGGAATGGGTAGAGGCTGTGCCTTGAGGTAGGCCTGAAGGTGGTAATGAAAGTCTAGGGTGGCTGACAGTGTTGGATGTTGAGGTTTCTGAGTCTGGTCAGCACTAGAGGGAAAGGCCTGGGTTGACCGACTAGGCAGGCATTCGTAGTGTGTGCCAATAGTGTAAGCTGTATGCCCAGCCCCTTTACCGGGGTCATGGGGTGTGGGAGCGGCTACCCGTAAAATCACTAGCTGCCAGGCATTCAGACTGAGGCCAATTGCAGAGGAGGGGGGAGGGGGTGCATCAGAGTATGACAGGGAGGGGGACTGGGCAGGGAGGAACAAATGGCAAAGCAGCAGAAATATAGTAATCATCCTGACACTAAGTGGAAAGCTCAAGGGAAAACAGTGAAACAGGATATCTAGCAGTAGAGCAGCCTCTAGTGGTAGAACAATATAAGCTGCTAATGGAGATCTAGGCTGATTGGTTACAGCTGCCTATAAAAGGGAGTGCTCGCCAAGGGCGGTGGTGGGAGTGATGGGGAGCCGACGCCCTGCGTCAGCAGGGCAAAAATGCAGGCAGCAGACTCCTTCGCAGTAGTGTGGTGGTTCAGTGGAAACTACTCTCCGTACCTCTTTCAGCACACTTCGGGGGGTGGGGGAGGGTACCGTAGCCACAAGCCCTCTCGACCTCCTGTGAGCCTGTGGAGAAAGCAAAGGACAGGTAAGGAATTTAAGCGGTCGTGTTGGGGAACAAACGGGGCGGGGATACTAGCGAGAGAGCGTGTAGTGGGATCCTCTTTCTTACACTGTAACAGGTCTAGCATTTTAGTTGCACCACATCAGACTTATACTGTAAAGGTAAAGTTGATTTAATCTGTAAAAACCCTCTAAACCGACTAAATAAGCTGCGTACAGCTGCTTTGGGCACTCGCCGATGCTCCAATGTGAAATTCAACACTAATAGCCCTTAAGTGAGTCACAGAGCGAGTATTATTGGATTAATCTGTAAAAGCCCACTAAACCGACTATATAAGCTACGTACAGCTGCTTTGGACACTCGCCGATGCTCCGATGTGAAATTCAACACTAACAGCCCTTAAGTGAGTCACGGAGTGAGCCTTAAGGCACCAGTCAGCTGCAGCATTAAAAGCACTCTAAATCAACAAATACTCTAGGTACAGCTGCTTAGGGCACTCACAGTTGCTCCAATGCAGAGTATAACAATGAATGCCCTTAAAATGAGTCATGGAGCAGTTCTTAAGGCACCAGTCAGTTTGTAAAAAATAACAGTAAACTTTTAACATGAGCCCCTGCAGGAGACTATCTCCATATGTGCGCCGACAGTAAAATGGCACCAAGATTCAAAATGAAAATGCAGGCAGCAGACTCCTTCGCAGTAGCGTGGTGGTTCAGTGGAAACTACTCTCCTGCACCTGTTTCAGCACCAGGGGTGGGGAGGGCGCCAGCCACTGTAGCCCTCTCGACTCCTGTGAGCTTGTTTCAGCGCACTGTGGGTAGGGTGGGAGGGTGCCGTAGCCATCAGCCCTCTCGACCTCCCGTGAGCGTTCTTTGTGAGTAAAACCTTTGATCTGGTTGATTTTGCAGGTGACTGCATTGTAAATACTGGTGGATGCCGTTTGATTGTTCTTGGGGCTAATCAGAGAGAAAAGCTAAGCCGCCATCTCGCTGCTGATGTCACCGGAAGTCGTGACTGTTCTATGTGATATCATTCATGGATCTGCACCCTACTGCTGCGTATAACCTTAGCTCAGTAAGGGTGAACCCATATAGTGGAACTGTTGCTGATGGTGCCTGTTCTGGGAGTACTCATAGTGAACCCAGGACAGACTAGTAATGTACTGATATGTGATGTTTGCTGGAGCCTACAGGACTGGAAGGGGGGGCACTCAGTAAGGGTCTCAGCCTGACTTTGCCTGGGAGGTCCAGTATTGTGTTAACTATTTGGTCAAGATGTCCAGTGGAGCCACCAGCTATGGCCGCAAGCCACAAAATCAACTGTGACCCCAAAGTTATTTCGGATGTGCTATAACCTGGAAATGACAGTTTTCCATTCTGTGACCTGGAAATGACAGTTTTCCCTGAGTAATCGGACCAGGGTGGCCCTCTTGGCCCCTGGTTGAAGGTGCTATCCCTTCATTTATGTACCGGACATGTCTGAAATATGAATGTGCTAAACATATCAACGTGATGGATGTTCAGAAATACGAATATGATGTCTCAACCAGTGTAACCGGCTGGTTACCGCCTGACTGTGTTCAGTTCACCTAATGCAGGGCCATCTCTGCTCTCCCCTTAAGGATTAAAAATTGTTGTTCTTTAGATTGCTCTCAAGTTTACTCGTCTCTCTTCTTTAAATCAAGCCGGCCAACGAACAGCTGCACCACCCACCAGGCCTGCAACCATCTAAGAGACTTGGTAACTGGGTACCTAGGGTAAAGGTTATGAGATTGCAGGGTTTCATGCTACGTCTGGGGAACTGGTACCAGCGGTGGGAAATATGAAATGTGTTCCATCTGAGTGAATTGCAGTTTAGAAAGCTATTGCTCTAGATATCTATGTTGGTACTATGTGATTGCTTTTCTTCCATTTTGATAACTAGTATCTAACCAGCTGGAGGGGTTTCACCAGCAACCACAACCATCCAATCAAATGTAAATTTTGTAAATAATAATCACTGCATAATCTCTACTCCTTTTGTTTCCCCATTCCTGACTCCTATGCCCCTAAATAAATATTGTTGTTATTGTTTTAGCAAATGGTTGTCGTGAGCATATTATTAGAGAGAGTCTTTAATTATGAAATGTCTGAAATGTGGGGAAATGTTATTGGGTCATGTGTTGCGATGGCTAATGGTCAGAGTGGATGATATGACATCCCAGGGGATTGTATCAGTTAACAGCTAGCCCACCTAAAAGGGAAACTCTGGGTGGAGGAACTGCGCAATATGAAACCTTATGAAAAGAAGCAGTTTAAAGTAAGTTTGGGAATCCAGGCCCCTCAACCTGTGCATAGACATACAGGCAGGAGTAGTAGCGCTTGGAGAAGCGCCACCTAGGGGTACACAATGGAGGCACTGCTGGGATTGTACTGTAAGCCATGCTCCAAACCAGCATGCCCCCCCCCCCATTTTGTATGTATTGGGACCCTTAAAATGGCTGCCATCGCCTAGCTGCTAAAAATGAGTTTTGGCGCTAGAACTGTTGTAAGATGTCTGTACACTCCTGGCTGTGAAGGGGAGCATGCCCCCTAGTGGCTGAAAGTGGACTAGCACTGAAAATGTTTTGTAGTTTAAAATCTTGTACAGTTAAGGGGCCCCCATAGCATTTATTTAGTTTTTGTTTATCGGGTAAGTGCACTAGCCATAACATGACTATTTTCAGGCACGACCTGGGAGAGTACAACAAGGAAAAAACAAAGTAACAATAACAAGGGTACAGTAATACAACAGGGGAACAGTACAGCAGTGCTACAACAATACATTGAGTAGAATCAAAAAATATAAAATAACGGCAGTAAAATAATGTAATAAGTGCAGAAACCCAAACATGACCTAGGGGAGAGAAAGGGTTCAAGAGAGAGTCAGGACAGTGAGGATTATACATACCCAATGTGAATGGTTAACAAAGGGAAAGTCAGGGGTGGTAGCTGGAATAACAGTGGATGACCAGCAGCAAGGCTCGAAAAGGAAAGGAGATGGTAATAAATAATTTTTTTTTTACAAAGAAAGAGAAATTAGGGAAGGGGACTAGATGAGCAAGGATTGGAGCAAGAATAGAGTTGGGGTGGCAAATTACTGGTAAGTCTCAGGAGTATAGGTTGGGTTAACGCATGTGCAAGTATCAGCTAGGGATAAATAACAACGATATTCAGTCAATCAATCAATCAATCAAAGTCTTCATTTTAACCAGGCAATCACCGTTGAGCAAGCTCATTTTCGAGGTGGACCTGGGTCTGTTAACAAGGAACAAGGGACAATATACATGAGATGCAACACACAAGAAAATAGTAATAATACAAATAAAGTGAGATGCAATAATACAGTATATACAAAGTATCAGCAGGTAGCATTGACAGTAGTATATGTTTGGAACAGAAGATACAGCTAGTTTTGGGTAGGACACAATTTTTCATAAAAGTAAAGAAATATACATATCAGGTGAACTGAACACAAATAAAACCTAATATAAAAAGATATATAGTGATACTGTATGGAGAATTTAGACCTGGAACCAGGGTCAAAGGAATGTGGACGGGACAGATATGGGGGCAGAAAAAGGGGAGAGGGAAGAGTCTATTATAGATGTGATCAGTCTTTTAGCAGTAGTAATTAGAGTGTGCTTGGACTTATAGGAGTCACTATTTAGGGTAGACAGGCACAGGACTCCTTATTATGATGTAGATATAGAGATTTAAATGCTGCTAGGCTGATGGGGTGAGTTAATTTCAAAGTTTTTTGCAGCTTGTTCCACAGTTGAGGGAGCACAAAGCTGATGGCTGCTCTGCCAATGCGAGATTTTGCTTTGTAAACATAAAGGTAGATATATGAGGTGCTTCTCAGGGCATACTTCCCCAGAGTGCTAAAGGTAAACAGACAGAGATATACTGGGGCAGTTTATTTGAGATTGCTTTGTATGTCCAAACCGCAGCATTTTCTTGCCGTCTGTAAGCAAGGGATGACCATCCAACTGCCGTGTACAATGCACAGTGGTGGGTTGAGTATGGAAGACCCATGATAAATTTTATGGCTCTGTGATAAAGCGTATCGAGTTTGGCTAGAGTACCTGCAGGTCCCTGACTATATAGAAAGTCTGCATAATCCAATAGGGAAATAAAGGTAGCTTGAACCAGTTTCAGTTTAGCGTCTCTTGTGAGGAGATTATTAATCCTAAAGAACAGACCAAGTCTTTGTCTAAGTTTCTTTGCTAGTTCTTCTAAGTGATCTGTGAAAGTAAGTCTATGGTCTAACCAGACCCCCAGGTACTTGAACTTTGGTACGTAGTCCAACCACTCACCTAGAATGGCAGTGATCTGTGGGAGTGTCCCAGCAATTGCAGAATTTATTGCATTTTGAAGGGGTAAGAGGAACACTGCTTTGTTTTTTTTTTGCATTTAAGAGCAGTATCTGGTTTATAAGCTGATGTTGCAGCAGATTAAATTCATTTTGAAGGGCTTTACAGGCCACTTCAGGTGTGGGGTTACTAGCATAGAGTACCGTATCATCCGCGAATAGATGTATTTGTGCTTCTTTGATGGCGGCATCTACGTTGTTAATATAAATGGTGAAGAGCAAGGGACCAAGAATGGAACCTTGCGGTACACCCCTCAATAGGGGGTTTTGGTGGAGAAACTTCCCCTTCTGCCTTTACTTGTTGAAGTCATCCTGAGAGGTAGTTGGAGAACCATTTAAGGGATAGGGAATCCAAACCAATGTTCCGGTGGGACGACAGAAGCAGTCTGTGATCAACGGTATTGAGCGCCTTGCTTAGGTCCAAGAAAACTGCACAAAGTTTTTTTTGTCTAATTCAAGCTGCCAGTCATTTGTCACCTTGGCTAGAGTGGAGATTGTACTGTGCTGTGCTCTAAAACCGAATTGTAACGGGTTGAGCAATTTTTCTGATTCCAGGTACTTCCGAAGCTGGGAGTTCACTATTTTCTCCAACATCTTTGACAGGATTGGAAGTAAGGAGATTGGCCTGTAGTTATTGAGGTCACTAGGATCTCCTGACTTAAACAAAGGGACCACAAGTGCATCTTTCCAAATGGGCGGTAGGTCACCCTGGGACAAGGATACGTTGAAGAGATGAGTAATTGGGACTGCGAGGACACAGTAGCCAACCTTTAAGAAGTATGGGTCAATGAGGTCGGCCCCAGCACTTTTCCTAGTGTCCAGCTGAAGGAGAAGATCTTCGACTTCTTTCAGGGAGGTAGGCTGCAGAAAGAGGATGGACTGGGGAAGGGTTTTTCTTGTGTATCCAATCTAAGTTGGCGGAGGATATTCGTGGGAGAGGAGTCAACGGCTAGCCCTGCAGTGGCAAAATGATTATTGAGAGCATCTAGGATAGACAGTCTGTCGGAGGTGACAGTATTGTCGATCAATAATTTAGTAGGTATGGAATTTACAGTGGTGTGACCTTCAATGTCTTTGATAGTCCTCCAGAATTTGGAGGCATTTCTTGAGGAGCTCTCCAGCTGACAGCGGTAGAAATTAGCTTTGGCTTCTCTGACCATTTTGGTGCAGAGGTTCCTCACCCTCCGGAGAGAGTTCCAGTCATTTATTAAATTAGTTTTCTTAGCAGTTCTCCAGAGTACATCCCTACTCCGCAAAGCATCTTTCAGGTCTTCTGTAAACCGACAGGATTTGTTTCTGGCATGAACTTTTACTATGGGAGCATACTTGTTGAGAGCCCCTAGCACAATTTCTGAGAAAATATCATAAGCCGTAGTCAGGGACTTGGCTAAATAGAAGTCCTGCCATCGCATGGAGTCTCTTAGGTCTGATATATACCCATGGAGATCAAAGTTGTGATGTACCTTTTAAAGGAGAATATTGTGCAGTTGTGGATTTAAGAGTGGATCTTACACACGCGATGAAGCAATGGTCGTTAATATCAGAGAAAAAGATGCCAGCATGGGAGAATAAATGGGGTTTGTTAACTAAAATGATATCCAAGAGAGTACTGTTATTAGGGTTGAGCTTGTCAGGATGAGTAGATTTGTTTATTAGCTGTGACAACCCAAGAGAATCACAAAACATTTTAAGTGGGGAGGATGCACTGGAGAGCCAGTCTAAGTTGAAGTCCCCTAATATGATACACTCTGAAGATGCCGAACCCAGGATGTTTCCGAGATGTTTTAACAACTGTAGTCTAGCTGATGGGGGTCTGTAGCATCCTATTATACATAATGAGACACCGGTGGCAATTTCAATCTTTAATGACAAGCTTTCAAATTCTTTCGGGACAGAGGTTGAGTCAATTATGGAGGCAGGGAATTTAACCTTGATGTAAATAGCTACCCCACCACCTCTGGTTTGCCTGTCAACAAAGAGTAGAAGGGGATGGTTACTTTGTTGTTACTGGTCGCTGTTCGGAGCCAGGACTCCGTAATCACCAGAACATCTGGAGCAGTATGACATACCCAGGCCTGAACAGAAGTGATTTTTTTTAATAGGCTAGATACATTAACATGCAAGAATGTAAGCCTCTTGAGGCTTTGTAGCTCTGCTGGGGATTCCATGGGTGTCAGAGGGCCTGGATTAAGCTCAACATTTCCTAAGCATAGTAAAAGCAGGAACAAGAGTTTCCTGCAGAGTCCTAGGAGAAGTGAGGGTGTCTGAATCTTCTTTCGGTTACGTGATTTGTCTGCGGCAGTACAGGGAGTTCTGAGGCTAGTTCCCAGTTTTCTTGATGCTGCATACACTAATACCCTGACCGAGTGAGTCAATGGGAGTAGGGGGGAGTATGCAGAAGGTGGTGTAGCCCTGTGGGCAGGCTCTAGAAGAGTTCCTGTATGCCGGTGCAGGTGAAGGACCAGCAACGGGCTAGGGGAAGTTAGAGCACATACAAGTTCTTCTACTTGATAGGAAAAATGTAAAAAGAGAGCCATTCTCCACTCTAGGAGTTATTTTTTGGTTCACGTTCGGGTCCAATACATGTAGGATGAGCAGAGACAAGCATAGAAGCAGGTAATATGCCCTCATTATGAGACTATCACCCAATGGGCACTACAAATGCAGGCAAGAGAAGGGATTCTCAATGGAGGAGAATTTCTTGATCCCTGCAGAATACTACCATAGGCAGTGGAGCCTGAAGCAGTAATCCTTAAGCACAGCTCCTAGTCAGGCAAATAAAAAAAGAGTTCACCTGACTATAGAATAGTACTAGGGACTGAGAGGCTTTGAAGCAAATTTCTTAGCTACTACTCTGGAGCAGACTAAGTACTAGAGAGATCACCTGACCTAAATCAACTGCCTTAGCAAGACAGGATATGCTAGTGAGGAATAAGCAAACCTAAAGTACCAAAATGGTATTCCTCAGCAAGACAGAATGAGATAAAGCTGCTAGAAGGCTTAGTTGCAAAAAGGGGATGGGAGGAATTCCAGGTGTTGACAGTAAGTAACCAATAAATTGAACCATCAGATAGGAGTGGGTGGAGACTGTGTGCATTTGAAGGAGGCATGGGAGGGGGAGGGGGGCTGGGACGAAAATCAAGGGGAAGTTTGCAGAGCTAGCACTGAATCAGTGCATATACAGTTGGAGAGAAACTGCAGCGGGGGGGAATGGTAAGTTACTTTACACAGGCTGAGAACAGGCTAAATTAAGATATATAAATTAGAAGCCGAGTACAGGGATGCAGGCTTACATTAAGCCACATGTCTCGGGTGCTCCTGTCTCAGGTGAGTGAGACCAGCCAATCAGGGAGCTCTACATAGGCGTGGAGCCAATAGCGCTACCCTGAGAAGGCACCGAAACTGAAAACAGAAAATGGCAAGTGATGATCCGGTTCAGCATTCACACAGCCCAGAGAAATCGTGGCACATTTTCAAGCGTCATACCTTATCTATCTCTTTGGGGGGTGGGTGGATCAGGCTCCTTGCACTGTAGAGGTGCTATGGCTGGATCATGACCGCTGCTCGTGGGGGCAAGTGGCACCTGTAAGGAGGAAGACAGCAGAATAAATAGGAGCAGATGGGGGGGGGTGTCTAAACAGAGACACACAAAGAGAGCTGAGCACCAACTTGTAAGACAAAGTCTCAGACAGAGGCAAGGTGCCGGCTAACTTGGGAATCCAAAACAAGCACAAAAGAACAGACTGATGGGGAAGGCAGGAGGGACAGAAGAGAGACAGAGGAGGACAGGGGGACAAAGGAAGATGATTAAGAATGAAAGTCAAGGGCAGGAGCCTTAGGCTGCGACAGCCGGAGGTTAGGTGGAAGAGCATTCCACAGCTGGGGAGCAGAGTATTGGAAGGCCCCAGTGCCTTTAGTCGTACGACATCTCGGAACATAAAGCAAAGATTTGTCAGCTGATCGCAAGCCATGGGAGGTTGGTTGAGGGACCAGAAATGCTACCAGCTGGGCTGGGTTTTTTTCCCCAGATAATAGAGTCAATTAGTGATCCAAGGAAGTATTGTCTACTGGCAGAAGGCAAGAGCCAATTCAGATCCTTATAGAGAAGGCAGTGATGCTTGAGTTGAGGCGAGAAAGGAGACAACTCTGCATATATTGTTATAAGTTACATCCCATTTTAGTAGGGAGGTTTTATGGGCAGAGGTAAGAATAGAAGCACCATAAGTAAGGGTTGGGAGCAGGATGCCTCTGGCAAATTGTTAGTTTCGCCGAGGGTGTAAGCATGTAACTCGTTTTGTAAGCTACACTCAATTTCGAGTTTACAGATTTGCATGAGGACTGAATGTGAAGGTTAAAGTCCAGGGATTGGTCAAGCAGGATCCCAAGACACTTGAAAGAAGTAACATTTTCAAGTGGGAATCCTCCTGGGTGAAGAACCTCCAGCAAACTGGAACAGGCCTTTATCTTCGGTGCGGATCCTAGGAGCATGGCCTTTGTTTTCTTATCATTTAATACAAGCTTATGGTCAAGTAGCCAGTCTAAGACCTTACTGAAATCAGAGGTAAGCAATGAGTTTATGTAGGCAATACTAGCAGAACTACTATAGATGATCAGGTCATCAGGGTAGAGAATAGCCGAACAGGATTTCGGGATGTCTGCAGCATTATTGATAAAAATTGAGAATAGAAGGGGCCCAAGGATAGAGCCCTGAGGGACCCCAATGTTGATAGCAGACGAGTTGGACAGCGAGGAGTTAAATTTGACAGCTTGCATCCTGTTTGACAGGTAACTACAAAACCAGTTCACAACGGGGGCAGAGAAATGGAGTTTGTGGAGAGCATAGAGGAGCAGGGCATGACCTACGAGGTCGAAAGCCTTTGTGAGGTCGATGAAAATGGCACCTGTGAGTTTTCCAGAATCCATGTTAGACAGTATGTCAGTAGTCAGTTGGAGAAGAGCCGTGGTGGTGCTATGTCCTTTTCTAAAGCCGTGCTGGGCATCTGAGAGGAGATTGTAGCGTGTAAGGTAGTCAACAGTCTGTGACACAACTATTTTCTCAAGGATCTTGCTGAGGACAGAGAGAATTGCTATGGGTCTGTAATTGGCCATATCCTTCGGGTTGCCTTTTTTAAAAACAGGCGTTATTCTTGCAGATTTCCATAGGTCTGGTATGATGCTATGTGTAAGGGATAGAGTATAAATTCTTGCAAGCGGAGAGGCAATGAGAGGAGCAGCCAGCTTAAGGAGATGAGGTTCCAGTGAGTCAGAGCCGGAGCTAGTACTGACAGATATGGATCTCAGTAATTTCAGGACTTCTGTTCTAGATGAAGCCTTGAAATAGAAGGGTGGAGCTGGAGGAACATCATTCAGTGGGGCCATATGATTAACAGGAGATAGTGTGGTAGGTGAATTGGAGTGCTTTCCATTTGGTTGCAATGCCACGGTATAGTGTGACAGATCTAAGAAAAGATTATTAAAACTATTTGAGATGGTCCTAGAGTCATTACAATGTGCCCCATTTATGATCATTTTGTCAGGAGTAACTGACTGTGAGGTACCCAGGAATGTTTTGACATGGGCCCAGAATTTCCTAGAGTCGTAGGCTGAGCTTTGAGGAAGGTCCTTACAATATTTGCTTTTGGCAGCTCTGACTTGTTTCTTACATCCGTTCCTTAGTTCCCGATAGACAATAAGGTCAGATTGAAGGCCAGTTTGTTTGTAGCGAGTCCAGAGCTTGTCCCACTGGCGCAGATTAGCTAGGAGATCTTTATTTAGCCATCTCATCTGTTTTCCTCTGACCCTCCTAGTAATCTTGGGGCATGCTTACATTGAATGGCAAGAAATTAGTTTATGAATATCTGCAGAGCGACCTCCACATCATTTGCTTGATAGAGACCTGTCCAGTCAATATTGGAGACATCATAAAGAAATGCTTCCTGATCAATATGAGCTAGGTTTGTAAACATGATTAGTCTAGATGGGGGGAGATGGAGGCACAACCATAGACAGGATACAAAAAGTGGGAGAGTGGTCAGTTAATGCATCCGCTAGTATTCCAACCTTCGACACATGTTCCATGCGGTTAACCATCACTCAGTCCAGCAGTGTACACATTTGAAGGGATAACGTGGTTCTAGTTGCATCAGAGATCAACTGGTGAAAATTATAACTTAGTGTGAGAGAGACTGCAAGGAGATTTGAGCTGACCCTATCCAATTAAGGTTGAGATCACCTAGGATGACAGCCTCATTATGATTTATAGTTTGGGAGGTGATGTTAAGAGAAGTTCTTTAAGACCAACTATGCCCCCAGCAGGGTTATAGGCACAGATGATATGAAGCTTATTTTCCCCCCAATGAGAGAGTTGCATGTATGAATCCACACACTGCAGGAGAGGCAGAAACTGGGACAATAGAGATATTGAGGTGATTTTTGAAGAACAGGGCAACTCCACCACCACGCTTGGATGAGGATCTATCCTTTCGGAACAGGGAGTAGTTTGGCAATGAGCATTAGTGATCAGGTATACCAGGTTTAAGCCAAGTTTCTGTGAGACATAGTACATCAGAGTTATAGAGTTTCACCCAAGCCTCAAGTTCGGCATGGTGACAGGTAAGACTTCTGATGTTGATATGGGTAATTAATAACCCTTTCTTGGGGATGCCAGATATATCTGTTGTGGAAAAGGAACAGGTAGGTGGACCTGGGTTTAGTTCGACATCCTCAGATAGCTGAATAGTGATCATGGCTAGGAACCAGAGCCTTGTGCAGTGTCAGGTTAAAGTGAGTACACATCTCCTTGACAGCTTCCTGCTAGCAGACAGAGGGTAATAGATGCTGCCTCTAATTAGGAGAATAGAGTTTAGTGGAGGATCAGGTTTAGTTTCAGCAATCAAGTTTGAGAAACTATAGTTGCAGTACGCCTCTGAGGATTCATGTGAAATTTGGTTACATGGGAGAGCCCAAGAAGCAGCATCCAGGCTGAGTAGAAGAAGTACCGACAATAGGGCCCATAGCAGACAAAACATCGCCATAGTGTCACTCTTAGACCTGGGTATGAAGGCTAGAGGTACAGTAAGACAGGGATTAGACACTCTGGGATATAGTGATAATGAGAGTAAAGATAAAACTGACAAGGGTGACCATGCTATACCGTTTTACCCTTTGGCCGAGAATTAAGATTTACCTGATTGTGCCAACAGGCAAGGTGTTTCCTGCTTGCATAGCAATTATTTAGAGAAAGTGGACCAGTAATGCTAAAAGTAAAGCACAGTAATGACTAAATTGGGAAAGAAGTAAAAAAAATGAACAGGTTCACTATAGCGAGTAAAATGGTAAACCAATATATGCCATATGGCAGGTTAAGGAAGGAAAACAGAGGAAAAGAAGAAAACCTGTAAAAGATATATGGCCTAGGTTAAAGCAGGGTACTTTAGCTTGAGATTAGGGGGTACGTTTGACAAACTTGGCGACTGCTAGGACTGTAGAGTAGACAGCAGAGAATTAACTTGTAACCCCTAGGTGGCACTATCCCAAGGGCTACTACCCCTGCCTGCTTGGCTAGTAGCAGGTTAAGGGGCCTGGGTAGTGAAACTGGTGCCTCCACCCGGAGGTCAGGGTTGTTAGTGGTCAAGCTAACCTGGGCACAGCCCTCCGGGACACTGTAACCCCCCTCTTTCCCTTCTAGTGGCCTGAACAATATACAATAATTACTTTCACAATGACCCTTATTCACCAGGCAATTACTCACACTGTTTGCACTTACCACCAGGGCTGGTTCCTCTAGCTTGACCCTGGGGACCCCCCTGTAAAACAAGGTTAAGCACAGCAAATAGCAACAGTACAATACTTGAAACAAACTGGAACCACAGTCAGGCTAAATGCAAACAAAGTTAAATCTGATTTATTCAGGGGACTTGAACAAGGGAGAGGTGTAATCAGGTTGATTTGCTCAAAAGCTATATTAATCAGACACTTATGCATGCAGTTCAGAGTCCCTACACAGTCACACACTCTGTGTATCCAGGTAGGAAAACGATGGGCTAGCCAGAAACATTGCAGCTGGCTGGGACCCTGTGATGGAAGAAAGCAACATGCACAACACACACTATTTATAATCTGGAGCCGGAGGGCTCAGTTCGTAAAAGAAAAGGCAACAAGACAATCAGATGACAACACTTTTAGATTTAACTGTTGTTGCAGGGAGCTACCCTGATATTTACTCAAAATAACCAATACTGGACACAGGCAGGACGAAATCAAGACTGCAGGTTGTTAAGCTGGCGTGCCAGGAGAAGCAGGGCCCACACAAATCACTGAGGCATCATTCCTGTTCAAGGTGTTGAGCAGGGGGCTGATCCCCAGGCCAGTCTCTCGTCGATGACTTTCTCTGCGTAGTAGGTATTCTGGCTGGGCCAGTGTAGCAGGGCCCAGGCAAATAGAAATGGATACGGATTCAGTCAGTGGAGCTGGATACAGCCTCCAGCAAGCAAAACACAGTTCAGACACACAGTGGGGAACCAAATCATGACCCACTGTGAGCACACAGCACATTCACATGTAAGGAAATTCCACTGTACCAGGCAAATGGCTCTCTGGTGACAATTACAGAGTATCTGCACAATCTGGGAGTTCAGAGGTAGCGGGAAGTCCTGACAGGCCAATCACATTCAGCAAATCTTTGGTCTTCTTCAGGTTAAAGCCTGATCACAATTCAGTGTCTTAATTCGCTCTCCAAATTCGGATTCAGTCCGAAAAAAAAAAAAAGCACAAGTTCCCTCTCAGGAACAGCAGGCAGGCATGCAGGCATGCAGGCCAAACTTAGGCCTTTCCACAGATCTCCCACACGAATCCACTATGGATTGCTGCTCGAACTATCTCGAGCTGTTACTTCTTCACTTCCCAACTCAGATCTACCTGAAACTGCAAGCAGTGTGGGACTTTTCCCAAGATCCAAAAGGTTCGGTTGGCTGATCTGTCTGTCAGTCACAACAAGGGCTCCCCTTCCAGGTTATGTTAGGTGCCAAAAGCCCAAAACTACAATTCCTACAAGTTTTGGCCCCACCAAGCCCCTGTAGGCAGGCTCCATTTTAGAGTCCTAAATGTACTGATTGGCCCATTCTGCAGTCCGGGACCAAGATGATGGAAACAAACAGAACTGTCC
Source organism: Neoceratodus forsteri (assembly GCA_016271365.2). Classification (NCBI taxonomy): domain Eukaryota; kingdom Metazoa; phylum Chordata; order Ceratodontiformes; family Ceratodontidae; genus Neoceratodus; species Neoceratodus forsteri. The sequence goes on along the minus strand of CM057450.1, from coordinate 490,149,216 downwards.
ATGCTGCAAAGAAGGCAGGTTAGAACAAACAGCAATATTATCACTGCTCTAACAAATGATCAGCAAACAAGTACATCTTCTAACAAAGCTCCTGCTCAAATTAATTATGACTGCAATCCAGGCAGCTCTTAAAGAGACAGTACACAGAGGCTATACAGTCACTCTCTGGCAATACATTTAAACTGCTAAAATGCAGAACACCAGCTTGGCAGTGAGCATTTAGGCAAGCTCAAGGAAGACTTTTCAGGAACACCCATTTGTAGGGGGGTTACACCCTTCCCTGCCTGGAGAAAACTTAGCGTCCATGTGAAATCTGTACCATCATGCATCAGTTAACATAACCTTATTACTTTACTACACATATTCACTACACTTCATGATACTATATCCATAAGGACAATAATTATGCATGTTTCATGCAGGTAATACTGATTCCACTATGATTAACATACTTGTGACATCACAATATTGATTCATGTTATAACTTCCTGTACATTAAACAATGTAGGAGGGGGCCCTTCCCTATCAGCTAACTTGGGGCTGGATGGGGCAGGGGCACCATACTGAGAAGGAAGAACAATCAACCTGGAATTGGCCATTAAGCTCTGTTTGGGTAGTGAGCTCTGAGAAATATAAACACCTTTGTGAACCACATTGAGAGGCAAATCCACTGGCCTCCTGGGAGAATTATAACTGAAGCGCAATACTGGCTTGACAGCTCAGCCAGTCTTTCTGGGGGGAACAGCCACAGTCTCTGTACTTTCAGCACTAACTTTGGAGCTTTTGTCATTTGTGAGGGGTGCCTCTGCACAGATGGGAATGTCCAAACTGGGAGCACTGTCAGCTCCTTGCTCTGTAGGCTCTGTTTTCACAACACTTGGCTCATTTAGAGAAGATTCTGGCACAATTAGGCTTTGTGGCACTGAAGGGGGGCTGCTAGCTCTCTCATATGGTTGTTCAAGTTCTGGTGTGTCACCAGGGAGACTCAGACCATCAGCCCCTTCTTCAGGCAATTCACATAGTTCCACAAAACACAGAGGCCCAGATATTCAAAAGGGTTACGCATGCGCAAGTCCAAAATGCGCCATTCTGCGATATTCAGCAGGAGGCAGTTACGCCACTGGCAACAGGTTGCGCAAGAGAGCAATGCAAATGAATGCATGCTCAACAGGAGGGGGAGGATCCATGCATAACCTGCGCAACCCAATATTCAGTCGGGTTGCGCAGAGTTGTGCATGCGCAACCCCAACCCGCGCCCGCATGCTTGAGCCAAAAAGGCTTGCTGAGGGCCACCACAGGTGAGCTGCTGCATTGCAGGGCGAACACAGCAGCTGCCATCCCTGGCTGGCCCCAACTCGGTCCCTGTGCTCTGAAATGACACAGTGGGATGAAAACCCTAACTCAAATTTCTTTGTGGCTAAGTATCTGTCCAGGCCTCTGCTGCCTCTCCAGACTGGTCCCAAATAGTGGGCCTTCAATGAAGGCTCGGTGACTATACTCAGGCTATGCTTGACAGTGGGTGCAAGTGACCATTATAGTCAGGACTGGTATGACAAACACTTATCTGATGTGCCTTTGCAATCCTTGGAAGGCCTACATGTGTGGGGCCTGAGCAACAAGTCTTATCTACCTAGGAACATGTTAGCCTCTGGTTGTCTTTTCCTGCAACTGTAACGGGAATAGAAGTTGAGTGAGACAGTGGCCCTAGTGTATCCCCACGGACTGTATGATGGGGTCCCCTGTTAACTGGGACAAGCACATATGTTTGGGAGAGTGGCAACTCTGTCATGAAAACAATGGCGGCGGACTGGGAGGCCTGAATTCCAGCTCTGATAAAGAGGGCTATGTTTGCAACAGAAACCCGAGTAGACCAGGTTGAACCGGTGAGGATCATGTGGAAGAGGATCCCGATTCAATGGTACAGCCCTAGCAGTATACCATTCAAGGGAATCCGCCTCTGGAAAGATGTCAGAACAAAATACTGATGTTGGTTGCACCAGGCAATGGCAAATTGCCAGAAGGATTATTAGTCAAGCCCAGTATCTTGCCTGCTTGTGCTCATGCCTATGTGTAATGATGGTCAGATTCACATGTGTCAGATTAGGAGATCGGGTGAACAGAAGGTGCACCCTGCTCAGTGCACTGCACAAACACTGCAGTATTGCCCAGCAACAAGCACCCTGCGGGAAAGGAGAGTGACCCCAGACTTGTTTGACTTTGGTGACTCCCCATTGCCAGCTGAATAGGCAAAGTATAAAATACTTGCCCAGAGACCAAGTATTTGTTGAAGGAATGGTATGTGGGATGTGTCAGGTGCAGAGCATCACATGCAGCCTGCATGATGAATAGCCATTTGAGAGGGTCCGACGCCTAGCCCAGCAGACATAGATGTGAGAAGACACCTGCAGGAAATGCTTGCTGCTGGCAAGTACAGAACCAGGGCCCATACGCTCTCCCATTGTGGTTGTGCCTGAGAGAATGGGTCTGTGAGAATGTGTGTTGATTATGAACCTAAACGGTGGACCATCCAACTAACCACTATGCCTCAGTATACAGATGCCCTGGACTGTGAATGGGGCAAATGGTTCGGTGTTGGATCGACACCGCGGATACTACCGATCCAATGGCCCCAAGACCATAAACAACCTTCATCTGTCCATTGGAGTTCTATGAGTTCTGAGGATGCAGACCATCAGGCCCGGCCACCTTTCAGTGACTGATGGAACGTGTGGTGGAAGATATGGGTGCTGGAATGCCTGGTGTACTTAGAAGATGTCATTGTGTTTGGGAGCACCTTAGGCGAGCATGAGAACTGACTGTTTAAGTCTAGATCAGCTAGAGACATGACCCCCGCTGTCCATTGACGTACCAGTTTCAAACCTCCGTGAAGTATACAGGCACATAGTATCTACAGGGATAGAGACGGATCCCAGTAGATTGAAGCACTGACTACTTGACCCCAACCCATAATCTGAAAAAACTACCGTTTCCTGGAGCTATGGCTACTACCCAGGTTCATAGAGACCTTCAAGGTGATACATTCTTGAACCTTACAAGGTTACCCTCTTCAATCATAAATACAAACAAGCATTTTTTCAATGCGAATGTTATCTTACTGCCATTGGCAGTGCAGGAGTTAGAAGATGCAACATAGAGTAGCGATCAAATATAGACTGATGCAACCCCACCCTACAGAAGTGACATGAGGGTGTCCCACAGGTGTTTGTAGTGTAGTCTGGGAAAAGCATGCTGGGCAGGATGTGAAAAATGACAATGCACAGTTCATGAAGGTGTAATTAAATAAGTGCAAAATGTAGCATACAAATAAGGAAAGTTCGCGAGTTACAAGGTGCGTGGGAAATATACAAAACGCAGTTTGCAGCCGGTTGTGACGTTAGGCGCAATACCAACATAAACTTTAGCACCTCTGGTCATGTACAGTGTCTGTCATTTTGTCAAGTGTCCCAAAATGATTTCGCTGGCGACCGTATTCTGTGCGGAGTGCGGAAACACATTTTGGGCAGGATATGTGATGACAGCTATTACTGTTCATCAAGGGTGTGTAAAGCCATAGTGAAAATCAGGTGAAAATATACAAATGCGATGATACGACATGCCTGCAATCAGCCAACGCTGCCTAAGTAACACAGTCATTTATGAAGTATCGCTCAACTTTTCAACATAGGCATTCTAGGGCTCTGCTCATGAACTGTGTCCTGTCATTTCATAATCTGGCCCAAACACTGTCCCAGCGACTAGCGGCTGTCGCTGAAGTCGGAAACACATTCGGGCAGGATGTGGGAAATGACAGCTGTACTATTCATAGGAGGTGCACAAAATGCCAATGCTGAATCGGCATTAAAATTGCGAATCACGTGAAGTTATGAGCCTGCATAGCAACCTGCATGCGCCGCGATAAAACAGGCATTTGTTGGATTTTCCACACAAATTTGGAACATAGGCACGAGAAGCCACCTCATGAACACGCTGTCATTTCATTATGGATCGAAAGGTGTTCACGCGGTAACTAAAATCACCTTCTGGGCGATTAATGCATGACAGTGACAAAATGGGAGAACTCAAAAAACCCAGGTTGGAAAATTGCCAGCAAAAATCAAAAAGGAGATACAACAAAGCTGAAAACCTTTCATTGCATTATACAGCTTACCGATTTCCGCAGTTCACGGTCAGCTTTGAAGAGAGCAGAGCGTTCGGTCCATGGAAGTCGCGCGGTCGGGTAAGTATAGGGTGAGGGGTGAGGGGCAGGTGCGCAGTGGGTGGGTGCAGGTGAGGCATCTAGACTACGGTACGTTTTGCGATGGGAAAAAAAAAAGCGAAAAACGTCGTAGGACAGTTACATGACAGGACATTTGGCACACGGTGGGCTCCAGGTACAAAATAAGTTTTGTGGAGGTGTCGGCAGGGGATTGGGACCTGCGGACACTGATGCAGGGAGGATGACACCTCACCGGCAAACAAAGAAGGGGGAAAGCGGAGCCGAGGGAATTGGGCACCCCTCGGCATTCCATTTCCGGAGGGATGCCGACGGGAGGCTCACACGTAGGCACACTAACACGGGGGCTGCTGACAGGGATTGGGCACCCCAATGTCGGAAACCCTGAGGCAGTCACTGGGCTGACTACGACCACGGCGGGCGAAAGCACGGCAAGGAAAAGGACCGCTGCATATGATGAGCTTTGCCCGGATTGCAGCAGATCTTGCTTTGATGTGCTCGCCCATTATGAATGCATGGTGGGTGGTGGCATGCAGGCTGATTGGGGAATGAGGGAAGCACCTACTGATGCGTGCCCTGCATCTGCCTCTACAGCTGCGTTCTCAAGACCAAGACTGCTCTAAGATGTTTCACATGCGCGTAAGCCAACATAAAAAGGGGTCATTAAAGAACCAGAAAAAGTATACTTCCGCCCAGGTGAACTCTTCTGGCCCCGCTGGATGCCCGACTGTGAAGCAGCCTTCCATGAGATCATATACCAGCTAACCCACTCCCCCATCCTCGCCTATGCTGACCCCACCAAACCCTATGTGCTGCATATGGACACTAGTCTGCAGGGTCTAGGAGCAGTGCTGTATCAAGACCATGAGGATGGCCAGAGACCAGTAACTTCGCCCAGTAGGAGCTTGACCCTCCGTCGAGCGAAACTACCCTGTGCATAAGTTGGAGTTCCTGCACTAAAATGGGCCATCGTTGACCAGTTTCATGATACCTCTATGGGGCGTAAAGATATTGTTGAAGACTAACAATAACCCATTGACCTATGTACAGACTTCAGCTGTTAGATGCCACTGGGCACCGTGGCTTTCTGCATTATCAACCTATGATTATGCTGTCGAATACAGACCGGGCCTGAACCATAGTGATGCTGACACCCTATCACGAAGGCCCACTTCCAAGAATTATTGGGTCAGGCTGTCTGAACTTGACATTCGAGCATTGTGCCAAAAGTTTGATAGAGATGAACAGATGTCTGCGGACACAGTGGACTGTTTAGTAGATTGCTTGGGCCCTTCTGACACCTGCATACCAGTTGCTTATTGTCACTTCTCTACTCTAGATATTAGTGCACTACCTCAGTTTGACAATTACAGCATTCAGTGGGCTCAGTCCCAAGATTCTATGATTCAGCCAGCACTTGATGCCCTGCGTGCGGGGAAAGATGTGCCTAAGTTACGTTCCACTGACTTGTGAACTGCTTTATTGTTTAAAGAAGGCCCCAGATTGAAGTAGCTCAATCAGTTGTTGTATAGAGAGACAGTAGATCATAGCAGCAAAACAGACAAGCAACAATTGGTCCTGCCCACGGCCTTTAAAGATTTGGTACTGAGGTCCCTCCACAATCACATGGGGCATCTCGGTATTGACAGAACCCTTGACCTGGTACGATCTCGCTTCTACTGGCCCAAAATGGGGTCCGATGTTGAGCACCATGTAGACTTGTAGTCGCTGCCTGCAAAGAAAAGCCCTGCCTCAGAGGGTTGCCCCCTTGTTAATATTACTACCAGCATCCCCATGGAATTAGTCTGCATAGACTTCTTGTGTTTAGAATCTGATTAGCAGACCATTGGCAATGTGTTAGTGGTTACGGATCATTTCACACGGTATGCACAAGCTTTTCGCACCAAAGATCAAAAGGCACCTACCGTGGCCAGGGTGCTAGTTGAAAATTTCTTCGTCCACTATGGTGCCCCCAGCAGATTCATTCTGATCAAGGCAGAGACTTTGAGAGTCAGCTAATCAAAGAAATGCTCTCTCTATGGGTGGTGCGAAAGTCAAGAACCACCCCCATCACCCAAAGAGAGACCCTCAACCAGAACATTTTAACCGTACCCTTCTAGACATGCTGGGTAACCTACACCCAAAAGACAAGCATAAATGGAGCCAGCAGATTAGCACCTTGGTACACGCATACAACTGCATGAAAAATGATGCTACTGGGTTCTCACATTACTGCCTCAAGTTCGGGAGAGAGGCCCGGCTGCCAGTTGATGTCTGTTTTGGGGTCTCTCCAGATAGGGTCTGAGCTGAAAACTACTTGCAATTTGTACAAAAACTGAAAGCTCAATTGAACCATGCCTATCAACTGGCCCAGACAGTGGCCACCAAGAGAAATCTAGCCAACAAAGAGAGGCATGATAAAAAAGTAAAGGCTCAAGAGCTTCAACCTGGAGACGTGTGTTTGTTACGCAATTTGGGACTGCATGGTAAACACAAAATTGCTGATTGGTGGCACCATCTTCCCATGTAGTAGTTGGAAAATTGAATGATTTACCTGTGTACAAGGTGCACCAAAGAACAACTCCAAAGCTGTCAAGACCATGCACCGTAACCACTTGCTACCTATCGCCAAGTCATAATTGAGGCTGAACCCCAGAAATTGAGCCCCTGGGCCGGTGACTCATGCTTCTGCAAGAAAGAGGCAGAGTCAACCTACCCCAGTGGTCACAGATTTAAGGTTTCCTCCGCAGCAGGCCCAGAATGATAGTGACAGTCAGTCCACTTGACGTAAAGTAAGTGCGACTATGCCTATTACCCTCTTATGAACTGAGTTAGCTGTTTCGAGGTAACCCTATGATTAATTGTGGGTATGAAGCTGGGCCTTCTGGACTGCCTAACCCCCCAGCTTTGTCCTCGGAGCCAATGCTCCCATAAAGTAAAGTGCAAAGTATCACGTCTGAAGATGTTGAATCTCTGTGTATTGTGGAACTGTATGATTTGCCTGAAGGAGGGGCTGATGGTTTGAGTCTTTCTGGTGACATACCAGAACTTGAAGAACACTATGAGAGTGCTGACCACCCCTTCAGTGCCTCAAAGTTTGATTGTGCCTGAGCCTTCGCAAAATGAGTCAAGTGTTGTAGAAACAGAGCCTGCAGAGCAAGGAGCTGACAGTGCCCCAAGTTTGGATGTTCCCATCCAGGCAGAGGCACCCCTCACAAGTGACCAGAGTCCCCAGACCAGTGCTGAGAGTACAGAGACTGTAGTTGTCCCCCTCAGAAAGACTGGCCAAGCTGTCAAGCCAGTAGTACGCCTCAGTTATGATTCTCCCGGGAGGCCAGTGGATTTGCCTCTCAATGTGGTGCACAAAGGTGTTTATGTTGCACCAAGCTCAAAGCCCAAATTGAGCTTGACAGCCAATTCCAGGTTACTTGTCTTTCCCTCTCACCATGATGCCCCTGCCTCCTCTAGCCCCAAGTTAGCTGATAGGGAAGGGCCTCCTCTTGCATTGTTTAAGGTAGAAGAAGTTATTACCTGATTCAGTATAGTAATGTTCAATTCACCTGTGTGAAATATGCACAATGTGTTGTCAGAATGGATATAGTATCATGAAGTGTAGTGAATATGTATAGTAAAGTAATAAGTTTATGTTAACTGATGCATGATGGTACAGACTTGATGCGGACGCCAAGTTTTTTCCAGGCAGGGAAGGGTGTAACCCTGCTACAAATGGGGGTTCCCAAAAAGTCTTCCTTGAGCTTGCCTAAATGCTCACTGCCAGGTTGGTGTCCTGCGTTTTAGCAGTTTAAATGTGATTGCCAGAGTGTGCCTGTATAGCCTCTGTGCACTGTCTCTTTAAGAGCTGCCTGGATTGCAGTCATAAGTAATCTGAGAGGGAGCTCTGTTGAAAGATATAACTATTTGCTGAAATTCATTTAGAGTGATAATGATAATGTAGTTTGTCTAACCTGCCTTCTTTGCAGCAAGGAATGTCTTGTTTATCCCCACCATTTTGGCCCGAGACTGCAAATTGGACCAATCAGTTCTGGTGGGACCTAAAATGGAGCCGGACTACAGGAGCTGTCTGGAGTCAAAATATGTAGGAATTGTAATTTTGGGCTTTTTGCACCTGAAGGGGGAGCCTTTGTTGTGACTGACAGGAGGATCAGCCAGCCAAACCTTTTGGATCTTGGGGAAATTCCCAAGCTGCTCTCTGTTAGAGGCAGATCTAAGTTGGGAGCTGAAGAAGCAAGAGCTCAATACAGTCTCTGTGGAAAGGCTTGAGTTTTGGCTGCATGCCTGCCTGCTGCCCCTGAGAGGTAGAGAAGAGAATTATTTTGGACTAATTCCAAGTTTGTGAGAACGAAGTAAACCACTGATTTTTTTACCAGGCTCATACCTGAAGAAGACTGAAGATTTTGCTGAATGCGATCGGCCTGTCAGGATTTCCAGCTGCTTTTGAATCCCTGGTTTGTGCAGAGACTTTGCGATTGTGACCAGAGAGCGGTTTGCCTGGTACAGTAGAATTTCCTTACATGTAAATGTGCTGTGTATTGGAAGTGGGTCGTGATTTGGTTCCCCACTCTGTGAACTGTGTTTTGCTTGCTGGAAGCTGTACCCAGCTCAAAATGGACTGTATCCGAATTTGTCTCCATTTGGCCTGGGCCTTGCCACACTGTCCCAGTCAGACTACCTGCTGCACAGAGAAAATCATTGACAAGAGATCTGCCTGGGGATCAGCCCCCTGCTCCATGCTTGAACAGGAATGATGCCTCAGCGAATCGTGTGGGTCCTACTTCTCCTGGCACTCCAGATCAACCACCTGCAGTCTCAATTTTTGTCCAGCCTGTGTCCAGTCTTGGGTATTGTGAGTAATCATCATGGTAGCTCCCTGCAACAACAGCCTAATCTAAAAGTGTGTCATCTGATTGTCTTGTTGTTTTCTTTTCATGAACTGAGCCCTCCGGCTTTGGATTACAAATAGTGCGTGTTGTGCGTTTTGTTTTCTTCCATCACAGGGCCCCAACCCGCAAAAGACTTGTCCAAGCAACATTCCTTCCTTGCTTGACTACGGAGACATTATTTTTATTTTCTCCCAACCTTGAGCCTATCTAAACTGGATGTACTCTATCACTGTGCTCTTCGCTTCATTACTAACTCCGTGACAGGACCCACCACTGTGATCTTTATGCAGCAGTTGGGTGGACCTCTTGCCACCAGACGCCTCCTGCATGCTGGCATTTGGGCCCTCAAATTACTACTCCATAAACTGCCTGTCTATTTAACGCCTCTCATACATATCTCGTGATAGCGCCTACTCCCTAAGGAAATCTGACCTTATCCTACTAGACGTTCCCAGGACATGTACCACAGCTGGCCAAAGAGCTGTCTCATACGCCCTCCCAAACATTTGGAACCAACTGCAAGCCATGCTGAAGCTAACCAGCATCGTATCAATTAACTCCTACAAAACACTAGCTATCTCTAAATTAAAAGACATATATAGGTGCTACTAGGCCCCCCAACGCCAAGTCAACTTCCTAGGTACTAACTGGCTCTCTACTTATTAAGCTGAAATGTGTTGCATAATTTAGGGCAAGGTTAAAGCTGGAATGTACTGCATATATAGCATAAGGACTTCTATTGTGTATACCTCTTGTATTATATATATTTTTTTTGTTGTTCTACATTTCATATCTCCTGTCTATGTAATTGCGAACTGTATGTGTATGTGCCTCAGGATCTCCTTGTGAATGAGCTTGCTCAACGGAGTCTTTCCTGCAATAAACTTGAAACTTGAACTTGAACAACCAGCTGCAACATTCCTGGCTAGCCCACCATTCTCCATCTGGGTACCCAGAGTGTGTGACTGTTTATGGACCCTGAAGTGCATGCATAACTGTTTGATTGATAGAGCCTTTAAGCAAATTAACCTGATTATGCCCCTCCCTTGTTCAAGCCCCTTAAATAAATCAGATCTAACACTTTTTTGCATTTACCCTGACCGTGGTTCCAGTTTGATCAAGAGTACTGTACTGCTCTTATTTGCTGTGTATAACCTTGTTTTACAGGGGGTCCCCAGGGCCTGGCCAGATGAAAGCCCTGGTGGTAAGTGCAAACAGTGTGGGTACGTGTGTGGTGTATCAGGGCTATTGTGAAAGTGATTATTGTGTATTGTTCCAGCCACTAGTAAAGAAAGAGGGGGGGTTACAGTGTCCCGGAGGGCTGTGCACAGGTTAGCTTGACCACTACCAACCCTGACCTCCGGGTGGAGGCACCCGTTTCAGAACTCAGGCCCCTTAACCTGCTACTAGCCAAGCAGGCAGGGGTAGTAGCCCTTCGAATAGTGCCACCTAGGGGTTACACTCAGGTTACTAATCAAAGTTAATCTTCTGCTCACTCCCAGACAGAAATCTGCTCACCACAGGGCTCTGCAGTAGTTGATCTGAATACCAGTGTTCTTTGTGACAATACTGTAACCTTTTCTAACCACCTGAAAGGAATGTGTCAAAAATATTTTCAAACTATGCCACAAGTATGCTCCATGAACAGTATGCCACATTCTGAATAATCAAGTTGTACTTTAGGATACAGATGTTAAGTGATTTTCCAGTTTACTGCTAAAAGTTTTGCAGTCAGCAGCAGCAGAACTCAAAGGGCATAACCTAACCCCCCAAAAAATGGATTTATGGACATTCCATTTGTTACTACTTATGACACTGGCATGAGAAGTAGCTCTTTGCCTCTCAGACTTCATCTGTTCCTGCTACGTCTCCTGTTCTGTAGTTATAATCCTCGTCTTGTGACATCAGAATAATATCCATGGCAGCTGGTTGTGATGTCAAAAGCAGAGGACTGTGATTTCACAGTAGGAGTAAGCAACAGGAACAGATGAAGTTTGTCTTCAGCAATAAACAAGGAAGGTCCTGAACTTCAAATGTTGAAAGAGTCTGTGTTACTGCACTCCGTAGATGATAACTGGAACTTGTTTGCTGGAAATCGGAAAACTGCTTTAAAACAGCATTAGTGGTTCTATTCATGTACTAAGCTGGATATACATGTGAGTTGCATGTAGCTGGCCCACACTGCTCTACACCATCATAATACTCCACCAGGTGGTCTCACATGCAGCATTCACTCTTGACTGTCTCCTTGTGTGGGTTCAGAGTTTTCATACATAGAGGAAGGGGATGGGTGGCCATTGGGGAAGAACCTGGACAGACACCAGGCTTCTAATTAGCAGCTAGTATAAAGCTGCCACTTGATCCCTTGCCCACCTACTAGATACAGGCATACTCTGAATTCAGCTACAGGAGGAGCTGGACTTTCCACTTGGAGCCAGGCAGCATTATTTTTGTAGTGTTCAACAGACTCTACTGGCACAAGAATGGGAGTCTGGCTTGCAATGTTTACCCAAGTCTCCCCTGTGACAGTGCAATGCTCCACCCTCCAGCACCAACATGATGGGCAAAGGATCATTTCATTTTAAAAATGTTGTTAGGAAGGCACATTGTCCCCTCTCAGTTCTTTGTGCCATGGAGGAGGGCTGAGGACAAGTGTTCAGGGGGCTACTTACGGTCCCCCTCCACTCAACCTACAGGAAGCAGCAGGGGGTGCTTTTGATTGAGGGTTGGTTCTCCACCTCCTATAAGAATAAATTAGGCACCCATAAGCAAGCCATATACTGTAAAACATTTCAGGCAAGTTATATTTCATGCACTGGCCCAGTGGTGCAGAGGTAGCACTACTGCCCGCCACACCGGCGATCCGGGATCAGCAGTGATCTCAGGTTGTGGGGGGCTGATAGGGGGGTGGAGAGGATAGAGTGTCCACTGGACAGCTCTCCTTTCCTGGAGAAGGAGGGTTGCCAGCTCTGCCATGTGAATGCCACGATGTGGAGGCCTCGTGGTAGGACGGGTCTGGGAACAGCAAGGAATGGAGGGAGCTGCAGGACGTCTGTGGAACATCCATGCCTCCACATTCACACTCCAGTATGCACACCCCAGCTATGGGAGGACCAAAACAGAAAAGGGTCTGCAATGGGCTTCATGAAGCCAGGCCCACTCCTTTCTGACCTGCACTGCCACCAGACCAATGGTTCTGGATTTGATTGTACTGGGGAGGGGGAGGATGGACTTCCCCTTCCTGGCCGCACCACAGGATGCAATCCATTTGTGACTCACAGTGGTTGGGGGAGGCAGGAGACAGTCAGAGAGACTGGGGACCCAGATGACAGCTGACCTTCCACCCCATAGCAGAAAAACCTTCATGGCAAAAAAAAAATTATATTTCGTGCATAGCACTTATAGGTCAAAATTGCTCAAATTTAATAGTGCACTATGCGAGAAGCACCTAATTCACATCTATTATATAGGCATAAGGGAACCTAAGAGGTAGGGAAAGGGGGTACAACTGGAGATCTAGTAGGGCCTGCAGTGTTATAGTAGGTAGGTAGGAAAATGGGCAGACTAGGTGGGCCAGTGGCCCTTATCTGCTGTCAATATCTATGTTTCTGCAGTATATCATGTACGCTGCTCCTACTCCCCAACCTGGCTGTTTGCATAGCTCCGTGATCTTAACAAGATTTAGCTAGGACATGACTGTACATGGCAGGGAAGAGGGATGGTGTGCAGAAGGGTATCTAAACCTTGATTTATAAAATGAATTCACCCAGGTATCGTATTCCAAAACCATCATTGGTTAGGAGTCCTCTGCAAAGATTCCTAAAAGTAACTCCCATTATTGCAAACCAAGCAAAAAGAACCAAAATGGGCAGCTGTTTTTCATATTTGTTTCAAGAAAGTCTGTGTGAACATTCCACTGGTAAAAGGTATATTCTGCAAAGTTACTGAAAAGGATTGCAAATCTTTTTTTATTTGGTAGGTTGGATTAAAGTTATTGCTAGCTAGAGGCCAGAAGATGTGACTGAAGATCAGACAAGGCATTCACAGCTTCCATCAGGGAAGCTTTGTACTTGCTCTTCTTCACAGCTTGGGGTTACAACAAACACATTTTTAAGGTGAGGGTCAGCTTTCAAGCCCCATGGCAAGGATACTGCACCTTGATGTGAGTGCGTTGATAAATCATTCATCCGTAACCAATTTCCCTAGCCAAGTACAGAGCCATGTACCAACTAATGTCATCACTGACTTGTCTTTCCTCTTCACTGAAACTCTATTTGAAGTGTTCCCATTTTATGATAAAGCAAAGGGGTTTGTGGTATTTCCATGCTGTGACTTGCTCTGTCACTACCCCTGTCCAACACAGCAACCCACAAGGTCATGGAATGCTGTAGAGAGAGCGCCTAGCAAAAGTGTTGGGTAAGTTACTTTTAAAAGTTATCAGTTACAGTTGCTAGTTACTTTCAAATAAATGTAACCAGTTACAGTTACTTATTACTTTTATATAAAAGTAACTAGTAACTAATGCATATTACTTTTCATATTACTTTATATTACTTTTGATAACATGGTTCTATTTACTCATTGAACATAACTACTGTATGTGCTCATGAAACCCCAAGAAGTGTGTAAAATAAATAAAACAGATTCTAAACACAATTAATATGTTAATTTATAACACAGTACCCATCTGACATTGCCAGCCACAACAATCCCTTTACATTTCCATAAATAAGAGCTCTATTAAAAAAACACTCAAACACGCACCCTGCATCTACTGCTGTACTCCGCAATCTTTTCTCCACACAGTTGAATCCTAGCTTTGCCAGCCATTTCTGTCCCTGACCTTTTTCATTTCCGTAACACCCACACTCACCCAACACACACACACCCTGCATCTACTACCAGTGCCCTTGGGGATCTTTCCCATACAGCTGTATATCCTGACAATGCCAGCCACAACTATCCCTTTATATCTCACCCTTACCCCACTGCCACACACACCCTGCTGCATCTTCTGCACTTGGTGATCTTTCCCACATCTAGCCTGTATTCTCCTTCTGACTATGCAAGAGTGACAATTACCCCTTTAATTTTCTATAATAAAATCCCACCCTCACATAGCTCCCCTCTACACTTACACTAACACACCCTGCAGATCTACTGCCCTTCCTTGCCTTGGTGAAGTTTTCTCATTTCCCCACAGCAGCCTGAATCCTAACTTTGTCATTGCCAGACACAGATCCATCCCACATCACATATAATAAATTACAACAACACACACCTGCTTACCCTAACACAAGTTAAACACACTTTCCCACAGCTGAACCTTGACTTGCCACTGTCACTGAGACACAGTTATAATTATAATTATAAATGGGTAGATAATTTCTTGCGGTTTGATTGGCTAAGAGGTACCATTTGCAGTGTCCTTATCGACATATACTGGCAACTGGCACTACTTATGCCAACCAAAACACAGCACAGTGTGAAATCAAAACCTCCACTGGCTACCCCACTGCAACTCCACACCAAGCAGGTCAGGAACCACAAGAGCTACAGTGGGAGAGCAGTGCCACCAACAGACCCAACTGTTTCTGTCCCAGCTCTCACAAACACACACACACACACACACACATGCGACAGCTAAAGTTTCAGTATTAAGTGCCCATTATTTTATTTTCAGTGCTGCCCTTTGTCAGTTCCACAGCATTCGCATGCACTATTTAAGCAGCACTCACCACCACCACTGACTCAGCAGATGCGGTCCTCCACCAGTCCAGCTCTTTCAGAAGAGGATCTTTTGGACTTTCCAGATTTCAGTGTTACACCAGAGCGAGCAGCCAAAACTGTGGTCATGAGAAGTGCTCTGAAGGGGCTGCCAGTGGAGGAGAGGGGAAAAAATGGAAAGAAAATCACTAAATAAAGCTGGCTGGTGAGGGACATGCTCACTCCCAACTAAAACTCAAACTCCAAACTTGTTGGATGTTTACTCCCTTCTCCACTGGCTCACAAGACCCGCTCCTTCACGGCTCTTTCAGGCTTCTTTTCTGTTGTTTTTAAAGCTGAATGTTTCAACAGATCAAGGAAGCACCATCAGAAAAGTGGTAAATACAGCAGCTGGCAGGGACACTTTGTACTGTTCCACTGTGTAAAACTCATGGAGTGTTTACTTGGTGATCAAGAAACAGCATATTCTAGATTATTAACAAATAAACAGCATTTAGAGCCTTTTTTTCTGTGTGGGGGGGGCTGTCCCCTACTTTTAATAAAATATATCCACTACAATACAATGAATTGCAAGGACTACTTTTTTGTTATTCCCTATGATATCAGATTTTATTTTTACGATTTTTATGTGCACTTTCTATGTGCATTTTTTCATTAACTTTTTTACTGGGGGACCCATTTTATAAGTGGAATAACACACTCCGAGGTGTGGTTTATGGCCTGATAAGAGCACTTCCCAGGTGCTAAAGGCACTCGGTGCAAGCGCCTAATGCCTCTTTACGCACCCAGGGCATGCTCTTATCAGGCCATAAACCATACCTCATTGTGTCTTATTCCTTACCTAAATCTGCCATGACTATTATGCCACTACCAGTATGCCACAACTGAATTCAACCAGTGTCACTTATAATCGAATTATCACACAACACAAAACACTTGTTGCACTCCAATACATACCCCTTTGATGAGGATTTTCTTTGAGATGGGGCAGGTGATGGTGATGGACCTAGCAAGTGGGTGGATGGGCAATCAAGTGGCCTGCTGTGACAGTTTGGCACACGTGGTGTTGATGGAAATAGGCCCTGAGCCCTGTCTGCAGATGGACTACTTGTCTTTTTCCCTACAGCAGCTTTTCTGGCCCCGATTCCCTTGGAGTTCACAATGGCTACTGTAGAGGGCCACGACTGATGACATGCATGGGTGCAGTAAGCTATCTATAAATTCTACATCAACTGGCCAATCTGTTGCCCCCTCAAACAAATTTCATCAATTCCTATAGCGATTCTTAGCTGTACCATGCAGCGGTGCATAAGTAGTATAATTTGTATATCAAATGTTGCAGAATGATATATTTAATAATAAACCAACAAATAAAATTATGTTTTCTGACTTTTATTTGCACAGCACAGGTTACAGATATAGAATAAAATGGTAATATTAAATGCATGCTGAAAATAGAAAACTGAGTTAGAATCGATGATTCAACCATAGGTCTTCTTCAGAAATTATCTAAAAGAGAAAAAAGCAGGTTAGGGAAATGAGAGAAATATATTTGCAGAAAGAAAATAAGGGGAGGCTATAGGAAATACAGAATAATACATGGGGTGGTGTGTTTAACGAGATTTTACACACACCTGATGTGTTGGATGCCACATAAATCCCAAGAGCGAAGTTCAAGGGGTTTATTTAAGCATCCAACACTGAGGGTGTGTGTAAAATCTCATGTTAAACACATCACCCCATGTATTATTTTATGTAATTGCTGGGGAGCATTTTCTCGCCACAGCAATTATATCAAAAAAGCCGCATCCCCATGCAGCCGTCATCCCAAGGTTTCAATGCAGTCTACTGTCAGAGTTTCGCTGCTGAAACATTTTGTTTCCCCTTTTTTTTCTTTGTTTTTTTACAGCTACGATATAATAGTTGACATAGGCCAGTTAGTTACTTTTATTTTTTAAGTTAACTTACTGCCGGGTGCCAGTCACAGTGAAGTGTGCAGAAGTGCGGCACTACAGAAAGGCAGAGAGGGAGAGAAGAACTGCAGCTGTCATGTTTGACCAAGGGAAGCCGGTGCATCTTTGCTGTTATAACCCATAGGTTAAAATGGCAAAATATAACCCGGTTTCCCTTAGGGAAAAACCAGTAGCCAGTTATTATAAAGTGATAATAGTTAAGGTAAGAAAAGAATCTGAAAAATGAAAAGGTGATGATAGGTATGAAAAGGCAGAGTAGAAGTGAATGGGCTGAGGACTAATTAACAGGACCTAGTAAGAAGGCTGAAAAGTGAAAGCTATGTGTGCACACTCATGTTCATTTTCTACAGATTAGAGAAATACTCAAACTGGAGGGGCCAGTGATTTACACCAGATCTTCGACAATTGGTACAAGGACACCCAGTGCAAGGGCACCTCACCAGAGCCATTCAGCCTAACAACATTTTCTGTAATGAGACAACTGGCAGAAACAACCCTGACACCCAAAGACAGTGAGACTGTAACCTTGTAGAAAGCAGGGTGCGATAAATGAGGCTACCTTGTAGTTGTAGCCACTGTGTTAGAACAAAGATCTCATAGGGCAAACCAGTATTAGGTCAGAATTTCTAGGTTAAATGTTACAAGGCTGCATGCCTTTGCTCCAGTTGTTATGCCACAGGTTTACACCACCCCTTACCTCTGGCAGCTCATAATACTGAGACATTCACGACTACTCAAACCTGAATATCTGCAAGGCTACAAACATGGCACCTCACAGCCATGAAATGTTGCCTAAATATTTTATTGTGAAAAAAGGCCAAAAATATCAGGCAACTTGCATTCAATGTGCAAGGTGAAGATGCTGGGTGCTCATGCAGTGCTTGTCGGAAGGAAGTTTTTTTTCACCCTGATGTTGTAATAAATTGAGCATGCAGTCAAATGAGCAGCCTTTGTTTACAGTGACTCCTGAATATGAAAAGACACCTGTACAATCTCTAAATTCTTGAGATGTCATAAACCTCTTGAGCTTTACTCTTGAGGTTTATGAAGTCACAGGAACCCCTTGATGGATTACAACAACCATAACAGATGGATGCCCATCTGTTTTTCTATTTATATTACTATTTATATTACAGTAACGAGTCACTTTTAGGGAAAAGTAATGCCATTACAGTTACTTATTACTTTATTTTAAAAGTAATCAATTACTATTACTAGTTTCCTAGAAAAGTAATCAGATTACAGTTACTAGTTACAAGTAACTAGTTACTATCCAACACTGCCTAGCAAAACCTGTCTGCTATGATGTTGACTCTAGTATTAATCAATCATGCAGTAAGGCACGATGAGCTACCATGAGATAATCCTATCCCTATGTTTGGTTCTTGGGGTTACCTCACAGCTAGTATGAAACTTGGCAAAACATTTTAAATCATTAATTTTATGTGGAAAATATTTTAAAACAGCTCATCTGAATCTTCTTGTACATATACCCTGCTTTACACATGCCAAGGAACTGACTCTGTGAATACCGTGTGGTAGTCACATGGGTTGCAGCTAATCAGGAGGCAGGATTTGCAATACCCATATAATTACTAGTGAGGATTTTTAATGCTCAGATAACCAATTTGTAAAATGCAGTACAACCAACAGATTGTAATTATGCGTTACAACCAGGTGGTTGTAATCATTCCTTGTCAATCAAGTACATGTTGTGAGTGGCATGAGCACTAGTCACACAACTGCTACCAGTTAACTAAAAATAAATCCCCCTCAAAACACAGGTTTTGCTACATCAAAATAAAAGCGTCCCTACTTTTTACAGTTCAGCACTTTTCAGTTTCAGAGCAGTAGCTCACATAGTACGAAACAATACAGATGGAAGCATTTTTAAGCAATTTCTTGTTTTTATTTAATTTAAAGGTGAAAGGAAACCATTTTTATACCTCTGGATGCCCTCTAGTTGTTCTTTTATTGGCTACTCAGTATTCTGATATGTTTTCGACCTTTCTTATTACATTAATTATCTAATTGTGTTGCCTTTGTAACTACCCTGAATCTCTTTATGCTCAGCAGTTGCTGCTCTCTGTTTTCATACTGCCTGAACATTCTATGACATCAGAAACACCAATTCCAGGCCATTCAGATGAATAGCATGGAATTGGAGTTTCTGATGTCATGATCTTAGAAATATGAAAGCAAAACAGAAGCTGGTGAGGAGAGTGGAACTCCATGTAGATCTGAAGGCACCCAAAGCTAGTTAATTATTTATCAAAAATCATCAAAGCATATCAGAATACATAACTGGCATGGAGAGGAAGATGAAAGGGCAGTTAACTATGTAAAAATCATCTTCTATCTCCTGTAAGCATACCACCAAAATCCCACATTCATTAAAAATGTTCACTAGTAATTATAAAAAACAAGACCTGGATGGGTGTGTGACCAGAATTTTATACACACCCTCAGTGTGGGATGCTTTTATAACCCCTCGAACTTCACTCTCAGAGTTTATGTAGCATCCAAAACCACGGGCGAGTGTACAATTCTGGTTACACACACCCTCCCATGTATTATTTTCTATTTTATAATCACCTTTGTAATAATGCTTTGAACTAAGGCCACCTCTATGGGTACTCATAGTTGCTCTTTCCTACAGAACACACTCCGGCCCATACAACTAGCTCCCCAAATAGGAGCACCCTGAACCGCATTGTGCACGTGCAAGTCGTGCTGTTCTTGTACTTTGGCAAAGATGCTAAATGCAGTAAAATATTTATTTTTGTTTTACAGTTTATTTGCCCATGACGGCCCAGCTGAGATGAAGCATCTGATTTTCAGTGGGGTCTCACATCCACGGACACACACTGTGGTCAAGTGGTTTGCTCAGAATCACACAGTGGTAAGTAACTGTGGTGGATTTGAACCCAAAGCTCCTGTATCACACAAGCTCTGCTCTCTAACTACTAGGCTACACTACCTATGCTTGAGGGATGTTTTAAGATATTGTGGAAATGCATCTGTATCAATCAGTGGCTTTCAGTTATACAAAACATAGCAGAATATAACATTTTGAATACTATTTTCAGAAATTCCTTTCCCTCCCACACAGTTGCCTAGGTGAATATACTTTCATTTCAAAACTGGTGATTCTGCTGCCTGTTATCTTAGCTCACCTTATCAAATACTGCATGCTGTATGAACTTTGCCAATGGAGCAAGCACACAGGGCCAGCTGATTGAAAGTCTGCTGCCAGGATGAATGATGACAATGCTGCTTGCTTAGGCAGTAGTGGGAAAGTTACCCAGGTGGCCATAGCAGGCATTCAATTTATGGTTGGTGAACTGGTCTATAAGTCAATTGGGAGGTGAAGTTGCCTGCCCTCTGCTTGAGCTAGTGGTTCTCTGATTTTATCTTAACGTGCCCCATACATCTTGGGTACCACGACAGAAGGAAATTATTTCTGATTAGGAAGGCTATCTCTTGGCTCAGTGCACTTCATCAATTGTGTTACAGCTTCACTTGCAAGTAATTTGAAGGCAGAAGCTTGGCTGCCTGTTATGTCATATGTATACCGCTCTAGGATGGTGGTGAGCTAACTTGATTTTCCTTCAAGCATGTTCAACACATATCATTGAATCTGACAAAATGTGAAATTTTGCTCAAGTAAGGAAGGAAGGTTAGAGATAACTTATTTTTTGTTTCACCTTTCTTTTTGCTGTCCTGAAAATGATTAGCAGATTGTAAGTTGACATTTATAGACCTTTTAGTGGAGGTGTAGAGGCACCCTATCACGCATAATTGTAAAATGTTATATGTCAAAAATACACAAAGGAACAAGAATCACACTCGGCAGAAAGTCTGTATGTGAATGTAGAGATCTAAGAGGAGGTTGTAGGGCTAAAAATGTAACAAACAAAAAGAAATTAAAAAAAAACTGAGTTAACAAGGATGTAAAGAATACCATGGTGTCAAGAAAGTGTACGGGCCAGATCCGCACACGTGGATGGGATACACTCGAAATGAACGTATGCAAGCCATGGAGGTGCACACCCTGATGCTGTTCCACAGTGCATGGCATACACATCCCCAGCCCGAATTGCTCCGCTGGTGAGGAGCTGTGCATTGAGGCAGGGGATGGCAGGGCTGGGTAGAGCTGGTCCGGGCACTGGGAACCCAGTTTGATGCCCTTGCCTATCCACAAGTGGATCCCTGTTTACACAGGGTGCAGGCAGAGGTGGGATAGGCCAGTCCTTCAGGACTTATGTATCCTCACCAGAAGGCCAGTGTATACAAACATTTCAAGCCAGTGCCAGTACTGCCCTCAGCCCACTATGGAGGCTACTAAGGTTGAAGCTGGAAGAACAGTGGCCAGTTGGCTCCTGGACAACTGGATAACTGCCATGGCCAAGCCAGGGGTAGTGCACAGCCCTACTGGTAATGCATCAAATTTTTATATTGCCTTTTCTAATTGTACAGATTCATATTATGCACCTTGATATTGCTTCTTTGTATTACTAGTATTTTGTTCCTCTTGTACTTATAACATATACCGTGACATTGCTTCTTTGTAGTCCTATTATTCATTCCTGTGGTTATCTTATGTACTATAATTCATTTCTTTGTATTATCCTATTGAAACTTCCCGGATCATACCTGAAAATGAGCACTTAATTCTCTAGTGTGCTTGCCTGGTGAGTAGAAACTAAATAAATAAATAGCCACTATTGCAACCATTAGAGCTGCAGAGCTTCCAGCCCCTCTTCCAGCCCTGGGGTTGCATCATTCCCTTTCTGGATGCAGTGCATGGTCAGTCTTGCCCCTATGCCCACCCATGACCTGGCTACATGAGAAGCATCCCATGTGGCTTGGCATTAGATGTAGATGGGGCACGTGTATCTCTGTGTGGATGCCCCAGAGTATCCTGATGGGGCTCATTTCTGCATGAAGGGGGCATTCTGTGGTTTTCCTCAGCATTCCATACATGAGGACCATGCTCAAAATGTGTAAGGTGGGATATGCTTACTGTCATCAGAAAGTTCAAAACCCAGACAAATATCATGAGAGATAGATCAACAACATCACAAGAAATAGAAGTAATCGACTACTCATCCAGATTGTATAAGGTTAATAACATAGAGGATAATGTATGGGCATCAATGAACAACCACTCTATTATTGCTAGTGGTTGACATGACAACTTAGATAGACCTCAAAAGCGCAACTCTGAAGTTGTCATGGCAACCACGGATGGGAGAACAGAGTGGTTGCTCATCTATGCCCATACATTATCTTTATAATGTATGAGCATCAGTCCAATTACTTTAAACAAAAGAAACAATTCGTGGTCTGTATCCTTACTTTTAAGTTCTCACCACC
This sequence comes from Neoceratodus forsteri, assembly GCA_016271365.2. Lineage (NCBI taxonomy): Eukaryota > Metazoa > Chordata > Ceratodontiformes > Ceratodontidae > Neoceratodus > Neoceratodus forsteri. Next base: position 490,127,002 of record CM057450.1, on the reverse strand, counting down.
ATTGTCTCCAGGTCTAGATGTAACCACTGCAGCCTGTTCAGTAAGGCTGGCAGTTCGGGAAACGGCATGCGCAGATCATTTTTTGTTGTTGTACCATCGATGAGACGTGCTAATCGATGGGTTAACAACATCGCACATAACATCGATGGTACAACAGCCCTGTTAAATGATAGATTTTGCATATAATTAACATTCAACCATACATTATATATGTTGATTTAGATACTGACCACAGGACACCCATGGCTCCCACCAATGTTTAGGGACTAACCCTTCCTCAGGGTGGAATGGGGTACCTTTTAAAATGTAAGTACATTTATGTATTTTATATGTTTTAAATACATAAAATCAAAGCATTTCAAACTCCAGAGAAAATGAATATCTGAGCATAATGCCATGCTCTACCTTCCTACTGTACTTCATGATTGCTTTGCTTTCTAAAACTTCTTGTCTTTTTATAGGTGCATATAACTATGTAATGTGTTACTAACAAGAGAAGAGGGAGTAAGGCAGACAGGAACGGGAACTAAAATATCTTATCTTATACTTCCACAGTGATGTTTCATCACCTCATTGGTATGAATGAGATTCCCTGCTGTGTCTGGCACTTCTGTTCTATTTCTTTTTTTTGTGCCACCTCTACAGCTGGAAGAATGCTGCTGAGAACACACAATACTTAACATAGCAGGTAGGTGTGTGAATACCTTTATTTTGAATATTTGTCCAAGTATTCATGTTCAGGGCTCCAAGTATTCATTAGCCATGCTTCTTTATTTGTTATTTTACAGTAGCAAGAAAGAATGCTGGACAGTGATTGGACACTCTAGGGCTGGACCCTTGATGTTATCCCAGCATAACATCGTAGATCTAGTCCTAGCACACATGACTGAATCACAGGAACAAAAATTACTACGCATCCATGCTGAAGCTAAGTAAAGCTCTGTTTGCAAATGGCCTAACATCACTGGCCTCCTGTACTTACAGACCCCACTGCAAACATTCAATTTTTTCCACAATTTCTGCCTTCACTATTTTAGCCACTCATCAATGTCCTCTCCCCCGACACAATTCACAACTTGAAAATGTAAAATAAAGTTTAGAAAAGCTATAACTTGAAAACAGTTTCTCTCTGCTTGTGGCGCATGCACAACACAGTTCGTGCTTGCTCCAGTTGCCCGATCACCTCAGTGGCTGTTACAAAGGGCCACACTGCTTAGTGACATACTTTTAAAATATATAACATGGTCAATTGTCACAGTGGGCCACAAGAGGGAGACAGCATGTAAATATTAAACATTCATGCCCTCAGAGACAAAGATACAGACTTGTCACAAGGAAAGGAGAAGACCGCATCTATTGACAGCACACAGCCATGCTCACGCCACTCACCTATCAGCTCTCTGTCTGCTCTGCTTATCTATAGCAATGGAAATGGCCACACTAGTTACAGAATTACTTCTAAAATAAAAATGACTGTGGCAGGGGGGTGGCATCTAAACTTAAACATAGAGATGCACTGAGACAGAGACACACACACACACACACACACACACCACTATTTGTTTCAAAACATATACTTACTCACTGGAAAACTTAGTAAAAAAATGTATTTTAAAATGATTTTCTTCCTTGTAATTTTATTTTCTTGATAAACAAGCTATTGTGTAATAGGAATAATATATGACAGGGTGTGTGTCATGCTGGGATAACATAGCAGGTAGGGGGTGTGTGAATACCTTTGCTGGGATAATGTCACTTATCGGTTGTTGAACACACTCGGCCTGAGGCCTCATTTTATTTTATTTTATTTATTTAGTTTTTGTTGACCGGGTAAGTGCACTAGACAAATCCTGCCTATTTTCAGGCACAACCCGTGGGGGAAGGGGATACAGATGAATGCCAACCGACCTTGAACCAGATTAAGCTGTCGGTGGTATTTTTAGTGAATGAGGGAAATTTGGCTAGGACACCGGGGAAATTCCTCTACTCTTTTCGAGAAGTGCCATGGGATCTTTAACAGCCACCTGAACTACTACCAATCCAGGCAGATGGGATCTTGGTTTAACGTCTCATCCGAAAGACGGCACCTCAGAAGTGCAGCAGCCCTCTCATGCTGCACTACAGTGTCAGTACTGGGATATTAACCCAAGTGCCAGATGTGGGAACTGAACCCACAGCCCTCTGATCTCCTGGCCTCAGAGGTGAGTGTGCCTACTGAGCCACTGACACTGACAATCCCAGCAGGACATACACCCTGTTGTGCATCATTCCTTTATTTGGCCACTGGGACAGTGTGTGATACTCCAGATATCCTGAGACTCATTGTTCAATCTGAGGCCACTTTAGAAGCTCACTGAAGGCAGCTCTTGTGACCCAGCACTCAAAGAAGGTACAGACAACAGAGACAGACATCTGAGCTGCTGTGGAAGAGCAAAATTTACTTTCACTTAGTTGTTAAAATTAGACAAAAGGCAAAAATCTTAACAGTTTTTGTTCCCTTTCTAAATCTGTAGCTTGGAGAGTCTTTATTTTTTTTTTTTACATTTGTAGTGTATAAATTGATCTTTTATCAGGAGAACTGCTAAGAGTCTTTTCTTTCTAAAAGTGAAAAAACTACTAGTACTATAGTGCCTGTTTCTACTCTACAAGCAAGCAATCAGTTACAGGTGCACATTAAAAGAATACAGATTTTAAGTTTTGTGCACTTTTCTCTGCAAGTAATCCATCGTAGGTGCAGATAAAACAACAGAAGTTTTTTGTGCACTTTGCTATTAAGTGACAAGTTTAGAAATAAAATAGGCAGTGTTTTGTCAAACGTTTGGTGTGATACATTCAGCAGCTTAATGGATAATTTTTTTCTACAGAGCTTTTTTCTCCCACCCCCTTGGTAACACCTGGCAGCACCCCACCAACTAGTCACATCACTGACTTTGTTCTCACAGACTTACAGGTTATCCTCAACAGTTATCCAGAACATGATCATTATGTGATGGGTGCCATAGGCCAGATGTGTCAGTTGTGTGACAGCCTGTTTGGGGAGGATCCTTTTGCTCTGAAGTCCTGGTTTTCTCCCTGTGGTCTGGTATACAAGGATGATCAGCTACAGTCAGCTTGGGAGGTGGGGGGAGGTTAGAAGAAGTGGACAAGTGTGGGCAGGGCAGTGGCACATGTAAAGTGCTGGTCTGGAAACATAAATGTAATATGGTAATAATAAATTAAATACTGTGTGACTCTGAGCAAAGCAATCATTTAAAGGGGGAGCCTCACATTTGTTTTACATCAATATTTTCCTAATTCCTTATGTGTAAGTGTTGTGTGCCTCCTCTGGTTGCCAGCAGTACTATTTCTGTCCAAATCGGGTTTGTAAATAAAAAAGCAGAGCCCCCAGAAGTTATCATTGTGTTTCTCCTCTATTTTTCCATCAAAGTTGCCTCCAAGGCAGTACCTTGTTTTTTGCAAATATTCTTTTTTTAGAAGTAAGTCGCTTCTTCTATAGATTTACTATTGCAACACCATGCCACCATGGATCACCACTCAAGTGAAATTCTGAGAAAAGAAAACTGAGGGGACCTTGTGTAGATGTGAACTCTCAGCCTCTTGTTTATAAGGCTGTAGACCTTTCCACTACACTTGCAAGCTGGGATAGCAGTGAAGCTCAGCTCTTTAACTGTAGAGGTTTGCCCCCAGGATGACCGCTGTCCCCAGGGAGACAATCCTAGTGAGAGAAAATCTTGTAAATATACCCCTTTCCCTTAGTAACTAGGCAGTCAGTGATTGGATAGCTGCTGTGGGCACTAAAGAGTTTGGCTAAAACAAGGAATAGGGTCACCAGAGCAGCATCAGCTTCAGCATATGGAGGCAGGGTGATCTAGTGGTTAAAGCACAAACACAGGAACCAGGATACTCAGGTTCAAATCCTACCAGAGTCCATTGCTGTAACCCTTAACAAGTTCCCTAACCTCCTTGGGAACTGTGGTGGCCCCTTGGGTCCATGCCTTTTTTTTTATCTTGACTGCTGTTTATGCACCTCACCAGCAGCCCCTATCTGACTGACCCCCCAGCCTTGTTCCCCGGAATTACCGGCACTTACCTTACCATGCCTGGGATCAGTGCCTGTGGGGAAGCGATCTTCATCCTGCTGCTGGCATGTTTTTTCCCCCTCCGAGTTTTCTCCCAGGGGCCCCAGGAATATGAAAGCATGTGCGTGGAGGTGCGCATATGCCATATAGCCCCAGTCATGACCCCTTTCCCCCAACCCATGGCCTAATGCCTGGGCACCTTCTGAGCCCATGCTTCCCCCAGCTTCCACCGGGGGGTCGCCATCAGCTGTGGGATGCCATACTTCCTCCCTGGAGAGGACAGCTTGACTACCAGCAGTTCCATCCAGCTCTGCCCCCCCATTGCCAACCTCCGATGACCCGGGCTGGTTCCTGAACCGGGTCGCCGTCGGTCAGGTCGGTGCACTAGCACCCTCAACCCTCTCGCCACCGGGCCAGCATTGGTCTGTGTCTTTAAATGTGCCCACCATTCCCATTATAAATCATTTGCAGTGATGTGAGAACTACAGCAGTTCACTTGTTGTTCATGGGATAAAAGCCTGAATTGGGCGCCATTCCTAGGAGAAGTTAACTCAGAAAGGGGTGTTAACCTATGACCTTGACCTGAGTATTGCAGCATCCTGAAAGGTCTGTAAGTATGTTTGCTGTTAACATCTGATTTGGTTTTGTTGCTTGCATTTCAGATGCTGCATACCCTGGCCGTTTGTAGTGTTAATAAATAAATAATTAATTGGGGTTCTTTGTAAAATTGCCGTTGTTCATATTTTAATGTTTTTGTTTGTATTTAATATTTTTAGCACATTTCAGTTTACACATAGTTTTACAGGGTCATTAACTGATCTTATAAAATGGCAAGAATGGATTCTCAGTGCTGATTGGCTAATACCACCTCCAAGCTGGGCATTCATTTTTCAATAAATGCCCAGCAAGAAATTAGTACCAGCCTGAGTGCCACCTTACCACATACTCTTGTGCAGGAGTGCTCACCCTGCTTAGTCATTGGCTGAAACCACCAGCTAACTTTTAAAATCCCCGCCGTGTTTTTATCTTCCTTAGCGAAAGCAACTGGACCCACCCACACACACACTCGCTCCTTCAGTATAAGCTTGCGCCTGTTCAAAAAAAAAAAAAAAGACCCTCCACTTATTCTGCGGTCGGGAAAAGTGCCCAAATCTTTTTTTTCTCACAGCTGCACTCTCTCGACCGCACTATCGCAGCACTGTGCTTAACCGGAAGTGAAAGAATCCATTGCTTCGAAGCTTGTTACAAGGAAACACCATTTTCAAAATCGTATCATTCTTCTGCCACAAACGCCAGAACTGCCTCAAACTACAATGCTCCTACACTTATTCCATCTACCAATGTAAATGAAATACATCATTTATCTCGGAGCTGTTCGTCGACGCATTCTCATCCACAGGTCCCTCGCTTAACAGACACAATGTACAACTGCAGCCCAATTAAAAAAAAAATGTTAAACAAACATGACACGACTTAAAAACTATGCCCACAGACTGCTTCTGCATATTTACTACTTCTTCAGGTGGATGTCTCTGTCTTGGGAAGCAGGGGGTTGGGGGTGATAGATGTGGTGAGGAGCAACAGAACCTGGAACAGCCTTAAAGAAACATGGACTATTTTTTTTAAATACTTTTGTTTCTGCTAATACTATTAATTTTTTTCTAATAATTTCCTCTCTTCATTCAAACTTACTAAGAAAACCATTTATAAAACGCAATAATACCTGACAGAATTGGGTATTTTGAAATACGGACCTTCCAGGGCTATAAGGCCCTCCTGCGCAGGCGGGCCTCACATCCCTGAGCTGTCCGTATTTCTAATAATGCCCACTCCTGTCGGGTATTATTGCTTACTTCAGCCCCATCCCCCCACTGAGTTGAGATTATTGGACTCTGTTCAGTCTATTATTATTATTTCATCTGAAATCTTACCTAAACAATGCTTCAATGCCTTATTCAAAATGTACCCTATCAAAATTGTACCACAGATTCTCTCTTTATTGAGAATCAAGTGTTGTAAAATCTTAATTTACAAAAGAACACGAGAATTGAATTTGAGGGGTATCTTTATTAAGTTTCTTGTGTACTGTTTGTTAGTCTGTGGAGATGTGCATCCAAATCCAGGCCCCTTTAACATGTTAAATGATGTAGAAGGCTTACATTTGAAACGGGGATCTATGATTATTACCCACTTTAATGTTATAAGTTTGAGAAATAAGTTTGACGAAGTTAGGGATTGGGTAAAAGAGGTTAACCCTGGGGTTTTGGTTTTTACGGAAACCTGGCTGGATGGTAGGGTTCAGAACTCTCTATTGATCTATAGATTAGACCTGCAAGCTGGGACAGCAGTGAAGCTCAGCTCTTTAGCCGTAGATTTGCCCTCAGGATGACTGCTGTCCCCAGGAGACTGCTGCCCCATGGAGACTTGAGCAGTGCCCTGAGGTGACTGCTGCCCCAGGAGACTTTGAAGGCAAAAAAGCTACATCTGCAGTTGCGGGGAGGAATAAGTTTGTGACGGTTAGGGATTGGGTTAAAGAGGTTAACCCTGGGGTTTTAGTTTTAACGGAAACCTGGCTGGATGGTAGGGTTCAGAACACTTCTATAGATCTGGAAAATTTCCAATTGTTTAGAATGGACAGGACAAAAGGGTGGGGGAACTGCTGTCTATGTTGATTGCAATTTAACCATCCATGAAGTAGCTTGCTCTTTTACGGTAGTGGCTTGAAAGCGTTGGCATTAGAGACAGAGGTACCCTTTCCGAAATTCATACTCGCTATTAGGGCTATATAAACCCCCTAAGGTTGATACAAAGGTTTTTCAAGATTTGCGGGAATTTTTGTTTGGTTTTAGAGATTCTCATGAACTGGAGACTTTAATGTCGACTGGTTGACTGTTGATGTGAATCATGAACTGGTTGATTTCCAGACTGGACTGGGCTTGAATCAGTTAACTCTGGAACCAACTAGAAGCAATCATAAAGATCCTAAGAGATCTACAATATTGGATATGATGTTCACAAATTCCCCCCAGTTTTACTTATGAGCAGGAGTCCTCCCAGAATCCTTTTCAGACCATTAGGTAATTTATTCGGTTAGAAATAACAGAGTAAAGTCTGCCCCTGAATCAAGAATTTTTTGAAGATGTTTTAAACAGTTTGACTACATTAAATTTATGGTTGATGTTGAAAATATCAATTGGGATAGATTGGATCTGATTCCTACACCATCAGCTGCCTGGGAATTTTTTTTGAATGAGTTTTTGCAAACCTGTAATAAACATGCATCCTTGAAATCTAGGATATCAAAACATAGAGGTAATGTGTGGTTTTCTCCAGAGTTATATAAAGTCAGGAAAGATAGAAATAAAAAATGGATGAAAGCCAAAAAAAACTATGTTAGACCGAAACTGGGTTTCTTACAGGCAGGCCCGAAATTTGTATACTAATAAGGTTAGGGCTGCTAAACAATAAGTTGTTTAATCTAAATTAGATGTTAATCATAAAAAGATCCCTAGAAGGTTTTGGAGAATCATTTTGGATTTCATGGGAAAAAATAAACAGATTTATGTAAATAAAACAGAAGTTGATGGCATTACAATGCCTTTAGGGTAGAGAATGGTTAATGCTTTCAATGATTATTTCTCTAAGGTGGGCTCTGTAGGCCCCGTGGATGGGGTTTACTCAGATTATGATAGTGTCCTGGAGCATAACTTAATGGAAACCAGTACAGCTGCTAGAGAAATGGGTGGGGTTGATTTTGATCATATTACTCTGGAGGAAGTACGTACAGAACTTTTGAAGTTAAACATTTTTAAGGCTAAAGGATCTGATGAGATCCCACTAGACTGCTGAAATATACAGCTCCCTGTATAACATACCCCCTGGCCTATAGTTTTAATTTGTCAGTTGATAGCGGGGAATTTTCAGATGGATGGAAGGTTGCTAAAGTGAGACCTATATTTAAGTCTGGGAACAAGAGTGAGCTGGGCAATTACTGGCCCATCTCGCTTTTGTCTCAGATTTCAAAGATATTTGAAAAAATTGTTTCTCACCAACTGAAAGGATTTCTTGAAGAACATAACAAACTGTTGATATTTCAATCAGGCTTTAGGGCGCTTCATAGTACCCAAACAGCTTTGACCAGGGTTATAAACAATCTCCAGCTGAGTCTGGACAGGAGGTTAATGATAGGAGCCTTGTTTATTGATCTTTTGAAGGCCTTTGATACCCTTAACCATCGATGCTCCTGTCCAGACTCAGTGAGATCGGCTTGTCCTCCTGGTCGGTTAAATGGTTTTCTTCTTTCTTGACGGGTCATAGCCAATTTGTGGAAGTGGGCCCTTATAAGTGTGGCATATTGGAAATGAAAAATGGAATACCTCAAGGTTCGATACTTTCATTTTCATTTTCATTTTTATTAAATGGGTTAGACCATTGAGTAAAACTCATTTAAAATGGTGACCCTTGGTCGTACAAAGTTTGGTTACAACAAATATATAGAAACAGAAAAAGAAACAAAACATACATACAAACTAAAAGAAACAATACAACTTATTTAACCACAACAATTCTTCCTTTGCCCTGAAAGTGTTTCCAAATACCAGGTTTTAACAGCATTGCATGAAGGTGTTCTTTGTCCACACAATCGAAATCTTACAGGAATCATATTCCAAAATCTAGGAACAAACTGACTAAAAAAAAATCAGAATGTTTAGTTTTCAGTCTAGGTATAACCAACTCCCTATATCGTGTGTTTCTTAATGAAGATTTAATTTCCCTAATTTCTAACCTTTCAGCCAAATATTCTGAAATTACCGTAGTAATACTTTTAAAGGCCAAAATATATTTATGCAACTGTCTCCTCTCTGTCAACGAAGTCCATCCCAATCTCTGATACATTAAACAATGATGGGTGTCTTTAGAACACTGTAAGATCAATCTCGTGAGGCGATTATACAGTACATCTAGTCTGCAGCAGTCTACCTAACTGAGAATTGTCATACAGTGTATCACCATAATCAAAAGAGGAAATATCTGGGACTCAACAATTTTCTTTATCACAATTCCACCTAAACAATTTTATTCGATACAATAATCCCACCCTTACACCCACTGCTTTAACCAATTCATCTATATGTATATTACCAGTAGCCAAGGATCCATCCAGAAACCCAAGTACTTATAAGTCATCACTTGGTCTAATTTTGTCCCCTCTGATCTAGCACTGTCAATTTTGTGCAAGATCTAAGTTTCATATAGATCCAAATAACATACATTTTGTCTTACTTACATTAATTTTAAGTTTCTGTTGTGACAAGTACTCATGTAATTTATCAAAGCAACTGTAAATTTAGTTGGATCTCTTCGACTGAGGAGCAAGAATGTATATTATTGTATCATCTGCATATAATTGGTAAGCCATATTATTTACATGACATCCCAAATCTCTAAGATAAATCAAAAAAAGCAAGGGGCCAAGCACTGATCCCTGAGGGACCCCTGTACCACTGGTAAAGGTGATGATACAATCTTATTAACAACCGTTGACTGTGTCCTACCCTCTAAATAAGAGGAAAACCACTTAAAAGCACCACCTGAGAGTCCAATATCCTTCAAACTTAATAATAGAATCTGGTGATCCACCATGTCGAAGGCCTTGGAGAGGTCAACAAAGATGGCGTCCGTCACAAGGCCCTTTTCCATAGCTTTGTTGACATCATCCAAGACCCTCGACATGGCCAAGATTGTATTATGCAATTTACGGAAACCTGACTGATATTTATCAAACAAATCATTCTGATTCATATATGCAATCAGTTGTCGAGCCACAAAGCCCTCTAATATCTTTGACACTTGCAATAATAGTGATATTGGTCGATAGTTATTAAACTGATCCCGCCTCCCACCTTTATATATTGGAACTACCCTAGCTATTTTCCAATCAGATGGCATTATTCCCTCCTCAATAGACCAATTATACAAATAGGTGAGGGGAGCTGCTATTTTCAAAGCTGAAATTTTTAGTAAATAAGGGGTCAGTCCCTCCGGGCCACCACTCTTTGATGTCTTCAAACCCAGCAAGGCTTCAATTACTTCAAACTCCTCCAATTTTTTCATAGAAAACAACTTAGATAGATCTATATGCGACGATCAATCATCGTTACTAGAACATAAATCAGAGGTACCAAAGAAATTTCCTGAATTAACAAAATAATTATTAAACCCATCTGCCAAGGATTTACCCCCCTGAAAACCTGAGATCTCAATTTTACTTTTCGCACCCTGTTTATGGTGACCATTTATCTCTTTGATTAAATCCCAAAAAATGGTGCTATTCCCTACAGAATTTTCTAACTTGGATTGATAATATAATCTTTTACTATTTCTAACAGCAGTTACATACGAGTTTCTAAGACTTCTATAATATTGCCAATCCCTCTGAGAATTTGTACTACGCGCCTTTATCCAAGCTTGACCTTTTTTCTTTTAACCTTCTCAGAGTAACTGAGTACCACAGGAGCAGAAGATTGTTTAACCTTCCTCTCTTTCATTGGCATGTGATAGTCTATCACCTGCATTAACTCTGTAAAGAAAATATTTCCAAGCCAAATCAATTTCAGGAATTATCCACATTCTATCCCAGTTAATCCTATCTATAAAGGCTAAATAATCAAACTTTCTAGTAGCTCGATATAAAATAACCTTTGGATGCTTTAACAAAGGAGCTTTACCTCTAACACAAAATATCACATTATGGTCACTAATTAGATCTTCTAAGACCCCTGCTTTAACATATTGAAATGAGGCATTGATAGGGCCCCTGTTATTTAATATTTATATAAATGAACTTACGATTGCATCAACTGATGCTCGGTGTCACCTATATGCAGACGACACCATACTGCATGTAGAAGGGGTTACGCTAGACTCAATTAACACAAGGCTGCAGTTAGCCTTTTATGAAATACAGGATTTCTTTAAGATGAATCATCTTACTTTAAATGCTTATAAAACGCTGTCACTCCGATTTGAAAATAAAAACAATAAAAAAAACAGGATCTCCATTTGGAAATTAATACCTTGGATGATACTGCTGTTAAGCAAGTCATTTCATATAAGTATCTTGGTGTCTGGTTAGACTCTTGCCTGAGCCAGGATTCCCATATAGATTCACTTGTAAGAGGGATGACTAGGAAGCCAGGTGCTTTATATAGATATAAAAGATTTATGACCAGAGAGGTGCAGCTAAGTGTGGTTAACTCCCTTTTATTTCCAGTAATTGACTATGGACTAAGGATTACATATCAATAAAGTAGATTTGGTGTTTTGCAGAATGGCCTGTTTTGTGCTGAATGCACCTATAGAACCCATAGGTATATGTTATTTAGGGAATTGAATTGGCTTAAACCTTCAGTAAGAAGAAATCTACATTTATTACAGTTTATGATTAAAGTCTGGAGCAGGAGGTCCCTGATTATATCATTGATCTCTTTAAAGTTAGGAAAGTAAAGAAAGGTCTCAGGGACCTCTGCTGGAACAATTTGTCTCGATTAGTTGCAACTTGACTATAGGAAGAACTTCAGTCCCTTTTAGGGGAATTAATTTATGGAACAAATCCCCCACAGAACTGAGAAGTCATAGAACAAAAAGAAGTAATGCAGAATTAATAAAATGGTGCACATCTGGACTAAATAATATTACAACTTGCAATAATTGTTAGCACTTTAATTACTGTACTTGTCCTTGATTGTTTTACTTGGTTTTACTTTTTTTTATTTATAATGTGTTGCATAATGTTGTATAATGTGTGTTTATTTGTTGTATCACTGTATAACGTGTAATTTTGTTTTTGCATTTGATATGGAACTTCATTGGAAATGAGCTTTGCTCAATTGAATGTATCCTTTATTCCTATGAATAAAAAATAATTTACTACTACTACTTCTGATGTACTGGGGACAAACTCTGGCAAGTCCCCCCCCCCACCTTGTAATGCCAGCATTTGTAGCAGGACATCCCTCAAAAATCAGATGCTACACCTCAGCTATCATGGATAAAAAAACTAAACTAAAAGGAATTATGCTGCTGTCATCAGTGGAGGCAGTGACTGACAACCTCAGGGAATCCTAGCATTACCATCCACTCCAAGGAGATAGCACTGTTTGACAGATGTGACTGCAAGATGAAGGACTGCTGCGTAAATAAAAGGAAAAGGATGCTGGAAGTCTAAAACGAAACCAGAGTAGTCCTAGTTTTCCTAGGGCTCTCTTACCATCAGTTTTACACTCTGGGACTGCTGCAGTTACACAAGATCCCATAATTACACTGTGACATTATTCCCTAGTACTTCATTTTGGCTACTCAGCTGTCCAGTCCCCCTAGGTTACCCCCACCCAATAAGGATCTCACAGAAGTAAGCTCTGTAAATAGCTTAATCTGGTTCAAGGTCAGTTGGTATTCATTTGTATCCTCCTCCCCCGGGTCGTGCCTGAAAATAGGCAGGATTTGTCTAGTGCACTTACCCAGTCAACAAAACTAAATAAATAAATAAACATATGTATATTTGCAACATTTATAGTTATTTTTCTTTGATGTACTGTATTGTTGTATATAACAATTATTTTTGTAATACCATTAATTACTATTTAGGTTTTTCCTATTGTACTATCCTCCATACTCCTCCCCTAGGACACATCAGGAAATGAGCTGCTCATGTGCCACTGTATACTCTGGAAAGAGCATACCATGGCTCTTTCACAATGCAAAATTGTGAGTACAGTTATTCTGCAAACCTTGTGTCATGTTTGTGTGATCAGCTTCAGCTATATGCCCACCTTGGTTACATGAACACACTTGGCTCTGTCTCATGCCTCAGAGCATACTCAGGAAAATGCATACCATGGCTTGTTGAGTGTGTACAAATGAGAATACACTTATTCTGCAAACCTGAATCTCACTTTGTGTGATCGGCCTCTGATATACTCTAACAATGTTAATGAACACACTGTGCTGTGTCTTGTGCTTCAGTGTCTATCCAGATAACTGCATACCTTTGCTTGATCACTGTTTACAATTGTGAGTGTAGTTATTCTGAAAATCTTCTGTCACTTTATGTGATCGGCCTCTGAAGTATGCTCACCTGGGTTACATAAAGACACTTGGCTGAGTCTCATGCCTCACCTACACACCCTGGTAAGTGCATACCGTGACTGCATCACAAGGTACAATTGTTATTGCAGTTATTCTGCAAACCTTGTGTCACTTTTCTTTTTTTTGTTATTTAACACCTTTATTAAATTTACCAAAAACAGTTCCAGGTAAGAACATGAATGAGAGTGCGAGCTAAAATGATATATAACAGACAGGTGTTAACTCACCCATTTGCCCAAGAAAACACAAACCCACCACCCACCCACCTCCCCTAAGGCTACACACAAAGACATAATCTAAAGAGCTGGATCTGGGATATTCTGAGAGCCAGGCATCCAAGCCATGAGGAACATTTTGACAGGTCCCCAGGCGCCGTATATGCTTTAAGTCTGTTCTACATAGAAGCGATATGTTTTCCAACTGCACTGCCAAAGTACACTCACGATACCGCTCCAACAGGGAGGGCTTTATCACTGGTCAATGTCTCAAAATGACTAATTTAGCTACGGCAGATAAAAGAGACATGTGAGCCTTGATGAACTTGGAGTGCCAATAGGAAAAGACTAATCAAACAAACTTGGGGTAAATAAATCTGTTAAGCCAAGGATAGGGTCTAAGTGATTATTGATAGAGCACCAAAAGGCCTGAATTGAGGACAAGACCAAACCATATGATATAAAGTACCATCCTCCTTCCTATACCTCATACAAAGAGGCGTATCCTTTGCACCATATCTGCACAATCGCGATTGGGATAGATATAAATGGTGCAATAAGTTATACTGAACCATTCTCAACGGTCTTGCTTTACATATTTATACAATGTGAGCCACAGCTTCCTCCAGAGATCAGGTGCCTCAGATATACTCAGTTCCTTAGTCCAATAGAAACAGACCCTGGAGGAGCCTGTGGTCCCATTCCTGAAGGATTTTATATACCTTAGAGACACAGTTTGGTTGAGAGGCTATGGTGAAAAGCCTGTCGGCATCTTGGTCCCAAAATCCACTAGAGTCCGCTGAGAGAAAGTGGAAGCCGGGGCCCTACTAAGCTGCAATCACTTGAAGAAATCCTGATCCACAACCCCAGCAGTATTGATCAACTGGTCAAAAGGCAGAGGACCCCATTCACCCAGAAATCCTGATTCTTAGGTGACTTACGGAGGCAAAAGGTAACAGGCAGGGCCTCACCCCCCACCCTAATAAGGGGATTCTCAAAAATGGGTTGGTTGATGGATAGGTACCACTTAACAGCTAAATAATTTTGCAACTGTAAAAAGGCCTTTAACGACCACCCCATTGGGTTATTTTTCAGTGATTTGGGTATATCCGATGGGGAAGCATATAATAGAGCCCATAGAGGGCAGCTCAGCTTCCTTGCCAACGCCCGCTCGATGTCAACCCATAAAGGCAAATGAAGCGGCTGGACCCACCTTGCACTCCAGAAGGCCAACTTTCTCACATGCTGCGCCCACATAATATAAAAGAGAGATGGTGCGGCTAGACCTCCCTTTAACTTCGGGCGGTTAACTTAATATAGGACCTACGTGCTCTCTTCCCTTCCAAATAAATACATTAAACAGCTTCTGTAAATGGGTAAACTAAGCTTCTCGAGGTATACTCCAAGCATACCCAAGGGGTACAATAATCTAGGCAAAATATTCATTTTAACAACATTCAACCTGCCCAAAAATGATAAAGTAAGCCGTTTCCACCTATCCAAATCCCAAGAGATAGTTTTAACCAGAGTGCCAAGGTTATTTTTAATCATGCCATTCAATCCGGAACTAATATTTATGCCGAGATATGTAAGAGACTGCGTCTCCCAACCTAGACCAAATGATAATAAATCCGATTTCCTGACATTTGTATTTAAGGGGAGAATCTTTGTCTTCGCACGATTTAACTCATAGTAGGATGTTTTAGAAAAGACATCTATTTCCTCCAAGATAGCTGGAACCGAGGATTCCGGGTCCTCAACATGCAATAATATATCATCAGCATATACCGAATACACATATCTGGCATCCCCCACCTGTATACCTTTGATCAAACGATTACTAGCCAACCTATGTAATAAAGGCTCCAAATATAGGTTGAATAGTAACGGGGATAAAGAACAACCTTGCCTCGTGCCACGTTCTAGTCTAATGGCCGGTGACATAATCCCGTTACATTTAACCCTGGCCGAAGGAGAAGAGTACAGGATTTGGACCCATCTCAGAAAAACATCGGGTAGGCCAAAAGCAGAAAGAGTGGCAAAGAGGTAGTCCCAACAAACCCTATCAAATGTCTTTTCGGCATCTAAAGAAATAAGTATAGCTGGAAACTCAGCCTCCTTAACCACAGTAATTAAGTGCAATAATTTCCTCATGTGATCTTGGGGCGACCTCCCCCTCATAAAACCGACTTGCTCCCTACTAACCAGCCTGTGCATAACCTTGGACAACCTAGTAGCCAGGATTTTTGCTAAGATTTTGATATCAGTGTTCAGGAGGGAGATAGGCCGATAACTATCCATACTGAGAGGGTCCTTGCCCTGTTTTAAGATTAAGGAAATCGAGGCTTCCAGAAAAGCAGAGTCCGAGATTCCATTGTCAAACCAGAACTGAAAGACTTCCTCGAGAATTGGGAATATCAGGGAACCACAAGCTCTGTAAAAATTGCAAGGGAACCCATCGGACCAGGGATTTGTCAAGTGGCATTTGCTGAACAGCTTGCTGAATATCTAAAACTGTAATAGGAGCGCATAAAATACCGCATCAGCCTGCGATATTTTGGCAACTCCACCGGACCAAGGAATAGCTCAATGTACGTTGGTCAACGGCTTACTCCAAATCCACGAGTAACTTCTGGAAATATGAACCAAAGGCATTAGGCCATTTCCTGGTCCATACAAATTTCCTCCCCTTGATCCCTACGTATTCTGGGGATAAAATGGGAGGAGTCTAATTGACGGATACGAGTAGCAAGCAATTTCCCGGCTCTATCCTCTGTATCAAGGTAAAGCAGCTTAGACCTCAAAAGGGCCAACTCCGCTTTCTGAGACATTAAACTCACATATTGGGCCTGCAACTGGTGCAGCCTAGCCCAATCCGCCATTTTCGAGGCACGGGACAAGTTATTTTCTTCCACCCTAATCAAATCCAGCAAGGAATCCAATTGTGCCTGTTGCTTGCGTTTTCTCTTAGAGGCCAACTTAATCAGCTCTCCCCTCAAGGAGCACTTTAAAGCAGCCCAAAGTAAATCCTTGCGATCCACAGAATTGCGATTGTTGTTTAGGAAATCTTTAATGAAGTCCAGAATGTGCATCAGCAAGGATTCATCCTTCAACATCTGGCAATTTAATCTCCACTGTGGAGACCGCCTGCCGCGAGGATAACCTATATTCCAGACTGACAGGTGCATGATCTGATATAACTCTGGTAAATATCTCAGCTCTAATAACCCCAGATATTGTGTTAACTGAGTAAAATATAATCTATTCGAGAATATGATTTGTGAACAGCGGAGAAAAGGTATATTGATGAGGCGTAGGACTAAGTACTCTCCAAACATCGACCAGGAGCGGCCTTACTAATAAGCTCCTTCACGCCTCTGAGCTGGTGTTAAACCTCGCCTCACTTTACATGATCTATCCATATCATTCTGCAGCACGAGATTCCAATCCCCGCCCAAAACAGTAAACTTGTCGGGATTAGATACTACTATGTTGAGTAACCTTGTGAAAAAACCTGGGGAATCGTAATTTGGACCGTATACTGAGCCCAGTACTATTGGGAAGGACGCTAGCAGACCATGGGTAGTAATGTATCGACCCTCCGGGTCCAAAATCTCTTCTACCAATTTGAAGGGAATATTCCTAGCTATGAGAATAACCACCCACCCTGTTCGAAGACACCCAGCGCCAAAACTTGTCCTACCCATGTCCTTCTAAAATAATGAATATCACTCCTCTTCAAGTGTGTCTCTTGTAGAAAGGCAATTTGTGCTCCTAAATAACGGAGGTGCTTTAAAATAATCTGTCTCTTGACCCTATCCTTGGCTTCTTTAACATTCCAACTAATAAATTTATGAACAGTACTCATACTGACCAACTCTCGAACCCCTCAAATATATAGGAAAAAAAAAAGAAAAAAAAGCAGCAATATATAAAGATATGTAAAGCTCCTGAGATAAGAGGACCATAATGAGTATAATCGGTGTGTAGCCTTGAAACCCCACCCTCCCACATAGAAATCCAAGCCCAACTGACTCATTCTGACCCACAGCCCCTCTACCCTCCAACCTCGGAACTTCCCCATATAAAGCCCCCCAACCCCAACCATACACTTACCCCAGTTCCAAAGAAACTGCTCTCCTAAATATTTAACACCAGTGATTCACTACTAGGAAACCCAAACAAACCAACTCCAACCCCAGAACTCCCCACACAACCCCTACTAAATTTTAATCGTAACTATGAGGATGTTCGCATTAACAACATTAGCTTAGCCCATACAATGTAAAGCCAATACGAGCCACCCACCCATTACCCTCCATGACGGTATACATAAGTCAAAACTTAAATGAATAACTCTCTAAGGAGTCAGTAGATCAAAAAAAAAAAAAAGGGGGAGTCCATCCACAAAGGACAAGCAGGCATATACTCAGTGATAATATGAGTTCAGATCACGACCCCGGAAAACAGTTAAACAAGCACATGACCGGGGGGTATGCAAATGTCAAAAGGCCGACGACCAATCCTGCCAAAGTCCATCCAGATGGAGATTATATGAGACTGCATCACCAACTTTATGGAAAATCATATGCAGTCAGCCCATAGCTTAACAAAACACTTCAAAGACATCAACAGGGTGCACATTTCCACCGTGTCACCAAACACCTCCAGGCCAGTGAATCACAACTGCCCCCCATTATGCCCCACTGTTCCTGCCCAAAAGGTGGGACATCCATTTAAGTCCTCCACTTTGAACAGCTGTATCACAACTTGCTGAACTCTTGCAGTGCAATCCTCCCAACACATAATCATTTAAATAAATCAGGAAAAACAGTCTTCAACTCCTGAGCAGCTTGTGTGGGAGATTCAAACGATATCCATTTATCCTCATGTTTCACCATCAGTAGGGCAGGATATTTGACCCTGAAGGGCTTAGAGGCTGCCACTAGCTTAGAGACATATGGGTGCAGCTCCTGTCTTCGGACCCTTACAGAGTGAGGCAGGTCTTGTGCTATACGAATCCTCTTGCCCTCCCAACTCAGCTGTTTGCTTCTCGCTTTGAGAAAGAGTGCTGCCTGTCTAAATAATTCAAAATTTTAATATAATTGGTCTGGGTGATTGGCCCTGGTAGGACGGACATAGTGCCTGATGGGCTCTCTCAATTATATCCCCAGTGCGGCTATTTTAGTGCAAAACTTCTGGAAAAATGGGATGATGGCACCACCTTCCTCTTTTCTGGCAGACCAATGACTACTAAATTGCTTAGTCTGCTCTTTGCCCTCCAGATCCTCCAGTTTGTCCTCCAACTTCTTAACTCTGTGCTTTAAATTTAACATCTCACTCGCTCCTTTCTTGCTTTCTTTCTATAGAGATCAGTTTAACCTCCATCTCCAACCCTCCGGTTAAAACTTCTACCGCCTTTGATGTCCTGCAGGTCCTCAGAAATAGAAGAGATGGCTGACTGCAACGGCTGCATGATTTCTAGGAACCTAGCTTCCGACAAGGCAGTGTCTGAAGAGATGGAGCTGCCAGGTGCGCTAGCGCCTGCTGTTTGGCCAGCTTTGCGTACTTCTCTTTCGGTGACGGCGTGGCCCGGAATGCCTGGGGGCTTTCTTATAAATACCTCCATCCGAATGATAAAAAACAGAATCGGAGGTTGGACCCGCGTAGACCGAGCCGCGATAAAAACGATTTAGCCCTAAAAATCGTTGGATAAGAGCTGAAATAAGGCGTGTGAAAGCAGAGCTCCGAGGAGAAGCTGTCTCCACTTAGGCTGCCATCACGTCTTGTGTCACTTTTCTGTGCTCTGTCTCTGCTGTATGCTCACCTAGGGTACTTTAACACACTTGGCTCTGCCTCATACCTCAGTCTGTACACAAGAAACTGCATACCATGGTTACATCACTATGTACGAATGTGGCTGCACTTATTTTGCAAACCTTGTCTCAGTTTGTGTGATCGGCCTCTGATATACTATCACCTAAATTACATGAGCACACTTGGCTCTGTCTCATGCCTCACTGCATACCCTGGTAAGTGCATACCATGACTGTAGACAAGGACCTACTCAAAACAATGCACCAAATGACAGGCAAAGGTGAGGTGGTGCTGGTGGGGGATCTAAACCTACCTGATAAACAATGGAAAACATTATCGGCAGCATCAACAAGGAGTAGGGACTTTCTGACTGCCTTTCAAGGTGCAGGTCTGAGGCAGCTGGTGGACTCTCCAACAAGAGGTGAAGCCATACTAGACCTGGTTCTAACAAATGGGGAGAGAGTAACAGAGGCAAAAGTAGGGTGCCACCCTGGGGAATAGTGACCATCGTATGGTCAGATTCAATATTCGCACTACAGAGGACACTAGTAACTCCAGCATCAGGGTCCTAGATTTTAGAAGAGCTGATTTTCAGAAAATGAGGCATAGCATAGCTGAAATCTTAAAAGAAGGATGGGGGAAGGAGTCAAAGAAATCTGGGAAAACATAAAGGGCGCTATCAGGAAGGTGACAGACCAATACAGCAGGAAAATAAGCAAAGCAAAAAACCAATACACCAGGAAAATAAGCAAAGCAAAAAAGAAAATAAAGTCACTATGGTACCCCAAGGAGGTGGCAACCATAGTTTAGGGAAAAAAGGCAGCCTACAAGAAATTCAAAAAAACAAAGGAAGAAGAAGACAGGGAATCAGATAGGGAGAAACTAAGGAGGCAGGTAAAGTAACAAGGATGGCAAAAGCAAAACTAAGATGAGGATAGCGGAAGGTGTAAAAACAGGGAACAAGACCTTTTTTAGGTACATAAGGGAAAAAAGGAAGACAAAGCGGGTATAGTAAGACTAAAGGCAAAAGGGGGGACCCTAGAAGAGGGGAATAGGGAAAAAGCTGAAGTGCTAAATAAGTACTTCTGCTTTGTATTTGCAGAGGAGAAGGTGGGAAATGGTCCAGCCCTAAAAAGGATCAGCACCCCAGGACTAGGGGTTCATACAACCCCCTTCACAGCAGACCAAGTCCTGAAGGCACTAAATATCCTGAAAGTAGACAAGGCCATGGTGCCTGATGACATGCACCCCAGAATCCTATAAGAAGGAACTTGCAGCACCACTAGCAAAACTCTTCACCAAATCACTGGAGACCAGGGAAGTGCCAATAGATTGGAAGAAGGTGACAGTGGCCCCACTCCATAAATCTGGTAGCAAGGAAGAGGCAGAAAATTACCGCCCAGTGAGCCTCACTTCTGTGGTGGGAAAATTAATAAGATCATTACTCAAACAGAGGATCATAGCATACCTTGAAGCCAGCGGACAACAGGATCACAAACAGCATGGGTTCACAACAGGGAGGTCCTGCCGAACAAACCTAATTAAAAATTCTTCGACTGGGTTACAAAGACAGTAGATAATAGGGGGCAGTGGATGTAGTCTTAGTCTATCTGGACATTAGCAAAGCCTTCGACTCTACCACACACAGAAGGTTGATAAAAAAAGTAAGACAACATAGGGGTGGGACTGAAAGTGGTGGCATGGGTGAAAAAATGACTGCAAGGTAGAACACAGAGGGTGCAGGGAGGGTAACCGGCGGGGTACCCCAGGGCTCCATACTAGGGCCTCTGCTTTTCAATATATTCATAGCAGACACAGTAGGGGAGCTCAAGGGGGAAAGTGTGTCTATTTGTGGATGACACCAAGATAAGCAACCAGGTAGATTCCCCAGTAGGGCAAATGAAAATGGAGGCAGACCTTAAGAAGCTGGAGGAGTGGTCTGCAGCATGGCAGCTGAACTTTAATGCCAAAAGGTGCAAAGTCATGCTCATAGGGAGGGGAAACTCAAAAAAGGAGTACTTCTTGGGGGGGGGGTTAAAACTAGCAACAACCAGTCAAGAGCGTGACCTGGGGGTCATTATATCGAATGACTTGAAAGTGAGTAGACAATGTGAGAAGGCAGCACTCAGGGCCAGTGGCATGCTGGGATGCATTGGGAGGGGAATCACAAGCCAGAGGAGGGAGGTCATACTGCCACTGTATAGGGCACATGTTTGCCCCCCACCTGGAGTACTGTGTCCAGTTCTGGAGACCACACCTTAGAAGGGACATTGACAGAGAAGGGATGGTACAATGGAAGGCAACAAAAATGATGCATGGAATACACACAATTCCATATGAAGACGTTGAAGGAATTAAAGATGTACTCTCTGGAACAAAGGAGGGAGGGGGGACATGATCGAGACTTTCAAGTACATTAAAGGGACAAATAAGGTCCAGGTTCAGGAACGTTTGAAGGCCAATGAGGGAAGCAGAACACAGGGTCATGATCTTAAACTAAAAGGGTGCAAATTCAGAACCAGCATTAGAAAATTCTTCTTCACAGAGAGGGTAGTGGACACCTGGAACAGCCTACCATCATTGGTCGGAGGGGGGCCAAAACAGTGGTGGGGTTCAAGAATGCATGGGATAAGCAGAAAGGTATAATACAAATGAGGGGGTAGCAGGGAGGGGGTAGTAAGTAAACAAATACCACAGGCAGACTAGCCTGACCACAAGGTCCCCTTCTGCTGTCACATTCTATGTTTCTATCACAAGGTACAATTGTTACTGCAATTATTCTGCAAACCTTGTGTCACTTTTCTGTGATCAGCCTCTACTATATGCTCACCTAGTGTACTTAAACACATGTGGCACTGCCTCATGCCTCAGTGCATATATACAGGAAAGTGCATACCACGGCCCCATCACTATGTACAAATGTGACTGCACTAATTCTGCAAACCTTGTCTTTCTTATGTAATCGGACTCTGACATGTGTTACCATGTGTTCTTTGAACACACGATCTGAGAAATAGGAGCACACCTTGCACAGCAGTGTGAGCAATAGGCTTCAAAAATATTAAAGTTCAAAGCAAAATTAGCTTTACTGTGAGTGAGTCCAAAATTAAATCACTATTCTTGAAGCAGTAGCACCTCAGTGCTTTGTCCACAAAAAGGCTTCATCAGGAGGGGGAGACAATTAGTTTCAAAGTACCATCTCACTGCCACGTCATACACTTAAATCACTAATGAGAACCAAATTGAAAAACCAAAACACAAAGTGATAAAAATAATAAACATATAAAGTACATAGTGGCCTGTCATAAGTGCAGTGAACATTTATTATTAAAAGTATTGTAGAAATAATCACTGGAGAACAACTCATTTATTTAATTTTGTTTGATAAATTCCAAGTATGCTGTGCTGTGTATTAGAAGGTCCATGTAGTCTCTCAGGGTGCATGTCGTGTGATCACCTATACAGAAGTATGCAGCAGGGGCGATTCCCTGGGGATCCACATGAGCTCAGCAGAGAATCTGGCCTCAGATAATGCTTTAACACAGCACATGAAAAATGGTACTCCTAAAATGACAAAAATTAAATAAATGAGTGTTATCTGAGATACACAAAAGCCTGATAAACCCTCTGGGACAGCCCATTATTTCTGGGATTGGTTCATTAACTGAAAATTTGGACAAATTCATCAACTTTTTTCTGCAGGATAGTGTGCTTTCATTGCCATCATTCATTGAGGGCACTAATGATATTCTGCATAAATTAAATAACATTGAGTAGAAAGAATCATACAAGTGGGTCAGTGTGAACATTTGGTCATTATATACGTCCATAAGGCACAATGATGGCATAAAGGCATGTCGCTGTTTTCTGGAGAAAAGCCCATCAACCTAACATATACCAGTTGAATTTCTTATGAAGTGTCTTGAGTTTCTTTTGAATCATAATGTTTTCGTTTTTGATGCGGATTATTACTTACAGGTACATAGTATTGCTATGGGGCATGTATGGCCCCCGTATATGCCAATCTATTCTTGGGACAGTGGGAGGAGGACTTCGTCTATAGTACTGAGAACAACACCTGCCTAGGTAACATCATAAGTTGGTTTCAGTACATAGACTATTGCACTTGCATATGGCACGGGGGACAGGACAGGGTGTGGGAGTTTATCGAATGGCTTAATAATAATGATTGGAATTTAAAATTTACTACAAAAGTGGAAGCAGTGGAAGTTAGCTTCCTGGATATGGTTCTAAAGGGAGATGTTGCAGCAAATGCAGTTACCACAAAAGGTTATAGGAAAACCACCTCCGCAAAATTCCTACTCAGGTTCAATAGTTTACATCCTGTTGCCCTAAAGAAGTCCATTCCATATGGACAGTTTTTGCAAATTAGGAGAAACTGCACAAAGACTGAGGATTTTGAAGAACATGGTAGGTACCTAATGAATAGATATTTGGATAGAAGTTATAACAAGGAACTACTAATAGCACCATATAATGAGGTTAAAAAAACAAAAACCAAAGGGATCTGTTACAACCCAAATGTAAACGAATGGAAAATGTGAGATCTGTGCCTGTCACTTTCTCAACAGAATATCACTATCTAGCAGGGCAAACAGGAAATATAAGATGGAAAAGCTGTCCCATCCTGTTATCTGACGACAGCCTATCTGAGGCACTAGCCTTAGGGATACCCTAGTGAGAAGTCATTTCTTTGACAAAATTCAGGATAATTCTACTTGGCTTCAGAATAAACCAAATGGCTTTTTCAAGTGCTATAACTGTAGGGTTTGTCCCTATAAAGTGCCAACAAAATGTATCAATCATCCCAACTGCACTGTCCAAATCAGGGACTTATACCATGTGCCACTAAATTTGTGGTTATCATACCTGTTATGGTGTTCATGTGGCACATACTATGTGGGTAGGATGGTGCAAATGGCCAAGGAATGCCTGCAAGAACATTAGGTCAGTCTTCAATGGAAGATCTGATACCCAAGTAGGGCATCATTTTTTAGAGACACATAACAGTGACAAAGTCTGCCTTAGATTTGTGGCACTTGAGACAGTGAAACCACCCACCAGAGGAGGAAACAGAACCAATATGCTTCTCAAAAGAGAACGTTTTTGGATATACAGTATAAACTAAATACAATGAATCCCAATGGTCCGAATGAGGTTTGGGATTTAAAACCTTTCTTGGTGGATAGATAATAAGCTAACCTCCCTGTCAAATAGACATCTTTGCAGTTTGATTTGATACTTTAGCTGTATACACCCCCAAAAAACCTGGTCCCCGACCACTTTCCGTATTTGGTATCCAATGTGCACCTTAATGTTTGAATCCCTTTCGATGGCCTTGGTCAAACACCTCCCCCCCCTTTTTTTAGTCCAGATATTGAATTGCACTTGTAAGTAGAACCAGCATTTTGGTTTTGATATTTCAAAGTTGTTAATAGCCTTTTTGTTGCTCTGTCATTTTAGGAGCACCATTTTTCATGTGCTGTGTTAAAGAATTATTTGAGGCTGGATTCTCTTCTCAGCTCTTGGGACTCACAGTGAAGCTCATTTTGCTTTGAACTTTCATATTTTTGAACTCTGTTGCTCACACTGCTGTGCATGGTGTGCTCCTATTTCTTGGATCAGATGATAGCTGGAGTAGCCAACCCCTTAGAAGCTCGCCCGATATTGACTCTGGCACTGCTTGTTTCTAGGGGCCGAGTTCATTAAATACACTTCACTTTACCTCGTGCCTCAATGTCTACCAAGGTACCTTTCCTCCATCACAGTGTCCAACTGTGTTCACTGTTCTTCTGAAAATCTTCTCTTACTTTTTGTGGCTGGCCTCTGATATATGCCCACCTGGCTGACATGAACGCACTTGGCTCTGTCTTGTGTCTCGCTGGGTATACTGGCAAGTGCATACAATGGCTCTGTCACAGTGTACAATTGTTTTGTTTTAGAAATACCATCTTTATTAGTTTTTCAGAGAGTAGGCCTGTTCCACAATAGTTAAGTTGATTAATTGGCAGTAGATAACAATATACAGGAGATACATAACAGAAAGGAGTCCACAGTTCATTGGTTACTTATTACAAAAGAAAGCCTGGAATCAATAAAATTATGCCTCCACTCCCTTGTGAGTGCAGTTATTCTGCAATCCATGTCATTTTTGCATGATCAGCCTATGCTATATGCTCACCTAGGTTACATGAAGACACTTGGCTCTGCCTCATGCCTCAGTGCATAGCCAGGTAAGAGTATACCATGATTCCATCACTACATGCAAATGTAACTGCATTTATTTTGCAAACCTTGTCTCACGTTCTGTGAATGGCCTCAGATATGCTCTCATCTAGGTTGCATGAACTCATTTGGCTTTGCCTTGTGGCTCAGTGCATACCCAGGAAAGTGCATACCATGGCTCCATCACTATGTGCAAATGTGACTGCACTTGTTCTGCAAACCTTGTCTCATTTGTTGTAATTGGCCACTGGTATACGCTACCCTGTGTTCAGTGAACACACTCAGCTCTGCCTCGTGCCTCAGTGTCTGCCCAGGTAACTGCATACCATTGCTTGATCACTATGTACAATTGTGAGTGCACTTATACTGAAAACCTTCTGTCATTTTGTGTGATTGTTCTCTGATATATGTTCACCTAGGTTATGTGAACACAGTTTGCTCGGCCTTGTGTCCCACTGCATATCCCTGTAAGCACATACCGTGGCTCCATCACCATGTACATTTGTGAGTGGAGTTATTCTGAAAACCTTGTGGTACTTGGTGCAATTGGCCTCTGATAAACACTCACCTTGGTTACATGAACATAGTGGGCTCTGCATTGTGCCTCAGTGTCTAACCAGGTAACTGCATATGTTTGCTTGATCACTATTAACAATTTTGACTGCAGTTATTCTGCAAACCTTCTGTTACGTTTGTGTGATCGACCTGATATATGCTCACATTTGTTATACTAACACACTTGGCTCTGCCTCGTGCCTCACTATATACCTTGCTAAGCACATAATATGGCTCGATCCATGTGTAACAGTGTATACCCAGGTATGTGCATATCACATCAACAATACACTATGCTAGTCTTGGATTACATACTATGATGATGACATTGATTGTGATGTGTAGCTAAACATGTCATGTGTTTTGCACAGTAGTAATGTACTGATGAATCAGTAAAGAACAACACCCAGAGACACAAAAGAGAAGTCACTGTATTTGCTTACCTCATTGGTCCCATGTCATATTAATTCCTTCTCTTGGTATTTCCAGTCAGCAATTGTGGTTTAAGGAGCATTTGAAATGTAAAAAAGACACTTTTTATGTTTGCTTGAGCATGCGCAAGAAACAGTACGTGACAGCTTAGGAGAGAAATGGGTTGGGGAGGCGCGGCAGTGTGGCATCCAACAGCAGCATTGCATTTGGGGGCCTGGCCTTGGTGCACCAATGGAGGCACAGTGTGCTGATGACACTGGCTTCCAGAAGGTGCACAAAGTTCTAACGTTTTCGCCGCAGCAATCACGGGCTGCCTCGTCATTGCAGCCTCAGCGATTGCTGCAATGAGAGAGTGACCTGTCATTGCTGGGCGGAACATTGCTGCTGTGATATTGTTTATGAACACGGCGGCGCATTGCCGCCGTGTTCACAGACAATATCAAAGAGCCAAGGGGGTGCCCAATCCCCCTCGGCAGCATGTGACCCTCCCCACCAATGTGTGTTTTTGCCGACGGGGACCCAATCCCCGTTGGCATCCATCCCCGGTGTTGACTTGCTGGAGGGGAAGCCCACCCCCCATCAGCAGTAGTGTCCCACTCACTGTGTGATGTGCCGACGGGGGAGCTCACTTCCATCAACATCAGCCCCCCTCAAAGAGTAACGTGAGAGACCGAGGGGGTGCCCGATTCCCCGGCTCTTGCGCCCCTGCTTTTGTACCGAGGGTGCCCAATCCCCCCATTGGCTACACCCCCAAAAAATAATTCAGGTGGCATGCTGGGAGCCCACCCCAGCATGCCTAAGGCCCTCCAAAGGGAAACTGTCCCGCAATGATTTTTTTTACAACCTGTAAAACAAAACCGACCTCGCAGTCTCCTGGCCACTCCCCACAACCCGCACCCACCCACTGCGCACCCTGCCTCCCCACACCTCCCTCACCCCATCACGTACCTCTAGAGTCCGCGTGATGATCTTCGGTGGACCGGGGAACATGTCTGCGCTTCTTCAAAGCCGACCTGAATTGAGGAAATACCGTAAGCTGTATAATGGGATAGATAGGTTTTTCAACTTTTAGCATATCTCAGGCATTTTTGGAATTTTGGCACCAAATTTTCAACATGGGGTTTTAGGGACACCTCTTCATGAATTCAGTCACTGTCATGCGTTAATGGTCCTGAAAGGTGATTTCAGCGGTCACTGTACTTGAGAATCACCTTTGAGACCAATTAATGACCGACAGTGCCAGTGTTCATGGTGGGCTCTCAAAAGTGTATGTTGCAAATTTGGTGAAAACCAAGAAATGACTGTTTTACGAGTGTATGCTATAGTTGTATGCAAGCTCGTGAATCCTGAATTTGCAATATTCACAGTCCAGATTTTCAACGTTGCCATTTTTATGCACCTCCTTATGAACAGTACAGCTGTTATTTTTCACATTCTGGGCAAAATGTGTTTTCGCACTTGCGGGCCAGAATAGCTCGGTCACTGTGTGAAATCAGTGTTCGGGATGCATGAAGAAAATCACAGTGACACTGTTCATTAGCAGACATCCTAAAATGCCTATGTTGAAAATTTGGTGACATAAGTCTATAAAATGACTGTGTTACGAGCGTCCATTGTGCAGTGTCCACGCACGCTCGTAACTTCGCACATTTACAATATTTTCACTCCAGATTTTCAACATTGCCATTTTCCCGCACCTCCTTATGAACAGTCCAGCTGTCATTTTTCACATCCTGCCCGAAATGTGTGTTTGCACTTTTGGCGCAGAATAGCACAGTCGCTGTGGGAAATCAGTGTTTGGGACACAGTACGATACTCACAGTGACACTGTTCATTAGCAGAGGTCCTAAAATGCCTATGTTGAAAATTTGGTGATGAAAGTCCATCAAATGACTGTGTTATGAGCATGCGTTGCACAGTTTCCATGCATGCTCATAACGTCGCACATTTGTAATATGTTCACTCCAGCTTTTCAACATTGCCATTTTTCTGCACCTCCTTATGAACAGTACAGCTGTCATTTTTCACATCCTGGCCGAAATGTGTTTTTGCACTTCTGGCACAGAATAGCGTGCTTGCTGTGGGAAATCAGTGTTCAGAACACATCAAGAAAATCACAGTGACACTGTTCATGAGCAGAGGTCCTACAATGCCTATTTTGAAACTTTTGTGACAAACGTCCATAAAATGACTGTGTAATGTGCATGCATTGCGCAGTTTCCACATACTGTATGCTCGCATGTGTGACCACTTTTTATATTTCCAGTACAGCTGTTCACCATTGCCATCTCTTCACACCTCCCTCTGGATGGTACAGTTGTCATTCTTCACATCCTGCCTCATCTGTGATTTTGTTCATGTGGCGCAGAATGGCACATGGCATGCCTGTCATGGCCGATGACCCAAACACTTACCCCAATGCCTGTCCATCTCTACAGGATGGAGGTGGGGTTGGCATGAACTTCAATACTTCACTACCATTCCTATTCTGCATATGTCTAACTCCTGCATGCCCAATGCTAATACCAGCAAGCAAACATTCGGCATTGACAAATGCTTGTTAAACTAAGTGATCTACAGCTCCATTTTCTAGCTGCTGAAAGGAGGATCTGTATCACCTGTACAAAGGAGGCATTTAGTCATCTCCTCCACCACAACATGTTACAACTGTCTTACAGTGAGAGACGAGTAGTACAAATAAAGAGATTTTTTTTCTTGTAAATGAAATAATTTTAGGTGTATTATTTGCTATGCACAAATAAAGGCTACAAGTACTACACACTATGTGAGTGGCATGACAGGAATGTCTTAAGTTATTGCAAACTTAAAATAAAATATGGATAGAAAGCATTGAACACCTTATGCTTTCTTCTGAGCTGTTGCTCCAGTGACATCAAAGAAGAAGAAGATGTCCAAGTTAGGGAACCACTGGCAAACGGTGACAGGATCTTGAGCTTCAAGGGAGCCAACTTCAAGGAAATGAAACTATTGATTAAAGACAATCTGACTGGGTTTCATGAGAAGCTAGAGGTTGAAGACATTTGGGAGCTGATCAAGCAAGCCACACTAGAAGACACCAAACTTTGCATGAGAATAATGTCAAAAAGAAAATAGCATAAAAAACCCACATGACTCACCAAGCAGGTCAAATCAGCAGTTAGAGCCAAAAGAGAGATGCATCACAAGTATCAAAGGAACAAGGATGAAAATGACTGGGACTTCTGCAATTAGAAAAGTAAGGAGGCCAAGAAGGCAATAAGGCTAGCTAAGGCATTAACCGAACTCCGGATTGCTTCTAGCAGCAAAGAGGGCAATAGACAATTCTTTCATTGCATCCAGGAGAAAAGGAAGAAAGGGGATGGGATAGTCAAACTCATTGAGGAGGACAGAATCATAGAGGATGACAGACAAAAACCAATGTCCTTAACAACTTCTTCTGTTCAGTGTTCATCAAGGAACACGATGGACCATTGCTTGAAAGTGGCATTAAAGCAATAAAGGAATCACACAGATGGAGTCTCCAAAAATCATCACTGACAGGGTTAACAAGGCATTAATGCACCTAAAGGTGGACAAAGCACCAGGTCCTGATGGATTGCACCCAAGGGTGTTAAAAGAACTTGCCGATGAGCTAGCGGACCCATTGACTCCTTTCTTTAACCACTCATTGTTGATAGGGGTGGTACCAGAGGATTGGAGAACAGCAGAGGTACTACCTCTCCACAAAGGAGGAAGTAGGGAAGAAAATTACAACTATAGGCTGGTCAGCCTCACATCTATCATGGGGATATTAATGGAAACCCTGGTTAAACAGGATATAGTGGAATATTTAGAGACAAACAATATACAGAATAACAGACAGCATGGGTTCGTGGCAGGCAGGTCATGTTAGACAAACCTTATTACATTTTTTGATTGGGTAACTAAGGAAGTGGATGGAGGCACCCAGTGGATCACCTCTACTTCGATTTCAGCAAGGCCTTCAATTCAGTACTGCACAAGTGCCGGCTAAAAAAGCTGAAAGACCTAGGCACTGGTGAAAGCTTAGTCAGATGGGTGGGAAATTGGCTTAAGAACAGACGCCAAAGGGTAGTTATCACTGGGGTAAGGTCAAGTGAAGGTAGAGTCACCAGTGAAGTGCCGCAGGGATCTGTATTAGGCCCAGTCCTGTTTAATATGTTAATCTGTGACATAGGTGTGGACATTCAGGGCAAGCTCATGCTCTTCACAAATGATACTAAGCTAGGCAGTAGGGTCAACAGCGTGGAGGCAATTAGGGAACTTGAGAATGACTTGCAAAGGCTAGAAAGATGGTCTAACATCTGGCAGCTGAAGTTCAATGCCAAAAAATGCAAGGTGCTATACCTGTGTAATCCCAGGATGGATTACTGGCTCAACGGGGTCAAACTCAGCACGTCTCAGGAAGAAAGGAATCTAGGAATCATCATATGTGACACCCTTAAATAATCGAGCCAATGCAACAAAGCTTCCGGCAAGGTAAACAGAATGCTGGTGTGCATTGGGAGGGAATTCAGCAGCAGGAGCAGGGAGGTGAACTTCCCACTCTACAGGTCCCTGGTGAGACCCCACCTGGAGTATTGCATCCAGTTTTGGAATCCACACATTAAAAAGGATAAGGATAGGCTGTAGACTGTGCAGAGGAGGGTGACCAAGATGGTACAGGGCTTCCATGGTCTCTCGTATGAGGGAGCTTAACTTGTTCTCACTGGAGAGAGAGAGGGGATATGATCAAGACCTTCAAATTCTTGAGAGGCGTTAACAGGGTGCCATACACAGATCTATTTCAAAGGGTCACCTGCTCAACCACCAGGGGGCACGAATGGAAGCTATGGGGCAGGAGTTTTAGAACAGATAAAAGAAAGCATTTTTTCACAGAAAGAGTGGTGAAGCCCTGGAATAGCTTACTGGCAAAAGTAGTGAATTCAGGGACCTTATCAGCTTTCAGAAAGGGGTGGGATAGAGCAAGGACCCCAGAGGAAACTGGGGGACTAAGTAAGGGTAAAAAAAACAGAAAGGGGGGCTAGATCCCAGGATCCACATCAGGTCTTGGAAACCCTAGGGCAGACTGGATGGATCTATGGTCTCCTTCTGCCATCACTTTTCTGTGTTTCTTTAACATCATAGAATGGGAGAGGTTGTATTACAAGTGCCTAATTTACATATAAATGGAGGCTTGCTTGAAACTTTACAACCTTGTGTCAGAACCTCAGAATCTAGAGACATGTTACAACAGAAAAAATGACTGATCTCTTATTTACATACTTGCAGTAGTTGATGTAATGTATGAAAAATATGTCAGAAATGTCCAAATCATAAATAAACAGGAGACTTCTCCTTTAACTGTCCTGTGATCTCAGGACAGACCTGAAACTAGCTTCAGTTCAGTATGCCTTTCCTGGCCAAACATTGTAAACTAAATTTAGAAAGGGCAGACTGCTGCTGGACAGACAGATGGGTTGATTTTGGTTTGTATTCTTCTGTTGACAAAATTCTACACTTTTTTGTATTTCTGACACAGGGCATGGCAAGTTGTTGCAATTTGCCACCACCTGATGTCTGACGCTTAGATTTGAGTTTTCTCTCTCTCTCTCTCTTAGATGCTTGAGTTCTCTTCTCTCTCTCAGATTTTTTAGTCCTCTCTCTCTCTCTCTCTCTCTTGGATTCTTGAGTTTTCTCTCTTGGTTCCCTTGCAGTGTGTTGTTTGGATATGGTTCTGTTTCAGTACTCTGTAGTTTTATAGTTTGCCTTCTTGATGACATTGAGTTGACTTATCTATTTGGATCTGAGCTGTAACTACTCAGTAACAGGATCTGTTCTCACCCCTCTGATCTTCACCTGCAAGTATTAGAGACAGATGAACAAACATGTTTATGAGGCTGTCAGGCAAGCGGTACAGTTAAAGTAAACCTTTCCCACCCGTAGCTCCACTCCCTCAATAAAAAAAATTCCCTTGTTAGGACACAAGGGGCCAGATTTTCAATGGGGGGGGGTACAGAGCTTGCATCAAGCCCTGTGCCCCCACACTTTGTTTCTGGTGGTGTGCCAAACGGGTTTGCTGTACCTGTATCCAATTTTAGTAGGTCGGATGCAGGTGCACCAGTTTACCCTACTTACAGCAGCTTGTGCCAAGAATTTGGTGCAAGCACCATACAAAGGTTCCCCAGGATTGCTGCAAGCTAGACCACAAAAAGCTGGTCTAATTTGCCACAATTGCCACACGGGATGTAAAATCCTGTTAGACTGCTGCAAACCCGGTTCACCACATCTTTGGTACATCTGGGGCTTGGTGGCAATCAAGCTGCTTTTAAAATCTGGCCCAATGTGTGTTAAGCCTTTCCCACCTACAGCAGCCCCACCTCCAAGAAAAGATCCTTAAATATTAATAATACTTACCTTTGCTTGTAGGACACAACATTGTATTTGAAGATCATTACTGGATCGTGTGCGTCCATCTGTAGGGTAGCAGCAGCAGCACAGTAATGGTGGTCCAGTAATATATAGAATAGTGGATGGGTGAACATCCACAACAAGGCTGTGTTTCCATCGAGGGAGTTGATGACATCACAGAGACCTCGAGAGCGAAGCTCGAGAGGTCTCGTTGATGTCATCAACTGCCCGAGATGCGAACGCAGCCTTAGTTGAGGATGTTCACCCATCCACTGTTTTGTATAGTATATGGGTTTTTTGTTTTACATTATTTTTTTTTCGTTACTTGCTGTAGGCGCTGCTCCCGTTCCCTCTGGTGCTTCTGCATGCGCCCATTCACGCTTATGCTCCGTCCTGCTTCTCAGAATCTCCTTTGCACATCATTCATTTTAAAATTGGGGAGAAAAAAGAAAGCAATTGTGTTTTTAGAAAGGGAGTCATGTATGGCTCTCCGTGTCCCGATTCCCGACTTCAAAGTTGGTGGCTCCGCTGCTCGGCGCTCACTAAATCGTGCCGCCATGTTTTTTGTTTTTTTTTCTAAAGAGCGTCATCTGAGCCAATCAGGCAGCAGGTCAAGGGTAAAAAGTTGTTATACTATCGATGTGACATCAGAACGATAGTACAACAACTTTTTTGACCTTTGAACAGTACTACAACAAGATTTCAGCAGTTGCTGAAATCCATTCACAATAGGCAGCACCCATATACTAGAAGACTGTTCTCATCATCGATCACATCAGTGGTGGTGAGCTGGAGCTGAACTCACAGGGTACATCAAATGTAGTTGAAATCATAGGTAACAGCAGTCTGTGAGTAGTAGAAGGAATCCAGCTACTCCACTTCTGAGAAATACTGTCATGACTCATCTCATGATCATGGGCTTTGGCTGCCACTAGAGCTTTCAGAATTTTTCCTTTTTTTCCCCTTGTCTAGCTCATGAAGCCTGCTTTTGTTTTTTCTTGCTATTTAACATTGGGGCATATATTTTCATGCTATTTAACATTCGGACATTTAATACTACTAATACTAAAAATACACAAAAATGTGCACAATAATGACAATGATGAGTATGACAGGTCAGGCTGGCCTGTTTGAAGAAGTCCATTTATGAGTCAAAAATATAATAATATTGTCTAGCTGCAGTCATAAGTCAGAGGGTCCGACAGCATACAAAAAGGCTGCTTGAATGTGAGTTAATGAGTACAAGACACAGTAATTGAAGAAGCAAGACGCAGTGTTAATAAGACAGGTTAGGTTTGCAAATCCTCCTTATTTTGGCATAATGATAAACAAGATTAGTGGCGTAGGAGGCCACTCACTCAGTACTGCAATTTCAACACAGCCCAAAAATACAGAACATTTCCAATATTAAATTGTTAGTTTTTTCCATTAAAACTACACCTATGAATCCAGTTTCAATGACTGGGCTTGTTCAGGGGAGTATTTTTATTGTTGTCATCATTTTGCTATCCCTTTCTTGCTTGTAATTATTTATTACACAAATAAAAAAGGCTGCCTGCTTTTATGGCTCTTTTTACATCCGTCCATTTCATTTTCAAGGAGAGCCTAAGGGCAAGGCCTCACAGAATATCTTTGATAAAGCGCCATGTTAGTCTCCTTGCAGGGATCCCCAACCTACTAGGAGACCATCATGGTGCTGTCAAAATGTTTCTGTTGTGTGGCCAGAGGCTGCCACAATTGGCCAGGTTCAGGTGTGACGTTGGAAGGTTCAGGAGTAGAGTTGGGCACTGTATCAGAGGACAGGCCTGACTGAAAACAACTCTCCCTCTGTCTCAATGACAGTTCATAGAGTCTAAACAAGGTACAGTATATCCCATTCCCTGTCTGATTACAGGGCAGGGCACATCCCTGTCTGATTTTGAGGGTACATCTGTGTCTGATGACAGGATATATTCTTGGTGTACAGTATAGAGGGGAAAAATAACAGATTAAAAAAAGGCAGAAAAAATGTTTTGGTTAATAGAAACATAGAATTTGATGGCAGATAAGGACCGCTTGGCCCACCCAGTCCGCCCATTTTCCTACCTAACAGCTAAGTTGCAGATCCTAGTTAACCAACAGCTTACTTCCTCCTACCCCCCACTAGGACTGCCTTATGCCTGTCCCATGCATTCTTGAATTCCCCCACTGTTCTTAACTCCACGACCTCCTCAGGGAGGCTGTTCCATGCATCCACAACCCTCTCTGTGAAAAAATACTTCCTCATATTACCTCTGAGCCGTCCCCCCTCTATCTTCAAATTGTGCCCCTTGTTCTTGCACATCTCTTTTTCTGGAAGATGCTACCCTCTTGGACTTTGTTGATTCCCTTGAGGTACTTGAAAGTTTCTATCATGTCCCTCTCTCCTTCTTTCCTTAAGGGTATACTATTAAGCTCCTTTATTCTTTCTTCAGATGTCTTCTGGTGCAGACCCTGCACCATTTTGTTGCCCTCCTCTGGGCAGCCTCCACTCTGTCTATGTCTTTGCGGAGATGGGGTCTCGGAACTGCACACAGTACTCAGATGGGGTCTCACCAACTGTCTGTACAGAGGGATAACAACTTCCTGTTTTCTACTATTGATGCCTCTTCCTATGCATCTCAGTATCCCCCCAGCCTTCCTTACTACCTTCTCACATTGCTTGCCGACCTTTAGGTCATCTGATATAATTACCCCCAGGTCCCTTTTTATTTTACTGTTGTCAGTATCTCACCCCCCATTGTGTACGCTTCCCCTGGGTTTTTGTTTCCCATGTGCATTACCTTGCACTTCTTTGCATTGAATCTGAGCTGCCATACATTTGACCATTCCTCCAACCTTGCCAAGTCCCTTCTCATCTTTTCTACTCCATCTTGTGTATCAACCCTGTTGCAGATCTTTGTGTCATCTGCAAAGAGACATACTTTTCCTTCCAGTTCCTCTGCAATGTCACTTATAAAGACATTAAAAAGGACTGGTCCTAGTACTGAACCCTGCAGTACCCTGCTAGTAACCCTCCTTTCTTCACTGTGTACTCCATTTACTACTACTCTTTGCATCCTGTTGTCTAGCCAATTTTTTATCCAGGCTACCACCTTGGGACCCACTCCAAGGCTGGCTATCTTGTGTATTAATCTTTTGTGTGGGACTGTATCAAATGCCTTGCTAAAATATAGGTAGGCCATGTCCACAGCCCCTCCCTGGTCTACTACTTTGGTCACCCAGTCAAAGAAATCTATTAGATTCGTCTGACATGACCTTTCCCATCATGAATCCATGCTGCCTTGGGTCCTGTGCCCCACTGTCCTCTAGGTACTCAACAATTCTTTCCTTCAGAAGTGATTCCATCATTTTCCCTACCACTGAGGTCAAACTAACTGGTCTGTAGTTTCCTGCCTCTGTCCTGCTCCTACTTTTGTGAAGAGGAATCACATCTGCCCTCCTCCAGTCTTTGGGTACCACCCCATCCTCCCATGATTTGTTAAAGAGAGTAGTCAGCGGTGTCACTAGTTCTACCCTTAGTTCTTTTAGAATTCTTGGGTGAATCCCATTAGGCCCCATTGCTTTGTCCACCCTTCAATTTTATTAGTTCTTTCAAACCCTTTCTTCTGTAAATGGACTGGTATCGACCCCCATCTTCAGAGTGTTTCTCTTGTTTGGTTTAGATAACTCCCTCCTCTTCCTTTTGTGAATACTGAGCGAAATATTCATTCAGTATCCCTGCTTTTCACTGTCACCTCTACCCATTCCTCCCTTTATTAAGCTTCTGTATCCCTCCTTTGGTTTTTTTTCTCCCTAATGTACCTATAAAAGGTCTTATCCCCTTCTTAACAGAATTGGCTATCCTTTTCCTCAGTTTGGGCCTTTGCTATTCTGACTGCCTTCCCAGCCTCTTTCTGCTTTAACTGATAAAGTTCTCTGTCCTGCTCCTTCTGTGTTTCCTTATATTTCCTGAATGCTGTCCTTTTCTCCTTAACCTTCCCTGCCACCTCTTTTGAGAACCATAGCAGTTTTTCCTTTGTTGTGTTTTATTGATTTGCTTTACACAAAGGCTTGTTGCCTCTGTGATGGCTGTTTTGATCACTCCCCATTGTTCCTCCACCCCTCATTCTTGCCTGTTTGCTAGTGCTTTTCTGAGGCACTCTCTCATTTTCCCAAAGTCAGCCCTCCTAAAGTCCAGTACTCTTGCTTTTGTATGGCTTGATTTTATGGCTGTGTTTATCATGAACCACACTGTTTGGTGGTCGCTTGTTCCCAGATGGCTACCCACTTCTAAATCTGAGATTCTTTGTCCATCCCCATTTGAGAGTACCAGGTCTAAGATTGCTTCCTCCCGAGTGGGTTCCAATACTAGCTGTCTGAGGCATGCCCTCTAGGGCATCAAAATGACCCTGCTCTTGGATGTGCCTGCAGCAAAGGTGCTCCAGTTAACATCTGCATATTCAGGCGCCCATCAACAAAATCTCCCTTTTCTGCCATTCTTAGAAAGCCTTCTATCATTTCCTTGTCCATTCCTCCCCTGAGATGGGGTCTGTATACAACCCCCATGCGGATTGTGGTGCCATATCCTGTCTCCATGGTGACCCAAAGTGCCTCATCTGCTCCCTGTTTACTCTTTAGTTCTGTTGCTTTGATCCCTTCCTTTTCATAGAGAGCTACTCCTCCTCCTCTTTTAACCTCCCTGTCCCTCCTGTAGATTGTGTATCCTGGTATGTTGACATCCCAGTCATGGTTCTCTGAGTACCATGTTTCTGTGACTGCCACAATATCCAGGCAACCCTCTTCCATCAAGGCCACTAGTTCAGGGAGTTTGTTACACAGACTACGGGCATTGGTACTCATCACCCTCCACTTTTTGATAGCCTTACCCCTTTTAGCCCCATTTCTGTCCTTACTGCCTTTGCCTTTTTTTACATTTAAATCTGTTCTGCTCCCTAATAACTTCTGTACCTTGGTGTTTACCTCACTAATCACCATGTTTTGTGGGGGGAGGCTGGGATTTCCCTGCTCCTTTTCAGTGCCTCCCCCCTTGGCTAGTTTAAATGCTTGCCAATGAAGCATTTAAGCCTCTCACATAGGATCCTGGTTCCACCCCTGGACAGATGCAGACCATCGCACCAGTATAGGTCTGCATCCCTCCAGGTGGCTCCCCAGTCCCCAATGAAGCCAAAACCCTGAGCTCCACACCAGTTTTTCAACCACTTATTGAATTCCCTGGTGAGGAGTGCCCTAGTATCTCCCTTGCCATAGACAGGCAGCACCTCCGAGAAGGTTACCATATGCGCTACTTGTCTAAGGCCTCTTCCCAACTCTACAAACTCCTCTTTCACTGCTCTGATCCCATTCCTAGCCAGGTCATTTGTCCCTAGGTGGACAATGACATCCAGCTCCCTCCCTCAAGCAGCTCCTCCCACGATCCTGAGGATTCGCTTCCTGTCCCTCCAAGCCTTGGCACCAGGAAGGCACCTCACCTCCCTCTCCCCATCCTCCCCCATTTCTACCCCCTCATGACTTGAGTCCCCCACCAGGAGTTATTTCCTTCCCCTGTGGGGTCCCATGCCACCCTCCTGTGGGTCTCCTTTGTGAAGGTTCCCAGCATCCTCC
Organism: Neoceratodus forsteri; assembly: GCA_016271365.2. Taxonomy (NCBI): domain Eukaryota; kingdom Metazoa; phylum Chordata; order Ceratodontiformes; family Ceratodontidae; genus Neoceratodus; species Neoceratodus forsteri. The sequence continues at coordinate 490,088,481 of CM057450.1, read as the reverse complement.
TTAGTCTCCACGGCAGGTGCCTCCATAGAGGAACCACTATCCACCAGAAGAGTGAATGAATTGTGGAGAGGTACAACTGGAGGGATGCAACTCTGTTCCACCACCCTCTCCCTCCTTGAGCCCACCCTGGTCCAGCCTTTCCTCTTTCTTGGCAACCTCTGAGGTAGTGGCATTGGCCCGGTGGTCTCTGGGTGGGGGAGGAGGTTTCACGAATCCTAGCCAGGTCAGCCTGGAGATGGGCAACCTCCTCTCCCAGACCAGAGAGATGCCTGCAAATAGGGCAGCATCGCAGCCTCCAGAATGTCTCCCGGAACACTGCCGCCCACACAGCCATTGCACTGCACCACTCCTATCATGTCTTATTTTGTGTCCTCTACTGTTTCTCTGGATGCTTACTCTCCTCTCCTTACAACTCTCACCCTTCCTGTTCTGGGACAGTAACTTCCTATATTCTTCAGTAGCCTCCTTCTTCCTTGCTCAATATCAGACCACCAGCAGCTGGGGGTGAGCTACTTTTTTCCTTTAGGGTTGACAAAACCAATGTTTCTACATGATCCTTCCCTTCCTACTGCCAAACAGGAAGTTCCTGTTGACAGTCAAATCCAGTGGCTATAAAAGTAGAACTGGCTTTGGGTGGGTGGGATGGAGGGCAATTAGTAAGAAAAAAGGTTAGCAACAGGAAGTTGCAATTTGACTCACCTGCTTTTATAGTGTCTAAACCACACCCCCATTTAAGCTCTCTTTCCTCCTACTGGTTTAGCAGAGTCAGCTGATACAGTACCCTTCCCAGCACAGAATACACACTGACTTTCTTTCTTTTCTTTCTTTTTTTAACCCTAAATAAGACCCCTTCTACTTCTAATAAAGTTATCTGCCTACTTAATCTTAACAGACGCTGACTCCTGCTGAGATATACAGTAAGTTTTAAATTAATAAGAAAATGTAGCTTCTTTTAGTTAGCTGCTTTCTGCTCTACAAGCAAGGCTAGCAACAGAAAGTTGTAATTTGACTCACCTGCTTTTATAGTGTCTAAACCACACCCCTAATTAAGCTCTCTTTCCTCCTACTGGTTTAGTAAAGTCAGCTGATACAGTACCCTTCCCAGCACAGAACACACACTGACTTTCTTTCTTTTCTTTCTTTTTTTAACCCTAAATAAGACCCCTTCTACTTCTAATAAAGTTATCTGCCTACTTAATCTTAACAGACACTGACTCCTGCTGAGATATAAGTTTTAAATTAATAAGAAAATGTAGCTTCTTTTAGTTAGCTGCTTTCTGCTCTACAAGCAAGGCTAGCAACAGAAAGTTGTAATTTGACTCATCTGCTTTTATAGTGTCTAAACCACACCCATCAATTAGTTAAAATGAAAATGAAGAGCCAACCCAGTAGAACTACAGTAGAAGTATAACTGCTGACTACTACCGAGTTTCTGAATGGTCCTTGGTCACTCAGGGGCCAACCAGGGGTTGGTGCATTGAGAATCCCATGGATGGCTGTCCTCATGGGAAGGGGGGTCACATGCAGTGTCCCCCTGTGGGACTGCTGCACCTCTAGCATAAGCTGGGTGGCAGCAAAGTGAATATGTGAAAAAAGAAATGAAAGGATTTTAAAAGAGAAATAGAAGCAGGTATATTTTTTATTTGTGAGATAAATAATTCAGAGAAGAAAGTGGGAGTGCTTGTTAACCTTAAGGTCATCACCAGATTTGGGGTTTCTTTGTTGAGCATGTAATATTTTGGTGCCCTAGACAGACAAACTCAAACACAGCACATCAGTTCAGTGGTCATCTTTATTCCTACTCAGGAGATACTGGGCACACACTGCAGAACACAAAGGAATGCCCACTGGGCATGACAGGAACTATGCATACATAGGACTACAAAAATCTATAGGCACGGACTACAGCCCTAATAGTTTTCCCAGTACTTCCTACTACCATATACATAGATACCTATATGTATATACAGTACTACACTCCTTCCCCTTAGACAGAAACTGGTGGTAGCCTGGGTAAAACATTGGCTAGACAACAGGACACAGAAGGTAATTGTAAATGGAGTCCACTCTGAAAAAAGAGGGGTTACTAGTGGGGTACCACAGGGTTCAGTGCTGGGTCCAGTCCTTTTTAATGTCTTTATAAGTGACATTGCAGAGGGACTGGAAGGAAAAGTATGCCTCTTTGCAGATGACACAAAGATCTGCAACAGGGTTGATACACAAGGAGGTGTGGAAAGGATAAGAAGGGACTTGGCAAGGTTGGAGGAATGGTCGAAGTATGGCAGCTAGGATTCAATGCAAAGAAGTGCAAATAATGCACCTGGGAAACAAGAACCCAGGGAAGAATACACAATGGGGGAGGTAAGTAACAACAAAAAAGGAAAGGGACCTAGGGTAATCATATCAGATGACCTTAAGGTTAACAAGCAATGTGAGAAGGCAGTAGGGAGGGCTGGGGTATACTGGGATGCATAGGGAGAGGCATCACCAGCAGAAAACAGGAAGTTGTTATCCTCTGTACAGACAGTTGGTGAGACCCCATCTGGAGTACTCATGCCCAGTTCTGGAGACCCCATCTCCACAAGGACATAGACAGGATAGAGGCAGTCCAGAGGAGGGCAACTAAAATGGTGCAGGGTCTGTAAGAGAAGCCGTACGAGGAGAGACTAAAGGAGCTTAATATGTATACCCTTGAGGAAAGAAGGGAGAGGGGGGGTCATGATAGAAACTTTTAAGGAGCTCAGTGGAATCAACAAAGTCCAAGAGGGTAGCATCTTTCAGAAAAAGAGATGAGCAAGAACAAGGGGACACAATTTAAAGATGGGGGGCGGTTCTGGGGCGAGGAGAGGAAGTATTTTTTCACAGAGAGGGTAGTAGATGCATGGAACAGCCTTCCTGAGGAGGTTGTGGAGTCTAAAAACTGTGGGAGAACTCAAGAATGCATGGGACAGACATAAGGCAATTCTGGTGGGGGGTAGGAAGAAATAGGCTTTTGGTTAACTAGGATCTACGGCCTAGCCTGTAAATAGGGAAATGGGCAGACTAGGTGGGCCAAGCGGTCCTTATCTGTCGTCAAAGTCTATGTTTCTATGTTTCTAAACTAGTCTAAAATAGTTCAACAGTAACATTTCCTAACTTCTAGGCCAAAGTAGACTATTTGGTACCCAGAAACAAGTTCAGGGGATTATTCTGCCCCTTGGGTAGAACTTGTCACTAAAAAAAGAGTCCCATTGCACAGAGGTGCAGGTTCAGTACATGACTTAAAAGTCAAGTCTTTGTGGTGGTCTTTGGTGCCTCTTGGCATATATGCGGGCTGGAACAGCTGCTGCTGGTGAAACAGGCATTGCATTATTATTTGGCACTGGCCCTGGTGGAAGTTCATGGGCAGGAGCAAAGTCCTCTGTCACTGTCCTTATCTGGAGTAACACCTTCTGCTGCATGCTTTGGAACCTTGGAACACAGCAGGTAATCCACATGTACATGAACAAGTCGATGTCAAACATAAACTACATAGATCAACGGTCCACGTGTTTTAATCACCACCCCAGGAATCCAAGAAACCTTGGGATGTCTACAGTCTTGAATCATCACCTTCTTCCCAGGATGGAAAATCCATACTGGCTTAGTTGACTTGTCATGACCCTTTTGCTGTTGTAGTTGATGTTTTGCGACAGTATCAGCAAAGTCCGGCTTAAGCAATGACAAAGGGGTGTGAGGCTGATGTTTTAGGAACAGCTCAGCAGGTGTTTGCTCTGTAACTGTGTGAGGAGTGTTTCCGTAAGTGAACAGGAAATGAGCAGACCTTTGAGTTATGGGTACTTGTTGTGAATCTGGTTTAGTCCAAGCTTTTCTGAATGTCTGTACAGCTCATTTAGCTGCACTACTGGATGCTGGATGGTGAAGTGGAGTCAAAATATGTTGGATACCATTCTGCTTTAGGAACAGTTTAAAGTCATGGGAAGAAAACTGGGGACTGTTGTCCGACGCTAAGTCCAGTGGTAGTCCATATGAGGGAAAAAGTTGTCTCAGAAGGTTTACAGTCTTTTCAGTGGTTGTGACTGGTGTGGGAAACAGTTCCAGGTATTTGAAATGGACATCAGTGACTACTTAGAAATGTTTGTCCACTTTGGCATAGTCAACATCAACGCACTCCCATGGTGTGGTAGCACAGGACCAGGGATACAAGGGTGCAGTTGTAGGTTGGTTGCAGACAGCCATATATGACTCACATTGGTTGACAAGATGTTGGATATCTTGATCAAGTCCTGGCCACCAGAGGTATCCTCTGGCCAATGCATTCGTTTGAGAGATTTCAGGATGACTGTCATGTAAGTTGGAATGTTACCTCCTGCGGAACTTTGGAGGTATCACAACTTGAACTCCCCACAAAACACAGCCTTGCTCTATGGACAACTGGTCCTTCTTGTCCAAGAAAGATCAGAGAGTCTGGTCTCTCGTGAAGTTGGGCCAACCATTGAGGGTGAAATCTAGGTCTTTAAAGAAGACAGGATCTCACTGTGTCTCTGCTGCAACATCCTGTGAAGCAATGGGTAACTCCTCAAGATGTGAAAGGTGGAATACTGCCCCATCATCTTCTTTCTCTGTAGCATCTTTGCATGGCAGTCTCGATAATCCATTCACATTTGTGTGATCCTGAGAACATCTGTATTAAATGTCTTAGTCAAAAGCCAACAAAATCAGGGCCCATCGCTGCATCCTGAGTGCTGCAAAAGTTGATATTGCAGCTTTTGGCCCTAGAATTGCCAATAGAGACTTGTGATCTGTTAGCCGAGTGAATTTCCATCTATACAAGTACTTACAGAACTTCTTGACACTGAAAATTATGTTCAGGAATTCTTTCTCAATCTGATCGTAGTTTCTTTCACTTGGGGACAAGGTCCTGGAAGCAAAAGCGATTGAGTGATCCTCCATAGAAGGTAACATATGAGAGATGATGGCCCCCTCTCCATATGAGGATGCATTGTGTGCCAGACTCAGAGATTTGGCTGAGTCATAGTGCGCTAACCACTTGCTGTTTAGAAGACGTTGCTTGCAAGTCTGGAATGTTTCCTCACCTTGTGGTGGTCAATTCCACTGAGTTTCTTTCTATAGGAGGTTATGGAGTGGTTGCAACAATGTGGACAAGTGGGCTAGGAACTGTCCATAGTAGCTCAAAAGGACTGAGAATGATCTTAACTCTGTCACATTTGTTGGCGCAGGTGCCTTGACTATAGCATCTACCTTGCTGTATGTTGGGTGTAAGCCTTGGGCATTAAGCCAGTAGCCTAGGTACTCAACAGAATTTTGCAGAAATTTGCATTTGGCTAGCTTCACTCTCAGTCCATACTGCTGCAGTCTGGGTAGAACTTGATCCAGGATTGTCAGATGCTGTTCCCTTGTGGGTGCTGTTACCACAATAACATTCATGAAGCAGACTACATGGTCCAGTCCATGCAGTATCTGGTCCATTGTGTTCTGGAAAATTGCTGGTGCTGTGGAAACTCCATAGGCCAAGCAATTATAATTGTAAAGTCCCTTGTGGGTGTTGATGGTTAGGTACTGTTCTGACTCTGGCTCCAGTTCTAACTGCTGGTATGCAAAAGATAAGTCCAACTTGCTAAAGAACTTTCCACCTGCTAGTGTGGCAAGCGAGTCCTCCACATTGGGTAATAGGTATGGATCTGGCTCTATACAATGGTTCACTGTAATCTTGTAGTCACCACACAGCCTCACTGCTTTGTCTTATTTTGGTGCCACAATGATAGGGGCAGCCCAGTCGCTCTTCTCTACTCATGACATGATACCATGGCTTTCAAGATGGTCCAGTACCTTCTCCACTGCTTCCCTTAAAGCATAGGATACTGGTTGAAGCTTGTGGAAAATTGGAGCAGCTCCTGGTTGTACTCAGATCTTCACCTTGAAATCCTGGATTGTGCTGTAGCTGTAATGGAAAATAGGACCATGTTTGTCCAGTACTTTATTTAGTGCCTTGGTCATGATATTTAAGCTGAAGATCTTTTCCCAGTTCAACTTGATCTTCCTGAACCAGTTTCTTCCTGGCAATGCAGGTCTTTCTCCTTGCACTACCACCAGAGGCAAGGTCCACATGCCTTCCTTGTAGGTGACTGGAACACAAATCTTCCTTAGAACAGGGATTAGGTCTCCAGTGTAAGACAAGAGCTAAACATATGGATGGTTGCAATGGACAGTGCTGAAGTTTCTCTCTGTAGATGTACTCTGACACAAGAGATACTGATGCTCCAGTGTCAAGCTGCATGCTGACTGGTTATTCCACCAACTCCATTTGGAGGCAAATTTCCTCTCCATTGGCATGTGTTACATAGATCTTGAACAGTGGCAATGTATCATCTTCTGGTGCGATGGTTGGAGTGGCATCTACAGTATAACATACTGTGCACAAACAGTCTGTGCTGCAGTCTTTCACACTTTCTGTATGTGACCCCCTTTTCCACAGCTGTGGCATTTCTCATGTCAAAATTGGCATGTGCTTTGCTGGTGGTTACCTCCACATCTGTAACACAGTTGTTTCGATCTTGTGGAAGTGCCCTGTGGTGCTGGTTTCCTAAATGTTTGGGGTTGCTGATAAACAGGTGGTGCACCACTTTGTGGTGTGGAACATCCCTTGGGTCCTGGTGTATGGGTGACCTTGTGAATTCCACTTCTTTGTGGTTCAGGATGTCCTGCTAACTCCCTGGTATCCTTCTGGGTGAGCTTCAAAATGAGTGCAATATCACTGGCTGACTTGAAGATTAAGCCCTTTTCTGACAACAGCCATTTGTGATTGCCTTCTCTTCTCAGACTGCAGACAAATTGATCCCGTAGGGCATCACCCAGAAACTGGCCAAACTCACAGGTGCCTGCCAGATGTTTCAAAGCAATAATGTATTTGGCAAAAACTTCCCCTTCTGCCTGGTTCTGATGATAAAATCTGAAGCATTCTGCAGTGAAAATTGACTTGGGGTTGAAATGCTGTGAAAGTGTTTCAGTGAGTTGGTCATACAGTATGTCCACCAACTTGACAGGTGCAGTCAGCCTCTTAAGGAGTCCATACACTGTAGGTCCCAAAGCTGCCAGGAAGACATTTGCCTTTTTGTCATCAGCAACTTCTTTCACTATCAACCAGCATTCAAAGTGTTCCAAGTAAGAATCAAAGTCCTGTTTTGATTCATTGAATTCTGATACATGTTCAATTGGTGCCATGTGGATAGGAATTCTGAGGAGCTTACTGTGCTCCACTGAGTTATTCTGCACTGAGCTGCACTGAGTTAGCTGCAGTTGTGCAGGTCAGCCATTAGGTGCTGATGTTGTGCTGCTTGGTGATGGAGAAGTAACGTTCCAGTCCTCCAGCCTAGATGGTGCTGTGAGAAGTGCAGTTCCAGTCCTCCAGCCCAGTTAGTGCTGTGGGCAGGATGCTATGCTGTGCCTGTGCAGGCTTGCTATTTTCACCACTTGATGGACAGTTGTAGTTGGTGGCAGATTTATGGTTCTCTTAAGTTTGGAATGGCTGGAATTCCTTGGGCTGCCTAAATCGCAGCCTCAGACAGAGCTGGGAGTCTGTTTATTTTGAGTGCTCTGCAGTGTAAAGTAATAGGCAGTTCACAGTGCTGCAGTGTGTTAAACTTGCTATATGTCTGTAGTTTAAGCAAGAGACTGCAGCTGGCAGGTTAAGGGTGCTTAAAGTAGCTTGGCTGTTAGGGGGATTGGGAGCCTGACAGACCAAAGCGAGGCAGCAAGGAGATTCCTTGTGCACTTAAGGAACATGCAGTAGCTTACCTAACCTTTCTTGCACCTATGGGAGTTGTTTTTCTTGTGATCTTTGTCACCAGTGTAATATTTTGGTGCCCTAGCAGGGGCGGATCCAGCAGTGATGTAGATGGGGGGGGGTTGGGGGGTGCAATTTTGATAAAAAAATTTAAAATAAAGGTCGGCGGCTGTGGACCATCTAGGCCCCCAGAAAATGTTTTAAACTTGGTTCATCCTTGTGTATTTTGGAGGTCATTTTTAACAGAATTTTCTACCCTGTACTCTCTCCCAATGCCTAGTAAGTTGCATTCTAGCCACCTCCCCAGAGTCCCCACAGTCCAGTGTATTGTCCGAACCACCCTCCTCTAAGTGCCTGAAATATTCAAAGCCCAGGTTCATTTGGCACAAAAAGTTTGCATAACCAGTTACAGAAAGCTTGGTAGTCACATTGTTTTTTATGCTGAAACCTCGTGACAGCCAACAGAAACTCAGTGTGTGGATGGGGGTGATCGGGGGCATAGAAGTCTAAGAGATCTTTAAGGCACCTCATACAGTGGGAGTGTACAAGTGTACAAGGAGTACAAACTAACTATACAACATACAATAATGGATGGGGAAGTGTGCTTAATGAGAAATTAATGGTTGCCCGAGGTGTGGGATGCTACATAAACCCCGAGGCACCGAGGTTTATTAAGGCATCCACACGAGGGCAACTAATTTTTTAAAAACACTTTCCCGTCCCTTATTAAATATAATTGCTGGTCAGAAATTTTTTGGTTTACGTCTTTCTATTTATTTTGCGGTTGTGATCTTACCGCATTTGTCTTCCTGTTGCTACTGCCTGTTGTTTGTGGCCACCGAACGGCAGGATCATCCAGATAGCGAGTGAGAGACATGCTGCCATTTCTAAATGGTAGCATCAACAAGATACATTGTTTTATTTTTTGAAAAAGTGACACAAACGCTTGCTCTGCCAGCTCCTCGCTAAGCGAGTAAGGAGCCGCCATGTTTTTCGAACTGAAAGCCCGCCCCAGACCACACACAGTGCCAATCAGGGAGCCAGTTTTCGTGACTGACTCAGCACATGTTTTCCGTTATAACTTGCGAGTTATAACGGGGAATTATAACTTGTTCAGGCAATGTAAAAAAATTGCTGACCAGTTATTATATACTACTTATATTCACTGCAGTTACTCCAAGATGTTCAATTAGATTCCTTTACCTTCTGGCAATAGCTGATGGGTGGAAAAAAGATGTTATAAACAGTTTAGTCATGATGGGTCAAAGGCATTTTTAGAAAACACAGTTATACATCTTTGGATCTGGATGTACATGGCATAGACATTGCCTAGATTGGCTACCCAAATAATGTTTCTACTTGCTGTCACTGCAGCTAGGAGTCCAACTCACTGTCGATAAATGGTAGACTGGCAGGTATAAAGCATTGCCCCCCCCCCACCTACTCCCATACAGGCTGGCAGGTAAGCGCTTCTGCCCCCCAAATCTTGGTGGCTGAAACTGTCTACTGACTGAGTCTCATAAGATCCTTGACCGTCGAGGGCAGAATCCCCCTCCCGACCACCCAATACATATGCAACCCCAGATTATCACTAAATGGTCCCATAGGAGATACTATCTGCCATTGAGAGGACCATGATGTCCAGAAAAGGAGTCAGACTACCTGCAGCTGGGCCACCTTACTGTCAGATACCAGAACAGAGCTACACAAACTCACAAACTATCAATCGGGGCACCTACTGCGGCATGAGTCAAAGTAAAATTACAACTGTTGAAGTCAGACATTACACATACCTTTTGGGTGAGGTACCCCTGATGTAAGCAATTTGTAATTTCAACTTGGATGCAAAGATTCTTCAAGCTCATTTTAATCCACACGGCTGTGGTTAGTTTGCAAAGTTAGCCAGGTGCACAAATGGTCAGCATGATGTGAGCACTGAAACGTGGTACCACCACACGACATTATCATGTGCACACATCTAACCAAACTGTCTAACCTTGCCTGCGGCGATGGCTTAACCCCTCCAGTTTCATAACCCTTCAGGAAGAAAATTAAATTGTTGCCACTGCAGGGAGGGTGGGTGGCACTCACTCAAGTGCATAACTTGGGGGTGCTAATGGGGGGGCTACAGCCCCCTTATTCCCCCAGTAAATTCACATCTGCCTAGACTGACAACCAGGAGTGGCTCAAGAGACTTCACAAAATAGCCGTTCATGATATTTTCTGCAAAACAGGGCTGTGTCTGTGCCCTGTTCTGTTGCTCTTGACATAAAGATATGCTAAGCAGTGATCACTCACTTTCTTGAGTGTTGCTGCCAGTAAGGGGGCATTCCTCTCCACCAGTGGAACCAGGCCCAGACCTGTCAGATGGCACCATTCCCTCTTTCTTTTGTTTTTCCTCCACCCCGGTTGGCCCTCATTCAGGAGGGCACCCCAGTCCTGTCCCACCGATGTCCACCGGGACTTACCACCAGCCATCTTCCTCCAGGGCTTGCTCCCTTGGTAGGGTCAGCAGGGGGTCCCCAGGCCCCCAACGAAGACTGGATCCAGTTTGGGCTGGCACGCCCAGCTAGTTGGGGAGTGGTACCTCTAGCTGCTGCCATTTTCCAGGGTCAAGCCATGCACTCCCGCATGATGTGCACCGACATCTGCCCCAGCTCCTGATCTGCTGGCCTGAGCTGCCTTTCCCCCAGTTTCTGTCAGGAGACAGGCAAGCAGTGGGCTCTACCCAACCTTTCTCCAGAGGAGGAGAGCAGTCAGTCTGATGCTCGATCCTCCTCTCCCCAGCCAACCCCCAATGCTCTGAGGTTGCTCCTGACCCTGGGTCACTAGTATGGTGGCAGGTGAGACTTGGTGCCTCAGCCCTCTGCACCACCAGGCCAGCACCATTCCCTTTTTCTAATGAGCTTCTTCCCTACCTAGTTGCACCAGTTGCTGCTTGCAACCAGTCAGCTCATCACACAACTCTTGGTGAATGCGAGTCACTCTGTGGCTATCCATAGCCATGTAAAGTATTTCACATTTGAACTGGGGATGCAGCATGGTTGCAAAAATGTGGCTGCAACTATGCAGCACTTTTACAGACTTTGTATCCAGTTTAGCTTGCAGGAGCTCAATGAGCACAGCAGTTCCAGCTGTATTCTCCCTGTGATCCTCTACATATCTCTCCATGGGTGTTTTCACGATATGCACTGCTGGCATCACCTGACTTAGGGTGGCAGTGAGCACACTCAGATCATGGGTGCACCTCTGAAATGGCCCATGTACTGTCACCATGGCATCGATCAGTGACCACTCATGGTGGCCTAGCACTACCCCAATGTTGCACTCCATTGACATGTCATGAAGTGTGCACTTCTGTTTTAGCAGGCTACACAGCATCAGGCATAAATGAGGGACTCCACAAGAACAAAGGCATATTGTGCAAGTCACTAAAAAAAGGACATTCCAAGCTGGTATGCAATGTAAATATGTAAGTGCCATTTATTGTTGTAGAGAGTCGAAGGCAGGTACCAGAGCATGCAAATTTCCTGATGCTTCAAATCTACATGATTCTTCCTCAGGAGCAGCCCTCTGAGGAAGAATCATGTAGATTCGAAGTGCCAAGGAATTTTTATGCTCTGGTACCTGCCCTTGGCTCTCTACAACAATAAACAACTCTTATATCTTTACACTGCATACCAGCTTAAAAAGTCTTTTTTTCAGTGACTTGCACAATGTGCCATTCTTCTTGTGGAATCATTCTTTTCAAGTTTAAGTGTGGCATTTATCCGACACTCCTAGTAGCGCCCAGTAATTGTGATTCTGGATGAATGAGGGTCTGTAGGTTGTCCATCTGTGCTCTTATGCCGCATTGTCACCTAGCACCTGCAATATTTTAATTTTGTCTCTTTGTCCACGAGTGCCGAGTCTCTGCTATGAATGATGAATTCCATCTGGTACTCACATCCTATATCAAGCAATGCTGAGAAAGACCAAAGTGTTGTTGCACTTCTGTTAGTTGGTTAGTTACCTTTACAGAGTGATGAAAATGAGCACAGATGGAGTATGATGTGGAGACAGTCTTGCTAGCCTAATAACTGTGACACTGTGTAGATGTGATCATTGGGTTCAAGTTGTGGGCCTCAGAACTGTGACATAGTGCAGATGTGATCACTAGATTCAAAGTGTGGCCAGAGCAACTAATGCTGATGAAATTTCCATCACCTACTGCTTTCGCCATATTTGACTCATTATCCATGATGAAAAAACTAACATGTAGATTGGTACCAACTGTCCAAGACTACAGCATCTCTTGAATGAATGCCATGATGTTTGGTGACATGTTGTCTTTCATCCATTAGCCTCACATTTAGAAGAGTGGACATGCAGCGACTGCCAGACTGTTGAGGGATAAAGGGAGAGCTAGAGCCACAGAGCAAGACGGGGGAATTGTCAATATGAGACTTAAGCTTTTGCACACACCAGTGTATAGTCAAGGAGAAATATGCATGCATGGAGTTTGTACTGCTCCAGATGTTGGAAGTGCAGTGGAAAACTGCTCGCACAGCCTCTGAGAGTAATGCGGCAGTTGCCATTCTCACACCATCATGTATCTTTGGCACCACAGTCTGTGAAAATGTGGACCATGATGGGATCTGGTGCCATGGCTGCAAGTGCTGCACAGATTTCCAAAAGCCAGGGTCTTATACAACAGAAAAGGGTTGAAAATCCAGTGCTGCCATTTCACCTATGAGCTGTGTGATGTGCCGAGATGTTAGATGGTAAGACTGGTACTTACTTATTGCCTGGAAGTCTTGCACTGTTGGCATTGACTGTACATGTGTGGATTTTCCACATTTTCCAGATGGTGTAGAAATAATCACTAAACCCCAATACCACCTCTCGGTTATATTTTTATGAGTGCTTAGTGAGCTTAATGCAGACAGTAGTGGAAATCAAAGAGAACCCAGGGGAACTTAGTTCTCAGAGTGAAACTGAAAGTTTAACTCGGTTCCAGGAGTAAAACAAGGAAGGACTGCTTCTATGTAAAATATGTACCCCTAAAGGCATAAAATTGTAAAAAAGTGTACAAATACAACATGTAATGACTAAACATATCCCTAGATCCCCCCATCAGATATATTCACTACTAGATCACAGGTGGTGGGTTCCCTCAGTGGATCCTTTCCATTTCCAACACTGAAACCAGATATCTTGTTAGCATTCTGCTGGGCTTGGCCAAAAACAGTGCACTTTGCTGGTTTAACCACTCTGAAAGAAAATGTCAACAGGGTGTTGGCACAGCCCAGCTGTAATGCAATACTACAGATTGTATGGGAATATATAATAATTTTATTTGTAGTGTGCCTTTCCAAAACCAAGGCACATAACAATGGATTAAAACAGCACTTGGGGCAATAAATACAAAACACGCATTAAAAACATAATAAAATGAGATAAAAACATACAGAATCATATTAAATCAAGTAGTATCATTGCATACCAGCTGCATGTCCTCCCCATTTCAAGTAGTTCTCAGAAGGTAGTAGAATCCATGCCCCATAAACATTTTCTTTGTTCTTCTATAAATGTAAGATTTTTACATTACAATAATGCAAAAAGAAAATTACAATTAACTTACATATTATTCTAGATCTTTTCTCAGACTAATGTATTTGCAGCTGTTTTGGCTCTGACCAGAGTTTGTTTTCTTACAGGTGATATCTGAGAACAAAATGCAGAAGAACATGAGTAGGAACTGATACCAGCAAGGGTTCAAATCCCTCTTTACAATATTAATTTGTGCATACATTCAGCAGAGATTTAAATGCTATAACTCCACTTTTGTTTTCATTATAGTGCGCACAAAATATCAGCTAGTATGCAAAATTCAGCTTTTGTTTTCATTCCAAAGTGCGCAAAATACCAGCCAATCTTTAAAGTGTGTTATCCTCCTACTGTACATGTGAGCCTGTCAGGAATAAAAAGCGTTTCTTCATGAAAGTTTTTTTTACTCGGTCTTTAAGACTTCTTGTGTGTCTGTGAAAAAAGGGAAGGCATACTGAGTGGCTAGAATATCTATTTTATTTGCATTTTCAAAATGCTAAACTGCTTAAAACTAGGACTTTTCAAATGTTGAATGTACTTACTTAAATTTCACCTGTTCACTAGTGTGGCTTCCACCTTCCATCTCAGGCAGGAGCACTATTGCTAGTAAGCGAGCTGCTTTTGTACTTCTAGACACTGCCTCTAGTGACATGGATGTCATGACATCACTGTGTGTGATGTCAGTGGATGCTCCCAACATCACTAGCGAAGTGGAACTATTCCACCAAATGTACAGATAGCCACTATACTCGAGTGTGAAGCAGCTCACAAATACAACTGGAAGTACATTTTTATTTTGCGCTAGTAATGTGTTTTCCTATGGTCCCTTTTTATGAACAGAGACTAAAAGTGGTCTGTACAGAGTTTTGTTTATGGCAAGTGATAAAATGGGACCTACAGTTGCCCATCCTAAGTATTAGGCTTTAGTATCTATATGCATACATCTACAGCTTAAAACAGCACCATCAACATGTCAGGCTTCTGCGGTGCTCCTTTACATTATGAGCTGATTAGATATATTATCGTGGGGGTGTGGGGCAAATACAACCTTAGGGGCCTGAAAGGAGGGGTAATTCCACAAACATAGGAGCATGAAGAAAGTGAAAAAAACAATATGTACCTATTCTGGGAACACTAGAAAGTTACCTGACTTGCATAGCACTACCACAGATGGAAATCTAAAAGAACTGCTGAGGTAGAAAGAGAACCTCACAAGAAAAACAAACATTTATCAATGCCGGATGTTCGCTTGCAGGTATTTGCAGTGGTGTTTGGCACGTATGGTGCTTTACCCTAATGCCCTGTGCAATTGCTGGTATTTGCACTACAAATTTTCAGCATGACCTTTTTGTTACCCCCACCTCATAAAAGCATTTGAGACCTCTGCTTATGAACAGTACCACTGTTATTTTGTTAATCTGTCCTGAACGTTGATTTCCCACAGCGACCACACCATTGTGCTCCACATGTGCAAAAACACAGTTTGGGCAGGATGTGAAAAATGACAGCTGTAATGTTCATAGGTAGGTGTGAAGGGATGGCAATGTTGAACATCTGGAGTGAAAATACAACAATTTCTCAAACTTACGAGCGTACATGGAAACTGCGTAATGAACGCTCATGACACAGTCATTTTGTTGACGTTTGTCACCAAATTTTCAACATAGGCATTTTGGGACTTCTGCTCATGAACATTGTCACTGTGATTTTCATAATCTGTCCTGAGCATTGATTTCTCACTGTGACCACACCATTGTGCGCTGGATGTGCAAAAACACATTTTAGCCAGGATGTGAAAAATGTCAGCTGTATTGTTCATAAGGAGGTGTGAAAAAATGCCAGTGTTGAAAATCTGGAGTGAAAACATTTCAAATTCTCGAAGTTATGAGTGTGCGTGGAAACTGTGCAACACACGCTCGTAACACAGTCATTTTTTGACATTTTTTCACCAAATTTGCAACATAAGCTTTTGGGAGCCCACCTCATTAACAGTGACACTGTTGTTTAGTTAATCAATCCCAAAAGATGATTTTGTGCAGTGACCATGAAATCACCTTTGGGGACCGAATAACTCACATGACAGTAACTGAATTCATGAGGTGGGGTCCCAAGAACCCCCTGTTGAAAATGTGGTGCCAAAATTTGCAAAAATGCCCGAGATAGCCACCTAAGTTGAAAAAAAAAAACATTTATGCCATTATACAGCTTACCGTCATTTCTTCAGTTTGTGTTCGACTTTCAAGAGTGCAGATGTGTTCCCACTCCACTGAAGATCATTAAGCGAGCTCGAGATAGCATGGGGTGAGGAGGTGGGGTATGCAGAGGGTGGGTGTGGGTTTGGGGAGGGGCACAAGACACAGCGAGGGACTGTTTTCTGTTTTCACAGGTTTTAAAAACAAAAGATGTTGTGGGACAGTTTCCCATTTGCAGGGACAATGGGCATGCTGGGGTGGGCTCCCAGCATGCCACCTGGGAGTGTTGTTGGGGGGGCCTGGAGACAATGGGGACTGGGCACTCCGTCTGCACATACAATGTGTTTGGTGGGGGCAATAACAAGGGAGCAGGGTAGATGGCAGCAGAGGGAGGAAGTGGGAGAGATTTTATTAGCAACCAGAGGGAAAAAGGTGACGTCAATATGCTAAATACACACACGTTACCACCGCTGATTGCAGTGGTGCTTTTCTTTTAACTGAAGACCACTGCAGCCAAACTGCTGTCATAGACAGCTCATGCATCCATTGGTGCAGTAGGGTTGCACACGTTACACTGAGCACTGCATTGGACAGGAGGGTCACACACCTTCAAAAAGTCGTACTGTCCCAAAACGTTCCTTGCACATGCATGCAAGCGAATGCAAAAATAAACAAGCATTTGTCAATGCCAAATGTTGCTTGCTTCTATGTGCTGTTTAGGTATTTGGAAGTCATTGGAGTGCAAATATTGAAAATTCGCGAACTTACGGTGATGTACGTAGGAACTGCATAGCGCACACTAAATAAAACAGTCACATTTTAGGAATTTTTCACCAAATTTTCAACATTAGCCATTTTAGGACCTCTGCTCATGAACAGTGTCACTGTGATTTTCTTAATGTGTCCCATACATTGATTTACATCCGACTGCGCCATTGTGTGCTACATGGGCGGAAACACATTTTGGGCAGGATGTGAAAAATGACAGCTGTACTGCTCATAAGGAGGTGTGGTAAAATGGCAATGTTGAAAATATGGAATGAAAATATTGAAAATTCGCAAACTTACGAGCGTGCGTAGGAACTGCGCAACTCATGCTCGTAAAACAGTTATTTTTAGGAATTTTTTCACAAAATTTTCAACATAGCCATTTTAAGACCTCTGCTAATGAAGTGTCACTGTGATTTTCTTAATGTGTCCCATACATTGATTTCACACACCGACTGCGCCATTGTGTGCTACATTGGCGGAAACACGTTTTGGGCAGGATGTGAAAAATGATAGCTGTACTGCTCATAAGGAGGTGTGGTAAAATGGCAATGTTGAAAATCTGGAGTGAAAATATTGAAAATTCGTGAACTTACAAGCGTGCGTAGGAACTGCACAACGCACGTTCGTAAAACAGTCATTTTTAGTAATTTTTTCACCAAATTTTCAACATAGCCATTTTAAGATCTCTGCTCATGAACAGTGACACTGTGATTTTCCTAATATGTCCCATACATTGATTTCACACACCGACTGCGCCATTGTGCACTACATGGGCGGAAACACGTTTTGGGCAGGATGTGAAAAATGACAGCTGTACTGCTCATAAGGAGGTATGGTAAAATGGCAATGTTGAAAATCTGGAGTAGAAAATATTGAAAATTCGTGAACTTCGACAGTGCATAGGAGCGGCAAGCATACGCTAAGTAAAGCAGTCATTTTAGAATTTTTCCACCAAATTTTCAAAATAGCTTTTGAGAGCCACCTTATGAACACTGGCAGTGTCGTTTCATTAATCATTCGGAAAGGTGATTTGACACAGTGACTGCGAAATCACCCTTCGGGCCCGAATAACGCCATGACAGTGACAGCATTCATGAGAAGGGGTCCCAAAAATCCCATGTTGAAAATTTGGTGCAGCAATTCCAAAAAATGCCTGAGATATGCAATAAAGTTGAAAAACCCCTATCTATCCCATTATACAGCTTACCGGCATTTCCTCAGTTTGCGGTCGGCTTTGAAGAGTGCAGACGTGTTCCTGGTCCACCGATGATCGTCGCGCCGAGCTCTGGAGGTAAGTATGGGGTGGGGGTGTGGGAGGCAGGGTGCGCAGTGGGTGGGTGCGAGTTGTGGGATGGGGTGGGAGACAGCGATGGAGCGTTTTCTTCTTTACAGGTTTTTTTTATTCAGGCGATGCAGGACATTTGCCACACTGGGGTGGGCTCCCAGTGTGGCAGCAGGAAAGCTGTTTGGGGGATGTGGAGCTGACGGGGGGATTGCTACCCCATTGGCCAAAATGAAGATTTGCCACGCTGGGGTGGGCTCCAGCGTGGCACAAAGCTTTGGGGGGGCGTGTACTTGGACGATTTTTGTTTTGGCAGCTCATACAGAGGCGCTGCCAGCACTGATCGCAGTGATGGTTTTCTTTGAAGTGAACACCACTGCTGTCATACACAACACCCACATCGATTGGTGCAGGACCGCCACGCCTGCTCAACGGAGCAGTGGATTGCACAGGACAGTCACACCTCCAAAGTGTCCTATTCTCCCAAGACGTTCCTTGCGCATGCGTGCAAGCTAACGTAAAAATGGAAATCTAGCCTGTAATGAGCAGATAGACAACAGTTTTGTAGGTTTTGTAGGATAACCAATCTATACTGTCATTTAGTCCATATCCCCCATCGGTGGCCTTAAATAGATCTATAAGGTAGGCAAACAAAACTCTGGAATATGGTGAGCTCTGAAAGAATGGGGGTGATGGGGCAGAGGCAAATTCCTCAACCAGTACACTATGCAATTCCTATGCCACACTGGTGTGGTGAGACTGAAAAGAAGAGGCACCAATGGTAGTCACCAGGGAGGACGTGGGGTCTTCTATAGCAGAGACCACCATGGAGGGTGAAAGTGGACTACAAAGGAGGAAGAAGTAACTTGACTGTGAGGGGGATAGATTTAGGAATAAGAAGGGGGGGCTGAGATTAGCTGCTTATGAGGCACCATAGCCTGGAGGGATGAGAAGCCCATCCAGATGATCACTACAGAAGCAGTATGGGAGGCAGAGCTGGCTGTCATTGTCCACCTGTGGGGACTCGTGCCCTGGCTAGGGATGGGGTTGGGATAATGCAGGGGGAGTTCAGGGAGCTGGGGAATGGGTCTTAGGTAGTGAGCGCAGTGGCTTTCAATGAGGTGCTGCCTGTCTATGATGAGGGGAGGAGAGGGATCCCTACAACAAGATCTTCAACTCATGGTTGAGGGAACGGTGCAGAGAGGAAGGGTTCCATTACATGGGGGACTGGGGATTGACCTGGAGAGAGAAGGGCCTTTATAGGGGTGCTAGCATGCATTCATCTGGGAGAGGAACCACAGTCCTTGTTGGATGGTTTAGATGTTACTTTGATGAACATTTAAACTAGCTGAGGGGTGTGGCAGAAAAAATCAGGGAGACAGAAATTGTCCCCCCAAGGCTGAAGTAGAGAGTAGGAAGAACCCAAGGGGAATGGAACCCCTCAGGGTGAAAATTAATAAAGGAAGCAAGGCAGGGTAAAGGAAGGGGAATAGGAATGGAAGCATTAAAATGAGAGGAGGGGAAGGAGGGAGGACATAAAGGAAGGAAGGGGGTAACAAGTAGAGTGGTAATAAAATCCGGAAAGTCATGTGTGTGAATGCTAGAAGTCAAGGGAATACGATTCCAAACCTAGAGGCTATCATGGCAGAGGCTGCCTGGATGTTGAGACAATTACCCAGTTATGGTGCACTGAAAAACATGACTGGCATATGGCCATATCAGGCTATACTGTATTCAGAAAGGACAGGATGGAAAGGAAAGAAGGGGGAATGGTGTTTTATGTGAGGTAAGGCATAAAGCAATGAAGATACAGGGAATACGGGAGATCAAAAGTACTGTGGGTCACCCTGGGGATGGGAAATGGAGCCTCTGTTTGCACTAGTGTTGCTCAGACAGTATCGTAGAAACTAGAATACCAACAGATACCTCCCATTTGGCCAGATAGTTGCTGTGGTAGGATAGCAGTGTTATCTGATCATGGATCCTACCCTCTAGGATCCTGTGCATGGATCCTACAAATGTTGTGGATCCTGTGGATTCTAGCAATAAACGTTGTTGATCCTGTGGATCCTAGCAACAGATCCAGCTTGGATCCTAACTATCTGACCTAGGATTCTTGGATCCTAACTAGGATCCATCACTATCTGACCCTGGATCCTACATCTGTCTTTGGTAGGATTTCTGGTAGGATTCTAGGTAGGATATCAGCACTATCTCACAGATAGTGGTAGGATCCACAAAAGCACTATCTGAGCAACACTAGTTTGCACTGGTGTAATCTACAGACATGCAGCACAGGGGGAGTAGTTAGATGAGGTACTGGTGGAAGCTATTAGCAAGATGGCAGAAAAGAGGGAGGTGCTGTTCATGGGGGACTTCAGTCTGCCAGATATAGCTTGGTGCCTCCAAGTTGTGGCTTCAGATAGAAGCAGGGATGTCCTTGACTCCTAGCAGGGGACATTCCTCAGGCAATTAATAAGTTAACCCACTCATGATGGGACAATATTGGACCTGGTACTCACTAACAGGAACAGTATTGCAGACATCAAGGTTGGAGGCCACCTGAGAACCAGCGATCACTGTGTAATATGATTCAATATAAGGATGGCTCAATTGAACCACACAAGTGCAATGGTCCTGGACTTCAGGAGGGCTGATTTTAAAAAGATGGACGAATGCCTCAGGGATGATCTGGCAGGTGGGGATGACTGGAATGGGATGGAGAAACAGTGGGCAAAGCTAAAAAAGGCCATAGTGAAGGCAACAAATGTCTGCATCAAGCAAGTGAGGAAAAGCAAGAGGAAAAGGAGACTGCTATGGTTCTTGAAAGAGGTTGCAGAAAAGGTAAAAGCTAAAAGGGTAGCATTCAGAAGTTATAAGAAGACGCAGATGAAGAAGGATAGGGAGGTGTATCAGGGAAACAGGGGGAGGCAGGGAGAGCTGTAAGGAGAACAATGGCACAAACTGATGACATAATAGCCCAGGCAGTAACCAAAGGGAAAATGCATTTTTTAGGTATGTAAGCAAAAAGAAGAAAACTGGGATGGGATTGTAAGGGAAGGGAGGGACTGAGTAGAGGGAGACCAGGAAAAGGCAGACATCCTGAACAAATCACAGAGGAAAGAGAACGGGTGGAGCCACAAAAAAGTAGCAGGAGTATTGGAGTGAGGGAGGTGGACAGTAGTCCATTTTCCAAGGAGGGAGTCCAGAAGGAACTCAGTAATCTGAAAGTGAACAAAGCACTGGGGCCAGAAGGGATGCATCCAAGGGTATTGAGGGAACTCAGGGAGGTACTGGCTGCACCTCTGACAGTCCTATTTAACAGTTCTCTGGAAACAGGAGTGTTTCTGGAGGATTGGAGGAGGGTGGATGTAGTCCCACTTCACAAAAGTGGTAGCAAGGAAGAGGCTAGCAATAATAGTGCACTCAGCCTGACATTGGTGGTGGGAAAGTTAATGGAATCACTGCTGAAGGAAAGGAATATGTAACATCTTGAATCTACTGGGTTACAAGACCCAAAGCAGCATGGATTCACGGGGGAGGGGGGTCATATCAAAGTAATCTGATAGATGTCTTTGACTGGGTGACCAAGGAACAAGATTAGGGTGGAGCAGTGGATGTAGCCTACCTGGATTTCCATAAGGCATTCAACACCGTTACATAGGAGACTAGTAAACAAGCTGGGTAGCTTAGGAGTGGGTCCAAAGATGGTTAACTGGGAAATAAATTGTTTGGGGGATAGCTGGTAAATGGCGTTGATGCCGAGGAAGAGCGAATGACTAGCCATGTGCCACAGGGATCAGTACTGGAACCAGTCCTCTTTAATGTCTTTATAAGTAACATTGCAGAGGAGCTGGAATGGAAGATCTGCCTCTTTGTGGATGACACCAAAATCTACAATACAGTGGACACTCCAGGGGGGTGGAAAGGATGATCAGTGACCAGAGAAAATCATAGAATCATAGAAATCTGATGGCAGAAAAGGACCCCACTGGCCCACTGAGTCTGCCCTTTCCCACTCCCCCACTTATTTATCACCTATACCACAGGTCCTCCCCTTCCCCCCATCTACCAGCCCCATATGTTTGTCCCATGCCCTTTTGAATCCCTCCACTGTTTGAGCCCCCACCACTTCCTCCTTCACCTTATTGACCCCCTTCACATACTTAAACGTTTCAATCATGTCTCCCTCTCCCTTCTAGTCTCCAGTGTGTACACAACCTGTGGAGTGAGTGACAGCTGGGATTCAATGTGAAAAAGTGCAAAATAATACATATGGGGCACAGAGACCCAGGGGGTAGAGCACAACATGGGATGGGTGGTACTAATGACCACCAAGCAGAAAAGAGACTTGGGGGGGGTAATCATATCAGATAACCTAAAGGTGTTCAGGCAGTGTGACAAGGCAGTTGGGAGGGCTAGTGGGATGCTGGGGTGCATAGTGAGGGGTATCACCAACAGAAAGAGGGAGGAGGCATTGCCTAAGTATAGATTGCTGGTAAGATCCCACCCAGAGTACTGTGCCCAGTTCTGGAGACCATATCTCTGGATGGAGATAGGCAGAATGAAGGTAGTCCAGAGAAGGACAACTAAAATGATGGGTCTGCATCAGAAACCCTACAAAGAGAGACTTAAGGACCTAAATATGTACAACCTGGAAGAGGGAAGGAAAAGCGGGGATATGCTGATGACCTTTAAATACTTCACAAGGGTAAATAAGGTATAGGAGGGAAGTATCTTTCAGAAAAAAGGAGCTCAAGAACAAGAGGACATGATATGAAGCTGGAGGAGGTAGATTCAGAAGAGATGTGAGGAAGTACTTCTACACAGAAAGAGTGGTGATTTCCTGGAGCAGTCATCTAGCAGAAGTGGTGGGGACAAAAACAGTGGTGGGATTCAAGAACTCATGGGCTAGGCATAATGGAATCTTAGGGTGGTGGGGGGAATGGGCCTTAGATCAAGTAGGATCTGCAGTGTTACTGTAGGCAGGAAAAAATGGGCCAAGTGGGTGGACCAAGTGGTCCTTATCTGCCAGCAAATTCTATGTTGCTGTGTTTCACAGCATGTTATAAAAAGAGATCACAGGAATGTACACTACAAGCATGAAATAAAAATTTACTAGCAACTGTATTTGTGAGCTGCTTCATGCTCGAGTGTAGTAGCTATCTTTACATTAGATTAAATAGTCCTGCCTTGCTAGTGATGTCGGAGCATCGGCTGAGTAACGTTGTGACATTTGTGTCACCGGGGTGGTGCCCGAAAGTACATAAGCAGCTTGCTCCCTAGTACTAGGGCTCCTGCCTGAGATGGAAGGGGGGGGGGTCACGCTAGTGACTGGCTGAAACTTCAGCAAGTACATTCACTATGTCACAAGCCCTAGTTTGGGGTCAGATTTAACATTTTGAATGCTCAACTAAAATCGATATTCTGGCTACTCAGTATGCCTTCCCTTTTTTTGACAGATACAAGAAGTTTTAAAGACTGAGTGAGTAAGAAACACCTTTTTATTAAGAAACACTTTTTATTTATGACAGTCTCACATGTATAATAATATAACTTTAAAGATTAATTGGTGTTTTGTGCACTTTGGAATGAAAACAAAAGCTGAATTTTGCAGACTAGCTGGTATGTTGTGTGCATTATAATGAAAGCAAAAGCTGAGTTGGAGCATTTAAATCTGTGCTGAATGTACGTACAAATAATTATTGTAACAAAGGGACATAAGCCCTTGCTGGTATCAATTCGTGCCTATATGCTTCTGCATTTTGTTCTCAGGCAACACCTGTAAGAAAACAAGAGACAAGAGATATCAGAAAGCAAAGCGACACTGAATAATAAGTACAGTAAGAAGGTAAGTGTGGCACATACTGAGAAACACATTTTCTCTGGTGTCTGATATGGTGTGATTTGATGTATTTAAAATGTATAAATGTACTTAACATTTTAATAGACTCTCCATTCCACCCTGAGGAAGGGGTTTTCCCCAAAACCTTGTCAGGAGCCTTGGGTGTCCTGTGATCTGTACCTAAATAAACATATCAGTATGTTATAAACCTTGTAATATCTGGGTGAGTGACTGATTACTCCTATTTCTTATGATGTGTATGATGACATAATAGGAGTTGACTACTTCCCGATTGGAGTTTTTATTTATGTAATATATGGATATCCCCAGTAATACTACTGAAAGTTATACAAGAAATTTATGGTAATACTATTGAAGAAATTCATCGATAGTATTATGAGATCTCATAATACTATCTTGCGATGTTCCTCGACAGTATCACAAGGTCTCGTAATACTGTCGATGGATTTCCCAAGACAGTGCTATGGGACTCCAGTTTCCCTCACACTGTGCAGCAGTTTACAGTGTGGCTGCCTTCCTCTCAACCCTCATGCTGCTGTCCTTGTTCTGTGAAAGTATGAGGCAGTCAAAATAAGTTTCTCCAGTGATCAAAGATAAAGTTACGTGACCAGGTAGTAACCACACAGCACTGAGATTATGCCAAACAGCTCTAAACTTTGAGCTCTGAAACCTTGGTTAGGTGCTGTCACTTTGGCCCATCGGCAACATGACCACTCCAAGCTATAAGCTCCATAGGCACTGAATAGCAAATGGTGTTTGGACCATAGCTGGTGGAGTGCAAGAAAGTATTTCAGTGATCCTGTCTGGAACCATGAAACCAGTACCAAGTTGCAGTAAACCAAACTGATATGGCTTCAAGAGCAGAGAGGAGAAAGCATGAGTTTGATCATAGAACAAATGACAACAATTTATATGCTTACCCTGCACTACCTAACTTCACAAATATGGGTACTAGGATGTCTGGACATATGAAATATGAATAACATTAACTGATTCTAAGTATCATAAACAGAAAATAAGAACTGTGGCAAATAATACTGAAGAATTTGGACAAGTTATATTGTATACAGGCATTAAAGCTATTGTAAAGAGCTGGAAGAAACTGAGGCTGAAGTCTTTCTCCTCTCTGTATATGACAAAAAGATAACGGGACTGTGATTACTCGGCTATAATCCCGTCTCGAGGTTCTGTGGACATGTTAGGACCTCTTGAGCTTCACTCTTGAGGTTCACATGTTCCCAGAATCTCTCAATGGAATGATATAGAGAATAATGACTATGCAACTGTGTTATGGATTATTTTTACACAACCGAGGTGTGTCATGACCTATTTTTGCTAGAGAGGTTTACGAAGTTATCACACACTGAGGGTATGTAAAACAAATCTGTAAGATCACAGTTGTTTAGCCATTATTTTTTATAATTACTGGTGTAGGGATTTTTTTTCCTTCAGCATTTGAAGTCAATCACTTTAGTTGTAAAAAGCACAATTCACAAAAAAAGATCAAAGCGCTTGTGCATCAACTACTGTATATGAAAGGAGAAAGCAGTTCTGTGAGACAGCCACAGACAGGCAAGAACACACGCACACACACACACACACACACACACACACACACACACCACACACTCTGTCTCTTTCCCTAGTACAGACTTTTTTTTTTCATTTTTATTTTACATTTATTTATTTATATTTTAGTTGCTCTGTGGAACCACAAGAGCAGTCAGTCAGTCAGGGTCTGTTCCTGGTCTGATTCACTAACTCCCGAAGCCCTGACTGAAGCATAACTACAGCAGGATCAACCACATATATTTGTTGTTGTTGTAAAGGCAGGATCAACCCGATGAATACTCAAAAAATTGAATTAGTTACCTGTGAGAAAAATCACTATGGGTCTTCAGTAGTGGAGAAACGGAGCCGCCACGTTGGTTGGAATGGTTGGCCTGCCCACACACAGAAAGTCTGAAAGTCAATGAGGTGACGCGCTAGAGATGAGTGATACAAAATGCTGTAATTATAGCTTCATAATACACAGCCTCCTATCTATTATTCTATTTTTTTTTTTATTTTACCAATTATTTTACCAGGTGAGACACACTAAGCTGAAAGCTTGTTTGCAGGTGCAACCTAGGAGCACAAGGAAATTAAGTGACTTGCTCAGGGTCACACAGTATGCACCTAGGGGGCTGTGGGATTCAAACCCAGGTCTCCGGATTTGCAGCTTAGAGCCTTAACCCACTGTGCCATACTGCCTCCTGTATAGTACTATGGGTGATTCCGGAATCTATTGGAAATAGGGCAACAACAACACCAATCATGTGGTTGTGTAAGAATGCAAAGGGTGACTGATGTGAGTTTATTGGGGGACCATAAATCTGTTAGAGGGGCTGTTGTCAGTTTCTCTCAGTAAGAAAGAGAGACTGACTAGAGCAGGGGTGTCCAACCTTTTCAGGGTCATGAGCCACATTTAAATTTCTGAGTAAGATGTGAGCCACAACAATGTATGGGCCATACCATACCCAACATGCGGCCCTTACCATACCCATATTTACCCATATTTAGGAGTTAAAAAAATAACATAGTCATAGTCAATAATAATATTTTAATACATTTTATGTTACAGTATTTCTAAAAAAAATAGTTGCAATTTAAAATAACTGTTGACAGATTGTCCGCAGCCTGATTTCAGCCATGACAAGGAGGCAGACTGTGACAGGGAAGCAAAGCATAATTTACAGAGTGCTCCCATGGCTACTGCGAAGCCTTTAATGAAGAAAACAAATTCTCACTAGCCCTGATTTCAGCCATGAATCCAGCCATGGAAGCTTTTCCCAGTAGTTGTGTATCGTGCAGCAACTGTCCACAGTTTAGAAAACAAACAGGCAGCAGCTGAGGAGCTTCTTCTCTAGGTAGGCAGAACAATGGAACAGCCAATGCACAATGTTGGTTGCCCAGCAACCTGCATTCATAAGTAACAGACACAGAATTCATGCATCATTCACAAACCAAAAAGTGTAATTGAGAAATTACTACCGAGCTGGCCAAACGTCAAAAGCACTGGTGGGAACTGTGACTCATAATTTCAAGGTAGTTAAAGACAACGGACGAGCATCAATGGTGCCGGCAAAGACTGTGATGTGTAATTGACAAACCCCTCACAAGCCACATCAGACTGCTTCATGAGCAGCATGTGGCTCGTAAGCTACGGGTTGGCCACTCCTGGACTAGAGTATTTAGAACACTCTTGTAACCCCCATACCAAAATGGAAGTTACTAGAAAGTCAACGAGATTAAGAGATTAATAGCTATCTAGATAGCCTGGGGAAGCCTCTTAAAGCAAGAAATGGGGAGGAGCTTGGAGAAGCCAGCTAGATAGTTCCAGACAGTGTACAGCAGGAGTCAGGAGCAGAGCAGCAGAAGAGGCATCTGTTGGCCCAGGCCATCCCCATAATCCTATACAGTACTTAATCAGACTTGCCTGGCCTACAGTCCCTCATGTGGACTATTGCGATGTCATTAGTTAGCCATTGTTGTATTGTATGCATAGTTAGGGATTAGTGTAGAATGTACTAGATAACTTTTCCCTTTACTTCTGCTTCTGCTTAGTTATGAGATATGTTTTGCCTATGTTTAGAAGTGATTCTGCTAATGTAATGCTAGTATGAAAATATGCCATTTCCAGCCAAAGTGATCCTTGTGTAGAAACGTACTGAGAAATTTATTTACACATTTGTGGTCTACAGAGCCGTCTACAGCCAGGATGCACACTGCTGACATCAGCAGATAGTAATGATATCTCATCTATATGTGTGACTGTACTATTGTTCTGATGATACAATAATAATGTGTTACATACAAATGTTGTAGCTGAAAGGGCAACTTAGATAACAGCTACACTACCCACCAAATTTAGCCAATCAGGATAATGTAGAATATGCAGCTAATGCGTACATGAGCCCATTACCATAGCAATGGGACTTGATCTTATCTTAGTGTAACAGTGAGTGTTTACTGTAAGCTCACTGAGTTTTCCTATGATGATATCTATATGGTGGAAAATGGTTCCAAACTCCCAGCTGACCATATGCTGACCTTTCTGCATGCATGTGTCTTGTACTTGGAAATATACCCTTACTCTGTAAGTACCTGCTTCCTGTGTTCTGCTTTGCCAGCAGGTGTAGAACCTGAAAATCTGATGCATCCCAGTCCTTGATCTTGGACTTTCATGGCCTCTGCGTGTGTCTGCCAGACCTTGAGTTGTGGCAGAGCTAAGGTCTGGGATGTAGCACAGGTACAGTGGCATGCACCAAGATGAGATCCCTGATCCTGCAGAATTCTGCAGGAAACAGTGCAATTAAATGCCAGTTGTCATATAGGACACTGACAAAGTGACACTGCTTCTGATCCTGGCAGAAACCACAACACTGTAGCTTACAGTAACTGGTTCCAGTTCCCAGAGGGTGACCAGCATAATCAGCAGCCTAGAAAAAGAGAAAGACCAGCAAAACTGCACTGCAGTTCAGAGTAGTGCTGCAGAGATCATGAGTATTGAGAAACCCCCTGTAAAGGTTAAGAAAGGCAGCTAAGAGACAGAAAAGTTGAGGACAGGGGAGCATGATGGTAGCACCTGCATTAGAAAGAGATGGTACAGATGGGAAGAAAGGGAACTCTTGCATAAGAACCTGCACAACAGATGGTGTATCTGTAGTGGGAAGAGAGCCATGAGATCAGCAAGGGGCCAGCAGGTTTGATCTGAAAGTCCAGTTAAAAGAGAAAATGTCAGCTTGTTGGTGCAGTGGTGATGCTACCACTTGCAACACAGGTGACCCAGGTTCAGGAATGAGCATTAATCACCAGGAGCCAGCCAGGGGGAAGAGAACTGAGCATCCCGTAGGACACTCTCCTCCTGGGGGGGGGCTCTGTTGGTTCCCGCTACAATATTGTTACATGGGTGACATAGCAGCTGAGGGGCCCACATGGGAAGGGAAATTCTGCCCGGCATTGGCAAATAGCATGCTTTGCATACACTCCAGAAACTACAGTGTGGCCTTCCTCACACTGAAATATCAAAAACACCAGGGGCGGGGCAGATTTCTGAACTTTATCCTACCATGCAGTACCGAGAAAATTCCATTTTTGGACATGAAAAAAAGACAGAATCATGGGAACTCCTTCACAAGTCTGTCGAGAAAGGAGACAGAAAGAAATACTCTGTTGCATGTGTAAGGCTCCTGTAAGGCAGATGCTCCTCCCAACTGACATAGGGGTTGGAGCACCTCTACTTTACACTGCCACTGGGATGCCAAAGATGTCTTTGGTGGCACCTGGGTTCTTTTCTCACTCAGCAGTGATGGAGTCTTCTATCCAAAGGAAAAGAAATGCACAGTGCTTCCACCCAGAGAAAGACTACAGCAAGATAGGTATTTTATCAGTGCAACCCCCAGCAAGTTGCACCTGCCTGTCTCCTCACTGTGGTCAGACCTCTCACAGACCACATAAATGGAAATGTTTCCCCTAACTGGCATGCACAGTATTATGGCAGACAATGATGACAAATAGTATAGCAGTAAAAGCTTGAAATGGAAAATATATGCAGCTATGGTTTAAAACATGGCCCTTGTTATGTGTCACTCGAGGCAGGCCTGATATGTGACCCTTTTGAATGGCCTGCTAGGCTGGGTCAAACCACCCTCCGTCCAGGTGTACTTAACCAGATGACTATTTACTTGGACTGCATTTAGTGAAATCCAGCAAGGTGGCAGCCTTCCACCCTCTAAACCCTACAGAACAAAAAATGGCAGTACAGTTGGATGGTCTTCCTGTACCGCAGGCTGCTACCCTTGTCACTTCTGGTAACAGGAATGAGCCCTTCAAGTTTAATTGCAGTTCCCTAATAAACAGTCCCTGGGTACCTCATGTGTTGAAGCCTTGCAGGCCCAATGAAGCTGCCATGAGTTGTCTGGCAGTGGTGCACTTAGAGGTTTAAACATGATGCACCAGGTTCCTTAACATTTCCCCTCACAGGCCATGCAATTAGTAAAATGGCTTTAAACCCTCTAAAAGCAAGATATTTGTAATCCAGCCCGATGGCCAACTAATCCCCACAAAACAGTATTTCTGGACAGCAGAGAATGCCCCAGTTGTACTCATGGTATCTTAACTGGACAGCTTTTTCTGTTTTTGCAGGCTAGTGGTCCAATCTCCTATGGTGCTTCTGGTTCGGTTGGGGCTACATCCTTAACATCGCTCCTCCTTTATAAAGAGATGGCTTCTTGGCTGACTGTAGAACTGGTCATTGGCTCTTCCATCCTCTCCTCTTCTGGCTACTGAGGCCGTGGGCTGACTCATGTGTCTCAGCTTCCAAACCCTTAGGTTGGTGGAAGCCCGACACTTAACTTTAGTGCCTGCTTCAGGACATGGATCAGCAGCCCTGGATTTTAGTCTTTTGCTTCATACAGGCTCTTCAGTAGCTGCTGCTCTCTTCTACTCTGGAACTTTAGCAGCTTCCTTACAATTTGTTTTCCAGGCACAAGGTCCCACGTGGCACAGCCCAACTTCTGGCACAGGCAACAGGTCCTGTCCCACCAAGATCCAACTCAGATCTGCCAGCCTCCAGTGCAGTCCCTTTTTTATGAGCAACATTCAAGCTCAGCTTCTGTTGGTCCACTCTGCTGTCACTTCAAATCCATGCTGTCCTATAGTTCTGAGAAAGTGCATCAGAAACATAATTCTTTCCTTTCCCAGTGTCCTGTACGAGCCTTATGTAAGTCCTCCAGTCCCCCTGAAAGGCTGCCCAGGAGTCAGGGATTACAAAGATTGCACCATCCATGTCATCCAGGGGCATGAGCCCTACTATTTCTCTCTTTGGGGCTCCCATGCTATTCTCATAGCTCTGCATCCTCATTGCAGCGAGGTGGCAGTAGGTGCATCCTTCGGTCTATGGCAGCTGCCTGCCTTTGATATGTGGCTTGAGACATTGTAAACTGCACACAGAAAAGTCTTTATACAGGAGCAAGAGTTACCAACGAACTGTAGCTCCTGCTGGGACCAGCCTTCTCCAGCTGTTTACCTTCCACATAGTTTGAGTCCTTAGGGGTGGAGAAGCCAAGTGACGAAGGTGTTGGGCAGTACAATTCTTGGAGCCCCCCCAAGGTAAGCCCCATTTAAGGGGAGGTTACGCATGCTAGCAGTTACCACCACAGAAATCTGATAGAGAACACTACCACTAGACTGTATATGAGAGCAAAATAGAATATCACCCAAAAAGAACGGACCCAGATATACACAACGGATAGAGGTCCATTGAGTCTGTCCATACTATACTACCTCCCCCACTGATCAACTACCCTGGTGGACTGTATCCCTTCAATCCCCACTACAAACCCTTGCTGCCCCCCTTAGAAACTATGAGTTCCCTGGCCCTGCCCCAACTATGTTTAAACCCATTAAAGGTTGCTACCTCAATAATTTCCATTAGCAGTCTCTTCCAATGTTCCACCACTCTCTCTGTGAAGTAGAACTTCCTCAAGCTTCTCCTGAATTTGCCCCCCACCAACCACCAGGCATACCCTCTTAGATCCTGCGTCCCTATTTTTTATAAACAGGTCCTTACTGTTTACCCTGTTCATACCTTTGATAAATATATGTTTCAGTCATGTCCTCCTTTCCCGCCTGGTCTCTAACAAATACATGTTCAGGGCCTTCAGTCATTCCTCATAGGATTGGCCTTGCTGACCCTGTATCATCGCAGTGACCCTTCACTGTACCAACTTTTTGGTCAATTTCCTTCCTCAGGTGAGGGCTCCAGTGGCTCAAATAAATAATTTATCTGCAAGGTTTGACTCCCACCTATATTGTAAAAGCCATATACGTTTTTTGTCTTCAAACTGTAAAAATAACCCCATCCCATCAAAAAAAAGCCTCTCAATTTGGGGGGTTGTTGTATTATTGTTATGACATCCTGAACAATGATATAACATCTCAATGGCACAATAATGGTACAACAGCATCTGTGAAAGGGAAGAACCCCACAGACGATATCTAAGCTTATGAAATGGGCTCAAGAAATCCTGTAACCTGATTGGTTACAACATCTTCTGAGCAGTATCCTTATCAGAAGATATTGTAGCCAACCAGCATTACCTTCCACTCCTGAGCCCCAGTACAGCACAAAATCAGTGATCCGTGACAACCCTAAACAAAAACACAGGCTGGCATAGCAGCCAGCTCACATCGGGGAAACAGCAGCCTGTCAGCTAATTGCGTGCCGTCTCTTTCAAACCAGCTATGGATCCACAAAGAAAGCCTCTGTAACCACAAACCATATCAAAATTAATTTAAATATTTAAATAAATTCATCCACGATGGTTGTATCCCCATGTTAACAAAAAAACAGAAATACCTCACTCAGTGGCACCGCGACCACTGAAACTGGAACTGCTCCCTGAACATGACTTTCCCTTTCACCACATGCTGCCTCCAGTCTCGTCCCCCCATCCCTCGCAGTCTTCAATATCTAAATTCCACAGCCCAAGTGCTGTCTACCATGGGACACACTTGTCTTTCAAGCGAGGTGGCACCACAAATGAATATAAACATATATTAAACAAAAACGCCAACCCGGACACGGCTCCATAAGGTGGCCAGCATGGGACATGCTCGTTGTGACTCAACAAAACCAGTGACAGCAATATTAAAGCAAACGCAAAAGAAACAAATGAAAAATAAAATAACAAACAGTGTCTTCATGAAGGGACAGACTTGTGAGCACATAAAAACAAAGCCCCTCTACATGCTGTTAATTAAAGCAGCCACTCAAAGCATCAGTGCAAGATTAGCACTGTAGAAACGCGGACAACAGTAGAAGATAAGCACTATGTGTAGAGGAGGAAGACAATGTGGAGTTAAAAGTGTTTTCACAGAGAGGACAACCTGACCTGTGTCTCTGTGGCTGTCTTGGGGGGGAGCATGCAGTGGACCTCACAGTACAGAAAGTACATCAGTAGAGGGATTATTTTACTACTCCAGGTAATAAAACCTCAAATTATTAAAATGCTTTCCCTCTTTTTATTTTATTTTTCCCCCCCAAATACTTACTTGAGAAACCCATTTTATAAGCGCAATAACACACTCCAAGGTGTGGGTTATCTCCTGACAAGAGCACGCCCAGGTGCATAAGGCACTTGACACAAGTGCCTCGTGCTTAACAACACACCTGGGTGTGCTCTTATCAGGAGATAACCCACACCTCCTTGTGTGTTATTGCTTGCATATACTATATTATGGTTCACCATAATGGCCAAAACTATCAATTATAAAAATTGAAAACTGACAGCAGGAATATTAGGGACTGCTATGATGCCTTGAAGTTCTGGTGACATCATGGAACCACTTTAACATATTGTAATTGTTGTGTTTCTATGATGTCCTCTGAAACCCTCTTTGTCCTTACAAACCATGTACTTCACAGATGTCAGTTATTCTATATGCCCA
Source organism: Neoceratodus forsteri (assembly GCA_016271365.2). Lineage (NCBI taxonomy): Eukaryota > Metazoa > Chordata > Ceratodontiformes > Ceratodontidae > Neoceratodus > Neoceratodus forsteri. The sequence continues at coordinate 490,055,506 of CM057450.1, read as the reverse complement.
TGCTCACGTTCTTTTGCATTTACTATTATAGCTGTTGTTACTGGTTACTAGTTAGTACTTTACAGGATTTTAAATAAAGTGTGTGCCTCAGGAAAAATAAAAAAAAATAAGGCCTTCATTTTAATCAGTTTAGGGGATCAGTTTTATATTCTGTTGTTTTGGAGCCAAGTCCCTCTACAACTGCAAAGTGCATCCACATTACCAGGATACAAAAAAAGTGCCAGCCCAGTTTTTTGAATACTTGAGACTTATTGGGCATAATATTCAGAATTGCACCTGGCAATAGCACAAGTGGTGGTGCAGCACAACTGAGTTGCGCTGAAGCAACTAAGGGATATATTCAAAAGAGATGTGACATGTTGCATTTCTTCTGAATATATCAAATAATGCACGTTGAGCAAATACAATGCACCAGTGCATCTCCCCAGACAGGTCTGAATACCAGGAATGGGAAACGCGCCAGTGCATCAGAGATACACCGTGCGCAAATTCCTGATATTCAGACCTGGATATGTAAATGAAACCAGTATGCATGCAAGGCACAAATGGGGCAATTTGCATGTCATTATGGGCCTATTTGCTTGTGTTGTGCAGGGCCAGCCAGTGGAATGCACTTAGCGCCCTGCACAGCATGCGGTCCCTGTACCAGGGACTGCAGTAGTACCCCCTCCCCTCCCTTAGCCCCGATCGCCTGTAGAAATATTTATGTAATAACCTTGGTGGTCAAGTGGTTTCCCCCTTGTTGCCGGTAACCTTGATCATTGTGTGATTGGCAATGACCAGTCCCTGGTGGTCCAGGGGCACCCCCAACCTCCCACCCACACAGGACCCCCAGCCCACCCAACTCCTCCACCCCATCATCAGCGGGCAGTAAACCCGCCTGCATACCTCTGTGGCTGCCTGCCGAATAACAACTTATAGTATCAGCTGCAAGCCCATTGGTCCACATTGCACATTGTACAGTGCATACTGTAACTGTCATTCACAAAGTTGTGAATGACTATTACAGTATGCAATGCAAGCCCATTGGTCCACAATGTGGACCAATGGGCTTGCAGCTGATACTGTAAGCTGTCATTCGGCAGGCAACCACAAGGTATGTGGGTGGGTATGCTGCTCGCCGATGACAGGGAGGAACTGGGTGGGCTGGGGGTCCTGTGTGGGTGGGGGATGCCACTGGACCACCAGGGACTGGACATTGCCGATTTCATGGCAATTGGGGTTACTGGCGGGGAGGGGCAACCACTGGACCACCAGGGTTATTAAATTAATATATATATGGGCACTAGCATTACAGGAGGGGAAGGGGTACCACTAGACTAACAGGGACATATGTGGGTGCTTGTCAGTTGTGTTCTGGGGAAGGTAGCCACCCATGGCTGGCAGCTTCTGTGTTGCGCATTGCAATACAGTGGCATGCCTGTGGGTGGCTAGCAGTTGAACCATTTTATATGGGCTCAACATTGTGCCCAGGTATGTGGAACATCTCTGGGTTGTGCTGGCCGATGCACCACACATCCTAGGCTGAATATCGGGATGTGCTGCATGTGCATGGGCACACCTCCTGGAGATGTGCCGCATACATTATCTTTGCTCCCTGGCGCAACGGGAATTGCGTTGCGCAATTCCCTCTTTTGAATATTGTCCCAGGGCACAACTCAGTTGTGCCAGGTGCAAACCCTTTGAATATCTCTGCCATTCTGTGTTGCATTGGGGATCAAATATTGCAGTGATTAAAATAAATTTTTTAGATCTGAGAGGGAGGCTGACTATCCAGAGTTTGTAAAAAAACAGTGTCAGAATAACTAGAGGTGATTGACACTTCAGAAATGTGATCATGTAATATTACTGACAGGGGACACACAGTCTTCTGACAGCAGTCCTGAGGTATTATTAGAAAAAGTAAACATCAATAATAAGGCTGAGCATGGCAAAATGTCCATCAAAGAGCCTAGTTAATGCAAAGTACCTGCTAGGAGGCTTTAATAAATCCATCCTTTCACACTTGCAGATGAATTGTTGCCTAATCTCGCTCTCTCGCTCTCTCACTCTCATTCAGCCTCCGAAGGGTTTTATTTATTTTTGTTATTTAATGCCATCATTGTTCTCTGAGAAATTTATGCAGGAATTAAATCGTATTTTAGCAGCACTGATATTTCAATGCTATCTATAAAATACACTACTCCCACTACAAAGAACAGTAAAAGGGATTTTTATCATCCCATTGCCTGTGCTTCTTGTTCTGGACAGGCGCATAAGAAAAAGTGAATCCTAAGATTTAGTTTGGGCCAACTATATAGTGCATAGTGGGTCACTCTCTTTTTTACAACTCACTTCTCATTTTCAGTGGGTCTCTGCCTCTGCCAGTTCTGTGACTCAGTGCACTTGAGCATTGGGAGTTTAAATGACTTAAGAAAGATTACACAGTAAGTATTTGATTTTGGTGCAATTTGAACCTCATCTCCTGGTTCCAAAGCCAGTGCTCTAAACACTAGATCACACTGCCTCCCTATGACTTCAGTGTCAGTAACATCCTTAATACTGATGCTATTGGCTTTCAATAGAAATGATAAAGAAATACAAATGACACACCATTAACAGGGATCAACAGGTGAGGAAAAACAGGGGGCCCAATTCTGAAAGCACTGAGAACGACTGAAGTAGCATGCAACAATGAGAAATGGTGCAAACAGTGATTTGCATCAAAAAATGTGACAATTACAATTCTGAAAGGTAGACTGCAGCAATGTCCACTGTGCTTGCGCCAAACAGCCTTGCGACCAAGATGTGTCAAAAAATTTGGCGCGCCATTGTGCACTGTGACTTGCATCAATAAAAAACAGCAGTATCCCTTTTTTTGGGATTATAGAAGCTGGAGACCTGCACATTGTGCCGATCCAAAGCATGCACCCATTAGACCAGGGTGGGGCTGGTCTAACCAGACTAGAGCGTATAAAGAGGCCCCTGCAGAAAGACACAGCTGAGTCATTGTGGAGGTAGAATGTTCAAACACAGCCACACAGTGACAGAGACATTGCAGCACCAGTAGCCCTACTGGGCATACTGATGGCAGCATGAAGACAATGGAGGCATGCAAGGCATCAGGAAGGCAAGATCCAGGGGAATGGTGTACCATGGTGCAGGGGAGAGTGAGGAGGATGACTATTCCATGTGACATCCGCAGCAGAATATCCTTTGAGGACATCATAGTGGAACAGTGCATTGCACAGTACTGCCTGAATAAGGCCACCATAAGGAAGTTATGCTAGGAGTTGTGGGAGGACCTGCACAGTGCAACACAGAGGGGACTTGCCATACATGTGGAGATCAAGGTGAGTGCAGCACTCTGCTGCCTTGCCACTGGAAGCTTCCAGACCCCACTGGTGACACAGTGGGCATATCCCAGTCTGCTTTATTCAAGTGCCTGAAGCTATTTTTGGAAGCACTGCTACGCCGGATCCCCAGGTATAGCAGCTTCCCATGGGAAGCAGTGCAGCAGTAGCATGTGAAACAGGCCTTCTACACGCTGGCACTGTTCCCCCGCATGCTAGAAGCTATTGACTGCACACATGTGGTCATCAGGGCACCATCAGCAGAGGGGGATGCATACGTGAACCACAAGGGGTATCATACAATGAATATCCAGGTGGCATGTGACAGTGACAGCCGCATATTGGATATGGTCACCCAGTACCCTTGATCCTGCCACGATGCAGACATCTTCCACCACAGTGGCCTGCATGAGGCCTTTGAAGGCGGGGACATATCAGATGCATGGCTGATGAATAGGTGGCATTGGAACACAAATATGCAATGGGGTCCTGTCATGCACATGTGTGAGGGACATGCACAAACAAAGTGCCCATGGATGGCTGCAAAGTGGTGAACAACAGCACCACAGGATGGGCAGATGTCATGTCCTGACCCTGGGGATGTAGGTACATGACATCAGGACATTGCTGGTGGGCCAGTATGGTGGAAAAGGTTGTGGGACCAGTAGCAAGGGGAAAATGGCCAGCAGGAGGAGGAGGAGGAGGAATGACAGGGTGCCAGTGCCACATCAGAGAGGGACAACGGCCAGCAGGAGGAGGAGGAGGAGGAGGAGGAATGACAGGGTGCCAGTGCCACATCAGAGAGGGACAATGACCAGCAGGAGGAGGAACAACAGGGTGCCAGTGCAACATCAGAGAGAGAGGGGCAACGGCCAGCAGGAGGAGAAACACCAGGGTGCCAATGCCACATCAGAGAGGGACAATGGCCAGCAAGAGGAGGAACACCAGGGTGCCAATGCCACATCAGAGAGGGACAACAGCCAGCAGGAGCAGGAGGAGGAATGACAGGGGTGCCAGTGCCACATCAGAGAGGAACAATGACCAGCAGGAGGAGGAAAACAGGGTGCCAGTACAACATCAGAGAGAGAGGGACAACAGCCAGCAGGAGGAGGAACACCAGGGTGCCAATGCCACATCAGAGAAAGACAATGGCCAGCAGGAGGAGGAGGAGGAGGAGGAACAACAGGGTGCCAATGCCACATCAGAGAAAGACAATGGCCAGCAGGAGAAGGAACAACAGGGTGCCAGTGCAACATCAGAGAGAGAGGGACAACGGCCAGCAGCAGGAGGAACACCAGGGTGCCAATGCCACATCAGAGAGGGACAACAGCCAGCAGGAGGAGGAGGAGGAACACCAGGGTGCCAATGCCACATCAGAGAAAGACAATGGCCAGCAGGAGAAGGAGGAATGACAGGGTGCCAATGCCACATCAGAGAGGGACAATGGCCAGCAGGAGGCAGACAACACTGTGGACAATGGAGAGGGCAACAGTGGTACAGATGGTGTTCATGAGGATGGGACTGGGCAGCAGGATGTGGACACTTTGGAGGATGTGGCCCTGTTGCCATCTGGGAATACAGGATCAAATATAGAGACCACTGGGTCAGAGGAGCACATGGAACAGGACTCTGTGGCCGCAGGACATGATGCCCCCACTCAGGCCAACGGGAATGGCCAGGCTGCACAATCATGCATGCCCTCCAGGGAACAGCTACAATGCCTGGTGAGGCTGGGCAGGCATTCCAGGTGGACTGTGAATGCATGATGGTGTCCCTGCATGCATTTTTGGATGCAGTGCAGGACTGAAGTGGCATATAGGCTACACACACATTTCAATCATGTTGGGGTTTGGCAGTGTATTTTATATATAGTTGTCAATATAGCTGTTATTTATTGTGATGCATGTTCTCACCATTGTTGACTGTTGGTTCACACTTCTGTTTATTTTGTGGTTTACTGCCTGTCTTCAGGGGTTTCATGTTACTACCAGAGTTAGCTGTTTAGGCATTGGTCTGTGTATGTTGTCGTTATGCTGTTCATATATGGGGTTGCATGTTGTTTCCATTCCGATTTGTTCAGCCATAGTTATGTGCATGCTTGATGCTCCGTACTGTGCATTTCACATGTTACTGTTTTCCGTTTCCTTTATTGACATACCTCTGTATACACTCCTCCCCCCATTATTACAATAATTGTTACTGTGTTTTTTGCATACCATGTGGTTGTGCATTTCTGTTCTGTGGTTCCCATGGCATGTGCACTGTGGTGCTCACATGGGACAATTGTGAATGTAGTGTTCTGTGCTTATACCAGATACTGTGGCAACATGCCCCTGCTGTCTGCATGTTGGTCACCTGCATCATTGCAGGACACTGTGCTCCATGTTGGTGGCCACAGTATACGGGACTGTAAGTCGACTGCCACACGACATGGCACGTCAGGTTGAGGGGGGGCAGGTTGGCCACCATAGTGTGCAGCCAGTGCTCCATGCATTCGTCCACTATGACAAGACATTTTCAAAGGTGTGTGCATGGTTCCATGCTGAGTCCCCAAACACGGCTGTGGTATCATACATTCATTTGCCAGGCAGGCTGTCATCCAAGCTGTTTGCCCATCTGGACATCCCCGGCAACACTCTTTGTGTAGTCACAGTGTTGCAGTCCACCATGCAGTCAGAGACATGGTGACAGGGGTTGTGTGGCACAACACTGTTGCACCCTGTTCCCGCCCAGATGATCCCACTCACATTATTTGATTGGGTGACTTGGGGATTTGACAGAGGCCACCCAGTGGACTTCTTCTACTGTGCTGTCAGTGACACCTTTGATACTGTGCCTCACAACTACCTTCTGACAAGGATGCAGGACATGGGAGCAGAAAGGCACATAGTTAGGTGGATAGGTGGCTGGCTAAAAGGCACACAGCAGAGAGCAGTAGTCAATGGGGAAGGGTCAGAGGAAGGAAACATTACAAGTGGGGTGCCACAGGGATCAGTGTTATGGCCAATCCTGTCTAATGCAGTTATCAGCAATATCGGTATAGATATACAGGGCACACTAGCCCTTTTTGTGGATGACAACAAGCTAGGTGGAATGGAGGAGTTTGAGGAAGCAGTTATGCCTACTTAGAGACCGTCAAAAGCTGGAAAGATGGTCTAATGTCTGGTAGCTGTATACCAATGCTACTGGTGCAATGTGATGCATCTGGCTAAAGAGAATCCTAGGACAGTCTACTGGCTGAACGGGATACAGCTAAATGCTTCTCTGAAGGGAAGGGAATTGGGGTTAATCATTTGCAGTACCCTTGAACAGTCCAGACAGTGCAATACAGCTGACAGCAAGGCCAGCAGAATGCTAGGGTGCATGGGGGGGGGGGATTCGACAGCAGAAGCAGGGAGGTGATACTTCCTCTGTACTGATCCCTGGTAAGGCCCCATCAGGGGTATTGTGTCCAGTCGTGGAAGCCATAACTATAGTAGGATAGGAGCAGGCTGGGGACTATCCAGAGGCTACCGACCAAAATGATTTAAAATGCTTCCAAGGGCTATCATACAAGGGGCGATTAGACGAATTGGATATGTTCTCACTGGAGGTTAGGAAGGACAGGGGGAACATGATTGAGACATACATTTTCATAAGGGGACATAACAATGTGCTGTCATCTGATCTGTTCTATAGAACTACCAACTTCAGCACTGGAGGTCACAATTTGAATTTTTTGGGGGGCTTCAAGAGAGAGCTTAGGATACAATACTTCACAGTAAGAGTGGTAGAACCATTGAATAGGGTGCACACTCAGGTGTTGGTTGCTAAGACAGTGACATCATTCACTGTTGGGATAGTGGAAAGACAGAACAATAGTAGAGAGGGCAGATGGGAATACAAATCTGATGGTGGGTTAGGTCCTGTGACCAGATACGTTATCAGGAATACTTGTGCAAGCTAGATGGACTTTGATCTCCTACTACCATCATTTTTGCTATGTGTCTATGTTTCTACCATGCATTTATATGTGCATAGTACTTGTTCTGCACATTCAGGGTACTGTGAGTCCTGCATGGACATATGGTGCTGCACCACAAGTGGAATGGTACGCCTGCAGTACAGTGGTGCAGGCAACAGGCAGGTGTCAGTGTCCACCTGTCTGTGGAATGCGCAGGTTCCTGCCCATGTGCCACCTGACCCAAACAGGTGGCATCCATCACGCCATGCATGGCACAATCCATTGCATCCGCCCCTGTCTGTGGAAGGACTACCAACACATGTCTTGTGTTAGAATGTTTTAATACACGGCATTATATGATACATAAAGTGCACTACCAACACGTGCTACAACATATTTCTCAGTGTCACATACCCATCACACATCCCCCCCACACACACATGTCACCTCTCTAGCTGTGTTACCCATTAGTCAGCCCCCTCATGGTGCACATGTCGGCATCACCCACACCCCACACCCATGTCACTTCTCTAGCTTGTTACCCATGGATCTGCACCCCCCCATGGTATACATGTCAATGTCTTGTGTCCCAGCATAGCCATGTAATCACTGTTGGGTGTCTCTCCTTGACTGGTTCTTGCCCATACATTGGAGGGCTGACACAGCTGGCTGTTGTTGGCTTGTCTCGTCTCTGTGCCTTGTTTCCCTCCTGGCCTCAGTCATGGTGGCATTGCTTGATTCAGCTGTGGTAGGGCCCTGCATGCTGCTGTTGTGTGGCTTTTGGCCATGTTTCTTTGGGGGGTGGGTGATGGACCTGGTTCACCTGTGGCTGCACTGTGGCCTGATTACCTTGTGACTGGGACCATTGTCATAATGTGTACAGTGCTCTTCTGTCTGCACTGTGCCCCCTGTTGGTCCTGTGGTGGTGTTTGTAGTGGTGGTGGTGGTGCTATTGTTGCCTGCTTGACAGTTGGTCCACAGGACAGTGCCACTGGTACAGGGAACATTGCTTCACTCATTATGGACCTGTATAGAACTGCATGGTGGGGACATCACAGGTGGCTGCATAGGCATGACTGCTACATTAGCCTGTTGTGTTGCATCATGGGGGATATGCAGGGTTGGCACACCTGTTGGCTGATGCCCAGTGGATGGCATGAGTGTTGCATCCCTGTGTGACATTGCTGTACCTGGTAGCCTTGCCTGCAGGGTTGTTGCGATGGTTAGCAATGCAGATGCCTTTGCTTCTGTCTGCCTCTGCTGCTGCACCACCGATCTTTAAACTGCCACTGTGAGGTGCTCCATTGCCTCCATCTGGTCCTAAGCACATGTCCATGTGCCATGCTGGACCTCCATGATGGAGCTCATCACTGCGGTGGTGTCTTGTGTGCCCTCCAGTATGGCACTTGTGATGCCTGTCAGGTGGTCATCCAGGTTCCTGTGGTGTTCCTCAAGGCATGCACATCTGGACCCTAGCTTGTGTGTTTGCTCCTCCTGCCTGTCCACCACAGACTGACAGGATGTGGCATAGCCTGTGGGTGATGATACCTGCCCTTGGAAGTTTCATGCAGCCTCCTTCAATCTGGCCTCCAGGCCTGAGATACTGATGGGACTCAGTTTCTGGGCTACGTTGTCAGGAATGCTTGCAACAGGATCAAGATCATAATCTGCTGTGCCTTTGGCTACCAACACCGATGATGCTGGATGGCTGGCCTCTTCGGCTGTCATCTCTGTGTCCACATGTGATGTGTCCTGCTCAACCTCCTCCTGTTCGAACTGGATGCTGCAATAGTGTGTGCACTGCTGTTGGCCACCTCGTCATTTTCTTGACTGTCCTCCATGTCATCATCACCACCTCTGCCAGATGTTTCAACCTTACCATCTTATTTATTTATTTATTAGCTTTTGGTAACTGGGTAAGTGCACTAGGCAACAGTCCTGCCTATTTTCAGGCATGACCCAGGAGAGTACAACAGAGATAGTACATAGATAACATCAGGACAATTCAGTAACAATATAAAATAGGTACAATCACTTACAATCTAGGAGAACATACATAATAGATATAATGACAGTACACTTTTGCAAGCATTGTAGTGGTAGCTATAATTAACATAAGACAGACAATTGGAGAAGTCTGTCCTGTTAGGGGAAAGAAACACAGTAGCAAGGATACAACCAGAAAGTTATTCCTCTACCTCTACAGTTATATGGAGAAATAGTGAGGGGAGTCCAAAATTAGCTGCAATTGCAGTTACCTAGTGCATAGAGGTGGGCAAACAATGATCGCTTGAAGGAGAGGTGAGAGGGGAAGATTTTAACAAGGGGGGGAGCGAGTTCCAGAATTTAGGAGCAAAATAGGAGAAGGCCTGTTCCCCCATTTTTGTGGTGAAAGGCCAAACTGATAGCATGGGGGCGGATGATGACCGGAGAGTGCAGACACTGGGGACTGTGGTAAGCATATCACCCAGGGAGGCCGGAAAGGGTGGTCTGGTAAGGGAGTCAACAAAACACGCAAATGAGTATGAACGGAGTTCTTTGGGAGACAACCAGTTTAGGCCCGAGTAGAGCAGGCAGTGATGAGTAAGCCGAGGAGCTGATAGGGCAAACCTACAGATATTGTTATAGGAAGTGTCCCACTTGCTGAGCACTCTAACATTGGCAAGGTAGAGAACTGGGAGGGCATACAGGAGTTGAGGGAGTAGCACGCCTCTAGCTATAGCTATCCTGGCTGTGGGGGTGAGAGAGTGCCGTACTCGATATGCTGCGCTGATTCTAGTATTGACAGATCTACATACCTCATTGACATGCATGGAAAAATCAAAGGCAGGATCAAGCGTAACCCCAAGATATTTGAAAGTATCAATATTAGTGACAGCATTACCATCCCGACAGTGGACAAGGAGCTTAGGAGGGTCAGAGAGCACTTTTTAGATGATCCAAACAGCATGGCCTGAGTCTTACCTATGTTAAGATTTTTCTGGTTAGCCGAGAGCCAGGATTGAAGGGATTGAAAGTCATGTGAAAGATTTAGGTTACTGTCAGCTATAGACCTAGCAGAGTAGTATAGCACTAGATCATCGGCGTACATGAGTAGGTTACCGTGAAGGGAGTGACTAGGAATATCATTTAGGAAGAGGGAGAAGAGAAGAGGACTGAGTATAGAACCCTGTGGAACACCACGGATAATAGGAATAGAGGAGGAGAGAACCTTACAGTAGGAAACCGCCTGGGAGAGACTGTCCAGGTAACTACCGAACCAGGATAGGGTAGAGTCAGAGACACCCAAAGCCTGTAATTTGGACAGTAGGAGCGGGTGGTGGACCATATCAAAAGCCTTAGACAGGTCAATGAACACAGAACCTGTGAGCAGGCCCTTATCCATATTACTTTTGATATCACTCGTAAGCAGTGTCAGTGCAGTGGTAGTACTATGCCCCACCCTAAAGCCATGTTGGGAGGGGGGATTGAAGATTAAACTTAAGGAGGTACTCTGAGACCTGATGATGGACAAGTTTCTCCAGAAGCTTGCTGAGCATGGGGAGAAGAGAGATAGGATGGTAATTGGACAGTAGTTTAGCGTCGCCCTTCTTATAAACCAGTATAGTTCTAGCCGATTTCCAGATTGATGGGACAGAGCCAGTACTAATTGAAAGGTTGAAAGGCCTGGTTATGGGCCTTGCAAGCCAGTCAGCAAACAGCCTGATAATCCCTGGATGAATTCCATCAAGACCAGTGCTGCCACTAGCAGGGACAGTTTTGAGTAGAGCTAGAACTTCCAGGAAAGAGACCTGAGCTAAGTCCAGGATAGGGGGAGCATTTGAACTTGGAGAAGTGGCAGACCCAGGTATGGGGGACCCAAGGGGGGTAAGGAGAAGGAAGGAGGGAGAAGGAGTTGAATGCATTAGCAATAGTGAGAGGGTGGTTACAGAGGACATAATTTATGTACATATCAGAAGGAGTAGTTGACTTGTTCCCAAGAATTTCTTTGATTTGCGACCAATACCTTTTGGGACATGAGGCGGAGGAGTGTAGGAGGTTTCTGTAGTAGGAGCTTTTTGCCAGTCGAATCTCTTTTTTGCATTTGTTGCGTAATGATCTATAGGCTTCGAAATCTGTAAGTAGACTGGAGGTCTTCCAAGTGGACCACAGTTTATCCCTGAGTTTCAGAAGATGGAGCAACGGACGCTTTAGCCATTTAGTGATTTTCCCTTTAACCCTTCTTGTTGTAACCGGGATGTGTTTATTTTGTAACAAGAGTAGAGAAGAGTTAAAAAAGTTAGTGGCAATGTTAATATCGTCAGTATAGTATATAGGAGACCAGTCGACTAAGTTAAGATCATGTATGAAGTTCTCCATATTTAGGTTGGAGAGACTGGAAAAAGTTAAAACTTTAGAAGGGAGTGAAGGGACTGAGGTATCCCATGTACGGTACACAGGGTAGTGATCACTTATGACATCCAGGAGAACACCTGCTGAGTTAAAGGCTTCCTTTCTATTAGTCAGGATCCAATCAAGTAGAGTAGCACTAGTACCACCATGGGAGATCCTAGTAGGTTCCTGAATAAGCTGAGAGAGATTGGCTTTGCTAGTCACGGAGGATAAGAAAGCAGAGCGGGGGCCAGACCAATCAAGGTTGAAATCCCCAAGATAGATTATATCATTCTTCCCCGTAAGTGATAATAGATAGTCCATGAACTCCTCAAGGCCAAGCCTAGAGTTTCTGGGAGGAAGATAAATACAAAAAATTAGAAGTTTCTTAATGCCCCCAAGAAGTAGAAGGGAATGGAGAACTTTGCAGTTAGCGAGCAGGGGAACATGCAATAAAGTGATGTTAAGTTGAGGTTTATAGTAGAGTGCGAGTCCACCTCCTCTTTTGGAAGAAGGGCAATCCACCTATAGCATGTTAAATCCCAGGAGAGAGCACTGGGAATCAGCTATGGAAGGCTTAAGCCATGTTTCTGATATGGCTAAAATATCAGGGTGGTTGGTACTAGTCCATGCTTCCGGGTCAGTGAGGTTGGCCAGGAGGCTTCTGCCATTAATGTGAGCAAAAGAGAGACCAGAGGTCCGGGGCAGATGGAGAGAGTGGAGAGACTGGGTAGGATTGTTGGCCAAAGAGGGACCAGGATTTTTTTCAATATCCTCATTAAGAGTGATGGATAGGGTAAAGATCCAGAGGGTCGAAATAATATAGGCCCTAGCTACACTTCCAGGGGAGACAGAGAACTTACGCAGGATAAATTTAATAAACAACCCCAGTTGTTTCAGGACAAGATCAGCTTTAGGGAAAGAATTAGGGATAGGATCAGATAGGAGGTTAGAGAAGTAGAAGTTATCCAGATTCCAGAGAGTGTCCAGAGGAGGGCGACGTAGTCAGTACTGAGCCAGAGAGAACAGATAGTAGCCATAGTATGAGTGCAACAGAGAGAAGGGAGAGAGTAGGCAAGGTAATCATGATGGCAGGAGTTAGACAAATGGACAGCGGGGGCGAGAGTAAGAGCTAGGAGGGGAGGAGCAAAATGGGTGAAGGATCAAAACTTTTCAGAACAGTGAACAGAGAAAGGGTAGGGTGACCTCTAGCGGTCAGAGAAAATAAGGAGCAAATGGCAAACTAGGGAGATAGAATTAGAACATTTAGCAATCCCGCGAGATGCAATACGAGTCGCTCTGCTCTGGTGTCTATATAACTAACACCAGGAAAGGGTGGGAGGGTATTTGGGTGGGCGGAGCAGTCAGAAGCAACTGCAGAGTTAGTACCTCTGGGACAGGCTCTTTCTCGCACGGGTTTCACACTGCCTCCACCTGTGTGTTAGCTTTGGGGTGGGGAAGGGCTTCACCCGTAATGTCCTCTTGACCTGTGGTGCGGCGGAACAGATCCCTCCATCTGAGGAGAGAAGAGAAGGTAGGGTTATTTATATCTAACCCAGCACATACAATCAGCAGCCACCCAATTGTGTATGTGTGATTTAGGCAGGCCAGCAAGGCAGCGTTTGCAAGTAAGGCAGATATGTAAATTTAACTTGTATTACACGGCTGAACAAAGGACAAGAGGGAACTAAGCATAATTTAAGAGCCCTTCACTAAGCGTAACAGCAATCACAGCACAATAAAACCTCACTCAGTATGGATATTGATACAGTTAAGGAGCATTAATAAATAAGGCTAAAAGCCCTTAAACTACAATCAGCATAGAAAAAAAAAAGGAAAAAAATCATAAACTTAATGCTTTATATTTTACATTAACATTAAGGTACATGTGCAAATAAAGCTACCAAGCCCAAGCACTCTAAAAAACTGCCCGGGGAAATTATACAGTTAAGGTGCATTAATAAGTAAGGCTAAAAGCACAGAAAATAATCATAAAATTGATGCTTTATATTTTAGATTCACTTTAAGGTGCATGTGCAAATAAACCTAAAAAGCCCTAGCACTGTAAAAAAACTGCCCGGGGAAAAAACTATCTCCACTGTTTGGTCGAAATAAATTCAAATGAAAATAGCGCCAAAGCACTCTCTGGGACCAGCTCTTTCTTGGCTCGGGTTTCAGCTACTGCCTCCATACCTGTGTTAGCTTCGGGTGGGGTGGGGAGGGCTTCACCCATAATGCCCTCTCGACCTGTGGTGCGGCGGAATGGATCCCTCCATCTGTGTTAGCTTCGGGGGATGGGGGAAGGCTTCACCCGTAATGCCCTCTCAACCTGTGGTGCGGCGGAATGGATCCCTCTGTCATATGATCTATTCCTCCACCACCCCACCTATTAACATGATGTGTTTCCACTGGGGTTTCTGTGGAGGATGGAGACAGTGTTGGTTAATGACTACATCCACCATTGAAACATTCACCTTTGTATCTGTCAACACAGGATGCACTGCCTTGTAATGTATTACACCTGTGAGAGTGACACACCCATGCAGTGCTGACGGGCGTTTTTGTGCAGTATTGGGTGACTTTGTAATGTTGGTATATCCAGTCAATGCTGACATACACCCGTCATATCCATAATTGTCTAACTAACACAGGGCTGCTCCTCCAGGACTCATGACCTACATGTGGCATCCCCCCCAACCCCTCCATTAGTGTCCAGACACTGCTTATGGCTCTCCATCCTGGGCCAAGGTAGTTGCAGCATACCCTTTTTGCTCATCACCATGCTTTGTGGCCTGTGACTGCAGTGCCACCTGGCTGCCTGACCACCCTGTTCACAGTCCGGTCACTTGGTCAGCCATGTGGTGTTCCACTGCGGCCATGCTGTGCATGCCCTGTATGCCCTGTACAGTATTTTTCTATCTTGCTTGTGTTTGGTATACAATGTGCCATCATGCCATTCTGCAGTACAGCCTGCGCCTCACATGACGGTGACTATGCACCAGGTACAGATATCTCTGACACACATCCCCAAGACCCAGACACGTAATGGGCATTGTACAATTACGCAATGAGGCACACCGTGATGTTGTTGGTAGTAGGTGTCCCCCACAGTCAGGTACATACCGGGGCACATGGCAGGGCCAGGTGCCTTTGGCACTCTGACCGTGGTTGACACCTAGTACCACACACATCCCTGGTGTGACATACTGCATCTGTATAATGGTCTCATAGGCAACTGGCATGGGACAGACACCATAACGTGTTTTAATAGGCACATGATATATCATGACATATTGCTCAGCACTGTATCATAGTGCCTACACAGATGTTTCCCCTGTCAGTCATCTGTCTCTCTGCATATTCCATACACTGTGTGACTGTTTACCATGGGATTGTGCACATCAGACTCTGCATGCATCTAGTGGTGGTATCCCCCTTCCGAATGGTACCATGGCATATTTCACTTACCAAGTCCTCTGAGTTCCAGTAGCATCCTGACAGGGACACACAGGCCTGAATTCGGGCCACAGCATGGTTGTCATCGGTTGCCAGGTATGTGGCAGGTGTTCTGTGGCATACCTCTAGGGATGTGGCTTGGGTATTTCAGTGTCATCAAGCAATGCCACATGATCAATGCCATCTCAGAGTGGTACTTGATTGATTGATGTCCTGTATGTGTCTCTAGTGTTTCTCCTGAGTGACATTTCTGTTAATCACCACACAGTCATTCCTGGGGCCTAGTTGTGTTTTTCTGTATGTGTGTACATGTTGTAGTCATGATTCTGCTTCACACTGCACAGTCGGTGGCCTTTGACCTCTGCGTATTGCTGTGGTTGGCAGGATGTTTCATGTCGCCATTGTTGGTGCTGTCTTACTGCCATGGTGGGATACTAGTGTCAGCCAATCAGGGGAGGGTGATTTCCTCAACCATTTATTGTGTACACATATCACACACATCTCCTGCACAGCCCCCCCAGGAGTCTCCTGCATGGGTACATTCATCTTGTCCTGTACTGCACATGTGTCCACGCCTATGGTGCAAGGTCCACCATCTGTGCTACACACTGCACCCATTCATCTGCATACCTCACTACACTGTTGCATCCCATGCCTTTGCACCACATATTCCCCATTCCATGTACTACCTGTGGGTGATTACAGGTCTGTGTGCAGTGCCTGTGTTGGCCACCTGGGGGATCCCCTCTGTTCCTTTGCCACATGTGCATGCACCCCATCCCTGGCATGGCTGCCACTGTCTGTCATGCCTACCCATTGCCACATGCTCCATGTGAACACATCACTGTGCTGCTAAGGGAAGTCATGACATGCTCCACAGCCATGTCTGCATCCACATGCACCCACATGCTTGCAGTACAGTACTACCTGACTGTGTGGCCCACAACATCAGCATGTGTTGCACAGCATGGTACTGTGGTGTGTGTGTCATACAGGTTTGTTCACAGTAATGGCTGTGTTACATACTGGTCTCTCATCTCATCAGTGTGCAGGCAATGCCCCTTCCCCATGCACACATTGCACAACACTCACACATTGGCAGGTGCATGTTCTACACATGCTTGGGTGATGCTTCACTGTTACATAGCAGCTTGTGCTGTTCATTGTACATAGTGCCCTGATGCGTGGACCTTGTACCACATTCCCCCCACCTACCCCAACCTCTGACGTGTCCCATGGCCCTATAGACATTGTGGTCTGCTGATTCTGTATTCAGCACACACACACACACACACACACACACACACACACACACACACACACACACACACCAGTGTGGACACAGTGCAACCCCTTAGTACTGTTGCACATTGTGGCCTACATTCCACCACCTTGTATTGCTGAATTGACATCAAGCTTACCTGTGTTGTTCTGCTGCCTGACGGTGTCAAGGTCTGTGTCTCCCTGTAAGGTGTGGCTGCTGATGTGTGCTGCTGTTCTCACCTCCTGGCTTCTTAGAGGTATTTCTTGGCTTGGTTCCCCTTCAGTGGCCATTGCACACCTGTGGTTGTGTGCCAGTTTGTGTTTACACATGTGTGTCATGTCATTGTAATGTTTTTGAAGCTCACGGATAGTGTGCTTAGCATTGGCCACAGCATTTACCCTGGTAGCCACCACCTCCCAGGCTATTTTGCATTTGTTGCGCAGTTCCTTGTCACCACCCCTTGACAGGAGTAGCTCTGCCTGGGCCTCCATTTCTTCAATGAGGACATCTGTCTCCTCCTTGGTCAAGTTATTTTTCCTCTTGTGTGTCCTATTGGTGTCCTGCGACATCCCTCGCATGTTCTCTGCCTGCATGTCCTGCGCCTGCCTTTGCACCTGCATTCTGCATTTTTTTCTGCAATTTGTGTCCAGTTTTTATGATGTTACTTGTGACATGAGCACTTTTGGGTGCCTTTGGCTCAAGTCATGTTTCTTCTGGAAACTGGCGCATGCTGCATGTCGTAATGCTTTTGGGATGCAATTTGCGACATGCTGCAAGTTATGCTGATCTAAGGATTCTTTCAAAATTGGGCTCAGAGAGTCAGAGAGTTCAACTCCTAATTCTTAAACACAAGTTTTTTTTGTTTGTTTTTTATCAAAATCCACCAATAATGGAACTGTTTCATGGTTAATACTTCAATCGTAGGACAGCAGAAGGCCAAGCACCAAGAGTGTTGTCCCCACTGCTCAGTGGTGGTAATGAATGTTACCATCCTGGATACAACTATCTAGTATTGTTTTAAATGAGGAGAAGTTTGGTACTTGGATCAAATCCCCAGGTAACTGGTTCCATAGTCTTATGGCTCTTGGGACAGAAGCATGTTTCTTTAATTTAGTTTTGGGTATGCCATCAGTCAGTTGGCGCTTGTGTCCCCTTAGATTGTATATAACCTCTTTATGTGCTAGTTCTAATTCACCCATCGGTAGTGTATAACGTTCTCAAAGCAAACAATGATGGTATCTAAGGCAAGAGAATTTAATAAGCAGTATGCTGTTTTACAGAGAGTAAATGTACTCTGACCAATGTGCATTTGGTTCAGTTCTGGGCTTTTAGTTCTTAATATATTATTTCTAGTTAAACACCCAGCCAGACACCCCCCAATCTTTCTAGTTAAACACCCAGCCAGCCAACCCCCATTCTTTCTAGTTAAACACCCAGCCAGCCAACCCCCATTCTTTCTAGTTAAACACCCAGCCAGCCAACCCCCATTCTTTCTAGTCAAACACCCAGCCAGACCCCCGAATCTTTCTAGTCAAACACCCAGCCAGACCTCCAGTCTTTCTAGTTAAACACCCAGCCAGACACCCCCATTCTTTCTAATTAAACAACCCAGCCAGCCAACGCCCATTCTTTCTAGTTAAACACCCAGCCAGACACCCCCCAGTCTTTCTAGTTAAACACCCAGCCAGACACCCCCATTCTTTCTAGTTAGGCACCCAGCCAGCCAACCCCCATTCTTTCTAGTTAAACACCCAGCCAGACCCTCAATCTTTCCAGTTAAACACCCAGCCAGACACCCCATTCTTTCTAGTTAAACAACCCAGTCAGCCAACCCCCATTCTTTCTTGTTAAACACCCAGCCAGCCAACCCCCATTCTTTCTAGTTAAACACCCAGCCAGACCCCCAATCTTTCTAGTTAAATACCCAGGCAGACCCCCATTCTTTCTAGTTAAACACCTAGCCAGACCCCCAATCTTTCTAGTTAAATACCCAGCCAGACCCCCAGTCTTTCTAGTTAAACACCCAGACAGACACCCCCATTCTTTCTAGTTAAACAACCCAGCCAGCCAACTCCCATTCTTTCTAGTTAAACACCCAGCCAGACACCCCCCAGTCTTTCTAGTTAAACACCCAGCCAGACACCCCCATTCTTTCTAGTTAGGCACCCAGCCAGCCAACCCCCATTCTTTCTTAGCTAAACACCCAGCCAGACCCCAATCTTTCTAGTTAAATACCCAGCCAGACCCCCAGTCTTTCTAGTTAAACACCCATCCAGACCCCCCAATCTTTCTAGTTAAACACCCAGCCAGACCCCCAATCTTTCTAGTTAAACACCCAGCCAGAGCCCCAAATCTTTCTGGTTAAACACCCAGCCAGACACCCCCATTCTTCCTAGTTATACACCAAGCCAGACACCCCCATTCTTTCTAGTTATACACCCAGCCAGACCCCCCATTCTTTCTAGTTAAACACTCAGCCAGACCCCCCATTATTTCTAGTTAAACACCCAGCCAGAACCCAAAAAAACACTTTTTTTTAATACCAGACCAGATATTTCTTAAACATTATTGGCCACTGTTTACAAAAACATACTGTGCTACCAAGAGAAACCACACTAAAATTGGTGGAAATAAAGACCAAGTTATACTATGCAGGGTCAGCCCTGACCCCTGTTTGTTTAAGGCATATTTGTGAGAGGAGTTCAGACATCTAGAAATACACCTTCCATTAGACACATAAAGCAAATTATGTCCTTCAATATCGCTGCAGACTAAGACTGTGGAACCAGACGGGCTCATACTCCCACCCAGACAGATCTCTAATAGAGGACTTTGATGTCAAGTACAGCAGGCATGCTCCATGAAGGGGAAGAATGATTTAAATGTTTTATGATACTTTTCAAAAAGAGGCCTGGGGACAGGGTTTGGCAGTTCAGCACAGATGAGCTGAGTAACTGACGGATGAGAGTATGTTGAGTATAAATGGAAAGTGGTGACCCAGGCAGTAAAAATATGCTCTAAGAACAATAGGTTAAGACAGCTGCAATTCAATTTCTCGCATAGAATAATTTCTTGTACAGAACCTATTTTACGCCTTACCTGGCACACATAGACATGATGGCAGAATGACAGATATCTGCCCTCTGTGACCAACTGCTTAGACTGTAACTGTGTTTAGTATGTAGAAACAATAATACTGGGATGCCCTGCACAAGGGAATGCATCACACGTCTACAAAACAACCACTGTGGTTATTGGGAATGGTAGTGGGTAAACAAGTCATTGCATGCAACTGGTTGTCAAAACAATAACCTGCAAAGGCTTAGTGGGGGAATAGCATGTTAGACTGCTTGAAAATAGAGAAAACCCTATACACCATGGCCTGGATATTCAAACTGCGCCATTCTGAGGCGCAAGCCTTTGCGCTGCTCAAAATAGTTGCGCGGGGTGTGGCCGGGTGATATTCAAGCGATAGCGCTGCGCAACTCCTTTGAATATCACTCCTGTGCCACAGCACTTAGCGCGATGGCGCAGTGGAACTTGCGCCACCGCAGTTGCCAGAGATGAGCATTAAACTGCGGTGGCGCTAGGCACCATTGCGCCATGCGCAAATTTCCGATATTCAAAGGTGACATGCAAATGGGGCCATAATTTATACAAGCACGGGGGGCCATTTGCATCTATTTATGGCCCCATTTGCATGCCATTTACATGTAGGTGCGCCCGATCCCGAGGACTTGCGCCTGGCCACCCTGCCAGGCAGCAGCCGTCGAGGACCGACGCACTGTGCAACTTCGATGCGGGCATTACAGGTACATGTACACACGTACTCACGAGCCCGATCGCGGGCATAACATGTAGAACCCCAGTGCCCAATCGCGGGCAGAATGTACATCATTCACAAATCTGGACTGTCATGTGCGGTATGGGCTGCAAGCCATTGGCTATAACTCTGCACCAATGGGCGTGCAGCCCTACTAGACGAATCAGTAAGCGAAGCGCGAAGGGCGGCAGGCGGGTGGATGCTGTCGCCGCTGGCTGGGGGTGCGGGGTGGAGGGCTTCGTGGGGGACACTAGACACCAGGGAGATGTTTGGGGGTTTGTGATGATTCTGCCCGCATCGGGCTTACGGTCCACTGGACCACCAGGGAGATATTTGGGTTGGGGGTTGCATTCTGCCCGTGATCGGGCACTGGGGGATTCATATACGTTATGCCCACGATCGGGCTTCGGGATATGGGGAGGGGTGTTACATGTACCTGTACTGCCCGCGATCGGGCTGTGGGAGATGTGTGGGGGAGTCGTGTTACACTATGCCCGTGATCGGGCTGGTGGGGGGGCACAGGGAAAGAGTTGGGGGCCAGCCAGGGGTGGCAGCTGCTGTGTTGCACCCTGCAATGCAGCAGCTCACCTGTGGGTGGCCCTCAACTTAAGCCTTTTTTTTTGGGCTCAAGGTTGTGCAGGCGCAGGTTGGGGGTTGCGCATGCACAACTCTGCACAACCCGACTGAATATCGGGTTGCGCAGGTTATGCAAGGATCCTCCCCCTCCTGTTGAGCATGCATTCATTTGCATTGCTCTCTTGCGCAACCTGATGCCAGTGGCGTAACTGCCTCCTGCTGAATATCGCAGAATGGCACATTTTGGACTTGCGCATGTGCAACCCTGTTGCGCATGGCGCAACCCTTTTGAATATCCAGGCCCATGTGTAATGATCTAGACAAGTATAAGAAAATTTGGGGCCCACTAAAGAGGGCAATGGAAAGAGGGATATTCCCAGGCTGGAGTGCAAGTGTAAACATCAGGTCCAGGTAATTAACAGGAAGGCCTAAACAACTTCCAGGTCAATGGAACAGCTGCATTTCTCGGTCTGTGGGGATGCCTTCCATTACTCCCTATAGAGTGCAAATAAAACACTGACAATAAGATGCTGGGACAATGGTTAGTTCCAACACGCACAATGTAAAGCAATATGTGCATACGTGAATTTATTTTATTCCTTAATTTAGTCTGTCTGTGTATTTAATGTTTGATTCTTGTTCTACCTGTCTGTCAATAATAATAATTTTCAAAATAAAATATCACTGCAAACTATTCGCAGTATTTGCCTTGACTAGATATTGAGATCCCTAATGAAATCATATTTTTTTGTGCTCCATTATAATGAACAGAAAAAAAAATGTGATAAGGGACTGTGTCTGTAATATCCTATACATGTATGATTCACCAAGACTCCTGAGACCCCAAACTGTAATGTTTTTTAATTTCCTTACAATGTGCACTTTGCATTCTTCAGCCCTAATGTCTGCATTAATGTAATTCTTTTTGCAATGAATTTCCCTTCTTTTTGTGATAATGCAACTGTATCCTCAATCGCACAGTTCTCGAAGGAAATAAACAGAATAGTGGAGATTTTTCTAGCCCTGCTTCATTAACCAACTAACAAGTGAAAGGCAGCAGTGTTCTAATACTTGTAGTTGCATCGTTATACTGCTCCATCTGAACATAGATCATTATACCGTACCATCCTAAAATAGACACAGTACTGTGCTAATAATAAAGATTTTCTTCCTGGGTCCTGGAAATTGTGGGATTGGGTGGCTTGAGGAAACATCCAAGTTGTACCTGTAAAGTAAAAACAGAAGTAGGGTCACAAAGAATCTGCAGTTCTTCAGTAACTAACTGGAACAAACTAGGTACTCTAAACATAAAACAGTACTTATCTGATACATGTGGTCAGTATCCTTCAATGCCTGGACTGGCATTTTGTTGTGCCATCTTCTTTGTTTCACCAGACATGTAGAATGTAGAATTCCCAAATATAATAAATAACAGGTAACAACAGCAACTTATTTATTGAATTTTTAGTTTATATATAATAGATCTTTGCTATATGGGGAGTTTTATGTCTTTCTTTTTTCCTTTTTCCTTTATTCATATTGCATTAATTTTATATGGATTTTAATATGGGCTGGTTATTATTATTATGCATACTGGCATTTGGTCCTTGCTTAAAAACATTTTGTATATATGGATAAATGTTCATCATTGTCTGGTATTAAGTTTGCTATCTCTTTAAGAGAGCACTTTAAAAGCAAGACCATTTTATTCTTTGTCAGGTCTTGAAAAAGCTGCTTTGTGGTGGCACGAAAACACTCGACCTGTAAGCCAAAGGGGGATGTCAGCTGGTATTGTTACCTGTTTGCATGTGGATTTTTAAATAAATATGTTAACTTGCACACAGCGTCTATGGATTAACAGTCCATTTTGAGAGCCACAGTTCTGTGAATATTGGATGCACTTTTATTGTTGGCGCTAGTTTATAACCCTTAGCCACCCCCTTGAAAGCATTCTTAGGTTGAAGTTTCAGGGTACCACAAAATTTATTTCTGGGTAATTTTTCATCAAACTGTACTGATGAAGAAATAGATGAATCCTGCCCAACTAAATCCAATTTCTTTTACTTTATTTGTTGAATTCATACAGTCATTTTTTTATCAAAAGAACTTCAGAATCTATCTAAACAGGTCCCATTTAGGAATGTTCAGCAGTTTGTTCTTCAAAAAAGCATGATTTTCATGCTTTCCCATACTTTGTTTTTGGCCCAAATCAAAAACAAGATGGTATTCTGACCATGAATACAAAAATTCATGCAATTTTGTTGAACAGCACCAAAGATATTAAAGCTCAAAGTTAGTGGTAAACAGCCTACTCAACCCTGTATAATTTAATGTTCTGGAGTGACTGTAAAAATCACATTTTGGGCTGTATTTTAAAACATTAACTTCCTTTGTTCATGAGGTAGGCTCAAAAGAAAATGCCACATTGAAAATTTGGTGATAAAAATCTTAAAAAACAACTGAGTTATGAGTTAAAATTGTTTTGTGGTCAGTGTCAGTGGTTCAGTAGGTAGCACACTCACCTCTGAGGCTGAGAGATCAGAGGGCTGTGGGTTCCGTTCCCATATCTGGCACTTGGGTTAATATCCCAGTACTGACACTGTAGTGTAGCATGAGAAGGGTGCTGCACTTCTAAGGTGCCGTCTTTCAGATGAGAAGTTAAACCGAGGTCCCATCTGCCTGGATTGGTGGTAGTTCAGGTAGATGTGAAAGATCCCATGGCACTTATTGAAAAGAGCTGGGGAATTTCCCTGGTGTCCTGGCCAAATTTCCCTCATTCACTAAAAATACCACCAACAGCTTAATCTGGTTCAAAGTCAGTTGGCATTCATCTGTATCTCCCTCCCCCGGGTCATGCCTGAAAGTAGGCAGGATTTGTCTAGTGCACTTACCTGGTCAACAAAAACTAAATAAATAAATAATTAATAAATTGAAATTCTTATGTCGTGAGCTGTAATTCTTATGTTGCAAGCTGGTATTCTTATGTCACAAGCTGATATTCTTTGGTTGCAGTTTTGAGGTGCCCAAAAATCTTATTTCTGTGTCATTTTTTGTCAAACATATTCCAGAATCTAGTTAAACCAATCCTGTTTAGATACTGTAGGTTCAGCAGTTTGTTTGTTTTTTAAATCATCATTTTATGCATTTCCAGTTTGTTTGTTTTTTGGTCAAAAAAATAATGTGGTATCCGAGTTAGTCCAGTAAACAGTATAGAGAAAAAGCAACAAATATGTTGCAGGTGATACCTTTTATTGGACTAACAAAATTATTTTTAAGACTAACTTTCGAGAGATAAAACTCTTTTCCTCAGGTCAAAGTGAAAACAGCTGATCAGTATGACAGATATAAAGGTTGGATGCAGAAGTGCAGTTCTGCTCATGCATGATATTATGCGAGCAAGGGGGAGGAAGAAAAAGGAAAAAGGGAGTATACAGTTGCGGGTACTATAGCTAATAAGGCTTTTGCCATAACATATTGTATGATTTTATCACCATGACTGCCACTTTATTTCCTCATTCATACTCCAATGCTTATGATAGGTACCTAGTTCAAAAATCCATTTTGGTTCCCTACTCTCTAACATTTTCTGAAAGTCTCCTCCTCTCTCTGGCTCTTGTACCTTCTCCAAAACCCAACACTAAAAGCCTTATTAGCTATAGTACCTGTGACTGTATACTCCCTTGTTTCATTTTCTTCCCCCCCACTCATATAATATTATTTGCTCTATATATGTTAACATGTGTTAACGATAAATGTAGTATTTTAAATGGACACCTCTAAAATGGCATTGGTGAACACAGAGCGATAAGTGTGAGAAAGGAGACTGACTTGCTTAGCAAGCATGACACACAATAAAACATTCCATGAATGTAAACAAAGTGAGAGATTCCTTTAAATTTCCAGATTGTAGCTTTTGTTATTATGCCCATGTGTGAAGAGCTTCACCTGGCAGCAATCAGTTGCTAGGTTACAACATTACACAGTTTATAAAACAGATACAGTGCTTGGGGTCAGAAATATATCTTAGCATTTGATATTTAAGAGACCAGCTAAACATGTCAATATTGGTATATTCACATTAGAAACTTGTTATAATTGACAGCAAGTTAAGGTTGATTTGTGGCCAGCGAAATGAGGTGTAAGCCATTATGGCGAGATTTGAGATTAAATTAACAAAGGCAAAAATGTGGAAATGTGGTAATGAGACACAGGCGATGGTAAAAATGATGTTAAAATACAATGAGCATGATAATGTATTTCATTCTAAGATTTAAATGGTAGTGTTTAACAAAATTAGAAAAATATATTAATTTAAATGTTCATAATTTATTCTAACAAAAATGGCAAAAATTTCTGTCTTTTCTTTTTTTTAACAGTTCCCCAGAAGAAGCCAGAGGTTGGCGAAACATTGTGAAATGCTTTAAAATATAAAATAAATATAATGAAATAAATGGAACTGGTTCTTGCATTTGGTTTTATACTAGAGTTGGTGCATTCATGATTTATTGAAGATTTCACACATTCTTGTCACCGTCTCCGCACCTTAAGTATTTTGAGAATACTTGAAAGCAGATTTCCCAAGGAGAGCTGTGTTTTCTGAGGAGAACTGTGTTGAAATGAAAATGAGTCTTGAAATATCTCCACTATTCTGTTTATTCCATTTCCAAATTGACATGTATGAATGAGGATACAATTTCACGGACACAAAAAGGGAAATTTATTTTTTAAAACTACATTACAGATTGCGTATAAATATATAAGTGATATGCAGTGGGGACCTCACGAGTGGTGTAAACAGCATCAGTATAGATAAATCAATTATCACACAAGGTCCCTTCTGAGTATTTCATTTATGCAATAGGATAGGACCTCAAGTGATAGATTTTATTTTTTAGCTTTTTTATAAAAGTGTTATTTCTAAAAGTCTGTGGGTTTATTTTCTGAACTAGTGGCACCATGCATTCTCCTATCTTGTTT
The DNA here is from genome assembly GCA_016271365.2 of Neoceratodus forsteri. Classification (NCBI taxonomy): domain Eukaryota; kingdom Metazoa; phylum Chordata; order Ceratodontiformes; family Ceratodontidae; genus Neoceratodus; species Neoceratodus forsteri. The sequence goes on along the minus strand of CM057450.1, from coordinate 490,029,764 downwards.
GCCATAGCCATTGCCATGGACATGGTGCAGGATGACAGGCTGATGCTGTGACGTGGCAGTTCATTGGTGCTGCAGAACTTCCGAAGAAATTACAAACTGCTGCCACAAAAGTTCTGCAGCAAATGATGAACCTGCCACAGAACTTGGTCCCAAAGTGCCGCAGAAAAATTTGAAATAGTGGCCTGCTGTTAGAGAGCATCAACAGTCTGGGTTTTGTAGGGTTCTAGGTACATGTCTCTGAGAGGTCTTGAGATTTTGGCAATAATGGCTTTATAAAAATTGGTCAAGGAACCATCCAGGCTGGGGGCTTTCTCCAGGGACATGGAGTTTATTGAGTGTTGGGGAGTTTAAGAGTTTCGTGCTGTTCTGGGAGAGGCTGGGAAGTGGGTGGAGCTTAGATAGTTTTCTATCTATTAGGGAGAGCAACCTGACTCCTCCAGGCTGTATATCATAGAATAATACCCCTGGGAGATTTAGGCAATTAACCTGGGATCTATAAACACTTGCTCAGTGCTGGGATCAATAATGGATTTGATTGTCCATAGTGTCTCTTGCTGTTTAAGCCACAGAGCTAGGAGTTGGCCCGCTTTTTCACCCCACAGAGACATAGCAGGCTCGATTCAGAAAAGTTGATACAGGGCAGGGCCTTGCAGCTCCGCTAATCACATTGGTGCAGCTTGAGCCCGATTCAAAAAGCTTGCGTGCATTTGCAACACTTTTCTCATTTTATGGTAGCTTGTGCCAACTATTTGTCGCAAACCTTGTAAAAAGGACCAATGTTTGCCACAAAGTTAGACCAGCAAAAATCTGGTCTAACTCATGGCAAATGGCACATGGGATTGCGAATCCTGATTGTTGGCCAGAGAATGCCGCAAGCCCCATGTGCCATATGTTCGGTGCACCCAGGACTTGCGCCATTCCCAGCATGACTCTGAAATAAGCTCAGTGTACTTCAGCTCTGAACGGAGCCAACTTGTCTCTTTCCCTGTTTAACTCTTGAGACTTTCTCTAATGATGCCCAACTCATGTCTGGTAGAGTCATCCGAGGAACTAGAGAGAGTTCTCTTTAAAGCTCTAATCTGGGTGGGGAGGGTAGTGGCCTTTTCCTGACTGAGTTTTTTGATACAAATGATTTCTCCCTTATTGCACTTTTAAAGGCATTCCAAATAGTAGCAGCTGTCAGAACAGAGCCCTTGTTATCCTGTAAAAAGAATTCTGCAAAGGCTTTAAGGGACTTTAAAATTCCAGGGTCTTTTTTTTTTGGGTGTTTCTTTTTCTCCCCGGTTCCTGACGGCCCTCTCTGACATTCCCATCCCTCGCCACCCCTGAAAATCAGGACCCCCTTCCCTGTTTCCCCCATGACTTACCCTTCTTGGCAGGGGGTGGGGAGCAACTCAACCCACCAACACGGATCCAGCCTGGAGATGTCCTCTCAGAGTGCCTCTCGGGGGGGGACCATTGTCATCCTGCATGTCAGGACCATTGTTTCTGATTTTCTTCCTTGCAGCAGGGACGTGCAATGCCTCCAGCGATGCACCATGTGTGAGCCCACATGTTGTACGTCCGGCAATTGCTCCACCTCTGTTCTCACGTTATAGGACGAGACTTGTCAGTCCCCAGCCATTGCTAAGGGTCAGGCAAGCACTGGTCAGAGTCCCCACCCTCCCTCAAGAAAGCACAGCTGTCCTCCAGATGCTCAATCCTCTCCCACCCCAATCAACCCCCGGTGGCCCACTCGCACCGCGGCGAACACAGGTCACTGGTGTGGCAGGAGGTAAGGCATCGCTGCCTCAACCCTCCACACCACTGGGCTGGCCAAAATTCCAGGGTCTTTAAGAATATTATTATTAAGTTTCCAGGATCTGTCAATTTCTGCAGTTAGGTCTAAATTGAGGGATAGTTGTACTGGGGCAAGGTCAGCTATAACCTGCGGAAGAATCTCTACTGTATGTGGCCCAGGGACCAAACTCAGACTAATAAAGAAATAGTCTGTCCTGGAACTGGTGCTGTGTGGCATGGAGAAGATGGTGTATTCTTTCTGAGTGGGCTAAAGAAGCCTCCAAGGGTCTGCGCAATGGAGGGAATCCTGCAATTCCCTCAGTGCTCTCTGGTCCAGGGACAATTTTTTCTATGTGCATGAGCGCTATCAAGATCGGTGTCCATAACTGTGTTCCAGTCCCATTGAAGGATTAGAGGACTGGAGGACTAGTCTGCCTGGTGTGTTAGCAAAGAGGTAAAGAAGGCCAGGTTGCTGTTGTTAGGGCCATAAATGTTAACAAGAACTACTGGGGAATCTGTCCAGTATATACTTTAAAAAAATATAACAGCCCTGCAGGTCAGTCACGACCTCTTGTATTTGAAAAGGTGTATTCCTAGCTATCAAAATAACCACACCTGCTTGCTTGGAGTTGAGACCTACCATAAATACCTGGGCAACCCAGTGTCTTGTAAGAAGCATCACATTTGGTTCACAAAGGTGAGTCTCCTGGAGGAAGACAATAAGTGGGGCATATAATTTCAAAAGAATCAGAATTTGCACTTGTTTTTGCAGGGGGTTGGCCCATTTGACATACCAGGTAATGTTTTTCACCTAGTTAGTCATTATTTGTAGTGGTAGGGCACCTGCAGTGTGAACCAATACGGGGATAAAAAGTGATACGGGGTAAGCCATACCAGGGTAGTGTGCACATAGTTCTGCAGGTAGTAAGACCTGTCTGGCTGCCTACTTGGTGGCCCAAACTCACACATATAGCAATGAAAACACATAAAACACATTAAAAGTCTAAATGGAAAATCCCCGACTCCCCCCCTTCTCAGCTCAGTGTAAATGGCTCCATCACCACCGACCTGAAGTGTATAGCAGACAGCCTCAATACTAGCCTTACCGACCTAAGCTCAGTGCTTGCCAAAATTTTCTTTCACCCAATACCTGCCCCCCAGCCACACTCTCTCTCTCATGCCCCCCTTTCTACCTTCGGGCAATCTCTACACAAGAAGCCAAGCCTTACCTTGTCAAAGCCCTCAATGGGTCCAGCCCCCCAAACGACCCCTTGGATATAAGGCTCCTCCACTTGGCGCTTGATGAGCTACTCCTTCCCCTGACTGACCTGTTAAACTGCTCCCTCTGCCTCAGGCAGTTCCCCAGTGCATGGAAGACTGCAGTAATAACACCCATCCACAAAGGTGGGGATAACTTGTCCCCTGGGAACTACCTATCAATCCCCCCCCCCCAAAAGCCCTGGAAAAGGTAGCAGCAGACCAACTTGCTGACTACCTCATAACCCATGACCTGCTCTGTAAGGAACAGCACAGTTTCCACTCAGGCCATAGCACCACCACAGCACTCCTAGAATTCTCTAGTTTCCTCCACACCACACTCAACAAGGGCTAGCTGGCCAGTGCTATGTTCATCGACCTCTCCAAGGCCTTTTATATGGTCAGTCACCCCCTCCTGCTTGACAACCACCTGCAAGTGGATTTCTCCCAAGGCCCCTTAGCTTGGTTCACAAGTTACCTAGCCTCCAGGGCGCAATGCGTTAAGATCAACATGATGCTCTCTGGTACCCGCTCCATCCGTTCAGGAGTCCCACAGGGGCTCCATCCTGGGGTCAATACTCTTCAGTCTGCTCATCAATGCTCTGCCTAACTCATGTACCAGCAAGGTCCTACTCTGTGCAGATGCTGCTGTCTTCTGTGTCTCCCACTCCAACCCCTCCTATCTGTAGGCCTCCCTCTAGTTCTCCTTCAGTCAAACCGAACGCTGGTTCTTGGACCATAGACTGGTCATTAACCTGAAAAAAACAAAGCCATGATTTTTGGCCACCACCAAAATAAACTTAAAAACTTCCCCTTCCAGATCCTCTCCAGCACCCTCCATCCCCTCAAACTGGTCACCTCCTATAAGTACTTAGGCATAACCTTTGACCAAGCTCTTACCTTCCCTACTGACATAGATGCTCTTGCATCTGCAACCAATGCACGTATTGGCCTCGTCTACCACCACAAAGACTGCCTGCCACCAGAAGCTCTCCGACTAGCCATCACCTCCTCGATCCTGTCCTTAATTGACCATGGCCTATTGATCTATGCAGCTGCTGATGCCACCGCACTCAGCAAGATAAAAGTATCCATCAATAAAGCATGCAGGCTCCTGTCAGGTGCCAACCGGCTAATTTACACCTGCACCATCTACTCCCTCACCAAGATACTCAACCTTTAGGAAAGGCTCCAATACCACTCATGCCTCATGGTAAAAAAGACCCTCCTTGGGCTAACACCACCTGGAGTCTCATCATCTCTCCACCACTCAACCCCTTCCATTGCCCCACACAGCACTGATAAATCTTCTCTAGCAGTCCCCAGGGTGAGGACCTCCCTAGCCCAGAGGTCTTTTGCCTACAGGGCCCCATCCTGGTTCAACTCCCTCTCCGCGGCTGTCACCAGTCTGTCTAAAATCGGTGCTTTCAAACTTGCCCTCAGGAACCACATTCTCATAGCCCGCACCTGTAGGTGCCCTCAGTGGTGAGCTACTAACCTGAACTGTATTTATGACCTAGTTAGATCCAGTGACAAAGTCTTATTATGTAGACTACCTCTTTAAATGTCCCTTCGGTACAATGTCTGTAGCAATGTGACCCTATGTTTAGCTACACCACTGTATAGTCTTCTTTTCAGGCTCACTGCCTCTCCTGTATATTCTGTTTTTATGCACCTAGAATATTATGTATATACTGTTATAACAGCTGTAACTCATGAACTGTGCTATATAACAATGCCAGTCCTTGTGTTATATTCTGAGTGCATGGATTTGTAAATAATGTGTTCCCTTATGTGTATTATGACGTGGAGCCTTTGGAAATGAGTCCCTGACTCAAAGGATTGTAATTCCAATCTCTGACAAATAAATAAATAATCCTCCCTTCCCTTCACTTCTATGTCATGGGGATATGTGGTGTAGTAAGAAAAGCAGGTATCCAGCCTGCCTACCCACCCCGTTCACCAGTCGGGGTGGATCCTCTGATGGCTATCCCACCGCAAGGCCAGGACTGATGTTGCTGCATAGTCATAGTTAGAATGGACCCCACACACACGGCAGACATAAACATTAACTATAAAGCATTAAAACTGAACAGCAATTAACAGGAACAAACCATGTAAAGCCTAAAGTTTGAGTCTTTTGGAAACTACTGTTTAAATCTAAATGGAGAAGTAATGAAACATTTTCATAAGAGTCTGAGGTACAATAATCACAACCCGTGGTGCAACCATAAGGAAAAAGCTGATAACTGGACTGCAAATGAACAGGGTGAGTTAATTTCTCAAAGGGTAAGACTGTTATGCCACCTTTGCTGGAGACAGAGTGCACGAGGCATTGGGATACCCATAACTCACCTGGAATGTAACCGAATGGGTAGCCAGAGAGTGCCTAAAGCTGAGGGATCTGAGCCCTGCCAGCAAGTCTAGAGTTCCAGAAGAAAGCACATAAACTGTAGCAGAAGACATCCATCATGGCGGTAGCTGAGCTGAGAGGAAGATCCACAGTGGGGCTGAGCCTGGTACTGAACCTAGAAGCCGGCGACCTTCAGGACAGCGAGGAGCCAGAAGTCAGTGTTGCTAACTGGCTATGCTGCAGTGTTGCCTGCAGAGAAAGTGTACGGCTCCTCCTTGTTTCTGTGTCTATTTGTCAATCTCACTGATGTGGTAGTATTCCAGACGATGTGCTGTAAGGATGCATGAGTTTCTCTGCCCATCCCGAACATGCACTCTGAGGCAGAGTCACCACTGCCTTGCCTGATGGTTGCAGGGCATGATGGCAGGAGAGATGGGCTTCCAAAGCACCATGTTGAACAGTTTTATGGCACAGTGAGTTGTTCAGGTGCTATGTGTGCCTACCCTGACAGAAGTTCTCTGATATAATCGGGCTTGGCCAAACAGTTTCCACCCTGGGGATGAGCTAGGCCACGCAAAGTTCACGAACAGTTAGACAAAGCACAATCAAACAGTGGTCCCTTGTGAGACAGTAAGCATTATATGTCCATCAGGGATGAACTGTATATCTCATCTCTAAAATGACATGAGCTGCAGAGAGCCTGTCAAAAACAATGGTGGAATTCAAGCATGCATGGGACAGTCATAAGGCAATTCTAGTGGGTAGGGGGTAGGAAAAAGTAGGCTGCTGGTTAACTAGGATCTGCAGCTTATCCATTAGGTAGGGAAATGGGCAGACTGGGTGGGCCAAGTGGTCCTTATCTGCCATCAAATTCTATGTTTCTATGTTTCTATGTTACTGCTCCATAGCGGTGCCTGATGATGGTCTCTGCCTTTTCTGGAACAGTTTAGGAAGAATTGTTGGGAGGGTGCAGTTGCAGACTCCTAGGTGTGCATGCCTGTAGGAAGTTGGATATCAGCAAGGCGACTGATTTTCATTTTGTACCGGAAAACCTGGTAAAATTCTAGAATTTGGACTACCTGAACACCAGTAAAAAAGAATTTCACAGAATTTGGAATTTTATAGCAAATTAGTAAATCACAAAACTTTCTTATAATTGCTTCCTGTACTACTTTCAGTTTGATTCATTTAATGCACTGTATAGTAAGCCTTCTTTTATTATAGTGATCGATACACATACTAAAATAATGACAGAAGAATCCCAGTAAAATACAGAAATTAGACTAACATTCACCGGTGCAATTCCTGGAATTTCTAGTCTTGAAAATGAAATTTCATTACTTTAATCACCATAAATCAGGTGGGCTTGAAAGACAATGTGGAATTATATATTGCCAGCATGCAGTTTTGCATTCATGTCCTTGTAGGCCCTTTGTTTGTCCTGCAGAGACTGGCTTAGGTTATTAAATACATAATATCCAGAGTCTTTCTAGTGCAGTGCGGGTCAATCCCTTGCAGCTTGCTGAATCTTGAGCTTGTCCTGGAAGTTTAACAATTTGCAGTTCAGGTCCCTTGGACGTTCTCCTTTTTGGGGTATTGGTTACAAAGCCCTGTGAGCACTTTCAGTGATGTAAAAGGTGCTGTGGTTTGGAAGTCCTGTCAGATGTAAGAAAAGCTGATTCACGAAGCCCACAGGGTCTTTCCCTTCAGCCAGTTCAGGGAGACCCCAAGGAGCAGATTATTGCACCTGCCCCTTTTTTCTTGATTGTCTTTTTTTTTTTCCAAATGAGCAACTTACTTATGGAAGGCCACCACCTCTCTTTCTTCTCAAGCCACCCTACCCTCCAGGGACTTGCACATGCCCCACTTGACAAGCCAGGGTGACAAAGGAGGCTATGGCAACTTTCAAGTCCTCAGCGCTGGCAGTGACAATCATGTTTATGGAGGTAAGCTCAGTTAAAAATCTCTGCAGAAACAACATTTCCTCTGATAGCTCTGGTGGAGTGAGCAGGGGAGAGTCTACTTTGTTGTGCTTTGGGACCTGTGAGTGGGCTGGAATCCATGGCATCTGGGAGGCCTCTACTCGGGACTCGATCTGTTGATGATCCATTCTGCTGGTTTTAGATCTGCTGGTTACTAGTAGAGATTCTGATCACCTTAAGTGGAATCAGTGTAATCAGTGAGGGTCAGGTGTCTGGTTCAGCAAAATCTGTGGGTTTAAGCGTTAAGATCTGTGAAGCTCTATCAGAGTATGTTCACTCTCATCAGATGTGTCACCAGAAGTCATGGTGTGTAGTTTCATTGCTATGATGATAATACCCAGCTATATTTGTCTTTTGCCCTTGGGGAGGAATATACAGCTAACCTGCTGAATAGTTGTCTGTCTTACTGTATATCAATAATTGGCTGGTCTCTAGCTGGCTGAGGCTGAATCCAGATGAGACGGAGGCATTGCTGGTGGTTACAGATTCTCAGAGGTCAGCAGGAATGGGTGGAGGAGCTAGCAAGATTTTATCTGAATGCTTCTCTTTCTCATAGCTTTGGATAGGGTCCAGAATCTGTGCATCATCATGGACTGCAAGTGGACACTAGAATATCAGGTGTCAGCAGGGGTGTGTGGTGGTGTCTTCCATCTTAAGAACTTTACCTGGATTAAACCCTATCTGGACCTGAGGACCTGAAAACATGGGTGCATGCCTTCATTATGACCAGACTGGATTATTGTAAATTGTTCAACAGAACAAATTCCTCATATGGGTTCAATCCCCACACCAGGAACTTGTGTTAAATCCCAGTAGGAAGGAGAAGGGGAAGGGCCACAAAAAAGTAAGAAAAGCTTTGGAGGGAGGGAGGTGGACAGTAGTCCTTTTTTGGAGGAGAGAGTCCTGAAAGGACTTGCTAATTTGAAGGTGCACAAAGCAATGGGGTCAGATGGGGTGTACCCAAGGGTATTGAGGGAGTTCATGGAAATACTGACTGCCCCCAGACAGTTCTGTTTAACAGCTCACTGGAAACAGGAGTGGTTCCTGAAGACTGGAGGAGGGTGGATGTAGTCCCACTACACAAAAGTGGTAGCAGGGAGGAGGCTGACAATTATAGGCCAGTCAGCCTGACATCGGTAGTGGCAAAGTTAATGGAGTCACTGCTGAAGGAAAGGATTGTGGAATATCTTGAATCCAGTGGGTAACAAGACCCAAGGGTTTCACAAGGGGAAGGTCATGTCAAATGAATCTGCTAGATTTCTTTGACTGGGTGACCAAGGAACTAGATCAGGGTAGAGCAGTGGACATGGCCTACCTAGATTTCATCAAGGCATTTGACACCATTCCACAGCTGAGTAGCTGAGAAATGGGTACAAAGGTAGTAAACTGGATAAGAAATTGGTTATGGGATAGACGACAAAGGATGATGGTAAATGGAGTTCGCTTCAAGGAAGGGATGGTGACCAGTGGGGTACCTCAGGGATCAGAGCTGGAGCCAGTCCTTTTTTTAATATTTTTATAAGTGACATTACAGAGGAACTGGAAGGGAAAGTCTGCCTCTCTGTGGATGATACCAAAATGTGCAATAGGGTAGACCCTCCGGGGTGTGTGTGTGTGGAAAGGATGAGCAAAGACCTGAGAAAACTAGAGAAGTGGCCAAGGGTATGGCAGCTGGTTTCCAATGCAAAAAAGTGCAAAATAATGCACTTAGGGCACAGAAATACAGAGGTGAGTACAAAATGGGTGGAGTGGTATTGATGACCACTAAGCAGGAAAGAAACCTGTGGGTAATCATACTGGATGACCTATAGGTGGCCAGGTAATGTGACAAGTCAGTAGGGAGGGCAAGTGTGATGCTGGGGTGCATAGTGAGGGGTATCACCAGCAGAAAGAGGAGGTTGTGTTGCCGCTGTATAGATCAATGATAAGACCCCACCTAGAGTATTGTATCCAGTTCTGGAGACCACATCTCTGGAAGGACATAGACGGAGTGAAGGTGGTCCAGAGGAGGGTAACTAAAATGGTGCAAGGTCTGCATCAAAAGCCCCATGAGGAGAGACTAAAAGACCTCAATATGTACACCCTGGAACAGAGGAGGGGGAAGGGAGATATGATAAAGACCTTTAAATACTAGCTACGCCCTCACCCCCCTAGCCAGGTTAGCTGTGGCACAAGACTTCCTTCTACCGGCTCTAGCATATGGCTCTGCAATCTACCTATCTGCATCAAAGTCCTCCCTCCATAAATGGGACACCACTTACAATAGCATCTGCTGCTATGCCTCTGCGTCACTGCGTTACAAGTACCATTGCCAGCTCTACATGGACCTAAAATGGCTTAGCCCCTCCGCCTATCGTCTCCAGTCCTTTGGCTCATTAATTGACTGTGTTACCAGAACAGGCCTCCCCCTATCCCTTGCCTCTGCTCTAGAATTACAGCCTCTCACTTATGAGCTACGATCAAATGACAAAACCCTTCTACACATCCCAAGATGCAGATCAAACATGGGCACACGCGCCTTCTCTTTTACAGCTCCTAAATAATGGAACTCTATACCCACTTCTATCCGTCAAGCGACCACCCATGCTAGTTTCAAGAAACTTCACCGTGAACACCTACATACCGTGAACCCCTGCACTTGCTTTAACCCACCTTGAACCTTCACTTCTCCCTGCTTTCTTCTTCATCTCCAGATAATCCACCTCCTTGATACCTCTTCCCCTCCTCTCTCAGCCCCTATCATGCTCACTCTCTCACCACCTCCCTCTCTTTCTCTCCCTACCATCTCTCCCTCCCTCTCCCCTGGCCACAAACCTCTCAGTTTTGGCACTTATTGTACTGTCTTGCACTGCCTATCTCCTTTTGATTTATTTTTCCTGTGTTATCTATTCCAATCTGTAATATAATTTCACAGTACTGTTTACTTTCATTATTCATTTTGTCAATGCAATTGTCTCTACATTCCAAGTATTGTTATTTCCTCTGATTTGTGCTGCTTTCATGTGCTGCATCACATGTATCTTGTATGTCTGTAAACTGTCTTCTCCCGGGTCGTGCCTGAAAATAGGCATTTTATGCCTAGTGCACTTACCCGGTTACCAAAAGCAAAATAAATAAATACCTCATGGTGTGTAAATAAGGTACAAAAGGGAGTATTTTTTAGAAAGAAAGGTGCTCAAGAACAAGGGAATATGCTGGAAGCTGGGGGAGATGGGTCAGGAGAGATGTGGAAATACTTCTTCACAGAAAGAGAACATGCTATGAAGCCGGAGGGGTAGATTCAGGAAAGATGAGGAAGTACTTCTTCACAGAAAGAGTGGTGGATTCCTGGAACAGCCTTCCACAATGGTGGTGGGGGCAAAAAGAGTGGTGGGGTTCAAGAATGCATGGGTTAAGCACAGAGGAATCATAGTAGAAAGGAACAGGGGAGGGAGAAAGAGTTGTAGATCGGGCATGGTCTGATGTAATAGTATAGGTAGAGAGAAATTGTAAGACTAGATGGACCAAATGGTCCTTATCTGCTGTCAGATTCTATGTTTCTGTGCAGTTGGTTTCCATCTGCATTCCCCCCTACCAGGGACAAGGCTGAAAATAGGCAGAATTGCCTAGTCCTCCTTTCCCGATCAACAAAAAAATAAAAAAATTAAATTGGTTGGAAAAGCTTACCTTTTCTTTACACCATAGATATCGTAAGTTCAAAAATAAAATATATGGCTCAAATGAATCCTTTATCAAAGGAAGCAGAGAGGTCCCTTTTGTCCCAGAAGGGTGAACTCCATTACAGAAACTTGTGACGGGCAGCAGCCATCCTCTGGAGAGGAAAGTAAACTGAACAGGACTTCCTGAACAAACAAGTAAGCAATAAGATATGATGGTGTGTGCATGCAACAGAGTTTACCACATGTCCATGGGCATAGTGAGGCACGAGGCTGCAGGCCGAGTGCCTTCAGCCCCTGTGCATGTGGTAAAATCTGATTCATGCACACCTCATAGTGTCTTATTGCACTTATAAAATGGCCCTTTGTATTTTACATACATCTAAAAATCTAAATTTTTGTTTTTAAATAGAAAAAATTAATATCATTAATGTATTTTGATGTAAAAATAGTTCCTCTGCCAGTAACAGATTATTGTATTTTTTGGAGCCCTTGGACTTTTGTCCCACTGTGGCCACTTTACTTGATGATCCTCAGATCTGTGCCTCCCTGACAAAGCCTCCTTGTTAAGATGTGAATCGCTGGGGCATGTTTGATATTCCATGCTCGCACTATTTATATATTTTCTGGATATTAACATTCACTCTTTTGCTGATGTCCATGCTTATGCCTTTGATTTTAAGCCCAGGATGTGCGCTGCAGCTTGTGTTCTTCATCAATGCAGATATGCCTGGTATTGAAAAACAGTAGAAAGTATATTTTACGGCAATAATAAAATTCACATCATGCCTATTGAGGGGTTACCAATTGACTCGATAGGGGACTCTAATTTGCTTAGAAACACAGAGAATTTGTCATCAGAAAAAGACTGGTTGGTCTACCGAGTCTGCTCAGTTTTTGTTCTTTGCCTATTCTGTCCTAGCAGACCTGTCTGTTCCGAATGGTGTCAGTGGGAGCAGCGTTACTTAAGCAATAATGCCCAACAGGGTGTGTGTCGTGCTGGGATAACGTCACGCCTCAGGTGGTTGGGCATGAGGCTGCAGGCCGAGTGCATCCAACGACTGAGGCATGACATTATCCCAAACTACACACACCCTGGAGGGCATTATTGCTATTATACAATGGCTCGTTGTTATACAGAATAAAAAAATTATTTTAAAGATGTTTTTGTGTGGAAAAATATTTTTGTTTTTTAAGAAAAGATGAAACAATCAATCAAAAGCTCCATCAATAAAAGCTCCTCTGCAGGTTCACAGTGAGGCTGAGACTAGACCCGTGATGTTGTACTGGGATAACATCACGGGTCCTGCCCTAGACTGACCAATCAGAGTCCAGTATTTTTTCTTGCCATTGTATAATAAAAATTCGCACTTAAGTCCATCTATTTTAAGAAAAGTTGTAGGCTGTATTTTGTTCAAAACAATTTTGATTTATACATGCGGAGACGGAGGTGCAGTCAGCACTAGAGACAGAGGGATGAGATGCACTGCGGTAGCGTGATTGGCAGTGCAGAAAAAGTAAATACAAGGTGTATATTTAAATGTTTGATATGTGTAGGGCTCAACGTGTTTGTCTATGGCTGCTCGTTTGTATACATTAATGGTTTTGGTGGTTGTACAGTCCACTCTGTAACAGTGATGAGCCGCATTACCGATGGGAAAGAAAATGGCGACTTTTTTAAAAAATAACCTTCAAACAGATCATTGATATGTCTTTTGTTTTAATGCAGTCCCACTTTTAGGAAATTGTTATTATCTTTGAATAGAACAGATTTCACGCACGGGTAATAACCAATCAGAAAGTTGGATTTCCTGTTGCCATTTATAAGACAGAAAAATAGAAGTTGGGACCCATGGAAATGAAATGACATGATGGCATGTAGATGCTTTACACAACTGTATACCTGGATCATACACTTGTACTAATGCGTGCATACTTGTTGTACTGTATCTTCTGTGATGGATTTGAACCTGCAATGCTGTGCGTTAATAGCTGTGAATTATTTTTCTGCGGTAAACAAAGTTGTGAAATAACAGACTGGGTTATTTACACACTCTACATCTTGGGATGTCCCCTGCAGCTGGTGCAGAACACTGCTGCCAGGCTGACTGCAGGAGTATCTCACTCTCTGCATATCTCCTAGTGTTGTGGTTGCTACACTGCCTGCCAGTGAGGTGGCACATCCCCTTCAAGACAAGACGGCCCTACACAATCTGAACCCCGGCTGCCTGAAAGAGCACTTATACCCCTAAGCTTCTGGCACCCCCCTCCTCTCCTCTGAGTTCGGCCTATTGGTGGTCCCTAGGTCACATCTTAAGTAATCCGGAGACCATGCATTTTTGAAGGCTGTGCCATTGTTTTGGAATTTCCTCTCCCAATATCTTATGGAGACCCCCTCAGTGAAGCTGTTTGAATGGGGTTTAAAAACCAATCAGTCAAGCTGGCCTTTATTGACTAATTGTTATCTGTGTCAGGGATTGGAGTAATTGTACCATATTTAGTGAATATTCTAGTTGAGGTTTAATTGAGAAGTAGTTTTGGCATGGGACTTAATGACTGAAAGAATCTGAGAATTATTTTTCTGCTGTATAAGTGTTCATTTGGCAACTTGAGTCAATAGGATAGGATGCCTTACAAATAGAAACATAGATTTTGTCAGCAGAAAAGGACCACTAGGCTCATTCAGTCTGCTCCTTGTCCTTGCCTATTCTGTCACCACTGACCCTAGTTGGTCATAGGTGTCACTCCCTTTCCCTGTTCCTCTACCTAAAATGCCCCTGTACCTATCCCATACATGCTTGAAGCTCCAAACAGTCTTTGCCCCAACTACCTCCTGTGGCAGACCATTCCAGTTGTCCACTACCCTTTCCATGAAGAAGTATTTCCATACATCTCTCCTAAACTTCACCCCTTAGCTTCACTGCATGCCCCCTTGTTCTAGTGCCTTTCTTTCTCTGAAATAGAGCTTCCACTTGCACCTTGTTCACTTCTGTGAGGTACCTGTAGGTTTCGGTCATATCCCCTCTTACTCTCCTCTCCTCCAGGGAGTACATATTAAGTTCCTGAGGCTTTTCCTTTTATGGTTTCTCATGCAACCCCCTCACCATTTTGGTTGCCCTCCTCTGTAGCACCTATCTCCTTTCAATGCACTTGTGGAGGTACGGCCTCTTGAACTGGCCACAGTATTCCAGGTGGGGCCTCACCAATGAGCGATACAATGGCAACACCACCTCCCTCCTCCTGCTAAAAATCCTCTTCCACTGCACCCCAGCATCCCGCTAGCCATTCATACTGCTTTGTCACACTGTCCAGCTATCTTGAGGTCATCAGATATGATGACCCCAGGTATCTATCTTGCTTTGTGACTGTAAGCTTCACTCTCCCCATTTCGTACATGGACCCTGGGTTCCACAGCACTCAGTGCATAACTTTGCACTTTTTGGCATTGAAACCCAGCTGCCACCCCCTAGACTAGTCCTCTACTTTCCTTAGATCTCTTTGCATTCTCTTCACCCCTTACTGAGTATCAACGATGTTGCAGATTTTTGTATCGTCTGCAGAGACACATCTTCCTCTTGAACTCCACCACAATGTCACTTATGAAGACATTGAGGAGGACCAGTCCCAGTGCCAAACACTGTAGCACCCCACTAGTCACTCTCCTATCACCTGAGTGGCTATTATTTACCACCACCCTTTGCCTCCTATTCCTTAACCAGTTTGATACCCAGTTTGTCACTTTCTCCCCCACCCCAGGCTGCTTAGTTTCTTAACTAGCCTCCTGTGCAGCACAGTGTTGAAAGCCCTATTGAAGTCCAAGTAGGCCATGTCCACTGCTCTCCCTTGATCCACCTCCCTGGCAATGCAGTCAAATAAATTTATGAGATAAGTTTGACAAAACTTCCCCCTGTGAAACTGTGCTGCCAGTGGTCCTGCAGCCCTTTTGCCTCCAGGTGCTCCATGATCCTCTGCTTCAGTAGTGTCTCCATTAACTTCCCCACCACTGATGTGAGACTGACTGGTTTGTAGTTACTAGCATCCTCCCTACTGCCGCTTTTTTGCAGACAGACCACATCGGCCCTGCTGTAGCCCTCTGTAACTTCCTCCCTCTCAATGAGGTGATAAAAAGCACTGCCACAGGGGCAGCCAGTACCATGCTCAGTTCCTTTAGGACCCTTGGATGAATCCCATCTGGCTCCATCACCTTATTCTCCTTTATGACTTCCAATCCCTTCTGGACACTCTCCACTGAGAATGGATTTGTGTCCACTCCCCCCTCTCCATGGTGCTTACTGCAGCATGCTGGCCCATCCCTTCCCCACCCTCTACAATGAAGACAGAGCCAAGTAATAATTTAGTATTTCTGCTTTCACTTGATCTTCATTTGTGTAGTACCACCCTGCCCTCCTGATTCTCACTATCCCTCACCTTATCTTCTTCTTTCCTCCACATATCTGAAGAAGATCTTGTCCCCCTTTTTTGACCTTAGCTATCCTTGCCTCTGTTAGTGCTTTATGCGCTCCCTGCATACGTCAGACAGCTGGTGGCTGTGTAAGTTGTGAGGAGGGCTTTGTCGCTGGCTGTCTCTGACCACAGCACTGACAGACAGGTATGGGGTGTTGGGGGGAGGTTGTCAGTGCTGCAGGTGGGTGGGGGACCACTGGCCACCAATGGGGATGTCAGAGTGCCAGGTACGGGGTTGGGGGTGGGTGGGCTGGCTGTCCTCTGTGGGTGCGGGGAGATTACTGGTGCAGAACTGGGGATGGAGGTAGCCTGGTGTGGGGGGTTGATCTGCCACTATTGGAATGTAGGCTGTCATATGTGGGGAGGGGTATGATTTGTCACTACAGGAACAGGGGCTGTCATGTGGGAGGGAGGGAGGGTGTGATCTGCCACTATGGGGATGGGAGGGAGGTTTGCTGTGCTGGGACTATGATGAGGCTGCCCTCTGTTGGGAGGTTGTTCGATAGTGTGGTGGGTGGCTGTGGTGCACCAGGGGCATGGCCAGGGGGTCCTTCAGCAGAGGGGCATGGCTGCCTGGGTCCGGGTGTCTACCTTGGCTATTCATGCACCTGGATCAGCTCCTGCACATGTAGATGATCCATTGTGGGACCCTGGATGGACATCCAATTGGATGCTTGCTTGGGCCCACTACTCCACCCCCAGCTGCCCTGCACAGTCCTGCATGCTGGGGATGGGGTGGGGCCATGGACAGGTAGTGGCCATTTATGAATACCGGCCTGTGTGCACCTGTCCGTGGGTGCAGAGCTACGTGGGTGGGGTATGCGCCTTAGGCACATACTTTCCACCTGTTGGTGCATAGGCATCATTATCTATAACTCAAACAAAGCACAACATTCTGTCAGACAGTAGAGATAGCCAAAAGCAGTGAGCAGGGCCCAGAATGCTGCTCCCCATATGATCAACTTGTAAGCCCTGGCTTACTTGAAGTATGCCATCCTACACCCATACCATGATTTCATTATGGCCACCGGATCCAGGTCTGCTCTGCAGGGATTGCCTCAAGGTCAGGAATTTTGTTTCCCAGACTCCTTGTGTTGGTGCACAGGGCTCTCCATTCTCTGTCCCTCTCTCTCCCTCTAATGTGCCTGCCTTTCCTGCCCCCCCTTTCCCCATCTGTTACCCCGATCCCGCCCTCTCCAGTTACATTGTATTTCAGCCTTCCCTTCTGCCACTCTCTTCCAGCTGAAGTTCCTCCTCCAAATGTAAGTTCCAAATAAAATACTTACATAAATCTTACAGTTCTAAAATGGTCCTTACCACTGGTGGGTAAGTTAGAAACACCTTTTACTTTGCAAAAAGGTCAGGAAATATCTTAACAGTAGCATAATGTGAACCAGTATTTAAAAAACAGCTTCTACAGAAAACACAAACTTGCTGGTTAACAGCAGTTCTCCTTTAAGGAACTGCTCCCCCAGTAACCCCACCATTACTGCTCTGCTCAGTTTCGTGCTGTGAGAGTGTGTTATATTAGTGCTAACAAAGTGCCACCGTGGCCTACTTATTGCTGAACACTTTTCTTTGTGATTGCGGCCCATTGCCTTAAGGATTTCACAGCGTTGTGGCGGAAAATCCTGAGGTGATAATTATAAAGAAGTGACACAAAACACTAGATTAGGAGCATACAGCAACATCAGCATCTGCTGCAACAAATGACAAGTACATCTGCTAAAGAAACACCTTTTACACCAAGCATTCAGTTAATTTTGGAGGGGTAGCGGTCAGAAAGTCCCATGGGTCCAAATTCGGAAATCATTCCCATTTTTTAGAAGGCACAATACTTCTGTGGAAGTCAGCGTGCCAAAATGACCAATTTGTGCAAGTAAATATCAAATATTATTTGTGAAATTATACCCTTTATTTTAAACAACGCACCCATTTTTGACTTCCATGGCTGGAAAACTGGATGTCATCTAATTTTCTTTTTTTCTGCTTTGGAGCCAAATACTTTTCCCACGTTAAATGAAGCCCTGTTGTGCATTTCCTGTTTGTAAGTGGCTGGTGCTCACAGTCTCCCTTTTACAGTGACCATATTTGTATTACAGTGCTGGCATTTGGTTAAAAATGTATGTGGGAGAAAAGAGAAGGAAGTAGACACAGGATTAGCCCTGGTCACTTGGGGAGGCCGGGGAGGGCTAGAATGTTTTCTGAGTTCATTTGGCAGATGAGCCAAAGGGCCTCTAAAAACTTTGTGCCCACTTTGCTGGGACATAAAATAGCTATTTCTGGCCTCTCCACTGAAGTCCATGTCAGTCTCATTCTCTTCAACAAGTTCATTAGTGACAATGGTGAGGGGATCCAGCATAGGCTGTGTCTCTTCACAGATGACACTAAGCTCTGTTGGAGGGTGGATAGTGATGAGGGAATAAAGGAAATGCAGAGAGACTTGCAAAAGTTGGAGGGGTGGGCAAGGGTTTGGCAGTTGAAACTCAATGCCAAAATGTGCACTGTGATGCACCTAGGGAACAAGAACCCCAGGATGGAGTACTGAATAGGAGGGTGAGACTTAACACTATGGCTGAGGAATGAGACCTTGGAGTGATCATCAGCGACTCTCTAAAGCAATTGAGTCAGTGCAACAAGGCTTTTAGCAAGGCACATAGGATGTTTGGATGTATCAAGTGAGGTATTGATATCAGAAAAAGGTAGGTAATACTTTCCCTGTATAGATCCTTGGTGAGGCCACACCTGGAGTATTGCACTCAGTTCTGGGGTCCTCATCTCAGGAAGGATAGGGATAGGTTCAAGACAGTGCAGTGCAGGGTAACAAAAATGATTTAGGGCCAGCAGGGTATGCCCTATGAGGAACACCTCAAGGTATTGAATGTGTACTTGCTGGAGACCAGAAGGGAGAAGGGAGATAATACAGAGACCTTCAAATTCCTAAAAGGAATTAACAGGGTGAATGCAGGAACTATTTAACTTGGATGCCAGCTTGCGGTCATGTAGTCATGTGTGGAAGCTAACAGGAGGGAGGTTCAGAAGGGACATGATGAAATACTGCTTTACAGAAAGGGTGGTGAAGCCATGGAACAGGCTGTCAACCGAAGAGGTGGGTACAAAAATCATTAATGGTTTTAAGCATGGCTGGAGCAGAATGAAGGGTATAGTAGTTGCTCAGGGCATCAGAATTGGGGAGGAAAATGGAGGGAGGGTAGTAGATGACTAGGACCCTGAAGGAACAGTAGGCCCCAGGGCTAAATAGGGAACTTGGGGAGACTGGATAGACCTTTGGTCTTTTTCTGCCATCATTGTCTATGTTTCTATGTTTCAGTTTCAGCTCACCCTTAATTTCAACATGGCTGGGTACTTGGTACCTAGGCAATGCAACTTGCATTACCAGTAGAACACCTTAATTACTCACAAAGGAGAATGGAAGCAAGTCAGTTTATAGCATTTTCACAATTATTTTTGTTAACATTTTGGCCTCGGGTCTGTTGGATTTATGTTTCTGGCTCATAATAACGTAGTAATTGCAGGTCAAAAGGGATTCTAGGCCCATCATGTCCACCTCCTGCTTCACAAGAAGGAATTAAATAAGTATGCTGTGTGCTATGCAAGCTTATTTCCAGAGGCTGGACTAGAAAACACAGGCTTGTTTTTTCAGTTCACCAAATGGCTAGCTTCTAAGTGTCTCACCCCTGGGTGTGGAGATTGAGGTGTACTGGGACTCATGAGTCATGACCTCTCAGAGGTGTGGATGTTAATGGACTAAAAAAGCTATGAATGGATTACAATTGGACTGTGTTGCCACTTGAACTATGACAACTTCATTCCTCCTCCTCCCCTCTACCCTCAATATTTCACTGCCTACAACTGACACCATGTGTTGGAATCCCTCAGATCCTGGAGTCAGCTGAATTTGATATTATGACTGACTAGAACAAAATCTCACTGACTCTTCCAATTAATTGTAAATTTATGACTTTAACCATGCAATACAAATTCAACATATATTTGAACTAAAGTCCATTTCAAATGTGTATATACTCACCTATCATGCCTCCCAGGGTTTGAGCCCTTCCACAAAGTTCCTTAACTGGTAATAGCATGGGTTAATTTTTAAAAAGACCAGGACATCATAGACAAACAGCCTTTCACATTCAGCTATTAACGTACTGCACATGTGCCCATTTTTCTTTATCCCTCCCAACCCCCCACAATAACATTCCCCATTACGAGCTAACCTCCCTTCTAGCAGTACTGGTACTAAAATCAAATGTAATATTAATAGCTTAGCAATTGCTTGAGAAATAGAGGGCAGAGGTTGATCATCAATGGGCATTAGTCATTCTGGGGAAATGTCACCAGTTGTTTATTACATGAATCAGTGTTGGGGCCTCTGTTATTCAACATATTTATTAATGACACGACCAAAGATACGCAACTTTGGAATGCTAAATCTGTAGGTTTTACCAAAATTGTGACAGAGGTAAACATGGAGGGAGACAATCTGTAGCTACAAAAAGATTTTGATAAATTATACTTTTCAGCAAAAGAGAATTCCTAATTAGGAAAAATGCATAATGTTGCACCTTGGAAAGAGAAAAAAATTATTTAAATATTTTCTTGGAGTTATGTGAATAAGGGCATCTGATGAAGAACAGGATTTGGGGGTTTTAATCATTAACCATCTAAAATTATCAGCATATGGTGAGACAATAGCTAAAAGAGTTCAACACATTATTGGAAGCTTTAAGCAAAATTACTCTAGCAGAAAAAAGGAGGTCTTACTACCACCTTAGGAAAGACATTGTTAAAGTTCAGGGGGTACCAGGAGAATAACTAAAATAGGAAGAGGAGTGGAAGACATAAACTATATCCAGTGCAATAAGGAACTCAACCTTTTTTCTCATGAAACAAAATGCCTAAGATGCGACCTAATATTAGTGTATAAATCAATACGAGATGAGAAATTGAAAACCTCTCTACATTTCAAATTAGAGACAGAATTTTTATCATCAAAGAGCCACAGTAATCATCTGGAATGGGTACATTTTAATTCTGATATAAGAGGAAACTTTTTTTTAAGAGATTTATTACAACTTAGAATAATTTACCTCAAAACATTGTTACTAGCAATATTCTAGATAGCTTTAAAAATGGCTGTAGATGTACACATGAATAAAATGGGCCTAAAGGGACATGAGCACTGAGAAGTCACAGTCAGATTCAGTGGTGTAGCTAGGAAAATAACATTTGTAAACTAGAACCCCTTGGTTCCCTTTTTACTATGCCCCACAATTGTAGAAAAGCCCACATTTGTTACCTATATGCCTTGTACAGGCCATATTGTACTTCAAGAACTGTATAATGAGAGCTAAAAATACAGTACTACTAAGTTTTTTGCATGTAACATTATGCTTAGTTCAAACAGCTAACAAATAGTTGAGGCAGTATAGCACAGTGGTTTAAGGCTCTGAGCTACAAATCTGGAGACCTGGGTTTGAATCCCACAGCCCCCACTTGCATACTGTGTGACCCTGAGCAAGTCACTTAACTTCCATGTGCTCCCAGGTCGCACCTATAAACAAGCTTTCAACTTAGTGTGCCACTCCTGGTTAAGCAATTGGACAAAACAGAGTGCCACATTCATATTATAACAGCAGTAGGGAGTAACCAACATCAGTGGTCAGGGCCCCATATGCCACCCCTTTCCTGGAGTATGCATTCCTACAGTACACCCATGGTCAGACTAGGCAAGCCAGTTAGGTTTCCCTCAAACAGTAAATACATATGAATCAACTAACATCAGCACATAAAGCACTTTCAGTTTATCTCTCCCAGATAACCATCACACATGAACTCTAAGTTTCCCTCCCCCACCCAGCATCAGCACAGTGAACGGCTGGTACATTCTTAATAGCTGATCATCCCTGTAAATGGGCATTGCCCCAGTTACCTTACCTGGTTACTAAAGTCTAAATAAATAATTATACAATGGGGGTAAATCCAAATGCCCAGTCCCTGAAATCTGATTGGTTGGCAGGCACCTTTTCAGCATGATACATCCTCCAGTGTATCCACTGGAAAAGGCGCTAGCCAACCTGCCCCCCCCCATGCCAATGAGGGTTCTATATCAAAAAACGCCACCACCATTTTTTGCCCATTCACCGCTCTGAGTAAAAACGTGCTAAATTCAAAACCTATGAACACCTCATTTGTACTCTATGATGTTTCTGAACTGGAAACGATATTTACCAGGAGAATGAGCTGTCAGATAATGAGAAAGTATCTGAAACATTGCCAGAGCAGGTTTCCCATCCACTGACCACCACGAATGCCATTGAAAATGGTCCCATAGTAGCTGTTGGTTCCCAAACCGCAAACAGCCCACAATTAGTGTACCTTCCTGCGGGTACCTCCCAGCGACAGTCCGATGCCTGCACAGCTCCATCAAACCAGGCCACCTGTAAAACAAATCAAAACACCATCACAACAATGCTACAGAAGACACATTACAAAAATTGGAGATATCCAGGAATGAAGTAAGCACTATTAAGCAGACTAAATGGGCTGTGAATGTGTTCTATGAGTGACTGAAAGAGAAGAAAATAAGCACTGATCTTAAAACAGTGGCAATAGAACAACTAAATGAAATCCTCAGGCATTTCTATAGTACAGTCAGAAACTCAACTGGAAAAGAATACTGTCACAAGTTTTGTTAGGTTAAGGTCAGGCTTGAACGATCATATAAATGACCCCCCACACAGCAGGGCTATCAACATAATAAGTGATTCAGCATTCAGTTCCACAAACAATGTGTTTAAAGGTGTGGTTAAGACTTACAGGAAAGCAGGAAAAGATCAAGCAACCCACCACGAGCCTTTAACACATAAAGAACTGCTGCAAAAAAGAAATTCTGAAGCTCTCTCCCCACTTACCCCAAAAGGCCTCTTACACAAGGTGTGGTTGGATATCCAACTGCCCCTAGCTAGAAGGGGACATTAAGGTGTCCAAGCTTTTACAACTCAGTCTTTCCACATTCCAACAGCAGCAAATGGTCTTCGACACCTTACAACATCGTATAATGAAGAAACAAAACAAGCATTTGTCAATGCCGAATGTTTGCTTGCTGGCATTGGCAGTGGTAGTGTAGAAGTTACAGAGCTGCGTAATAGGAATGGCAGTGAAGTATTGAACTGAAGCCAACCCCACCACCACCCTGCAGAGAGTGACAGGCATTGGGGTGTACGTTTGGGTCATCAGGCATAACGGCCACGCCATTTCACCACACCCCACTCTGCAGAGACTGACAAGTGTCACGTGTTCCTTGGGGTCTTTTGGCCTTGCGCGCACCCCATTTCATTAGGAAATACGGTGAGATGGGTGCGATATAGGAGAATGGGGTGAAGTTTGGGGCCGAAGAGTCCAAGCCATACCTCGATGTCTCTCAGTGACTGCAGGGTGTGGAATGGTATGAGCATCACAGGCAAGAATCCAAGTACACCCCTGATTCCTGTCATTCTCTATAGGGTTGGTGATTTAGTTGAAAAGCCTAATACCTCAGGCATTCGTTGGTATGTTAACTCCAAATTTTCAACATGTTTGTTTTGTGACCCCACCTCATGAACAGGGGGAATATCAGTTTGGTAGCCAAAAGCTGCTTATGCACAGTGACTACGGCATTTAGCACCACAGGTGCAAAAATATTCTGAACAGGATGTAAAAAATGACAGCTGTACTCTTTCATGGGGAGGTGTAAAAATGGCTATGTTGCAAATGTGTAGTAAAAATATTTAAAAAAATGGTGAAGTCACGAGCTTACATAGAAACTGTGCAACGCACACCCGTTATATAATTAGGTTGGGGATTTTTTATAGCAGACTGTCAACTCAGGCATTTTGGTGCCTCTGATCATGAACAGTGTCACTGTGATTTTCTTTATCTGTGCCGAACAATGATTTCCCACAGCGACCACGCATCTCTGCACTGAAAGTGTGAAAACACACTTCGGCCATGTTGTGAAAAATGGCAGCTGTACTGTTCATAAGGAAGTGTTGAAAAATGCCACTAGTGAATATCTGGACTGAAAATATTACAAAGTCATGAACTAACGAGGATGCGTGGAAACTGCACAATGCTCACTAGTAACACAGTCATTTATGGACTTTTGTCACCAAATTTTCAACATAGCCATTTTAAGACCTCTGCTCATGAACAGTGTAACTGTGATTTTCTTAATCTGTCCTAAACATTGCTTTCGCACCAACAGCACCATTGTGCGCCACATGAGGGAAACACGTTTTGGGCAGGATGTGAAAATGACAGCTGTACTGCTCATAAGGAGGTGTGGAAAAATGGCAATGTTGAAATCTGGGTGGAAATATTGAAAATTTGCAAACCTACGAGCGTGCGTGGGAACTGTGCAATGCACACTTGTAAAACAGTCATTTTTAGGAATTCTGTCACCAAATTTTAAACATTGCCATTTTAAGATCTCTGCTCATGAACAGTGACACTGTGATTTTCTTAATGTGTCCCATACACTGAGTTCGCATAACGACTGCCCCATTGTGTGCTACATGGGCGGAAACACATTTTGAGTGAGATGTGAAAAATGACAGCTGTACTACTCATAAGAAGGTGTGGAAAAATGGCAATGTTGAAAATCTGGAGTGGAAATATTGAAAATTCGCAAACCTATGAGCGTGCGTAGGAACTGCGCAACGCACGCTCGTAAAACAGTCATTTTTAGGAATTTTTTCACCAAATTTTCAACATAGCTATTTCAAGACCTCTGCTCATGAACAGTGTCACTGTGATTTTCTTAATTTGTCCCGTACATTGATTTCGCACACTGACTGTGCCATTCTGCGCTACATGGGCGGAAACACATTTTGGGTGAGATGTGAAAAATGACAGCTGTACTACTCATAAGAAGGTGTGGTGAAATGGCAATGTTGAAAATCTAGAGTGAAAATTAGAAATTTCAGCGAACCCTCACGAGCCTGCGTGGAACTGCACAATGCTGCAGCTCGTTAAACAGTCATTTTGGAATTTTGACACCAAATTTTCAACATGGGGTTTTAGGCCCCTTCTCATGAATGATGTCACTGTCATGGTGGTATTTAGGCCCAAGGGTGATTTAGCAGTCACTGCGCGAGTCACTGTCTTAATCTCGCGCGCTGGGCCACAGGCTCTTCGCAGTGACCTCGATCATAATCACGCCGTGTTAGTGAATGCGCATCCCAAAATAACTGAGATATGCAATAAAGTTGAAACCCCCTATCTAGCCCATTATACAGCTTACGGCATTTCCTCAGTTCGCGGTCGGCTTTGAAGAGTGCAGGCGTGTTCCTGGTCCACGAAGATCGTCGCGCCGGAGTCGGAGGTAAGTATGGGGTGTGAGGGGGTAATGAGAGCTGGGTGCCAGTGGGTGAGTGCGGGTTGTGGGAGGGGGTCGGGAGACGACCGCTGGACCGCTTTTTTTCCTTACAGGTAAAAAAAAAAAAAAGACGTTAGGATCATTGGCCACGCCTGGGGTGGGCTCCCAGCATGGCACAAGGACTTTTGGGGGCGTTCAGCTGACAGGGGATTGGGCACCCCCATCGGCAAAAAAAATAAAACAAAAATCGCGGGACCATTTGCCACACTGGGGTGGGCTCCCAGCGTGGCACAATGACTTTGGGGAGGGGGCGTGTTCAGCCGACGGGAGAGTGGGCACCCCCGTCGGCAACTTGACTGATTGCCATGCTGGGGTGGGCTCCCAGCGTGGCATCAACTACTGGGAGGGGGGGAGGAGACAGATGCAGCTCAGCCGACGGGGATTGGGCACCCCGTCGGCTATACACTGCGTGCAGGGGGCACGCACACCTGCAGCTGGGGGGGAGCTGCGCGTGAGCAGCTTCTTATCGCTGCTCACTCAAACGTAGCTCCCCCTTTCAACTGTATGCCACTGCATTTTGGAGCGTGTCATAGACAGCTCCAAAATGCATTGGCTTACAGGGGCCGTGCCTGCCAGCTCACTGCCTGAATTGGAGGAGGAGGTGACACACCTCCGAAATCTCCGATGATGGCACTATGTTTCTTGCACATGCGTGCAAGCAAACATAAAAATGAAGATTTGTTGGACCCCATACGTCAAACACAAAGAGGGTTTATGTTTGAAAGACCTGGCGACCCCCTGTGCCCCCTTTCCAGGTACATTAAATATATGGAAAAGTTGCCTGACAATGCACCAGCATTGTTCTGCCATGTGAGAAAACTAGCACCAACAAAACTGAACACATCCTCCATATGGTACACCAGGGAACCACCTGGTGTAAATTACTGTCTAAAATGCTGTCCCAAATATGCAAAGATGCAGGACTTAATAAAATCTACACCAACCACAGCCTCAGAGCGATGGCAGTAACTCTGCTGACAGAGGCTGGCTTAGAATCAAAGCAAATAATGCAAATAACTGGGCACAAGAATGAAACATATTGGAGATCAAATCTCCTTCATCATCAAACCTGGGCCTTGATCATATCAGGCAACAAGCCAAAATCCATCACCCAAACTGAGTACAAAAACTGTAATCAAACCAAGCACCCAAAACAGTTCTTTTGCCCACAATGTGAAAACCAGCCCTCTACAAGCAAAGCATATTATACCATACAAAAGAAAGTTGCAAACCGCCCTCAAGAATGTACACCCCCACCCCCAAAGCAAGCAAAAACTGTGCATCTGTCAACTTTAGTGTGTAGCCAGACCACTGCATACTCTGGTACAACTAAAGCCACCAAACTCAACAATTCACATCCTCACAAATTACTTTACGCCAAGAGAGCCACTCAGATGTTAAATACCTACCAGCAACACAGCATTTCTTCCAGAAAAACTTACTAGAACATCTGCAGCAAGCTACAGAGCCCCTACAAACCTACTTTGATCACCAGCAACTACTGACTGAAAGGCAACAAGAAACAAACTCATACAATCTGCCTACAGTGCAAAATACGCCAAATCTATCAAACTTTGTCAACTATGGCACCATAAATTTCAACTTTTGTTCCACCGACAAATGAAAGAAAAAAACTAACCGCTCCAATGCAGAGGTATGTCATGACCAGTAACAGCAATTGCCTAAAAAAAAAGCCCAGAAAACCTACTCATTTTTTGTTCTCTCTCCTCTCTAGGAAAAAGCATTTCACACAACAGACTTCAGAATTAAATACCTCTGCTTTCCAGAAACTCCCCCAAATGATCTAACTCAATCCAAAAAGGCGCCATTTCCATCCACTGTCCACAGCGTTCTAACAGACACAGGGAAAGGAATGCCTATCCTTGTGACATGCAGCACGGAGCTCAACCCCCCCATGCAAACCAAACCTTGTACACCAGCAACTTAAAGAGACACTGCCCAAAACTAAAGCTATGGCTTTACTACAAAACGATACTGAAAAATATCATAAAGAAGTTCAAATGCTTAACAGTTTCTTCTAAGCATAAAATGTTTTAACTGTTGTTGCAGCTTGTTTCTTGTTCGACACAAATAACAAGCATTTGTCAATGCCGAATGTTTGCTTGCTGGCATTGGCATTGGTAGTGTAGGAGTTAGAGAGATGCATAATAGGAATGGCAGTGAAGTATTGAACTGCAGCCATCCCCACCACCACCCTGCAGGGACTGACAGGCATTGGGGTGTGTCTTTGGGTCATCAGGCATAATGGCCATACCATTTCACCACACCCTACCCTGCAGACACTGACAAGTGTCACAGTGTGCCTTGGAGTCTTTGGGCCTTATGCTCACCCCTTTCCATTAGAAATATGGTGAGATGGGCGCATTATAAAAGAATGGGGTGAACTTTGGGGCCAAAGAGTCCAAGGCACACCTTGATGCCTGTCACTGATTGTAGGGTGTGGGTGGGGGTGGAATGGCAGAAGTATTACAGGCGAGAATCCCAAGTCACACCCCTGATGCCTGTCAGTCTCTACAGGTTGGAGCATTATGGTTAGAAACCCTAACGTCCCAGGCGTTCGCTGGTATTTTCACTCCAAATTTTAAACATGTTTTTTTTTTGTGACCTCCTCCTCATGAACAGTGGCAATATCGGTTTGTTAGGGGAAAGCTGATTTTGCACAGCGACTACACCATTTGGCACCACTGGTGCGAAAACACATTTCAAACAGGATGTGAAAAATGACAGCTGTACTGTTCATGGGGAGGTGTAAAAAATAGCAATATTGAAAATCTGGAGTGAAAATATAAAAAAAACTGGTGAAGTCATGAACATGCATAGAAACTGCATAACGCACACCCGTAATGTAATTAGTTTGGGGATTATTTTTACAGCAGATTGTCAACACAGGCATTTTGGGACCTCCAGTCATGAACAGTGTCACTGTGATTTTCTTAATCTATCCTGAACACTGATTTCCCACAGCGACCATGCATTTCTGCTCCGGAAGTGTGAAAACACATTTCTGACAGGGTGTGAAAAATGACAACTGTACTTTTCATAAGGAGGTGTGGAAAAATGCCAGTGCTGAAAATCTGGACTGAAAATATTACAGATTCGTGAATTTACGAGGGTGCGTGGAAACTGCGCAATGCATGCTCGTAACAGTCATTTTATGGACTTTTGTCACCAAATTTTCAACATAGTCATTTTAGGACCTCTGCTCATGAACAGTGTCACTGTGATTTTCTTAATCTGTCCTGAACATTGATTTCACACACCGACTGTGCCATTGTGCGCTACATGCATGAAAACACATTTTGGGAGAGATGTGAAAAATGACAACTGTACTGCTCATAATGAGGTGTGGTAAAATGGCAATGTTGAAAGTCTGGGTAAAATAGTAAAAAATTCAGGAAGTTACGAGCGTGTGTGAACTGCATAAACACATTTTGTAAAACAGTCATTTTTGGGAATTTTTTCACCAAATTTTCAACATAGTGTTTTGGGGGTCCTGCCTCATGAATTGTGACACTGTTGTTTCATTACTCAGTCCCAAAAGGTGGTTTGGCACAGTGGCTGCAAAATCACCTTTCGGGACCGAATAACATGACAATGACTGACTCCATGAGGTGGGGCCCCAAAAACCCCATGTTGAAAATTTAGTGAAAGAATTCCCAAAAATGGCTGAGATATGCACCACAGTTGAAAACAAGCATTTGTCAATGCCGAATGTTTTCTTGCTGGCATTGGCATTGGTAGTGTAGGAGTTACAGAGGTGCATAGTAGGAATGACAGTGAAGTACTGAACTGGAGCCAACCCCACCACCACCCTGCAGAGACTGACAGGCATTGGGGTGTACCTTTGGGTCATCAGGCATAACGGCCATGCCATTTCACCACACCCTACCCTGCAGACACTGACAAGTGTCACGGTGTGCTTTGGAGTCTTTGGTCCTTATGCGCACCCCATTCCATCAGAAAATATGGTGAGATGGGTGCAGTATGGGAGAATGGGGTGAACTTTGGGGCTGAAGAGTCCAAGGCATACCTCGATGCCTCTTGCTGGCTGCAGGGTGTGGAATGGTATGAGCATTACAGGCGAGAATCCCAAGTCACACCCCTGATGCCTGTCATTCTTTACAGGGTGTGGCATTATGGTCGGAAACCCTAATGCCTCAGGCATTCGTTGGTATTTTCACTCCAAATTTTCAACATGGTTTTTTTGTGACCCCCCACCTCATGAACAGTGGCAATATCAGTTTGTTAGTGGAAAGCTGCTTTTTCACAGCTACTATGGCATTTAGCACCACAGGTGCAAAAATACATTCCAAACAGGATGTGAAAAATGACAGCTGTACTGTTCATGGGGAGGTGTAAAAAATGGCAATGTTGAAAATCTGCAGTGAAAATATTTAAAAAACTGGTGAAGTCATGAGCGTGAGTAGAAACTGTGCAACGCACACCTGTAATGTAATTAGTTGGGGGAATTTTTACAGCAGATTGTTAACACGGGCATTTTGGGACCTCTGATCATGAACAGTGTCACTGTGATTTTCTTTATCTGTCACGAACAATGATTTCCCACAGCGAGCATGCATTTCTGCATTGAAAGTGTGAAAACACATTCCGGCCATGCTGTGAAAAATGACAGCTGTACTGTTCCTAAGGAAGTGTAGAAAAATGCCACTGGTGAAAATCTGGACTGAAAATATTACAAATTCATGAACTTAAGAGGGTGTGTGGAAACTGTGCAATGCTCACTCGTAACACAGTAATTTTATGGACTTCTGTCACCAAATTTTCAACATAGCCATTTTAAGACCTCTGCTCATGAACAGTGTCACTGTGATTTTCTTAATCTGTCCCAAACATTGCTTTCGCACACCGACTGCACCATTGTGCGCTACATGTGCGGAAACACATTTTGGGCAAGATGTGAAAAACGGCAGCTATACTGCTCATAAGGAAGTGTAATAAAATGGCAATGTTGAAAATCTGGCATGCAAATATTGAAAATTTGCAAACTTGCAAGCGTGCTTGGGAACTGCGTAACGTGCGCTCCTAAAACAGTCATTTTGGGGAATTTTTTCACCAAATTTTCAACATAGCCATTTTAAGACCTCTGCTCATGAACAGTGTCACCGTGATTTTCTTACTCTGTCCCAAATGTTGATTGTGCACACTGACTGCGCCATTGTGCGCTACATGCAGGGAAACATATTTTGGGTGACGTGAAAAATGACAGCTGTACTGCTCATAACGACGTGTGGTAAAATGGCAATGTTGAAAGTCTGGAGTGGAAATATTAAAAATTTGTGAACTTATGAACATGCATAGGAACTGCGCAATGCACGCTCGTAAAACAGTCATTTTTAGGAATTGTTCACCAAATTTGCAACTAAGGCTTTTTGAGAGCCCACCTTATGAACACTGGCACTGTTGTTTTGTTAGTTGGTCCCAAAAGGTGATTTCATGCAGTGACCGCCCGATTAATGCCATGACAGTTCCAGAATTCATGAGGAAGGGTCCCAAAAACCCCATGTTGAAAATTTGGTGCCAAAATTGCAAAAAATGCCTGAGATATGCATTAAAGTTGAAAAAACCCTATTTATTGCCTTATACAGCTTACTGGCATTTCCTCAGTTTGTGGTTGGCTTTGAAGAGTGCAGACATGTTCCCGGTCCACCGAAGATCGTCTAACCAGCCTCCAGAGGTAAGTATAGGGTGAGAGGAGTGGGAGGTAGGATGCACTGAGGGTGGGTGTGGGTGGGCAGGGAGACCGCCGAGGGAACTTTTTTTGTTTACAGGTTTTTTTTCTTTTTAGGAAGATGACGCGGGACATTTGCCATGCTTTGATGGGCTCCCAGCATGGCAGCTGGAAAGCTGTTTGGGGGGTCTGGAGCCAATGGGGGATTGGGCACCCCTGTCGGCCATAATAATTTTTGCCACACCGGGGTGAGCTCCCAACGTGGCACCTGGAAATCTTTTTTTGGGAGGGGGCATCGAGCCTACAGGGGATTGGGCACCCCCATCAGCCATACACTGTGTGCGTGGGGGGAAGCACATGAACACACAATATGCATGCGTGTGGAGGGGGGAGTGCTGCTTACTGAAGCGGAGCTCTTCCTTTCAACTGTACGACACTACATGTTCAACTGCTGTCATAGACAGCTGCAGCATTCATTGGAGAACTGTGGCTGCACCTACAAACACACTGACTGAATTGGAAGACGGGTGCTGCACCTCCAAACACTCTGATGATGGCACTGTGTTTCTTGCACATGCATGCAAGCAAACATAAAAAAAAACATTTATGCCATTATACAGCTTACCGACATTTCTTCAGTTCGCAGTCAGCTTTGAAGAGTGCAGATGTGTTCCCAGTCCACCACAGATAATTGAGCTGGGCTCTGGAGGTAAGTATGGGGTGAGGTGGGGGTGTGGGGAGGTGGGTGCATAGAGGTTGGGCATGGGTTGGGGAGGGGGCAAGATAGTCAATGAGGGACCGATCTTTGTTTATAGTTTTTTTTCTTTGAAAAAGATGACGCAGGACTTTTGCCACACTGGGGTAGGCTCCCAGTGTGGCAGCTGGAAGGTTATTTTTTTGGAGGGGCAGTGGAGCTGATGGGGGGATTGGGCACCCCCATCAGCCATATGGATATTTACCACACTGGGGTGGGCTCCCAGCATTACAACTGGAAGGTGTGTTTTTGTTTGTGGGGGGCGGGGGACAGTGGAGCTGACAGGGGATTGGGCACCCCCATCACCATACAGATGTTTGCCATGCTGGGGTGGGCTCCCAGTGTGGCACCTGGCAGTGTCTTTGGGGGGCAGCAGACGGACATTTGCCATGCTGGGGTGGCACCTGGAAGTGTGTTTAGAGAGGCAGCAAAGCTGATGGGGGATTGGGCACCTCTGCCAGCCATACGATGTATGGGTGAAGTGCATGAGCATGCTGGGGTGGGCTCCCAGCATGCATGTATGTGTTCACGGGGGGGGAAGAACGGTCTATGACACTTCATATGCAGTGCCGATGTAGGCAATTTGCATACTACTGATGGCAATATGCAAATTGCCTGTGGCAGTGTTTTCCTTAGAACTGTATGCCACTGCATCTGAACGGCTGTCATACACAGCTCGGACATTCATTGGTGCGGTGCAGCCATGCCTGCAAAAGGGAGCAGGGCATTGGAAGTGGGGAAGGCACCCTACAAAACTTGTATGGTGGCACTATGTTTCTTGCACATGCGTGCAAGCAAATATATAAACCTTAAAAAAATTTTACAGTTTACCTATAAAAAACTTGATGAGAAACGTCCTTCACAAAAGTTCATAGTACATCAGTAAACTTAATTTCAAACATGTTTCTCAAGCTTCTTTGACCACTTCTTTCACAATGTACAATGGACTATTTTATTAAGTGTAAGAATATTTCATACAATGCAACCCTTTTTCCCTAACAAAATAAAGAAAAAATGCAAAACTAAAGTAAAAATCTATTTCTAACCATCACATAATAGCAATATACCACTCAAGGGTGCTCATGATCAAACCACACCAGGTGTGATAAATCTACCCATATACCCACACCCTGGCATGGAGCACAGAACAGGGCAGAGACAGTAGTGCAAGAGCCCAAGTAGAGGTAGTGATGGCAGGAGTCAAGAAGGTGGTAGACACTACAGACATGAGCCCAGATATTCAAACTGCACCAGGCTGTGGCGCAAGCATGGGCGCAGCGCAACTTGGCTGCGCAGGGGTGTGGACTGGGTGACATTCAACGGAGCTGCACCATGGCTCAGCAGCTTTGAATATCGCACCCTGGCCACCACCAGTGTGCATGGTGCAGTGGCACTGCACCAGCGCAAGTGGCCAGAGTGGAGCATGGGGATGCGCTAGCGCAAGTTCCATTGTGCCATGCACAGCAACCATGATATTCAAAACGTAACTGCAAATGGGGCCATAATGTATGCAAGGCGCACATGGGGCCATTTACATGTCATTATGGCCCCATTTGCATGCAGGTGTGCCAATCCCTGATGACTTACACCTGGTGCCCTGCCAGACAGCAGCCATCGAGGACCAAAACCCCCTGCAGCCCAATAGAGGGCATTTGTAGTAAACAAAAAACTATTTCGTCCTAGATCCCTGGTGGTCCAGTGGTCCGCTATCTGCCTGATCGCGGGCATTTGTAAAACAAAACTAATTCCAATATCCCTGGTGGTCTGGTGGTACCCCCCCATCCGTCCACTGAGCCCCACCACCTTGCTCCCCCCCAGTCAGCCAGTGGGCGGCAACACCCCACTCGCCTGCCACCCCGCCACCTGCCAACCGACACCTCGGTAGGACTGCATGCTCATTGGCTCATGCTGTGAACCAATGGGCATGCAGCCCTACCAAGGTGTCAGTCAGCGGGTGGTGGGGTGGCAGGCAGATGAGTGCTGCCGCCAGCTGACCGGGGGAACAGAGTGGTGGGGCTCAATGGATGGTGAAGGTACCACTAGACCACCGGGGATATTGGAATTAGTTTTGTTTTACAAATGCCCACGATCGGGCAGATAGCAGTCCACTGGACCACCAGGGATATAGGATGAGTTCTCCTGTTTTTACAGATGCCCGCGATCTGGCAGATAGCGGTCCACTGGACCACCAGGGATATTGGACGAAGTCTGTTTTTTATACAGATGCCCGCGATCGGGCAGACAGTGGTCCACTGGACCACCAGGGATATTGGACTTTAATCTTTTTTTAAAAATGCCCACGATCGGGCATGGGGGGTGCTGCCAGGTGCAGCCAGAACTGGGGTGGCCACCCACAGGTGGTAGCTGCCGTGTAGCGCCCTGCAATGCGGCAGCTCACCTGTGGGTGGCCATTAGTTGTTCCTTTTTTTGGGGCGTAACTTTGTGCTGGCGCGGGTGGGGTTGACATGGCTGGCTCTGCACATCCCGGGCTGAATATCGGGCTGTGCAGAGTATGCACAGGCACCTCTACCTGTGCTCGCATGCATTACTGATGCAGTCTGGCACATTGGGATTTGTGGCGCGCACTTTTCCCTTTTGAATATAGTGCCGGGGCGCATCAGTGGGTTGCGCATGGCACAACACTGTTGCACCATGTGCAACACTTTTGAATATCTGGACCATGGAATCAGAGCAAAAAGAGACAGGCTGTGAATTGAGGTCAGGTACAGTACTACCAGGTCTACAAGTCAAAGGTAGCAGGTGAGAACTGTGGAATGAGCGCACAGACAATGAGGTAGAATTGTGGCAGGCTTGTTGCCTCACCATAGTAGTGGAAGTAGCAGCTGCCTAGTGCATGGATGGGAGAGCACTGGCATAAAGCAGGGGCACAGCATAGAGAAGGAGCCTAAAGGAATAGGATGCAAAGCAGGGATTGGCTGATAATGGGAGCAAAAATCACCCAAATGAGAGCAGTCACGGACACAGCGATAGGGAAAGAGCAGGCAGACCAGCAGCATATACATTGCCTGTGGCAAAAGTCAAGCATGTCAGTGCATTAAGTGCTGAAACTACTCAGTTGTTCAAATCTTTGTATCCCTCCTTGCAAGGTTTTTCTACAAAAACTCACCCTCATCAATGCTCAGGGTAAACATCCTTGCTGCTCCTCCTAGTAATAAACAAATTTGGATCTATTCAAATCAGATTCCTTCCACAGCTGCTCAGGATCAAGTTGAATCTATCAGTTGAACCACACTATTGCTGCTTTTCTGCTGAGTAAAGTGACTTGTGAGTGAATACTGCTCCAGATAAGACACTGTCTCATTAGGTTAGCATGCCACAGCTGTAGGCACTGTGTCTGTGGGAATCTCAGGGTGGGCTACTCTGAATTGGGGTGGTGGGGGGGGATTCACTCAGGTAACAGTAGTTCCAACCACTCAGAAATCTGTCTCCCACCTCAGCCATGCCACTCAAAACACCAGCATTAATAAATATACAACCAACACAAAAGTGAGTTTTTCAGCAGTGACTTCAATGCTTTTTGACAGTGTTCAATGTTAGAGTATTACAGTTGATGAGTTTAGCTGATGATGTTGACTCCGAGGTCTAAAATCCCTTCTTATGCTGAGACTCAGGTGGCTTAAACAAATGCTATTTCATGGTAGATGTTCCCACCAGGCTTGTGCCCTCCTTGCCCCAATTAAGCATATCCTTCCATAGAAGGCACACTACGTGTCCATGATTCTATATTGAGAAGTGAGTGCAAGCTGCCAACCAATATAGACAACTGAGCTATTAGCTCCATGTGCCTGTATTTAATTATTCATTGAAAACACAGGTTAAATTAAATTTTAATATTGAAAAGTATTGTCCTTGACTTAATTTAGCCTCCAATCACTAGTGGAGTAGTTTTTACCAAACAGCATTGTTTTTTTATATGTTTTGCAACTTTATAAATTTCTCCAATAGTCCTCAGTTTTAACCACCTATCAAGATGAGTTTAGGAGACCATAGGTGCTGGAACCTATGGGTGCGGGGGACTGTAGCATCCCAACTTTTTCCCATGAGCATTCAGAGTGCCCCTTTACTTGCACAAAACTACCATTTTACCCTGTGAGTTTTCAGACTTCAGCTTTTCCCCATTTTCCAGCACCCATTTGGAATGTAGTTTACTAGGTATAATGGCTGACAGTGGGGCTCACCAAGGTAATGAAGTTCTTGACATGATGCTTTTACTTAAGCAAATGCAGTTAAAAATTATTGACATGCAACTATCTTCAAGCAACCCAAATTAGTCTAGGCAATCTCCACATTGAATGACTGACTGAACATAGCAGAGGGCAGTAATTAGTGGTTTTGGAGGACTGGGTATTTAAAGGGAAACAGCACAAAGGGCCCCACACTCAATTAAGGGTCTGATCCCCATGTGTACTTTTTAGGCAAAAACATTTTGGTTTACTTACTGCATATTGTAGTATAACAGATTGTATCAGACTGATTTTCCTTATTTCTCAGCTGACATCTTCTCCAACTACAAATCCCAGAATCCCCTGTACTTGACATCAGAGGAGTACTGCAGCAGTGGGATATTCAAAAGCGTGCAGTGCATGTTAAAGCTTTTATACTCTCCAATCAGATGTTTTCCAGTTTGCTTTTCTCCAGGGGCTGAGTATAGTCCTCTGTGATTGTACTTAGCAATGGGTGGACAGCGATATCAGCAAACAAAAAATCAGAGCTTATGTAAACTCTAACAGGCATTGCATGCTATTGAACCTCCCACTGATGCAGTACTGCTCTGATGTCAGCTGCCAGGGATTCTAGCATTCATAGTTACAGAAGATGTCAGCCTAGAAGTATTCAAAATTAGTCTGATTAGTCTTTATTCAAAATTAGTCTTTATATCCCAAAATCAATTTTGGTTGTTACGGAAAAACAAAATTAATGAGCTTAGTGATAAATTTATTCCATCCAAGTAAATTTATAATAATACTGGGAAAACACCATTATGGTTAACCAAATCTATTAGGAATTTAATAAAAAAAAGAGATGTTGGTACAGAGCCCTGAAAAGAGAGAATAACTCTCATAATAAAGCAAAGTATAGTGAAGCTGTAAGGGAATACAAAAAAAAATACTAAAAAAGAAAAAAGTCATCTGGAGTTTAGACTTGCACATATCAAGGGTAACAGTAAACCTTTTTATGCTTATATAAATAATAAATCTCACCAAAAGGTAAAAATTTGTTCTATCAAAAATAATTCTGAAATTATTACCTATCCTATAGATATTACAAATACCTTCAATTCATATTTTTGTTCGGTCTTTAATATAATCAAACTAGTGCTATGGTTATCCAAGATCAAGTTGATACTAATTCCAAATTACGGGATGAGAAAACAAGGGAAGAGATATTGGAAAAATTAAGGAAAATAAAGGTTAGTATCTCTGCCGGACCAGATGCTATTCATCCAAGATTTTTGAAGGAAATAGAAAATTGGTTGGTTGATCCCCTATATCTCCTATTTAACCTTTCATTGGATAAGGGGGAGGTGTCTGTTGATTGGCTTCAAGCAATAGTAGTTCCAATACATAAAAAGAGGGCTATTAGTAATGCTTCCAATTATCAACCAGTAAGTTTGACTTGAATCTTGGGTAAAGTAATGGAAGGTATAATCAAAGATAGGCTACAAGTTGAACTTGAGGCGAAGAAACTGATGGATGTCACTCAGCATGGCTTCAAAACTGGGAAGTCATGCCTTACTGCCAATTTAGTATTTTATGAGAAGATTAGTGCCATATTGACAAATCATAACTCTGTTGATATTATCTTTTTGGATTTATGTAAGGCATTTGATAAGGTGCCACATGATGTTTTGTTAGACACATTGTATGGGCTGGGGTTAGACTATAAGTTTATTAGATGGATTAAAGCATGGCTGAGTGACAGAAATCAGGTGGTTCAAGTCAGGGGATTTCTCTCTGATATGGGTAAGGTGACTAGTGGAGTGCCTCAGGGCTCCGTCCTGGGGCCTATTTTATATTCCATTTTTATTTCTGATTTAAATGCAAATCTGAATAGTTTCTCTAGTAAGTTTGCTGATGACACTAAATTGGCAGCAGATGTTAGTTGTCTAGTTTGTCAAATTAAATTAAGAGAGGACTTAACAAAAT
Source organism: Neoceratodus forsteri (assembly GCA_016271365.2). Lineage (NCBI taxonomy): Eukaryota > Metazoa > Chordata > Ceratodontiformes > Ceratodontidae > Neoceratodus > Neoceratodus forsteri. Next base: position 489,992,197 of record CM057450.1, on the reverse strand, counting down.
TGGGAAATTGGGTTCGAACACATGGTATGTCATTTAATAATGAAAAATGTGTTGTTATGCATTTGAGTAAAAACAATCCTTGAACTAGTTATTCACTAAATGGACAATGCCTAAGGCCTGTCACTAGTGAGAGAGACTTGGGAGTTCTTATTAGTGATGACCTTAAGTTTAGTGACCATTGTACTGAAATAGTGAGTAAATCCACAAGGATTATTCATTGCATAAAGAAATAAATTTCTAGTAGAAATAGGGCCTGTCTTCTCCCAGTTTATCAGGTATATGTTCGGCTTATACTAGATTATTGTTCCCCATTATGGAGCCCCTATCTATGGAGAGATGTTGATCGAGGGGAGAGGGTGCAGAGGAGATTTACCAAAATAATTGTTGGGGTGCAGAGTTTGGACTGTAAGGATGGATTAAGAGCCTTGGAGCTCTATTCCTTAGAGCTTAGATGCCTCAGAGGTGATATTTTATTGATGTATAAGATCCTGGAGGACCAAGCTCTCACTTATGAATTAGGTTTGGTTATCAACCATAGAGCAACTAGCCTGAGAAGTCATCATCTCCAACTGATGCTACAAATCCCAAAGGTCTCCTTAGGTGTAGTTACTTCACCCAGCGTATCATTACTTGTTGGAATGGTCTGCCTAGTTCAGTGGTACATGTACGTCCTTTTGGTTTATTTAAGAAGGGATTGGATAATTGTCTACTAAATCACTATATGAATAATGAGGTTTATTAACCCAACATTGGGAGGAGTACACTATGGGCTTTTGGCCTTCTGTACATCCTATGTAACTCCTGGTATGAACTCCTTGGCCCAGATATTCAAAAGGGTTGCACCATGCGCAATAGGGTTGTGCCAGTGCAAGTCCAAAAATTCGCCATTCTGCAATATTCAGCTGGAGGCAGATGCACCCCCCCAAATCACACTGCTCAAGAGCGCAATGATAATGAATGCATGCACAACTGAATGGGGAGGAACCATGCATAAATGGCACAGTGCGTTATTCAACAACATGCACCATGCACAATAGGGGAGCAAGTGGAAGTTGCGTGATAGCGGAAATGAGCCAAAATAAAAAGGAACAAGAGAGAGGCACAAGAACGCTACAGGAAAGGCACATGTTGCTGAACCATAGCCAGCCACACAGGCAACACACACACACACAGGGCAGGACAGAGACAGATCACCTGGAACCCACAGGAACAGGGAAGGTGTGGGGAGCCACAGCCACAATGCAGTGCAGAAGGGGGAAGTGCCACACAGCACTGAGACCACCACAGGAAGGTGTTCTCAGTGCAGGGGAAGTAGCAGCCAGGACAGTGGGGGAACACAGAAACAGCTGCCGGGGCAGACACAAGCCAGGTACATGGCCAGTGCCACTATCCAGATGGAGGCAGTTATGAGGGGGGTGAGAAGGCAGGCAGCAGGGGGTGCAGCCATGGAAGAGCCCGTCAGTGGTATGCCCCCAACAGGCAGTACCGATCCCACACCAGCTTTGAGCTTTACACCGATACCGAGATCATGGGCTGGTACCGCCTGAACCGGGCAATTCTGAGGTGGCTCTGTGAGCTGTGCAGTGATGTGATGCAGGCACCCACACGACGGAGCCATGCTCTGTCTGTGGAGACAAAAGTGACAGCTTGCATGTGTCTGCCCACCATGGATACCTTCCAGAAACCAACAGGTGACACAACAGGCATAACCCAGTCAGCCGCATCATGCCACCTCACCCAATTCCTCAGTGCACTGCTGCCACATGCTGCGGAGTACATCCATTTCCCCAGCACACCAGCGGAGTGCACAGCAAACATACAGGAGTTCCACAGGGTAGCACATATGCCTGGCATGCTGGGGCAATAGACTGCACCCATGTGGCCATCCGCACACCACCTGGCCCCAAATGGGCCACATACATTAATTGGAAGGGGCATGCAAGCATCAACTGCCAGGTGGTGTGCGATGCCAGGGGGTGCATAATCAATGTCTGTGCCATGCACCCTGGGGGAGCACACGATGCCTTTATCTGGCACCAGTCAGCACTGTGCCACAGATTCGAGAGTGGGGACATCCCCACTGGCCACTTAGTGGGTGAGTATGCAAACCACATGGAAAGACATGGAGCTTGGGAGGGGCATAGTCAGAGGTGACATGGGTATTGGCTTAGATGGCCCAAGGCTGGGCGACGCTGATCACCAAACTAACTTCCACCCTCTACACACAGGTGACAGTGGATACCCACCCCATCCCTGGCTGCTCACACCATACCGGTGGCCCGCGACCCCATCGCAGTAATGCTACAATGAGGCACATGCCACCACACACAATGTCATGGAGTGAGTGTTCAGGATGCTGAAGGCACGTTTCTGTTGCCTGGACATGACTGGTGGTGCCCTACAGTACAGCTCCTCAAAAGCCTGCGGGCTATTCCTGGCCTGTTGCATCCTGCACAACATGGCCAACGACTGTGTGATAGCCGTACAGGTCGAAGAGGAGGACAGCAATGAGGACGATGAGGACGCTGGTGAAGATGGTGATGGGTAGCCCCCCTTTGGGCAACGGGACCCCCGACTGATCCGGCTGGCACAGCTGCACCGGGACACCATCACAGAGGAGCACTTCAGCCAACCCAGGTAAGTCATGGGGCCATGTGCAACCACCAGTGGCAAAGGCACAACCCACAAACATGCATGGACAAACACCAGGGGTGCATGTCGTCAAGGGACATGGCCGAGCATGAAACCGCACACGCCACCAGGGATGGGCAAGTTCTAACATGGCATGCGGTCACACGCACACACACACACACACACCTCACAAGACATGCACAAAGGGTAGGAGGCACACCGACCCCGACCGCTACCCCTAGCCATACACACATCCACAGACCACCATGCCCAGTGCCTGTCATTGTGCGTGTGTCAGATGCTGGGCACCATTGCACAGTGGCAGACAGTGCAACGCAGGCATCATCATGTACACGCAACAGTGGACAGCAGCCGGGAGGGTGTGCAGATGGAACATGTGTGTGCATGCAGGGCCGGGTACCCCACCTGTGCATTGCACGCTGAACAACACAATGACACAGGGCAGCATCAGAGAGTAGCCATGCTGGGAGACAGGTCAGTCACATGCCACAGTGCCACGGCCACCATAGATGCGTGGGCATCCCCGGCGAGACCCACCAGCAGTGACAGGCTGACCAATGGCCTCATGGGGTGGCACCGATGGTCCCCCAGGGGTTCCACTGCGTGAACGCGACTGTGCTCATGCAGGGGTCTGCAGCACACTGAACATGCCTGCACCAGGCGTGCTTGGGATGCCCACAGCTGAACCCAGTGTCGACAAGGAGGGTGTCACACAACGCCAGGAACGGGGGTGGACATTGCACTGCAGTGTCTGTGATGCATGGGCAAATAACTGTGTGCCCATTGTGGCCATGACAGCTGTGATTGCCTGTGTCTGCCTGTCAATGGCAGTGGTCACATCCTCCTGCAACTGGTCCATCCCTGCCAGGAGCAGAGTGGTGTCTCTGCTGCGCTGCTCCTCTGCCTGGCACAGAGCCACACTGAGTGCATCCACTGCTGTCACAGGCCGCACCTGCTGATTGACTGATGCTTAGAGTATGCAGGTGTGCTCATCTAAGAGGTCATCTGCCTGATCGGCATGCTGTCCCTCATGGTGCTCGCAGCCCTGATGGTCAGCACCCCTTGAGGGGGGGCACTGCACACCAGGGCCAGGTCTGGGCACGTCCACAGGCAGTGCACTGATGCCACACCCTGACACTGTACCTCCATGGCCATTGGCCAACTGCTGATACTGCCCCTCTGGCTGCTGCTCTCCAGGGCTCAATGGTGCCACCGCAGTGGCTGCAACAGCCCCACTGTCCTGGACACACACCAGTGCTGCCCCACTGCTGCAGACAGGCACAGGCTGGGACTGTGATGTCACGCAGCCTCCACAGCGGCACCACCCACAGCCATGCCCGTGATGTCACCTGCTGTGTGGCCATCCTGTTGCCCACATGTATCACTGCCCATGATGTTAGCTCCATCATCATTGATGACGGACCGGCACCAGCCTGAGTCTCAGCATGCTGGTATCCATGGACACTGGCATGCTGGGACATGGGCAGGGCCTCCGCCGCACCTGCTCCACCAACATCAGTCCAGACATCCAGGTGGGCCCACTGTCGCCCTGACCCTCGTATGCCTGTGGAGGTGGATGGGCCCTCCTCCATCTCCATGCTACCGCCCTCAGTGGAGAAGCTCACCACCACTGGCCCATGTAGATGCTCAGGAGCTGTAAGGGAAACACAGTAGCATTAATGTATGTTACCTACCCTGTCCCCCTCCCCCCCATTGACAGACCAGGACCTACCATGCAGTGACGGGCTACCACCCATCTGGAATCCACCACCCGGAACACCCTTGATGGCACAATGCTGCATGCTGCCAGCAACCTGCTCTTCTTGTGGGGTCAGGAGTTGCACCTCCGGCTGTCCCCCACCGGTCGCAGACTGTGCTGCCCTGATGGCAGCTACCTTCTCCTTAATCCTCCACCTGTCTGTGCCCATCTTCTTTTTGTACTCCTGCATGGACTGCTGGTGGCTGTCATGCAGGTTGACAGCACATGCCACCTCTTCTCATGCAGCAGCACAGGCCTATGGTATTCCCTGGCATCCACTGAGCAGTGGCTCCTGGTCGAGGTAGGTCTCAAACAGGGCATCTGCTTCTGCCTTGGTGAAGTTAGGCCTCCTCTTCCTCCCACGTCTCTGTTCCTCTTCTCCTTCCTCCACCTCGCGATCGGTCATTATTCCTCCTGTGAGAATGACAGGTGTTACCTGTGATTGTGCAGTCCCATGCCCGTCCCAAACACCACAGTCCACACTCCCAAACAGCATGTAACTCACCACAATAGACTGCAGTAACCGACTATGGCCAGTGCAGCCAAATGTCGCACTTTTATAGCACAATGCATGCAAATGAGGCAAGGCGCATTTTTAAGTGGATGCAAATGCAGCGACTGCGCCATTGAATGGCTGATTAGCTGATTTGCATATGCCGGCTGAATATCGCGCTGTTGCGTTTTGCGCAGTTGTGTTGAACGTGCTGAGCCAAAGGCACAGTTCTGTGACATGCGCAGCACACACCTAACTGCGCATGCCCAGGGTGATGACACAGGCACCTGCCACACTGCTGACATGCTGTGCATGGGAGGCAATGCAGGGCACAGCCACCATTGTGCCAGTGGTGCTACTGCGCTGTTCACATATATGGCGCTGTGGCACTGGGGCACCATAGGTGCACTGGGGCCACAGCACTGTAGACTGCTACAGGAGGAGGCACACAGGCACCCAACCGCGCTACATGCATTAGGTTCCAATCACACTGTGGCTGTCTATGCACGAGAGACCCTTGACCCTGCGCCCAACCTTTGCCCCCTAGGCACCATGCATCAGGCATGGGTGCACCACTATCGTGCTGTTCAGTGACAGCGTGATAGGGAATGGCAGCACTGTACCACGCAGCATCTGCACGTGGCAACACCGCACTGCCGAGCACCATTTTGAATCCAACTATCTGCTGAGATGGTGCGGAGAAGGGCAGTGATGTGGAGCCAGGTGGAGCTTGCAAACCTGGTGGCCATTGTAGAGCCCCATGCTGGGGCTCTATATGGTGATGCACCCTTGGACAGGGTCAGGAGTGCAGTTTGGCAGGAGGTGGATGATGCGTTAGAGGAGGCCACTGGTATCAGGCACACGGCGAAGCAGTGTCACCACCGGAACAGGGACCTCAGGTGCAGGGACCCGGACCTGCTTGCCTGCCTGCGGGCATGTGCCAGGAGGGGTACGGTGCCACGGCCAGGTAGTTGCCCCATCCATACACTGTTATCGTCCATATGGGTATCATGGTTGCATGTGTCCGGCACATGGGGGGGCCATCCAGTGTTGGCCGTGGTGGTGATATCGGGGGTGGGGTGGATGGGTATAGTCATGTGGGATTGCACACACATGGGGGCAGGGGGACTTTGCTACCAGACTGTACTGATGTTCCTCTCTCCATGTTTTCACCTTAGGCCCAGAAGAGCACAGGCTGGCGAGGGAGAGGAGGCACCGCCTGTAGGACCAGCAGGATGGGAGGGGTGAAGGTCTGCAGAGGCGCAGGGACCAGCCTGATGATGGTGAGTGCCTTACATCCATGATTACTATTGCATGCTGTATAACTGGGTTGGCAACGGGGCATGGCCACCATTCATTGACACCACTCCCATGCACGCAACTTGTTACAGTCAGCACTGTCCAGTGGCACTGCATGTCTGGGAGTGTGTCAATGGTGGTCCATGCGTGCACCGGGCACATGGCTGTGCCACTGCCTTCACACCGCATAGCTAAGTCACTGTACGGCCACGGTGGTGCAGTGCAGGACATGGGCAGTGGGTGTGTGCAGTGGTCCACATGGCTGTGGCTGCCTGCGTAGGCAGGTCTTGTGGACACGGTCACTGTGGATGGTCGCACACCATCACAGGGCGTGGCACATGGCTGTATGCCATGCACAATGGATGGGCTGCAGGGGGCTGGACAGTCACACATATTGACTCTGCTCCCTCTTCCTAGGTAGATGGCAACCCTAGGCACTGGAATGGGGACTGCAGGAGCTGCTACAGGTGGTCAGGGTGACCCTGGAGCTCCTGCAATGCATGGACCGCCACGGGGTGAGGAGGCAAAGGAGACATCTGTGCCATGTGGAGGAAGACCGGGGCAGACCCTAGACCATCCATGCCCCTAATTACACCTTCCCCCCCTGGAGCCACCCTCACACCCTTTCTTCCCTCTCCCATATGTTCACCCCTGCCCCTTACCCGCCCCAACCTGGTATGTGGCTCTTCCCCCCCCACCTGGTATGTGGCCCTTCCCCCCGTTGTACATAGTTGTATATAGTTTTTGTATTACCTGTTTTAAATACATTTGTTTTGTTATGACAACTGTGGTGGTCTCTGATTTGCAGCAGGCTACAGTTGCTCAGCTGCAGTGGTGTGCATGGCGTCAGGGGTGGTGCGTGTCCTGAAGGGAACCGCCTATGGTGTGGGCAGAGGGATCAGTCACTGTCTGTGGTTTGTGTGTTGTTCTCTGTGCACTGGATGCCTGTGTGCAGTGGTCCACAGTGCATGCACTGTGTGCATGGCATCCCTGTCAGACCGTCCATGGCCTATGCAGCTGACACCCTTGCATGTCTGTGATATGCACGGTCTGCTGGCATGTCAGTGGTGGCTGTCCATGCTGGATAACAACTGTACCCGGCACAATGCCAGGTTGCCTGCCATCACCACTATGGTGCACGTCTGCCTCCGGTGGCACTGTGGCCTCTGCTGTTGTTGTCCCCCCTCCATGCTGTCACTTGTGTCTGTTGCAGGAGATGTGCTCCAGTGTCTGTCACTTGTGCTCTGGCAACATGCTGGTGGCATACAGCTTCATGCTGCCTGTGCAAGGTGACTGGCACACCTGTGCAATGTCGGGGTGTTGGCCATGTGTACACATCAGCCGTGGCCACACGCCAGTGGCTTGGTTGACCCGCTACTGTGTCCCTGTGTTGGTGTGCCCTTGGGTATGGGTGGGTGTTTGTCCATGCACTGTGTTGCATCCTGTGTGGCACATGCTTCCATGAAACACTGTGCGTGTCTGTGCTGGCTGTTGTGGCCAGTGCTGGGATGGGATGTGTCCTTGGGAGGGTGTGCAGGGTGCTGCACTGCTGGTGGTGGTGGGGTCCAGGGCATTCCCTGTAGCATGTGGGGTACCTCGTGTGGTGACGCATGGTCGGTCTCTCAACTGTACCTTGGGGGGGGACGTGCAGGGTGGCACTGTGTATGCTGTTGTTGCATTGCTGTCTGCTGCCCCCCGCAGCTGGGTGCACATGGTGGGTCTGCCTTGCATGGCTCCATGGTGCACAGGGTTGCATTGTCACAGTGGGGCTGGTGGCATGCATGGGGTGTCCTGCACTGTTAGGCGCTACTCCTGGGAAGGGTGTATGGTGATCGTGGTGCAGAGTGTGCTCTGCATTGGTGGGATGGTGTGGCATGGGGTGGTCAGCCCTACTTGTGTGCCAGTCACAGCTTGCCAGGGGGTGTGCTGGGGCACCATGGCCCGGGCTATGGGTTGGTTGCTGGTATCCATGGGTCGGTGGTTATTCCAGCTCTCCCCCGGTTGTGCAGTGCATGGGGTGTGGGGGACGATGTCTGTTCTGCTGTGTGCTCCTCTGCCCATCTGTGGCATGGGTGGTGGGCCCCTGCATCCCTGGTTGTGCTGTTGCATTGTTGCCCTGCTCCACAGGGCATCCCTGGTTGCGCTATGGTGCATCTGGACTGCTCCACTGAGCATCCCTTGTTGTGCTATGGTGCATCAGATATGCGCAATTTTCACATCCCTGGTTGCACTATGGTGCAGGTGGGGTGATATTCAGTTGTGTGCCGTAGGCACATCTTGGCCTGTGCAGTTTTTGAATATCGCACTTCTTGCGCATGGGCACAGTGGACTTGCACTTGCTCCTGCTGTTGCGCACTTTTTGGGCACAGCTTGAATTCTGAGCCCTAGTGTGATAAAAATCTACTGTACGACATTAAACAGTAAGTAAACAAAAATCTTCTTTCGCATAAAGTGCAGTTTGGGACCAACCTCACACTTGGGTGTGGAGCCTTCGGTGCTGGCTCTACCCCTTTAAAACTGAAGAGTCCCATGAAAGGAACAGTAAATAAATTCATCTCTGGAAGAAAATCGATGACTTAGAGAATTGAGGGAGAAGACACAACCTTAGCTTTGTGGGAATCCCGGAACACACAGAAGGGCAGAATATGGTACTTTTCTTGCAGTCTGTCATATTAAAGCTGCTTAATTATTAGTGGACCCACCCTCTAGGGACTGAAAGAGCTCATCACTTACTCCCACCAAGACCCCAATCGAGAGCAAGGCCCAGGCCCATTATTGCTTGATTCCTTACATTTCTGGTCGAGGAAGAGAGTTTAAAAGAGACAAGAGAGAAAGGGTTTTTGTTGAGGAATAGGGGAAGAATTTTTATTTTTTAAGACTATTCAGCAATGTTGCTGGAAAAAAGAAAAGGATTCATTGAGATTAGACAAGTGTTGCAATGTATTGAAGTGAAGTATCAGTAACGTACCCAGCTACTAGTTTAATTCCAAAAATTGTGTTTTTAATTCAGTTGATTCCTGTGAATCTGCATGGCTATTTATACATAAGCATGGGACCATCCCTTATAACAACCTGCATAACAGTCATCATTCAAATTCCAGAGGTCGTTCAGACAAATTAGAATGCAGGAGAGCCCCCCTCATGCAGAAAACCACACATCCAACTTTGTGCAGCTTGATACCCTGCAGTCAATGGGACACTACACTCACCTGGCTAGACACAACTAATTCACCAACCTTTACTAATTACAGGAAAGATTGCAAGGAAAAATAGGCTGATCAAGGAAGGAGCAGAGCTACAGAGCATGCATCCCAAAGGACTAACTGTGTGAGAAACAGGAGCAGAAGCAGGGAGTTAAGGAAATAACCCAGTGAAGTACTCAGCAAGACAAAAACATCTGGTGGACAATCATGAAGCATGAATATTCAGTCGTCCCTTAGCCAGCCTACAGTATGGCCATGTTACTAGTTGAAATATTTTGCTCTGAAATGCAGCCAAACTATTTTTTTGGAGGAAGGGAAAAAAGTCCTACTTTAAAATTTGATCTCTGACCTCTTTTAAGTGATATTGTCCCTTTTACATGAGATGCAACTAACTGCCCCTCCTTTCTAATGAACAGTGGTTCTCATACACTGATTTGAAAGTAACAACTTGCCATTAGTTTAAACTACCTTTATGAATAGAACCTTTATAAATTACAGAACTGAATATTGTTTATACACAGGCTTTGTAACTGATAAGAAGGCATTACACCTTCTATTTATTCAACTAACCACTTTTTATCTCTGTGCTACAGTTCAGGACATTTCAATTCAAGTGAAATAATAATCCTGTTGTAGTTAAGGATCAGCCTCTTGTATTTATAAACCTTTCATGGTAAACCTTAGTCTAAATTGTCAGTTGTTTAATGCACTGTACATTCAGTGTTATCTGGTTTGTTTTTCTCTTTTTTTTCAATTCCCTCTTTGGGATACACATAATTTAAGCATCTCCTTCTTGAATAATATAAAAGATTACCTATTGAATCTGCTAGCAGGGCAGAATGAAGCTCTAATTACTGTATAAGAAGATAATGCATTCTATATGCTAGTCTTAAAGGACTATACTGTCTTTTCCCTATAGTGAGTTTGGTAACCTGAGTACAGTACCCTGTGTGGGAGTTGCAGAAAGCTGGGATGGCTTATTCAGAACCCCACCTGATATATTCATATGCTGAAATACTTTTATGAAAGGCATTTTATATGGTTGTATATATTCCATGTGTGGGCAGTAGTTTGTGGCTAATGCAGTAAGTATGAAGATTAAAAAGTGATAGGCAAATGTGGATTCTGGATAGGGCTGTCTAAATAAATAATCATCTGAACTGTTTAACATAACAATAGCTTCAGGTGTGCAGTAATTTAACAATTTCTTCTGATTTTGATACTGCATAATACTATGCAGGTCAGATTAAACTGCCAAATATGTGGGACCTGAGAAGAGAGATATCACATCTTACATAATACATACAATGTGTTGTAACAAAGTACCTATAGTCAAGAACATAAAGGCCCAGATATTCAAACTGTGCCCAAAAAGTGCGCAATAGCTGGAGCAAGCACAAGTCTATTGTGCCCATGCACAAGAGCCGTGATATTCAAAATCGGAGCAGGTCAAACTGCGCCTACAGCCAACGACTGAATATCACACCACCTGCGCCATAACGCAACTAGGGAGGGGAAGCTGAGCAGATCTGATATGCCATAGCGCAACAAAGGATGTTCAGCTGAGCAGTCCAGAGGCACCATAGCACAACCAGGGATGCCCTCCAGCAGCAGAGCAAGCAACTGCACAACCAGGGAGGAAGGGGCCCACCACCCGTGCCACAGATGGGCACAGGAACACACAGCAGAACAGACATCATCCCCCCACACCCCATGCACTGCACAATTGGGGGAGGGCTGGAATAACCACTGGCCTATGGAGACAAGCAAACAACCCACAGCTGGGCCATGGTGCCCCATCACACCTCCCGAAAGCTGTGACTGGCACACAAGGAGGGCTGACCACCCCATGCCACACCTTCCCCCCAATGCAGAGCACACCCTGGCTTCAGTGGATCAGCAGTTGTGGCTTGTGACTGCGGTGGATGCACTCAGTGTGGTTCTGCACCAGGCAGAGGAGGGGCACAGCAGAGACCATGGTCTGCTCCTGGCAGAGATGGCTCGGCAGTGGGAGGATGTGACTGCTGCCATTGACAGGCAGACACTTGCATTCACAGCTGTCATGGCCATATTGGGCACCCAGTTTGGTAACCATGTGCCACAGACACCACGCAGTGTCATGCCCACCCCCTGTTCCCGGTGCCATGTGACACCTGCTATGTCGACACTGGGTTTGGCTGTGGGCATACTGAGCATGCCTGGTGCGGGCATGTTCGGTGAGCTGCAGACCCCTGTGCAAACACGGTCATGTTCACGCAGTGTCACCCCTGGGGGACCGTCGGTGCCTCCATGATGCCAATGGTCAGTCTGACATGGCTGGCAGGTCTCGGCAGGGCTGCCCACATATCAGTGGGGCCTTGGCACTGTGCTGCATGACTGACCTGTCTCCCACCATGGCCACTGTCTGCCGCTGCCCTGTGTGCAGTGTGGTGTGTATCGTGTGATGCACAGGTGGGGTACCCGGCCCTGCACAGACACAGTTCCTGTGCACCCTCCTGGCTGCTGGCCACTGTGGCATGTGCATGATGATGCTTGCGTTGTGCTGTCCACCAGTGTGCAATGGTACCCAGTGTCTGAGGTACGCCCAGTGATGGCCACTGGGTGTGGTTGTGTGTGGACCTGTGTGGGGGTAGGGGTTGCATTTCAGGTTTGAGTGCCATCTACCCCTTGTGCATGTCTTGTGGTGTGTGTGTGTGTGTGTGTGTGTGTGTGTGTGTGTGTGTGTGCATGTGTCGTGTTCAGTCCTGCCCATCCCTGATGGCGTGTGTGGTGCCATGCTCAGACCCATTCCCTTACTGCCATCCACCCCTGGAGTTCATCCATGCCTATCTGTGGGCTGTGCCCTTGCCATTGGTGGTTGCACATGGCCCCGTGACCTACCTGTGTTGGCCAAAGTGCTCTTCTGTGATGGTGTCCCAGTGCAGCTGTGACATCCGGATCCGGCCGGGGTTCCTTCACCCAGGGGGTGGCTGCCCATCACCGTCTGGACCGGTGTCCTCATCGTCCCCACCGCTGTCCCCCTCTTTGACCTCTACAGCTATCCCACAGTCATTGGCCATATTGTGCAGGATGCAGCAGGCCAGGAATAGCCCGCAGGGCTTCGAGGGGCTGTACTGTAGGACACCGCCAGACATGTCCAGGCACTGGAAACATGCCTTCAGCATCCCAAACACCCGCTCAATGACATTCCGTGTTGTGGCATGTGCCTCATTGTACCATAGCTGCGATGGGGTTGTGGGGCACCAGTATGGTGTGAGCAGCCAGGGATGGAGTGGGTAGCCACTGTCACCTGTGTGTAGAGGGTGGACATTAGTATGGTGGTCTGTGTCACTTTGCCATGGGCCGACAAGGCCAGTATCCATGGCACCTCTGACTGTGCACCCCCCACGTCTGCTCATGTTGTCCTGCGTGATATGCATACTCACCCACTAGGTGGCCAGTGGGGATGTCCCCACTTTCAAATCTGTGGCACAGTGTGGATTGGTGCCAGATAAAGGCATCATGTGCTCCCCCAGGGTGCATGGCACAGACATTGGTTATGCACCCCCTGGCATCGCACACCACCTGGCAGTTGATGCTGGCATACCCCTTCCGGTTTATGTAGGTCACACCATCCAGGCCAGGTGGCATGTGGATGGCCACATGGGTGCAGTCAATGGCCCTGAGCATGCCAGGCATCCATGCTACCCTGTGGAACTCTTGTATGCTTGCCTGTGTGCTGGGGAAATGGATGTACTCCGCAGCATGTGGCAGCAGTGCGCTGAGGAATTGTGTGAGTTGGCGTGACACGGCTGACTGGGTCATGCCTGTTGTGTTCCCTGCTGGTCTCTGGAAGGTGCCTGTGGCAAGCAGGCACATGACAGCTGTCACCTTTGTCACCACTGACAGGGCATGGCTCCATTGTGTGGGTGCCTGCATCTCATCACTGCACTGCTCACAGAGCCACCTCAGGATCGCCCAGTTCAGGTGGTACCAGCCCACAATCTCTGTGTCAGAGTAGTGTTAGAAGGTGGTGCAGGCTCAGTACTGCCTGTTTTGGGTGTACCACCGATGGGCCCTTCCATGGCCGCACCCCCCTGCTGCCTGCCTTCTCACACCCCTCATTACCGCCTCCATCTGGAAGGTTGTGCTGGCCATGTCCCTGGCTGGTGTTCCCCCCTGGCAGCTGTTATCCTGTTCCCCCTGCTGTCCATTTATGATGCTCCCCTGCACTGGGTACACCTCCGGCCTTTGACTGTGGCTGTTCTGACTACTGCCACTGCCGTCAGTCCACTGTGGCACTACACTTGCAATCCTGCATAGTGGCAGAGGCTTCCCACTCCTATCCTGTTCCTGGTTAACTCCAAGTGTGCCCTGTCCTGCTCCTGCCCAGTCCTGTTCACTGCTACCCTCTGCCTTGTGCCTGTCAGCTTGCTCCCACCTATGGCTTCCCTGTAGTGTTCTTTCACCCCTCTCTTGATCCTTTTTATTTTGGATCATTTCCACTGCCGTGCAACTTCCGCTAGCTCCCCTATTGCGCATAACACATGCTATTAAATTTCACACTGCACATGTTATTCATGATTCTTCCCCTATGGTTGCACATGCATTCATTACTATTGCACTCTTGTGCATTGCAACTTGCATGGCACAGCTGCCTCCCAATGAATTTTGTACAATGGTGCATTTCCCTACTTGCACTGGTGCATCCCGGTTGCGCATGGCGCATCCCTTTTGAGTATCCGGGCCTATATATATATATATATATATATATATATATATTCTCATTTAATCATATTTGGTAGTGGCCAGTCAGCACTTCTCTTTGTCTAAGCAATCAGAGAGAGAGAAAACCATTGTTATGTCTTTATGTGTTATACATAAGCAAGAAATGCCACATGTAGCTTGAACCCATCAGCATTTCTTTTGTCCAAGCTATAATGCTAACCAAAGCATATTCTATGTCTCATATGATACTCATTAGTAATTCTGTCTCCTGAGTCATTATCCAATACATAATGTTTCTCACATTCATAACTATGATGTAATCTCTGTTGCTCTACTGTTATCCGAAGTATATAGCCTTCTGCAATGTAGCTCCACATGTGTGGAGAGAATGAGATCTTGGAGAACCTGAGATCCTAGAAATTCTGGAGATTATGTACATTTTTCAGGAGAGTGGTGAGAAATCCATCTCCCTTGTAATTTTCTCTGTCACGTGCTTGGCATAAGTAGTATAATAAACCATATTAGTATTCCTGCTTGTTTATGAATGTTTCATGACAGACTCCGAAGACATAAAAATCTGTATTATTAGTATCATTATTATTTACTCTACTATCTGAGATTATTTAAGTAACAGAGTTAGGGGTAAGGGGTTTGGGTTAGGGTTACTGTTGGGATAGGGTTAGGGTTAGGGTGAGAATTGGGTTTAGGGTGAGGGATAGGGTTAGGGTTAGGGTTGGGTTTAGGGTTAGGGTTTGGGTTAGGGTTAGGGTTGGGTTTAGGATTTTGGTGAGTGTTGGGTTTAGGATTAGAGCAAGGGTTAGGGTTCAGGTTAGGGGTTAATGTTTGCAGTTAGGTATAGGGGTTAGGGTTAGGTTGTAGTTATGGTTAGGGTTCAGTTTAGGGTTATTGTTTAGGATTAGCATTCAGGTTAGTGTTAGTGTCAGAGCTAGGGGTTGGGTTAGGGTTAGGGTTAGGATTAGGGTTGGGTTTAGTGTTTGGGTTAGGATTAGGGTTAGGGTTGGGTTCAGGGTTAGGCATAGGGTCAGTGTTGGGTTTAGAGTTTGCTGTTAAGGTAAGGGTTATGGTTACTGGTAAGGGTTAGGGTTGGATTTAGGGTTACGGTTAGGTTTTGGGTTAGGGTTAGGGTTAGGGTTGGGTTTAGGGTTAGGGTTAGGGTTTGGGTTTAGAATTAGAGTAAGAGTAAAGATTAGGGTTGGGTTTAGGGTTAGGGTTTAGGGTTAGGCTTAGGGATTATGGTTAGGGAAAGGGTTAGGGTTATGGTTAGGGGTCAGAATTAGGGGTTGGGTTTATGGTTTAGGGTTAGGGTTATGGTTAGTGGTTAGGGTTAGGTTTAGGGGTTAGGGTTGGGGTTAGGTTTAGGGTTTAGGTTTCGGTTATGGTTAAAGCTATTGTTCAGTTTAGGGTTAAGGTTTAGGGTTAAGTGTAAAGGTTAGGGTTAGGGACACGGTTGAGATTAGGGATAAGGTTCAGGTAAGGGTTAGGGTTAAGGTTGGGTTTAGTGTTAGAGTTTGAGTTGGATTAAGTATTAGGGCAGGTTTAGAGTTCAGTTTAGGGTTAGGTGTAGGGTTAAGATTAGGGTTAGGATTAGAGTTTGGGTTAGAGTAGGGTTTAGTGTTAGGGTTAAGATAAGGGTTCAGGTTTAAGGTTAGGGATATGGTTTGGTTTAGGGTGAGGGTTAGGGTTAGGATTGCATTTATGTTTAGGGTTAGGTTTAAGTTTAGAGCTTTTGTTAGAATTATAGTTAGGGTTCAGGATCTGATTTAGGGTTAGGGTCAGTGTTGGGTTTAGGATTAAGGTTAGGGTTATGGTTGGGTTTAGGTTTAGAGTTAGGGTTGGGTTTAGGATAAGGGTTACAGTCAGGTTTCTGTTAGGGTTAGGGTTGTGTTTAGCATTAAGCTTCAGTTTAGGGTTAGGGTTGGGGTAGGGTTAGGGTTAGGGTTGGGGTAGGGTAAGGGTTAGGGTTAGAATTGGGTTTAGGGATAGGGTTAGGGATAGGTTTAGAGATTAGGGTTAGGCTATGGTTAAAGTTATTGTTCAGTTTAGGATTAAATGTTAGGGTTATGGTTAGGGATACGGTTGAGATTGGGGTAAGGTTCAGGTATGGGTTAGGGTTAAGGTTGGGTTTAGTGTTAGAGTTTGAGTTGGATTAATTATTAGGGTAGGTTTAGAGTTCAGTTTAGGGTTAGGTATATGGTTAGGATTAGGGTTAGGATTAGGGTTTGGGTTAGAGTAGGTTTTAGTGTTATTGTTAAGATAAGGGTTCAGGTTTAGCGTTAGAGCTATGGTTTGGTTTAGGGTGAGGGTTAGGGTTAGGGTTAGGATTGGGTTTAGGTTTAGGGTTGGGTTTAGGGTTTGGTTTAGGGTTAGGGTTTTTGTTAGAGTTATAGTTAGGGTTCTGGATCTGATTTAGGGTTATGGTCAGTGTTGGGTTTAGGATTAAGGTTAGGGTTATGGTTGGGTTTAGGATTAGGGTTAGGGTTAGGTTTAGGATAAGGGTTACGGTCGGGTTTCTGTTAGGGTTAGGGTTGTGTTTAGCATTAAGCTTCAGTTTAGGATTAGGGTTAGGGTTGGGGTAGGGTTAGAGTTGGGTTAGGGTTAGGGTTAGAATTTGGTTTAGGGTTAGGGATAGGTTTAGGGTTAGGGTTAGGGTTTAGGATTAGCATAAGGGTTTGGGTTGGTGTGACAGGGTCAGTCCCTGCCACTGATATGTGGACCCATCTTCCCCTTTTCTTTATGGTTGCAACCTCTATCTTCCCTCTTCTACGGCTATCTCTTTCTTTTCCCAGTGTGAAGGCAGGTCACCTTCATGCTTATCCCCCCCCCACTTGTCCCTTCTCCCTTATATATTTCTCTTCCTTCTTTGGGGTCCATTTGTTTTGTAGGCAAAACCAAAAACCTAGCAATGTGAGACACGAATGTGTTCAGTGTTTAGTATGTTGAAAAACCTGAGAAACAATATGTTAAGGCAGCACAAAATGCATAAACAAGAAACCTGCAAGAGTTTTCAAGCAGCATTCTCTTTCCCCTTTTATTTCTGTATCCTGTATTGCTGCATTGCTTGTTTGTTATTTCAGTAAATGCTGCTGGGTTTATGATAAGTTGCCTTGTAAGCAGAACAGTGCATTAGTGCCAAGTAAATGTCTGCTTTATGGCAGCTTCCTTAAAGTGTTAGTTGTGTTTTTACATCTCCTTCCTAAAGTTAAAAAGGAGTGGGAGAGAGAGAGAGAGAGAGTCCTGTGTTTGTAAGCTGTATAAACAACTTCTCTGGACTCTGAGTTTGAAATTTGGTCTAGCGCTAGTGAACCTTTTTCTTCCTGGTGTTCTACCTGAACATTCCCCTTTGTAGGAGACACTTCTAGTGCATGAAAGTGCTGTGTTTTTCACAAGTCCTCAGGCTATCACTGTCTATTAGCTCTGCAATGCAGTATAGCCCTAGAACAGCCTTTTATAAACATTTGTCTTCCTGCATGGTAATTGAATAAAGAATGTAGCAACTTATAACTGATAAAAGAGGCTTTATTAGGACAGTAGCTTTGCTAGTAAACACATTTACCAGAGGCAGACCTTATAAGGTTCAATAAACATTACCTTTATGGGTTGTTTTCCTGTGCAGCTGGAGATGGGCCCTATTGCTACAGTAGCATGTTAGGTCTGTCCTCCAGGACTCCTGGCAACATAATGAGAGCTCCTATAGGGGAGTAGCAGCCCCTTGTGGCCCCTTTTTATAGCATAAGGCTGTCAATCATTTTTAGGACAACATACAAATGAATATAAAAACCGTTAGCATGTTCTTTCTTTCTCTTTGTTGTCCCATTAGTCTGTGCTTTATAGGTATTATGTTTTTTGCTGTTTAAAGTTTATTTTAGTTAAGGATTTAAAGAAACGTTATAAGGTGATGATGTGCCAGGTCACCTGACTCAGGTTGGTGGGTATTTATAACACAAGCTGAGCAGGTAACAAGTCAGATAGGGTCAGTGCTTTCTGACCAGCAGTGAGAGAAGTTCTATTTGAAGAATTATTTTACTTTTGCTGTTTGTACTCAAGTATTTTCTTTTGTATATTGTTTATTTGTTTATTTGCTTTTTGGCGTGTATTTGTTTATGAAGAAATAAACATCCCACTAGAGAAACAGTGGGTTGCACCTTATCTAACATCTCTGTGTCCATCTGTAGAACCCACGCTATGACAAGTGGTGTCAGAAGTGGGATTTATACTGTCCGCTTCATCTTGCCAGGGAAGGGAGACATTGCGGTGGGTACTTCCTGGTACCCTAGGTGGACATGGTGGAGGGTGGTCTGGCTCAAGGCACCCTTACAAGGCATATGGTGGCACAGATGGGGGCCCAGCTGCTAACTGGTTTGCCTGATATACACCCTAAAATTAAGAAACAGCTGTCTGAGAGATCAGAGGAGGAGGTCAGTGAGAATGGGGAGGAGACGCCCATGGACCAGCTGCCTAACGATGCAGGAGTAGATGATAATACCTCCTGCCCTGACCTGGAACATGGTCCTATGGAAGATGTTGGGGAGCTACTTAAATGGCTCTGTGTCAGACAGGTTCAACTGGATCGACAGAGAGAGAGAGAGAGAGGTGGAATGACAGAGACAGGATGCTAAGTGGGCGGACAGCATGCGGGTGCTCCAAGCCATTAGGACTGAGCATGCTGAAAGTCCACAGAGCCCCAGAGACATTAAATTAGCAAGGCTACAAGAGATGGATGACATTGATGCATACCTCATCACATTCAAGAGAGTGGTGCAGACATGTGGCTGGCCAAGAGACCAATGGGTGGTGCATCTTGTCCCCCCAACTAACCAGATGAGCACAAGTAGTTTATAGCCGACTGGAAATACAACTTGCTAATGACTATGACCATGTTAAATGTGAAATCCTGAGGCATTATGGTATCAATCCCGAAACATACCGGCAGCAGTTCCAGTACCTGAAGATGCAAGCCACCAATGCTCCTAGGGATGTCTATGCATGATTGAAGGATCTGAGCAATAAATGGTTGCAACCGGCCAGCAAGACCATTCAGCAAATCATGGAGACTATTACTATTTAACAATTTATCAAGGTGCTACCACAGGATGTCCAATTGTGGGTGCGGGAACATAAGCCTGAAGGAGCAGAAAAAAACATAGCCCTGGCAGAGGACTTTCTGGCCACATGACCTGCAAGGGGGAGAAACCAAGGTGGCTATCCATCTACTCCCTCCACCAACCCAGAAAGAACTACCTTTTCTTTTACTAACTCTAAAAGCCATCCTGAAATAAAGAGGGAAAGGAGGGAGAGAGTACCCCTGTCAGAGATCATTTGCCATGGGTGCCAAAAAAAAGGACATGTTATTAGAAACTGTCCAGCTGTAAAACAAGACTTTGGACACTTGGCTTTAGCTAATTGGGCACCATATGTAGCTACCATGGAGGTAGGTCCACATCAAGTACTGGGCCTCCTAGACTCAGGAAGCCACCAGACCTTGGTTCAAGCTGACCTAGTGGAGGGTGTGGAAAGATCAGGAACTGGGACAATGGTGATATGTATCCACAGGGATACTCACTTTTATTCTACCGCCCTTTGAACCTTACAGTAAATGGGAAGACACAAGAAGTATCTGTTGGAATAGTACCCCATTTACCGGTCCCTATCATTATTGGGCAGGACCATCCAGACTTTGTTGCCTTGTTGAGTCAACAAGATCGTTCTCCTTTGGTGGCAGTAATGACTAGGTCATAGACCAAGCAACAGGCCAAGCTGGGGAAACTGTTTCCATTTGCAGAGGAACTGTATGAGTCCCCAGGCAAAGATTGAAAGGGGAAAACAGACAAAAGAAAGGAAAAAAAGGACTGGCAGAAAACGTGGATTATGGGCCCTGTGACTCTAAAGCTTGAGACAATGGCGTTTGAACAAAAGGAAGATGTGCCTCTAACTCCTTTATTTTTACAGGCTAAAATAAAACTGTTGCTGGGTCTCCCAACTATCTGCTATTGAATAATATTTTGTACAGGGAGTGTACTAACTCAAAGAATGGGAACAAGGTTACACAACTGGTTGTCCCCCAGAAGTACAGGAATGAAAGGACACCACAGTAGGTGGGATCTTGGGTAGATTTCATTGGCTGGGTATATATGAGCAGGTTGCTGAATATGTGAAAAGCTGTCTGACATGTCAAAAAGTAGCTTGAACTGGGAAAATGAGAACAGGCATATAGTACCCCTACAGAGTATACCCCTCATCAGTCAGCCATTTGACCGTATTGCCATGGATGTGGTGGGCTCCCTAGAGACCGGTTGTGAGGGCAATAGGTTTATATTGGTCATTTGTGATTATGCTACTAGATACCCAGAAGCAATACCCATGAGAATGGTAACTTCCCCTAGGGTAGTGAAGGAACTGGCCAAGGTGTTCGATAGGATGGGTATCCCAAAAGTCATATTGACAGACAGAGGTACAAATTTCATGTCTGTACTGTTAGCGGAATTATATCGGCTACTGGGCATCCATGCTCTATGAACCTCACCATACCATCCACAGATGGATGGATTGGTGGAAAGGTTCAACCAAACCCTCAAGAAAATGATGCAGAAGTTTTTCAGTGAGGAGGGGAGAAATTGGGACACCTTTGTGCCCTACCTCCTGTTCTGATATCGGTAGGTACCCCAAGCTTCTACGGGATTTTCCCCTTTCTCCATCCTGTATGGCAGAAATCCCCGAGGGGCTTGGAATGTGGTTAAGGAACATTGGGAGGAAAATACCCAGATAGGGAAATGGGGTGCTGGAATACATGACAAGGAAACACCTCCTGAAATATGTAATACTGGCCCACCAGTCCTTACAGGAAAAACAAAAAGAACAAAAGGCAGAATATGACAAGGGGTGTGTGGCACAAACAGTTCTCTGAGGGTGATCAGGTGTTGCTTCTTTTGCTGACACTGAGAACAAGCTCCTCATGAGATAGCAAGGTCCCTATACTATCCTAAGGCAGGTAGGACCTGTAACATATGAAGTACATATGCCCAACAAAAGATGCAATAAGTCTATCTATCATGCAAATTTGTTGAGATTATGGCATGGGAGAGCAGACCCCCCCCCCATGTCAGTTGTTACATCCAGGAAGAATCACAAGATTCAGAGCTAGACATAGCTTACAGTAGACTAGAACTGACTGGTCAAGTACAGGAAGTACAGATTATAATCCAGAGCTAACCCCACACCAGCAACAAGAAATCCAAAACCTGTTAGCTTCCTTTGCAGAGACCTTTACAATCATACCAGGCAGAGCCAGGGGTATATAACATGATATTAGAGTGACATAGAACACCCCTCTGTATCAGAAGCCATACCAGTTGGCTGTGAATGTCAGGGAAGACATGATTAAGGAAGTCAGGAAGATGGAACAATTGGGGATTATCATGCCTTCCCATAGTGCATGGTCCTCACCCATTGTAGTGGTTAGCAAGAAGGAAGGAGGTATTCATCTCTGCCTTGATTTTGGTAGGGTGAATGCTGCCTCCTTTCTGGATAGGTACCCCATGCCCAGAATTGATGATATCATTGATTGTCTGGGGAGTGCTGCCTTTATTTCCATGCTGGACCTCACCAAAGGGTACTGACAGATACCCCTTACTACTCAGTCTAGGGAGAAGACTGCATTTAGCAACCCTATAGGCTTGTTTGAGTTTCTTACTATGCCCTTTGATCTGCATGGAGCCCCTGCCACATTCCAGCATTTCATGGACCAAATGTTACAACCCTATGCTGACTTTTGCACCGCATACCTGGCTGATGTGGTGGTGTTCTGCCCTGAATGGGAAACCCATCTGCAGCATTTACATTAAGTCTTTTCCACAATTCAGTAGGCAGAGGTCACTACCAACCCTTCAAAGTGTAGTCTGGGGCAGACCGAGACCAAATACCTTGGTTTCATTGTTGGTAATGGGGTGATTCGCCCGCAGATGAACAAAGTGGAAGCAGTCTTTGCATGTGCCGTGCCCAGGACCAAGAAACAAGTCTGTGCATTCATGGGTTTGGTTGGATACTACAGATGCTTTATTCCATGATTCTCAGCTGTAGCAGGTCCCCTCACAAAACTTACAAAAGAAAGATATGCAAACAAAGTAGAGTGGTCCCCTGAGTGCGATGTAGCCTTTAGGCAAATTAAGACCTCCCTTTGCACATACCCTGTGTTAAGAAGCCCTGATTTCTCCAAACCCTTTGTTGTACAGACAGATGCATCAGGAGTTGGGTTAGGGGTAGTGCTAACTCAATATGTCCAGAATGAAGAACACCCCATTATTTTCATCAGTAGGAAGATGCATGAGAGGGAACGCAGGTATGCAACTATTGAAAAAGAATGTCTCGCTCTTAAATGGGTGATTGAATCATTTAAATATTACCTTTGAGGAGCGGAGTTTGAGGTAGTGACAGATCACAACCCCCTCTGTTGGTTACAACAGATGCGGGAAAAGTACCCCCATATCATGAGGTGGTACTTGGCCTTACAACCCTACCACCTCACTGTTTCTCACAGGAAGGGGAGTGAGCATGTAAATGCAAATTTCCTGTCATGATATGGTGCAGGAATTGAGGAGTCACAAACAGATGTTGAGACTAAAACTGCATGTTTATGTGAATATTGAATATGGGAATATGGTCACGTGTGACAAGTTAATGAAGATCCCAGGGCAAAGTTATTAGTAATAAGAA
Source organism: Neoceratodus forsteri (assembly GCA_016271365.2). Lineage (NCBI taxonomy): Eukaryota > Metazoa > Chordata > Ceratodontiformes > Ceratodontidae > Neoceratodus > Neoceratodus forsteri. The sequence goes on along the minus strand of CM057450.1, from coordinate 489,969,357 downwards.
TGTGTATATAGTTATTACATACATATTTGGCACATTTGTGCTAATTTTGATGGGACCCTGGGATGGAGCTTCACAGAGTTGGTGGGCTGGAGCTCCTCCAACCCTCGATAACTAAGGGGCTGGACTTCAAGGTACGAGCCAGGTTGGCAAATCTTTGTGTATTGATTCCTTGCTGTTTGATGTTCAGGATGCTGAAGTGCATTATGTTTTGGTGCATCTGATGTCCCAGGGTATGTGATGTTCTGGTGATGCCTTGTCAAATTTCTGTCATCTTGTTGTGGGACCCTGGGATGGAACTCCTGAGAGTGGATGGGCGAGAGTTCCACCCTCTCCAGTGTCTGAAGTAGGGAATCTGTTTATTACACCTTCCCTCATAAGAAGGGGGGATAAATGTGACAGAAACAGTCCCTGCCACTGATATGTGGACCCATCTTCCCCTTTTCTTTATGGTTGCAACTTTTATCTTCCCTCTTCTAAGGCTATTCCTTTCTTTTCCCAGTATGAAGGCAGGACACCTTCATGCTAACCCCCCACTTATCCCTTCTCCCTTATATATTTCTCTTCCTTCTTTGGGGTACATTTGTTTTGTAGGCAAAACCAAAAACCTAGCAGTGTGAGACACAAATGTGTTCAGTGTTTAATATGTTGAAAAACCTGAGAAACAATATGTTAAGGCAGCATGAAATACATAGACAAGAAACCTGCAAGAGTTTGCAAGCAGCATTTCTCTTTCCCCTTTTATTTCTGTATCCTGTATTGCTGCATTGCTTGTTTGTTATTTCAGTAAATGCTGTTGGGTTTATGATAAGTTGCCTTATTGTAAGCAGAACAGTGCATTAGTGCCCAGTAAATGTCTACTTTATGGCAGCTTCCTTAAAGTGTTAGTTGTGTTTTCACATCTCCTTCCTAAAGTTAAAAAGGAGTGAGACAGAGTCCCGTGTTTGTAAGCTGTAAAAACAGCTTTTCTGTACTCTGAGTTTGAAATTCGGTCTAGCACTAGTGAATCTTTTTTCTTCCTGGTGTTCTTCCTGAATATTCTCCTGTGTAGGAGACACCCCATGAAAATGCTGTTTTTTTCACAAGTCCTCAGGGTTTCACTGTCTATTTGCTCTGCAATCCAGTATAGCCCTAGAAAAGGTTTTATAAACATTTTCTTCCTGCATGGTAATTGAATAAAGAATGTAGCAGCTTATAACTGATAAAACAGGCTTTATTAGGACAGTAGCTTTTGCTAGTACTCAAAGTAAACACATTTACCAGAGGCAGACCTTATAAGGTTCAATAAACATTACCTTTCTGGGTTGTTTTCCTGTGAAGCTGGAGTTGGGCCCTCTTGCTAGCATGTTAGGTCTGTCCTCCAGGACTCCTGGCAACATAATGAGAGCTCCTATAGGGGAGTAGCAGCCCCTTTTTATAGCACAAGGCTGTCAAACATTTTTAGGATAAAAACTGTTAGCATGTTCTTTCTTTCTCTTTCTTGTCCCATTAGTCTGTGCTTTATAGGTATTATGTTTTTTTGCTGTTTAAAGTTTATTTTAGATAAGGATTTAAAGAAATGTTATAAGGTGATGATGTGGCAAGTCACCTGACTCAGGTGGGCGGGTATTTATAACACAAGCTGAGCAGATAACAAGTCAGATAGGGTCAGTGCTTTCTGACCGGCAGTGAGAGAAGTTCTGTTTGAAGAATTGTTTTACTTTCGCTGTTTATACTCACGTATTTTCTTTTGTATATTGTTTATTTGCTTTTTGGTGCATATTTGTTTATGAAGAAATAAACATCCCACTAGAGAAACAATGGGTTGCACCTTATCCAACATCTCTGTGTCCATCTGTAGAACCCCTACTGTGACAGTTGGGTTAGGGGTTTAGGTTAGGGTTAGGATTTGGATTGGGTTTAGGGTTTGGGTCAGTGTGAGGGTTAGGGTTAGGGTCAGGTTTGGGGTTAGGGTTAGGCTTGGGTTTAGTGTTAGAGTTAGGGTTGAGTTTAGCGTTAAGTGTTAGGGTTATTGTTAGGGTTGGGTGTAGAATTAGAGTAAGGGTTCAGGTTTGGGTTAGTGGTTGGGTTAGTGTTAGAGATAGGTTTAGGGTTTGGGTTAGGGTTAGGATTAGGGATAGGGTGGGGTTTAGGGTTTGGCTTGGGTTTAAGGTTAGGGTAGGGTTTAGGGTTAAGTATTAGTGTTAGGGCTAGGGTTAGAGGTTAGGGGTAGGGTTAGAGCTAGGGGTTAGGGTTAGGTTTTAGGGTTAGGGTTGCATTTGGTGTTAGTGTTATGGTACAGTTAGGGTTAGGATTAGGATTTGGGTTGGGGTTGGGGTTCAGTTTAGTGTTAGGGTTATGGCTGGGGTTGTATTTAGGATTAGGGTTAGGTTTGGATTTAGGGTTATGGTTAGTATTAGGGTAGGATTTCAGGTTAGGGTTGGCTTTAGGGTTAGGGTTAGAGTAAGGGTTAGGGTTGAGTTTAGGATTAGAGTAAGGGTTAGGGTTCAGGTTAGGGGTTTGGTTTAGGGTTAGGGTTGGGTTTAGGGTTAGGGTTGTGTTTAGGGTTAAGATTAGGGTTATGGTTAGCATTAAGATTGGGTTTAGTGTTACGGTTAGAGTTGAATTAAGGGTTAGGGTTGGTTTGGGGTTCAGTTTATGGTTAGGGTTTGGGTTGGGGTAGTGTTAGGGTTAGGATTCAGGTTAGATTTAGGGTTAGATTGTGGTTTGGGTTAGGGTTAGCATTTGGGTTACAATTAGGGTTCAAGTTAGGGTCAGGGCTAGGTTAGATTTATGGTTATGTATAGGGTTAGGTTAGGATTAGGGTTCAGGTTGGGTTAGGGTTATGGTTAGGATTAGGGTTCAGGTTGGGTTAGGGTTATGGTTAGGGTTAGGATTTGGGTTAGATTCAAGGTTTTGGGTTTAGGGTCAAGGTTGGGTTTAGGTTTAGGGTTAGGTTTCAGTTTAGGGTTAGGGTTAACATTAGGGTTGGTTCTAGGGTTAGGGTTAGGGCTAGGGTTTGGTTTAGTATGAAGGTTAGAGCTTGGTTTTGGGTTAGGGCTATTGTTTATGTTAGAGTTATGGTTTGGTTTAGGGTTAAGGTTAGGATTAGGGTTAGGATTAGGATTAGGGTTAGGGTTACAGTTAGGATTAGGGTTAGGGTTAGGGTTGGGATTGGGTTTAATGTTATGGTTAGAGTTAGGTTAAGGGTTAGGGTATGTTTAGGGTTGGGTTTAGATTTATGGTTCAGGTTTAGGTTAGAGTTAGGGTTCAGGTTAGGTTTAGGGTTGCATTTAGGATTAGGATTGGGTTATGGGTTGACTTTAGGGTTAGGGTTAGGGCTGGGTTTAGTTTTAGGGTTTCCATTGGGTTTAGGGTTAGGGTTAAGTATGTGGTTAAGGTTAGCATTAGGGCTAGGGTTAGGGTTGGGTTTAGGATTAGGGCTAGGGTTGGGTTCAGGGTTAGGTTTAGGGTTTAAGGATAGCATTAGGATTAGGTTGAGGGTTAGGGTTGAATTATGGTTAGGGTTCAGGTTAGGGTAATGCTTAGGGTTAGAGTTGGGGTTAGGGTTAGGATTAGTTTAGGATTAAGGTAAGGGTTTGGGTTTAGGGTTAGGCTTGGGGCTAGGGTTGGGTATATGCTGAGGGTTAGTGTTATCATTGGGTTTAGGGTTAAGGTTTGGGTTTGTGTTAGAGTTAAAGTTAGGGTTCAGGATGTGATTTAGGGTTATGCTCAGTGTTGGATTTAGGATTAGGTTTTGGGTTATGGTTGGGTTTAGGGTTAGGGTTAGGGTTGGGTTTAGTGTTAGGGTGAGGGTTAGGGTTGCATTTAGCATTAGATTTCAATTTAGGATTAGGTTTAGGGTTTGGATAGGATTAGGGTTCGGGTTAGGGTTAGTGTTAGAATTGGGTTTAAGGTTAGGGTTAGGGATTGGGTTAGTGTTTAGGGTTAGGGTTTGGATTAGGGTTAGGGTTGGATTTAGGGTTATGGCTGGATTTAGGATTAAAGTAAGGGTTAGGGTTCAGGTTAGGAGTTTGGGTTAGGGATATTTTTTAGTTTCAGTTCAGGTTGGGTTTAGAGTTTGGGTCAGTTAGGATTAGGGTTAGGACTGGGTTTAGGGTTGGGGTTAGGCTTGGGTTTAGGCTAGAATTAGTATTGGGTTTAGGATTAAGTGTTAGGGTTTGTGTTACGGGATAGGATTGAGATTAGGGTTAGGGTGGGGTTTAGTGTTATATTTATGGTTAGGGTTCGGTTTGGGGTTATGGTTAGGGGTAGGGTCGAGTTTAGTGTTAGGATTAGTGTTGGGTTAAAGGTTAACTTTATTCTGCCCTGGGTCCTGGTGAGCCACACCGTCTGTGCTTCCCTTGTGTTCCGGTCACTGTGTAGTCTGCCCTTGGCTCCTGTTAGGGCCCTCACCTGTTGTCCCACAGGTTGCCCCTCACGGCAGGGTGGTGGGCAGCCCCCAACTCTCCCACCAGTCTGGATCTAGTTTGGTGATTCCCCTGAAGCTTGGGCTCCCGTTGGACAGTCATCAAGCCACCGCAACCTAGGACACCTATTTTTCCTATGTACTTCCCTTGCGTAAGTGGGGCTTGCAGTGACGCCACACACTCCTCCTGGTGCTGGCCCCATCTCAGCCCTACTTATTCTCAGTATTGGTGTGCTTTCCCCAGCCTCCACTAGTGGCCAGAAACATGCTGGCCACTGAAGTCCCTCCTTCCCAGAGAGAGAGAGAGAGCAGTTCCTCAGACACTCGATCCCTCTCCTCCTCCTCCTCTGCTGACCCCTGGTGGCCTGTGATCACTCCTGAACATGGGTCACCAGCATAGTGTGAGGTAAGGCATCCAGAGCCACAGCCCTCAGTGCCACTGGGCCAGCTAGCATTACGGTCATGGTTAGGTTTTGTGGGATCCACGATGGGTCATCGACAAAATATTTGCTGAATGACCTGACAGTGAAACGAGCAGGTCGACTGCATTTTGCAGTCAGCTGTCAGTCTGCAGAAACAACAAGTGTTTTCTTCAGGGGGCTGTGCCCCCCACACGCCCCCCCACTTAAGATTCTCAACTCTGAGTCGGAGCTGAGTCATGGGGTACAGGACCTCCTACAGACAGTGCCAGGTGCCAGCGGGTTCCCTACAGCAATGTGGTGCTGTTGTCACTGTAGGGGACTCCACTGTTGACATGTCAGTGTCAGGGATGTATACTGGTCTTGGGTTAGGTTTAGGGTTATAGTTGAGTTTAGGGTTAGGGTTAGGGTTGGTTTTAGGGTTTGGGTTAGCGTTAGGGTTAGGGTTGGTTCTAGGGTTATGGTTAGGGCTAGGGTTTGGGTTAAGGTTAGAGTTTGGTTTAGGGTTAATGAACTGGGTTTAGTGTTAGGGATAGGGGCTAGAGTTAAGTTAACGGTTTGGGTAGGTTTAGAATTTGGGTTATGGTTTTAGTTAGCATTCAGGTTAGGATTAGGGTTGCATTTAGGATTAGGGTCAGGGTAAGGGTTGTCATTGGGTTAGGGTTAGGGTTAGGTTGTAGGGATAAGGTTAGGGTTGGGTTTAGGGTTAGGGTTAAGGTTAGGGTTAGGGTTGGATTTAGGTATAGGGTTAGGGCTAGCATTAGGGTTGGGTTGAGGGTTAGGGCTGGGTTTAGGCTTAGGTTTAGTGTTAGGGTTCAGGATTAGGGCAAGGGTGAGGGTTTGGATTTGGGTTATTGTTAGGGTTTGGGTTAAAGTAAAGTTTAGTGTTAGGGTTGGGTTTAGGATTAGAGTTATGGTTAGGTTGGTTTAGGATTAAGGTAAGGGTTCGGGTTAATGGTTAGGGCTAGGTTGTGTTTAGGCTGGGGATTAGGTGTATGGTTAGGGTTAGGGTAAGTGTTGGGTTTAGGGTTAGGTTTAGGGTTAGGGTTTGGGTTAGAGTTAAAGTTAGGGTTGGGCATCTGAATTAGGGTTAGGGTCAGTGTTAGGGTTATGGTTGGGTTTAGGGTTAGGGTTGGGTTTTGGATTATCCTTCTGTTTAGGGTTAGGGTTAGAGTTAGGGTTAGGACTATGGATAGGGTTATAGTGTGGGTTAGGGTTTGGGTTAGGTTTAGGTTTGGAATATGGTTAGGATTATATTTAGGGTTAAAATTTGGTTTAATGTTAAGGATAGGGTAAGGGTTGGGATCGGGTTTAGGGTTTTAGTGAGGGTTGGGTTTAGGATAAGAGCAAGGGTTAGGGTTCAGGTTAGGCGCTAAGGGTTAATGTTAACGGTTAGGTTTAGGGGTTAGGGTTAGGTTGTGGTTATGGTTAGGGTTCAGTTTTGGGTTATTGTTTAGGGTTAGCATTCATGTTAGTGTTAGTGTCAGAGTTAGGGGTTAAGCTTAGGTTTAGGGTTAGGGTTGGGTTTAGGGTTTGGGTTAGAGTTAGAATTAGGGTTAGGGTTGGGTTCAGGGTTAGGTGTAGGGTTAGTGTTGGGTTTAGGGTTTGGTAGTAGGGTTAAGGTAAGGGTTATGATTAGTGGTTAGGGTTAGGGTTGGAATTAACATTAGGGTTCGGTTTTGGGTTGGGGTTAGGTTTGGGTTTAGGGTTGGAGTTAGGGTTTGGGATTAGTATTAGAGTAAGAGTTAGGGGTTGGGTTAGGGTTAGGGTTAGGGTTTAGGGTTGGGTTATGTTTAGGATTAGGGTTAGGGTTGGTTTTAGGGTTAGGGTTAGGCTTAGGGGATAGGGCTAGGGTTATGGTTAGGGGTTAGGGTTATGGGTTAGGTTTAGGGTTAGGGTTAGGTTATGGTTAAAGTTATTGTTCAGTTTGGGGTTAGGGTTTAGGATTAGTGTTTAGGTTAGTGTTAGTGTCAGGGTTATTGGTTTGTGTCAGGGTTATGCTTGGGTTTAGGGTTCAGGTTAGGGTTAGGGTTGGGTTTAGGGTTAGGGTTAGGGTAAATGATTGGGTTTTGTTTAGGATTAGAGTAAGGGTTAAGGTTTGGGTTAGGGTTAAGATTAGGGTTAGGTCTATGGTTAGGGTTCCAGTTAGGGGTAGGGTTAGGGTTAGAATTAGGATTAGTCTTAGGGTTAGGTTTGATTTTTGGGTTAGGATTAGGGTTAGGGTTACAGTTAAGGTTCATGTTAGAGTTAGGGCTACTGTTTGATTTATGGTTAGGGTTAGGGTTAGAGTTAGGGTTAGTGTTCAGGTTGGATTAGGGTTAGGGTTATGGTTAGTGTTAGGATTTGGCTTAGGTTTTGGATTAGGTTTGAGTTTAGGGTTATTGTGGGGGTTAGGGTTAAGGTTGGGGTTAGGTTTAGGTGCTAGGGTAAGATTATGGTTAGGGTCAGGTTTCAGTTTAGAGTTAGGGTTTAGGGTTAGTGTTCAGGTTCATGTTAGTGTTAGTGTCAGGGTTAGGTATAGGGGTTTGGGTTAGGGTTAGGTTTAGGGTTGGGTTTAGGGTATGGGTTAGGGTTAGGAATAGGGATATGATTGGGTTCAGGGTTAGGAATAGGGTTAGTGTTGGTTTTAGGGTTGGATGATAACATTAGGATAAGGGATAGGGTTGAGATTAGAGTTTGGACTAGGTTAGGGTTACGGTCAGCAGTTAGGGTTAGGGTTGAATTTAGGGTTAGGGTTAGGGTTTGGGTTAGGGTTATGGTTGGGTTTAGGGTTAGAGTTGGGGTTTGGATTAGGGTTAGGGTTGGTCTTAGTGTTAGGATTAGGGTTGCATTTAGCATTATCCTTCTGTTTAGGGTTAGAGTTAGAGTTAGGGTTATAGATAGGGTTATGGTGTGGTTAGGGTTTGTTTTAGGGTAAGGGTTGGGATATGGTTAGGGTTAGAATTGGGTTTAGGTTAGGGATAGGGTTGGTGTTAAGGTTGGGTTTATGGTTAGGGTTTTGGTTAGGGTTGGATTTAGGGTTTTGGTGAGAGTTGGGTTTAGGGATTAGATTGAGGGTTAGAGTTCAGGTTAAGGGTTGGGGTTAATGTTAGTGGTTAGGTTTAGAGGTTAGGGTTAGGTTGTAGTTATGGTTAGGGTTCAGTTTTGGGTTATTGTTTAGGGTTAGCGTTCAGGTTAGTGTTAGCGTCAGGGTTAGGGGTTAAGATTAGGTTTAGGGTTAAGGCTGGGTTTAGGGTTTGGGTTAGGGTTAGGATTAGGGTTAATGTTGAGTTTAGGGGTTGGTGCTAGGGTTATGGTAAGGGTTATGGTTAGTGGTTAGGGTTAGGATTGGATATAGGGTTAGGGTTAGGTTTTGGGTTAGGGTTAGAGTTGGGTTCAGGGTGAGGGTTAAGGTTAGGGTTTGGGTTTAGAATGAGAGAAAGAGTAAGGGTTAGGGGTTGGGTTTAGGGTTTGGGTTATGTTTAGGATTAGGGTTAGGGTTGGGTTTAGGGTTAGATCTTAGGGTTAGGTTTAGGGGTTAGGGTTAGGGGATAGGGTTATGGTTATGGTTATGGTTATGGTAAGGGGTTAGGATTATGGGTTAGGTTTAGGGTTTAGGTTTAGGGTTAGGGTTATGATGAGTGGTTAAGGTTAGGTTTAGGGGTAAGGGTTAGGGATAGGGGTTAGGGTTAGGATATGGTTAAAGTTATGGTTCAGTTTAGGGTTAGGGTTTAAGAATAGTGTACAGGTTAGTGTTAGTGTCAGGGTTAGGGGGTTGTGTTAGGGTTAGTGTTGGGTTTAGGGTTCAGGTTAGGGTTAGGGTTGGATTTAGAGTTAGGGTTAGGGTAAGGGTTAGGGTTGGGTTTAGGATTAGAATAAGGCTTAGAGTTCAGGTAAGGGGTTTGGTTTGCATTAGGGTTAGGTGGGTTTAGGCTTTGGGTTTGGTTAGGGTTGGGTTTAGAGTTAGGGTTAGGATTAGGGTTAAGCTTGGATTTAGTGTTAGGGTTAGGGTTAGGGTTAAGGTTGGATTTAGGGTTAGGGTTAGATTTGGGTTTAGAGTTTGGGTTAGGGTTTAGATTAGGGTTAGGTCTATGGTTAGGGTTCTGGTTAGGGGTAGGGTTAGGGTTAGAATTAGGGTTAGGTTTAAGTTTTGGGTTAGGGCTACAGTTAAGGTTCAGGTTAGGGTTAGGGCTATGGTTAGGTTTATGGTTATAGTTAGGGTTAGTGTTAGGGTTAGTCTTCAGGTTGGATCAGGGTTAGGGTCATGGTTAGGGTTAGGATTAAGTTTAGGGTTAGGTTTGGGTTTAGGGTTAAGGTTGGGGTTAGGTTTAGGGGTTAGGGTAAGGTTAGAGTTAGAGTTAGGGTTCAGTTTAGGGTAAGGGTTTAGGGTTAGTGTTCAGGTTTGTGTTAGTGTCAGGGTTAGGTATAGGGATTTGGGTTAGGGTTAGATTTAGAGTTGGTTTAAGGTATGGATTAGGGTTAGGAATAGGGATAGGGTTGGGTTCAGGGTTAGGAATAGGGTTAGTGTTGGATTTAGGGTTAGGTGATAGCATTAGGATAAGGGTTAGGGTTGAGATTAGGGTTTGGGCTAAGGTTAGGGTTGGTTTTAGGGTTAGGGTTAAGGGTTAGGTTTAGGATTAGAGTAAGTGTTAGGGTTAGGGATTTGGGTTATGGTTAAGACTGGGTTTAGGGTTAGGGTTAGGGTTAGTGGATAGGGTTAAGGTTATTGTTAGGGGTTAGGGGTTAGGATTAGGGTTACGGATTGGGGTTAGGATTAGGGGTTAGGTTAAGGGGTTAGGGTTAGGTTTAGGCTTACTGTTAAGGGGTTAGGATTAGGTTTTGGGTTTAAAGTTAGGGTTAGCAGTTAGATTTAGGGGTTAGGGCTAGGTTATGGTTGGGGTTGGAGTTCAATTTGGCATTAGGATTTAGGGTTTGCATTCAGGTTAGTGTTAATTTCAGGGTTACAGTTAGGGTTAGGTTTTTGGGTTAGGATTAGGGTTAAGGGTTAATTTTAGGGTTAGAGTTTATGGTTAGGGTTGGGTTTGGGTTAGGGTTAGGGTTGTGTTTAGGGTTAGGTTTACAGCTTTGTTTAGGGTTAGGTTTGGAATTAGGATTAGGGTAATGGTTATAGTTAGTGTTAAGACTGGGTTAAGTGTTAGGCTAGAGTTGGGTTAAGGGGTAGGGTAGGTTTAGGGTTCAGTTTAAGGTCATGGTTCAGGTTAGGGATATGGTGAGGCATAGGACTAGGGTTGGGTTTTGGGTTAAATTTGGGTTTTGGGTTTGGATTACAGTTAGGGTTCAGGTTAGGGTAGGGATAGTGCTAGGGTTACATTTATGGTTAGGGTTAGGGCTAGGGTTCAGGTTGGGTTAGGGTTACAGTTAAGGTCAGGGTTTGGGTTATTTTCAGGGCTAGGTTTGGGTTTTTAGGGTTAGGGATAGGGTTGGATTTAGGGTTTGTGTTGGGTTTATGTTTAGGGTTAGGTTTAGGATTCAGGTTAAGGTTAACATTGGGTTTAGAGTTAGGGTTAGGGTTAGGGTTTGGTTTAGGGTTAAGATTAGGGTTAGAGTTAGGTTTAAGTTTAGGATTAGGATAAGGGTTAGGGTTGGGTTTAGTGTTTGGTTTAGAGTTAGGTTAAGTATTGGGTTAGGGTAGGTTTTTCATTGGGTTTAGGGTTTGGTTTGGGTTATTGTTAGGGTTGTGTTTAGGATTAGGATTGGCTTTAGGATTAGGGATAGGATTAGGGTTATGGGTTAAGGTTAGGGGTTAGGTGCTAGGGTTAGGAGTTAGGGCTAGGGGTTAGGTTTAGGGGTTAGGGTTAGGTTATGATAAGGGTTAGGGTTCAGTTTAGGGTTAGGGTTCAGGGTTAATGTTAGGGGTTAGGTTTATGGGTATGGGTTAGGGTTAGGGTTAGGCTTACAGTTAGGGGTTAGGGTTAGGGTTGAGGTGAGGGTTCGGGTTAGTGGTTAGGGTTAGAGGTTTGGGTTAGGTTATGGTAAGGGTTAGGTTTCAGTGTAGGGTTGGGATTTAGGCTCAGCATTCAGTTTAATGTTAGTTTTCAGGTTAGGGTTTAGGGTTAGAGTTAGGGTTAGGGTTAGGGCTAGGATTTAGGGTTAGCATTCAGGTTATTGCTAGTGTTCAGGTTAGGGGTTAAGGTTAGGGTTAGGGGTTGAGTTTAGGGTTAGGGTTGGGATAGGGTAAGGGTTAGGGTTAGGGTTCTGGTTCTGGTTCGGGTTAAGGTTAGGGTTAAGGTTTGGGTTAGGGTTGAGTTTAGAGTTAGAGTTATGGTTAGGGTTGGGGTTAGGGTTTGGTGTTAAGGTAAGAGTTAGGGTTAGAGTTGAGATTAGGGTTAAGGTTAGGGTTAGGGGTTAGGGTTGGATTTAGGGTTAGGGTTAGGGTTGGCTTTAGAGTTTGGGTTAGAGTTGGGTTTAGTATTAGAGTAAGGGTTAGCGTTAGGTTTAGGTTTTGGTTTAGGGTTATGATTGGGTTTGGTGGTAGAGTTAGAGTTGGGTTTAGGGTTAAGGTTAGTGTTAGGTTTATGGCTGAGTTTAGTGTTAGGGCTAGAGTGGGTTAATGGTTAGGGTAGGGTAGGTTTAGAGTTGGATTTAAGGTTAGGGTTCAGGTTAGGAATGGGGTTAGGGTTAGTATTAAGATTTTGTTTTATAGTTAGAGTTCAGGTTAAGGTTAGGGTTAGGGTTAGAGTTAGGGTTGGGTTAATGGTTAGTGATAGGGTTACTGTTACTTTTAGGGTTAGGGTTTGTGTTAGGTTCAGGGTTAGGTTTGGGTTTAGGATTAGTGTGGAGTTTAGGGTTAAGGTTGGGGTTAGGTTTAGGGATTAGGATAAGATTATGGTTAGGGTTAGTGTTCAGTTTAAGGTTAGGGTTTAGGGTTAGTGTTCAGGTTCATGTTAGTGTCAAGATTAGGGATAGGAGTTTGGGTTAGGGTTGGGATTAGGGTATGGGTTAGGATTAGGAATAGGGATAAGGTTGGGTTGAGGGCTATGAATAGAGTTAGTGTTGGGTTATTTTTAGGTGGTAGCATTAGGGTAAGGTTTAGGGTTGAGATTAGGGTTAGGGCTAAGGTTAGGGTTACGGTCGGTGGTTAGGGTTTGGGTTTGGGTTAGGGTTGGTTTTAGGGTTTGGGTTTAGGGTTAGGATTAGAATTAGTGGCTAGGATTAAGGTTATGGTTAAGGGGTTAGGGTTAGGGTTATAGTTTTTGGGTTAGGATTAGGGGTTAGGTTTAGGGATTAGGGTTAGGTTTAGGGTTACTGTTAGGGGTTAGGATTAGGTTTAGGTGTTAGGGTAAGGTTAACAGTTAGATTTAGGGGTTAGGGTTAGGTTATGGTTGAGGTTGGAGTTCAGTTTAGCATTAGGGTTTAGGGTTTGCATTCAGGTTAGTGTTAGTTTCTGGGTTAGGGTTACAGTTAGGTTTTAGGGTTAGGATTATGGTTAGGGGTTAGATTTAGGGTTAGGGTTTATAGTTAGGGTTAGGGTTGGGTTTGGATTAGGGTTAGGGTGTGTTTAGGATTAGAGTTACAGTTGGGTTTAGGGTTAGGGTTAGGGTTGAAATTAGGGTTAGGGTAATGGTCATGGTTATTAAGGTTGGGTGAAGTGTTAGGGTTAGAGTTGGGTTAAAGGTTAGGATAGGTAGAAGGTTCAGTTTAGGGTTATGGTTCTGGTTAGGGACAGGGTTAGGGATAGGATTAAGGTTAGAATTCACGTTAGGTTTGGGTTTTGGGTTTGGGTTATGGTTTGGGTTACAGTTAGGGTTCAAGTTGGGGTAGGGATAAGGTTAGGGTTAGTTTTATGGTTAGGGTTAAGGCTATGTTAGTGCTAGGATTCAGGTTGGATTAGGGTTACGGTTAGGGTCAGGGTTTGGATTATTTTTAGGGTTAAGTTTGGGTTTAGGGATAGGGCTGGATTTAGGCTTTGTGTTGGGTTTAGGTTTAGGGTTTGGATTAGGGTTAGGGTTTGGTTTAGGGTTAAAGTTAGGGTTAGGGTTAGGGTTAGGTTTAAGTTTAGGATTAGGGTAAGGGTTTGGGTTGGGTTTAGTGTTAGGTTTAGAGTTAGGTTAAGGGTTTGGTTAGGGTAGGTTTATCGATGGGTTTCGGTTTAGGGTTTGGGTTATTGTTAGGGTTCACAAACAACCCACTTCTTTCCTAGCCCCATTTTGAATATTGCTCGTCCTTTTGGAACACTGTCTGGCAATATGCCCAGGTTCTTTGCAAACCCAACATGTGTTTCTTTTCTCTAAGAAATCTTTTCTTTGAAACCTGGGGCTAACTGGTTTTGGTGGAGACAGTGAGGGTTTTAGCTGCCCTTAAGGTGCGCTTTTCCCTTTCTGCACTGCCACGCCCACCCCATTCACTCTCAGAGCAGGTCTGCACTTGGCATAGCAGTCTGAGAGTTCAGCAGCCTTTTGCACTATTTTGGGATCTTGGTCCTTCAGCCAGGTTTTCTGCTCTGCTGGGCATGCCCAAAACAACTGTTCTAACAATACAACATTTTCAATTTTATCTACAGAGTTTGCTTCAATTCCTTCCCCACCAATGTTTTAAACACTGATGTTGTTTCATGGCTAGCTCCTCATAGATCATGTCAGGGCTTCTCCTGAGTTTATGGAATTTAGCTCTGTATGCTTCTGCTGTTAAATCAAACTTTTTTTAAAGTGCAGCTTTAAGTTTGCTGTAATCATTACTGTCCTCATTGTCTATTTGACCCAATGCATCCTGAACTTTCCCGATAAGTAGTGAGGATATCTGGAAACTCTAGGACCCTCTTGGAATCTTTGCCTGAATACAAACATTTTCAAAGGGATTTAAAGAGGCATCCATATCCTTCCCCTCTTTAAATTCAGCTATCAATTTGTAATTAAATTTGTAACCCAGTCCTGTAGTTCCAGTTAAACCCAAGCCACTTACTTGCTCTGGTGCTGGTGGTTGGAGTCGTAGCTTCTCCAGTTCATGTCACCTCTGGCGCTCATGCTCTTCAAAGTCAGCCTCTTGCTGTTCTCACTTCTCTTCTCTCTGGAAATCCAGCTCCATCCTGCACAACTCAATCTGCAGCTTGATCATTTCTGGCTCCAGAATACTGGAGACCTTCCCCTGCTGCTGTGGCCCTTGGCTTGCACTGGCCCTGCTGTCCTCCTCACTGGATCCAGACACTGCAATGGACACTGGCCCCTCAACACCCAAGGTCTGGTCCTTTACAGTCACAGACTGTGACTCGATGTTCTGGGCATCTGCTGCCATCAGGGCATCTATGAGGTTCTGCTTGTTGGTTTTCCCCTCATTCTGGACTCCTCTGTCCTGGCACAACTGCCTCAAGTAGTCTACAGTGTACCCGCTATAGTTGGAAGTCATCTTCTTCCCTAACTACGGCTACTCTAACTTACACTTTAGAAAAAAAATAAAACAGGTAGGAACTTTGACTATAAGCCAGGTGATATCATTCTGTTTTCTCTTTTAAAAATAAATCACTGCCTTATTTTGCAAGTGAGCTGTTCAGTATTAAGCTGACATACTGAACAGTTAAAGTGTGTGTTAATAAAATTTATCACACCACTGCCAACCAAATCTGTCACAAATGCACTCCACAGGTCAGGCCCTCTGCTCCCACAGTGCCAACCTCAGAGCGCAATAGTGTGAACAGATAACAGACAGGGTAACCCTCCTGTATGCCTTTGGGTCTGAATCACCTGTTAGCCTCAAGTTCTGGAGGGATTCAAACTGTGAACCTTATGCTAGCATACCCAAATATACAGACTCAGATAACATTCTCTTCGGGGGGGGGGGATGCAATATATCTTCCACCTAAGGGCACCTAACCGGGTATCCAAAATGAACGCTTAAAACTCTACAAGAGACCTTTTGTATATTCTTACCTTTTTCCAAGCTCAGTAACACCATCAAGCCTTTTTAAACAGTTGTCAGACTTAAAAATACAGGCACTTCACATGCAAAAAACAACAACTGGGAAGACACAGGCAGTATCTTAAGAAAATGATATTTTATTAAAAAATGTGAAAATAAGTAAGGTAAAATACAGAACAAATATCAAGAGCTTACAATCTCAAAAGAAAATGAGAAAAGTTACAGAACAAAACTCCTACGACAATACATTTAGATCTTTTCTATCTAATGTACTACCTCTATAAGTGCGTTTAAAGTTAGATGTTTCTGCTTTCAGAGCCCAAGATAATATAATATACATTTCAGACACAAGTATCAGTTTAAATTATGTGTTAAACTCTGTGTCTCCACACCCCTTCTGTGAGTCATCTAGCTCCTCCTTTAGAATATAAAATTACAAACATGATTTCCTACCAGGAGGTATTTTAAATAATGTGAACATCATCAAAAACCCATTTCCCAAATTATAAGTCTTTGATCAACCAGTTCCTTTGAGGTTTACAACCCTGCAGTACATCACCCAGGTGTGAGACAGTCAAGAAGAATCGGCTAAATGACATCCTTTCCTGATGTAATAAAATTCATATTTAAGTTCTAACTTCAAAAGCAGCAGCTGGTGATGAGGGCCATAAACTGTCTCTCTCTCTCTAGAAGGATGTTCCAATTAACTGTTTCCTTCTGGTCTGTTTAATTACATCCTGGTTTTCAGCTACTCACACATTGTAATTTAACATGCCAAATCTCACAGACTGACATTTCACACACTGACCATTTATTTATAATACCAATATCATACAATAATTATAACCAGTTGGCAAAGCATCACATCTGCTACCAATTTGGAGCTGGCAATAGTCAATTCAGGACAGGTACTAGAGTGTCTTTCAATTCTTTCAGTTATTTATGGTATAGGTGAGTGCACGTTCTGTTGGTTTTCAGTTTTACCCAATGGCAAGTCCTTTGATCTTTTGGCAAGGGAGGCTGACATGGAAGCAGTTCAGCTAGCAAGCTCACCACTTCTCAAACTTTCAGTCAGCCATAGAAAATGCTTTTCAAGGGCCCACACTTATTTTTGTAATTAATACAAAATGGTGGTTTCTTACAAAATAGCTGCTATATCTTGCTTTCTGATTGGCTGATTTGAAAGATGCAAAGTTAGACAAAGTACATTTACACTTTAGTGATTAATGTGTATGGTATTTCCTCTACAATTATGCAGTTTAGTCCTTTTCTAAGCATATTACAAAAGAAAATTTATTTTATTTTACTGATTTTAGCTTTTAGTCTCGTGGTACTGCTTTTTAGTGATGCAGTCTTCCAAAAGAACACACATTTAAATTTAAGATTGCACTGTTATTTCTTATTTCACACAAACAGAAACATTTTTGCAAAGAGGAGCTGTTTTTTCCTGTTTGTGACGTCATATTTGCAATTGTGCAAGTTAAAACAATACAGCATTTCAAAACATTTCAAAAACATGTTTGATAGCGTGCATCAAGTTTTCATTGCACGACTGCAATTTTTCAATATCACTTGTACATTTGTGATGTCTCAACAATTCAGCTGTAACACCAAAAACAGTGCTGTGTCACAGATTACCTGTTTTTTTACATACAAGTAACAGACTTTTTAATACCATAGTTCTAACTGATAGGATTAGAAATAACTATGTATATCAGCTCTACATAACTATGTAGACAATTTTATGTAACAGTATTTATGAAATACAAATAATTGATTAAAGACTACATTAGACTGAAACGTATAGCACTGCTCTTTACCAGTTGAGCTGTAACTAGAAAGTAAATAAAAAATGGAGGATTTACACAAAATGGCTGCTGCCATGCTCTGCTTTGAGATTGGCTGATTTGAAAGATGCAAACCTAACAAGTACACATTCATAGTTGTGTGTTGTTTTAGTACATAATGTTACACTTTTATGGTATTTAGTCTACTATGATGCAATTTACTACTTTTTAAAACATATAAGAACAAGAAAGTTGTTTTTATTTTAATGACTTTACCTTGTTCCTCTTGCTGTACTGTTTTTTAGTGATGCAGTCTTCCAAAAAAGTGCATTTAAATTTAAGAATGCAACATTATTTCTTATTTCATGCAACCAGAAACATTTTTGCACAGAGGAGATTATTTTTTCCTGTTTGCAACAACACATATACAATAGCAAAACTTAAAACAGTACCACATTTCAAAACATTTTGAAAACATGTTTGACACTGAGAATTAAGTTTTTGTTCCGTGATTGCAATTTTTCAATACCACCTGCACATTTGTGATGTCTCAGCAATTCAGCTGTGACACCAAAAACAGTGATATGGTACAGATTACCTGTTTTTTTTTTTATAGACAAGTAATTAACTTTTTAATACCATGATTCTAAGTGATAGGATTAGAAATAACTACGTATATCAGCTCTACATAACTATGTAGATAACTTTATGTAACAAAATCTATGAAATACAAACAATTGATTAAGGATTACATTAGATTTAACTTACAGCACTGTTGTTTACCAGTTTAGCTGTAATTGGAAACCCAATACAAAATGGAAGATTTATATAAAATGGCTGCAATTCCCTATTTTGTGTTTGACTGATTTGAGAGATGCAAACCTAACAAATGTACATTAATATGTTATGTTAATTTAATGCATATTTCTGTGTTAATTTATTGCATAATGTATGATTTGTATGTTATTTGATCTGCAATTATGTGTCTTAGTACTATTTTATCGATAAAACAACAGGATCATACAATTTATTTTAGCAAGTTTATTTTTTTTATCCCGTGATACCGTTTTTTATTATCATGGTTTTATAAAAAGATGCATGCATTCAAAACTGAAAGCACAATTTTATTGTCTTATCACGTAAACAATTTTGATTACATGGCATCAAATATATCTTTTGATTCATGGCAATCATTTGTAATGGCGTAATAACATTTACAGGCTTGTATATGCTAAACTGCTGTATATGCTGGTGGAGGCAGTATAGTGCAGTGGTTTAAGGCTCTGAGCTGCAAATCTGGTGACATTCAGCAGACTAGACCTGGGTTTGAATCCCACAGCTTCCACTTGCAGACTGTGTGACCCTGAGCAAGTCACTTAACTTCCCTGTGCTCCCAGGTCACATCTGTAAAAAAGCTTTCAGCTTAATGTGCTAGTCCTGGTTAAACAACTAACAAAAAAAACCTACATACAGTGGTAGTTATAGAATAGTTTGCCATTACCCTGGTATGGTGCGGTAGATAAGGTAGTGGCATGAGGTATGAGGTACAGTGTTTGCGGTAATCTGACTTAATTAGTATTATTTTTACCCGAATGCTGAAATGCACAAGGTGCCACTGTTTCCATGTCAATTTGACTGCTAAATTTAACTTTACCTGCAGGTGTCTCCATAGTCTGGAAATTATATCTGTCTCTCCCTCCCTCCATTTACTGCAAATGGTAGTGCTAAGAGTCAGGCAGGGGCATTTGACTGGCAGTGCTGAAACTTTTACTGCAGGTTGTATACTTGCTTTGTTGGTTCCCTGTGTTCTGTCCTTTCCCCTCCTGCCTCACCTTCAAACTTTATTTTCTCTGTACTATACATGCTCCAGTCTAAGCAATAAGTACATTGTCATAATCCTCACATTCAGGACAGAAAATAAAAATGAAATATTGAAAAATATGTCTGTTGTATTTTTTCTTTTTTTACCTCTGAGCTCCGTGTTACCGTCCTCTACAATTTTAACCCTGTCAAGTTGACTAAAAGTAATCCTTGAGGTAAACAAAAAATTAGATGGATTTTTTTTATTCTAATTTGTAGTATTTGGTGGTGTGTGTTTTCTGTTTATCAAGTCTTATAATGTATAAAACATGAAACTGACAGCATGGTCTGAGAATGACTTGACAGCACTGTTGTAAAATCTCTCTCTCTCTCTCTCTCTCTCTCTAAATCTATTCTTAATAATCACTTCATTTACTCAATGGTAATAACGTCTTTAAGAACACAACCTATGCATTCTCATTTTTTTCAGGACATGTTTATCAACCTCTGATGTTTAAATACTGTATTGTTAACATACAAAAGCAGTCCACTGATAATAACTGACAATAATTTGTAAAGTCTACATTCCTCAGACTGCATATATGTTAATTAGTAGTGAGGTACATGTTATTTATCAACCAAACTAATTTATAACCCATGATACTGAGACTCAAGCAACTCATGACAGCACTAGTGAAATTAAATTTTTTTACAGGTACATTCCCCAGAGCATGTGTTATAATCATAGTGGCCAGGGTTGTGTGGTACAGGAGCTTCACTGAGAGACATTACAGGAAAAAATAAAATAAATACATTTCATCATGGAACTGGATAAACTGATAATCTAATACCCTGATACCATCTATAAATGAAAAGAAGGAAGCAGTCGTATGAGTGTTTGGAGCCAATACAGAAGAGACTGCAATTACCCAGCCATTTCAAGACATGTCCTAGGGATCAGAACTTTCCAGACCAATTAAATACTGTGTTTTTCCCTTTATTAATTACTTTTGATTTGGTTCCAATGAATGAACTTGCTATATAGATTTAAACAGTCAGTCTATTGTGAAACTGTTCTTCTCTTAAAATACTTCAAACCATTTTTAAATATTTTGCCATTTTTTTCAGTTCAATAGGTTCTATCATGAAAATGGAGATGGTCACTGGTCAATACAGGAAACTTTGGATACCCAGGACATGCCTTGAAATGGCTGTGTTATCGCAGTCTCTTCTGTATTGTCTACACACACACACACACACACACACACACACACACAATTCTTATGAAGTATTTTTTCTGTGAAAACACTTCACATTTTTTTGATATTTATTGTAGTTTTCTAGCAGTTTGAGGAATGCATAGTCTTCTAGCCTTAAATGTGAGTTTCCAAAGTTTCTAGTTATGTGACAGTTTTATTAACTGGTGCTGCAAATGGGACAGCACTGTACCAGTGGAGTAGCCACAAGCGCTGATGGTGCTGCAGACCTAACCAAAATGGTATTGGCAGAGAAGCTGTAATATGCATCTTTAATCCCATCCCTCCTCAAAACAAAGTAATAAATATGGGAGCAGCCAGTCTTTTTCTATTGTGTGCCCTCTCTCATCATATCCAGTTGCAAACAAATATACTGAACCAAATTATCAACTTGAACTATTGCATGAATAATACTGTACGAAGTTGTTAACTAAAACAATTGCATTTTATTTCTGATAAATATGTCTATATGAAAAGAAGGCTGTGTGCTTAATTTTTTCTTTACAGTCATTGTAAAGCTTCCAACCCCCCCACACACAATTCTTATGATGTATGTTTTTTTTTTCTAGCCTTAAATGTGAGTTTGCAGTTTCAAGTAATGTGAGTTTTATTAACTGGTGCTGCAAATGAAACCAGCATTGTACTAGTGGAGTAGCCACAAGCCCTGTGATGTTTCACTGCATATTGCACTTTAAAGTTATGATTGGTGCTGCATACCTAACCAGGATGGCATTGGCAGAGCAGATGTAATATGCATCTTTAATCCCATCACTCCTCAAAACAAAGTCATAAGTATGGGAGCAGCCAGTTTTGTTCTATTGTACCTCTTGCTCATCATCTTCAATCACAAACTTTGGGGCACTATCTAAATATAAATGTTCCTGACACTAGTTCAGAAGCCAAATGGGATAAGTCCAAAAATACTGAACTGAATTACCAACTTGAACTCATGTATGATTAATACAAAGTTGTTAACTAATACAAATGCATTTCATTTCTGATAGTTGCGTCTATATGCAAAAGGAGGCTGTGTGTTTATTTAATTTTTTCTTTACATTTATTATAAAGCTTCCACTCCCCAAACACACACACACACACATTATTCTTATAAATTTTTTTTCTATGAAAACACTTCCCATTTTGTGATATTTGTTGTGGTTTTCTAGCAGTTTGAGGAATGCATAGTGTTTTAGCCTGAAGTGTGAGTTTGTACATTTTCTAGTAATATGACAGTTTTATTAACTGGTGCTGCAAATGGGACCAAATGTTTCACAGCACATTGCACTTTAAATTTAAGAATGGTGCTGTAGACCTAATCAGAATGGTATTGGCTGAGCAGCTGTAATGTACATCTTTAATTCCATCCTGCCTCAAAACAAAATAATAAATATGGGAGCAGACAGTCTTGTTCTATTGTGTGCCCTCTCTCATCATCTCCAATTGCAAACTTTGTGGCAATATCTAAATATAAATGCTCCCAACACTAGCTCAGAAAACAAGTGGGATAAGCCAAAATAGAGCATGTGCGGCAGATAAGCACAATGGCCTGTTCCTTGATGGGGGAGCTACTAGACACCAGGGAAACAGCCGCTCACTGTTCTTATTGCACTGTCTATATTTTCACTGAAGTTTTTGAGCATTGTACTTTGCTGGCCACCTGGGAAATAGCCCATTCTGTTATTGTGAAACTGCAATGTGTAAACCAGAACTGTGACTGCTACATGCAAGCAGTGTATTGGACAATGCACAGTTTAGGTGCATTTCATTCACCACCCCACCCACCACTAATTCTACAGTGATACAATGCATCCCATTACTTCGCAAGTGCTGTACTCATATGCTTCAGTGTATGTATTGATAGAAAATACACATTCTATGTGTTTGATTCAGGATTGAATTTTTTACTTTTTATTTTATTTCATTTTTTAATTTATGAAAGATCATATTGGTTACACAAACTAAGAAGGGGACCATAAAGTGAGATGAGAATGTGCAGAATGCACCATGCTGCCATATAAATAATAGAGAGATGGTTTAGAAAATTATAGTACAGTAATTGAAGTGAGATCTCAAGTTGACACCCAAGTTGAGGTTGGGGGAGGTTAGGACAGTCAGCTCTTACACAGCCTCCTGTATCAGGATGTAGGATGACATTCACAGTGATGATTAATAAGTGTTATCAGCAATGACCATGCACAGAGGAGAAATGTTTATGTATCCTCTACTCAGAGGTGGTGGAAGGACTTTACAGTGGAAAATATAACCTAAATAGGAACAATGAAGGGCTTGTACTCCAGAATTGACAGAATTTGGTGTAACGTAGAGCCAGAAACAAAATGTATACTCCACCAATTGCTTTTTAATTCAATCATATTTGACAAATACTGTTTCACACCAAAGTAAACTACTGGCCACAGCCTGTGACGCCGGTGCCCCAGAGCTTCCATTGTTGGTTAAAACATGAAGCAACTTTCAGATCACCCTTGATAGTTGTTCAGTCACCTTATATTATCTCCAGCAACATCAGCCATTATGGACTTACCCACCAAATCTCTCACTGCCTCTAAACAAAAAGCTGTACAACATATTTAACTGAAAATATTACAAAGTGAAGTTGTGATAGGGCTCAGCATTCATCAGAATGTGTATAATCCATTTTTACTCTTTGGTCATAAGTAACAAAGCATGCCTGCAGAGGCAGTCAGAATTGTTAAATCTTTTGCAGTCAGAATCAAATACAAGGACTTCTGTTAATGAAAAGACTTGTCAGCTTCTACTCATTTAAATGTTCCCTGCTAGCTACTTTCCATTGATAGTGATGTGTGTTGGGGGGGTGGTTAGAGAATATATCGTAGTGTGAAAGTTGTCAGTCCGGCAGGTGCTGGTGCTGGCACTGTCGCTATCACTGTTAACTCTCAGCAAATTAAATAATGTAAAACAAGTGGGGGGAGGACAGCTTAATTATGACCACAATGACATAGCTGTCTCAGGCAACCAAGATTCAGCCTGAAGATGGACTGAAATGGAATCAGATGACCTAAGTTTTAAAACCTGGTTAACAGTATCACAGTAAATGAACACAGGAGACATAGTTTGGAATAACAGGTATATTCTAATGTCTTACCCAGTAAAAATTCTGAAAAATAAAAAAGTGACTGTACCATATTTGCCATTGATATAACAATAATGTATGTGCAATTAAGTTATTTCACTCTAAACACATCAGCCTTTGCAAATGCTTTGTAAAGATTTGTTCAAATCCCACAAGCCTACCTTGCAATACTACAAATCACATTATTTTTACTAAAATAAAAAGGAAACTGAATTTATTTTGCTAACATGCAAAGCAATCCCCAATTATGTCTGTCATATCAAGATGAGACATTTTACATGACGTGTCTAGCAAACAGTGTGGGTTTGCATCTTCAAGTTCTCCATTCAGTCCAAAATTAAATATGCTTGCAAAATGAGCTCTGAAATAATTCTTTATCTGGATGGACATTTTAATATGGAGCTATAAAAGGAGCAATTAAAATGTTACAATAAAAAAACAGTAAAATTAGATTCCTTTGTACAGTTCTACTATTAAAATTCCTTCAAAGAACTGAGGCAACCATAGTAACATTGGCTCCACTTAGGAGAAGCATGTCTCCAGTTTAATATTTATTCTCTTGTAGCTAGTGGTCCCACCACCCACAGGAACATACTGTATGCCCCAAGTTTTCATGTTTATTCCCTATTGGCTAGTGGATCCTCCCCCATCCCAATCCTATGGCAGTATATTTTATATATCAATCCATGGGGCTAGTGGACCCACCCACTTTCTAGCCCATGACAATGGTTTAGAAAATTATTCCTTGGTTGATAGTATACCCTAACCTCTCCTGAGTCCATGTCATTTTTTTCATGAAATAATCCCAGGTGGCTGTTGGACACTCCCCCTTCAGAAAAAATGCCTGAAATTTTTAAAATGAGCATTATTACCAGGTTGCTAGTGGATCCGCCCCACATGCACCCAATAAGATACCATCCTGTACCTCATCCACTATGCACCTCATACCCAACCCCCCACCCCAAACCCAAACCCCATCCATGAATGTGTGACAAGCACAGACCACCTCTCTCAACCAAGGCCAATCTCCAGACTAAAATGTCAATGAATGAATGATCATGTACTTTTAATAGTATAAGCTCATTCATTCTGTGACAACTACAGGCATATTTGGGGCTGACTAAGGATCCAGGGGTGTTGCATT
Source organism: Neoceratodus forsteri (assembly GCA_016271365.2). Lineage (NCBI taxonomy): Eukaryota > Metazoa > Chordata > Ceratodontiformes > Ceratodontidae > Neoceratodus > Neoceratodus forsteri. The sequence continues at coordinate 489,945,585 of CM057450.1, read as the reverse complement.
TGAGAGACACAGAGACAAGCACCAACCTACTACAGTGCTCATGGGTCTAGGAAGTCATACTCTAAGCAAGTCATGCCTTACAAGCTTAATAGAGAGGGGGCATTGGCCTGGGCCCTGACCATTGATATGGGTTACTCCTATTGTCTGATATCCACTCCTACTGGAGTTATGATTGTTGTGCTCTGTTTGAATAAGACATAGAACTAAATGAATAAAGCTACTGTAAGTAACTTGGGGTGTAAAAGGTGTCTGTGTAGCAAATGTGGGTATGTCTATGATGGGAGAGCAAAGAAGCATAAAAGGGTTCTGGCTCTCTAATTTTATTTTCCTAGCTACACTACTGATGGCATTTTCATAAATAGAGAACAGTGAATGTGGTGTTGTATGTTATAGATTTTTTTTATGCACCTGAGGTGCATAATACCACATAAACGAAAATACAGCGAAATAGCGAAATACAAGAGAAGCTAGTCTACTCCCAACTTCGGGAATACCTGGAAACACACCAGGTAATATCTTCATCTCAGCATGGCTTCAGAGCCAAGCATGGGACAGATACCGCCCTAACCAAATTCTCGGCAGAAGTCCTGTGCAACACTGATTTAGGGGTCAGCACAGGCGCGGTCTTTATTGACCTCTCTAAAGCTTTTGACTTGGTAAACCACAGCCTCCTCCTGGATAAAATGAGCTATATTGGCCTGGACACCCATGCACTCAGTTGGTTTGCGAGTTACCTCACTAGCCATACCAGAGGGTCAGGTAGAGGACAATGTCTCTGAAGACCGCACCGCTCAAAGAAGGGGTACCACAGGGGTCAATACTCGGCCCCTTCTCTTCACTCTGTTCATAAATGACCTGCACTTACACTGCGGGAGCAACAGCATCATCAATATGCAGATGATGCGTCATTTACTAACCTCCCCAAATATAATAGAACTGGAGAATGCCTACAAGAAGACATCCTTCAGATGGAGGATTGCTCACCTTGAACAAAATGGTATTAAACACCAGCAAAACCAAAGGCGTGCTGTTTGGGCCCCAGATCCCTTGGATCTGACTGGTCGAAGCTCCTACAACTGCAGTTCAGAGGGGGAGACGAACTCGAGGTGGTTACCTGTATGAAGTACCTCGGTCTAACCCTAGACCAAAGCCTCACTCTAAAAAATCATGTTGACCAACTCACCAAATCCATCCATGTGAAACTTGGTCTCCTCTATAGAATAAAGGACCAGATTATCCCTGAAGCCAGGGTAGCCATCGCTACCAGTGTCCTACTCCCTAAGCTCACCTACACAGCCCCCCATTCTCCAAGGTGTGGCCTCTACGGAACTTAGCAGGCTCCAGACCTTATACAACAAGATTGTGCAGTTTGCCACAATGTCCCACCCTAGAACACACCACTGCGAGGCCCAAGCCAAGCTCAGGTGGCCGTCACTGGAAGCCCACCTCATCTACCCAACTCTTTGCCTTACATTTAAGCTACTGGGCCCCTCTCCTCCCCCTAGCCTCAAAGGGCTTGTCAGGGTAAAATCCAATCTGAGGAGCCTCCGCACCTCAGGACAAACTCTCCTCGTGGTTCCTAAAACTAGGACTAAAGCTGGGCCCAGGTCCTTTGCATTCATAGCCCTGTCCAACTGGAACAACCTCCCACTTGAGGTACGGGAGGCAGGGTCTGGCCCCTGCTTCCAGTCCAAACTCAAAGCACACCTGCTCATCAGGAGTACTTGCCAATGCCTTAGGATATGACCTCACTTCACTGGCCCCTCCCTCTTAGGAAGGTGACTTGACTCTTGGCAACTTAGCCAGTATCTCGTGCACTCCCATGTTCCTCATGTTTTGTGCATGTTTATGTTTAATTATCCAACTCTAAGAGGTCTCACTGACTGTATGTGCATGTTTATGTTTAAATATCCAACTCTAACAGGTCTCACTGACTGTATGTTCCTGTACCACCTATCTGACTGTAACCCTATGGAATCCTTCACTGTCAATCAATATGTAATTTATTAATTTGTACTGTTCTGTTACCTGTATGTTATTTTCTTTACCCCCGGGTCGCCCCTGAAAAAGGGACCTCCGGGGCCCAGTGGGCCTACCCGGTCAACAAAATTCAATAAATAAATAAATAAACCATGAGGAGGAAGCATAAGTAGTTTGTGATGATATTTTACACCGAGGGTGTGTAAAAAAATACAACACCCATACTTTATTTTATTTTTTTTATTTCTGGTAAGTTTTGTGCTGTGTGATAAAAAAAATAAATAAATAAATATTCCAAAATGTAGGAGTTATATGATAAGGTTACCCACTTCCCAGCTCATATAACTTATATCATTTTCAAAATAAACTTTCAGTTTCCTCCAGTATAATTAAGCATGTGTCATTGCATATGATCCTAAGGTCTCAGCTATAGTTGTTGTCTTTTAATTAGGCTAAGAGGATATCAGTGCAGAAAGCCTCCAGAGGAACTGAGGATGGCCTGACTCAGACCTAACCTTCCAGAGTTGCTGCAGTTCACATCTTATGACACTTTCATGTCTGCTATGCGGCTTATGCTTTCTGTCCTGTTAAAGTGGCTTTTCTACCTGAGTCAATCTAACTCTGATTTCAGTTTTCCTTTCTAAACAAGTATGGCAGCTTTGATTCAATGCTAAGAAGTTGTAGTGATAGTATAATATGTTGATTATTGTGACTCCATTTTGTATTATGTGACTCCATTTTGTATTGTGTGACTCCATTTTACATGCTGCTTCATTTAATTGGTGTTTTGCTCTTTAGATAGCCTCATTATTATGTTTTGCTTCAGACAATGTATTTTGCTGACTTGAAGGTCGCATATTATCAGGCAACCTGTTTTTGTAGTTTGTTTAAACTTCTGCTTAGCTCATAGTGTTCTAGGCACCCGCCAGTGTTTGGAGCACAGTGACCTAGCAGGTGTGGAATTCTGAGCAGTCCTTATCGTGTGAATTTGCAACATCCTGGAAGCCCGGCCAGCTTCTAGAATGTGGGAAAATAACACAATGAAGGCTGCACGGTTATTTTTAGCATAGAATAAGATATAAATGTAGCTTTCTCAATGCCTGGTTGGAAGCCTCATCTGCAGGGTGGACGCATCGCTGTGGAACTTTCTCCCGGTTCAAAACTCCTGGCCAGGCTGTGAGATGATTTAGGGGCTTCCCCAGCTACTGGGAAAAGGCTTGGATGATGCTTTATTGAATCGGTGATGTATCATGTTTTGCTTAATTGAAGTATATATTAATGCTGATAGTGACATTGCTAATGAATGAATGCTAAAGTGTAATCATTAATGCTGATAGTGACATTGCTGTTACATGAAGTGTAATTATCTTTTGCTTGCAATAAATTGTGCTGATGTGTGAATGCCAAGTGTGATTATTCCTTTGTGACTCTTCGATTAGGCAAGACAGAAGTGCAAGGTAATGCACCTGGGAAATAAAAACCCAGGGGAAGAGTACACAATGGGGGGTGAGATACTATCAACAACAAAAATGGAAAGGGACCTGGGGGTAGTCATATCAGATGACCTAAAGGTGGGCAAGCAATGTGAGAGGGCAGCAAGGAGGGCAGCGGGGATACTGGGATGCATAGGGAGAGGCATCACCAGTAGACAACAGGAAGTTATTATCCCTCTGTACAGACAGCTGGTGAGACCCCATCTGGAGTACTGCATGCAGTTCTGGAGACCCAATCTCTACAAAGACATAGACAGGATGGAAGCTGTCCAGAGGAGGGCAACTAAAATGGTGCAGGGTCTGCACCGGAAGACATATGAAGAGAGACTTAAGGAGCTTAATATATATAGCCTTGAGGAAAGGAGGAGAGGGGGGACATGATAGAAACTTTCAAGTACCTCAAGGGAATCAACAAAGTCCAAGAGGGTAGCATCTTTCAAAAAAAGAGGTGTGCAAGAACAAGGGGCACAATTTGAAGATGGGGGGTGGCTCAGAGGTAATTTAAGGAAGTATTTTTTCACAGAGAGGGTTGTGGATGCATGGAACAGCCTTCTGGAGGAGGTTGTAGAGTCAAAAACAGTGGTGGAATTCAAGCATGCATGGGACAGTCATAAGGCAATTCTAGGGGGTGGGGGTAGGAAGAAATAGGCTGCTGGTTAACTAGGATCTGCAGCTTATCCAGTAGGTAGGGAAATGGGCAGACTGGGTGGGCCAAGCGGTCCTTATCTGCATCAAATTCTATGTTTCTATGTAAGCTGCCAGCTGCATTCATTATTGCCCTGGCCTCACCCACCCCACTGCCCTCACACTCAGTATGGATGCTACTGCATCTGCTTCATGGAGCACCCACTGTTCCATTCCTCCTGGACTCCTGAGTTAATGGAGCCCATAATGCTGGCTAAATATGAAAAGGAGCCAACTAAATCCCACCATTCGAGTTTTTTTTTCAGTTTCAATTTTTATTGTTGATCAGTTAAAAACAATTACAACATCTAAAAATGAATGATAAATTCCAACGTTCTTACACTATACATTTCTCAAACATATAAATATTCAAGGAATAAAATACATGTCTTCAACAGCAGTGAGTATCAGTTTACAACCAAAAATTAGGCCAATGACATGGCATGAAATCCATTTAAAATAGTTTCAATATTATACTACTCTGGTTCCAATACATTTCCTCTATAAAATTCCCACTTCATAGCCTATAATTAGGATGCATTCACATTCAGTGGATACAATGGCTACAAATACATTAAAGCAAATTACTGTATTAACTTTGTGTATCCAAACTATAAGAGATCAGTAAACACGCTATACAACATCTTGTTGCTTCAAAATGATGTGCTAATAATCTGTTAAGATGATGAAAAGCAACAGCGTTCCTTAATAAGATTCTTGCTGTTTAGACTTTTTAAAGAGAAAAATTAGGTAATCAGCATATGCTAATTCAAGTCGGCAAAACAGACCCCCCAGAAAGTTTCAGGGAAATAATTAGTATATCACAGGGCTTGCATAAAAATGTGAAATTTGCTGTTAAATATAGGGAGCCCAAACATCAGCGTGTCATAATCGGTAGATGGATGACTCCATGTATACTTGAAGGTCATTAATTTGCAGGCAATAAAAAGTTCCATTGTACTCCATTAGCACCATAGAGTTCATCAGAACACAGGTGAGATTTAGTTAGCTCATTTTGATTTTTAACCAGCATTCTGGGCTCCATTAACTCAGGAGTCCATGAACAATATATATAGCTTGGCAAGACAAAAATTAATTCCAAAGAAATCAGGGTTGACAGGCTCCATTGGCACCAGAGTCCATTTGTTTAGCCATTGTTAGAGTCTGAGACTATATCCTAAAATGTTATTTTGATTCCATGCTTATTCATTTAGTTTTAAAGCCACAGAAGGCAAAAAAGAACTGCATAAATCAATAAATAAGAAAATTTATATCTGTGACAATTTTCAGCACTTAACATGCAGACCAAAAGGTTCCTATGGCCTTTACACATCATTTTCTCCTAACTCAGGAGTCTTTTTAGGACCTTTTCTAGGCTGCTTTGCGACCCCTTTTGATGGCAGCTTTTAATTTACAGCAAGAAACACTTTTTAAGCAAAAAATTAAAAGAGCTCCACTATGAGTCTCAAATTACTTTGAGTTACTAGGGCCACCTTTGAAATGAGATTAACAGAGGGAAGGCTCAGATTCTGAAATTCTGAAGTAGTTCCCCACAGAGAGTCCATTAATTTCTAACCATAACTTCCATAGTTTATTTCAAAGAAAGGGAATGATGAGAAGTCTGGAGGGCTCTTCTATAAAGAGAGTTTTTTCATAATGTCTACCTCCAAGTAGATTCTGAAATTCTGAAGTAGCTCACTGCAGGGAATCCATTAATTTCTAACCACAACTTCCATAGTTTATTTTGAAGAAAGGAAATGAAGAGAAGTTATGGAGGGCTCTTCTATAAAGAGAGTTTTTTCATAATGCCTACCTCCAAGTAGATTTATCAATTACCTCCAACAGGTTGCTTAGCATACTACCTCCATGTCCACCTCAAATTCTTTTGCAGCTCTCTTCCTTGAATTCTTCAAACTCTATATTCCATATTGATACTCAATACTCTGTCTCTGACTTTGTCCTGCATGTCCAGCAAGCTTATCTAGGAGAGCGTTACTGACTATTGTTCAAAATAAAATGCCTTCTCCATATTCACTTCTCTTAGCAGACGTGCACCCCGTAGAGGAAAACAAAAATGCTCCACTGAGTGTAATAAACATAACATATAAGATAAAAAGCAATATCCCGCTTAGGCAAAGGTGGCATACCTCTTTTAAAATTTAATTAAACATTCTAGCACATACTGTGCTTCTATGGAGCTCAGAGTACCTGCATATCATCATAGCTTGCAGTCTTGCTTGCAGAGCTGCAGGTTGGCATTCTCTTTCCAGTTCCTCACTTAAAATTCCAGAATTCTTAACACAATATAGGTTTGTATCTCATCCAGACCTATGCCATTCCAGTGCAGACCTGCTTTTCACCATTAAGCAGCTGAAAGCAAAACCTCCTGGCTTGCACTTACAACTCGGCTCCAGCCAGAAAGATCAGCATAACCAACAAGACATCCATCAAATGACAGTGCTCAACACTAATCTCTATCGGCAAGCCACCACTGAATTCACCCTTGCAGGACCAATGCCAAAATAATGTTAGTTTCACTCATAAGTTAATGAAATAAAACCAAGAAAGTTAAAAATCTGTAAGCAAACAGCACTCTCTTGGCGTGGTGAGGATCGGAGCAGCAGCATGGCCATCTTGCTGCTCTGACCCTCCCCCACACCCACCATTGGCCTGATACTTTTCTCAGTTCCCACAGACCTAGGACAAGGGGATTAGAATATAGCACAGGAGGGTACCAATAGGGTGCACTGAACTGTGGCCATGGCCAGCAACAGCCCCAGGGACAACAGGAGCCAGAATATGAGCACTGTCACCTTTGTGCCCTCATGATTCCATGCAAGTCCAGCATGGGGTCACTGGTAAAGAGGCTGATAGGCACATACTGCATCTATGGAGCAGTGGTAAGCTGGTTAGTGCTGTAGAGTTTCCCTCACAAGAGAGAAAATTAGGTGACTAAAGGAGCAAAACTGACAGGTGTGCAATGAGACTGCCTGAAAGACACAGATGAAGTAATTTAGATTTGTCTGAATAGAAGAAGGAGCTCCCTATTGGGACTCCAGAGGAAAAGAGGCAGATAGCCTGTTAAGCCAAAGAAGGGGATGATCAGAGGCTACCCATTCAATATGTGGGAGAACTAATTTAGGGCTCAGTTTATAGGAAACTGTGATTTGCTGCAGAACTATGACTCTAAAGAGGCCCTAAGGGGGTCACATTTGTGCTCTGTGTGTGATCCAGACTAAAGATATTTAGAGGTGGCACTCCAGTCCAGATTTTATATGAGCACAAAGTTACTTAGCCATGTGAAGAGCAGATATGGTTGTGATGATGTGCTAGTGTACATGCCCCAGTGGCACAATATCATTTTTGAAATACCATCAGTCTGTTAAAAGGTAAACTGTGCCAGCAAATCACACTGTTAAAACAGCACAGGAGTGTGTGTGTGTGTGTGTGTGTGTGTGTGTGTGTGTGTGTGTGTGCCTGCCTGTGTACCTGTGAGTGTGTGGATTGGCTGGACAACAGGACACAGAAGGTAATTGCAAATGGAGGTTACTAGTGGGGTACCACAGGGTTCAGTACTTGGTCCATTCCTTTTTTATGTCTTTATAAGAGACATTGCAGAGGGACTGGAAGGAAAAGTATGACTCTTTGCAGATGACACAAAGATCTGCAACAGGGTTGATACACAAGGAGGCGTAGAAAGGATGAGAAGGGACTTGGCAAGGTTGGAGGAATGGTCGGAAGTATGGAAGCTTGGATTCAATGCAAAGAAGTACAAAATAATGCACCTGGGAAACAAAAACCATGGGAAGATTACACAATGGGGAGAAGTAACAACAACAAAAAAATGGAAAGGGACCTGGGGTAATCATATCAGATGAACTTAAGGTTAGGCAAGCAATGTGAGAAGGCAGTAGGGAGGGCTGGGAGATACTGGGATGCATAGGGAGAGGCATCACCAGCAGAAAACAGGAAGTTATTATCCCTCTGTGCAGACAGTTGGTGAGACCCCATCTGGAGTACTGTGTCCAGTTCTGGAGACCCCATCTCCACAAGGACAAAGACAGGATGGAGGCAATCCAGAGGAGGGCAACTAAAATGGTGCAGGGTCTGCAAGAGAAGCCATACGAGGAGAGACTAAAGGAGCTTAATATGTATACCCTTGAGGAAAGGAGGGAGAGGGGGGACATGATAGAAACTTTTAAGTACCTCAGTGGAATCAACAAAGTCCAAGAGGGTAGCATCTTTCAGAAAAAGAAATGTGCAAGAACAAGGGGGCACAACTTGAAGATAGAGGGGGGACAGCTCAAGGGGCAATGTGAGGAAGTATTTTTTTCACATAGAAGATGGTAGATGCATGGAACGGCCATCCTGAGGAGGTTGTGGGGTCTAAAATTGTGGGAGAATTTAAGAATGCATGGGGCAGACATGAGGCAATTCTTGTGAGGGGTAGGAAGAAATAGGCTGTTGGGCTAACTAGGATCTGCAGCTTATCCTGTAGGTAGGGAAACTGGCAGACTAGGTGGGCCAAGCAGTCCTTAACTGCCATCAAAGTCTATGTTTCTATGCGTGTGTCTGTTGAGCATGATAGTATTCATCAGCACTGCAAGGACATTTGGGTGAAATAAGAGCATTCTTTAAATTAGGAAGTCACAGGCATGAACAAAGATACAGACACTCCTCTCCCTCAACTATGAATTAAGAGTATGGGGGAGGGGTGGTTTCAGGAACTTCAAGTACCATCCCCATAATTTTTCTTTTATTCCCTGGTGTTTAGTGACACTTCCTACCTGCTGATCGCTTTTGTCTATTTCCCTGGTGTCTATTGGCACCCCCCACCTGCCAATCACCATCCCCATTGCCATTTTGTTGTCATTTTATTTATTTAGTTTTTGTTGACCGGGTAAGTGCACTAGACAAATCCTGCCTATTTACAGGCATGACCCGGGGGGAGGGGGATACAGATGAATGACAACTGACCTTGAACCAGATTAAGCTGTTGGTGGTATTTTTAGTGAACGAGGGAAATTTTGCCAGGACACCGGGGAAATTCCCCTACTCTTTTCGATAAGTGCCATGGGATCTTTAACATCCACCTGAACTACCACCAATCCAGGCAGATGGGACCTCGGTTTAACGTCTCATCCGAAAGACGGCACCTCACAAGTGCAGCACCCTTCTCATGCTGCACTACAGTGTCAGTATTGGGATATTAACCCAAGTGCCAGATGTGGGAACTGAACCCACAGCCCTCTGATCTCCCAGCCTCAGAGGCGAGTGTGCTACCTACTGAGCCACTGACACTGATAGTGAAAGAATGCTGTGAATACTGTTATGAATAATGGCAGAGGTTTTTTTTTTTCATTATTTCCAATAAAAGAAAAAAAAGACTCAAAACTACAGAGAACACTTCATGTGCAGCAATGCTAAATAAATATGTTCTTCCACAGTGGGTTTATGATTCCCTCAGACTTCAAATGCAAAACTCACTGTGTCAGTGGAAATCAGGTCCATGGGGTGACAGAAAACCATTGTTGTGCATAGAGTTGCTCTTTTTTCAAGTCATTTACCGTAAAGGCTAATGTCATACCCTAAATTCTGCATAATAGGAAAATAAGAGCTCTTCCTCTATTCAAAGCTTTAAAAATATAACAAAGTAAGAAGGGCAGCAACACCACAGACAAGTACACACAAATAAGCACCACACCATTTCTAGCAGCTCTGACTATTTATCAAGGAAACTGATGGCTTGAAACAACAGTGCACTATCTTGGGTGTACATGTGTGTTGTTGCTGTGCTTTTATACTTCATTATATTAATGAGGTAACAGTTGAAACAGGGAAAGAACGTTTACCTTCATAATTTGGAGAGAAGAGTGTATGAGACCAACATTTCAGGTAAATGACTTTCATATCATGCACTGGATCCACCGAACTACAATAGTATAGTGCCTGGTCTCACATTTCCTTTATTATAGTGCATAGTATTATGTAAAAATGTGCACATGTTTCATCTACTGTGAGAACAAAACTGTTTTATACCATCTCAAGAAGCATCAGAATGCTGGTGAACCACCGAAGGGCACAGTCACATTTCATTTTCCTTGAACTGAGGTAACCTGGCATTTCAAATGCAATCGAAGCATACACTGAACAAAGCTCTTCTATGCAATGTCAATATTTACTGCCACATCTCTGGACATCATGCATTATAACCAGGAAAAAAAGGTTAAAAAAAGAAAAGTAAGAGTAACAGGAACAAATTAATGGGCAAAACTTTGGAATTTTTGAAATACATCCATGGTACAGGTACAATATGCAACTTGGGGTAAAATGCAGTCTCTAAAGTAAACCAAATGAGAAACTTAAACATGTGACCTTACTTTGTGCATACAACTGAAACTTTTTAAAACTCTTCATAGAACATTTGAGTGCCACAACTCAGATGGGACAGACTGGTATTTCTATAGAAAAATCAGGGACTTCTAGGTAAATCTTTGTCAGTCAGAACTGTTGAGGCTAACTCAAATTAAAATAATGCTGTGATGAATCATAGCATTAAGAAAGAAAAAGGGAAATTAATCAGACAAAATCCTATGAGGTTAAGGAAATTGATAAATGCAGCAAGCAGCACCTTCTTGTATTGCAAATCAGACTATCTGATGGCATATGGACAGCATGTGGCTATCAGTATCGGGATACTCTATGCACAAGAGTCTATTACTATCAGGTGGACTTGCATTGAAGTGCACAGATATTTTAGCAATATAAAAAAACAGATATGATATGAAATGCAGCAAGTCATTCATTGGGGATCCAACAGGCAACTAAGCTTTTATCCTGAAATGTGTTCCTAGACAGTTTGTTAAAAAAAAGCCACATTTTGTAAACGAATATACATTGATGGAAGTTGATGCTGAAATACCTGTCCTGTAAGAGTCACACACACATTAGTTCTTCACTTTGGACCCAGAGCAGTAACACTCACTGGGATATTTTTTCATAGTACTAGTTTACCCCCCACCCACATGTGACTATAATATTCCAAGGTGTCCAGTGACACACCCACCTGTCTATCCCTGTCAATTCATTGAAAAATGTATCCCCTAGTGTCTAGTGCCCCCACCACCACCACAACCACAATTCAACACACCCTCATCAGGTCATTGGCAACACATTTTTGAACTGTACTGCAGGTCCCAGAATTGTGGCAGTAGCACAATTTGAATGATTTCATTTGCCAACATGCTCCTGCAATGCAAAGTGAATTCTGACAGCTTAGAAAATGGCAGTAATCAAAATGATAGGGACAAGGAGCGCAAGCAGTAGTTTGCATTTCATTATAGCTTGTGTAATACACATTCAGAAATAATTATGTGATCCACAGAGTAAAGTATGATGGTCTTTTTACACCTGATCACATGAAATGAAATCAAGACATTTCTTCTGTCATCTGGTTAACTTACACAAGGAGGTGGAGGTGGGTGGCAGATGGAGGGATTTGATACTAATCCATCCTGTTTTTTTTTTCTATATTTTAATTCAACAATGCTAACTTAATATACAACATCAATATGCACTGCCATAAAACAATTTTAAGGCTTCCTCACTTAAATGAAATCAGATCGGGGAATACTGTGAACAAGGCACTGCACTGGCCATATTGCTAATATTGGGGCCTATTCATGAACAGGCACACCAAAGGCACGTATCCAGATGTGAAACTTTGTACCCTTGGGAGATCCATGAAGTGGCTGCATTCACAAACACTGGCCAGCGTACAGATCCCATATGCCACCCCAACCCCTGGTATGCAGATTCGAAGGGGGCATTCAGATGATGAGTAGCAGACCTGGGCAGGCATCCAATCAGTTGCTGACCCAGATCCCACAGCAGATCACTTGCACCAGTGGGGTGCCTTGTTGGCAGCTGGCGCACAGAGTGTTGACCACAAAGTGGGGAGTTACCCCAGTGGTCTGCCCCCAGCCCTCCCAATGTGCCCCAACAACTGGAGCCTCCATGGTGGTGGGGGACAATGCCCCCTGTCATCACTGTCACAGCCAGCAGCTGCATACCTGGGGTGTAACTGGCCCCTTAGGGTTACTTCTCACCTGACTTGCCATAGATGATGGCCCCCTGCACACCACACTCTTCATGTCCAAGAATCATGCAGAGTGCTGGCATGCCCCCTGCACTGTCCCCCCACTGACCCCCATGCCAAGCTCCTCGATCAGCTGGAGATCACATGCATGGGGGGTCGTATGTGCTTTGTACATATGCACAGGGGCTGGGCAGGTGCAGAGTGAGCTATGTGCTGGAGTTACGCGGTGTGTAACCCACTCCGCACCTTTGTGAATAGGCCCCAGAATAAATATAACCCTCAAAAAAACATAATACATTATGACCTGCTTCAAGCCAACACTCTTACTGTATTAAAATTATAGAAAAAGGTATTTATTTTTTCAATAGTCAATATTCATTTCCCTGTCCTGATAAAGGTTGACGTGTTAGTGAAAAATCACACTGTTTTAAACTGGCTGAGACCTATGAAGGCTCCAAACAATGAAATGCATTATATAAGCCTTAAAGAAAAACTAATATTGCATTTCTAAAATATGCAATCCCCTTGGTTAAGAACACTTTCAGGCATCTTGAGGGATCTAGATATGTTTCACCTTTGGAATGATTCCATAAGAGGTATTTTGATTGCAGCAAGTTATACAACATATGAGCTTAAGAAAATAAAAATAGTCCCGTAGTACTGTATTCATCCCACAGAACTATCCATTGTATTGAATCATATTTTTACTACCTCAGAAGTCTGATGATAGATGTTTTTAAATTATCATTAGATAAGAATGATTTCTCTCTAGACATTTTATTAGACTTGTTCCATGTAGTGTGTAAATTATGAATATTGACTGTTATACAATATTATTGATTCGGTATTAAATTAACCATTATCTTTAAATCATACTGGTACTTAAAACATCAATAATGACTGTATATATAAAAATGAATGTCTCGTATTCTCTATTGTTCTTTTGTTTATTCCTTTTAAATCTTGCTCCCCCCACACACACTTCCCCCTTTTTAGTAAGTACAGTTTTGTAACAGATAATTATGGTTATTAAAATTTTGATGCACTACTTGATTAAATCATATGAAAATATACAGTGGCTGATTGAAGGTATCCTTAGAATGGCAAAAAAGGGGAGATTTGTTGATGGGGGATCTGAATATGCCAGATGTCGACTGGAGTGCATTTGCTGCAGCCACTTCAAAGAGTGGGGTCATTCTAGATGCCCTGCAGGGGGCATGCCTTAGACAACTAGTATTGGAACCCACTCCAGAGTGAGCAATCTTAGACCTGGTAATCTGAAATGGAGATGGAGAGATAATCACAGATGTAGAAGTGGGTAGTCATCTGGGAACTAGCGACCATCGAACAGTATTGTTCATGATAAACACAGCAGTAGAGTCAAGCCATACAAAGGCAAAGGTCCTGGACTTTAGGAGGGCTGACTTTGACAAAATGGATGAGTGCCTAAGGAATGCACTAGCAAATGGGCAGGAAGGAGGGGGTGGAAGAACAATGGGGAATAATTAAAACTGTCATCACTAAGACAACAAGCCGCTGTGTGAAGCAAATAAACAAAACAAAACAATGTAGAAAACCACTATGGTTCTCAAAGGAGGTGGCAGGGAAGGTTAGGAAGAAAAAGATAGCATTCAGGAAGTTCAAGGAATCACAGAAGGAGCAGGACAGAAAATTGTATCAGTTAAAGCAGAAGGAAGCAGGGAAGGCAGTCTGAACAGCAAAGGCCCAAACCAAGGGAAAGATAGCCAACTCAGTCAAGAAGGGGGATAAAACCTTTTATAGGTACATCAGGGAGTGAAGGAAGATCAAGGGAGGGATTGTGAGGCTTAATGAAGGGGGAGAGGGTGGGCAGAGGGTGACTGTGAAAAGGCAGAGATACTAAACAAATATTTTTGCTCAGTATTCACATATGAAGAAGGGGAGGTACCTAAACCAAACAACAGAAACACTATGGATAGGGGGGTTGATACCAGCCCATTCACAGAAGAAAGAGTTCTGAAAGAACTCTTAAAGCTGAAGTTGGACAAAGCAATGGAGCCTGATGGGATTCATCCCTGAATTCTAAAAGAACAAAGGATAGAACTAGTGACACCACTGACTATCCTCTTTAACAAATAATGGGAGGATGGGGTGGTACCTGAGGACTGAAGGACAGCATATGTGATTCCACTTCATAAAAATGGAAGCAGGGCAGAGGCAGGAAACTACAGACCTGTTAGTTTGACCTCAGTGATAGGGAAAATGATGAAATCACTTCTGAAAGAAAAAAATTGTTGAGTACCTAGAGGTCAGAGGGGCACAGGCCCAATGTAGCATGGATTCATGGCAGGAAGGTTGTGTTAGATGAATCTAATAGATTTCTTTGACTGGGTGACCAAAGTAGTAGATCAGGGAGGGGCTGTGGACATGGTCTACCTAGACTTTAGCAAGGCATTTGACACAGTCCCACACAAAAGATTAATATACAAATTAGTCTGCCTGGGAGTGGGTCCCAAGATGGTAGCCTGGGTAAAAAATTGGCTGAAGAACAGGACACAGAAGATAATAGTAAATGGAGTCCACTCTGAAGAAAGGGGAGTTGCTAGTGGAGTACTACAGGGTTCACTTCTAGGACCGGTCCTCTTCAATGTCTTTATAAGAGACATTGCAGGGGGACTAGAAGGAAAAGTATGTCTCTTTGCAGATGACACAAAGATCTGCAACAGTGTTGATATGCAAGGTGGGGTGGAAAGGATGAGAAGGGACTTGGTAAGGTTGGAGGAATGGTCAAATGTATGGCAGATTAGATTCAATGCTAAGAAGTGGAAAATAATGCACCTGGGAAGCAAAAATCCAGGGGAAGAGTACACTATGGGGGGTGAGATACAACAACAAACATGGAAAAGGACCAGGGGTAGTCATTTCAGATGACCTAAAGGTGGTCAAACAATGTGAGAGGGCAGTAAGGAGGGCTGGGGGGATACTGGAATGCACAGGAAGAGGCATCACTAATGGAAAACAAGAAGTTATTATCCCTCTGTACAGACAGCTGATGAGACCCCATCTGGAGTAATGCATGCAGTTCTGGAGACCCAGTCTTCAAAAGGACATAGACAGGATGGAGGCAGTCCAGAGGAGGACAACTAAAATGGTACAGGGACTGCACCAGAAGACATATGAGGAGAGACCTAAGGAGCTTAATATGTATACCCGTGAGGAAAGGAGGGACAAGGGGGACATGATAGAAACTTTCAAATACCTCAAGGTAATCAACAAAGTCCAAGAGAATAGCATCTTTCAGAAAAAGAGATGTACAAGAACAAGGGGGCACAATTTGAAGATAGAAGGAGGACAGCTCAGAGGTAATGTGAGGAAGTCTTTTTTATGGAGAGGGGTGTGGATGCATGGAATGGCCTGTCTGTGGAGGTTGTGGAGTCAAAGACAGTGGGGAAGCTCAAGAATGCATGTGACAGACATAAGGCAATTCTAGGGGTTGGGGTAGGAGAAAGTAGGCTGTTGGTTAACTAGGATCTGCAGCTTATCCATTAGGTAGGGAAATGTGCAGAATGGGTGGGCCAAGTGGTCTTTATCTGCTGTCAAATTCTATGTTTCAATGTTAATAGCACTTTCATAGCAAACACATTAAAAATAATAAGATTGATGTGTATGGAGTTAATTCCACATCAGATGTAATAGCAGTATTGCAACCATATCAGTTTTGAGACAAGTTATAACAAGATGAATAAACGGTTTGTCTTTATGATGCTATATAATCAGTTCTTTTGTCTACTTTTCACCTACCCCCCCCACTTTCCCTATTTCAATTTCATTCTCCTGCTTGATTCTTGTTTTAAGCCTGAACTTTTTGAAAATAAATGAATTGAGTGAAAGAGGGAGTGGGAGAGAGAGAGAGAGAGACAGAGGGAGAGACATTGGGAGTCAGGGAAGGGATCCACTAGACTACCAGGAAAAGTGCAGTTTTTTTTTAGTATTAAATACAATGGTTCCTATGCACTAACAGAAAGGTTGCCTGTATGCCACATATCTGAGGCACATAGGCAACTTAAATGTGAATGCCGCACAGCTGGGGACCCATGGACATCTGATGGTATTCACCAAGGGTGCACAAGGCACTTATGCACTCTCTGCCCAAGCCATACGAGGACCACCGTGCTGGGGGCATGTCTGGGGCATGCATGTACTATACAGCATTCACTAAGCCACGCAGTGCTAGGCTTGGGGGGCACCGGGTATGCCAGCCAAGACCAGGCATAACCTGGTATGAGCCCCCATGTACCTCAGCCACCACATGTGGTAGAACCAAGCTTCAGACCTCTGTGCTGCCCCAGACTACTAGGCTTCAGGGGAGGGCTCAGGCAGCATCTCAGGTGAGTGCCCAGCAGTCACCCATCAGTTGCTGCTTTATGTGGCTGGCTTCTATGCTGTGCACTTGCTGCATGGGTGCAAGGGATCCACTGCATGACCCAGTACAGGCATCTGATTGGATGCCTGGCCAAGTCCATGACTCTGCCCCCAACTGCCACGTGACCCTGCGCACCAAGAGGGTATGGCCACAGACAGGCACCCAACGGGTGTATACAGTCATGGATACGGCACACCCTGCACCTGTCTGGGGCCATGTAGGTACACAGGCGGGGTAAGCACCTCAGGCACGTATAGCCCACACATTAGTTATAGAGCCCAATGTTTGGGCATATTGGGGAAAGTATTTATTTTTATTTATTACACAGTTGGAGTTGACATTGGGATTGTGGAGGGGGGACCATTAGACAACCAGGGAAAGAGTGCTTTTTTTTATTATTATTAATAACATACTGTAGTTTTGCCATATTGGGGATTGGCTAGATTAAAAGGGAAAGTGTTTTTTTTTTTTATTAAAGACACAGTTGGGGCCCATTGCGGAGGGGGGATTGCTAGATAAACAGGGATTTTTTTTTAAATTAATTATTAATCACACAGTTGGGACGACATTAGGAATCAGGGAGGACTGGATGGAATTTTTTTTTTTAGTTACAATGTCACCTACTGGTTAACAACATTATTAATTTAAAACAACAGCACAATCACACTCCAGGACAGCAATCACTCTGTAATGAGTGATTATGTCCATCTAGAGTGGAAATGAGGAACTGCATTAAGAACCTTTGTCATGCCACATTTGACACTGCTGTTACCACTCCACCACATCAATACCCATCATCATACCGGGGTACTACCTAAAAATCAACTGGCATACCGGGGTACCAGAGAGCTTTTCTGTAACTTGCACTGTAGCATAACAATTTGATGTCATGAAAGCATTTTTTATGTCATGAAATTGATTATTTAAAAATTTAAAGGAGACATTATTTTAACTGTGACACCATTGACAGTTTTTTATCTAGCATCTAAATATGATTGTGCTTTTATTTAACATTACGTGACACTATTTAATGGTTCGTACATAAACAAAAGTCAGAAGTTTTTAATTATACCATGGTCCTATTTTTAATTGTGTGCATGACATTTGATTTTTATTGTCACAAACTCCAATTACGAACCACAAACTGTTTAACAATTTACATATTGCGTATCTACATTTTACTACTCGTGCTTACATATTTAATGGCATGATACTACAATTATACTCATGACACAATTAATAGTTTCAAGGTTTCAAATGTATCTAATGCTATGACAATTTAATTTAAAATACGATTTTACAATCTACGGTTATACATTGCCTGTTTACATGTACATTGTGTGACAATTTAGTCAACTCATGATAGTAGTTAGTGCCATACAAATGTAAGTTAAAATGTCAAGGCACTTTTCATGTGAACACCAGGTAACATGTTTTACCTACATCCGAAAAATTGTTAAACAGAAATGACTAAGAGAAAACTCAAATTGTTTTGATCTAAGTCAAGTGAGCTTAGTTTCTGATACTGTTTTTGTTTTTTTGTGTAGATATGTAATTATATTTCTTTTCATTTTACTTCTACTAGGTAGCCTGTGGCTGACAGGTAATCTTATTGGAGTGAGAAAATGCCTACATCGGATAGGAAAAAGCATCAGAACAGACATTCCAGATACAATCAGCTCAGCAGCACTGTATATAAAGCTAATCAGTGTGTAGTAGTTAATAATAATGTCTCTAAATCCATCAAGAAATCTCATGCATACACTAACAAATATACTAACAAGACAGGTACACACAGGCACTTGCAGAAAAAAGGTACAGAAAAATAAGTTAAGCATGTCATGTGCAGCCAAGTCAAAGAAAGCATTGTTCAAAAATTGGCTCAGAAAGCAAAGATTAATCAAACAATTAATACAATTATGCAAAAACAAAGAATGAAAGTAAATAACAAAGTTAAAAATATGACCTTACATGTGAAGGTTCATAGGTTTGTGCACATGGCACATAATGTGCGAACAGTATTGTGGAGAAAAAGAACACACATGATCGATAGATTAAGACGATACACCATGGAGATCTATAATTATTGCAAGATGTAGAACACCTCAACAGATCTAACTGCTGTGACATTTTTGGAGGTAGATGGTTGCACACAAACCACTGTGAGGCTTATTTTACTGATGAAACATATCTGACATGCACAGAAAATATTACTCTACATAGGGATGAATTTGGTAGACTACAAAATGTACTGCCTCTACTGCACTATGAAGCATTAGACTGTTCAGGAGTGGAAAATGCCACTGAACACAATTAGAGGCCATCATGTGCCAAAAAGTGTCACTGTGATAGCATGTGCAATATAAGAGGTGACTCATTTACAAAAGTTGACAATTTGTGAACAGGTTCATGTTACACCTCACTATAGAAGGTAAGCACTAGTTTTGGACATGGATCAATGCCCCATCAGACCTCTCACTAGTTTGTTAGATCACTCATTGGCATGTTTGCATACTGGTGTTTGTCCGAGTGTGTTTCACCATATTAGAATGATTGCTGTAAACCACTCTGGTATGCAAACTTTTGTTGCACTACTTTACCAATTACAAAGTTCGGTACTAAAGTTGGCTACTCTTGATCAGTTGCTTGCAGATGGTGACATGCAGGCTGCACTGGAGTTTATACATTCACTTAGGATTACAAATACACTCCTAGATAACAGTTACAATACTGGTGAAATATGTGGAATGGGAGACAGCATACGTATGACTGAGACAGTCAATTAATTCATTTGGCTCACAAATTATTACTTCTGAACTTGCTAAACGGGAGAAATTTGAAGTGATATGTATCTCATATTAATGTCTGTGCTTCAAATCACAATCAAAACCTGTCAATCTAGACAACATCAGAAAATGGAATGAGATGTGGGACGACTAACTGCATATATGCTTCTGTCGAATGACTTCACACTTGTTGATGTAGTACAGTTGTGCAATTACTGTTACAGTAAAATTAAAGGAAACACATTTCTTCCTCAGTCATACTTAACATGGACACAGGTGTGACTCCACATGAAATTGAATGTCTGAATTTGTCTGAATGCATATTGATTCCAACAAAGAAACCATTCCAGACAATACTCCGACTAAACACCAAGTTAAAAAAAAATGCTGAGGAACGATCTGATTAAATCATTGAAAGGTTCAATCATGTACTTGCTTCTACCACTGAAGGAGAATATTCAAAAAAGCACACATGAGAACAGCATGGTTATCTTGGTAAATGGTGTTCCAACAAAGGCTAAAACAATTTAGTAAGACATTATTAGTGTTGAAAGAGTCAGAAATGCACTACAATTTCTGAAAAACAAAAGTCAGTTTTATGAAGATTCGAACATTGACACTTTTGGTGACATCAATGCTGAGTTTGGAATAGTGTATACCAAGAAACCAATGCTGCTGAAGGTGTCACTTATGATGGAAAAAACATATATGGACAGTATACGATCCAGCCATTGCATGGCAAGGACCACACCATTGACAACATTGACCTCTACCAGTTGAAGCAGGTAGGAGATTCACCAGTGAGTATATGGGAGAGCACACTTGAGGCTCATTGCTTTGATCTCTTTCCATATGGCAGGGGTGGTCATCTAGACAAATGTGAGGTTTGTGTTCCTGGTGCTGAGTATAGAGCATCTAGAATATTAAGTTCTGATGTGGGATTCTGAAGGAACATACAGTACTTATTTCACCTGTTGTGGGAAAGTGAAGTAAATATTTTGTTGGTGGCAATAGCACACACTCTTCAGGTCACAACATCACTGCAAGGACTTATTGCTGTTCAGCTGCTTCAAAAACCAAAAACAAAGGATGAGACTCTACAAGTGAATCTTAATTCTATTCTCACTAACATGCATGGTACTAAAGAGTATTGGTACTGTCGCCATGCAGAACTAATGTGTCTGTTGGACCACTATGGTGCTACTACGTGGTTTTGTCACTCTGAGTTGTGAAGAATACAGTGATGTTCATGGCATTACATCTATGACAGTTGGTGAGATGTGCTCTTTGGGTATAGTTAGTGTTTCTAGACATTTTCATTACTGGTTTCAAGCACTTCTATGATTTATCCTAGCCAAAACAAACCCTCCTTATGGTATTGCTGAACATTACTTTTGGTGGATTGAGAATCAAGCTCATGGCGCTCATGTCCATATGCTGTTGGATGCACCATGTATTGTGACACAGAAGACAGTGCAACACTAGCATTCATCATGAATCATACCAAGAAAGGAAGAAGCTGAACGGCAACAAGCCCCATAATGCTTCATATCTACATATATTATTTTAAGGTAGATCCAGATTTCATATACCTATCTAGTCTATTTTTAAATGTGGTCTTATTTTCACTAACAATGATATTTAGGGGCAATTTGTTCCAAGGCCCAACCACTCTTTGAGAGAAGTAGTGGGCTTTTTTCTTTGTCTTACATTTGCCTCTGGCAAGCTGGAAGTGGGTGACCTCAGGTATTAGCATAAACCTGCTTAAATTCCAAGCCACATAATTCAGTTAAATAAGGATCGTGTATAATATCCCATGTGAATAATAAATTGCCTCTGATTCTCCAATTTTCCAGTGACATTAGACTGAATTTGAATAATCTATCTTTGTACAACAGGGCCTTATCAGAAATAACAGACTTTGTTATTCTTCTCTGTACTCTTTTAATTATAGCCATGTCCTTTCTTTTAAAGGGACTCCATAATTGAGAAATATAATCAAAGTGAGGTCTTACATAAGCTCTATATAGTGGTAGCAAAATATCAGTATCTTTGGATGTGATAGTATGGCATATTGCCCACCAGATCTTATTAGCCTTACTAATAATGTTGGTAATATGGGTATCGAAGTTCATAAATGAATCAACAGTAATCCCCAAATCTCTCT
Organism: Neoceratodus forsteri; assembly: GCA_016271365.2. Classification (NCBI taxonomy): domain Eukaryota; kingdom Metazoa; phylum Chordata; order Ceratodontiformes; family Ceratodontidae; genus Neoceratodus; species Neoceratodus forsteri. The sequence continues at coordinate 489,923,975 of CM057450.1, read as the reverse complement.
TGCTAGTTTTTGAAGTCAATATTTTGTCATAGAGAAGATATTGTTTTTTAATATTTTTACCAAAATTCAGAACACTGCATTTTGAGCGATTGAAATGAAGATTCCATTTAATAGACCACTCCTCTAATTTATTTAGATCTTCCTGGATGGCTGAATGGTCTTCTGTGGATACACACATATTAGTAATTTTGCAGTCATCTGCGAATTTAACAATATTTCTTTTAATATTGGTGGATAAATCAGATATAAATATCTGGGGCATCCGGCTTATCCTCACTTTCAGAGCCTCAGCAGGAATGGTTAATGATCCCCAATATCATCTGAAGAAATTTTCAGGGTTATTAAAAATTTACCCTCAGACAAATCACCTGGCCCAGATGGTTTATCGGCTAACTTTTATAAAGTTTTTCAAGCAAGAACAGTTATTACCTTTGTTACTTCCTTTATTTCAGTATATTTTATCAGGTGCTCCTGTGGATTCTACTTTATGGGAGGCTTTGATAGTTCTAATATTGAAACCGGGAAAGAATCCAGAGTTACTCACGAGTTATCGCCCAATATCCCTGATAAATCAGGACATCAAGATATTAGCTAAAATGTTAGCGGATCATGTGGCATTAGTGCTGCCCGATCTTATCGGTCCTGAACAAGTGGGATTCATGAAAGGGCGCTCTTCAATGGACCACCTCCGAACCCTGTCGCACGTCCTTTCGGCATCCAGGGGTGCTTCATTTCCAGCTGTTTTGGTTTCTCTGGATGCTGAGAAGATGTTCGACAGGGTAGACTGGAACTTCTTATTTAGGGCCCTTAATGCTTATAGATTCCCTGAGCTTTTTCAAAATTGGGTTAAAGCTCTTTATAACACCCCTTCAGCTTGAGTACTGGCTAATGGAGTTATATCAGAAAGATTTATGTTGCACTCAGGAACCAGACAAGGTTGCCCATTATCCCCTTTACTTTTTAATTTATATTTAGAGCCCCTTATTCACCGATTAAAATTGTCACCGATGATTCAAGGAATTACTATTCAGGGATATGAGGTGAAAATATCGGCCTATGCTGACAACCAAATTATTACAATTATTGTACCCAGATAAGTCAGTACCTGCCATGTTATCTATTATAGAAGAATTTTCCAATTTTTCAAATTACAAATTAAATATTGAAAAGTCTCTTGTTTTTCCGCTTAACTATAAAGTGATTAAATCAAGTATTGCAGAGACAGGTATGTCCTGGGCGACAAACTCTTTAAGATACTTGGGCATTCAAGTCACCAGGAACCCAGCCTCACTTCAAAAGCTGAACTTGGATGCCCTAGTAAATATTGTAGGTGCAGATTTAGACAGGTGGGCCAAATTATCTATTTCGCTTTGGGGTCGAGTGAATTTAATTAAAATGAATGTTTTTCCTAGGAATTTTTACCTTTTGTATTTGCTTAATAACTGGATGCCAATTACCTTGTTCTGTAAAATCAGTGGCCTGATAACAAAATTTATTTGGACTAATAGACAATCTAGGATTGCATTTTACAAGTTGGCAGCTCCCAAGGACAAAGGGGGTCTCCGTCTTCTGCACTTGATCTTTTATTACTGGGTGAGTCACATGGTCAAATACATGAGATGGGTGGAACAGATGGGAGAAACAAATTCCACTGTTTTTGTGTCTATCTGGCTAAAAATTGAGCTATCTCTAATTAAAGAGTGTGGTCTCTGCGCCATTGTCAGCTGCTTCCATATCGAGCCGGGTGCCCTCACATTTATTGAGTCACCCCATTGCGACTTCAGTCAGAGTGCACTCCCAGATAAGCCTATTTATGAAATATAATCATACCTTGGATTTAGCTCAACCTATTGGGGGTAACCCTAATTTAAAAATAGACAATAAGCCAATCTCGCCTAAGTGGCTTCCTCAATTGGAAGATGCTAAGCTCTCTCAGTATGTTACCCTGGACAATTCTTGGCTCTCAATTATTGAAATACTAAATCATTTCGACATTCCTAGTAAACTTATCTTTAAAGTTTTTCAGTTAAAACATTTAATAATGAAGGTGTTTGGGCCGAATCCGCCCCAAAGAAGTATGAGAACTCTCTTGGATGAACTCTCACTTACGTCTGGCAGGCCTCATTCTGTGTCCAATATGTATAAAATTTTATACAATTATAAATATCCGGCTATCTTTGCACTGGAGAGGTATTGGGCTTTATGTTTCCCTGATCTGGAGATGGATTGGACAGCATTGTGGTTGAACTGCCATAAATACATTACTCAGGATAGATTATGGCTTACACAGTTTCACATTCTACATAATATATATTATACTCCCCAAAAATTATATAAGTATGGTCTTATTGATTCGCCCATTTGCTCTCATTGTAAGTAGGCAGAGGGCTCACTATATCACATATTTTGGGCATGTCCTAAGGCCTCTACCCTCTGAAAGGACATTCAACGGAGGATGGATCCCCTATTGGGCATCTCTGATATTTTCACTCCTGAGGTATGCCTCTTAGGTGACTATGCCCTCATTCCAGTAATCTCAAGATAATATTATATGGCACTGATGTTTCTATCGGTAAAAAAGGTTATTCTCCATCACTGGAAAGATGATGGAGATATTTTGTATTCGGAATGGCTTAAAGAATTATTGGCCAATCTCAGGACAGAAAAAATGGTGGCAAGTCTTAGTAACAGGATGAATAGATATAAGAAAATTTGGAAACCTTTTCACGCGTTGCTTACCATTTTGCATATTGTATGCTACTATCAAAGTTAGAGTCTGATTATCCATCTGATAAGTTTGAGCTGTGCTGATTGGGGAGGAGGGCTTTAGTATGGGGCATGGGGAGTAGGTTTGGGGGGAGAACAGCTCCAGTGAATGCAGTGAAGAACTGTCTCTGGTTTCATTTACAATCCAGATTATCATGATTGGATCTGTTCTTTTCATGTGTAAAATAATAAACTTTGATTTGAAAAAAAAAATATATAAATATCTGAAAGATTAATGGGGCCAGAACGGATCCTTGAGGGAACCCACTTTCTACCTTTATCCAGCCAGAAGTGTGATGATCAATAATTACTCTCTGCCTCCTATCCAACAACCAATCTGAGATCCATTGAGTAAATATAGGATTGATCTTACACATCTGCAGCTTCTGAACTAGAGCCCTATGAGGAGCAGAGTAGAAAGCTTTTTTAAAATCCAATAAGATGATATCACAGGGTTTGTCTTTATCCAAATTATCATTTACAATATCATAAAAGTCCACCAAATTTGTGGCACATGATCAACCCTTAATAAACCCATACAGGGTTTAATCTAAACCTATCATAGCCAAAGATAATTCATCTTTTATTATACATTCTAACATTTTGCAAAAGATACATGTTAGACTAATAGGACGATAGTTGTCAGGTGAACTCTTAACACCCTTTTTGAATAATGGAATAACATTTGCTAGTCTCCAACCAGAGGGCACAGCTCCTGTATTCAGACTTTTGTCAAATAGAATTTTAAGCAGAACAGAAAGATGTTCTTTCATTGCCCATATTAGGTCCCCAGAAATACTGTCAGGGCCTGGCGATGATCCTTTTTTGATCTCATTTAATTTAGTTTTAATGGTATCCAAAGGGATATCCACATTGTAGGTTGAATGCCAAACTGAAGATAAAGGATTACCAGTATTAGTGTCAGAAGAAAATGCCTTGCAGAAATGTAAATTAAGAAATTCAGCCATTTCTTTTGGATGTTGAAGAATGGAGTCAGTAGTAGCAATTGGGCCTACTCTACATTCCTGCTTTTTTAAAGAATTAATATAACTATATAACATTTTACAATTCTCTTTTTGTGCATGTGATGTCAATGAGCTTTCCATCTTAACGTTTGCTTTTTTAATTTCCTTTTACAAGTTCTTTGTATATTTTTAAATGCTGTTAGTGTTCTAACACACTTAAATGAATAATACTTTTTGTAGTTTGTTTTTCTTTTTAATTAATTTATGTAGTCTACTATTGAGACATTTTGGGTGTGAATGGGTTTTTCTTTTGTAAATTCTTGGAATTAATTTGTTAGCGGTATCTGTTATGGTAGAAGAAAAGGTATTCCATATAGTATCTACATTGTCGTGGTTCAAAAGAGTGGACCAGTCGATATTTGACAAATAGTTGTTAAGTGCTGTTACATCTGTTTTATGAAAGGCATATCATTCTGTAACATTTTCTGATTTTAAAATGAGTTGCAAAGTTTAAAACCTAACAATGGAGTGGTCACTAGCACCTAAAGGAACCAGGGCACAGCATTCTTTAATTAAGACAGAATCACTACCCAAAACAATATCCAGTAGATTAGGGCCTCTAGTTGGAAAGGTGACATGTTGTGTTAGACTTAATTCTTCACATAAAGTCAGAAAATCCTTAGCCAATTTAGACTTTTCTGAAGAATTAGTCCAGTCTATATCACCCAAGAATAAATTGCCCATAAATACTATAGTTTCTGAATCAGCAGTGGTTTCTATTTCGGAAATTATTTCACTTAACATGTCAAATTTTGAATCAGGAGGCCTATAACAAAGGCTCAGAATGAAGTCTGTCTTATTATGTTTTTTAAAATTCAACCAAATAGTTTCTGTTAATATTGAATTAACTCTAATTTTATTAGAAATTTCATGAACTAGTATATTTGAAGAAACAAATATTGCTACTCCACCCCCCTTCCAGTTTGGTCTGCTTAAGTGAAAATGTGAAAAAACAGGAATACCTGGTTCCCAAATCTGTTCAGATGACCACCAAGTTTCAGTAATACCAATAATATCTGGATTTTCAGTGTCAATTCTTAGTTTTAATTCATCCAATTTATTGCCAAGGCCATGGGCATTCACTAATAGTAACTTTAATACCTTGCTCTCTACTTGTTTAATGTTTACAGGAGAGGGAACAGACAAGACATTTTTGCCTGATAACTGTATTTCCCCCATAGATACTAGTTTAAAGTAAGCGAGGGAATCTTTGATTGAAATGACTGACATAGATTTATTGCACCATTTGTTCAGATGTAAGCTATCCCTAACACATGTTGTGTTACTGTTGACAAAATGTGTCCAATGATTAAAAAAGACTTAGTTGTTAGTAGCACACCAATTAGTTAGTCTTGCATTTATCCTTTCAATGGTGTAATTCTTTTTCATTTTGGCTTGTGGAATCGGAAGAATGCCAGAAATGAAGACATTGCATTTCTTTGATTTAATCTTATTACCCAATTCAACAAGTTCAAAACAAATGTCCTTCTCAGGAGTTTAGCCTACATTGTTAGTGCCTATGTGAATAATCACATTGGCTGGACAAGAAATGAGAGAATCTATTCTAACAGCTATGTCCTCAATTCTGGCACCCTGAACACAATATACTGAGACTTGGTTACTATCAGAATTAGATATATAGGAACCCATATATTTAACCATGGAGTCACCTATGATAACAGTAGGAATATTTATTTCTTGAGCAACATTATATGAATCCTGACTTGTATCTTCATGAGGTAAAATGGAAAATTTATTATGGGATACAAAACCCTGCTCAGTTGAGTGAAGTGATGGTGGTATTTTAGATAGGTTGGAACCAATGTTCCCTCTAATTTTTAGTCTCTGTGGGTGGGTGACTGATATGTATGTGCGGCACTTTGTGCAAAAAAATCGATTCATGTGCGCAAATTGGGTGGCCCAAACAAGTAATATATTTTATTGCCAGTAAACAGTAGAAAATATAACCAAACACTCAAATACTCAATGCAAAGTATAAATATGCATTCTGACACAGTCTGAAGCTTGGATGTGCATTGTGCACCATAACAGTATGAACTGGAAACATGTGTAAACTTTGTACATTTTAAAGAGTCTTGCATACATCTAAAAGGGGTGCTGCTGATGTTGCATTGCTTAGAAATCAACATTTACTGTTTTTTTCTCCTGTCTTTCCCATTCTTCCAGTGGACTTATATTTTATTAAGATCCATTTTCACCAGATGTTAAAACAATTTTGTTTGCATCAGCATATCTAAATGGCTTTCTTCTAAGCGGTTTCTTTGTTTGCTCTTAATGCAGTTCATGAGGCTGAAGCCTCTTTCACAGTCAGCACTAGAAGCTTGGAATGTAGTAGTAGTAGTACAATTTATTGTTCAGCATAAAGCAGTTACAATATACTAAAATCAGGACAAAATACATAGTAAATATAAATAGACAATAAATAAATCAACAAGGAACTTAAATATCTTTACAGTGCAATTCAATTTAACAGTGTCCCTTGAGTACCTTTTCACATAAAAAACCTCCACAGGACTTCAAGTCCCCCTAATAAACTTTACAAATGAGCTGAGATTAAAAATCTTGCAAAGATCTCTTCCACGTTCTTTTCGTTCATAGTAAACAAATATTCCAAAAGATTCTCCAGGGGGAGGCCGAGATCCCCCCAGCAGTTTTTTTCTAGTTGATGCATACCTAGGACACAAGAGTACCACATGTTTGAGATCATCTATAGTCCCCACTCCAGATTTACAATATGGAAAATGTACCATCTCTCTTTCATCTGAAATGAATGCATTGAGCATTATAGTTTTCAGTTCCGAATCTTGTATAGATTCTTCTTTGTTTAGGACAGGTTAAAAAAGATAGATATGGCTCATATCCCCGTGAAATCTTTACTTTTTTATAAAATCCATATAGTTTAAGCTTGGAGAGTTGAACATAGAAATAATTTATGTCATAATTCAATAAGCCTCAATTTGACATCCTGCCTAATCTCCTCAAATGGTCTTGTGTAAATTTTATATAGGAGCTGGCCCAATCTGGCCTGCATTATTGTTTCCTTAATAAGTTGAATAAAGGGATGTACATATCTCATGCTGGCCAATTTTATGGCTTCCACTACACACATTCTGTGATATCTTTGTTGGAGCAAAAGAAAAAGTTTCAACAGAAAGAGAATCAGTCATTCACAGATGAGAGAATTCAAGGAATGTTGTCCTACCTCCAAGGCAAGAATACAGCCTGGAGTTCCATTTAAAAATATTAAGATGTATCTATAGAGTTTATTCAGAATTGTTTCTAATTCTCTAACCTTAGTATAACCCCAGATTTCAGAGGCATATAACATGCTCGTTCTTATTTTGGCATTAACAACTCTTAATACCCCGCTCACCGATGACTTACTCATCTTGCTGTTAAATATTTTTAGGACATTTACAGAAGATCCCATTTTAAATTGAATAGCCTCCAAATGTTTGGTCCAAGATAGGCTATAGGCAAAATGGGCACCTAAATAGTCATAACACTTAACAGTGCCTATATGGTTACCGTTTAGCCTAAAGCCTACCGTATTCTTGGTTTGAGAGCCAAAAACTACAGTGTTGGTCTTGCCGAGATTAATTTTTAGTTTCCTTTGAGAACAGAGAGATTCAAAGTGAGACAGTTTTCTTTTAAGACCTAGGACTGAAGTAGAGAGCAAGACTAAATCGTCTGCATATGCTAAACATTCAATCCTTTGATCATTAATTTTTGGAGTACGAAAATCTGGGTTACCTAGCTGATCCAAGACTGTATTAATGTAGATGTTCAATAGAGTGGGGGCCAAAATACACCCCTGTCTGTCCCCCACATTTGTCTCAAATCTATCAGTTAGATGACCATATTGATTATACTGGACCCTTGCCCACATATTTTCATATAGTCTATTAATAACATCAAGAAGTGAGGCCTCCAACTTCAGATCCCTTAATGTAGCCCAAAGGATTTTTCTTTTAATGCTGTTGAAGGCCGAGGAGAAGTCCACAAAACAGCAATATAATCTGTTTACTCTTACGTAAGTATGCTTCCAGATCAGGTGCTGAAGCACATAATAGTGTTGTACTGTAGAACAGTCCTTCCGGAATCCCGTTCAGTGCCTCATTCAATACTGAGTTCTCCTTGACCCATGACAGCAATCTGCCCAAATTTATCCTAGAGAAAATCTTCTGTGAAACATCTATCAAACTAATAGGCCTACACATCCTTGGGTCATTCAGATCCTCTTTTTTAAAAATTGGGAATATAACACTACCTGCCCAACTGGCAGGGTAAAAGTATCCCTGAACCAGGCCATTAAACAGCAAAAGAAGAAAAGGAATCCATCAGTTGGTAAAAACCTTATAGAGATCACCTAGGACCCCATCCGGCCCTGGTGCTTTATTTGCCTTAAGGCCAATCAGTGCCATCCAGATTTTGTCCTCTGTGATCAAGATAGGTCTTGGAAAAATGTCATCCTCCTGTATTTTGAAAGCATCAGGTGTCTCCTGCTCTTCATGAGAATAATAGAGCTTGGAGAAATGAGATGCCCAAACTTCAGGGGTAATATAGGCTTCAATCCTATTGGCATATCTATTATATCCTTGGGCAACAGTATTCCAAAATTGCCTACCAACCCTATCCAAAAGAGCATGCCTCAGTTTTTCCCAAAGTCCCTGAGTATGTTTATGTCTTCCCTTTCGAGAATTTTCCTATATTTTTCTCTTTCAGTCTTTAGCAATTTAAAATCTGCTGCAGACTTATTTCTTTTCTTCTTATGCTGTCTTAGTTTTCCTCCAAACTCTCTTTGCCAGTAGACGTACTGAATTAAACTAAGACTTTTTATAAAGGGACCTAGGATGGTACGTTGTTTTACATCTAGGTCCAAGTAAAGCATGAATAGTTTCCCAATTCTCCAAAATATTAAAGGCCTTACTTTTGTCCAGGACCAACTCGTGAATATCACCTAAGACTCCTGTACAAGAATTTCTTTGAAACTAGCTTGATGAATCTGCTCCCATCCAATCCTTCTCTTGTTTATGACTTCCAGACTCTCTTCCTGTTGTGCCTCACTCCCTAAAGTTCCAAAAGGGCATTTGATGTTAATTACAATAGCACAGTGTGCTGATTCCAATCTATCCATGACCTCTAACTTTTGGATCTGCTTTACTGCTTCCAAATTGGTCCAAACCTGATCGGGGTTGAAGAGCCAGTAGGTCCTCTACACGTTAAGGATCCGACTAGATCGACCTGAGTTCTACCATTTAAAATACAGAAATTTCTACTGGCCAAGCCCGCTGGCAATTCCTTACCTCTGAGGTTAGATTTTAGATCCTGAGCAGGCCTAGTATATGAGGTATTTGGATTAATTATAGATATTGTGTGGATCATATCTGAATATACATCCTCCAAGAAATGAGAAGGAATTCTGGCATTAAAGTCTCCCAAAACAGTTATAGGACAAGGTACACTCTTATCTGACAATTCGTCAAGTGCCATTTTCAGATCCTATATGAAAAGGTCAGCTGGATCAGTAGCTGTATTGCGAGGGGGAAAGTATATATTGCAGAGAAAGACCTTCTCGTGTCCCTTGCTAATCATTACAGCCAAAATACCCTCTGACTTAGTAGAAATGTTAGTGATCTGAAAATTTAGCAAAGTTTTGATAAAAAAGGAAATACCCCTTTTAAACCATCTAAACCTTTTATCTTTAGTTGCTGGCAGAGTAAAGACAGAATATCCAGCCAATTTGGGAGTTACATTTTCTGTACACCATGTTTCTTGTAGTCCAATAATATCAAAATTATCCAGACTACTTCATGGTCAATTATTTTAAGATGGATGCCCTCAATATTCCATGAAAGTATAGAAAAGGCATCCACATCTCAATCCCCAGCTCCCTTATCCAAATCCAGCTGGCATTCAAAGTTAATTTGTTTGATATTATCTACAGGCTGCATTTGTCAGGCCTAATCAATAACTGTCAGTAGGTATTAGGGTCAATTAGGTTTCCAAAGTCAATCAGGGGGTTATCTGTCTCTTGATTCTGGACTATCCTTAGTCTGTTTAAACCATGAACAGACTTCACCCAAGTCTAACATGTTAACTAAATGTATTCCCAAACAATCCAGCTTGCTGGATAGAGAAAGCAAGCTGCTAGCTGTATGAGGATTTCTAAATGTAATATCAATCTGTGTTGTGGGCTCAGGATCTCCATATAACTTTATGGACTCCACCATATTTCTGGAGATATAAAATCCTAATGCTCTTTCCAAGAGCAGTAACAAATCTTCCCTAACTTTCCTATGAGAATCCTTGAGTAAAACCTTCCACCCAAAGAAAGTTATGGTCTTACTCATCCATACTTCTCTTTGCTTTAGTACGTGATCCTCTATCACTCCCAAGATTTTTCTTTGTGGTATCGCATCCTTCTCACTCTGCACCTTCCTATGGAGAATCTCTTCTTGGGAAGGATAAGACTGTGTAGGAACCTCTATACATGATAGCTTCATGTTTAGCCTGGAATGTAGCACATACATCAATAAGTTTAGCCACCAAGCTGTACTGCATGTTAGTCAAAGCAAAGTGGAGCATGTCAGTAAAGGATTTTAATGATCCTCCTTTATTTTTTCAGCTACTATAAATCTGAAGTCATTGTACTGGCTAACAATTTCTGCCTGATCCACTGATGAAAATAAATAGTCCTGATATTTGCAGTACAGTCTCTCAATATTTGATAAGCCAAACTCAAAACTGCAATGTGGCACTGCTGCAAAATCAAAGGCAGATCAGTCAGAAAGTTCACCTGCAGGAAATGAGCTGTCCAGATGGTCACATAACAGGCCAATGAATTGCAAAATTGCTGTTGTGTTGTGCTTACTTCAGCTGTGCAATTAGCCAAAAGCAGTTTCACTGGTTGGCTCCAGTAGACAGTTTCACCCAGGTACTGGCTTCTGATCTTTTTTTATTTTTACCCTAGCAATCTGTACAGTTTCAACTGTTGTTAGACCACTTTCTGAAACACCTTAGACAACTCTGCCAACTCCAAAAGTACATAATTTAATACTGTTATGGCAATGTGGTATTCAAGATTGGACAGCTTCTTAAAGCAGTACTTATCAATGGATCTTTGATGGACACAAGCACAATTGTATGTGATGTCATTTACCCTAGGTATGGTTTATAATGACTATGCTGGGTATTGTCAAGCTCAGTGGGTGTTTTAAAATGTATTTTTGCAATGTAGTGAGTGAGTCAGTGTGATGTGAGAGACGAGATGCATTTAAGAGACCGTATTTCTATTCCATTCCGGATCCATACTAAGCGCAGTCTGAATTTATGAAATTAAATGAAAAGGACATTTTTTGTGCTGTTATTTCTTGTTATCCATTTTAGAATTACTATCCCCATGTAGCCAACATGGGCAACCTTTTACAAGAACTGATTCATTGAATCTCAAATGTGTATATAGTATGAGACCCTGTTTTAAAGAGAAGTGCAATCTCATCTCTCTAGACATATGTACAGTTAATGTCTCAGACTGCTAATTGAGAAGGTTATACCATCCTGGCCCCCAACAAATACATAAAAAAAATGACACAGACAAACAGTAGGTTGCTTTGATGCTATTATTGTAAACAAAAACTATAGTTTTCTCATTTTCTTGTACTAAAAAAAATGAACACACTTTCAACAGTGAGGCTTTAAATCCATTATAAACACATTTTACATGTGAGACGCTGCTTGGGGAGGATGCAGATTACACAGAAGTTGTGCAACTTTAAAACTGAAATAATATAATATGCACCCTATGTCAGAATCTCTCACATTGCTTTGTTGGGGGGAATCTACTAAACAAATAAAACATGCCATTTCTGTGAACAGTAGGGGGATACTGTTCATTATCAAGTACTGTCTAACTGAAAAGAGGTGTCAAGCTGAAAACATTGCTGTAACTGCAAAGCTGATTGGTTGGAATTTTGCGGATCGGTTCCATTGTTCAATAAGTGGAGCAAGAGTGAGATGTCTGGCTTGTTAAAGTTAATGGGCTGTGGCCTTGGGGTGGGCATACAATGTTTCTTTCCCATTCACTTTCATGTCCTGCTGTCTGAGTCTAAAATCTGAGTGACTATAGTCACTACTTCATGAACATGAGGATCCCTGTCAGCTGCTTTGTGTGCTACTACTGAAGCCGTGTGCGGGTTATTTCTGACTGCTGTGTGGGCGCACATGCACACACCTTAGGGGGAACATAGGTTGGAACAAACATAGTTTACTCTCCTACCCTTCTTATATTTTTGTTTTGTAATTGTTTCCCAATTACCATCAGAAAAATGGTCTGATGAAGGATCTCTGCTCCTTTTGTTTGTAACTGAAGGAATTGGAAGGCAATTTAACTGTTGTGATAGTGGTGTTTTATCACTAAGATATCCATTTCATTAAGTACAGAATTTGTTAGGGAAGCTGCTGAGCCATCTGCTGTCTCGATGTTTGGTGTATTTAGAGCATTAAATGTGGGATCCGAATTAGAGCCTTGCAATGAAAATGAAGATTGGTTAGTTTCGGGAAAATTACGAGCTATGTTATCAAGAAAATTTTCAAGTTCCTTATTTTCCTTTGCTGCTTGAATTTCTCTAGTCAAGGCAGCAATTTTCATTTTCATTGTATCAATTTCTTGACAATATGTACAATTTATGTCAGTAGGTAAACTAGAGATTGTGGGAACATGATATAAATGAAGTATGTAACATGTCACTTACTGGATAAAGTGACAAGCCCAACACTTTGGGATGTAGTGCAGGAATTCCAGCAGCATCTCTGTTGTAAATACTGTCAGAAAACCATGAACGATGGTGCAAAATGGTACACTAGGTGCTATTTCAGTTTCCCTAGGAGGGTGAACCATACAGGGCAAATGAATGACTTGTTCTCTGTTATCAGACATCACCTGAAGGTAAAGTCAACAAAAAGAGTCTATGAACTACTGAGGTCTGAACAAGAGGTGTTCATTAATGACTACAGTCTTGTTTTGTTGCTCATGTGGCAAGGTGCTACCATGATTGACATAGGTACTTCAGTCTTCAAGGATGGCATGAGCTATGTGGCTTTATCTCGTATCAGTACTCTAGCAAGTTTGTACAACATTAGTCTTTTGACTAAAAGAAATTGTGCTGAGAAAAAAATGCATGTTACAGTACAATTGACTGCAAGCTCTGTATTACCCACAACTGTATTTGTTGACAATTTCAATGGCAGAGAACATCACAGATGTTGTGAAACAAACTTCAGTAACTGGAAAGAGGAAACACAGCAAATCAAAACCAATGGCTGCTACTCATGAGGGGACCAATGTACTCTCAATAGCTCAAACAAAGTTTCCACCAGCAAAGAAAAGGGCACTACAAATGGCAAACATTGTATTTGAAAACAGTACAGGGGTTAACTGTTATGCAAATGATGTTATACAGTGTCTCATTCAGTTGCTAGGTTTTGTTAAATGAGTAACTACTTCACAATCAACGCCTCTGACTGATTCATTGAAACAAGTTATTAGTGTCAGTCAACATCAAACATAAGTTCTAAGTCTTACACCACTAAGATGTTCTCTTGTATCATATTCTGGACACAGTACTTTTGCTGCCAAATATACAGCAGGATGTGACAGTGTTTATAATGGCTATCATTAATGCACTAGACAGCGATGGAATCTCAGTAAGAAGCTACAGTACAAGTCGCATTAAACTGTTCCACCAATGAGTTGGCTTAGTATTGTTTTTTACAGTTCGCAATGCATTGGCAACTCACATTGCATTGCTTTTCAATGTTTCACCAGCTCAGGAGTAATGTTTGTAAAATGTTCTTGCCACTCAATTGAAATGCATTGGCAGTCCAGTCACAATGCAATGCAAAACTGAGTTTTAAATCTAAAGAAACAGTTTGTTTGGGGCTTTGTTCTGGATCCGACAACACTTATGCAACTCAGTCAGAAATGTTAAAATAACTCATTGGAGGAACAGTTTAATGTGACTTGTACTGTACTTTATGGTAACATTTGAAAATACATATGTTTGCCAGTGCTGTGTGAACATAGAGAAATTTCTGATGATATGCCATGTATGTCTTTGTATGTCCCACAGCAATCATCTATTAAATTCACACAGTTACTCACAAACTGTGAATCTAGATGGGAGTGTAGCAAATGTGCTGGACACACAAAGAGAACACAGCGTGTTCCATGCTCGCCAAAGTAGCTCATCTTGATTATACAGCATTTTCACAGCAATGGTGTGAGGGTTAGAACACCAATCACAGACTTCAGGGCAGGTAATATCATAGTATCTGACATGCACTTTATGACTAAGGCACTAATCACCCACCAAGATGCTTCTATGAACTCAGGACATTATACTGCCTAACTAAAGGCATGGAATTGCTTTGACAGAGTGCAATGATAGCCTATTCACGTATAGGCAATGTGTATGTGTCAGTTCTAAAAATCCAAGGCACTCTCAGAGGTGCAGAAGAATAATTGTCTTCATATTACAGAGACATGTTTAAACCAATACTATGTTCTATGTTAAAACAAAAACAAAGACAAGCAGTGTGCAATCCAAATAGTTGTAATTTCTTTGCATTTTTGATTATGGAATTTTTACACTTCAGTATGCTTCTTACATGTGGAACCATGTTTTAATGACTATTCATACTGTGACATGAAGTTGACCTGTACTGTACATACGATAAGATGTAGAATTCAGCATTGAGTCAAAAGTTAGAGCAAACGCAAGTGCAAACACATGTGTAGAGGTATCTGACTTTACACACCTGATAATAAATGAATGACAAAACAATACAAAAGCCTGTTAATTTGATGGAATTATCACAGCTTGAGTAGGTGACATGGTACAAATCTGTGTTCCATTAACAGACTTTAAATGTTTGTCGCTCAGTGCAACAACATACATCCACATCTTACAGTATACAACATGGGTTTTCATTTTTTTTTCACTCACTTAATGATACTGCCATGCAGTAAATGAACAGTGTTGATGACATGAGTCATATAATACTAGGTGCTGCTGAGTTAATAGTATGTTTCTACTGTTTAAATAGGTTGATCTACTATATGTGCCTCTCGTTCTGTGTAATTCATTGATCCAGGCACATCAGTAAACATTGTGTGCTTTAAAAGATGTAATAGCACTCATGTGTATTGTGACAGGGTGACCCTGTCATAGTGGACACCCCTGGGATAAACTGAATCTCTTTCCCTAAGCAGTTTTTGTTTTGTATAATGTCCAACATGTTGGTTAGCTGGTTACAAATTAAGTGCTGAAGTGCTTATAAAGCTTTCTGTGCATATTAACCTAAAAACAAAACTAAGAGTACAGTTAAAAAATGAGAGGGCTGTCTTAATATAAGAATAACAAAAACTTGTGTCTGCTTTTTCTAGATGTTAGCAGCCCCCTTCTAAGATATATTTTGCTGCAGACAGCATATGGTAATTTGACCCTGCAGGAGAGTTTAGGAGAGTACAGAATATTCTGATCTTGGCTCTGACCTTTCCAATGTTGTACACAACTTCTTCTGTGTTCCAGGTGGCTGCCAAATAACTGTTCTCTATGGAGCAACAGTAGCCCCTAGTGGCTAGTTTTATGTTATGTCTGCTGTTAATCAAAAGACAGTGGAAGATATTTCCAACTTCTGGTAAGCTTATAAAACGCCCTACCTCATTGCTGAGGAAGGATTGATAGGGTGGTCAGTTGGATACTGACTGTGGTAGGTGGAAGACCTCCTGGTAGTGTGTACTCTCCTGATGTTGACTGGGGAAAGTTGCACGTGGGGGATCCCGAAGTTACCCAGTTAAAGGAGTATGTAAAAATCAAGGATGGGAGACAGGTTATGGTGGTATGTACTTAGAAAGAAAGTTCTATATCATATGAGGCCCACCCCCCGGATGAAACAGGTGGATGCCCAGGTAATGGTGCCCGTGGCATGTAGGAACAAGGTGATGGAGGATGTGCATTCCAATCACTCAGGGCATGTGAGCCATGGGAAGGTATTGGCTAGACTCACCCTATATTTCTATTGGCCTGGTAGGTATAGGCAGGTGGCAGCATACTATAAGACCTGTTGTAAGGACAGACAGATAGCGACCCCTAATAATGATGTGGGAGGAGTAACGCAGAGGGTTAAGGCTAAGAGATGGCACCCTTGGAGGAGTGGGAGACTCCCACATAGAACAGAAGGGGCTAGGTGGTAGCCAGCTCCACTAGTAGTATATAAGATCTATTACATAAACTCAGAGGTTAAGGAGGCAGTATAGCGCAGTGGTTGAAGGCTCTGAGCTGCAAATCTGGTGACATCCAGCAGACCAGACCTGGGTTTGAATCCCACAACCTCCACTAGCATACTGTGTGACCATGAGCAAGTCACTTAACTTCCCTGTGCTCCCAGGTTGCACCTGTAAAAAAGCTTGCAGCTTAGTGTGCTACTCCTGGTTAAACAACTAAATAAAAAAAAGGAGACAAGATGTTAGACATGCAGCATGGTATGTTATCAGCCTACCTTTAAATGTCTAAGTGGGGATGGAGCAGGGTAGTACTCCCCCCCCCGAAGGCAGTTCTACTGGGTGCTGGTCGGTCCAACTGTTCAAATGTATCTGGTCAGTGAAAGTCAGAAGATGGTATAAAACTACTGTTCATAGTTCTTTCTCCTGGTATATGTAATGTTTTGTAGTAAACTTGTAAGATATCTCAAGGTATTTGTATTGTTATGAAGAGGATACTTTACAAATGTTTTTTTTTTTAAAGCGACCCTGAGAAGGAGCTTCCGGTAAGGGTGGGCTGAAGCTCCACACCCTTCCAGAATGTTAATGGAGATTTGGACAGCCGTTGTATGGTTGCCCTCTTATGTGAGCAGATGTGTGACAGGGTGTGGATACCCTTGGGATAAATTGAAACCTCATCCCTAAGCAGTTTATGTTTTGTATAATGTCCAACATGCTGGCTGGCTGGTTATAAATTAAGTGCTGAAGTGCTTATAAAGTTTTCTATGCATATTAACCTAAAAACAAAACTAAGAGTACAGTTACAAAATGAGAGGGCTGTCTTAAAATAAGAATAACAAAAACTTGTGTTTGCTTTTTCTAGCTGTTAGCAGCCCTCTCCTAAGATATATTTTGCAGCAGACAGCATGAGGTAATTTGACCCAGCTGGAGCGTTTAGGAGAGCACAGAATGTTCTGACCTCTGTTCTGACCTTTCCAATATTGTAAACAAGTTCTTCTGTGCTCCAGGTTGCTGCTAAATAACTGTTCTCTATGGAGGAACAGTGGCCCCTACTGGCTAGTTTTATGTTATGTCTGCTGTTAACCAAAAGTTAATGGAAAATTTTTCCAACTTCTACTGAGTTTATAAAAAGTCCTACCTCAGTGCTGAGAGAGGATAGATAGGGTGGACAGTTGGATACTGACTGAGGTAGGTGGAAGACCTCCTGGTAGTGTGTGCTTTCACACCATTTGATTCATGCTAGGCTGGAGAAAAGCCTTAGAAACTGTTGAAGCTAAGCAGTTGTCTGACTTACCATTTTGCTTTCTGTATATTTTACTTGATAAAAATAAAATGACAAATGCACGTGAGCATTTTTTTATGCACTTGATTTGTGATCTGCCTGAAATTGTGTTATCCTAAACCCACATCCGGTGACCTATATATGTGTGTATATATCTATATATGTAGATATATGTACATATATATATATATGTGTGTATACATATATAAATATATATATATATATATATATATATATATATATATAGGATATGACATTGGCCCAACTGAAGTTTTCATATTTATCTTCATGAGAGGCCAGTGATATCATGATATCTCACAGTGGCGAAGCCACGAGTGAGATATCTTGATGTCACTGGCCTCGAGTGAAGATAAATATATCTTCAGTCAGGCCATGTCATATTCAGTTTATACAACATATGCTTTGCTCCTGCCCCAACACAACCCACTACATGCCCCTCTCAATGCAATGGGTGACATAAAGGTGATGGCCCTAGCAATACAACCCCCCTTTACAGAAACGCTGCCAAAACAGATGTCATTTATTGCTTAAGAAATATTTAGTGGATTATGCTATTTATGGTTAGTTTTAAGAGGCATTATCTGGTTTATCATGCCATGCCCCCCACACACACAGGGCTTCACATGCTTCCCCAACATAATAGATTATATAGGGTTTTTAAATATCTGGTTGATCCTGTCAGTTTAAAGTTAGTAAAAATATCTGGTTGATCCTGCTTTTATTTGGGGGAAAAAGTGATGTTTATATGGTTATCTGGTTGATCCTGCCACTCAGAGCACTTTCACTTTCACTAGAAGTGTAGCGTGACCGAGCGCTATGAAGACTGGCGATTTGTAGTTTAGTAAATATTTTTTAGAATGTGCCCAGACTTCAGTAAATTAGAATTTGCTCTGTATTTCTTGTAGTTCCTTGTTAAAAAGCTTCAAACTGCACACAGAGTGCAGCATTGACCAAGCTGGCGGCTTTTCAAGAGTAAAATGAAGCGCGAGCGTCTGCAACAGATGCTCACAGCTTCATTTCTTGAAAAAACGCCCGTCAATGACTGCGTCAACTGGCTGAGAACCCCAAAACTCTGAAACAGAATTAATTTACTGAGAGTCTGGGCACATTCAAAAACTCATGCAAATCACGAACTGATCATGCTCAATCACCCTAACTCAGTGAGAACAACTGAGATCAACTCAAAATGAACTCGATATGACGTATAAGGGCGTGGAGATAACATATGGCGTATAGGAACATGAAGATAACAATGTTATCTTCATGGCCCATGTCAGATATGATGATTTATACTCTCATTTATCTGACAACATACATTGTATAAATATATATATATACACACACACACACACACACACACACACACACACATTTCTTTGTGTGTTTACTATGATAAACAGATATTTATTTGTGTGCATGATATACATGCTAAATGTTAATAGTCTTGATTCTTGCATGAATATTCAGTGTATACTTAGCCTTTACAGAATGTAATCTGGAGACCGAGCATTTAGTGTATCTGGGCCGACCTTGTGGAACTTGCTTCCATCTGTTGTCCAGGAGGCCCCCTTGATTGGTGTCTTCAAGCAGAGGCTTAAGACCCATCTTTTCAGCCTGGCATTCTTGGAATAAGTTGGTATCCATCCTGCCCTATCTTTTTAGGTAATTTGCTTAGTCTAATTTTATCCTTTGAATTTTTGCTGTTGTATCCTATTGCTGCTAATAGTTCCATGTGTTTTATATATTCTGAATTTGAGTACAGTGCCCAAAGCAGCCAGAACTGGGCACCTTATAAATAAAACTGCCTTGCCCTGCCTTTACAAATCATACAGTATGTAAATATCACTGTAAATCCATTTTTATGTGCACGTAGTATGTTGGTAAAGCACTGTTCTTGTTTTTTCATAGGATCGCCTTTATTAATGGCTCGAGAAGGAATTTTCTGAGCACAAAATATTACAAGTAGACCATTTCCATATAGATTTGTAAATGCTGAGGTTATCCATCATAACAATTCATTTTGGATGACTGTAAAAGAGCAAATATCTTGCTTTGTTTTTATTCTGTAAGAATGCTTGGTTTTTCACCTTTTCTGGGAGCATGATGCGTTTCTGTATTTTCAATCTGGTTCACATACAATTGGCTTTATTCATTCTTTTTTTTCAAACTCTATTTTTGCTCCCCTACCTACTCCACTGAACTCTCTCCGACGTCCTCCTTTAGCCACAGTCTCTACCTCCCTGCGTGATCCTACTACCTCTTCGCTCCTCTCCGGCACCGAGCATCCCCCGGGTCTGCCCTCCGGGGAAGGGTCGCCCCCGCCCAGGGTGCTCTTTCTTATAGTATTGAGCACCAGGCTGGAGAGGGAGGGACAAGAAGAAAGGGCTGAATCCAACTCCAGGAGTGTAGACCGTGGGTGGGCAGCACCATCACTTATCAGTGGGAGGACCGGGGTATTTGTTACTTGAACCCTTGTGGAGCCCGGCCGACAAGGCAATGTACTGCCGTGGCTCTACCCCCAGGCATATGCCTGTATCATTACATTTGGCTACCTCCAGCCTCTGCCAGAGGTCACTCCATGAGCGAATACTAACCAGACCCACCCCGGGAAGAGAGAGCAGTCCTCCGGATGCACAATCTCCTCCCTCCCCTGCTGATCATGACAACCTGGGCTCACTCCTGAACCTGAGTCACTGGCATGGCACGAGGTGTGGTGTCCAGCTTCTCAACTCTCAGCGCCACTTGGCTGGCGGCTTTTTTCATTCTGTCTAGTAAATTTTTAAACATTTACTTTTTGTGTTTATATCATTATTTATTCACTAGTGAAGCAATAACATTATGTTTAATATAAAAAGGGTCCCAGAAATGCTGAAATCTGATTTACTGTTAGGATTCCGACAGCTTTACATTAATCCCTGTAACACTGCCATGTACACTATCATCACCATGATGCATGATTTCTTCCTGTTAGCATTCTGTCTTTTAACACTGTTGAATCACTGGAATGATGCTTTCTGAGTTTGAGCCAGTGTTCTTTAACTAAATGAGGAACACAGTTAGAAAGTACAATTTTGAAACTTTTCTTTACCAATAAATTTAAAAATTGCAATAAGGCAGTCCCAGGAGTTAGATTAACAATCAAGCATCTACTAGGAGCAATACAGTGCTCAGCTGCACCATGTACCACATTACACTCCTATGGGTTCATTAATAGACTGTTAATCTAACCCCTGGTCATGCCTTATTGCTTAATACATGATGTGCAAGTAGACATGAGTGTCATGAATATGTACTACATCTAGATACAGAAAATAGCTATGTTAATCAGTTGTGGTATCTACTGATGACTAAACATGAAGGGCACTATTTTCAAAAGTGGATGCAGAGCTTATGGCAAGCCCTGCATCCAATGCAACAGAGGTTGCAGATGTGCCAAACATCTTGGATGCAGTGCAGTCCAATTTTATAAGGTGTGGTGCAGTTTGTGACAGTTAACCCTTTTTATGGCACATTGCACCCAATCTGTGTCACAAGTCCCATTGAAGATGTTATCCATGGAAGCAAAGTTATGGCAGGGAGGAGCAACCACAAGGTGCTTGTGTCTGAGAGTTGTTGCCACTGATGTTCTAAAATTGCAAACTCTCCAGTGTTCAATGCAAGTCACCACCTGCATCAAACTCCCAGCTGCAACCTCCTTGTGGCATTCCAATGGATTTTGAAAATTGGGCCCGAAGTGTCACTTACATTTTTATGTTAAAAACACTGTAATGCATAGTAGAGCATTGTACAGTACTATATAGAAACCAAATCCTTTTCAAAATGCTTTTATACCACAGTTCAAAGGTCATGGCATTTCATTGTACCCTTCTGTGGTAGAATAGCATTCTACTACCTCTGGAGACTGCACAAGTCAGTTTCATTGTGAAAGAGAAACAGACCCAATACAGACATTGCACATAATACTATACACAATAACAACATACAGGATGGCCAACTCCATGCATAACCAGAGTGTTTTGCCACCTCAGGGTTCTGATTCCCACAAACCTCTCGAGCTTCACTCTTGAGGTCAGAGGGTTTCAGAACCCCTCTGTGGCGGAGTACACTGGTTGTACATAGTTGCTCATGTAGTATTCTGTATTTCTTTACTGCAAAGATGTACAACACTTTCTGTCACAGCTATGATCATGTGTGATTACACTAACCAGTGTGTTACATATGCATAGCTGTGCTTTAAGCATATACTACATTGTGGTCAATGCTGGCACTTTCTTTGCTATAAAGAAATATCATTCCATGCATGCTGTTGTTGTGCAATGCACATGTTACAGAATGTCATTGTGCCTTTTGTGGTACAACAGCACGTTGGAATCTCCAGGGAATGTAGAAGCCACCTTCATTTGGGGAAATTGTTAAAAAAATAAACAATCAAAAAATCTGAGGTAATGACACACAGTATTTAAAATACAACATTAGCCACTTTACACATGACCAATGTGTTCCACTGATGTACACAGTACTGTTTAGGTTTACTGTCAAGGTAAGAGTTAATAACAGCACATCTATGTGAGAACGCAGTATTTACACATACTTGTTCATCCAATATTCTTTGCTGTTTTTGTTGCATTTATTGGCTTATATTTTAGAAAGACTGTTATTGCCAGTTCAAATTTCATTAGTGGTATAATTACTTCATATGTTGCAACATCAATGTGTGCCCATTTTCAGATTTCATATGTAACATTTATTATGAGTGACAAATTACTTGGGTATGCACATTACACATAAATAAGTGAGACATGATAAAAAACAGCATGAACAACTATAATTCAATATGCTGTTTTATGCAGTTTTAGGTTTGTGAGTCCTAGTTAACTATAAAACATTGCTTTCAACTTTACAGAAATTTAGAGCACTTATTTAGAAGAATGTATTCATTTTGTCAACCTGCAGTTGCGTACTTTTCCTACTGAGATGGTGAATACAGTACTCCTTTGCTATAGTGAACCTCACTATAATGAATACTCGCATGTAACAAATGTGGTGTATGGCTCCCAAGCATAAATACACTTTTACATACAAGTAAAAAAATACGCTCTGATGCGGCTATCTGCAGAACAGTTGTTGTGCTCCCTACTGCTGCCTAATTGCAAATCCTGTATTCAGTTTATTTATTTATTTGCTTGCTTTTGTTAACCGGGTAAGCACTCTAGACAACCAAGTGCCTATTTTCAGGTGTGACCCAGGAGATTACAAGTACATTCATGAACATCAGGTAGAAGCATGTACGGGATACATTTAAAAACATCAAGCAACAAGGTCAGTACAAGAAACGACAGGGGTTTACATTGCAAGCAGACTGTAAAAAAACAGCAAGGTTCACTTACGGAAGGCAGTAATCATCATACTGGGGCAGTAACACTCTGAGAAGTAACCACTGGGATGGGGAGACCCAAAGCCCAATATGGAGAAAGAGAACAGTAACATGCACACACTGTTTGAGCAGTTGGACCTAAGCGGACCCAGCAAAGTCAGTACTTCTAGAAAGCTGCGAGCTCGCTAGTATATGAGGTGCAGAGAGCCACCACCTTTGACAGGTGAGTTAGGTAGCGACTCAGCCAGTCAGAGTGACATAGGCTAAAGGGGTTCATCAAGTGCAGAGGCAGGTAGAGGCCGATTTGAGAAAGCCCCAGAGGGTGGCTTTAAAGCAGAGGTGGGAGGGAGAGGAGTAAGTGCTTGCTGGAAGGGAGTTCCACAACCTGGGTGTGTACGCAGTGAAGGCCTGGTTGCAATTTGGGTGTGAGTATTGGGAACCAGGAGGGCATGAGAGTCACTGGATCTTAAATGGTAGGAGGGTGTAGTGGGTACGAGGGATTCAGCGAGGACTAAAGGGGCGGCAGATCTGACAGCACTGTCTACGAAGTTGCCTACAACAAAGGAGCAGTGCTTTTCTGGTGGGAGCCACTCAAGTAGGGAGTAAAGCTTACAGCAGTGGGTGAGGCGAGGAGCTGAGAGCACAAAGTGACACACACTGTTGTACGCTGTGTCTCATTTTGCAAGACTAGTTTTTGTGATGTGGGCAAAGATAACAAGTCCATAGCAAAGCAGGGGTAGGAGGACCCCCCTTGCTAAGGCAAGATGGGCAGCTTGGGTGAGACAGCATTTCGCTCTGTATGCAAGCCCAACTTGCAGTTTGTAGCCTTACATGCATTGTGTATGTGCAGATTCAGATCCAGTTATGGGTCAAGTGTCACTCCCAGGTACTTTATGGAATCTGTGACTTGTAGGAGGAACCCATCAGCACTTGAGATCTTTAGCGGGTCCAGGACAGCTTTTGTCTTGGCTGTTGAGCCAAAGATCATGGCCTGCATCTTCTGCAGGTTAATCACAAGCTTGTGATCCCTTAGCCAGGTTTGGATTTGGTCGAAGTTAGAGTTTAGCTTGGTGTTAATGACAGAGATGTCCTGGGAACTGGTCATGATGACTAGGTCATCTGCATACAGAGTTGAGTGCCCATGAGCCGGGGCCAAGGACAGCTCACTTATGAAGAAGGAAAACAGGAAAGGCCCCAGGACAGAGCTCTGGGAAGCCCCACAGCTAACCTGAGTGGGCTCAGACAGGGCCTTGTTGAACTTGGTATACTGCTGTCTGCCCAAGACGTAATTATTGATCCAGGCAAGGGTGAGGGGGGAGAAGCCAAGGGACAGGAGTAAGGAGCACAGGTGTGCATGGTCAACCCAGTTGAAGGCTTTTGAGAGATCCATGAAGATGGCCCCAGTCAGTTTGCCTTGATCAGCAGCAGACCTGATCTTGGAGGTGACAATGGCTAGGGCAATAGAGGTGCTGTGCCCTTTTCTGAAGTTGTGTTGAACAGTAGAGAGTAGGTTGTGGATTTGTAGGTAGTGAGTCAGCTGTGAGGCAACCCCCTTTTCCAGAAGCTTGCTGACCACTGACAGGATCGCTATAGGCCAGTAGTTCTTCAGATCTTTAGGGTCACCTTGTTTGGGAACAGGGATGACTTTGACCATTTTCCAGATGTCCGGGGCTATACCCAATGTTAGTGGTACATTGAAGATGTGGGTGATGGGTCAGGCTTGGGTAGGTGCCCCGAGCCTGAGTAGTTTGGGCTCAAGGAAGTTGTGCCTGGCACCAGTGTGAGGGAAGAGACCTGCACAAAGTTTCTAGGTCTCCATCACAGAGATGACCCTGAGATAAAAGAGTGGCCAGGGGGTTATCCCACTGGGGGGCCTGGTTTTTGGGGTCATGAGGCTGGTTGGGGAGAGCTGGTAGGTCAAAGAACAGGGAGGTAAAGGCATTGGCAATTGTGTGGAAGTTGTTGCAGTTTACCACACCAGTATGAATATCTGTGACCTGAGCTCTGGCGGACCCTCTGACCATGTATTTAATGTTTTGCCAGAAACTCCTCGGGTTTCTGGCTGAGGAGAGTAGTGCAGATTGACAGTACTCACTCTTTGCAGAGCAGATGGCTTATTTGCTTGAGTTCCTCAACTGTTTGTACTCAAGGAGGTCTGCATTGGAGAGGGAGGTTTTGTATCTAGCCCAGCAGTTGTCCCTTTATTTCATAAGAGAAAAAAAGGCCACCATGGAGCCACTTTGTGACAGTGCCCCTCACCCTCCTTTTTGTGAGGGGGGCATGCTTGTTTTGAAGAGGGGTAAAGACAGCCATAAAGTTGTCAAGGGCCCTTAAGAGGTCATTTGTGGCTGTGACCTGAGACCAGTCTGCTTGTTGCAGGTCAACAAGGTAGTCTCCAACATTGAGTTTGGAGTAGTCCCTCATTTGGATTACTCTGCAGGGGATTTTGGGAGGGGAGATGCCCCATATACAGTAGATAGGAGAGTGATCCGAGATGACATCAGGGAGAATATCACAGGAGACAACTTTACCCGGCCTGTTGCTCAGCACCCAATCAATGAGGGATCCCTTGCCTCCATGAGAGGAAAGCCTTGTGGGTTCAGAGATGATCTGGCTAAGGGCAAGACCAACTAGAAGGGGCACATATTGCTGGAAATTGTGGCCCACCCAGTTGAGGTTGAAGTTGCCTAGGACTAATAGTTCATTTGAGCTAACCATGAGACATAGGCTGTCGAGGAGGGAGAAGAGCCCTTGCACTCCACCCTTTGGGGGGTTGTAGGCACAGATCAGGTGTACCTTTTTGGTGTTAATGAGTAGGAGAAGGGCATGCAGGAACTCGTAAGCATGGGATGGGTGTGGCGTGTGTACTATGACACATACATTTAAGTACATCTTACAGTATAAGAGCACCTCACCCCCTCTCTTGTTCTTTGCACCATCTTGCCAAACAAGGTTGTAGCCTGGGAGGGCAAATGCAGAGTCTGGAGTGTGTGGCCTCAGCCAGGTTTCCATGACCCCCAAGATGTCAGGGTTGTAATGTGCCACACAGGCTGTTAGCTATGCTTGGTTAGGTAGCAAGCTGTGTATGTTCAGGTGCACCAATCTCAGGCCTTTGGCAGAAAGCCAGTGGGGGGTTGGCTTCCGAGAGGGACCAGCCACCAGCGAGCTGTGTTTTTGGGCTGGGGACCTAGCCAGACCGTGAGGCACAGGGCAGACATTGTGAGGTGGCATCTAGCCTGACCATGTGTGTGTGGGGGGGCTGAGGCAGATTTGTCCTGTGACAATCCCAAGGCGTGGAGGTGATATGGTAAGCTCCCTGCAGCAGTTTGCTCAGGGCTACAGTACAGGCACAGGTATCTTAGGAAGGTTATTTAGTGGGTAGAAGGTTACGTTTCTCTGGGACAGATGGCCCTAGTAGCTTGAAGTAGCTCCTAAGAAAAAGTAGGTTGCTGCTTCAGGCTCCAGAAATAGCTATACATGCACATGCGGAATTACTAGGCTCTAATTATAATAACCCAATAGGATGCTGTTCCTAGTTCCAGAATTGCTAAAGCATGCGCTACAGAACAGCAATACAGGCAGTACTAAATCATTCAACTAGCTCTAGTAAAGTGCTACAGAACAGCAATATAGGCAGTATTTAGTCATTTAACTAGTTCTAGTAAAGACAGGGTAAAAGCTACACATGTATACTTTTAGTGTACCAGCAAGCATGGCACAAGGCCAGCCAAGTAGGGGAATATAATGGACATCCCCTGTCTAATGGGAGGAGCAAGAGAGCATTTAATGGGAGGAAAGACCAGTGGCAGATGGGTGGGAGAAAAAATTTCCAACCATGGGAGAGCAGCTCCATGTTCCGAACCAACACAGGTCAGCGTTGTTCTTTCCCTTTCCCGAAAATGGCCATGGGAAGTCCGCCTGACCACGGCAATCTGCTGGTGTCTCAAACCCGGATCAAGAAAAATCTGTTGCAGGAGGGGGGACCCACTGTAGAAGGGTCTCCCTCACCTCCCTTGATCCCTCACAGTAGTCAGGAATGAGCCACAGGTCTCGATGGCCAGCCTAAGCCCTGGCTGGATGATCATCACAGCAGACAGGGAGCCTATCAGGTGCTGGTGCAGTTTTTGAATTTGGCACCAGAAAGCTCCTCTGCCACAGTGCCGGAATTCAGAAGTTCAGAAATTCCCCTCAACCACGGGACAGCAGCCCCACATCTCAAAGCAACACAGCCCTTTTCTTTTTGTGTGTTTTTTTAAGTCAGCCCTAAGGTCGGTGTTGTTTTTTCCCTTTCCTGAAAATGGCCAGAGGAGGTCCGACTGATTGCGACAATCTGCCAGCGCCACAAACCCCGGATCCAGAAAAGTCCATTGCAGAAGGGGGGGGACCCACTGTAAAAGGGTCTCCCTCACCTCCCTCGGTCCCTCGCAGCAATCAGGAATGTTGGCAATCACTGTTTTTTATCACAGTTACAGTTAGTTCCACTGTACCAATTCCTATTACAGACCTGTATCACCTGTATTGCTGTTCTGTTAAAAATGTCACTACTGTTTGAACTGCATGCTGTTACAGAGTGAAGCGTTCAGGATACACGGTGAAGTTGAAGCTCACAGTGTTAGACCAACTTCAGGCAGCTGAAAGCTCTGCCAAGATATCCATGTAGACTGGTTATTCAATATCAACCATTTGTATCTGAAGGAAACAGGAGGGAGTGCTTAGAGAGTTCACCAACAAGTGCAGCGAGTCCCATGGAATGGCTAGAAAAAAACTACACAGACCCGACGAGGGAAAAATTGATATGGCTACTCAGCTATGGTTCACACAGCAATGGGTAAGTGGTGTGCCCTGTCTGACTCTATCGTGAAATTGAAGGTTGAGCAGTTTGCCAAAGACATTCACGGTGAGCAATCCAAGTTCAAGTCTAGCTCAGGGTGGCTCTGGCGATTTCAATGCAGACACAGAATTCACCATGTCTGTATAACTGGGGAGCAAAGGTCTTGCAATGATGTAGTAGCTGCTGCATTTATGCACAAATTGCAAGACATTCTTAGTACCATTGGGTACACTCCAGAACAGGTCTACAATGCAGATGAGACTGGCTTGTTCTAGGGATGCTTCCCTGATGTGACTCTGGCTGCAAAAACTGAAACAAACACATCAAAGGGGTTTAAAGTGTCTAAGGATTGAGTCAAATTCCTATTTTGTACAAATGCTTCTTGAACACATAGAGTGCAACCTCTGTACATCATGAAGTTTAAACAACCAAGGTACTTCCACCATGTAAGCATGTCATCCCTCCCTGTCAGCTTCTCCAGTAGCTGTAGCGTGCGGATGACTGCAGACATTTTTCAGGCTTCGTTTTTGGAGAACTTTGTGCCATTAGTTAGGGCACTTCTGAGAAAACAAAAATGGCCTTTGAAAGCCTTTCTGCTCTTAGATCAATGCCTGGCCCACCCCCCAGAGTCAGAACTAAAATCCAGTGATGGCCATATAAAGGATTTGTTTCTACCAAAGAACACCACATCCTGTATTCAGCCCTTGGACGGTGGGATTATCGTAGCCTTCAAAACATTACAGAAAAAGATTACTAAGTGATCTAATGGCAGAGGAAACTCAAGTTGATGATTTTTTGAAAAAACTAAATTTGAGGGATGTACTGCACCTCACTGGGGAAGCCTGGTCTAAAGTCACTCAGACAATTGCCCATTGCTGGGAGGCTACAGTAAGAGCTGCTTTTTTCACTTTTTAAAGGAGAACTGTGCTGAACCTGAAGGTAATTTTTCCCAGTAGAAGCAGTTTTTTTTTAAAAAAAGTGGTTCAAATTCTCTTATTGTTCAATCTATACTTGCCTATTAGTGACCTTTATGGTTGTTTCTGATTAATAGCCTGATGTTGAGTGCCATTTTAGAATTGTATGATGTAGTTTATGTTCCTCTCCAACCACAGAGTTCTACAGTAGAACAGGGAAGCACTGTTTTAACAATGGAAGTGCTGAACAAGGGACATAAACTACATCACATTAGTTCTAAAATGGCACTATCTGTGTGCAAATCAGAAACACCCAATAGGTTAGCTAAAAAGCAGGAAGAGATGGAACAGTGACAACATTTGAACTAGGACTTAAAAACAGCTGCTACAAGGAAAATGACTTAAAGAGTCAGTGCAGTTCTCCTTAAGTGATGCTTAGTTAGAGGATGAGAATTATACAAATCACATTGCCGCTATTGCCACTGACCTTAATGTAATTGAATCCACGAAGTCCGGGACTGAAATGTATACTCAAAATGTTTTAATGATTTAAAGTATGAATAAAGTTATGCATTACAACCATATTTAGTGATGGGTTTCTCATTTAAATTCAGTATTACTGTACTTCTGCACAATCAATGTCACTTTTTCAAGCTCCATCGATATAACGGACACACCACTATAACAAGCGGGTATTGTGGCTCCAATTCCGTTCATTATAGTGAGGAAACACTGTAGTACACCAAAGTAGAAAATCTGTAGATCACAGTTATGCAAAAGTAGTGTGATGGATCAAATGAACTTCTAATTCAACTGCATTTCAACAAAAACAAGCATCATAATCAATCTACTCACATCACACACACTCTGCTTCTACATAACTCTGTGATAGTATGATACTTCTCCATAACTACATTAATGTGAAAGCAGACAGATTCCTCTTGACCACTGCAGTACAGATTACAGTCTTCAGTAACTGAGTGTTAATTATTTAGCTAAAGGCATTATACAGAACTGGTTTTAATTGCCACAACCTCCACTTCCATAGTATGTGACTGTGACTAGGTTGTATAGCATCCACTGTACTCATAACATGTACGTAAAAAAAACAGGGAATCAAAAATCCCCATCAACGTACTCGACTACTTGAGGCTCATTTCTTCTCCAAATGCTCCTGCTAAGTTAACCTCTCACTACCAAAATGTGTTGTACAGTCTCATGTGATATTGTATACCGGTCCCTATCTGTAAACTCCTAACTTTTGTTGCTAGGAGTAAACTTGTCTGTATCCTAATTACTGTATTGTATTGTATTGTACAATTTATATGCTATGTACCGAGTCTTGGCTCCCAGGTCGCATCTGGAATCGAGCATTGTTGCTCAGTATGCCTTCCTGGTGAATCTCATAAATAAATAAATAAATAAATTGTCTCAATCATTAATATTTTCTGAAGACAATTACTTTACCGTCATATACATGTATGCCTATTGATACTATGAATTGGTATAATACAAAGAAAATCAGGTCAAATGTGTTGCTGTTTGACACAGTGCAAGCTTTCACAAAAAGAAGGGAACTTCATTGCAAAAAAATGCATTAATGCACCAGTTAGGGTTTAACCTAAAATCGCACCTGAGGCAGCTAGACTGGTCCCAGATAGACTCCTCAGAAGACATCAACCAAGCCCTTGACTTTTTCATTGCAGGATTTAATAATGCCTGTGATATTTATGCTCCCCAAAGAAAATGAAAAATCAAGGGAGCAAGTAAAATGGGGATTTCACCCTCCCTTATCAACCTCATGACAGGCAGAGACAATTTCTGGCACCAGGCCCAAGCCACAGGTAAACAATCAGATGTCCAGAACTACAAAAAAGGCCAGGAATGACTGCGCATGGGCAATTCACAATGCCAAAAGCCGTTACTTTAGGGATGAACTCACCAATGCCTAGGGTGATGGAAGGAAGTTTTGGGATAATATGAAGGTCCCAACAGGAAAAACTAACAAATCTATTCCTTCCATGTTAAACATAAATGGGGTTATAACCCAATACACAAAACTCATAACCATACCTACAATACTGCATTTACAGATCTCTGCAGCACACTCCCCTGACTATTTGTTGGCTATAGACAGCAACATCAATATGAATATTGGATGCCATCCACAGCCCCACCAACCCCCACTTCTATGAACATACGAACATACAAAATTTGCCAGCAGATAAAGGTCTAGAGGTCTATCAAGTCTGCTCGAATGTGCAGCTAGCACCCTATTCTGCAGATGCCCCTCCCTTCCACCCTTCCCTTCATTAACCCTCTCCTTGTCCTGTCCCATCCTCATTTGAAGCAGTCCACTGTTCTACTGCATACCACTTCAGCAGGTAATGCATTCCACCCAGCCACCACCCTCTCTGTACAAAGTGCCTCCTCATCTCCCTCCTGAACCTTCCTCGCTCCAGTCTCATATCATGGCCCCTGGTGGCCCTCCCATCCTACTTTGAACAGCCCCTCTGTACCCGTCTTGTTTATTCCTTCCATGTATTTAAAAGTTTCAATCATGTCACCCTGTCTCTCCTCTCCTCCAGTGAGTACATGTTCAACTCCTTCAACCTCCTCTCGTATGATAAGTCCCCTAGCCCCTTGATCATCTTTATTGCTCTGCGCTGCACCCCCTCCAGCAACTTAATGTCCCTCTTCAGATACGGACGACAGTACTGCACGCAGTACTCCAGGTGTGGTCTAACTAATGACCTATACAGTGGCAGAATCACCTCCTCCTTCCTCGAGGATATACCCCTTGCAGTACAACCCAGCATTTTGTTGGCCTTTACAGCTACCTTCTTACATTGTGCTGAGTTGTTCGTTGACCCTGTAATGAGCACACCCAGATCCTTCTCCTCCTCTGTCTGGGCTAGCTGCACTCCCCCTAGCTGGTAACTCCTCCTTGGGTTCTTTATCCCAAAATGCAGCACCTTGCACTTTTTGGCATTAAAGCCCAGTTGCCAAGTGTCTGACCAGGTTCTACATCAAAAACATCTCAAATCAGGAAGCAGAACAGTTCCTTAAATGCATCTTAGGTAAATCTAGAGTTAGTGGACACTCTCAACCTTAAACTGGTTGCCCTCACTCTGGATAAGATACTATCACCCCTTATGAAAATTCTGAACCTATCTTTAAGATTTAGTAAATTCCCTAAGAAATGGAAAGATGCAGTCATTACACCTATCCACAAAAGTGGTGACAGGGACTTACATTCTAACTATCAACCCATTTCCATACTCCTCCTGTCTCCAAAGCTCTAGAGCTCATCGTTTCTGACCAGCTCATTGCATACCTCAATAAATACCATGTCCAATGCCCACAACAGCATGGCTTTAGAAATCACATAGCATTAGCACTGCATTAATATAATTTACTGGATACATATGCAAGGCTCTTGACTGCGGGCAGTTGGTGGGAGTAGCTTTCATTGACCTAACCAAAACATACAGTAAACCACACCTTACTGCTCAAACAACTATCCAGCTCTGGGTTCTCAGCAGACACCATGGGCTGGTTTAGTAGCTACCTAACAGACACAGTCCAGCAGGTAAAGATAAATGAGTCCTGTCAGACAGTCAGCAAGTGTGCAGGTGTTCCCCAAGGATCCATATTAGGCCTTCTGCTTTTCAATCTCTTCCTAAACTGCCTCCCCTGGTTTGCCATGACAGGATTCTTCTATATGCAGATGATGCTGTTATCTTTACAAGCAACCAAGACCCAACAATCCTAGACAAGCAGCTTCAGCGAATTTCACCAATGTGAGGCATGGTTCCAGAAGCATAATCTACTAATGAAATACAAAAAACAACAAAATCATGACATTTGCATCCCCTCACAACAAGCACAAAATACATCAACTCACAATCTGAAATAACCAGAATACCCCCTTGAACTGGTACACTCATTTAAATACCTTGGAATTATGTTAGATGACACTCTATCTTTTGCATTCCATGATGATCATGTGGCTAAAGCTGTCAATGCAAGAATAGGCTTACTATATAGGGACAAACACTGTATGACAGCTGAGGCACTCAGGCTGGCAGTCACTAGCTCAGTACTCTCCGTAATTAACTATGGACTGGTTGTTTATGGAGCAGCATCAGACACCACCCTCAAAAGGGTCACTACAGCCCTAAATAATAAAGCCTGCAGACTATTCACAGGGGCCCACTAGCTCATGCACATCTGTGACTTATATGCTTAAATGGGGTGGTTTCATCTGAAGGGCAGAGTGCAGTATCAGACCTGCTGCTTGCCAAAAAATCTTCACTGGGACTAACTCCTCCAAGCGTCCAGAACCTCCTCTGCTGAATGACTAATTTGTGCCCCACCAGGGACAAAAATTGTCAATCATTCAAACTCCTCTTCTGCCGCACTTCACAAGGGCAAAGATCATTTGAGTATTGGGCCACCAACTGGCTCAGCTCCTCCACAATGACATCCTAACAGAAGCGAGCTCGGCCCTTTCAAGTGGAAGCTTCAACTACACCTCTCAGCACTTTGCAGCCGTGACTACCCTTCTTAAGTAGGACTCAGTAATACCAATCATTTCACTTACCCTGATGCTCTAAGTTGTGACTGCCTGCCCTCATGGGCATTAACCCTTTACCTTTTTCCCCACTCCACTTCCCTCTCTACTCTCCCCCCTTACC
Source organism: Neoceratodus forsteri (assembly GCA_016271365.2). Taxonomy (NCBI): domain Eukaryota; kingdom Metazoa; phylum Chordata; order Ceratodontiformes; family Ceratodontidae; genus Neoceratodus; species Neoceratodus forsteri. The sequence continues at coordinate 489,890,758 of CM057450.1, read as the reverse complement.
CTCCTCCTCCTCCTACCACCTACCCAGCTCTCGACAATGCCTCTTGGCTGCATCACTCTGTTTGACAGCACTTAGTATCTAATGTTTGAAATTCTATGCTTTGTACTTTACTGGTAATCTACAACCTTTGTACTCTCCCAAGCCTGCAATTCAATTACCCTTGCTACCAAATTGTTTGCTCCCCCATTTAAATTGTACAATACCTATACTTATTCCTAATCACTGTCTGTATGACTGTTGTTTACACCATGATGTGGAACCTTTGTATAAGAACTCCCAGCTCAAAGATACTTGTAATCTGAGATCTCAGTAAATGAAATAAATAAATAAAACGTAATGCCACAAAAGAAAGAAAATGTGGCTTTAGTTTCAAACCTAACTCACATTCCCCAACCCTACAAGCAGGGGGACAAGACAAGGCAACAGAAGCAACCAGAGACAGCCATCATCAGGTAAGACAAACAACATACAACTCTATACAGATAACATAAGAGAAATACATTAGCATGCTCCACCAGGTGTATGGGGTCCCCTGCCATGCCAGTGTGTTGGGGGGACACCCACATGCTGGGCACCTTAGGGAGGAACCACTGCAGGCACCACACTCAACCTACTGGGAGGCTGATGGGGTCATGGAGGATGGGGAACTAGATAGGGAAGGCTAGTAGCACACTGTGTGCATGTGTCCTATAACAGAATGCCATGGCACTGATCACCCATGACCCAGAAGCACACAGCCACACCAACAGAAATCATACAGCCCCATTGTGGTGCTTTTTCCACCCCACACATCACATATTTGTCTCTCTGTTCATTCACACAGTCACCTTTACCATAGCAGCATCCTGGTATGTCTCTGGTCCAAGTGGTGACCAGAGTGCCAGCAAACACTAATGTGGCACCTGAATAGAATGGCATATCAGTGGACCTCATACCCATCATTGGTGTGCTAGTGTTATCCCTTCCCTCAGCCATGTGACTCCTGCCAACCCTGCCAATACATTGCCCCCCCCACAGGGTGGCTAGCATGCAGGTGTCCCCCAAACACACTCCCATGGCATGAGACATCCAGCCACACTCCCATCTCAGTCCATTGGTAATAGAACTAATACCACCCAGTAGTGGTGCTGATCATATGTCTCGCATCACACATGTGTTTACCACCTTCTCTACCTATGCACTGTCCTATCCCTCACATCCCTAGTAGCATCCTGGTGCCCAACACATGGGCAACCCCCAACTCACTGTCATGACAACAGACCTCATACAATTTCATTACATGTTGGTTCTACCACTTATAACAGTCATGTGTGACCCACCAGCCCTCTTCATTCACTCACCTGTCACTTCTGACACCAGCAGTCTCCCAGTAGGTCTCTGTTCTGGGTAGTCGGTAATACAGTGCCATGGCAGTGGACCTCCAGGCACACATCAAACACAGTGAAATGATAATAGACATCATACAGGCCCATTCAGGCACTGGTGTTACCCCTACTGTTAGCCATCTGTTTTCTATCAGCATTGTCTATGAAATACCAGGCACACCTCTAGGGTGCCCAGCATTTGGGTGTCCACACAACATACTGCCAATGCATTGGAAATAAATTGTGCCACATCCAACACATTGGATGGAAGTGTACCTCACCCCCACATTTTGCTGCTTGTACCACCCCTTCCTGTCACTCATTGCTGTCACTCTAGCCCTTTCCTATACACTTCCATATCACCCACAGCATTGAGAACCTCTCAGTATATCTCTAGTCACCATTTTAGAAACATAGAAACATAGAATTTGACAGCAGATAAGGACCGCTTGGCCCACCCAGTCTGCCCATTTCCCTACCTGATGGATAAGCTGCAGATTCTAGTTAATCAACAGCTTACTTCCTCCTGGTCCCTACTAGAATTGCCTTATGCCTGTCCCATGCATTCTTGAATTCTCCTACTGTTCCTGACTCCACAACCTCCTCAGGAAGGCTGTTCCATGCATCCACAACTTGCTCTGTGAAAAACTACTTTCTAATATTACCTCTGAGCCGTCCCTCCTCTATCTTCAAATTGTTCCCCCTTGTTCTTGCACATCTCTTCTTCTTCTGAAAGATACTACCCTCTTGTACCTTGTTAATTCCCTTGAGATACTTGAAGTTTCTATCATGTCCCCCCTTTCCCTCCTTTCCTCAAGGGTATACATATTAAGCTGCTTTAGTCTCTCCTCGTATGTCTTGGGTGCAGACCTTGCACCATTTGGTTGCCCTCCTCTGAACAGCCTCCACTCTGTCTATGTCTTTGCAGAGATGGGGCCTTCAAGTGCACACAGTACTCAGATGGGGTCTCACTAACTGTCTGTAGAAGGATAACAACTTCCTGTTTTCTACTGTTGATGCTTCTCCCTATGCATCCCAGTATCCCCCAGCCCTCCTTACTGCCTTCTCACATTGCTTGCCCACCTTTAGGTCATCTGATATAATTACTCCTAGGTCTCTTTCGATTTTTGTTGTTGTTATTAACTCACCCCCCATTGTGTACTCTTCCCCTGGGTTTTTGTTTCCCAGATGCATTACCTTGCACTTCTTTGCATTGAATCTGAACTGCCACGTATTTGACCATTCCTCCAACCTTGCCAAGTCCCTTTTCATTCTTTTCACCCCACCTTGTGTATCAACCCTGTTGCAGATCTTTGTGTCATCTGCAAAGAGGCATACCTTTCCTTCCAGGTGCTCTCCAATGTCACTTATAGAGGACCGGTCCCAGTACTGAACCCTGCGGTACCCCGCTAGTTACCCTCCTTTCTTCACTGTGGACTCCGTTTACTATTACCTTTTGCATCCTGTTGTCCAGACAGTTTTTTATCCAGGCTACCACCTTGGGACCCACTCCAAGGCTGGCTAACTAGTATATTAATCTTTTGTGTGAGACTGTGTCGAATGTCTTGCTAAAATCTAGGTAGGCCATATCCACAGCCCCTCCCTGGTCTACTACTTTGGTCACCCAGTCAAAGAAATCTATTAGGTTCATCTGACATGATCTTCCTGCTGTGAAACCATGCTGCCTTGGGTCCTGTGCCCCACTGGCCTCTAGGTACTCAACAATTCTTTCCTTCAGAAGTGATTCCATCATTTTCCCTACCACTGAAGTCAAACTAACTGGTCTGTAGTTTCCTGCCTCTGCCCTGTTCCCACTTTTGTGAAGTGGAATCACATTGCTCTCCTCCAGTCCTCAGGTACACTCCATCCTCCATGATTTGTTAAAGAGAGTAGTCAGTGGTGTTACTAGTTCTACCCTTAGTTCTTTTAGTATTCTTGGGTGAATCCCATCAGGCCCCATTGCTTTGTCCACCCTCAGTTTCAAAGTTCTTTCAAACCCTTTCTCCTGTGAATGGACTGGTATCGACCCCCTATTCAGGTTTCTCCCTTGTTTGGTTTAGGCACCTCCCCTCCTCATCTGTTGTGAATACTGAGCAGAAATATTTGTTCAGTATCCCTGCTTTCACTGTCACCCTCTGCCCATTCCCTCCCTTTATTAAGTCTCTGTATCCTTCCCAAGGTCTTTCTTCGCTCCCTAATGTACTTATAAAATGTTTTATCCCCCTTCTTAACAGAGTTGACTATCTTTTCCTCAGTTTGTGCCTTTGCTATTCTGACTGCCTTCCCTACCTCCTTCTGCTTTAACTGATAAAGTTCTCTGCCTGCCCCTTCTGTGTTTCCTTATATTTCCTGAATGCTATCCTTTTCTCCTTAACCGTCCCTGCCACCTCTTTTGAGAACCACAGTGGTTTTTTTCCTGCATTTTGTTTTATTGATTTGATTCACTCAAAGGCTTGTTGCCTCTGTGATGGCTGTTTTGATTATTCCCCATAGCTCTCCCAACCCTCCTTCTTGCCTGTTTGCTAGTGCTTTTCTAAGACACTCTCTCATTTCCCAAGTCAACCTTCCTAAAGTCCAATACTCTTGTTTTGTATGGTTTGACTCTATGGCTGTGTTTATTGTGAACCACACTGTTTGGTGGTCACTTGTTCCCAGATGGCTACTCACTTCTAAATCTGAGATCCTTTCTCCTTCCCCATTTAAGAGTACCAGGTCTAAGATTGCTCCCTCCTGAGTGGGTTCCAACACTAGCTGTCTGAGGCATGCCCCCTGTAGGGCATCAAGAATGACCCTGCTCTTGGATGTGCCTGCAGCAAAGGTACTCCAGTTAACATCTGGCATATTCAGGTCCCCCATCAACAATATTCCCCTTTTTCTGCCATTTTAAGGATGCCTTCTATCATTTCCTTATCCATTTCCTCCCCCTGAGATGGGGGTCTGCACACAACCCCCATGCAGATTGTGGTGCCATTTTCTGTCCCCAGGGTGACCCGTAGTGGCTCATCAACTTCCTGTTTACTCTTTAGTTCTGTTGTTTTAATCTCTTCTCTTATAAAGCTACTCCTCCTCCTCTTTCCCACCCTGTCCCTCCTGTGAGACTGTGTATCCTGGTATGCTGACTTCCCACTCATGGTTCTCTGTGTACCATGTTTCAGTGACTGCCACAATATCAGGCATCCCTCTTCCATTAAGGCCACTAGGTCAGGGAGCTTGTTGCACAGACTATAGGCATCGGTACTCATCACCTTCCATTTATTTTTTATGGCCTTACCCCTTTTAGCCCCATCCCTGTCCTTAACACCTTTTTCTGCATGTATCCCTGTTCTGCTCCCTACTGACTTCTTTGCCTTGGTGTTTACCTCTATAACTACTGTGCTTTGTGGAGGAAGGCCAGGATTTCCCTGATCCTTTTCAGTGCCTCCCCCCTTGGCTAGTTTAAATGCTTGCCAATGAAGCATTTAAACCCATCACCTAGGATCCTGGATCCCCCCTGGACAGATGCAGACTATCGCACCAGTATAAGCCTGCATCCCTCCAGGTGGCTCCACAGTCCCCAATGAAGCCAAAACCCTGAGCTCCGCACCAGTTTTTCAACCATTCATTGAATCCCATGGTGTGGAATACCCTAGCATCATCCTTGCCATAGACAGGCAGCACCTCCGAGAAGCTTACTGTACATGTTACTTATCTAAGGCCCCTCCCCAACACCACAAACTTCTCTTGCACTGCTCTGATCCCATTTACAGCTAGGTCATTTGCCTCTAAGTGGACAATGACATCCAGCTCCTTCCCTCATGCAGCTGCTCTCGCGATCCTGAGGATTCGCTTGCTATCCCTCCAAGCCGTGGTGCGAGGCAGGCACCTTACCTCCCTATCCCCTTCCTCCTCCATGTCTACCCCCTAATGATTGACCCCCACCAGGAGTTGTTTCCTTCCCTGTGGGGTCTTGTGCCACCCTCCTGTGGGTCTCCTTTGTGGAGGTTCCCAGCATCCTCCTTGGTCTCCTGCAGGTGCCTCCATAGAGAACCACTCTTTGCCAGAACAGCATATGAACTGTGGAGAGCTACAACTGGAGGATGCACCTCTGTTCCACCACCCTCTCCCTCCCTGAGCCCCACCTTGGTCAACCGCTCCTCTTTCTTCGCAACCTCTGAGGTAGCGGTGGTGGCCCTGGTGGTCCCTGGGTGGGGAAGAGGTTTCAGAATCCTAGCCAGGTCAGCCTGGAGGCGGGCAACCTCCTCCCTCAGACCAGAGAGGTGCCTACAAACGTGGCAGCATCACAACCTCCAGAATGTCTCCCAGAACACTGCTGCTCCACAGCCATTGCACTGCACCACTCCCATCTTGACTTATTTTGTGTCTCCTCTCCTGTTGCTTTGTATGCTTATTGTCTCCTCCCATTATGCATTTTTACACTTACTTTCCTACTGCCTATGTGCCCTTATAACTCTCACCCTTCCTGCTCTGGGACAGGAACTTCTTGTAGTCTTCAGTAGTCTCCTTCCTCCGTGCTTGGATTCAGACCTCCAGCAGCCAGGGAGGGATAAAGAGTTTTTTTTTTTTTTTTAGGTTCCTTCAAGGTTGCTGAAACTAATGTGTCTCAGTGATCCTTCCCTTCCTACTGCCAAACAGGAAGTTTCTGTTGTCAAATTCAGTGGCTATAAAACTAGAACTGGCTTTGGGTGGGAAGGAGGGAAACTAGTTAAAAATCTGTAGTTCTGGACTTCTGTTTCTTGCTCTGCAACTAGTTCTCTTCTGCTAGAAACAGCTGGAAGCTGTAATTGGAGACAGCTGCTTTGCCACACCCCCAATTAGATTCACTCTCTGCTCTCAGTAAATTAAGGTGATACTGCCCCTTCCTCAGAAAAAAACACTTTTTTTACTCAAATGAGACCCCCTTCTTCTAATAAAGTATCTGTTTGCTTAATCCAAACAGGTACTACTTCTGCTGAGACAGAAGTGATTAGTAAAAAATCTGTAGTTCTGGACTTCGGTTTCTTGCTCTGCAACCAGTTCTCTTCTGCTAGAAACAGCACAAACAGTTTGTGGTGTGGTATCTGCTGTGGCCCCCTCTACATAGTGCCAAGCATCTAGACACCCCCCAAACACACTGTCATGACAGTGGAAGTCATCTGGTCACACATTGATGCTTCTACCACTACTCCAGTCAGCCACTGCTCTCTCACTAGCCCTCCCAGTGAAGTGCCCCATTCCCCATGGCCCCAGCAGTCTCCTGGTAGGTCTCTAGGGGCACTTGTGCAGTGCCTGTAGTGGTCCCCAATGGTGCCCAGCCTGCGGTGTCCCCATCACACTGGCATGGCATTGGACCTCATACACCTAGTACAGCATGCTGATGTATGTCTCTTCTGTTATCTGCATAGAGTTGTATGTTGTTTGTTTTACCTGATGATGGCTGTCTCTGGTTGCTTCTGTTGACTTGTCCTTCCCTGCTTGTAGAAGTTGGTGGAATGTGAAGTTAGGGTTGGAAACCTAACACCAATTCCTCTCTTTGTGGCATTAAGTTAAACCCCAATTAGTGCATTAATGCATTTTGCAATGAATATATTCAATGGATATGTATTTTATAATGAATACATTAACTATAAATTTCTGGAACATTGAAGGGTTGCGTTCACTTATTAAAAGAAAAAAAGTACTGTCACATCTAGTGTAAATGCTCTTAAAAGAGGTATATTACTCTTACAAGAAACTCATTCAATTCAAGAAGAATTGGAAAAACTTCAGAAAGCTCAGGTAGGAAGTAGTGCTGTGTGGAATTTTCAAATTCCAGCAGAATGAAATTCCACAGAATTTTCAAAAGTTCACAGAAATGCCACCAAATTTTGCCACAAACAGAATAGTTGAATTCTGCAGTAGAAAATAGTTGTGGAATGATTTTCCACAGAAAAATGCTGTTCTGCAGAATATTATTCTGCAGATCTCAATATGTTCTGCAGAAACTGTTGGAGAATAATTTTCCACTGAAAAATTGCTTTTCGATCACAGTAGGCAGAATTCCACTGAAGAACCATCTAAGTTCCAACAGAAATTCTGCCATCAGAATGGCAATTCCGCATTAATTCTGCTGGCGGAATTTCACATGCCACACAGCACTAGTAGGAAGGGTCTTCTAGAGCTCATTTAAGAAGAGAGGAATTGCTATTCTTCAGAAAGATTTACATTTTGTTTTGATAGATCATATATTGTCTTGATAGAACTGAAATTACTATTTGCAACATTTATGCACCAACTGGAGATTCTCCAGATTTCTTTAATAAAGTTTGTGCTGAAATTGGGCAGATAATTAACAGTAAGTTAATTTTAGGAGAAGATTTGGTATTAGATCTATTTTTGGATAGAAATCCACACAACCTTAGAGACGATGAGATTAAATCTTGATTGTTCATTAAAAAAGTCAATTGAAGATTTTGGGATGATGCATTCCTGGTAATTAGCAAACCTTTTTCAGAAAGACTGCTGTTTTTATGCAGCATTACATAACCTATACAGTAAAACTGACTACATATTCATCTCTAGGAGCCTCAATAGTGTCAGATTCCTGTATTGGAAGCCCTAATATTTCTGACCTTCCTATTATGTAATTTAGGAAAGATCATAAAGGACCATCTAGATGGAAATTGAATAAGTTCCTTCTCAGTGATGCAGACAATTTTGTAATTGGTTGAAGGATGAAAATAAGCTTTCCTTCAAAATGAATGATACCATTGGAATTCCTAGACCCTGTCTTTGGGAAGCCTATAAGGCATGCCCTAAGGAATGTATAATTGGGTGTTCACCCTCCAAAACAAGAAGGAAAGTAAGAAAGATACACTGAGAGAAAAACATCACTTACATCCCCAAAAGAATATAGATATACTTCACCAAATGATCACACTGAAATATGAAATCAATAATTATACATAGAAAGAAAGATGAACATGGTTTACCCTGGTCAAAGCAATATTTTGGGGAACCTGGTGAAAAAGCTGATACATTATCAGTTTACAGATTAAAACAGAGATAAAATCGAAACATAATTCAAGGTGTTAGAGCTCCATATTCTCAAGTCTGCTCCTCAATATGTGATGTTAACAAGATTTGTTTTACAGAATTTCAAGAAAATCTCTATAAGAGAAAATTGCCGAAATAAAGGAGAAAGTCAATCATTTCCTGCAAAGGACTTCACTCCCTACTTTTTCTGAAGATAGGAAATGGTTGAATAAACCCTCTCATTGGAGGAAATGTCACAGCCAACTGCTTTACTGACAATGACAAAAAATCCTGGACCAGATAGACTTTTAAGGGAATTTTATTAATAATTGAATTTGGAGGTTAGTGGAAGGCGTCTAGATATGTTTGTGGAATCTTGCAACAATCCTACAACACCTCTTCTCTACCATTGACAATTACAGAAGCCAAGATTACTTTAATTCTTAAGAAAGATAGAGATACTTTAGATTGTAAAAAGTGCAGATGAAGTTCTCTGCTTAATGCAGACTATAAAATCTTGATCAAAATCCTAGCAAACAGATTGCAAACAATAATTACTAAGCTAATTCCATAAGATTAAGTGGGTTTTGTTAAAAATTGTCATTGCAATCACAACTAATATTTATTTTTCACAATTTGGTCAGGAAACTCCCAAACAAACACTGCTGTTGTGTTATCTTTTGATCTAATTAAGAATGTTGATCCTCTAGAATGGCTATATCTTAAACCTGCTCCCTCTAGATTTGGTTTTGGCAATGCTATCTCTCAGTGGATATCAGTTATCTATCATAAAGGTTATGTGAGAATACTTTCAAATAATCTTACATCTAACCCTTCCCTCTTTTCAGAGGAATTAGGCACAGGTGTCTGCTTTTACTGACCTTATTCAGTTTGGCACTTGAACCATTCCTATCCTCTATTAGGGAAGATTCTTAGATAACAGGTACTTCTATCAAGAAACATGTAAGCAAAATCTTGGCCTATGCAGATGATTTCCTCTTTAACTAAACATGTAAAATGTATTTAAGCTTTGTAAATTTCTCTAAATGACTTCCCTTCCCTTTTGGAATTATCAATGAACTAGGATATGTCTTAAATGATGACCTATAAATATAAAGTTAAACCTCAGATATTTATGCTTGGAATACTAAATTTAAGTACATGCTGGATTTCATCATATATCTATGAATCAAGAGTACCCCCAGCTTATCAAATATGGATAAAATAAAACTAGAACCTATACTAAGTTCTTTCCAAACAGATGAAATAAAGTGGCAGCTATTGGAATTTCCCTTATTGTGTAAAATAAATTAAATTAAAATTACTGCAGCCCCAGAATTTTTTTATGCTCTAAATAACCTTCCTATATATATTATCAGACTGTTCATTTAAGAAAATAGATGAAGTATTTGGGAATTTCCTGGGGGAAGGGGAACTGCCAGTCTTCAAACATTAAAAGCAAGATGGGAACTATGGGGCTTCAGCTTTCCATAAAAAAATGGACTTTCTAATGAAAGACACATCAAACTGGTTTCATCTGGTTGTTACATGCCAATCTGGGTAAAATGTTAATATTCTCTATACAAACCAAGAAATGTATTAGACTTGCTGTTTAATAAGATCCTGAGTTTGTTAGAAGCACATAACTGGGACTTCCAGTGATGTAATTGTCTGAATGGCTACACTTTACTATAGCCCTTCAAAATCCCCAAAGTTAATCTAGTAAAATAAATACCTCAGCAATGGCTTTACTGGTGAAAACAATGAGAGGAAATAGCCTGAAAGTGAAGAGTGTGAGCACCACCAGAGAAAAACCAAAAATACTTTTAGAAAAGGAAAAAGAAATGTTGGGACTTGCAGCATGAGGTTGAAGTCTCCTCAGTGGCCATGTCCAAGGAAGAAGACAACCAAGTAAACACAGAAGAGGACTACACTGATACTACAGCTGCCACAAAACAGAAGGTGAAGGCTGTAACATGAATTGATTTTGTGCAGCAGTAATTCAAAGAATTGCTCCTCCTATGAACATGGAATTTGGAGCATGGACATGGAGTAGACCTACAGGGCACTCCGCCCAAAGCCCACTAATCCCAAGGTGTGACCCAGATCCATGATGAATTGCATGGTATTGTGCCAAGCAAAAGAGTGAATCTTACAAGAAGCATGGAAACGTAAAGCATACAGTATGCTGACCATCACATCATCTTCAACCATGATTTTACTGCAGCAATTTCAGAGAAAGGAAGAATCAAGTGGGAAGTGATGAAACAGCTTTGAGTAAGACAAATAAAGGCTTACATGTCATTTCCCCACAGCCTGAAGGTGGAACTGGAATCTGGACCCAAATGTTTATCTCCTAGATAGGATTCCCACTCTTTAGAAACAGGACATTTCAGTGCCTCAGCTGTATAGAGAAAAGGCAGAGTGGGATTTAATCAAATTGACTTGATCTGTGGCAAAAGGGAGTGAAAGGATAGAGAGCTATAGGCCCACCAGCTCCACCACCGGGCTCAGAACTGATGTGTAGCACCTGTTTGAAAAACTGCATGCCTCGCAGCTGAACATGGCCCAAAGAACTGTGGAGGAGCAGGACAACACATCAAAGGTGAAAAGGGCCCAGATGAGGCAAAAGGAGAAAACTGATGAGAGAGAGGAAGAGTAGTGACTGGAAAATGAACTAACGTCTGCACATTATTGGAGTCAAAAGTTAAATAGGTATGAACATATGAACATACCAGCAGATAAAGACTTTAAGGTCTATCTATTCTGCTTGAGTGTGCAGGTCCCACTGTGTTTATGGGTCTTATCCGTCCCCATTTTTCCCCACGACACCCCTCTTGAATATCCCTCCCTCCTCGTCTACCTGTAGCTTTCCCTGTCACTCTGTTCCATTCTCTCATAAAGCTATCCACCATTTTCAGGGAGACTACCTCCTCTGGCAATTCACTCCATTTTGCCACCACCTGGTCACTAAAAGTGCCTCCTTATCTCCAGCCTGAACCTTCCCCATCAGCTTTAGGCTATGTCCCCTAGTGGACTTGTTCTCATTAAGGCTGAAGAGGCCCTCAGTGCTCACCCTGTTTATATTTTTAAGATACTTGAAGATCTCAACCATGTCCCCCAGATGTTTGGAATTCAGCTACTAGCTCGAAAGATCGATTCAGTGACTGCAGTACACTCTCAGTAATTTCTTGGGGTTTCAAGGTCTGCATAGAGATAAAGTCTAGGGGTAGGAGATGGTGTTCTGCTGGGATATACTCAAGGGGATCTGCCATGAATTCAGTGGCCTGAAATTGGGGTTAGGAATTATCCCCAGCCAGGAGAAAGTGAAGGTTGTAAAGGAGGGTGCCGACAACTCAAGGAGTGTGCTGACTGTAAGAGGGAGCCACTAGAGAGAGAGAGAGATCATTAATATGAAGGTCTCCTGAAGAGACAGAAAGATTGGGTAAAGATAGGAAATTATCATAAACAGTAGCAAATGGCAGGGACTTGGGGTATAGTTTTGGCATACCTCACCATGTGAGAGACAATGACAGGCAAAATAATAATAAAGAGGGAAAAATAATCAAAATTGGAGAAAAAGGTTATGAGCAACAGGTGAGTTGGTCGGCTTCACTGCCCAACTGTCGGCAAATCCCATGACTACCTATAGGATCCAAAGAAACTGGTACCCAGGCTAGCACAGAGGTGTGAGTTGAGCTCAAATTCTGGTGGTAAGTCCTGCAGGTTATGCTGAAGACTGACATGATGCAGAGACATGAGGCAGAGACATTGGTATTATTGGGGCATGAACGCTTACACTCAAGCTAAGTAAATTCCCTTGGGGATAGGAGAGAGAGGAGGAGTGCTCCAGAGAGGGTTTCCTCATTCTAGAAGCCCACAACAGACAGGTAGGGATTAGTGGTTAACTTTGTTTCATGGATTAGTTTGAAAATGCACCACAATTAGCAAAGGTAATCTGCCCTGTGAAGTTCCAATTTGCAGTATAGGGCTAACTTTGGCAGTGAAGTGGGCCCACTAATGAAATTTGCAATGTAATATGGGATTGGAGGTCACATTGTATTGAAATGAGGCTGTGTTGAGTACAGTCTTATGAAGAAAGAGATGGAGAGAAGTCTGTCCCTCCTTGTCTAAGCAAAAAAACTTTAAAACTATTCTGAAAGTGGAGTGTTTAGAACCAAATTGCTCACAACAAATATCTAGAGTGCCTTACACAGCTAGATTACCATTGTTTGCTTGTAGATTTACAGATTTATTTAGTTAAAAGTAATGGTTTGGTTTTGTCTAGTAAAGTAGTAATGTGTGGGCAAGAGAGGATGTTTCAGCTAGCGAGCAGCGCAGCACTGTGAACACTAGTCTGATTTGTTTTCCTCAATTTTCTTCTCAACAATTTTTGTCTGTGGTCTGCGATTTGTCATTTTATTTTGTTGTACAGTTTGGTGTGGTTAATTTGTCAGTCTGTTTCTATAGTGACTATAATTATTTAGTTTAGTTCTTGAAGTAACAGTGTTACTTACAGTAACTTGTTTGGAATTACCCTGTTGTGTGTGTGTCTTGTTAATCCCCATCATCTTAAGAAAAGAAAATTACCCCCAAAAATGTTTATTTGGTGGTTTTACTGTAGCTATTGTTAGCTCAGTAAACTGTTCTGATTCAGATCATACAGCTAATCCCTCTGGTGAGGTGATTTCTGCTGCTGGTCCTGCTGGTACTGTATTTAGTTTTACTGCAGTGTTTAATTTTTCCTTAGAGTATTAACAATTGAAATATATAAATGACTGGAAAGAGATGCTCAACTAAAGAGAGAACTGCCAACGAGTCACCCAAGAAATGCATAGGTTCTGTGGGGCAAAGTGCTGCTGCACTTCAAATAAGTGCCTCTGCAGCAGCTTCATACATCAGCTCAGGGGCCGGTAGTAGTAGCAAAGGAGTCCTTGGTGGAAGTGGTGGTGGCATTAGTGCTGACAAATTATTGCTGGCCACATCTGCGGCATCTATGCTGGTGAGTGCTGGGGGAGGCAGCAACAAGAGTATCTGTCCAAGAGGTAGCAAAATCTCTGGAATAGGAACAGTGGTCAAGAAGGAGATTGCTGGTGTCCCCATGACTGGTGGTGGCACTGAGCCTGATCTGCATGATAGGTTCCCATTACCAAATGACAGTGCTGAGCTTGACCATGAGTCAGAGTCTTAGGAGGGAGAGCTGACTGTTGCAGTCAGAAAAGACTAAAAATGTAAGGGTGATACCGCTGAACCTGTGGTGCTTTGCACACCATGATTATGTCATGGAATTACCAAAGCTCCCCCAATACTGCAACTGTTGTTGCTGTTACCACTGTTGAGCTCATTACACCACCTGAGTCACCCACTGCTGCAGTGCAGAAATTATCACAAAAAACATAAACTGCCCTCTCCCCATCCCAGTCCCACCACCTTGTAGAATTAAGGGGTACAAAATCATTATTTTAGGAATTTTACATACCTGACCCAGTTGACAAAACAGTTGCCATCTCTTAGCTGTGTCAAGCATGAGTTAGTCATAGAAAAAAATGGAAGCCACCTTGGTGGCCAAACAACACACCTCAAATCTAGGCACCTGTTACACTGGACTCAGCATCAAAGGGAAGGTGGTGTGTGTGTGGGGGGGGTTCTCTTTTTTCAGCTTCATTTGCTAAGGCTTCACAAAGTGGCAGGGAAAAAATCCTGGTGGAGGCAGCATTGACTGAGGAGGACTATTACAGAGATAAGGAGGAGTCTGTGGGATTGCATTGTACGGGTCATAGTAGCAGTGGTGGATTGAATACTAGCACTCAGAGGCACAAAGGAACATCAACCACAGTTCAGAAAACACTCAAAGTCATTGCTTTCATTAAAGCAGAATCCATGAATCCTCCTGTGTCAAATACTATCCCAACAGACATGCCGCCATGCCAAGTCCAGTTGTGGTAGCCCAATACCCAAAAAGGTCCCCCTTACACTGCATAGCATGTTTGAGCATCATGCCAAATACCCACCTAATCATGCTATTGCATGGGAAGTGAATGCAACAACCACTAAAAGGCTAGCAATTGACCTACTGCCATTCTCATTTGTGGAGAACATGGAATTTAGAAGGCTGATGGCATGTGCCTATCCCAAATGGCAGATTCTGTCATGAACATACTTCTCCACCTGTGACATTCCTGAATTATATGGGACTTTGTCAAGCACAGTAATCCATGCCCTGCTGCATTCAGCATCCCCATACATACAGCTCAGTATGGATATGTGGACCAGTGGCCAAACAGCTGGTAGTTCCTATCTGTGCATTACAGTACATTGGGTACAGGTATCTGTGACAGTATTTGACTCTGGCGGGGTGAAAAATTGCACTAAGTCCAACTGTGAGGAAGCAATACTCTGGGTATTCACCAGCATGCTACACTGGCAATGAAGAGTGCGACTGGATCACACACAGGTCAGAAAATGTTAGAAATGCTCCTCACCGAGACTGATGAGTGGATGAAGTAGCCCGTGGTGGTGGTGGTGGTACTATGGGTGGCCCAGGGGCTTCAGGTTGATGCAGAGCAGGGGATTGTGGGCTGCTGACATTGAGACACTTGTTTACCAGTAGCCTCATTTTGATCAAACATTGCCTTGGTATACCCCAAAGGTGAAGTTACAGGAGAAGTTGCCAGGTGAAGCTATCAAAGGCGAACTTCCTGTTAAACAACAAAATAAAAAAATACGAATTTATCCATGAAGGCAAATTTGGTGAACCAGCCTTAACTTCACCAGTGGATTAAAATTTAAGTGGGCTAGGAGAAAGGAGAAGTGCTCGACTGGGGTGCCCTTACTCTGGAAGCCTGCTCACATCAATACTAAAGCTAAAAAAAAATCATGCATCTAATAAGAAATACTCAGGCTTCACAAGGGGTTATCAGACATTAGGATTACAGTAATTAATAAATCAGCCCACACATTAACCCAAAGTTCCCTTCCACTGTGTATATGTTAGAGTTCATATTTACAAACTTTCCTTATAAAGATATAAGAGTCATGGCAGATCTAAATAGTGACCATCATATCGTATACTATGTCAAAGGGAGTATGCAGTTAAAGGGACCACCAAGACTAATACAATATAGATCCACAAAATCCTTTGATTATGTACAGCTATTGGATGACTTGGACAGGCAGAACTGGGAGAGACTGTATTTGATCCATGACTTGAACAATGTCTTGGAGTATCTGGTCTCTGAATTATAAGCAATTTACAATAGACAATTTCCCCTGAAGTCCAAACTAAATGAAAAAGAACTCAGCAGTCTGGTTAAAAGTCAGTTATCCAAGCTTAAACGAGAAAAATAGGCTATGGGGGTTGGAAACTAAAATAAGATATCTAGAAAACTGGACTAAATATTGGGCAGCAAGGAACAATTGTGTGAAGGAAGTCGGACTTACAAAGGAAAAAATATTTCAAAACAAAAACAAAGGAGCTGTCTGGAGATCCAAAAAAATTCTGGGACATAAATTAAAATATTAAATGGCAAAAATCTGACAAGTGGTGAAATTAAAATCACTACTGACAGACTTGCCAGATAAGTTTAAGGAATTCTTTATTAATGTTGGAGCCCTAGATACTACAACTGATCTAAGGGAAAATAAGGGCAAAAATCATGGTATCAGTCAGGATGGTAAACTGTTTTCCTTCAAGGAAATAATAGCCCAGGATGTTTGCAAGAATTTCATTACCAGGAAAAGCTCCATTGAGCAAAGCTCATTTGCAAGGAGGTCCTGGTTAGAACAATACAGTGCAGAAAATGAACAGAGCAGGGATGAGTACACAGACTACAGAATAGTATAAATTATAATGGTATGTAGTCTGCCAGGTCATGGCAACATTGCAGGTACAGAAATAGAGGCAAAAACAAAAACAGATAATCTTAGACAAAATGTAACAAAATAGAGGTAAATGGCATATAATCTTAGTTATACTGTAAATAATAAGGCAGTACACCAATAATAAATGGATAGTAATAGCAATACTAGTAGTAAGTGCAATTATCAGAGCAATAGAGATCAATCAGTGATTTGAAGGTTCATAAGCTCACAGTTGAGATTAATTTGAGGCTTGTTAGAACTAAAAAGCAGCAAGAGCAGTGTGCGGGATGGTCTCAAGGCCAGATTCCTGAAATATGCTGCATTGCAAATTTCAGGATCATTAGCATATAGTATCTGTTTAATTGGTCTTTGATATCAGGGGAACTGTCATTGGGTTGGAAGCTGGCCAGGGTTGTCCCTATCTTTCAAGGGGGCTGCCCTGATGAAATGACAAATTAGAGGCCCATCTCACTACTCCCAGTAGTAGCAAAGCTGCTGGAGAAGATAGCAGCAAATCAGTTCCAGGTCTTCTTGAAAGGGGGCAGTAAACTGGACAAATTCAGTCTGGTTTCTGCAGAAACCATAATTCGTTGCCCTCCATGTCGAAGGTCTTGGATGATGTCAACAAGGCCTCAGAGCTTGGCAAAGTTGCTGGGGCTACTGTATATTTGTTGATGTCTCCAAAGCCATCGACATGGTGGACCATAAAACTGTACTGGGGAAACTGGGGAAGCTGGACTGGGAGAAAGGGCTTTGATTTGATTTAACTGTTATCTTACCAGAAGAACAAATAAGATTATAGTGAATGGGAGACAGTCAGAACATAGAAACATAGAATTTGATGACAGATAAGGACCGATTGGCCCACCCAGTCTGCCCATTTCCCATACCTTCTATAATACTACAGACCCTACTTGATATCTGACTTTACCCTCCTTTTCCTATCCACTAAGGTTCCCTTATGCCTATCTTGTACATTCTTGAATCCCATTACAGTTTTTGCCTTCACCATCTCCACTGGGAGGCTGTTCTGTGCATCTACCACTCTTTATGTGAAGAAGTACTTCCTCACATTTCCCCTGAGTCCATCCCCCTCTAGCTTTATAGTATGACCCCTTGTTCTTGAACATATTTTTTTTCTGAAAAATGCTTCCCTCTTGTACCTAAGTTGTACATATGCTCAAAACAAAGGGAGTCCCCAGGGGTCAGTTCTAGGCCTGTTATGATTTACACAGTGCTTGAGGGGCTTGGGGGAAAGCATCAGAGGCATAGATTGCAGATGATATGGTGGTCTACACCTCTGATGCTTCAGTTGAAGTGGTGCAGCTATGCCTGCAGAAAGCCTTTGATGGCTTACAATTATTTTCACCCAAGCTTCTTTGAAACTGGAAGAAAACAAAACTTATGTGATGTTACTGGGAACATCTCAAAAATTAAATCAATTTGGCAAACATTTTTTAGTCATTCATTCTAAGGAGGGAAAACAGAGCAAGTGAAGGGGTATAAATATCTAAGTTTTCAGGGTTCAGGTAACTGTTTAGCAGTGTCAGTGGCTCAGTAGGTAGCACACTCACCTCTGAGGCCGGGAAATCAGAGGGCTGTGAGTTCAATTCCCACATCTGGCACTTGGGTTAATATCCCAGTACTGACACTGTAGTGCAGCATGAGAGGGGTGCTGCACTTCTGAGGTGCCGTCTTTCAAATGAGATGTTAAACCGAGGTCCCATCTGCCTGGATTGGTGGTAGTTCAGGTGGATGTTAAAGATCCCATGGCACTTATTGAAAAGAGTAGGGGAGATTTTATTAAGCAATAAACACATCATCACATGAAACAGAAACATTCCAGATTCAAACAAAAAAAAGAAAAAAGATTACACAAAAACTGAGAGTTTTAAACAGTTGAAAAATGGTTCCATAAATGATTAACATAAGATTTGGAGTATTTTTTTCCATCTCGTAAACGCAAAACATGTAACTCAGAATCAACAGAAGATACAATAGTAAAAAAATCTGTATGAAGTTGCTGTAATACAAAATGGCAACGTGTCTGCCATAAAAAATATTGCAAAAGAGCAAAGAAAACATTCAATGTGCTTCTATGATACTGCTCCCATCTACCCGAATAATCCCCCAGTATCAAAGTATTATAAGTAATAGACCATAAAGAAGGCATATTCCAGTGTAAAGCTGCAAAGTTCCAAAAACTCTGACTGTTTGGATAGTCAATAAAAAAATGGGATTGACTTTCTTCCACATCAATACAACCAGGTTTTAAACAATAACGATCAGTTACTGGTTTATATTTCAAATTTCCTCTCACTCCCAAGCGCCATGAGCAGAAATCAGACAATATCCCAGGTTTTAACAGGAATCCTAATGTCTGTTAACTTACTGAGGCATATTTCATATTTGTTGGAGAACAAAAGGGAAAGAGTAAGATTACCTTTTGTAAATCATAGACAATATAATCATAAAAGTTTTTCTAGTTAGCGAGAGTAATTTTTGCATAGGAATCTGCCATTGAAATAACTTTTTAAAGTGGAAAACCATATTTTGGAAGATTATCCGACAATAAGATTCTAGGTGGAAAAGTGACCATCGAAAAAATATTTATGCCATAAAGCTTTGACCCAAAAATGCCATGGCAGAGAAGGTTCCTGCCAAATAAACGGGAAAGAAGAAAACAAAAAAATGGAATGAAAAAAAATGAGGGGGTTAATCATTTTAAGCCCACCATCCCTTTGTTGAAGATACGTATATTCCCTCTTCACTGGGTTCAGCCTATTTCCCCAGAGCATCTGAAAAAAATACTATAAATTCTAGTTTCCAGGACTAAAGGGGGCGGAAAAAGATGACTTAAATAGAGAAAAATTGGTAATAAAAATTTTTAATGATTAATACCCTTTTCTTTTTTCCAAATTTCCAATGTTTCCATTGATTTATTTTAAATTCACCAACTCCTAGCTGCTTTTCCCAGTTATATACTTCCATGTGTTCATCCCCAAACCATATTCCCAAGATTTTTTGAGGCCCATCTACTAAGGAAATATCAAAGCAATCGGATAAATCTGGAACAATACTTCCCAACTGTAAAACAAAACTTTTTTGAATGTTGAGAGAAGCCCCAGAATACTGACTAAAGAGGAAATAAAACTCCAATGCCTTTTTTAATGATAATGTGTCTGCTAAAAGAAGCGTGACATCGCCAGCAAAGGCAGTTACTTTAACTGTCTCTAAATGAGGCAAGGGGGCAATACCCTTTATGGAGTCATGATATATAATATGTCTGATAATCGGGTCTAAAGTGAAAGTATATAGTAAAGGACTCAAGGGACATCCCTGCCGGACCCCTCTAGAAATTCTAATCTTATCACCCATTAATCCATTAACTATTGGGACAGTGACTGCGTTATTATACAGTTGCGAGATCCACTGAACAAAAATAGTAGGGATTCCATATGAAGACAGGACAAAATACAAATAGGAATGACTAACAGCATCAAAAGCTTTGGACTGGTCTAAAGCAGCAACTAATTCAGATGCACAAAAGTTGGACTGATTATTAAAAAGATCCCTGAGTAAAAAAAGATTATATTGAATTTTTCTGTTTTTTATGGCAAATGTTTGTGCCGGATGAATTAACACTTCTGCCAGTTTTTCCAACCTATTGTGCAGGATTTTTGAGAGAATTTTATAATCACTGTTCAATAAACAAATCGGCCTCCAATTTGAAAGGACCGCCTTATCTCCTTTTTTATAAATGAAAGTCATTATAGACATAGTAAAATCTGCACAGGAGATCCCAGAGGACAAATAAGAGTTAAACACCAAAGGAAGAAAAAAACTCATATAAACTATACATTTTTTATAAAATTCATTAGGAATTCCATCTATCCCAGGAGAGGACCCAGTCTTCAAATGTTTAATAACGTCAATCACCTCCTGGGATGAAATGGGTCGTATTAAGGATTGTATCAGTCACCTGAAACTCTAGGAAGAGTAGAAAATAGATCCGAAAGAATCAGTGGATAATACTTGTGGGGATGAAAAACAAGACTTAACATAATTCTGAATTATTTGCAACATGCCCAAATCAGAAGTAATTGTCTCGTTTTCTGAATTTAACAACCCTGTCATTAGAGTATCTATTAAGTGTGCTTTAAAGCCTGAAAAGGATCAGCCATTGGAGTATTTTAATGTTAAACGAAATTCTAAGTCTAAAGATTTAGCTCTATCATATTGATAGTTCTTCATTTGTTGTTTAATTTCTTTTATTTGAGATAGAAATAACTTATGATCTTTTGGGGGAAGTGACATTAACCTATATAATTGATTTCTATGAACCAAATATTTTCGATAATCCTCATTAACTTTACCCTTACCCCAGGTTTGAAATAAGCGTTTAATTTCTGTTTTAACATGCCTCCACCACTCAAAATATGAAGAAAAAAGTTCTAAAGTGGAAAATTTTGCAGCTAGAAAAAATTCTAAATTAGAAAAATAGGCTGAATCCATTAAAAAGGAAATATTTAGCCTCCATCTTTGTATTGAAGAATATAATCTTGGTGGGAGGTTCCGTAATGATAGGGTACAAAACAAAATGTGATGATCCGAAAATTCTGAGGGAAATATAGTACAAGATAAAATCTGAAGATAGGATGAAATAAAAAACATATCAATCCTGGTTGCAAAAGTATACCTATGGTAGGTTTCACCACCCTGTGAATGTAAATGTCTAAAGCAGGGGTTCTCAAATGGTGAGGCCAGCCTCCCTTGGGAGGCCCCAACCTGTTCCAGGGGAGGCTCAAGAAGTCTGAAAAAGTACTGCGTTTACATTTTGAGTTTTATGTATTTTGTGTGAAGAGATGAAACAAACTGGAAGAGGATAACAGTAGGTGAATTTTATGTATTTATTTACTAATAGGTGACAAGGAAGGTGAATGAGCCAAGGCTCATTTCAGGTTACCAGGGAAGGGTAGGAGTGAATATATTTCAAAAGCTAACTGCAAAACAATCAAGAAATACACAGTGAACAATAATTTAAATAAATATTAACAATAAACTAATAATGAGTGGTTAATCAATTTGTAGACTGATGGCAGAACAACCCAAATACAGGGTTGAGCATAGAAGTGCTAAGAGCAATAGCAGGAAGGAGCAAAGCAATCTGCAAGAAGTTGCTTAGGAGCAGGGAAGGAGGGGAGAGGCAAGTATGTAGGAAGGTTATTTCATATATAGAGAGGAAACAGAGAGATAGTCTGACCATGAAGGTACTGCAACAAGGAGTGACAATGGTTCAAGAATGAAAATAGCGGAGCAAGTAGGCTGGCCTTGGGGGAGAGGGTTACAATAAACTGAATAATATTTGTTTATTTTCTTTATTTGTTATTCAGATAACACCTTTGAGCACAGGAGTTCTTTTTCAAAGGTTCCATGTCAGTATAAGACAAAGAACTGAATATGAGCCAAGTACTCAGAGGGGGTTGCAATTTGTTCATGGTATACTGTGCAAAGTACAGTGTGTTATTTTTCTTTGGGGAGGCCCAAGATTATTTCAGATTTTGGGGGAGGCTCAAAATCTTTTCCAGGGATTTGGGGAGGCTCACTGTGACAAAGTTTGAGAACTGTTGGTCTAAAGGCATCCGTGAGTCTAACATCCTTCACGATTTCCAAAAGAGCATTTGAATCACAGTAAACCTTTTTCCCAGATATTCTCGAAATTGGATATCAAGAGAAACATTAAAATCTCCACCCCATACTAAATGTTTTCTTGTAAATAAAAAGGGTTTTATGTCCTTAAATAAATCGATGCGGCCTGTTTTAGTTTGTGGGCCATAGATATTGATAAAACAAAAAAAATAATCCCCCCATAAACAATCTAGAATGAGAGCTCTGCCAGGTAACAAATCAATAACTCTTGATATTTTAAAAGAAAGGTTCCCAAATAATATAGCAACCCCATCAGCCACTTCTGAACCAAAAGACCAAAAGAAGGTCCACATGTCCATTTTCTTTGTAACCGATTTATTTCAGAAAGAGGACAGCCTAGTTTCCTGCAAAAAATTACATCCAGCTGTAAAGATTTTAGAGTATGAGAAAATGGATATCTGCCTCTGAAATGTTTTCAAACTGCAGACATTAAAAGAAGCAAGTTTTAAGGAAGCCATAGAAATGCTTAAACACTATTTTTTGGCTCACTTTTCTTTTTTTTCCTTTCTTTCCTTTTTAATCTTTTGCAAGCTCCGTAGATTTACTCTCTTCCTCATCAGTCACAATTTCAGAAAGATGAGAAGTTTCAGATTCTAAATCTGAATCCCTAACTTCATCTTGAAGGGGCGAAAAAAAATTCTCTGTTACCAATGGACTAGCTTGAGTCTGTTTCAAGGAAGCCCTAGTAAATCTCCTACTTTTAACAACTTCAAATGGCGGTGGCATAGAAAGAACAGGGGCCTGCTTAACCCCTAAGTGAGTGGAGGCCTGCTCAGTAGTAGTCTGGGAGTTATTAACTACAGGAGGCGCTTCTTTAGGTTTATCTGCTACCAAAGGGGTCAGAATAGAGTCCTGTCGTGAGGGGAGGGAAACAGATCTATGTAAATTCTGAATTTTAGATTGATCTTTATGAAGCAAGCCATCATGATCTAACCCATCAGGACAATTATGCCTAGCCCAGGGCATTGATGAAAGGCATGTCCTTTTCTTGCATAAATTACACTGGAAAATGTTACTACACATATCCACTGAATGTCCAAAACCCCACATAAAGGACATTTCATCATGTCACAAACACTGCTGATATCGTTCTGTCCCACATTTATAACAGGCTTCGCTGTCCACCGAAAAGCACACCCCCTATCCTTGCCCAGGAAAAAAACTATTCGGTAGGTGAACAATTTCAGAGTTGACTTGTAATAGCCTCACTTTAAATTTCCACCCCCCTGTCCAAATGCCTTCTATATCCAAAAGTGCCTCAGGTGGGCCTAATACTTCACACTTAGACTGTAGCCAATGGTATATATTGCTAACATTGACACCCTCATTTCGAAACACAATGGTAACAAACCTAATCAAAGGTCTAGTTAATGGAATTGCAAAAAAGGCAACCATAAAGGATGAGTCTTTGAGTAGCATATTTATCCCAAAATGTATCCATAAGAGCGTTCGCTTGAAAACTAATATCAAATGAGTCTTCTCCAGAGATGTATTAAAGCATAAATATCCTTTGCACAAAATCCCATTTTAGTTTTCAAAAGATGCTTGAAAATGTAATATCTATCAGGATGGTCCTTAAGCCACCTCTGTACTTCAAACGAACAGCATTACAGACGAGGGGCTTGTTCAAGTTTAGATTTAAATAGGTCAGACATTGTGGGTTTAAGAGTCTGGGTCAAAGAAGGCTTTTCAGGTACACAGGCAGCTGAAGTACTAGCTACAGGAGTACAAGAGTCTCTTCATGTAGAACATTTCCCCACCTACCCTGAATTAACAGAGTTTGAATCAGGTCTTAATGTACCTGGAGATGGAGACCACGAAATCTGGTACCCAGTCACCCGGATTCAGAGCGCTTCCAGCCAGCTTCAGATAGGGCAACTTCTTCAGACCATTCCGATATACTGCTCCCAGTACCTTCATCCTTCAGACCGAATTGTCGTCACACTAAATGCGACGTGCGCGGTCCCGCGTTGCACACAGTCCTCCCGGAAACATCCTCCTTCAATATTGGTTCCTGCTGTGGATCCGGAATAGCGCGACACTCCTGGTGTACTGATTTCTGCAAAGATGATGAGGGCTCAACAACGGTAAGCAAATCCTGGTCAGAAAATTGTGTAGTTGCCACTGAAACACTTCCAACCTGCTGAAACTCATGAGCCCGATCTTCCGATGCTGATTTCAAATTGTTAGCTGTTATTGTAGCTTGAGGGCCGCTCTCCAAAACGCGACCCTGTTCACTATGTAGCTGCACACTCTCTCCAACCTCCTCCTCCATCCCAACTTCAAAATCGTCTGCCATGTTGAGACATGACGTCAGAAAGACTCCCCACCAGCCACTGACCAGCAGCCAGTAGGGGAATTTCCCCGGTGTCCTGGCCAAATTTCTCTCATTCACTAAAAATACCACCAACAGCTTAATACGGTTCAAGGTCAGTTGCCATTCATCTGTATCCCCCTCTCCCGGGTCATGCCTGAAAATAGGCAGAAATTGTCTAGTGCACTTACCTGGTCAACAAAAACTAAATAAATAAAAACTTGCATGTTGCAAGGCTCATAAACAGAATAAGCAAGTGTTTGGGAGCTCTTTATTGAAAAAAAGGTTGCTTGAATTACAAGGCAAGATTACATATAGCCCAAACTGAAATAACTATTTCCTATCTTTGATTATGCTGACATTGTCTGTGAGTTTTGCACAAAGAACAAGTTGCTTAAGTTGGACATACTATTTAATTACTATTTAATAGACTGGCCTACTTTGCCTCAAATAGCCCCTACAACACCCATAACTGTACCTTGTATAGTGAAATAGGCTGGACATCCCTAAATGAAAGATGCAAATTACATAAAATTCTCTTCCCATTGAAATATTTACAGAACAATATTCCTGACTGCATAGCAGAGAGGCTGATACTAAGGGAGAAACAAACTTCACTTAGAAGCACATTCCTCTTGGAGTTGGCATCCCCTTGGATGATGGCTGCAAGAGCCAAGTTCTTCTTCAGCTTCTGCGTTCCTTAGGTATGGAATTCATTTCCTGAGTTCTTTAGAATTTGAGGGGGAAAAAAAGCTTCCAACTCACAAACAAATAAAAACATGGTTTACCTCCCTACCTCAAATATGTGATAGATACAAAGAAGGCATAAGGTAATTTTGTTTACTACATTGCTGTGGAAGTTCCCCAAATTATTTTAATTGATTTAAAATCATCTATTTGAAACTAATTCATTTATATGTCTGTATAATTTATTGTTTTTAAGATTTTATTATATTGTACCTTTTATGATGTAACTGTGTTATAATAACTGGGTCATGTTTTTTTCCTAAGGAAACCCAGTTCTTAATTTGCCATTATAAAGGAGTGTTTATAACAGCAAACAAGCACCTGGTTTCCTTTGCATTTGCACGTGCACCAGCCATCCGAAGTCATCACACTGAACCCATCTGAACTCAGCACCTATGTTCCCCCTAAGGTGTGCTCACGTGCATCCACACAGCAGTCAGAAATAACCCGCACACAGCTTCAGTAGTAGCGCACAAAGCAGCTGACAGGGATCCTCATGTTCATGAAGTAGTGACTATAGTCATCACTCAGATTTAAGACTCAGACAGCAGGACATGAAAGTGAATGGGAAAGAAACATTGCATGCCCACCCCTGAGGCCACAACCCATTAACTTTAACAAGCCAGCAGTTAACAAGCCAGACATCTCGCTCTCGCTCCGCTTACTGAACAATGGAACCGACCTGCAAAATTCCAACCAATCGGCTTTGCAGTTACAGCAATGTTTTCAGTTTGACACCTCTTTTCAGTAAGACAGTACTTGATAATGAACATTATTCCCCTGCTGTTCACAGAAATGGCATGTTTTATTTGTTTGCTAGATTCCCCCCAACAGAGCAATGCAAGAGATTCTCTGACATATGGTGTATATTATATTATTTTAGTTTTAAAGTTGCACAACTTCAGTGTAATCTGCCTCCTCCTCCCCAAGCAGCGTTTCACATACAAAATGTGTTTATAATGGATTTAAAGCCTCACCGTTGAAAGCTTGTTCATTTTTTTTTCAGTACAAGAAAATGGGATAACTATAGTTTTGTTTACAATAAAAGCATCAAAGCAACCTACTGTCTGTTTGTGTCATTTTTATGTATTTGTTGTGGGCCAGGATGGGTATAACCTTCTCAATTAGCAGGCTGAGACACTAACTGTACATATGTCTAGAGAGATGAGAGTGCTTCTCTTTAAAACAGGGTCTCACATTATACACACATTTGAGATTCAATGAATCAGTGCTTGTAAAGGTTGCCCATGTTGGCTACATGGGGATAGTAATTCTAAAATGGACAATAAGAAATAGCAGCACAAAAAAATGTCTCTTTCATTTAATTTCATAAATTCAGACTGCGCTTAGTATGCATCCAGAATGGAAGAGAAATACAGTCTCCTAAATGCATCTTCTCTCTCATATCACACTGACTCACTCACCGCATTGTAAAAATACATTTTAAAACCCCCACTGAGCTTGACAATACCGAGCATAGTTATTGTAAACCATACCTAGGGTAAATGACATCACATACAATTATGCATGCATCCATCAAAGATCCCATTGCTAAGTACTGCTTTAAGAAGCTGTCCAACCCTGAATACCACATTGCCATAACAGTATTAAATGATGTTCTTTTGGAGTTGGCAGAGTTGTCTAAGGTGTTTCAAAAAGTGGTCTAGCAACAGTTGAAGCTGTACAGATTGCTAGGGCAAAATAAAAAAAGATCAGAAGCCAGTACCTGGGTGAAACTGTCTACTGGAACCCACCAGTAAAACTGCTTTTGACTAATTGCACAGCTGAAGTAAGCACAACAGCAATTTGCAATTCATTGGCCTGTTATGTGACCATCTGGACAGCTGATTTCCTGCAGGTGAACTTTCTGACTGATCTGCCTTTGATTTTACAGCAGTGCCACATTGCAGCTTTGAGTTTGACTTATCAGATGTTGAGAGACTGTACAACGTTCCTTGACTTCTCTCATCTGTGAACGACAGATTCTCTTTCTGTTAAAACTTTTTCTTTGCCCCAACAAAGATATCCCAAAATGTGTGTAGTGGAAGCCATCAAATTGGCCAGCATGGGATATGTACATCCCTTTATTCAACTTATTAAGGAAACAATAATGCTGGCCTTGACTGGGCCACCTAAAATTTACACGAGACCATTTGAGGAGATTAGGTAGGATGTCAAATTGAGGCTTATTGATTTAAGACATAAATTCTTTCTATGTTCAACTCTCCAAGCTTAAGCCAAATGGATTTTATAAAAAAAGTAAAGATTTCATGGGGATATGAGCCGTAGCTCTCTTTTTTAACCTGTCCTAAACAAAGAAGAATCTATACAAGATTCGGAACTGAAAACTATACTGCTCAGTGCATTCATTTCAGACAAAAGAGAGGGGGTACTTTTTCCATGTTGTAAATGTGGAGTGGGGACTACAGATGATTTCAAACATGTGGTACTCTTGTGTCCTAGGTATGAATCAACTAGGAAAAAACTGCTGGGGGGATCTCGGTCTCCCCCTGGAGGATCTTTTGGAATATTTGTTTACTAGGAAAGAAAAGAACATGGAAAAGATATTTGCAAAATTTTTATCTCAACTCATTTGTAAAGTTTATTAGGGGGACTTGAAGTCCTGTGGAGGTTTTTTATGTGAAAAGGTACTCAGGGGACACTGTTAAATTGAATTGCACTGTAAAGATATTTAAGTTCCTGGTTGATTTATTTATTGTCTATTTATATTTACTATGTGTTTTGTCCTGATTTTAGTATATTGTAACTGCTTTATGCTGAACAATAAATTGTACTACTACTACTACATTCCAAGCTTCTAGTGCTGACTGTGAAAGAGGCTTCAGCCTCATGAAATGCATTAAGAGCTAGTCTAGCCAACCCAGACCTAGGAAAGCTTAAGCAGAAATGGGAATCTGAGTTGAATACTATAATCCCACAACAAGCTTGGGAGAGCAGACTAACGAGAGGATGGCAGGTGACGAGCTCCCCCTCATGGTGGGAATTCCATTGGAAGATCCTTTGGAGATACTTTCTAACACCTTCTAAAATGAAACACTACTCTGTGGGTGTTTCTGACCACTGTTGGAGGTGTGGAGAGGCTAGAGGCTCCCCAACGCATATACTGTGGGACTGCCCCAAGATCTTAAATTTTTGGAAAGAAATTCACGAATATATGCAAGGAGTATCAGGTCTTAAAATCCCCTTTAGAGGGGAAGATTTGATATTGGGACTTCCCCTCTTGGTCTCAGGACCTAGACAAAGGATGACACTACCACAAATGATAAGAGTAGCTGCGTTGAAAACAATCACTTCAAAATGGCTCTCACCCCACCCTCCAACAGTGGACGAATGGAGGGTCAGGATGGGACAACTGGAAACAATGGAAAGAATCACTTATAACCTGAGACAGGAGAGAGAGACATATGAAGTTATCTGGTCCCCATGGCGGGCACTGACTACATTAGGCTAAAGCCTCGGACATTCCAATCAAGGCTGGAGAGCATGATTTAGCACGTAAGATCTGCCTTTCTAGCCATGCAAACCTCTCTTGTTTTAACAGTAAAATGACACCAAGAGCCTTTTCCCTTCTTTTCTCTCTCTTCTTTTGCTTTTTCCCCCTCTTCTATTACTTTCTTTCTTCTTCCTCTTTCCCCCTCCATTTTCCACACGGTAGATTGTAGATAGAGATTGTAGGATTAAGGGGAGACCTAAATGTTAGTTTTAGGGTTAGCTTAGAGATGGAAAATCTCTGTCCATTTGTTAAGTATGATAAGATCCATGTCATATAATGGAATTAATAACGAGCAAAAATAGGTAGACCTGCTTCTTTTTCCTCCCGCTTGATTGGGGGGGGATGCGGACGGAACATAAAGAATATAAAGAACACCGATATCCCCTATATAGTAACGAAACTAAAACAAAGAATGTTAAACATGGTGTGACTGATATAGGAAGTCTTGTGCAAATGTGATGTACATTATAACGATTATCTGAATGTTAGCCTATGGAATTGACATGGAAACTTGTAAACGCAATTTTAAAAATATATGGACACCTAATAAAAGATGAAGTTAAAAAAAATGCATTAAGAGCAAACAAAGAAACCACTTGGAAGAAAGCCATTTAGATATGCTGATGCGAACAAAATTTTTTTTAATATCTGGTGGAAAAATGGATCTTAATAAAATATAAGTCCACTGGAAGAATGGGAAAGACAGGAGAGAAAAACAGTAAATGTTGACTTCTTAGCAATGCATCAGCAGCAGCACCCCTTTTAGATGCATGCAAGACTCTTTAAAATGTACATAGTTTGCACATGTTTCCAGTTCATACTGTTATGGCGCACAATGCACATCCAGCTTCGGACTGTGTCAGAATGTATATTTATACTTTGCAATGAGTATTTGAGTGTTTGGTTATATTTTCTACTGTTTACTGGCAATAAAATATATCACTTGTTTGGACCACCCAATTTGCGCGCATGAATCAATTTTTTTGCACAAAGTGCCGCACACACATATCAGTCGCCCACCAACAGAGACTAAAAATTAGAGGGAACATTGCTCAGCACTGCCAGTTGCTCTCAGCAGTAAGTAAATATTTATAAAAGTGAACTGCCACATAACTTTTCTAAGCCACTGCCTACTTAAATTACAAATTTTGAAAAAAAAAGAGACCGATTTCAATCAATCAATCAATCAATCAAAATCTTTATTTATCCAGGCGGGCACCATTGAGCAAGGCTCATTTGCAAGGTGGACCTGGTTATGAATATATCAAAGTACAGTACAGAAGCAGGTATACTTTTAGCAATAATATACAAGGAAGAAAAAGTATATACAGTGTATACAGTACAGTACAAGGTTGAAATAAATAATAATAAAAAAATAGCATTATTTTACAATTAAAGAAGTCAGCAGATGTACAATCAACCATAGGCATACAGGGGTTATAAGCAGAGATCTTTTGAGTGAGGCAGCCGGCAACTGCACATATAGGGGAAAGAGGCTGTGTATGGGGTGGCAGGTTAGAGAGGTAAAGAAGAGGAGGGATATATTACCGATGACTGGGGGAAAAATTGGGCTAAAACCACAGAAAGTGAAGATGGCTATCATGTACTTGTTTATTATGATAATGACAGAAGGGGGGTAGATAATTGGGACACTGCTGTGGATGGGGTGGGATTTTAGCCAGGCTGGAGCAGACAGAGAAGGGTAGGTGCAGCAGGAAGAGTTAATAGGGAAAGAGTGAGAGCCAGGGGTAGAAACATGGTGAGCGTCAGGATGGAAAGGGCGAGTTGCGGAATTAGTAGGCTAGCGATGAGGAAAACATTTGCAAGGTGCTTTCATGTACCGATTGTAGAGTGCCTTGAAGATATTCAGGCTAACAGGGCAGCTCAGCTTCAAGTTCCTTTGTAAACCGTTCCACAATGTGGGTAAAGAGAAGCTTAGAGCAGCTTTGCCAAAATGAGTTTTGACCCTTGGAACTTGGAGGGCAATTAGGGAATAGCTCCTTAGAGCGTAGGTGCCTAACACACTCTGGGGAATACAATCTGAGACATATTAAGGAAGCTCATTGGTCACTGCTCTGAAGGCCCATAGGGCGGCGTTTCTATTCCTTCTATAGTGAAGGGAAGTCCAGCCTAACGATGAGTAGAGGGAGCAGTGGTGTGTGGAAAGTGGAAGGCCAGTAATAAACCTGATAGCTCTGTGGTAGAGGGTGTCCAGCTTAGCCAGTGCAGAGGCAGTGCAGTGGCTGTAGAGCAGGTCCACGTAATCTATTAAAGATAGGAAGGTAGCTTGAACCAGTTGAATCTTGGTCTCCTTTGTGAGCAGGTGGTTAATTCTGTACATTAGTCCTAATCTTTGCCTTAGTTTCTTCTGTAGTTCTTCAATATGGTTGGTGAAGGAAAGTTTATGAGCGAGCCAAACTCCTAGATATTTGAATTTAGCTACATACTCTAGTGATTTTCCAAGAACGGTGGTAATTTATGGGATAGCTCTCCCCCCGGCAGGAATTACCACATGCAAGGAGGGGGAGAAGAGCATGGCTTTTGTCTTTTTCGCATTGAGCAAAAGCTTTTTGTTTATGAGCTGGTATTGTAGAAGGTTAAATTCAGCTTGGATGTCTTCACAGGCTGCTTCCGGCGTGGGATGACTCAAGTACAGTACAGTGTCATCCGCGAATAAGTGGAAGTTGGCTTTTTTGATGGGGTCATTGATGTTGTTAATGTAGACTGCAAAGAGGAGGGGACCAAGGATAGAGCCCTGAGGCACGCCCCTTAGCATAGGTTTTAATGGAGAAAGATCACCTTCAGCTTTAACCTGCTGTTTCCATTCTCCGAGGTAGTCTGAAAACCAGCACATAGATTTATGGTCCAGGCCTAAGGTGCTTAGGGAGGAAAGAAGCAGGCTGTGATCGACTGTGTCAAATGCCTTACTAAGATCCAAGAAAATGGCACAGACATGCTTCTTGTTGTCAAGGTCTAGGAGCCAATCATTGGTCACCTTAGATAGGGCTGTTATGGTGCTGTGCTTTGCTCTGAATCCAGACTTAACTGGGTTTAATAGGCTTCTGGATTCTAAGTATACCCCTAGTTGGCCACACACTATTTTTTCTAGTAATTTAGACAGGATGGGAAGGAGGGAGATTGGTCTGCAATTATTTAGATCAAAGAGGTCACCTGCTTTTAATAGAGGGATGACATGGGCTATTTTCCATTGAGAGGGGATGCTACCCTGGGAGAGTGACATGTTGAATAGGTGGGTGATTGGCACCACAAGCACATGGTAGGCACATGTCAGATAGTATGGTTCTATGAAGTCAGAGCCTGCTCCCTTCCTGGTGTCCAGTTGCAGCAGTAGATCTTCCATCTCTTTTAGAGAGACAGGCAGGAGGGAGAAGGCCTCCTCGGTAGAGGGGGGACTCATGGGTTGGTGGGCCCTGAGCTGTGTGGAGGTCATTGGCAGGAGAAGTATCAAATGCTAGCCCTGCCATTGCAAAATGGTTACTGAGGGCTTCCAATATCTCCGATCGGTTAGAGATAACGCTGTCACCAGACTTAATTTTTGCTGGAATGGAATTACCAGGTGCATGTCCAGACATGTCTTTTTTTTGTTTGTTTCATGTGTTTATTAATGGACAGTTATCCATATATAATTCATAGCCATCAGCTATAGGAAATCCATATAGTACAGTCACATTCATTTGCCACAACACTTGAATGCAGCAACATTTCAGACTTCATTCCACATTACTTTCCTTTTTTCTTTTTATTTTTAACTATCCCCCCAACCTACTAACACCTAACAATTAACTATTAACTCAGTCTGTGTCCCTTCTTTCTATCTCATCTCTACCTTACTCAGGGGTCCCTTCTCTCAATTAAATAACCCACTACCCTCCAGCAGCATTCTTTCCCCCATACTCAGAGCACCCAAATATTCTGCCCAGGTTCTCTCAAATCTATCTTCCGTCCCTTTTAAACTATATGTCAGCTTATCCACTGCCAGGACTTTCACCGTGAGTTCTTTCCATTGACCCACTGTAGGCCCCAGAGCTGTAGTCCAAACATTTTGTATTCCTATTCTGGCCACTATAAGTAACACCCTTATCCATCTAGGGTAAAGAAACCATTCCCCATTTTCCTCCCCTTCTACCCCTAGCAACAGTGATTTTTGGGAGATCACAATGGGCTTTTCTCTCATGGATGCAATTTCTTTAGATATGTCTTGCCAGTAGGGCTTTATCACTGGGCAACCCCAATAATAATGTTGGTATGTGCCCATGTTTATTTTGCACTTATTACAAAATGGCGAGACCCCCGGACAAAAGCTGTGCACCATAGCTGGTGGGTAATATAGTCTCTGCATGTATTTGAACTGGGCTTCTTTGTACTTATCGCACACTAGCAGTCCCTGGTGGGATTCTAACATTAGCTGCCAATTAGCCTCACTAATTTCTTCCTCGATATCCCGCTCCCACCATACCTTCGCCTTCTGGGGAAGATCCTGAAAAAAACTTTTCCTGTCCAGCCTCACGGCCCTCCCTATTAATCCCTTCTCACATCTATTAGCCCCCAGTATTTCTCTTTCCACATCCTCCATCAGTCTCCTTGTTTCCCTTGACCCGCTAAGCCATTTATAATAGTCCCATGCTTGGAAGTATCAATACATGTGTGAAGTGGGCACATTCCACCTCTCTTTAACCTCCTGGAATGTGCATATGCTCCCCCCTGATGTCAAGGTTGCCATGCATTTTACCCCCTTTTCCTGCCATAGTTTAAATCCATCATCCTCCAGACCTGGCAAGAAATCAGGGTTCCCCACCACTGGGACCAGCAAAGTCTGACAAACCTCAATGCCTTGTCTCTTTTTAATTTTTTCCCCAGACCATTAAATCCGCTACCACCATCGGATTAGGTGCAGCCAGCTTTCTATACTGCTAAGTCCTTCTTCACATAGGTAACTGAAATTCTCCTGGAGCCCCATCCTCTTCTAGCTCGACCCACCCGACCACCTCCTGTCTGTGTACCCAATTTTGTATGTACCTATATTATGCTTACAAGAATACCCATCATGTCCGGGAAATTTACCCCGTGCTACTGGTGCTTTTTAACCATTTCAAACTAATTCTGGGGTGTTTACCCCATCAAACAAAAATTGTAAATGGATTTTCCAGTTTCTTTATATCCTGGGCTGTCAGGCTGAAAGGGATCATCTGCATTTTATATAAGATTCTGGGCAAAACGTTCATTTTAAGGAGGTTGATCTGTCCCATCCAAGAAATATTCAGTTCTTTCCACCTACTCAGATCCTGTAAGATTTCCCTTATCAATGGTCTATAGTTCACCTCATATAGGTTCCCCATTTGCTTTCCCACATCAATTCCCAAGCATGTAAGTGTAAGTTGTACTCTTTTTAACATCCAGGCCTCCTCCCTACTGCTCCCTCCCAAAAACATGATTTCTGACTTTTGAACATTAATTTTATACCCGGAAAAAACTGAGAATTGCTCTATTATTGACAGCACCTTAGTGATTGACATGTCTGGTTCTGTCAAGAACAGCAGAACATCATCCACATAAAGAGATATAACATGCCTCCCCCCGTTTTCCCCAATACCCTTTATAGCAGGCTCATTTATAATTTTAATTGCCAGGGGCTCTATTGCCAACGCAAATAGCAAGGGTGACAAGGGGCATCCCTGTCTTGTTCCCCTATATAGTCTAAATTACGGAGTTGCTGCTCCATTAATTAAAATCTGTGCCCTCGGATATACATAAAATGCCCCTACCATCTTTACAAACTCTTCCCCCAGCCCAAATCTTTGCAAGATATGCAGTAAATATTCCCACTCAATTCTATTGAAGGCTTTTTCAGTGTCCATTGAAAGGGCACAAGCCTCGCCTGGGTACCTCTCCCCCCACCAGATGACATTTAGCAGCCTCCTTAGGTTATGGTAAGAGTGCCTTCCTTTAACGAACCCAGTCTGATCCGGGTTGACCAATAGGAGGTGTACCTCTTCCAATCGGTTTGCTAAAACGTTTGTCATGATTTTGCAATCATGGTTCAGGAGTGAGATTGGTCTAAAAGACCCACATTCCTCCAAGTTCCTTCCTGCTTTGGGAAGAACAGTGATCAAAGCCTGGCAGCACATATTAGGGATCCCTACCCCTTCCCTGGTCTCTTGTAGGATATTACACAGTGAGCCCACCACTTCTTCTTTCAATAACTTGTAAAACTCCGCCCCCAGCCCATCAGGTCCCACCGCCTTCCCATTTTTTGGCTGGCTGATCACATTTTTAACTTCCATCATTGTTATTTTTCCCCCCAGCTTTTTCCTTTGTACCTCATTTAGACTGAGTATTTTCATCTCCTTAAGGAAGCCATCCCTTTCTCCACCTTTCTCTTGACACTGGGCCCTGTAGAACTCCTCTGTTACGAATTTCCCCTTCCTCCTTAACTATTTTCCCCTCCCTATTTTTAATTTGTACCATCCTATAACTACTATTTCCTCCCTTCATAAGCTGGACCAATAGGGGGCCTGCTTTATTGCCCCATTCATACATCCTCTGTTTTGCAAAGAAAATGTCAGTATTTACTTCCTTGCCCAAATTGATGTTAAGCATCTCCCTCGCCAACCTAAGGTCTCTCTGTTTTTCTTCCCCTCCTCCCCTAAGTACTTCCTTCTCCAAGTGACCTGTTTTGACTTCCAAATCCCTTTGTTTCTACCTTTTATCTTTTTTTTGCTTAGCTGTGTATCCACTTATGACCCCTCTTATGAATGCTTTACCAGCTTCGCAGTATATACCCTCACTTTCCACCGTACCCTTATTTGTCTCTTCATAAAATTTCCATTGCTCTTTTACAAAATCCTGAAACTCCTCCCTTGCCAACATATATGTTGGAAATTTCCACCAACCCCTCTGCACACCATTCTGACCCAAGACAATCTCCATTTCCACCACGGCATGGTCAGATAAAAATATTGGGCTATGTCCCATTGCTCAGATATACTGATACAAGTCTCTATGAATATATAAATATAGTCCAGCCATGACCAGGAACAATGGGGCTTGGAGAAAAAAGTATATTCCTTTACCCCCGGGTTAGCTGTCCTTCATCTATCAATCAGGCCTAATTCTGCTAATCCAAGTAGCCATTGTTGTATATCCCTGTCCTTCCTGTCCCTATTCCCTATGTAATCTTGTTTAGGGTCTGCCATGTAATTAAAATCCCCCCCAATATCAGATCCGTGAATTGTTCCTTAACCAGGACATCCAGCACCTTCTGATAAAAGCTCTGATCTCCATCAGCCGGCCCATATAGATTTCCAAAGGTGATCATTTTACCCTCGAGCTCCCCCTCTACAAAAACATACCTCCCTTCTACAGTGTCTCTGACCAACCTCTGTGTTTTAAAGGGCAAATGTTTATGGATTAGAATTGCTGCCCCCCTCTTATGCGAATTGTAGGCGCTGCGTGACACTCCCCCACCCACCCTCATACAAGTTTTTTGTGCTCACTATTTGATAAATGCGTTTCTTGCAACATAGCCACTGAAACCCTACGTCTTTTAAGAGCCATTAAGATTTCCGCCCTTTTTGCAGTAGACGTAAAACCTTTTATGTTCCAGGATACTATTTTAACCCCCACCAAGGGCTGGGGCATGCCATTAGTCATTTCCCCAGTATAATCGTCCATGGAACGTCCTGGTCACAGCTAAACCTTTTACCTCTAACAGATACCATATGACACAGACCATTCTGAGAACAATAAAAACACAAGTGAACAATTGAACAATCACAAACTATATAAAAGTAACCCCAACTTTGCCCCCCTCCCTCCCTTGGTTCATTTTCAAAAACAGCCCTTCTTTATCCCTTCTTCCCCTGTGTTGACCCTCCCTCCTCCCTAACCTCTACTGCTCTGTACCCTCTACATATACTACGATCTTCAGTATATAATCACTCCCCCATACATGTTACTCCTGCTCCGTCTTTCTTTACCCAAACTTGTCCACGTAACAATTTACCTCAATAAGCCCAAACCGTCTATCTTGTTATACTATTACTGTACTGCCCGCAACCCCCGAATCGGTGTCTGCACCCCTCTGTCCAGGCCGCCCCAACCCCTTCAATTGGTTGCATACACAGCCCATTTCCTCCTCCCCCACTATATTTGCCCTTCATACTGTTGGCTGGCGTTTTGCCCCATCAGATCCTACGGAGCCACATTCCAAGAGTCCATTCAGTTTGTTCCCCTATCCATCAGGGCTTTTCCACATCCCCCTATACGGCCCTCGGCTCCTACTTTTGCTAGGTATGCCTCCCTCGATTCGAACATTATGTGTATCCCTGCATTTGCGCATTCCCATTTTAGTCCTCTCTTATCACCAGGTGGAGAGACGGGAAACAGGTGGAAGCTCACGCCCCACGGTGCCACATACTCCTTGCAGAGAAAAAGTTATGTCTCTAGTCCACACTCGTGAGGCCGCCAGCAACCCTTCCACCTCCCCTTATTAAACTTTGCAAACTTGCAGCCTAGTCGCCCCATGGAGTAATCTGCCTCTTTCAAAGGCCCAGTTCAGTCTCTAGTCCACACCACTTGAGGCCTGTGGGGATCATATCCCTGTTGCTCTTTAATGCCAAGATATAACTCACCAGCATTCCTCCTACACCACCTGTAAATCCCTAGAAGTCTGCTTCTGTTAGCAACCTACAGGATTAAAGGGAAGGGCAGCCAAAAACACCTCTGGGGCAATCCAAGCAAATTTCAGCTCCTCCATGTTTTTCTTTACCCCCGCTGTTTATTCCCCCAGTAAGTGCAGCCAACGATTCAATTTGTCATTCGCCAAGTCAGCCTCCATCTTCTCACCACTCTCAAAGTGCTCTGGTCCCTCTCAGGTTCTCCCATTCTTCCTGTCCCAGTCCTCCAGGAATTTTTGCAGCTTCTCTGACTCCCAAAATGAATATGTAGCCCCCTCAATTTTTACTTTGACTGTAGCCGGATATACCATGAAGAAATCAAGCCCCCGTTGTCTCAGCCCATCCATCAGTGTGTTAAACTGTTGTCTCTTCTTCTGTATTCAAGACATATCTTGATACAGAGTGAGCCTATGGACTTCAATATACTAGCTCTTTCTTATTTCTGAAAGCCACCAATAAGGCCTGTCTATCTGGGTGTTGATGCAGTCTGAAAATCACCTGTCGAGCAGGTTGTCCAATCTGAGGCCTCAGGGCCAAGGCCCTGTGTGCTCTCTCAACTTTAAGCTTAGGCTTGGGCAAGTCCATGTGTAGCAATTTCGGCAGAGTCTCTGAGCAGAACTTGAGTAAATTCCTTCTCTCCATTCCCTCCGGCAGGCCCCTGATGCGCAGATTATTTCTTCTGCTGTAGTTTTCCTGATAGTCTAATGCTTCCTTAAGCTCCTCTACCTCTTTTTCTAGTTTTTGTATTTTGGAAGAGCTTTCACTGCTTTGGTCCTCAAGGTCCGAGATTCTCTGTTCCACCTCTGCGATCTGCCTCGTGTGCTGCTTCAGCTCTTGTGCTAGCCCCCTCGGAGTGTGCTCCAGGCTTTCCCAACACGGTTTAAAGTTGGCCAAAATTTGCTCCGACACCGCTCTGCTGATCGTGGCCACCTCTGCTGCCGATAATGAAACTGGGCCTGG
This sequence comes from Neoceratodus forsteri, assembly GCA_016271365.2. NCBI lineage: Eukaryota > Metazoa > Chordata > Ceratodontiformes > Ceratodontidae > Neoceratodus > Neoceratodus forsteri. The sequence continues at coordinate 489,852,604 of CM057450.1, read as the reverse complement.
TCCTCTGCTTGTGCTTCCCTTGTGGAGTGTTTTATTTTTTTGTGTTTTTACTCGCCTGGCGAGCCGACTGCCGAGGTAATGTATTCATCCATCTCCCGATATTAAAACAGTTCTTTTCGGTTGGGCAAATTATCTGGTTACTCAATTAAGCACTTTTATTTTCGTAATAAAGATGGAGCTCCAGAGTAAAGCACCAGTCAGATCAGCTGCTCATTAGCGCCCCCAGACATGTCTTTTAATGTTTTCCAGAGCTTTGAAGGATTTCTTGAGGCAGAGGCTAGCTCCGAACGATATTAGGTGACCTTGGCTGCTCTGACCAACTTGGTGCACTTGTTACGTGCTCTCTTAAAAAGACACCAATCCAAGTCATTCTTGCTTATTCTGACTTTTTTCCATAAAGTATCCCTTTCTAACAGGGAAGCTTTGAGCTCAGGTGAGAACCAACGCAGGTGCTGAGCCTGACCCGCACCTTAACCAAGGGTGCATGCTTATTTAAAGCCTCACTTAAAATATCGTAAAAAATAGTATATGCTCTGTTAACCATTTTGGCTAGGAAGAATTCCTGCCATCGTGGTGAATGTTTCAAGTCGTGGACATAAGCAAACAAATCGAAGTTGCGTTTGCACCTCTTGATAGAGAACTTTGCCACAAACTGTGGGTTGTGCACGGATCTAATGGTGATTATACAATGATCACTAGTGTCTGTGAAAATGTACCAACATGAGAGAACAGGTGTGGCTTGCTAACCAAAATTACATCTAAGAGGGAGTTGTTGTTAAGGTTATTTTTATTTCAGCTAGTAGGTTTGTTAGCAATAAGTTGCACCAGCCCTAGAGTGTCACAAAAGGATTTCAAGGGAGCTGATGCACTTGATAGCCAATCATAGTTCAGGTCACCAAGAATAATGGTTTCCAAGGAACTGAGCCCCAGTACGGAACTGAGGTGAGACAGGAGATGAGGTCCGGCAGAAGGGGGCCTGTAGCAGCCTATTACACAGAGTGCACTGGAAGGACAAAGTTCGATAGTTAGGGTCAAGCACTCAAATTCTTTGGGGGAGGATGATGCGTCTATGCATGCGGCTGAGTATTTGTCACTTACATAAATTGCCACCCCACCTCCTCTTGATTGCCTATCCACTCAGAAGAGTAAATCATTTGGGATATTGATTTCATTGTCTGGGGTGGCTGGCCTAAGCCAGGTCTCAGTGATCACTAGGACATCAGGTAGGGTGTGGCTCACCCAAGCCTGGATAAGGGTGAACTTTTTCAGCAAACAACAGGCATTAAGATGCATAAAAGACATTCCTTTGATACCTGCCAGGTCTGATGGAGAAGTAAGGGTGTCTAAGGGTCCTGGGATGAGTTCGACATTGCCTGAGCACAATAGTAAAAGAAGCAGGATTCTTTTTAAGGCAGCGAACTGTAACTTGTGAACACTATTTTTGGGGTGATAGGGGAGGTGGTGTTGATGGGTAGGCCTGTACCCACTCCTGGTGTTATACTGGCCTAGTGTTGCAGCCACTAGTGTCCTGGCAGGAATTTGCCATGAGTAGGAAGTCTCGAGTCTGGATGGAGGAGTAATCTGCAGAGGCAGCTCGGGAGATGTCCCACTGCCCAGCAGAGACAGCTGAGAAGCCCAATAGTCCAGAATGGCTACCTGAAAGGAGCTGTTGGACACAAGACAGGGAGAAGTGCAAGGGTCATTCCACTTTAGGGAGGGATGAGGGTTCTGAAGAATTGAGCTCAGTTCTAGTAAAGCTAGTGACACACCGAGGAACCAGCTGCAACTTCCCATGGTAGATCTAAACCCCACAACCGCCGGCGGTAAAAGTCACTAGAAGCCTAGACCAATCAGCGATCAGGTGTCATAAGTTCAAAATCCTTTCATGAGCTGCAGACCACACTTCAGCCAGACTGGACTGCGGCTGGACAGTGACTAACTTAGCCTTATTTTAAATAATTGCTGTGGCAAAAAAACGTGACCCAGCAATTATACAAAAATAAAATATGGGGTAGTGTGTAAAAACTGATCTCTCCTCGACGGACCAGTAGTTTGTTATGGGTGGTAAAGGGGATTCAGGGGGGGCACAGTGGACAAGCATCGCACCTCGGACTAATTCCTCACTATTAGGAGGGAAGTATTGCAAACAGAAACTGATAATGTGGGATCAAGTACAAAAAAAATACATAAAAGTAAAGAAGAAGGCCAAGATCATAACAGGGCTGCTTTTGTTAAAGGCATTCTTAGTAAGACAGTGAATCTTTCTTACTGCTATTACAGAAGCTAGGACTAAAAAGTGAGACATAACTCAAAGTGTTAAACTCAGAAAGGTGGAGCCAGGCAGGACTCAGACCTTATTTCCCAGGTGTGTCCCAGTACCTCACTGTAACTATAGGAGAATAATCAAATATACCCAGGCAGCACAGATCCATTGGGGCTGAGGTTTCTGGATGGTGAAGGGGAGTCCCTTCACTTTCAGGGACCCAGAAAAAGCAGGGTATTGCAGTCACCAAGGTGGAAAACAAGGGGTAGAGTGGTCATTTGATGTTGAAGACACATTATGCAAGAGAACCTGGTTCCACCTGATGATGGGAGTTGCATGAGGTCTCTTGCCCCTCAAACTAGAAAGGGGGAGGCTGTCCCCTGGGGATAGACCCAAACTCCCTAGATACCAGTCTAGAGGGAGGGATAACATATGACACCTTGGAGGCAGGAGTGAGTTGCGTGCAGAAAAAGGATGCCCCCCAGAGGGGAAAGGGGGAGGATGGTGTTATAGAGCAACATTGTTCATATTGTTAAATATGACTTTTTGTTCAAATGTTGTTGCACGTTGTTTTTTTTTTTTAATGTTATGATATTTATTTCTGTAGTTCTGCCAGGTAACGCTCTGCAGAAGGAAGAAATGTGGGCCCACATCCCTACATACTTGCAACAGAAAGTGAGGCTGAATAGATGAGTCCATGACCTGGGTGACTATTTAGGCAGTGGGTACACACCAACAGCAGGGAGACACCAGGAGAAGAGTGTGTGTGATATATATTGGTCCAGTGCAGGAAGAGAGACTTATACATGGTGTGTCAGCTCAGTGGCCATCTTTTATTCTACTCAGAGATAGTGGTCTTACATCACTGGACATACACAAAGAAAAGCTTACTATGCATGACAGGAACTTAAATATATAATGGACTACAATACCCATATGTATAAACTACAACTCTAATCAACTTCCTACCACAAATATCCATGTATATACTACACTCCTCCCCCTTAGACAGAAACTTGTCTAAAATACTTCAACAGTAACATTTCCTAATTTCCAGGCCAAAGTAGACTGGTCGGTACCCAGAAACAAGTTCAGAGGATTATTCTGCCCCTTGAGTAGAACTTGTCACTAACTAAAGTAACAGTACAAGTAAGAGCTCAGTTACAGAGGTACAGGTTCAGTACATGACTTTAAAGGTCAAGACTTTGTGGTGGTCTTCAGTGCCTCAGGGGATATCTGCAAGCTGGAATAACCACTTCTGGTTGAACAGGTGTTTCATTATTATTTGGCACTGGCTCCAGTGGAACTTCACGGGCAGAGGGGGGAGGTAGTAACAACAACAAAAAAGGAAGGGGACCTGGGGGTAATCATATCGGATGACCTTAAGGTTAGCAAGCAATGTGAGAAGGCAGTAGGGAGAGCTGGGGGTATACTGGGATGCATAGGGAGAGGCATCACCAGCAGAAAACAGGAAGTTGTTATCCCTCTGTACAGACAGTTGGTGAGACCCTATCTGGAGTACTGCGCCCAGTTCTGAAGACCCATCTCCGCAAGGACATAGACAGGATAGAGGTAGTCCAGAGGAGGGCAACTAGAATGGTGCAGGGTCTGCAAGAGAAGCACATGAGGAGAGAGACTAAAAGAGCTTATATGTATACCCTTGAGGAAAGGAGGGAGAGGGGGGACATGATAAAATGTTTAAGTACCTCAGTGGAATCAACAAAGTCCAAGAGGGTAGCATCTTTCAGCAAAGAGACATGCAAGAACAAGGGGACACATTTTAAAGATAGAGGAGGTGCGGTTCAGGGCAATGTGAGAAGTATTTTTTCACAGAGAGGTAGTGGATGCATGGAACAGCCTTCCTGAGGAGGTTGTGGGATCTAAAACTGTGGGAGAATTCAAGAATACATGGGACAGACATAAGGCAATTCTTGTGGGGAGTAGGAAGAAATAGGCTGTTGTTGTTAACTAGGATCTCACGGCTTATCCTGTAGGTAGGAAAATGGACAGACTAGGTGGGCCAAGCGGTCCTTATCTGCCGTCAAAGTCTATGTTTCTATGTTTCTGTGTCACTGTCCTCAGCTTGAGTGACATCTTCTGCTGCATTTTCTGAAACCTTGAATGCAGCAGGTGATCCACATGTATGTGAACAAGCTGCTGTCCCACGCGAACTGCATAAGTCAAAGGTCCACATGTTTCAATCACCACCCCAGGAATCCAAGAAATCTTGAGATGTCTACAGTCTCTAACCATCATCCTCTCCCCAGGATGAAAAATCTTACTGGCTTGGCTGTCTTGTCATGCCCTTTTCCTGCTGTAGTTGATGCTTTGCAACAGTGTCGGACAAGTCTGGCTTGAACAATGACAAATGGACACAAGGTTGACGTTGTAGGAACAGTTCAGCTGATGTTCACTCTGTGACTGTGTGCGGAGTTTTTCTGTAAGCAAACAGAAAATGAGCCAACCTTTGAGCTGCAGGTATGTGCCATGAATCTGGTTTATTCCAATCTTTTTTAAATGTCTGAACAGCTCTTTCGACTGCACCATTTGATGCTGGATGGTAAGGTGGAGTCAAAATATGTCGGACACCATTCTGCTTTAAGAATAGTTTGAAGACATGGGAAGAAAATTGGAGACCATTGTCCAACACTAACTCCCGTGGTAGGCTATAAGAGGCAAAACATTGTCTCAAAAGGTCTATAGTCTTTTTCAGTAGTTGTGACTTGTTTGGGAAACAGTTCCAGCCATTTGGAGTGGACGTCAATTACTACCAAGAAGTGTTGTTTGTCCACCTCAGCATAGTCAACATGGATGCGGTCTTACAGTGTGGTAGCCCAGGACCAAGGATGCAGGGGTGTAGCAGCAGGCTGGTTGAAGACAGCAGCACATGGCACACATTGGTTGACAAGATGTTGGATATCTTGATGAAGTCCTGGCCACCAGAGATATCCTCTGGCCAATGCCTTCATTCAAGAGATTCCAGGATGACTGTCAAGTAAGTCAGAAAGTAACTTATTGTGAAACTTTGGAGGTATCACAACTCAAGCTCCTCACAGAACATAGCCTTGCTCTGTGGACAACTGGTCTTTCTTGTCTAAGAAAGGTCAGAGGGTTGGGTCTCTCATGAAGTTAGGCCATCCATTTAGGGCGAAATCTAGGACTTTAGAGAAGATAGGATCTCGCCATGTCTCCACTGCAACATCCTGTGAAGCAATGGGTAAGTCCTTGTCGCATCCTTGCATGGCAGTTTCAACATTGCATCTGCATTTGCATGATCTTGAGAATGTCTTTATTCGATGTCATAGTCTTATGCCAACAAAATCAGGGCTCATTGCTGTATTATAATTCCTACTATATATATCCATGTATATGCTACAGGGTGCTAGTCAGAAATCCTGGAGTCTGGAGGTGGTGAGTGTAAACAAACATGCACATTAAGAGAGAGGGTTCTGCTTCCGTGGCTGGGCTGGGCTGGGCCCCCTGTCTCATGGAAGGTGATAGACATAAAGAGAAGATCAGAAATTTTAAAGCTTATTTTTCCAGATGATTCAGTTAAAGGTTATATCATACTGTACAATGTGAAAGGGTAAACTCCTAGTTAAAGGTACTAAAATATTGGCAGAATTAAACATGTGAAGGGAGTCCTACTGTATGTCTGTTACAAGAGGCACATCTCTCACAACTGGAGCACGAAGTTGAAGTGAGCCTAGGTGGAGTAGATCTGGGGCTTCACATCTCAAGGATAAAAGGCAGGGGTGGTAACATTACAGTGCAAAGGAGTGCTCCCTAAGGTCATAAAGGTGGTCATAAGGCCAGGGCATTCAGGTTGCTGTGGTGCAAATGTGGCCATATGCAAACTTACACGATCGTGGTAAGGGCCAATTTTTTCTTGCCAGATTGAAGCACCATTGGAAATGCATTCCAGAGCGAGAGGTGTATGCAACCATGTGGACAGATTGCACCACTCACTCCAATGCACAAGAGATGCTCCCAACATCCTCCTCTCCCCTCCCATGATTCGGCCACAAGACAGACATGTGGCAGCCTGGTAGACAGATGGGCAATAAACTACATTGCCAAATACACAATAAAGAATATTTGGCTAACCTTGTCTCAGGTCAGTGTTTTTCCACATGGGGTGAGGGCTTCATACTACTAAGTTTCATACTACTAAGAGTGTTAGATGTACAGAAGGCTTTTTAACCCATATAAGTACATCTCCAGTATCTGGATATCCTTATACCTCATTTAATAAAAATTTATCAAGGTTACCGTTAAAAGTTTCCACAGTGTCTGTTTCCAACAAATATCTTGGTAATTTATTCCATGTTGATATAATTCTTTGAGTAAAAAAAGAATGTCTAGTGTTTACTTTAGGATAAGTTAGTGCTAATTGAAACCCATGGCTCCTGAGATTACATTCTCTCATATTAAAGGACATTCCTAATTGTATCATTAAATCATTGTCTCTAACGATGTTAAACATCAAGAGAAGATCTCCCCTAGTTTTTATCATGTCCAATGAATACAAGTCCAGTTCCTTCATTCTAGCTTGATAATCTCTGTTTTGTAAGCCATCAATCATCTTAGTAACCCTTTGCTGAACCCCTTCCAATGCATTAATGTCACGTCTAAGATTTGGGCTCCATAGTGGTGAACAATAGTCCAAATGTGGTCACACATAGGCTCTATAAAGTGAGAGTATACATGCCCTGTTTCTGGTAACAAAAGATCTTTTTATGCACCCTATTATTTTGTTTGCTTTTTTTTTTATATGATTACAATGTGATATAAATGTGAACTCTGCATTTATAATAATACCAATATCTTTCTCTTCTTTTACTGATACCAATATAGAACCATTTAACATAGTACATTTGGATTATTATCACCTAGATGTATAATGACAGTTTTATTGATGTTAAAATCCATATTGTTTTGTTTGGCCCAAATTTCTAGGAGTTGAAGGTCTTTAACAGCATCTGTTATTTCATCTGATGATCCCACTTTAAGTGCAATTTTGGTATCATCTGCAAATTTTATAGCCTTGTTCTAAAGGTTTTCAGTCATATCTGACACAAATATATTAAAGGGAATGGGTCCTAGAACAGATCCCTGCAGAACCCCACTAGTCACTGCACCCATGGAAGAGGTATACCCTCTTATACATACCACTTGTGTATGATTTGTTAGCCACTCATTTACCCAATTTACTAAAAGAGGGTGGATACCACATGATTGCATTTTATTTATCAGTGTTAAATGAGGGACTTTGTCAAAGGCCTTACATAAATCCAGGTATACTATGTCCACAGGTAATTTATCATAAAGAAGACTACTAATTTTTTCATAAAATACTAAATTACTGATGAGACAAGATCCTTTTTTTTTAAAGCCATGTTGATCAAGATCAACAAGTTGTTTTCTTACTAGGTCCTCTTCCAATCTAGTTTTTAGAATGCTCTCAAATATTTTACCCAGTATACTAGTCAGGCTAATCGGCCCTATAGTTTGATATTTTACTTTTGTCTCCCATTTTATGAATTGTTGTTACTAGTGCTGCCTTCCAGTCACAAGGTAGCAGTCCAGTTTTTAAGGACAAATTAAACAATTTATATAATGGGTCAATTAACCTTTGTGCGACACCTCTTATTATTCGTGGGTGAAGATTATCAGGGCCTGGGGATTTATTTGTTTTAATTGTGTCCAATTTATTTTTTATTTCTTGTTTAGTTATTTCTGGTATAATATACTCAAGAGTATTATTTGTAATATCCACGATGGTTTTGGTTTTTTTGGGAAGGATTGAAAACTGAACAAAAGTATTTATTAAATTCCTGTGCCATTTCTAATGGGGTCTGGATTGTATCATCATTTATAAGTAGTGGACCGATAGTTATAGTAGATTGTTTTGTTTTTGGTCTTGTATTGCTGAAGGCAGAACACTGTCCTTTCAGTCCATGCATCACCAGTAATCAGAGAACACCCACACACCTCCCTGACTCACAGCCCCTCTCCAGTATGGCTTGCATCGGTGCTGAGAGGGGTCATGTAATCATGATTTGGATGTGGCACAGGAGGCCAGGGCAGGACCAGAATGGACTGCTAGTAAAAGCAGTGTGGCAATGTAAATATGGCTATAGACCACATGGGAAGATATGTAGCCCTACAGGACTCAGATGCTAAATATAGTTAATTTACTGTATATGCTCCAAATACAGATGCTGGCCCTTTTATTAAAAAGGTATCTGAAGGGGTGGCTAGTCTGGCCAAGGATGTTTAATTTTGGGGAGAGATTTTAACTGTGTCACCTCTCCCAACATAGATAGATCCTCATCCAAAGGCAGTACCAATAGAAGGGTAGCGAAGCCTCTGGACACTTACAACAGAAATGGGACTTTCAGATATATAAAGAGTCTTACATGGGAATGAACAGGACTATACCTTATTTTCAAACTCATAGAACTCCTACTCTTGCATTGACTGATTGATTCTATATTGGCTCGGTCTCCCTCTATATGGTTTCTGGTGTGTATATTCTTTCGATCACTGTCTCAGACCATGCCCCAGTCTTCAGAATTCTGTATTAACTCAGTCTCCCTTCATACAGTTTGTGGTGTGGCTATTCCCCAGAGTACTATTTCAGACCATGCCCCAGTCTTCATTTAGTTACAGTTGAACTCTGAGAAGCAGGGCTCATACATGAAGACTTAATGTAGAGCTCCTCATTGAGGAGGAATTTCTCAATAAAATGAACGAAACCATCAAATTACACCTAGCAGAAAACACAAATGAGGACACACACCACAAGTTTGTTTGGGGCAGCCTCAAGTCAGTCTTCAGAGTTCACATTATCGCAAGATAAAAACAAATACTTTTCAGGCTTATCTGGAATCCTAAAACAAAGAAGCAGAAAAATAAACATAAGAAAAGAGGATGGTGCTCAACTGTTAGAGGAGCTTTCAAAGTTCAAATGAGAACACCAGCAACTTCTGACAAAGAAAGCTGAAAGAAATTACAATTCATTTAGCAGTGCTATAGTATTGCGAGTAAGGTAACAGGGTAGGAAGGTTGCTAGCACTATGGCTGTGGAAAAATGCAGCCTCTAGGGAGTTTTAAAAGTGAAAAAACTCTACTAATCTGATGTCACAGTTTCTAAACCAGTTAAGACTTGGAGTAATTTCCATTGTTTTATCAGGAGCTGTACACAGCAAAACTCCATGAGGGGGAAGAGGAACTGTGGATACATTTCTTAAACAGATTCCATTGCCAGCTTTGTCAGATGAAGATTAATTAGCTCTTTTGCAGGAGAAGAATTGTGGGAAGCAAATAAAAATTCTAACGGTGGGGAAGGCTCCAGGGCAGGACAGGTTCCCAGCAGAATATTATAAGAAATTCTTGCCAGCCCTACAGGGGGCAATGATAAAAACTTTCAATACGTGTGCAGCTCTAGAGGATTGTTCCCCTCATGGGGAGCACTAGTCATTACAGCCCTTCCAAAACTGGGGTAACATCCATAAAACTTTACATGTTACTGAACCATCTCCCTTTTAAATCAAGACCCAAAACAATTTTTAAAGATACTGACAGATAGGGTTCAAAAGGAAGTGACTAAACTAATACACCCATATCAGAGTGGCCTCATACCAGGCAGACAGCTTAAGGATAATGTCAGGCAGCTTCTGAATGCAATGTCCATAAATGGGAAGGATAAAGAAAGGGAGTGGGCCTAGCCACAACCATCAGTGCAGAAAAAGCCTTTGACATGTTAAGTTGGCAGGTCTTCCAGATAAAACTTACCCAGTTTGAATTCGGAGAGGGATTTAGAAATTGAGTGAAAATATATGGATCTAACTCAGCCCAAGTCATAGTAAATAGTACTTTGTCACAAGGCCTCCAGATCTGCAGGGGCATGAGACAAGGATGCCCAGTATCCCCTATACTATTTGCATTGAGCATAGCTGAGGCTATGAGGAGACATGAGGGTTTTAATGGGATTAGGACAAGGAAAGAGGAACTCAAGATCTCATTGTAGGCTGATGATACTCTATTATATATATCTGGGATTCCACAACACCCTTTGGGACACTATGGGAATTGCCACATGAGTTTGGCTCATTGTTAGGTTTCAAAGTTAACAAAGAAAAATCAAAGGTCATGTGGCTTTGGGCACAGGAGTGGCTTTAAGTAAGGGAAGGATAAAGCTGAAGTGGTTCCATACTGAATTTCACTACCTGAGAGTTAAGGTTCCAGTGGACCTAAATCTGTTTTTACAGTAAATTTCAGGAAGCTGTTAGAGGATTTGTAGAGAGACTTCACAAGATGGGGTTCACTTCCTTTATTGCTCTCAAGAAGGGTTCACTCAATTAGAATGAACATCCTACCATAATTTACTGTTTTTTACCAGGTGTTCCCACTGCAGCTTACACCCAACAATTGGAAGCAAATCTCAAGTATCGTTAAGAAAATTGTGTGGGAGGGAAGAAAACCAAGTGCCAATTGGTTGATAGTGTGTGACAGCAGAAAGAAAGGAGGATTGGAACTTACAAATTATAAGGCTTATTTTAACATGGCCCAGCTACAATCAGTAATTCAAATAGCCAGGGTAGATGTGGACATGGGATAGGTTCACCTTGAGCAAAGTTGTTCAGAACAACTTGGCACCCATGTTCTCCCATTTGTGGTGTTCAGGGATATAGCAGGGCTAGCAAATGGCATTAGATGGCTCAAGGTCACTCGGAATACCTGGGCCTCCACTATGAGGGAGCATAACTTCACACAAAGCCTCAATAGATGCATCTGACTAGCATTTTGTTCAGGGTTCATACCAGGGGAATAGGATTCCACTTTTGGGAGATGGGCCAGATTGGGTACCAAGTTGACCTCACCTCTTCTCTCTCACCCTTCGCAATGATCAATTGTTTATCATTGACAATGTATTGTAATTTCTGTATAATATCTGTGCAATATGTCTGTTCTTATACATCTGTTGTTACTCTCTGTTCAAACTGTACCCGAGTCGCACCTGGAAATGAGCCTCGGCTCAGTGCGCCTTTCCCAGCCATCACATTTTAAATAAACAAAAATAAATAAATGTATCACAGGAGATTTCTTTATTTTTCCATATAGGTTTTTCTTATGCCTTTGGCAAGCTAGGCAACTGAGGAAGGGGTAGCACACCCAGAAGCGTTGAGGCAGGTTCGAGTGTGGAAGCTTGCAATTGTTCTAGCACATTGTGTGTATTAATTTTCTATCTTCTATCTTAGTAAGTATTTTTACTTTCAGTAAAATCTTTTTCTGAATTTTTGTTGTCTGGAGTGCTGGGTATTTATTGTGGTTTTATGTCATTTTCCAGCACCCACTTTCATTCAGAGCTTTGCCTTCCTTAGATGTTTGGGCAACTGTATCAGCCTGTCCCGTAGCACCATGGCCATCCCGAGTCTCCATCTGTCCCCACTCTCCGAGACTGGGTAGGCTACTAGTGCCTGCTGGGAGGGCTTCATTAATCCCAATCATCCAGTGATTTTCCTCTTGATTTTCTCCCAGAGCCAGTGGACATGCAATGAGTGTGCAAGCACGCCTATCTTCAGGAGGTGCTCCAGCACTCTGTATGCCGGCCCTTCCATAGTCTGCAAGATGTGCATGCACTACCACTTGGCTTCCACCAGGTGGCAGTCAGGGGTGGGTTACAGACTCCCCCCTCCCTGAGGGAAGACAGCTGTCCTATGAACACTCAATCTTCCCTCTCCCGGCCAGGCGCCCAAGCGACCCGAGTCAATTCCGAACCAGGGTCGCCGGCATGGCAGCAGGGAGGCTTAGATGCCTCAACTCACTGCACCGCTGGTCCAGCTACTGCAGGCAATTTGATAGGGAAGAAAGAAATAAAATAATTTATGGAGCTTGTTATAGAGTTTAGTCTACAGCAGCCAGATTTGCGTGACTGCTTCCAAATTAGAGACTTCCTACAAAGAGATTTGATCAAGAAAAGCTGGGACAAAGAGCATGACTTGATAACCAAATATTTGGGAGTGGCAAGTAGAAACATAGATTGCTGGGGGCACATCTCTCATCTTTACAATATTCTAATAAAACTATGACAAGACCCACTGGACAAGATTAAAAAAAACTTCGGAACCAATAGCACAATATCTCTCCACCAAACAAATATGGGAGGGAGTACAATCCACCACAGCCTCCACAGACTGGACAGAGCACAGGTGGAAGATTGTTTGTAATTATTTTAGAACACCTTTGAATACGTACTATTTGGGGGCAACATACGCAGACAGATTTTGAACAGCTGTGGGAAAAGGGAGACTGATCATATTTTGTGGGGCTGCCTTGGGTTTAGTTCATTCTGTGCTGTTGTTTTACCAGAAAAAAAAGAGATTTGGGGCATGTCAATACACAAGCACAGCATATACTGCTAGGAGGGATCTATGTGATAACGGTGATCACATAATAGCGATCGTCGTTGAGGCGAATGCACATCACCGAAAAAATATTTTGGCGATGTAGTCCCTGGCACACAGCAAAGGGCAACCAGAGTTTATGTTTTAAATGTTAATGGGGCTGCACCCCACACCCTACTGAAGTTCTCAACTCAGGGGTGCATGTTGGGGGCAAAGCAAAAAAAAATTTCGGACGGGAGCAACAAAAGATACCTGCGCCCAGCCCTGAACCTGGCACCCTGTGCTGCGCAGACCTGTAGCCACCCACCACACCACAGGAGCAGCTTGGAAGCTTGCCACGATACCACCCCTCACAATCCCTCCCCTCCTCTGCGCGTATACATATAGCAACAGGATGTCGCTATAGTCGTGCACTCCCCCCATCTGGTTGCCCTCCCTCCCTACTCACCACAATACGAGGTGCTGCGATTGAGTCGCCCGTTCCGTAGGTGCCCAATCATGGTCGCTCAACTCACAGGATACCTGCTAGGAGTGTTTCCAATAAAAATAAATAACAAACACAAAGGGTGCTTATTTAGAATTTTAATAGTAGTAGAAACTAAAGTCATAACAAACATTGGTTATCAGTATGGGTGCCCTCTATACACGAATGGTGGAACATCTGTACGGTAATCAGGCAGATGGAGGCTATCACAGCCAGTCTTTGTCTGAGAGCAGACCAACATAAGGCAGAAAGACTGCCATTCCTGAAATATTTGGAATCCAGGGAGGGGTCCAACATACTCTGTCTTCTTGGTGGATATACCTAAAGGTGGAAAACAAAACTGTGAATGGGGTGATAGTGCTGAAAGCCCTTTTAGGGGGTTGAAAAGAAATTGGAAGTGCACCCATTGTGCAAGGGAGGTACAACTGATGGTCAGGAACCTGAAAGGCCAAGAGGGACCCTTTGAGATTTATTTGACCTCATAACCCTCCGAGGGCACAGACACATATCTGGCAGGCCATGCTCAGCACACTTGCATGAGCACCCCCCCCCCAGTCACAGCAACTTGACTGTTGCTGAAGGACCTGTCCTTTACACCCCCATGGCTTCATCTTATGGCCTAGGATACCTGCCTCCCCCTCCATGAAATTCAGAGTGGGTTCTGACAAACCCCTGGGTAAATCCCTGTGAAATCTTGGATGAATCCCTTGGGGTGACCCTCAGTTCACCACTGTAGCTCTCGCATCTGTGAGACCAGAGTGGTTTATTAGATCTCTTTACTCTTGGCTCTCTCATATTTACCTCTGACCTCTATACATCCTAAGTTGGGTCTAACCTAATTCTTTTTCTTTCTCTCTCTCTCTCTCTCTCTCTCTCTCGTGCTATACTCAGATCTTTTCTTTTCATGTTCTCCAGATGTTTCTTTCTCTTTCTGCTTCCTTGCTAACTCCAGAATGAAAGCACTTCCTCCAAAGGGTAGAGAAGTTGTAGGTCTCTCTCTACTTCTTTCTCTCTCAGACCAGGAAGAAGCACTCCTCTGAGCCGAGTTTCAGAACTCAGCCCAGGCAAGAACTGAAACTATTTTGGTATTCTGCAAAGAAGAACTGCCAACAAAAAATGGGCACTGCCAAACCACAAAGTAACTCTGCACTCACGGAATCCATTAAGAGTAGTAGCCAGCAGTGCCACAGGTACTTCGCTGTGAACTTTGTTTTGTGCTTGCACAGTTCATAAATAAACTGGATAGCTTGGATTACTGCAGTGTGAAGGACTACCCTTTTGGAATTCTGTGCATGTGGTGTCACTTTATGGTTTGGTCATTCATTTTTCAATGATCTCTGTTTAAAATAGTGTACTGTTTAATTTTATTTCACTGTTTATTATTTGTACTGTCCCCATGCCCCACGTCCCCCCTGCCCCCGACGCATCTGGAATTGAACAGTCATCTGCTTTGTATGTCTCCCTGGTAAAACTTTTAAATAAATAAATGGGTTTGGCATCCCCATTTCACCTGCACTGGTCCAGCACTGCTGGAATTGTGGTTCCACAGCCATTTGTCCTCAAGGCAGGCACTGAAAGGCTATCAACCAACACCCACATGCTGGATGTTGTCCACTCTTCAGGCTCCAGGTCCCTCCCCATATTGTACAAGGCAGGCAAATGTAAGCCTCACACACACAACTATTGCACTCTAGTGAAAGTGTAAGTAAACTTTTATTTTTTATTTGTTTCTGCAAAGAAAATGTGCCAACCAACAGCCGGGTGTGGCAGACTACCAACTGGCACCTATTTGCTACCCACTGCCCAGGCTCCTGCTCTCCCCCTTTACACTAATCCCAGTCCTCAGGCATCTGTACTACTTATCAGGAAACACAGAGCAAATCAGCAAATTCTCCTGAAATAAAAAGGCTTGTTTGTTTTTTAACTGTATTTCTTTATTGCAACAAAATGCCATCTAGTATTGGACACTGACCAGGTGCCAGTCCATATCAAATCACTTGAGCTCAATCCTCTACCCAGAACACGCTTCCCTCCCTCTCATCTCAAGTCTACCAGCTAGCCCAAGAGCCTGTTGCACAGATCAGCCTGGCACTATGTAAAATGTTGCTTTTCACTGCCTTCAGGTTGGATTTTTCTATGGAACAAAATGTTCTGTTGCTTTCTTTCATATAAGACATGATTTTCTTTAAGTATAATTTTTTAAGTCAAAAACCTAGCTAAACTAGGTGCAACAATAAAATATCCCTGTCTAGCTGCCCATCAGCCCGATGCCTGGTGCATGACTGTGCTCTCTCACTGCAGCCAAGAAGTGACCTGACACCAGACCATGGCTGCGTAGCATATGACTGCCTCTGTGGCAACCTCATGATCTCAGTACTGTGTGAACTGCAGTTCACCTGTTTACTCATTTGCTTTGAGTGGTGTGCATTATACAAACTAAAAGTTTGCGTTTTGGCCCAAAGGTTTGCTAGAGTCTGTGAGAGTCGAACAAAAAATGTTCAGACTATTCAGTTTGTCCAGTAGAGCTGAACTTGCTGATCTAGTTCTGATATAATGATGTATATAATCTTGGGATGGGGGTGGGGAGGGGGTGTATGGCAAATTCAGGAAACATACTGTAATTCAAGGTGAAGTAACAGACCAAGGGAAAACTTTTCATGTTGGGACGTTTGTTTTTATTTTATTTATTGAGATCTTGGATTACACCAGTGAGCAGATGCTCATTTATAGGTTCCACGTCAGTTACATAGACAGTACAATACAGATGACAGGGTTACATATGGTAATGGGTAGCTACAGGGCACAACAGCATTAAACAACTTAGGCCATATAGCAACTAGCCAAGGCCAGAGGTTAACACCCTACTTGGAAGCTCTCAGAGGTGAGAAGAAGGAGGGTTGTACTCTAGTACAGAATTCATTATCAGACAGTCTTCATCTGTCATAGGAAAACCCAAACAAACTAATAGAATCCCTCAAGGCAGGGTAAGCTGATTTATTAGTATGGTATTAGACAGCATGGGCATCATTTAAGGGTTGCAGTTGAGACCCCCATGAGTTTCACTGCAACCCCTAATAGTCCCTATAGCAATGACTTCCCTGGATTTGATTATATAAAATTTGAGGAGAGGAGAGGGGCTTTGCAACTTCTACAGGTCAGCTGAAATGAGGCTTCACAACTCTATAATTCTGGTGAAGTAACACCATTGCTAGACACAACTTGAAATGAACTGGAAATAACCTAAGGTTGATTACTAAGGAGACTGCCAAGCAGTAACTAAAAAAATATAACTGACATTTTGAGACCAGCTCTGAAACAATTCTCTTCTGTGTCACTTCAAGTTGTGAGAGTCCCCCACCTGTCCTAGTGCTCATGTACAATTCATTAGTAGAAAGTCTTCACCTGTCATGTAAACTACCTGAACAAACAGAGGGAGTCCCCTCTCTGTCCCGGTACTGGTGCAGAATTCATTAGCAGACCGTCTGCACCTGTCATACAAAAAACCCGAACAAACAGAGGGAGTCCCCTGTGTATCCTCTTTTTAGTGCAGAATTCATTAATAGATAATTTTCGCCTGTCATAGAAGAGAGACCTAAACAAACTGAGGGTCTCCCCCACCTGTCCTCCTGCTGGCACAGAATTCATTAGTAGATAGTCTTCACCTGTTATGCAAAAGACCTGAACAAAGTGAGGAGTCCCCTGCCTATCCTGGTACTAGAATAGAACTCATTTGTTAACTCATTTCATAAGGAATTGTCAGAGGAGGAAAATAGCAGGCAGGAGTTTGTCCCTTCACTTTGGATTCTTTTTACAGCACAGAGTACACTCATGGTATGTATACAATAAATGGTGAACTTTAAAATACCTCCGTTGAAAGAACACTTGCCAGATATTCAAAACAAACACAAACATGCATAAATGCAGAACTCCTTTTTTTCTCCTCCGCTGCCTTACAGCATTCAAAAGATCCCTAAACATTAAAGAGCCTGTAGCACCAAAAATATTAGCCAGAAATTGCCATTAATTTTTAAGTTCAGTTCTTACTTTTTATTTTTGAAGTATCTTTATTTTCCTTTTGCTCACTAAAATGTTTTCTAACTGATTATTATATATGGATAGTACCAATAATTATTTTTATTTATTTATTTATTGAATTGTTTCACCAGGAAAGGTACACTAAGCAACAAGTTGCTCATTTCACGGAATGTCCTGGGGGAAGGGGTAGAGGGAATATTGCAGAATCAAAAACAGTATATAAGGAACACAATATAGTACATTAGCCATAATACAACATAATTAGTTATACAGAATCAAAAACAAATTATAAAGAACACAGTGTAATACATTGGACATAATACGACATAATTAGACATACAGAGCCAGATATTCAAAACTTTGCCCCAGGGCTAAATTAGCACTGCCCGGTGGGCAAACTTAGCCCGGAGCACAAAGCAAGCTATATTCAAAAGGAAATATCCCGGTGCAAAACCAGCTGAATATAGCAAGCAAAGGAAGCCAGGCAAACAGGGCCAGGAGTGCAGGGCAAAAATTGCCTGGGAATAAGACAGCACTGAATATAGCAACAAGGAAGTGCACACTGCAACTGCAGCTCATTAGACTCTGGAGCAAGCCAGTGTTGCAGGTGGAGAACATTGTGTGTGATTGCACAGAGATGTCTGACATCTTCTGCAAACAATGTAAGCCACACACTGCAAAACTGTGCTACATACCTCTCAACTGTACCACTTTATGAGGAACGTTCCTCAGTTTACTTCACAAAAGCTCCCTGTTCCACATTGTGAGGACTTGTTCCACATTCAGTATTAACATTTTAAAGCAAAAATCTATAGTAAATGATGCAAACATATATTATTCAATTAATAACAGACTTTCTGAACATAAATGCAAACCATTTAACAGTGTTCTGAGCCTCCTAGGTAAAGATTTGATTAAGTGTTCCACATTTTGCTCATTTGTTCCACATTTTGAGAAGCAATGTTCCACATTTGGGGGACACAAGTTTGAGAGGTATGCTGTGCTATGCTGAAGTGCGGTTTGCCTGGGGCTAACCTGATTGCACAGTGCTAACACATTAGCGCAGTGCAAACTCGATAGCCCGGGGCAAACGGAAGTTATATTCAAAGCTCCCGTGCAAATGAGCCTACTTAAGTAATCTGTGGGCAAACAGGCACATTTGCATCTCATTATGTGCTGCTTAGTATACATTACCATGCAGTTTGCCCGATGCTACTGCATGGAGCACAAAGTTTCCCCTTTTGGTCGGAATGGAAGTACAGGCTGGATGCTGCAGGCCAAGGCATGCCCACAGCATCCCCTGTTGGTCGGAATAGAAGCACAGGCTGGAAGCAGCAGGAACTGTGTACTGGCAGGTACAAGCACTTCATACAACATACCTATGTAGCACTGCAAGCAGTACATAATGATATATATATATATATATAGTACAGTCGTGGCCAAAAATATTGGCGCCCTTGCAGTTTTTTCTAATAATGCACCATTCCTTCCAGAAAATTGTTGAAATTAAAAAATATTTTGGTATCCACATATGTATTTCTTTGGTTTGCAGTGAAATAAACACAAAAAGCAGAAAAATTTACTAAGTCTTAGCTTATTCCACACAGAAATCCTTAAATGGCCCAGACAAAATTATTGGCACCTTTTAGAAGTAGTTAGAAATAATTAGATTTCAAGCAGGTGATTCTCCTTCACTTTGGAATTGAACTCACCTGTGGTGAGTTGCAGGTGCCTGCAATATAAAACCACTCATTCAACCAGTTTGAATAGAGAAAGGACTCATTCTCCTGTTTTGTGTCACTGTGTGTACCGCAATGAGCATGGAGAAAGAAAGAAAACCAGAGAATTGTCTGAGGAGGTCAGACAGAAGACTGCAGTCAAGCATGGACAATCTCAAGGCTACAAATCAATCTCCAGAGACCTTGATGTTCCTGATTCCACCATACAAAATGTTATCAGGAAGTTTAAGGCCCATGGCACTGTAGCCAACCTCCTGGACGTGGCGCAAGAGAATACTTGATCGAAGATTGCAGCGCAGGATTGTTCGAATGGTGGAGAAAGCACCTCGATCAACTGCCAAACAGATTCAAGCTGACCTTCAGACACAAAGTACGACAGTTTCAACTCGCACCATCCGTCGCCAACTCAATGAAAGGGGGTTATATGGTAGGAGGCCCAGGAGGACCCCACTGCTGAGAGACAGACATAAGAAAGCCCGACTGGAGTTTGCCAAAACACACCTGAACAAGCCAAAATCCTTCTGGGAGAATGTTTGTGGACAGACGAGACCAAATTAGAGCTTTTTGGTAAAGCACATCATCTCTATGTTTACAGAAAACAAAATGAAGCCTTCAAAGAAAAGAACACCTTCCCTACTGTCAAACATGGAGGAGGTTCAGTGATGTTTTGGGGTTGCTGTGCTGCCTCTGGCACTGGGTACCTTGAACGTGTGCATGGCATCATGAAATCTGGAGATTACAAGGCCATTTTGGGAGCAATGTTGAACTCAGTGTCAGAAAGCTGGGTCTCCGTCAAGGTCATGGGTCTTCCAGCAGGACAATGACCCCAAACACACTTCAAAAGCACCCAGGAATGGTTCAAGACAAGACGCTGAACTGTTCTGAAGTGGCCAAGCAATGAGTCCAGATCTAAATCCCATTGAAAACCTGTGGAGAGATCTGAAAACAGCAGTTGGGAGATTGCATCCTTCAAATCTGGGAGAACTGGAGCAGTCTGCACAAGAAGAGAGGGCCAAACTGCCAGTAGAGAGGTGCAGGAAGCTCATCCATGGCTATAGGAAGCGGTTGATTGCAGTTATTTTGACCAAAGGCTGTGCTACCAAATATTAAGTCTAGGGTGTCAATAATTTTGTCAATGCCATTTCTTTTCATTTTCTGATTTAAAAGGATATATTAAATTCTGAATAAAAAACAAAGGTTCTGTAATATTAACAGAGAAATAAAGAATTGTGGAGACCCAATACTGTTAATTTCAACTTATGTTTAGAGAAAATTGTGAGTTATTTGAAAAAAGTGCAAGGGCGCCAATATTTTTGGCCATGACGTACATACACACACAATACCAGTGGCCACACGTGCCCTGGATGATGCCCCCGCCCCACACCAACCGAGGCAGCCCACAGCAGATGTGGGTGGAACACAAATATGCATGGGTCAGGCATAAGGCAAACCTGCTGGGGATGGGGGGGGATGTCAGCTGTAGGGTCATTGGGCTGTGCAGCGCAACCATCCAACATATAGGGACCTGGGCAGACAGGCTGGGCCAGGCAGCCCTTCTCAGCCATCATGGTTCCTGTTCCCACGTGTGTTGGTTCCACTCCCTGGTAGTCCAGTGGTCCCCCCACCCCCCTCCAGCACGAATACCGACCCCCAGTACATGTATATAAAGTCAGCATCCCTGGTAGCCTAGTGGTCCTCAAACCCCAGCATGTATCCCAACCCCCGTCTGTAATACAAATAAATCAGTTGCCCTGGTAGTCTAGTGGTCCCCACCCCAGCAAATATCCCAACCCATTCACAATAAACTTAAAGTTAATTTCCTGGTAGTCTAGTGGTTCCCCCGCACATATCCCAACCTGTTCACAATAAACTTAAAGTTACTTTCCTAGTAGTCTAGTGGTCCCCACCTCCCAGCACCTATCCCAACCTGTTCACAATAAACTTAAAGTTAATTTCCTGGTAGTCTAGTGGTCCCCCACCCCCAGCATGTATCCCAACCCCCATTTTGAATAACATTAAACTATTTGCCCTGGTAGTCTAGTGGTCCCCCAGCACTAGTACAGACCCCATTTTGAATAACATTACACCCTTTCCTAGTAGTCTAGTGGCCCCCAGCACATATCCAACCCCCATTTCAAATAACATTACACTATTGTCCCTAGTGGTCTAGTGGTACCCCCCCACCAGTGGCGACTCTCCCGCTCAGCTGAGTATGAGTACAGCTCATTCATTCCTCAGTCAGCGGCCGCCATGGTGGTGTGAGGAGGGCTGAGCTGGTCGCCGGCCCGGTTCGTGGCAGATGGGTGGGCTGAGCAGGGAGGCGCACCAGGTGGGGATACCACTAGACTACCAGGGACAACAGTGTAATGTTATTTGAAATGGGGGTTGGAATACGTGGTGAGGGGGGGACCACTGGACTACCAGGGCAATGGGTTTACTTTTATTTGGAACGGGGTTGGGATACGTACTTGGGGGAACCACTAGACTACCAAGGAGGTTATCCATTTCTATGGGGAATGGGTTGATACATGCTTGGGGGGACCACTGAGACTACCAGGGCAATGGGTTTACTTTTATTTGGAACGGGATTGGGATACGTGGGTGGGGGGGACCACTAGACTACCAGGGACCTATCTATGTCTATAAGGAATGGGGGTCGATCAAGGTTTGGGGTGGACCACTAGACTACCAGGGCTTATACCGCAGCTACGGGGTCCACGATGGGGGGGCACCCGCGACTACCAACAGCTTTTTTCCGGGGCGGTATCTAGCGCCATGCTACAGGTCGCTAATGCCTGTAGTGTGGTGCTATACATTTGAATATGCCACGCTGCTGGTATTCATGGGTTCTTTCCTGTCCATGCCCCTGCATCCATTACCTATTAGCATCGGCGCTACCACACAGCGCCCGCGCTAATAGGATTTTCAATTGCAGCCTGCTGCAAATCCAGCTTATTCCAGTGTTACTCGATTTGGCGCTAGGCGCAAAGGTTTGAATATCTGGCCCACAGTGTTTAGCACATCAGAATAGGTCAGACAGGGAGCAGAACATGTGCTAGTTACAAGCACACATAGAAACTGTTCTCAAAAGAGTACTCTAATTTAGGCGATTTCACATGCATACATACATACATTCATGTGGGCTAGGGTGGCATTTAGGGGCCACTGGTGCTAGGGGGCAAGAAAGTGCAGGTAGTGTTAGAGTGGTGTAGTTGATAGCAAGGGAGTGAGTAATTTATTGCTATCAACTGCCTTAGAGGGTCAATTAGCAAAGATTATGGTACCAGTGTTGGTCAACTGCAAGCATAGTTGGTGATTTGGTAGTTTTATAAGGCATATGCAAGTGAACCAGTGAAAGAGTGCTGAACCTGTGGGGGCAGTTTGTTCCATAATTTTGGCAGGCGATAGGAGAAAGCGTTTTGGCCAGAAGTAGTGTAACGGTGGGGGATAGCCTGGGTCCTCGAGTCACAAGATCTTAAAGAGTATTGGGAAGGGGGTGGGGTGGATAAAGAAGAGGAGATAAAGGAGGGGAGAGAGCCGTGCAAAAGTTAGAGGTGAATTTGGTGCCATGGAGTGCAGGCCTGTTAAGGTAAGAAAGTTCAGAGAGTGGTAGGGGTCACAGTGGTGGGTAAGGAGGGGCATCAAGGGCAAAGCGGCAGAAGAAGTTGAAGAGATTATCCAGTCTGGCTAGGGAGGACTGTGGGGTGGCACTGTAGACTATGTCACAGTAGTCAAATATTGGTAGGATCATCTTCAGTACTAACTCACACCTAGCCGTAAGTAGAATGCAGCTAGGGTTTCTGTATAGGGCACTGAGTTTTGGCCACAGTTTTTTCAGAATGGCATCAATATGTACAGAGAAACTGAGATATCAGTCTAGCCAGACTCCTAGGTACCTGAACGGGGAGGTGTCCTCTAATACAGTCCCATCAAGGGTGTGGAAGGTGGGCAAGTTGGTTTACCTAGTGAGGTTTGCCTAATGCTATTGAAAATTCCATTGCATCTCATGTAGTTTATCCTGTTGGAAGTACAATAAATTTCCCATAATACTATCAAAGTAATCCATCGATAGTATTATGGGATCTCAGTACTATCGATGGATTTCTTAACTGCCGCCATAAGAACCCCTGCTTCCCTCGCAATGTGCTCACACCTCCGTAGCCACCATAGTTGGCTTTTACTGTAACTGTCATGTAGTAAAAGCAGGTCATCATCACAGCTGACACAAGTACAGATTTTTAAAATGTCTCAAAATGATGAAAACACCATTCAATAAAGTTGTTCCTGCAGCTGTTTGTAAAAATGGCCGAGGGCTTTATATGCAGGTTTGGAGGTTGGCAGCACAGCGGGAGGTGGCAAGAGCTATCAGTTGAAAGCCGCATCATGGCTAAGTTGAAAGTGCCTGAATGGGCTTAAGTTTACCCTTAGGCTGCTGAAAGAATTAGAATATATAGGAATTCTGGACTGACATACAGTATTAGTCCACAGCACAGCAAGGATTAATTACATAAGCTCAGATCCATATATTACAAGAAAGAAAAAAATAGGGGACTGTGATTACTCAGCTAAAATACCATCTCGAGAT
Source organism: Neoceratodus forsteri (assembly GCA_016271365.2). Classification (NCBI taxonomy): domain Eukaryota; kingdom Metazoa; phylum Chordata; order Ceratodontiformes; family Ceratodontidae; genus Neoceratodus; species Neoceratodus forsteri. Next base: position 489,829,086 of record CM057450.1, on the reverse strand, counting down.
TCTGGGAACATGTTGGAACCCCTTGAGCTTCGGTCTCAGGGCTCACCTGTCCTCAGAACCTGTCAATTGGTATTATAACTTTATAATGTATGGTAGAACATTGTTATTAGGGGAAATTCATATTTTCTCTCAGTTGTTATACCATCAATGTGACACAGCTTTGTTGTTAACCCATCGATGGTACGACAATGTGGATTGCTCTGTGCATGAGTGCTACTCGAACAGACCACCTTCTTGAAACAGCTGCAGTGGTGAGAGCATGACCCAGAGCCAAGTGGCAGTGACTTAAATAGCAGAGCGGCTGACAAAAGTGAGGATCCTACTTCATTATTTAAATGTTTTTCGATGACCATACACTATAAAATATAATGTATGGTACGCCGATCGTCAATCAGTTTGTTAAGACGCCCCAAGGTTGTCATGGTGATAAACCCCTCGAGGTCACCTGGCAACCTCTCTCTGATGGTTAACAAACCGCTTAAAAATCGATGATCATACATTATCCTCTATGTAATACTCAGTCCTCTATCTATTATTCTATTTATTTTAGGAGTGTTGTGAAGAGCAGCGCTTTTCCTGGCAGCTGATCTATACTAGTTTCATTCCTCTTCACACCTCATCAGCAATGTGATCTCATTGACTGTGACATCACTAGTGACTGATGTGGCAGCTGGTGATCAGCTCTTCCTGAGCAGTAGTGATGTCACAATCAGTGAGGTCACAGTCCTGATAAGGTAAGAAGAGGAACAGAAATAGATATGTCAATTGATGTCCGGGCAGAGCGCTGTTCCATACCTCAAACCTTGTACTGTCAGGAAAAAAAATATTCTAATTGGCGAACAAAAAAGTAAAAAAGTACTTCGGATACAAAAAGCAACAAATTACTTTTATAAGTGAATATTATGTTTAGGCAGTACACAGGCTCTTCAATCACATTGTTATGTTTTAGCATGGTTTGACAGTTTGAATATATCTTTTGGATTGTAGAAACCACTACAATCTGCACTTGTAATTTTTTTCCAGGGTTAAAACATTTACATTTTCCAGATTACTTGAAGCAGCAGTGTGTGTTAGTCAGCAAAAAATTAATTAAGAAAGTCCTTAAAATAAACATTTAACAATTTATAGGCATCCTGCTGTCACAGTCCATCCTGGGAAAGGGGTCTGCATCTCCAAACTGATTTATAAGCTAGTACTGAAAGACTGCCCTTGGTCTTTGCATACATCAGTTTATTTGTGGAGGAGGCAGTGAAAAGCCAGAAGTCCTAAATAGGTACTTTTGCTCAGTTTTCACGGAGGAACAAGAAGGGAAGGGACCTACTAGAATAAAAAAAGAAGACACAAAATCATGGATAGATATAAGCCCCTTCACAGTAGATCAAGTGCTCAAAGGACTGAACAAGCTAAAGGTAGGTAAGGCCATAGAACCAGATTAGCTACACCCAAGAGTATTGAGGGAACTAGCACAGGAACTGGCAGCCCCTCTGCCAACTATTTACCAAATCCCTGAGGAATGGGGTTGTCCCAGAGGATTGGAAGAGGGCAACAGTTGTCCCTCTCCATAAATCGGGAAGCAAGAAGTACACAGGAAACTATCGGCCAGTCAGCCTCACATCAGTGGTGGGAAAACTGATGGAGTCGCTGCTCAAGGAAAGGATACTAGAGTTTCCGGAAATAGACAGCAGGATGCAAAACAGCATGGCTTCACGGCAGGCAGATCATGCCATACAAACCTGATCGACTCCTTCAAGTGGGTCACCAGGACAGTAGACCAGGGGAGTGCAGTGGATATAGTATACTTGGACTTCAGTAAGGCATTCAACTCTGTCCCACACATTTGGCCAATAAATAAGTTGGAAAGCATGGAAGTAGGGCAGGAGATGGTAAACTGGGTAAGGAACTGGCTGAGTGGGAGGACACAAAGGGTGCAGGTAAACAGCACCTTGTCTGAGGAGGGGAGTGACCAGAGGGGTGCCCCAGGAGTCAGTGCTGGGACCTCTCCTCTTCAATGTTTTCATTAGTGACATTTCAAATGGTTTGGAAGGTAAGGTGTGTCTATTCACAGATGACACTAAGATCTGCAACAAGGTAGACACCCCAGAGGGGGTGAAGAAAATGGAACTGGACTTAGAGAAGTTGAAAGCATGGTCAAGAGCATGGCAACTAAAATTCAATGCAAAAAAGTGTAAAGTCATGCACATAGGCAAAGGCAATACAACAAGGGAATACTACTTTGGGGGAGAGGGACTGGCAGTGACCAAGCAAGAAAGGGACCTGGGAGTCATTATACAAGAGGATTTGAAGGTGGAAAACAGTGTGAAAAGGTGACTGAAGGCCAGCAGCATACTGGGATGCATTGGGAGGGCATTATAAGCAGAAGAAAGCAGGTGGTGCTGCCACTGTATAGGTCTCTAGTGAGACCCCAGCTGGAGTACTGTGTCCAGTTCTGGAGGCGCCACCTCAGGAAGGATATAGGCAGACTGGAGCGAGTGCAGAGGAAGGCTACAAAGATGATTTAGGGACTACATCACAGGCTATATGAGGAGAGATGGAGTGAACTTAACTTGTACTCACTCAAGTAAAGAAGAGAGAGGGGGGATATGATTGAAACATTCAAGTACCTAAAGGAAATAAACAAGGTACAGGTGCAGGACCTATTTCAGGCCAGATACCGCACGAGAACCAGGGGGCACAACATGAGACTGAAGGGGGTGAAATTCAGGGGGAATATGAGGAAGTTCTTTTCTACAGAGAGGGTTGTGGAACCCAGGAACAGTTTGTCCCATGAAGTTATGAAAGCTAAAACGGTTGAGGGATTCAAAACTGCATGAGACAGACACAAGGTGGTCATAGGACATAAGGCCTAAAAGGGTAGGGGGTAGGAGAAAACTGGACAGACTAGATGGATCATGAGGTCCCCATCTGCCATCATTTTCTATGTTTCTATATTTGTAGCTCTCTCATGAGGATACTTCCTTCTCAACAGAAGTGTAACATTCTCATGTGCAAAAAACGTATTTATACCTTAAGTGCTGGAATTTATTATTCTAATTAACATTGAATTCTGAGTATAAAATCTTCTCCATGCAGCTGTGTTATCATCATACCTACCTGGTGAAGGGGCCTATATGGCCTCGAAAGCTTATAAAATAAGTTTCTGTTAGTCAAATAAAAGGTATTACAATTTCTTTTGTTTTCTTTTTTCAGTCAGTTTTACCTTGACTAAAACAGCAGCACCGCTTCCACATGGTAGAAACATACGGATATGACAGACTGGTAAAATATGTGAATGGACCATCTAAATCAACTGCAATACGTGGTAGATCTAGGGCCCGATATTCAAAGTTTGCACGAGCGCTAACCGGTGTTTGCCTTCGCAAACTGGGTTTTGCACCAGAGCCCAGTATTGAAAAGTTTCTGCTGCACCACCAAACGGGGTAGTGCCTATGCAAACCAAAAAGGGGGGTGTATGCAAATGGTGGGGTTGGGACAGGAATATCAGTGCAATCCGATATTCAGTGGATTTGCATGGCACAAAAAGGATTTGTGCAGCCCTTTTGTGTCGTACAAATACTGCCAAAGAAAACCTCCTTTTCCTCTGTGCAACCTTAGTGGCTGCCAGAGGTAATGCAGCCAACTAGCCTGTTGGTCACGCTGGGGAGCACACCTGCCCCTGTGGTCTATGGCACTCCACCCATCACCAGCATGTATGGAAAGTAAACCCTGGTACTAGGGTCCCCCTCCTCTGATTGCCAGCCCCTAGTTAAAAAACACAATCCCTGGTCCTAGTGGTCCCCCTCCCTCTGACCGACAGCCCCTAGGTGAAAAACACAACCCCAGGAGCTAGTGGTCCCCCTTCCAATCACCAGCCCCTAAATGAAACAAACAATCCTTGGTGCTAGTGGTCTCTCCCCCCTCTGATTGCCAGCCTGTCATGTCTCCAATAAATCCCTGATGCTTGTGGTCCCCCCCAACTCTGATTGCCAGACAATCATGTCCCAAATAAATCCCTGGTGCTAGTGGACCCCCACCACCAATCGTCAGTCCAGAATTAAAAAAATAATTTGCTGGTCCCCCTGGCACCGATCCGTAGTACCACTGCTTGCTATTCCATACTCCCTGGCATCTAGCTCCCCCCCACCCATGGCACTTAGCACCCCCCTCCACTTTCCTTATCAGTATCTAACTGCTGCTGGTGCATATAGGACCAGCACAGCCCTCCTCACACCTTCTCAGCCAGCCACCATATGTCCAGGCAGGAGTGCACCTCTATTTACAGGATAGGGTGCATCACCCTGCCCTATAAATAAATGGATGCGCCCATGTCTGGACATACTGTGACCAGCCGAGGAGGTGTGAGGGGGTGTGCCAGTTTCATATGCACCACAGCACCACACATACTGATAAGGTAAGTGGAGGGGAGGTGCTAATGCCATGGGTGGGGGTGCTAGACACCAGGGAGTATGGAATATCGAGTGGCAGTACTGTGGATCGGTGCCGGGGAACCACTGGATGCTAGGGAGGTTTTTTTAACTCCAGGCTGGTGATCAGCAGGAGGGGGACCACTAGGCTTAGGGATTTGTTTGGGACATGATGAGCTGGGTAATCGGGGGCACTAGCATCTGGGATTTATTGGAGACATGCTGGGCTGGTGATCAGAGGAAGGGGACCACTAGCACCAGGGATTTATTTGAGACATGACAGGCTGATGATCAGAGGGAGGGGACCACTAGCACCAGGAATTTATTTGGGACATGACAGGCTGGTAATCAGTGGAGGGGAACCACTAGCACCAGGGATTTTTGGAGACATGACGGGCTGGCTGATCGGAGGGAGGGGGTGCTACATATGTCATGGATGGGGGCACCACTGCACTCACGTGCTCTGCTACCCATGAAAAGGGGCCCAGAATGGGCATGCAAATGGCCCCTTTGCACCCTGCATGCCCAACGGGCTTATTTGCATGGGTAGCTTTGAAAAATGCAGATAGCACTCCAGCGCTATCAACTCTTGAGGCCAACTTTGGGAGACATGTCAGGGTGGTGCTACCTGACTTAGTGCTGTGCTAACCTGGCCCTATATTCAGTCAGATAGCACCCAACTGAATATACCATCCTGGACCCCTGGGCAATTGCAAAGTGCAGCGCAAACATTTGTGCTATGCTTTGTGCCTTACTGAATATCGGACCCTGTAGTAGAGTCTACAGCAACACAACACTATATGGTAGCAAGCTTTATAAAAACCCTCTTAAAGCCATACTGAAGTGTTATGGTGGGATGAGCAAAAGTGCAGGACTATGCTGTTTTTTGTTTTTTTATATAATTACTGTTTGTATGCTTAGTCATGATGCCTCTAGAGATGCTGCAAAGTTAAAACTTTGCTGCTGAAGTCTGGTACAATGTGAGAACATTTTGCCTTTGTGAAGCTTCACGAAGTTCCCACCTCCAACACCAACTTAGCACTTTGCAATGTTTGTCATGGTGAAGAAGCATTTTTTCTAGCAAAATCATCATAAAGTGACAACTTCGCTGGTGAATTTGCTGACTTTGCTGGGAAAAGTGCCACATCGCCTCCTAAGAAACTTTGCCAAGTCACCATACTGTGCAGTTTTCCAACTTCACTCTTCTCTAATCCATTACCCATTCAGACAGTGTGGTGACCTCACAACCCTGTCACCCCATTACCCTTTCAGGATGCCCCAAAACTTACCCCTCCACTAGGGCTCTCAGGTCTCCAGCAAACCCCTCAGTGCACTTTGAATTTGGTGCCCATAACAGTAACAGCTGTGCAGGGCCCCTTTCCCAACCAGTAAATATATCCAACAATGGGTCTATGTGAAAGATATAGTACCTCAAACATTCTTTATTAGCACAGGGATATGCTGTCTGAAGGAAGGACTCATTTTAGCCTTTTAATCTCACTTTAGATTCATTTGCTCATATGTGCTTTAACAGACTGACTTTTAGAAAGTAGAATTAAGTATTTACTATATGTATACTTGGGCTGAGATATTCAGAGCACTTGCATGGCACAACTGAGTTGCGTAGGCGCAAGTCCCAAGATGCACCACCGAGCGATAGTCAAAGGAACCATGGCACAGCACAAATCCCATTGTGCCAACGCACAACCATAATGTATGCAGCACAAGTGCAGGGAACGTTACTCATGAATAAGTGGCACACTGGCATATTCAACCATAGAGCAAAGTGCAAGTCCAGAGCAAACCCCAAGTTGCACCAGGCAGATTTGAGCCAATAAATATAGGAACAAACACACAGACAGCAGATGTACAACAGTGTGCACAGAGAGAGAGTGAGTGAGAGAGAGCACGAGAGAGAGACAGACAGACAGACATAGAGGAAGAGAGAGAGAGAAAGAGAGAGAGCCAGACCGATGGAAGGACTGACATAGTGTGAGAGGCACCCAGGGAGGTACCCAGTGACTGAGTGATGGACAGTGGCCCATTCATAATGGGCACAGTAATGAGGGGTGTGAGGAGGCAGGAGGAACAGCAGCGTGGCCGATGAAGGGCCCGGCGACAGTATGCCAGACACTGGTGGTACCATGCCAGGATCACGTATGAGAACTTCAGTGACACAGAGATAGTGGGCTGGCACCTCCTGAATAGGGCAGTTCTGAGGTAGCTCTGTGAGCTGTGCAGTGACAAGATGCAGGCACACACCAGACGTAGTCATGCCATGGCAGTGGAGACTAAGGTGACCGCTGTGATGTGCCTGCTTACCATAGGCACCTTCCAAAGACCAACAGGTGATACCACGGGCATCACCAAGTTGGCCATGTCCCGCCTCCTCACCCAGTTCCTCAACACTCTGCTGCCACATGCTTCAGAGTACATACATTTCCCCAGCACACAGGCAGAGCAGATAGCAAACATGCAGGAATTCCACCACGTGGCACGCATGCCAGGCATGATTGGGGCAGTAGACTGCACCCACGTTTGCATCCGCATACAACCTGGCCCAGAGGGCCCAGTGTACATCAACTGGAAGGGGTATCCATCCATCAACTGCCAGGTGGTGTGCGATGCCATGGGGTGCATCATCAGTGTCTGTGCCACAGTCCCTGGGAGTGCACATGATGCCTTCATAAGGCACAGTTCAGCACTGAGCCATAGGTCTGAGCAGGGAGACATCCCTGCAGGCCACCTTGTCGATAAGTAGGACATGCATTAGGGTGGCCGAGAGCCACAGCCCTGTGGGTGGTTGTGGGAGGAGGGGTGGGTGCCATGGTGTGTGTGGTGGCTGAGAGGGAGCGGGTGGTAGCACAGTACAGCACAGGGATAATCATTTTGTCTTCCACACAGGTGACAGTGCATACCTCCTAAGGCCATGGCTGCTCACCCCCTACCGCTGACCATCGTCCCCCACAGAGGAAAGATACAATGAGGCACACGCCAGGACATGCAATATTATTGAGCATGACTTTGGCATGCTAAAGATGTGATTCTATTGCCTAGACAAGTCAGGTAGTGCCCTACAATACAGCACATCGAAAGCCTATGGCATATTCCTGGCCTGCTGAATCCTGCACAACATGGCCATTGACCGTGGAATAGTAGTCGAGGCTGATGAGGGCAACAGTAGTGAGGACGATGGTGGTGACGGGCTGGAGGGTGGTGGGCAGCTGCTCCTTGGAAGGAAGGACCCTCGACTGGTACAGGAGGCACAGTGGCACCGTGACACCATCACAAGGGAGCATTATGAACAATGCAGGTGAGTGCACCGACACACAGGCAAGGCCCACACAGCCCAGCACACAACACAGTGGCAGGGATGTGCACAGTGGTGTGCATGCAGGGACAGGGAAACACAACACACATGGCGGAGCCACTGGCATGCAGGCTCGCACACACAGACACACACAGCAATGGTTATGGGCAGGGAAGGGGGTACCATTGGACTACCAGGGCATTAAAGTTTTCTTTATTACGGGGATTACAGTATGGGATGGGGAAGGGGGTACCACTGGACTGCCAGGGAATGAAATATTTCTTTATTACAGGGATTGCGGTATGGGATGGGGAGGGGGTACCACTATACTACCAGGGAATTAAAATATTTCTTTATTACAGGGATCGCGGTACAGGATGGGGAGGGGGTACCACTAGACTACCAGGGAATTGAAATATTTCTTTATTACAGGGATCATGGTACAGGATGGGGAGGGGTACCACTAGACTACTAGGAATTAAAATATTTTTATTACAGGGATCGTGGTACAGGATGGGGAGGGGTACCACTAGAGTACCAGGGAATTAAAATATTTATTACAGGGATCGTGGTATGGGATGGGGAAGGGGTATCACTAGACTACCAGGGAATACTGTGGGTGCTTGTGTATGGTGTTCTGGGGGAGCACACCACAGCAGGTAGTTGCTGTGTTGCACCTTGCAATATGGCAGCTTGCCTGTGGGTGGCTACCACTTGAGCATGATTTATACATGTTCAACTCCGGGATGTGCCAGCAGATGTGCCACACATCTCGGATGAATATCGGGATGTGCCACATATGCATGGGCATGTCCACTGGAGATGTGCTGCATACATTATCTTTGCACCGTGGCACATCAGAAATTGCACTGCACAATTCCCACTTTTGAATATAGCCCCGGGGCACATTTCTGGGGTTGTGCTGGTACAATTCAATTACGCCAAATGCAAATCCTTTGAATATCTAGGCCCAGATGTCTGTAGGAGACCCCTGCAAATGAGCAACTATGCTAACTGGTGTTACCTTATTTTGTATCAAAATAAAAGCATTATTATTACTACTCCTCCTTACAGCAAGAGTACTGTATTTTTTGGGATTTTGTTTTCACCAGGACAGCAACAGCATGGGTTCAATGCATGCTCATGCACACAACTTCATGACACTGTGTGAAGCAAACTGACACTCTCCTCCCGCTGCTCCAGTCCTACCTGCACTTCCACCTATCATTATCACCGTGTTGTGGGGCTGTTGGCCTCCCTCTCCCACTTAGGAGGAGAGGATTCTAGGACACTTAGTTCTCCTCGCTCCTCCTCTCTCAAGGCCTCCAATGACCAAGGCTCATCACCAGACCTGGAATTCCATTAAGAAGTGGTGTTGCCATTGCACCAGTAGGATGGTATTGTATTGTGAGTTTTTGTGTATCTGTGGCCTGGTACATCTGTTAAGAAGATGTGGGAAAGTGACCTCTCACCTTTGGTCATAACACTGGAATGTAATTTTTCTGTGTATAGCAACACCAGGCAGGAAAAACAGGACATTACAAATGAACACATGTTCATATACAATAAAAAGACAATCAAATACTCTCCCATAATGGACAATATAATAAAGGAGTGTTTAAAAGAAATGCTGGACAAATATAATATTCCATAACAGTATACTACCAAGGTGAAGAGGATCACTGTTTGCTAGCAAATAACAACAATGGTACAATAAACATTTACAAAAAGATAGGAAATAACATTTTGACAAAAAGAACCCCAGAAACATACAGTTCATTAAAAAGTACACATAATAAACAAAATAAATGGTTTGACAAAGAATGTAAATATGAGAAAAATGGTCTACAAATTAGGAACTCAGAGAAAATAAGGGTTTTAATTGTCAAGAAGCCTATAATCTCAACAAGAAGGGGATACAGAAATCTAGTCAATGAGAAGAAGATACAGTGCAAGAAAAAACTCTAGAGACAGTTACAAGAGCTATTCATGAAAAAAACAACATAGTTGTTTGGGGAGTTAGTAGTTACCGGGAGACAAAACAGGGAAAGAAATATAATTTCAATTATTAGTGCTCTAGCCTGGGAAGGTTTTTTTTCTGAGAAATGTCATCTAAAAAGTAATTTAAATTTAGAGACATTAAGCTAGACAAAACAGCCCTCCTCTGATAAAAATCCAGTAGCTGAAAAGCAAAATCTGGTCATTAATGAGGCGGATGTGATAGCAGCCATTAACATTCCTCTGATAATGTTCCCACTGAGAAGTTTCTTGCAGATCCAGACAAAGGGGCAAAGGTACTGACCTCACTGTTTATCAAGAATTATCTTGACGGAACTGAAATCATGAGCAGATACAGAAATGTTGTTTTTTTTTTCTCAAAATTTCAAGCAGATTTTAGAAAACAAAAATAAATTATCGATAACTTAGTCATCTTAAACTTCCTGATAGACACATATATTACTGAGAAGAAATTTTATGTGGCCTTCCTGGATATACACAGTACCTTTCAATAATGTTCATAAAGATATCATCTGGGCTCTTTTGGAAAATACAAATTTAAATAAAGACCTCTTAAAAGTTATTCAACTATTGCTCACTGACAATGTGGACAGTAGACTTTCTAGTGAAATTGTTGTAGAAAAGGGGGTAAAACAGGGATGCCTGTTTTCCCCTTCCTGTTCAGCATGTATATGGAATCCTACAGCACTAACAGATGTACAGTAGATGCATTTGCACTTTCTATTAAAAAAGTTAAAGTACAGATACTATGTTACGCCAACAATGTGATATTATTCTCCCAAACACTGCTAGGAATAAAAAGATCATTGTTAGCAATAGATAATTATTAAACACATTTAAATTAGACTAACATGAAAGTAAATCTAAGATAATTCTTTTTGGAAAAGAAAATGAGCAGGGAGAAAGATGTCAAATGGGAACACTAAAAATGGAAATTATTAGAGGATATAAATATCTGGGCATAACCATTGGCAAAGCCCATAACTGGAAACTGTACAACGATCAAATAAAAAGGAAGGTCCAACAAACTGTAAAAGGTATGAGATTTGGCAGAGAATTTGATGGAAACTCTGATGAGGCACTGAAGAATAAGTGTGAAAGTTACAGTAAATGGCCAAATGTTGCATGGCAGAGAACTTTGGGCACTGCACGTGGGTAGCAGAAACACGAAAAACTTGAAAGCAGTACAAAAACTATTCTTATAATATATCCTAATGCTGCCATGGGATACTCCAACAGCCTTGCTATAAGCTGAAACAAATACATTGGTCCTTGAAACAGTAGTATATATAAGGGTCATTAGATGGTGGAGGAAGGTAATAGAGTCTCCCATGGGTAGTCTCTTACAGCTAATATGGGAAGAGCCTGGAGAACTTAAAGAATATTATAAAATGGGCAGAGGATTTTTGAGCAATCTGACTGGTTGTTAGCCGTGTGTTAGAAGTGTCTAATGTATGGCTAAAACTAGTCCTGCAAAACAGGACACAGTACATGTATGAAATCCTTGTGCCACCACATCTTTCAAACCTGACAAGCTGCCATTTTTTCTCCAAGTACTTAAACAACAGACACACAAATAAACCAATGAAATAAAATACTCAGCATCAAGCATTTTAAACAGTTCCCCTCACCAAAAAGAGGCTCCATGTTTGATTTTGCAATTTGTTTACTGTCCTGATTTATTTTTTTAATAATATTTGTATTCGTGTGGCAACTTTCTGGCTGGCCTGCAGTGCCAGCCCTCCCACTTACCCACTACCCAGCTTCTTGATATTCCAGCTCACTACTTAAGCAAGACCAGGAAACCAAGGTGAGCATTATCATTTTAAAAGTACCACTCACTGCAAAACTGTTAGAGAAGGCTAAATTTGGCTCACCTGCAATTTATTTATTTATTTATTTGCTTTTGTTAACCGGGTAAGCACACTAGACAGCCAAGTGCCTATTTTCAGGTGCGACCCGGGAGATTACAAGGTACATACATGAACATCAGGCAAATACAAGTGAAGGATTACATTACATAGAATTAGCACACAGGACTGTACAAGCATCAGTACCATCAGGCAAATACAAGTGAAGAATTACTATAAAGTAACTAGAACACAGGGACATTACAAACATCAGTACCAACAGGGATTTACATTACAGTATTTACATTGCAGGCAGTAGGAAGAAGTACAGTGTAAATTCATCGCTCCAGGCAGCAAAGTTGTAAGGCTTGCAGGTAGGCAAGGAGGAGTCACAACTGGGATAGAGTGGGCCCAGTGCAAGATAAGGGAGTGCACAGTTACAGTGCTCACCCTGTTGTGCCGGAGGGCCTAAGTGGTCTATTTTTCTAGTAGCTGTGAGTACAGGAGGTGTATAAGCGCAGATGTACTCTACCCAAGTCATAATGTTTAGGTAGCATCTCAGTTTGTTGAGGCATCACAGGCTGAGAGGGTTTGTCTAGTGCAGAGACAGGTGGAGGCCATTTTGAGAAAGCCCCAGAGGGAGGCTTTAAAGCTCTGGTGGGAGGGAAAGGAGCGAGTGCTTGATGGAAGAGAGCTCCAAACCCTGGGCGCATACACAGTGAAGGCTCGGTCACCCATTTGTGTGCAAGTTTTTGGTACCAGGAGGGCATGGGAGTCGCTGGATTGCAGGTTGTAGGAGGAAGTAGCTAGAACGAGGGACTCTGCAAGTTTAAGAGGGGTGGCAGTTCTGAAAATACTGTCTATGAAGTTGCCCATGACATAGGAGTGGTGATTTTCCGGTGGGAGCCATTCAAGCTGGGTGTAGAGCTCACAGCGGTGAGTGAAGCCGGGGGCTGAGAGCACAAAACGGCATATGTTGTTGTATGGCTGAGTCCCACTTTACTAGACTAGTTTTGCAACGAAGCAAAGGTGACTAGTCCATAGCAAAGCATAGGTAGGAGGACTCCCTGGCTAAGGTGAGACAGGCAGCTGGAGTGAGACAAGTTTTGCTCTGTAAGTATGACCCAATTGCAGTTTGAGGCCTTACATGAATTATATGTGCAAGTTCATATCCAGTTAGTGGTCAAGAGTCACCCCAGGTACTTGACCGAGTCTGCAACTATCAGTGGTGCCATTGGCCCCAGAGATCTGTAGTGAATCTGGGGCAACTTTAACTTGGCTGCTGGAGCCAATAGCATGGCCTGCATCTTCTGCAGGTTAATCATAAGTTTATGGTCCTGCAACCAAGTCTGGATATGGTCGAAGTCCGAGTTTAGTTTGGTGTTAATGGTGGTGATGTCCTGGGAACTGGACATTATGACTAGGTCATCTGCGTACAGCACTGAGGTCCCTAGAGCCGGAGCTGAGGGTAGCTCATTTACGAAGAGGGAGAACAGGAGAGGCCCCAGGACAGAGCCCTGGGGGACTCCACAGTTTACCTGGGCAGGCTCAGACAGGACCTTGTTGAACTTGGTGTACTGCTGCCTGCTCGTGAGATAATTACTGATCCAGGCAAGGGCTGGGGATGAGAAGCCAAGTGGTAGGAGAGAGGAGCACAGTAATGTGTGGTCTACCCGATCAAAGGCTTTCGAGAGATCAACAAAGATGGCCCCGGTCAGTTCACCTTGGTCAGCAGAGGACCTGATCTCAGAGGTAACGACTGCTAGGGCCATGGAGGTGTTATGCCTCTTTCTAAACCCATGCTGTGCAGGGGAGAGAAGGTTGTGGGTCTGTAGATAATGGGTGACCTGAGAGGTGACTACCTTTTCCAGAAGTTTGCTGATCGCTGATAGGATTGCTATGGGGCGGTAGTTCTTAAGGTCTTTCGCGTCCCTTGCTTGGGCACAGGTATAACCTTAGCACATCTTCCAGATGTCCGGGACTATACCCGAGGTAGCATACATTGAAGACATGGGCTATGGGCCGGCTAGTACTGATGCCCTAGCCTCAGCAGCTTGGGCTCCAGGCAGTCATGCCCAGCTCCAGTGTGTGGGAGAGGCCAGCAGGGTTTTGGTCTCCATGTCTGTTACCACCTTGAGGTAAAAGAGCAGGAGGAGGGGTTGTCCCTCTGAGTGAAGAGGCCCAATCAACAGAGTAGTGCGGCAGTTTGGATAAAGCTGGCATGTCAGTGAACTGAGAGTTAAAGGCATTGACAGCAGTGAGGGGTTGTTGCAGTTAACCCCGTCAATGAGCATGTCAGTGACCTGAGCTCTAGTAGCCCCACCAACCACATTCTTAATGCTCTGCCAGAAAGTCCTCAGATTATTGGCTGTAGAGAGCAGGATGGACTGACAAAACTCACTTTTTGCGGAGCGAATGGCTCTCTTGCACGAGTTCTCAGCTGCCTGTAATCCTGGAGGTCTGTGCTGGACAATGAGCACTTATACCTCACCCAGCAGTTATCCCTTTGTCTCATGAGAGAATACAGGCCTCCATGGAGCCATTTAGTTGCAGTGCCCCTCACTCTCCTTCTTGTGAGGGGGGCATGCTTGTTTTGAAGTGGGGTGAAAGCTTTTAGGAAGTTGTCAAGGGCCTTTGAGGGGTCATTAGTGGCCATGACCTGAGACCAGTCAGTATGACGCAGGTCTGCAAGGAAGTCTCCAACATTGAGTTTGGAGTAATCCCTCATTTGAATCACCTTGTGCGGGATTTTGGGAGGGGCGTTGCCCCAAATGCAGTAGGTGGGAGAGTGATCTGATGTAGCATCAGGTAGAATGCCACAGGAGATAATTTTCTCCGTTCTGTTGCTTAGTACCCAGTCAATGACAGAACTCTTGTCACCTCTAGGAGAGGGCCTTGTGGGTTCCGAGATGAGCTGGCTTAGTGCCAGTCCAGCCAACAGTGGTTCGTATTGCTGAACGCTACGATCTGCCCAGTTAAGGTTGAAGTTCCCTAGGACTAGTAACTCGTTCGAGTCAACCTTTGTGCTAAGACTGTCTAGGAAGTAGGAGAGCCTGGACACACCTCCCTTAGGAGGGTTGTAGGCACAGATCACGTGCACCTTTTTGGTGTTTCCTAACAGGAGGACATGCAGGAACTCACAGAGCTGCGATGTAGATGGCGTGTGTCCTATAACTGAGACGTTTAAGTGCGTCTTGTAGTATATGAGTACTCCGCCCCCCCCTCTTGTTCTGGGCCCTGTCCAACCTAATGAGGTTGTAGCCTGGAAGGGCGCAAACTGAGTCAGGTATCTGTGGCTTAAGCCAGGTCTCAGTGATCCCCATAATGTCTGGATTATAATGAGCCACCCAAGCTGTTAGCTCAGTAAGGTTTGGTTAAAGGCTGCGTATGTTTAAGTGCACAAGCCTCAAGCCTTTGGCCGATAGCCAGGAAGAGGGTGGTTTTGGGGAGGGACTAGCGTTCAGTGGACCTATAATTTGGACAGGGGCCCTGGCCAGGCCGTGTAGCATGGGACAGCTTCTCAGTGGAGGCATCCTATCAAGCCGCTGTGGGGGGGGGATTAGTCCTGTGGGCAGCCGAGTCCTTTGTCCTGTGAGATCCACAAGTCACAGGGGTGTTGCAGTGAAACTCCCTTTGGGCAGATCGCTTTAAGGATACGGTGCAGGCGCAGGCTCCCCCTGAGGAAAATTAGGCAGGTGGGTTCCCGTACGCAATGGCAGATAACACTAGCAGGGTAGACCTAGTACTCAGTGACACAAGAAATAGGCTATTTGTTGCTACAGGCTTCAGGGATTGCCACTCCAGACCATGCAAGTTACTTGCTTCTAAGTTATGGTACCTCAGTATAGGAAATTTTACCTATTTCAAGAAAATTGTCAAGCAGGCAGTGACTCTAACTGTCTCAACTACAGTTAATACTAACTGTTGGTGTAGCAGGATAGCTAGCTGTCTCTAGCTGATACTAATTCGAGATAGTTGCCAAGTCATGCACTGTATTTTACAGTTGAATCTAAGTGTCTCTAAGTATTATAACATCAGGATGGCTAGCTATTTCTGGTACATGAAATTTATAATCCTTCACTGTACTTTACTGTCGTGGCAAGTAACAATATGAATCAAGTAGGCTGGACATAGGAATGTTAGTGATTTGCTACTGTCAGACTTAGTGATGACAGGATAAGGGCCACAACATATTTGACAGTGAGGGAGTTATTATAGTACCAGCTGTCTGGGTGTTGCAACAACGTAGGAGGAGACCTAGGCAGTAGATTGGATGTTTCTCCAATGTAGGAGGAGACTACCAGGTCGTGTGGGAGGAGCTAGTGAGCACTTAATGGGAGGACGGAACGGGGAGGACGGTGGCTAAACCCTCCTCGCTTCTTCCCCAGCAGCAATTAAACTCTGAGCTGCAAGGCTCAGTGGCCAGGAATTTAAGCTTTCGGGCGATCAT
This sequence comes from Neoceratodus forsteri, assembly GCA_016271365.2. Classification (NCBI taxonomy): domain Eukaryota; kingdom Metazoa; phylum Chordata; order Ceratodontiformes; family Ceratodontidae; genus Neoceratodus; species Neoceratodus forsteri. The sequence continues at coordinate 489,813,036 of CM057450.1, read as the reverse complement.
TGCTGGGAGCCAATCAGGCGCGGTGCAGAAATTCAAAAGATTCTTTGGCGCCCAAAAGCTCCTCCGCTGCATCTCCGAGACGTAAATGTCCCCAGCCAAAAGTCCCATTAAAGTTCAAAAATGCAGCCCCAGTCCGATGTGCAGTTTCTGTCGAACTACTCGGTTTCAGGCTCTGTACCTGATTCTGTGGCCAGGGGAGGTCCGACCACCTGCCCAACACAAGAAGCGAGCCGGCACCTCAACCCCGAGGACCTCTCTCAAGCCGGAGTCGGGAGGGGGGAACCCTCGGATGAAAACCCCTCTCGCTTCTTCTCAGCAGCAGTTAAACTTGTGAGCCACAAGGCTCAGTGGCCAGGAATTTAAGCTTTTGGGCAATCATCGCTGGGCGCCAATCAGGCGCGGTGCAGAAATTCAAAAGATTCTTTGGGGCCCAAAAGCTCCTCCGCTGCGTCTCTGAGCCGTAAATGTCCCCAGACAAAAGTCCCGTCAAAGTTCAAAAATGCAGCCCCAGTCCGATGTGCAGTTCCTGTCATACTGCTCGTTTTCAGGCTCTGTGCCTGATTCTGTGGCCAGGGGAGGTCCGCCTGCCCACCTGACACAAGAAGCGGCCGCGCCAACCCCGGGACCTTCTGCCGGAGTCGGGAGGGGACCTCGGATGAAACCCTCGCTTCTTCCCAGCAGTTGCTTACATGGCTGGGCATCCCGAAATGCTGATTGTACTCCATGATACAGTACTTGTTTTGAGTCTCGTTTCCACGTGCCACAGGTTTAATCCTTCATGATACTGTACTTCATTCAAATTGATGATGACCCCCTCCAGCCCCCCGCACGCAGGCTTAATCTTTAATTGGATGACTGCTAGAGAACAAGAATTAAAAAAAGAAAAAAAGTGAGTGAATCTCCTGCCTGTTGTGAGCGCTGTTTCAAATGGGACACACTTTCCCAACATTCTCCATCTTACCTGCTTCCAGTAGTCCCCCACCCCACCCCACACCGTTGCTCTACCTGTCTTTAGACCAAATGCTGTCTTGCAGACTGAAACCACAATACAAAAAAAAATATAAAGAAATAAACTAGTAATCCACCCTTCTCTCCATGACCATCTTTCCTGACTTTGAATGGGTCAGCAGCTTTAGCTTACTAAATACCCCACTCTGTCTGTGGTTTTGTAGAGCTCGCGTTCAAAGTTAAAAAAAAAATAAGAGCAAAATAAAAGAACGCAGTCCTTGTTCTTAGTGCGGGAGAGGGGCAAATAATACAAGATCTTTACTGGAGGGGGTGTACATAAGCTCATTACTCTGACCACATTAAAAATTACAGCTACAGAGGCCATCTAAGGGCAAATGTCCAAAGCAAAAAAAATGCATCCAGATGATGAAGGCGGAGGAACTATTTTATCTTAAATAACAAGAAAGATTTTACTTTCTTGTTATTTAAGCTAATAGTTATAATTTAAAGAAATGTAAAATAGAGAGTGCCATTTTATAAGTGCAATAAGACACTCTGGGTGTGCATTAGATCAGTTCTAATGCAGGGCTAGGGGGCTGACACACTGCCTGTGGCCTCATGCCTCACTACACCCCTAGCTACACCCCATCATATCATATTGCTTACATAACACATGGTTTTGCACATTGAATAATATATCAACCAGACATGGTACGCCTGGTATATGGGATGATTTTACTTTGACTAATAGTAACATATGTTGCTAAGGCAGTGCAGCAAGTGATAGACAACTTTTATCAAAATACATGTGCCAAGTTAACTGACATTCCAGGCTTGAGTCTCTATAGAGAATTTAACATTTTTTGAAAGCGCAAATATATCTAATGTTCTGTGTAGAGAGAGAGAGAGAGAGACAGAGACAGACAGAAACAGAGGGAATCTTTATGTAGATTTAGGATGAGTATTCTTGAAAATGGTAACGTCTTATTGCATAAAGGAAAAGTAAATAAGGGCAATGTATAATATAATGGGAAATCAGAATAACATTGCAACATTTAATATTAGATTGTAATTTATTAGAAAGTGAAAGAAAGTCTTGTCTGTGCCCTTGGCAAAAACAGCCAGATCAGAGTAGAAAGAAATAAAATTGTGGAATATTTATTGTTTGCAGATTCCTAAATAAATATTGTCAGTATGGCACAGTTTGCCTGCCATGCACTATGTAAGCTGACATAAAAACTTGTATACATATTGCTTTTTTAATGTATTGAACTTTGTTGTGCTCTTAAAAAAATTCTTATTTCTGTATGATATGTGTTATCAATACATACTTTTACAGTTCAATGAATTTGAACTTGGTAGCCACCATACACTTCAGAATTAAATACTTCCCAGCAGCCTAGTAGAGTAGGTCTGTGTTATGCAGCTAGCTTGGAGCTCCCTCTAGTGGAATAAGAAAAACAGCAACTTGTCTGAGGCAAGTGCTCAGTTACAGCTGTTGCAACACAGATTTTAGACAAGCATTTGCCAATGCCAAACATGCTTACTTGCATGCTGTTATAACAGCAGCAATATCTCATTTTCAAAAGGGTCCTGATTTTACACATTTTTACATTGTATTTACTGAGAAGCACAACTAAGATGCAGTATCTTGTTTTCATTGGGGTCATGTTTTTTTTTTTTCCACAAAGCTATTTTGTGCTCCAGACTTACAGGTTACACAACTTATCCAGGACTACAATGTGGTGAGTTATCAGCCATGTCAGTCGTGTGAGAGCCTGCTGGAATTGGACAACTGGCATTTTTTCTTGCCACCTAATGTTCTCCCTGGGTTGGTGGCATGCAGTGAGGCAGCTGTGCATATGTGCGGTGGCATGCATGCATGATAGGCATCCAGTGGCAAACCAGTGGTGGAGCTGGAGGGGCTGGGGGGTGATCGCCTCCTGGCTGCCCCAGTGTGAGTAGTGGCACCCCACCACCATCTTTATTTACTGTTTAGTGCCCATTGTGGAGCATGTGATTGACTGAATAGCCCCCGGCTCCCAAATGCTCCCAAACCTGGCTCCACCACTGTAGCAAACCTCCTCCTGGTGATCCTGACTGTGCAACTGGTCTCCACCTGTCGGCAGTCATGCAGTGGAACAGCATCTCTTCCCACCCTGAGGAAGGAGAGCAGTTCCAGGGATGCTCAATACGCCCTCCCCAGCCAGCCCCGACAGACCATGTTCATTCCAGAACACACATCACCAGCATATGCAAGTGGTAGCACAACAGCTGTGCTACCAGGCCAGCTTGTGGTCCTGATTTTATCCCTTTTAAAATGTATTTTCTCAGACTAGGCCAGCTGAAAGTCAATATCTCATTTTAGTGGGCACCAATGTGTTGACCCACATTTTCAATATAGTCTTTTTACGACATCATGTTATCATCAAGACAAGTGGGAGCTTTTAAATCCCATCTGAAAGATGATCTGTGCAGCAACTGCAAAAACATGTTTCTTAGGGGATTTGGAAAAGAACATCTGTCATACTCATGGGAGGGGAATGCTACAAAGGATATGCTTAAAATATGGGCCTAACATCTGCAGCACTAAAGTTATCAGTAAATGGAGAAATTCAAGGAGCCAGATTTACAGATGGGTGAGATTTCCACAAGCCCCAGGTGCACCAAAGATGTGGTACTTAGGCTTCTGCGCCAATCTAATGGAGTTTCTATCCTGTGCGCAACTCCACGTAAGTGAGACCAGCTTTCCGTGGTCTAGCTTGCATCAATATTGGGACCATTTTTATGGAGCTTGTGTCTGAGATCTGGTGCAAGCTGCCGTAAAGTGGGAAAAGTGCTGCAAATGCATCCGAGCTTTGAAAATCAGGTGCAGTTGCGGCACACAGGAATGGTGTAGCAGCAGGAACAAAGTGCTGTGGTGCAGGGTTTGAAGCAAGCTCTGTGCCGCCTTTTGAAAATCTGGCCAAAGATTTCTTCACAACTTAGTTGTGTGTTTTTTTTTACATTATGACCCCACATTTTCAACATAGTCCTTTTATGACCCCATGTTATGATCAAGACAGGCGGAATTTTCAAATCCCATCCAAAACGTGATTTGGCACAGTGACTGTGAAAATATGTGTCAGAGGTGATTTAAAAAAAATATACATATCCTGTTCGAAAGGTAGGGTAACACAAGGGCTATATTGAATATTTGGGGCAAAATGTACAAAACATTATAAAGGTATGTGTAAACACTGGCAAAATAAAAATGTTTCTTCATCACTGCATTGTTTTGTTTAAAGTTTTGACCTCACATTTTCAACATAATCTATTTATGACCCCACTTTATGATCAAGATTGGTGGAATTTGTAAAATCCTATCTGAAAGGTAATTTCACAGAGCACAGCAAAAACATGTTTTGGATGGATTTTTTAAAATAATACCTGTCACCTTAATCAGGTGGTGTAACAAAAGGGCTATGTTGCATATTTGGGGCCAAACTCTGTAAAATCATAAACTTAGGAGTAGAGGCTGAAAAAAATTCAGTGTTTTGTCATAACTGCGTTTTCTTTAACATTTTAACCCCAAGTTTTTAACATAGTCTTTTTATAACCCTACCTTATAATTAAGACAGGTGGAATTTTTAAATCTCACAAGAAAGGTAATTTTTGCAGAGCAACTGCAAAATATCTTTCAGAAGGCATTTGAAAAAAATGATACCTGTCATGTTCATGAGGTGGGGTAACAAGTGGGCTATGTTGAAAATCTGGGACCAAAATCTGCAAATATCACAAAGTTATGAGTAAACATTGAAAAAATCAACATTTCTTCTTGCAATGGCTGTAATGTAGTATTAATATTGAACATACTCAGTTGTCTTGAGTTCATAACTTCTTTGTTTTTGACATTTTGACCCCAAATTTTCAGCATAGTCTTTTATAAGCCACCTTTACGAAAAGACAGGGTCATTTTTAAATCCCATCCATAAAGTGATTTGTCGGAACAACTGTGAAAACATGATTCAGGGGATCTGAAAAATGGCACCCACCTTATTCATGATATAGGGCCCCCAAAAAGCAGTGTTGAAAATTTAGTGTATAAATGTTAAGAAATGACAAAGTTATGGGTAAAAGTTCAAAATGCATTCAAAAGCCATTAACTAAACTTACCTTGTTCCCTTCAGTTCCCGTTTGGTGTTGGAAGCAGCAGGATGTGCCTGTCATGGTCAGAGGATTTGAGACGTAAGAGAGGGGTGTTGGGGGAGTGGAGGTGGTGGTTCTGAGAGGGGATTCAGGGAGCTGGAAGGTCAGGAGGAGCAGAAAGATAACAAGGACAAGACTTTGAGAAACTGTTTTCTTTTCAGGTGCTTGTTGGTTGGTGGCACGGGGTGGGGGAGAATCCAGTGTTGCATCATGGTTTGGGAGTTACCAAGCACCGGTGGAAACCTTGGTTGTTGGACTGTGCGGGGGAGCAATCACCGGATAGACATGAGGGGTATAACGGCAGAAGGGTTGGGCACCCACTGCTGGAAACACTGAAAGAGTTGCGGGGTGGGGACGACAAACACCCGGGTGGATGGGACGGGGATACCAGAAGGTGGCTTGGGCATATGCTGCCTGTGTTATTTAAACAGTAGGTCAGGCAGGAGCAGGGATACCAGTGCAGGGTTTAGTGAACATGCGCTGCCAGTAATGTTTTAAAAGTTGCATCAGATGGGGGGAGACAGGTGGTGGAACCAGCAGCAGGAGGCAGGTTACGATGATCATGCCCAGTAGGCATGCTAAGGGGTGAAAACGTTTTACATTAGGAGTGGCTACCTCCTTTCATATGTATGAAGTTTCTGCCTATCAGCAAGATGACTAGTGTCATCACCAGCTTACACCTCAGTGTTGGACTGTGCAAGAGGACAAGGCAAGGCAAGGTTAATTTTATTTAAAAGACGCCCATCCCAGAGGCTCTGGTCACCGTACAGAAGTCAAAACAATTGCAAAGAAAAAAACAACAATATAATGACATCTTAATAAATATAACTAAATTAAATCACACAATTAGAAATTAAATAGATCATAAAGTAACTAAAAAAAAACTAAATAAATAATCCAGGACAGAATTAAATCGCAGAGGTCAGGCCAGGGCAAGATTATAAAATAAAGTCCAGGAAAGCCTGATTGTACAGAAAGGCCTTGAGAGAGGCTTTGAATATCTCTTCTGAGGGGACCTCTCTTATAGCTGGAGGTAGCGAATTCCACAGGATGGGGCCGGTGACACCAAAGGTTCTGTCACCAGCAGTTTTTAACCTTGTCCTGGGAATCACGAGGCGACTCCTAGAGGAGGAGTGGAGGGAGTGGACAGAGGCAGCAGGTGTAGGAAGGTCCTTCTGGTAACCAGGGCCATGCCATGTAGGGCCTTGAAAGTGAGCAAGACCACCTTAAAGAGGACCCTCCACCTGACCAGCAGCCAGTGCAATTCATGCAGCACTTGGGTAATGTGCAGCTGGCAGAGGGTACCTCCAGAGACCCCGAGATAGAGCGTGACACAGTAGTCAAGCCTAGACATCACAAAGGCATGCACCAAGGTGGGAAGGTCCAGGGGCAGAACTAGGGGCTTTATCCTGGTGATATTCCTCAGATGGTAAAAGCTGGTACGGACAACGGATGATACCTGGGATTCACGTGTCAGTCCGCTGTCAAGAATAACGCCCAGTTCACGCACCCTAGAGGAGGCCTACAATGGTACAGATCCAAGAAAAAGCCCTGTCTCTGCACCAGAAGCCATCCCATAACATCACACCCTCTGTTCAACCACCTTTAGTACCTCCATCTTATCGGGGTTCAGTCAAAACCAGCTGAAGGCCATCCAGTCGTTGATCTCGGCAAGGCAGGTGTTAAGCACATCCATTGCGTTGGGTGTCCTAGCGGCAAAGGAAAGATACAGTTGGGTAGCATCAGTATAACAATGAAAACCCAAGCTGTACTTCCTGATGAGCTCTCCCGGGGCAGCACGTACATGGTGAACAACATTGGCAACAAGACCGAACCCTGGGGTACTCCGCATGACAGGAGGCTAGGGGAGGAGGAGAAATTCCCCATCACTACCCTTTGCCTCCTGTTGGTGAGAAAAGACTCAAACCAGCAGATGACAGCACCGGCAAGTCTGCAGAATTCTCTCAGTTGGTCAAGTGGCACACAATGGTCCACCATGTCGGATGCTGAGGAAGTTCAAGGAGAACGAGAATCGTTCTCTCCTCAATCTCTCCCTAAGGAGGTCATTATGACCCAAACTAACGCAAGTTTTGTGCTATGCCTCACATGAAACCCAGACTGAGAGGCTCATATAGATCATGGACCATGAGGTGTTCTCAAACTGAAGCACCACAACCTTCTCTACAGTATTACCCAAGAATGGAAGATTGAGATGGGATGGTAATTTGCCTTGACGTTGGGGTCTAAAGATGGTTTCTTCAGAAGGGTCTCACAAATGCCTCCTTCAAGGCATCAGGGAAGACCCCTTCTGACAAATGCCAGGTCAGGCAGGAGGGGGATATTAGCAGAAGGGTTAGGCATCTGTTGCCAGAGATGATGAAGGAGGTGGGGAGGGCACAAATACTGGATCGGATAAGAGGGATGATAAAAGCAGCGGGATTGAGCACCTACTGCCAGTGATACTGAAAGAGTTGTGGGGGGAAGGGAACAAACACCAGGTCAGACTGGGGGGAAATAGCAGCAGAAGGGCTAGGCACACACTGCCAGTATTATTTAAAGAGTAGGACAGGCAGGAGGTGGGATACCAGAGGCAGGGTTGATGAACATGGGAGCACGTCAATTTGCTATGGACAATTCATCCCACAACAGTTCGCTCCCTCTCTCCCACCAAAATAGAATACCGCAGCATGATCTTTATTTATATTTTTTGAGTACCCTTAATTAAAGGGACACGTTCCTGTCCAGCAACTATCATAGGTTGAAAGTTCTTTCACACAAGGTAAACAAGGTAGTAGTTTCACCTGTAGCTGGCAGCACTCCAGAGGTACAGATAACTGAGTCTGTTCAATATTAATATTGCATTGCAGTCATATTTAGAACATTGTGATGCAACTGAGGAACAAGTTGTGCCTAACTAAACAGAGCAAGCATAGCGTGTTCCTCAGTGTCATCACATAATTCTACCAATGGCTGCAATGTAGTATTAATATTGAACAGGCTCAGTTGTCTATATCTCTGCAGTGCTTCCAGCTACAGGTGAGCCCAATACCTTATTTGAAAGAGTTTTGCATGTGCTTTCTAACTATATCGGCTTTGATACATGACTGTTTCCCTTTAACAACTTCCTTACGCTGGGAAACATTCACTTTCCTGTAACAGTTTCATTGATCTGGAGGGATCGAACTGTCGCAGGGTGAATAGCCCATAACAGATGAACACCCACTGTAAGTAATGCTTTAAAAGTTGGATTGATGGGGGAGGCAGCAGAACCAGCAATAGAAGGCGTGTACAATGATCCTGTCCAGTTGGTATGCTAACGGGTGAAAACTTTACAATAGGAGGGCTTTCTCCTTTCATATATATGAAGTTTCCACCCATCAGCAAGCTGACTAGTGCCATCACCAGCCCCTTTATAACAGTTGTTCACAACCCAGCTTCCACAACACTTAACTACATTAGTCCCAACACTGTCAAACCTACAAAATCCATACAGGCTAGCACGCTGCCAAGATGTTTGTTTGTTATGTGTAAACACACAGAAAACTGACATCCTCGTTATATTAAATTTCTGGTTTTAGGCACAGTAGGTTAACTTGTGTTTTAATAGAGTTGGTGAATAAACGCTAAAGCTTTTCATTGCTGGAAGCCAGTCTTTGAATCTCAGGTGAGGACATTAGTAAAATGAATTTTATAGTGTCAGCCCAGGTCTAGTCCAGAGTCCACATCCAAGCATTACTACATACACATACTGTTGCACAACTGGCATTCTTTGTTCTCAGAAAGCAAATGACTGCATAAGCATGGAAAACCATGGGGGAGGGAGGGGGTTGCACTGATGGTGAAGCAATGTTGGAGGAGTGCCTGCTCTGTGTGTTTCTGTGCTTGACTTTTGGCTAGATTGTGGATCCAGTGTTTTTTAACGTCATCTGTCCTCCATTGGTTACCAAAAAAATTTGCAGAACTTACATGGTGGTTATACTTCAGAGAGCGGCAGGTGCACATTCCAATCCTTGGGAAACAAATTAGTTAGAGACAACACACTAGGCAGTGCACTGAAAACAGGAAAGGGTACAGGTGGTCTTTAAGCCTCAGATGCCAACAAAAAGATGTGGTGCTTTGGCTCACACTAAGGCTTTGTCTCAGGGGTGTCAGTGCAAGGTGAAAGCACCTGGGTTTTTTGTTGGTGTCCTGAGGGAATTTTATCTGTTTAGATTTATTGGCCAGGTAAGCACACTAGACAGTTTAGACGATATGTTCAGGTACAGTCTAAGAGATTAGAAAGTACAGTAATAAGGCAAACATTTTGTTTAATAGATTGGATGCTTTGAACTCCATCTTTACCCATTCCTTTTTGAGTGTGCTGCCTATTGTGTTGCTATCAAATTGAACCCAAAAGGATTCCTGCTACAGTTACAAGCTGAGAGGTTACAATGCTATATTTGGAGAGTGGAATGGAGGGTGATCTGAAGTCTGGGATAAGTAATGAACTCCTTGGAGCTTGCAAGGTGCTATCCACGAAGGTGTAGCTGATACCTATTCAGAACCTCTGTTTAGTAAACAAATCACATTGTATGTTCTTGATACAGCTAATTTTAGCCATTTCATGAAACTGGCTAAAGATCCATAGCGCATTCTTTTCCCAGCTCTATGTTTAGTAACTCCATCTAGTCAGGACCTCCTTTAGCCATGGTCTGGGCCAGTGCCTGGCCAAGAAGGCACACCTGATCAGATACCTGGGGACTCCGGGACAACACATTCAACCCTTTTGACATGCTACTCCTCCCCCACCTTGCCCTTCAGGGCTAGGCCCTGGCTTTCAGCTCTGAGGCAAAAATATAGCTGCCAGCAGTGGGGTGGTGTGAGTACTGAATATACATTTTTGAACATCATGAATAATTTGATATTCATGATTCGGGACAACATAATTAAGCAATAATGCATGACAGGGTGTGGTACATCATAAGATATCATCACCTCTGGTGGTTGAACGCAGGCACGCAGGCGATCAAATCAAACCAGTGACACTATCCGTGATATACCACACCCTGGAGTGCATTATTGCTATTATGAACTAGCTTAAAAGTTATAGCTTGTGTATCAAAAAAAAATTTTTAAATACTTTTTATTACATTTCTGATGGTGGAAATATAGTAACATAGAAGCATAGAAGTTGATGGCAGATAAGGACGTGAGGGCCCATCCAGTCTGCCCATTTCTTTTCTACCTCATGAATGTGCCATTGACCTTGCTCTGTCAATGACCTATCTATTCATACTCATCTGTATTGCTCCCTTATGCCTATCCCATGCCTGTTTGAAGCCCTGCACTGTATTCATATCCACCACTTCCTGAGGTAGGCCATTCCATGCATCCACCACCCTTTCTCTGAAAAAGAACTTCCTCACATTACCCCTTAATCGGCCCCCCTCTAATCTCATGCTGTGCCCTCTTGTCCTGCTATTTTTCTTATATTGAAACATTAGACTCTTTCACCTTGTTAATGCCCTTAAGGTGTTTGAATGTTTCGATCATATCACCTCTCTCCCTTCTTTGCTCAAGGTATACATATTGAGCTCCATTAATCTGTTCTCATATGTCTTCTGTTGCAGTCCCTGCACCATTTTGGTTGCCCTTCTCCGAACTGCCTCAGTTTGGTTATTGTCCTTGTGAAGGTGTGGCCTCCAGTACTGCACGCATTACTCCAGATGGGGCCTAACCAGCATCTTGTAAAGAGGGATTATTACCTCCCTCTTATGACTTGTGATACCCATACTAATACACCCCAACATTTCCCTAGCCTTACCTACTGCTTTAGTGGTCTGCATGGATGATTTTAGGTCATCTGTGATGATGATGATGATGCCCAAGTCTCTTTCTTCCCTTGTGACTGCCAGCAACTCCCCTCCCAGCCTATAGGTGGCTTCAGGGTTTCTCTTCCCTATGTGTATGATCTTGCACTTCTTTGCATTAAACCCCAGTTTTCACTCTTCCAACCATTTTGCCAGTTTATCCAGATCTCTTCTCAATCTGCCCACCCCATCTGGATCATCTACTCTGTTGCAGATCTTGGTGTTGTCTGCAAACAGACAAACCTTACCCGCCATCCATCTGCAATGTCACTGATGAAGATATTGAAGAGGACTGACCCCAGGACTTATCCCTGAGGTACCCCATTTGTGACTTGTATCTCTTCTGAATGTATACCATTTACCACCACTCTGTTATCTGCCTGTCAACCAGTTTGCTATCCAGCTGACCAACTTCTGACCAACCCGAGCCTACCTAGTTTATTAATCAGTCTTCTATGTGGAACAGTATCGAAAGCTTTGCTGAAGTCAAAGTAGACGACATCAATGCTCCCTCTTGGTCCACCACTGGTTACTCAGTCAAAGAAATCTATGAGATTAGTTTGACAGGATCTTCCTGTTGTAAACCCATGCTGTCTTGGATTCTGTGCTCCTATGGATTCCAGGTGTTGCACTATCCTTTCTTAAAGGGCACTGCTCTTCCTCTCAGTTATCATTTATTTTACAGTAGTGGATCTCTAGGCACATACCTTGTAAATGATGTTGTAGAATGATTCCTGCATAAATGAAAACGTAATCCGCTTACCTATTTTGTAAATTAGTAACTTTTCATTACATTCGGGACTAATCCCGATTCCCTGCCACTGGAAGCAGATTCATGGTGAGAACGCCAGGAACACGCTACTTTTGGAGCACTGTGCCAGACGTATACATTTTTAACATCCCCATCCCAATAACCACGTAGAATCCAGTGCATGAAGCTATTTTCAGGGTGCTCCTGGTGTTTGTAACAAAAAAACGAGCGATCGCTCGTTAAAATTGTTTTGAAATCTGGTGTCAAATCCCATGCATACGCAACAGCAGCACATTCTTGCGCATGCGTGGGATCTTTCCTCCTGGTGCTATAGGGCATGCATGGTATTTCGACACCAGATTTCAACACAATTTTGCGGCATGAACGAGCGCTTGTTTTTTGTTATAAACACCAGGAGACCCTTAAAATATCTTCACGCACTGGATTACATGGTTATTGGGATGGGGATGTTAAAATGTGCATGTCTGGCACAGCGCTCTCAGTTTACGCTCATTCCTGGCGCATTCTCACCATGAATCTGCTTCCGGTGGCAGGGAATTCGGATTCATCCCAAATGTAATGAGAAAGTTGTTAATTTACAAAAAACAGGTAAATGGATTGCGTTTTCATTTATGCAGGGGCATTCTACAACATCATTTACACAGGTATGTGCCTAGAGATCCACTACTGTAAAATGAATGATAACTGAGGGGGAAGCTAACAGTGCCCCTTTAAGGAGTGCCTCCATAATCTTGCCACTACTGAGGTAAGACTGACTGGTCTGTAGTTCCCTGCCTCCTCCCTGCTACCACTCTTGTGGAGCGGGATCACATGAGCTCTTCTCCAGTCTTCTGGGACCTCTCCTGTGCTCAGAGACTCACTAAACAGTTCTGATTATGGCTCTGCTAGTTCCACCCTTAGCTCCTTTAGTACCCTGGGATGTATGCCATCAGGTCCCATTGTCTTGTCCACCCTGAGCTTATCAAGCTCTTGTAGGACCCTTTCTTTTGTGAAAGGACTAGTGCACACCCCCCCCCCCCGTCCATGGTGCTAAGCTGAGGGCCCTGCCCTACCTTGTCTTCAGTAAATAATGAGCAGAAGTATCTATTTAGGATAGATGCTTTTACATGGTCCTCTTCCTCATATGCCCCCTTATTACCTTTGATCTTAGCAATACCCTCTCTGGACTTTCTCCTTTCAGTAATGTATTTGTAGAAAGTCTTGTTACCTTCTTTTACTGTTTGTGCTAGTGTTTCTTCAGTTTGGACCTTTTATGTATCTTTTGAGAAAAAATCCACAATTTCTGTTTTCCTTAATAGGTGGTGCTGCTGCCAAATACTGACTGATTGATCATTCAGTCTGCAAAGCTGTGACTCTGCCATGGTGTCTGCTCTCTCTGTAAGATTCCACCCCCCCCAACTAAAAACTAAAAAGAAAATTAAACTGAGCAATACCAAAGAATTTAGAAGCAGCAGGATTGAGAGGAGGGGTAGTTTGGCAAGTGTGTCAAGCACTGCTGTTTTGAATGTGCATGCGTGGCTGCCTGTGAGAGATGGGAACGCTGGTCTGCATATTGTTTTTTTTGGGGGGGGTGTGTGAAGCAGAGAACTTGAGTTCAGTTTCGTTTTATGTGAGATGCTGTTAATGGCTATTTCATCTGACTTTGTTTTGACTCGCCCGCTTCTGCCAAAACCGCAAGTTCACTGTTGCCGTCGGGTATGGAAATTTACGAGCAGATAACGTGTTGGTTTTGTGCGTGCCGCAGTGTTTTTTTTTTTAAATGCCAGTGTTGATGTGATGTGGGTCCGGAGAGAGCAGGTAATGCCCTTTGTTTAGTAGGGATTGAAGAACCTTTATGGACAGCAGTTGTAGGTGGTAAACGCTATGTTGGAGGATTTTTTTCACCGGACATGGGGAACGCTGAGGTCAGAGGAATTTTTTCCAGTGAGGAAGCTGGTGGTTGTGGTTTTTGAAGCCATGATGATGTAACTAGATATCAGCATGGCTTCAAAGACCTTTCGGCCAATCAGCTTGCTCTATTACTTTCATCCAGTTCATAATGAATAATATGCACTAATGGGCACTGCTCAGCATTACTATTTGTTATATTTCAACTTCTTGTGGGAGCTTCCGGTCAGTCAGAGGCCATTTCTGGAACTCACTGAAGGTAGCAGAAGTTTCAGCACCCTATGGAAGACCTCAGTACTACCCTGCTGCAACCGGTGGCTCCAGTTACACAGGAAGCTAAGCACCAGTGCTGACATCAGATAGGTTTGCCGGAAGGGTAAGGAAAAAGAACCATTACTCACCATAACAGGAGATCTTTGAGAGAATCTCCACCATTGGGCCACACCTTTGGAACTGTATTCTGTTGATGTCAGGACCACTCAGAACATTTTTCTAGACAGGGGCCACCCATGATGATGATGTGCAATGTCGACGCCTATGTAATTGTGTGCAGCCCATTGCTCCTCAGTTCCCCGCTGGAGATAAGCTCAGAAGCCGTCTTACTGTGAGGAACCAGGAGACCAGACCAGTAGCAGGCACATGTGGAGAGGCAGGGAACTGGAAATATAGTATACATAAGGCATTTATGGACAGCGCCAAACAAGGTAGCGGACAAACCTGCCAGTTTATACCTTAGAAAGGGGGAAGTAGGGCTGATTCAATGTGCTGCTTGGGAATCATTCCGAAAGATGGTCCAATGGAGGAAATTTTCTTGAAGATCCACTGTTATGGCAAGTAACTGTTCTCCTTTCATCGATAAGATCTCCTTCATTTGGCCACACCTTTGGAATGACTCGCAAGCAATATACAATGTACCCAGGGAGGATAGCAAAGTCTGACATGTCATGATTACAGAAGAGTTTGTAACACTACAAAAGCAAATTCACCATATCTGTAATAGATGATATCTAGACTGGAGTGCTTAGTGAAAGTATGCACAGTGCTCCATGTGGCAACAGCACATGTGTCAGCCACAGAAACATTCTGAGAGCAAGCAAGTGAAGTGAACATACCACGGGTAGAGTGGCCACGCACAGCACCAGTAAGTTCTTTACTATGCTTCCAATAACAGAACACAATACACTTAGCCAGCCTTTTGGACAGGCATAGCTTAGATACAAGGTCACCCTCTTTCCCATGGAGCAAATGAAAAAAAGCTGAGAAGACTTATTCCAGTCTTGGTACAATCAAGGTACTAATATGGTTTTCTATGTACATCAAATGCATGGGGCAATGCCTCCCTTTTGTTAGCATGTGCTGCATAATACACAGAAAGGTGTGTGGTCTGATTCAATGTAAAATCAGATACCACTTTTGGTACAAAATTAGGATTGATCCAGAAGGACACCCAGTCCTTGTGGAAAATAAATAATGAGGCTCATGCATCAGAGCCTGAAGCTGAGAATCCTATGAACAGCAGTCATGGTGACTAAAACCAGCATTTTCCATGAAAGGAAACACATCTCATGGGTTGCAGCAGTCTCAAATGGAACCAAGGTAAATTTTCTCAAAATGAAACTGAGGTCCCAAGGCAGACCCGGTTTGCAGATTGAGGGATGCATTTGCAGAATACCCTTCAAAAACATACGGGGCACCTCTAGTTGTGCCACCATACCCCCATCAGTAGGGCCATGGAAGGCCAAAATGGCAGCCAAGTGCACCTTAATGGATGAGCACTGGAGACTGTAGTCAGATAAGGAGAGTTGGTAGTCCAGTACTGTAATCATTGGGCATGTAAATATGTCTACTGCACAGGAAGCACACAATATGGAGATGGGCTTTAATTTTAAAGACTAAGTGTGTCTTTTAGAAAGCTTCTAGCTGCAAGCAAGACATCAGACACCTGGGGGGAGCCCCTTAAAAGACAGCGGCAACATCTTCAGGAGTCATGCATGCATATGCAGGGACCAGAGACCCCTGCACCTGTGACAGCATATTTCAAAAAGGGGGAGTGGAACAGAAGGCTCCATTACCAGATGCTTCAGAAGTGGAAACCAAATCTGGTAAGGCCAGAAGGGAGCCACCAGTATTAGGGTGGCATGTTCCACCTGCAGCTTGAGCAGAACCCACTGACTTAGAGGGAATGAAGAAAAAACCAAAAGGAACCTCCCTTACCAGGACAGAGACAACGAGTCTTGTCAAAAAGTCTATGCTGTATAGAGTGAGTAAGCAGAAATGCAGCAGTTTTGCATTGCGTCGGACACAAAAAGGTCCAGCTCTGGATGACCCCATCTTGTGAAGAGGTCATGTACCACAGAGGTCACCTGTTCCCATTCTTGTACCAGGGATTGAGACCTGCTTAGCCTGTCTGTCAAGGAGTTTTGGACACCTGGGAGAAACACAGCCGACAGCTGAAGGCTGTGAGACATCACCCAGTATCACACTCTCATCGCTTCCCTACATAATAGATAAGAGTGAGTGCCCCCTTGCTTGTTTATGTAGTGCATGACACTGGCATTGTCTGCCCAAAGCAGCAAGGGATCAGAGCTTAGGTGCTCCTGGAAAGCCTGGAGACCAAGAAGAATGGTCCACATCTCCAGTATATTGATATGGAAAGCTGACTCCAGATCAGTCCAGGATCCTTAGATCTGATAGGAACAGAGATAGGCATCCCATTAAACATAATGATGGCAGTAGCCAGAAGTCCCATGAAATGTAACATCATCCAAGCTGACATAAAATGACTCCAGTGTATCAAGCAGGGCCTGGGTAACAAAATCATCTGCCCTGTCTTGCAGGCAGGAAGGCACTGCCACAGCCATGTCCAGTGCTGCACCCATATATAGAAAGCACTGACGAGGAATGAGTATGGATTTCAGTATGTTTCCTGTAACACCCAGTTCCTTGAACAACTGTCTTGTTCTTGACAATGTGCATAGAATTGCTTCCTGGGACAGGGTCTTCAGGAGCCAGTTGTCCAGACAGGGGAAGACGTAAAGCCCTGCCCGTCAAAGGGCTGTTGCCACAACTGCTAATCATTTGGTAAATACTCATAGTGCTGAGGAGAAACCAACAGGCAAGACTCGAACTCATAATGGATGCCTCCAGCATGAAGCAGAAGTACTGTATGTAGCACTTGTGAATTCTGATATGAAGGTATGCGCCTTTATGTCCAGGGCATAAAGCCAGTCCCTCTTTGTAACAGGGGATGAAAATCAGAAGAAATACTGTTAAAAACATTTGAATTCAATGAACAGGATTAGGTCTCTGAGGTCTTGTACAGGACATAGATCTCCTGACCACTTGGGAAGCAGGAAGTATCTGAAATAGAACCCTTTATGTATTCCTTAGGAAGGAACGGGTTTGATAGCCTGCTTGTGTGTAAATGACATAACCTCCTCTAGCAGCAGAGAGAATGGCCTGGAGGTTAATACCAGGGATGTGAAGGGTGAATGGGAGAGGTGGACAGCAACTCCAGGGCATGCCCTTTACAGGACCCACACATCCATTGTGATCTCCATCCACTTTAACAGATGACAGAGATTCATCCCCACTTGCACCTCTGGAGGCAAAAATGGTGTGGGAGAAAGGAGGAGTCAGAAGGTATGTAGGGGTGGCGGGGTGCTGTCTTGACTGATACCTTTGGGTGCCTTTGCATGGGCACTGGAGGTGGGGAGGGGACTGGGGAGGAGACCACCACAATGGTTTGTGCATGGAACTGCTGATGGGAGGCATGGCCACCAGAGGCAGCAGGTCTGTGAAACAAGACCCCACCACATCTCCTCTTGGTTGAGGGGTCAGAGATTTGAGTGACCTTAAAGTCATTCTGGAGGACTGAAGCTTACATGCAGCATGTTCAACATCACTCCCAAACAGTTTGGAACCTCTATAAAGGACATTCAGCACAGCCTGTTGTATATCAGTAGCACATCCAGCTACCCTAAGCCAGGAATATCTCCAAAGGGATATGTCAGAGGCAGAAGTCCTAGTAGAAGCAACAGAAGCATCAAATGCAGAGCATAGCAGATGCTTTCCAGTATCCACACCAGCTGAAGTGATCTAAGCAAGTCAGTCTTGGCAGAACCATTAGGCAGAGTCTGAATAGTAGACATAATAGACTTCCACAGGCCAGCCTGATATTTAGAAACATAGATGGTGATGGCAGAAAAAGACAAACAGTCCATCTAGTCTTCCTATGGGTCCCTATAGAACCTCGTGACCTGGCGTTGATCAGGGGTTGTACCCTTCCCCAATGGTTCACCTACTTTTTCCCCATCCTTTTCACTACCAGTGATGGCTATCCCCTTCATTTTATTCCATGCACGCTTGAAACCACTCACAATTTCTGTTGCCACCACCTCAGCCGGCAGGCTGTTCCAAGTTCAACCACCCTTTCCATAAAGTAATACTTTCTACATACCTCCTGAACCTTCCCTGTCAGTTTCCAGTCATGCCCCATGTTGTCAAGCTAGTGTTACTGTCATACAGTTCTCCAGACTCCACCTTGCTTATTCCTTTCAGGAACTCGAATGTCTCTATCATACCCCCCCAGCCTCCAACAAATACATATTCAGTGCTCTAAGTTGTTCCTTGTACTGTAGGATTTTCCTTGCTGGCTCAGAATCATCTTCGTTTACCCTGCACTGTACCACCTTCAGCCTATCATCATCTTCTCTAAGGTGAGGGCTCCAAAATGGGACACAGTACTCCAGATGTGGTCTCAACAGGGATCTATAGAGGAGGAGTATCCACTCTTTACTTCTACTGTCAATACCCCTCCCCATACATCCCAGCATCCTGTTTGCCTTACTGCAAGCCTTGTCACACTGACTAGCCAGCTTTAGGGTGTCACTAATAATGTCTCCGAGGTCACATTCCTGTGCTGTAGTATTGAGTTTTACTGCACCTATCCAGTAGTCTGTCCTGAGATTTCTTTTCCCTAGGTGAATTACCTTGCACTTTTTGGTGTCAAAATTCAACTGCCAGACCCTTGACCATCCCTCTAGCCTCTGCAGGTCCTCTTGTAGTTCTCTAATTACTTGAGCACTATCTACTCTTCCGCAGAGCTTTGTGCATCATGTAATCATGTATGCATGGTAGTTTGCAATTCTTAGGCCTAAGGATGAACGGACATAAGTTCTTTTGCCCATAACATCCAGCCTCCTGGATTCTTTGTCAGAAGGCA
This sequence comes from Neoceratodus forsteri, assembly GCA_016271365.2. Classification (NCBI taxonomy): domain Eukaryota; kingdom Metazoa; phylum Chordata; order Ceratodontiformes; family Ceratodontidae; genus Neoceratodus; species Neoceratodus forsteri. The sequence goes on along the minus strand of CM057450.1, from coordinate 489,794,168 downwards.
AAGTGCTCATGTGTCTAGGGGCTCTAGAGTGGTCCTGATGAGTGGCCAGGATAACCACAAAATCTTTTCAGGTTGGGAAGCATAATAAGGCTTAAGAGATGGAGAAGGGTATTGCTTATCAGCCTATCTAGGTACTGTAGGCAAGGTATTAAGCCTATGTCAGGAAACAAAAGTAGCATCCTCTAAGGCAGGATATACAGAGAACTCACAATGGAGGGTGCAGTGGAACCTCCAAAGCTCCACTAAATTTTTTTGGGTGGAGTTTTCCTCCTCTGGCTCAAATCCCATGACAATTTGGATTATTCTAAGCAAAGCCTGAAAAGAGGGATCCTCAGGAGGAGATCTGGGGGTATACACCACAGTGTCCTCACTGAAGAGCTAGTAGGACTGGAAGGCAAACCTCCCCCCATAGGGATCATTGTCCCTTTCATAATCCTCCAAGTCCTTCTGCATATTAAGGAGGCACACAGGGAATGCTACTGGTCCAGTAAGGTAAGGTTACAGCATCTTTAAAAAAAAAATGTATTTTTAATATCTTCGCATCATTTAAAGCATTTATTTATACTTAACATAGCAATATTCCTAATATTAATTGTAATATCTATCACATCAATATTTATAGCATACATATAACTTAAAAGATAAAGTCCTCACTACAGGAGGGAATCCAAGTGATGTATAGTTAGGTTCTTGCTCTACTCTACTTGCATAAATCCAAAAGAATTTTAACGTATATGAGCAGTCCTTAATTAGAAACCTCTAATATGTAACAATATTAATCGTTTGAGTTAATCTGGATATTAACCACAAGCTTACAGAGTGTAATACCAAAAAAGAAACTCATTATTTTTCATCCCTTAACACAAGCCATCAATATCTAGATAATTATATATAGTAAAACGGCTATCCCAATCCAACAGCAAGTATTTGTCAATGCCAAATGTTGTCTCACTGGCATTGGCATTGGTAGTGCCGGAGTTAGAGATGCATAATAGGAATGGCAGTGAAGTACTGAAGTGATGACAACCCCACCCCACCCTGTAGAGAGCGACAGGCATTGGGGAGTACCTTTGGGTCGTTGGCTGTAATGCTCATGCTATTGTACCTCACCCTACACTGTACACACTGACAAGTGGTGTGGTGTGCTTTGGGGTCTTTGGACATTATACTTACCCCATTCCATAAGGAAATACACTGAGGTGGGTGCAGTATAGGAGAATGGGGTGAACTTTGTGGCCAAACAGTGCAAGGCACACCATGAGGCCTGTCACTGGCTGCAGGGTGGGGGTTGGGGTGGAATGGCGTGAGCATTACAGCTGATGATCCCAAGTCACAGCCCTGACACCTGTCACTCTCTACAGGGTGGGGTGCTACAGTTGGAAACTGTAACACCATAGGCGTCTGTTGGTATTTTCACTCCAAATTTTCAACATGGGCTTTTTGTGAGCCCACCTCATGAAAAGCGGCACTATCAGTTTGTTATCTGAAAGGTGGTTTTGCACAGCAGCTATGTCATTTGGTGACACAGGGATGAAAACATATTTGGGGAGTATGTGGAAAATGACAACTGTATTGTTCATGAGGATATGTAAAAAAATGACAACATTGAAAATCTGGAGTGAAAATATGAAAAATTGGTGAAGTTATGAGCATGCATAGAAACTGTGCAACACACATCCGTAATCCAATTATTTTTGGGATTTTTTTAACCACATGTTTAACATAGGTATTTTGGGACCTCCCCTCATGAACAGTGGCACTGTGATTTTGTTAATTTGTCCGAAACGTTGATTTCGCACAGTGACCACGCCATTGTGCGCCACAGGTGCGAAAACACACTTAGAGCAGGATGTGATAAATGACAGCTGTACTGTTCATAAGGAGGTGTGAAAAATGCCAGTGTTGAAAATGTGGCATGAAAATATTGTAAATTTGAGAAGTTGTGTGTGGAACTGCACACAACGTACTGTAATACAGTAATTTTATGGAATTTCATCACCAAATTTTCAACATAGGCATTTTAGAATTCTTCTCATGAACAGTGTCACCATCATTTCCTCAAACTGTCCCGGAAACTGATTTTGCACAGCGACCGCGCTATTCTGCAACAGACATGCGAAAACACATTTTGGCCAGGATATATAAAATGACAGCTGTACTGTTCATAAAGAGGTGTGGAAAAATGCCAATGTTGAAAATCTGGAGTAAAAATATTACAAATTCATGATGTTATGAGCGTGCGATGAAACTGCGCAATGCACATTCGTAAAACAGCCATTTTTTTTAATTTTCCCACCAAATTTGCAACATAGGCTTTTTGAGAGCCCCCCCTCATGAACAGTGGCACTGTCATTTCATTAATTGTACCGAAAGGTGATTCCACACAGTGACCGTGAAATCACCTTTCGGGACCGAATAACGCCATGGCCGTGCCTGAATTCATGAGGAGGTGTGCCAATAACCCCATGTTGAAAATTTGGTGCCAAAATTCCCAAAAACGGATAAGATATGCACCAAAGTTGAAAAACCCTATTTATTCCATTATACAGCTTACTGGCGTTTCTTCAGTTCACAGTCAGCTTTGAAGAGTGCAGACGTGTTCTCGGTCCACCGAAGATCATCCTGCCAGACTCTGGAGGTAATTATGGGGTGAGGGGGGTATGGGGAGGCAGGGTGCACAGAGGGTGGGCGCGGGTTGTGGAGGGGGCAGGAGACCGCGAGGGACCGCTTTCCTTTAGAGGTTTACAAAATAAATTAAAAAATGGTGGGACGGTTTTCTTTGCAGAGTATTTGGCATGCTGGGTGGGCTCCCAGCATGCCACCTAATGTTTTGGGGGAATGCTACAGCCGACAGGAACCTGGGCACCCCTTCAAAGATACTGAAATGGGGTACACAGCCAAGGGGATTGGGCACCCCTCTCAGCACAGAACAAAAGCAGGGAGGAGATATTATGCCAATGGGGAGTGGCCTCCTATTTGCAAAATAAATGGGATGGGGACAAATGCTCACGGGGATTGGGCCTCCCCATCGCAAAGAAAAACTGTTGGGGGCGATGATGCTGAGGGGATTGGGCACCGGCATACATTTTAAATGGAAGGGGTTATAATGCGATGGGAGTGGGCTACCCATCAGCATTGTGACAGGAGGTGACAGCAGTCATTACCACCATGTTGTGTGCTCGTCGGGAGGCATGTTGTGGTCACGCTGCATGAGAGCTTCGCTCTCATTGCAGCGGACCTTTTGTTAGATCTGGTGGCCACATTAGCGATTCATGATGTTAGCACCTGCTGCTGGCTGATTGGGGAATGAGGGACGCACCTACTGATGCATGCCCTGTATTTGCCCAACAGTGACCGCGCCTCCAAATCTGCTACTAGCGCAAGATGTTGGCTGGCATGCAAGCGCGAGCCAACATGAAAAAGGAATCATCCTTCATTTTCATCTTCTAAGGGAGGCATTTCTTCTTCCATATCAGCTTCTCTTTGCTGTTTTTCCTCACTTTTTTTGTATTTTTTTTTCTCCATAGTATAAGCCTTCAATTGTTCTGGTTCAAAGAATAGTCTTTTATCTTCTCTACATGTGAGCCAGCATTTAGCAGGAAACAGAACTTTAAAATTGGCTCCAATTTCACTGAGTTCTTCCATATATTGTAGAAATTGTTTACATCGCTGGAGTGTTCCTAGAGCTATATCAAGAAAAATGTGGTGGATTATTTCTTTAAAGTGTAAAGCTCCCATTTTTCTGGCTGTGTTAAGTATTAGGTCCCGATCAGTGTCAAAAGCTAGGGAAAAACTAAAAGTATTCCTTGGTCCAGAAATATATTTAAATAGATTAGCAGAGTTCTGGGCCTGCTTAAATACAGCGCAGAGTCAGGGAAAGCAAATCAAAATTCATATCTTGTTTGTAGTTATCTGTTTGGAACTAGAATAAGGTTTTCTCATTGGGGCTCGAAAAGCCATCACACAAAGATAAGTTAGTCTCAGGCAGCTTAAGCAAAGAAATGAAGAGATCCTACAAAAGTTCTCTTAGGGACTCAAATCCCTTATCATAGGAATTTGGTACCCCCCAATCTTAAGTTTTTATAACACATAGAGTTCTCCATTATCTCAGTTTTCCTCTGTAGGGCCACTGTTGCCTTTTAGTTTGCAGTTGACAGGGCTTTGTTTGTGTTTTTGTTGAACGACCGCCACCTCCTTTTGTATATTATTTTGGGCTTCTTGCACCTTTTCCACTTCAGTCCTTATAGTTTTAAGCTCTGGATCCAACATGTCAGATCTGTTAATTAGCAAATCCAGGTTCTTGTCAAAAGAATCAAAAAAGTCAATAGATCCGAAAATGAGGAAGAAGTCTACTTTAGCTGGTAAAGGCATTGTTGGTAAATTCGGCGGGGGAGGGGGGTTCTCATTATAGAGGAGGTGAGATTGTTGAAGTTCAAAGAAGCCGAGGTCCCCTCGACAGTTACCTTGCCCAAAAGATGAGAAGTCTCCGCTGTGTTTGTATTCACCAGCATACTTGCAGGAGTTTCTGAACATTCAATATTGGGTGATTTTTGCAGTTTCGGCAACTTAACTGCTACCATTTCTGAGTCAGTTTGTTTGGTTGTTTGGGTAGCTCCTTCAGCTTTGATGGACCTTGCAAACCAGGGAATGAAAAAACAGGTTCTTCCATTGTCTCCAGTTTGGTGCTTACAGAGCCCCCTGAATCTACAGGTGAGCTCCTAACACCAATCAGCAATTGCACTTCCCCGGAACCAGGTAAACCGGTGACAAAGCGGTCCAACAGTCCTTTTCGGATCTGAATTTTCAGGTCTAAAAATGAGTCCTTCTTCCTCTTCTGCTGCCCATTTTCAGGTACTTCTTTGTTTGTTTGGATATGTGCACCGCCACCAATTTTTTCATGACAGAAATAATAAAAAAGCCTATAAGAAAGGCGACCAGACAGAGCTCTTTAATGTAGCTCCTGCCTGTTGCCATCTTGGATTCCTCAGGTAAGGTACAGTACTTGTTTACGTGCTGCTGCGGAAAAGTACTGGAGGAGGGGTAAGGGGTAATGGTAGGGAGGTGACATTCTTTACAAACAGTAAGTACCTGTTGTGTGGGAAAAGAGGAAACACCCTATGTAGGCTAGGTGTATGTAATTAAGGAAAGGCAAGGGGAAGGTTAAGTAGAAGGAAGGCAGGTGGGCACAAGGGATGAAATTATAAAAACAAGAAAGGGGTAAAACAAAGGAAAAAATGAATTACCCGTAGAAGGCACTGAGATAAAAGGTCTAAAGCAACAGGAAGGGGGTAATAGGGGGTAGGCACAGACAGTAACAGCACAGAGTGAAATATAATGGCAATTATGGGAGTGGTACAGTGTAAAAGGTGCAGAGCTGCAGTTTTCAGGGAGACTTTCAGGAGACTGAGGTGCTGCCCCATCTGCATACACCTCTCTAGGCTGAGGAAGGAGGTCTCTGGTCTCCAGGCTGAATTTCCTAGGATACAGAGGACCTCTTCCCCCACCCAGGGGCCGCCGAGTTTACCACTATTGCCCCAGAAGATGCCTAGGAGAAGGAGGGCCTGCTGGACTGTGTTGGGCTCCTGGAGGGTGGGGAGATGGATCAGGGACATATTCCTCAGCCTCTGGCACTACTAAATTCATTTGCCACTCTGGTGGGACGTGACTGCATGCAGGAGGCAATTGTAGTAGTGGCCAGGAAGGATGTACGGGTTTTCTGTGGGGGAGGCCCCAAGGTGGGAGGTAAAGAGCCTCAGTAGAGGAGGAAGCAACTTCTGGTGGCAGACTCAATTGTTAGGGTTGTAGATCTGGGAACAGGAAGGGAGGGAAAGATGGAGGTAAGTTGCCTACCTGGCACCACAGCTTGGAGGGATAGACAGTGGATCCTAAGGATTGCTAAGGCAGCGGGCCAGGAGGGGAAGTTGGATATCATTATCCACCTGGGGAAAAATGACCTAGCTAGGGATGGGTCATAGACTGTGCAGGGAGATTTCAGGGAACTGGGAAGGGATCTTAGGCAGGTAGCACTCATAGTGGCTTTCGCTGAGGTGCTGCCCGTCTATGACTGGAGGGAGGACAGGGTTCTCTGCACCAACCGTCTGTGACTGGAAGGAGAATAGGGTTCTCTGCACCAGGAGCTTCAACTCATGACTGAAGGAATGGTGTAGAGAAGAGGGGTTTGGAAACATTGGGAATGGAAACCAACCTGGAATGATATGGGACTATACAGAGGTGATGGCTTGCATCCATCTGGGAGGGGAACCACAGTCCTCAGTGGACAGTTTAAAAGTTACTTTGAGGAACATTTAAACTAGATGATGGAGGATGATGGAGGAAAAAGTGAGGCATAAACTACACCCTCCACAGACTGAAGCTGTAAAATGGGAAGACCTGAGGGGAGGAGAATCCTCAAGGGAGCAGGATAAAGAAAAAAGCAGTGTTGTAGAAGACATGGGGGGAAGGGGGGGTTGCAGACAGAGTGGGAACAAGGTGTGGAAGGTCATGTGTAGAAATGCAAGGAGTCTTGGAAATAAAATTGCATACTTAGAGATCATCATGATGGAGACAGACCTGAATACTGTTGTCAGTAGTGAGTCGTGAGGCACAGGTAGCCACCACCGGGACATGCCTGTACCAGGCAATACTCAGTCCAGGAAGGATAGGGTGGGGAGAAAGATATGAGGGGTGGTGCTGCATGAAAGGGAGTATATCAAAGTGTTGGAAATGCAGGGAAACCAGCAGGGAATGAAGGGGTTGAAGGTACTGCTGGTGACCATGCAGACAGGAGCCGGAACAACTGTTCACACTGGCGTGATCTACACACCTCCAACACAGGTGAAGAACTGAATAAGGCACTGGGGGAAGCCATTTGCACAGCTGCAGAAAAAGGGAGGTACTGCTGGTGGGGAAATTCAATTTGCCTGATGCAGACTGGAGCCCCTAGCCATGGCTCAGCTATAAGCAGGGACATCCTAGACTCCCTGCAGGGGAATTTCTCAGGCAACTAGTCAAGCAGCCCACTCATTTATTTATTTATTTAAAAGTTTTACCAGGAAGGCATACTGAGCAGACTACCGCTGATTCCAGATGTGTCCTGGGGTTGTTGGGACGGATGATCCATATGATGAAAACAGATACACAAAATACAGAATATCGAGTTTCATAGATTATATACAAAAGATATATACAGAAATATAAACAGTATGAACACAGCAAGCAACAGGCAGTAATCTGTAGAAAGTGCAGTGACAACTAACTGGGACAGAGTTAAACCTTTCGAGTGAACCATAGTAGTAAGCTGGCGAGCTGGCCATTTCTAGTGTGAGTCTAGGCAGCATGAGCAGTTAGTGGAGATTTGTCCTTTAAGGAGGGAAATTTGTTGCCGAGAGGAGGGGGCATGACAGATGTCCACAGGCAGGGAGTTCCATAGTTTTGGTAGTCGGGCTCTAAAAGCCGACTGGCCGGCAGAGGTCGCCATGTATGGGACTTGAAGGAGCCGTGAGTCAAAATTTCTGAGTGAGTATGTAGACGGTGTTTGAGCAGTTAGGGTAGAGGCGAGTAGGAGGCAATAACTGGGCCCAGAATTTGGCTGTGAGTCTATTACAGTGGTACTGCTGCCTGTCAAAAGTGAGGGAGGTTAAGAGACCTGTAGAGGTCGCAGTGGTGGGTGGAGGGTGGACAGTCCAGCGCGAAACGACAGAAGGAGTTGAAAAGAGAATCCAGTCTAGCCAGGGTGGATTTAGGGGTGGCACTGAATACTACATCTCCGTAGTCAAAAATAGGGAGGATCATTTTCAGCAGTATTTCTTTGCGGGCTGGCAGAGGAATGCAGATACGGTTCCGGTATAAAGCGCCCAGCCTGGGGTGCAGTTTTTTGTGAGTTGCTTCGATGTGAGTAGAAAAGTTGAGGTGTTGGTCCAGCCAGACCCCTAAGTATCTGAAGGAGGTACAAACTTTTAAGGGGGTCCCATCAAGGGTTTTGAAGGTAGGGGAGGCAGGGAGTCAGGAGAGTCTCTGTCTTGTGCCGAAGGTTAAGGAGACAGTTTTCTTAGCATTGAGAATAAGTTGATTAGCGCGAAACCAGAGCTGAACGTCGGTGAAATTGTGCTGGTCTGGATGCTGCTTCCAGTGGGGAGTGGCCTCAGGTATACAGCACTGTATCATCTGCGTACATGTGAATGGATGTATGCATGTATGCGGGCAGGTACTGTAGATGGCAGGTTGTTGAGGAAAATGGAGAACAAGATTGGGCCAAGGACGGAGCCTTGGGGGACGCCAATGGTGACAGAGAGGGGGTTGGAGGTGGAGGCACCAATTCTTACTGATTGGGACCTGTCTGCCAGGTATGATTTGAACCAGCTGATGGTCGCACTGGAGAGACCTCTGCTGGAGAGTTTCAACAAGAGAAGGGCATGTGAGACTGTGTCAAAACCTTAGCTAGGTCAATAAAAATGGCAGATGTGATGTGATGTGACCTTTGTCCATGCCTGTCAGGATGGAGTCAGTGAGTCTAAGGAGGAAGTGACAGTGGAGTGGGATTTCCTAAACCCGACTGGTTTGGAGTAAAGAAGGAGGAGGAGTCAAGGAGACGGTAGGTTGTGAGAGGACTAGTTGTTCCTGGATTTTGGCTAGAATGGGTAGGA